>CM056822.1:5238077-7733077 GCA_029853015.1 Chelidonichthys spinosus | reverse complement strand
TGACCCAATGCCTTATAAAAAACACAAAGGAACAATCTGAAAGGAAATATTAAATAGAATATATTATAACATACTATACATTAGAAACCAAGAAGGGAAATGAGAGACAGGAAAAGTGTTAGAAAATAGGTTAAAAGTAGTCTTTTCTTAATTATAAAACCAAATAAAGACCATAGGAGGGTTAAAAAGAGATCAATATTCCATCAGCTGATACTAAGGTGGCATGAGCAATGTGAAGAAAAGAAAGGAGACAAAACTGCTGGTTTAGCTGCTTTTTGAAAGATCAGTCAAGCGTGAAATAGAAAACTTCCCCGTGCATTAAATTTGCAAGAGTGACCCCAAAACCACAGAAATGTACTAAAAGCTTCAGTGAACTTTCATTCTTCAGCAGGATAGCCTCAGAAATGTGAATGAGAAACACTTTGGTTAAATATTCCCTAACTACCTTTACTTTACTGCATATTAACACTTTTATCCATTATATTTTCTGTTACTTAAGAATTCATTTCAATGTATTATAATAACCGACATAGAAATATTACTCAAGGGAGGATTCCTGACAAATTCAACAGTGATGCGGAACTGATGTTCCATAACAAGTTCAAGAGAGAAGGAAAGCAATAGACATTGCCCCTTGGAAAGCAAACCGAAAGAAAAAAATAAATTCACATTTCCATTTAGAGATTGTACTTGACAGTTTAGGAAATATGTGCTGAATGTTTAAGTAAAAAAACTTCCATGGGATCCAAAGCGACAACAGCACAATTCTAAAGCCTGAGTCTCTAAAAGGGTGAGGACAGTGGAGAGGGCCTCCTACCTCCTGTCACTACCGGGTAGTCATAAAGTACACAGCAATCCCCCTACAGCCTCCAGTGACACGCACAGACATACACGACATAAGCACACGGTTAATGCAGACAGGCATGAAAGTATATGTGAGGAAGAACAATATTCATCGGCCTCCTGAGCAAAGGAGCAGCTGCACCACCACTATTAGACTTGGGAGAGCAAATGTGGCTTTTCTTCTTGCATCCACTCTTGTGTTTATGATTATGTTGTTTGCTAGAGCCCAAAATGTAAGTTTTTCAAAAGATCCAGCCTCTCAAAGTGCAGCAGATCGACATATTTAACTCTAAAATGCACTGTGGGGCACACCGTAATATATCATGCAATATAAACTGAGCTTTACAGTGACAGAGATGCTTTAGTAGTTGGGATGGCTATAAATAGAAATCAGTGGAAGGGGCAGCACTTGACAGATTCCTCAAGAACTCACTAAAAGCAACAGCAACTAACAAAGTATAAAGTTACAACTATGGTGTGACACAACCAAAAATAAAGGCGTATGAATCAGCAATCAACATCGCAAATAACAAGTGATGACAACAACCAATTGTGGCAATTGTCCTCTTCTGGAATAATTCAAGGGAAAATTATACACATGGCTATTCAGGGAATGAAAAACAACGTACCAACCCTTGAATCTTGTTAAGCTGCCAGCAATAAGAGACTTAAATATAATAATGAACACCAAATAGAATTGTGTAATCCCTGGCATTCCCACTTCTTGTTCCCACACAACATCTCTGACTACAACACTTTGACAGGCCTTCAGACTAGAGAGGAACTGGAGAGGTCACCGCTGGAAACCAAATGTCTATCCAAACGCCTAAACATCATCTCCCACTCCTGTGACAAAGAAGAAGCAGAAACGCTTCAGCAGATCTCTTGGATGTGGAGAGACTGCGAGGCTGTGGGCTTGAGGTAGAACAGTGGCTTCCCAGGTTAGGTTGCAGCCCTTTCAGCTGCATTATCCAGCTGCAGCTGTGGATTCAAGTCTGTGGCTAAATTTAGCTCTGAGTAGGGAATCGCCTGAAGCAAAACGTCACAGGCTGACACACACGCTGCAGTGCTGCTGAGACTGAGATTTCTTCTTTTCTTTTTTACAGTTTAGAGTGCCTCGGTTTAGATTTCCGACTCAAACGCTTTGTGTGTGTGTGTGTGTGTGTGTAATGAGACATAATTGAAAGAGATTGTTAATGTCTGTGTAAGTAAGAAAGTAAGAAGGAGGGAGACGTAACACAAACACATATGAATGATGCTTTGAAGTGGGGTGGACTACACAGCATGCAGAAAATCTACGATATTTCACCAAATATCTCTTTATCAACATTGCAACAAATCAATATTGATTTTTGGATAAATAATCCATCAGTAATGACTGGATATAATGTCTATGTTAGAATAGTCTAGTAAGTTCATGTAATTCAAATCACCAGTGGCGGCCTTTAAACCAGGAAAAGACATATTTTATGCCATATTACGATAATATCTGAATATCAGGTCTCATGTCACAAAATCAATATAATACCGATATATATAGCCCGAGATAGAGAAATGGGACACCCCTCCTGCTGCCTCCTGCCACCTGCTGACAGGACTGCTGTTTTACATGGTTTTAGACACCAGTTGGTCCAGTTTCAATACCCGGCTAAGCTCAAGAAACGGGTAAATATTAAAACCAGTTGGCCAGGATGTTCAGCAGTGTAGGAGTGCATAGAGCGATGTGTTATGTTCAGTGAATGCATTATGGTGCTGTGCAGTGGGAGGCATTTGGTAAGTGTACCAACCTTTAAAGTGGAGCATTGACTCCATCTAGTGGAGACTAGCCGTTATTAACAGAGAACTACTCAAAAGGGGATGCCCCTCATACTGAGTGGATGTAATATATACAGTACATTCTGTAAGGAGTGAACATGTTCGTCAGCTCACTGAACAGACAAGTTGAAACTATTTATAAACTATATATTTTTTTGTTCTGTTGAGAAACTGAAGAGATCAATATAGATTTATTTTAGAATTTCTGTTTGCTAAACTTGTGTTGGAGCTGGAATATGAGGATGCGCTGCTTCTTTAATTTTTATCTGATTGAAACAAAATTTTGTTTTTGGCCTGAGCTCTGATTTATTCAACTAAATGATCAGCAGATAATAACATAAAGTTATAACCCTAACTTTGATTGATCTTTTTACTCCCAACTAACAATGAATAAAATTACTGCATTACAGAAGTCATACTGCTAGAAATCACAGACAATTGACAACCAACATTGGAGCTCTACAAATCATTTTATCCTTTTTTTTCTAGCAAACTGTTTTCGCTTTGCAGCCTTCCACTATACTGTGCAGCTGAGTCTAAGCCGATCTAATGTAAAATGATCTCATTGCTAAATATGTTTTCTCTAATTCATTAGAATAAGAGAGAATAGTGGACTTACTTACATTCATCAGGTGGCCTTAAAATACACAAAAATGCTAATGATCCTCTGATTTTGTCAATGAGCCTGTAATGTGGTGCAGACTGCACGTAACAGCTTTTGATTTTCTTCTGTCCTCTAGTGGTCATGTCTTGACTAATTCAGATGCATTCCATTACATGAAGGTGAAAAGCCCTTTTTATATTCAAAGGATGCAAGATATAATGTGTGTACCTTTACATGATTTTATCACAATGAGCAGGAGAGGCACTGAGGAACACTTGTGGTCAAACGTCGTATGTCTAAGTGGAGATCATTACCATGTCCATTAGTGTTAAGTCACTTCAGAAATCTATACTTCTCCATATAGCTCACAGGAGACACAAGGTTTCCTGTCTCGCCTCACTGAACTCTGGCTCCTTCATCTGCTGCCTGGCTCGGTCAGGTGGGAGGACACGGACATTAGGGAAAGTTTCCCGGTGTCCAGATGGGCCTGCTGGGTAGGAGTATTGTGTTTCAAGGGCAACACAATGGGAAAAGAGATTTCATTTTCCTAAATTACACAATATTTATAATCTTAAAACTACTTGATTAGGTAAATTCACACCGAGAATAAAAGTATTTCATAAAAGACTATTTCTCATATGTTATTCAAGTACTCTTGATTATACTCTAATTAGAGCAGGGAAAATTATTTTCATTCTACTTGGTTGGGAAAGGATGCTGTCAGCGCCAAGAATGGTTAAATGCAGCTTAGTGGCAATGCTGGAACGTCTTCCTGACCAAACACCTGAAATAATGATGAGTTTCAGTCAGAGTTAACATGTACTTGCTGACCCAAATGCAGCACTAATTACAGAATTGCAGGAGATCACGACACAAGAAACGGAGGATCCGGACAGGACATCCTCCATTAGATGAGCTACTATCTGTGGTAAACCGATACCAATGGTTCAATGCTACACCGCAAAGAAATAACATAAATCACTTGTGTATCCTACAAGGTCCATCAGATCAAACAGGAGGAAAAAAAGATTCATTGTTAGTGATATTTGGTCGTTTTGATGGCTACTCTGCGAGGTAAATAAAGAACCACACATGCCCTTTGCAATATTAAACTCCTCTTCTACACACGTGCCAGCTGCACCCAGGTCGTCATGGGCCGGTGACTGAGCTTTACACAACTACAGCCGAGTTAACGTGCCAGCACGGAGGTGACACACAACACTGCCTGCAGACCGCAGTAGAACTTGGTCACCCCAGACGTGGTAACAGCAGCCAACCATACCTGTGTTCTAGTCACTGGTCTTGGTAAAAAAAAACAAAAAAAAAACAACAGCAGCCATGCCTGTGTGTGAGGAAAGCTATCCATGTGTATGACAATGACAACATCAGTTTAACAGGCTTCATTAGCCAACAGAACAGACGCTCAGCCGGCTGCACTGGCTCGGTCCTTTGAACAGCAACAGCCCATAAAATAGGCTTTTTGGTTTGCGGTCATTGTGTTGATGAAACAGACAAAATGAGTAAATGTTTAAAATCTCTTGTTCTGCCTTGACAATGCATTTCATACTTGTTGTAAGTGAATCTATAAGTAATCTTTGGAGATATGAAATATATACATATACAGATAAACCTAAGTCTTGACCTTTGACTTCTAAACTAAAGCTTGGCGAGTCGGCAACGGTATGGAGTAGTCTGTCCTTCCCATGTAGTTGGACACCGTTTACACCAATAATGCATGCTCCACACCTTCAATTGCATTATTCAAATAAGACAGAAAAAAGACAATATATTAAAATATTATGAAAAATCACACACAATATCTAATGTACTATTATTTATATGCTTGTTATTGACATCTCCTGACCTCTACTGTGAACACACAGAAAGGAGGTATTTCTGTTTGTTGGGTTAGAATTCTCTGTACAGTAAACAGGAAAGCATCTTCATCTTAAAAAGGAGAGCATCTTCGTGATCAAGGGGGTAAAGCAAAGAAAGCCTGAGCGAGATTCTAAGTGGTCAGCTAACTCCTTATGGAGCAGTCTGTCCTTCCCATGTAGTTGGGCAAATATGCCACCGACCTAGATGATTAAAATAAAACCTGAGCCCCTGTACCTTTGCATGAGTGCAGTACAACCAGAGGACAGAGCAAGACAGTGCTGATAGTAACAAAGAAAGCAGGTAAACGTGTTCCTGACTGTATATCTGTTTCTGATGACGGCATTTAATGAAATAAAATCAACAGCAAAAAGTTACGAATAGTGATTTTTGAGGCTCAAGCAAAACAGGATATGAAGGCACACACCTGTTCAGTAGACCCTCAAGTATCGAACCTCCCTCAACCACGAGGCTGCTCTAACCTGCAGGGTCTCAGCCCCAGCACTGTCCAGGTCTCAGGAGTAGCTCTGCCCCTCTCTTACCTGTACTTCATGCCTGTCTGATAGGACACACACTCCTCCAGGGCCAGGCCATTCATCTTAAGGAAGTCCTCCATGTTCTTAATCTGAGCGGCGACTCTCTGTTCCCGGAGTCTCTGCAGCTCAGCCGGGTCGGGGGGCCTGGCCGGCGGCTGATTCAGCCCCTGGTCTGAGTGGTAGCGGTTGATCCCGCTCCGGATGCTCTCGCTGTATGACATAGACAGCATCTTTCCGCTGCCGCTGCTGCTGCTCTTTCGAACACTGCTTGGCGCTGCCGGTTTGGGGATCTGCAGGTTTTCAGGAGGACAATAACTGGACTTGCGCCTGCCAGGCGGCCCCACGGGGCCACCTGCGTACCCTCCCGCAAACATGCCCCCCCGCCCCCTCCCTCCTTCTCCTCCTCCTTGTGATGCACAGGCGACCCGTGCAGTGAAGACTGGAGTAGGGACACAAGTAAGGACACGGGCGGAGCGAGGAGCCAGCAGAGCACAGCCACCTCCTTAAATAGCACCTGCTCCCATAAAAAAAACAGCTCTCCTCCTTGGGGCAGCACCCGGCCATGCATCCTGTAATCAGAGTCGCACACGATAGCCCCGCACCCACCCCCCCTGACAGGTACACAATGGCAGGGTTACACTGATAGGGAGCATTCAGGTGACTTGCTGGTGATCAAGGAGCAGGATCGAAGAGGGCACATGCTATCTGCTAAGCATTCAAAGCATGCACCAAGCAGGGGGATAACCGGGTCTCACTTCTGATTCTAACTGGACTAAGAGAGGAGAGCCAAGAGACAAACTTTCTGAGAGTAGGCCTCAATATAATCAGAGTAACTCTGACAAAAGGGCCCAGGGGTAAAATGATCCCTAAACAACTGTACGATATGCAACTGTCATGGATCTTTAATGTAGAGTTGGACTTTATTTCAGGTTCAGGAGTTCAAGGAGATTTAAGCTTTAAGATGCAGATCTACAGAGTGTTGTGCTGAATTTAACCAACAGAGGGCAGCACTGTGACATCCCCACCATCACTAGAATGCAACTTAATGCTGAATGCACTACTGAGTACCAGCAACAACGCCACTTTCTTGATAAAGACAATGTACTGTATGACAGTGAGACTGCAATTTTACATTAGTTATTAGATACATTATTAATATAAATCATACTTTGACCTGCAGAAGGATGTGATTTAAATACAAATATAGTATAGATAAATGGAGAGAACAATTCAATTTAACATTTTAATTTAATTAAATGCATTTAAAGAAAATTCTGGGAAAAAAGTAAGTTTACACGCTGAAACTACATTACAGGAAATCTCTTTCTTAGTTATATCTCATGATAGCATACTCCATGTCCAAATTCATGATTGTGAGATTATATGATTAAAGCCAAATTATTCATTGAATATTAACATAAGACACAAGACGCTTTCTGGCCCAATATAACGGATCAATCCAATTACTTTAGGCAAGATTTACAGGAGAAATTTAACAACTGCAACTTGATTAATCACTAAAATAAAAATACAACTTATACAACAATCAATCAAGAAGTATCACTTTTTAAATCACTGTCACTGTCAATTAATCTTAAGGAAGTTCCTTCTTTATAACTAACCGAGAATAAGGAAACTGTATTAATTTGACATAATGTTTAAATTACTTGTGTTGATCCTATAAAAATATATTCACAAACACATGAACAACACTTTCCTTCCCTGCACAAACAGCACACAGATACCATAACACTGACATCAAACCTCCTTTTAAAACTAAGACTTTAAGTTGCATTAAACAAAATCTCAATCTACCTGTCTGTAGTTCTAACATGGAAGAAAAAAATAAAATACTCCAACCGCTGACGCCATCATGCCATGACTTTGATCTCTCCCACAAATTAATCTCTCATACAGTTGGTTTCCTCGCTTAGAGACACAGGCAAGCTAGGCAGCATGCATCCACACACAGTCCTCCTCACCCTGCCTACCCCTCACACACAAACTCCTGATGTGGTCATGAGTGCAAATTTTTTTCTCGAACTCACCCGATTTCTT
This sequence comes from Chelidonichthys spinosus, assembly GCA_029853015.1. Lineage (NCBI taxonomy): Eukaryota > Metazoa > Chordata > Actinopteri > Perciformes > Triglidae > Chelidonichthys > Chelidonichthys spinosus. Next base: position 7,725,346 of record CM056822.1, on the reverse strand, counting down.
GGGGGTCGGCTCATGAGCGAGGTTGTGAGGTGCCACTCTGCTCTTATAAACACACACTGCAGACAGTGATGAAGCGGGCCCACCCAAACTGGGAGTGTCTTACTAGGAAGCGTCTAAACCAATTAGTGAATAAGAGAGTGCATCCTTCCCTCCCCTCACCACTTGGCCCATACTCTATCACCACAACCAACACCTCGCCTCCTCCCCTCCCTGGGAGATCTCGTGGAAGAAATCCATTTATGTCGTTTAGTGGCCCGCCTTGTTTCTGCAAACCGCAGCAAATAATATCAGCCCTGAATTATTCACCAAAGCTTTTGCACTAAAAGCTTCTGATTGTTGTTCCACAGGAAAGAATACTTAGAGCTGGACAGTAATCAGGCCCTGAGTGTTGTGTGCACATGAAACACACACAAACGTACACAGTATAAAGCAGGGTATGCACGCACACACACACACACACACACACACACACACACTGAAGAAGTAAACCACCAAGCATGTTCAATTACTTTCTAAACAAAGGATTATGAAAACCACACCAGATAAGCACGCCTCGCTGCATCTCTCTAACAACTTAGCCTTGTGTTTGAGTCTGACCTTGAAGGGTCAATGTTAAGAATCCAATGTACTTACATCAAATTCATTTCATCATGATCTCATTCTCACAATTACTAAAACATCTGTACATCTGTATAATTCATATAAATGTATACAATTACAGCCACTGCCTTCAGACATATTTGGCAGTACTAAGTAATCCATATCAATAGCTCAAATGTACACTAAAAGCACATCATCTGCCTTACACTGCATATTTTTGTTGCAGTGCATACACACGCTGCCGCTCCTTCATTTCTGCAGCGTTCGCCAAGTGAAACAACTTTAAAAAAGACATTAAACACCACATCACATGCAATTTAAAACCTGTTTCACTGTATGAAAGTATGATATGAAAACAGTATAGAAGATATGACCTCAACTGACTTATTATAATGAATTCTTTTCAGTAATTTCCACCATAAGAGAATTCTTAATAATATATTTAATAAAATGAGCACAACCTGGATCCAGCCAAGTGGCATACAATTGATGGATGGATTAAAGAATTCAAAATGATTAATTAAGTTAAGTTAATTCACAATTTTCTGCTACACTTCCTTGTTACTTTAGATAGCAGAAGTGACAGTGTTTGTTTGTTGTCGAAACAATCCCACTTTTAGTTCATAAGCGTGCAACATCTACTCACAGTCCACAATCAGATACACAGACATTTTAGATCTAACTCTCCACGGCAGACAAGAGACTTTTGAAAATTAAATTAAACATCTTTTACACCTCTGAATGCCTTTTTTGAGGAAATGTAGGTCAATGCTTTTAAGACCTGCTGATACTCTCTCTTCACTACCAAGCCAACCCCAAGGTTTTCCTACTCACAACTTCTCCATCTGATGAGCTAAGTTGGCTGGTTTAAAGGACATGAGAACAGTGGTGCCCCTGTAAAGAATGATTAATGATAATAATCACCACACCTCACTATATTTCATCCACCCAATCTCGTGCTCATAGCATACATCATAAAAATAGCGCGTCTGTTTAGATATGCTGTCGTTGCCCAAGAGCACATGATCTCCTGCTTTGAGACGGCCATTATGATTGGAGCAAAACTAATTTCCTAATTTACCACACCGGTGCGACCTAGTTCTCTGAGACAACTTGTGGCATTCATAGTAGACATTACTTATTCAAATATCAGCAAGCTCAAGAGATTGAAATATGAGCTGAAAGGACTCTAAACGGTACATATACCTGAGACACCTGTGGTGGATTAAATGGAGCACTTGCTTCTTCTTTTATGCTATTCATTTATCCATAGCCCATACACATGGGACATATAGAGGTAAGAAGTCAACAACCTTCACCGTCAGAAAGCATTTCCCTCCCTCGATGACCGTAAAATAGTTTAATGATAGCCAACGCCGGATATACTTCAATAATGCATTCTTAGCGCAGACATCACAAAGACAGACCCGAATGGCTCTGCATACATTGTGGCTGACGGACCGACTCTACATCTCCTGCTGGAGAATAAAGCAAAACAGAATAAAAACACATCATAAAGATACTGCCAAATGTAAATATTGTCAACGTGATGGTAGACTTTTTAATTTAATTTGCATCCTCTTGAGCAGCAGTACACTTTATGCCTGACAATGTTGAGATGACTGAAAGAATAAAACTTCCTTTCCCAGCATCAGCCTGTTAAGCTGTCAGAGTGATAGACAGACAGAGATAGGGGGCTTCATCGATCCCCCTCACACAGGCCAGGGGAGTCGCTAGTGGGATGGTTTGCACTTTAAAAAAAGGACAGAAATGTGCAAGGCGCCAAGATAAAAATCCGATAGTGAGCTCATTACAAGCACTTCCACATAGTCAGGGTTTTTTTTTTTTTATAACTGGATCAGCAGAATAAGGCTTGATATCAGACCGTAAAACATGACCCTACTCTAAAGCAGCAGAAAGACTGACCATCTAAAAATGCACACTACTGGTGGAGTGTGTATTCATCTCATAACTAACACTGACTGGATTTGTGGTTTAATATAGAAATGCAGAATACAAGGGAATGTTTATCTGCTTAATCATGCCAAAAGACAATAAAAAGTGTCTAGAAATCAGTTCTGTAAGGAGCTCCTTAGTCACGTGTTGAAGTTTGACAAGAACAGTGGGTCTCGAGTGTCACTGCAGAAAGAATCAAGACAAAACGCTAAAACTCAGACAGTTATTGTTGATTCAAAGGTTTCGTCAGCAACCCTGAAACAAAATCCATCACCACCCCTATCAGGTTCAAGCTGGATAGTGCCTCGCCAGCTGAATATCAGATGATAAGTGTTATCTATGCTGCAGAGGTTCACTAATGGATGTATGGTTTTAAAAGACAGAACAGCAAATCTTAGCAAGGTTATTATATTGAAATGAAACAAACGAAACAATGTTATAAATGCATTCCGCACAGATATATAAAAAAGACATACTCTAGACACACTCAAATTAAAAAAACATATAAGAAAGAAAATGCTTCACTTAGAAAACCCCGCTTTGCCACAACAAGACAGTGATTGGCAGAGGAGACAGACAGGTACCTGTAAAACTGCAGCTGTCGTTTGGGGCTCCCATAACGAGCGCTGAAGACATGAGGGGAAAGGAGGAAAAAGGAAAGCTTTCATTAATATAAGCAGGAAAAGGATGAAGTGAGGAGTGAGGGAAATTTGAGACAGACATTAAAGTGACATAAAATGTTGACTGTTTGCCAAAGATGCGACAAAATGATGGAGCGTACAGTAGGAAATGGAAAGTACTGTATTAGGAAATGATGTTGTGTACAATATAACATTCACAAAGCCTTGTTTGTTCAAAAATGTTCACTGGATTAAGAGATATATTCTGGAACTGTCTGATCAGTGTGATCCTACCACAATCAATGTGTAGTCTTCACAAATAAAGTTATACTACGTGAAAAGTGCAGTTGTTTGTAGACAAAAATGGATATTCCTGTTGTTTACATAGAAACAGAACTTTTCACAATCTGAAAATGACAAAACATATCATCATACATCTTATAGAAATGTACAAAGCTTCATCTTAATGACATCCAGCTACCTCTGGATACAGGTCTTATACTTGATAAAACTGAAGGGGCAAAACAGTTATAAAACATTTAGAATGGTTTAAGATATTGTTACAATTTGCATAGACATTAGAAGATATTGTCTTTTCTTTTAATGCTTGTCTGTAAGGTACAGACACTAGCCTAAGAGCAGCCTATTCACAGTTTTGATGAATAGGCTGCTGTGTTCCAACAACACAAGCTGTGAACTTTGAGTTCCTTGAGAAGATGAATAAAGATATTCTGATAATTTTGATGAATCCATTTCCAAGCACACTGCACAGTTACTGGTTATAACAAAAAAGATCCAATAGAATTGATTCAAGACTATAAATAACTCATCTTGGCAAATTAATAGTTACATCTTCCACCTGCATCTCAGTTTTAATAGGAATCATTCCGTATCAGACATCCATTCCCTTTGCCCTTTTTTGATTCTTTTTTTTTTTTTTGCTTTCCTCAAATAACTTGAAAAGTAAAATGTGCTTTCTAAAATTCAAGTAACTAAGCTAATTCAAAATGGTTATACAAAGAGTAAAAATCAGAAAACAACAACAAAATAATATCATATAACATTACTTTCACTATTAATATGTGACAGGTCGCCCAGGTTGTTCATGTTACCCAGGCATTATAGGTTGCTCAAATCAACCATTACAAATGCAGCAATATTTGATGTTTTAAGATGAGAAGAACTTTGAATAAGGTAGCAAACCATTTGAAGCTTTTAGTTTAATAGCAAGGTTGTGCATCGACTTGCAGGAAAAGTTGTGGGTGTAAAGAAGCATCGAACATTCTAAATGGTATTGATGCACTGGGAACGGGCTGCTGTACTGTGTTCCAAATACCAGTGAGTGGAAACTCAGACTCTCATCCACTTTTATTGTTATGTTACTTAAGTCTATAAAAGACAAGAGTAGACAATAGCTTTAATAAAGTATCAGAAAACCTACAGCTGACAGCCACTGCACCCCATCTGGACATAAGGGAGGCGATATGAAACACAGCCAAAAAGCTACTTGAGAAGGAGAGTGAAACAGAGGCCTTTTAAGCTGATGGGTCTCTGGCACCACATGCTGGTTAAACATGAGAGTGCAGGATAGTCTGTGCAAACACGGGAGTCCCTACTGCCGCTCCCACCATCTACACACAACATGCAACGAGGCAAGTGAATATGAAATATGCTGTCATATGCCTGCATGGGAGAATTTCTGGGACCGTTTCAGACAACCAGTTAGGGACAGTATTGGTTGTCCCCAATGCATTCACACTCTTAATGGTTTGTGTCTTCAGCAGGGTTTGGTAAAGGTTTTATAAAGGTTATGGTAAGACAGGCGATAGTGAAATCTTCAAAGAATAAACATAAATCAGGATGTGACATAGAGAAAGTGTGTGTATGGCTATGTGTGACACAATGACACTTGGTGTACTTGTTTTTGGTTGCACTTAAACTCTTTTACAGTCGGTTTGGCTTGGCTTGTCGAGATCACAGCACACTTCCCATAAATAGTTCACCAATAATAATTGAATTGCAGGCTGTTAAGATCTCTTTCTTTCTATTGAAACAGTTTTGCACACCAGATACAAGAAAATAAGTTAGAGTATTGCATTTACAAAGCAAGCAGCTTGGCAAAGTGCAGAAGAACTAGCATGATAATGTGCTTATTAAATCATGTCTAATGTTAAATCCAAAAAAATGTGTTGTGCACTCAATAAACACCCATCAACTCACCTGTAGATCATGCCCGGCGAGCCAGTCTGTCGGAGGGAGAGGCGAGCGGGGGAGTCTGTGGTAGATTCAGGATACATGGAGGCAGGAGGGAGGGGATGTGGCCAGCCTGCCGGGGGTGGTGTTCTTTCACCGGGACCTCAGGACCTACAGATGATCACCAATCAGGGCCTCTGGGAAGGAGATAGAGTACGCTCATGTCAGTTGGTGGTGGGGAGTTTTTTCTGCAACAATATAACCTATGATTCTCAAAATGTATTTAAAGTTATGTTTAGTTACCATTTATTTATCAACCATAATTTCAACAAAACACCATATTATTCTTAATATACAATATAATATATGCCATACAAAACATATTTGACACCTGAGTGCAAGAATTGTGGTCAAACGTAATCATTCTCACCCATTAATTCTCCAAAGTGTGAGATTATGTGTCATGGTGATGGAATGTTTAGACTGAAGAAGACAAAAGGAAGGCCACAACATATTATGCCAGGAGAATTCTCACATTAACTGGCCACAATTTCCAGCTTACTTTTGGCTACAGTAATCAGTCAAGCATTTTCGACCACTAACACTGAAAGACTGCCAATTAAAATATCATGCTTATTTGACAATAATACATGTGGCCCAGATAAGGGCCGGAGCATAAGAGGGTAATTGAACAATGGCACGCCAAACCTCCCACAGCAAAGGGGTGACAGAGCTCTGAAATGACCCTGCCTAGAATGAAACAATCAGCCATTCCCTTGATCAGTGGCCACTCAGTCTAAAGCAAGGTGGAGCTCAAACCTAAGCAAGGGTAGTGCAGGATGTGGGGGTTGTAAATTACTACACCAGAAAGTCTATTAGCCAACCTCATAAGGGACAAGACCGCAAGACTGCTTCAAATTTAAAATGTAGCAGAAAGGCAATTCTGTAAATTAACTTAAATATAAAATGTAAACCATGAACTTAAAAATGATAGTGAAGAAGAAGAAGAAGAAGAAGGGTCAGTTATTTGACATTGTATCACCTGTTCCTAAAGGACTGCTACATGCCTCCACCACTAGATGGAGTCATGTCCTCAATCTGCAGACATGAGCTGAATGAATAAATCAGATCAATGTGACCTCTGGAGTTAACCACAGCTATTAGTTTAAGATTTTAACATCCTCACTGTTACGGCTGGCAGACCAGTCTAGAATAACCAGAACAACTATATATTTAGTAAGAGGTGTGATCACAAGACAGATAAACTCTCTGGTCCCACGATAAAGGCAGAGACAAGATCTCATATATGAAGATCTTGATCCTACTTCATCGTCCTGTATTCTCTTCATGTTTGTGTATGAATATAAACCGCAGCTGATCCACTGCAAAAAGCGACTTGATTCTATGAATAATTAAAAGTGTCTGCTCAAGAAGCAGGCCACTGCTGTAGAGAGGGCTATGGCAGGCAGAGCTAGGCATAAACGAGGGTCGGCTTGGTTAGGTATACACAGAAGCCGTTACCACACCACACCACATGTAAAATACCACATCAGGACATTTCAAGGCAATAGCTTGGCTTGAGAGGGAGGCGGAGGGGCGCTGCTGATGTTTTAGTCCATTTCAAAAATCAAACGAGGTGAGCCGCAGAGAGAGAGTGGCATCTATGTCACCCTGACAAAGCTGGGAGCTGAGCCGCTCACGCTGCGCTATTTCACCAGTGGCTGCACTCACGTGAGTCATGGCCCATAACAGACAATGTAATGATAACATGAAGGTGACTTTCCCTTCCCATCAATTTCCCAGGCTGCAAATAAGGTGTCCCGATAATCCCAAGGACTTATTTTACACTCACTGCCCATCCATTTCAATCACTACATGATGAGACACCAGTCAGACTTGTGATATCAGGTGATTACGATGGCATGACCCCAACGGGTAAAAAGCATGGTAGTAGATCGACTACACAGCACAGTAAATGCTGCCTGATTATCTGTCTTTGATGCAGATTGGATTATTGATTGGATAAAACATGCATATTTGATTAAATCTTCTTGGATTTATTTTGACCACAGCATTAATAAAGTGATTGGGTGGACTGGCCATTGTGAAATTTGGGATAGATCGGCTAGAAGTCATAGAGTTTTTATCTTCTGATGTCAGTAGTGACTTTGGGCATGGCGTGGACGGGCCTTGCCCTCAGAACTGCTGACTGCACAGACTGCAATGCGATCCAGTAAGTCCCTGTCCCTAAAAGAGTCTGTGTCACTACAATGTCTTGTCGTCCAGCTTTAGGCCCTAATATTGCATTTGATTCTATTAAACAAGTATGAAATGATCATGACACTGTGGCTTCGGGACAGGAGTAAAATACCTAGAAACACAGCGCTCAAACTATCCACTAATTTAATGACACACAATCTCACACACACACACGCACAAACCACCGCTGGCAGCCCCACACTATAAAAAGATAACGGGACAGGGAAGTTGAATTTTTAGACAGCAAAGTCATGACGCATAGGTCCAAGTCGAAGACACCAACGATGTTAAAAAGCTAATTCACAAACATAATAAGAACACACGACTCATGCATGTTGTAGTTGAAGTTGCATTTGAGTCTATTTGTACTCAGATGTCAGATGAAAAACAGTTATTGTTCAACAGCCAACCCATTTTGAATAGGGCTATTGCCAGCCCCACTACATGAGAGAACAAAAATCCTACAGTGAAGTGCTTTTGAAGTGAACGGTAGCGTACAACCTGACCTGTCCAATAAGGCAATTAGTGCACGTTAAATTAGGAAAACAACCACATGGGGCCCGAAGGCTCCAGTGCCTACTTTCGCCCATTCTGCAGCTTAATGTAGTAGGTTATCAGCTGTATTAGCCTAATTGCAGGCTGTACAAAACATTGTGTTTACACCTGATCACAGACTCTGGCACATGGTAGAGCAATGCACCAGCCTTTCACAGAGATGCCTGTAGCGAGCTGCAGATGGAGTTGCTGCCGCTGCCGCTGCTGCTGCTGCTGCTGACTGCAGCAATGCGGTAAACTCCAAACTCGTCCTGGCTGAAGTTAGAAGGGCTCAGATTTACTGCACTAATGGTCCAAGGTGCACTTTGCAGATTAAAACAGCGCAGAGAGAGAGAGAGAAAGGGAGAGAGAGAAAGACAGAGAGAGCAAGGAACAGTGAAGAGAGAAAGGAGTTAACGCAAGAGCAGAACCTTCCTGTACCCTGTGTGTTGATTAGGCAGTTATAACATTCAACATTAAAAAAGTATCACTACTGTTGCTGTTCAGAAACAACAAATATGTCATCTGCTCCTGTTAACGATTCTTATTTATTACATCAAGAACTGTACAAACTAAATTGGCTTCATCAGGAACAGAGAATCAATCCGTGTCAAGGCATCTGATGAGGCATTAAATGGACTTCCTGTATTTTATCTTCTCACTGGCACCTTGTTGTTATTACCAGCCTGTCCACACCAACACCTACATTTAAATGAAAAATAAACATACCTGCAGTAATAAATAATACTTAATGATCAAAATGATATTGGCCAATATTATCAAATGTCCTGTTCAGTAGAGATCCTAATTTCATTAACTGAATTTGTGGGATCTGTATCTTATGTCTGTTCATGTAATTTGGGTTAAAACACTACATGATTCATTTTGTTGTGAACTGTTAAAGTCCCAGTCGGCAAGTCTGACGGATAGAGGGCACTCTGTCAGATTTGGAATGTTTCGAACTCTCACGCTCCTCCCCCACGACCACCGAGCTCCTCCCCCTCGACTTTGTGCCCTTTGAAATCCCTTAGATCACGTCACCTTTGAAACGCGGGTCTGATGTTGACTCTGGTTTTATCACGGGCACCGTCGCAATCTTTGTTTTTTTCCTTCTTTTCCACCGGTGTTTTCTTTTCCTTGGTTGTTTTGGACCTCCTGGTTTCGGGTTTTTAATGAGGAATTGGAAGCTTGTTACTACTTCCCTCCGCCTCCCCCCTGTGATAGTGGTACGACCTGAGGGGGGAGGGGCTCTGTGTGTCCACGAACACAGCCCTGCGTGCTGATTGGACAGGATGATCCAGGCGCTGTCGTTTTTTTGCAAAACAAAAAAAAAAACACTTTTTTTTGTTCTATCGGAGCATAGTGTCGACTTCGGTGAATATGATCAAAAAAATGTTGGGACTTTAAATATTAGTTTCTGGTTCAAAAATGCAATCGGGCTGTTATGCCTAATACAATTCCTGCTCACAGACCTACCAACAAAACAACAGTGCTGCCCACATGCTCACCAGAACACAAAACCACTGTTCTCTACTACTTTCACTGACTTCTGACCTCCTGGTGTTCAAGCCCGTAAATTGTACCAGTCCAGTTTTATTTCAGTTGGTTAGGGACAGTCAGAGAAAAAAAAGACTGGCTGAGAGGGGAGATCATGCCATGTCCTACCTGACAAGTGGAACCATTGAAAAACTTGCAGCTTCATAGCCTCGATTAAACCTGTCTCATACACCTAAATCTCTTCCAAACAAAATGCAAAATTGAGTCACAAAAGGCTGCTCTTCATGCTTTTCGTCCATAAATCCACCTACGCCCAGCCTGAGTGAATTCCCTCTTGAGACAGGGCTTACGTGAGCAAGGCGAGCAGGCAGGCAGTGCTGGCCTGGAAAGCACAGCACGGTGTTGTGTAGTATGTTGGCAGCTGCCGAAAACACACGGACCTGAGCAGATGGCTGCGGTATGAGGGAGACAGGCTAACAGACGAGAACTGCCGGGGATATCCTACATGGGAGATCAGTCAGGCAGAGAAAAGTCAACCCAACCTCATTTTCCGTCAGGATACAAAGAGGATTTAGACGGAATCTCCTCTTCTGATAAATTTATCAAAAGGATGAAAGTCAAAAACATGTAAAGAAGTGAATTCATGTTGGTGCGCCAACTTTACTCTCATCATCAGACAGCCTGTGGTTTGATAAATAGTCTCCTCTCTGATAAGTGGTGGAGGGCCCTTCATTACAAAAACATTGCAGGTCACTGGATGCCAACAGAGAAAAAAAAACAGCAATTTGCATAAATAGCCTATTTATATAGCGAACTTCTGATACAAATCCCCCAGTAAAAGAAGTTAAAAGCACAACTGAGAGCTCTGCTGTCAGAATAATTAAATTCTTGGACAGCTGCTGCCATTTAATACACAGAGGTTTATGACATTATGGTCAAACTTTAAGGCATACCCATCATCAGCTGCTGGGACTGGCCATTCATAGATTAGAGTTCAGCTGCAAAGGGCTAATGTAGGGGATTTTACATTGAGGTTGTAATCCTCACATTTTTTTTTAAATTTGATCTTTGGTCTGTTTTCCCACCCCATCAATAGCCATTCAATGATGCAGTAGTCAGGTGTGGCCTGTTGGGCAGTTTATGCCTGCGTAAATTTTTTTTGTCAGATAGTGCTTTTTGCTCATTTTGATCCTGTTCCATTGTTTTTTAAAATTGTACAAAAACCTACCTCAACAATTAGGCAAAAACATGGCAACCTTCATGATGTATCCTCATGAAGTGGAGTACATATCCTCCTCTACCTGGTTGTTATACAGTATGAGACGTATGGTCCCAGGTCGCCTGTATCACTGACAGCATACAGATGAATCAGCAACCTCTATGTCCTTGCTTAACATTTCCTTTATACTCTTGTGCTGATTTATCATCAACCTCTTAACATTAAAACATGGTGCTACAGAAGCTCCAAAACAAAATAATACCCATCACAAACACAAATCAGGTTTACACACCATCTGTAGTCTGAATTGAATGAGGTAAATATATAATATAGCCAATTGTCAAGAGACTGTGCCGCTAACTTGAGCCTGTGAAGCTGAAATGAAGTCTTTGCACTGCAGGGAGAGAAGATGCTGCAGTGTACCAGGAGCACCGAGCAACTCACTGCAGTAGAAACATGAGACCTTACTCTTGTTCTGGGTCCATCCCAGCTCTCCCTCTGAACTCAAAGACAAATAAAGGAAATAAAAATATGGGCTGGAAAGACGAGTGGGATTTTAGAAGTTTTTCCGCTTTGTGCCGGCTTCACAACCTTAGACGTGGCAAATGGTATTTTAACTGAAAGTGTCCATATAGACTGGACAACGAGTGAGGGGCTTTGACTTCTTTACCGTGTGCTCAGACCTGGTAACTTCCATAGCTTTCAGACCACTCCCATCACACTTTAAAAGTTCCCTATTAGACAGTTTTTCATTAATTTCACACAGCTGTCAGAGGTCCAACAACACTGTATTCAATATGCATTGCCCCAAACCCCCCATGGTCCTGAATTTCAGGTGTCTAAAAGTTGCTCAAATGAGCTCTGTTGAGAACAACCTGTTTCTGTGCCTGCACCTTTAAATGCTAATGAGCTCCGTCTATCATCGCCTACTTGGGGAGAAACGGAGACGATGCTGCTTATGCTAGCGGCAGCATGCGCCAATGTTTAGGGTGGATGTTATGGCTCACCTATGTGTCTCAGGTGAAGTTGCTGGGTCCCGTATGGTTGGGACAGAGCCAGTGTCGAGGCAAAGCCAGCTTTGTACTGACCCTCGTTACTGAAGCAGTCACATGTGAAGTGGTTAGCACACACACACAACCTAACACGTACCGTAGCCGGCATTGGCAATAAAAATGAACCGGAACCACTGTGTCTTCTGTTCTTCTGTAGCTGGGACAGAATATACGCACTCATGTTGATTTGAACAACAGAGCAATCTGCGTGTCCAGCTCTGAGTGACACCATTGTAAAACACCACTATCTCACTGCAGTCTCACCGCAGGACACACCGACCTTCACCTCGGTGAAGAACACCCCCTCTCGGATATCTCCTATCATCGCACAGAGGAGTTCGGCCTATGCAAATCGCTCCCTTCATTACGTAACGACAGGAGCTGAATCTGAACAGCCCGTAGGAGCGCCGTTGTACCAGCAGATAGGCTGCAAAGACCATGCAGGAGTCGCTTGTTTCCCTAATTCTGGGAGTTGACAGACAGGGAGGAACAGTTTATAGGTGTAGAGACCAGAGAAAATGTGATTTTCATAGTATGGGACATTTAAAGCACCACTATGAACTGTGTCCTTGCCTCTTTGGCAAATTGTCATGCCTGTTAAAAGCACAACTGTAATCACCCATTCAAAAATGAAAAAAATATTAATAATACAGTTTGCCTGCCAAATTCTTCCACTACACATATTACTTTCTCTATGCTTTACACCCTAGATTCCTTTAACTATGCATAGCTTACCCAGTTTGTTTTATCCTTGTTCAAATGCTTCACTATCAGTTTTATCTGCATCACTGCACACGTAATGACTCATAGGCTTGGGCAGGCTGCACAGAGTTAAATATTTAGTTGTGCATAGGTAAGCAGAAGTCATTAAGTTGATACAAAACATAGCAAGGCAGGGGGACACAGAGTGGTGAAGGAGATCAATACATCTAAATCCAGTCAGACATAGAGAGGATCAAGAGGACAGTGCAGATCAGTAAAACTATATTAATAGTAATTCAATTCAGCGCAGCACATACAGTAACGTTACTCAATGCCCTCACTTTTTGTGCTGCTGTAGCCAAAGTTAGAATATACAATATGTACTATAATATGAAGACTGCATCAGTTTTGTCCACAAAGGCAACGGATAGAACTGTGGAATCTGTCTTCTCTAGTGGCTAGACTGGAAGCTGAGCTACTAAAATCAGTAAATACAGGCAAATACCAGGTGACATTTTAGTGCTGCTCTAACACCCTTACTCAAACACAAAACCAAAGATTTTAAATGTAGTTAACATGTCAGCAAAGCATTCCTTGGAGTCTGTGCAGATGGAACAGAGCCATTGCAGCAGATAGGAGTCATTTAATACTTTGCTTCTGTTGCTGGTTCTCCATAATTATACTGATCATTTAAATAGATTATTCAATAATTCACAAGGTATTTGATGCATCTTCCTAATGTCTTCACTTTGTTGTACACAAGACCTTGGTGCCTCTACTATTCTATATTCCAGCCATCCAGGATTCAATCATCCTCTTCAGGGGGGCTACTGATGGATGCTGGCGGGGAAAACGGTGAGTATGGTCCAGAGTTCCTAATGAAACCCGGATGCAGTAACTGCCGGGCAGCTCTTGGAACAGACTGTGAGCGGCCCCAGGAGAAGCAGCCTGCGGCAAGTAACACAGACCTTCGGAGGAGTAGGAGAGGAAAGGAGAGAAAAAAGCGAAAAATAAGGAATGGGAAAAGGAGGAGAAGAGAAAACTCTAGTTGAGCAGATGCTTTGGAGAAAATGCTGAGTAGGCACTGGAGAGCAGGCTAGTCCAGGGAGGCCCCATGCCGCAGAACAGCAGTGCTTTACCTAGAACAATGAGAAACCTTCACTTCCCTGCTCTCTTCTCCTGTGGTAATGCTTTAAACTTGACTGAGCACATATCCTGTATGAATGTTTATGAAGAAATTATCATTGTGGATCATACAGAAGCTAAGGTTAAAGCTGTATAAACAGTGTGAATGAGTGTGAATAACATGTTCAATTTCAGTTATATTATTTTGTATTTAATTCCATTTCTTACTTACATCTGTGTTGGGATGAATCAATTTAGCCGGGTCTTAGCTTTATCAAGCGAAACAACTGTGAGACAATTTCACAGTCGTAAGCATAAATATTTCAAATGTGTTCAAGCTTATTTCCTCTTGCACTGTATGTTAATAACATAATCTGACCGTAAGTAAACATGGACCCTAGATGTTGCCAAATAATGCAATACCGTTGGAATGGTCTAGAGCTTTAGTAAGGACTTAGGCCCGGGCTGCCAGCTTCATTGATCCATCACAAAACATGAGAGGAAACCGACGGATCATATCTGTCCATTAGAGACGGTGTTATTTCCTGTAATTCATGACGTGAGCTACAAAAGCTTTGGCATTGGCTGGTCTACTGCCCCCACAGAGACGTTGCTACAGCGCATGTCGTGGAACATAACATCAGAACTAATCCATGACCAAATGTTTTGGGAACTATTTTCATATCGATTTTAATCGATGCGCTAGTTAGACCCCTCTTCTACATAAATCCATTTTTGTTTTTACATAAAATTGTTGAAGCAAGTTTTGGGTTGACCCCATTTGCTACTTAGAAATGTAAATTAAACCATTTCTTTGCCACTCTAGAGTTTGATAGAAATAATGAAACAGCCCTCCAAAATACCACATTAAAACACCAAGCCCTTGATGAACACCATGGAAATACCCATGCTGTGTTTTGGTATCAAAAACCTTCATTGCACTTTTCGGCAATTGGCGGCAAGCAAGAATACACCATTAGATCAGGTTTTCACCATATGGAGGGACATTTGCTACGGAAGAGGATTAGGGCCACGTGAATTTTTTTTTTAGTTCTGAAGTCAGAATTCTGAGAATAAAGTCAGAATTCTGACTTTAATCTCAGAATTCTGACTTTAATCTCAGAATTCTGATTTTAATCTCAGAATTCTGACTTTAAAGTCAGAACTCAAAAACAAAATTCACATATGGCCCTAATCCTCTTCCGTAATTTGCAATATGAACGCCCTCTCTCTGAAATAAACTGACTGACTGACCAAATCTCCTATCACAGACTAGACTTTCTAAAGCCTGAATATAAAGCCAAAAGGAGGTTTTTCTCAGACTACTTGAATAACAGTATGCTGAAAGGTTATTTGGGTATTTTTGCCCTAGATATAATATCAGAGGGAAAAGCAGGGTCAGATCACATAAATAAAAATGAGCAAATTGAAAGTGTTCGGTTGGGTGAATCTGTGACTGCACATTAAAAAGGAAAACATATAAAAATGGTAAATGGCCTCATTTATATAGCACTTTTGTCCAAATGACTGACATTCACCCATTCACTCACACAAGAACAATAAAATCACACTTCCCACCAATGGTTATGTGTTCCAAAAATGCCCGTCTTCCTCTGTCCACTGCACTACAATACCCCCTTCATAGGCTGGCAATGGATCACAGTATTAACCAGAGACATTGTGACGAACTGGCAATTTACACAGTAAAACCACCCACTCACCCACAGTCCTCACTCACAGTCCATCCTTTTCCCCACTCAGTGTAGCAAGGATGACCAATGTACTCACCCACACCCCCACACACACAGAACTTGATTGATTAGATTCGTGTGCAGGTCAATTAATATAAATTAATAATTAAAATGAATAACAAAAACAGCCACGTTAGTTCTGCGGCACATACATTTCATATTGTTATTGCACAAATTCCTGTCATTATACCTCAGCAAAGGTAAAATATAAAGTTATCAAATGTAATTCTGTAATATTTTGTCTTGGCAAGACATTTGAATAAATACAATTGATTGAAGGAGATGTTTTCACAGCTGAAATGGAGAACTAAGTTGCTCCCTCGGCACTTTACAGCAGGACACTGCTCTTAAAATGCTCAGAACAGGTAAAATGCAGGGGTCATATTTAATTTAGTTATGTATGTGCTGATTCAACATAAAAAAACTTTTCAGTGCATTTTTTGTTTTTTAAAGTAGTTTATTTAACTTCACCTGGTTCACTCTATCGTCTCCACTGTGGCCTCTCTGCTCTGCTGTCAGCTGACTTTAGTGTATGTCCTTATGTGTAGTTGGAGGAGCTCAGCGCTGACACAGTAGACACGTGCACTGCAACATTATAACAAATTGCACCAAAACATTAAAAAAAAGTACCAACAAAACAAACTGATATCATCAAAGCCTATCAATATTTGGGTGACTAATATGTCTGGTGCCAACTAACGAGGGTAGCAATGTTTACTCAACTAATCACGCATCGCTAATCTGAGCATACTCACAATCAAAGGATGTGGATTAGTGTTTGGCACGTCGCTAAACAGATAAAGAGTAAACAACAGTATGATGTCAACGTAGACACACAATTAGACTACAGGCTAGATTATAAATCCATCTCGGTGCCGTCTGTGCCTTAGAAATTATTTGAGGAGGACAATCTGTCTGTCTAACATTACGGGTGTGACTCATGCAGACTTTAAAATGCCAGCCAGAGAAGATGCGGCCTTTACTGTGGATATCAGCTGTGAGGCAGTGACGGTCTGCTGCTTTACGTCCTCCTTCAGCCATCACTGCAACCCTGGATTTACATGCAGACTACAGGCAAAATCTTCCTGTATATTTGCATTACGTGCCTATATTCATGTACAAATCTGGTTCAGTCATGGATGACTTGGCTGGGTTACTTTACACACTCACATACCACCTCAGGACACTTATGCAGCTGCTCTTTTCTAACAAAGCACAGCTCCTTAAAGTGGGAACATCATTCACTCATCTTTGTGACTGTACAGGGCTCCAGAGTGCGACCATTTTGGTCGCATATGCGACCAAAATTTTTATGAGTGCGACTGAAAAAAATAGTAGGTCGCACTGGTGCACCTAACGCTGCTCGAGTGAAAAAAAAAATCATAAGCGCAGTATCTCTTTATGTTCTCCTGACGGCATCGTGGTCTAAACCAATAAGAGACGGAGCTCGGGCGGGTCCTTGCCTCTGATTGGCTGTGGTCCTTTTCACTGCTGTAAATTGTGTCAGTTCGAACAATGCGAGCGAGCTGAGCAGGTACTCTGAGCGCTTCGATTCTCTTTGAAAGTGAAGAGAGGCAGAAAGCCTCGCCCCGAGACTAATTAAAAAGCCCCAAAATATGCCTTCAGACCGGACTGGTTGAAGCAATTTCCCTGGCTGATGTACGATAAAGAAAGGGACTCAATGCACTGCATTTATTGTTCGGGAGTGCGGCCAGAATTTGTCCGGTAATAGTGCGTTTGTGGAGGAGTCAACAACATTTCGCATCGAGACATTGAAAAAGCGCAATATGTCCAAAAAGCATACTACATGCCGTGATAAGTGTGTTAATAAAGTGCCCCTCATCCAGCTGCATTTCAGCGTCTGCTGTATCGATCAGGTCCGCTGAGGAATCTGAAATTATTATAAAATTAAACATCGCATACAATATTGCAAAGGAAGAGTTGCCGTTCACTAAATTTAAGTCCGAAGTTATTCTGATGAAACAAAATGCCGACACTGAAGAACAAGACAGCTGCGGAGGTTGGAAACGCCACGTACACGTCATTCATGACTGACGGAGACACAGACGTCTCTACGAAGGCGTGCGTTATTGTCTACTGCTGCATTTTGCGTAAAGGGAGTCCGGTCAACATGTTAATTGGACATGTCCGGTGGAGCATGGACATACACTGTGTTTGAAGGCCCACATTACAGCATGAGACATCATGAATAGGAAAATTGTATAGTAGCCTATTCCTAATATTATTATTATTAAGTAAAAATATAAGTAGGCTAGGCTAAGATCACATAAACAGTTTTCCATTTGCAATCTATAGGCTAGTGACCTGTATGATCTTTTTATGCTGCCAAAAAGCAAGCATTTACTGCGCTTGGGCATCAGTGTGCAGATTGGCTGGAGAAAACGGTTCCTCTGGGTGCTGATGGTGCTGCAGTTAAGCTATGCCATAAGGGGGGTGTCATTATGTAAAAGGAGAGCGATAAAAAGGTGACTTTTTGGCGTTAAAGGCGACACGATAAAAAATGTGGGTGCACCTAAATTTTGTGCTTGTGCACCTCAAAAAAAAAGTTAGGCGCACCAGTGCAACCAATGCAAAAAGTTAGTCTGGAGCCCTGCTGTAGCATTTGTACTCCAGAGGGCACTGCTGCTAATCGGTTGATAAAGTTAGTCTACATGTAGCATGACTGAATAGGCCTATTGTAAACGCAGACCTCTCGTCTCTCCAACAACTAGTAACTGGCTTGTTTTCATGTGCGTTATGGATGCGGAGAGTTGCCTTCAAACATAATCTGAGCCAACATGGGAGTCGCAGTGCAGCAAGCATAGAAAATACAGCCTTCCATTGCAAGTAGGACAAACTTAATGGGTACATGCAAGTGACTAGTGTATGGATCCATCTAAGCATGCTTTAACATAGTAGCCACTAGCTATTTGAGTTTCCATAGGAAGACAGAAGGATGATTGACACCAATATTCTAGTCCTTTTTCTTTGCTTTTCTGGAAAAAAACACTCTAACATTACATCAGACGACCTATACAAAGCCATAGTTCTTCTGCAGTCAAACGTGAGAATAGCTCATGTTTTTTTGAGGCATAAAGGATTAATGTCACACTGTTTATTCATGGCCTGTCCATAGTCCGTGTCAGAGACAATCATTGTGGAAGTTCAAGTGTTTGTTTACCAACTGAATTCTGTGTCCCCGGGGCAACAGCAGCTACGCTCTGCGAGGAGAGGGCTACCATGTATTAAGGTAATAGTACTTGTTTTGATCCTGTGTGTCAGCTGTACTGTTACGTTAACCTTGGTAAACTGTGAGGCTAACAGCAGGCAACGTGGAGAGCTGTGAAATACTGCTCATAGCAGTGCTGTAACATCCATGTGCATTTCCCTGAGGTCAGTTGTGGCTACTCTATTATTGTTATATCAACTCAGCCATGTGAGTCTATCCGTCTTTTCTGTGTACGAGAGGTCGTGTGCTCATAAATCCCAAAGTGTTGCTGGTTCTGGCTTCTCCAATGTGGGGGCTGTTCTTTACTCATACATTTACTACATTTGAGTTATTGGACTGCGATAGACAAGATTCACATTTTGAAGACCTGATTCATAATTTTCTAGACTACCTTTTGTTGATTGATTTGTTGATTGAAAAAAATAACCAGTTTCAAGACATTAAGGGAATAATAATTTGTTTATTTTAAAGGGATATAGACACATTAGTGTCCACTTTAACACATCCGTTTTAAGAGTGTATGATTTGGTTGCATCTAGCGGTGTGGTTGCAGATGGTAAAAAACTGAACACCTTTCCGCTCACTCCTTCCTTTCCAAGATTGCGGTAATGTGCAAAACCAAGGTGACACTGTGTCAGGTGTTTTTTTACACTAATGAAAGCAATGTTAATATTATATTCACTTTCTGCTAATAGATCCCTCAAAATGCTACACACTGGCCCTTTAGCACTTCCAGTCCCGAAGAGTGAGACACACACACACACACACACACACACACACACACACACACACCTCCCTCTGCCTTACCTTTTATAATTAAACCAAAGTAATGTAGCCCAAGGTGCATCATGTTAACCTTAAATTAACAGTTAGCAAATGTTGGAAGCAAGTTAGTGATCGGCATGCTAAATGGACAATACAGTCCAGACCCTTTAATGTAGCCGTCAAGAATAAGCAGGAAAAAAATGAAGCACACTGTGCTAAAGCTTCAGATGGATGCATTCTAATATTTGTATTATTATTTGCAGCAAATACACACATGACCCCAATAACTCAGCTATCACAAACAGCACAACGTCTCATAAGTTAGACTTGTCAACAACAGCAACAGTCAGCCCCAAATCGTTATTTACACCTGCAATGTTGTTGCCATAATTTACAGGGGCTCTCCGCATTGTGTTGCAATGTATCATGATCAAAGCGCTTTGGTCTCTGTTGCTTTGTCTACAGTCACAAATCACCACTGACACCCGCACGCAAGTGCATGAAAAGTAGCCTGAATGTGTGAAAATGTGCACTGTGCTATTCAGGACCATCAGCCTGTGATGTTTGTAGTCAGCACTTAGAAGGAGGCTATGCAGACAGTAGCTCACTCTGTCTTGGTTGCATGTCAAAGATTTGCTTGCTTTAAAGCGGAGGCGGGCCTCCTCCAAAATCAGAAGGATAAATAAAGTATGCCTGGTTCTGTAATGATCAAAAGACTGACCTGTTGATAATTCCTGAACTAGGCTATAGCTTAGGCTTGTTTATGGAGGGCAGCCAGGACACTGAAATGTCATGTGAAGGAGAATTTGAGCAGAGCCCAAAACACTTAACCATAAACTTTAATTCTCGGATTGGAACAAAAGCATAGCATCCCATCCCTAGTGGAAGGGTGAAGCCTTGGCCAAGGAAGAGCCTATTAAAGACTGGATCCCAACCACTGGGTGGATCAACAAAATTTCACTTTTGTTAACATCGCAACCTACAGAGTGCCCTTATAGTTATAGCAGTTATAGTTTTACGTTACTTGTTAAATTCATCCAATCAAATGAGATTTGGCAAATAGCTAGCCACAGCAGTCATATGAAAGCCCATTTCATTGTTTGGAACGTAGTAGCAGAAAGAGAAACATGGACACAGATAGATGTGTGTGGGAGGGTATGAGTGGACAAAAGCTTTGTTTTCATTTCCAAAAACATGTGCCTGGGGTGTAATTCATTCAGGAGAAACTGATGATTCTCAACCAAGTTGTGTGTCACTGCAGCGCGGGCAGTCCGCCGGGAAAAGTCGGCACTGGGAGGCCAGGCTTCGTTCTACTGCATGTACTGCCTGTGGTGCAGAGAGGAATAGCCGTTTGAAAATCTGCAAGGCTTGCCTTCCATCTCCCCTTAGTCCTCCTCCTTATCAACGTCAGGTGATGGAGGTGTAATCGCCAGAGGCACGCTGCGCTAGTGGTGTCAGGAGGAATGCTGCTGTCCCAGATGCAAATTGACCGTACCGCGTCCTCCTGTCCTTGGGAGTGTGGACTCCTGTCATAAACTTGCCAAGTTCTGACATCCGAACTCTGTGCACTTCGTCGGCCTACGCTCTCCTTTGGTGAGACATTACATCTCATAGAAATGACTAATTTATAAGCCAGAGAGTCAATGTTTCTCAGTAATCACAAAAAGTTAATCCATCATAACTGGAACCAAACTTCAGCTGTCTGCCTCTCCTGAGAACAAGAATGTTAATGACAACACAGTCATAACTGCAGTGTTTAAAAGGAAAAAAAAACATTCAGTTTAGTCAAAAGTCTTACTTTGAATCTTGAATGCTGTCAATTTAGAATGTAATGACCACTTTATTTTGATCAAATCAAAGTAACAAGCTGACTAGTTTCTAACTACATGTCTAAAAACAATCCAATACGACCAGATTGTAACAGACGCCAAAATTATTCAAGAAAAATAAGCTCCTCAGTTAATATTTACTTATTAAAAATGGGTCATTAGAAAAATTCAGCTAAGCTGCTTCATTATGTCTGTGTGGGTGTAGCAGCCTGGTACCAGAAGCAAACTCTGCAACATCCTGATTTAAATAATGCCAAATCCTGATTGATGCACAGAAGTACATGACATCGCCTTTTTTCCAACTGAGCTCCGCCCACTTCAAATTAGTCAGAAGATCACATGCGGCATTATTTAGGTTTTAGCAACGTTTAGCTCCTATCAAGTCCTATATAACCAGTCTTCTATCTTGTCCTAAGTGAAAAATATGTGAACCAATGAGGAGGATAACACACCTGCTGAACAAATGTGTGATAAATTCACCCAATTCTTGGGTGTGTGTGTGTGTATGTGCGCCTATGCCTGTGTGTCATTTTTGTGTGTGATGCCCCTTGAGAGCGCCAAAACAGGGCTAATGAAGCTAGGCAGGCTGCGAAACTTCAACTGCAGAATGATTACTGAGCTCGGTGTAGGAAACACCCCCGGACAAAGCTGTAAAAAAACTACAGATGGTCAGGGCCTTCATTTCTGACAGGGCTGAGGCTAAATGTCACATGCAAAACTGACACACATCCACTTTAACCATCATAGCCATCTGTAGACCTTTTCATTTATATTCTGTTGGTAGGGCCACATCTTATGTCTGAGTTTACTTCCTGTCAGAACAAATGTTGCAACAGGGAAGGGGCCCATTTAGAATTATATGTGAGTAACTCACCCTTTTTATGCTTAGAGGCAACACAAATCTGTCAAATCATAGTACGATCAGACAGAAAAATCTGCAAAAATGTTGATAGATGATTAACAATTGCACTTCACCTTCTCAATATTGGCTGTTTCATGTCTTCTGTGAGAAAAATACAAAGACATTGTAAGGGAATGACTGGATTGACTTGCAAGCTGCTTCTTAAATTACAACAGACAACCGGGCCAGAAGAGCACAAAATCACAATACGATAATTAAAAGATAAATGCAGACATTTCAAGTTTCACAACATCAATATTTATCAATATATCGCCAAGAATGATGGATGATACCCTGTAAGAATGCATTGTCTGTCCTGTAGTATCTGCTCACATCTACCCTTACAATGTATGCAACTTATTTTGAGTTTGTTGTCAATTGTTGTCAATTCCCCAGAAAAATACAAACCTCACAGTACAGTTACTGTTAAGAAGATGCGTCTGTGGCTCACTTTAAAATCAGCATACCCAGCATAATTGCCACATCAAGTGTATCCTTGGTTTCCTGCATAACAACTATTGGGCATGAACCAAAGCACTTCTGCAAATCCCAGATGAATCTTTCTATCCTGTTGTCTTTGTATGTGTTAAGTGCTGTTGTACTCTGAACAGTTGTTTGTTGGGCCTCATTAGTGCCTTTCCCAAAAATAAAAGACAATAAACAGAATAAAATGTGTATTAACAACAGCAATCGAACTATGAGTTGCCTTCTCAAGGACATATGAAGTGCAGACATTTCAGAAAAGCCATGCATTCAGCAATATCGATGTGAAAGGACACACCAGCACACGAAGCTGCCCTTTTTTAGCTCGTTTGAGAGCATTCAACAGCTTACTGCACCAAAGTAAAAACCCTGCAAGCCTGCCTCTCCTGTGCTCTCCTCTTGGACGAGAGCCCATAGGCAAGCAAGCACACACACCGTATACAAGAGTGCAGGAGCAGACGCATGCATGCAGAGATACTGACCCACAACAATCAGCAACAGCAACACCCACGCACAAAAACACTATTTAAATAACACGGCAACACATTCGGCCACACACACACACACACACACACACACTCAAAGCCTAGCTGCAGGGTGTCCCTGGCTGTGGCAACTGCAACAGATGGAACTGCAGCAGCAGCAGTGGGGCAGGTAAGGTGAAAAGGAATTGAACCTCCTGTGTTCAGGTGCATGTGTATTTATCCGAAAGCCTGCAAAAGTCTTTCACCCTGACTATTTTAAGGTAGGTCTTTATAAAGCCAACAGCATGGCCAAGTCTCTGGCAAGAATTCAAAAGGACAGGACATGCATAAAACATGACAGACATTCAGACAGAGAAGGGGAATGGAATAGAGGCAGAAGAGAGGGGGGGGGATACATGCCAGTGAAATAATGTATGCAAAGACTGTTTTCAATGCAGTAGCAGCAGCAGTACTATCAACCGTACTGACATCTCTGTGACAGTCAGAGAGATCTGGAGAGATAGATATGCTACTAGCACAGTGTGTGACAATGTTAAATTCTGCTGCACACAAATACTATGGCATTTGCTCCCCTATAGGAGACAAGCATGATCATCCCGACTCACTAACAGAGCAAAGTGAGAAAAAGCAGGAAGAGAAGGGGGTGAGAGAGAGAGAGAGGAGGATGTGACAGAGAGAGAGAGATACCAAAGACATGTAGCCTCAGACCTAGCGATGATGCTCTTAAAAACACCCACCTCAGTCTGCTGCTGATTCCTGACGCAGTGAGCACAACCCTGGAGTAAATGCAGAATACAGTAGCTATGATGGAGGACCAGCAGCCAATATCCGAGAGATTGAGCAGAGAGAGAAGAGGGAGGAAGACTGATACACGACTGGTGAATGTGCGATCCTGTGTGACTAGAATTACGTGCCGGAGTGAGATGAGCATGTGTGTCTGACATGAGAAAGACAGAAATAGAAGAAAGAGAGAGAAAAAAAGTGACACAAGACAGACAGAGCAGGAATGGGGAAACGGGCAGAAAGAAAGTAAGATGGGAGAGAAGAGACAGAATAGTGTGTGAGCTTGGAGAGTCACTGAGAAGAGCAGATGCACTGAAAGGAAATGCCCCTCCCTCTTTGCTCTGCGTGCACACGCACATACACACACACAAACACACACACCTCCCTTTGCACTGTCAGCATTTGAGAACGCATGCATTCAGTGAGTCGAAGTGAGCTGCAAATGGAAAAAGAGAAGTAGGGTGGATACAACGACATGACACCCCTTTCCTGCACTATGAGATGCGTGTTTTCCATTGAAAGTGACTCAAAGTTGATTGACTCATGAACATGGCTCAGCAAGCTGGCTATAGCTCCGAGTGGAGGGGGGTGCAATATGTTGCAAAGCTTTATGCAAACACCCGCAAATCCTCTTTGCCATTATGCACAGTATGTGATCGACACTGCATCCAAAGAATTCTGTCAGGACCTGGTTCAAGTAGGTCCTGTAGGTGCTGTAGTGTCTTTGAGTATGGCAGTATATGTTCACTGTGGCAAGGGAGGGGTCAAGTGAATTACTTGTATGTAACTTGTTACATAATGCATACTACTGTGCATCCTTACAGTAGTATGTATCTTCGACAACCCCCACTACTTCAACCAGCATATTCATTCTGTTATCTAATCATGTATTTTACAATTCAGAAAAATGTAAAAAAATCAATTCATTTTTATCTGCCAAGAACTTAAAATGGTAATTAATGCTTTTGTTTCTTCCTGGTTAGATTACTGCAATGCAGTCGTGTCAAGTCTCATACAGCAAAAACTCAATAAAATGGAGCTCAAAATGCCAGGAAAGTCCACCAGGAGAGAACACATCACACGGATTTGAAATCACTTCATTGGAGTGTATTTTAAAATACGTTAAAGGCTTGTAGAGGCTAAGCCAGAATATATAATTGACCTCATGAGCCTGAATGCAACCGGAGATCTTCAGGTAGGTAACTTTAGGCATTCTTCTGTCAAACCTTAAAACTTAACCTTAAAGCGAAGACATCGTCTTTTTTACGTCACTTTTAAAAACTTCAGACTTGCTTCAGATTTGCTCTTTACTGATTCTACTATTGTATTATTATCTTTTATTAAAAGTTAGCTTACTGTCTTTTTTAAATTGTATGTGAAGCAACTGTATGTGCAACTTATTTTGAGAAGTACTCTATAAATAAATGTATTGTTATTAGAATTAGTACTGCAATGTCTGTGAAAGTGACCCCACCTCGCTAAGTTGAAAGTGATGCTAACACAAATCAATGGGCTATGAAAGCACTGCTCTGAAAATGCAGGGATGGAAAATTCAGTTAATGTTATCGATATTTAAACAACATTTTTGTAATCGACTACCTGACTACTCCTAAATAGATTGAAGAGTAAGAGCAAGAGATAGAAAGAGCGTGTGGGGCAGGAAGAGAGGTGGCGATTAGGATGCTCCGATCGATCGGCCATCGTGAGTTATCGGACGTTATCTGCTCTAAATAGCTTGATATAATAAAGAACTGACGACACAAAAATGTGAGACAAAAGTTTATGCTCCGCTAAACTGGTTTCACCAGAGTTGTGAGGTTCGTCTCTGAAGCCCATTTTACACAGCATTGACATTATGCCGACTGATAACGGTAGCTTTCTTCTCCGTATAAAAGAGGGTTATTAGAAGAGAGAAGAGAAACAGTCATCAATTCATGATACTTTATCATCTTCTGATTTTAAATACATAATATACAATATTGTAAAGAACAATTAAATACGTGAACGGTTGAAGATGTGTTCAAATTGTTTTTCCAGATTGCTTTCAGATAACTGAACAGATGAATAATGGAGCTAGGTAGTTGAGTTCAGAGATGGCGCCTTCGCAAAGCCTGAGTCGCATCATATGTCTCCGAGTAGCCTGGGCCAAGGAAATATTTAGCTACATGTGTTGGTGCTTAGGCAATTTTTTACATTTTTATGTATATATTGTCAGTGTTGTGTTTGGATCACTTTCCTTTAGATCTGTATTGATGAATATGCCTCACCCTGTATGTGTGTGTTGACCAGAGCCTGAGGGGACAGCTACAGCTTCACTGTTGCGCACCACCGTCCCTGGCCTTTCTCTGTGAGCTCAAGCTCAGTCACGGCATCTCCAACCTCTGCTTCCAGCCAGTCTATGGCTCCACAGCTCGCTCCAGAATCATGACACCAAGCGTGGCTGGCCAGACAGTCTGATAGGGCCACAGCAAGAGATCCTCACCCACTTACTACATGTAAAGCATATCATTTTGCCTCGTATGAACTGGATAAATGATGCTGGGTGACTGATCTTGCACCATCTGTTACAAAAAAAAACACAAAAAAAAATGCACATCGCCATGAAGACTACTAAAAAATTCACTGTTTCCATAGTCCCACAGACAACCGTAAACACACTCCCAAAAATAGCCTTCCAAAATGTCCTACCAATGACACCATCTTCATACTGAATGGTGTGAGGGATAGCTCTGTCATACATATGGCTAATGTGATAGGCCTGTATTCCGTGTGAGACACTGTGAAGCTTTGCCAGACAGCTGCATAAGGCATCGGTGATCCTCCTGTGATCATGCCAGCTGTTTGAGTGTTTGCCTTCCTCAGGACCAGCTGGGAGGAAGATAGAAAGAACCGGGCCATTCATTTTAACACAAACCTCCCTGTTGCCTTTGCTAGGTGTGGGGTTGAGAACCCAAAAACATACCAAACTGTAATTTTAAAACAATGTATGGCAACCTCCATCCTTCATTTCTCCACACTCAACCATGCCTATTCAAGGTCACGGTGTGTACAGAAAGTGTTGACAAAAAATGTTGACGATTGAAATGGTCAACGCCAACCAGAATCAGAAACTCTATCCGTGGCAGATTAAGGTATAAAGCCGGATCCATTTCAGATACATTGCAGTCGACCTGTTTTGATTAATGATATCAAAACTTGTGATAAAACACCCTAGTAAACTATTACAGTAAAAGGTCAATTGTGAGGCATGCTTTATTGTTTTAATCCAAAGTTAATCACCGTCAGAAAAACTATATTCAAACAGAATTATTATTTTGACATAGGACTACATTAGTTAGTGTACACTGTACAGCTGTTGTTCAAAATTAGCTGATAAATCAGGACAGGAGGAGGAGCTCCAGACCACTGAAGTTTAACTGGTTTGTACTGGAACTAGAGGTTAATAATGTGAAATGTTTATATACAACAACATATTTCTGTCTCAACTAACACAGATACATATATTTTTCACTTTACTGGAATTGCACCATGTGTTTAAAGCAGTGGAGCCTGTACACTATTACGGTTGGCGCAGAATGATGCAGGCATCTAAAAACACTGCTTCATCAGTGCCTCTCCTGATTTATTGCTAACCACTCCTTTTACAAGAGTCTGCAATCACTCAAGGAGATGAGGAGAATTTATTTCGACTTAAATATTTAACACTATTGGATTTTCTTTGACAGCAGTGTGCACACAGCAATACTGCATTACCTCAAGTGAAAACTAGTTTTGACCCCCTCACCACACATTTGTTTTAATATGAAACAAGCTTGGGGTTTATTCATTGTAAATGGGCTAGTACTGCTCATCATAATTGTTTTAGTATATATGAAAACACAATTATTCACTTTCAATTAAAAATCAATTGGGTAAATTAAACATTGGATCAATAACAATTGATAACGTATATTTTAAGCGATTTACATGATCCTATTTTTTTTTTTTACTTCTCTACAAATGATAATACAATGATTAATGGATAGGCTACATGGTGGTGTAGTTGGTAACAATATCACCTCCCCCGGTTTGATTCCCGGGTCGGGCTCGGGTTCCTTCTGTGTGGAGTTGGGATGTTCTCCCCGTGTAAGCGTGGGTCCTCTCCAGGTTCTCCTGCTTCCTCTGACAGTCCAAAGGTGTAAATGTGAGTGTGAATGGTTGTCTGTCTCTACATGTTCTGCGATGGACTGGCGACCTGTCCAGGTGTACCCTGCCTTCGCTCAATGACAGCTGGTTCGGCTCCAGCCCCCCCTTGAGCCTGAATACAGGATAAGCGGTAGATGATGGACGGATGGATTAATGGATAAAACAGAACTAGATTGCAAATTATTATAAATACAACACTTAACTGTTTACATGCAGTGGGTTACACTGAGCCCGATATTGAGTTGACTCTGAGGTCCTCTGGGTATTGCCGAGTAGAAGGCCATTAGGCTTTTAGCAGTACAGTCCCACTGGGATTACCAGAAGGAACAGAGCAAGTGACAGGCATTAAGTAAACAAAATTCTAGGCTCTGAAGAATTAGTCTGTAACTTCTGGTAAAACATAAAAAGCCACACAATCCTAGATAAGCTCCAGACTGGTATGTCAGAGTAAAGATGCAGTATTGACTGATGTCTGCAAGACTGACAACAGAAGAGGTGATGACGACATGCTACTGCTATAGTGTTGGACTCCAATACACAGTCCAATAGAGCTAGTCTCACATCCCATATCTAGAAATCAAGAAAGAAAGGTTATGCCTATAGAAATATAACAAAGATACATTGCAAAACTTCAACAAAAAATTGTGCTACACTAAAGCACCACCAGACTGCAGGAATATAATATTATGTGGACAGGATAGAAGCAAATATTGCCTTCAGTGGGTCCCTAGTGGATCTGTTTTTTCTTGACAATGCAGGGTATGAATGATTACCAACTATCCCAGGATTGAAGGAGCTTCGTCAAACAGTTGATGCTGCAAAACTAGCATGTACATGTCTGTATATCTTCTCACCTTTATTAACATACAGAAGCAAATTCAGGTATGCCATACAGCCACTGACATTAGACAGCAGATGTGAAAGTCTAATGATTTGCCATTCCAGGCTAATTTACCTGACGAACAATAAAATGCAGAAAGCATTGACTCAATCAGTATTGGTCATGAAAATACAGATCCAGTTAATCCGATACATAAAAACAGATGTATTAAGATTTAAAGCTTGCAAGCTGGTGCCCACATATAGCCCTGGAGCCCTATTTTGTTTATGGAAACACTAATTACAAGAGCATTGCAGACAACCTATTAACAGAAATGTAAGTGTTAATTTGCACAGCCAAGCTCAGCATTTCTCAGTAACTGAAAATGTTCCAGATTAAAAAGAATCTAAAGTTTTTTGTCCTTCTAACAATAAACCAACAGTACCATCAGAGCAATAAACTCCCGCTCTGGCAAACAAATTCTCCCAGAGTAATTTATTCGGGTTACATGTTTGCTTAAAACAAAACCTTAAATATTTTAGGGAGCAAAACCCAGATAGTACAGCATCATCACAAAGTCACATTTTTTCAGTATCAGTTTCATAATGACGAAGGTGTGATTCTGTGTCATTATGCTAATGGAACACAAGAATATGTTGCATGAGTAAATCATGCAAACTTTAAAGCCCAGTTTGGCATAAAATCCATCCATCATCGACTGCTTATCCTGTCGTTTGGCATAAAATGTCTATTATATTCCATAAAGTGAGCATAGGAATCACTGACCTACAGTCAAACTATACAATCTCCAAGACTTCTTATTCAGATTCCACATTGGGTGAAGAGAGAGAGAGAGCCAGAGATCGACAAATCTATGCATTCATTCATTGCTGATGACACAAAAAATATTGAAGTTTGATGAAATCCCATTGCTTGCACAATTTTCAATGACCTTTTGAAATGTGTCTGCCAAAGCAACTCGGGAAAGCTAATTCAGGCTTCATTGTATGCAGGCCAATGTAAGTCGGGGATCTATTCGGGAGATGCAAAGTGCAGCTCTCTAATTGCATCATTAGCTAAACCAATGACTCAGTCACAGTGACTTCAGACCCCCCCCCCACCACCACTCCCCACCCCACCCCCTTCCCCTGCCCCATCCAGAAATAGGGAGCCAAGCCTCAAGCTCTTTACTGTACAGCTGCTCAAGCAGAATAATTCTAACATGTTATGTGCAACAGTGCAAAATGCTAGCATTCCAGAAATATCCAACTGAAAAAACACAGCATTTACAAGACTGTGCTATAAAATGTGTCATCGAGACACTATTTAAGCATTGCCGTTTGTCTTCCAGGAAGAGGCATTGATTGGTTCTTCATTTTAAAACAGCAATAAAAAACCTAATAGCCAAGGTACTGTTGCCTCAACATGACTATCAAAGGGCAAACAAATAATCCTAAACCTTCTCACAGAGTAGTGCAGAGATAACACACACACACACACAGATGCACACACTAATCATGTTGAAGGTTTGAAGGCATGCTTTCTTGGTAAACTGTGATGGGAACGGAGCCACTCATTACGACGACCCCTGACTTGCTATGGTTCTGCATGCTTTGCTAAGAAAAGAGGCGGTTTTTTCCAGCAATTGAAAATGCAGTCTACCAGAAAAGCGCTTTGCATTTCCTGTCTCTCTGCAAAGTGAAAGAGGGGACTGTCACACCTCTGGTACTTCCTGTTATAAGTGCTCAAACGCAAATTAGATCACGATCTTCGACAGGTTTCCAGTCAATTTAGATAGTGCTCTTTTTAGATTATTGAGAAACACAACTGCTCATCTTATGAGGATACATCTTTATGTCCCCATTTGTTTATATTGCATACATCATAGTCATTGCTTGTTTATTATTGTATGTGTATGTACAATGTATGCACCTTATTCATCAGGTTTCTGATTGAAATAATTACACCTATTCCAACGTGACCTTAACTTCACTATAATGACATTTCAACGTAGTATGATGTATGCAAACACACACAAATGCTTTCTAGCGTTATCATTTAGTCTTTACGGCACCTTTGCTCGTTGTCACGGTGACGCCTGATGGAGGAATTAACCTGGCCTCTGCCGTACTGTTGGCACCGGTCAGTGTCCGCAGCATCAGTCTCACTGTGGCTGGGTGGAGGATGGAGAGCTGCGGCGACCTCTAAACGTCAAGACACAGCGGTGTATTTTTAAGTTTAGTGCCGAACGCGTCTTTACAGCGTCGACGTGTAACGTGACGCGCGAGGCGAACGTTACCTCACTCGAACGTTACTCTGCCCGGGCGGCTTGAAACGCTGACGTCCATCCAGCCATTGATTATTGCAGCGAACTTGAGGTTAAATCCTCGGCACACTTAACGAGCTAATCACGTCAAATGACTCCTGAAGCGCTAACGGGTTTTCACGACGTAACTTGCGTCCGTGTTGAAACGCTTATCGGCAACGTTACAACGCCGTCTTCGACACCAGGCAGCCAACGTTAGTTACCGCGCTTAACGTTGCGTTATTTACAGCGAATTAGCCTTCATTGAAACCCATTCCTGGAGAACACCACCATTGGTGTGTATTGTATACAGCCAACACGACGCCGGAGAACGCAAAAACAGTCTTACCTTTGCCGAAATCCTTCTCTTCCTTCTCTCGACTATGTGAAGAGCCTCTGGATTTTGTTGCTCTGACACACAACTACCACGCGCTGCATTGGAGCCCCGCCCAGCAGGTTGCGGGCGAGCTGCCATTCGCCAGTTGGGATACAACCGCAGCCGGGCTAAGGCTTCCTATTGGACGGGCCACCTGCCAATCTATTCGGATTCGGCTTCCCGCGTTCCAAGCAGTCCTCGCAATACGTTACATGATGCAGCCTATATTTAGGTTTCAACAACTGCAGATGTGTGAAAACAAGTCACAGTGACCTCCACTATTATTAAACCGTAGATTTAGACAAACGCAGTTTTTTTCCCAGCACATTCATGTTTTAATGTCAAGTGAAACAATTAAAGCAGTCAGCAATAAATTGCAATTTGTGGAAAACTGTGACACACTAAACAAAATCAATTTAATCGTATTTGGATGCCATATTGTAGTTCTTTGTTAAAGAAACAAATGGGTGCCTTTCATTGTCAACCAAGAAAGAAGGGAGACAATTACCTACCAGAACAAAAACATCCTTATGTCCCATGGGGGAGAATGATTTGTCATTAGTGAATTTGACTCTTTGTGCCAGCTATATTGGATTAGCTGCCTCAGTAGTGCAGAAATCCTATAGCGGGCAGTGCTGCTTGCAGGATGTAAGTGAACACACGGCTACAGTCAGTCTTTCATCATAAGAGGAGCCTTGACTTGAGCTGCAACCTCAGCCCCCATAAGTTCCTCTACAACAGTCAGGGCAAACTCGAAACTGGTTCCTGGCCCACGGCTGGTGATGTAATGTCCATCCTTCTGTACTCGAGCCTCTGAATATTTATAGTGGTCTAAAAAAAGACAAAGAGAAATACCATAAGGAAAATCATACTATGACAACACAAGCTATAGGCTGTGATTCACAAATCAGACATCACACTCTAATACAAGCCCTGACAGAGAGATAATCTATCAGCAGTTAAACTGACCCATTTCTAGTATGTTCTGTCAAATCCAAATTATTATTTTTTTTATAGGCCAGAAAGAGCTAGCACAGCACCATCTGCTGCCCTTTACAAATAATTACACCTCCTCCTGTTCTGAGTGAGAGCTGCAAATGTTAGTCACAAGATGGGTATTGTTTGCCAAAAGTAGGGGGATAGGAAGTGGCGAAGGGGCCACTGGCGCCCCCTCGGTACACAGCAATCTGATTTGGCATAGTGGCAGGTGTGATCCCTCTGCAAGATGGTTTCAAGCGTTCTGTTTTTTTACCTCCAGCCATCATCTTCTCCTTCATGGCAGGATGTGTAGTGACGGTGCTGCCGTACCCGATGCCATGTGCCAGAAGAGCAGTGGGACCTGCAGAAGGGCAAAGTATTTAACTGCTTCCTGTGATGAGGTGACACTTGTTCTGCCGCTTGCGTCAGTCCAGTTCATGCAGTTTAACAAAAAAAGTTACAGAATCTCTGGGAGTAAAATGGGGTAAAATACTGTATCCTTGAATCACTTCCCTCAACACCAAATCAAAAGACAATACTGCATTTAACATTAGGAATTGCAATTAGTACACAGCATTGCGTTCCTATGGTGATGTTCCTGTGCCACTGTTTCTAAGAATACACATACAGTGTACATTTCCAGCCTCTCTCCAAAGACTCTGCAGTACATTGGCAACAGAGTAAAAAGGGGAGAGGCTGAAGACATTGTCTACTGCTGCATTAACTTTGGAAACGTCCTACCACTGCAGTGAGCTCATCCAAAAAGCGGTTAATAAATAGAAAGTTATTGATTATGCTCCTTGGCTGCCTTCCCATGCAGTCTAAACATTACACTTTCCCCTGGCAGAACAGCAGACTGCCAGTTAAAGCCAAGCTACTCCTGTTACGGCAAGTCCACACCCAGAGGACGCCAGTCTGGGAGAGAGGGACCTTCTGAGCATCCGAGTCAGACAGCAAGGCAGACGGGGAGAGAACAGTGATGATGACCATCTTCCTATTCTCTCATGAATCCTAAAAATTATCCAATCTATTTTTTTCGAGCATGCATGCAATAACTATTACCTCAAAAGGGAAATATACAATTTTATACTCATCCTGCTAGTTTTTTTTTTAGCACTTCGTTAATATTCTGGATTTCAATTAAGTCCTCCCCCCCCCCACATGTCAAGATAATAACTTTCATGTTAGGGCAGAATAATAGGTTTTGCTTCCTGGCAGGTTCATTAAACTGTATATTCCGTCGAGGATTTCAGTAATTTTCTAGGACATCCTTCAATCCACTCTGCCGCATTGGTCCCCGACCCTATTCAAAATGTCCTTCCAGTGTCCTTTCTGTGCATACTGAGGCTGTCAAATTAAATGTCGGTGCATGTAGGTTCACTCAAGGACAGTCATTTATCAAACCCTCATCCACCCTTTAATTTTCAAATTTCAAAAAGGGGTCAGACATGACCATGTATGAATGAAGCATATTTTTTGTCAACTGTATATCTTCCACAATGCTGTTAAGGTATGTGATAAAATATTTCAAGGGGACATCCAGATACCAAAACACCCGCAAATCCAAACTACTTGCAAGCAACTGGCACAACATTAGGTTGGTGATTTAAAAGCACAATATCACACATTACATACATTTAGCGTTGTCTCTATTCAACATGTGTACAGATCTCATAATAGCATAGCCCAGCATGATTTATCCATTTATATCATTGGATTTGTCAAACAGGTCTGATTTGCTCTATTACTATAAGCATCCGGATAAACTGCAATGTGTTGATTGGGTAATTTACATCTATTTGTTCAAAGCAAGAACATGATGGTCACATCTGAGGTCATATTAAAACTTCAACCCATAGAAAGGAATCGCTATTACAGGTTGCTCCTGTGTAATTATGACTCTGGTTTGTTTTCACAAACTGTACCTGCACAGATGGCTGCAATCAGCCCTTTTCTGCCATCTTGATCCTTCAGCACCTCCTTCACAGCAGGAGACTGCAAGAGAGCATGCAAAACCAGATGCACTGTGAGTCATTTGCAGGCCATGCGATTGCACAGTGTATGCCGACTGAAGCCTCTTAGACACAAATTGGCAATGTTTTTTAACACATCCAAAATAACCCATCAATGTTTAAATACAACCACAGATGTATTAAACAAGAACAGTCGCGATATTTCAACTAAACATGGTCTTTGCCAGATCTCATCTACCAGATGCTCTCAATTCTGAAGCCCCCCAAATGTAAGTATATATATATACCTAAATATGCACTCAAAGATGTTGACACATTCTGATATTGCTTTAAGGATCATTCATTTTTCCTTCCATCCACTTTCTACACCCACACATCCTCTTCAGGGTCATAAAAGGGCTGCTGCCAATCCCAGCATGCACTAGGCACAAGGCAGTCATTTATTATTTATCATAGAAAAATGTAATAATATAAATATAAATGCAACATATAAATTCATGACACTCAGCTTACAAAATTGTGTATTCAGCATTATATACTGCAGTTACTTACAAACACAGCTTTACTTGAGTAACGTAAAAGCTAAAGGTCCTCAAAACACTCAAAACAGGGACGTTGAGGTTCCTTTTAGGAAAACCTCATTCAGCCATAATGCATAATAATAATCTATTAAAGGTAGTGCATTATGGAATACAATACCACCAAGTATAAGGGAATGTCCCACTCAGAGCTAATCAACCATGTAACCACCTCTAAACATACTAATGAATTGTCCTGTTTTTTCTTTTTCTTTTTTTCTGTTTCTTGCCGTTTTGTATAGCTAGTTTTATTATGTATATCTTCTGTTTTTTCTGTACATCAACCTGCCTAATTTGGACTACAGATGGAAATTCACTACAGATGTTAATTAATGTGCATTGTCCTGAAATAATAAATAAATAAATACAAATAAAGAAAAAATTCTCAATCACTTTTTTACTATGATGAATACAAAATGCAGGTGATTGACCATCCCCTGTCCAGGCGATATTCGTGCATAAAGTTCAAAGTTAAACTCGTGAATGTGAAGATGTGGAATTGCTCGCCTCTTAGCTCGCATAGAATGGAAGTGAACAGGAGGAGAATGTTACTTTCGCTCATGTGCACATGATATCATCCGCTTGTTTGTAAATATAGCTCACCTCTGCCAGATGCAGGGCCCCTGGCATTCCTCCTGGCAGAAGCACCACATCGTACGGGCCCTGGGAGACAAACCACAATAGAGTTCAGCAACTGACAGTTATTATTTTGAAGGACACTTTTCAGAATCAGTATCAGAAACAGGTTTATTGCCTAGCTATCACATACAGAGAATGTGTCTTGGTGTTTAATACATACATTACCAAACAGTGAATGTGGCTTTAAGCTGCCGTATTAACGTGTAATGACATTGCTGTAGGCGGATGCTGAGCCCGACCTGTGTGCGGGCCTCCTCCAGGCTGGCATCGGGACAAATGACAACGTTTCTGCTGCACTGGACTGGCTCTTTGCCCGTCAGTCCTGCAACCGTCACTGCAATCTACATATTTAGGTAGATAATGCAAAAAAAAGTTCAGCATTAGTTTAAAAGGCATGACATGGCATCCTGGCTGATGGAGACTTTTATTTTGAAGGCTATCAAATGGCAGTAAATGACGTTGGACTTTGACATTTAACTTGGCCTCTGCCTGCACTCACTTTAAAGGTTGTGACTCAAATAACCTATTGAACATCGTTATACTATTATTATTATTAATTATTATTATTATTATTATTATTATTATTATAACATCATGTAGCGTCAGTAACGATATTGCTCCTGTTGGTTCGGTAAAGTTTATCTTTATATTTTACAAATGCAACTTGACACTGTGGTTTCGATGTGTCTCAATAAGCCTGTTGTGCTTAATAAAACTTAAAAGTCGTGATATTGCTGTGGACTGGCTGAAGGAGTAGCTAACGTGAATGTAAAAACCCAGGCTAGCTAGCTAAACAGTGTTGATCGGGTAGCTAGTTAGGTAGCTAGCTGGCTAGCTAGCGTATAGGAAGTGAACGTACCCCGGCTCTACGCATGATGTCCACGGGGATGACCGTCTCCATCTCCTCTGCACCTGCAGCCAGGATCACTAACGCCCTCTTGCCTGCCATGGTTAGCTTGCAGTTACACTCCGGTCAGGCGCAAAGACGCTAACTTCGATGTGCAACTTCCAGAAGCAATGCAGTGACGTTTTTGACGGCAGGTGGGTTGCCAGGCCTCGTCCCTCTATCCCCCCTTTCAAAGACCCTTTGTCCACTATTAAGTGTATGCTACACTAGTAACAGAACGCGTGATGATGTCTTACCTCAAATATTACCAAGGCTTAAAACGAATACAAATAACTTACACCTGCAAATACAAATGTAATGCTTCAAAACTGAGAGCTCAACCATCCAACACAAGTTGACAGTTTATGACTCCAGTATTAACTATAAGGTTTGTTAAGTTTTCAATTGTGCAATTAGAATGTGCATTGTGATCCATGTGTCTAATAAGTTTGAGGACAAATATATGGGCATCAGATTAAGTGTGTATGCTCTATAAAGTGGCTTTGTGTTTGGAAAAGCGCTATAAAAAATTAAATGTATTATTATTATCATAACTATTATTATCATTGTTATTATTGGATCTTTCCAGGCAGTAATATAACAAGCTAATACAATGGTTTATCCAGCAAAGTATTTCCATGCAGTAATCCAATTTTTTTAAAGGCAAAGTAAACTGACAGCCTTGTCAATTTCAGTGTTTTTTTTTAGTAAACCGTAAGCAGTGGACATCTATATATACGTTTAAACTATACCTCTGGAAAAAAACCTTTTCTTGCCAGAGATAGTTCAACTACAAACAGTAATCAAAAGCAAAGGCCTTAAACAAGAGACACTACACTCTTTCCTCCAGTAGGTGGAGACATTCACCAAAGATTCTCGAGAGGATGTCGAGGGGAATTTGAGAAAGAAGTTTGCATTAAACAGTAATGTTGACTATCTTAAAGCCAAAGCAAATGTAAATAGGACATTGTGGAGACACAGCCTTTTCTTCTCCTTGTTTTCTACTTCTTCTTTTTCTTCTTCTTTCTATTTCTTTCTATTTTTCAAAGAAATCATGTACCAGTTAATGCCAGTTAATCAGAGAGCTAATTGAGCAACATAATGATGGTTTTGGTAATGGTGGTTTGAAAACAACACCAGGCAGCAGGTCACCGAGTTCACCAAGTTCTTCACGATCTGTCGGAGAACTTCTGCACCAAACTCTTAAGACAGTTAGGGAACCGTATTCCAGTGTAAATCCCAGACTTAATGTCTGGGGCTTTAGCATGCAGGCACCCATCCTAGTTAATGTGCCTCTGTGCATTCTGCTGCTGAGATCCACTTTCATATTTGTGCGACAAACTAGAGCCCAGTGAAACGGCAGATTAGACAGAAGCGTAGGGGGTGCTGGCAGCAGGTTGTTTATTGCGTGCCTGTGAGTGAATCCAAGAGGCAGCGGTGATTACCAACATATGCAGCTGGGGATCAACTGAACCAGACCCGCGGTGGCACTCAAGATAATTTCCATACATTAATTCACTTATGTTTATTTGCTAATTCCTTTCAGTGCGTAATCTTAAAGTGCAGGATCGCACTGAGGAAGTATTTCAAAGTGACGATATACATTGTCAACAACGATGAAAACAAAGGGTCTGACTAACAACTGACAATGATAGAACTATTTGCAAAGGGCTTCAACTTCTCATCTCAAGTTTCAATTCTTTAGGTCAAAACAATGCCTGGAAAACAATGAATATGTCTGGGAATTTCCGATATTTTAACTATTGTCAACAAATCCCATAAAAAACACAAAATCAATCCATACATTGATCAGACCAACACATATAAGTCGGTATAGCCAAAGCCTAATATAACTGTGTGGTAGATGACCACTGCTGTCCAAGAACTAAAAACACATGAGCTACAGTCTTGCACTGGATGTATTTATCATGATAAACACACTGTAGTTTATTCAGTCAATCAGTCCCACATACACAACGATGCCACGAATACTCACAAATGCATATTAATCCATGGAATGCATTTGGTTTTTGGTCCTTTAAATGTAAAACAATGTCAAACGTATCCTTTAAAAAGGCTAAAACACTGCTGCATTCTTGTGGAATGTTTAGCTCTCAAAGCCTTTTGTATGTAAGAATAGTATAGAAACTTTTGTGGGCCAGACGTTGTGCATGGTAGAGAATGATCATTTAGTATATTGTGCATGTGGTGCAGTATGTTCTTCTTGGGATATTTGAGATTGGCTTGTTGAGTAAAAGGGTGCACATTAGTGGATTCCTTTGCATATTATTATTTCTCTCGTGCTCCCTCATGCCCGCACCACCAGGCCTTGCTCTGCTTTATCTGGCCCTTCACAGAGGTCTGCTTGAAAACCTGAAGGGCTTCTGGAATCAAACCTCCGGGGAGACGGATACAGAAACATTTTTTTTTTTCTTTATAAGACGGGGGGACAGAGGAAAAAGAAAATCCTCAAACTGAAATGAGGGAATTCCGCAAATTACCGTTTGTCACAAAGTAATCCTGTTACTATTGCAAAGAATATGAAACGGTGTAAACATGGAAATAAACTGCTAATATGGATGTAGCTTACAAGCAGAGACTCTGTTCATTTGAGATATACAGCTACCAACCCTGTTTCAGATCCCCAGTAAGGACGGCTGCCACAAAATTCAAAAGTGGTTACAAAAATTTGCTTCTACGGGGATAGATTACAATTTTTAGATGTTTTTTTTCCCTTTTATTTATTCTTTGCATTGCCACATTTCTACTCATTCTGGGCCAAGCCTTTGCTAACCGCTTACTCTCTCTTTCCCAGTGATCTAATGGCAGAATTCAGGGCTTACATCGCTGCAGTCAGAACACTGATGAATATTTAGAAGCATTTTATCTTCCCATCTGTGCACCGGCTTTATCTTGTGTCTGTTTCACACATTGTAAGCCACTGAGCGCATGGAATGAGTGACAAGCATATAATCTTGATTGCATCTTGATGCTATTACCTTATGATGCCAGGCGCTCAGGTGACAGCTGGGGGACGGTGAGGAGATCCGGGGGTGGGGGGTGGGAAGGTGACATTGAATTTTATGCACCTGTGTCGGCAGTCAGCAGCCCCGTACAGACACAAGATGGCGCCAGTTGAGTAGGCTAGTTCTCAATGCAAGGCCACGTGTGTGAGAGCATTTTTCAACATTAATCTCTGCAAATTATAGAAAGAAAATGACACCAAACAAAAGTTGACTTTGTGAGGCTGCAACAAAGGCAATCAGTTCTCTTGTTTATCAAACCATCAAAAGTTCTCAGATATATTTCAGGTATATATTGTCAACCGATGAGATAAACTGAACAAAGATGCGTTTGGATGTATATGTCTCACCATCCATTCAACAATTTGTCTTAAATGCTTTAGAATTACTCAAAATGAGATCCAACGCATGACAAATTGTTTTGAGCTACAGAGGCAGTATTACAAATGAAGGCGACACATTAACGTGTTGTTAAGATTATTGAGTGTGTTTGACAACACCAACCAAAAGTGCCTCACAGTCATTTCTAGTTGCAATAATCTGCCTATCCTCAAATTATGCCCCCACCCGTGCCATTCCACGGGGGCAAAAGTGACTCTCCTTTTCCTTTATTCTCCCCCTCTGTCTCAGTGAGTATCAGTGTGTTTTGCTCTCAGCTTGCCTCTATTAGATGCCTTAATGCCGTACAGCGTGGCCTATCTTCAAACAGGAATGCTGATGATACTGGCCCTGCAGCGGTGAACCCCCCCCACCCACCCACCCACACCCCCCCAGTCCCAGCCCCGGCCTGCTCCTCTACACAGAGGGCAATAAAGACACAAGGAGGATTAGTGTTGTGTGCCTAACAAAGTGGTTGCCAGAGAGTGAGAGGGCCATGCCCATGGGCTCAACCGCAACCCTGCTCGGCTCCACTCGGCTCTGTCGAGGTCCCCCCCACCCCCCACCCCCCCATGCTTGGGCTTCCCTAAGGTCCGCTCTCTCTCAGGGAGCTCTGTGGATGTGTGATAGACTCTGAGTGGGTGAATTCATGTTGATGCTAAAGAGGCAGAGGACGCAGACAGATAATCCATGGCTTAAGCAGTGCTGTAGTAACTTTCCCCCTTAAAACAAGGGAACATATGTGCAAACAGTTAAATTTAATTCAATCTCATACCCGTGCTGTGCATATTTTTCACTAAAGACTTTCCCACAGTGAACTTAAGACAAAAAAAAAGTTGTAACTTTTTCAGTAGTAGGTGGTTGAGAATGATAATGAAAAAAACCATGACCATGTAGTTTAGCCTACGGAGCAACATGTGTCTTCCTGTGCTGACTTATCCCCGTCCAGTGGAAAAACATGGTTGGATACGGAGCACAGGCAGGTTAAAGGCCTCTGCGGCGTGTTTATGGATATCTCCCCCACTATAACCAGTACGCTTATTTAAATTGAACACCATATAATTGTACACGTCTGATAAACGGAGGAGCTGTGGTCTTGTAAATGTCGTCACGTTGGATGGGAGTGTTACATCGGAGATTACTGTGGAGGAGCAGGACTGCGGGGCCGTGAGGACAGTAGCGTCTGGTTTGATGGAGAGCCGTGTACAGGACAGGACAGGTGAACCAAACAGCTGCTACCCCCCGTTTTTCCTTTTAAAAAACCCCAGCGTGACAGATCAGGCCGCGGCTCTCACACACAACGGCCTCTGCGTTTCACACGGTAGCTGTCTCAGGCCACGTTACACACGCCTTTTAGATGGTCCACTTTGTGCGTCGGGTAATGAAATTTACTCTGGAGACCCCGGAATATGCAGACATATGGTTACTATTAATGCTCCTTTTCCCCCTTTTTCAGCTGCCGCCCTCTGCCAAACTGTATGGTCTGTTCCCGCCTGTCTGTTTTGGGTCCTCTTCACTCTTCAAGCTGTTTGCCTTTCTTTTTTTCTTTTTTTTACCTCTGTCACGCCGACCAGGATTCACACAGCAGCATGAACTGCTGCGTGCGGAAGGACAGGCCAAGTTCTGCTAATACTTGGCTAAGTTTACATGTTCATTCACACTTGATTAAGGGGGAAGCCCTGAGTTCTGAATGGTTTCAGTATGTCAGAGAGGCACATATATGGGAAGGGTTATCCCTTTAACAATGGGAATCCAATACTTAAAAACATTGTCATATTATTTTCCTGAATACTTTTTAAACATTTATTTAAAAAGTTAAACCTTTGCTTAGGAACTTACAAAAAAACAACAGAACAACATAATTTAAAAAAAAGAAATGAAGAACTTCTCACAAAACACAGTTAAAGACACAATGAGTAGGATCTGTGCAGTTTGTAAACACAAAGTTGGCCCCTCCTCCCCAGCTCAACAAGGGTTACGCTGCTCGCCAACCCCAGATTCACTCTGGTGTTGGAACGAGCTTCGTCCCCTTGGCGGTTCGCCTTGTTATATTTGCATTTTTTTTTTTGCCACAGCATCCGCCATTTTTATAGCCTCCTCCTAGATTTTTATAGGTTTTGATGCCCAGAAGAAAAGATCAAATCCCGGCAGAGGGCAGAGTCTGTGCAGATACAGACACCACCTTCTGACCACTTTTAGTGGGTCAGAAGGACCGTTTTTAGGATCGTTTTTAGATGTCTATGGCAATGCAGTCAAGACCACCTAAGTGGAGACCACGTTATGACCAAGACCAGAATGAGTCTTTGAGGGTTTGAGACCAGGTCAGGACTGAGTGGAGCTGTTTTCTATTAGAAAATACAATAATGATGTTAATAAAAAAAAAAATCAGACAATGCACAGGCAACTAGTGATGTCCCACCTTTGTGTTCTTCTGGTTTCAAAAAGTGGTCTCGAGACCAAGACCCATCTCAAGTACTACAACACTGATACATAGTTAAAAAAAAAAAAGAGAATCCTACTTATTGTGCCTTTAAATACCGGTTCATGAATGTATCATACCTCGAGTAAAGCCGTTGTATTCTTATGTCGTCTAACTTCATGTATTTACAAGTGAGCATAATTCATGATGCAACAAATTCAGCAACACATTTCGGATTCTGTTCAGGCTTTTTCCCGCTCAGGCCTCTGAATTGATGGCAGCAATATGCTTCATTCTTTGAACAATGGACCAGCCACTCCGAAAACCGATGATAAAATATCCTTTTTCCATTCCTTGGTAATGGAAATGGATGCTCAATAGCCTCCCTCTGCAACGATTTATGGCGTTAAAAAGACATGCAGGTGTAGTCTATTTTTACCTGCATAAGCCTTTATAGATTAACACAGTTTACCAGCCCC
This sequence comes from Chelidonichthys spinosus, assembly GCA_029853015.1. NCBI lineage: Eukaryota > Metazoa > Chordata > Actinopteri > Perciformes > Triglidae > Chelidonichthys > Chelidonichthys spinosus. The sequence goes on along the minus strand of CM056822.1, from coordinate 7,682,324 downwards.
TGCTTTCCGTACACTATCCCAACTCTGAAATTTGACCGGATTCTACTCATTTAATCTCCTACTTTTTTATATAAATGCATAAATGCATTATCTGACTTAATGTCTGAAACGTTTCCAGACAATTTTTCTTTTAAAGTTCTTCAAATTGGTATGAAAACATTCCCATAAAAATGATGGCTTCTTTATTGTTGTGGAAGGGGTATTTGCAGCTCCGAGTGTAATTTTTAGGCTTTTTGGAGGAGACAAACCGCCAATAAATAAATCCTATGCAATCTCAATTTTGTCTGTTTATTTATATTTTTCTTCCCCTCACTATTCCTACACTTTTGATTTCCACTTTAAAAGCAGAGTGATATATCCCTATGATTGGAAATGTTCAATACACTTCTGGAAGTGGGTGCACTGTCCTGTGCAGATAAGGTTGCAAATGCAAGATCTGTCCCTCTGAAATAGAAGCCTGACAAACAGCGCTGTCTCTCTCAGACGCAGTGGGAGAGGAGCGCGCTCAGATGGAAGCCTTTGAGACCGGCCTTTTTAATATCGGCGCCGCTGTAACATCAGTAAGGTGACATTTCGGCAGCACCATCAAGATCCAACAGTGGCCATGCTGCTTCGACAATCAATTATCCATGCATAACATCCCACCAGTATGTGCGACATGAATCAGTCCTGGACCAGGCTTCTCCTCTGCCTTGATTCTCAAGAAAAGAGGGACCTTTCATTCGACCCCTAAAGAAAAAAAGAGAAGTGCTCTGTGTGCTGATAAGGGAGCGGGAAGAGGGGGGGAGTTGTGAATAAAAAAACAGGTAAATCAGTGCTGATATTTATTTGCATTATCTTGAAAGGAGCTCAAATTGGTTTCATCCGCGGTGACTGTGAATTGTTACAGAGAGCACAATGACCATCTCCTTGCAGAAGCCAATGCTGTGATTGAAGAGGCAGAATGCATTCTTTGTATCGCCTGCAACATGGAAGAATGCATCTTATCTGTCGCCCAAGGAAAGGGGAATATATATTTCACAGCACACACGGCTCATATCTGTTTTTCAGACCAGTTTAGTCGTTGATTGCTATCAATGTAGTGTCTGTATGTCATTTTCTTCCACAAATACGTGACGTGAATGACATCCCTTCTGTGGGACTGTGAGTTTTTCTTCCTTGGCTCACAACGGATTGTTCATAAAGGGGAGAACGGAGGGTGTCCGAGGGAGAAGATACATTCTTGTGCATACATCAGCCCTGTAGCATTTTGCTTTATGGAAGTGTATCTGTATGGGACAGCAAGCGGAAGCGTTAAGGGAGGTTGTGGTAAAAAGTGAGATTCTCTCGATCACTTTGATGACACTACAACATATCTTGTGGTAATCAGATCCTTTAGAGATCTGACTCCAGCCTACATACAACATGTGTTATATTTCGGGTGCTGAAACCTCACAGCAAGCGAAGTCAGAGTCGGAGGAGCAGCAGCAGCAGCCTGAACCCAGAAGCTCTCCCCGAGTGTTTGACAAACAGCACCATTCCCCCGCTCGCCTTCATTTCCATCTGTATGCTATCACTTGGCTGTCAGCGGCCGCATTGGCCTGTAGTTCGCAGGATGAAAGGGAGAGAGATCCTGTTGAGTGAATAATCTTGCCAGTTTACAGAAGAGAGTGGATGTCAACTTGACAGACTGTGAGTAGCACACAGATTTGGGATTCATGGGCAATCCCATAGTCCCTTTAAGTCCGGACGTGTGAATGTGAAATCAATAGTACATCCATACAACAGTTTGTTTGCTGGACTCTGGAACGCTTTGTTATGAAAATAAGAGTCATGGATCTTTTCCTTGCGGATTGAGGACACAGAAAAGGGCACCATAAACATGGAATTGCAGCATGGAAATCCTGATCTTTTTTATCTAAATATATTTTTTTACAGTAAATGCACTGAAATACATCTATTTATTAACCAAATGTAATTAAAAAAACATGAATGATCAGGAACCTGTTTAAGTCTTAATATAAAATGTGTAAAACAACTAATTATATTCTCTATGAATGGGTTTTTAATTCACCTGTGATGCTTTAAATCAAACATTTCAGCCCGAAGGTAAAGCTCCCCATTATGAACCGTCTCTTCAGGACTCCACACACGCGTCTACCTCAGCCAGCATGTCACAATGATCTGTATCGCAGGAGATATTCAACACACATCAATGGCACCTTTGCAGGCATCTGCATGTGCATCACCGCATATAACATAGCTGTCTGGGTTGGCACCGCCATCATGCCCTGCTGTTTATTTGATATGCAAAGGAGTGCTGTGGAGCAGCTCCACGGTCTCTGCTAAAGTACTTTACTCCTCACATAACCCAAAGTGGCAGCAGCAGCATCAGGATGAGCTCCAAGAGCGAGGTGGCTCCCTCTCAGTAATTTATAATGCACTTAACTCCTCTACCCTGTTGATTGTCTGCGTTACCAAGAATCAAACACGAGGCAAAACAAATAAAAAACGCCACTTTTTATTCCGGTTTAACACCTTGGAAAGCACAAGTCTTTCATTACGCTCCCCGCTCATTCACACCAGGGTCTGTGTGGAACAGAACAGGGATTACGGTGGCAAAGGAAAACCACTTCGAACTGCTTCCATAAACACCATCAGAGAGCGGCGTCTTGAAAAGCCTGGGTGAGAAAGAGCAAAAGGGAGGGGAGGGTAAACACAAATGTGTCAGTTTAAATATGGTATCGTTTTTAGTAGTTTTGGAAAAACGTCAGAAATATCATTATTGGAAACACTTCAGCGGTTTGTGAAACAGGCAGGACCACACCCTTCACGTTTGGTCCCTTCCCAGAATACCGTGCTGCTGCCTCCAGCCCGGAGTCGTATACGGACTGCCCGTCGCTCTGGGTGGAGGCCGTTATTAAATGTGCTCTGTGGAGGGCCTGCAGGTAGCTCCCAGGATCAGACACAGGGAGAGCAAGAGGGGGCTGTTTGGCTTAAGTGTTTTTTATTAGGATAGATGGAGACCTAAGCTCCATAACAGAGCTTCAGCCCTTTCTCCCAGACAGGGGCCCACTTTCCCCTCTCGCTCCACACAGGCACATATCAAAACAACGGCCCCTCACAGACACGCCGCTCAAAATTGGCATGTTCTCTCTCTCTTTTTTCTTTTCTTTTTCTTGACTTGGCTCAGCTTTCACTCTGTCAAAATACAAACGCTCTACGATGGAATTCTGGAATTTCCTTTATCATCTGCAACGAGCCCATTTCTCGACTGTTAAACCCCGTAATTATTGTCACTGAAAACAAAACCGTGTGCGTCCTCTGCTTGTGGAAAATTTAACGACTTATGTACAAAAAACTTGCAACTCCGCTGGAGGTTTTTTATTGTGCGCTCCAAATCCAAAGCTAGAGGATCGGGGTGGGCAACTCCAGCCAGATTGGAGGTTTTGGCTCCACCCTGCAGTTTTTAAACTCTATTTTTTTTCTCCCCACACAACGCTGCAGCACATATCAGAGCCAGCTGGCCGATGACATACTTCCTCCTCTGGTCGTAATACGGTGACATGTGTAAGCCTGTTTTTACACTGCCCATCACTGACACTCCAACACTCGGAACATCTGCTCCCAACGAGGACAGTGAGTCGGGGAAGAAGACTTTACCCGCAAACATCTCCATCCCTTCATTCGATGACCAGGACCAGTTGTTAAAAAAAAATCTCTTTGATGGAAAAGAACTTTATGTGAACTTTACAGACAGCAGTTTACGTATTAACCGTCTTTGTGTGACACAGAATTTCTCTCTTTGTGCGTGAAGTTCAATCAAAGGTACAAATGTTTTATAGAAAACCTTACCTTAGCTTGACCCCGCTGTTGTCATCAGAGGAATGCTGTGAACCCAGAAAGAAGAAAAAAAAAAGCGCTCCCATCTGGCTCGCCGTCGCTCCAACTGCTGCAGTTATACTTGTGGGAACTACAATGGTCTCGTCCTGGGCACAGAGGAGGAAGAAACGGAGGAGGAATAGTAGGAGAGAGGGATGGATTGACTTGAAAGATCCAGCTGTTGGGCCATCCGAACCCTGGGAAAGTCTGATACTGGTTTTAATATATGGGGGAGCACCTCGCCAGTACATCAGCCTCACTTATAAAGCCTCTTAAAAAATGTAGGGAACAGGTGGACGGGGAAGTTTGGCAAAGGGGTGAAAAAGGCTCAATGCCAGTGAGTTCTTACTGCCAACATTATGTGTTGCTTTGAACCCCCTCGTTTTTTTTCTTCTTAACCTCCCGCAGTGCAATACACCACTTTCTTTTTTTATTATTTCTCCCCATTAACAATCTACTAAACTTAAATTTCTCTCCACATTGATTTCTCCATCTTTAATGCATGGATTCTCCACATGTGCTCTGTATGTATGCGGTCGTCTGTGTCAGTATAGGCTGAAAGATATGAACAACTCCCTCCGAGGCTCTAATGTGGTGCAATGCGGGTGAGGTGCGTACAGCAGTGTGTATATTGACTTCTCTGTTTCTGTAATGTTTCATTGAATAAAACAAACAGCCAGCCCCTCAATCCAGTTTTATCCATAACCTCTGAAATGAGACTTTATGTTTCATACAAACGGCATCTCGGTTACATCAATAATCCTGCAAATGAAATCGATTTCCCCTCCCGCTCTTCCAATTCTGATCACAGCTGGGTTCCCCATATGGAGTATTAATGGGGTGGAGCACCCTGAGCCTGATCTAAAGCTGGAGAATTCTGGGCACACCACAACATCAAATCCCACTGTAATTACCTTCATGCAAACACAGGGGCCCTCTTCAACACAATGTGGGTTGAAGATTGGGATTTGTGTGCATTGTTTTTTTTCGACGCTGGAATTGATCTTGAAAATTGTTTGGTGCAATTTACCAAGATGCTTAAGAAAATTGAAGAGTGCGGACTGTGTGGCATACAAATGCCTGCTTTTGATAAGCACAATACGTGAGCTCTCCGCAGCTCATCTACATTTTTGACAACGATGACTTTCCGGTACAATACAACAATAGTTAATCATTGCGTTTTCCATAAATTCAAATTACAGATGTCACGGGTCTCGACGATCGTCACTCATCTTTTTTTTTTTACTTAACAAGAAATTCTCCAAATTCAAAGATGAAACCAATTTAACCTATGCAGATGGCTAAGCGGCTGCTTCTCCTCAATTAGCTTACATGTGTATTAGAGCCCATCGCTGGCACAGCAAATAAAATGCCATTTTGTCACTAGATTACGCTATCTGACATAAGGCTATTGTCTTAATTCCTTTAGGCTGTGGTGGAGGAAAAAAAAAATCACTAAACATGCAGAGGGCCAGGCAATATCCTGTCTTACAGACGTCCCTATCCCATCATGCACACCCCAGCCTTCTCTCTCCAGCAGGTGGGGGTGGTCATGCACCACGCAACACGGTTATGGGTTTAAGTCTGAAATCTACATACTGAAATGACTTCAGCTCTCTCGCACAATGCCAAAACTTGCTGGAAGTCTGATGAGTTTATTTCATCAATTCCAGAAATGCTGCAGAGAGAGAGAGAGAGAGAGAGAGAGAGAGAGAGAGAGAGAGAGGGAGGGAGAGATTGACAGAGAGAGAGGAAAGACTCTATTTCTACATACAATAGACTGTGTCCATGGTCCTGTGTGTGTGTGTGTGTGTGTGTGTGTGTGTGCGTGCCCTTATATCCCCTCTGCATACGCCGGTGTGTGCAGGTAAGTTTGATGTGGATCCTCTCTGCCCTCTGAGTAGCACAGTGACTGCTGTCCATCTGCTCCGGGGTCTCAGGTGTGTGTTATCTCTTTGCCGTGCCCCTGGGAACTTTCAACAGATATGCCAGTCAGCCCGGGCTGAACTGCTCTTGTAAATTACTCACTAAACAGCCCTGCCCTGGATTCTGCATTCGGGGGAAAATCAATTATTTGACCCCCCCTTACATTTCACAGTCCATTTTCAGCATGCTGGGGCCAATTACACCCAGCAGAAAGACTACTCTTTATGTCATTCCCACGATGACCTCCATCTCGCAGCTCCACACGGAGCACCGTTAATGCACCAACTACAAGCACTTGTGCCACGAAGGAGCGTGCTAATGCACTGGTTACCCACACTTTAGCCACACCGAGCGCACAAATACGGCAGCTGAGAGGCGGCGGGCACAGCCAGCACTCCAGCCGGCACTCCAGCCAGCTGCAGCGCCTCTCGACTGGGAGGTGATCATCCCGTGTCCAGTGCACTGAGTGAACACCACTGACGGGTTGACAGCCCTAATGAAAGCTGATTACCAGGAGGCATCTATTAATTTGTCCTTAATCATGACAAAGAGAGTCTGTGGCTAACAGCTGTGAAATGGCAGCCGCCGCGCGGAAATGAGGCTCGGGAAAAGGCCGGGGACGAGGGGTTAGGCCCTGCGCTGTCATTAACTGCCTGCCATTGTGTGTGCTCGCTCAGAGCTTAGCTACAGGTAACTCAATAAGATAACAAGGACGGCACAGTGCCCCGCTCTTTGTGGAAAGCTATTGCTGTGAATCCTGGGCGGCTGGAGCGAAGAATGGGAGGATATTGGTTTGCATGCTCTGAGCAGGAGCTCTTATGATCCAGGTGAGAAGCGGACAGTAACAGGTTTAAGCTCCGTTCCTTCATCTGCTGGAGGGGCGCCGAGGGAAAAGTCAATCACCCTGCCGAACAGGTTGCTGAATGAGGAGCCGAGCTGGCTTTTCAAAGAGACACGTGTGTGGCCAATGTGTGCTCGAACAAGTCCCAATTTTAGATTTTTTTTTTTTTTTTTGCAACACGAAGACGCAAATGACAAACGTGCCTCGTGTTCGAAATTGATGGGAAACAATATTTGAATATTTACGGCGTCAAATGCCGGATGTAGCTGCTTTGGCGGACGAGTTATGTTCAGAGGAGGAGACCCTTCATGTAGGATCTGCCTGGGAAGAGTGGCTAATGTGCTTTATACCACCCGTAGGCCGCTAAGGTTCCACTTAGGAAGCTTTGGGAGGGATGGTGGTTACTGTCACAAGGATCTATCATCGCCATACGATGACTTATCATGAGACTAATGATCTTTGAATTTCCATTCTGTTCACAACCTTGTTTTTGGGGTACAACAGCAGCACACCTCCTCCACATGCGACCGCTAAAAGCTGGGAGAGTGTTTTACTGGCTGGTTACACCTGGTTATCTCCGGAGGACCAGAGGAAGGCCTCCTGCCAGCAGCCTCGGCTTTAAGCATCGCTCCCCGTAGATGATACCGGCTGTGAAAGCACCCGAAACGCCCCGTCACTTTCGCATGACAAACTATCCAGAAAAGGTCCAACAGAAACACATTTTTCATATTCACTGCTCCACAGAGCCACTAGGATCAAACTCCACCAGAAGGTCTTATTTTAAAAAAATTAGGGTTTGATATATAGGTGTAGAAATGATGTAGACACTATATAATTATGTTATACTTGAACATCATTAAAACCTAATTTGAAATGTCTGAAAAATTTAGTTTTGCATTTTGAATATAATTCTTGAATTCTATTATTAGATATCAGGGTTTCGACTGGTCTTAAACATTCATTCTGATAGGGGAAGGACCGCAGGGCTCGGATGTAACATGACAAACAAGGCAGAACATTTCGTTTGGCTTCGTATGAATTAATCAGTAGAAATGGGCAGACATGTCGAGCAAACAGTCATTTAAGACTCTGCTGAGACACTGATGGAACCCGTGATTCAATTAGATACTGAGCTCTTAAAGATGCAACAAGTCTTTTAGCTCAGGAGGGAGGAAAACAACCACGGCGATAAGGGGCTGGAAAAAATTAATAATTATATTGGCAAATCATATTGTGTATTCAGAACACATCATGTTTTCTATGCAAATTAACATAGTTGGAAATAGTGAAATAACAACATGCAAAACTGTGTTTGTGGTTTGGAGGACTTAGGAGGAGGGAACTCTGGAAGTCCACCTTTTTAACTTTATTGAACATGACTGGATTTTACATTTCACATCTGTTGAGCACATTTTGTTGCTCATTTGGATGTGATCACTTTCATTTTTAAATACATAACATGGTAACATACATCCATCCAGTCATCACAAACATTATGACAGAATCTTACTGTTAAATTCTCATATAATATCAAATATTGAATTAAAATTAAAGCTTGTATTTAATAGTGCTTTTTTAATGTATAAGTTACAACTCCTAAAAATGTATGGAAAAGGTGGATGGGGACGTTTGTCAAAAGCTAACCCAGCAACATTTTTGTAAAAATGCCACTTATATTTTTTAATAGCTTATTTTTGTTCCATTTGTCATTTTACCATATTTGTATCAAACAATCAACAGGACACTTAATTAATGAATCCAATTCTATTTGCTGCAAACAAATCCAAATGATATTAATGAATAAAAAAACAATAGTGATGGAATACCATTATGTTTGAGAACTACACAGAATGTGCGTCCGATTTGAATAGAACACATCCTAAAGACAGATTGCTGGCATGGCTTTACTCGGCAGAACTATTAAACTGTGCTATCAAAGATATTAAGTGCTTTTCCGGTGGGCGCCATAGAAACGTCCTCGTCCAGCCTTTCTCCCATTAATCCTATCATTTGGCTTTCTTCATCAGACAACTGCAAAAGCATTCTTGCCGCTGAAGGGCTAATTTGCATAACCTATAAGCCAGTGGCTGAATGTACGTGATCAAGTGACACATTTTAGGGATGAGAGAGAAGGCGAGGGAAACAACACAAAGTCGATTTTTTGAGTCACTTAGTGTTTTATTAGCATTTGGTTATTATTAAGCATTTTGGTGCCTATTGAGGAGGCTAGATGATGGAATGCGGCACACTGCATTTTTTTTTTTTTTTTGTTTCGTCAGTTTGGTACTGGGGCAGAAAGGGACACCACAAGCCTCACGCTGAGTCCCCTGGTGCTGCCCCCTCTCATCTGCGAGGAGAGTCTCTTCCCCCCCTGCTAAGTTTGCAAAGTCCAATTTTCAGCTAATATGGAGGTCGCAACAGCAGGCGCAGAGGGCGTAGTAGGACATAATGGCTATGGGATTGTAAATATTGGTTTTAGAGAGACACAATTGGAGGGCAAGCGGAGAAGAAATTTCCATAGAGTATGTGCCGGCGCCATTGGAGGCCGTGGTGCGGCAGAATAGATTTTCCATTCTAGTGTGTCACATTAGATTTTCGGAGGTGCTCAGTGGCAGGTACATGTCATTAGTAACACTTTAGCACAGTAATGAACCTTTTTATTTATCCGGTGCCTCTTCTCATGAATGAATAAGGAGCGGCTCCCCAACTGTGCCCAGCCGTGAGGAGCAGACAGAGGAGGCAGAGAGAGGGAGAGGAGGAGAGGGAGAGAGAGAGGGGGGGAGAGAGGGAGAGAGAGAGAGAGAGGGGAGAGAGAGAGAGAGGAGAGAGAGAGAGAGAGAGAGAGAGAGAGAGAGGAGCACTGTGAAGTCGAAAGGGGAACGTGGAGCCCTGGGGAATGCTGAGGAGGGTTAAATGATCATTATTGTGACACACACACACACACACACACACACACACACACACACACACACATGCACTCCTGTATGCATCAGTGAACAAAAGAGCATGCACACACACACACACATGCAAACACGCACACTCCCCACCTCCGCTCCCTGGGGTCCTGATCTGACACTCTATTTACACACACATTTACACAGTCTACTCCCTCCTTTATAAAGCTGACAGGTACTTAAGCGGTACATTACTCTGACGAGCTCAAGCCTCACGGCGGTGTAACCAAACTGTCCATTCACCGCTAGTCTTGTCTCAGTGTTCATTCAATAATGGCCTCGGAGAAATGCACCAGTAACGAGCGGTTGTAGCCGGGCAGGCAGGCGGGCAGGCAGGCCCGGGAGTCTGACGTTTAGCATCAGGAGAGCTTTTAAGATGGCCCCGGCTCATTGGTGGAGGAAAAAAAAAGAATCTGTCAGGGTTCAGTGGCTTGTAGAGACACGAGAGAGCCTCGCTGGAGTTTCAGCTCAACTCGCCAGGCCTGCCGGCGTTGCTCGACGTGTGTCTGCTCCGATTAGATTCATCAGAAATCAATAGTATTCCAGTTGCTGAAAAGCCAATCAGCGAGTGTGTGTCTTGGGTTAGCGCCTTTAACCATTGTTATACAGGTGACAAACCCCCGATCTTAGCACCTCCTCCCCCGGCCCTCTCAGATTCCAGCCTGGTGCAGTGAAGCGGTTAGAGTGGCGATGGCTGGTGTGGTCAGGCCCCCATGTCACCCCCCAGCATCCTCAGTGTTCATTTCCCTTTCATCTTGAGTGTGAAATCGCTGCCGGTGCAGCACTGACCTCAGCATTAAGAGGTCAACTATTGAAATCTGATGTGCGCCTCTCTGGCTGAGGGACTTCAACAGATGGAGGGAAAAGAGAAGGGAAGGTAAGGAACGGAATGAGAAAAGGAGGCGCTTAAAAAAAAGAGTCAAAGTAAGTTTAAGTGTGTCAGTGGGTTGAGAAGTGGTTTCATATTTTTGGATCAGGAGTCTTTTTTTTTTTTTGGTTTGTTTCAGTCCCGGAAGAAATCCAGATTTTGAGAAGAATCATAAGTGTTTTTATGAGACGCCTTTATTAGACTGAAGAGGAAGAGATGTGATTATGAATCTGAATATTGTGATGAAAACGTGTGTCCATTAATTCAAGGTCATGGTTTCTTTTCAGTACATAGCAGTTCATGTTTGACACATCTTTTATTTGCTATAACATATGTTTTACTTTCATATTTCCCTTCTACGTTAAAGGAACTAATATCTCCGAGTACAGAAACTCCAAAAAAACTCCCAAACTTTGAAGCTTTTGGCAGCTTTCTTCAAAATACACGCCAGAACTTCCCGTCTCCATCTGTTTCAAACACAAGGTTCTGCATTTAAAGTCAATTCGACACCTCATCTCAGTAGGAATCCCTTTCCCAAAGCATATGTGATGTGAGGCGTCAGAGAAGTTTGAAGGTCTTGTCTCATATTTCCCATCGGCTACACTTTCATCCCTCTCTCTCTCTCTCTCTCTCTCTCTATGTCTCTCTCTCTCTCTCTGCAGCAGACCACCCCTAGCAACCCTGCCCAAATAAGGTGTTCTGCCTTCAATGCTCTCCTCGCGGACGAATCTGAAGAGTTCAGAATCCGCCGAAACTTTGGTTCTCAAACACAAACATCTTTTATTCAAAGGGCGTCTGTAATCACAAATAAATAGCATTTCTAGCGCTGAGCACAGAGGCACGAGAGGGAGAGAGAGGGAGGGAGGGAGGGAGAGAGGGAGTTAGAAGCCTATCTCAGGAGCAGATAACTAGTAGATATGATTCCTTAGATAAGGAGCAGTAATTTGGCTTTTAGAGATAGCTCCGGGGGCTGCTGTGCAGAGCTGCGCTGATTTACTGTGTGTATGGGAGGTTGTTTTTTTTCTCCACATTTTTTATCTCTCCTGTTGAAGAGCTTTTCATCTCTGATGATTTTCTGTCTTTTTTATGTATTTTCCCCCAGAAGGTGAGATCACAAACCCACAGAAGGCAGAGTGGCATGTTTTAAAGCGATGGACAAAATACAAATATTTGAAAATGTATTTCATGGTAATTATGTCAGGTTTCATGGCCTTGGCACAGTACTGAGGCACAGCCTGGATGCCTTAATTTGTGTAGAAACTGTAATCATTTGTTCATTTCAAGGTGAAAATTGCATTTTTTAATTTAAATTGTATCCTGCGTGATAGGCTATTATCTAGAAAAATTGTCGCTGTGTATGGCGGTCTATGCCCTGCCGTCACGCCTGTTTGGAGCCCACCTCTCCTGAGAAAGGGCTTATATATGAATCTCCTGACTGAATGCACCCAGCTTGCTCTTCACTTAGGGCCGGCACTACACTCATTTCCATTTTGTTATTAATATTAATTAGTTTGAGAGCACAGCTCAGATTTTAAATGTAAATCAAGCTTGGCTTCGCAGTGATTTTTATCTCTTTTAGATTTCTTAGATTTACAACTTTACTTTTTTTTCTTGTGTGTGTGTGTGTGTGTGTGTGTGTGTGTGTGTACATGTATTTGCAACATGAGACAAATATGTCAAGTTACATCTCATAGATTAAATGCGAGCTGATGAAATTCGTTATAGGTGGAATATTCTGTAATTGGGACACTGTTTCTGGTGAATCAGACGACTTTTAAGTCATGACAATAACCCATTTGAGCTCCCGCTTTTTACTTATACATGACAGATTGTCTGTCTATAATACCTGAGAGGGGTAACCGTGAAATCCCAAATACCCAAAATGTTCTGAAAATAAGATTCCCTCCCTATGCAAAGCACACAGTTGGATTGAAGATATATGCACACCAAGCTGTGCGTCTGCGTCTGTGTCACTGGGATCCTGGAGGTGACGAGCACAAAGCTGAGGCTCAGGTACACGGCGTATGCTGGCATAATTACAGGATTTGGAGGATTATTATACTGTAAGTGCTTTCATGGCGACAGCTGGAAGCTTTTTTACTCCCCGTGACACATAATCTCAAAGAATAAAACCAAGACCCCCAGAGCATCTCTTAATCATTTCTTAGCATACCTGCACACGGCTCTGAACTCTCTTTCTGAAGACAGATTTGTAAAATTAGAATATAATTATCATATCGTGTATAAATCATTCTAAAGTCATGTTTTCAAACACATATTTTCTTTAAAATGGAGACTGTTTTTCTTCACTGGAGGCCCTCGCTGGCTGTTTGTGTTCTACCTTCTTCCTCTTCTCCATGGCTTTGCCCCCCGAGTGCTCAGCAGCAGGTTATTTATGACAGCATGGTCAGGTTCGGGAGCCCGGTCCTAAATGAGATCTGAATCAGAGCCTCTATTCCATGGCTCAATTTGAAAGTGAGTATGACCAGGCCGGGGCTGTAACTTCTCTATCGCTGCCTCCTGAGCGATAGGGCCTCTTGGTCTCTACTGCGAGGCTCAGGAGTTCCATTTCCATCCCTGTGATCTAAACAAACCCATTACCGCCAGTCATTTATGCACAGGGCAGTACGCTAGCCGCGGGCCGTGTCCTCAGGCTAAGCTACCGTGGCGCAGTGCCACCTTCAATGGCCCTATGTCCATATAGAGAGCAGGAGCGGAGAGCTTGGGCCCCTGCACTTTATCTAAACCTCTCCAGAGAGGCGAGTGGAATCGGCTCTTGTGGGCTCTGTTTATCCAATGCTCCTGTAGTCAATCAATTAGGGGATCAAAGGAGGAGATGAGGGGAAGTGTCACAAAGCTCTCCCACACACCACCGCCTGAGCCGCCACCTCGTCCACTCTGAGTGACAGCAGACCGGGAGGGAGACAAAACTCCCGGGCCCGGCACCTCAGGAGACGGGCTGGAGCAGAGAGGACAACCATAGCACATGGCCAAGGCTAATCTGGACACCAGAACAGACACTTTTATGTGAGGGATGAAACGCAGCGGACAGAGCTTTCACCTTCCAGTGCATAGTAAATAATATATTATATTGAGAGGAGGTTGCCTCAGATAGGAAGATAGTCAGTGGACCACATTCCCGCCTATTGACGTGCTTCATCAGAGCCCAAGAATGCATTTTTTTCCCAAATTGTGTGTTTTGTAATTAGACACTGAAGAGAATTTGCACTTGCATCAAATGTAACCGAGCCTTGATGATATTAATTTGTTGATAACGCTGCAGTTTGAAGCCGATTTGAATCTGTAAATCCAAAGCGAATATTAAATTCTCTGTGTCTATTTATACGAGGGGAGCTGTTCAAAGCTCTCAAATATCGAACACAGTATGAAATATGACAGTTACCTCACATTTATTCACATGGCTTCTTATTTTATTATTTATGGCATCAAATTGATCTCCTAATACAATTTGATTTTAATGATGTTAATACGTGTGATTAGCGCTGCCTTTCATTAGTTTGATTTAATTGCACAATCATTTTTGCTTAATATAAAAATGTAAATACATCTGAACTTGGCTCATTTACACAAGATTATGGACATTTTATAGCTGCAGTGACGGCAGACACACATCTGCAACGTGACTGAAGTGTTGACTGGACAGACGAAAAACCCTGAATGAGCTCCAAGTGTTCTGACGTGTAACATGAAACGCAGCGGATGCTCCCTCACCACACCGGTTAGTTCCCCTGCATTCACACCATACCACACAGATCTGCAGACAGCATTCCTCGGTCAGCGGCGGTCGGGGAGAGCCTGCCGGTCAGTGGGCGCAATGAATGACTTCCTCCAGCTGCAACCAGACACACTCTCAGTCTGTGTCTCCGAGTCTGAGCTCTCATCACTCCCTAATCACATCACCAGCACTGGAACAAGTGTACTGAACACACACACACACACACGAATGCATACATACACTATATGCACAGGTGCACTTATAAACCTCACCCTGAAGCTGCAACCTTTATTGTAAAAACGTGATTCATATTTTATTTATTTGAGTATTTTATATACTCAAATAAATGTCACATAGTTTGAACAAGAAACAGCAAATTCTCACATTTGAGAAGCTGAATTTCTGTCGTTTTTGTTCAAAGAATGACTTAAGTGATCAATTATTAATAGATTATATTGTAGATATAGTTGTGGATTCATTTTATGGAACGCATCAATTAACAACACACTGTAAAAGCACCTGGAGTTAAAATGTAATATGTTTTAAAAGCAGTACCCGCTCGGCTGGCTGCTTGACCTCCGTTACTGATGCTCACAGCTTTCCTTTGGTCCTCAGCAACAGACAGACAGACAGACAGACATTCCATTTTAGTTGGATGATGAACAATCAACACACGATTAAAAAAAATAAGAGACGAATTGCAGAATCCGTTTTTTTTTTGTTTTTATCTTTAATTGATAACAGTTACGCCAGTGTTACAGTAAACACACCAACAGGCTGAAGGTAGTAAATACCAGTACAAGTTTCCCACTACTCTAATACTTCATACAGCAGAATAAATTATACCATGATAATATACACACATGCGAAACAGAAAAAGGAGTAAAGCAAAGCACAAATGTCAGAAAGCAAACTAAACAGGTTAAGGGTCAAACGGACGGGGGGAGGGGGGATAAGGAGTCGTATGCTTTAAATATCCAAATGTTTATTGACGCAAGTGTTAGAAATGGGTTTGATACACTAAAGACGATTTTCTAAAATTCTTCATTTTTAAAATATACACGAGTGAGGCGTCTAAGCGTCGCAGTCGGAGCTGCTGCGATTCAGTGCGGAGTCAGCGTTGCTTTGACTTCTTCTCCTGTGAGTCTTATTGGTCCACAAATCAAACGTGACTCGGGGTCATGTTTCCCCAGAGCAGAGAGGCTGCGTTCCCCAGCTTCATCACCGTCCTGAACCGCGGGGTTAAGTCTCCAGGCGTGCTAGGTCCGTGGTCCAGTCAAGTCTGGTCTGCACGAATAATCAGTCTGTGGGATCAGGTGGGTGAAGACACCTTCGAAAAGCTCTGACACACAAAGATGTTTCATCCAGCCAGCTTTCAAATATACAGCGGTCCTGTGGTCCAGGGACTTCATCTTCCATTGAGCTCAGGTTCATCCTCTTTTATACAATTTGCAATTGGAATATTTTTAAATGTAATTTATATGTGACTCATTTATACAAATTCATTCTTTCCTGGGCCGAAAAAACAGGAAGAAAAACTTTTGGTTAAAAACAGGTAAACCAATTAAATACAATTAAGAAAAAAACCAACAGAAAACAAGCCAGTTAATGAAACTCAAATCAAACATTAACTTCCACAGATCCCTTGCTTACCTACCACTCAACATAGTTTTGTTTTAGTATAAAACATACTCTTTATAAACAAACAATACACAATCTGCTCCAGCTACTGTACAGTGTTCGGTTTTTAAAAGGCGACTCGTCGTCGTCGTCGCTGCCAAAGGAAAGCTCACTCGGCTGGTCCCCGATGTCAAAAGTCAACTATGAGTTCTACACAAATGTCTCATATCCACTATTCTTTAAATTTTTTTTTTTTTTTGACATTTCCGTGAGTATGTCAAAGCGGAGGATTAGAGTGGGGGGAGGGGGCAATCAGTGGTGTTACCTGTGCCCTTTCACAACTGACTGGATTATATGATTTTCCAGAGTGCATGTGAATGGCACAGCTTGTGTACTTTTTAATCTCGTAATGGAAAGCGTTGGAATGCTCGTGGTTTAATCGTACGTGGAGCTGAAGGAATGTTTTCGAAGGAATGCTCGTCGAGTCGGAGAGTGGAAACCGAACCGGAGGTGCATTTACAAAATGAGCTAATTATTCTGTAAAAACAGAAATACTGGCTAGTAATGGGGAAGGGTCACTGTGAATTAGCTTTGACGTTAATTTTTGTGTGTGATTTAATCTGCTTTACACTGTCGAAGTCACACTGGGTTCCCTGGCAGATGGGATTTGGGAGGAGGAGAGGGGGGATCTGGGGGTGGGGGGTGGGATTGAGTTAGCCCTCCTTGGCAAGGTCCATATTTCTAAACAAAATACATTAATTTCCCCAATCCTGTTTTTGCAAACAATGCCCCCCTCCCCACGGACCGCGGCTAAGGATGGGATGGAGGTTAGAAGGGGAAAGCTATTGGCCGCCAAAAACGCTGCTTTAATTCCCTGCAGAATCCATCCAGCCAGACTTCCCACAGAGTGGCCAAGTTCTTTAGGAATGTCAAGATGAATATGAAAGTGGGAAGGTCAAATCGTTCACGAACATTAGAGCCCAGGGAACAGGCAGAGGAACAGCAGCTTGGAAAACAATCATCCTCTCTTTTGTGTGACGGCGCCGACGCGCCAGAAAACATGCACACGCAACACTCGCTCCCGAACCGTCTCAGTCATCCACACTGTGTTTTACGCACCGACATCTAACAAGAGAAAAGAGATACGCATGGAATCAAAGAACAACATAAATCACATTAACCATAATCATATAACAGCAACAATAATCTTAACAATATCAAAAAGGAACAAGAATAAGAGTCGTTCAAAATGATATTGGCTTTGTTAACTACTATGAACAGCAAGGTCAAAGTACATGTTGTTGATGGCTCTAAATGTGTGCTGGACTGCAGCCGTGACAAACAGGAACTCGGGGGCCACGGCGGTTTGACCGTCCTCTGGGCGGAGTCGGGTTCTGTCTGGCCTTCTGAGCGAAAACGAAACTTTGGGGCTGGGGAGGGAGTACAAGGAGCAGGCAGAGACGCCCAAATATTCAGAAGGGGAGGGTGCAGAGCCGCCTGGTGGTTCACAACGAAAAGTTTAGTTCAATTCCCCCCTGAAGCGTCACTGTCTCTGGTTCACAGTCTGTGATGACGCTGATGTCATGGCCCGGGCTGCAGAGCAAGCAGCAGAGAGGCGAGCTGGACTTGGAGTCCAGACCTGATGGAGCATGGAGGAGGTGGGGGTTGGAGCGGGGGGGGGGTGGAGAGCGGTGCAGGGTGTGTCCCGGGGCGGAGGAAGGGAGGCTTTAGTAGGCCTGTCCCGTCTCCACCTGCAGCAGTCCCAGCACGGCTGAGTGGTCACCAAGTTTCATCCTCCGCTGGGTGGACAAGCTCACGTTCTTAGCCAGGTAGTCCACAGCAGCTGCATTAGAGACAAAAAGCAGACGTCAGACACAAACGTCCCATATTTAATCTCATTCCTCTGATTTAGGCTGAAGTAAGTTATGGCAGAAGCGAGTGAGTCAAAGGAAAAACAAGTCGCAGCTAGAGAGAGTGGAAGATAATAATAAAAAGCAGCCCTTTTCCCCGTGCCTTGTCTGAGGTTGGCATGCTGCTGGCACGGAGCGCGTGCATCCTGGTGAAGTCTCCATGCTGTCACTCAGCCGGGTCCCCGTGTGTGTTCTGTGTGCCAGTCTTCATTACACTTGGCATCTCTGATTTCATGCCCTCCACACTCCACATGGCCGATCATTTTCCTGCTCAGACAGCAGCTCTCTTCTCTCCCCTCCATTCATTACCCATCTACTGTGCTCAATCACCATCTTAATTAACCTCACATCAGCTCACATCCGCACTGCCATCAGTTTTCCTCGCTCGCTGACAACAAACACTGGTACGCGTGCACGGAAGAAACGTGACGGGTTGGCACGCGCTCACAAGAGGCACAAAGCAGCGGATGACGACTAGAAGGTGCATATAAATACAAACAAATGTGGGCTAGCTGGTGCTGGCCGGCTGGCTTGTTGGGGAAGTGTGCTTCTTTTTACCTCTTATGAATGGCTGTGACAGCATCAGTCAATTATGCTAATCTAATAAAGCAAACTCTTTCCTGCCCTGAGGGTGTGTGTGTGTGTGTGTGTGAGTGTGTGTGTGTGGAGAAAAGAGAACGAGGGAGAGGTGGGCAAGAGGACACTGTGGCCCCTGAGGGTGTGCCGTTCTTTGAAGTAGCCCTCTCCTCGTTCCCATCCAAGTGGAGTGGGGTGTGACTAAGGCAGCTCTCTGGGAGAATGGCAGCGGTGTTTGTGGCGGTGCGAGGGGGGTCTTTATCAAGAGCACGTGTCTGCCTCCACCAACCAGGGTGCAAAGGTCAGGAGGCTCTCTTGCCTGGAAGTTGGGCATCACTTCATAGGCTTTTTTTTTTTTTTAAATGTAGTCAACCTAAGAGGATGTAAAGGAATGACTCACTCGGACAGATGAAAAGACAAAAGCACAGGATAGATAGGTAGATACAGGTTTTACTCACTCTGGCCGTACTGGCTGTACTGGTAGCCTGCGGTGACGGGGTCCACACTGTAGCTTGTGGCGCTGTAGGTGGGGGGGCAGTATGACTGGGAGGAGGCCAGGCTGTCCTTTATGGAGTCGGAGCGCTGGCTACAGCTGGCTGAGATGGGGTTGGAGCTCTCCAGGCTGCTGTGCAGGGGGGAGATGGAAAAGTCGTGCTGGGTCTGGGAGGGGACGGCGCTGGGGTTACTCAGGATACTCATCACCTGGGGGGGGGGGGAGGAGGGGGGACGGAGGATGTTAGAAATTTGGAAAATTGAGGATCAAAGCATTGACAGAGTTAAGGGAATTTTTTTTCCCCCTGAAAATATAGTGCCATCCTAGCACTTCACAGTAAAGATGCCAATAGAAATACAACCATTTCAACTTTGAAACGGAGAAAGGGAGAAACTTTTTTTTTAAAGAGCAGGGGAAAGGATACAAGGAGGGTGATGAGGTTAAAAAAAGGAGAAAGGGAACAAGAGAGACTGTTTCCATTAGCTGGCACTGCCAGTAAGTGTTCTGCTGTGGGACAGAAGGGTCCCAGGGTGATAATAAACCCACCATCCGTGCCAGACAGCCCCTGTCCCGGAGCCTGAGGCCTGAGCCCGAGCCTACAGCACAACAAGCACCAAGGGAGTCCCTAATCCCTCGCCCCTAGCCTACTCATCTCATGAATAGTAATGGAGTTGGAACTGGTAAATGATCCCTTCAGATCACCACACAAAGTAGGCTCCACAAACCATACTGAGGGGCCCGCTGATACTGCAGGTTGAGGCTCGCCTCAATATCACAGTGTGTGTATATAATTCATCGTGCATAAAAGCCTCCAATTCAATATTCTAGATTAATGTAATAGCCTGTGACATTCGTCAGAAGAAGGT
This sequence comes from Chelidonichthys spinosus, assembly GCA_029853015.1. Lineage (NCBI taxonomy): Eukaryota > Metazoa > Chordata > Actinopteri > Perciformes > Triglidae > Chelidonichthys > Chelidonichthys spinosus. The sequence continues at coordinate 7,662,673 of CM056822.1, read as the reverse complement.
CTCAAAATATGGTAAAATGGAGGAGATTACCTCTAGTGCTGCTAGCCCAGACTGCAGCACAGCGGCCCAGAACATGTGAAGAATTTAGGTTTTTATATGCTGCGAGTTTCGTTAAGTGAAAAAGGAAAGCGTGTTTGTGTGGCTGTGTAGTGGGGGGGTAAAAAAAAAGAGGGAATTGTCCCACACATGCTTCCCTCCTATAGCAGGGAAGCCTTCCCTTCAACATCAGGTTCATGTTGAGTTTTGCTATGCTGCACTGGCCTTTGGCCCCTTGGCTGCTAAACCAATTAGCCCATCATGGAGGTGGTTACACAGGGGTGATGCACAGGCAGATGTATGTTTGCATGCATCGCACGGGCCAACGTAAAGGCAACGCAGGGGCAAGCCAAACACTCCACAAATGATGCACCGGGGCAGGAACATCCCGCAGAGGGGAAATAACCATATACTGCAAATGAATCATATCTACAGAAAAAGGCCTCCCAGGAAATACGGAGCACTCGGAGCCCACCAGAAACATAAAGGCTGGTTAGTCATTTCCACATGTTAATTCTATCAGTATGGAAACCCCCATCCCTCCGTCCCCCCTCCACATCTGTGGTCTGCGGACAAGGCATGTGACATGTATCCATAAGAGGGAGATTCATGGCCTTCTTCATGCTGGACACATGTGATGCTCCTTCCCCATATGGAGCCGAGCTGCACACTCTGAGGAGGATGAGAGGAGGATGTGTCCTGATGGGTTGTGATGGCTGAGCGTGAAGGCGGTGGAGCTCGTTAAGTGTCCTGAGAGAGACGGCTGGAGGGCATGAGTCCATTTTAGTCGTTGCTTAATTGAAGCTTGATTACATCGCTTCCTCGTGAAATAGAATGGCCAACAATTGGGCCGAGTATTATTCATGCTCATAAAAGTTCTTCAAAAGAAAATGACTCCTTATCACGTTTTTTCCTATTTTAGCGAATTAGGATGGGTCGTCCACTTAAGAGTCTAACAAGTGTTGTCATCTGTGAGGACGTCGCTTCGGCCTGAAGAGGGTTCTGTCTCAGTGATGTAAGTTTGACTAGAGGGGAGAAGGTAAGCTCTTCTGGACTCACATTAGCTGGTGTTCACACCGCTATAACAAAGAGGTACAGATATAGAGGATCGTATCTATCAATCATCATGCTGGACCGTGTTGGTGTCACTTCAGCGTCTCAGCAAAGTAGTTTCCTTCCACGCACATCTACGGTATTTTAGGTTTTCCATGGGTCAGTTTTTCTTACTTCACATTAGGTTGTTCAATGACACTTAAATCACACAAGCTTGTAAAAACACGGACACTTTAACGTGTTTTTGTTGCTACATGCCGTGTAAAAAAAAACCCCCAAACTTCACAGATATTACATTCTGGCACAAAGTGTAGTATTCCCGCTGGCCAGTGAATTACCTCACGGAGTGGAATAAAATACTTTTTTGTTGAATTTGTATATGTGTAACATGCACACAGCTGGATAGATTAATGCAAAGTGGTTTCCCTGAATGGGAATGCATCAGGATGCGTTGAATTACACCTCTCAGTAAACACACAGGTGCATTAAACGAGTGTAACATTTTTAGAGGTGAGAAAGAAAATCTAAACAACCACATCATTTTCCCTAACATACTCTTTACACTCTTGCAGAGAAGACTTCCTCCCCCCCTCCCCTCCCCTCCCCTCTCCCCCCACCTCCCTCTCTTTTTCCTTGCATACGGCGTCCTCAGCAGCCCAGAGTTCGTTTGTTGTTTGACGTTGTGTGAGTGCTGGTTTGGGAGATAATGCGAGCCAGGACCTAGTTTAAAGGACAATGCTCCAGGGCCTTCCCTGCCTCCCTCACCCCCTCTGCTCACCCTCTCCGTTTTCTGCTCCCTCTCTACAGATAGATTACTTTATAAATAATAATAAAAAAGTAATTAATTCTCTCAACTTCTGAGCCCTCGAGCCTGTGGCGAAGTGAATGGGGGGGGGGGGGGAGTGTAAATTGATACAATGTGCATCCTTTCAGATAAATAAATAGCGCACTTGAAACACAAAAAGAGGCCCTTTCATACCTCCCTAATTTCTTCAACAGTCAAATTACATTTTTTTTTTGTCTGCGTGAATGTTTGACGAGATGTTCTTTGTTGGATTTTTTTTGCCAGAATAAAACAATGTGACAGAGACGGAGCGGAGAGAAACACTGGGAGTGATACAAGAAAAAGAACCAAAACAAAAAGAAGGGGGGAAAGTCAGCAAAGGGGTGCAGACGTGCTGCAACAACCCCATTATTCATTAAAAGTTGTTTAGCCAATTTAGTTCTTACTTAGTGGACGATATTTAAACGTGAATGATTTATGTGTAGCACATTGTCATGACGTTGTAGCAGCTTGACGGTAATAAGTGGACACATGGACGAAAACAACATAAATGCACAAATGTGAAAAAGGAAACGGAGAAAATATGATAGCCGATAGAAAGAGGGCGAGAGGGGCAGAAGAGGGGAAGAGAAAGTGATATCGAGGGAGTGAGAGGAAAGTGGAGGCTTTGGGAAGTACAAAGACTGCTGTAGGACTGCGGTGGCCTGAGGGCTCGCCTGCCTAGAGAGCTGATAGGAGCCCCTTCTGTTCCATTCCCGGCGCCAGCGCCAACACACCCCGCTCCACAAATACTCTTAATCTGCGCAAGACTGGATTAGTTCCTCTGTCACCGATAGCACTCTGTTCTGCCCAAATCAAAATGCCCCCAAGATGTACCTTTAAGTTAGGCAGAGGTCATCGGGGCAGACGGGGGAAAATGAGCACTCCAAATGTCTGTAAGTTATCTGAGCGCTGCAGAATAGCATCTTGCACCTTAGGAGATCAGGCCGGCTGATACCCGCCTCAGCAGAGAGCGATGAAAGATCCATAGTGATGACACTGAAATTCAGATCAATATTTGAAGGCCAGTCCTGAGGATGTAATTAGTGTCTGACTTTGAGAACAGAACTATATATATATATATATATATATATATATATATATATATAATATATATAAATATATAAAAATAACTTTATTTTAATTCATCTAAATAATTGTAAAAAAATCTGAAAATCTGAAACAAAACAAACAAGAAAGAACAAATGCAAGAAATTAAAAGATCAGGGACCCCCAAAGTCAGTCGACTCCTGCTCCCACAACGTCCCACCCTTCCCCCATCCCTCACATGAGAGAGCCAGCCCAGTGGGCAGTAAGGCCCCTCATCTGAGCAGACAAAATGACTATTTAAAAATAACAGTGATTGCATAAATTGAATTAAAGCGTTTTGGTCACGGTGGAGGTGGCGCGAGGGGTGGCGCGGGGCCGCAGCAGACAGCCGGGGACGGTGGCAGGCAGCAGATGACGGGCCCTGGCCTTGCATGCCACTGTGTTAATTGGCCGCGGCACATTAATAAAAACTGAAAAGTGTCTTCCACCAGCGCCATAGGATGAAGAGACAGAATGAGAGGTAGCAGGGGAGGAAGGGGGTGGAGGGTGCTGGAGGGAGAGAAATGAGCCTTTGAAGAATACGGTCCGTATGGGGGGGTGGGGTGCTAATTGTGTTCAATTAATTGGCTGATTGGCACTGACAGAATCTGGGCACTGACAAGTCAGGCACAGATGAGGACGATTAGTGGGCACTGGAACAAGCTGTCACTCCTCACAACATGTTAGCCATCTTGCTCCTGTGTCTCTGTCCCGGGAAGCTGTTCATGCATACAAAGGAAGCTGAAACAAGTGGAAAAGGAATATTTATTTTAGGGATCTACATGCCTATTCTCCCCCCCCTCCTTGCACATTTTCATTAAGCTAAATCCTCTCATGCCCACTTTAGCTCCTGCTAGTTTTAGTGTTCAAGAAAGCACAGCTGCTCAAGCAGGAGGAAAGCCCCCCCCCTCCTAAACATCCCACAGTATAAGCTATAAACTTGGCCCCCACGCTAACCAGAGGTTAATATGCCGTCTATTGGACTGCAATTGGAGAACGTGTGGGGAGCAATCCTCTATTCTCTGCTAGTGATATGCTTGAGTAAGTATGGGACGGATTCAGCCACTGGGAACAAGAGAGGCCCCTTCAAAGCATGCACACACACACACACACACACACACACACACATTCATACACGCACACACACACACACACACACACAAACACACACACACAGACTTCAGCTCTCCGCACCTTGCACCAACGCCTCTTCTAAATTAAACGGCAGATTTTCTGATTCCAGGAGAGTGGTTTCAGTGAGGCAAGGCCTCTGTGTGTGTGTGTGTGTGTGTGTGTGTGTGTGTGTGTGTGAGGGAGGGAGCTGCTGCAGAAGGAAAGCGAGGCGGATCGAGGGAGTGAAGGAGAAAGGGGGGGGGGGGGTGAGGCAGAAGAGGAGGAGGAGGGTGGGGGTTGTTTGCTAAAAACAGCAGGGGCCAGGTCTCGTGAAAAATGTCAGGTCAAATTGTTCTTGACAGTGTTAATATCTGCACCTCATAGCCATAATTACATGTAAATAAATAGTGAAATAGCTCTCAGCTGGAGACTGAGAGGGGAGAGCTGCCGCGTGAGACAACCAGCTGAGGACCCGACCAACTTCCCATATTCTCCTCGCATTGTCAGGGAGGGAGAGAGGAGGGGAGAGGAAGAGACACGTGCAATGAACCATGTTGGCACTAGTTCCTCATATTTCAAGCCCTTTTTCTTTTTTCTTTTCTTTTTTCTTGCAAAGGCTAAGCAAACTGTGAGTGTTAGATCAACTTTGTGAAGGGGTCACCAGCAACGCGTGGTCCACAGCGAAGCAGGGAAAACAACGAGGGACATGCAGAAACAGACCAGGGGGGGGGATGGACAGAATGAGAAAACGTGAGAGAGAGAAAGAGTCAGAGAGAGTATCAATCACAGCGATGCACCTGTCAGAGTGGCATCTGGAACTAAGAGGAACCACATGCTGCTAGACAACAACCCGAGACCTCCGGCTAGTAGGACAGGTTCACAGCAGAACGGCCCTCCTTCTTCCCCCGGCCGTCCCACATCCCACTGCACCCTGACCCTTGACCCCGGAGAAATGGTCACCCAGCATATGTCCCCGTAGACACTTCACCTGCCCAGTGGGCTACTGCACTCTATTATTATTATTATTATTATTATTATTATTATTTTATTATCCTCATTATCATCATCATCATTATTATGTCAATAAGTCACCTTCAAATTCTGTATGTATGAGGCTGGAAATTGCGGCGGATCAGCATGTGACACAGTGCATGTCCGTGTGTAATAGGTATTTTAGATAGGATCGATGTCTGTGCCTATACTTTAATAAAGGCAGTATCACTCTCCACCTTATAGGCATTTCAACTGCGTGGGACACAGCATGTGAATCAGTCTCAGTCATTTTCCTCCTTAAATCCCCATCTTCTAGGATTTACTGAAATTCATATTGGCTGCCTCTGCAAGATAAATGTAAATCACATTCCCTTATATTTACTATTTATCAGGATGCAGCAGCTCACTTTCAGCAGGAAATATCTCTCACCCGCACACAAACACCCTTGCATTTAAATAGCATTTTTATTGTCCACCATAGCCTTTCATCTGGGCGTAGGGAGAAGAGCTGCCTCTCCAGGGGAGAGAGTTGGAGCAAGAGAGGAAGGTGGGGAGAGAGAGAGAGAGAGAGAGCAAAGCACTACTGGCAAGGCTTCATGCAATGACAAAAAGCCAAATGGAGGGAAGGTTGGTAGGTGAAAAATAGATTATGAATACATAAAGCTCCAACCAAAAATATTTTGGAATGGGAAAGAAAAATGTCTTTACTTCGGGTGCTCGGGGAGACGTAAGAGATGGAGCGAGCAACAAATGGCTCAGGTGTACAGCAGCATGGCGAATGAGAACCCTCACCACCATGTGCTCTTTGGTTCTGTATAGTAAAGCTTTGAGTTCAGAACTATGTCACACTTTATATTAAAAACTACAGACCGCGCATTACACACGAGTCTCTGCCAGCCGCGGAAATAGACGGAGACACGCCGCCATACAGAAAAATGAAGCTGCGCCGTCCGCCGAGGTACATCTCTGGTGTCACAGACACAGAATCTTTCCTCAGAGTTCAAAAGTGTTGCAAAAAAACAACAGCAAACATTAATAATCTGTGCAGAAACAGTATAGCCAGTGGATATGATTTACAGTCCCTGGATTTTCTTGGCAGCTGCCAACAGCAGGTCTCTTTTTTCTGAAAGCCTCTTACATCTTTTTTTATACTTGCCAAATTGAAACAGTATTTGTTTTAATGGGAGTTCTAATTAACCAGTATGTATTCCCCCTCTTGCTCTGCGAGTGGCTGAGCTATGAATGCAGGCTATGTGCTCATCCGCTTTGATTTGTTGTCAGTGGAGCCTGCCAGCTGACACAGTGCCCGGTGAGAGGCTTAATGCCCAAGTTTTAATAATGTGGGGGACTACATGAATCTCCCCCTCTCATTGGTATTCAGGTGCAGAATGTCTTGTTAGAAGTCAGGGAGGGAGGCGGAATGAAGCCAGAGCTCCAGATTGTTCCGTACATTTTCCCCTCTCCATTTTTTTTTTCTTTTTTTTTTTTTGGCAACGGCAGAGCTCGCTTCTTAAAAATAATTCATCCCGTTTTTAAAAGAAGCGTCTGCGCTAGCTAATGGAAGAGCAGCAGCACAGTTTGGAGTCTCCCCTGGCTTATCTCTCTCAGACAGTTGTGGGGAGTCGCTGGTGAGCATGGTGTCAGCGTGCGTGGTACGGTGCAGCGCCGCGCGGGCAGGCAGGCAGGCCTGGGGACACAGATCAAAGGGAGGCAGGGGTGAGAGCCGCTCTTCCTCTGATCCCGTGTACGTGTGTGTGTGTGTGTGTGTGTGTGTGTGGAGGCCCGGCCCACTCACACAGCCCAAAGGCCCTCCTCAGATACACACACACACGCACATCCTTGTCATTCCAAAACACTTCCATAAAACTGCTAAACAGAAAAAAAAAAAGTTCCTCACTAAACTTTGCAAACTTCCTTTATTAAAACAGAAATGAAATCTCCATCCATCACACCTTTGACTTGCCGCTCTTCCGATCACGTCGCCATGTAAAGCCACAGAATAGCACGCAGCATCTCTACCTTTACTCTGCAGAAGAAATGCCTTTTGATCCGTATTATTCCCTAATGTCTCTGAAGGATTGAAACCCAAGTTGTGCCACTGAGCTCCCCCCTTGCACAGCTCCGGCTCTCCAGTCAGCACAGTTGTTTTCTTTCCTCTCCCAGCAGGTGTCCCTGTCATGCAATAATGAGGATTTCAGCCCAAATGTCTCCCCACAAACGCATGCCACATGAACACCGCTTCAAACAAGCATTTGAAAAGAATCTAAAAGGCTCTCTAGAGTTTCACACCACCAGGGTTTACATACACTATTCTTAATAGATAGACTGTGTGTCGGCTGTCAAGGAACGCCCTCTTCGGTTACAGGAAGGCTGCTCGTCCCGTTGTTTTGTGGTTAGTGTAGGTAAAATTCTAATTTGAAGCATCGTGGTGGCAATGTGAGGACGAGACAAAGGCGATTTTCAAATGGAATATAAACTGAAAAGACCACAATAAAGCAGACATGAGCTTAAAACTTGAGGGAAGGATAAAGAGTATTTTTCACACTGGAATGCCTGTCCTCCGTACCCTTGCCTTTCCTTCTTTCCAACACCTGCTGTGCCACTAAATGAAACAAGACCAACAACAAAACACACTTCTGGTTTCATACCTTTTTGCCCAGCCATGCACAGCTTCACTCTCAGCACCCCTAATATATTGCCTCCCTCAACCCGGGCAAACACGTTGTATTTCCCACAATGACAGCAAGCAGTTTGAGTGCGGACGGCTTTTCCAGCCGCCAGTAATGGGAAAATATGTGCTGTCGGGATAGGTTATGGAATTGGGATGGACGCGAGCTCCTGTCGGGACTGCTGAACGTCGCAGGATTCCATTACAGACTTGGCACCACGCCGCCGCAGCCCATTTACTGGGAATCAGAGAATTTTTGTCAATCTTTACAGCCACCGCTAGGCCATCAATGCCAGACACTTGGAAGAAATAGCTTGCACATACCAATGCACAAGCATATCTCCTGCAAACAGATGCCGTCTGTAACTTACAATATCAAATTCTAATTTCCACCTCGATAGAGTTTCTTTGTGCTGCTTTTTTTTTATGCACTACATGGGAGGGAAAACGTGCTGAAGAAATGAAAACAAACAAATATACTGTGAGAATTTCCCAAAGCTGAAAGTGATTTTTGTTTAAATGCAAAGATAAGACAATATCTGACATGGAGAAGTAAAACAGGGTGTTTGAGAGAGAGAGAGAGAGAGAGAGAGAGAGAGAGAGAGAGAGAGAGAGAGAGAGAGAGAGAGGCTGGCCTTCCCAGCAGGACGCTGCACCACAGAGTGAACTCTGATTCTGCTGTCAGTGGGAACATTCATCTCCATGCTGAGAGACTGATAGGAATGCCACACAGCATTCTGCATGCATTCAATACATTTCAATTCTGTGTTGTGCAAACATGGTGTGAACATCAAAACATCTACCCCACATGCCCCTCTAAAAAAATTAAATCCATAATATAACTTCTAAATAAGTAAACGAATTAAAAAGATAAAAATGCATTTTCAGGTGTTTTTTTTTAAAGACTTTAATCAAACCCACTTGATAGAGTAATTGAATAGTGAAAATCCATGCTGTACTGTTGCCCAAAGGCTCCTGTCCTAATCCTCACTATGACAGGAAATGTTTAATATCCCAACACATTCTTAAATGCCTGTGAAGAGAGGGAGAGAAAGCGACAGTGTACCCCATGCCAGTATTAGAGAGAGCCATTAATGAAAAAAAGGCTCCATGTTCCTGGTGTTTTTCTGCAGGTTTGCAGTGAGAGCATTAGCAGTTAAAGCCCCTGTGCCACGATTAACAATCAAACACGCTGTGAGCCTCCATGTTATCCTCCGTCGCTCCAGCAGGAGAGAAAATCTCTTTTTTGTCACAAAATCCTTAATTCTTTCTTCTCTGAAGAAAGAGGGTAATACCAAGAATGTTTCCAATCTTCTTTGAGAAATATTTGAGGAAGAAAAAAAAAAAAAAAAAAAAACTCCCAATAAAACACGTGTGAACGACGGGGTAATTGTGGACAAATGCAGCATTGAAATTCATTTTCAACTCTTTACACACCATTTCAATCTTATTTTCTGCCTGTTAACCACATCTTGTTGGCGAGGGTGGGCAAGACTGGCCAGTATTGATGGGTAATTGTGTATAATTCACTCCGTACACACGATTTGCATCAATACAAATCATTTTTTTTCATTCAGAGCTACTTAAAGCTCAACCCCTTACCACAGTCGCATTTAAACGCTCATTAATGGAGGTGTCCAAAGAGGTTAACATGTGAAATCCAGCGCTTTTCAGGAGGGGGAGCAAACAAACCTGAACACACCGTGTCACACATTAATATGGCACGGAGGAGAATGGGTAGGGGAGATATTTGAGGGATTTAAACCGCAATTAGGAAAGCCAGAAACCTAAGTAGGCTGGGTAATGTCCTTTATCATGACACATGTGAAGTAGCCAGCAGGAAAACCCTACCAGGAAAACCTCACAAGTCGAGAGCTTCTGTGCTTCTGTCGCTCCGTACGAAGAGCTGCCTGGAAATCATGCAGCAAAGAGACGGAGAAAAATGGCTACGCAGCTACAGAGTCTTCCAGCTGCAGACAATTACGTGAAGAAGATTATGGGTCTACATTTATAAGCTTTAGCTAATTATTTCATCTGCATGTGTTCTCACTGTGCTGCACAAGGATTTAGATGTCCCAGGAAAGTCGGAAATCGCTGTTTGGAGCAGCTTGAGTACTTGCGGTACTATCAAGATGAATTTTAATTTGTTGATGTTAATCCAATTGTTTTACAAATGTAGCAATTTAGAGTAGCTAAAATAAATCCCAGGCTTTGGAAGGCGAACATAAAAGCCCACACTGGCAGTTATTTTGTTGAACATGCTGTTTCGGAATTTTAATTTTCAGTGAAATACAATTAAAAACTCAGAACAGTGAGAGGAGGAGGGGGAAGGGGAGGAGGAAGGAGCTAGGCTGATGAATGTTAACTCTACCTGGACGTGAGAACACGTGTTTATACTGTGGAGGTGAAACTTGTCGGACTGACCTGTGGGGAGAGCCCGTTGCCGACGGCGTTCATGTGGTTGCCGGATGCTGAGGGGCTCATGAAGGTATCGGAGTAGCTGGAGAAGCCGTGGCGATTGGATGAGAGGCCGTAAGCAGAGCTGCTGTCAGCGGTCAGGCCTCCCTGGTGCATGGAGGACGGAGGCAGGGGTTGGGGTCTGTGCAATGTGCTGCCCTCTGGCACAGAGAAACAACAGACAACAGGTCAGAGAGAGAAAAAATCTCTGCTGAAGCTGAACAAGAATCCTCAAACAGCTTCCTCAAAGCACATTAAGTCATAAGTCATACATTAAATGTTCTTCTTCAAATTAATTCCGGTAAATTAATGTGTCTTTATGCACAGGCTGAGTGAAGAGAGCGCTTGTTCCCGTTTCGCTGCGACAAAGATGCGATTGTAAACATAACTACGTGCTGCATGGCTCGTATAAAATTGATAATGTTTTTCACGTGGACATAAAATACAGATGGCATACCACAAATTAATAGGAGTAATGCAATTTTTCCTCAAATTAGATTAAATGCAGAGAACATACTGTATGTTTCTGGGGGGGGGGGCAAGAAATGTTGCGTGCTGGTCTTACCCTGCGATAGTGTGGTGCCGGGGTAGCCGGACTCCTGGAGTTGGTATGTGGGTAGACTTGGCATCCCTGTGGGTGGGAATCCTCCTGGTAGCAGGTGGTTGAAGGCGGCTAGCTGGTTGGCGCCGGCCTGTTTACGCCACCGAGCTCGCCTGTTGCTGAACCACACCTGGAGAGAAGAACACACACTTTAATTCAAAGTTTGCACGTTGAGCTCCTGCAGGTTTCAAGTTGTTTTCCCTTTATTTCGCATTTGCACTTAATCTCCGTTTCCGTTTTTGTGCTGAGAGTCGTTTGTCTGCAGCCGGTTGTCGGTCCACTCCGCTGCCACCTGTGATTAATCTGCCAGTTAGCGTGAGTGGTGGTGCTGGTGGTAGTCGAGAGCATCCCTGTGGGAGCTGCCATACAGGCTCAGTGGTCCGTCCCTGTTGTTCTTAAGTGGCTGAAGCTGTGATCTGTATAAACAGGCTGCTCTAAGCCCCCTTCAGAGGGGAGAAGTCATTTAAAGGTCAGAGGTAGGCCACTAGCCTCAACATCACACACCTCAAGTATGTTTGTGAAGCTACTGGATGCTTTAAGAGAGGCCATCACTTCTCGGCAGACGTGGAGAAAACAATAAAAGTCATGCTGCCGCCGCTGTGTTAACGTGGTTGTTTTTAAAAGCGTAAAAAGTCAGCGTAAAGAGAAAGAAACCGTTTTTTAACTTTTAAAGTCAAAGAGTTCTTCGGCTCCAAAATAGCAAACTTCTCACAAAATGAGCAGGACCAAGGCGCAGACACACAATGTCAACTCCCTGAATGAAAAAGGGGAAAAATAGGACTCTTTTGAACCACAAAGATTTACACATTTTAAAAAGGCTTCTGCTTCAACAAAACATGAATATAATCAGGCTCTTTTGAAAAGAGCCAGCAACCTGTTCCATTTAACCAAGACAAGGGCTGGGCTTCACTGTGTGCTAAGGGTTGAAGGACATTGATCTATGCCTCGCACAGGCAATTCATCAGAGTTTAATACACTGTCAGCGCAGTTCATCTACTGTTGTGTTTCAAACGGCCCGGGCCATTGTGAGAGCACATGAAAGCGGGGGACAAAAGCCCCTCCATACGCCACGGAGAACAGTGGACACAAAGAGGGGGCGTCCCTTTTAAACAGGTCTTAAAGAGGGACACTTTCAAGGGGACTTACACAGAGACATACTCGCTGCTTTTCGGGGGCTGCCTCTTTTTGTACACACAAACATACATATAAACTCGTATAGGCCTACAAGGGATCTGAGCCCAACGGAGATCTTAATTTGAATGTGCTTCTTTTCCCACACAGTTGCTGCCTCTGCAAAGACGAGGTGATTTTTTTTTTTTTTTTTTTTTTTTTTTGCCCACTGCTCGGTTTAGTCGTGATCGCTCGCTAGAAAGAAAATGGTACGCAACAGGCGACGACTGTGGGGGAAACAGTCAAACACGCAAACCAACACGGAATCTTTATCTCAAGCCTGATTGCTTCTAAAGACTCTTTGAATCAGTCAATCAGCTCGTCCAAAACAAATGTGGTGAGTGGCTCCAGTAAAATATCTGCTATTGGGATGTAGTGGAGCGTGGTCCAAGGTCTGAACTAAGCTCCTACTGGGCCAGACAAACAGCTGCCTGGCCCAGGGGAGGAGGGGGGGGCACACCCCTTTCTTCCACACACTCTCCATCACCCCACCCCGCGGTGCCACTTCACCTCCGACCTCATCCACTCACCCCACCCCTCTTTTATGTTCACTTTCACTTCCTTTCCCCGTTGTCAGCCGAGCTTAGGGAGGAGGTGTTCCATCACGGCAGACACAAAACACTTAAACGTTGACGTCCGCTTTTTGTTTTTACCACTCGGCGTTCCTTCCCTCACTCCCAATATGTAATGTGTCCATTACATACAGAGAGCCGCCGCTCCACCAAAATGTAAGACATTTGCTTTGCAAAAGCAAAAAGATTTTAATCATCATTGTTAATGCTAATGTTTAAAAATGGATTTGCATGTGTTGCTTACGCTTCCTTCACACCAAACTTACCGAAACTACCAAACAAGCTGCAGCTCTATGGAGTCCGTGTGCAACGTGTCCACTTGGATATATGGCCACGCTGCTGCTGACGGTTGTGTAGCTCTCAGCACGGACCGAGATAAACATGTACACAAGTGCCCCGTACGCTATCACACACATGCACACGTATGCACACAACCGCTCTCACATGGGCCGACACACAGCCTGGAGCTGAGGATTTGAGGCTGGCGCTTTGGAACCTGATCACAAAGTCACCTTGGACCACAGATCCTCCTTCTGCTCTCCCACAATCCGGTTTAATTCTCTGCAGTACAGACAGTTGCAGTGCTCCTCCATGTCTCCTCCTATCTACCTACAAGTGTGCCGCCGAATTCACGTGGCTCACTCCTGTTTCCTTTTCACGGACTAAAAGGTTTCCCCCTGCATCCAGTACACTTGGATGCCGCATCTCGGGTTATGGCGAAGGTTTTGGAGGATGGAAGAGCAGCAACCCGTCTTACCGAAGTCGGGCTTAGCCCTGCTTGTGTGAGAAAAGAGGAAAGGCTTGGAGGGAGGCACGGTTGGAGGAGGGTGAAGGTTGTTGAGGAAGAAGAGGGTCTAGTTGCAAACCTCAAACAATCAGATACACCTTCAGTTTCAGTTCCTAGTTTGGTGGTTCATTTGCCTTTTAATCTTACGTTCGCTCTCAGACGACAGAATTCGGATCCCAGCGATCACGTGGCATTTTGCTGATCGGCGATAAAAAAAAACGCGCAAACAAACATCGTAAACGTCTGACACTGCATCGCGGTGGAAATCTCTCACCGTTGTCTCTGGTAAATAGGATCACTCTTATTTCAGAAATTCGCCGTTCAGACGATCCTCCATGAATTATTTTGTCAAAAGACAAGCGCTGAATGTGTGTGACGCCTTTCAGGAGCCAATTTGCAACATTTGGTAGATGAATAACGAGCCGAGATAATGACAAAACAAAATGTGCTGCTGACTTCATATCCACAAAAACACAGAGGGGTGATGCAACCAGCCTCAACATACAAATCCTCTTCTCTCTCATACCACGCAATACCCCCCTCCTCCTCCTCCTCTCTGCTTCCCCTCTTCTCCTCCCCCCCTCTCTCTCTGATTCTCTCCCTGCTTGCCTTCCAGACTGGCACTATGCTAATTAAAGTAGCTAGGAGTGTGAATTTGAGAGGAGAGTGGGATTAGCTTGATAAGTATCAGGAGTACAGAAGCACTGTACCAAAGTCATTTAAATTCTAATAATAAAAAAACTGTTAGAACATTCACACTGATGCATTGCAACAATTTCTCCCCTCCAATCTACACAAATCCTATTTATTCCTTTATGAAACATAAACCCATACTGGCGGGAATACAGTTGCCTGTTGGGTTTGGTTGTCACCGCTCAGCTCCATTGTGATCTCCTCTCTTGCCGCTGGTACTCCACTGATATTATAACAATCAGGAAACTGTGTAGTACCTCCCGATACCTCCTGATGGGATTATATTCTCAGTCAAAACTTGTTTGGAATTTGCCTTTACTGGTCCGTGCCGTAAAGCTACACAGTCATACGTCTTTTTTTCTCTGCGCTCATTCCGTCGCACAAGCCACAGATAAAGAGAGAAACTTTTTACCCAATTGATTTCCACGCTTCGTAAAAAAAAAAAAAAAAAGATGCTCGTACCTTATTAGATTCCACTGAGTGTAATAGCTACATGTGGAATGTTTATTGGTAATGAAAGAGGATCTATGTGACAGAATCGGTAAAGCGAGCCGGAGGCGGCGTGCTGAGATGATGAGTCTGAGCCCAGACTCAGAAGTCGCTCTCTTAAAAACTTCAGTCTAAATAGAGGAGAATGTAATTTGCTGCATCTGAGAGTGCTGATTTACAGCCTATTGCCTGCACCCCTCCCCTCCCCCCACCTGGTCCTCTCTGCAGAGGGAACGGACACAAGCGATGCCCCCTTCTCTAACAGGCTCTGCCGCCCGCTCCCGTTAAAAACTGAGGGGTTATCAGATGGGAAGTGGGAGCTCAGCTGAAGGTGGATTCGGCAGTATCGCCTCTCACTGACACGGCCTGGAACTAACCGACGAGAGATACGGATCATATCCCACAATTTGTCAGTTGGGGCGATAAAAGCGTTTGCGGGGCTCGTGGTGGTGGAGGAGCGCCGGTAGCTTTGCTGAGAGGGGGCAGCGGGGCTGATAAAGATGGTGAGAAGGGTCTTAAAATGGCAGATGAGGACAGACACAAGGTTGGCTCATTTTAGGAGTTTAGGTTGCGAGTCAGCACTAAAGCCAAACACTCATCACATCTAAGAGAAGTTGAATTTACAACACACCGGTGCAGCAAGTAGACTTTACCTACGAATCCAAGCTGAATTGCTTTGCACATTACCACCCTGTTTAATGACCGCCGGGGTAACAGTGAAGCATGACCGCGGACACAAATGCCAGTTAAAATACGAGTCTGTGGGATCAGTGACACCACCTGCCAATACTTTCTCTCTCAGCCCCAAACACCAGTTTGTCTGCGGACAACATCTGGAAGATACGTCATTGCAGCTGTGCTGGAGAAGCTTTGCTCTTAGGCCAAAGGGTCTCCTCTCTCCTGCCCTGTGATGGGCCTTTTGGGCACTTATGTGAAAGCCCAGCTGGTGGACATTTTCAAAACGCTGCGATGCAAACAACCCTCACACACACCAGATAATTCACATTCAAACATCTTCCAGATATCTTTATAATCTAATTCCTAATGAAAATGCTTGGGAGTTAATGTTTGTGTGGTATTCCAAATATGATGAAAATCTTGAAGAATAATGACCCCTTCATGATTTATGCTACTAGAAAACAATGAGACTTGTTATTATAGTTCAGTCTTATTTCACCAAACTGCAGCACGACTTTAGGCATTATTTATTTTGTCTGCCAGAGACACTTTTTTTCATAACCTCCCCAGAAAATTAAGTTTAGGTTGACCTTTAGAGACTTTCAAAAGCCTTTCAAGCCTTTAAAAATTAGATTATGAGGAAAACTGCATTAAGAAATTATAGCCATGACTCAAATTCCTCAGGTTTTCACATGACATCATTTAAGTCCATTATCTAACAGCAAACACGCAGCAGTCACTCCATCTTCTTTCTCTCTCCCTGCTTTCATGCTGGATATTTTTGTCAGGCTCCAGAAATACACAGGTGCAAACACAAGATTTTATTTTTTAAACCTGAGCTGTTACTTTCCTCCTTGATGACTTTGATGTACATGGCTTTTACTACGAGCTTTAAAACGTATTATTAAAGTCATGAATCATATTGTGATGGTTAAAACTCAATCTACAGAATGCAAAATTTACTTTCTAGATATTTATTATCAGAATATGTTGTAGCAAACTATTTATGCTTTCAGTTCTCCCGACTCTTGTCCATATTTACTAAATAAACTCTAAAAGAAAAACTAATGTATTGCCTTTTAACAGCCATGAGATAAATGTCCTCCCTTGAGTGAGGCATTAAACACTCAGACATACAGGACATCCTCGCTTGTTGGGGGGTTTCAAGATGGACAAAGACATGTGTGGAATTAGTTACCTCAACTCCATGTTTGTAGTGTGATGAACAGTTAGCATGCGGTGAGGACTTGGGAGGGTTCAGAGGGAGTGTGAATGACTGTGGTAAGAGGAGAGGGGTGCCCCAGACCCCCTTCTTTTTTTTTTACTAGCGGCTGATTGATTAATGTTGTTGTCGGGGCATGGGGTCCCTGGAGAGGATGAGGAACCCTGGGTGATATGTGGAGGTTTTACAAGCAGCGGCGAGCTTGAAAGTGATGGGATGAGATCCTGGCCAAAGGCCGAAATGAGAAATCCATCAGGAATGCGTTCCCTTTCTCTCCTCTCCTCTTTTTTTCCCCTCCCTCTCTCTCCGACTCTGGAAGAACAGCTGCTGCTATAACTCTACTGTACACATCTTCCTTCAATCTTACATGCAACTGCAGGGCACCGGGCCTGTCACACAGGCTGCCGGGTCTGAGGTGTGAAGACGGGGGAGCATTAGAGTCTCCAGTAAGTGGTAGGTATTACTTTCCAGACACAACGTCCTTGTTATTTAGGGTGATGCACACTTTTTGTTGGGAAAAGTCACAGTGTGTTCTTTTGGTTCGACATTCATGATGTCCTTAAACATGCAACTTCCTTGCATTTGCATTACGGGAGGAGCAGAAAAACCTGGACGAATCAAATGCCTCATACCTCCGTGTCTATACATATGTTTTGATGGTTTGGGTGAATTGACATGCAGATGCTTGGTCTCTGTACCTGTACTCTGGCCTCTGTGAGTTTCGTCCTCTGAGCCAGCTCCTCCCTGGTGTAGATGTCTGGGTAATGTGTCCTTTCGAAAGCCTTCTCCAGCTCCTCCAGCTGCTCGGCGGTGAAGGTGGTGCGACTGCGTCTCTGCTTCCTCTTCAGGGGCAGGTCGGGCTCCGAATCCACATCCGAGCCCTCGTCTGTGCGGTTACCTGAGGTGAAAGGAGAAACACAAAGGGGCCATCTGTGTGATCATGGAATGAAATCAAGTTAAGGAGTGTTAACTTCTGTGTGAATTAAACCGGAGGGTGTTTCGGAGGAAACAGCATCAAATCTGAGCTGCAACTGATCAAGACGGGAACTCTAACAGCATTATCTGCATTTTGAAGCCTCTTTTGTTGCTCCGGAGAGCTGGACTGGCAACACAGAGGATTCAAGTGACAGCTACTCCACTCTGAATATACAACTGGGAGAATATTATCTTAATCTGAGGATATTTATTTAATATAGAGGAGGCCCTGATACACAATCCCGCCTCTGTGAGGGGCCCCCAGAGGCTGTGAAGGCAGAGGGCTGAGGGGGAGCAAGGGGTGTCTGTGGGTAGAGGGGTTAATCTGCACAGGCCACCTTGCTGCTCCTCACCCTGCTTTTCTCCCTCGTTGGCCCAGGGCACACAGCTCATACACAGCTCAGCCAAAGTGTATAAAATAGAACACAATATCACAGCGAAACCATTCAGTCCCATGTGTTTCCATCTGCTGTCATTAAATGAATTAGAACATATTTTACATTACTTTTTAGGCATTCAACTAAGCTGAATTTTCGCTCGAGGAACATAGATACAGCACAAAGCTGTACAATCCGGGCCGACAGGGAAATTTCCTGACAGCAAATACGCATTACCATTGCACATTACCATTATAACTGAATTTAGAAAATTGCATCATTTTCACCTCCTCTGCATGTCTATTCAAACTACATGGCCCTTTTCATTTCATGTCATAAAATTCATATTTTCATAATTTCCTCATTGAGACATTGACAAGGCGGCGTGATGTGCCAGTGTTGCTCCGGGCCTAGTTGGATTGCATCATGCACAGTCCAGAAAGTGTGGGAGAGGGGAAATAAAGAGAGAGATAGAAGAAGAGGGTGTATGAAGAGATGCCTCTGACGGAGGCCCTTCTCTATTCAGCTCACATGAAAACTATAACGTTCACCTGAATGTCTGGACTTCCGACCGTCTAATTCATTGCTTAACAGCCTCGATCGCCGCTTATAGCTCACTCCAGTCCAATCTTTCGACATAAGTGGACAAAAGAATACTCAAACCTAGCCTCCAAATAACAACTGTGAGAACAAAAGAGCAACAGAGCTGGCGGAGTCTCAAGGCCAGCTCCAGAGTTTAATTAAACAAGGAATTATGGGATTATATGGAGACTATCATTACAGGCCACTCTATGAGTCTTCGACGAACATTTTTGTCCCCCTGAGCTCGTGCTCAATGATTCTCTGCGGATTACATGTGGCTGCAGGACATGAGGCCGCATTCATTAAATCAATTCTTCAGTCTTATCCTTTTTAATAAAGATTGATTCTTGAAGCGCGGGCTCACTCCGCCGCAGAACACCCTTGAACATACAAAGTTGAATATGTACATACACCACATATCCTTTTGTTGGTTTTCATGAGGATGCGTGTATCCATTTGCCCGTTAACTCGCCGTGACGACACTTGAGACCAGCCCGGCAGTCTGCGTATCATTTTCCAAAGTCACCTCTGTGTCCTACGGGGAGACGTGGGGGCCAGAGAAGACACATCCTCAAGGGGGCTCGGAGAAAGACACTGAAGTCCTCTCCTCAAATTATATTCTTTCCTCCCCTCCTTTGTTTGAGGGGCTTTCACAGACGTAATTCTTCTGCGAGTAAACCGACGTGGCGATCTGTGTCACAGTTAGCATGCTACCAGGCTATTGACTGATGCACCTCGACAGACAATAGCTTGTACTGCTGCTCTCCATTAAGCCCTACAGAGCCAACACATCTGCTCCTCTACATGAACCACAAGCACAAGGTCAACAGTCTGCCTGCCTCGCCTGTAATGAGCAAGGGGAAATGGAGAATGGCATACACACCGCGGTGCAAAAGGGATTGGGGTTTGAACGTAAAACTCATCTATATGCCGACGGGAAGATAGAAAATACATTAAAACACACGGCTGGTGTATGAACGACTCTGGTTTCTGGTTAACAAACGGTGGTGGAGTCCGTCCAAAGAGACTTACAAACTAACTTGAATTCATGTCTGTTTTCTTAAAATCTAATTTTCCCTTTCATGTCCCAATGTTAACAATCGCAGACAAAACAGGACTCAGCCAACAAAATCCCTGCAGGGCTGTCAAGGTCAATTCCTTAATGGTCCGCTCGGCACAAAAAGGTACATTCTGATTAGACCTCGCTATAATATGATGGTGGTAATTCCATTCACAGGTTCATGGGGATATTGATAAACCACTCATGCCTTGTCTCATTACTTATCATCCAATTAGAATCTAATTATGTGCCATCCAGTGGGCATGATTACTGCCGTGTTCTGGGCTCCAGGGGCCCTTGGAGGGTTTTTCCCCCCAATATTGATTTAAGATTGTGCCTATTATAAATAGGAATTAATCAGGTTTAGACATTGCATTTGCTAGGTAGGCTAAGTGCTTGATTAAGACTAGAAATAACACTTGGTAAGGTTTGAGTAAAAGCTACCTTTACCTAAATTTTAATGAATGCCATGAGTTGTGGAAGGGGTGGTTTTAATAGAGGAAAAGGAGATGATCAATCCCTGCAGTATTAGTCCTAGTTATGGGACTATTCTGGATATAATATAAAAATAAAATAAAACATCAAAAATGTTGTCGTTCTAGAAAACTTAAACCAACAACGCTTGCATAACAATCGATGTATTTACTGTGAGATTCTCAGTCGAAATTCAGAGCAGATGGATTGCCTCCATGCAGATGTCAACATGGCGCCAGCTGAGTCGGCAGCAGTTAAAACAGTGACAGGGCTGGCAGGACTAACAGTGTTAACAGTGTTTACTGGCCAGTAAGGAGACACCACTAAAGGTCTACGTACACAACGCCAAGCTCGGATTAAAACACGCACACAGAGGGACAGTGACTCCAATATCCGCTATATCTTTACATAGTAAATAGTTTGCTGCTTTATTAGTGCTCAGAATTGTGAATTGAGAACCTTTTGTGTACGGTTTAACCACACTAAATAATCTCGAAAGACAACCACCAAAGTCGTCCTAATGTCTCCAGACTTTTTTAAGAGTTCTCGGAGGGCTTGTGCTGCTAGTTAATAGTTTTAAGGTCGCTACGAGGTTTAAAGCCAGCTCTTTCCCCCCCGATGCTCCTCTGCTGACCCCACAGACAGACTCACTCTTCAGACTACAGGCAGATGGGATCCTCATCATCACCCCTCCCTCCCCTAATCGCCCCCTCACACCTCCTTCTCTTTTTCTCCCTCGGACTCCTCCACCTCGACCCCCGAGACGCTGAGGTAACGCTGATTAAACAGACAGCTGTCCACTCAATGCCAGCAATTAGCCGAGTGATTTGTAAGGTTACAGATTTATGATACATAACAACAGCAATAAACTTCACGTCTACGAGGTGATTGAAAAATGTTGGCTACATGTTTGCATCCGATTCTTTGAGTGGAAAAAACCCTGACATTGAGTAAATATTCAACACAAAGCATTACATTTAACAATAGGAGCAAAAATCTATGATATGATAGTTAAATAATGCATTATTTCACTTTATATTTTATATAATCCTTAAAACTGGGTCTTTGTATGAATTAGAAAAAGTGATTAAGCTTGAAAAATAAAATACAAAAATGGCTAAATATCTATACTGCGACCCAGATGTGCAGACCTTTCAATAACGGGGACAAAAATCCATCAAAACCCACCGTGAAAACAAAGAAAATAACAAAAATCAAACAGCAACTACACTGACATTTGGCAAATCTAAGGTATGAAATAAAAATAAACAAAAGCAATAATGTAGTAATCAGAAATTGCAGGTTTTTATCCCTCATATCAGTTCACCTGGAACAACATTAACCTGAAGTTAAGTAGTGCTCGTTCTAGTTAGACTGTCTCTGATATCATAACCCATGGCCTCAATATCAGCCATACCTTTGCAAACTATCCAAGACAGAGGGGGGGAAACAGACAGGGCTTTGGCAGTGCAGCATTAGCTCATAATGGCTCATTTTGAAAAGCATATTAGTTCCAGCATAATTACAATCAGGCCTCACGCTCTGTGTTTTGCAGGCATTCACAGGACCAGCCTCTGAGCACCGAGTCACACCAGTTGACTGTGACTGACAGCAGATTTAGTTTAAAATGGTGTTTTTCCTCCCTCTTTTTTTCCCACAGGACAAAAATAACACCGCGTCTTTTCTCCCTATTTATGTTGACTTGTTTATTTTGTGCCTACCTTTTGTCGTAGTTGATACTGCAATTATACTTTTTGTCAGTCAGAGGGGGTGAATATCAAAAGGCCTAATTATGCAAACAGGCCTGCGATAAGAGGCATCTGCCTTAGATGGGATCTGCTATCTCTGACATGCATCTGTCTCTGTGCTGTCTTTGCTGCTCCAGGCCTGCATATAAACAACCCTGCCTGTCCCCGGGACTGCATGCGATTCAACCACCAACACTGGAGTGGAGGGATGTTTCGGGGGCGGGGGGGATCGTGCAGCAACATCAAATAACTAACAACTTCCCAATTTGCATTTTTCTGAGAATGGTGCGGCATCTCTGCTTAATGCACTTTCCTGTTCATCCCAAAGGGGTTGCCAAGTTAAAGGAGCCATGTGATTCAAGGCATTTACCGAAGGATGTGTCTGAGATAGGGAACCTTATGTGAATACAAGATAGACGACGGCGATAACCAGAATGGTTTAGAGACAAATTCTCTATGAATAATCTCCTCCCGTAGTTATCTCCTTTCAAGTGAAAAACAAAAACAAAACTCTAAAAGTGAGCATAGCCTCAGCATAATCGGAATTTATTCATATATATTAGATTAAAATATTCAGATCAACACGGAACAATTTGTAAAAAAAAAAAAAAAAATGCATACGGGCAAAATCAGGTTAACGGTTTCCTCGTTTTGGTGATGAGCCAAAATGCACCATCAATTTCCTCTGGTTGGTCAGTGACCTTCTCTGGGGAGTAATTTGACATTTAGCTGAAATTGAATCTGGATGAGATGTGTAACTTTACATGAGGATATTAAAAAAAATCCACCGTCTATTGGAAATAAAATCATTCTCAGCTCACCTTTATGGACAGATGTCATTGGATTCAGCTTTGTCTCATGCCTATCATGTCAATTACCAGTTTGTAGCTGCTGGCCGAGGGCCAAGGGCACTTGTTTCAAAAGTCTAGTGGGAAGAGAGTGAGGAAGGGAAGCGGAAGAGCTCGGAAATCTGTGTGCAAATTTGGTATTTGTAACTACAGGAAGTAGCCGCTAAAAAAAAAAATCAAACCTAAAAAAAACGACTAACTGCTACCTGATGGAAATAAAAACGGTGTCTTGTTTTTGCCACCAAACGCACAACCTCTCGCTGCCAGTGTCAGAAAGTTTTAGGCTCTTTTACATCAACATTCCTGAAGGAAAATTCCAATACTTTTCCCCTTGTCTCTCGGACAGAATCACATTCTTTAGAAAAGGAGTAGGGGGCTTGGAAAAAGAGGGGGGGAAATCGGCAAAGGAGGAAGAAAGATGGGAGGCTCTATAATCTTTGGCTCTCACAACAAACAATTAGCCCCCTTTTCTCTGTTTGAGGTGGAGAGAAAGTGGGAGAGAGAAGGGGGTGTGGGGGGGGGAGAGAAAGCGGAGGAGACAGAGAGGGAGAAGCAGCGAGAGCGATGCTCTTTTATGGCTCTTGTCATATGGATGAAGGCGCGGCGCGTCCATGAGAGCGCACGCTCACCTTCAACAACAGGGCGTCCACTGGGCCTCCCGGCCTTTTCAGCCCAGAGAGACGAGCTCCTCGGGGGGCCATTAGAGCATGAATAGGGGCCTGACAGCCCTGTGCAGCTCCGCAGGGCATCCATAAACGCTGACATATTGACTCCCCATGCCTCTGCGCTGCCTGAGTGTGAAAGCGTGAAGGGCTTGAAGGGTGGGATTCCTTTTTCCTTTAAAATATATGCCTTAAACTAGGATATTAAACAATATGATTATGTGTTTTTAACATACTTTGAGGTGAATATTATTGTCCTTCAGAGGACTGTTTAGTTTTTATTTTTATCCATAATGTTAGAAGATTTATTTTGGCAAATATTCTGGATAAAAACCACATTTTATATGAACTGCTCTCCCTTTCCTCTCACTAAGGCTGAGCTTTGCACCAGGGTTCCTCCTCTGCTGAGCAGAATGTCACCGCCTGAGCTCAACTCTTTGCTAATTGAGGTCACAGCAAAAAGTAATGAAATTAACAGAGAGCACAAGAAAGTAAAAAAAGGAGCCCATGGGGTCTCTGCCAAATGGCACTGGAGCCAGAGCCTCGGTCCCCCAGCAAAAAGCTCTAAAAAACCTACGCAGGAAATCAAACAGTAACGTCTCAGGGCTATGAGCCGAGGTCTCCTGGAGGAACAAATCATTTTCTCAACAAAGCCAAAGAGAGATTACTGAGCACAGTATAGGAATGCACAGCGGACATTTTTATGTGCCCAAGGGAAGTTTCCTAATTTTCTGGACAAGTCCTGAGCAGCAAATATTGTGGAGAAGTTTGTGGGCTGTAGAGGACACGAGGAAGGAAGGAAGAGTTGTGGAGAAAGGTGGAAACTTTGAGAAATACTGAGGGTTGATGTGAATTAAGCTCCAAACAACTACATTTAATTATAAGAGGGTTTATCTTTACAAAAAGCACTACATTTACTGTTTTCAGAGCCATTATGGCGTTTTACTGATTTATGTCTGGATATTACTTTATTCCTGCCTATCCTTACATACTCTTCATTTCTCATGTGAAATCATTAACACATCTTCAAAATCATATCCACTATTTTACTTATTAAATTGACATTCAGTGGACTGCAAGAAACGTGCTTTATATTCAACAATTTAATGAATATTTCCCCACTAAAGAGCTTTATTTCTGGGCACAGTGAAGTGTTCCAGTGCCTGGCATTTATTTCTGAGATCCCTCCATATTGAGGGGTTGTAATGTGGCACAGTAGCAAAGCTTTTCACACTGAAACTACATGTTCCCCAAGGAGAGAATGACTGACGATGCAGAAATAAGCCCATTAGTTGAAAATAGCGGACAACATTTGAGGTTGTTATTTTGTCGGCGAGGACAGGAGCTCCGCCCTACTGTTTGGACAACGCTTACACATTTTAACTTGGTGGGGGAAAAAAAAAACACATTTCTGATTTGCAACACTTAGGGAACATGTTTATTGCCTTTGTGGTCGTAAAACAAAACACGCACAATTAAAACAAATGAATATTTCGCTGGTAAAGCAGATCAAGAGCATAAAATGTGAAATGTTCTGGCCCTAAGTAGCATAGGCTAATGGCGATTTTTAAACTAGCAGACCATGGTCAATGTTCCTCATTCATCACCGAGGGGGAGCACGGGCGCACTGTGCTAAACGTAATTACTGTTGCACATTATGTGGGCTATCCCTGCATTGTAATAAAATTAGCCAGAAATGCCTTTTGTCTTTTCTAATGCAGCTCCATGGCAACCAGTGGACGGTCATAATGCAACACACTGTCCCGATCTGTGCCAGCTGTCACCGAGTTTGACAACCTTAGGTGGCAAGGCGAATCGGAGGAAACTACATTTCTTTCAATAAATTATGCGGCTCTGACCTGTTCATCCATTACAATTTAACATGGACGTAAAAAAAAAAGAAGCTTGAGACGTACTGTATACTCATTTGTGTGATCCTTCAGTTTTATTGTTTGGCGGGATAACAATGGTTTAATCACCAAGACAAAGATCTACTCCTGCCAAAGGTCCCGCTTATTATTACACTGTTCGTCTTAACATTTTTACTAAGATTACCTCAGACAGGCAGGAAATTTAATTATACGATATAGTTTTTTTTTTTCTACATTTCTCAAACCGATGAGGAAAACCTTAAGTGTGGGTTTTACCATAAAATTAGATTTCTTAAAAAAAGACATTTAGTCAGAACAGATCATCATTACGACAGGACCGCAAAACTAAAATTTGGGTTTTTTTACTGATTCAATTACAATCAATCACCATAATAAATATATCTAAAATATAGACATGAACCAAATGTACAACTATGTCTTCCTATTTATCGTAGGGTGTTTGGGGGAATACCTTCAGTGTAAAAGCGGTTGGTAAAACAAGCTTTCATGGGGTTTGGAAAGCATGCTATCACATTAAAAACAGAATAAAGACTGATTAGTCCAACTGAGCCATAAAACAAGATGCTACTGATTTATCAGCTGGAGAATTATACTTGGATGAAATCAAAGAGGCAGCTGCGTGCCAATACGTGTCTCCTGACCGATATGAATTACTGGTGGATCTTTCACAAATTAACAGGCCTTTGTCATCGTGTGGCGTTATCTGACAGCCGGCAACAACATTTGTGTTGTTTGGTAGATAACTTATTAGACAAAATGACGATGATTTATGGAATTACATGCTTGGTTAAATACTGCTTAAAGCTGAAATTACTCTGTAAACTGTCTGTCGCCTTTGGCAATTCACCTCGCCGAGACAAAAACCAAAAGGCTGAACGTTACGTTTTTACCTACAGTTTGATTAGTTTGTGTTTGTGTCGTGCGGCGTCCTTAATGCCATGCTCAGAATCATTTTACTGCTCATCAACATCGTTAATGGTGCTTTCTGACAGCCCGCACTATTGTATAGAGGTCGTAAGGTCAGTTCATTACGCTTGTTTATTGCAGTAAAACGATGTGTGCACCAGCAGGATGTTTACCTGAATTGAACTGGTTGTGTCTTTTCCTCTGGAGGCCAAAGGGAAAGACGCTAAAAGGACATCTCAAAGCAATTATAAGAGGTCTCTATCTGATAATATAGGGTTCTTTTTTCCCATTAAAACCTTTGAAACTAATCTCCCCCGCTGAGAACACCTGTCTCTCCTCGTGGCATGGCTGCGAATCACCAGCGAGGGATAAATAAACGGCCTTTAAAAAGAAATATCGGCCCTCTTGTCAAGACATATCCACTCTAGAGCAGCAAGAGTCCGACATGTCAACATTTGCTCCGTTCTCTTTGCGAAGACACCGCTGTCTAATGAAGGAGAGGGATTGCATTCCCACAGGGCCCGAGCAGAGCTCTGTCATCCCTGAGTGTTATTTTCCCTCCGGACAGCCCAGTCGCCGTCCGTTATCGAAGGCAATACTCACCAATCAGGATTCATTACGACACCGAATCTATGAATGAACTGCCCACTGCAAGTGAAAATCCGCAACTAACACACAACTGCCCGGGAGAAGCGATGGGCCGCCCAGAGACCCCCCTGCAAACTAAATTGGATTGCCAATACGGCCCACAGACGTTTGAGAAGTCGAGAAAAACAATGGAGCAGAAAATAAATACCCCAAAGCCACAATGATGGCTCCACTTGGTAAACTAACACAGTATTGATCGTCTTCTTCTTCTTCTTCTTCTTTTTTTTTTTGTTTGTTTAGAAAAGCCTCATCCCTGCTAATAGCTGTCTGAGAGTGTAATCTCTCCCTTGTCCTCCCCCATCCTCTCCTCCTCCTCCACATTCCCCATTATGTGGCTCCTTTCAGCGCGCCTCACATAGTTTAGGTTCAGTGTCGCACTGGGGTACGGGGCATGGGACTGGGGACCAATTGTTTGCTAATGTTGACACCTGCCAGAGCAGGCTTGGTCTATTTGGGGCCCGCCAAGCCCGCAAAACTGGATGCTCCCCCTCTTTAGCGAGATTAAGTGTGGGTTGCTGGGGTCACAAATCACTGGACTCCCTCTGATGTTGCGAGGCACCGAGCCAGAGACCGAGGACTAAAAGAGAAAGCCGGAGCGGGAGGGACAGAGGAGGGAAGAGGGATAAAGAGTGACAGTCTATTGTTTACTGAAAAGGAGGGGAATAATGTATCTCCTTGAGTGTGCGTAACCAGTGAGCCCCGTTCAAAAAAAAAAAAAAACATCAACAGTGAATCCACGTCGCCAAAGCACACAACACGTTTCTGCCTTTGCGTTCTACCTCTTTATGAGCGCATTAATGATCGGGAAAGAATTTTCATGTAATTTCCAAACCCAAAATATAACATTAGTAGAGAATATAGGATGCGATGCGTTGAAGGCTCTGCTTGTGTGATGATTCACAGAACAGACCTTTTTATGCCACTGATAAAAACAACTAAACATGAAGACATACTATAATTTACGCGATATATGTGTGCTATAAAAAGTGTAAAGCCCATGAAGGACAGTGCCCCCCCCCTTCTTTTGCAGATGTACATTAATGCAACAAAAAAGTCAGAGATCTGAGCTGCAGCAGAAGCCCCCTCTCTCCCTTTAAAACTGCTGCTGTCCAGCCTGATCGTGTCAGTTTGAAGGCCCCTATTCAAAAGTATTCATGCATCTGCCTTTGAGGCACAATAGCAGCTAGTTTATAAACTGTCTGCTCGGGCACCCAAAGGCTTTAGTTCTTATTGTTTTCGGCCCCTTAATAAACTTTTTGGAGGAGTTCATCAACTTGCCTGAATAGCCCATGCAGCAAGTCTGAAGACAGAAAATAACAGAAGGGCCTTTTCTCCTCCCTCTTCTTTCTCTCGTCCTTTTCTAGTGGCTGTTCATCTAACAATGGTGAGAGTAGGCTGTCAGACATCACAGGGCTTTTTTTTTGTACCAATACAAGAAAAAAAGTATTCAATAAAAAGAGAATGCGGCCTCTTAAAATGGGAATTGAAGACAATTGTATAAGTCTAACTCAAGCGCACAATAAGTAAAAAAAGAAAGAAAAAAGAAGCTGTTTCCAGAATAAAAAATGTGTATCCATATATATATATATATATATATATATATATATATATATATAATTTTCAAATGCCTGTGTTTTAATTTCTTGAACAAAATACTGTTGATGCTAAATACATTTTTTAAAAGACAAACAATATGAATATATAATATTTCTCTTCTGCGTCTTTGAAAGCAAAGTTTTCCTGACACCTGTTAGACAGGAAATAATGATGGGATGCAATAAAATGTAATTTTGGCTGTAAGCCATTAATCCACTGTTATACCTTTAAACTCTGTAAAAAAAAAAAAATGAGCCAAACTTAAAAGTCTTTAATAGATGTCTTCTCTAATTAATTTCATACCTAATTAAAGCAAGGCTACAGTCCATACAGGCTGGCCTGTTTATCCTGCTGGATGGCCATAATTGAAGTAATAGCGGAAAAAAGGACTACTTAGAAAATAAAACCCCTCAGCGCTCCAATTCACAACCCCACCATCCAACTGCGCTGCTCAACACCCCCCTCCACCCCTCCTCCACCTCCACCATCTGACCCAAAAAGGTCTTATTGGCTGCCCCGGACCAACCACCTACTGTTTCCCACCGATGCACTTGGTGCGTTTTAACACCCTAATTAGATGTGACAAGTTCAACGAGCTGGTTTCAGAGGAGGAAAAGCCGGTGAGTTTATGATTTCCGAGTCAGACTCACAGGGGAATCTCTGGACAGCTGATTCCTGTCAGCCTCATTCATCTTCTTCCAGCCAATTAAACATCACGGCTAACAAAGCGCCGGCAATTTGGGGAATAAACGCCTCAAGTGGAAATGTAAATGTTTAGGCGATGTCAGTAGGCAGATGCAACACTAACATGGTAATAATATTAAAATGGTAAAAAATAAATAAAATAATAAAAATAGTTGAAAACAAAATATTTGTATGTGTATATAGTGTACAATATCATTTTTCCCCACAAAAATAATTGTGTAATATATATATAAAATGATATAGCGTAACAGATAGACACAATATTTCCCAGAATGTCAACTGTTAACACGGAAAAATACTTTCCAAATGTTAACACCATATCAAAACACCTATAAAACAGATTTACTTGTAGAAACATTAAAATAATTTAATAATAAAACCAAACTGCCCCCCCATCCCCCATACTTTTGAGACGAATTACACCATGAACAAACCATGTGACGTTTTGTTACTAATAGCCCCACCTGTTGACATGAATGTGTGATGTGTGTGAAAGAGAGAGAGAGTGAGAGAGTGAGAAAAAGAGTAAAGCTAAAGCAACAAAACAAACAAAAAAAAGATGAAAAATCAAGATTTTCTATTGACTCTGGACTGCAGCCCCGCAGGCAGGATCCCAGAGCCCCATAGTGAAAATTGGCTGAATAAAACACAGACAGAAACGAGAGAGCGCCCTACTGTTGTGACAGGATACCTGGAGGGCAACACTTCCTCTTTAATTTGTCTCGTATGGTTTGAGACCTCCAACCAGACATCCAGTCCTCAGAGTCTGCGTAAGCCTACTGAGTTTAATTCTCAGTGGTGAAACGATATGCTATAATTAAATATCGTATCATTAAAAAAAAAGATGCTCAGTGGCATCTTATCAACTTGGTCTTCTTCGGCTTCGTCCTTGTTATCACATTATTAGTAACAACATCTAAAATGGGCCTATCAGCATTTGTGGGGGGGGAATCGGGGGCCAAACAAAGGGCACCTATGGGCTTACAGCTTATATTCTGATGTTTTCGAGCAGGAAATGTTAACCTTGAAATGCTACTATCTGCGCTTAACAATGTGTGATCATAACCCCATAAATGAGGGGAGAAATTGAATCCTTTTAAGTTATTAAGCAGGAAAGGATTATAAACTCGTCTTTATAAATGAGCTAGAAATCCCCATGTCTTCCTCTGTACACTTTTAAATTTCCCACAAGAAGCTGGAGAGGAAAGATTGCCCCTTTTCAAGAGCCCCACAAGAGATGGAAAAACCATTTTTGTGCCCAGATAGGGAGTCGTCCCACATGGTAAGCGCCACTTTAATTAATAGACAGCCTTGAGAGGTATCACTGTCAGCTGGGATAATGGCGGCAGAGCCAGTGTTTGTGCTTCCATGAATATTTCTGATGTGATCAAAGTCAAATGCCAGCACAGAATGAATTTAAGCCTACTCCATTTTTTTTTTTTTTTTTATTTAGTCTAATGCTGCCGACACTTAAAGCTCCTGACAGTGAAACGTCTCTGCAGTGTGGTGGTAGGCCTACAAGCTTAAACCGCGCTCCTTAAAATTGATGCATTGCTCATTACTCTAAGCACTGGGTTTCATGTTATTATGTTGCATGGGTCGCCCATATTACCTTGCTGGAACCAATAGGCTAATTTGTTACACTGGTAGGAGCTCTCCACCAGAAAACATCGCAATATGTCATTAAGAGCAAATTATACTACCATATTTAAAATGTAAAAAGGGAAAAGAAATACGCTGAAATGAAATGTCACCATTTCTTTCTGATGGATTTTGCTGTTTGTTGCTTTCAGTGTTGGATAGAGAAAAAAATAAGCAGGTCTATTCTGCCCAGAGGTAACGGTGTCAACAGAAAACCAGCCCATTACTGAAGCCCAAATTGAAAATTTGCTCCGCCACTGTAGGCCTACTGACTGAGAAACCGCGGTTAGCCCGCAAACAGTGAACTAACTGCAATTGGAGATAGCTAATGTGCTCACTATTTATCCAATGTGGGCAGTGTTTCTATTAGCAGCTGTTTAAGGACATGGTCCAGAAAGAAGACAGGAAGCATGAAATAAAATGAGAAAATATGATATCATAAATATTGGAATAAAGTCTAAAACTATTTCTTTAATTCACTTTTAATTATTTACATTTGCTTTATATGAATTGTAATATTTACATTTAACAAACAAATTATTATTTCTATTATTATAATTGTTATTATTCATAATATTATTATCATCACCATTATTATTATTATTATTATTATTATTATTGTTATTATTATTATATTTTCGATGATATAGCGTCTTTCAGCTCCTGCCCCCTCTATAAGAAGAAATGTAGGCCTACCGATGTAAATTCCAGTGAAATGTGGCTTGAGTGGCTGCGGGGACAGGGGAGGTTAATCCGAGTTTAATGCAGTGAAGCACAGCGCAGGGTCTGGGCTATGATGGGTATGTTATCTCTGCCCAACATTTGGGTCTCCCTCAATTTCCACCCAGCCAAATAGCTGCGAGAAAGTGCAGATGGAGTCACTCTCAATGCCTGAGGAAAAAACGTTATTAATAGCTAAATAACTTCCCCATACTTTCACTGAATCTCTCTCACACACTGTTCCAGATGGATTTGTTTGAAGTGGTCTCTCGCTTCATTCCCCTGTCCTTCTCATTCAGCACGGCTTTAGACCCGAAATATAGCTACATTATATTACCATACACTTAGAGACTGGGTGTGCGCGCGCGGACGCCTGTGTGCGCGTGTGTGTGTGTGTGTTTGTGACGTGGAGAGGCGGCAGCTTTTGACACTTTTCATAGGCCGAGTATATTATAGAAAAGCAGAAATTATTATTACAAAAACTCATTTTTCTCTTTTTTTTTGCGTAATTGTGACGTTAATTGACAATTATGTTTTAAACAAAGTGATTGACGCCTCGAGTTCATTCGACTAAAAATGCCATTTAACCGACTAATCGTAGCCTCCTTTTCGACCACCCTAACCTGGAGCTTTGGCCCGTCTGGATTTCTCACCTCACCTCTCCGCTGCTCTGTCACTTCCCCTCCCTGACGCTCGGAAATAATCCCACCTGACATCTGTTTAATTAGATTGAGGACCTCTGGTAATCCAGCGATTTGCTGAAGTGTCCATCGCCTGTCTCCACCTCATCTGACGGTCAGGTCGGTCGCCTTAGAGTGGCAGACAGACGCCGGACAGCTGACTCGCCTCCTCTTACTGAGCGCTGTGGCACAAAACAAAAGGATGGCCAAACCTGCGCAGATGTAACGCAACCCCTTTCCCGCGATTTCTCGCGCGCAATTAAACTTTGGCACCGAATTTAAGAGCCGTATATGACAAGGAAAGCGCGCACCAACTTATTTTGGCACAGCAGCGGTTGGACCGAGATCTCATTGATCAACACACGTTTAAATGATCAGAAGAAATACAATAGGACCAATACATCCGCGTGGAAAGGTGGGACTATTTTCGGATAATTCGCTGAGTTTCGGTTGGTGTAGCTTCCGCTACATCCTTCTGAGAAATAACAGCTCACTCCAAGCAAGAAAATACAATTTTGTAATATGTTTAGCGGTTTGAATACACGTTCACTAAAGCTAGATTAACGCTGGGATAAATCCGTGATGTAACCCCTGAGAAAATCAAATACACAGGCCTAATAAACAAATAGATAAATAAATAAAGTCTTAAAATCTGGATAAGTAAACGAAAAAAAAAAAAAAAATCTCATGAATTTTGTGCCCTGGGCGAGCCACTGTGAGCTCCGCTCAGAGATGAAAGTGAAAAGAAATAAAAGGCTCTATTTAATCTGCTTTAAAACCCCTCTCCACATAAGGACTGTGCTTCAAACTCGGAGAGTGAGGGGCTGATTGGGGATAAATACATTTCTTACCATGCCTGCGAGCTATTACACCCGGCACGAACACAGCCACCTATTCAGCAACCATCGTTTCCAGCGCTTACTCTAATAAGTATTAACATTATTAAATGCCATCCGGATGCCGGTAGTTTAAACTGCTTTACGCAGAGGGTGCGTCTCTTTTTATAGCAACGTAATTGAGTCCCAATTTAAAAACACAAGCAGCGCTAAGGGAAAAAAATAGAAGCAGGAACGTTATGTGGATATTTCGAACCAACGGTAGACATTCACAATAATGCAAAAGTCAAAACTTCCACTCGGAAAACGCGTCCTCGCTTTTACGCGAGTTGTGCGTAAAAAGCAGACTCCAAAAAAAAAAAAGAAAGAAAAAAAAAGTTGGTCATTTTAGCCAGCAGGGTTTACAACACAATCTAAAGGGACGCCTGGAATATCTGCAACAAAATTGTGACATTATTCTCATAAAATTAATGCGTGGTATGACAGAAAAAGGAGACCGTTTTCACGCTATCAACTGATTCTTCTCCAACGGGCCATTATATAAAATTACAAAACTATCTACCAGCGGGGCGTACTGAATAATTCATCTCCTTTTATGTCTCTCCTTGCCCTTTGTCCAAAGTTTTCTCGCTTTTTTAGCACGTTTTTTGAATGAGAATGGACGGGTCCACACTCTCCTCTTCGCTGCCCAGCTTTCCAGGATTTGCTTTTGTAACTCGGACTCTTCGCTTTAGAAAGGCGTCAATGGAGGGGAGGTTTTACTCGTGAAGTTCATCTTCAAGTTTGAAAATGTTTTTGGCAGTGTCTTTTTTTTTAAGGGAAAAAACGAGGCTATTGTAAGCGCTTATCAAAACCTCATTCACTCATACTTGATCATCACAAGAGGCAACGTTTAAGCAGTGCGTTTTCTCTCCATAACTAGAAAAAAGTAAAGCACTCAATATGACAATAAAATATGATAATAGAATTTCAAACAACTTTACATTAAATAAATAGTAAGACATTAAATATGGAATTCATTCAATTTCCCCCCATGTGTTATTTCACACATTTTATAAATAATAATATAATATAATATAATATAATACAACATAATATATATTTATATATATATATTTTTTTTTTAATTATAAGCTTGTAAATACTATTGACAAACACCGACAGCGAACACCTGCGTCAAAGCTTTATTTCCCCCCTCCTCGAAGGATTACTAATAGAGCAAATAATATTACGAACATTGATTTCCACTTTAACTGACAAGTGGTGAAATGTCAGTGAACTGACATCGATTGTGAAATGGGTCAACTGTCAGCTGTCGTTTAGAGGTCGTTAAATGAGTGAATGAATGAGGAGGAATTCGCTACACAAATTAATTTTATGCAGTTAAATACCTTCTGCCAAGGCTCTCATAAATAATTGAGTGAATGAACAACTGCTGGCTCGGAGTTAAAAGCAGGAGTAAATTCTCTGCGTTTAGCTGCAGCTCGGATGTGGGACAATTTCCCAAGAGGACGTGAAGTAGGAAGTCTAGCGCAAACATTTGCTCCCTGCGTACCCTATAATAATAATAATAATAATAATAATAATAATAATAATAATAATAATAATAATAATAATAATAATGTTGTTTCAGACATAAACAAAAGGGCCATAAACTTTCTGCTGTTAACTTACATTTATCACCGAGGATGCCATCGATGCTATGCTTTGTTTTCTTTTCTCCATCTTCATCCTTCTTATCACAGTCATCCTCGTCATCTTTTTTGCCAAATCGGGCCCTCAATACGCGGCTGATGGAGCTCACTAATGGCAACAAAAAGGTAAATGGGTGATTAGCTCTAAAACCCATAAAAGAACCATAGTAATCCTATCATACATTTGTTTTAGGATACCATACAAAATAAAAAAAAAGCACAGGAAAAGTTTTACATGAAGCAGCTGCGTTGAAAACAAAAATCAAAATAAACAAAAAGAATAAAAAAAAAACACTAGAAATGCACTAATGAAAATCAACTATTGAGCACCAAAGGCACACTTTCAGAGTGTTTTTTTCTGTGTGCTTCCTGCTACACTGAAACATGTCATTATCAGTAACTGGGGCTTAAAACACGTTGATGTTCAGAAGTGATGCTGCCAGTGTTTGCTGGTTAAAAAAAAGAAAAAAAGTGCAGCTTACCAGATGAAGCCTCACCTGAAGGAACTGTGCTTCTGTCGCACACCCCGTCCTTCAGCAGCTTATCCCGGATCTCCCAGCTGAACATGCCGGGGTTTTCTCTCTTGTACTCCTCGATCCGCTTCTCCACGTCAGGAGTTGCCACCTGCTTTAGGTTTGAAATGGCGTGAAGGGAGGAAAGTGGCAAACAGGGAAGAGATTTGGGTTTTAATTGAGAGGCGTTTTTTTTTTTAAGAAAACTGTGATCCTAAAAATAAAGGCAACTAATCTAATTCTGCCAGAAAAAACAAAATTATAAAATGTGTACACTTTTTACAATAAGCCACCTATAATAATGTCTGAACGGTGCTATAAATTAAATATTGTTATTTATTGAAATTATAAATTACAATTCAACACCAGTAAAAATTACAAGTATAATAATAATAATAATAATAATAACCTATCATGGAAAACACATCCCAATTATTTAGTAATAGATATATAAAATACTGTAAATAAAGTAAAATTAATATTAAAGGAATTGTTTCTCTGTCATTTAAATTTCAGGTATTTTTAAAATGTATTCAAATAATTAAGAACAAAATATCAGCTGCAAAGTCATGACCAGGTGATGCAGACAGGATGTTGCAAGTGGACTGTAATGCAACTTATTATTAATAATATAATTATTATACTTATTATTATTATATTTATATATTATTATTATTCAGACATCCATAGAAGTCCCAAACTTTTTTATTGCATTATTATAATGACGTCCATCATGTTGTAATGACACAACACCGGTTTTGATCTCAGGTGTGCTGCACCTCGTGACCTTCCTCGTGCTGCTGTGGTCCACAGACCGGTTCACGGATCCCACTCACCCTGGGCTTGCTGCCGCCTATGGCTCCCGGACGGATCGAGCCGGTCTCCTGGTATCGGCAGAGGATCTTGGAGACACAACCGTGTGAAACCCGCAGTTGTCGCGAGATTACGCAGGGTCGGATGCCGTGGTGGGCCATCTCCACTATCTTGTGTCGGATGTGATTTGGCAGCGGCCTCCCGTTGATGAACACGCCGCCAAGCTGGTTCACCCTACCCTGGCCCAGAGGGGTGGACACTGTTCCACAATAACACAGAAATAATAAATAAATAAAAGCCTCAAAAACAACAACAACAGCAGCACATCCTGTTCTTTCAACGTTCTCTTCAATATAGGCTGCGTGAGGCCAATTCAGCTGAACTTATAGTCAAACAGTGGCGTGTTTGCTGTTACTGACTTTTTAATGGGACGCAGTTTACGCACATTATCATATTATACATTTTCAAGAGAGCGTCGTGCCAAATTCACCCAGCGTCATTCTGGCTGACAGCATGTATCCGAGGCCACTTCAGGATCCAATTTCACATTGAAGAGACACTAAAGAGGGTGACACATCCCACCTTGATTATTCCTAGTCATGCTGTACAAATATTGATGTGATCCTTTGAGTCATGTCTTTTGTGCGTTATTGCCATTTCCAGCAGCAGGACACTCGAACAAATCCCGCAGCTCGAGTAACTTGCGAGCTACGTGGCTTTTGTACATTTCGCTCCAGAGCACTCGAGCACGCACATGGGTGTAAGGGGGAAACTGTTTCCATAAATGCATGCAAATACAAAGTGGTCTTTTTTTTTCCGCCCATATGTCCAGACGACTTGAGTGGGCATCGAAGTAAAAAAAAAAAAAAATTAGAATACTTTTTGCATGTATCTAAAGCTAAAATATTCATTAAAATGTCACACAGAAAAAACAACCATCTGCTCATTCTGTCATCTAAAGTATTATAAAGACAAATTACTGTCATGTTGGTTTCATTTTTAGATCATAGAATCATTTTAAATCCACAATGTTATGATCCTGTTGTTATTACTACCAATTATCTATAATAAAAACATTAAAAACGCACATAAGAAAATAAAAATTAAAGCAAATATTCCAGGTGAATTATGTCTGATAAGGTCTGTCTAAACACACACATACTAACAAATAGTTCCAAATAAATGCATTCATAGGAGATATGATGAGGCTGAATATAGGTCCTTTAAAAAGCTGCAGGTTGGTTTCCAAAACACCAGCTTTTTCGCCTTTTTCTGCCACTCTGGTGTGTATTTTGGATCCCGGTTGTTAAACTCATCGCTGGCTGCAGGTCGCATGTGTTGACTCACCTTGTTACTTTCCCAGCACGTCGCCGTGTGACTATCAGCGCGGAGCAGCGACGAGTTTTGTCACGCAGCACAAGTTCAAACATCAAACACGGTGTCATTCAGCTTACCTTCCAGGGGGAAGCCGGTTCGGGGGTAGTTCTGGCCTGGCGCAGGACGCATCATGCGCGGCATTGTTCCTGGTAATGTAGCCATCATTTAGCCACTCGGGTAAACAACAACACCGACTCCAGTCCAAGTCAAAAAAACAACCGGAATGTCTTCAAAAAAATTATCAATATGCTGCTCAGTCTGCTGTCAAAATCCCAAATCCCAGGCGGAGAAACTGCACAAGCCCTTCTTCCACCGGGGGAAAAAAGAAGTGATGCTGTCCTCTGGTGCGATGAACGTGCCAAAAATAAATTTATATAAAAAAAAACAACCGCTAAATATACATTAACAATCCCTTTAAACAGGGAAGTCTGCTAAATGGAGCACTTGTGTGTCTGAGTTGGGGGGAAACGCACTGTTATTCTTTTCCCTGGGTGTAGTTTGGGTTCAGTATAATGTCTGCTGGCTGGTTGGAAGTAGTTTAAGTGGCCAACTTTCGTGCATGTCGTAGGAGGAGACAGCCGAGCGCTCCCATAGGCTCCTTGGCCTTTCT
The DNA here is from genome assembly GCA_029853015.1 of Chelidonichthys spinosus. Classification (NCBI taxonomy): domain Eukaryota; kingdom Metazoa; phylum Chordata; class Actinopteri; order Perciformes; family Triglidae; genus Chelidonichthys; species Chelidonichthys spinosus. The sequence continues at coordinate 7,624,873 of CM056822.1, read as the reverse complement.
TTTATGGATGAAAGAGAGTGGGTTTAGCCAGGAGCCGACCGACCAATCAGAGCAACACATTCCACTTTTAATTCACTGCTGCCTCCGCACACCCCCCCCCCCCCCCCCCCCCCCAAAAAAAAAGCAGTTCAAATGTTATTATATCTAAATGTTATTCTAAAGCCTGTCTTTTCTAAATGTGTCTGCTTCACTGACATTCAGCTGTCCGAACCGCTGGCATATTAATGCTTTAAAATAATGGTATTTCCATTTTCTTTCTCTTTCTCATGACAAAGAAACCCTAGAAATAAAATAAAAAACAGCCTAAAACCTGCTTCTACAGCAACAATACCACACCCAGAAATGAAAACTAATAATTTTTGATAAATTGCAAATTGTTAAAGATAGTTTATTTACTGTCTGTGGCCGATCACAACATCGTATTTACAAAACGTACCTGAATGAACTGAGGCAAACCCTCCTGTGTTAGTTATCCCTCCGCATATACGCACCGGACGCAGATCTTCATGTGAATAAAAAAAAAAAAAAAAGGAAATCTCGGCCCAGAATAATTGAGTCAGGAGTTGCTGATGGAGCTTCTGAATGGACAAAGGCTGCGCGAAAGCAGCCCTGCTGGCGGAGGTTAGACTATAAGATGCTTTAGGCTTGTTAACCTTTCAATTAAGTAAATGCGCGCAGCATGAACATGTGAATCGCTCCTATAGCTCCTCGTGGTAATTACAACATTCGGATCGACCCGCTATTGATGACAACAGGTTGACTTGCCCTCGAGTACGCGCAGGAGTAATTGCTTGAAGGTAATTGTTAAAAAAAAACACACACACACAAATAATACGTCGCTATTAAACACGAATAATAATAATAATAAAAAAAAGGGGCACATATGGCAGAAAAGAAGAGGTGCGTGTGTCGACTCTGTGGGCCCACCGTGCATATAAAATCGTGTGACAATTGCCGTGGAAAACACTCCTGGTGGAAGGCAATTTCACAAATAATTTTAGCAACAATTAGGGAGTGTGGAGGGGTGAAATGGCGATTTCACATGCAGATGTGCCGGTGGGAAGGATCTGGTACCCTGCCGAATAGCTATGACCCTCAGTCTCCCGCTTTGGTTTGCTTCACATGGGACAGAGGAGCACAAAGGGAGCGCGCCACCCTCCTGGGAAGGCGCGCGGAGCCGGGATTAAGTCAAGCATCAATCACGTGAAAGCCAAACAATAGCACGTTTCTTTTATGGTAAAGTGTGTTCTTGTACAAATAGCCCACTTCTCCGTGTGTCTGAAGCTCACACCAGGTAGGTTTAACACACACACACACACACACACACAAATGAAATCACACAGACACGCACATAACGCTAATGATCCCTGCAAATATCGTTGTTACATCAGTCTGGCCTCTGTTATCCTAATTATTATTGGCCTGTTATTCATTTGCTATGCAGCTGTTGATAATTACATCCAAAAGAAAAGCGTGTGCAGAAAATATGCTTCATCATTTACACGATTATGAAATTAAACGTGCTGTTGTTCAGTATTTTGCAAATATAAAAGACACTTGTAGGACTGAAATGTGTCTTTTACGGCACATCCTGTGTATTCTAATGCTTTTGTCAGGTAATTTGAAGAGTATTTGCTGTTGCAATTACAAGAACACCCCTTCAATATAAACATTACAACAAACAACTTTAAAAGAATCACCATAAATTCAACCAGGGCAGGATTTATTACAGCGCCTGAATCACACTTCATTGTGTTTGTGTTCAGATTATTCCTGATGGAACACACATGTCCAAGGACATTCTCAACGAGGCCAGATGATGAATTTAAAATCATGATTCAATTTGTGGTGACTTCATCTTGTGGTGAACTGAGTTTTGAAGCTAACTGGTTATTACAGCCTCCTCCTCAAACATTGTCATCTTTAAGCTTGTATTATATTCATTAATTCATCATAAACAGCTGATTTTAATCCCGCAAAAGGTGGCTGGTCTATATTTTCTGTGTGTTTCAAATGCTTGTTGCTCTGTTATTAATATCGTTGTGGCACCATGTCCACTAGTGGGCGACTACTGTTCCACTTTTCGCTTGATTTATGTGGATAAAAGCCACATTTGGGCACCTTTGTGTGATCTGCATGCTGCTCCAAACAGCAGCTTTGTTGTCCCCGGTGTTTGCGCGGATGCGTTAGCTTTTCTGTTTTATCTGACCACAAGTGGCATCTGAATCCCCCCCTCGTCCCCGTCACACCCTAAAGCCCATTTAGCCCGGTTGTTTCTGCAGGATTCGGCTCAGCGTCTGGCTCGTGTAAGTTACTCTGTCACTTAAGTTTCCTTTCAGCTGCAGCAGACAGAAAAAAACACTTCCTCTCTCTCATGATACTGTCTCCAATCTTATCTCGATCAGGACTGCTCTTCAAACACTTTCCTACATAGCCTCTCATTATTTGTGTTATGGCAATTACCAAAGTTTCTTTTTTGCTTGTAGGTGAACACCCCCCCCTCCCCCTTCCTCCCCTCTCCTATCTACATTTATTTTCTCCATACACAACGTTCAGCTATTCACATTCAGGCGCACAAAGAGAAAACACCTTTGATGAAAGGCATCGCCAATTTAGACTTTATCTTTGTCTGAGCCGAACAAAGGCGAGAAGCACAGCATTAAGTGTATATAAACATTATTTTGCACTTGTATTTGAATTGTGCTTTTATCTTCCAGTGAGGGGAGTGTTGAACGCAACACTTTTTTGTCTCAATATGTTTAGGTGGATAAATGTACAGCAGATGTTGTATAAAAGGGAGCGGCTAGTCTGAAATATATAAAACACAAGGGTTAAAAAATGGATGTTACACAGGTATAATACACAATTCAGCTCTAAACAAACTGAAAACACAGTTAACACTCAGACAAATACTCTGTCTGCAGTCTTATGATCGCTCAAAAAAAATAAAAGTCATTCACAATCATTTTAATTCAATAGTTTCCTGAAGCTCTTTCCATTTTGCGGGAATATTAACGCTGAAGGCAAGTTCTGTTTTTAAAAATAATCTGACATCTGTACACTCGAATAATAAGAGACTTTTCTCCCCCATGATGGCTGGCTCGTGTTGAATTTGAAAAAAGTGTTGCATGTGAGATCTGCCCGTGTGTAACGCTGATAAACTGCCGCCACGAAGATTTTAAGGAGGAAGCTTCTGAGTGCAACCAAAAGCAGGGAACGACTGTTTTTCCATCACCTTCCGTCCGTTAGTTCACCTCCAGCGCCGGGCTCGAGGCTCTGGAGATGCCTCGGCATTCAACGCCGACAAGATCTGCACTTCCACTACAGCCTTGTTAACTTGTTGAGGCTTTTTTTTCCCCACACATCTGCTCAGAATTACCCAAATGTATAATCACTTCCTTATGGGAATTATTTTATCACGATAGAGAGAGAGAGCGTAAAAAATGTGCTCTTAGGAGGAGACCGGCAAAAAGCTTACTTAGCGTTGTAACTTTAACTAAAGAAAGCTGATCTGAGATATCCATCTTCATTATGTGTGGCGCAGGGAGGAGCTCCGAACAGGCGTGTTGGGGTCCGACAAGGTGATGTTTGGTTAATAAGGAGAGCAAGGAGCATTCCTCGCACTCATTTGGAACAAGTTAGTGAACCTTGCTTGAACTTCCACTGTCCACTTTCCCCCAGAGCTGGCTCTATAGGAAACACGGGGGCGTGATAAAATAAGTCAGATAGGTGAGGCAGCTAGTCTGGAAAATGTACACAACAACAGACAAGGTCATTCCTGAAAACCATGAAGACCTAAACCATAAACACTAAAGACGTGACAGACACAGAGGTCACCAGGCCTGAATCTGAAGAGGGAGTAAAAAATCTGTTGCACAAAATTTTGAATTTTTTTTAAAAATGTTTTTCTTTTTGTTAAATACTTCCTTTCAGACCTCAAACATCCTTCAAATGAACAATCAGACACACACACACACACACACACACACACTAGGGGAGCAGGAAAACAACATATGTTATGTTGACATCGGGGTCTGGCGTCTGAGTTATGAGTCACGGAGACATCTATAACTCAACCGGTGATCAAACAAAGCCAAAGGCCACATAGAGAGGGGAGCTTTCTCTGGATTTCCAAGGAGATCAGAGGTATCAGAGGGAGCACGAACTGGACATGGAAAATACCAAAACGCTGGTACAACTGTGGTAAAAAAAATTAGAAGACAAATCACAGACATCAGACAAAGCCGATGGGGGAAACGTTGCCGCCTTGGAAATAAGCACGTTGTGCGGGTGACATCACATGGCAAACAGGCAGGCTCAGCTGGACGGGTGCAGGTGGGTGCAGGTGGGTGCAGGGGCGGCGGGCTGGGGCTCGACATCCTGTCACTGCTCGTTAGAGTGTGAATTCGGTGTGCCGTCAATAGCACCTCCGCTTGGCACGAGCAGAGGGAACTAGCGATGCGGAGATAGAGGCCTGGACGAAAGAATGTGGATCACTAAGGAGCAGGTGGAAGACTGGAGAGACGGTGGGAAATTCACTGCACAAAAAGGTAGACAATCTGAAGTTTTCAAATGAGAGCGATCTCCCCGTTTGAAGGGAACAAATAAGTAGAAGATACAAGGCACATGACAAAGCCGTGATGATGGCCGTTGTCTCCTCGGTGTCTCAGGAGGTGCAACAGCGCTCTTTTATCCTCCTGAAACAATGTGTTAAGGAACCTGTTGTCTGCACATCCCAAGGCTCTTATCAGCCCACAGCAGAGCTCACCTGTCCTCTTCTGTTTAACACAACAGAAAACCAATAAAGCACCTCTTTCTGTTCTACTGTCACACAAAATCACATTCTCACTCCGGCGGCGGTTCGCTCAACGTTTTGTTTACGTGAGGATGTGCGTTTGGTCGTGAGAGTTTTAACGCAACGCCTGCTCCTCTGAGTTGAGCACAAACAAGGTACCATGTCATAGCCAACCGCTGATCTCGTGGCTTTGATGATTCGCCTCAGACCGGCACGAACGCATCCAGATAATGCAACATTTTTAAATGGTGTAGAACTTGTCATGGCCGCCTACGATGTCCCTAAGATAGGGCACCTTTGGGTTTAGTGTCAGCTTCCCGGGATGGGGGCATCATCGCAGTTACACAAGGGGCTAATCTCTGCATTGCTACTGGGTGTTCAATAAACAGGTTACACCAACACCTAAATGTGAAAGATCACAGATGAACAGATTTCCCCGCAGCGCGTATCAACATGACTGAGACTAAACCAGTCAACAAATATTTTTGGAAGAATTTGTCCCCTGATGACATTTGTCACTTGGCTCAAAATCCCTTCAAAGGTTTGACTAGAAAACAACCAGAAGGCGTTATTAATTGGAACATTTTTGGTTTATTGGTCAGAGGAAACTAAGATCTATTTTTAAGTTTGTCAAATTGTTTGCAGCTCGGTCCAGTAAAACGAAGGAACATGAAGTAAAGCTGCTTTACTATACCTCCTGCCTGTAATAAGAACAGAAAACACATATTTAAAATGTAAAATAAATAATATAAATATACATTCAGTTGCTAAATCTCCTCTTAATGCTGTAACAACTCTGGATGCTGAGCGTACACTGAAACCTTTAGAGAGTTTGTCTGTAAAGGAATACTGTGGGTTGCTGGCATCATTGGCCAGTGTTACAATCCATTTTACACGACCAGGAATGCTCTGTGTGCGTGTTGGACTTGTGCGAGCGTGTCTGTGTGTGTGAGTGTGTGTGGCATGTGATAGGACCAGAATTCTTGGGTATCACGCTCTGATGTGCATGCCAAATCCACTTGTCCTCTCACACAACCTACCAGTGTGGCTCTGCCGTTTCAGCTCCGCCAGCTGAGGTCTGGGGAAGAGCGGCAGCATAGGAAGCGGGTCACGAACCCTCATAGCAGAAATCACAATGCCATGTGCTGACTGAATTTGACCGAATGTTACCTATAGATACCCTCGCTGCTCTCCCCGGCTGTGCTTTTTCCCCCTTCATAATGTCAACTGGAAAACTAGTCAGTATTATTAATCGTAGTTTCAAATAGTATAAGCATTCTTAATTAGACGTTCTCTCTCTTTTTTAAAAAAAAAGCCTATTATACATAACTAAATTTCACACTGATGAAGGCATAGCTTAGTGCATTTTACTCCCCTGTGCTGAACATAGAAATTGAGTAAGTAAAGAGACACAAATAGAATTAAAGGAGCAATCCGTGTGTATGTGAACTCCTTTTGTACTAGCTGGACGTTGACAGTGGTGGAAAAGTACACAGATCCTTTACTGTATACCACAGTATACAAGTTGTGCATTCAAAATGTAGCATATTATAAGCAAAATATACACAAAGTAATAAAAGTAGCTTGTCTCCGTCAGACTTACTACATATGTAATACATATTATGCATAAACATGTATATGTACATGTATATGTATGCGTATAAAATATATGTATATTTTATACACTGATTCCACGATTTGTTTTTAAATCTGCATCTGAAAGTCAGATAAATATAACGATGCAAAAAGCTTTCTCTCCGAATGAAAAGCAGCTGAAGTAGCGGAAAAAAGGGAATACTTAAAGTTAAGTACAAGTACATCAGAACTACACACATTCCCACTGTGACATTACTTACACGTGCCACAGCTCCGTCTTTGAATGGGTGCAATGGGTTTTCTTCAGCTCATATGCTATCAAAATGTTGATACCCTTCATTAGTAATCCTTCATGGCACGACTTGTCTGATAGCCTTCGCGTAGATAAATGCAGCCCTCTGATGTAGCTTGTCACTGTTTATGAAACACTGTTTGATTGTTTGGGTCTTCAAGATGTAATTTGAAAAAAAAAGTGGAGAAAAATGGCAAAAAATATTTCCTGTACTGATATAAATTCATTAAAACGTACTAGAGAGACAATATTTTGAATGAGATGATTCTGTTTATGAAAAGTTATCCTGCTCTGTGAAGACTCTCATGAGATCTCTTTAGTGTTTCAGCCTACAAGAGGTGGCTTCTCAAAGCTGAAGCTGTTGAAGCAGTTGTAAGTACATTTTAATATGTGATGGTCCACGTTGAGATACAGCATATATCATATTTTTTTCTCTATGCAGTTTGAGATTGGAACCATTTGAACACAGCTGCTTTATAATTAGTGACAATTCAATGCTAAAAGCTATTCAATGTAACAGGATTAGTTATTTCATAATCTAATTCTAATGAAATAGTGCATCACCCACAACATTCGCTACTTTGTTGACCGAGACCAGCAGCCACGTGCCTCTCAATTCCAAACACAGAACATTTTTTTCTTTAATCAGTGGCGGCAAGTGCTGAGAAATCTAGTAACAGGAAAAAGAAAAAGTCTCTTTGTTAATGAAGATAAAAGCAATGCCTCCATTTTGCATGCTATCACAATTAGTCTCACGACGACCATCTGAAAGATCCTTCCAGAGAAGGGAGATCACTTGACCCCCCCATCTGTGACCAAATCTTTCCATTAGGTGCTCTCCGCAACCATAACGTCTATCTCTGCTCATGCTGGACACAGATGCTTAAAAAAGCACGGGGCATCACAAAGAGCTCACACACAAGAAGTCACACGGTGCCTGTGATTGAAAAGATCCATTATTCTGACGAACCGAGCTGGAGAATCTTATGCATATGCTGTTACTTTCAAAACTAAACTTAAAACAACAAATTCGGATCGCCGTTTAGTATACAGCAGCAGCTGTTTTACTGCTAATCTACCTTTGAAAATGTATTATTTGTTGCAGAAATGGTGGTCAGAAGTAAGTAGCATAAAATGGTTTAAGGCGTTCGAGAGGTTGGGGTGATTCAGTGGTTTACACAAGCGCTCAGGTTTTTACCCTGTTGGTTTTTATGTGGTATTTCAATGTTCCACAGACAAGAAATGAAAATTAGCTTTTCGTGTCTTTCACTTCTTGTTCGGGAAGTAGAGATTTCTTATGGCCTCCTATTGTGATCCGGCTTATAATCAGTTCTGGACCATTTAGAGTCGCACGCGCTCCCAGTGTGGGTTTTCCTTGGGGTACTCCAATGGCTTCACCGAACATTTCAAAGCCATCCACGTGAATCGGACAGTCAACGTCGGCAATTTCATACAGCAATAATGATATATATTTTATATATCATAATACAGCATGTTTGCTGGTAATTCAACAATAGCCTATATGAAATAACCACATGGTAAAGTATTTTAAAGTCTTTCTGATTACTTTATTTAATTGACGGATCTGTAAAAGTTTCTCCACAAAGAATCACACAATAGCTGTGTATCACAATATCTTGAAATATGACTTAATCACAATATGATTCCATTGAAAGACAATAAATTGAAGTGAATGTCACACTTTTACCCTTTTATCCTAATTCTTTCAAAGTTTAATAAAACACACCAAACTATAAACGGACATAGTTCCAGACACTATACTCACCCCATACATGTTAAAGAGGTGAAAAGCCTAAATACAGAAGTAGAGACAACACAAACATAAAATATTTTAAATGATAGACAACAATGATTACATTTAACACCAATATAGGAAATGATCATAGCATTATAAGCCTTTGTAATTTCCCAAGAAACAAAGTTCTAGATTAAATGAAAGATCGAAAACAATACTAAGAATTACATCCATTTGCTTTCTTGATAATTAGATGAGAAGATTGACTGATTGTCTGATAAACAGAAGGATACAGCCAGCAGCTCCACCTGTCATATCCTACAGACCGGAGGCAGCAGGTGAGGCTGGGGAAAATCACATCCAGCACCCAGACAATCAGCACTGGCGGCCCCCAGGGATGTGTGCTCTCCCCACTGAGATTCTCCTTCTAAATCAACAACAGCTCCTCAGAAGACGTGTCTGTCCCGCCAATTCACCGATGAGGGGACATCGGCCTCATTCTGGACGGAAACAAGTCTGCAAGTCTGCAAGTCTACAGATGGCCGATTGAAAAGTCCCCCGGTGAGGTCAGAACCACCTGGAGCTGAACGCTCTTGGACTTGTGAAGACGACAGTGGATTTAATTTCCATTACAATACTGAAAAACAGAGTCTGCTGTGGAAGCATTCTAGTTTCTGAGATCCACCTCTCTCCAAGGATCTCAAGTGGACTTCCAAGATAGACGCCATCAGGAAAAAAGGCCCAGCAGAGGCTGTACTTCATGCATCATTACGTTCAGCCCGTCTCTGAGAAGATCACTGGAGCCCAGAGGTGGTGAAAGTACAGACGTTTTAGACTCTGGTAAAAGTAAAAAGAGAGTCAATTCCTTGTAGCTGATTCTGATTCTGATTATTTGCCAGACAACCAGAGGAAACTCCAGGAAGTCACTGCTCCCAGCCAAGCAATGGTCTGACACTAAGCGCTGTAAAATAATGAATAGTCTTATTTCTTCCAATTTATGTTTATGTACAGATTGCACAAACGTTATATTATGTTCTGGTAGCCGGGTTGCTGTTGAGACAGAGCCGCTTCCAATCCTTGTGCTAAGCTAACATCTACTGGCTTTATATAAAATGGACACAAAACAAAAAAAGTCCCACCAAACTCTCCACCAAAATAGAAATAAACATTTCTTCCCAAAATGTCAAAGCATTCGTGTGTGACACAGAACCCTAATCATGCCAGAAAGTGGGAACTTCGACCTGAAACACAATTCAGGTTCGAGTTCATGCAGCTTCTGGAGGGTGAAGGTCAGTTACGAATGTAAAAATCTGCACTTTTGCACTTTTGTCAATCAAAGTTCAGCATCTTCTCACATTTCAACCCAGTTTTAATTATTTTAACAAAAGAAAAAGAGACTCAAAAGCAGATCATATAAATGTCAGCAGCTTTAGAGTTACCTGCTGAAAGTGATGCAAAAAAAAGCATTTAGTAATCCTATACTCGAGTTGTTTAACGAAGAAAATTGTATTCTCTTAAAATATATAAAGAGGTTTGTGGCCACATAAGGTTTATTATATGAACAAAATAAAAAGGTTTATTATATAAACCCACGGTTTATCATGTTTTTCACTGTTGCTTTAATTCAGCGGAGGTAATGAGTCTTGTTGCACGATCAAACTCAGTGTTTAGGAGACATTAGTGGCATTTTCTTCTTCTTCCACATAATCAAATTAAACTCAGGCATCTTTGACTACAATGTCTGCAACAGCCTTCTACGTTTAAAGCAGACTCCTCCTGTTTTTTCCTAGTAAAATATCTGGTCATCTGAGCGTCTCTAACTGAGCTGTCACAGATGATTAGAGGAGGAACAACTCGTCTTGGTATCCCAAAGAGCATGGGGTCCTCACGAGAGAGTGAGCCACAACTAGAATCAATGTCACCGTTCAGATAATCACGCATTGCCGATTCACCATGTAAGATGAATTTTGTTTGCTGCCTAACTGTGTAAAGCCTCTATTCATTTTCAGATTTTTCCGCAGAAAAAACGTGGTCAAGTCAATAATGACGCTTTCCTCTTGAAATTTCAGCTCTGGTTGTTGAGGGTCGAGTGTTTTCTGTTATGTCGTTCATCTCTCGGTTCTGAAAATTATTTCTGTGACAAACCAAACCGACAAAATTTTCAAATATTTTAAAACTAACCTCCTTGTTATTCGTTTCAGTTAAATAAGTGTGAGAGTTTGGGTGGCGTGATTCAATAAATCAATTATATATTCTGTGTATTTTCGTCATGTTGCCCTTCAAACATGCGAAGACGCTTAGCACGAACATCACAGCTACAGAGTTTTCTATAACAAGTTCATGATTATAAAGAGAGAGATCATTAGATAAGTAAGTTAGATTACATTACAGAATGGATGTATGTGTAAAATGTATAAAGTGGCAACCTTTTTCCCTTTACAGAAAGGATTTCAAATATTTTTGAGGACATAAATCAATTTATATATATATATATATATATATATATATATATATATATATATATATTCTTAGGTGATGTCTCTTTTATTTGTTTATAAGTCATAACCGATAATAAGATATTTTCAGAATTACAAATGAGGGCCCATCTCTTTTGTGCGTCTTCGGTGACCTCTCCTCACAGAAAACCATGTGTTTGTCACACACACAGAAAAACAAGCTTTACACAACAGGAGTGTGAAATCACCATGTTCCAAGACTGGGGGGGGTTGTTGTCAGGCTCCCAGTGGGCAGAAATCTCTGTGCACTCAGACGACATCAGGCAAAGCAATGACCCCTGGATCCGACCGACGCTCTCAGGAAACCAGTGTTTCATCTCCGCCGGGGTCAACAGTGGAAACTGATTTAAAACTCAATGTGCTGCTGATGTTTGACACGCAATACATATAGAACAGAAATTACAGTGAAGAGAATGACAGCACAGTTATACCCAGGATGCCTATAGGGAGTACGTTACTTTAGTCAATGTAGGCTACTTTATGCATCTCTATTACACCACATTTAGGATTATATCTTATATAGCTGCTCACACTTTTTAGTCAACTAAATTTATCCGACAGCTGTAGTTTTACCAGTTTAACATTTGACACAAAGAAGAATCCGTCCACCCAACCGTGTATAAAGCAGGTTAAATAAGATCCCTCAACCAGCCAAAATATAAAAAATACTGCTATACAAAAAATATATAATAATTATAAAATAATATAGCCATATGAAAGATGAGCACTATAACAAGTGAATTCTATAAAATGAATATGCCTAGTCTTTCATTTGATACTCCAACTAAATTCATATAATAAAACCCATGTACTTTTAGTTAAACCTTTGAATGCAGGGCTTTACTTATATAATATCTATTTTACAGTGTGTTATTACTATTTTTAACTTACGAATCCCAGTACTTCTACCACCTCTGATCAAAAAGTAATTCTACATCATTCTGCAGGCCAGGAGCTCCACTTTTCCTGCGGCACAGCGCAGAGCGGTGCAACAGCGCCATCTTGCGTCGTGGCGATGCAATAACACCAATGCCGTACGTCACTTCCTGATTTAAAAAAAAAATGGCCGCGCGCTGACAAATGTCACATTTCTTTCTGCTGCTGAAAACATTCGGTTATTAACGTTGACTACATCGCCTGTCCAGCGGGTAGAAAGGAGGAGACGTCTGGTTGACGTTGTGTTTCCGGTCGGCACCTGCGGAGGTATTTCCTTCATCTTTTGCTCATTTTTTAAACGCGTACGTAGTCCTCACATACGAGACGCTCTCTGCTTCTAAACCAGCCGTTAGCAACCGCTACGTAGACGTTGACGACCTGTTCAGGGTCATCACCGGATGTGTGATTAATGTGGAGCAGTGTGAGACACGCTGTTGCCGTAGAGACGCAGATTTTTACGTGAAATGTCTTAGAAAGTTTGTTTTGAATGTCTGACACCGACACTTCTGTTAGCGGACAAAGGGAGGGAATTACCCACAGTTCATAGCGTTGTGAAGGGAAGCCCATAGGAATAATACAAAAAAAGGTAAACAAAGTGAGTGATATCTTACAATTACTCACAAACATTAAATATTTAACAGTGGAAATCAGAGGAATAGGCTTTATAACACCCCCAGTGTATTAATCAACCAGTAATTTAGCTTATTGAAGCTGTTTTAACACACAAGTAAAATATGTTATTTGACAATTACATCTCTTCTGGGATGACAACATCCTGGAAGACCCTCTCAGTCTCTCACACTCAACTATTTACCAGGTCAGTTAAGTCCCTGACGGTTCAGGGTTTAGACTTCAGGGGGGCGTTGAGTGTTTCACCTAACTCAGTTAAAGCTCTGTGTCTCGGTGTGTGACCTTAGATGTAGCCAGGTCAAGTTTTATGTCTTAATATCTACAGAGATGGATTGTGTTCATGTTTGTCTTTGTTTGATGTGCATAGAGCTGTGATGTATTTATTATGATGATATATATCACCCACTAACTTACTACTTATACACACACGTTCGTTTAAAAGTGCCTTTTTGTTTTTTGCAGGATAATCCACCCGACACCATGGTTCATTTATGTAAGTATCAGGCGAAGCAAGGAGCAAGCCAACTAAATATAAGACAAGTTTATCAAAGACTAGTTCCTCTGCATTACGATTGATCTGTAAAATTCCAAAGATAGTTAAAAAGGACCATCACAAGTTTAGAGACATCAATGTCACAGCTTTAAATGTCTTAATTCATCCTAAAAGCAGTTTAATATTTGTTTCGCCTCTAAATAATAATTTCAACCACCCAAAAGTCAGTGTAAACTGTTAAAAAGTTACAAATATTATACTTTTACTTTGTTATAGTCATCTATAGTGGGTATTTGCATAAAAACACAACTCAAATGATTAGGAAATAAGAGATGGGGTCCGATTCAGGTGCACTAAACAAAGGCAAGTGAACGAATGCTCCTCCCCTTCTCTCCTTTCTATCTTAATACACTAACTTTGATTGAAGCAGCGTGAAATCAGAGCTGTGGAACACAAAGTGTTGTTAAGTTACATGTCAACCTGCGGTTTACACAAGATGTCATGATATGAAATATGCTTTACAGGAAATTACTAGGAAAGGAAAACTAGGTGGTTCAGCCTTTACTGTAGAATGTTCCTTATCTAAATTGACATTTACGAGAAACTAATTGTATTTCCTCTCCATTTCCTTCTGCAGCATCCCTCCTGCTGAAGAAGTACCACGGGGGTTACGTTGTCCTCCGACTGGCTCTGGCGGGCCACAAACAAGCTAATAGACCCTTTTATCGCATTGTGGCGGCTTACAACAAAAGGGCAAGGGACGGTAAATACCTAGAGCAGCTGGGCTCCTACGACCCCCTCCCGAACATCTACAATGAGAAACTCGTCAGCTTCAACTTTGACCGGATCAAGTACTGGATCGGCTGTGGCGCACACCCTACAAAGCCGGTGGCCAAACTTCTAGGTGTGTATTCACTACACGAGCATGTTCTTTAAGGGATTGTGCTCCCAGTGATTTGTTTAATAAAGGAGGTCCATCCATGACTCTGAGGGTATACACCTTTTGTATTCAATTAGAGATTTCTGGGTTTCTATATTATTTATTACCATAATGATGCTGTCTAGCACGCTTATGTGTTTTCACTGTGCCTTCAAGCACCTCATCCAGGCCCTCTGGTTTAAAACATCCTACAGAAACAGATGTGAAAAGATATTCTCTCTCTGTGTCTGCAGGGTTGGCAGGATTTTTCCCTCTGCACCCGATGACGATAACGGAGGCGGAGCGTCGAAGAGCCCAAACAGAGCCGACAGCGACAGGAACAGAAGATGGTCTGCAGGACGGACAGAAGGAGGCTGAAGTGTGAGGATTACAGCTGTGGACTGTGTGTGACTGTCCGGCACAAAAGGATGTCACGGTTATTTGGAGAGAGAACCGATTCATTTGTTTCCTGATTTGTTGGGTGGTCTGCTCGTAGCAATATCAAGATATTGCATATTGTAGCTCGAATTGCTTTAGTAGCAGCTACGGACAATTCATAATAATACTGATTGAGAACAGATTGCCATAACAGGCAGTTGTTTGTATTTACTGTTGAATTTGACTTCAATAAAGCATTTCGATGTTATTGCATTTGGTTGAGGTTAATTCCCAGATTTTCTTGTCGTCTGTTCAACACCTTTTCTTGAACAACTTTGTAATAGATAGAATGTAGCCGATGCCAACGTTTAAAATATGAGACCTTCAATGAATAGTGAGGTAACTTCAGGTTTAACCCTGGGATTTCATTCCTGTGATATTGGCTCACTTCTAAACCAAGGTAGATCGCCATGGTTACTTATGATGCTTATGCATGCATGCAATAATTTCCCCTAGGGACTGTATAAAATCCTTTTTATTCTGCAAGAATACATCTAAGTAACATCTAAGTTAATTTAATGGAATACACTACATGTAATTATATTCAGATCTACTTTTGCTCTAGATGGGGCAGGAATATTAATTCCATTAATTTATGCATTCACACAAATCAGTGATTTATTGCCAGCTGTCTGCATAAGCCAGTTTAATTAATGGAAAAATAGGAGTTTGCTTTGAAATGCGTCTGCAGATTCTATGTAGTGTTTTTTCAAGTAAAGAAATATTAGGTATTGGGCTGTAGAATGCATTAGGTGACGCAGTAATGAGATATAAAAAAACGTTAATTTAAAAATGTAATTTTTAAATATGTGAAATGTGTTGGCTTTCTTAACTTAATCTTGATGTTTTCAGAGTTTTGCAGTAATATAATATCAATGCACTTTTTGGAAAAAGTCAGTATTTGTCAGTATTATTTAATTTGAATATTCTTTTATCTATTTTTATTCAAATACTGACTTGGCAAAGCCTCGAACCATTCGGGTCAGCTTTAGTAATGTCAAACAAGAATAGAAGGAAATAAGAAGTGGCTAGGTTTGCTGATATGATTATTGGCTAACTTTAAACTTTTATTTCCTTATTGGCTCAATAGCAAATTCTCTGACTGTATCCTGAACTGGGTGTAATCAAAACCTTTGTAAAGCGAAAATGTACTGTTCACTCACAGAAGTCATGCATTTTTCAATGGCATCTAACCATCAAACGAGTGCTTTTCAGATATATATTTGCAGGAAACTGTTGTTTTAACCTCTAGGTTTTTTAAATCATGATGCATTAGATCAAGGTTTTACCGTTTCAAGCCTTGTGACATTTTTCAAGAGAATTAGACTGTGAATAAACTGCAAATGTGCCTGTCACATGCCCATCCTTGCATGTTTGTTGTTTAATGTTGAACAAGTCCATGTTACAAACCACAAGTGTGACTTTTGTCAATCAGGCAGTGATAAAAAGAAAAGACTAATTTGAGCCAAGACACACTTGACAACACCCTGGTGACATTTGAAAGTCCAGCTGAAACAAACACCACTTAAAATAGCTCTGCTATTGATTTTGCTTCATTTACTTAAGGACTGCGGGATAAAAGCCAGTTTGATCCATTCTTTAAACAGAGTATCACTGAAAAATGATCATCATAGGTCAATAAATATGATTGGTTTTATAGAATTGTGAAAAAAAAGCCCAAATATTGTTAACCTCTCTGATGAAATGATCGTGGTCCAGCATGACGTAGTGAGCAGGAAATAATCTGGGTTTTTTTCCCTGGCATTTCAGAAAAGATTATCGAAGCAAACAGGGGTGTGGAAAGCATTACAAAAACTTCTGTGGCTTCGAGATCAAGAGAATATATATCGGTGATTAACCTCGTCACTGCTCATTTATTCCTTGTGCCATTAAGTCTTTTTATTAACCTTGCTGGGACCATGTTCAACAGTCTATTTATAGCATGACTATTCTATCTAAATGTAACATTCCTTAAGTTAGAGTCATATGACCTTCTGCATCATGTCCAACTGACTGCCCATTGTAAATAGTGCATTGAAATAAAAGTCAACAAACCACATGATAATATTTTCCAGATTTATTGCATTACAACACCTTAATAAATAAGTTTGAATGAAGAGCAAAACAATTGAACAGTTTTATAACTAATAGCATTCTATTAACTATTTAGTGACTAATTCATTTCTGTAGTTATATTTAAAGGATGGAAACATTTATTGGTTGTCGATTTCACACAAGATCTGTAACAAACGTACAAATACCACACTGCTGATGAGTAAAACAGTTTCAGGATATATCGCAATGCTGTAAGACACATAATAATAATAATAATTTACATATTTTTGTATGCCAAAGAATGCATTTAATTATTATTTAATCATATTATTAATTTGTTTGGAAAATGTTTGTTTTATCTCCATATAAATTATTGTATTTTTATTTATATACAAATGCATAGTCAATTGACATGGTTTCCCTCCAGGTAGCCTACCCACAGTCTAAAGACATCTAAGTTGCCTGTAGGTGTGAATGTGAGTGTGAGTTGTCTGTCTCATTGTCAGCCTAATATAAATAAATGTAACTTTAATTAAGTTATGTGAAGTATGCAACCAACTAAAAATTAAAATAACTACTAAATACTACTAAATAAAAAATAAAAACTAAATATGCAAAATAAATCAGTTTTGCTCTTAGTTCAAAAACTTAGCTGAAAAGGTCCAACAATTTCATTAAAGTTCATATTAAATATTGACAGTGTCATTGACGCACTTAATAAGGGTTTATGATATAATTTGGGGTATTAAGTCTTTTCTTACTAGAATCACAGCTACCCCAATCCTACTTCGCCCACTGATGCCTTAGTCCTTGTCTGATTGAACGTCACCCTGATCTGGACCATTGTAAACAAGCATGAGCAAGGTGTGAATGTACGTTCAAGGAAACTCACAAGTCCCTCAAGCACCATGCCATGATACATAAAAAAAGTTTGCTTAGGGAGGGCACTTCATCAGTAACAACCTTAGTTTGCCAGTTGATCATTGATGACAGAGTGTATTTGATACTGATAGACAAATGTTTATATGGCATAGAACTACCAACAGTACCAGGCTTAACGGCGAGTTCACAGACGTTTTTAGGCGATTATTGGAAGTTTACTGCAAGACGAAAGACCTGGAAATAATTCTGCTGAATTATTCTGTACACATGTTCGTGGAGTGAAAGATATTGCAGCAGTTGAAATGTTTCAGCTTAACATCTTTTGGATGATTACTTGAATGCACCAGAAAATGGAAAAGTGGATTTATTTGGGATCCTGTAATTGGAGGAGGCGTTCTATTATAATCCTTACATTTGTGGTCATTGTGCTCATGGTATTTTGTGTGCTCTTCACACAAACAAGAGGTAAGTCTTTAATTGACCTATTTCTTCACTTGGTGAGTTCATACTTTTATAGCTACAAATTATTAATTTTAGTCCCGATAATCCTTCAAGAAAACCTGAGAAAGTACAGCTGGAATGCCACTCAAAGGTTTTTCTTTGCACACAATATATGACTTGTTGTTGTTACATTAATGTTCACAAAAATGTGACTTATTTTGATGAGTCATTAGTAGTTTCATCAGGAGTCATGTTTTATTGGGTGAATTTGAGGAAAAGTATTCGCAAACCTGTCTTAATATCCAAATAAATTGCTGATAGTACTTGCAAAGCACATCTTTGTACTTTCTACTAACAATACTGATGTATTGTATTGTATAGTTAGAATTGGACTTTTTATTCAAAGGTGCAACCATGAAATCTACTGACATGAAAAGGAAATACCTAACACTGGCTGTGACTGACATTCAGTTAATAATTAATAACTAATAATAAGAAACTGAATGGTGTAAGAAAACAAATATTACACAACCATTACATATTTTCCAGAGATACGTAAAATATGTTTATTCAACATCAGAGAAATGGAAATTAATGTTATGTGACCTTAGTTATTATTTTAGGTCTAGAAGTCTAGAAGCCAGTCACTAACGAACATCAAACAAATTATCTTGTCTGTTGGAATTGTTTGTTAGCTTTGCTGATGGACTTGATGATACTAAAACAATGAACACATGGAAGAAAGGGTATTAATCAATTCAAACTGTTTTGGCATACGTTGAGTGGTGCTGCAAGTTCCTTGGATGGGCACGATGAAAGAAAATTCATCATGCACAAATATTTTCTTGTTTGACAGGTAACACAAATGCAAAACAAGATAAACATAAAGAAACATGGAGAAAAATACAGAAAGCAGATAACGATGAAGAAAAAAATCTGACAAACCAAAGCGCATCAATGACTGGATTGTCAGAGATTTTGCAAATGAGACAAAAGTCTAAAATGACTAACAAACAAAATATGACTTCATCATTAGAATCCTTGCAAACTATCACTAGCACAACACCAACAGGTGCCATGACAACTGAGCACCCATTTACAAGCCAGGAACCATCTACAAGAATGGAGTCTTCATCGACAGAGGAACAATCTACATCTATGACCCCTGGTAGACTCACAGGAAGAATGGAATCAACAAGGTTGACTTCCACTCTCACCTCAAATGGAGGAACAGCCACTAACAGCGATGATCATTCCACAACAATGAATTCCCCTACAAAAACAGAGATCTCAACAGGTTCAATGTCTACCCCACAGACTACTCATTTCACTGAAACATCGACTGAAAACAAAACTGGCACAACACCAACAGGTGCCATGACAACTGAGCACCCATTTACAAGCCAGGAACCATCTACAAGAATGGAGTCTTCATCGACAGAGGAACAATCTACATCTATTACCCCTGGTAGACTCACAGGAAGAATGGAATCAACAAGGTCGACTTCCACTCTCACCTCAAATGGAGGAACAGCCACTACCAGCGATGATCATTCCACAACAATGAATTCCCCTACAAAAACAGAGATCTCAACAGGTTCAATGTCTACCCCACAGACTACTCATTTCACTGAAACATCGACTGAAAACAAAACTGGCACAACACCAACAGGTACCATGACAACTGAGCACCCATTTACAAGCCAGGAACCATCTACAAGAATGGAGTCTTCATCGACAGAGGAACAATCTACATCTATGACCCCTGGTAGTCCCACAGGAAGAATGGAATCAACAAGGTCGACTTCCACTCTCACCTCAAATGGAGGAACAGCCACTACCAGCGATGATCATTCCACTACAAAAACAAAGTTCTCAAAAGGTTCAATGTCTACCCCACAGACTACTCATTTCACTGAAACATCGACTGAAAACAAAACTGGCACAACACCAACAGGTGCCATGACAACTGAGCACCCATTTACAAGCCAGGAACCATCTACAAGAATGGAGTCTTCATCGACAGAGGAACAATCTACATCTATGACCCCTGGTAGACCCACAGGAAGAATGGAATCAACAAGGTCGACTTCCACTCTCACCTCAAATGGAGGAACAGCCACTACCAGCGATGATCATTCCACTACAAAAACAGAGTTCTCAACAGGTTCAATGTCTACCCCACAGACTACTCATTTCACTGAAACATCGACTGAAAACAAAACTGGCACAACACCAACAGGTGCCATGACAACTGAGCACCCATTTACAAGCCAGGAACCATCTACAAGAATGGAGTCTTCATCGACAGAGGAACAATCTACATCTATTACCCCTGGTAGACTCACAGGAAGAATGGAATCAACAAGGTCGACTTCCACTCTCACCTCAAATGGAGGAACAGCCACTACCAGCGATGATCATTCCACAACAATGAATTCCCCTACAAAAATAGAGTTCTCAACAGGTTCAATGTCTACCCCACAGACTACTCATTTCACTGAAACATCGACTGAAAACAAAACTGGCACAACACCAACAGGTACCATGACAACTGAGCACCCATTTACAAGCCAGGAACCATCTACAAGAATGGAGTCTTCATCGACAGAGGAACAATCTACATCTATTACCTCTGGTAGACCCACAGGAAGAATGGAATCAAAAAGGTCGACTTACACTCTCACCTCAAATGGAGGAACAGCCACTACCAGCGATGATCATTCTACTACAAAAACAGAGTTCTCAACAGGTTCAATGTCTACCCCACAGACTACTCATTTCACTGAAACATCGACTGAAAACAAAACTGGCACAACACCAACAGGTGCCATGACAACTGAGCACCCATTTACAAGCCAGGAACCATCTACAAGAATGGAGTCTTCATCGACAGAGGAACAATCTACATCTATTACCCCTGGTAGACCCACAGGAAGAATGGAATCAACAAGGTCGACTTCCACTCTCACCTCAAATGGAGGAACAGCCACTACCAGCGATGATCATTCCACTACAAAAACAGAGTTCTCAACAGGTTCAATGTCTACCCCACAGACTACTCATTTCACTGAAACATCGACTGAAAACAAAACTGGCACAACACCAACAGGTGCCATGACAACTAAGCACCCATTTACAAGCCAGGAACCATCTACAAGAATGGAGTCTTCATCGACAGAGGAACAATCTACATCTATTACCCCTGGTAGACTCACAGGAATAATGGAATCAACAAGGTCGACTTCCACTCTCACCTCAAATGGAGGAACAGCCACTACCAGCGATGATCATTCCACTACAAAAACAGAGTTCTCAACAGGTTCAATGTCTACCCCACAGACTACTCATTTCACTGAAACATCGACTGAAAACAAAACTGGCACAACACCAACAGGTGCCATGACAACTGAGCACCCATTTACAAGCCAGGAACCATCTACAAGAATGGAGTCTTCATCGACAGAGGAACAATCTACATCTATTACCCCTGGTAGACTCACAGGAAGAATGGAATCAACAAGGTCGACTTCCACTCTCACCTCAAATGGAGGAACAGCCACTACCAGCGATGATCATTCCACTACAAAAACAGAGTTCTCAACAGGTTCAATGTCTACCCCACAGACTACTCATTTCACTGAAACATCGACTGAAAACAAAACTGGCACAACACCAACAGGTGCCATGACAACTGAGCACCCATTTACAAGCCAGGAACCATCTACAAGAATGGAGTCTTCATCGACAGAGGAACAATCTACATCTATTACCCCTGGTAGACTCACAGGAAGAATGGAATCAACAAGGTCGACTTCCACTCTCACCTCAAATGGAGGAACAGCCACTACCAGCGATGATCATTCCACAACAATGAATTCCCCTACAAAAACAGAGTTCTCAACAGGTTCAATGTCTACCCCACAGACTACTCATTTCACTGAAACATCGACTGAAAACAAAACTGGCACAACACCAACAGGTACCATGACAACTGAGCACCCATTTACAAGCCAGGAACCATCTACAAGAATGGAGTCTTCATCGACAGAGGAACAATCTACATCGATTACCCCTGGTAGACCCACAGGAAGAATGGAATCAACAAGGTCGACTTACACTCTCACCTCAAATGGAGGAACAGCCACTACCAGCGATGATCATTCCACAACAATGAATTCCCCTACAAAAACAGAATTCTCAACAGGTTCAATGTCTACCCCACAGACTACTCATTTCACTGAAACATCGACTGAAAACAAAACTGGCACAACACCAACAGGTGCCATGACAACTGAGCACCCATTTACAAGCCAGGAACCATCTACAAGAATGGAGTCTTCATCGACAGAGGAACAATCTACATCTATGACCCCTGGTAGACCCACAGGAAGAATGGAATCAACAAGGTCGACTTCCACTCTCACCTTAAATGGAGGAACAGCCACTACCAGCGATGATAATTCTACTCCAAAAACAGAGTTCTCAACAGGTTCAATGTCTACCCCACAGACTACTCATTTCACTGAAACATCGACTGAAAACAAAACTGGCACAACACCAACAGGTGCCATGACAACTGAGCACCCATTTACAAGCCAGGAACCATCTACAAGAATGGAGTCTTCATCGACAGAGGAACAATCTACATCTATTGACCCCTGGTAGACCCACAGGAAGAATGGAATCAACAAGGTCGACTTCCACTCTCACCTTAAATGGAGGAACAGCCACTACCAGCGATGATCATTCTACTACAAAAACAGAGTTCTCAACAGGTTCAATGTCTACCCCACAGACTACTCATTTCACTGAAACATCGACTGAAAACAAAACTGGCACAACACCAACAGGTGCCATGACAACTAAGCACCCATTTACAAGCCAGGAACCATCTACAAGAATGGAGTCTTCATCGACAGAGGAACAATTTACATCTATTACCCATGGTAGACCCACAGGAAGAATGGAATCAACAAGGTCGACTTCCACTCTCACCTCAAATGGAGGAACAGCCACTACCAGCGATGATCATTCCACTACAAAAACAGAGTTCTCAACAGGTTCAATGTCTACCCCACAGACTACTCATTTCACTGAAACATCGACTGAAAACAAAACTGGCACAACACCAACAGGTGCCATGACAACTGAGCACCCATTTACAAGCCAGGAACCATCTACAAGAATGGAGTCTTCATTCACAGAGGAACAATCTACATCTATTACCCCTGGTAGACTCACAGGAAGAATGGAATCAACAAGGTCGACTTCCACTCTCACCTCAAATGGAGGAACAGCCACTACCAGCGATGATCATTCCACAACAATGAATTTCCCTACAAAAATAGAGTTCTCAACAGGTTCAATGTCTACCCCACAGACTACTCATTTCACTGAAACATCGACTGAAAACAAAACTGGCACAACACCAACAGGTACCATGACAACTGAGCACCCATTTACAAGCCAGGAACCATCTACAAGAATGGAGTCTTCATCGACAGAGGAACAATCTACATCTATTACCTCTGGTAGACCCACAGGAAGAATGGAATCAAAAGGTCGACTTACACTCTCACCTCAAATGGAGGAACAGCCACTACCAGCGATGATCATTCCACAACAATGAATTCCCCTACAAAAACAGAGTTCTCAACAGGTTCAATGTCTACCCCACAGACTACTCATTTCACTGAAACATCGACTGAAAACAAAACTGGCACAACACCAACAGGTGCCATGACAACTGAGCACCCATTTACAAGCCAGGAACCATCTACAAGAATGGAGTCTTCATCGACAGAGGAACAATCTACATCTATGACCCCTGGTAGACCCACAGGAAGAATGGAATCAACAAGGTCGACTTCCACTCTCACCTTAAATGGAGGAACAGCCACTACCAGCGATGATCATTCTACTACAAAAACAGAGTTCTCAACAGGTTCAATGTCTACCCCACAGACTACTCATTTCACTGAAACATCGACTGAAAACAAAACTGGCACAACACCAACAGGTGCCATGACAACTGAGCACCCATTTACAAGCCAGGAACCATCTACAAGAATGGAGTCTTCATCGACAGAGGAACAATCTACATCTATGACCCCTGGTAGACCCACAGGAAGAATGGAATCAACAAGGTCGACTTCCACTCTCACCTTAAATGGAGGAACAGCCACTACCAGCGATGATCATTCTACTACAAAAACAGAGTTCTCAACAGGTTCAATGTCTACCCCACAGACTACTCATTTCACTGAAACATCGACTGAAAACAAAACTGGCACAACACCAACAGGTGCCATGACAACTGAGCACCCATTTACAAGCCAGGAACCATCTACAAGAATGGAGTCTTCATCGACAGAGGAACAATCTACATCTATTACCCCTGGTAGACCCACAGGAAGAATGGAATCAACAAGGTCGACTTCCACTCTCACCTCAAATGGAGGAACAGCCACTACCAGCGATGATCATTCCACAACAATGAATTCCCCTACAAAAACAGAGATCTCAACAGGTTCAATGTCTACCCCACAGACTACTCATTTCACTGAAACATCGACTGAAAACAAAACTGGCACAACACCAACAGGTACCATGACAACTGAGCACCCATTTACAAGCCAGGAACCATCTACAAGAATGGAGTCTTCATCGACAGAGGAACAATCTACATCTATTACCCCTGGTAGACCCACAGGAAGAATGGAATCAACAAGGTCGACTTCCACTCTCACCTCAAATGGAGGAACAGCCACTACCAGCGATGATCATTCCACTACAAAAACAGAGTTCTCAACAGGTTCAATGTCTACCCCACAGACTACTCATTTCACTGAAACATCGACTGAAAACAAAACTGGCACAACACCAACAGGTGCCATGACAACTGAGCACCCATTTACAAGCCAGGAACCATCTACAAGAATGGAGTCTTCATCGACAGAGGAACAATCTACATCTATTACCCCTGGTAGACTCACAGGAAGAATGGAATCAACAAGGTCGACTTCCACTCTCACCTCAAATGGAGGAACAGCCACTACCAGCGATGATCATTCCACAACAATGAATTCCCCTACAAAACAGAGATCTCAACAGGTTCAATGTCTACCCCACAGACTACTCATTTCACTGAAACATCGACTGAAAACAAAACTGGCACAACACCAACAGGTGCCATGACAACTGAGCACCCATTTACAAGCCAGGAACCATCTACAAGAATGGAGTCTTCATCGACAGAGGAACAATCTACATCTATTACCCCTGGTAGACTCACAGGAAGAATGGAATCAACAAGGTCGACTTCCACTCTCACCTCAAATGGAGGAACAGCCACTACCAGCGATGATCATTCCACTACAAAAACAGAGTTCTCAACAGGTTCAATGTCTACCCCACAGACTACTCATTTCACTGAAACATCGACTGAAAACAAAACTGGCACAACACCAACAGGTGCCATGACAACTGAGCACCCATTTACAAGCCAGGAACCATCTACAAGAATGGAGTCTTCATCGACAGAGGAACAATCTACATCTATTACCCCTGGTAGACTCACAGGAAGAATGGAATCAACAAGGTCGACTTCCACTCTCACCTCAAATGGAGGAACAGCCACTACCAGCGTTGATCATTCCACAACAATGAATTCCCCTACAAAAATAGGGTTCTCAACAGGTTCAATGTCTACCCCACAGACTACTCATTTCACTGAAACATCGACTGAAAACAAAACTGGCACAACACCAACAGGTACCATGACAACTGAGCACCCATTTACAAGCCAGGAACCATCTACAAGAATGGAGTCTTCATCGACAGAGGAACAATCTACATCTATTACCTCTGGTAGACCCACAGGAAGAATGGAATCAAAAAGGTCGACTTACACTCTCACCTCAAATGGAGGAACAGCCACTACCAGCGATGATCATTCCACAACAATGAATTCCCCTACAAAAACAGAGTTCTCAACAGGTTCAATGTCTACCCCACAGACTACTCATTTCACTGAAACATCGACTGAAAACAAAACTGGCACAACACCAACAGGTGCCATGACAACTGAGCACCCATTTACAAGCCAGGAACCATCTACAAGAATGGAGTCTTCATCGACAGAGGAACAATCTACATCTATGACCCCTGGTAGACCCACAGGAAGAATGGAATCAACAAGGTCGACTTCCACTCTCACCTTAAATGGAGGAACAGCCACTACCAGCGATGATAATTCTACTCCAAAAACAGAGTTCTCAACAGGTTCAATGTCTACCCCACAGACTACTCATTTCACTGAAACATCGACTGAAAACAAAACTGGCACAACACCAACAGGTGCCATGACAACTGAGCACCCATTTACAAGCCAGGAACCATCTACAAGAATGGAGTCTTCATCGACAGAGGAACAATCTACATCTATGACCCCTGGTAGACCCACAGGAAGAATGGAATCAACAAGGTCGACTTCCACTCTCACCTTAAATGGAGGAACAGCCACTACCAGCGATGATCATTCTACTACAAAAACAGAGTTCTCAACAGGTTCAATGTCTACCCCACAGACTACTCATTTCACTGAAACATCGACTGAAAACAAAACTGGCACAACACCAACAGGTGCCATGACAACTAAGCACCCATTTACAAGCCAGGAACCATCTACAAGAATGGAGTCTTCATCGACAGAGGAACAATTTACATCTATTACCCATGGTAGACCCACAGGAAGAATGGAATCAACAAGGTCGACTTCCACTCTCACCTCAAATGGAGGAACAGCCACTACCAGCGATGATCATTCCACTACAAAAACAGAGTTCTCAACAGGTTCAATGTCTACCCCACAGACTACTCATTTCACTGAAACATCGACTGAAAACAAAACTGGCACAACACCAACAGGTGCCATGACAACTGAGCACCCATTTACAAGCCAGGAACCATCTACAAGAATGGAGTCTTCATCGACAGAGGAACAATCTACATCTATTACCTCTGGTAGACCCACAGGAAGAATGGAATCAAAAAGGTCGACTTACACTCTCACCTCAAATGGAGGAACAGCCACTACCAGCGATGATCATTCCACAACAATGAATTCCCCTACAAAAACAGAGTTCTCAACAGGTTCAATGTCTACCCCACAGACTACTCATTTCACTGAAACATCGACTGAAAACAAAACTGGCACAACACCAACAGGTGCCATGACAACTGAGCACCCATTTACAAGCCAGGAACCATCTACAAGAATGGAGTCTTCATCGACAGAGGAACAATCTACATCTATGACCCCTGGTAGACCCACAGGAAGAATGGAATCAACAAGGTCGACTTCCACTCTCACCTTAAATGGAGGAACAGCCACTACCAGCGATGATCATTCTACTACAAAAACAGAGTTCTCAACAGGTTCAATGTCTACCCCACAGACTACTCATTTCACTGAAACATCGACTGAAAACAAAACTGGCACAACACCAACAGGTGCCATGACAACTGAGCACCCATTTACAAGCCAGGAACCATCTACAAGAATGGAGTCTTCATCGACAGAGGAACAATCTACATCTATGACCCCTGGTAGACCCACAGGAAGAATGGAATCAACAAGGTCGACTTCCACTCTCACCTAAATGGAGGAACAGCCACTACCAGCGATGATCATTCTACTACAAAAACAGAGTTCTCAACAGGTTCAATGTCTACCCCACAGACTACTCATTTCACTGAAACATCGACTGAAAACAAAACTGGCACAACACCAACAGGTGCCATGACAACTGAGCACCCATTTACAAGCCAGGAACCATCTACAAGAATGGAGTCTTCATCGACAGAGGAACAATCTACATCTATGACCCCTGGTAGACCCACAGGAAGAATGGAATCAACAAGGTCGACTTCCACTCTCACCTTAAATGGAGGAACAGCCACTACCAGCGATGATCATTCCACAACAATGAATTCCCCTACAAAAACAGAGATCTCAACAGGTTCAATGTCTACCCCACAGACTACTCATTTCACTGAAACATCGACTGAAAACAAAACTGGCACAACACCAACAGGTACCATGACAACTGAGCACCCATTTACAAGCCAGGAACCATCTACAAGAATGGAGTCTTCATCGACAGAGGAACAATCTACATCTATTACCCCTGGTAGACCCACAGGAAGAATGGAATCAACAAGGTCGACTTCCACTCTCACCTCAAATGGAGGAACAGCCACTACCAGCGATGATCATTCCACTACAAAAACAGAGTTCTCAACAGGTTCAATGTCTACCCCACAGACTACTCATTTCACTGAAACATCGACTGAAAACAAAA
Source organism: Chelidonichthys spinosus (assembly GCA_029853015.1). NCBI lineage: Eukaryota > Metazoa > Chordata > Actinopteri > Perciformes > Triglidae > Chelidonichthys > Chelidonichthys spinosus. Next base: position 7,596,757 of record CM056822.1, on the reverse strand, counting down.
CTGGCACAACACCAACAGGTGCCATGACAACTGAGCACCCATTTACAAGCCAGGAACCATCTACAAGAATGGAGTCTTCATCGACAGAGGAACAATCTACATCTATTACCCCTGGTAGACTCACAGGAAGAATGGAATCAACAAGGTCGACTTCCACTCTCACCTCAAATGGAGGAACAGCCACTACCAGCGATGATCATTCCACAACAATGAATTCCCCTACAAAAACAGAGATCTCAACAGGTTCAATGTCTACCCCACAGACTACTCATTTCACTGAAACATCGACTGAAAACAAAACTGGCACAACACCAACAGGTACCATGACAACTGAGCACCCATTTACAAGCCAGGAACCATCTACAAGAATGGAGTCTTCATCGACAGAGGAACAATCTACATCTATAACCCCTGGAAGACCCACAGGAAGAATGGAATCAACAAGGTCGACTTCCACTCTCACCTCAAATGGAGGAACAGCCACTACCAGCGATGATCATTCCACTACAAAAACAAAGTTCTCAACAGGTTCAATGTCTACCCCACAGACTACTCATTTCACTGAAACATCGACTGAAAACAAAACTGGCACAACACCAACAGGTGCCATGACAACTGAGCACCCATTTACAAGCCAGGAACCATCTACAAGAATGGAGTCTTCATCGACAGAGGAACAATCTACATCTATTACCCCTGGTAGACCCACAGGAAGAATGGAATCAACAAGGTCGACTTCCACTCTCACCTCAAATGGAGGAACAGCCACTACCAGCGATGATCATTCCACAACAATGATTCCCCTACAAATACAGAGTTCTCAACAGGTTCAATGTCTACCCCACAGACTACTCATTTCACTGAAACATCGACTGAAAACAAAACTGGCACAACACCAACAGGTGCCATGACAACTGAGCACCCATTTACAAGCCAGGAACCATCTACAAGAATGGAGTCTTCATCGACAGAGGAACAATCTACATCTATTACCCCTGGTAGACCACAGGAAGAATGGAATCAACAAGGTCGACTTCCACTCTCACCTCAAATGGAGGAACAGCCACTACCAGCGATGATCATTCCACAACAATGAATTCCCCTACAAATACAGAGTTCTCAACAGGTTCAATGTCTACCCCACAGACTACTCATTTCACTGAAACATCGACTGAAAACAAAACTGGCACAACACCAACAGGTGCCATGACGAACTGAGCACCCATTTACAAGCCAGGAACCATCTACAAGAATGGAGTCTTCATCGACAGAGGAACAATCTACATCTATTACCCCTGGTAGACCAACAGGAAGAATGGAATCAACAAGGTCGACTTCCACTCTCACCTCAAATGGAGGAACAGCCACTACCAGCGATGATCATTCCACAACAATGAATTCCCCTACAAATACAGAGTTCTCAACAGGTTCAATGTCTACCCCACAGACTACTCATTTCACTGAAACATCGACTGAAAACAAAACTGGCACAACACCAACAGGTGCCATGACGAACTGAGCACCCATTTACAAGCCAGGAACCATCTACAAGAATGGAGTCTTCATCGACAGAGGAACAATCTACATCTATTACCCTGGTAGACCAACAGGAAGAATGGAATCAACAAGGTCGACTTCCACTCTCACCTCAAATGGAGGAACAGCCACTACCAGCGATGATCATTCCACAACAATGAGTTCCCCTACAAATACAGAGTTCTCAACAGGTTCAATGTCTACCCCACAGACTACTCATTTCACTGAAACATCGACTGAAAACAAAACTGGCACAACACCAACAGGTGCCATGACAACTGAGCACCCATTTACAAGCCAGGAACCATCTACAAGAATGGAGTCTTCATCGACAGAGGAACAATCTACATCTATTACCCCTGGTAGACCAACAGGAAGAATGGAATCAACAAGGTCGACTTCCACTCTCACCTCAAATGGAGGAACAGCCACTACCAGCGATGATCATTCCACAACAATGAATTCCCCTACAAATAAGAGTTCTCAACAGGTTCAATGTCTACCCCACAGACCACTCATTTCACTGAAACATCGACTGAAAACAAAACTGGCACAACACCAACAGGTGCCATGACAACTGAGCACCCATTTACAAGCCAGGAACCATCTACAAGAATGGAGTCTTCATCGACAGAGGAACAATCTACATCTATTACCCCTGGTAGACCCAACAGGAAGAATGGAATCAACAAGGTCGACTTCCACTCTCACCTCAAATGGAGGAACAGCCACTACCAGCGATGATCATTCCACAACAATGAATTCCCCTACAAAACAGAGTTCTCAACAGGTTCAATGTCTACCCCAAAGACCACTCATTTCACTGAAACATCGACTGAAAACAAAACTGGCACAACACCAACAGGTGCCATGACAACTGAGCACCCATTTACAAGCCAGGAACCATCTACAAGAATGGAGTCTTCATCGACAGAGGAACAATCTACATCTATTCCCCTGGGAGACCAACAGGAAGAATGGAATCAACAAGGTCGACTTCCACTCTCACCTCAAATGGAGGAACAACCACTACCAGCGATGATCATTCCACAACAATGAATTCCCCTACAAATACAGAGTTCTCAACAGGTTCAATGTCTACCCCACAGACTACTCATTTCACTGAAACATCGATTGAAAACAAAACTGGCACAACACCAACAGGTGCCATGACAACTGAGCACCCATTTACAAGCCAGGAACCATCTACAAGAATGGAGTCTTCATCGACAGAGGAACAATCTACATCTAATTACCCCTGGGTAGACCAACAGGAAGAATGGAATCAACAAGGTCGACTTCCACTCTCACCTCAAATGGAGGAACAGCCACTACCAGCGATGATCATTCCAAAACAATGAATTCCCCTACAAATAAGAGTTCTCAACAGGTTCAATGTCTACCCCACAGACTACTCATTTCACTGAAACATCGACTGAAAACAAAACTGGCACAACACCAAACAGGTGCCATGACAACTGAGCACCCATTTACAAGCCAGGAACCATCTACAAGAATGGAGTCTTCATCGACAGAGGAACAATCTACATCTATTAACCCCTGGTAGACCCAACAGGAAGAATGGAATCAACAAGGTCGACTTCCACTCTCACCTCAAAGGAGGAACAGCCACTACCAGCGATGATCATTCCACAACAATGAATTCCCCTACAAAATACAGAGTTCTCAACAGGTTCAATGTCTACCCCAAGACCACTCATTTCACTGAAACATCGACTGAAAAACAAAACTGGCACAACACCAACAGGTGCCATGACAACTGAGCACCCATTTACAAGGCCAGGAACCATCTACAAGAATGGAGTCTTCATCGACAGAGGAACAATCTACATCTATTACCCCTGGGAGACCCACAGGAAGAATGGAATCAACAAGGTCGACTTCCACTCTCACCTCAAATGGAGGAACAGCCACTACCAGCGATGATCATTCCACAACAATGAATTCCCCTACAAATACAGAGTTCTCAACAGGTTCAATGTCTACCCCACAGACTACTCATTTCACTGAAACATCGATGAAAACAAAACTGGCACAACACCAACAGGTGCCATGACAACTGAGCACCCATTTACAAGCCAGGAACCATCTACAAGAATGGAGTCTTCATCGACAGAGGAACAATCTACATCTAATTACCCCGGTAGCCCACAGGAAGAATGGAATCAACAAGGTTGACTTCCACTCTCACCTTAAATGGAGGAACAGCCACTACCAGCGATGATCATTCCAAAACAATGAATTCCCCTACAAATACAGAGTTCTCAACAGGTTCAATGTCTACCCCACAGACACTCATTTCACTGAAACATCGACTGAAAACAAAACTGGCACAACACCAACAGGTGCCATGACAATTGAGCACCCATTTACAAGCCAGGAACCATCTACAAGAATGGAGTCTTCATCGACAGAGGAACAATCTACATCTATTAACCCTGGTAGACCCACAGGAAGAATGGAATCAACAAGGTCGACTTTCCACTCTCACCTCAAATGGAGGAACAGCCACTACCAGCGATGATCATTCCAAAACAATGAATTCCCCTACAAATACAGAGTTCTCAACAGGTTCAATGTCTACCCCACAGACTACTCATTTCACTGAAACATCGACTGAAAACAAAACTGGCACAACACCAAACAGGTGCCATGACAACTGAGCACCCATTTACAAGGCCAGGAACCATCTACAAGAATGGAGTCTTCATCGACAGAGGAACAATCTACATCTATTACCCCTGGTAGACCCACAGGAAGAATGGAATCAACAAGGTCGACTTCCACTCTCACCTCAAATGGAGGAACAGCCACTACCAGCGATGATCATTTCCCAACTACCCAAAAACAGAGTTCTCAACAGGTTCAATGTCTACCCCACAGACTACTCATTTCACTGAAACATCGACTGAAAACAAAACTGGCACAACACCAACAGGTGCCATGACAACTGAGCACCCATTTACAAGCCAGGAACCATCTACAAGAATGGAGTCTTCATCGACAGAGGAACAATCTACATCTATTACCCCTGGTAGCCCACAGGAAGAATGGAATCAACAAGGTTGACTTCCACTCTCACCTTAAATGGAGGAACAGCCACTACCAGCGATGATCATTCCACAACAATGAATTCCCCTACAAAACAGAGTTCTCAACAGGTTCAATGTCTACCCCACAGACCACTCATTTCACTGAAACATCGACTGAAAACAAAACTGGCACAACACCAACAGGTCCATGACAATTGAGCACCCATTTACAAGCCAGGAACCATCTACAAGAATGGAGTCTTCATCGACAGAGGAACAATCTACATCTATTACCCCTGGTAGACCCACAGGAAGAATGGAATCAACAAGGTTGACTTTCCACTCTCACCTCAAATGGAGGAACAGCCAACTACCAGCGATGATCATTCCCAAACCCTACAAAACAAAGTTCTCAAAAGGTTCAATGTCTACCCCACAGACTACTCATTTCACTGAAACATCGACTGAAAACAAAACTGGCACAACACCAAACAGGTGCCATGACAACTGAGCACCCATTTACAAGCCAGGAACCATCTACAAGAATGGAGTCTTCATCGACAGAGGAACAATCTACATCTATTACCCCTGGTAGCCCACAGGAAGAATGGAATCAACAAGGTCGACTTCCACTCTCACCTAAATGGAGGAACAGCCACTACCAGCGATGATCATTCCCAACTAACCCAAAAACAGAGTTCTCAACAGGTTCAATGTCTACCCCACAGACTACTCATTTCACTGAAACATCGACTGAAAACAAAACTGGCACAACACCAACAGGTGCCATGACAACTGAGCACCCATTTACAAGCCAGGAACCATCTACAAGAATGGAGTCTTCATCGACAGAGGAACAATCTACATCTATTAACCCCTGGTAGACCCACAAAAAAAAAAAAAAAAAAAAAAAAAAAAAAAAAAAAAAAAAAAAAAAAAAAAAAAAAAAAAAAAAAAAAAAAAAAAAAAAACCCCCCCCCCCCCCCCCCCCCCCCCCCCCCCCCCCCCCCCCCCCCTTCCACTCTCACCTCAAATGGAGGAACAGCCACTACCAGCGATGATCATTCCACAACAATGAATTCCCCTACAAATACAGAGTTCTCAACAGGTTCAATGTCTACCCCAAGACACTCATTTCACTGAAACATCGACTGAAAACAAAACTGGCACAACACCAACAGGTGCCATGACGACTGAGCACCCATTTACAAGCCAGGAACCATCTACAAGAATGGAGTCTTCATCGACAGAGGAACAATCTACATCTATTACCCCTGGAGACCACAGGAAGAATGGAATCAACAAGGTCGACTTCCACTCTCACCTCAAATGAGGAACAGCCACTACCAGCGATGATCATTCCACAACAATGAATTCCCCTACAAATACAGAGTTCTCAACAGGTCAATGTCTACCCCACAGACACTCATTTCACTGAAACATCGATGAAAACAAAACTGGCACAACACCAACAGGTGCCATGACAACTGAGCACCCATTTACAAGCCAGGAACCATCTACAAGAATGGAGTCTTCATCGACAGAGGAACAATCTACATCTATTACCCCTGGTAGCCACAGGAAGAATGGAATCAACAAGGTCGACTTCCACTCTCACCTAAATGGAGGAACAGCCACTACCAGCGATGATCATTCCACAACAATGAATTCCCCTACAAATACAGAGTTCTCAACAGGTTCAATTCTACCCCACAGACTACTCATTTCACTGAAACATCGACTGAAAACAAAACTGGCACAACACCAACAGGTGCCATGACACTGAGCACCCATTTACAAGCCAGGAACCATCTACAAGAATGGAGTCTTCATCGACAGAGGAACAATCTACATCTATTACCCTGGTAGACCACAGGAAGAATGGAATCAACAAGGTCGACTTCCACTCTCACCTCAAAGGAACAGCCACTACCAGCGATGATCATTCCACAACAATGATTCCCCTACAAATACAGAGTTCTCAACAGGTTCATGTCTACCCCACAGACTACTCATTTCACTGAAACATCGACTGAAAACAAAACTGGCACAACACCAACAGGTGCCATGACAACTGAGCACCATTTACAAGCCAGGAACCATCTACAAGAATGGAGTCTTCATCGACAGAGGAACAATCTACATCTATTACCCTGGTAGACCACAGGAAGAATGGAATCAACAAGGTCGACTTCCACTCTCACCTCAAATGGAGGAACAGCCACTACCAGCGATGATCATTCCACAACAATGAATTCCCCTACAAATACAGAGTTCTCAACAGGTTCAATGTCTACCCCACAGACACTCATTTCACTGAAACATCACTGAAAACAAAACTGGCACAACACCAACAGGTGCCATGACAACTGAGCACCCATTTACAAGCCAGGAACCATCTACAAGAATGGAGTCTTCATCGACAGAGGAACAATCTACATCTATTAACCCTGGTAGACCCACAGGAAGAATGGAATCAACAAGGTCGACTTCCACTCTCACCTCAAATGGAGGAACAGCCACTACCAGCGATGATCATTCCACAACAATGAATTCCCCTACAAATACAGAGTTCTCAACAGGTTCAATGTCTACCCCACAGACCACTCATTTCACTGAAACATCGACTGAAAACAAAACTGGCACAACACCAACAGGTGCCATGACGACTGAGCACCCATTTACAAGCCAGGAACCATCTACAAGAATGGAGTCTTCATCGACAGAGGAACAATCTACATCTATTAACCCTGGTAGACCCACAGGAAGAATGGAATCAACAAGGTCGACTTCCACTCTCACCTCAAATGGAGGAACAGCCACTACCAGCGATGATCATTCCACAACAATGAATTCCCCTACAAATATAGAGTTCTCAACAGGTTCAATGTCTACCCCACAGACCACTCATTTCACTGAAACATCGACTGAAAACAAAACTGGCACAACACCAACAGGTGCCATGACGACTGAGCACCCATTTACAAGCCAGGAACCATCTACAAGAATGGAGTCTTCATCGACAGAGGAACAATCTACATCTATTACCCCTGGTAGACCAACAGGTAGAATGGAATCAACAAGGTCGACTTCCACTCTCACCTCAAATGGAGGAACAGCCACTACCAGCGATGATCATTCCACAACAATGAATTCCCCTACAAATACAGAGTTCTCAACAGGTTCAATGTCTACCCCAAAGACCACTCATTTCACTGAAACATCGACTGAAAACAAAACTGGCACAACACCAACAGGTGCCATGACGACTGAGCACCCATTTACAAGCCAGGAACCATCTACAAGAATGGAGTCTTCATCGACAGAGGAACAATCTACATCTATTACCCCTGGGAGACCAACAGGAAGAATGGAATCAACAAGGTCGACTTCCACTCTCACCTCAAATGTAGGAACAGCCACTACCAGCGATGATCATTCCACAACAATGAATTCCCCTACAAATACAGAGTTCTCAACAGGTTCAATGTCTACCCCACAGACTACTCATTTCACTGAAACATCGACTGAAAACAGAACTGGCACAACACCAACACCAACAGTGCCATGACAACTGAGCACCCATTTACAAGCCAGGAACCATCTACAAGAATGGAGTCTTCATCGACAGAGGAACAATCTACATCTAATACCCCTGGTAGACCCACAGGAAGAATGGAATCAACAAGGTCGACTTCCACTCTCACCTCAAATGGAGGAACAGCCACTACCAGCGATGATCATTCCAAAACAATGAATTCCCCTACAAATACAGAGTTCTCAACAGGTTCAATGTCTACCCCACAGACTACTCATTTCACTGAAACATCGACTGAAAACAAAACTGGCACAACACAAACAGGTGCCATGACAACTGAGCACCCATTTACAAGCCAGGAACCATCTACAAGAATGGAGTCTTCATCGACAGAGGAACAATCTACATCTATTAACCCTGGTAGACCCACAGGAAGAATGGAATCAACAAGGTCGACTTCCACTCTCACCTCAAATGGAGGAACAGCCACTAGCAGCGATGATCATTCCACAACAATGAGTTCCCCTACAAATACAGAGTTCTCAACAGGTTCAATGTCTACCCCACAGACTACTCATTTCACTGAAACATCGACTGAAAACAAAACTGGCACAACACCAACAGGTGCCATGACAACTGAGCACCCATTTACAAGCCAGGAACCATCTACAAGAATGGAGTCTTCATCGACAGAGGAACAATCTACATCTATTACCCCAGGTAGTCCCACAGGAAGAATGGAATCAACAAGGTTGACTTCCACTCTCACCTTAAATGGAGGAACAGCCACTACCAGCGATGATCATTCCACAACAATGAATTCCCCTACAAATACAGAGTTCTCAACAGGTTCAATGTCTACCCCACAGACCACTCATTTCACTGAAACATCGACTGAAAACAAAACTGGCACAACACCAACAGGTGCCATGACGATTGAGCACCCATTTACAAGCCAGGAACCATCTACAAGAATGGAGTCTTCATCGACAGAGGAACAATCTACATCTATTACCCCTGGTAGACCCACAGGAAGAATGGAATCAACAAGGTCGACTTTCACTCTCACCTCAAATGGAGGAACAGCCACTACCAGCGATGATCATTCCAAAACAATGAATTCCCCTACAAATACAGAGTTCTCAACAGGTTCAATGTCTACCCCACAGACTACTCATTTCACTGAAACATCGACTGAAAACAAAACTGGCACAACACAAACAGGTGCCATGACAACTGAGCACCCATTTACAAGCCAGGAACCATCTACAAGAATGGAGTCTTCATCGACAGAGGAACAATCTACATCTATTACCCCTGGTAGACCCACAGGAAGAATGGAATCAACAAGGTCGACTTCCACTCTCACCTCAAATGGAGGAACAGCCACTACCAGCGATGATCATTCCACTACAAAAACAGAGTTCTCAACAGGTTCAATGTCTACCCCACAGACTACTCATTTCACTGAAACATCGACTGAAAACAAAACTGGCACAACACCAACAGGTGCCATGACAACTGAGCACCCATTTACAAGCCAGGAACCATCTACAAGAATGGAGTCTTCATCGACAGAGGAACAATCTACATCTATTACCCCTGGTAGACTCACAGGAAGAATGGAATCAACAAGGTCGACTTCCACTCTCACCTCAAATGGAGGAACAGCCACTACCAGCGATGATCATTCCACAACAATGAATTCCCCTACAGAAACAGAGATCTCAACAGGTTCAATGTCTACCCCACAGACTACTCATTTCACTGAAACATCGACTGAAAACAAAACTGGCACAACACCAACAGGTACCATGACAACTGAGCACCCATTTACAAGCCAGGAACCATCTACAAGAATGGAGTCTTCATCGACAGAGGAACAATCTACATCTATGACCCCTGGTAGACCCACAGGAAGAATGGAATCAACAAGGTTGACTTCCACTCTCACCTCAAATGGAGGAACAGCCACTACCAGCGATGATCATTCCACTACAAAAACAAAGTTCTCAAAAGGTTCAATGTCTACCCCACAGACTACTCATTTCACTGAAACATCGACTGTAAACAAAACTGGCACAACACCAACAGGTGCCATGACAACTGAGCACCCATTTACAAGCCAGGAACCATCTACAAGAATGGAGTCTTCATCGACAGAGGAACAATCTACATCTATTACCCCTGGTAGTCCCACAGGAAGAATGGAATCAACAAGGTCGACTTCCACTCTCACCTTAAATGGAGGAACAGCCACTACCAGCGATGATCATTCCACAACAATGAATTCCCCTACAAATACAGAGTTCTCAACAGGTTCAATATCTACCCCACAGACTACTCATTTCACTGAAACATCGACTGAAAACAAAACTGGCACAACACCAACAGGTGCCATGACGACTGAGCACCCATTTACAAGCCAGGAACCATCTACAAGAATGGAGTCTTCATCGACAGAGGAACAATCTACATCTATTAACCCTGGTAGACCCACAGGAAGAATGGAATCAACAAGGTCGACTTCCACTCTCACCTCAAACGGAGGAACAGCCACTACCAGCGATGATCATTCCACAACAATGAGTTCCCCTACAAATACAGAGTTCTCAACAGGTTCAATGTCTACCCCACAGACTACTCATTTCACTGAAACATCGACTGAAAACAAAACTGGCACAACACCAACAGGTGCCATGACAACTGAGCACACATTTACAAGCCAGGAACCATCTACAAGAATGGAGTCTTCATCGACAGAGGAACAATCTACATCTATTACCCCTGGTAGACCAACAGGAAGAATGGAATCAACAAGGTCGACTTCCACTCTCACCTCAAATGGAGGAACAGCCACTACCAGCGATGATCATTCCACAACAATGAATTCCCCTACAAATACAGAGTTCTCAACAGGTTCAATGTCTACCCCACAGACCACTCATTTCACTGAAACATCGACTGAAAACAAAACTGGCACAACACCAACAGGTGCCATGACGACTGAGCACCCATTTACAAGCCAGGAACCATCTACAAGAATGGAGTCTTCATCGACAGAGGAACAATCTACATCTATTACCCCTGGTAGACCAACAGGAAGAATGGAATCAACAAGGTCGACTTCCACTCTCACCTCAAATGGAGGAACAGCCACTACCAGCGATGATCATTCCACAACAATGAATTCCCCTACAAATACAGAGTTCTCAACAGGTTCAATGTCTACCCCACAGACCACTCATTTCACTGAAACATCGACTGAAAACAAAACTGGCACAACACCAACAGGTGCCATGACGACTGAGCACCCATTTACAAGCCAGGAACCATCTACAAGAATGGAGTCTTCATCGACAGAGGAACAATCTACATCTATTACCCCTGGTAGACCAACAGGAAGAATGGAATCAACAAGGTCGACTTCCACTCTCACCTCAAATGGAGGAACAGCCACTACCAGCGATGATCATTCCACAACAATGAGTTCCCCTACAAATACAGAGTTCTCAACAGGTTCAATGTCTACCCCACAGACTACTCATTTCACTGAAACATCGACTGAAAACAAAACTGGCACAACACCAACAGGTGCCATGACAACTGAGCACACATTTACAAGCCAGGAACCATCTACAAGAATGGAGTCTTCATCGACAGAGGAACAATCTACATCTATTACCCCTGGTAGACCAACAGGAAGAATGGAATCAACAAGGTCGACTTCCACTCTCACCTCAAATGGAGGAACAACCACTACCAGCGATGATCATTCCACAACAATGAATTCCCCTACAAATACAGAGTTCTCAACAGGTTCAATGTCTACCCCACAGACCACTCATTTCACTGAAACATCGACTGAAAACAAAACTGGCACAACACCAACAGGTGCCATGACGACTGAGCACCCATTTACAAGCCAGGAACCATCTACAAGAATGGAGTCTTCATCGACAGAGGAACAATCTACATCTATTACCCCTGGTAGACCAACAGGAAGAATGGAATCAACAAGGTCGACTTCCACTCTCACCTCAAATGGAGGAACAGCCACTACCAGCGATGATCATTCCACAACAATGAATTCCCCTACAAAATAGAGTTCTCAACAGGTTCAATGTCTACCCCACAGACCACTCATTTCACTGAAACATCGACTGAAAACAAAACTGGCACAACACCAACAGGTGCCATGACGACTGAGCACCCATTTACAAGCCAGGAACCATCTACAAGAATGGAGTCTTCATCGACAGAGGAACAATCTACATCTATTACCCCTGGTAGACCAACAGGAAGAATGGAATCAACAAGGTCGACTTCCACTCTCACCTCAAATGGAGGAACAGCCACTACCAGCGATGATCATTCCACAACAATGAATTCCCCTACAAATACAGAGTTCTCAACAGGTTCAATGTCTACCCCAAAGACCACTCATTTCACTGAAACATCGACTGAAAACAAAACTGGCACAACACCAACAGGTGCCATGACGACTGAGCACCCATTTACAAGCCAGGAACCATCTACAAGAATGGAGTCTTCATCGACAGAGGAACAATCTACATCTATTACCCCTGGTAGACCAACAGGAAGAATGGAATCAACAAGGTCGACTTCCACTCTCACCTCAAATGTAGGAACAGCCACTACCAGCGATGATCATTCCACAACAATGAATTCCCCTACAAATACAGAGTTCTCAACAGGTGCAATGTCTACCCCACAGACTACTCATTTCACTGAAACATCGATTGAAAACAGAACTGGCACAACACCAACAGGTGCCATGACAACTGAGCACCCATTTACAAGCCAGGAACCATCTACAAGAATGGAGTCTTCATCGACAGAGGAACAATCTACATCTAATACCCCTGGTAGACCCACAGGAAGAATGGAATCAACAAGGTCGACTTCCACTCTCACCTCAAATGGAGGAACAGCCACTACCAGCGATGATCATTCCAAAACAATGAATTCCCCTACAAATACAGAGTTCTCAACAGGTTCAATGTCTACCCCACAGACTACTCATTTCACTGAAACATCGACAGAAAACAAAACTGGCACAACACAAACAGGTGCCATGACAACTGAGCACCCATTTACAAGCCAGGAACCATCTACAAGAATGGAGTCTTCATCGACAGAGGAACAATCTACATCTATTACCCCAGGTAGTCCCACAGGAAGAATGGAATCAACAAGGTCGACTTCCACTCTCACCTCAAATGGAGGAACAGCCACTACCAGCGATGATCATTCCACAACAATGAATTCCCCTACAAATACAGAGTTCTCAACAGGTTCAATGTCTACCCCACAGACTACTCATTTCACTGAAACATCGACTGAAAACAAAACTGGCACAACACCAACAGGTGCCATGACAACTGAGCACCCATTTACAAGCCAGGAACCATCTACAAGAATGGAGTCTTCATCGACAGAGGAACAATCTACATCTATTACCCCTGGTAGACCCACAGGAAGAATGGAATCAACAAGGTCGACTTCCACTCTCACCTCAAATGGAGGAACAGCCACTACCAGCAATGATCATTCCACAACAATGAATTCCCCTACAAATACAGAGTTCTCAACAGGTTCAATGTCTACCCCACAGACTACTCATTTCACTGAAACATCGACTGAAAACAAAACTGGCACAACACCAACAGGTGCCATGACAACTGAGCACCCATTTACAAGCCAGGAACCATCTACAAGAATGGAGTCTTCATCGACAGAGGAACAATCTACATCTATTACCCCTGGTAGACCCACAGGAAGAATGGAATCAACAAGGTCGACTTCCACTCTCACCTCAAATGGAGGAACAGCCACTACCAGCGATGATCATTCCACAACAATGAATTCCCCTACAAATACAGAGTTCTCAACAGGTTCAATGTCTACCCCACAGACTACTCATTTCACTGAAACATCGACTGAAAACAAAACTGGCACAACACCAACAGGTGCCATGACAACTGAGCACCCATTTACAAGCCAGGAACCATCTACAAGAATGGAGTCTTCATCGACAGAGGAACAATCTACATCTATTACCCCTGGTAGACCCAAAAAAAAAAAAAAAAAAAAAAAAAAAAAAAAAAAAAAAAAAAAAAAAAAAAAAAAAAAAAAAAAAAAAAAAAAAAAAAAAAAAAAAAAAAAAAAAAAAAAAAAAAAAAAAAAAAAAAAAAAAATTTTTTTTTTTTTTTTTTTTTTTTTTTTTTTTTTTTTTTTTTTTTTTTTTTTTTTTTTTTTTTCCCTTACTGAAAAAAAAAACTGGCACAACACCAACAGGTGCCATGACAACTGAGCACCCATTTACAAGCCAGGAACCATCTACAAGAATGGAGTCTTCATCGACAGAGGAACAATCTACATCTATTACCTCTGGTAGACCAACAGGAAGAATGGAATCAACAAGGTCGACTTCCACTCTCACCTCAAATGGAGGAACAGCCACTACCAGCGATGATCATTCCACAACAATGAATTCCCCTACAAATACAGAGTTCTCAACAGGTTCAATGTCTACCCCACAGACTACTCATTTCACTGAAACATCGACTGAAAACAAAACTGGCACAACACCAACAGGTGCCATGACAACTGAGCACCCTACAAGCCAGGAACCATCTACAAGAATGGAGTCTTCATCGACAGAGGAACAATCTACATCTATTACCCCTGGTAGTCCCACAGGAAGAATGGAGTCAACAAGGTCGACTTCCACTCTCACCTCAAATGTAGGAACAGCCACTACCAGCGATGATCATTCCACAACAATGAATTCCCCTACAAATACAGAGTTCTCAACAGGTGCAATGTCTACCCCACAGACTACTCATTTCACTGAAACATCGATTGAAAACAAAACTGGCACAACACCAACAGGCCATGACAACTGAGCACCCATTTACAAGCCAGGAACCATCTACAAGAATGGAGTCTTCATCGACAGAGGAACAATCTACATCTATTACCCTGGTGACCCACAGGAAGAATGGAATCAACAAGGTCGACTTCCACTCTCACCTCAAATGGAGGAACAGCCACTACCAGCGATGATCATTCCACAACAATGAATTCCCCTACAAATACAGAGTTCTCAACAGGTTCAATGTCTACCCCACAGACTACTCATTTCACTGAAACATCGACTGAAAACAAAACTGGCACAACACCAACAGGTGCCATGACAACTGAGCACCCATTTACAAGCCAGGAACCATCTACAAGAATGGAGTCTTCATCGACAGAGGAACAATCTACATCTATTACCCCGGTAACCCACAGCAAGAATGGAATCAACAAGGTCGACTTCCACTCTCACCTCAAATGGAGGAACAGCCACTACCAGCAATGATCATTCCACAACAATGAATTCCCCTACAAATACAGAGTTCTCAACAGGTTCAATGTCTACCCCACAGACTACTCATTTCACTGAAACATCGACTGAAAACAAAACTGGCACAACACCAACAGGTGCCATGACAACTGAGCACCCATTTACAAGCCAGGAACCATCTACAAGAATGGAGTCTTCATCGACAGAGGAACAATCTACATCTATTAACCCTGGTAGACCCACAGGAAGAATGGAATCAACAAGGTCGACTTCCACTCTCACCTCAAACGGAGGAACAGCCACTACCAGCGATGATCATTCCACAACAATGAGTTCCCCTACAAATACAGAGTTCTCAACAGGTTCAATGTCTACCCCACAGACTACTCATTTCACTGAAACATCGACTGAAAACAAAACTGGCACAACACCAACAGGTGCCATGACAACTGAGCACCCATTTACAAGCCAGGAACCATCTACAAGAATGGAGTCTTCATCGACAGAGGAACAATCTACATCTATGACCCCTGGTAGACCCACAGGAAGAATGGAATCAACAAGGTCGACTTCCACTCTCACCTCAAATGGAGGAACAGCCACTACCAGCGATGATCATTCCACAACAATGAATTCCCCTACAAATACAGAGTTCTCAACAGGTTCAATGTCTACCCCACAGACTACTCATTTCACTGAAACATCGATTGAAAACAAAACTGGCACAACACCAACAGGTGCCATGACAACTGAGCACCCATTTACAAGCCAGGAACCATCTACAAGAATGGAGTCTTCATCGACAGAGGAACAATCTACATCTATTACCCCTGGTAGACCCACAGGAAGAATGGAATCAACAAGGTCGACTTCCACTCTCACCTCAAATGGAGGAACAGCCACTACCAGCGATGATCATTCCACAACAATGAATTCCCCTACAAATACAGAGTTCTCAACAGGTTCAATGTCTACCCCACAGACTACTCATTTCACTGAAACATCGACTGAAAACAAAACTGGCACAACACCAACAGGTGCCATGACAACTGAGCACCCATTTACAAGCCAGGAACCATCTACAAGAATGGAGTCTTCATCGACAGAGGAACAATCTACATCTATTACCCCTGGTAGACCCACAGGAAGAATGGAATCAACAAGGTCGACTTCCACTCTCACCTCAAATGGAGGAACAGCCACTACCAGCAATGATCATTCCACAACAATGAATTCCCCTACAAATACAGAGTTTTCAACAGGTTCAATGTCTACCCCACAGACTACTCATTTCACTGAAACATCGACTGAAAACAAAACTGGCACAACACCAACAGGTGCCATGACAACTGAGCACCCATTTACAAGCCAGGAACCATCTACAAGAATGGAGTCTTCATCGACAGAGGAACAATCTACATCTATTACCCCTGGTAGACCCACAGGAAGAATGGAATCAACAAGGTCGACTTCCACTCTCACCTCAAATGGAGGAACAGCCACTACCAGCGATGATCATTCCACAACAATGAATTCCCCTACAAATACAGAGTTCTCAACAGGTTCAATGTCTACCCCACAGACTACTCATTTCACTGAAACATCGACTGAAAACAAAACTGGCACAACACCAACAGGTGCCATGACAACTGAGCACCCATTTACAAGCCAGGAACCATCTACAAGAATGGAGTCTTCATCGACAGAGGAACAATCTACATCTATTACCCCTGGTAGACCCACGGAAGAAGGAATCAACAAGGTCGACTTCCACTCTCACCTTAAACGGAGGAACAGCCACTACCAGCGATGATCATTCCACAACAATGAGTTCCCCTACAAATACAGAGTTCTCAACAGGTTCAATGTCTACCCCACAGACCACTCATTTCACTGAAACATCGACTGAAAACAAAACTGGCACAACACCAACAGGTGCCATGACGACTGAGCACCCATTTACAAGCCAGGAACCATCTACAAGAATGGAGTCTTCATCGACAGAGGAACAATCTACATCTATTACCCCTGGTAGACCCACAGGAAGAATGGAATCAACAAGGTCGACTTCCACTCTCACCTCAAACGGAGGAACAGCCACTACCAGCGATGATCATTCCACAACAATGAGTTCCCCTACAAATACAGAGTTCTCAACAGGTTCAATGTCTACCCCACAGACTACTCATTTCACTGAAACATCGACTGAAAACAAAACTGGCACAACACCAACAGGTGCCATGACAACTGAGCACCCATTTACAAGCCAGGAACCATCTACAAGAATGGAGTCTTCATCGACAGAGGAACAATCTACATCTATTACCCCTGGTAGACCCACAGGAAGAATGGAATCAACAAGGTCGACTTCCACTCTCACCTCAAATGGAGGAACAGCCACTACCAGCGATGATCATTCCACAACAATGAATTCCCCTACAAATACAGAGTTCTCAACAGGTTCAACGTCTACCCCACTGACTACTCATTTCACTGAAACATCGACTGAACACAAAACTGACACAACACCAACAGGTGCCATGACATCTCACCTGCCATTGACGAATCAGGAAACGACTACAACTATGCAGACTTCGTCAACAAAACAACAAACTACATCTGTTATGACAGAGACAACGACAGCATATACTTCATCATTTCCAACTTCAAAGGCTTCAACCTCAGTGGAAATCTTATCTACAAAGAAATTTACAACAGTCAGTCATTTAACATCAATTATCCCAATAAAACCAACTGTCACTGTGACAACATTAACTACACCTCATCAGTGCGTTAACTGTATTTGTACCAGCGGTAACTGTACATTCAACGTGACGCTCGGAAGATGTCACTGCCAATGTCAAAAGTTTATCGTTGGAGATACCTGCTCTTTTGGAGAGAATGACACACCTGCTCATATTGGTATGTTTCTCATGCTCAATTATAGTTTCACAAAATATTCTATCAACTGAACAAAATAAATTATTCCAGAGACATGTTTTAAGATTTCAGCACTATGTTCAAATGTGTCTGATTCTTTACATTAACATTTATTACCTCAGTGTTAAATGTTATCCCAATTCTATTATGATTTTGCCGTATACATTTAAGGATGTCATCTTTCTTTTGCAGATACCGGAGCACTACCAACTCGAAAAGCTTCTTTTACTTTGGAAATCGGTGTCACTTTTAATCCAGCATTTAACCAGCTCAACTCAACTCTATCATTAGACTTCATCAAGAAATTAGAACGGGAGGTAGATTATTTTTTTTATTGTTTCATTACATAGTGATTAGTAGTATTTTGTTTCTATAAGTATTTACTCATGAATCGTCTTCTTTTTTCATCATTTGGGTTAGCCTCTATGATGTTTTTGATATTGATGTTAAAAAAAAGCATTCATTGTTACAATCATGCTTTTACAACTTCCTTCTTGTGTTGTAGCTTAAAGCCATATGCAAAGAAGCAGATCCATCAACCTTTAAAAGCGTAAAAGTCATCAAGTTAACGTAGGTTTTCCCTGAACATTACAATTTAATTGTGCTTTCACCAAGCTGTGTTAATAAAATTTTTTTTTTTTTTTTTTTTTTACTGTAGGCCAGGGAGTGTTGTTGCAGAGAGTGTGACAGAGTACATCTACCCAAACAATGAAAAACAAATCCAGTTTATCAACGGACAGCTTGATGGGGTGTTGAATGATACCTTGCATAACAAAAGTAACCTTGATAACATTTCCCGGGCCTTTAACAATTCCAGTGTGCAGTTAAATGCACTCACCTTTCAGCCGCCTCAGATTAAAAGTAAGTAAACTCTTTGTCAGTTCTAACTATTTTTCTTACTGCTTTTTCACAGTGAGTGTTTTGTCATTCAATATATGTCCAAATTTCCACATTTGTGTTGTGATACTTGTACATAATGATAAATACATCAATTTTCATTAGACATTTCAGATCTGGAGCATTTTGTAAACTGCTCTCAGTTTGCCAATTACACTGCTGAGGTTGTTAATGGCAAATGGCAGTGTGCTGGTCCTTGCAAAACAAACCGTGACTACTGTCATCAACATGGAGAATGTCACAATGATATTGAAAAAGGGCCAACCTGTAGGTAAGCAAAAACATCTCTGTTCATTTTTATTGTAAGGAGCATAAATATGTCTTTTTGCTTGTAATATTAATTGTATTAATGGAAATTCATTTTTGTGGCTCGTCACTCCAGTTGCTTCAATTCTAGCCTTAAACAGTTTTATGGCCCACGGTGTGACCTCTTCCATTGGGGTCCAGGTTTCTACGGTGCACTGTTTGGATCATTGGCAGCAGCACTTCTGCTCTTGATTATCATCGTCATTGCCATCATCATCAAAAAGGGGCACATAGGCATTTGGTGGGTGACTATTTAGTAAAATGCAAATGGTCAACAAATTATTATTATTTCTTGTTGCCTTTCTTGTTGTATAAAAGTTACAAACATTGCCATTTGAAACTAATGAAACTGTCTTTTCTAGGAAAAGAAGAAACTCCTATAACAGGAGACTGTCTGCTTTTGAGGAAGATTTCTTTGACTTCTCTATTACAGGTGTAGTGAGGATCACTGAACTATTTTTAAAAATGTAAATATTTTCTCAGCAAGGAATCTAACATTTGTAGTTTCAACATTATCATACTTTTTCCTCAGGAGATCACAACTTGGGATTTACAGGCACTTACAGAGCGTATTAGGCCGCACGTAAAACATGTTGACAAACAATTACAGGTATTCTTGTTTATTATTCTGGTACCTACACAAGACAGAGAAATGAGTGTAGGTTAAATGTTGATGATGATAATAATAATAAGTGATTGTTCTTGTGTGCTTCCAGGTCCTAACCAAACGTCCAGAGGTTCTGAACATCAACCCTAGATGAAGGCTACATACAACAACATTTTTGTTTTAATTACAATGGTTTTCCATACTAGCAATAAAGAAATCGACAGATGAATTTGAGCTAACAACTTTATATTGCACATGATCTAATATACTAATTTGTTGTGATATTTATGACTTTATTTATATTAATTGTAATTAAGTAGCCTCCTGTACCCTTATATAAAAATGTCTATTTACGCCACCATTCGTATAAAAAATGGGTCCTCATTACAGAACATTAAGATGTTTAATTGTATGTTAATTCTTGTCAATGAGCAATGCTGCTCTGCAGTATTGAGAATCACAAAATAAAAATGTAATTTAATTTTTTTTTTTTATTCTGTCCTTTCTTTGCTCACTGCTAGGCACATTACAGACCTGGTGGCTCTTGCTGCAAGCATTGTTCTGAATGTCAACATTTACTAAGAACGCACAAAAAATGTTATTATTATTATTATTATTATTATTATCACCATCATAAAAAGGTAAATGCTCCGAATGCATATAGATGTAACAAGAGCAGCTGTACACCTGCATTAAGAATACAATTAGATTTTCAGGGTTACATGATAGTTGTCTTTTTGATATTATTCAAGAAAATGCAAGGGCTACCAACTTGCCACTTCTCATATATTGTCTAATATCTGCAAAAAATGCACTTGCCATAGCAGATACTTATTTACTTAAACTAAGTTACTTAAACAGTTATTTATTGAGGGCATCAAATCTTTGTAACGTACACAAACAAACATTAAAGACATACAAGTCATAAGCCAGCCTCTAGGGATCCTGTTTGTGTCCATTAGTGTAAAACATGTTGGTCACCACCACCAAGCCTAAGAGGGTAACAGATACCAGCATCCCTCAAAATCAGGCAGTATATTGTCCTGTCACTAGATGGCATACACACGCTCATTTGAATTATGCTTTGCCTTATGTGAACAGAGAGGCACAGAAACAGAGGGAATTAAATTACATTTGAATGATCTATAAAGCGAACGAGAGTGATGTTAATATATGTCATCGTTTAATTAACCTAAGCAGTGACTTATCTCTGTTCTGTTGTAGAATTGGGACTGTGTACTGTCATCATCAGGTGATAACAGCTTTATCAGCACTGTAACAGACCAGTATTGCTTGGTCTTGGTGGGATATTGTTTTTAAACTATGCTACTGTACCTGGAAATGCTGGAGCACATGGACCGCTGCTGGTCCGCAACAGAAGCTCACTGCACGTCTTTCCAGCTGAGCCATTCATGACTATTTATGTCCACCTAGTGGCTAAATCCAAAGACGCAATTTCTTTACCTTCAGATGATGTACTATTTTCTTTACGAGCACTCTGACCCGAGTAAAATTTTACCAGCAGCACTCAGTCGGAGTTAAATATTTATTTATTTACAGCTCTGTTCATCCACCACAGTAAATGGCAGGAAGAACAACATCAAAATTCAATGCACACAATAGAATTAATTAGCAGATTATTGCAGATTATCAATTTGCTTGGTTTTTTCTTGGGGGGGGGGGGGGGATGTGATGGGAATCAGAATAGTAATAGCTGACATAAAACAGCAACAACAACAAAAATAATTCATGGGTATAACCAAAAGTGTATCTATATAAAACAGATACGAGGGACACACGAGTGTGTGTGTTTGTGTGTCTCAGCCAAGGTTCTCATATTTTTTTTATCCTGTGACACAAAAACCTGAAAGCCTGTTACCCCTTTCCCTTAATTAATGAGAAAAGTTTCTTCATACTTAAATGTGGAATAAAATTGCAGATATATTATAAACCAAAAATGAGATTTTTTGCATGTCTTTATTATTAACATTATATTACTATTGAGGACATCTTACTTTGTTATTGTGTGTATATAAAAGTATATCTGCTTTATTTAATTGGTTGGTGCTTAGAGGAAGATCCATCCACCTTGTGACTCAGGTAGCAGTGGCAGTTGTGCATATCGCAACAAACACCAGATAAGGACATGTAAAACATGTAGTAACTAATTCATCCTGCATACCCACACAACCTCCTGGACTGGAAAATGAATCCAAACCAGAAGTGACAAAAACTGCAGGTCGTGGAATGGCCTGCGGCTGGATCCAAAAGGGAGTCAATTGTTAAAATGCCTAGCTAATTCAGCCGATTCGAGTCACTGAACTTGACCTTTCGACTGCATTTGTAGTGTTGGTGGCTTTTTGAGAACATTTTCATGCAATGTGCCAGTATTGAATGAGTTTTTCCACGGATATCAGGAACTGTAATGTCCTTGTTTCATAGAAACTAAGCTAAATCTTGGAATAATTCTACCAAGTAGCGCAGTTCTAACCGCTAATGTTAATTGCTGATCTGACAATACAGACTACTGTGGCAAGAAGAAAAAAACACTGAGGCTGTGCTTTATGGTGAATAATGCACAAATTGAAAGAGTGGATTGCATTGCATTTCAAAATATGCATTTCCTGTCTCGTTAGCTTAGCTTGTTGTACTAAAAGACAAGGACAACATTCATTTTACCTGAAATTAGCATCCCAATTAATATCCCACTCAATTACTGATGCGCCTTACAAACCGAGCAAGCTAGCTTTAGCTACTAACTGTTCGTAATGTTGTAATGCAGCTAAAGGAGCATACAGCAAAAACAGGTTAAAAAGGTGCACGGCAGTAGTGCTAGTGACTTTGCTACAAGTTTGCTGACAAATGTCATTCGGAGAGCTGAAACAAGCACAGCTTCCAACTGGTCATACCACTCTTCGGCTAACTGAATCAGCAACCGAAGAAGAGAAAAAACAATAACATCACCTAATACAGCCATAATAATTTATATGCCTTACCTTTGTTGTTTTATGAAGTCGTGCTCCATGACAGATCAATGCTGCTATCGCTTACTCCAATGTCTCTGGGTCATCCTGAGTCGATTCCTGAGTCGATTCCAGCTGTCAGTATCCATTTCCATGGCAGGGAGGAGTAGAGGCCCTTTTCACAGCGGCCATTTTGACATGTCACTCCAGGGTAAACACAGGTGTATTTAATAACCTTTGCTATGGCCCTGTTCCATTAAGGCTGGCCCTGGTATGCATGCTGGCTCACTCAAATGATCGTGACAAACTAAATAGAATAGGGTCATAATTAATTTTTACTCAATTAGACTTGAGTTTGCCTGCTATGAAATGTCAAAATGGCCACTGTGAAAATGGCCTACCTGCACTAGAGATGAGGGTCTGACTGAAGAGTCGGTTATTTGAACTGAGTTAATTCACTGAGTTGGTAGAATCGGCAGCAAATAAGTCAGTTCTTTGACAAATGTACAGTTTTCCTTTCATCTGTCCCAGTAGCTGCAAATTCAAAACCCACCTTATTGCCAAGCCTAGGCAGGAAGCCCATCTTGTTCTGTGGTGTTTAACATGAGTCTCCTGGTCCACTGGCGCCCCTACTGGCTATATAAAGCAGCTGCAAATCAGACCAAAATTACAACCGGTCCCATGAACCACCACTCACCGGTCCCATCGTTATTGCAAGGATTTAATGCATCCAATGAAGCGGCGGAAATTAATTATTTATATGTAAAGCACATTTAAAACAACAAAGGGACTTATAAGCTGCTATGAAGGTAAGAATTGGACTGTTGGTGGGCAGATGAGAGGAGTAGCCCGTTTTATTACAGGTTTTAGTGCACAGTGTAGTTTGTTAATGGAGTGGTGGATATGAAATTTTAATGCATAGTCAAACCAAATTAAGCTTTATTTATAGAGCACATTTACAAACAACAGGATGGACAAACAAACAAAAAGCAAAGAGTGATGTAACAACGACCTGTGCAGAGATCTCACAAGTCTTACTTTAAGCCAGAAGCATAAGGTTTGAGATGTAAACAAGGTGTTGTGTTACTACACATCTTTGTTTATAGCAACATTTGAGGTGATTTTGATTATGCATCTTTATCTATCTATGCAGCACTTCAGTTTTGTGTTAAGGGCCGGAAACAGGCATGCTCTCTTCCACTCAGACAACTGCAGACTAATCAGAAGAGGCTGTACAGCAATTCATGAGGCAATAGTCATAATTACTCTAATCATTCTTCATCATTAAAACAAGTTTGGACCACTTGTCCATCAGCAGTGCCAGCCAAGGACTTTTAACAGCAGATAGAACTGGAAGTTGTGATCCACATAGTTGATGCCTGAATTGAAGCCAAGTCATTCTCAAAATCCAATGGTATATTTTAATAAAAGACTGAAGTTGTGTTGAAACAATAAAGCTCATTCAGGAAACAAAGAGCTTTAAGAAGACAGAATCGACAACAGTTTATTTGGCCAAGATTAAAAAAAACAAACCAAATGTCATGAAAATGTTGAAAGTGGAATCTTAGCATGTCAGAGTCAGGGACTAGACCAGAACAATGAGTTTTAGCTTGGCTCAGAAGCTAATCACAGACCACACGCTTTCATCTGGCACTTGATCTTTCTTGTCCTCAACAGACATTCAAAGTGAACAGCCGTCTTCAGTTGCCATAGTAACCACCCATGCTGCCGCCTAGCAGCTCATACTTGAACCAGGTGAAAAGGGTTGGCAGGTGGCCTGTGTAGTCCGATCAAGACGATTTTGATAAATCAATTCCTATCAAACGAAACCTAGAGAAATGGTCACCGCCTTGCTGAGGGGTTATGATGGACACTGTTACTGCAGCTGGATTGCTGCTCATTTAGTCATTGATTTGACCTCTAATGCTCCATGTGGCTCGCGGGTGGTTTGGGCTCTATGCCCAACCACATGGACTCAAGTCAAGAGTAAAACACTTGCAACATTGATACATGCTTCAAACAACCCGTGGGCTGGCTGCCACAGAGCATCCAGTCATGCAGGAGGAGACCATGTTAGAACCAGGAAGCGGAAGGCAATGCCCTGTACACCTGTCAGTCGACCATTGTAAGCCACCCTTCTTTCTCTGGATAGAGGCCAGTCACAATAAGGCACAGCATGATGGTGTGTGAGTGATAAAACAGGCCAAACAGCTGAGTTGAGAGGTCAGGCTTGACAGATTCAAAGAAACAGAATGAAGGCAAAGCTCATAAATAAGTCAATTTATTTTTGCTTTCTTTTTAAAGAATACATATGCATCAACTACTCATAACAACACATGGAATTGTTAAATACTGTACACAGCATACTGTACTCTCCCAGTGCATGTCTTCACCACAGCAGAGAAGTTATTTCATGATAAACTAGTCTTCATTCAGTTTTATTATTTCTAATAAGACATATGAATACTTTAAGATTAAATAGTATCAGTGTATAATGTAAACATTTTTTTCAGACATTTAAGTCAAAAGCAACATTGGGTTGGCAAGGTTTTGTGAGCAGGAGGGAGAGAAAAAGTATATTTCAATGACGGTTTGACCTTAGCAGTTATGTTTCCCAAACTGTGTTCGATACCAAGGCTTACTTCAATACATGTGCTACATTTTCTATATCATCCTGATGCTTCTTGAATAATCTACAACAATAAAAATTCATATATTTTCTAGGCTGCCAGCAGCCAAAGTCTCTCAGACCACACCCACTGCAATCATGTAAGGCAGGAATGCATGAGCAGAACAGGAAAGTCTGTGTCAGGTAGGTAAACCCTGCACCGTCTTTGTAATGCGTATGTATTAATAGGTTAGCCCAACATCTCCATGAGCAGAGATCTCTGTCATCTAAAAATCTCTAAGGACATCCGGTTAGAACCGACTTTGTCCTGCTCTTTTACTCTTAAGTGTACCTGAATTTAAAAAACTGTGAGATCACATATGGAGCTGGTTACCTCATCCTGTGTAGATTATAATTTCAGATTTTGCCTTTATTAATGGGGAGTATGTGAAATATAGGATATATATATATATATATATATATATATAAAAAAAGGGAGGTAGTACTTGAGGCAAATTAGTTCCAAGCAACGACTCACAGCTTGACCAAAAATAAGCTCATCCGACTGTATGATGGAATTTCAGTAAGAACAGCATACATTCACTTTAGGTTCACAGGCCAATTTCTGTGCAACAAAACAGACCTGGACACCGAAAGATAGCAATCACAAAAAAAAAAAAAAAAAAAAAAAAAAAAAAGGGGGCTGTACTAGCAGGCGCTGCAAAAATAAGCAGAGCACAGTAACAAGTATGGTTGACAGTTTTCTACCAAATGTAGAAAGTCATATTTTTCTTAAATGTCTCACCAGAACACTTTTCCAACTGATGCTCACATGCACATTTACACCAACACATCCACACACGTACATGCACACAGACGCACTCGTCAACAACACTCAACCACACCGTATAAGCTGCACTAGCCATTCCAATGGAAACATGCGTAGCTACCAGGTAATGTACCCACCTCTTAGTACAAAATGTACCGTGTGGGAAACATTTATATTTACACAGATATAATGGACTGAGTAAGACTGAAACAAGGCAAGGAAACCATATCAGTGTCCGTATATAACAGCAAACAGAAAAGAGATTTGTGTGCTAGCATCCTTCATTTCGTTAAAAATTAATTGCATTTAGACTTCATATTATCACAAAACATCCTCAACCTTCCAGACACAGAAAACACTAAGCACATGAGGTTCAAGGCCTGCTTGTACCTTCTGACTGTACCACGTCATCAGCAAAAACAGCACAATATTGAATTTCATGAAATTAAAAGAAAAAAAAAAAACTATCAAAAATAAGCTCTACAATGTTGAATCACAATCTATAGTCTGAGATAGTTTTTACGTAAAGTATCTCGGTTGTGATAGCTATTCCAACATTACCAGTAACTGAATACAGTGCGCACAAACCCTGTGTGTTCAGAATACACAGGGAATTAAAAAAAAAAAAGCAGCAGTTTGAGGGTTGTTAGCATCCAGTTTCACCATTTTTTTTCAAGTGGTTTTTGCTCATGTACAGTAGAGTCCTCTGCTACTTCCACTAAAACTTTTCAAACTAAATCCACATGTGCTTTCCTCCTGGTGTGACAGTCCCATTCTGAGTCTGATACATCTGTATTGCGAGTTGCAGGGCTTTCCATGACCCGGAGAAACCTCTCTACATAAGGGGAGTCCACGAAAGCCGGCCGCTGAGGCAGGAGATAATAATGTGTGGTGCTGGCCTTCTTGCCGTTCTCCAGAACAGGGAGGATGCAGGGGGAGCCCTCACTGTTCTGTCTCATTAAACCCCGACAGCTTACATATTTGGGATCAGGTGCAAAGCTTTGGGTTGTGGGCATCACACCATTAATGTATGTTGGGAGGCTCTTGGGGCTGGGGGTGCGGGAGCTGCCTCTGGACAGAGGTTCCCTTGGGGGCACCTTGGGCGGTCTGTCCTCATCGCTGTATGCACCAGACGAGACCTCTGCTGACCAGCGGCGGTAGTCTCCTGTCTTGAACGGTCGTGGAGGGATAGGGGGTGGCACCTCCGCCTTATCCATACTTTGGGTGTGGCGTTTGTGGCACGTGAGGCGCAGCAGCGAGGGTTTGTTAAGGGATCCGGCCGGGCCTGAGTGCGAGCGTCTCAGCCTCCTCTGAGCTTTGTCCTGCTGTCTCTGACAGACCACTGGCTCAGGTGGTTCCTGTCGCTGCACCTCATGCTGTTCTCGCACTTCCTGTGGAGGATGTGCCTGATGGTGCTGTTGGGGCTGCCTCGGGCTTTGCGGTCCCAATGGGCCGTCGTAGTAAGCATAGTTAATCTGCCCACAGTCCCTGAAGCTCCTTCGACTGGGGACTCCATATCGAAAAGGAGACGATTTGGAACATTGATCAGATACCAGGCAGCGACTGTCGTCTGAACTTGTGAAGAATTCTACCTCATTGTCCATAGCCTGCTCAGGGGACATGTCCGTGTGTGGAGGGATGGGAGGCAGAGGCTTGGAGCATCTGCCGGGCGTCTGCGGCGGACTACTGCACTCGTACACCGAAAGCCTCTGGAATGAGGGGACCACCTGGTCGTCATCGGCAGGACTTGGGGTGGATGGTTCAGCACTGCAGGACAGGGAGAGATGGGAGGGCCGGGACTTCTTTGGAGGTAATCTCTGTGAGCTGGGACTGTGTTTCTGTCCTGTCAGAGAGAAAATAACAAATCACATTAATGCCACATTATTAATTCAAATCAAATGAAGTACAACTTTATTACATCCTGTAAAAAAGGACTACAAGCTTTCTCTAGATTTCTGAGAAACCACTTTCTATATCCAGCATGTATGTAGCAGATGATTCAAAGAAACACATCCAAAGCAGCATTTGTGTATTTCTAGAAGCTCCTGGACTTACTTTCATGACTTAGAGACGGTGGAGGTGGCACTTTATGTTGGACACGAGAGCGGTAATCCGAGTGTGCAGTGTCCATACTGAAGTAGAAGCTGTTAAAAAAAAGAAAAAAATTATTAGTACCAGTTTAAATAAACCACATAATGGTAATATACAGATCTCAGACTGAACTGAAACATAAAAGTGAAGTATGTCATGCTGTTAAAGCATCTTCCCCTAACGAACTGCTAGTCTTGGCCTCTGAACACTCACTTGTCCACCTCATGCCGATAGCTGCAGGACGGTTTGGATCCAGCCATGCTGTGACAGTAGCTGGCCCTCAGGAAGGGGTTTTCTATGGGAAAAGAGATCTCCTGGGCAGTCAGGCCCACTGTGGACATGCTCCAGGCACACTCGGGTCGCATCAAAGTCAGGAAACACTGGCTGTCTCTGCTTCTGGTGTACCTGTAACACAGCCAAGACACATCCATGAATGACAGCGAAAGGAGGCTGAAAGCAAAAGCAGATGAAGAGAAACAGAACATGTGGCAGCACATTGTAAAACACTCTCAGAACGCAGAGCCCACATCCTTCACTGAAGGAAGACATGCAGTCCTGATATCAGAATGGAGAGCAAATTATACAGATCTCCCCTTTCTCCCCACTGTACCAGATATTTAGTTATGGGCTCACGCTTTGTGATGCTTTTCCTTCTAAGACGACAATCCTTTGTGAATCAACAAAAGCTCGCTTGGAAAACCAACACACGGAAAGGACAGAGCACTCAACACTCAAACTTCTGTCAGAAGCATTCAGTTGACCCAAATAAGAATCAAAGATCTTAATGTAATAATATCTCTTTGTTCTTTCAGTGTTCTTTATTTAACTTTATTCCTTTGACAGTGCACAATGTTTAAATTGATAGATAAACACAAGCATTAATCTTCACCAGCTCACTGTGGGATCTTTACACTTCAACTATAGCCGCAGATTCTATAAAAGCCTAAATTCAACACAGCAGTCTCAGGTGTGAACTCATTAATCAACTTCTATTTGTACAGACGGGGCCTCCACTCTTAATACGTTTATTTTAAACCCGGACAGTGCTGCGCTCCGGTGCTGCAATCTCGCTTGTACTGAAGAGCAGAGGAAGGGGCTCCTCCGGTTACCAAAGATATACCTGATGTTGCAAGAACTCCTCAAGTCAAATGACCTGAATGTTCGTGTCATGTCAAGTATGTGTCAGAGCTGAGTCAAACAATGTGCACGATATTCAGAGGGGAGGAAACCCGGCAGCATATTGATTTTTATGGGGTAGGCGATACACCGGATGTAAATCCTGATCTGATATTTTTCCTTCACAGTTCAGCACGTCGCAATTTTGTTATAGTTTGGAAAATGTTGTATTAATGTATGCAGGGCCTTTAGATTTCCACCCACGTGTGTCATGACTAACTCAAGCGTCTTTTCTGTACACATCCGAGTTCACAACGTCACCCGCCTTGCATTGTTGCGGCAAATCCTCTCATGACAACAGCACGCTATCGTAAGTCCTACTTTTCAGAATGCGGCAAAACAGGTGCATCCATCGGCCATGGTGGTCATCTCCTCTGGACACCGCAAATGAGGTGCGTGCACACCCGGAGACACGCTGTCCTCCTTATAATGTTGGGGTGATGACTGAGGAGAACACGGCCTCCTCGTTCCCGGTCTCCTATGAGCCATATTTATGCGCTGCCCTGACAGCTGGTGAGAAACAAAGCTCTAAAACAACAGGAAGCCCGGGGCATCAGCGCGAGCCAAACTGCCCAACAAGGCATGCGATCCCCCATGCCCAGGGCCGTCGATTCGGTTCGGCGGGGATGGGAAGCAACATGATCCTCGATAATGAACCCCAGGGGCTTGTGCTTCCTCTCGCAACAGGTGCAAAGACTGTTCATCCTGGCAGTTAACTCGCAGGAAGATTACGGGCAACGGGATTAAACAAATGATGTGTCATGCAGAGCATTAACCCTCTTCAGGGGTAATTGACTTTCAAGTTAATTCACCATCATTTGAGGCCGGAGGACGCGAGCCTATATATGGTCAGGTCTGGATTTTTTTACAAATAGGTTGGACAATGAGAGTGTGAAGATAACACATGGCCCATGAGTGCTGGGGAGGACGAGGTCTGGTGGGGTGAGCGCTGGTGTAGAACATCAGGAGATAGCCTGCTGCTGTTGATCCGGGATAGTAGTAGTCACACACACACACACACACACACACACACACACACACACACACACACACACACACACACACACACACACGCACATAGGCAGACCTTGAAAGAAGGAGTTCACACCCCGCTCACGACACCCCTGCAGCGGTTTCCGAGCAACCATACCCGCTCTACCTGTGCGGCAAGCAAACAGCGCGCACACCCCCTCACTTTACCGGATTGAGATAATAATGGTTAAAAGCCCTCTAGCAGGCAGGTGACTCACACCACAACACACACGGCAGCTATCTGGCAAGGCCAGAAGGGATGATACAGAATGTTATTCCCCCTTTTTGTTTAAGCGGAAAAAAAATACACCAATATATACATATATATCATGGATAAATTAAAGATTAAAAAGCAGGCTGGGCTTCATGTTTGCAATCGATCAAAATGGATGTGAAAGATTAAACTATGTACATCCATCATTTAAAAACTAGTCAGTCTGTACACGTATTCAAATTTAAATTTCCAGTTTATTTGTTTTGTTGTTGTCAGAATTAAACATGTCTGTTTAAAGACACGGTGCTCCTCTGAACGGCTTAGACAATCAAACACAAATATAAAACCAATGAGCCTGATCGTGTTGCACCAATCAGTGGGTGCCTGTCGTGTTGGCACCAACATACAAAACAAAACACAGCTCTTAACAGCGAGCCAACATCGGACATTTCAAATCACACTCCGAACTCACCCAAATAACTCCGCGGGGCTCCTCCGCTGACTCACTCCTACACTCCTCTTTTTTTAGGGGGGGATATACCTTCCTCGGGGTTCTCTTTGATTTATTTGGGTGTATAGTCTTCCGGCCGCATCAGGGGGGGACGGGGTGCCAGCGATTTAGTGGCGCTCCGGCTAAACTGTGACACTTTTAAGATAAGTCTAGTATTGTAGCGAGCAACGTCCTATAAGCTCCACCACACGAGAGGAGCGCTGGCTCCGCCCCCAACACTTGCCCCTTAAAGGCGCAGTGCTCCTTTTCTGCAGCCTACGTGCAGCGGGAAGAGCTGGACGAGCTGAGCGCTTAATGGGGGAGTGCAGAGGCACCCATGAACGTATACACGGGTCTAATTCAGGCGTTAAATTAACTTCGATCAAAGTGTGCTTAGATGCAACCACAGATAAACCTGCTCCAGTGGGACAGCAGGGGATACAGTAAACACCTCGGCAATTAGCCTGTTAGAATATGCAGCCAGCTCTGTTAATAGGCTACATTATCATGCAGCTCAGTTGGGATTGGTTGATGCAGTGGAGTGATGTTAACTCAGAGCTGTATACTGTGCAGTGCGGCGGTAAAAGTAATAATTATGAGCTGACACACCGTGCTGTTGGTTTAACTTCCCATTGCGATGACCTATATTACAGCTCGAATGCGTCTCCTGTGCAACAGCGAGCGTACGTGCTTGCAAGTAAAAAATTAAACCGCACGGGTCTGCAGGGAGACAGAGGCGATGGGGATGGCTCCGGGTTAGATAACGCAGACTACGGGCAAAGCAACACAGATAGAAACACTCTTATCTGCACAGCTGCTTGCTGAATGGAGCCCATATTGTTTAGCTGCTCACTTATCAGATCAGATTCTTTTTGCTGGACCTGTTCTCTGTTTACCTGACATGAGGTTCACTTAAACACGGCACAATTATAAAACCCAGACAACAAGGTCGTTGTAAATAGAGTTTTTCTTTGTTTCAGTGGAGGGTCATATGCGAATAATCTTGTATGTGCCATCCCTCAGGCTCACACCCTCTATTTCCTGTCACTTAGCCTACTTAGATCTTAAGTGGTGTTGTATTAACTATGTCACCTAACCTAACCGGGCTATACAAACCCAACACTGACATGCACGCTAACCAAACACGGCGATACAATGGCTACAAACAACTCGTGAGTTGAATCAATAGTGGCAGAAAGCAGAGGTGTGTGCGGAGAGAGAACAGAGTGTTCTTGTGCCTGAGTTCGTAAATCCTTTACAGCTCAGGCACAGGGGGCCCCCCCAAACCCAAATGGCTTATCATTACATGGACCAGGCCATTGCTAATCCCACTTTATAATTTCAGGCACATTTTTGGGATTCCCTGGGCCAGTTGTGACCAGCAGAGGAAGGGGTTTTGGGTCGGTGAGGTTTACAGTTTGTGTTTTTTGATTATTAATGACTTAAATACTTTATCTGGTGGATGGTGCAGGAAATACTCACCTATAACAATAAAGGTACTTTTGAAAACGTGAGAGCAATGAAATGTAACAAGTCCAATTCAATAAAGCATGTTTGAATGTTTCTTCCTGACTTACATCTCTGAATCTGTTAAGCTCTTTCCATGTTTCAGTCACAGACACAGAAAAATAGGCTTCACTTCAAACTGTCTCTCCTCCCACATCAGCCTCCCTCCCCTCCCTGCTTGTGAGCCACATCGTGATGTCATCCGTCACAGGAAGTTCCTTATAAAGTTAGTCAGGGAGAAAAAAAAAAAGAAAAGAAAAGAAAAAAAAAGTTTGTCAGGGAGGGAGATAAGCACCCACAGCCAGAGGCAGCTCTGATGAGTTTGAGATGACAGAGAAATTGTGTCAAAGAGGATATCCTCCTCTGGAAAAATGATGCTGCCTTTTCTTTGCTTCTGCTTCATGACTCACACTGAGATTTATCCACCACATCCAGCATCCTCCCGCCCCCGAAAAAAAGTGACACCTTCGGTTCGTTTTCCTTTCAGCTGCACTTGGCGCGGAAAGGAATTTCTCTTAGTGACTCGCGCTCCGATACAATGGTATACTTATGTAGCGACGCTTCCGTCTCTGAGCTTCTTATGTCTCTCACCAACAGGAAGGGTGGAGTTTAGTTGGAAAAGAAAAGAAAAAAAAAAACCTCTATCATCACTGTAAATGATCTATTCACTATGGAGGTCACAGCATTGATTGCTCCTGCCTGCTGAGGTAATTGAATTACGTGCATAATTAGCCTACGTGCAAAGTTCACACTGATATAAACACAGCAGCTGAAGGTTCAGCGCTGTAGTAAGATGACGTCAAGCCTGTGTGTCAAAATGTCACTGAATAGGTGTTGTACTAGGTATTTTTCTACTTGACCCTAGTTAAGTAAAACTAGGGTTAAGTAGAACTAAATAATCTGTATGTAGCCTTTTATATTTTTATCCAATTAATTTGAAAGAAAACTTTCAAAACCTTTATAAAAACAATCTAATTCACTTCCATTATACTGTATTTGGTTCATGGATAAAAATCTATCTAAAAACTATGAGGAAGGATGTGGAGTAAGTAAGAACAAATACATTTGTGACTCTAGAAATGCGCTAAATAATCAAGTTTTCATTTTCATTCATATAAGCATAGACAGTGTTGGTCAGTTCTTAACGATCCACAGAGAAATGCAACAGAAGCCCACAGAAAACATACATTTTTCACGCCGTCGACGAGCTGCGTGTCCAGCCGCTGCAGCTGGGAGCACCGCAGCCGAGGCTCAGGCTGACACAGCGCCGTGTATTACTTCTGGATCGTGGTTTGGTCTGGCAGACCCACACACACTTGGCTGCTGCCGTGGAAACAAAACACAATTCCCCAAGCAACGGGCTGTCATCTCTCACTACAATGTAAATATGACCATATTAAAGCACTCCTACTTGT
Organism: Chelidonichthys spinosus; assembly: GCA_029853015.1. Classification (NCBI taxonomy): domain Eukaryota; kingdom Metazoa; phylum Chordata; class Actinopteri; order Perciformes; family Triglidae; genus Chelidonichthys; species Chelidonichthys spinosus. The sequence goes on along the minus strand of CM056822.1, from coordinate 7,562,181 downwards.
TAGCCATACCAAACTCCTGAGAATCCCCCAGCTGCTTCACTTATTAATCACTTCCTGCGTTGGTACAAATACTTCTGGGAAATAGAGGGATTTCATTGTAAATTGCCTCACGCGCAGGTATTTTCTATTTCGGAGAGCAATATAATCAAAAGCAGCAATAACGAGTCATCATTGCATCACTCCTCGACATTGTTATGTTGAGTGGTTCAAGTACGGCCATAGCCTGCTGTTAGTAATGGGTGGAGCGAGCCACACCGCCTCCTTGATGATGACAGGGTGTGTTTAGTCTCCATGACCCGAGGATCACTTTAGACGTAGACTGGGGGAGTTACTGGCAAGCTCATCCTCTGACGGAGGCTGAATTAAAGTAGTGATTATGATGGCTGAATATTAGTGAGGCTAACATACTGTAATAATTCTTCTTTTTTTCTTGTGTAGGAGTAAAATGAATGGGAACATATACTCACAGTCACACATAATCCCTATGCAGACACCCACAAAAAGGCTCTCAGTTGTGTGTTTGGGGAGAAGCTGTGAAAACGACAGCTGTGGCGTGATGGAGAACGTCACGCTGATTTGACTTTCTACAGCCGCTGGTTCAAAGCCAACTCTGCTCACAGGCTGCACCACTGGAGCTCCACAGGATTGACTGACACAGATGGAAGCCGGCTCCTAATATGCCTTGTTTCCGGCCTCACAACTCATATTCAGTGTACAGAACATCTGCCCACGTTTGCCTACATTTTCATTTTCTGTTCTGGCTGCATTATTGAATCCTTAAGGGTCTTGCGAAGAAAAAAACATTACCCCTCTCCCGCAATGTAACGCCTGTATTGAATTTCAAACGTCCAAAACAGGAGTTTCTGGCATTTGGCCGATGACTATGCCAGGTTTCCGGTGTTTTTGATGTCAGCATGTAGAAGAGTACATTCAGGTTTTTTCTTAATGTAGCAATCTATTAATCTTAAGTAACAACTGATTGCTTGGGGAATCCACTCTTCCCCTCACTTCCTGGTTGAGCTTCACTCAGGAGGGATATTAGAAACACAGCACACAGCAGGACCCAAGGCCAACGGCTCTGCTGATAAAGATTTCAGATGTTCTCCACGAAGAAGATCAGCAGGCTTGCCATCAAAAGGGGACACTTCTAAAGGGGAAAGGTATAAATCAGCAGCCACCGGGTTAAGAAAGCATTGCTCTCTTGGTGCACTAAGAGGACAGGAAAAACACATGTTTCGTGGAGGATGCAGTACACAGATGAGCTGCACTTAGTGAAGTGAACAAGTCCTATTTGCCCATTTGTGCGTGCGTGTGTGAATGAGTGCATGTGGCAGGGTCTGATGACAGGGACTGACTCATTCTGGGCAGAGCATGTGCTTTGTCAGAGTGCCTTTTGTTCCATTCACACATGGATTTAGGGCCCCTGATGAAGTCAGCCAGACTACCTGATCTGGCACATTAATTCCCCACAACAGAAATGCCCCGGATCACCGCTCACACAAGCCTCTTAACGAGCGAGCTCACTGGTTCAAGAGAATGCAGATGAGGTCCAGCTCCCAATTTCCATCCCCTACGAGCAGTTTGACTGTGCAGACGCATATGTTGGAGGCAAAATGTGGCGCTCCAGGGGGAAAACCGTGCTTGGATGGAAATGCCGTCCCGTCCTAAACCCAATCATCAGGTTACGTGGACTAAAACAGCCTTGGGGCTACATGCTGAGAGCTAATGAATAATTAAACTGCCATCTACTCTGCACCATTTGTGCCTTTTCTCAAGAGTTAATGCAAAGTCCCCATGGTGTTATATTGGAGAACACAGAATTCTGGACAGAAAAGCTTCATCAGTGTGTTTATTAGAGATCCCTTAGGGTTCTTTTTTTAAATTATTTTAGTGTTTAACTTTGTAACAAACAATACAGAGAGAGGTGAAGGAAAACCCTAAATAATGTGGTGCTCAAAGCACAAATAAATTAATTTGAAAACCAGACAGACGTTGCTGTTAGCAGTTACATGAGAACTATTTTCTTTCAACCAAAGTTCGTACATGAGACTGGTCTGTGGACCATCTTGATTAATCGGGTGACGGTTTCTGGAAAGAGACATTGTTTGTTTTTTAAACAGTGAGTGCCATCTAGTTCCATTATATTTGAGAGAAGGCAGAGATCTCCTAAATAGGCAACTCACACCAAAACAATCTAGTCGGACAAAAAGCACCACAGGTAAAGAAGAATATGTATTTTTGAATTGGGGTGAAATATCTCTTTAAGGCTGAGCTAAAAGAAAAATAGTAATGAATACTAATAATTAAATAAGAATTAAAAAAAGTAATGACGCTGAAAACAACTGAATGTTATGGCCTCAGCAATCAACAGACTTGAGCAATGACATGTTATCATCTATATTTTCATATTGTATCATATTTACTGGACTTACTTCTTAACCAACCGGAAGATGATTCATATACCACAAAACCAAAGAGAAAATAGAGGCTTCACAGGAGCCACCTTCACTGCTCCATAAATTTAGCTCTGGGTGGAAGAACATTCAAAGTCAAGTTTAAATAAGAACTGTAATTATCTTGGAGCTGGCGGATCATTCTCTATAAATAATGAGTTATCACCGCTGCACCCTATTACTTGGGTGCAACAGTGTAATTCTCATTTAGCTTCTGCAATGCTTTGTCCTGTAGGTCTAGTGTGAATTCTGTGAACTAAGCGTTTCTAACAGCAGGGTTTGCCAGGACGGACAGCTTATGTCTGATGAGGTGACGGAATGCAGAATTAACCATTGTTATGCCTTGTAAACTTGAATCTCAGTTTATCCATGCCTTCTTTCTGCCTTCCGGCAAACCCTGCAGACACTCTCCTCCCTGCACCGCTGTGGTCCCTGGCAGGAAGTGAATCCGCCAGGGAGCCGCCCCAGACCAAACACAGCAATGGCCTCTGGAGCCTGAAGGCGTGTGGGAGGTGTGCACCGAGCTCACAGGGCACAATGTGCTCGTTACTTCCTCATCAAGTAAAAAAACAGATTTCTCTGTATACACAGACTTGCACATAAACTCCTATTGACTCACTGAAAAAAAAAAATTGTGCACATGCTTGAGTTGACACACATGCAAACGCTGAAGTCAAACATTTTCATTTTCAGATTTTCTTTCACGCTTCAAACAATACTTTTCAGAGCAGTAGTCTATACTTAACACCCTCTTCTCACAAATCTCCCTCTAAGACTATATTTACAGTAAAGCCTATGATATAATAACTCCATCATTTGGGACACGCCGCAAATCCCTTTTTACCGACAAGCATGGTGAGATCCACTTCGCAGGAAAAAGAGATATCACACCCACATACGTATGTCTCTGACCTCAGACTGCCTTTGTTGAAGGACTGGCTTTAAATAGGGGCTCACGTCAAAGTGGTTAAGACACATCGTGGCACTATGCTTGCATTAAAGCTTGTGTGTTATCTATTGTGACCTGAACCAGGCCCAAACATGTCTGTCTTCAGAAGACATTTTCAAAAGAATTAAAGAAAGGAATGATTTCTGTAGTTTTACCAGAGAAAACAAATAGCGTCCCAATAAGAACGCCGTGTTTAGCATTACTACTGACTCATAACTTATGTCTCTCTCTGACTTAATCCTTCTTGATAATTGGCCTTAAGCACAAAGTTTCAGATTAAAGCATGGGTAACTTTCCATGAGCATGAGTGTCTGTGACGTCTGAGACATCGGTATCTGTGTCCTTCATTTGTAGGTGATAATAGCCGGCAATCCAATTACCAACCCTGTTTCCTTGACAAGGCTAACCTTGGCTATACTGACCAGCGACGATAGTCTTGACGCATCCGCCTCTTACTCCAGTATTTTATCATATCCATTTCCGTAACGCCTATCTGCCGACAGGATGAGGAGCCTAATGTTTAGTCAAACCACAAACACACGTATGATTGCGTTTGCCCACAGATTGAGCCTCTCAGGCCACCGTCGAGTCTTGAACGAGAGAGAGGACACACAGCGTGATAGACAGGCCAGACAACTAAAGCGTGCTCTCTTTGAATGTCCACTCAAGAGTTTAGACTGAAAGTAAGCATCTTGAAATGCAGCAGAAGCCGACAGGAGTCTGTCAACTAATCACAGCTACTTGGCCATGATGAGTGAACGAAGGTAAAGTTGCAGTTTATATGAGTTTTAAACAGGTCTTTAGTGCATGAACATGATGGTATGTTATAGACTCCTGCATATAAAACAACATGCTGCTGCACAGTGAGTGCTTTGAGCTTATCCTTTATAGTTACAGTCTTTCTTTTAAGTTACCTTGCAACGTCTTCCCACCAGGACCCACCAATTAACTCCATGCTCATTAAAGTGCTGAAAGTAGCTCCTGTGAAATACTGTGTGGGATGCTGCGAAATCCAAACAAATCCGTGTAATATCTAACAGATTACGAACAAGGTTGAGATGTCTGTTCACTATATGGGGATGAAAGTAGAGATGTAAAGGTATTTTTTACATTAAAGTCTGCTGCTATCGTTTACTATTTGTAATGGTGAGGGGAAGCGGGGCGGGGGCTCTTCTCTCAAACTGTGCCCACCTCTAACTAGTGGATGCATACCAAACTCCAGGCCAGATAAGATTGGTAGTCATTGAAAGAGGTCCAAAACACCCGGCTCTTACCTCCCCTGTTCCGACAGCTCCTTTCAGGGATATCTCTACTTGGCCCTCTATCAGGACAGGAAGCACCCAGCCAAGAGAGACAACAACAGCCCTGCTTCCTCTCCCCGGCCCGAGGATATTGAGCTAATGGGAACTAGATAAAGCGCCCTGGGAAACTGAAATGTGTTAAATTTGGGTTTATAAGTGTTCACATGCACTTGTGTCATTGCAGGCGTGAGAGTGGGACAGATAAGTCAGCGGGGGGATGAACGGCAGAGCTTAGAGCGCAGGCAGCACTTCATGGGAGTGTGTCAGCATGTTGTTGGCACTCTGTGTGAGAAGAAGCAGACACGACCCTAGGTGTGTTTTCTTAGTCCCTGGTTGCCTGTTACACAGAACAACAGCAGACACACAGGGGAAGAAAGGCTTTAAAAAAAAAAAAAAGAATCAGACAGACAACAGTCTGATGGAGACACTGGCCTGCAGCGAACACCTTACTTGTACAAGAGCACAAACACCACTCCCTGCTGTCTTCTAGGCTTTTGTGTTTGCATAGGCACGTGTCCACGTGACGTAACGCAGATCTCTCATGTGACATGGCCGGAGCCTGGCAAACACAGCCGTGTCATGTTCTTGTGAAGCCAGTGTCGTATTGGTGATATTCATACACTCCTCGTCAAAATCATGGTTAGGAAGTGATGATGTATTTCTTGGCCTAAACATTCATCGCCCCCCCCCCCAAAAAAAAAAAATCAGCTTGATGATTCACATGGGAAAGAGGGGGTTTGAGAGGAAGGGTGTGAGGGGGTTTGAGAGAGATGGGTCAGGGAGTAGTCACAGGAGGGAAGCCACCCACACTCACCATGAAGGCTTGACTCATGCGGTTTGGTTGGCACACAGCTGTGGGACAGGGACGTTACACCGGGTCTCCTCGCCAGGATGTGCTGCCGGCCCCCGGAGCAGAGCCAAGCGTCCAAATCACTGACAGCAGCTTTCATCACTGGAGCCACGCTGACTGGCGACTGATTAGAGAGGACAAACAATTATCTAAATCATGACATACAGCCCTGCAGAGATCACGCAATGTCAGAGCTTCTAGTCATGCTCGTTGTCATGAGTGTCACTCCTTGTACAGCGAGGGTGTGTAGCATGCTTCGGCAGTGAATAACTGAGCCCTGCAACACTTTCTGATTCTGTTTGTCTGATCACTTCTTTTCTACGTTAAAAAAGACCATCCTTCAAGTAAAAAAAAGATGTATAAGCATATGTTTTGTACTGTGTTTGAACAGTAGTGACATACACTGTGGACTGTTTGACACGTTGTACTTGTAATTTCATATTCACGCTGCATAACAGGCTGGATCATTTTTGTGTGGTGATCAGAGGAAAGTGAGACAAACTCTCTTCCTGAAAGATATCGCCTTCCTTGACATGTCAGAGTGAGACATGTGAGAGAACTTTAGGAGAATGAGCTGTGGTGCAATCTCCTTTCTATGAGCAGGTATTGTTCCTCTACCATGCTAGCTATTAACATGTGAGGTTACGAACGTATGTAACACCTGATGTTTTGTTGGTTTTAGCACCTGGCCTCTCTTTCCTGTTTTCATCTTGCTGTGTCCCTGGTCACTTTATGTACACTCTGTTTCTCTCCAGCTTGTATAGCTAAGCTGATAAAACCCTCCCTCCTATGGACACTAAGATAAGAACCTGTGATTATGACATCTAGAATAGTGAGCGTGCACTCTTACCAGGGCAGGACACACATGTGGTCCGTATAAATCTGTTATTACCAGCTCTCCCAGGGCTTCAGAATGTTTCCTGATAGGATATGTCGAAATCCTCTGTTCCTACGGAAGCCACCCAGTGACACACAATGTAAAATCTTTCCTGGAGTGCAGGCTGTGTATGGCTTGATTAGTCAACAGTCCAGGGGCCAAGTTGTGTTTGTCACTACTATGGTGAATTAAGAGCAGGTACCAGATCTAGTGTTAGTCAGCTAGGCCAGATGCAGGAAACTAGAGACCTGGACGAGGACAACACAGCTCTGGAGAGTTGGAGGAATTACATATTCTGATTTTAAACACACAATGTGAAAAAGATTAAAAGAGCCATCTTAAAGAGATTACTGAAAAAAAAAAAAAGTTTTCAAGATTTGTCATTGTTCCGAGCCACAATGTTCCAAAAAGTCTGGGAAAAGTTAAACAGTCAGGAGCCAGCTCATATTGGAGGCTTCTCATTGGAGAGACCTCAGTGAGCCCTGGATCCAAGCACGCCGTCTTGTTGGAATAATATTGCGGCAAACATGTGTTTACAGAGCTCCCCGTTGTGGTAAACATGGATTTAGAAAAGTCTGACAGCTTTTAAACTCCCACCACCCACACTGTCTCATAAAGGCAGGACGTGGTTGAAAGTACCACTTGAACTGGGCGCAGACCTCCTAGCCGCATTTTGTGCGTCTGACTGATTTGAGTCTAGTGTTTCATACAAATACAAAACCCATGCATTGTTTGTTTTACTTGTTGCCCTAGTGATAGTGGCATCTCTCAATAGTTGACCTGAATAGATGTAATGGGTAAAGCGCCGGGCACAGCTTGATTACCTTTGGTTCTGCTTTATTTATGAGAATAGAAATGGATAAGACTAAACTCTACAATACTGGAAAATCAATCCCGGCAGATAAATTATACTCTTTTATGTCTATTTGCTCTCGGTACCAAAGAGTTTCTTTCAGCTGCTGATATATACTTACATTGCGGCTGTCCACCAACCTTTTTCCTAAATAAGACCTTTCCAATACTTCAGTTCAAAATTAGATGGTCACTTTCAGTGCTGAGTGTATGATTGGTAGCTCTGTCCAGTGTGGAGGAAGGCTGGAGTGTCTGAATGTGGCATCGGGAGTCTGTTTCTGGAGTGACAGTGATGGAGAGAGACCAAAACATCCCGAGCCGGATGGGGAAGGGTGGGGGCTGTTAGCTGTTTGTTCCTGGATCAGCAAGCTGTTCCTTTCCTGCTCTGTTAGCTATTTGATAGGCTGAGGGGTATATTGCCGTCATCTGATTGCTTTACGACCCGTTGGCACCAGACCGTCTGCCTCAGGTAGGATCTGCACCTGTGTGCTCAGCAAGACTGATAGGGCACACACACAAACTACACACAGGTCTGAAGACCGCCTCCGTCAGAGTACTTTATCAGTGTGAAGTGGGGAATTAGATGAGCCCATTCTGTCACACACTGGAAAAGTGAATTTACTGTGCTGACAATACATGAATTTGCTTGGTAATAAAATATAATTCATAATTTAAAACTAATTTACAAAGCAATGCAGTGAAGTCCAATAAAAAAAATGGTTGCATTATCAGGAAATCAAACTTCTCCAAAGAAAAAAAACTCTTGAAGAGGGCCCAAATGTTTGTCAGATAATCGTGGGGCAACACTGAAGGTTTGTCATCTGCGACTGGTTGGACCTGATCTGTCACTTGTATCTCTGTCCTCTCTCCGAGCACAGAGGGTGGGGTTTACCCCTGGCCTTTCTGTGCAGATGAGTACAAAAAAAAAGAAAGTTTAAACTGAGCGTCTCTGTCCATATAGTTGAGAAATTTTGTTTTTGAAAAAGATTGTCTCTTTAATTCCACAAAAAAGCTTTTTTTAAATGAAATTAGGTTAAGTTATACTTTGCAGATTGTGTAAAAGTATTCCACTAAAAGGATGAGGATAAAATGTGGCCACACTGTTTTTAATATCCAGTCTACTGAGAAAGGAGGGCTGCTTATAACTACAATGTTCTGTCAATACGCCTATCGATATAGTTTATAAAACGTGTCACATACATTTCTAGCAGCTATGGTACATTCCTATCTTCACCATTTGTGATGCATGACTTGGATCCCCACTGCATGTACTCACTGAAGGAAGAAAAAAACAGGTCAGCATATTGAGCAATCAATTGGCACGGAGATTGTTGTGTGTCAGGCCATGCAAGTGTGCAGAAACATGTGCAAAAATTGCATTTTGTAACCTGAACGTGCATACATGTTCATCTCTGATTCTATATCCACCAACATATGTTTATTTCTCTTACTGAAATATTGTTTAATACGGCCAGATTTTGCAGATTGAGGTTATACTGAGCGAGTCAAACTTGGCCTCTCTCTGTACTAAGCATGTATTTAAAGAAAAAAAAAAAGTCAAACAGGAAAGTCAGGATTTATGAAAGCAGAAAAATGTGTTGCTGCAAGGTTAACCCAGTGTTGTACAGGAGAAAACGTACACACAATCTCAAAGCAAGAACCCCCCCTTTCATGTTACCATTATCGCCGCCTTCTAACCTCTGGACACGAGTACATGTGTTTCCATCACCTGTGGGTCTGTGCATATAAATGTGCACAGGCAGGCTCTCAGTGTGTCATATGGCTGCAGTTTACAAACAGAGTCAGTCCCCCGTTACCGGACACCGGAGCTATTCTAGCCTCCTCTTCCGATGCACACAATCCTAGTGTCCGGTCTCCATGTGGAAGTCTGCAAGCCAAGGTCACCGGGTCACATTCCTCAAGCTCTTTGGCATTCTGCCGGAGGGTTCAAGTAGTGTGGAAGTGTGTGCGTGCTCATGTGTGTTTGTGTGGCGTGTGTGCATGAATTGTTTGTCTATCGTGCCACAAACTGCATTCTGTTAGAGGAGAGGTATTGCAAGTGAGTTCTGCACTGGTGCCAGATAGAGGGGCGCGCGCACACACACACACACACACACACACACACACACACACACACTGAGGTTGTATTTGAAATAAAGATCTTTAAAAGGGCATGTTATACAGCAGTGTGATGAATGTGGCTGTCTCCACTCTCCATACTTTCATAGTCCTGGTTGGCTGGGAGGTGAGTGCTATGAGAAACTGCTGTTTGCTCGAGGGTGGACACTGATCCTTCAGGATCAATTGCAGACAGACATATTTTAAGTCTATTTGGTTGATTTAGACTCTGTGTACTTGACACTTGAGTACACCAGCGGAAGTTAGGAGTCAGTGCGACACTACGGTGTGAGAAACTCAAAACGGTTTGGCAGCTAAAAAATCTAGTCCTAGAGATCCACCAGAGGCAGAGAGTAAAGAAATAAACATATTTTTTTAAATAAATAAATAAATATATATATATATATATATATATATATATATATATATATATATATATATATATATATATATATATATTGTTGTTTAAATAAGCTTCATTTTACTATTTATTTATTAATACTACTCTATGAAATACTCCATTCAAATAGAAGCATTTTTATGTTGTAACTTGTGGAGTTCTAAAGTAATGAATCATTTTTTTATAAAATTCTCAGGAGTCCTGCTTGCTGAATCTTAATCTGTAAAATTACAAATAAAAACATTACATAGAAAGCCAACCGAGAGCAACACTAACAGGATACACACAAACACACACACTGAGTATCAGAAATGGTGCTCCTCTGAACTGACACGTTGGTTTTGATTGCCCAGTGAAGGAGGGGAGACCCTGACCTGGTCTTGTTTTCTTCCCTGTACAGAATCTCGAAAGGGAGGAGCCACCACAATGAGCCCACAGGGGATGAGACACACACACACACACACACACTCACACACACACACACACACACACAAACACACACACACACACACACACACTCACACTCACACACACACACACACACACACACACACACACACACACACACACAGCAGATCCCTGTCTGTCTGGAGAGAGAGGGATGTGTGGCATGGGAGACCAGGACACTGCCCTTTTTTCCTGCAACAACTGTGATTACATGACAACACCAGTCAAGTGTAACACTGTGTTGTAAGGGTTTCTTTGTATGATCAGCTGATTATAGTGAAAACATGTGCAGGTTTTAAGTAATGGCACACTGTGAATGTTTATACATTTATCCTGAGGATTTACAATAAATTAAATCCCTAGAAAATAACCTGTTGTCTTCACTGGAAGGAAACCTTAGAGGGCGGTTTACCACATTGTCTTCACTGGACGGGTGACCTAGAGTGTACTTCAACATGTTTTCATGAGTGGAAAAGCACCCTAAAGAGGGGCAACCTAGAGGGCCAGATCAGTGGTGGACATCAATCTGTGAAAATACTGGGTTTTTACCCTTCAAGCCAATATATCCATCATGGCTTTAGGCGTCAAAGTTTGAATCTATTTACTAGAACTCAATTTGTCCCACAGTTAAAATTAATAAACATCAATAGGTCTCATAGTCCCAACTTGTTTATATCCTACTCAACGTTAAAGGCCAGTTGAAGAAACCTGATATATGAAATAAAAAACATTAGACATGTTTTATTTACAATAGGACATTGGAGCCTGAACCCGGACAAGGCCATACCCCAGAGCTTCCTGGAGTTCTGTTCCCTGAAATTCCAAGAGTCCTGCCGGAAATCTAACATGAGGCAACAGGCCGCCCCCTTGAAAGGGTCGCAGAGTGTGAATAAGTCCACAGAGCGAACATGGTCGTGGCTGACAGACGGACTGAGTCAGCGCCGCATTCCAGTGGAGTCAACCATCCACTTTACCCTCAGCACACACACCCCTCCACACACATACCCCCCGACACACACACATATGCACACACACACACGCATCTCCTCTTTACACTGTTTTTCTCTTGCTCACACACGTACTGTACACTACAGGTATACCTGGTCTTTACCATCCGATTTAGCCTGAAAATACCTTTCCCCTTTGCACTAATCAAAATCGTATGCATTATTGACAAACCTATATATTTTTCTAAGCGTGTCACAGTCGGTATCGCTCATGTACATATAAACAATACATAACGCACATCACACTTTTTATAACTGCCAAACAGATGTACACATATGCAGTTTGAGATCTTTCAGATCTGAAGAGAAGCGTGTCCCTTTTTCCTGGTTTGTCCACTAAACTCTCTTTCTATCTCACACACACACACACACACACACACACACACACACACACACACACACACACACGTGGTGAATAGCCATGCTGGTGAGTCACTCTCTCTCTTGTCACACACACACTGAGCAACATGAGCAATTTAGCAGAAGGCAGGAAGAGAGGCCGACTGCTCACCTGATGTAAATTGATGTAAATGCATCACAGTCATTACAGTATATCCACCACAGCTGCTAATGGATGTAGATGCTCCCCCACGTCATCCGCTCATAGACTAATCCCCTCCCACATCAATCCAGTCAGTCCTACTTTACAGGAACGGCACAGTTGCAACAGTAATTCCAACATTATTAAATAAAACAAAGGTAAAAATAAAAAGGAGAATTTCATTTTTTATAGTGTTTCAATAAATACAAAATAATAAATGAGGATGGAATAAATTCTCTCTTTCTCTTTCGTCAGTGTGGTAAAGTGCCTGGCTGTTCTGTTGTGCCGTAAAAGGTGTGTGATTAACTCTGTGTGAGTCAGATACAGGTGTTTTGCAATTTGAAGGAGGCCTCTAACACCATCCCCCTCCCCAGGTTTTTTTTTTTTTTTTTTTTACGGTTTATAGTTGTGAGGCAGCCTGCATCTTCACACGCAAGCCTGCCTGCTGTCAGTCAGGAGGAGCCGTGGCGCGCAGGTTATCATTCATCACACTGGAGACAGTCGGAGGGTCTGCAGCTGGGGTGTCTGTGTTTACACGCTGACAGATTTAGACCAGGCTTGGATATGACTGATCTGTCTCTTGGGAGGCAAGTTGATAGCACACGCAGGTAGAGTTTGCACTAACATGGTTAAGGATAACAAGCGCTGATAACGGCTGTATTAAGCACCATAAAAGACACAAACAGAGTTAAATCTGTCCGTTCAGATAAGATACTCACTACTCACTACCCGCTGAAGATCTAAAAAAGACAAAAGGACATTCTTTTCTAATTTAGGTTAAGGGCGTTTGAACAGAGTCTGGGGTCTTCAGTCCAACCCAGAGCCCTGCCCTATATCACAGTGCTAGCCTGTCATCATGAGGGCTATTACCAATGTATGATAATGGTGATGACTGGTATTGTCACTTGCCTGGAGTAATGCAATGTGGATTTTCCTGTAAGGTCACCGGAGTGACGCAAAACCCGCGTCTCAAGAGCACAAACTCAGTCATCTATCCAAATAAAATGCAATATACCTGGTGCGAGTGTAGCTCTCTCACATGTCTGTCGTCTTCTATTTGAAAAATATTGTGCCAAATATGGTGAACGCACGCGCCAGATAAACAAATGCCATCTGATCCAGGTTTTCAGATTGTGTAGATGACCTGAAATCCTCGTGGCTCAGGGTTAAGCAACCTGACCGGGTCAGGTCAGAGTGGAGTTAAACCTGATCTCTCCATAGGGGTTTCACATTTGCTTCTTCTATAGCATTTTATGTAACATTAATATCTGCAGTACACCTTTTAGCCACATGGGGAAGCCTGAATGTTCGTATTCTTCCGATTATTGTAACCTACATCTAACATTGAATCGGATAAAAAAGATTTGTTTGTTTTACTGATTAGTAGAAAGTATTTTACTGTATATTTTTTCAATAACATGTATAAAACAAAGTTTGATTTATCAAATATCTGATGCGGAAATGGCAGTAAAAATGGTCCGTTAAGAGCCTAGAGGCAAGAACTGAAGAAGTCTCTTGGATGAGAGGCAAAAATGTCTTTATCTTGTTTACAGTTTAAAAAAACAATAGACAATAGACAATAGAACCCAACTAAAAGTACTTCAGAAAAGGCATATCTGTTTTAATGCAGCACCCGAAAACCTTCCTCCTTCCTGAAACAGTAAATCTGTCTATTTTCTTTTTTTCATCATACCTATTTCCCATTTTCATTCCCCACTCTCTGTCTCATTTCTTCCTCCTTCCTCTCACCCACGCGCCTGCCCTCGGGCTAGCGGTACTAAAAATAATTGAAATAGGGATACACTGTCAGGCAGCCTTAATGAGCAGCTGGAAACTGAAGAGGTTCTGCCATCATCTGCAACTTACTGCTGGAAAATTTGGGCCAGCGATGGAATGAAAACAGTGATGTGAAGGCTGCTCGAGTTAAATGGTGTTCAGGGTTATCAGCGGCATTTGAATTACATCTGAAATAACAAAAGCTAAACTATCCTTCTTTACCTCAACTTTCAACTGTTTAGCATTGATGGGCAGCATGAAACATTTAATAAATGGTGCATATATGTGTTTATTAATGTATTTGTCATGTCTCTCTTGTGATTTCATATTGCTTCCTTTACAGAAAAACTAATGTTATTGCCATAAAAAGTAGAAAAGGATTTGTATTCCTATTTCTTCAGGTGCATTGTAAGATTTCATTTCGGCATGAAATGAGTCAGTTACCAAGAAAATGCAACTGGAAGCACAAGCCCAACCTCATTCACTTAGCGATGATGAAATACATTAAAAGGGCTATGACTGTAGACAGAGTCAGGTTCCCTGACTGGGCATGCGGCTGCATGGGGCAGCTCCTAACCTGTACTGGGGAGGCCAGACACCCCGAGGGTCGGACTGTGGCAGCTGGTATTTTTCTAAAAACAGGCAACCTACCCTCCTCCTCCTCCTCCTCCTCCTCTACCCTTCACAGCAGATGCTGATCTTGTCTGTCTTCAGAAGGAAGCAATTATTGAGTCAGAGGGAAAGACGCGCCTCCTTTTAATAAACCCACATCAAATCATCCGATGACTGACAGCCTCGGAGCGTGACTCACGTGTTGGACGGAAGTGAAAAGGTTCAACAATGGCAAAGAAAAAAAAACTGAATTAGAGGTCTTAATAGAGGCAGAGTCATGCAGTCAGGACGGAGCCTCAGGCACCAGACATCCCACACTTTCATCCCCTTTCATTTCTCTCCTCATAAACACTATTTCCCTCCTCCACTCAAGCAGTGTGACCTGGCTGTTTAGTGTCTCGCTGTCTGTCTGACTGAGTGTATGACTCTTATCCTCTGTTCTATGTTAGCTCAGCCTCTTATATAACTTTGACCTGGTAAAATTCCACAGCGCTCGCTTTGCTCCCTGCTCCTCTAACCTCCAAGTTTTTGACCCTGTAGCGACAACAATTTCTTACTGTTCGGACCCAGCCGCCCACTCATAGGATATTTTTCCAGCTGCTCACAAACAGGCCACCTCACTTTAAATGGGGCTTGAACGGAGGAGATGCTTTACCTTTACGAGAGTCCATCATCTGAAACCGCTGCACATGATGGTTGTGAGTGGTCTTGCCTCCCGCTCTGGAGAATCTCCTGAAGCTCCTCATGTGAACTGAGGAAGGTCATGAAAAAGCAATTTCATCATTAGGGAATCTGAAACTAAGCTTGGCTAAATGTGCACACAGAGAGCATCAGATGCAGTATTTGATGTGGCAGTCTACTATTCTTGTTTTACTAGCTTTTAATCCAGGTCTAGGTAAAATCAGGTTTCTGTACAATCAATTGTTTTGCTGTAAAAGAAAATATAACATTTGATACAAATTAAATGCTAATAATGGGCGCTTTTGGGATGTGAATGCACAAAATTGACAAACCATTGCCATTAATATATCAGATTTGTAGCATATTTACAAATCCAGCAGTTCAGGGAAAATATAACATTTTGAATTGAATTGAATTGAATTATTGTGTTTCTGGTCCAATATCCACTCTCTTAAAGCTCCAATTTTGGTCTCCACCAACTCCAGAGGAGAATATATTGCTCTTTAGCTGCTGAATGCTCCACTGTTTTCACCAGTTTGTTGCTATCACAGTTTATCTGCTGTTTGGTGTTTGACAAGTAGCATACATTTTTTTTTAGTTGAAGAGATAAGTGAGAATGAACCAGCAGTAATGTTGTGGGAGATAGATGAGTTAGATAATAATTGATAATTGATAATGGTTCATAAAGCTGAAGGGAGCTGCAGATTGAGGTAATAATTCTCACTATCAGTGATCGTTTTCACATTGTCACGTCATTTTCAGTCAATTGATCCATTGTTATGATAAAAAATACTGTCGTTAGTCGCCTTGATTTTATTTTCAGTCTCACTGGAAACATGCCGTACCACGTCGTCTTTTCCATTTTTTGTGCTGTGCAGATTAAATTTCATTCATACTTAAAAAACCCTCTCACACCTCCAGTTCCAGCAGGTAAAAACCGCAGCAGGAGAGCAGACTTACTCAGAGATCACAGATAACTCGCCTGATGAGTCACAGACTGGAGAATGACAGACAAGACCTATCAGTTCCCTTCGGGATGTAACACGACACCACCACACGAGTATACACACACACACACACACACACACACACACACACACACACACAATCAAACATGACATAAAGTCAGATATTAAGAGCTTTCTGCTGTATTACTCATGTCCACTTGAAGTCCACAAAGTGGCACGTCAATAAAATGTTACACACATCCTGGCTGAACTCTTAAATTGTTTCTTTCTTTTTCTAAGCACCGACATCTGAATAACTATATCTGAATAGGTTTGTTTGGTCAAAATGATGTTCCTTATTAGATGACCAAATAACATTGTGCATGTTGTGAGAAAAGATGATTCAGCTGAGCACGTCTTACTTTTCCTATTCAACACAGACAATGTATTACTGCATTTTACGCAGCATTGGTCGTACAATACAGACTGTACTTCTCTCCAGTTCTTTGGTCCATACTGTAACTAGGCTTTACACAGCTGGAACAACCTGGATGTCCAAACACTTTCACAAACTGAGAGATAACCAAATCAACACTGATGTCAAAATCTCAAGGTCCTCTGTCATCCGTTCACTCCCCCGCCCCCCAGTCTGAATAAATGATGCAACATTTCCAGCACTTAAAATAGGAACTCAACGTTTTGCGTGACTGTGTGCAAGTCAGCTGTTTGCTAATCCTTTTTCATGTCAATTCATAACACAGAACAAGCCTCCAGACCATGGTTAAAACACTTTTCTCTTCCTTACTCTGATTGTTAAACAAGCTCATAGACTTCCTACTGCTTCGAGCCCATGACCCGCTCCACACTAGCAGGGGTGAAGCCAAACGCTCTTGTCCCTGATCTGAACTGTAAATGGTTTTGAGATTCAAACAAACCAAAGATGATATTTTTTTAACCTGCAGGTTAGTCAACCCTGAGTGCAAACACCACTGTTCCAGTCCTTGGACAGTGCCAACACAGTTCTGAGAATCTGGTTAATTTTTAGGCCGTTTTTTGTGGAATCGTATCAACGTTTTCTCACTAAGAAGCAGATAAACCACATTCACATTAAATGTGAACCAAAGCAAAGCCGACACAGTGAACTGACTGTAAGTACAATAAAACAATGCACAATAAAGTATCCCATTGTTTATATATCCCGGGCACATGGGAATGTATGTACAAATACAACGTTGCAACACACTTGTGACACACACACACACACACACACACACACACACCAACACACACAGGCTGAAGATACGAAGTAGAACAAGTTTTACTGCTGTAAGGGGGGAGGATGAATCCTTTATTTAACCCTTCACGGTGTGGTAAAAACACCTCCGTAATACACGTGTTTAGGCTGTGATAACACACACGAGCCTTTCTGCATTATGTTGTAAACTGAGTGATATTGCATCACCACAGCTGGTTCGACCCCGACCAGCGGCCTCTCCCGTCGCACACAACAGGATCTCGTCGTTCCCACATTTTCCTCCAGCATCCCCGCCACAGCTGATCAAGACAGATGTCCGGCATAACAGTTTAGTTTTCTGCTGCCTGGCTGTACGGACTCACTGGCTGGCTGTCTTCACTCCGCACGGAGAGGCTGGCTAATAATTTGTCAGCCCCTGTGGGGTATGAGGTCAGCATGTCAACAACGGGCCCAGTGTTTCTCAGGCCAGCGATGGAGATTAGAGAGCGGGGCTGATCCAGCCACTGTGCAGGCAAATAGTGGGAGGGAAGGAGGGCAAAACGAAGAGATGGTGGTTTTCCAGGGTCTCTCTCAGGGAGGGAATGTAGCTCAGTGTTTTGCAACAGTCACAGCCATTTGGGACTGACGTGACATGTTTACCAGCCACACTAGATTAACACTTGCACAAACCACCCTACCATGCAAGAGTATCTATTTGTTCACGTCACACATGGTGTTCCCTTCATGCAAAGAACATCTATGTTTTCTCGATCTGAGAGGTGTTGTGCAACAATGTTCCCTCCTTTGCAGGTCATAAGGCTAACCCACGGAAATCTACAGACAAACACGGGGAAATGTTTTCAGGCTTACAGGACAAAACATGCGTCTTCAGACTCTGAGCAAATCAAAACAAAGTAGTATCAAGAAAATAATTTCAGCATCTACGCAGGTTGCCTCCCCTCTGTTATCAGTTGTTCAAACAGCCCTTTGCTACACAATGTACTTGCTGCCCACACACCTACAGGAAGCTCCATCTTCACCTCCATCACCGGCAACACAAAACTTTTCTCACCTCAGGCCTGGAGCTCCTCATAACATAAATAATCCCCTTCTGTATGTAAGTAAAGTGCCAGATTTCAACAGCCCTGCAAGGCACACTGTGTGAGTCCAATGGGTGAAGATAATTCAATACACTCATCTGACATCTAGTGGCCAAGCTTTGTAAATGTACACACTCAGAGAGTGGTGGACTTTTCATTAGCTGTACAATATAATACACTGAAAAAATTATAACCCTGCTCAAACTAAAAAAAATGATGTCCAGATATCACATCTAATATATTTGACTTCACAGAATCTAAATTGAGTAACTTCTTATGAACTGATTATTTTAGTTTGATGTAAATAATAATACTGCATTTGACTCAACCTTAATTCTTTGCCTTGATCCAAATTATTTTCTTAACATTTTAGTAATCGAACCAAACTAATAAATTGAAATTGAACCAACCTAATGTATTCACTTTTAACTGAATTAAATAATTAATTTACATAAATCCAAACTATATTTTTCACATTTTATTTGACTTCAAAAATAATTTGTTTCCCACCTTATAATCTCTATTAAAAAGACACTTGGCCAACAGATTAAGTTAAATGTATTTATT
The DNA here is from genome assembly GCA_029853015.1 of Chelidonichthys spinosus. NCBI lineage: Eukaryota > Metazoa > Chordata > Actinopteri > Perciformes > Triglidae > Chelidonichthys > Chelidonichthys spinosus. The sequence goes on along the minus strand of CM056822.1, from coordinate 7,543,469 downwards.
AATATTTAACATACGAACCATATGCAACATATCAACACAGAGGTGGACAGGGGAGAAGAATCAGAATCCAGAATCAGAAGGTCCTGGTGGTTTCTTGCTATTTTACTCTGGAATGTTTCATCAAAGAACAGGAGAAGGAGCTTCTTTTATCTGGAACTTCTTAATAAAAGTGGCTTTGTATCTCATTAACATTACCATAACCATAGGAAAAAATCCTACTCTGTTGAAAACGGATTGTTTTCACAAATGTCGCACTTGATTGAAGAGACCTTTTGAGTGGAGTCCTGAGAAGGATGATTCCTAGTCAGATGTTTGTCAACCCTCCCATGTCTTGGACGAACAGGGACAATTTGCATGGATGCACGGATGGGGATGGCAGTCTTTGCATTTCCACATCAGATAACTGAGAAAACAAAGGAAGAAATAGTTAATTCCCTTACAGGTGATACTGATTTGTGTTGGCTCAATCAACAGAGATAAAAAAAATACAGTAGTCCATTTGCTGCTAAGAAAATGTATAGATGAGTGAGGGTCTAATATTCAGGGTGATTTGTGCAATGATTAAAAAGGTGACGTGCAGGGTAGATGCAATATATAATCTGCAGGTTGGATGAAGATGCAGGCTGCAGCCAGGGAGCTGAAGAGAGCAGCCTTGTGGATCTGAAAGCATACAAAATTAAATAAAATTAAATAAACAATTACTACTCCGTGAAGACCATATAATACAGAACCAAGAAGTAAACCTTTCTGGGTGGAGAGCGAGATACCTGGTGTTTTCTCTCCAGCAAACGACAGCTCAGCCGCAGAGTAGGAGGGCTACTGGCCCAACTAGCTGTCCCGGATATTAGCAAGTGCTAGCACGTCTCCCGTAACAGCAGCACCGCTAAAAAAAATAAAATAAAAATACAGTACGAGTGTAGCGCTGGACCTGCGGACGGACTGTATATAACTAAAGCCTCAAGTGGTAATAAGTATGAGAGCTTGTAGTGAGCTAGCTCGATGCTAGCTTCGCGTAGCGGTTAGCATACGCCGCTGACACCCGCTTCCCAGGTCACCACAATGGCTCTCCTGCTCAGTTAAACAAAACGCTGGAGGCTCCGGTTGTTACCGGCTCACATCTCCAGCGCTTCACTCGGACTATATTTCCTTTCTTTCACGATCCTGATACTTGTAAAAGCGCGTCACAAATAAATGTATTATTTATGGTGATAGCATTACTGGTAAATGCTAGCTAGCCACCGCCAAAGCTAGCTAGCCAGCTTAAATTGGGCTGTTCTTTGCACACCCACAAAATACTAAAACTTTAATTATCAGCAACTGCTTTGCTACTTACGTGTATTTTTGGATGAAATCCACCCAGGACGTAAACGATATCCACGTCAAACGGTGCGTCTGGCCAGCATGCCGAGAGATAAGGACTTCGCTGCTCTGACTGTGCAGTGTGCAATTCACATTTGACTCAAACTTAAAATATTACCTGCAGGTCATGACGGAAAAAAAATGTTTTGGGAGAAATCAAAAACTTTGTTTTGGGTCCTTTAGACGTATATTTAGTTCAGGATAAATTAAACTTGATGTCTCTAAATGCAAAAAGAATGAGTTTCACAATGGAATCAATAATTTTATCCTGTTTTAAATGGCAGTTATTAGTTTGAATGAACAACTGCATGTAACACTTTTTTCAGTGTACAACAGTCAGGGGACTAAATGTGTAAGTGTGAACCACTTTTTAGAGGGCTTCACCCAAGTTTGCTGCACCTTGTAAATGTTTATTCCAATTATTGATAATCAATTAATCATTTCAGTAATTATTCAAGCAAAAATACCAAAAATTTGATGGATACAGGCTCCTAAAATAATAAATAATTATAATAAATTACATAAATGTCTTTGGATTTGGACTGTTGGTCGCTCACAACAAGACATTTGAAGACAACGTGGCGTGACCGGGGCCTGACTTCAGACTTTGGTTCTGAAAAATACTCTGCTGTTGCAATGTTTCAATACTGATGCATCATTAACAAAATTGAATTAACTTCCATTGTATTGCAATTGTACGGAAGAGGATTAGGGCCACATGTGAATTTTTTTTTTAGTTCTGACTTTAAAATAAGAATTCTGAGATTAAAGTCACAATTCTGACTTTATTCTCAGAATTCTGAGATTTAAGGCAGAATTCTGAGAATAAACTTAGAATTCTGAGATTTAAGTCAGAATTCTGAGAATAAAGTCAGAATCTCAGAATTCTGAGATTAAAGTCAGAATTGAATTTATTCTCAGAATTCTGATTTTATTCTGATATTGTTTGGATATGCATTTCAATTGTACGGAAGAGGATTAGGGCAACATGTGAATTTTGTTTTTGAGTTCTGACTTTAATCTCAGAATTCTGACTTTAAAGAATTCTGACTTTGAATTTTGTTTTTGAGTTCTGACTTTAAAGTCAGAATTCTGAGAATAAAGTCAGAATTCTGACTTTAATCTCAGAATTCTGACTTTAAAGTCAGAACTCAAAAACAAAATTCACATGTGGCCCTAATCCTCTTCCGTACAATTGAAATGCATATCCAAACAATATCACAAAACCCAGATAAATACAACCAAAACTATTTGCATGACATTTTTTAGACATTTTTCATAACCCTGTAATCTAAAGTTTAACAACCATTCATCCCACTGGAGGAACTACATTTACCAGCCTTATAATTATTATCATGCATATACTATTATAACCATCAAGTGGCAATAATGATAGTGACTTTCCTTGTGCCAGTTACTTTCTTTTAATTACTTTCTTTTAATTATTTTCTATTAACTATTTTCTATTTGTGTGTCTTAGGCCACTGAGGTCGAATTTAATTCTTGGAAACAACACGGATGTATTTCCATGTGCGTGATGCTGGCGCAAGTCATCAATGAAAGTTTTCTGTAGCTGCGACGCACAACAAGGCAAAAGGGGAATTCATGCTTCAGAAAGAAAGCTGCTCAAACATAAACAAGATGTTAATCTGAATCCACCGTCTGCACTCAATAAAAGTGCAGAAACACTGAGACATGCAAGTCATTTTAAATGTTTTTGCAATTAGAATGTTTCCAAATATTCATGGTGAGGATATAACCGTGAATGCCGGCTTATTGTTCAAGAATGATCTGTAGGTGGAACAAGGAGACAGACTCTTCAAAAGAAAACATTGAGTGTCATCACCGGTCTTCTTACGTCAAGATGACTAACAAGATAGGCAACAGAGCACCTCCTTTATGAACAAACCCTTCCTGTAAGTGATCTTGGAATCAGTCTAGTTCACCACAAAAGCACATAAGATAAATGATAATGCAAGTATGGAAACGTTGTAATCATGTATAATTACAAAAACTTGCAGCAATAGAAGGTTTGTTAAGATAAATTAGATAGAAATAGGTCAAATATATGAAATAAGATCAAAAGTATTGTTCTATGCAAAACTATTAGGCGGAAACTTGCCATTCTATATTGTAAAATTATATGAAAATTAAGTCAATGAATGAAAAAAAAAATATTTTTTCGAGAAAATCATTAAGACAGAAAGACAAATATGTCTATGGAGCATTGTTGCACATAAACTAACACCAATCTAAATAAAAACATAGAGATGCTAAGAACCAATTACACTGTACAGTCAAATCATTAATGAATGGCAACTCAAAACTGTAGGTGGTTGTAAATTCAAGTAACATTGTAAGGTGTGCATGGTAATTGCACTGCATCTTGCTCTGCCCGGTTTAGCAACTTATTCTTGACCTATTAATCCAATGAGAATGTCGTGTTCACATGTGATTCAGAAGAATACTTTTGCCCGTGTGGGGCAAAGAAAAAAACACTCCCTCCATTGACTCTGCGTGGGCCTTTGTATGAAAGCGAGTATGCAGACATCAAAGAGAAATGCTCAGGAACGCATCTAACAAAACACAAGTCTTCCTCGTATAATACTATGAAGCAATTTCCCTTTTGATTCTGTTTTAATCATACTTGTTAATCTGTCACTGGGCTGAAATATAATAATTACTGTAACATTTTTAGCCTGTAATACGCTATTAACTTACCTAACTTTTGCTATTTTCCCTCCCTACTGGAGTCTTACTGTAGTAAAATAGCAGAGCACCAGAGGGCAACTAGGTAAGAAAGTTGTTTACAAGGCAGTATTGGTTGAGCTGTTAGCACTGTCAATATAATTGTTTTCAAACTGTGTTTTCATGATTCCCTAAATTCACATTGGTTTCAACTTTCCTCCCACAATCCAAATACTTGCATGTCAGGTGGACAGGAGGCTCTTACACTGTCCATGTCCATATTGATTGTCAGCCTGTCCATTGTGTTTCTCTGCCTTCAATCAAAGCTAGTGTCCCCTCTCCAATTATTTGTATAGCACAATTTTGAATAAATAATATTTCAATGTGCTTTACAGGATAATAAAACAAAGAAGTCATGTATTTGAAAACTATAGCCTGGAGCTGTAAATAATATCACCTGTAATAAAAATATGATGGCTCGTTCAGTATGCAGCAGTAAAGGACCACACCATCATGTCTATTGGCAGGTTTATGCAAATATCTTGGGAGGAAATATGTCAATGCCCTTGTATGGATGACAAACATCCAGTGTTGCATGCAAATGTACATGCAAAAGCAAAACTGAGGTGAATGCAAATATGACAACAACAAATAAACATTCAATACAAAAGATCTTATCATAAATTGCCTTTTGTGTGTTAGCAGTATTGGGCTTGACAATTGTTACTGGTTTTCATAACAGCACACTGGTAGCCTTGACAGTGATCATGTGGTATATATTTTCCCTAAGATTACATGATAAACCATAACAATATGATAAACAATAACATTTGTAAAGTGAGAAATGTGAGGTTTTGCTGTGATAACAACTCAGGGTGAGCAGGCAAAAAGGAATATACTTGACTTAACATGCTCATCTCCCTAGAGATAGTTACACCAAAGGGTATCTAAGAGCAAACCACAAGCAAATGTCAGGAAAATGCTCCGGAAAGATGAACACCATTTCACGACACGCACATGTACATATACACAATCAGTGAGGTGACTCTTCCTTCCTTTGAAATAAGTCAACAAGACCATTCACATAGATGCAACTATTCACAAATGTTTCAGAATTAATGATAATCACTTCCATGTCCATGTATACCTAAAATGTTGGTGAATATTATAAGGATCATTCCACATGATTTGTAGTTACACCTTCAGGTGGCCGGTAATGGGTGGGGCCAATTGCACCAATTTTCTTGCACCAGGCTTTGCATACAGACACTGATGTACTGACACATACGCATGCCCCTCTCATTCCTCTGAAGCTTCAGTCCCCGGCTTATCTGCATCATGGCTGCACCTTTCACTCTGCTAGTTTTGTGCTGGGCGTTCAGAATGAGTTGCAGTGAGAATACACACGAATGGTTTCACAACATTTCTACCAACCTCTTCTATTTGTCTGGGGACATTATGCTCGGAGGACTCTTTCCCATTAATGAGCTCTCCAGCAACCTCAGCAAGAGGAGGGAGCCTCACAACATCAGCTGTGAAAGGTAAGAGGGTATGAACCATTTTAATTTGGTGGAAATAATCAACCTATTATTTCAGATTGTGTGCTTTAATGTATGCCTAACCTGGCTAACAAGCTTTTCCTCCCCCCACAGTTTGGATGTGTATGGACTGGGCCTCGCTATAGTAATGAAATATGCAGTGGATGAGATCAACGCAAACCAAATTCTGCTCCCTGGCATCAAGCTGGGTTATGAAAGTTATGACACATGCACACAATCTGCCGTCGTATTGAAGCCCACTCTGTCTTTCCTCACTGCAAAATCTAACAAAGTGCTATCTGTGGAGTGTAACTACACAGAATATGAGACCAGCATATCAGCCGTGATTGGTCCTCTTAGGTCAGAAATGGTGTCGGTCATAGGAAAACTCCTGGGATTCTTTTTGATGCCGCAGGTTTGGTTACAAGTGTCTAGTCATATATGCTTATACATTCACCTCTAGGCTGAATTGACTTTTCGTAAAAAAGAAAAAAAATATCAAAAGGGGTATAACTTTTCTCATTTCAGGTTAGCTTCGGTGCCACCAGTGACAAATTCAGTGACAAGCTTCTCTACCCATCATTCTTCCGCACGGTGCCCAGTGACAAATGGCAAGTGGACGCCATGGTTCTTCTGCTGAAGGAGTTCAGCTGGAACTGGGTGGCGGTGGTGGGCAGTGAAGAGGAGTATGGACAAAGAGGTGTGCAGGAATTCTCCAAAACAGCAGAAAATATGTCAGTCTGTGTGGCCTATCAGGGGCTGATTCCATTCTACACTGACCCCCAACCAGCATTGACTACCATCATCAACAATATCCAAGCAACCAAAGTCAGAGTTGTGGTGGTCTTTTCTGTATCAGAGACAGCTGAGGTCTTTTTTAAAGAGGTCGGTGAAGCACTTTAGACAAGTATCACATGCTATTTGTGGATAAATATATTCAATTCAGTATCTAATCCATTCTACTCCAGGTCATCAGGAGGAATGTAACTGCTGTGTGGATTGGCAGCACAAGTTGGACCATGAACAATAGACTGACTTCCCTCCCCAATATCCAAACAGTCGGCACCATCATTGGTTTCATTGACAGGGTCCAGACCCTGGACCTGCTAACTGCATACACACAGGTGCTCCTCACCAAACTGAGTGAGGAGAGGGTTAAGACGTCCCCTCCTGCACCAAAGTCCAAAGGCCATCATGACAATCCTTGCCCACAATGTTGGAACTTGTCACCTGCTAATATTAGCTTGGTGACAGACCCTGAATTGGAGCACTCAGCTTTCAGTGTGTATGCTGCCATCTACAGTGTGGCACAGGCACTGCACAACCTGCTGGGATGCAATTCAACTGCCTGTATGCACGGCACCAAAATCTATCCCTGGAAGGTGATATATTTTTTGGTCTTCTAATAGGTGATTTTGATTCATCATTTTAACTGTATTATTTTTATTGATGAATACAATCTTCTTTTGCAGCTGTTGGAGGTTTTAAGGAATACGTCTGTAGACATAAATGGTACACATTTTGAGTTTGATAGTCAGGGTAACCCAAACATGGGATACAATGTCGTCGAGTGGACTTGGAAAGATTCGGGTATAGACTTTATAACTGTTGGAAGCTTTTTGTTGGAACAGCTGTCCATCAATAAAACCCTCTTCAAATGGCACACTGCAGACTCTGAGGTAATTTCTGTGGTTTACTAGAAAATGTATCTAAACTTTTGAATATGTACACTTTTAAAGCTTTGTGGGTAAATTTTACATAATCATAATCCAGTTTGGGTTCCTGAAATGTTGTCATTAATACTATCAAAAGTCAAACTTTAATGCCAAAACGTTTGCAGATTCCTCAGTCCACCTGTTCAGCAGCCTGTGAGAACGGCCAGGTCCGCAGAGTCAAAGGCTTCCATTCCTGCTGTTTTGACTGTATCAACTGTTTGCCAGGCACTTACCAGGCAAATCAGGGTAATGTGGTATACTTATTTAATGTAATAGTGCAACATCTGGGAAAATATGCATATTTGCTTTACAGAGACCTAAATGTGAAGATTCATATAATTATATATTAACTGTAACCGTTTTGGTTAGCTGAAAATGTATTATTCGGCATTTGGTTGTACTTAGCTTCTCTGGTCACTTCCGGTTGCAAAAAGTAAAATCCATTTCTTACATATATAGTCTATGCTTTTTACAGCCATATGTCATGATTTGATTTCTAAATGATGTGCTTGTTAATCAAACCCAATTGCTTGCTGTGCTTTCTGACTCACAGAGGACATCCAATGCACTAAGTGCCCTGACCGTAAATGGTCTTTGATCCGCAGCACTAACTGCACTGAACCCACCTTTGTCTTCCTGTCGTGGGACACAGCTGAGGCTTTGGAAATGACGCTGGGTGTGGTGCTGCTCCTGGTATGTCAGGTGTCAGTGGGTGTTGTGTTCCAGAAACACCGGGGGACCCCATTAGTAGCAGCCTCCGGGGGAGCCCTGAGTTTTGTGGCTCTGCTAAGCCTGATGGGAGCTTGCCTCAGTCTGCTGCTCTTCTTGGGGCAGCCAGGGGATGTGGTGTGTCGTCTTCAGCTGCCCCTTACCTCCATTTTCCAAACAGTTGCCCTCTCCATTGTTACATGCATCTCACTACAGGTGAGGAATGACAGGAACATTATTTTAGGTGACTGTAGGAGAAAATAAACAAGGCACATTGTAATCAGGCTGGAAACCCTTCTTTTTGAACAGATTCTCTACGTGACAGAGTTCCCAAAGAGCGCTGCATCTCACCTGCATATACTAAAAGGCCCTGGAAGCTGGCTGTTTGTGCTGGTCTGCTGTGCTGTGGAGGCTTGTCTCTGTGGCTGGTTTGTCACTCAAGGGCGCTCGCTGTCTGAGTATGTGGCGGAAATGAAAATAGACTTTTTGAGCACATTTCTGTCATGTCCAATTTCACCATTGACTGGATTTGCTTTACTGCAAGGTTTCAACGGTGTAATGGCCCTTATATCATTCATGTGCACATTCATGGCGGCAAAACCTTTGCATCAGTATAACCTTGCCAGGGACATTACTTTTTCCTCCCTGATCTACTGTGTGACATGGGTGACCTTTATTCCAATCTACATAGGCTTGAATCCAAAGTACAGGTCTATTGTCCATGTTTCTTTCACCTTGGCAAGCAACTTGGGACTGGTGGCAGCCTACTACTTCCCAAAATGCTACTTGCTGTTGAGAAAACCTGAGCTCAATACAGCTGAGCACTTTTGTACCTTCCTAGAGGGCGTCCCAGTAACACAAGCTCAGGAGGAACCACAGCCACAGAGAGAGTCAGGGAAATAAATTTCCCTGAGTTTTATCAGTATCAGTGTATCTGTAACAACCATATATCTTGTAAAATGTACTTTTGTTTGCATTATATGTGACCAAAGAGTGTTTGTGAGTGTCATATAATAAACTAGTTTAGGCTCCTGTAATGTAATATGAACATGTAACCATAACAACCGTGACACACATACTGTATATTGCTAGTAGAAACGGTACATTTTTAATTTGTCATGCGGCAATAGAAAAGTAAGATTTAATCTTCTTTGATTTTTTCCCCCCTAATACCATACAGCAAGGCACTTTTTTACTCAAACATTGGCGGTGAAAACATCTTTAGGTTCTTTAAATATATAACAGTAGCCCGGTTCCGCATTCAAAATAAATATTATTATCAAAATGTATACAAGCTTTCTATGCAGGCAAATGGGCCCCTATCATTATTTTGTGACATATATTTTACTGTTGTATTTGTTATTTTAGTGTGACTGGTGTGGGGTAGAGTTGTCAATAAAAATTTATTTTTATGGTCTCCATCTGTAAATGTAATGGAGTAAAAAGTGTGTTATTTTCCTCTGAAATGTAACGTTAGTCAGTGGTGGAAAGCAACTCAATAGATTTACCCAAGGACTGTACTCTAGGACAATTTTGGGCCACTTGTACATTACTTAAGTATGTAAGTTTATATATTTCAAAGGGAAATATTGTACTATATACTCCACTACATTTTTTTGATTGCTTTAGTTAATTACTGTGGTTTTAGATACAAAAAAACATTATCGATATGATGCATAGATTAAAGGCCCCACATACCCATAGGTGTTTTCAGTTTATTCTTATGATTAAACGTACTCAGGTTGGAGTTATGTTTATGAAGGCACTTTAACTTGTGATACTTACCTAATGTCAGTGGTGGAAAGAAACTGAGGGAAATTTACACAGGTTGAACTTCTGTACAAATCTGAGGTACTTGTACTTACTTGAGTATTTCAGTTGTATGCTAATATATATTTTTACTCGACTACATTTACTTGGTAACTTTAGTTTATTAGTTAATAAAAAAAAAACTATAATCCATAAATTATTTATGATATTATTACATTTAAAAAAGCATTGAGCATAGTATTGATTCCAAACGGGAAACACTCAAGCTATCCGACTGCAATATTAAAGTGATTTTGATGCTAGTAGGCTTCATGTGTACTTTCACGAAAGGACCTTTTTAAATGCATTGATATTATCTGTGCCCGGTTAGTATTTCTGCACTGTGATACTTTTACTGAAAACAAATCTTACTTCTTCCAGCACGAACGTTCAGTGGAGCAGAAGTAAGAAGTGATGCTAGCTACCTAGCCTAAAGTGAAACCTAAAACTAGCTTGTGTCTACTTGCCTCGTTATAGCACGTTAGCCGTGCGCACACTCGTCACTTGACATCTCGCTCACCTTCTTCAAAAGAATGGCAGCCCTATCCTCCCTATCAGTCCTGTCAGGTAGCTCACTTTCTCAGGTTGTGTGCGAACTGCCCATCTCGTATACAACCTCTGGTCCTACTGGCTCGGACCTCTTCACCCAACCTGACCGCACACACTACACCGAAGCACTTCCGGTCCGAGGGCACCTAGCAACGGTTGCTAACAACCCAGGCTGCTGTGAAACTGCTGTTTCCCGTGGGAGATAACAACTTTCTTTTTTTACTTTTTAAACATTAAACTGGTAAGAAACATTCTCATTTTCCTCAACAGCAGACACTTCTCGACACCTTTCATATATTAGCTAACTTTAACCAAGCTGAATAATAAGTATTTCATAAAAAAAATAAAATAAATAAATAAAAAAAAACTAGCAAGAGCCATGGCTTCGTTTGATTTGGCAAGTAACCGTTATGTTCGGCTACTCATGTGCATTGTGGATATTTTCGTCCTATAAATGAATAACATGTATTGGATTAACTATTCTGCCGGTTAGTTAATGTCTTTGGGATGTGGGAGAACATGCAAACTCTACACAGAAAAAAACAAATTAAAAAATAATCGAATAAAAAAAAAATAGGCCTAAAAGCCTATTAAGGCAGTTTTTTCTCGCCACTGTCGCCGTAACGCTTGCCCCTGGGTGTTGTTGGGATTTTGAAATTGTCTTGAAATTTTGAGCGTTTTCTAGTCCTGCTCAATATGTTAAGTGTCCTGAGATGACTTCTGTTGTGATTTGACACTATAAATAAAATTTAATTGAATTGAATTTAGTCCTATACGGACTGGACGTGAGACTAGGTTTGATTAACCTTGATGGTCAGAGGACAATAACATTTTCACTAGTAAACTATTTCTGTAAACACTTTTCTTTGTAACCCATGAAGCCCAGTGTAACCATGCCTCGAGGGAGATCGGCCACAAGTGCCCATTCAGACAGCAGTGAGGTGGATGTTGATGCCACAGGTAATGCATGCAGATGTTGATGCTCTCTAAATAACGTTATTTTCCCAGTTGCATGGTTCAAACAGTTATAACGTGCATATGTTTTTGTTTTAAAAGCAGAATTAGCCAAATTGCAGAGACAGTTCAGGATTATGGAAAGAGATCAGCAGGCCTACAACATCCAAGCCCGGGAGCAGATCCGCAAACAAGAGTGAATAAGCACTACACCACCATCGCATTGCCAACAAGTGTGTGTGTGTTGTTGTTGTTTTTTATTCATCACGTGTGTGATTCGGATTAAGGCGGGAGATAGAGAAGCTGCAGAAGGAGCAGGAGGAGCTGCATCGAAACATTGGTGCATGTAAGAGCTCGTCGCGCCAAAAGCAGGAGCTTGAGGACAACCAGCGTCTTCGTGCTTTGCTGGAGCAGAATGACGTGTTAGAGGAGGCGCTGAGGAAAGAAAAGCAGCATCAAAAAGACCTAGAGAAAGAGGTCAATCAAGTCATGTTCACTCTATATGATGCTATACATTTCATCTTGATATTTTTTTGGTCACAAAGCAGTTTGTGTCTTATCTCTGTAATGTGGGCAGATTGCAAAAATGGAGTTACAACTGGCAGAGCTGAGAAAAGGGGAAGTGAATACTGGTGATCCACAAAGGTCTACGGGACGACAGACTCAGAAGGCCATACGCACTTTGGAATATAAAGTGGACAGAGTGAGTTGTGGCAGTCATAAAATACCTAGAAAACAGGCAGTTCTCCAAGTATTATCATGGAGAAACTAAATTGTTCTTCTTTGTCTGGTTTCACCACTGCATAGCAAATCTTCAGATATTATTTATACCATATTATTATAACTTTGCATGTTTTCTTTGTCCTTCCAGTCCATGACTCGCTTCAATGAGCAAATGACCAAAAACAGCCACCTGAGAGAGGAATTGCAGGCATTTTATAAAGAGCGCAACCGTTTCCAGCAACTACACAACGGGCTGAACAAGGTCAGAGGTCACACCACAGACGATTCAGAGACAGGTTTTTACATTAACACGTCTTTGCAACGATGCGTGTGTTGTAGGAACTTAACGATGTCCGCAAGAAGATCGGGGAAACTGTCAACCTGTCCACTGCTGCCTATGATGCCCGGTCAGATTTGAGGACGTTGTGTAATAATATGTTAAAAAACTGCTTGATATGCACATTATCATCAGTATCTTATTTATAAACCAAATTTGTACTTCAGGGTAGAGGCTGAGTCCAAGACGACCATGATGAGGGAGAAAGGCAGTGAAGGAAGTCGCCCAGTTCAATGCCGAGATGAAAGAACTGGAGAGGGTCATTGCACATGAGAGCAACCTGAAAGAGTTTATGACCACCAAGTGCAGCGAGAAGAGCGGACAGGATGAAGGCAATGAGATGGGACACAGGCAACGTAAGACGCAGCCACTGTGTTGTAGCTAATATTGCTGTTTTGACAATATTAATGATTCTGATCATGGCAACAATAATGCTGGTAGTGATTACTCAATGTTTATTCAGTGGGGAATCCACAAAATATCAGCTTGTATTTCATGATTGAATCACAAACAAGGCAGCTCTGTTCAAATATGAATCAAGGTTATGTTGCTGCGTTGCCTATTTCATGCTCAAATGTTTTCAAGAACATTTTTACCCGGTTGCCAGGTTGAAAGCAGTAGAGCCAAAACCAAGCACCGCCCACCGGCAAGATTTCACTTTGCAGTTCACTGGAAAACCAGACTCTTGATTCATATTTGATGAGCGCTGCCTAGTTTGACAGCTTGTGATCTGAGTTCACAAGGTGATTGACAGCTGCGTCAGAGACTCCGCATCTCTGAGAGGCGGTCTTCTTTCAGGGTGGAATCTTGCAAATGCTATTAAGAGACTAAAAGGAGGCAGAAGAAGAAGATTATCTGTCATATACTGTCATGGTATAGTGACAGTTTGAGCAAATATTCTTAAAAGTTACTGACTGCAGCTTTAATGTTACATTACCACAGATTAAAATATTAGTCAGTGATAACAAATTCTAGAAAGAAAACAGCGTTAACATTCCTGTTCGCTTGGAGTGAAGAAGGAAACAGTACAGTCAGTACTGCCAGTGAGCCACTGAACAAAAGAAACACACGCCATATGAATGTTTTACAAAAAGAAAATTGGACCAAATTAAAGGATTAACTCAAGTAATTAACATATGGGGCATGGATATCAGTAGAGTCACACCCTCATGTGTTCCTGGTTGCTCTAATGATCACCTGCAGGGAGAGCCCAGATGGGTGAATCAGGCGACAAACTAGGTGACACCACAGGATTACTCAACTGTGGTAGAAATAAAATGATCTTTTTCACAGTTTCTGGCTATTCTGGCCCACAGTCCTCTGCATATCTGAGCAAGAGGGTCAAAGTTCAAGGTGCAATGTTATGACAAAGTATTTCCCAATTGGACGCACACTGAGTGCAGCTGTAATATTTAATAAAATAAAATATATAAAATGCCATTAGCTGGAGACCCAGTGTAATTATAAAACGCAGTTGTAAATAGGTTACAGTTATTATTGCATGCCTTAGCCATATTTTCCTGTAAACCTGAGTAACATGTGTGACTACATCCCTTAAAGCTATTTACTTTAAAGGAAAGTTTTTGTGGTATTTTTTTTTCATATTGCACAGTATGCCAATAGATAAAGTAACTATGATACAGTACATTTTTGAATTCCTTAGATATAGCTGCAGCAGATGATAGAACTTTCATTACAACCATAAAAAACATTGAGACCTGACTTGGACTTCAAAGATTTGAGACTTGACTTGCAAAAACTGAAGCTCTGTTAGTAGCGTCACATGTACAAAAGGTATGTGTAGAAGAATGTACTCGTATGTGATTTAAGCCAAAGGAGGACTGATATGACACTGATGGGTCTATGTTCAAGCGTCTTTGTGTTCGGAAAAGCGATATACAATTTAAATGTATTAATATTATCATCATTATTATTATGGTTGTTGCAGTATCAGGGCTGAAGGAGCAGAGGAGGCTGGACTCAGGGGAAGAGTCTCTGGACGCTCTCGAGGAGGTGTTCAAGAGGATCCAGATTGTGACCGGAGAGGACAACCTGGACATGTTGGCCACCAAGTTCATCCAGGGTGAGACTTACCAAAGACAGACGGACACAAATACAACACTTCTCACAACACATCTGATCGATCAAGTCTGTGTTCCATCTGAATTTAGTTTGTGTTTCTCTAGAAGAACATGACAGCGAAATAAATGTAAGGTTCCCACTTTGATAATAAGAATAATCAGTCTCCGTTTCGGAGATTTAAATGTATGTCACTTTTGAATTGCTGCTTCGTTGTAGGCGAAGACCGGAACTTTGCTCTCTTCAAATTTGTAAATGAGCAGAACAACGAGGTTGAGGCACTGAGAGATCAAATCTGCCAGGTCAGTTTTCTGTATTTACTCATCATTCATTTTTTTCCATTCTTAACATAAAATGCTCTTCCTCCTATTCAGTGCAAAAATGGAAGCGAATAATTGCTTTTTCACAAAGATTACAAGGTATCAGTGTCAAGGACTTTAAACTTCAGAGTAGTAGATGTGTTTAAAAATCTAATTCTAGTAAAGAATTCTGTTAATTTCTAGCAAATTCAGTGAAAGCTAAGGAGATGGAGGTCTGAGTGCAGGTAGAGCATGTATTCAGTGAGGGGAAATGATGAGTGTTCATATTAATCATCTATAAAATAATATTTGTAAATTTGCAGATAGAAGCAGGGATCGAGCACTTTCGCGTAGCGGGTTTGCAACAGGAGCAAAATCATGGCTCTCTGCTGAAACACATACATGAGCAACAAAAGGAAACGGAGTTTCAAGCTGAGGACTATGAAAACCAGGCCAGCATCAAAAGCAAAATCCTGGATAACATCAAAACAGGTTTGG
Source organism: Chelidonichthys spinosus (assembly GCA_029853015.1). NCBI lineage: Eukaryota > Metazoa > Chordata > Actinopteri > Perciformes > Triglidae > Chelidonichthys > Chelidonichthys spinosus. Next base: position 7,528,213 of record CM056822.1, on the reverse strand, counting down.
CAACTATTTATTTTACAGGTCTGTAATGTCCTAATCGTTTTCTAATGCATTTTAATAATTGGTAATTATGGGGGCCACAGGAGTCAGTTTTCAATTAGTATAATTAAAATGGATTAATTCCATTCAATAGGCAGCGTAGCGTGTACAGCACATCAGATGTACATGCAAACATATAACACATATTAAGACAATATTTACATGTGGCAGTTCTTACAAGCAATCCTTAAATGTATTATCATCCATCCATCCATCATCAACTGCTTATCCTGTTTTCAGGGTAGCGGGGGGCTGGAGATGATCCCAGCTGTTAAATGTATTATAAAATCATATTATGTTTCAGGAAACATCCCAATAGATTATTAGGAATTTACTAGACTGAAAATACAGACTGGCTGGATATTGATCACACACAAGAAAACGCAGACAGCTCCAGGAACTCCTGACTGGTTTCTCTGCTCTCACAGGCGTGAATGGCATCTTCTCTAACATGGAGTGCGACCGCTCAGCGATAGAGGACGTCCTGGGTTCGTCGACGGGGATCAGCGACAACAACATCATGTCCTACCTGGGTCTGGTGGAACAGAAGACCAACGAGCTGCTCACCGTCCAAGCTTTCCTCAATTCTAAAGTAACCTCCCAACATGTGGTTCTTTCCTGCCTGGTCCTACATCACTGGTTGTATCTTTGCTTGCGTGATATAATATGTCTCTGTTTTTGTAACTCTGAAAGGATATGGAAAAGGACTACGATCCAAAAGACCTGGGCAAATTCCTTTTGGGTCAAAATCCAGAACAGCTTCAGCAGAGCGTTAGCGTCCAACCTGCGATCAGGTCGGCCTCTTAGCTCCTCATTCTACCCACGTGTTTATAATGAGTAAACCTATACATTCATGTGAACACTGTGTCTGTGTTGATTGGACTCCTCAGCGTGGAGTACGATGCGGAAGGGTCTCCTGTCGCTGACGAGGAAGAGTTGCCACTTTCACAGGAGGAACTTCGCAAAAAAATAATTTCAGGGGTTAGTACGAAGCCAATCCTACACTTAAGTGATCATTTCTGAGACATTTCCAGTGCTTTTCTTCATTGTTTTCTGGATATGATTAATAGGATCTGCAGAAGCAGAGTTCAGTCCAGCAGCCGGCAACCAAAGCCTCAAAGATCAGTCAGCAGTTTGATGGCAGACGAAGCTCGCTGGAGGACGCGCTCATCTGATCCGTGACCTCATCGTCTACAGTCGAAGGGCCTGCTTTCACTGTTTGTTGTATTTCGATGGCCATTTTTTAACGTTGCAGCTTGCAGATGTAAACATTTAAAGCTTTAATGATGTGACGTGTACGTCACCTCTTTACGATGAATCATTCAGGCCGGGTCCATGCCTGTTTCTTGTTGTGATTTGTTTAGTTGGGACTAATTGGGTTTGGGGTTTTAAAGATGCTTTTCAGATTCTGGTAACCAGCTGTCCTTTTGATGTGCGACTTGCCATCTGGCTTTGACTACAGAGTCTGGTCTCAGCAGCGCAGCCCTCCTGCGCTGGCAGCGTCTCACAACATGATACTTGCTGCTATGCTCAAACGGAGAGGTTGGGGGCAGCAGAACCTTTTGTAATTCTAATTGGCACTCTCAGGCCATGACTATTGTGTCTCCAAATAAGGAGGTGAGGAGCTCTTAGTGCTTGTACACACTGTATTTGAATACACCTTTTGTTGTTAGGATAATTCCGATTTTTGGGGGATTAAATATTAAATAAACAGTGACGTGTCCATTAAATTAGTTCCTTGTTCATTTGCACCACAATCATTAACATCAGCCCCTATTCATGCCCAGATTATTATCATATGTGCCAGGAGTGTCTGTATGTTTTTACATCAGTGGGGATTGTAATGTGTGAGGATTAAATAAAAACGCCAACTTTGATCCTCAGTTTGAAATGTCATCTTTTATCCAAACATCCTGGTGCGAGTCTGTGTTGGGGCAACGATGGCAGTCACTGCTGCAGAGAGCAACTTCCTCTGTACAAAAGGGAACACTGGGACAGGGAACTGTACAAAGAAACATATTTTGACTTACTGTGAAACAATTAACAAAGGCTGCGTCTATATTTAGGTTTAAAGGTCACCCTGATACCATCATTCTTTTCTTTAAATCCTGGGCTGTACAAGGAGAGGGTCTGATGTACCTGTCTGAACAAGAGACATACGGGCTGTTATGTCAATTATCTAGCTTGAGCTGTGTGCTTTCAATTAGCTTATCTGTTCAAGTTTTTCTTCTCTTTTCCGGTTTTGACAGCAGCGGTTTCGGGGAAGTGAAACTGCTACTCTGTAAACATTTGTGTCTGATGGACCAATGACTTGGTTTGCTCGGGATAATCCCCCCTTCGCAGTCTCAACTGTGCGGCTATGAAAACAGATTATCAGAGATAAAAGGGCGCTGTGGCAAGGCAGAGGGGCGGCGATGGTGGGAGATGCGATGGAGGAGGCTGCTTCCTTTGAAATTCTACTCTCACTTAGCCCCCTCCGCTCCTGACAAATTCTCTGTGCACACGGCTCTCCGTATTGCCATAGAAACCTTCCTTTTAATCACAACAGAAACCTCATTTCCTACTCCTGACAAAAGAGTCCTCATTGCCTGTAGAGACCGCCTGCACCAGCCATTTCCAAGGCCCGCCTCCTTCTGCAGGCTGTACCTACCAGTAGGAGCAGCCTTATTTACCCTTCCCTTGCCATATAAGCACATTTTCCACCTTTTGTTTCTTTTGATTAACAGTTTCCCCATTTTATAGTGCACCTTCTGCTTCTTAAACCCTTGCCATTTTAGTCCTTCTCATTATTTAGTGTCCACTGCAGGCTGCTGAGATTCTCGTATTTAGTTCATCCTAATCAAAAAGTAATAGTCCGAACGGTTTCCTCGTAAAACACCTACACACAAGCAACAGTAGCTTTTCTCCACACTCGTCTGGGAAACACACTGTTGTCCATCGCCCACAGATCTGTTCCTCGTCAAACTGCTTATCAAAACCAACGTCCCATGTCCTGATACAATCATAATGTTTCCCTTAGTTCCTCTAAGTCTCTCCAAAGATGGAGGCTGTATGTTTTGCCTCAAGCCACTAGCAGTTTGTTATGCATTGCAAAGTTCTTGTTAACTTTCATCCCACTGTGGGCAAAGTTTTTCGGTAAAATTCTCTCCTCTTCCTGTCCCTTGTCTTGCTCTGCTTTGGGAACAAACTGTGTTCGCACTTATAAAATGCCTTGTTCCCTTTATCCCAAACAAGACTGTTATCTGGACCCAGAAAATACCCACGTCCTCTGTCTCCGGCTCTGTCCTCTCGTCTCTCTTGTTTGTTTATTTGGGAATTTTGCCAGGTATTTCCCCAGCTTGCCTGCACCCACAATGTTCCCTCCCCTCGACGAGCACCCACCCCTCCCTCCCCCCTAACTCTCACACCCTCCCACCCACATCCCACCCTTCCATGAACGTTGCTAAGCAACATGAGAGCTGGTACATTTTCCAGCCAATCAAATTACTGAACATATTACCGAACAGTGTTGAGGAAGCAAAGAGGATACTTTTTTCACTTTTTAACCTATCATGTCCTTCTTCAATTATGGGGTTTACACCTCGCAGGTAATTGTGGTTATTTTATCTCCCTGCACACATGGGTTAGAGAATTTACACTGCCGGTTTGTACCCAGGTTTGTACTAGCAGCGCACCACTGGGTGGCAGCAGGATCAGTTTTTCTGTTACCACACAGGCTGCAAGATCTTCTTTTTTTTTTTTTTTTACTGCTGTTGCTAAGCAATCCTGACTCTCATGTCTTACCTGTGAAACATTTTTGATTTTTACAGATGTCCCTGCCACCATTTTGTCCTCGTTTTCACCATTTTGAAATGTAACACATTTGATGGGGAAACTATTTAGATTGCACTATAAAAACCACTTCACATCCCTAAATATGAACCATCTAAAATATATTAGTACAATTCAGATCACTGCAAACAAGCACCTCTGTGTTTCTGCTGGCAGAATGAGTGTGATCCCCACCCTGGTCGAGATCCAGGTTTCGGTTAAATATTAGCCGGCTTCAGTTGACTTCATCTCATCATGCAAGAGGCAGGAAATGTGCTCTTGAGTGATTAGGACGGCAGCTCTCGCCTTCCTCTTCACCAGCAGTGGAGGGATCCATACATTCTCTGGGCTGATGTGTTGTGCAGCTTCCTGTGTTCTCTCTGTACAACCCTCCGAGATATTAGCACCGACTGCTTTGATGTTTCAGACATGATCCCATACAAATGTTTCTTTATCAGTGTTTTTTTTTACACTCCCCAGGTCCTTGTGTCCCTCCCCCTCCTCGATTCCCCTGTGTGCGAGTCCCTCATCACAGCTTTGGTTGCTGTGCAGATGGCTCTTTGTTGGTGCTTCACAATGGGTCTAAGGTCAGTGTGCCTCATGCCATCAACACACTCAAACTTCTCCACCGCAGCTGTCTTGCGATTTTATTTGTTGTTCACCTAAAACGATTCTGTAGCGAGCATCAGGGCTGCGCACATGTACACCGTTATATTGTGGTCTGGAATTAAGAGGAAGTTATAAAACCGCAGCAGAGAGATAGGCTGGACCTCTCAGGCTGTAAACACCTCCTCAGATATCATCTTGTTTTCTAAAGGCTGCTCTACATGAGGCCTTCTTCGTGATCTCCCAAACTGACACTTCTTGATTCTTGCACATGTCAGCTGAAGACAACGTTTGAAGCATGAGCGATATCTCAGAGACAGACCAGACACCAGAATATCAGATCAGCCAGAGAAATAGAAATGCAAATCCACCATCTGGTCTGTGATCCCAAACACGCCCTTGTTCATCATTCAAGAGCTTATGTAAAACGTACACTTAGCTTACCCTTTAATAGTAACTCAGAGTGTAACAAGATGTACTTTTAGAAGAGTAAACAAAGAAACGTTTGGGCATCTCTCTCAGAAAGATCAGTGCACACGAATTGAACACATTTTAATTGTCATCCAAATGAGAGATTGATATTAAACATCTTTAACATCTATAATTCAAGGATCATATTTCTGTGCCGATGTGCATGAATGTATCAACCCTCAATAATATCAGAAGCATAAAAAGACAATATGTTTCGTTTATGTGAGAAATGGTGTGTTCTCCAATTGCAGAAAGTGAAAATCAGCCGTGCACCACAAGGTTCAGCAGCAGAGGGCCGTGAGGTCTTCAGGCCAGTTTGCAGTAGGAAGGAGCAGGTAGACCAAAAGGCGGGAAGCTAGAAGGAGGAGGAGCATTTCTTGCAAAGCAGAAGGAATTACTGGAAATTTCCACTTCTCTGGCAAGACAGTTGCAGGGGTGGAGCTACAAGAGGTGAAATAAATAAGGTAGTACAGTTGAACTTCAGCCGTGCAGAGAAAAAACATGAGCTACTCTTTCAAGAATCTATTTGCAAACGATTAGCTTTATGCAACCTAAACGGCATTTGTAATTAATTGGGGGAAATTATATGTACATATAAATATATATGTTCATATAATCTATGATTAATTAGAGTGACTTTATATAATATCATATGTGTTCACGCATCTGTGCATTTCCTCATTTTCTAGCAGCTATCTGAGTTAAAGTTGCTGTGGCAACGCACCTTTTCCCCATCAGTTCCTTCCAACACCTCCACAAAGCGCTTCCCCTTGCCAGCTGGGAGTTGTAGTCCCTGTAGTCTGTGCTCTGTTCTTTTTCCAGTCCTTGAGAGAGAGAGAGAGAGAGAGAGAGAGAGAGAGAGAGAGGGAGAGAGAGGGAGAGAGAGGCCCCCACAGGCCGCCCATCCAGTGTGGGGTTTGAGGTTTTCCAGGATTTCAGCTGTTTAGAGTCTAATAATTCTATACTAAATATGTTTACTCTATAATACTTCACATTTCTTGAACACTAGTTTTCAGTGAGGGTCAAATTGATGAACAGCCAGGAAACGTGCTTCATGGTTCAGCTGTCTCTTCAGCACCATGGTCCAGTACAAAGGCTACATTACTGAGCTGATGCATTTTACCTTTCTACCAACATTCATTAATAATGACCCTAAAAAAACTCCTGTAGCTGCTTTCCCCTCCCCTGATTCTAATATAATATAATATAATATAATATAATATAATATAATATAATATAATAATAAGCACTTTACAGTCCTTGACTCCTATGCATTAAAAATGGAGTCAGAAACAGCAGCGTTCATAACCCACAGCTAACAGAGCAACATTCTCCAGACTTTGGCTGCACGATGATATGCAAACAAGGAAGGAGACGATGCTCATCCTTGAAGAAAACCTATTTTGAACTGGCTTGAGATACTGACAAACACGGAAACACTAGCTCTTGCATTTTCCAAATCCTCAAAGCACCCTACACACTAATCCGGAAAACACTGAGAGACATGTCAACCACAACAGCCCCAACAAGATCCAGAGCCGCAGGATTTCAGAATGTCAGGCACTCTGCCTCTGAGGAGCTTCTGTTTACATTATTTGTGTTCGCTGGACTTTTTAAATTACTGTTGCTGCATCAAAGTCTTTTTCGGATTTCTTATTTGGCTTGTTAAATTAATTTATTTATATATACTATATTGCTGTTGTTATTGTCCTCTTTTTCCAAGTTGAATCTTGTAATTGACTGCTTCAGGAACATAATAGTCCCAAAGTGATCAATAAATAAGCTACTCTTATAATAAATTCTTCAATATTAAGTTCTGCATTGGACTTAATATGTAAATTTACCCATCCATAAAACATAATATATCTTCTTATTTATTTATTATATATTATTTTTTTTTGTATCAAGTCAAAAAAAAAAAGCATGTTTTTTGTGATATCTTACAACAATATTCATAAAAACTCATTGTTGTTTTATTAAAAAATAGATCTTGCTTCCTGTTAAAGAAAGTTATCATACACGTGACTCTTGGCCATATGGTCCCTGCAGTTTTTAATTGAATATACAATATGACCCTCTGGGGCCTTGTGGCAGCCCTACTTGTACATGTCTTTAATTAGGCTCAATAATTGACTGTATTTAATTGTGTTAATTACAGATCAATAAGTTTCTCCCTCACTGTGCATTCAACTGAAGAGTGCCACTGAGAAGTCAATTTAATGTTGTCCCTGTACTCTGCAGGGCCTGAATACTAGAGAAGGCCAGGCAGACCATGCAGGACACTGCTGTTCGAAACAAAAGAGCTCAACTTTCCCCCCACCAATTCCTCCAATTATGGGGACCCTTCCCCCGCCTAATCCTAACCTCTGCTCTTTGATGGGCCTCGCTTAGCCCTGAGCCCTGACATTCCACAAGTCAGGTCAGCCCTTTGTCCTGAAGAAATTAAGTGAACTTAAGGTGCTGTATTGCTGCATTTCCCATCCTATACTCAGAACAGAGTAAAAAAGTTAAACATTCAACTAAATGTTTCCACAGGCTATGGGAACTGATGCAAAAACACTTAATTTACTTTCAAACATGTGTCACACACAAAGAGGCTTTTCATTATACAGTATTGCTTTCTGTGTTTCCATAACTTTGAATAGCATTTATTTAAAAAAAATGTCCGGTTTCTACTTGTGGAAAGTGTGGTAAACACTCCAGTTGTTGGCAAATAAGAGGTTTGCAAAATCGCCACATAAAGTGCGGTTCACTTCTATACCTGTAGACTGAAACAGGCTGTCCATACATGGATTCCCCCCCCCCCCCCTTTAAACAGATTGGTGGCACATGGAAACATGGTGAGGTAGGCAAATAAGGAAAAAGAAAAAAAAAGAAAAAAGACAGGAAATGATCTCACAAACACTCCTCCTCTCTCAGATTGCTCCCATTTTCCAGTTCCAGAAAAAAAATGAGTGAGTAATGCCTTCTGCTGCGTTTAGTCTGCTCCTCTGTTCTCCCCTGGATCTCCTTGAGACCATTACATGGTGGATGTCTGCTTCAATGCATGTCTTCACATGGTCTTCATTTCCCAAATGACAGGGTATAACACTTGATGCAATACAAAGACAGTCCTTGTCTTCAAGTGCAGCTTTCGTATTAAAGATAGCAGCACTTAGTATAGTTATGGTAGAACAATACAGCATATATCGGCAAAGCTAAAAAGAATATTCTCATATGAGGTAGAATAGATATCTCAACCAGCTGCACTGACACACCACCCTTTGATCTCTGCATGTAATTACAGTCTTCATAATTATATTTCATCTGAATGTGAGGCAAATGTCTAAATAGGGCCTGGAGGCTTCATTAGAATCAGTGGCTTGAATACTGGCATGGAGCAGATAAGTGAAGCGGTGTAGGATTAGGTCCGAGGAGGCCCTAAAATTAGGGAGTGGAAACTGTCAAGACATCCTCCGTGGGTGTGTTGGGGCAAGTTAAGGACACAAGTAAGGCTGTCTAGAAGTATTACAAATGCACATTATTTGGAGCATGCACATATTAACTAGAGTTAAGCAAGTGGAAATGACTCTGTTACTCTGGCAACTATCTAAAACCGCAGGTAAATGTTTTATGATAGCTGTGTGTGGGCGTAAACAATGACAGGCGTGGCAAATAAGGTGCTTCCCGGTCCAATGATTTTGTTGAAACTTGCAGAATTCCATTGTAGGTCAGAGTGTCATGGCATAAAATAAGTAGATTTGACCTTAATTGTTTTACAAAAAGGCCCTATTTTTATCAGAAGCACTGATGTGCAGGTTAGAAAAGTTCACCTCAAACACACTCAATAAGGCAAATGTTTCTAAATAAATAAGCAAATGGAAGATACATGTGATGAAATATAACCGCTCAATCGTCAGTTATGTTTTGAAATATGAATTTGAGACAATAGCATTCCAGAAATGAGAACTGGAAAATCACGACTAATCTATACTGCATCTTGTAGAAGTACTTATAGCAAGGTCACTTTGTTCTAAGTGGGAAAAAAAATCACATTTAACAGTATCATGACCATAACTGTTATTCCATGCATAGTGTAAATGTTTTCACACAGTAACGTAGCTACACACACACACTTACTGAACCGCCACACACACACCACACCCCATTACTGTCTCTGATGCTCACAAATCACAAAAGAGGCATATTTATTGCTAAGCCTATCCTGAGCCAGTGTGTGGCACATGTTTCCCTTTTCTTTGTATCAAATATTGCCTGAAGCGGGCAACTAGTTTCACTAACTTATCGTTCTCCAATGACTATGCAAATACGTCAGAAGGAAATATAATAATCTAGGCATAAATTAACATTTATAGATCCATGTGCATTGATATCAAAACTATTACACCCTGCCATTCTAAGATATTTTCATTTGTAAAGTGGATGCAAAGCTCTAGGAGTATGCAGATATGTCATAGCAATTGAATAATTAATTGCTTAAATGTGATTTAATGTGCAAATTGCAATCCATTTACCAGGTTTTTTTTTTTTTTTTTAACATAACGAAAGTGTGAGCACGCTTAAGCAGGAACACGTTTTGTTACAAGTGTTAAATATAGAACGGAGGAGTGGCCGCAGTGTTTTCAAATCGTCTCATTATTCCTTTCTGCTTGTAATTTGATACCCCGTCTCTGCAGAGAAAGGGCGCTAAGACAAACAACAAAAAAAGATGCCGTTCGTGGGCATACGTTGAGAAACTTTTACACTCCATCTACTCAGTGCTATTTTCAGCCGTGAGTCAACCCTCGTGTATTTTTATACCTTTAACAACGGGCCACTTGTGCCGTCCATTGTTCAAAATTGAGGAACAAAATCAAACGCAAACTCATATGTCGAAGGGAAACGAAGTCTGAGAGCTCAATGCAGCGCTTTAAAAGAATTGACCAATCAACGACGAGATAGCCAGTGGGCGTGCCGCATTGACGAGATTGACAGTCTATCTCTCCAATCAAATCCTCCGCTGGCAACCGTTGTCCAATCGTGTGCGTGATCGAGCCGCTGTATCCAACGAGAGTGGATTTTCAACGAGCTCGAGAGAAAAGCGGAGACAGTCAGATATCATTTCTCTCTCAGAGCCTTTGGGTCGTCCACACGAAGGCAAAGAGCCAAGAAATAAAAAAAATATTTTTCTGAACAGGAATATAATCATCTAACATTTAATTCGCCAAATTAGACATGGCCGACACAGCTGTTGACACGACCGCGACTGCAGAGGTTACAGCCAAGGTGCGTTTCATTCAGTCTTTTTTTTTTTTTGGTTGAACTGTCGTGTAAAAAAGATTTATTGGAACTTTTTAAGTTGTCGTATTATTTGTGTTAACAGCTAGCGTGGGATAAACGGCTATCGACGGTTTCTGTAGCTAAACGTGACCTTTTGACGTTACTTCGTGTTAAGTTCAAAACAGCAATTGGGGAGAAAATAATTAATCGCTTAAATGACTTATCTTGAAATGTAACTTGTCGGTAACCATACGCCGTCAAGGAGGTGTGTTTTTGTGTGATTTTCGGCGTTTCCAGACAACATATTGTGTGTGGAAACTCACGTATGGGATGTGGTTAGCTAAATGTGTCTTGTTGAGCAGACAAAGCGGTAACGTAGAGCCAGTGCGGCTCGTGAGGCTGAGCTGCTGCTGTGGGCGGGAAGCCACAGTGACGTTAACGTTACATTGTCGGTTGGGATGAAAAACGGTGCCACTTATTACACCGAGCGTAGGCTTTTTTCCTCGAATTGTACTTTACCCCAGATACGGCAAACTAAGCTCTCCCTCTCTTAATTAAAACCAGACGCGGTGAGAACATGTGGCACTTCAGAATAAAGTATTTGCCGAACCGTCACATTGATTGAGATGCTTCGTGCTTTTATTTTGTAGGAGCTGAAAGAGAAGAAAGAAGTAGAAGTGGAGAAGAAGAAGGAGGAGGAGGTGGAGGAGAAGAAGAAGGAAGAGGAGAAAAAGACCGACAACGGGGACGCACCTGCCAATGGCACAGTGAGTTGGAGACGAGGACCAGCCTCATGGCCTTTTGTCTTAGCGCCCCTCATCATGCAGGTGTCGCTGCACCCGCCTCCCCCTCGGGTTCAGCTGCTCTCCACACAGTGCTTTGTTTGAGTTGTGAAATGGCACAGATGTTAAGCTAGCAGGCTCTTGGATATTTCCATTGGTGTCTCTAGTTCTAGCTTGGTAGCTAATCCTCTGGGGAGCAAGAGCTCAGCAAACATGCCCTTTTTTTAAAACTGTCCCCTGAGGAGTCTGAGCGTGTGAGGATTTTTCTCAAATATGCTTGGGATCTCAACTTTGGAGTTTGTTTCTCTCTCTCTCTCTCTCCCCCTGCCACATTGCTCAAAGCCTTGTGATGAATTGTGGTGTTATTTGGACTGACATCCTACTCTCTTCATTCAGAATGGTGCTGATCACAGCGACAAAGTGGAGAAAAAATCAGAGGAGAAACACAAGAATGGAGATGGTATGTTTATATAAAACAGCATGTTTTTTTTTGGTAAGAAGACAACTGTTAAAATGTCTTTGCGTGTCTCACTTTGTTGCTTCTGATGTCTTCTTGTGTGGCCTTGAGTTATAAATCGCATCTTAACAAAATACATTTTTCCACTGATCTTCTCTAATTACACTCCATTTGAAGGATGTATTTTCTGAAGTGACAAACTGTGCTTACAGGGGAAGCAGAGGAGGCGCCCCCTGCTGAGGAGACCGATGCACTGCCTGTGAAGCGTGCAGCTGAAGAGGAGGAGGTGGGTTGTCACCAGGATGATCTATAATCAAGTGTTTTTTAATGTGTTGACTAATCTTGGGACTTTTTGTATTTGCTAATGCATTAAATATTTTCTTCTTTTTTTTTTATAGGAAAAGGTTGAGACAAAAAAGCAGAAGACAGAGGAAAATGGAGATTCAAAAGAGGCAGAAGTGAAGGCTTAGGTCTCTACCCTGCTTCTTGTTCGCTGCACTGTCTCACCAGCCTGGTCAACAACATGTTGTAGAGCTTGTGCTTTCTGTACCTTTTTTTTTTTGAGAAATAGTTCCTTTTGTTTGCTCCCATGTTATAACATTGCACTGGAGTCCTGAAACATAGTGGCCCTGCATACTTTTTTTTTATGAAATGTTATTTATTGGTCTTTAAAATGAGCTTTTTTTCTACTTGTACAAATTGGGCCACACCATGAGATCAGTTTTTTTTTTTTTTCATTTCTTGAGGTTTTTATATCAGTATGTAAGAAGCACAATCTCTATTATGTCGGTGCTGACCAGATGATTTATATATACAGGCAGCTGCTCACCTCTTTCAAGGCTCATGTTGACCTCTCAGATTCACTTAAAGGACCAAAGATAAGTTTTAAGTAGGGGTTTAATGGACAGTTGTTAGCATTATTTGTTGAGTTTTGTGTTAAGCTGCTAGTTAATCCTTGGCTAGGCTGCCCTGTTAACATGACAGATGGTGCAAATGAATAAAGGGGCTCTGTCTTGCGCCTCCATGGTAAGATTTCTTGAGCTTGTGTTATGGAGGCAGAATTTTGCAATGTTAATTAACCCCTCTTAAATCTTAAAGCTTTGGTCATTTGTTCTGTATGCATTCCATGCAAGTTTGTACCATTTATACTTTGTTTTTCTTACAATTTCAATGAGTTTTATGTTATGGCCGGGTAGCCCAGTTTTGTGTCCAAGACTGCCTTTTTCAAAACCAGAATGACATTCGGTTACTTCAGCCACTGCTTTGTATATTCTGATCAACAAATAAATTGTCTTTTTACTTAAGTATATTTATTTTTGTGTGTATGTTGCTTTATAATGAGTGCGTCTTAAAACCATGGCTTTTTATGTAGATGATGTCACTTGACCCAATTTTTTCTTAACATGGAAAATGGCTGACTTGGATGCAGGAAGAAGCAGGAATAACTTCATTCACTTGGTATGGAAAGGGAGCACAGAAACCATTGCTGTCTTGTGTCTTCGGGCTCCCCCGTGTGGTGTACTTTTAGAATTGCAGGTAATTATTTCTGAAGTCAGCTGGTGTGTATGAGCCACAATGGTACACTGAAAAACAAGACACAGGAGTCCAAGATGGCAAAAAAGATCATTTTAGTTTAAACTGAACCCTGAATAAAAGTAGCTTTTACAGTAACACTGCTAATATTGAGCAATAGGTGGTACCATATAACCAAAACACTTTTTTTTTTTCTCAAGCAAGCTGCAACGGCATGATCCATACAGGTGTTTCCCTCAGAAACGTTAGCATGGCATGCATCCATTCAGTCCAGGAGGCTTAAATAGTAGGCAATTATTGACATTCTGCTGAGGCAGCAATTAAGACCGGCTACATAAAGTTGGTGTGTTCAGTGTATGAACCGGTCAATGAAACTATCACAATGGTAGGCTTCAGACCTGGTTATACACTAACGATAACCTTCTGTTGAAGCCCTGAAGTCAGACTTGATGCCAGTGTTGAGGCCAAACAGAAGCGTACCATTTGCCATGGCACAACAGATTAAAGAAAGAAAAGTACCATTTTGTTGATGAACATGGCTTCTGGAAACATCTGTATACAGAGTTGATTGCCCAAGCATGGTGGAGCAGAAGCCGACTACCTCAAGCATGCGCCCTAATGATGACAATAAGCACTCGCTGCTGGCTCTATGAACCCCCACAGTCTTTTTCTTTCAATGTCGTCCACCTTCAGGGTTACCCATAGTTCACATGAGTCTTCTCCCCTGTTTGCTGTTCCTCTGTTTGGTTCGGTTTCCGACTGAATGCTGATTCACACCCCAGTTTCAACTTCTCTTCCTGATAATGACAAGAATCACTGTCATTATTACAATGGCATGGCCGGGAGGAGCGTGACAGCTCTCGGCTGCACCATGGCTTAGTGAGGGCCCAGACAGAATTTGCCACCAGCACGCATTTCTCTGTGTTTTTTTGGAATAGTTTGCAAATGAGTCTGTGTATCATCCTTTTAGTCATGGCTTTATGGTTTACTGGCATTGTACTCATACTTGGAACTTGATTAAGAGTCAATCAGTGTGAAATTTTGGGGGGAACACACTGGTAAGTAGCATTTTGACTGGGTTTATTTGCTGTTAAACAATGTGAAGCCCTTCTAGACTGTAGACTGCTCAGCTTCAAGTGGATATTAAGTGTGTGTCTGCTCAAATAAAGACCTCTTTAATGAGTTAAACGTGTGTGTGGGTGGACACTGGCAGCACATTCGTTTTGTCAGATAAACCCTGCCTAAGGTGTGATGCTAATATGCTAACTCAGAGAAACAGGCAGGTAGACATTCCCTTGGCCGTGTGACCAAAACAAACATTAACACAAGACTTTGATTAGAGAGATCACATTGCAGCTCATGCAGACGTTAACGCAAATAAAAAAGGGAGGAAAAAGAGGGGGGGGGAGCTGAGGTTAGCCTTTACGTAGTGATCGACATTTCCATACTAAACACCAACAAGCAAGAAAAGGTGATGCGAGATCTTACAGCAAAGAATCAGACAGAAAAACAGCTTAGGCTTATCTATAGTCAAAGAGCCCACTCACGCTCTTTCACACACAGATCCATTTGTCCCACACTGCTTTCGGAAAAAGGTCACGCATTCAAAAGTTAGGAAAAATGCATGAGCACACACACACACACACACACACTGTACGAACACACCGGTCATGTACACACACATTAGAGCGGTGGCCAATGTCTGTCTGTCTGTCTAGCTCTGAGAGGAGCAGTGCTGATTGGTGTAAAACGATATGGTATTGTGCTGTACAGTGTGTTTGTCCCTGTCGGTGCTGTGAAGGTCAACACACTCGGACACTACAGCGTGAGAGCATGTGCCTGTTTCTGAGTGTGTGAGGTAAAGTAAATTGAGAGGCCTTTCTCTATATGTGCACCAACAGTGGCTGGGTCTCGCTATCGGGGGGCTCACCCTCAGGGGGGGGCAGCTGGTACACCACGAAGAGAGAGGAGTACAGGCAGCCCACGAATGACATCAGGCTCGCAAAGTACATCACTCCCTGGGCCCCACCCACCAGTGAGGTCAGAGGTCCCATCGCCACAGAGACCAGGATCTGAGCCAGGAAGTACTGGCAGCTGAGCAGAGAGATGTCCACCCCCATCCCTCGTCTGGTCCCCTCCTCCGATGAGCCGCAGAACTGAGGGACACACGCAAACACTTTAGGAATATTAAGCTACGTAGCGCACAACAAATATCACCACAGCTTTGAAGGAGTGGTTCAATATTTCGGGGGAAATGTGCTAACTCAGTTTCTGGATGAGAGTTTGATGAGACTAATGTATGTGTGCTATATATGAAGCTAATTTAGATGTGCATTAAGACTAGAAACAGGGAAGGAAAGGTGGCAAAATCTAGGGACCAGCACCACTTAAGCTCAAGAAATAGTCAGGCACACATCCCTCCGTAAAAGAGTCATTGTTACAGAAAACCAGATAAAAACGTAGTGTCCTTTAGAGAGGTGCTGAAAGGTGGATTTTCTTTCCCCCATTTCCACTTGTTGTAAGCTAAGCTAACCCTATTTTCTTTTAACCTTAAAGTGATGGTTCGGAGTAAAATGCACCCTAGGTAATTTCCACCATGACATCCAGCCAAATACCCCCTTGGAAGCATTTTTAGCGATGGTCAGCATACCAAGATAGCCGCTATCAGCCGAATGGCTTAGTACTAGCGCTATGGTACAGAGGGTATATCTTGTAAATTACCCCACTAATGATGCATGGAATGTTACCAAACTTCTGCAGTAGTACACATAGGGTCTGTACTCACAAAACCAGGCATTTGAAAATTTGTAAGTAAACCAGGGGTTTATTTAAAAGAACACTTGCCTGATAGCTTCTATCCTTGGCTGCTATGCTACAGCAGCGTAGACGCCATTTCCGTGTTGATGCTGTGACGCGAGTTTCACGCGAGAGTATGAAAAAGTTTCGCTAAATGTTTAAAAATGTGTTGACCTGATAATACAAGCATTTATAAAAACTCAGCGAAACTTTTTCATACTCTTGCGTGAAACTCGCGTCACGGCATCAGCTGGGTAATAATGGAAGTGGCGTCTACACTGCGGTAGCATAGCAGCCGAGGATAGAAGCTATCAGGCAAGTATTCTTTTAAATAAACTCCTGGTGTACTTACAAACTTTCAAATGCCTCGTTTTGTGAGTACAGACCCTATGTGTACTACTGCAGAAGTTTGGTAACATTCCATGCATTATTAGTGGGGTAATTTACGAGATATACCCTCTGTACCATAGCGCTAGTACTAAGCCATTCGGCTGATAGCGGCTATCTTGACCAATGTTGACCATCGCTAAAAATGCTTCTGAGGGGGTATTTGGCTGGATGTCATGGTGGAAATTACCTAGGGTGCATTTTACTCCGAACCATCACTTTAAAAAAAAGAACAACTCTTCTCCCAAAATATCGAACTATTCCTTTAAAGTTGATCCTGTTATGCAAAAAAAAAAAACACAAGACAACTCTAAGTGAAGATACTGACCTGAGGGCTCTGGTAGTATTCACACAGCAGAGAGTAAGGCAGCGTGCATAGAGAGGAGAAGAGCACCCCGTAGGTGACACAGAGAGAAAGTACCACGTAGAGGTTGGTGGACAGTGTGGCTAGGCCTGTTCCCAAACCAAACGCCAAGTAGGCGAAAAAATACAGAGTGCGAAGAGAGAAACGCTCCTCCAGTTTCTCCAATATGGCTGAAAGATGAAGAAGAAACGGCAAGAGAGAAACAGAAAGCACACGTGTAAAGATCGCCAAGGAAAAGCAAGACGGACATGGTGGGACTGTGAGCGTAGCTCACCTGAGTAGAAAGCAGCACTGAATGCATAGATGCACATCCCCCAGCAGCCCATGCTGACACCAGCATTGTACCGTTGGTAGGCCTCGGAGTCGTGGGGCGCTTTGGGGTCTCCTTCGAACACAACCTCCCCCATGAAGTCAGTGTAGAAGAGCAGCATGCCTTCAAAGGACAACCAGCCTGGAGAAAACACTTCATATTAGATACAAAACAGGCAGTTTTTGCAGCGTTGCAATCGAACTGAAACTGATAATCCTCACCCAGGAAAATGATTAGTGCATAGACTCCGCAGAGAGGGAGGCATCCTGTAGATGGCCACGCACAGCAGCTTCATTGACATTTGCGAGTCCCCCGTCTCCACGTTCTCACTCAGATCGCTCTCGTAGCGCACGCCATTCAGCAAAATGTTCGCCACCTACGTCAGAGAGGAAGAAAAGACACCCTTGTTTAAGGAGACTGCTACTCACTGAACAGCATTTTTCCGTTTTCAAAACGTGTCCCGACCTGCTGGCTGAAGGTTACTGTTCTCCTGCGTCCATTCTCCAGTCCTACAATCTGGGTCGCCGCCGGCTCCTCTATTAGTGCAAGACTCTGGGGTCGCTTCAGGATCCCGGCAGAAGAGCCCCGGTGTGACCCTGCACCAGGCTGAGCCCCAGCTGTGACCTGAGATTCTGACTCTCTCTCGGGCCGCGGCGCTTCCGCCTCCTGAGCCTCCCCGACTGGATGAGACGCTACGTCGGTGTGGGTCCCGGGTCCCTGTGCAGACTCGCCAGGTGGAGGGGAGTCCCCCGGAGGCAGCGGCGCAGCGGTGGAGTGGGAGGCCAGGGCCTGTGGGGTCTGCTGGCCCGTGTAGCAGTTTATGAGCACACTGTCTATGTAGGAGGTACCTAATGAGGAGGCAAAGTCATTGATGCCAGTGAGCGAGCTGTCCCGACTAATAAAGCTGCCGTATTTAGGAGTGAGGGGGCTCAGGGGGGATATGGGGCTAGTGAGGCCAGCACAGAGGCGTGCGTTGGCGCTGCAAGAGTGGGCGAGAGGATCCGAGTTATATGGGTGAGACTTCGGGAAGCTGTAGCTGTAGAGGCCGTCCTCATCTTCCTCATCCAGTCCCGACGCCGGGGGGACCGGGGGAGAGGGAGGAAGAGGGAGGCTGGGGCTTTTTAGGTGCGCTTTGCTGGAGTTTTTGTTCTTTGGTAGGGCCCGTTCGGGGATACTCATCAGAGTCATGGCTGTGGCGAACACCAAGGTGATACTCGTGAACATATATATGACCCGCAGTTGACCTCCCATCGACCTTCCAAATTGTGTCTGGTCCCAGTTGATGCCGCCTACAATATAACCAAATCCACCTCCTAGTCCTACAGGGCAAGATTGAGAAACAAAAAAGTGTTTTTTTTAATTATCTTTAAAGAATATAAGTTATAGCTTCCACTGTAATATCATAAAATAACCTGGAGTTTGTGTCTCTTACCTGCCAGCAGTGCATGGATGTTCAGCCCCCGATCCTGGTCCTCTGGGCTGCACACGTCCATCATGTAGGCGTGGCTGGGGTTGTCGGCCGAATCGGCACTGAAGTCCATCAGGACCACGCCGCACACCGTCAGGATGATCCCCCACTTGTGATTTGATGCGGTGTCAGCCACCGCACTTCCAATGTCACGTCCGTTCAGCACCAGGGTCAGACCGAACAGAGCCCCTACGATGGAGAAGAGCAGAGGTCAACCTGGAATCTGGCTCAGGGTTAAGGGTTAACTGGAGTTTAGGGCACATCCGCAGTTAGAAGCCAACCAAACGTGTAACAAGTTACATTATGGGAAGCTTAGTGTAGTAAAAGTCAAGTAAGTAGACTTACATACATACTAACATTTAGTGTTGTACTTAAAAAAAGCATAATGCAACATTCATTACCTATAGCCAAGGCGAAAATAAAGGGTCTCCTTCGTCCAAACCGGGATGTGCAACGATCACTCCACGCTCCGAGGAGCGGCTGAACGAGGAATCCTTCAAGCCAAATACAGAGGAAAGAGTTAGTCTTAAGCACCGCACAAAATCAAAAATCACCACATGATGTGTCACACATCCCTGTCATCATCTCACTTACCCAGTATGGGGCTAATAAACCACACCAAGCTGTAGAACTGATCGGGCAAGCCCATCTGTAGAAGCACGGGAGTCACATAGGCCGTTTCCATAGCATAACTGAATTCAATTCCAAACAGGATGCAGCCGTTGAAGAGCAGCTCTTGAAAGGTGCGCCTCGGGGGAAGCTCACTGAGGTCCAGCTGGTCCAGGGGACAGGGTGTGTTGGGCGGCGGCGGCGGCGACGGTCTTATGAGCTTCCGGCGCTTCGGCTGTCTTTGGAAGTTGTTGGCTCGGTGACTGAGGTGGCGAGTGGTGGACGTCGGGAAGCTGGCCGTTTTGGGAAGCGAGCTCCTCCAGAGACCTTCCTGAGCTGTGGATGACCTCCCACCTGGACTGGCCAGAAGGGGGTCACTGGGGGTTCCCATGCCCGGAGATGACATCCCTCTCAAGGCAGCTCACACTTATGAAAAGAGTGATATAAACATTGTCAAATTAAAACTTGTGTGGGTTTTTTTTTTTCACATTAGAGGTCATTCAAGATCATCACACTGTGGTCAGTAACTTGCTGCTGCTGCTGCTGGTAACGTGGAGCTATCAAAGGGACACTGCAGTCATCAGCAGACGACACGGAAACGATGGAAACGATGGGCACGACGCACCGCAACCAATGCGCATGTTAGTGTTGTGCGCAAAAAGCCCATGTGCTCGGCGCGGCTGACTACAGCAGTGTAGCATGCGGCACCGCGCTCGTGCAGCCTGTTTCCATTTTAAATATTTTATGGAGGAAGCTCTAATCGGACACAATGGAGCCGCTGATGGGGAGGGTTCGTCACGATGGCTACACGTTTTCATTATCGCCCAGATTTTAAAGCCAACATTTGACCAACACAGATCCTACATGTAGCCACGTAGCCGCCTTTTTTTTTTTTTTTTCTTCCCATGATCCCTCGGTTTCATCCCCGGCACTTTGCTTCTCAGGAAAAACGACACAGCTGCGTTAGAAGATGATGCAGGCGTGCACATTGAAACGTGAAAGATGATAATTACCTTCTCGGGGAGGCTCGTCATTTATTGCGGCGCACTGTGTAGGTGAACCGGGCATTATGGTTTGTACAAGCACGTAGGATGGATTACAGGAGTCATGACTGTTGTTTTGTTTTATTTCCTTTTTCATGCAGTCATCCCCCCGCTCTCTACTCCGTCCCTGCTCCTTCCCCCCCGCTTCTCATCTCACCCCCACCAGCCTCTTCCTCCCGGTCTCTCCCGTGACGTCACGTCCCTCCCTGCAACATCAGCACCGCGACACATCAACCTGAATATACAGTAGCTACAGTGTAGACTCCAGACCTGGCGTAAGATGATAATAATCAGTCAATGATGTTGATTGATGGACTTTTAATGTTTAAAGGAAAAAGCACTTTGTTGTAATCTGTCTTTGAGATATTCGGTTGATAAACTTAACACACGTTTCACTTATTTAATAATAATAATAATAATAATACATTTTATTTGTAATGCACTTTTATATTTACAAAAAAAAAATAAAAAAAACGCCCCAAGAATGATGAAGATGCAAACAATTTTCCCATTTTATTTTTTGTAAATATGTAAATATATATCAAACTGTATAAGCTAAGGACAACTAAATAGATTAATTGCAATTTTCCCATTTTATTTTTATAAATATGTAAATGTATATATAAATTGTATAGAAATTAAACAATTTTGTAAACAATGCATGCGTTCTCATGTTTATTTACGTTTCCCTCTTGCTGTTTTTTTTTTACTAAAACAATTAATTGTTAAATAATTCTTGTTCAATTTGTGATTCAAAATGAATTAAAAAAAAAATATATATAATCAGGTCACTCAAACAAATACAATCATCAAGTCTACTCAAGATCAATTAAATACATCATTGATATAATACGATCAAATGACCTGTAAGGAGACTAATATAAACTACAGCAGATTTTAATTCTGCTTATAATAGTATGTACATATAGATTGATCTCATTATTTTCAATCTAGTGTCATAGCCTACAGATTTCTGCATCTTTTGCTCAATCTGTGATAAGGAAATAGGTGCATGATTTGGTCCATGATAAGCAGTGAGTGACAGAGCGCTGGCAAATGTGAAGAAGAGAGGGTCAAACAGGCGAAAGGCACAGGTGAAACCAATTTCCTTAACGAGGTGTCAGTTCCATCAAGTGTCCCTGTAAACCATGACAGCGAGGCAGCGAGCGCAGTACCAGTACCCGGAAACTACAGCTCATGGGGATAAGAGTGCTGTTGTTTGTAATGCCGCCTATTACACGCTTGGCCTTCTATGACATGCAGTAAATGTCTGTTATTCTATAATCTGAATAGTTTGAATCAGCCTGGCTCACCTGAGCAGGTGGTAGGTTCCAGTAAAGGCGAGGCCTAGAAGTTGAAGGGTCAATCAGGGTCAGTGGAGTATAGGGCACATTGCTTCGACTGTTAGGCTCTTCTCTAAGTTGAGTCTGTGAAATGTTCTTTAGGGGAATAGAAATGATGCTGACAATGAGTCACATAGATGACTCATAGTCAGATCCAGCCTGCATGTCGTCCAGCTCGATATTTAAATTATAATGGCTGTTGAATTGAATGGCTTGTCATTGAAAAACTGTTACTAAATGTGTATGAAGTTGTTTCTGTTTTTGGTGTGTAGTAATTAATAAATCCACAACTGTTGATAAAGTGTTTACAAAAGTAGAACAAAGTGGGTCTGCTTGTGTCAGAGAACAATAGAAAACAGATGGGACCAAACTAACAGCTGATAAAAACCAAGCAAAGGTCAGGTAATAAATCGCATCACCTTTGAGCTCACCTGTAGGCTCCACACCGTGACGTCACTCCAGGTTAAACTAGTGTAACGTGTAGCAAACGGTGTAAGAAGCCAGCAAATGTAAAGAAAAAGCTACAGTGGGCTATTCATTAAGTGCTGTTTGGGTTGATTTTAGAGGCCAGAGATGCTGAAAGTTGTCCACACGAAGCCCCGCCTTCGCTCCACACACCGCGCGCTCTGATTGGCTGACGCTTTCAGCAGCGGCACGCTGTCGTTGCAGCAACGTCATCTGATTGGACGTTCGCACTCAGTGGGCGTATCAGGATGCAGATGTTTTGCAACTGTTGTGGCGGCTGTAGTCAAACAGAGTGAACGTAAGTAGCCGTTTCTAGAAACTGTACGCGTCTTGTAACTCCGCTCAGCTGTTGTCGTCCTCGTATGTCAGTAGAAGAAAAAATGGCGGACGTCGACCTTGTTCAAGTTGGAAAGAATATGTTGAAAAGCGGTGACACCGGGGAGGTAAGCTAAGCTAGGCCACCGTTTAGTTATTTAACTGTTTGTGCAACTTAACCTCTTATTGTCATGTGTTTTGGTTTGATTTGCTGGCGTTTAAAGGTGCTCACTTAAATATAATGCCGGACTGTTAGGTCGACCTGTTCCCCTCAGACACTCCCCGCTGAGACCTGCTGTGTTAAACCTGCCATTACCTGTCTGCCTCAATGTAATTGGTGTCAAATGAGGCCTCCAGGGTGACGTAATGATGATGTAAAGGGAACATAATGTGACCATGAATCTATATTAGATTCTACCTGCATGTATTTCCCATGAGCCACCTGTGGGTCACCTGTTTTGTGACGTCACAGTTGTCCCATCTGTGTGTTTCAGAGTGTGGAGGTCCAGTCTCTATGGCGGGACCAGCCGGTGGTCTTGATCTTCCTGCGCAGGTTTGGCTGTCAGGTGTGTCGGTGGATGGCAACAGAGATCAGCAAACTGGAGCCGGAGCTGAGAGCCGGCGGCGTGGCGCTGGTGGGGGTCGCACCGGAGGAGTTCGGGCTGAAGGAGTTCAAGGAAGGAGGTTTCTTCAAAGGATGTAAGCAGCACTTTACCATCTTGGACCTTCTGTGTTGTACTGACGCACCAACATGAAAATCACATGTGGATCTTCAACTGTTATGGAAAACACATCGGGCACAGATGGCTTAAATCTTCCCTACTAAAACTATTTTACCAACGTTTATTTGATCAAACAGCTGTTTTAATCCAAATAATTCTGTCATTGGAACAGTGGTGGCTTGTTACTAAATACATTTACCCAAGTACTGTGCTTGAGTACACTGTGACATAGTTGTACTTGTGTATTTCATACTTCTACTCCATTACACTTCAGAGGTAGAAATTGTATGTTTTATTTATTTGAGACTTATAACACATTAAAACACATGGAACGCTTATATGATATAACATTGTACTATACCACCAATCAATCCAGTAGTATATACAGTATCTCAAACTTGTAATGCCGTTTTTTTAGATGGTATTTCTACTTTTACTTAAGTAAAAGATCTGAGTACTTCTTCCAGTGTGGGATTGGAATGAAGGAATGGAGGTCAAATACTTGTCCCCTCCTGGTTTTGTTCAAATGGAAGGTGTGATGCGTTCAATGACGCCAAACACAAAACAAAGAAATACATATATCCACTGAAATAGGATGGATGACATTTTGAATAATTTAATAATTTGATCCTGTTCGGGAATAAGATATGAATCGAAAAATAATACTTTTTTTTGTTGTAAAGTTCAACAACACTTTGAGATATCTACGTTGTCAGCCTTGCTCAACTAAACTTATGAAGCAGAAATATTAGGTGTCTCTCAAGTAGTTTTTCAGGTCTGATGATAAATTAATGAACTGTATGCTTGTGTTTGTTTATGTGTAATACACTATCAGGCTTGACTTGACTGATATCTGATGTCAGAATCGGTGCATCGCTAGTCACGAGGATTCAGATACGCTTATTGGGCTCATCACTTTGGACAGCCAGGACTTTTGCAGGATTGTAATTAATCATCTTCTTCTCTTAGCTATTTACGTTGATGAACAAAAGAAAAGCTACAAGGATTTGGGCTTCAAAAGGTGAGTACAGTTCCAGCTTTTCTCTGGCACATTTGACAGTAAACGGAATATCTTTGGGTTTTGGACTGTTGTTTAAATAAATTAAGACGTTTGAATAAATCCCCTTGAGCTGTGGGGGAATTTCAAGGTTCTTAGCTTCCACCGCTCATGCTAATCTTCTCGCCTTTGCAAAAGATTAGCTGCCTTGTGATGATCTCTAATTGAGAAACCGTGTTTCTTCACGCTCAGATACACAGCCTTGACCGTGGTCCCCGCTGCTTTGGGGAAGAAAGTACGAAATGCAGCTGCAAAGGTATGAAGCTTCACGGCTGTACGGCTGCGTCGTCGTTCATGTGTCGTATGGTCACTTTGATTTCTCTGCTGTTTTCAGGCCAGTGCTGAAGGCATCCAGGGAAACTTCTCAGGAGATCTGCTGCAGAGCGGAGGCATGCTCATTGTGGCCAAAGGTACGATCAATATACCCCAGAGTTAAAGAAATGCATTCTCACAGCCTCTCCTCTAGAGGGCAGTGCTGCATCACATCATGGTAGTGATGCTGGCAGTTCAAACCTCTCACTCTCAACCAACTTCAGTGCTCTACAAGCTGCTGGCTTTCCTCAACTCTTTAGTTCTTCTATCCATTTTACTTAAATGATACTTAACAACAGAGTGTTTGATACAGTAGAGATGTTTTTTAATCTGGCCAAAGTATTTTACAGCACTAGGAAAACCAAGAAGTGAGCCAACAATATCTATTAGTGCCCTGATACTCTCTTTGATGGTGTGGTATGGGCAGTTTTTCTTATGGAATGGGATCAGCTGGAGGATTACAGGTCAATCTGTCCTGTTTGACTCCACAAATTAAACATTTGGTTTCATTAAAAATTAATTAAAAATATTTTAAAGGACGTTTTTGTCATTTGGTTCCTAACTTCTAAAAGTTATTAACCATTTATGTCTTTTCTTTGTTTTTCCTTTTTATCGTGAATAACACGGATGTGAAATATGTGTTGAGTAACAAATTGAACTCTATGCTGTGTTTTCTTACTGAATTTTCAGTCATGAGTTCACCAAAGTAAATTCATAATAAACATTTATTGTAATGGATAAACCAGAAAAGCGCCGCCCTTATTTGATTCCCACTAAATATATTCTGCTCTTCAAAGGTGGAGAAAAGGTCCTCATGCACTTTATCCAGGATTCACCAGGAGACCACGTACCTCTGGAGGATATTTCCAAGGCTGTGGGTATCTCAACCAAAGCAAAAGCAGGGCAATTGCCAGTGGTAAGATATCCCATAAACACACAAGAAAATATATGAGACACTTTTCCACATCCTCTATTTTCTTCAACTTTGAGTGAGCTTTAAGCTGCATCGTGAAGGTTTAAATGAAATGATATCATTGTGTTTACTAAACCATGTTGGACTGATGTCAGTTTGTCCGTTTCTCCCATCAGCCTCCGTTTTACGTCACTAGCAACACGCGCATCAGAGTTGCCCTTTCAAAGACAATTTCACACTCATCACTCTACTTTCATGGTCTGACGGTGTCTGTGTCATAGGCCCTCAAACGCTTTTAAACCTGACTGATGATCTCGGTCTGTACCTAATTCTGTACCTAATTGCGCTTAAAAACTTACACGTAAACATACAAGTTATTATATAAGTGACAAATACAAATAACACGTAAGCGGTCTCACAATAAGGTTCATGAAATATTTATTCTTATTTCTCTCATAATGACCATCATTTAGCGTTCAGCTTTCATCATTCGTCATTTCAGCTTTAGTTTTACAGAATTAAATGTCAAGTCTCTGAGAATTGAATAGGTTGAATGCATCACTGATGACTACAGTATTTATTATTGTTATTATTATCATTTGTATTATTATATCAATGGTAAGTCTTTGCACATAACACATGAGAGCATGGTATTTAAATAATGTAATGACAATAATAAACAAAAAAACAAACATACAAATACTGCACGATGAACCCAAGCCACAAAACGATAAACAATAATAATAAAACACGTAAAAGATTAAAACCAAGAGAGGGTGACCGTAAGAAATGAATAATTATGTTGTCAAATGTCGTTAAAAAAGGAGCTTGCATCTCTTAAAGCTTTGGGTAGAGAATTCCTTAGTCGTGGCACATAGTTTGATAGTGATAGTTTGTAGGATATTCTTGTTTTTGAATAGGTTATTGTCAATGTTAAATAGTGATTACTGCAGTATATTCTCCCATTGTTTAAGAAGAGAGAATGAGCCTCGTAGTCGATTCTGGTTCGGTGGTGTGAATATATCATAGATGAGAAAACAGAAACAACCATTTAAAGTGTAGTCCCTGTTCTAGATCATGAAAGCAGCATAATATGTTGCGTCTAGAGCACTAGGGGTTTTGTCCTGTGATCGTCAGGGCTTTTGGCGGGCCCACAACATCCAGCACGTGGTCTTCGGCGCCCACTCCTCCTGACTCTGCTGCTCAAGTCCCACAAAACCCACCATGTCAAAGCTTCTGCAACGCTTATGAACCCGTCTGACCAACACATGTCATTGCTGGAGCCGTAGGACAGAGTAGACCTTGTTTAATCCTGAGGAGCCAAAAGGTGGCAGAAACAAATGTGAGTCACAAGCTATCTGACATGTGTGGAAGAAGCCCTGAAAAGGTTGAAGCCTTGTCAACGGAGCGGCAGTCAATGGCGAAAATGGAGAAAACCAATGTGTTTCGACTTCAGGGCCCAAGGGCCAGTAAATAGGACATGTTTATTGGTTGATTCTATGTTGCCTACTCGCCTAGCACCTTATCTGAAAGTAACTCACAGATAAGTAGTGGAAGTCAGCAACACTGGCCTTCACCGTGGCCTAGTGGGCAAACACACTTAACCACAACAACCACAGTGAGGTCCTGTTTCTTCACCACCTTCCTCTTTCTCACCACGTTTCCTGCCTGCCTTTTATAGTGTGTGAAGGCAAACTGCCAAAGAAATTTGGATAGAAATTAAATCAGGGATAAGACAATAAGCCTGTTATGCTAAATCTAGCTCATTTTCCCCCTCTCAATTCAATGGATGATCATTGTCCCTGTTCAAAAGAAACCCAGGATGAAATAAAGTTAAATTCGCTTTGATTCAGTGAAGCGGGCAATGCAAATAGCTAATTCTCTGCATGATCACACAGCAACCCATACACATTTAATAGAAAAACACTGGCTCTGTCGTTGTAAAGCCTTACCTACCTTGCGTGATATCCTCCTGGATCTCTATTTTTTGTTCTGCAGATTGTAAATCCCCTGAAGAAAATGAGTAGATCTGTGATATTGTGCTAAATAAATAAAGTTGACTTCTCTCGCACTTTCTCTTGCAGTGCAACGATGATGTTTGCACCTTATGATGACGGAGCTTCCCGTCGCACCAGTTGAATATCTACACATCGTGAAGCTAAAATGGACATTTAAGAAGTGGAATATCAGAAAATTGATAATGTGAACATAAAACTGCTGCCAATATTCCCAGTTGCTTGTAATTTCTTTAACGCTTAAATAACATATTTTATTACAGTTAACAGTGACATTCCCTTTATGATCATGATATTCTAATTATTAACTTGAACTAATATAGTTTTTTTATGACGGATTGTCTGATTCAAATAAAAGTACTAAATCAATACTTTGCATAAGTCAGTTTCCTGCACACATAAGGGGAACGTGATCCTCGTGTGTCGTCATGACATCATTCTTGTTAGCTCTAATAATGTACAGCAGGACTGCTGATGTAGCATTTTACTGTTGAAAGCTATCTTAACAACATGGTACCAGCTGACACGGTGACATACGTGTGTGTCCTTACTGATTGGTAAGCATGACTGTGGGCAGTACTGTACTCGAACCACCATGCTTCTGATTTACTGCCTTTGAAATGAAGTAGCACGTGTCTGGGACATACATGGAGGATTTACAGTAGCACAAAAGCATGCATATACTTTATACAGAACTGAAATGTCAAGAAGAATTAGATAAACATGGATGAGAATGAATTTAGTATTTAAGATAAATATTTTAAATAAAAGTTCCAAAATGAAAGCAGAGGCTTGAGATTGAGACAGTCACTTTAATGGCAATCTAGATAATTACATAGCAGCAGAAACATTCATAGAACATCTTTAACGTCTAAATTCTTGCAAAGCGACAATGTTATTTCATAAATATTCATGTAGATAAATAAACTCTTCTGATGGGTATACAGATGAAACAGGTAAATGACAGTTTCACCATGTAAACATGAAGCTATAAGGTCAGAAACGCTTCCTCTCCTTATCTTAGTTGAATCCTTTATATGTAAATACTGCAGTATAGAACATCAAGTATCTACAATAACACATTGTGTATTATATACCCTTTTAATTAGTTTTTTTTCTTAACTGTTTTACTCTTCTTGAGGATAACCAGACACAATATACATCTAAGCTGTTCAGTAGTAATCTGTAGCGAATGATTCATCCTCAAGCATTTCTTTGAAGCAGACGTGATGAATGTACTCTGTTGTTTAAAGGAATAGTTTGACATTTTTGAGGAGAGTGAGATGAGAAGATTGATATTACTCCTGCATGTTTAGTCAGCTTCACATGGCTGGAAACAGCCTCCCTGGCTCAGTCAGCAGTAAAAAACAAAATCAACCTGTTTCATCAAATCAGATGTACTCTCGCATGTATAGTTGTTTTTAACTTTTTGATCCAAATTAAACAATTGAGATGCAACATATTAAAGGAAAGGTTCACCCCAAAACAATATAAATTGTTCTCCCTGAACTCTCTGTTAAAAGTTATCTTTGGGATTTTAATCTCATAGTTTTTTTTCTTGTAAATTTATAAACCTTTTTTATTTTCGCTAAACTATTGCTACACAGAATTTTCCGCTCTCCTTAACACCATTTGATAGGAAACCTTTTCTGGGACCGTAGACAGCCTGGGGAGGTGAGCACTATATACCATTTAGATTGTTTTGGAGTGAACCGTTTAGAGTTGCTGGAAGGCAGATTCTGTTACTGTTAAATAGAGCCAGACAGCCAAGACGGTGACTTTTAGAACAGGCATTAAAGTAACTTTAGTCCAAACTTCCAAGAAAGGCTTAGACATGATAATGTTTTGAACTTAAACTCATAATCGTATTATTTCATTCTGTTTTTATAGACTGATCTTTTAATGACAATCTTTAAATTATTATAACTTTTTTTTTAACACTGACAGTTTCAATGTTTACTTTGAATTGACGTTATGATGGTTAGGCAGAGGCCAACAGAAACAACGTCACTGTATGTTCTCAGGATTGTTTTGAAATATTCAAGTAAAGTAAAGTGTTTAATCTTTTTCATTTTTTGTTTTCAATGCCAATTTATATTTTCAAAGCCAAAATCTAAAGTCACAGTTCTGCCTCCATTGGCCTTGTTTCCTGTTTCCATGCTAATCCAACCATCTGTTGGCTTCGTGTTTAACCAACAGATATGAGAGTGTTATGAATTTACTCATCCAACTCATTAAACTTTCTAAATGTCAAACTTTTGCTTTGAATGCATTCTTACATTCGGAGTAAAACAGTACATTTTAAATGTTTTTTTTTTTATTATAAATATGTCTTCTCCCTCTGCTAAACACAACAGTATTTGTCAATATGTGAAGACCAAGAGACAGACTAAGAGTAAAGCTTCAATATGGACATTCAAATCACCGGCCTCTGTGGAGACCTGAGAGTCGTGTTCAGGTCAACAAGGCTTCCTGAAAGCGACTAACGACAAGCGAACATTCAAAACAGGATGTGACTGTTTTTTCTGCTGCGTTCGAGAGCACGACAACAACAACAAAAATCCCGGTGGCTCCTTATGCAGCCGGTTCATCTCTTATGAGTTCTGCTCTGCTTTGATTCTCCGGTCATTACTTGTTAATAAAAGGTAGAAAATAACAGTCCTGGCCCTGGCCATCTCTTTAATGACAAGCCCCATTCTTCAGTCTGCCGGAGGGCTGATGGTTGGGCGGTCACCGCGCTTCAGCACACTGCACTTCAAGCTTTAATCTTAAACAGCGCTGATCAATGTGAGATCAGAGGACAAACCACTTCATCTGCTGCCTGCCTGCCTCTGTGTGTGTGTGTGTGTGTGTGTGTGTTTGTTCTCTTTGCATCTAATTGGCTATGTCAGAGGATGAAAGTCATATTTTCACTCCACGTTCACGTTTTTTCTCAGGAGGTCGTGCGGTAGGCAAAGTTAAACAGTTCTTCCACGTATCGAGCGCCATTTTGAGTTTTACTGTGAACTTGCAGATATCATACAAGCAGACATTTTAATTTTGAATTAAGTGCCATCGAACAAATAGCACATGTTTAACATAGCCGCTTGGTCAAAATCAGGTAAACGGTGGAATGTGTGGAAGCAGAAATAAAAGAGCGGCCGCGAGTCAAACACACAAGACAACCGCGATTAGCAACCTACTGTACATCCAAACATGGCAGCAACCAATAATGTGATATACATTGTTTAGTTATTTGCCATTATCGCCTTACTCTATCTCCAAAAAAAAGTAGCAGCCGGTATTTTTTTTTAAACATCTGGAATATGGTTTCTTACAGGAAAACTTGCATGACATACGTATACGATTCTGCCAGTATGGAGCGACAATCATTTGCAGGACGTGATAAAGAAACTTAAAAAAACATCCTCCAAAAAAGTACTAATTAGCTTTGTAAATTTTATATATGTATCCACTCTGCAAGTGTAAAAATGTTGAAAGCCCGCGGCTCCCTCAGAATGTTAATTTAAGGTTAAAGCTGCACAGATTTAACAGTCTTAAAGTCTTTAGGTAATTTGTTTCATGTAACAGTGAATGACCAAACTCTTAAGAGCGTGACTAATTCTGCCGTAGCCCAGAGCTTTCATTTATTTCATGCTCTTCAGTCAGTTAGAGTTAGATCTGTTCACCATTGTTTCGTCTGAATTGGCAATATATATATATATATATATATATATATATATATATATAAGCTTATATACATAAGCTTTAACCTTTTTCACAAGGTCTCAGTGTTCTACGTAGTGTTTTTAACCAAAAAAAAGAAAAAGTGACCTCCTCATCCAGAGACATTTCAAAGTGAAGAAGTTCTTTTTTATAATAAGTGTCCGTCACGTTTTGACACTAGGGTTTAGTCCACGATATATATATGTTATATATATATATATATATATTTAAGATATATTTTAAATACAACTTCAGGATCCACACAGCAAACTGTGTCATCAATCAGCCGCGAATAAATTGGAAATGAGCAGAACATCTTTGTGTTTTTTTTGTTTTTTTTTTGTTAAAGGAGAACAACTCATTCGAGTTTAAGTCAAGACATAAAATTCTCAAGAGTAAAACCTTCTACCAGACACGACACTTCATCTCGGGGTTCATTTGACTGCCTTTCTGGCACTGGAAAGCTTCTGAGAACGCCTCGAAATTCTGGAGGGATCCAAGCACCCTGAAGACAAAAGAAAACCAAAAGATTATGACAAACGTTGAAGTAAACAGACGAATCCTAGACATCCAGCTTCCGAGATGCTTAATGGAGTCGTGCTTCTTTTTTTTCTTTTTTTTATTAGGCTCATATTTACAGAGTGCTGAATGTTGAGATGTAATGAGGTGTGAGAAGTGCCAGCTGCGTCCAGCTGAGTGGATGAGTGAGCCGAGACTGGAGGGAAGGTGCAGCAGCTCCACAGAGAGAGTCACAACAGCTACACGTGCATTTGACTTTGAAATGAAAGTGTTTAAGTGGTGATTGTTACTTTGGGAAAAGACAATAATTAACGTCCAGTTAAAGCATATAAAAATC
This sequence comes from Chelidonichthys spinosus, assembly GCA_029853015.1. NCBI lineage: Eukaryota > Metazoa > Chordata > Actinopteri > Perciformes > Triglidae > Chelidonichthys > Chelidonichthys spinosus. The sequence continues at coordinate 7,496,579 of CM056822.1, read as the reverse complement.
TGTGTTCTGAATTTGTCACACCACAGACAAATGTGTTCCTCACTACTCAGCCAAGTTTTAATTATTAAAAGAATTGGCAAGTATATCAAATTAAAAATAGCATTATTCTCTGCTCTGAGCTTTCTTGCACGCTGAATCCTCTGAAACCAGAGTGAATTTGTAGTTGAGTTGAGTAAGTCTAATATTGTCTTATTAGCCCTGTATGTAGTCTCCACCAACTCATGGCAATATAATCTGTAATATAATCCACCTAAACATTAATGAACAGATTCTTTCTTAAATTTGTTAGAAACTCAACACATAAAAAAAAAAGGCCTTATTTTGAAACCGACATGGTAGTGAATCAATTTTAGCAGCAAGTGCCTGTTGTTATAAACGATTGTAGGAAACATAAAGTACCTTTTCTAATGATCACTAATAAATCTATTTTAATACAGACCACAATGTGATTCAATCCATCAAACTTCCTATGAAGATATTGTTCTCCTGTCTGATTTATCTATCCGAGCACACTAAAACTCTTTACCTGTACTCTAAGGGACTGTGTGAGTCGGTCTTGATGGACTGGCTGGCATACTCAGGCCGATAAGCACCACACCACACCTGGAGGGGGGCAGAGCGATTACATGAGTGGAGGGTAATCTACTTTTAAAAGCATTGAAAGTATTAAAAATGTCACTTCAAACATAAGTTCATACTATGCAGTTACTTTGAAGTTTGCATTTTTGGCACAAGTTATTTAACTCATTCACAAACTGACTTTCACCATCACAATGGGGCGTCATTGTCAGGTCTTATTGTCAGTTTCCTACTCATGCTTTACATTCCCTTCGCCGGCACCGAGATGCCCTTCACTCCGGCGTCTCTTCTCCCCGCGAGTGTGGAGCCGAACACTGATTTGCTCTGCGATTGCCCAACCTCATCTCCTCCCAACCTCATCACTTTGCCTCAGTGTTTTACTCCTCAGCTCCAAACATCCACTGAGAAATGCAACTCTTGAACTCTCGATTCCAGACGGAGAATTCCCCGTCGGCTGAGAAATAATACAATCAAACATTCCCTCGCTGCTCTTACTCACTTGGGCAAAGTTGAGAAAGAAAAGTTGCTTGTGATTCATGTCTAGACCAGGTAGACGAGGCTCCTCACCCTCCATCTCCACCCACTTTAGATAAGCCTGTAAACACACACACACTTAAAAACAGCTTTCAGATGTGCAGCATGTTTATTATAAACATGTCGGTCATTGTAGCTGAAATAGTAACACGTGGTTCAGTGCAGCTAATATCCAACCTTGTATGCTTGACGAACGCCTCCATTGTCTGCGATGTTCTCCCCCAAAGTGCTGATCCCGCTGACCTGAAACCACAAACGCACACCGACGTGGAAAACAACTCATTGTTGGCGGGCGCTTAATACGCGGCCTCCACCGTGTGGGATTACAGCTAAGACAAAACATCTCATTTCATACCAGCGGGAGCTTACGTTTTGTCCGCCGGCCAGCTTCCAGTTGAAGTTGCCGTACTGTTGCACCATGCACTGTGACTGCTCTTTAAAATGCTCAGCAGAGTAATTACTCCACCAGTTCAGCATGTTACCATCCTTGTCAAAATTACGCCCTGTGGGTGGAAACACGATGTGTTAAAGCAACTTAAAAATAAACTGTTGTTGCGAAATGACAATGAATGATTCAACTTCCCCCGAAATATCTCACCGTTGTCGTCGAAGCCGTGCGTGATCTCGTGTCCTATGACCATCCCTATCCCGCCGAAGTTCAGGGCCTGGTGTTGGTGTTTGCTGAAGAAAGGCGGCTGCAGGATTCCTGCTGGGAACACTGGACGGACAAAAACAACCAGAGTGAAAACACAATAGCTATTGGCAACACTAAACGGGATTAAACTGAGCAGTATATAATAATAAAGAACACATTGCTTGTTTGTCCACAGAGGCACAGCTCTTACCGATCTGGTTTCTGTTGGGCGAGTAGAACGCATTCACCACGGCAGCACCGATGATCCACCTGAGGAGGGATTGGGTGATAAATCAGCATTAAAATGCATTTTCAGATAAAGACGTACTGCTGTAAAATCTAGTTGTTTTCTTAGAAAATTGGTAGGTGTTTTTGTTCTTGAAATAGGAAGCAAAACATTTACGTCATTTTTAATTTAATAGAGGTGGTTTGTGTCGGCTCCCTTGATTACATTAAGTTTAAGATAAAAACAGATTGTACTCTCAGATGAATCAACAGCTTACAAGTCCGGGTCAACAGGCTCTCTGAGCTTCTTCAGACTCTTTTGTGCTTCGGACTTCAGGTTCTCCAGGATGTTCTCAAAGTAGTGTTCTTCGCTGAAATTGAGCTGGAAAGAGAAACAGGAGAAATCAAAGATCAGTATGTTGTTTTGTTGTTTCTCCAGCATGGATTGGAAACAAGACACTTCTTACTTACATGAGCGTACTCCTGGTCAAGCTTCTGGTTGCTCTTCTGCAGGATATGATCGGGATAGCCGATATGCTCCTTGATCGCCATGGCCTACATGCCAAGCAGGACAGTGAGTATAATAACAGAGAATATGGAGGGAAGATCCACGCTCATCTCCGTTTGGTCTACTATACCTTCTCTCTTGCCTTCTCCTTTGAGGGAGAATCCATCCAGCTTAACTCTTCCAGTGTTTCCACGTACGCTTTCTGGATCTTCCGGATGAGGTCGCTGACCTGAGAACAGCGTAATCACAATCCCATACATGTATTCAAGCTATCATGTGGTCCCACGGTTTTACAGACCAAAAGGACTCACCATTCGCTTGCTTTCGCCAGCAAAGGTCTCACGCACATACAGAGCTCCGACCGCATTCTCCATGCTGCTCTGGACGTAGCGGACGCACTCTCGCCACCAGGCGTCCTCCACGGTCGTCCCGTAGAGCGTCTGAGCGAACACACAGCACATTATGATTCAGTTGTCGAAGCAGCTCCTTTGTATCTGCTGTTGTGTTCTGTGACGCACCTTTCTGTAACGGGCCCTGGCGTCTTTGAAGCGGCGACTCAAGCTGTTGACTCTGTCGATGATGAGCTGCCAGGTGAGGTAGTTCTGCATAGTTCTGCAAACATGAATTGTTTCTGTCAGTTAAATGTAGCTTTTGTGCATTAAATGAATTTCCACTGTCTCCTGTTTGCAGTAACACTCATGGACTCAAGGACCTGACGCTGTGTTTGGAGAGCACGTCGTTCATCTTCTCCAGGTAAGGGGAGCTGTACACCACCACCTCCTCCTCCAGCTGCACCTCCACCGACACGCTGGACAGCACACCTTGAATAAACTGTGTCCAGTTAAAACCCTGGAAGACAAATCTGCATGTTAGATGTGGTTCGAACACGATATAGAAAGATAGGTTTTCCATGGAAGTGTTCCCAGCTATTTTTCTAACTATTCCAAGAAGGTGGAAGGAGAAATCACTATTGATTCAAGTTTATTCAAGTTTCTGAACACAGTATTTAGCCATCGAATAGAATAAGCTACTTCCTTTAGGAGTCAAACGTAAAGCTAACCAGTGGGTGGATAAGATAATATGTTAATTTAATATTATACTTTTTATCTCATTGTTATTTGCATCTTGACCACTGTCATAAGGGACACCTCATGTAAGGCTCCTGATAGTAAGGCGAATCTTCGTTATCTTTGGACTAAGCTAAGCTAGCTGTTTCCCCCCGTTTCCATTTTTTTTCTGCGCTAGGCTAACTGGTTAGCTTCATTTTAGCGTACAGAAATGAGACCGGTATCAACCTTCTCATCTAATGCTTGGCAAGAGAGCAAGTGAGTGGATTTTCCAATGGAATTTTTTTAATGGACATGTGTAGTCAATCATACGTTTCCCATAGTATAAATGTAAATTTCTTTTACTAATCATTGCCTTCGATGGTTCACTATCAACTGAACTGCTCAAAGGCCTCTCAAGGCCTTATTATTATTTCACTCGTAAAAGAAAGAAGAGAAATTTCACGTACGTTGAAGCTGAACGTGTTCTGCAGCTCCCCAAGCGTCGTCTTATAGTAGAGAACAGTGACATCTTGGCGTTCCTCAGCCGGCGATGTGGCCTGTCCAGCAACGGGAAGGAAGAAGCTATAAACTGATGCTTAGTTTTATATATATGGTTGCATTCACACTTTGCTTTCCTTTCATCAGGAAGGTCTCATTCGCCATGCTCATCTTGACAGACACGAACAAAAGAATGGAAAATAAAACCCTGGTTAAAAGCCAGGCTGATCTCCACAGTTAATTGAAACCCCGCTCTCTCATTTTTCAGCTTGCCATTATTCATTTTCTTCAAGCCCTCGTCCCACAATTTTCCATTTCCTGTCGTGGCTGGCACTCACATTGGCGATGTCCGTCTCCAGCTCCAGCACTTGCATCATTTCCTCCCACACGCGCTCGTCATCCTGAGTCAAGTTCCTGTCCTCTCGGGTTATCTTCGCAACAGAAACCATGAAATGCAGGTAGGCCTCTCGAACCTAAGGTGCAATCACAGGCTGTAAAATGTTGCTTCACACAGAATGAATGTCGTGTCAGAACAGCAGGGATGATTGGAATCAGATTTGTACCAGTCAGAGAAAAGGAAAATGATAAGAAAGCCCTAATAAATGTACTTTCTAAAAGTGAACAGGCGTCTCTGGATGAGACCAATAAGAACAGACACTGTGGACAGATTCTTCAGTAGAAAGTAGTTCTGTATGCAGCTGTTACTGTCATTTTATCATATTTTTTTAAATGCATGAAACACCACATAAAATGTTTGTGTTTGTGTGTGTGATTTTGGTGTAATGATCCTTTTAAGGCCTCACCTTTTTGTAGTTTCCATCATTGAAGTAATAGTCTCTTGATGGCATTCCAAGTCCTGGTTGGTCAATCTAAAACGAATCACCAGGAATAATAATTTAGCAATGTAGAAATATTTTATTATTATTTATTTTTATTACAATTATAAAAAAATATTATTTTTTATTATTATTAAAATATTTTTTATTATTACAATTATAAAAAAAATATTATTTTTTATTATTATTACAATATTATTATTTATTTTTTCTAGTCGTCAATAAATCCCATGAAATGACTAAAACCAGCCCAATAATGCGGACAGGGTTAGGCAGTTGTTGTATGAAGAGACAGACTACATGGTGACTGTGCGATGACATCATGACTGCAGCCTGTTATTTGTAGTCTTACATAAATTATATGGCGCCGGGAGTCCCGGTCGTCCGTCCACACGTACATGTCCAGCAGAACCTTCTTGTGGAAGCGAGCGGTGAGCTTTGCCAGTGTGTCCTCCAGGCTCCATGCTTCCTCTGCAAGCGGAGCAAAAACACAAAACAAACATGGCACTTCATTGAAACACCGTTGTCTAGCTGTTAAGATCAATGCAAATGCAACAGTGAGGCTCCCTGCTCCTGCTGCCCATTTAACCGGGCCCTCTGTGTAAATCTGTGCAGATGCAGCAACGTGTGGTTAATTCTGCTCCAGTCACCGTCGGTGATTACATTTAATTAAAGTGGCAGGAGCCAGGAGCATGCGTGGACTATTTAAAGCATCCTTCTCAGTGTGAGAACCTGCTCCTCGACGCCCACTCATCACGTTCCCGAGCTCCACACACGACCGAGAGCCTCGGCCTCTCGCTTCCTGCCAACGGAGCTCACACTCAGCGATTCACTGGGTGCAAATATAGCTGCACGAGCACCGTGTGAGCACATGTTGTTTGAGTGGGAGCACAATCGTTTTTGTGTGGCTGCGGTGCACGTGCTCATTCCGTCGAGCCACCGGTGCGTTTCTACCTGTTGTGGTGTTCCAGTCGTCTGACGCCACGGGCCAGTCTCCGATGCTCTGGATGAGCTTCAGAAGGGGCTGCGAGTCCCGCTGCTCTATGAGGCCTGCAGGGGAAACATCACAACTTACACAACAACACGGCCGTCTTAACACTACTTATCCTGTCAGACGAGAGCAGTCGACAATCTCCCCACGAGAATCAACTTTCAATCTTAACTTATGAGCCCCCAATGTCCTCACAGGGGGATTTGAACATCTCTCTAGAGATCGAGACTCTTTGTCAGGTCAGACGTTGATCCATCCCATCTTTTTCCAATGTTATCCTATGACTAAAATGAAGCCAGGTGATACGAGCATGAGTGCCACATGACATGACATTCAGAGGACATTATGACATCTGTGTTCTGTACATCTTGTCTTTGTAAGATAGGACATGACCCGTCTCTTGTCTACAGTCTGATTCCGCCTCCTTAAAAGGGAGATTCCTGCTAGACTCAGGGTCGTTCCTGAGGCAAACTATTTTTGTCCGCAGATGAAAATACTTTGTGGAATAAATTTAGGAGAAAAAGCTGATCCTGGCTGGTCCAGATTCATTTTTTTTGATCCCTCAGAAAAAGACGGTGGGATTTTGTTAGCAGTGGATTGTACTGCAAGATGCATTAAGTCCTATTTTAAAGTTTCAGCCGGCGACTCACAAACACCGTCACAGGAGCTAGGAAGCCCATCGTCTGAGAGAAGGCACAAACTTAAATGAACTAAAATGGATTAATCCTTTTGAATTGGTTCATTAATTTCAATGCACCTTGTGCTTGTCCAGGCTACATCAATTAAATAAATTATATAATTAGAAATGTATGAATTATATAGGCCTACTGTTACACCGGTACTGAAAACTCACTTTCATACTTTGACAATAAGATCACAAAACAGGCATTCAATTCTAAATACATTTAAAAGTCTAACATTTTACTTTGGCGATCCCTGCAGACTTCCTAGATGAGAAACAATAACAACAAACAGCTCCTGAAACACAAACTGCCTGTGTTTATATCTTCTATCTTTCTACAGTAAAACAGCCGTTGTTATAACCGAGCCTTACTCTCATTCATGCAGGAGTTGTAGAGGACTTTGGCCTTCTTGATGGCATTTCTGTCCTGTTCGTTCTCCGTCTCCAGAACACCTGCAACAACAAACCAGACATTTCATCTCTGAATGAAGCCCACGCATGCGCGCCCAACTCCGCAGCCCACTGACACACACCAGATCGAAACCGACCTTTGAGGACAATCTCCAGCTTGTCCCTCAGAATGTCAAAGACGCTGTGGCGGGAGCTCGTCTCCGGGATAACGTGTCTCTCCAGCCAGCCCCCGCAGGCGTACTGGTAGAAGTTATCACAAGGCTTCACAGACTCGTCCATGTTCTGCAAGAGCCGAGCGGCTGTGAGGAACCACAGAGAGGGGGAGAGAGGTGGGAATCCACATGTGGTTGGAAAACAGCTTTGACTGATGCAAAGTCAACGGGGGGGGGGGTCAGTTCCTCTCACCTGCAGTAACACAGTCCGCAGTTGTGCACACAGTGTTGAGGCGGGAGCGAAACAGCTGGCCTGGAAAAGTGAGTGTCAACATTCATGAGAATGCAGGCTATTTGACCAACGACACCCCCGACTGAGACGAGGAGGATGTAATTGTGTAAAAACAGACACATTCTGAACAGCCCGTCTCTATGGTGTAGCCTGTGTGTCCGACAGGCAATGTCTATGTCAGCAGCGGCTGCTCTCTGACTTTTGTGTGGCACTGCTGATCGGGCAGCAAAGGGAATTACAGCATTACAGCGACTGTCGGAGCTGCAGGCTCCCCCATATGACGCGGGCCAACCGGCTTTATCGCACAGTGCTTCCTGTGTTCAGTTCAGAAGCTTAAAGCAGCTGGCACCCACCTTCACTTGTTGAGCTCCTCGACACACTCGTCTTGTTGGATTGTTCTGAGTCGGTTGGAAGAAACAGATCTTTAGACAGCATAAGACACAGACTCTGCTCTAAAATAAAGTTCAACATTTAAGTTAAGGAAGGAGTTGCAGTCGCATATCCCTACTTAAAGGTTTGACCTGTGTGTAGAGGATATATGATATTATGAGTACATATGTGCATCATTTTTGGCAGAAAGCAATATCCTGGTCATAATCTCAAAGCATTTCTACGGTCAGGATCGTTTCCTGTGTCAGTGCCAGCTTACAGTCACACAAAAAAACAGAGCAGAGAGAGAGAGAGAGACACTGCTGTGTCATTACTGCTGCCGCCGTCTGGATTATCTGGATCCCTCCACAGTGAGATTACATTACCTTTCACAATCGACGTGTAGAGCACCACCAGCCCGGCCAAGGCACAGCTGACCAACAGCAGCAGCACGGACAGACCAATCTCTGCAACAGTCCAGCGACGCTTTCCAGGTTTACTTGATTTCTCCATGATATCCATTTGGCTTTCCGATTTGCCCATATTCCTCCTGACTGCCGGCTCTGTGGGAAAGACACTGTTGGAGTGTGGGATGGTCCAGGCAGAGAGCTACGAGAGTGTGTGTGTGTGTGTGTGTGTGTGTGTGTGTGTGTGTGTGTGTGGGCAGCGAACCATCAGTAAACTGTGCCAGCTGACCTGCAGTGAGTGAGCCTCAACTGCTGAACACCTACAACAACTTCACTGACAGTTGAGTTGTGAGACTGTTCTCGTCTCGTTGCACAAAAACAAGATGTCACTCCGCGTGTTATTCTTCTCTTGGAAACATCTCAGCTCGGGTTTCATTTCTACAGCCTTAACTGGCCTTTTTCTGGTCTTTTCTTTTGCAACTTAAAAAGTCGTGATAGCCTTCATTAAAAACTAAGGGGGCTGCATTCCCTCTAAGTTATTTATTTACTATCGATGCTATTTTAATGTGAAAGACATTCAAACGGAAAAGGAACATTTAGAGACGACATGATTGCTTTGTCTTGCTGGAATATGGACAATTATAGACACCTTAATTGTTTCCCATCCTGGGAGATGTAAAAATGGCTTCCAACAACACGAAGAGTCATAAGCTGAATTAATCGATGCGATATAAAATATGAATATTTAATCATATTTCCATTTTCCCACTTTTGCCTTCGTCATGTCTATAGTGGATACTTTTAGTCTTCTTTTAATCCTTTAAGTGAAGTTAAACAATCTGAGAAACATAAAAACACCAATATATTATTTTATTCTAATGGGCCACAAGGTAAAAACGGGACATGATCTCACTGAGACTAAAATGTTTTTGCTAACTGCAAGGAGATGTGCTGTCGGCCAATATGGTTATTATTATTACAATATATGTGTTACGCTGTCGGGCATGTTTCCATTCTGTAATTTAAACATCATCTATATGCCTTCTCCCAGTTATACTGATACTCATTTTTCTTGGTTTTATGGGTGAATCGTTCACTGTAATAATGATGGGGCTTTAATAACCTCACCACATTAGATACACTTTGTTGAGTGTATGAGGTCATTTAGGACATTATTCCCTTACATTCTCACACATTGAGCTCCATCTGTTGATATGGATAGAGAGCGGTTGTGTAGATTGAATGTGACATTTATTCTGGAAACACACACACACACACACACACACACACACACCCAGGCACTCTAATTATGTATGTGCGAACACAATATTGCAAATGAGCATTTGTGCAGAGGACAAATCGACAATCACCCATTGCTTTCAGCAGCATTGCTTTGCCTCTATTCACTCTGCAGCACCTGTTTCTCCGTAACCAGCCCCATCGCCCTATCATTAGGCCTGACAGGGGACGGGCTGTAAATCAGAGGTTCACACTGCTGTGCCCCATTAGCCCTTCCTGATGAATACTCGTAGGCAGATATCTGGCACTACAGTGATGAGAGCAGGCAGGGGCTTGTTAGAGCTTCACCGACATCCTCGGCGTCAGACGGCACAGAAACTCCAAATCTCAAAAAGGCAAAAATCCTGTGACGCCGCATGAAAGACAGGAATCATGGAGAACTCATTGATCTTCTACTGTGGCAATACAAGACTTGTTATTTAAAATCTTTAAAATGACCTTGGACAATAAGCTATGCTGTATTTCGGTTTCATTTCTCCCTGTTTTTAAGGATATGGACAGAATTCAGCACTTGTGTTAAATATTTAAGAAACATGCATTTGTAATTGTGTTTATAAGCAACCACAAATCCATGCATAAGAAGTCCATGGCCTCTTTCCATTTGAAGAAGAAACAATAAATAAGCGATAAAGGAAGCGATAAAATCTTTCTATTGTGTCAAGTTTTTCCATTTCTATACACTAAAATGTCATAAAAGTAGTATCTTAATAATGTAGGTGGCCTTACAAACTTAGTTTTCTAATGAAAGCAATACATCAGCCATTGGTCATTGAGAGAATTTAAGAATTTTAAAGATTTTGAGACACATTAGAATTATGATTAAAAGTACAAATTAATCAGAATAAATAAATTATGATGACATTTGTATTCATGCCTGTCATATATAGTGACAGTCAAAGAATGACGTGTGTTCGTTTCTGTATCAATGATGCACTCATACTGCATGTCAAGTTAAAGGAGATAGAAAGGAGATAATACAACAAATGGAGAATGCAAAACAACAACAACAAACAAATTGTCTTTTCACCTGTTTATGCTAATTTGATTAATTCATATGCTAACTTTTTATTTCTTTACCTTATATATATTTTGTGTAAAGGACTTCCCAACATTGTTTTAAAACATTATAGAAATAAAGTATTATATATAAGTCACATAACTTTAAGGCTTTGTTGCTGTAATATAATTACACACACAGATACAAACAGTTTGTAATGTCTATAGAGGTAAAGACAGTATACTGTCATAATGGTGTGCCATAGCATCAGGTTTAAACAAAGAATCGAACGCCGAGTTAAAATTCTACCTTGTGCACAATAAATGGGATCTAGTTCATATTCATCCTCTTGTGAACCCGCGCTGTAAACATTTGAAAATATCGGTTGTTACTTTTTCTCCTCCTGAGATCCACCAATCACAGAGTGCAGGGAAGCGTCTGTTGTAGCCTGCGAGACAAAACCCAGGATTGAAAAAACCCCACCCAAACTGTTCCTCATGGCTGTGATAGTGCAAGGTAACAGTAGGAGTCTTTATCAACTAAAACAGACACCCGGGAACAACACGGAGCTGCAGTGACGGAGACAATCTGCTGCAGCTCTCCAGCAGCCTCCAGCTGTATGCTGGTGCAGCACAGCGAGGCCTCTGCAGGTGATGCGTCCACCCAACGAGGGGTGTGGTGAAGAGGGCAGCATCCAATTATTGTTGCAACAATAAATGCAAACATCAGCAGACAATCTAAATAGACTACATTTGGAGAATCTCCAGTCCGAAAGGAGAAAGGGGGGTTTTAACTCGGGGGAACCAACATCTGAACATCTTGAGAACATCATTGTGAAAAATATCGGTCGATCATGCACACAGAGAGGCTGACCTCAAATCCAAATTGTCTTAACATGTCTCCACCACCAAGGAGACAAGTAAGCAGAGAAGCACATTATGTGATGCATGAAAAGAAGCAGCTACGCGGTGTGATCTAACAGGTCAGGGGTTCACTGTGTCACAATCAAATCCTTCCTCTGACAGTGAGACGAAGCTGAACTAAATGTTTTCAGGTCAGATGACGTCCCGTGACTGGTGCTATTCTTCTCCAAACTCCAGACAAAACAAGGATTAACTGCCAACACACTTCCTCGAGTTCAGTGTTATTCGCCTCTCTAGTGACCAAATGTACCTTCAAGTCTAAAATAACGCCGTCAGCATTCATTTCCACACGCACAGATGCCCAAAGTCTCGTCTTTCAAATCTACGGACCTCTGAGAATCTGACCCGAGTGATGCCTTAAAGGCTCCGCTTTCAGGTGGCTAACTTCTTTCACCACCTTCACTTTGGTGCCTCATGGCAAACAGGAACCTAACGTTAGGGATGCTTACCTTTGGATGTTGGATGGTAGAAGTCCCTGAGCCCTTTCCCCCCCCCAACAGTACGCTAATATCTCAAACACCCCTGCTGAGCATCCACTCAGAGCTGGTGTGTAGAGAAATGAGTCTGTGCTGCGGGTTGAAGGAGACGTTATCCAGCTCAGAGTCCTGCTCAGGGAATGAGTCTAAAGCAGAGAGGGAGGGAGAGCAAGAGGCAGAGGGAGGGAGGGAGGGAGGGGAGGCAGATGGGAGGTGATAGTTGGCTATTGGATTGTTCTGGATTGAGGCGCTGTGATAAGATGCTGGGGATGTGTGTGTTATGAGGAGCTGAGGTGGGTTATGATGAGGGTCAGTTCCCCCTTTATAAGCGTCCACAGAGACAAGACTTGCATGTTCTCTGCAGACAGATACTCTAGTAGCACAGACTTTCTCAACCTTTTTTTCTATCCCTGCAGCCGTAAAAGTGAGTTATGGCCTCCTGTTATCATTGAAACAAACCCCACTCATCACCGTCGTCCTCTCCTTCCTCTCCTTCCCTCGTCTTCGGAGGGAGAATCTCGAGGTGTTTCTCGTGGCGATCTGGACCGCGGCCTGGTGTCAGATTGAAATGGCGTGGCGCCCCACGCTCATTATGGGCCTGATTAACCCCACTAATTAGCTGATAATAAAAAGGATGAATGTGTTTGGCTGATGCTCGTAGACGGTTGCTCAGGTGGCTGTTTGCCGCCCCAAGACATGATGAGAGTAAACAGATTTGGAGCATTGAACCCCAAAATAGAACAGTCATTAAATATGTTGGAGGTTCCTGTTTTTTTTTTTCTAGCAGGAATGATTTAAATTCATTGAAAATTAATGTTGCAGAAACACTTAAAGAGGAGAAGCTTGCAGACGTTTGACAACAACGCGGCTGGTCGGATTGCAAAACACGGCAATGATCTTTAAGGTCAAGTTTTTTACTTTCTGTTCTTGTTCACTTCCTCTTTTATTTGATTAACCCTTGTCTTTTGGAGTTTCACCCGTGTCTCACCTGTGTCCAGTTGTCTCCCACTTGAACTGAACCGGATCGAATCTGCCTCCGTGTGAGAGATACGGCATCTCGACTCTAGTTTTTGCCTCCAATGACTGATTAGCCGCGTTACCAGTCCTGAACTCTCCATTAAAAGACCGAGCCTGAGCAATGCACCTTTGTCTCGGTCTGCAGTATCTGAGTGTGCACCTAAAATTTGATGTTGCCTCTCATATCGTCATTTGTAGTGTGATTATAATACATTTCCATGATATCCCGAACCCTTAATTCAGACTGATCTATATACACACGGATGTGATGGGTCATTTCGCTAGAGAGTGCTGACAAACAAGTGGATGTGATGGGTCATTTCTCTAGAGAGCGCTGACAAACAAGTGGATGTGATGGGTCATTTCGCTAGAGAGCGCTGACAAACAAGTGGATGTGATGGGTCATTTCGCTAGAGAGCACTGACAAACATGCAGATGTGATGGGTCATTTCGCTAGAGGGCGCTGACAAACATGCGGATGTGATGGGTCGTTTCGCTAGAGGGTGCTGACAAATACACGGATGTGATGGGTCGTTTGCTAGAGGGCGCTGACAAACATGCGAATGTGATGGGTCGTTTCGCTAGAGGGTGCTGACAAATACACGGATGTGATGGGTCGTTTCGCTCAGAACGTACACATACACCCGGATAGCTCGAATTGTGTACAGATAACACGCCACAGGCAGTGGCATGTATATTTACGAAAGGTCATGATGCCACGTTGCTGAATTTGATGTTTTGGGGTCAACGGATGCTGAGACATTTATTACGTTACTTTAAGGTTTATTATTAGAGTAAATATTTAGGTGATGAAGTCAAACCTGTGCTTAAAATAACCCCAAAACATTGAGTTTTTAGTCATTTTTTACATTTTATCCCCACTGTATGGTCATGCCCTGCCCTTAGCCGTGTTCATGTCACTCATTCATGTTTAACATTTTTTATTTTATTTTTTTTAACTCCACTCGTTTCAGATCACTTCACTTCCTGCCTTTGTTTGTTTTCCCGCCACTTTGGATCGCCCATTAGTTTCACCCGTCCCTTGTTACTCCTCTTCCTTTGGTCTGTCTCGCTTCATTTGTGGTTTTCCTGCTACCTGCCTTAGTAGCTTGTTATCAATGCCCTGATACCATCTGCTTCGGTTCCCTGCCCCCAATTCATTCATTTAACCTATGAAACTCTTCCTGCCTCCAGTCTGATGGCTTTATCTGTGTTTGGGTCCAAACCTGTTATTCACGTAACTGTGACAAATATCTTGAATGCTTTTTTTTTTTAACGTAGTGTGCGTCATATTTCCCATGATTCCGACTCATTCGTCTTCTAAGGTGAGGCAGATTGTATCATGTGAGCATTGTCATCAGAGACAGAGGTCTCCATGTTATCCCTCTGGGGATGTACTCCCTGGAATCAGAAAAGGCCAAGAGGGAGCATGTGATCGAGCATGACGGCGCTCCATCATCTTTCTGTCGCTCTGAACTATGAAGTCATTCTGCGTGCATGGTGATGCGTACGTCGCATACACCTGCCCATGTGATCCGGCCAGTAAGACGTCAGATCTCATCCCCAGTTCTCAGGACTGCATTTCTTCTGACTAATGCATCGACTCATTTCATTCAAAGACAATGAACCTCTTTGCTTTTAAAGGGTCGGTCGCTGCGGTGTCCTTTCTTTCCCTCTCTCCTTTCAGATCGATGCCGTTAAGATATTTTTCTCACATTTCCTGGAGTCGCAACCTTTTGCTTTCTGCCTGCTGTGTTTCGGGGTGTTGACAGCTAACGTGCTCCTTTTTTTTTTCATTACCTAACGTCGAACAAGCTGCTGGCAAACATCAAATCTTCCCTGCAGTTTGCAGTCTAATTCCATTTTAAGTAGGCAACTTCACATTTGATTATTGGAGGGTTATTCGCTGTAAGGCGGCATATGTCTGTTCTCACGCAGGCCATAAACAAACACTGGACTGTCTTCTGTGATTAGTGGATCTGAGGGGAAAAAACAAGCTTGAAAGCTTTTTAATTAGACTATGTTGATGAATGCCACTGAATGTATTTGATGGACAAGGCTGCTCGACTTTGCTAAAAGCCTGTGGCAGAAAATGTAATGTGCACTTGGAAACTTGGAGAGAAAAGATGTTGCTGCTGCTGTTGTTGGATGACAGTTTATATATTCTGGTAAAAGAAATCTCATAACTAAAAATGATATCAGATTACATGTTGTGCAACGTGGACCAAATGGTCCTCTGGGTGGTTCCAACAGAAGACCTAGATACGAAAACATTCTTATTTGTGGCCAGATTCTTTCATTAGCATTTCCATTTCTACTGGTTTTTTTTGTTTTGATTTGTTGTTTTTTTTGCCTGAAACCACTATTTCTGAGCTCGTGGCTTGACAATAGTAGTAATCACTGCTTTACATGCTCCTCTCCCTGTTAATCATGTCTTGTGTAAAATGCCGTGGGATTAGACGGCAGTCAGCTTAACCGGCCCAGAATATTTGAGTTTTTAATTGCAACGCTGAAAGCCGCTGCCGTTTTTACGAGCCAGCAGCTTATTTATTGTGATGAGTTGATGCTATCTTACACTCCTTTCTTACAGACTCTCATAGTCTTATATAAGGATGGTTTGCCGGATGAAATAGAGGCATCGATTCTTTGAGGCAGGTGTCTGCAGAGGCGGTCCGTCCGTCTGACATGACGGCATTAGTCGTCCTTACACCCTGTCTGTCGGCTCGGTGGCGTTCTCTCAGATTCATCGTTGTCCCTCAGCCCTGAAACAAAGGCTGTGGCCGATTTAAACGCATGCAGTAAATCGCAAAAAGAGGAAGAACATGCCAGTGAATCACAGAAAGGCACACAGGTCATTAAGCACAAACGGTGACATGAATGCCCAGACGTGAGCTCCCACTATTGACTACCTTGGGAAGAACCGGGACCCGAAGCGAACCTCGTGGTCTCTGTCCTCGCCTCATAAATCAGCAGCCATTAGATCACAGTTACCAGGTGTGACGCGGTGAAATATGGGCGACCACAGCGTGACGGCTGGGCTCGCTGTGGATGTTTTCACCGGTGTCTTCAACCCCTCAATCTCACGCAGTTCAGACCTGAGCGTGTCCGAGCATAAGGCCCTGTATGAAGAAGGAAGAACAAGCCATATAAAAAGAGAGACTCGTCTACTTAGGCACGGCCTGCTTCATGGAAAACATTATGTTAGTCCTCTTTGATTTTGGAAAGTCTGGTTTCCATTTTGTGAATATTATTGTCATCGTCCCAGAGATTATAATAAGAGCGAATCCTGACATGATTCTGGCAAACTACAAAGAAATAATAATAAAAATAAGCAGCGTGACATCTTCTCTAGTTGGGAACAGATGGCTCCAGTAAGAGTATTGTGGCGTTGGGGTTTTTGGTACTCTACGATGGATCTGAATCCTCCATCCACCACTGATCCAAGCGTTGGTCTGTTAACAAGCTCGTGACAGAGTTGCTTGTGGTGACCAAATGCAATTGGTTTCCTGTTAATCCAAACAATATCCTATCAACATGAATCAGTCCCTTTGGTGACTAAGAGGTGACAACAAACCTCCCTGGATGTGGTCTTATGCTGTCCTGCTCGTCCCCTCAGGATGGAGCAGCTATAGGCCGGCGAGGTGGCAGCTCTAATCCCCCTTATCTTAATGGCATCCACCTCTATCGCTGGAGTGGAGGGGACAATCGACCCCGGCCCTTTCTTTATCAGCGAAAACCACTTCCCTCGCCGATCCTGTTGGTCACCCCCCTCCCCTTTGTCACCCCCCCCACCACCCCCACCCCAACCCATCAGGCTCTCTGATGTTACCTCATCTCATTGGCTTTGTAACAGTCTCACCTACCGGCTGTTTATTTGGAGATGCCTGGTTCCAGGAAAATATAAAAAGCTTGTTGGGAGATGTGGCTGCTGTTGAAAAGGACTAATGGTACACACACACACACACACACACACACACACACACACAGGGTGGATGTGTAGCTCAGCTCTGGGTTATTATACTTTGCCTCCTCATATTGTGACATATGTGGGCTAATACCAAGTTTTCTATTCTAACCCTCACAAAGAGCAGTTTGCATAACCCTAAAACGTTGGTTTCTCAACCCGAACATGTAAAACTCGAGTACACTTGAACTCTTGGTTAACCTGAAAATTAAACCAGTAACATCTGCTTTATTTTGAGAAAGCTAAAACATATTTTTGCCAGTCTTTACAGTGTTTGTGATTCAGTTGGGTAACGTGATGTCGAGTACGTTCATGCATGTTGTGGAGTTTGTCTGCTGATCTTGTCAGGTCACAGTTCTGATGAGGCAGTGATAAATGACTTTTTCCAAACTTAAATTTCAGTGTTGCTTATTCTGTCATACATATTTGAAGTTATAGAGAAATACTTTGAAAATAATGTGTTCAACAGTTTCCTTTAAGGCGTGTTTATGGTTGTCATTTATAATAAATTGGCTGACATTTGACTAATTGGTATTCCGTCGATCACATTTAGTAGATAACAAGTGATCGTCGGTCCATTTCTCTGTCAGACTGTCGGAAGTCAGCTGTGCAAAATAAACTTTTTTTCTATTTTAAAAAGTTTTTTTTCAAATGAGGGTACAATCAGATAAAACATATTCAGCAACTGGATTCATTCTCTGATCATTCTCTGCACAACACACCTTATAATCTCCTCAAAATGATTTTGCCGTCGATCAGAAATATGATTAAATTCCGTTTTTTGTCTAATGTTTTTGTTGTTGATGTGTCCCTTTCTCCTTATCTGTGCCTAATGAACGATGAAGCGTTCTGGCGGCAGGCAGTAATTGCTCGGGACCCAACAGTGGGGGTGTAATTAGAGAGACAGGAAGGAGTATATGACTTCATGACTGCCACCGTTTAATGATAATGGGGTGCAACTCCACAATACTGTGGTCAACTAATCATACTATACTGGCCCGGACAGCTCTCAATGCAAACCAGCCGTGACTGGAATACTGAGCAGCAGCTCGCCCACGCAGTTCCACGCCATTCGCTCCGCGGGGCACCAGGCATACGATTATGGCTGTGACCCTGCACCACCTGCAACACTGTCATTAGAGCCGCCACGGATGGACGGCTTTAATGTAAATAAACTAATGTCATCAAGCCACCCAGCAGAGGCTGAATACTGTCGCCATTTTTTCATGAGCACAGGTTGTCCTCTAAGAGGGATACAGCAGGGAGAAAGTCAACATGTTGATCCACCAACTATCAGCCAAATCAACAAGAAAATGTGTTTGTGAACAGGGTGAACAAGATGTTATAAATCACCAGTACAACACAGTGTAATGCAGTAAACATGAGTCCAGCTTGAGATGGGATCACACCAGCTGGGACGCCAAATCGGGCCAGAGGGGCATACAGTCTTGGAGAGCTTTAGATTTTACAGGTGAGTGAGTAAAATAAAGGGCTGCACTGACAAAAGTTAAAATATAATTTAAATGCCATGTCTGTGATCTGCTGTCATTTAAAGGTTCGTGCATGTCGCGGATTCGTTCACTCCTCTTCTGTTATTTCAAGATTTTTAACAACCTTCTCCCACGGCATTTGTCCTCCCTCCCCGACGAGGAGGACGTCAGACCCTGAAGTGGATTTGAGCAGCTTTCTGGCGATGGGCAGATACAGTTGCCCTCCTCCCCTGATAGGGTGCAGAAGTGGATCATGTAGTCTGTTGCTGTGTAGTAAACGTTTAGATGCTTGTATCACAATTTGAACCTAAAATGATCATGAAATTGATGAGCAGGAATTGTGAATAGTAGTTGAAGTAGTTATATAGATGATATACTTTCATGTTACTCCTAGGCTGATTATTTTTTACTGTTATTATTATTATTATATTTTTTTGTAGTTCTTACCTAGAATTAAGTTTAATTAATTGAGTAAACAGCGCCCTCTGTTGTTCAACGTCGCGTTTAACTCGTGGGTGTGTGTCACTTTAAGATAAAACCCCGGACGGTCGCAAGGCATGATGGGTAGAAAGATTTCCAGCCAATCAAATCATTGTTGTCAACGCGTTGTTATGAAGCTGTTGGTGTTGTCTGTTTTTAAATCAGATATGAAACCTTCGCTGTTTGTTTTACTCTGTCAGAAAGACTTGATTTAAACGCACTATTTTTTTCTCCAAATGTCCTCCGCCGACCAACTGGCGGTTTTGCGGGAGCGTAACAAAGACTTGTTGAACCGGTTGAAGCAGCAGAAAGAGGAACTGGAGCGGCCGAGCGGCTCCAGCCAGAGCCGCAAGAGGGAGAGAGAGGCCGAGGAGGGGGGAGACACCGCAGAGATCCTGGCCGGTGAAGGCCGAGGTCCAGCCCGGGCTGACCTCACCAAACCCACCGTCAGATTTGCGGGTAATTAAGCTGTTTGTTTACACGAGGATGTAGACACAAGATTAGTCCGCGGATAGCTTAGAACGCTGGTGTTTATGCTGCCTTCACGTGCTAGTCGGAAAATCCGACATTCTACTTGTGAAAGCGGAATTTCGGGGATAAAGTCTTAACTTTAACAGATTATCGTCCATTTGTAGTGGATAAGACGATAAATAGCATTGGTCTCTTTCGAGTTATTGACAGCCTGCATGTATTGCTGATTCAAATGTTATAACAATCAACAGATAACACTTGTTGCGCTGTTAAAAATATACAATTACGTTAACATCAATTAGTGAATCTGCCCTCTTGTGGTTCACCCAACTCGGGAACTCGGTTGCCGAAATTATCTCCGGGGTTTCCCACCCGTATTTACGACTTGAGGGGGCTTTCATGTGAAATTTCCGAGTGGGGGAACTCGTATTTACATAATTCCGATGACACGTGAAGCAACATTAGTCCTTTTTCGGTTTGCACCTTCTTTTTGCTGTTTCTTATTCTGTTCCATTTGACTGAAAGCCTGTCGTGTGCATTTAACAAATAAAAGGTCATTGATGGAGAAATCTGTTCCTCTTTGTCTTCATCAGATACATGTGAGAGTCAGATAGGCGTCCAGAGCTCGAGTTCAACACCGTCTTTGAAACACAGAGGAGGGACTGGTGAACATACAGCACCATCAAACCTTTTCACAGACGGCAGCAGACATCCTGGTATCCACAGCAGGCTGCAGGACATGGAGCCAACCAGCACCGAGTCCTGTCTAGTACATCAACGCAACGAACGGGTAGAATTTCAGTTTCTTGCTCTATGTTTTACACGTTGAAAGGAGAATAAAATGTTGTCCAACCTTGTTGTTATCTCCTATATTTTCCACACACAGACACACACACACACGCACACACACACACACACACACACACACACTACAGTCGCTACTTGTCTGAGCTGCTCAGGAACAAAATGACATTTTAAAGCTTTTTTTTGTAGCTTTTGACCTTTGACCCTTTAGCCTTTGGGAGGGAACACAGGTGGAACAACACTCTGCATGCTGCTGTGTTGCTCATGTATGATTTTTAGAACATGCTGATCACTAATACATCCGTTTGTTTTTATAGAGGGACGTGAAGAGTGGAGTCACATTCCCGTATGATGAATCCGACGAGGTATCCGCATCACAGTGGCATCGTTTGCAGCCGTTGCTCGGCTATGACTGGATAGCAGGTACGCCTTGTTCTCTCCACCTGCCTGTTTCTGTCTTATATTCACAATAATCAAACAGAGCCCTAACAAGGTGACGTTTGTTCCCTCCAAGGAGTCCTCGATGCCGAGGACTACTCGATCGAGCGCTCTGACGAGTTCTTCGACGACCTGCGCGCCTTCCGATCACTCAATAAAGACGAGTGTGTCCACAGCCCGCGAGCAGAGTGAGTGCTTCGCCTCCGATCGCACTTTGTGACCGAGTGTTTAGGTCAGGTCCGCCTGTGATTGACGATGACTTCATTAAATTGCTATAAATTAGCTCTCCTCATAGATTTCGTGAGGAGAAGCACTCGGCCCTGCCACCGCTCACTGACGAGGACGTTCCGGAGGCCAACGCAGACACCCATCGGTGTAAGTGGGGGTAACTCGAGTCCAGGTCTTCTTTTCGTGATGGCTGACTTAATTCTCATCTCCGTCTGCTCACTTTTTTTTTTTTGTTGTTCAGGTACGTTCTCTTACAGGATTAACAGCAGACTGTTCCCCGTCCCACTTCACTCTGAGTGCTGCCCGGTGTGCAAAGAGCCCAAATCCTCCCGTCCTCACACCACTGCTGAACCGGCTCTCATCAGGTAATGGTCAGGATCCTGATAAACGACCCTGAAGGAAGTCAGAGCACTGAACCCCTGAGACCTTTTAGACTGTGTTATATTTCCTTGTATACGCATATCACTCTGAATGAGTGTTCATGACTTTGCTTGTTTGTCTGTGAATGTTGCTGTTAAATACTGGTACCTAATAGTGTGTGCTCTTTTAATAAAGCGGAATAAAAGGTCCAAGGCTGCCTAAATTGTTTGAGAATTCCTCCAGAAAGACGTTGAACTGGATTTAAAATTCATTTTATTAAGAGATTACATTTTTACAATCAACAATCACTTTTAGTCAAGTTTCAGTTCTATTAAAGTCACCACGAACATCGTCTCATGATATTTCATCTTGTTTTATTCCGAAAGGGTCAGCATCCCTCGCTCCAACTTCCTGCCACCTTACAAGTACAAAGCTCACCGGCGATGCAGTTTTGACCCCTCTGATAGTTTGGGTTTACCGTCGGTGAGTAACCGATTTCATGGCTGTGCCATTTCTGTAGTTTAACATCTGTAACTGTGATGAAATTACTTTTTTTTTTGTCCTGTCCAGCATTGTCTCTCAGGCTGGTCAAACACTGGTCAGAGCACGCTGCCGCCACCCGGCAACCTCGATCTGCGGAGCAGTCTAAATATGAAGAGCGTCGCCGGGTCACAGATCCAGGACCTGGAGGTGACACATGATTCCTACAGCTTTCACAGCATGTTCATATGTCATGGGAGGAAAGGCATGTGTGGAACTAAAACACAAATGATGACTCCAAGTAGTCTTATCTTATGGGACAAATGAGATCAGCGTTGGGTCTTACGAGGACAAACTTCTCATGTGGTGGTTTTAATATTTTTCAGGATCTCTCTGCACCCAAAGGGTCCGGTAAGCAGATCTCTGACCAGATCGAGGATGTGTCTCGCCTGGCTCGGCACAACTTCCAACACTTCTCTCCAAAAAGAAATCTAGGAAGCACATTTTACCCTTTGCACTGACAAACAATCAAAGTTCTATCTTTGAGGTCATTCAGGCGGTTCCTGAAAAATTTGCCGCCGCCCAAAATTATTTCCTTTTTTTTTCTCTGTAA
Organism: Chelidonichthys spinosus; assembly: GCA_029853015.1. Lineage (NCBI taxonomy): Eukaryota > Metazoa > Chordata > Actinopteri > Perciformes > Triglidae > Chelidonichthys > Chelidonichthys spinosus. The sequence continues at coordinate 7,474,372 of CM056822.1, read as the reverse complement.
TATATCTGCTAAATGTGTGTTTTTTAAATATGGAACAAATATGTGACGTCCAAAAAAGATTATTTAAACATGAGATAATTTGATTTCAGAAATGTAACAACAATGCTACAGATTGTTTTCTGTCTATTATTATGCATCACGTAATTAAACAACATGGTTTCATGAAATTGTAAGATTTTTTTTTATGACAGAGTGGCATATTTCACATTGTCATGAGTTTGCGTTTTTTATTTCTTCAGACCTGATTTAGATTCCACATGTGACTGTCAGCACTCTCGCGGTGTTTTTTTTTTTTTTGTCCTGTTTTCGATTCACGTAGCAAAGGTTAAATTTGGGTTTGCCAAGTCCTGCGGATTTCACAACATCAAGGAAGTCATTTTGAATCATCTCTTTCGCCCTTTCCAGCTGTTTGCTTTGGCTCCCGGGCTCATACATACTTCTGTTTTTAACTTCCCTCAACACTTCCTGACTGTGGGACAGACAACGTTGCTGAAACACTGAGGCTGTTCTGCAGTCTGCTCTGGGGACCGCAAACACGTATGCTTTAACGTCAAACACTGTAGCAGCTCCAGCTACGTTTACATGTTTCCAGTGTTGCGTCTTGCAGGCCAACATATTGCAGAAATCAGAGAGTATAAACAAATCAACAAAAATGATGAACTCAAACGAAGGGAAATTGCGTTATTTTTGTTAAATAATCGTACATAAATGTACGATTTGTGTTGAGTTCCTGTTAAATGTTGATGCTGCAGCGCTTGTTCAAAGCGGCGTGTTATCAGGCCGACTGCTCATCATTATCTCAGCTGTGTGTGAGATGAGGCTTTGTGATACTAAATCCGGATTTTACAACAAGCAGTTGTGAGAGGAAATTATACTTCCGAAGCTTAATACACCATCATCATCATCAGATCTTCAAATCCTCATATGGAATACATGTTTTAATGCTTACTTTCGTTTCATAGCTGCTATCACATCCAACACTGGAGCGTTAGACTACAATGTAATGCATTTTTCTACCTTCGGGTGGCCTTTAGTTTCCATTTGACTCAATGAAAATGATTAGATTTGAACTAACTTTACCCCAGTAAGACATGGGTTCACTGACTTTTCAGTCAAATCTCATCAGACTGGTGTGAAATATCTGCTCTACATTACCACACAATACCAATTAAATAATTTGACCTTTAGAAAAAGGATGTTCATACCTGCCTTTAGTGAGTTTCATGTCTGTCATCTAAAAGAAAATGTAACTACAGTGTTATATGTTAGGGAATTACTCAGCGATACAGAATACAAGAGCAGTGCAGCCTAACCTGAAAGTAGGCCAAACATCAAACAAAAAAAGCAATTTAAAAAAAAAAAAAGGTTTCACTTCACTTCTGCTGGTCACGTTTTTTTTTTTTCTTCTTTTTTTTTTTTTTTTTTTGTCATTGCAACAACTCGGTTAAAAGCTGAAGGTGTGAGATTTAAAAACAACGCCTCAGAGGTACATTATAAGACGACAAATGAGACATGGAGGCATAATAAGGCTGGTGTACTTGAGTACCAGAGCAATGTTGAGGATGTGGGAGGGGGAAACTAATGTGAAATGTCAAGGTCTCACACAGGAACAAACAGTTGAACTGGCTTTGACCACAGTTAGTACAATAAAGTAAACCTTTGTCTTTCCTTTGGTTGACTTTATTCCCATGAATTGTTCCAGGTTATGTCGGCAACGAGAACAGTGAGAGAGAACTCCACATGGGGCGGAAAAACAACTTTCATTACATAACTTTCAACTACAATATCCTGCCCAAGTGCAGAAACCCAACATATTCTTAAAAAAAAAGCCCCAAATTATTTAAATATCCTGATTTAAAGTGAACTCACAGCCTTCATACGACTCAATTGTATTCACAAATGAGAAAATAACGTGTCATATATGTTCTGTCATTTGAATGTGAATTGTGGGAGCAGGTCAATGACCTCGGACTGAAAGGGTTTCTGTTTTTGCATAGAAACCTCATAACTACTCACCAATTAACTGGTTCTGTTAAAACTAACTGATGAGTCACATTGAACCACAGTTGACGTGAAAACTTCCAAGGGGGGTTTGCAGACTTCCACTTTTGTAGAATCAGATCAAAACGTGTATTAAATAGTCTTTTTTTTAAAAAATATGAAACACTGTATGTGTCTGACATGTGGAAGTAGAGTGTTTAACGTCATCATATAGTGCTTAAAGACGGATCACTGCATGTGGGTTAGATCCTGCCTGCTCGTTTCCTTCCTCCAAACTCTCGACTCACTTCAAGGAAACCCTCGGTGACTCGGTGACTGCCGGCCCGCCTTTAGATAATGATCTGGAGAGCGCACAAGCCGGCGGCTGCATCCTCGACGGTTCTCCGCTTCTCTTGAACGGAGGCGATGAAGGACCCACTGGTGCTGCTGGTTCTGCTCGGCGCCTTCACCGCCGTCCAGGTAGGACTCTTTTGTGTGTCCGTCACGCTCCGTCCGCTGCTTTCTCCGGCAGCGTCCGCATTCTTCTGGCGAGGAATGTCGGATCGAGTTTCACTTTCTTGGATCAAGTGTTTTCAAACTATCAGCGTGTGTTAAAATTATATTTATATTAAAAGTGAATTCATTGCAATTAACTTAAAAATCAAAAAATAAACACTGTCTGTGATTATATTACATTACAGTGGGATTTGTAATAACATTTGGTTTGACAGGTTCACATTGAATATTTTAATTTAACACGTTTTATAACATGATGGATTCGTTTTTTTGGGGGGGGGTTGTCGGTAATTCTCCACGGAAGCGTATCTCTACCATCACATCGCCTGCTACCGTCGGTGGTCACACCACAGAAGAAGTCAGTGCTTCGCAACCGAGGCTTCCAGTTCGTCGCCTTCTGTTTCCTGTAAAGCGAGAAACGCGCCGTGCTGCTGTCAGCACATTTATCACAGAGGGCACTGTGGCGACAGGTGTGTCAGCGGCGTTTATTATAGCTGTTGCGCCTCTATTCCGGATATGTTGGTACGTGTGAGGGGAGAGGCTGTGGACCTGAGTTGCTGCATATTTTCTCCCATAGAGAGAGGAAGAGATACTGTAGAGGTGAACTCAGAACAATGACTGCCTGTTTGTGCCTCAGAAGGGGGGGACACAGGTGTGGAAGGTCACCCCTTTAACTAAGTCTGTTTAACTTCTCTCTGTGGATTTCTATAATAAGAAAAATGTCTGGCCGATACAAAATATCCCCCCCTAGGTGATTTCAGGATGAGTTACCTTGACCCCCCTCCCAGTGGTCCTAATGCATCTCATTTGAGTGTTACGAGAAAATACAGCACAAGATGAGTTGCTCCTCAGCGTCGTCTCTTTCCCACAGGTCTCGTCTCAGCCCTACCAGGCCGACTCAGATGGAAACTGTGTCAACCCAGCAGCAGAGTACCTGTTAGACGGTACTAACCTGTGCTGCAGAAAGTGCCACCCGGGTGAGTGACGTACTGTAAACAACATGTTTAGTAAGGTTTTCTAAAGATGACTGGTGACGGACTCATACCGAACACCTCGGATGCACACACACTTTACAGAGACAAACACGGGTCAAGAAACAGGTTGGTAACAACTTGGGCGCGGAGGTGTGAAAGATCAACACCTACAGACGCTGTACAGTTTCCTTGTTTCCTCCTGAGAGACAACATGAAGGAAATGCATTGTGTTCACTATTCACTCAGCGGAAATCATTGGGTTTGTTTAAAGTAGAGCTGTATATATATATTTTATACACATATATACATATTGGAATATTTGGTTCATAACAAAAAATCCTCTGTTTATTCCTATTTAAATGCATCAGTCACTTTGGACCCAGGTGAAATTTATTCATGCATAATATTTGTTTGACACAAATTATTCCAATTATTCCAACTTTATGGGTGACCCTATATATATATATATATATATATATATATATATATATATGTATATATACAGCAAATTCTAAATAAACAAGATATATATCATATCAAACATATATATTATAATATGTATTTTAATATATTTGGAAGATATGAAATATATCTCGTTTATTTAGAATTTGCTGCAAATGTTTATTATTTATTTTATTGCTTATTCGTTATGTTTTACTATTAATACTACATGCTGAATATATCTAATCCAATCATTTAGTTCTAACATGACTCTGTCTGACTGATCAGTGCTTTGTACTCTTAAATGGTAATTTTTACTTAAAATGTAAGAGAAAAGGCTTTGGACTTTCCAGATGTAACACTATGTTGGGTAATGATGTTGTGATGCTGGAGTGTGGACTTCCCCAAATACAGTAGAGTAGGACAGAGCCGCTAACATTAGCCTCCTAGCTTTTTTAACACCACCAGCGACGCTCAGCACTCCTGTGGTTATTCAAAGATGTGCTCCTTTGACCTCGGGAGTATCGCTCCCCTCGTAGGCCGGTAGCTCGTGGTTAGTTCAGGGCAGAGATGCTGATGCTCTGCTCTCTATATATAAACATGTTCATGCTACACTATCATTGGGAATTTTACAGCAAATGTGCTTTGAAAAAGCCACTATGACTCCAGCGATGCAACGTTCCGGCTCATTGAGAGCAGAAATGCAAACACATTATCAAACGCCTCCACATTAGTATAAACATGGTCTTCAGATCTGATGGAAACAGAGAGCATGTTTAGACTAATGTGGAGATGTGGAGATTTGGAGACCCCCATCCTGTCCCAGTCTTCTTAAAAAAAAAGAAAAGATCTGGGCCATGAAGGCTGCCGATGTGCTCGGTCACGCCCGCTGACCTCCTCTCTCCCACTCAGGTAAATGTTCCTCCACCATGTAGTGGTTGAGCGTAGCAGCGAGTGTTTATTTGAAGCTGTAATATGAACACTAAGCTATCTAATAAATGTGTACTAAAGTGCACCGCCACAAGCTTAATGCACTCCAAATTAACATTTCTAATTGCATTACTTAAAGAGAGTAAATATGCAACGGCCTCCCCACACCTAAAATACATGTTGTCACACACACGTATGATGTATCACCATTTTATTTTGGACTGTGGATGAAGATGTGATGGTTTATATGAACCAGGAAATCCAATCTTTATGGCATTCGTCTGCTGTGTTGCTGTTAGAAAAACCCGTTTAAAGTGACTAACTTTTCATTCATGCATGTGTTCTAACAGGACAGCGGCTGAAAGAAGAATGCTCTGAGACGACGGACACTGTGTGTGAACCGTGCCCGAGCGGCCAGTACATGGAGGGCTGGAACTACGCCCCAAACTGCTTCTCCTGCCCCAAATGCAAAACAAGTCAGTCGCCGCACTGTGACATCGGGAAAGAATGCGATTTTTGTTTTATTTTATTTTTATTTAACGCCAAACATTAATTTCCAAATACAACCAGGCAAAGGTCTGCAGGATGCCAGACCTGCTCCTCTACTACCAAGTCACGGTGTGTGTGCCAGCCAGGGAGGTATTGCATCCTGGGATTCGACCGCCCGTACTGCACAGCGTGTAACAGGTACACGCAGTGCAAAGCTGGTTATGGAGTGTCTGTGAAAGGTACAGCAGCTTCTATTTTCATGTCAGCATGTGCTTATATGTATTTGTTTAGGTATAAACTATAGTTTATAGTCACTTTATCATCATGATGGTGGTTGATTTCACCTCTTTAAGCCAGAGATCTTCAACCTTTTTGTCTTCCAAAATTTAAAATGTCCCAAAATACGCATTAACCATAATACATATAATAAGCTAATATAAATTGTTGTGTTGATGTAGAAATGCCAATATAGAATTTACATTATGTTCCGTAAATATATGAATTATTATTTTAATGGCTTTGCATTGTATACATACATCATAACCTTGATACATGTTTACATATACCTTTATCCGTGCACTACACATTATTATTGGCCCGGTTTAATAAGCAACACAGTTGTATACGATAAGTAATAGAGGTCCCTCCATCGTGTCACTATCAGCCAAGGGGTCCTTGGCCTGAAGGTGTTGAAGACCTCTAGTTTATCACACATCCTGTCAAACTTGATTATGAGTCTAATCCAAAGAATAACGTGTTACATTGAGTATGCAGCGTTAAGTTCAAACAGCAACACGTTTTTGGTGTCTTTTCAGGGACAGAAAACACCAATGTGAGGTGTGAGCGTTGCCCCAACGGGACGTTCTCTGCCTCCGTCTCCTCCACGGAGCCCTGTCGGCCCCACACAAAGTGAGTGAAAGGATGGTCACATCTGTCCACAGCTGCACGGAGCTCCGATCTCTGATGGCTTTCTCCGTTTTCTCTCCAGCTGCCACGGGAGGGCCGTCATGACACAAGGTGACAGCACCTCGGACACCATATGTGAAGGTTTGATTTCGACCGGCGTGCGGCCAGAAACCAAGACGGAAAAGCCTCGCACCGAGACGCTGTTAACTCCTGCACGCACGCCGACGCTCAAAGTCTCAGCCACCGCAGACTACGAGGCGCCTCGCGGGACGACAAACTCCACGCTGTCGTTCAGGCCGTCGGTTTCGGAGGCAGTGTTCAACTCTTCGACAAAAACCCCGCCACCGAGTGCAGGATCCGACAGCACAATGGGTACGGGAAGCCATTCTGTGTTTCTAAGTCATTGTGAGAAACCTGTGAGGTCTAATCAGCGTCTCATCTCTCTCCTTCTGACTCTCTTGTTTTCTCTCTGTTGAACTCTTAGCTAAAGTCATTGCTGGTGTCGTCGGATTCATACTTTTTCTCATTGCCGTCGTTCTGCTATTCCTGTGTGCCGCTCGGAGGAAAGGTAACTGCATCCTGTAACAAACAACCCCATTAATCATTGTTTTGTTTTGTTTGGATTGTATCTACATTATATTTCTCCTCACCTGGAAAAACAGAATGATAAAGACCATTATTTGTCAACATCTTTATCTCATTTTCGCCCAGACGCTGCAAGTTTGCCCCAGAAAGTAGATGCAAATGGAAATTGTGAAAATGGCAATGAAGTGAGTCTGTTTTTTTTTCTTCTCCCCTGCCTTTTAAACATCGGTGCATCCATACAGAATACTGAGAATCCACATGTTTATGTCTTTGTGCCGTAGGTCAATCATGATTATTCGGGGGCAACACAGCTGACTTCATTCACAGAGTTTCCCCAGGAACAACAGTGTCTGCTGCAGAACGGGGAAGCCTACAGCGACGACACTCAGCGCAGTAACAACGTGGGAACGTTAGTCCTCGCAGACGGCTGCAGCAGCCAGGAGTCCATCGGCCCTTTGCGATCACATGTGGCTCTTGCCAGTCCGTGCTCGGCCCTGTCGGAGCCCATGAAGTTACTTTCTAACGCAGAGCCTTTCACTCGACAGTCCAGCATACCGCCACAGTCCTGCTCTCAGCCCTGCTCTCAGCCCTGCTCTCAGTCCTGCTCTCAGCCCTGCTCTCAGCCCTGCTCTCAGCCCTGCTCTCAGTCCTGCTCTCAGCCCTGCTCTCAGTCCTGCTCTCAGCCCTCCTCGCAGCCCACCAGCCCGCAGGTCATCAGCCCCGTGGCCAGCAGTCCCCACGTCAACGTCAACATCACTTTCCACATAGGGAACGGGTCTTGCGGGACGCCGTCCGTCACCCCCCCAGACTTGATGCCGGTTGACTCTAAACTCCCCGTAGAAGAGGAAGAGATGTTCAGCAACCCACAGCAAGAAGATGGGAAACACTCACTGATGTCAGTGGAGGAGAGTGAGAGTTACAGCACATCAAGAGTCACCTGAATGAAAGACTGATACTTGCATTTGTTTGTTTCTTTGTCATGAAACACCAAAACACTGACTGGCTCCGAGATGCACTTGTAGATATAAAAACAAGACAAGCTTAAACCTTAGTACTGTTTCCATATATGGAAGTATCACTGCGAGTTTATATATGTATATACAGTAAATAAAGATTGTGAATATTGTCTTTCCTTTGGTGAAGTGGTGCAAATACAATTAGTTGTAATTCAAAAAGGGATATAAATTCTGACCTGTGGTCTACCGCCATTGTAAGATAATATTACAAGCCCGACTCCCATGTAACAATACATCCCATATATGTTGTGAAATGTACACATTTGTGTACCCTGCGTGATTTAGACTACAAAATTGTGCGCAATTAACATTCAATTGTATTTTGTGTAAAAGGAGTATGCGTTCATTTGATCAGATTTCATCACTGTAGAAGTATATAGATCATTTATCAAAGTAAATAAGATTTCAAAATTTAAGAATATGCTATAACAAGCCCTGCAGTCATAATCTTATTTATAAGGAAATAATAAAGTAAGTTAAATATGCTATCAAAAGTACCTACTTGTATGTGTACTCGTAAGTAAATGTGCAATACTGCCATTTGCGTTCTAGTATTAAGAATCATAGTCAATGGAAAATGTATTGTGAAATACAACCTTTGGTACACGTAGACCTGCATGCTCCAATGTGGGTGACTCACAAGGGGCAGAATAAACATTATAAGGAAGTCTCAACCACCTGCACCGGGAGAAGTACTCTGCTGTCTGCTGACACCTGTTGGTTGAAGGCGGACACTGCAGCTTGAGGTAAACCCCTCTCCTTCGGTCTATGCATTCGGCTGATAAACGATGGTCCTTTTTTTTAACGTCAACTTCTACGCTTATTTATTTTTGTAATGCAAATAATTTCCTACACGGTTCCAGTTACCGGTTCGTATACTTTTACCTCGTTATTTGTTGTAATCAAGGTAGCTAAACAGCGACGCTAACGGGGAGGTGACGGAGTCCGAGCGACTCCATTTATGGAGGGAGTTGGTCTTTATAACGTCTTTTTCAAACCTCGTATTTATTGATTAAATCACTCGTATCCCCAAATTAAATACAAATTAAGTCCAATTTGTATTCATCGAAGAACATCAGTTAGCACGTAAATGTGTTTTGCTAACCCGCACACCCCCCATCTTTCGACGCAGTTGGTATCGTCTGTTGCCGCTGTGTGCTGCTCTCCTTCCTGAAAGACGCTGGCATTGGAGCCGCGGATGTCGCCGCTGAGAGGACGGTGAGTTGAGGCTCTTTTCTTCGTTTACTGTTAATGACTCCGATTCTGAATCGTCAAATATAGATACCTTTACCCCTTACACGTTTCACCCGTTTAAATATGTCGCTTAATAAGTTAGTTTTGCCTCATTTATGTGCCCCCTCCTCCTCGCTGTTGGTGGTTGGAGCCGTGGTCCTGGTTGGGTATGTTTACAAATCTAGCTTGCAAGCAATGTGAAGCAAACCAATTAAAATGGCATGCACGCTAAGTTACAACACAAATATTGATCCGACAGTTTGTGGTAGATGGAAATAAAATACTAATTAAAAAAAAAACTCCCTACTGTTGAACCTCTCTTCATAGGGGGGGATTTAAAAGGAGTCTTTAAGCCCGTTGTGGGGGAAGACAGCAGCGGAGATAATACCGCTGCAGGTGTTTCCCTGTTTCCCTGTTGGTTGGTGCAGACAGTCGGCTGTGCAAATGAAAAGGGATGTATCAGAAGTATGTAGATTTTTAATCTAAAGGTAGTAGGAAAGTGAAACTAGATGGTATCTGCTGTAGTGAAAAATGAGTTACAATGGAGTTCAATGGTATTGTTAAGCGAGTAAGAGGTTACAGGGTCAACCTGGGGTTTGTTGCAGGCTTTTTATGTGGTAACACCCACATTTATTCTGAGTAAATGTGCTCTCAAAAGGGGCTACATCGCTCTGATTCCATCATCCATAATAAAATTATTTTCAATTAATCGTTGAATCTGAAATGTGTGAGAAATCCAATTCTCCCAGAGCCCAGGGATGACTTCAGAGACGTCCAACAATCCAACTGCCAAAAGGTGTTAAAATATACGATAAGAATATACTAAGACTAGCAAAATGTCCAAATTTGAGAAGCTGGAACTTGTTAATTGGTTGGCATTTTTGCTTAAATAGTGACAGCCAGCAATGAGATCACTAGATCTGTTGAATGGGCTCTTATTGAAGTCTAAATGTGTAGCCAAGAGAATGCCTACTAATTAGTTTTGTTATTCAAAATGTATTGCAATGGGTGCACGATGAAAGATCAGTGACGTCTCATTGTTTTTTTTCAACAGAGACAACAAAGGTGAAGATTTCTCACAAGTCTTGTCAACTCCCACATGGCAGTGAACAACTCGCTTGAAGATTAAACTAAGTACACTCAGCTCCAGTGCATTGCCCTCGTAGATGCCGCTCAGTCTCTGTCTTTGCAAATGGCTTGCTGCTTGAAGGACGAGCTCCTCTGTTCCATCTGCCTCAGCATCTACCAGGACCCCGTCAGCTTTGGATGTGAGCACTACTTCTGCAGAAAGTGCATCACCGAGCACTGGAGCAGGCAGGAGCTTCACGGAGTGCGGGACTGCCCCGAGTGCCGGAGGAGCTTCGCCGATCCGCTCCTCTCGCCGAGTCTCAAGTTGTCCAACATTGTTGAGCGCTACTCGGCCTTCCCGCTCGACGCCATCCTCAACGCCCAGCGGAGCTCCTACCCCTGCAAGGACCACGAGAAGGTCAAGCTCTTCTGCCTCACCGACAAAAGTCTGGTGTGCTTCTTCTGCGACGAGCCGGCGCTACACGAGCAGCACCAAGTAACCACTATTGACGAGGCTTACGAGGAGATCCAGGTCAGTTAAAGCGCGCACACTCTGACAGCTCATTAGCAAGGTGAGGCTGACATTTTCTTAAAACCCGTCGGCACGCCACGCCACATTCAGGCAGTTGCACTCGATCGGCCCGTGGGAGCTGCCCAGACAGTTCAGCCTCAGTCCTCTGCTGCTCCACCAAAGCAGTTTGGGGATTTTGTGCTTTCCTGAGGGGGACTTTTGGTACAATAGGTGCTGAGGAGTGATGCCAATTACCTGGCTCCTTTTGTGAGTTCAGTTGGTCGTCATTCCCTCTCTGAAAAAGTTCTTCTTTTTCATTGTGAATAAATGTCAAACCTGCTATTTTAATATCGCCTGCATGGGTATTTTAAATTACATTTAAATCCTCAAAATATTTAACAAATTCAACAACGAATGTAACACCGATAGCAGTGATGCACTATATTTGATAGTGTTTGTGTCATAGGGTTCTGGGTCTTTTACATCCATCAGATGGATGAGTTAAGAAGCATTCTGGTATGTCTCAGTTAGGGATTTTGACTCTGCAAGAGCACGAGCCGATGTCAAGTGTTTGTTGAAACGAGAACCAGATCCATTAATGTTCCAGATCAATAATATATTTTCATGACAGTGACTTATGATAGTTATGTTAATGTGTCATACGTGTTTACACTGAGTCATGTTTTCCACATTAACAGGAACGGTTCGGTGTTTGCTTTCCTCTGTTTGGATAATTCCATTCCCACAGAGCCAAAAATCCAATAACTGTGAAACAAAGCTCCTAATCCTGTTCCTCCTTTGCTCCAGTATGCAAAGAATCACATTCCAGTCTCATTTCATTTAGTCGGTCTCATTTCCTAAGTCTGCTGTAACCAATGTGGATGTTGAGATCTGCTCTATGTAACATTAAAAACAGTGGTTTTCCAGTTTTCTTGACAGAAAACAGTGAATTTACTGATAAAAAACTTACTGCGGTGCAGTTTTGAAGAGATTATTCTCTCCCATTGCAGCTCAGAATTACACTCCAACCACTTTGGATGTCACACCTGCTTTCACAGTGTGTGCGATTCTTACCATTGAGGTCAATTCTATACTATCATGGTGGCCGTAGGTCTGTATTTTTTAAAACGCCACAGGCGCCGTCACTTTGAGCGCTGCTTTGTAAGTCCTCCCTTGCTGCAGTGACTGTATCCGTGAGATTGACTATTCATTACACTGACCTCCCTGCACCCTTCTCAAAGTGTATCTTTGACACTGGTAATCTCATTTTGCTCTCACTGCTCTGAATCTGCGAGCAGGTCCGTGACTGCAGCTGAATGTTAAACTCCACCTGATGCCGAGCAGCGAGACAGAATTGATGGATAATCTGTAAAATGTATTTAATGACGCCGTGACCGGCCAAAAGTCACAGACCAGAAACTGAAGCTGATGGTTTTCAGAGATTCTGATGTCTGGTTTTTGGGATGATTGACGGCTGTTGGAAAAACATCCAAGTTACTTAATTGGTGACTTCATCTATCTTTGCCAAAGCCACCTTTTTACTCTTTTTTTTGTGTATTGAATGACATTTGATGCGTGTTATTGTGTGATTTTGTGTGGTATTTTATGTGGTGAAGCCAAAGACAAATTTCCACATTGTGGACAATAAATAATAAATTATTATTATTATAAAAGATGCGATTAAACAGCTGTAGAGAGGCTCCGATCAGCTGGTACTGCAGCTCTCATGTTGACTAAAAATGAAGTTGCAGGACAGATATTTACTCGCTTATTGATTATTTAACCAAACTGCTGCTCGCCCTGAACTTTCTTATCTGACAACAACATTACCAGTATCTTTTCACGCAATGGACATATGACCCATCACACAGACACTTACTTCCTCTGTAATCTTAGTTGTATGTATTGTATTATTTTGTATATGATCACATAATGTTTCTATGTATTTACACTTATTTTAGCTTTTATTATTATTTTGCTATCTTATTACTTTGCTGTTCTGACACTTGCATCAAACAAATTTCCTCCTGCAAAATGAATAAAATCAGATTCTGTTGATAAAAATCACAATTAAGTGAAGTGAAACAAAACGGTGATTCAGTCTAATTATCGGGGTTAATATCAGTTGGTTTAAAATATTATTTTTTAAGGATGTTTTAATTGAATTACAACCAATTTACTCCATTAAGGTAGTTGTGAGGGAGAGAATTGAATCATTAGTCAAGTACAATTCAACTAGTTTACATGTGAACATAGTCAGTAGTAGTATTGAGCTACAGTCGTGCCCTTCTGTGAACTGCATTGAATATAATTACCAGCGCTGTGAACATCAAGGCTGTCCTTAATTTCAAATCAGGCTCTGCACTGGAAGCCTGAGAAAGGTCAAAACCGTGTAATCTTGGAGTAGAAGTAATTAGGCCCAGCACAAGATGTTTCTCTTTTCTTGGACACCAGCTTGTCCCTCTGCTTGGGACTCTTTTCAAGGCGGCGTTTTTTGGCATTTTGTATTCTGGCAGGAGCTTTGGATGCTTCCCAGATCTACAATACTGAAAGAGAGTATGGGCACACAGCGGCCTCGCCGGAACCAACCCTGTCCCAGGATGAGCTCGGCGTACTCTTCTTTTCAGACCTGCAAGTGGTTAGCTTGTTACGTAACGTCATCATCTTACCAGAAAAAAGCAAATATCAATAACAATTGCTTTCTGTCAAGTTAATTTGCGATTACAAAGTCGGCTTCGTTAGGAATCTTTCCTAACTGTGAACTTTATTCTCTGATTTTAAGGAGCCCATGTAAGCAATGCTCTGTGATATTAGTCGGCGCACAAGCTGCTTATCTTTTCTCTTTTCCTTGCAGAGGGCAGATAGGAGCTGTGTGCCAGATAGAAACAAATGTGTGAGAGCAGCGCCTGCAGGCACAGGCTTCACTTTTAGCATGAGGATCGACGGCGCTTAACTAAAGTGCCAAAACAACATGGTGATGATGTGTTAAAGTGCAGCGGCAATCAGCTCCAGTGTTTTGACTGTCTGGGTCAGAGTGGCGCGTGGCGTGCCAGCTCAGTGACCCCTTTTTAAAATGAACCAGAGAGTTTTTTTCTAGCGTTTTTAGGAAATTTGAGGTGAGGAGGGAAACATTTGGTGGGTCGAGAGCCAAAGGGTTGTTCTTTATGCTGAATTGTTTGACACTTTGGCATGGGATTGGGAGGGGTGGAGCTATGCTTCTATGTCTCAATATGTTGCCTTTGTTGGCGTAATATAATCTTTAGTGTGGTTCTACAGAACTGTGACTCCTGGTTATGAAGAGCTCACGAAGAGGGGGAGGAGATTTGCAGCCTGCTTAAAATTGCGAAATGTTCTGTGCAGTCATGATTTATTTTTTTGTGGGGAAACCAAAGAAACAATCATCACTTGTATCCGAGAAATAATGGTTGACTGTTACTGCCCATTTCCTCAGCAGTGTTCGCTTTGAAGTGATGTCATCCGCTAGAGGAGGATGACACCGACGTGTCCTCCATCACCTTGTTGTTATTAACCCGTCTATCTCCAGACAGCAGGACGCTGACGGACAGTGTGTTTCAAAATCGGAGCTGGAAGGGGAAATGAAATTCAAACATACACACCAACCCTAACAATGGGCTACGATGATGAAAAACAGGAACATAAAAACATGGTCCGTCGTTAACCAGAACTGCTGTGCGTCGGCCGGCTTGTCTGGATTTCTTTGGTGATAAATGTTATGAGGGCTGTTTTCCACGAAGGAAACACTCATGCGAGTTTCTTTCCAAAGAATCGTACAAAAGCACCACATTTAATAAGATTCTAATTTATTATACATCACGTATGCTTTTATTCACAGTGACAGCATATTTTCGTAGATTCCTAAAGGGTTCAGATCGACAACGCTCCTGTTATGTCATGGCACCACTACTGTGGACTCCATGTTGACGGTGTGCTTGGCTGGCCAGAGTCCTCGGATGATGGCAGCCTTTGGTTAGTCTGTGGCAGGCTGTAATCTCCTTAGCCTGGCATGTCACTCCGCTGACCTCAGGCTGTGAGTCTTGTTGCCGTGTTGAGAGCTTTACCTCCTGCTGTTTTTGCATCCTTTTCCTCCCGTAAACGCTCCTGCGGCCAAATCTGTAACGCACAAACACATCCAGCACCCCGGCCGGGACGCACACACACATCTGGCAAACATTCACCCAGCAAATGATTGTTTACTTGAACATATTTTTCATCGTAAAGCACATTAAGGTAGGATGGAAGAGGATTTGCCTGTGCCTCCTGACATTTTCATCAGGGAGCCGAGATTTCTAATGCATTCTGATTAGGGGGTTTTAGTCCGCCACTCATGTTCAACAGCATTAAACACCATTTAACCGTAATGTACAAGAGCCCAAAGCACTCTGAATGCTAAATCTTAATTTAAAAAAAGAGAAAAGGAATCTCAATCTCACCTCCCAAACGTATTGAACTACAGCATTAAACCGGAGCCACAATCGGCACTCCAAATCTTCCTCTTCCTAATAACACACACCGAGCAGTCTCATCATTTTAATCCTCCGTTATTTTGTTGTGAATCTCTTTCGGCTTGTTTGCCTCACTTTGAACTCGTTAATGAAGTTATATCCGGAGAGGCAGATACTATCTATGGCGCCACATCTCTCTTTTTTTTTTCAGTGCATGCTTTATGTTCTGGAAAGTAATGCCCTTTTCTTTTAGGCAACATGGTGATGAGATTACAGTTCCCTCCCTCAGCCATGCATCACTGGCGCCATCTTAAATAGAGGTTTGCTGGATGTCTGTTTGGGAGCTGGGACGAAGCTGTGCACTTATTGTCACACGACTGTGGCCTAGAGTGGGCAGTTCACTACTGCGGCCACTGTGCTTTAGTTATGCAGTATTGCATGGCTGGACGGACCCATCCTGCTGCCCCAGGGACGTCTGTCCGCTCTGCTTGACAGCGTAGGACCAGACAAGACTGAAATAACACTGCAACCAGGTTATCAATGCATGTATGGGGACTTAACTATCTTGTAAGTATAGATACCGTTGATGG
Organism: Chelidonichthys spinosus; assembly: GCA_029853015.1. Taxonomy (NCBI): domain Eukaryota; kingdom Metazoa; phylum Chordata; class Actinopteri; order Perciformes; family Triglidae; genus Chelidonichthys; species Chelidonichthys spinosus. Next base: position 7,458,670 of record CM056822.1, on the reverse strand, counting down.
TATAGCAGCAGGCTGCCCTGCAGTAACGCTGGAGTTCAGTAAAGCCCACACAGCTGAAGAATTAAATGATTACTGTGGTACTGAGTCGCCCACATGGACCTGTCACTCAAAGATGCTCCTGTGTGCCATCCTTCAATAACACCGTGCTCCCAATCAAACGGCGAACGGGAGTTAACCATGGAGACACCGTGGCACTTTTCTCGCCTGCCTCGCTGTAACACAGGGTGCCGCTTTGAAAAGGAATAGAGCAGCACGCCGTCCCTTTTGAAGTGTTCCTCCGGCAGTTCAACAAACATGGCTGTCTTTCACTCTCCGACTATCAGAGCCCAGCCGAGAGCTCTCTCTCTCTCTCTGAGCCTGCCATTGCCACACATGGCCGTCCTGCTGCAGTAATGAGTCAGGCAATTTCAAGGGCACCCACGGCTGCCATCTCTCCTGTGGCTCGCCTCGGTCTGCTCTCCTTTCCTCTAGCAGCTCTCTTTCTCTCCCCCCCCCCCCCCCTGATGTGCGTTCTTCTCTCTCAGTAATCTGCTTGTTTCAAAGGTATGTGCTTTATTAAATCCACACATCTTTTAAGAAAGCTAGTCCAACCCACCACCACCCTGCTAATTTCCCCCATCCATCCACCCCCAAACAAATGAGTTTGTCTAGCTTGGCGGTCAGTCAGGGTGGTGTGGCTGCATTCATGCAGAAATGGAGCCATGGGGAAAGACAGAGCAGTCATGTTCCAGTGGAGGAGTGCCGGCATAATATCCTCATCCAGAGAGAAGCAGCACGTATTACTGATGCCACTGAGGAAGGACGGAGAGCTGCATGTTTACCTCGCCCGATGCTAGATCAGCAGATAAACGGCTGCAATGATTGCACATTAGGTTTAGTCTTGTTTAGTTGATTACTTTTTGTCGGAGCTTAAGTTAAGCGACTCAGATGTCAATACATCTGTTGTGCATCACAAATGTTTATGCAGGCTTTCTGCACAGAGGATTCTGAATTTGACATATTTTCCAGCAAGTAGTTTGAATAGAGGGCAGGAAACATGCAGGTGAATGATGTTTTACAGCCGCATGCTGTAAAGGGACCAGATCCCAGATATCATCTTAAGAAGCCCTTGAAGAACCTCAAACTACTTGTTTTTGTAAAGTTCTTTTCATTCTCTTCTTCTTGTCAAACACGTTGATCTTTGGCTGAAATTCCATGTCCCAGGTATTATGATTTTAGTCTCTATATCTTCTCTTTTATCTATTTATGGTGCATATCTTCTTTTGCCACACAAAATAAAACAGAATCCTTTAGATACCCCTCCCTCCCAAATATACTGATTAAATTAGCAACGTTGTAAATTATTCAACCTCGGAAATAGCCACTTCTGAGGAGGTATGATCTGCAGAAATGTTGTTTAATATTTAATGCACAAGCTCCCACACATATCCCGGTGATTCATTATGAATGAATGCATTGTACCTGTTGCATGACATCAGTAGTTTCTGTCTGACAGTAGAATCTGGAGTCCAATGCCGTGCATGCTCCAACTGGTCTGGCAGGCCAGATAGGGACAGGAAGGATCACTGGTGGACAGGTTTACTGGGTATCTTAGAGGGTGAAAGGGGAAGTGCTGTCCTTAAAGTTTTGTGGCTTAATGCTGAGCCCGGGTCTCCCTAATATGAGGCAGGACAGCAGGAAGAACCACCAGCACACGAGTGACACCATAAAGATTTCATTAAAAGGCAAACAAGATGTTACTTTTCCTCTCTTAGAGGTCGAATGCCCTTTTAAAAAGTGGTGAATATGAAATGAGAGATAGAGGAAGATGGTTTCTGGGCTTTGACAATTTCAGATCTTGGTAAATGTCAAAATCCATGAGGTGTTAGTGGTCACATTTTTTTTCATTTCTACTTCTCTGCCTTACAGTTGTGTCTATGTCACTTTGATATTTGGGTGGTGTGAACTGCTCTACCCAGCTGCTGCAGCCATGAGACTCTGAGCCCCGCGTTGCTTGATTAGCTGGGGAATTAAGACAGATTACAGGCCATTGTTCTCGGGGGTCTGGGCAGGGCCGGACCAGGCTGTAATCTCCAGTAATTCCCTGCGTCCGTGATTTGCTGCAGATGATTTAATTAGACATGCTGCTGATAGCAACCCTCATTTGCAGGTCTCGACCCCTCCCTGTGATAACAAGTCGCTGGGAGGGGAGAGACGAGGGGCCGCCCGAAGATGTTTACCTGTTAAATATCCCCTTTTGTCTAAATGAGAGGGACAAGCTGTGCTTTTCTTTACCTAAAACCCTGTGGTTCTCGCTGCAGTCCAGGTGCAGAGGGACAGGTTGATTGATAGGCAGGTAAGTGCTTAGTCTCGGTCTAGTTTTAGCTCTGTGACTTGGGAAATGGTGTCAAATGAAGGGGGGGGAACACGCTCAGTGAATGTGACTTTTTGCATGATTGCCCTGGTTTGGCATACGTAATAATTGATATTCCCGTTAACTTCTAAAGTGCCCGTTAATGGCCGATTCAAGTTTCTCTGGCCAGTTAATCTAAGAGCTTGTTTATTTCCCATGATGCATTTAGTGTGCGTCCGGGGTCGGGCTAATCAGTGGGGAGCAGCCGGCTGTATTGTGTGTCCTCACCCTGGTTCTTCCGCTCCCTGTCTGCACATTAACAGATTTTTTTCCTGCTCCGGCAGCTGTTTACAGTTTAGCAGGAGCTCTTATCCGATGTGACTTACAATAACCGCGGCTTGTAAAACAAGTGAGCATTCGCCAAGCATTAAAAGTGTAAGCTGTCAGATAGTCTAGAGGACTGTGGAAAGTGTTGCAGCTTAAATCAGGGAAAAGTCGAGTAAGAACATCCGTCTTATCAGCACTTTGATATATTGAAGTGACAGAGAAAAACTCCTCTTTTGAAATGCAAGCATGCCTCGGTGGGGGTTTTTTAAAATAGAAGCAGAGGTATTCGCTTCATTGAAAACTTCCTCCAGAGTGATTTAAATCTGAAAACATTTTAATGTGAATGGGAAAAAATCAAATCTTTTAAAAGCATGTGAGCCCAGTTGAGGGCTTTGTGGCACTAAAGTTAAGAAGATGTCTGCTGCATGTAAGCCACTTTAATTTTAAATGTCAATCTAGGTCGATCTCGCATCAAACTACCTTTTATAAGACATGAAAGTACCTTTTTATAACCTGCAAAACAAATTACGCTTTTTAGACACTTTTTAGAGTGACTGAGGTGAGTGAATTGACTGTTTCCTTACCAGATGTTCGGCCCAGAGATCCTTACCTTGTAGAAATGTGGATATTCTGGTAAAAGATGAGCATTTTTTTCAAGAGGTCCTACGGAGAGCCCACTTTCTGGTCGGCTTCTGTTCCACGAGCTTATACAGAATATCTGTCTTTCAAAAGCTAGAAAAAAGCTGAATTATGAGTCCACTGCTGTGCATTAGATTTGAACATTTTAACAAAGCTCTGTGTCGTCTTGGTTAAAGTGACTAGCAGCTCTAATCTTTCCATCCAGCATAGTTGTAGACAGACCTCCCTGTCGGCTGGGTGCCCGAGGAAAACAATCAACAATGGAAAATTGCATTGTCTGGCTGGAGCAAGTGAAAGAATAACCTTCCATAAGAAGGTGAAATACTTTGTCTTTCTATACTGTGGTAGTGTTGATCAATAATTGACTTTATATTCTTTATTTTCAGTGTTTTGTTTGCAGCACACAATACATTGCTGCTCCTATAATTAGGAGGAAGACAGAGAGTGTTCTTGAAGGCCGTTCTTAATCATATTCAGTTTATACAGTTTTGGTATATAAATATATATTTTTATTTATATATTTCCAGCTCTGTGCTCATGCATAGCCTGAAACCTGTGTTTTTTGTTTTTTTTAAACGATGAGCCAGGCAATATATCAATATGTAGATTGAAATCATCAGGGGATTCAATAACATGCAGACCTGACTGAAGGCTATACTTAAAATTCATGGAACTGTACTGCCAGCTTCTGCAGAAAACCAGCCTGCTATTTTACAGCGTGTCTTGACAAAAGAGGGATGCATTCCAAATATTTATTCGACGTCCAGGTTGCTGCGTCGAAGAGAAGGGAGGCTCGCACTTTATTTGGTCATATCGAGCTGCTTGGTGTGCTGGAACGACTGCATAGTGCATACACACGAGTTGCAGCCAAATGGCTTCCAGCTGCACACATGCCGCTAGGATGAAGTAGCCGCACGCCAATCTGTTTGTTATCCCTGTCGTGTGGCGTTGGCCACATCCTGCTTTTTTTTTCACAAGGTGATTTGTGCGCCTGGCACATGCACGGTGGTCGACACGTTGACTATTACTGACCATTAGGTTTGACTAATCCTAAGAAGCTTTTGCTAAAAGATGACACGGGCTTGTAATGCTAACATATCCGAGGGGTCATTTTCAGTGTGTGTTTACGCAGCGTGTCCTCGGAGAGAAGTCATGATGGTGTAAGCAGGAAATGCAGTTATTCATAGCTGCGTTTGTTATGCCCGCAAGTGAGTTTGCTTCCTGCATAGCCAGGCGGAGCTCCCGATTCTAGCTGTTCAAACCAGCAGTCTGGCGAATGACCCGTTGAAAACGAAACTAGAAAAAGGCCGAACTGGTGCTCGCTTTTTCGGACATTTGAATACCGAAACAGTGGGAATTGTAGTTGAAGTGAAAGTCAAAATACTAATATTGACGGAACTTAAAAAAGATATTTGTGTAGAGATTCAGATGTTCAACACATTTTTACTTTCCATATTCTAAGACCAATCAACATCGCAGCAAGTTAAACACCTTTTGTGTACAAAAACTACAGTTCCCCACTACAGCTAATGCATGGTTCCCTCCATGCATTAGCTGTACCATCATTTAGAGGGTCTCGGGGGGGCTTGTGTCGATCCCAGGTGACATTAGGCAAGAGGCGAGGTACGCCTTTCAATCCATAATTTACTGAACTTGCATGTTTAGACGCACCCGTTAAAAAAACACCACCCGGCAAAATATTCCTCGAGTCAGTACCGCCCTGATCATGTGTACCCACGTGGCAGCAAATTTGTGATTTTCTTTTTGGCTATCAGACTATATCGATCCAATTGAATTCCTGGATATTAAATGTTAATGTACATTTTTCTCTGCATGCGACTTTAAGCTATGTGGCAACTGCAAATACCGATTATACTAAACGGAAACTCCTTTCTAGACATATGGAGACAAACACACAGCAGGCTACTGCTGAGGAAGGCTGTTACAAGGCCGGATTCTTGAACAGAACCAGGACGTTCCTCTGTGAGTGTGGCTCTCCAGACACAACCATGTAAATGTATGGTAGCCGCACAGCCAGGTGGACATTCCAAAAAGAAACCAGTTTAACCAACGATCTCTTTGTCTGGGGATAATTACAGTTGTTGGTGAGTCATGGGAGACGTGTGGGTGATTTGTTTTGAATTGGATTTAATCTCAATAGGTCTGAAGAGAGTACATTTTTGGTATGTAGAATGTTTTTTCTTCCGTCGGCTTCCTGTTGAGATGATCTCTCTGAGATTAGCCGCTCTTGACGGGCTTGATTGACGACTCTTTAGAGATGGGTTAAAACTGCTTGCTGCAGTGAGGATATTCTGAAATTTTATATTCGGCATTTAAGGTTTTAAATCTGTCTGTCTGTGAAATACATTTCCAACTTCAGCAGTGAAAATTGGAGCGGAGCAGCTTCTGTCAAGCTGGTTGCAAACAGCAGGTCCGCTTATCGCCCGACACGTCTCAGATTTCCACTGGAGAGCCAACAACAAACCCCCTGTTCCTCCTTAAATGGCTCGTCCTGCACCGTGCAGATTGTCAAATTGAGCATTGATGGGTCTGAGAACTGTTTTGTCTTTCTTGAAACCCTCGGACATCCAGGTCTTTGCTGCCCCGGTGATACCACACACACTCCTGTTCAGTGAGTCACTTTGTAGACCTTTGTCAGCAATTCAAACACCATGAATCTTTTTCATTGTCAGGATAAAAAGTATTACATCCGACATGCAGTGTTGTGTGTTTTTTTTCCCTTAGCTATTCATGTTTGGGGGGGGGAAACATTTGCATACTCTGTGCCCTTCCTCGCTCCAGGAAGTGGAGCAGCAGCCTCTGAGCATTCATCATTTACATGACGTGCCCTATATTCAGACGACTGGAGGAGGCCGCCAGCATCAGCGCTTTCAATAATCCCCGCTGCTTTTTACCAAACGTTTCCTGTAAAATACATGTAGTAGATGTGGGGGTCACTTGTGAACTGACCCAGGATCGGCAGACCTGTTAAATATTCTGCTGAAATTGTCACATTGTAATTAGGCCGTGTGATGAATTTACCTTTTTTTGTCTTTACAAAGATGTCGGATAAATGTATTTACTTTCATTAATTTGTATTAATGTTACCAAACCAAAAACAATTACTGAAAAATGTATTAATCTTTAAGTCATTTATCAAAAAAAAATGCAAAAAATGTCTTCGTTTCTGAAAATTTTCTTTTTTGTTTTTGATATTTTGTTTAATAGCACATTTAAACAGTTGATTATTGTCTTCCCTACAACAAACTCTGCTCTGTTTGTATCAGGAAAACACAAAGTTGAATGTTAAAATGTGACCAACAGCATCCCATTGTATTTGTTACAGTCAGAAAGTGAGTATGATTCCCTGAAAATAAAACCTTCTGTGATGGGGTTATTAATAAAACTGTGATCTCAGCTGGCCTGGGCCTGCTCTGCTGTCTGAGCTCAGGCTGCTGGGACTCGCTCGTCCCCCGGAGAGACGGGAGGCTCTGCTGATACCAGAGGAAACACGGCTGTGGCTTGATAGCACAGCTTGGGCTCAATTTGATATCTCTGAACAAACACACAGGAGTTTGCAGCATTGAGAAATATTTTTTTTCTTTCTTTCCACCCCTCAATCAACGTCACACCAGACCGATGTAACATTTTCACGATTGTGTTCGAACCCTTTGGCCGACAGTTTCACAGCTCAAATATACGAGCTTCTGTTGGCTCACGTATGCAGGCGATGACTCATATCGCATCGAGTATTTCAGTGGCTGTGACATCAGTAGTTGCTGTTGCTCGTCGAGGTCTGCTGTTGGCTCATCCACTGTGTTCGGTGTCTTCAGGCTGCACTCGGTTTGAGTGGTTGTTGCACTGCGATGACCGGACCTCGGAGACGCAGGCTGGTGGCTTGTCGCCACGTTTCACTGGGGAAAACCTTTGCTTTTCACTTGTTTATTTTTCACTCCTGGCTTCTGTATCGCGATCTGAGAAACGTGGCATTTTGTAGAATCCGACTGAAAGATTATTCGGCCTTGAATGTCGTTGCACCTGTGACTCCTGGCATGTTGTGCGTGACATATTTCAGATCCACGTTAAATTACAACCCAGCCCATAAAGCCGACGGCCTCACTGTGAAGGCTGCAGCGTGTTCGCTGCTTCGTTATTGGCTGCTGTCCGATGTGCCCGCCCCGTCTGCTACCTGACAGAATTTCACTCTGAGCTTGATGAAGGTTATGCCAAACTGTCCTTGTGAAAATCTCTTGCAGTGCAGAGTTATGGTGGACTCTGCTGGGCTTTTTCCATTCTCTGTAATGATAAACCAATGAAAGACATTCCACTTTAATTATAAGTCCAAGTAGCATATTGGCTCTACATTCTGTATGTCCTCCAGCAAGGAGATGCATGTGAATTAAATTACTGGAAGCCAGTCATGTCTGTCTGCAGGAGGAATTTCTCCATCTCCTCGGCTTTTTATTATTCATACTGTGGCACTCCATGTTGTTTTGTTCGCCTCTTCATTGCGGCTGGCAGTTTTGAAGCCAATAACGCTCTTTCTATCCTGAACGAGCTGCTGAATATAATCAAGCTCGCAGCTCGAAGGAAAGTTTGAGGAATTTTAAGCCCCGCGCACAATTTTTTTCCCGACTGGTGCTGATGGTCTTATTATTTATTCATGTATCTACTCGTAAATATCTACCAGAACTGCTAACCTGACAGGAGAGGAAGAGGAAGATGAGAATGGCAGCAGCATGAAATGAATTTTAGATTTATAATCCCCCCCCCTAGCCGTGACCCTCATTTCCTACAACTTTATGTCCTGGGGAAATGTCATGTCAGACTTGTGTTGGCCAGATGTGATGGACAGGAGAGAGACGCCTGCACTTACAAATTAAAAGCAGACAAACTTCACTTTTTGTCTTTGTTTTGTTTTTTATCATAATGCACACATTTCCTCGAGATGCCAGTGAATCACAATCAATTAAGATATTAATTCCTTCCGGTGTAGTGATGGCTTTTACTCCGTTTCAGCTACACGTCATCACAGGAAACCTCCCATCTGCATCCTGCTCAAAGGACGCCGTTTGCTTCCAGGCAGATTAAAGAGGATTATGTTATTGCATGTTATGAAGGAAGTTAAGGGCCTTAAAGTGTATGAAGATGATTTCACCCAGGTTGATTTTTGCTGTTTCTTAAAATGCAGCGTTGCCTGTTAGAATCAGTTGGTTGGTTTGTTACACACCGACGATGTAATGTAAAATAGCGTTTATGTTAAGAATTTTGCAGCTGTTTTGAGGTTTTTCAGGTGTGTGTGTGTGTGTGTGTGTGTGTGTGTGTGTGTGTGTGTGTGTGTGTGTGTGTGTGTGTGTGTGTGTGTGTGTGTGTGTGTGTGTGTGTGTGTGTGTGGCAGCCACAGTCAAAGACCCCTGTCTGTCCAGTCAGCCTGACAGTGCAGAGCCGGAGAGTGGAGGAGCATGTTTTCTCTGCCAGTCTGTCAGTGTTGGTCTGTCTCAGTGTGTGGGAGCGGCCTTTGACCCGCTGCAGACAAGCGTGTGGTGATGAGGCGGAGAGCCCTGCTGAGCCTGCCGCACTCCTGTCATTAGCATGGAGAGTCACGCTCCCCCTCTGCACCAACCATTGTTTTCCACCGTTTTCTGTCCTTGGAAGGAAACGAGCTTCATGTTGGATAGCCAGCATTTGCTCCTTTTTTTCATTTTGCAGCCAATAATCGAGGTCACGGTTTTGTCCAATACATCACAATTGTTTCGCCGCTCTACCTTTTTTTTTTTTAAATCGTCTGGACTACATGATTAAATTCTCATGTATTTTTTCTGTTAGTGGCATTTATTACAGCCCAGTGGTTGAGTGATGGTCAGTTTATTCGCCCTGCTAAGCTGACGGTTCCATTCGGTGTGTTTTTTCCACCTTTTGGTGTTCGGGGGAAGAGACGCCGTGTGACACATGGGTTACATGAGCAGCAACAAGCCTGGCGTCGTGGGGGGTTGAAATATGAGGCCTAGGTTGTTTCCTTTGTTTCCATTTTCCCCTCGATGAGAGCAAATGCAATATGGCATTTCACCCACCAGCGCACACACAATGTCAGGTTATATATGAGGCTTCTAGGTTTGTATTTAGCAGCTGTGTTGTGTGTATTTGTTTGTACTCGGGGCCCGTCTTCTCCTGCTGTTAAGTTTTTCTTCTTTTAATTATAACATTTTTGTCACCCAGCCACTTTTATTAATGAGCAGACACTCTGTATGGTTACCAGAAAGCTATTTTACCACCAGAAAGACTTTCAGGTTTTTATAGCCTGCCAACTCATTAAGTGCTGCTGTGGTTCAGGCGCCGCTTCACGTCGGTTTGATGAGGGCCAGGTCCGACTTTCAAGTCCACGTCCTTGATTCCAAATGTCTTTTGTATATTATCGTTCACTATAACTGAATTTAGATTGTTGGTTCGCGATGATGTTATACTTTCACAAGCGCAAACGTGTCAAGTACTGACCTGCACCTCACGTCTTTGGTACGTTTGTGTAGAAAGTCTCTACTTAAGGGATCTGCTGGACTGCTTCCTGTCCTAAAACCTGAATCTGAGTGTGGCGGTGTCGTTGTGATGTCTCTGCTCCCTGACAGAAGCCGACCCAGCCAGCTCGTGCAGAGCCTCGTTCCTGCCTTGGGGAGACTTGAAGGTGGCTGAGTGGTGCAGGTTGTGCCAGCGTGTGCCTGACTAGAGATCAGACCCAATTTTCTCTGACGCAGCCCAACATCTCCAGAGATTTAATTTTTTATCTCTTTCATATCTCCATCTCCATCTGCCTCGCTTGTTTTGTAGCCGTACATTCTTTTTTTTTTTTTTTTTTTTCCTTCCCTGTACCCGAGCAACGAGAGCTGTTAAACATAACACGATTCACATCAAGTGAATAGAATTTCACTATTTAGAAATATTTATCATGCAACTGAGACATTGTTTGAAGTGTCACACCGTATTTAATGAGATCGTCCAAATGCATTCCTCTCTTCCGTTACATTGAGCTCCAGTCACCAGTTACTGACCTGTTGTTGTTGTTGGTTGTGTTGCAGAGGGAGATGAAGGAGCAGCTGGCCACCCTGCAGGACAGTGAGAAGGGTCACACTGAGGCCCTGCAGCTCCTGCAAAGACAACTCACTGAGACCAAGGTACCGAGACATTTCTCCTTTTTTTTTAAAACAGCAGCTCTCGTATGCCAACGTGAAGTCATTAATACCAACAAGAGCGGCACATATTCAGTCGACAGTCATATAATCTTTACATATGAGGAGCTGGAATCAGGGATCGTGTCACATATTCATACATGTGTAGTAGTGTGTGTGCATACATGTTTTCACAGTTGGGTACGGACCTTGTTTTTGGGTCAAGGTTCGGTAGATTTCTGATCCATCTCAGCGCCGTCCATCGACAGACTGACTGCTACATGTAGGCCGTTCAAGCCGCCGCCCACTTCTCATTGGAAACGAGCTGATCTCATTAGATTCAGATCCATCTGCAGAGTGCTCTGCCTGGAAGAGAGTTGCTCTGTGATTACATTGATCTCTGATGCATTTAAGTAGCTGACAATGAAACGTCTCCCTGAATTTCTTCATCATGTGAAAGTCATTTTTTTGTCAAAAAAAAAGTTTTAAAAATCCATGTAGCAGAGCCAGAGATGTTTATCCATACACTTTTTTGACATCAGATCTGTCAGACTTTCATTAGAGATGAGCGCCTAGAGAAGTCTCATTTTCAATCTTCGCATTTTCAACCAATGTTGACTCATTTTGCTCAGCTCCCTCTGGAGCCATAAAAGGCTTTTGAGAACATTTTCATACATGCAAACCGAATCCGACGTGTAAAATCACTTTGAATCTTAGTAAAAGAACTGATATGCAAAACTCTCAACTGCGATTTAAAGGGAATCGCAGCAGCTGCCCACTCCTATTCTAAGCGAATGTGCCCATCTTGCGCTCCAGTTTGAGTTTGTGGCTCACGTGTGCTCAGGAGGGTCTCCGTCTGAAGAACAGACATTGTGTCCCTGTCACACCGGGGGATTCGCTAGATAATTACATGCTTCTCCCGAAAGGTAGCTAGTCTCCCGTCTCCAAGGGCTGCAGACACCCACTCAGTGCCAACACCACCTACTGGGCCAAAGCAGCAGCAGACGCGTCACTGAGAGACTGATGGCTGGGTTGCTGCAGTCCTCCTCCTCCTCTTCCTCCTCCTCCTCCTTAACTCTTAACTAGGTAGGAAGGCTGGGATGCATCCCGCCTTAATGTCGTAGCTCTCATGCTTGAAACGGGCATCTGAAAGGTTTCCCACCGGCAGAGTCTGTGTTCGACTGGGCTCAGAGAACAGGAGACTGCTGTTTGAAGGATTGATTGAATTTTTAGGCAAGTGCAATCAAGGCTCAGATCACAGCTCCTAAATCCTGAAAACATCAGAGTTGTGGTTGTAATTCCCAGCAGAGAAAATAAACTAGTTTCATCTGCACTTCATGTTTTGATCATTTTCACTGCGACTCATTGGGTTTTCTCTTTTTCTGAGCTGCTCTTTGAAAGGACAGATTTTATTTTATCCCACCAAAACACAGGTTTGTCTTTTTTTTTTTTTTTTTGGTAAAGCAATGATTGCTGAGGACGGACAGACACACTTTCAACAAAACCTCAGACTGAACTCCAATCTTTGGATTCTTCTCAAGCTTCTAATTGAAACGCTGGTATTTTGTCTCTCTGACACTCTGATGATTCATTCTCTTTGATGTCCAGCTACTCATTTCTCCCTCTTCAGCAACAAATCCGTTTTCTCCCAACTCCCCGTCTGCTGTCGCCTACAAAACAGCTTCTGTAATAGCTTTAGCTTCTCTGCCCGGCCTCCCCCGTCTCATTATCAGCCTTCTTCGCAGGCTGGATGTCCTTTGCGACCCCGTCGTGGTCGTCTTGTTGGGTTATTTCTGTTGCAGTATCCTCTTGTTGGTTTCTTCCTTACTAAAACGGTGTTAAAGCTACATTCTCTCAGTGGAAGGTTGTTCACACAAAGCTTCAGAGAGCCACTTAAAATCCATACAAGCAGGATGAATGTTGTTGTACTATTAACACAATTTAGAGCACTTTGTAACCCTTTTTTTTTTTTTCATTTTAAGCAACCACCCTTCTTTTTTTCCAGTCCTCAGCCAAAAGCCTGCGCGCCACCATCGGCGACGCGTTCGAACGCCTCCACCGCTTCCTGCGTGAGCGTCAGAAGAGCATGCTGGAGGAGCTGGAGATGGACACGGCCCGCAAGCTGGCCGACATAGAGCACAAGATCCAGCGCTACAGCCAGCAGCTGCGCGACGTCAAGGAGGGCATCCAGATCCTGCAGGAGCGCCTCAACGAGACGGGGCGCCACGACTTCCTGGAGGGAGTAGCTGTCACATCTGAGAGGTGCTTCACCTGCTCCATGTTTGCTAGAGCAGTCGCAGGATAATCAATGTAGTAAGAAAACATGTGGTTAAATCAAATCTGATATAGCTGTAAAACACTTGAGAATGATGATACCGAGTGACATGCCAGTTGCGTGTTCCAGAAGTATGAAACATAAGGTCGCTTACATTTTAGAGAAAGTACAGATTTGAGCGGCAGCATCAGATTATCCCTGAACAGATGGTGTAGAAGCTTTACTGTTTAATCTGGGAGGGAAAGTTGAGGACGAGTTTAATTGAACAATTTAATATGCTGGAGCACATTAATGAGGTTGCGTACAGAGAGTGACGGAATACAACATTATCTTTTGCAAAACCACAATATGAAGTTTCACATTTTTAATGTGGGAAGCAACCCACTCGATATCTCACCTGAGCTCCGTACTACGTGTGGGAGGAGCGTGCTGAGTGAGTCATGTGGAGGTTTATATTGAATCAAATTGTTCTCTCGCTGATACACTCATCCATGTTGATGAAGCCGTTTGTCAGCGGTTTAATTTCAATAATGACACATTTGAAAGACGCAAAACAGAATCATTCCAGGAAGCGTCAACGCTGTTGGTTCAACAAGAGGCCGTGTTATTTCAGGGGGGGTGAAAAATGTAAATTTGACTGCTATAAATCTGCATTTTTATCTGTCCCAGGATTAAAGGGAAAATACACGAGACCAATCTGACGTATGAAGACTTCCCGACATCCAAATACATGGGACCCTTACAGTACACGATATGGAAGTCGCTCTTCCAGGACGTCTCGCCAGGTATGTGAACATAACCGGACATGAGATGTATGTTATATTCAGAAAATATGATTTTTTTTTATTTGTAGGGGAGAGAAATATGAGAAGATTGAGCCCACCCTTTTGAATATAGAGCCAGTTATCTTATCTTTTAATAAAGACAGTAAACGTGGGGAACCAGCTAGCCTGGCTCTGTCAAAGCCAACAAAAACCTTCCCACCAGCACCTTTTAGAAGCTCACTAATTAACACGACATGTCTCTTGTGTTGTTTTTTTGTGTGGTTTTACTAACGGTTATGAGCTGCTGTATTTCTTGGCCCGGTGCCCATGCAAAACCACAAATTGTTCTGCCTTCAGCAAGCTTGTGGGGGTGCTGGTAGTAGGAGTGTTACCTTTTGGACGGAGCCATGCAAGCTGTTCTCAGTCTTTATGCTAACGAAGATAACCTGCGTCTAACTGACAGTATACTTGTATTTATAATAACAGACAGATGGCAGATATGGTCTTTTCATCTAACTGTTGGCGAAAAGGCTAAATAAAGTTCCAAAATCTGTAACTGTTCCTTTAAAAAGCAGGTTGCTTATCTATTTTTACCCCAGTAGCTGTAAAAAGCAGTAATCTGTGACTCAGAAACATGGAGTGCAGGTCTGATCCTATCTGAATTAGGATTGCAGCGATGCTTTGTGCTTTTTTTTCCCCCTCCTTGGATGAGAGATGATAGTCAGACCTGAAGGGCACCGCTGCTCTCTGTTCGACGGAGCCCAGTGGAGCTCTCCTCTTTCTGCTCCTAGAGCCATCGCTCACTCACAGGAGATTATTTAAAATAATGTGCTTGGGAATATTTTTCACTCCCTCAATCAGCTCTTCTATTTCAGCCCGCGACTGGGCCGAGGGGAGGGGGTCAGGCAGTTTTTTGGAGGGGTGGGCTCCCTTGACTGGCTGCCAAATGGAACAATTGGTTACGATCCATCACCAGCGTTTGCCAAAGACGAAATAAAGACATTCCTCCCATCATCCCTCATCCCTCGCTGTCACTGATGGCTTACTGGTAATAACTTTCCCTCCACCCTCTCTAATGTTCAGCAGGAAAAATAGTTTTTCCACCGCTTGTGTACACGCTTAAAGGTTTCTCTGTACAACACAAGGAGGCACTCAGGTTATGAAATTTTAATGACTTGATTGTAACAAACACCGGAGATGTCATTGACTGAAGAGGGCATTATCCTGCCCGCTGGCCAGATGCCAGGCTGTTTAACCTCCATTCATCCCAGCTGATATGAATAGAGAAGAACTGAAAATCTTCCCTGAGAGCAAAGACAACAAGCCGTTATTGTTTCGGCCTGATATGGTTCCCTAATAAGCAAACATGGGTGCCGGTTCTCCCTCCCTCAAACCGCATAACTGCACTGAGAAACGGCCTCCTCCAGGGCCTGGAGCCTGTGGAGTAAGCTGGAGCAGCTCCTCCCATCGCTGTAATTACTGCTTCACTGTATTGTTTGCACTCTTCACGTAGTCCCACATTGCTCAAATAGAGCTTTCCCATCAGCCTCTAAAGAAGAAGCACTTTGAAGACTGTGGTTTCCATGGAGGTTAAAAAATTGATTGTAAAATGTTGCTCAATAGCTTGAAATAAGAGTGGAGCAGCAGTCGGGTGCTGCGTAACAAACCATCAGTCATCTTTTACCACACCACAGGGTGGGTGTGTGTGTGTGTCTTTATTTGTTGCATGTGTTTATTATATATATATATGTGTGTGTGTGTGTGTGTGTGTGTGTGTGTTTATGTAAATATATATGTATATAGAAAGCTAGAGTTGAGCATTACAGCAGGACAGGACAGCTGACTGACCGCAAAAAGCAGCATATTGTTTCTAATTTGTTCAGTTTATATATTCCAAATGGACAGTGCCCCTTGTTTTTGCTGAAATCTTCTCACTGGAAGCAATTCAGGGATCGGTTCATAACCTTCACCTCTGTAAAGTGCCTGAGCAGCCCGTATATATTTACTGCCTCGGCATTAAACTGCAGTCCTCCTCGCCTCGACATAAACATACCCCACTTGCTTTGTTTTGTCCTCCTTATTTATAGGCCTGTTTATCTAGGCTTACTGTTCCCTCTCCACAGCTTCAAATCTAAACATGAAATAAACGCTGATTCATTCTGCTGAAAACCGTCTCTTTCCTTCTCTTCGGCTCCCTCAGTGCCGGTAGCGTTGACCCTCGACCCCATCACGGCCCATCAGAGACTCATCCTCTCGGACGACTGTACTATAGTGGCCTACGGGAACCTCCATCCACAACCCCTGCAGGACTCCCCGCGTCGTTTCGACGTGGAGGTGTCCGTCCTGGGGGCAGAGGGCTTCGTGTCTGGCGTCCACTACTGGGAGGTCATGGTGTCGGAGAAGACCCAGTGGATGATCGGCGTGGCCCACGAGACAGTCAGCCGCAAGGGCAGCATCCAGATCCAGCCCAGCCGCGGCTTCTACTGCATCGTCATGCACGACGGCAACCAGTACAGCGCCTGCACCGAGCCGTGGACCCGCCTCAATGTAAAGAGCAAGCTGGAGAAGGTGGGGGTGTACCTGGACTACCACAAAGGCCTGCTCATCTTCTACAATGCAGACGACATGTCCTGGCTCTATACCTACCGGGAGAAATTCCCCGCCAAGGTCTTCCCCTATTTCAGCCCGGGCCAGAGCCACGCCAACGGCAAGAACGTGCAGCCGCTGCGAATCAACACTGTACGCCTTTAAGAGCCGCACACATCTGATGGTCCTGGCAGATAATTCACAGGACGTATGTAGGTCTCAAAAAAATGTTAAGAAATCAGTTTTGAAAAAAAATGTTTAATAGGGTGTTTTGAAACGTTTATTTCTCTCAGTTGCGTTAAGAATCGTGCTTGATGTTGCTCTTCAAACCCGCGCTGTTGATTTTGTGTGACTTGAAAAGACCATGTGATAATGACCCCTGCATTTGAGCCTCATTCCAGATGAATTGAAAAGACGACACTTAATGGCGACAGAGGGATCCCTGGGCTCCTCTGGGGGTCCGTGGCAGTGATGTGCACCCTCCTTAAAATCCCAGGCCTTCCTTGCACATCCCCTTATCAGGCTCAAGGCTTGTCAGACTTGGCGTCCCCCCTTCTGTCCAGGTCAAAGGACACTAAATGGTCACCTTTCTTCTCTGTGTTGTACGGTTGGCTTTAGCTTTGTGTGTGGAATGTGTTTGACAGCACTCGGCTTTCGTTTGGCCAGCAGTCCACCCTGAACTTCAAGTCTGTTGGCACTTTCTACTCCTGTCTGAGACCAAGACCTTGGTTCGTCCTGCAGGTCACATCCACCACGTGTCCGTTGAGTCTTTATCACGGCTGAGGGAAGCATCAAAAACGCCCGGCCCTACCCACAGAAAATATGATGCTACTGATGCAGCAAGGACTTGCATGTTTGTCACGGGTGGAAAGAAAACCATTCTCTCATTATGCTGGCTCGTGTTTAAGTTGACGCTAGCCATCGGCATACGGTATACCTGCGGAGTTTTTCCATCCACTTCACTGTTAAATTCAAGGACACTGATGAGTGAAAGCATTCGGTCTTTTAAAATCAAAAGATTAAATCAACCTAAACCCAGCGGCATGCGATTCACACTGCTAGCCCCATGACGAATGTTTACATTCTAGAATGATGTCACCTCAGATTTTTATCCCTGTGTGGAGTCGATTTGTTTCAGGAGGTAATCCCACAAACTCCAGTCCAACCTTCCTCTGCAAGCCCAAGGGTTAGCTCATTTCGGAATGGGCCTTAGCCCGGGGCTAAGCGCAGCCCCGTCGTTAAAGCATAACTTCTCAGATGTTATAATCTGAAATGTTAAAAGATTAATAATTACTCAAACTCTACGGGGACCGACTGATTGCTATTATTTTAAATAATGGCATTTATGTAAATTAATTCGAGCTGCATGTTTTGGAAAAGGGCGACTATGAAGGGAAATTGTGATGGGATGGACTATAAAAGCTGTGAGACTGGCATTCCCCGAGGCTGCAGCTGTGTTACGTAATGACAAAACTCACATGGCTCCCCCCGTGGTAACGTCTTTGCCCCAGGTGCCTCAAGTGCTCTTGTTCATCATCGGTTGTAAACAGGTCCGGCAGAATCGGCTCTAAGAGGCTCTGGTCACCCAGCCAAGTCCAGCATACTGAGAGATGTGTCCGTGGGTGGACATGTGCACGGGTATGTTTTTGTGTGCGTCAGCTTTCATTTTAAATCCAGCTTTGGTTGTGGTTAATAAAGCCCATAATAAGGCCCATCTGGCCCTCCGAGCATACCCATGCGGTGGCCAAAAGTGATAATTACAAAATATGTTGGAATCGTGTAGAACTTAAAATCTACAACGGTAAAACAAACGAATAAAATCACCGCCACCTTCCTTTGCCGCTGTACATCTTTGCATTTGTGTGTGTGTGTTGTCTGTGTAGTCCATTTAAAAGAAAATCAGGGCAGTGCCCTTGTGTTTGTAGGATGTGATTCCGGTATGTGCAGTATGATGAAAACTAGGGTCAAATAGTGAGATTGTTCTCGGCATCTGTTCCAACCTGCACAGATCTGCAGGAGACCGTTTCAGGAAGACTCGGCAAAAGTATCCAGATAAACTTCCTTTTGTGAAACGGGATTCGTGTAATTATGTGTGAAGATAATAATTACCAGAAGGTTCAGACAATCGAGACGATAATTTCACTTCTCTCTGATTGAGACTCTTTTGTCCTTGAGAAGCAAATTGCAACCATCTGGTGCTTCACAACCAATGCTTAAATTTGACCCCGGTTTTCTGTGGCATCTTCATTAAAGACATTGTTTGAATATTAAGAAGGAGATTATTGCAAGGGGGCGTGTTGGGTTTCACTGGTGGTGGTGTGAATTGTTAAAAGGATTTATGATGATGCTAACTATGACACTTTTAATTACTATAATGATGATTGTGTCTTGTGATGATGGCCGCTGTGCACCCGTCATTGTGTGACCACACTGTTGTGTGCTTTAGCTGCAGCCGAGGTTTGTGGGAAATGTTTTAATGTACAATAAATTGCTGCTCAAATCAGCCCGTCTCTCTTTCTCTCTGTCCTGGTTTGGATGTGCATCAACACACAGTCTGTAGACCATCAATGTAGACCTGCTCTCCGCTCCGTGTGGGACGCCATGCAGGTAACGTGAGCCAGAAATTGCAATAAAAACTGCAGGAGCCACGACTGACTGAATGAACGTAACCGATAGCAGCAACACTGAATCGTACTGTTTAATATGGATGAGTCATGGCTAGTGCCCAATCCACTTAATAAGGTCCGATCCGAGTACCGGTTTTCAACCTGCTGGTTCGTAACCTCCAAGGGGTCGCAAGCTAGATCTGAGGGATCATGGGATCCATTTTTAGGAGAAAAACTTGATGGTTTTACCTATTCAGGCCTAAAAAACGTACTGCTTTTATTTCACTCTCTGAGTTTAAGTCATATCTCAACCAAACATTCCAAATTGTCTGCTCCTGTTTTTAATTTCTAACCTTGTTTTAGGTATCTATTTTGTCTTTATTATGTTAATTGTGTGCTGCTGCCTTGGCCAGACCTCACTTGTAAAAGATATCTCAATGTGATTCTTCCCTGGTTAAATAAAGGTAAAATAAAAAATAAAAATCCACGAATGTACAGCTATACCAGTTAGACCAGTCCTAATGTGACTTTTAGTCATTTTAAAGGCATCTAAACATGAAATCAGGAGAGTTACAATCACAGACTATTTTTAAGTGTTTTCTAATTGTAATATTTTGGACAAATTAAAATGTCCTATCGGTAGCACGAGATCTGTACAAACTCCAGAGCAATTATCCAATTCAGTTAAAAAACTCACTCTTCACTTCAAGTCGCTCATAGCTCATTAAAAACGTGGCCTCGGCCAAGGGGGTCATGAGCTGACATGCTTCGTTTTAAAGGGTCACAAGCTGAAATGGTTGAGTACCTTATGCTTTAATACGGCCGTGATGTAATCTTTAGTCGGAAAGTGAACACAATCTCATCGCTTTGGACAAAAATGACTGCTAAATGCCCTAAATGTATGTCTATGTATCGCATTACTTTGGGAGCAAGAAAATCAACATAGTTGAAAAATGAAACGCATCAGGGGAGGCAGATGAATCATCACGGAAACGCAGGAAGGCTCCGCTTGTCGCTGCCTGTTCCAGTTGAGTAAGAGATACGTGCCAGACATTTTTGCCGAGATGTGCCAAACTCTCGGCCCTGCTAAGCCATCCAGCTGGGAGGTGGGAGGTTGTGCGCTCTTTTTATTACTGTTCCCCATTTTGGCATAGGCTGAGGGCCAGGCATGTGATGTGATGAACAAAAAGATGTCTGCATGGGTTCAGTGTTCCCCTCGCTGCGGGTGAGCCGCCGCTTTCAAAAGGTCCTCTTCATTTGCCATCTGTGACGTGTTTGAACGACTGGTTGTTACACTGGTGGGAATAAATGATCATACAGTTTGAAATCCTGATGGGAAGCTGAGATCTGAGTCACACACTGGGTCAGAAACCCAGATAGTTACTTATTTTTGCACCCCGCCGCTTCATTATTTCCCACTGAAGAGTTGAGTCTTGTTGCATCATGGTTACAACTCTTCCACAACAATCGCTGCAGTTTGAAGCAGAGTGTGGTTTATTCACAGCAGACCCTCAGGACAAGTGGCTTCATATCCCCAGCTTTGATTTCCCCTCCCCCTCCTCTCACTCTTGTGATTGAGACATTTATATCCGAGGAGAAGGTGTCCATCCTGTAATAGACATTTTTTACCGGAGGGGAAAGTGTCCATTAAAAAGTCACTGAGCTCTCCTTTGAGAGACTTGTATCCGATTCCAGTCTGAGGTGGCCCTCCCGGGGCACGAGTGTAAGGTTTTCTAATCTTGTAAGCGATGGAAAAAGCAGAAATGAAGGCTCACTATTGCTATCACTCACAGTTAAAGAACAAGAACTGCAGCTATAACGCTGCATGAACCACATCCATATTGATGTAGCCTGCATTTTTTTAAGGATTAATATCAGGTTAAAAATCACTTATCAGTTCATGATTATAAAGTAAAAAAATACATGTTTGAAGCCATTTTCTGGTATAATTAGTTGTTTAATTGATCAGTTGAGGTGCAGAAAATGAATCACTAATCACCGACTGTTTTGATAGATAAAAAAATGACTATTCCTGATGCCAGTTTGCCTTTTGCATCATTAAAAATAAGGTACATTTAAGATTTGGACAGTCTGACGATATATTTTGTCATTCTTAACAGGTTGAACAGATACAGATATCTCATTAGTTGCTGCTCTACACTCTCTAGTGCCCTGATGGATGCATTACAGGGGGCCTGTTCACCGTGGCTGTTCTCCTCCTCATTTCACATTCAAAACATGTTCAATTAAGAAGCAATTACAGGAACACCTACGTCTTTGTGTGTGTGTGTGTGTGTGTGTGTGTGTGTGTGTGTGTTCAGCGACAATCTGAAGTGAATATTCACCTCTAAAAAAGACAAATCTGTGCTTTTCAATTTAAGAGTCTCCAAAATGACTGGTTAGGAGCAGTTTAACCACCCGTGGGTGTTCATGTCAAAGCAATCAAATTAAACACCTTAAGAAAGAAGATGATCTCAACGCTTGTACTGCAGCCACACACCTTCTTGGCGTCTTTCGTGACATTTGTATAATTTTAAAAATATCCTCAAAGATGCTCAAAAAACATGCACGCTCGTTAAATTTTGTGTTTAAAGAACTAATTTGCCTTTGGTTACATGTGGGCTTAAACAGTTAAGTGTGTCCATCTGTTCCCTGCATGAACTCCTGGAGAACCCTCTGTTAATCTCGTGCTGCAGGGTTTTTTTGTCGGTATTTGTCTGCACAGGTCTGCGCTCTTTGAAAGAGGAGGTGTGCAGGACGTTCACTCAGCCCCGAGGCTTCGTAAAAATCTCCTCTTTTGTCTCCTGAATCCTCTCTATCCCTCTCATGTTACGTCCCAAAGCTCGTCTATCAAACATTTTAGGAGCTTCAAGGGTTGCTGCTGCCCTCGTGTGTTGTTGTTGTAGCGGAGCGCCCTCTGGTGTCGACATGTGTCCCTGCACAACTGTAGATGCAAACGCCTGACAGGTTTGATAAGACTCAAGGAAACTCACACAATACCTCTGTTTGCGTCTGTATATCTGTCTCTGTATATCTTAGTTAGTCCACATGAGGGATGACCACTCTTCTTCCGAGTCCAGACACTTTTACGAGTCAGACGAGGTCGGAACAGCCAGCAGCCGTTAGGTTGCCATGCTAATTAGCATAAAAACCGAAAAAGCTAAGTCCAAAAGGGAACAACATCCACCCAAAGCTGATTAGAGCGTGTTTCGTCCTGTTTGTTTTCTCTATTTAAAAAAAACAGATGTTAAAAAGCTGCCAAACCGTACTTTAGAGGGAACTGACGTGTTGTTTGGGCAAGTTGCAGCGACTTGTTGAAGACTCGTTGTAGATTGTGGTTACCAGGCAACGCAGTGAGTAAAGTGACAACGTCACTTTTTTTTTTTTGGTTGGTTGGTTAAAATTGAACAGAGATAACATGTATCACTGAGCTTTTGTTGGTTGCTGGTATGATTGTTTATGTTGATGTTTGTATGCTATGTTGCTATAGCTACCTAGCTTCCTATAACTATATGTTTAATAGCATACAACAGAGTGGAATATATTACAATATTGCATCATTAATACTGGTGCTTTAGCAACTCCTAAAGAATCACAATATACATTTTGAGGTGGTCGTAATTCTGCTTTTTCCCTAATTTTTTCTGAAATATTGGATAATTTGACCTCTTTTTGCCATCATATGCATATGAAACTTATCCAGAAGAGAAATGTCTCTTTTGTCACAAGCCATACGTTTGGAAATCAGTGGTTTAATATGTTACACTACTTGATGAAATGACTTCTCACCTCTGATGTGTGGTACAATCCTGTGAAACCAGCGGATTTAACAGAAAACATGAAGAACAAGGTCAATCAGCATTACATTTTTTTACATATCGGTTTATGTAATGCAACATCGGCACACTTCATATTACTCATTTCAAAACAGTAGTAGTCCGCAGTAGTCTTATTTACGCAGGACTTTTCTACAGCCAAGTGTGTAATGACAAATCGCTGCAGATCTAGAACAATAAAAACAGGCCTTCCAGGCGTCTGTTTCAGTCTTACAAGCAAGTACGCCTCAACCTGCCTGCTCAGCACCTTTCAGCAGTTTCCACACACTATTCCTCACATGTGAATAGCTGCTCAGAAATGCTTATTTACTCTCTATTCAAGCCGGTGTTGACACGTAGATCTGCTGTCTGCACACATGCAATATTAATGCACTGATCCTGTTGCAAATAGCCTCAATCAGCATCCGCCTTTGCCTCTCGCCAGTCAGGTTTTACACCACAGTTTCATTGTGAGAGGTGGATGCGTCGCTTGCGTACGCTGCATATGAAACTACAGATTCCATGCACAGCTCCAGCAGAGTCTCTATAGTCCTGATCAGAAGAATGTTAACGCTGAGGTTGAGAGGCAGCACAAAGATGGAGAGCACACCGACGAACCCTATCATTACATTCACCCCGGGGCATGGAAAACCCCACAGTCGCCACCCACTTTGGCTCCTGCATTGTGAGTCTACATGTTCCTCCGTGATAAATGTCAGAGGTATACCTTTCCTTGCCCTTTCGCGCTCTTGTCCTCCTCTCTCCGCTGACAAACACTGGGGGGCGACGAGGACAAAGTCTCCATGGTGATGCGCCGACATCTGCACGCTGTTCCAGGAATATGCTCTGTGAACAGTGCAGCTGCTCTCTGTTTTCCCTGGGTCAACACACTGTGAGTCTGACTCTGACAGGCTGGATTTCAGAGGCTCGGAGGGCCCGCGTGGCACTGGAGCGGGATCTCGCCGGCAAGTGTCCCCGTTATTGTTACCTCCACGTTTCTCTCCGTGCGTCCTGGCCGTCCATGCAGGAGCCCGGTGCCGAATGTGCAGACCTGTGCTGGTCCTCAAGAGTCTCCAGAGGAGCAGCAGGAGGAGGGAGAGGAAGGCCATGCCCCAGCAGAGATTCACAGTGCTCGACATGGGTCTGAACAGGTATGGCAAACATCTGAGGAGGGAGTTGGATGTGTGCATACAGGCAGCGGTCCACGCTTCCTCCCGCTTCCATCCCCACCTGGCGTCAAGGGCGACGATGACCCACACCGACAGGCAGCAGAGGTAGCCGACCACATGACGGGACAAACTCTTCTCTTTGCCTCCGTTGTCTCTGCTCTCCTCCTCCTCCTCCTCCTCTTCCTCAGCCGCCTCCCCGACGTCACATTGACCGTGAGCGTCACCAGAGCGAGGCCACAGCAGCGTGGTCAGAGTCTCCACGGCTATCAGGGGTACGACGAGCAGCAGCACCGCGCCGTACGTGTGGCCGAGGAAGATCAGGAAGCGCAGGGCGACGGCGTCACCCAGTTCAGTCAGCTCAGTCAGCCAGGACTCAAAGATGCAAAAGAAGCTCAGAAAAACTGTGGGAGACAAAGATCGGATGAGTCATTCTGATTATTGCATCTATTCCTTCCTCTCTTTGAAAGAATCCAGAATCTTCAAATATGCTGCAAACTGCTGGACACACGATGCATCATACTTCACTGAAAAGATGATTTACTTATCATTATTCATTGTTATTGTTGATTGAATAGACATTTGGTCTAAACAGTGACAAATCAAAAAATCAGCCACTACTTTTAAACCCAAAGATTATGGAAGAAAACCTGCAAATACTTTCATTTTCAGAACAAGGACATCTATCTCTACTGTCTTGAATAACCACCAATAACCATGCAAAATAACATCCTATTCCAGATGTTTCCGGGTGGTGTTGGGGTCGTCCGACACAGCTGTGGTGGGATGTTAAACTTGCAGCACCGTGGTGACGAGGTACACCCCGCTAATAATCACCTGCGACCAGGAAGTCGGTGAAGACCAGGAGGCAGCAGAAGCAGAAGCTGATGGGGCTGTACGAGGAGGCCTGCGAGGGCAGGAAGAGGAGACTGCAGACCAGCTTGCACGCACTCAACGCCGCCGCTCCTTCCAACACACCATCCATGGCTGCATCAGACAGCACACAACAAAGAGGGGGAACTTATTTAAAGACTGGTTCTCTTTTGCTTCGGGGTGGAGGAGCTCTGGAATGTCAGCTCTGCTGTCACTCAACCCCCCCCAGCAGTGTTAGATATACCTGTATATGATGTTAAAACACAAACTTTCAGTTGTTACTGACACTGTTTGACCCTGTGCTTCCAGATCAATATATTTGTTGTTTACCTTCGTGGCGAACCCTGGACTGCACCGCTGTTTTCAGTCGATTAGAAATGAGGAAACTCGTTCATAAGTTCAACTTGTTAACACGATATTTCAATTCCAAAAGTTTTATCACCAGCAATGAACAAACAGATGCCACGAAACTCCTCGCTAATGTGAACACACACGCACGTTGACACAGACTACGTCCACCACCTGACGGTGTACAGATTCAACCTGTAAACATCATCTTTATCACGTGTAAGATCTTACTTGAGGGCAAACAGAAAACGAGTCATCTTGCATGAAAACACAAGTGTGGAGTTCATTCGTTCCGTTCACGTACCTGGACTCACGGGAGCTTTCAGAGCCGCATGTCAATATGAGCTTCAAATCTTTCATCCGCTCTCTCCACCTCCTGGTTTTGCTCCACCCCTCGTAGGGGATAATGACCTCTCCTCCTCCCCCACCCCTCCCTTCACCTCCCCCCTCCGGTGCTCCCTGCTACACCTGGCCCTGCGTGGAGGTGAGAGAAAACGTTGCATCTCAGAAGGTGTGGCACTGTTTGCACAGACAAGAAAACCCGTCGAGCAGCTAACCGGCTGACAGTGAGGGATGCAAAGCGTGCGCATGTGTGTGTGGAATCAACTTGTCGAAGTGAAGAATAAACCAGATAAAAGGTGTGTTTCCCTGAGAATCTGCAAACATTCCTGCGTTACACCCGCCTCGCTCAAACCGCAGCGTGTTGCTTCAGAGGTTACAGCAAATACACGTTAGGGGTTTTTCGTAAAGCAGGATTAGACCGAGCCGTAGATCGTGTAACACATAACAATGAGTCATTCAGGATCTTAAACACTTCATTTAACACCCTATTAAAAGGCGGTTCTCCTTCATTTATGAATCATAAACGACAATGATTGCTTTTGTTGTCGTATTAAACCTATTAAAGATATGCATTTAACATGATGTATCTGTACGGTTCTCCTGGGGAAACCGCCTCATTGTCTGTTCTCCAGTTACATGTAAATGTCAGGTCATAAGACATTTTTATTCACTTTGTGTTCAAACTGGTTGGAAACACAATGCTCCTCCTCACAGCTGGGATGAGATGCGCCAAAAAGTCTCTTTTACCCCGTTTGAACTCTTTAAAACACTCGGAATGTGAGCAGAAGTTCACGCCCCGACCCCCGAAAAACAGCAGTTGACAAAAACCATCAGTAGCCCTTCTGGAGCTTTTGATCAAATCACACGATCTTCTTCAGCATGAAGGCGTTAGCCGAAGCGACGTGGAAATTGTAATCTGTAATCTGAGGCGTTTGAGGACTTCTCTGCCATCAGAACGCTCATTCTCAATGACTGTGATCAATACAAAAATGGGCCTTGTTGTGTTTCTGTGGTCAACTGTGACAGAAATGAGGGCAGTAAGTCCTAAGAATGCTTCCAGAGGACCTAATATAACTAAAATCTCTCTCTCTCTACTAAATGGACCTGGTTATGTGACTGCTTTTTGAGAGCAGGGGCCTCAATGACATATCTACGTGTTCTATCGATGTAAAGAATAGGTTTGCAAACCACATTTTCTTATCAGGTGTATTGACTTTTTTTTTTTTTTTTATCTCTCTCTGAGATACATGTGCAACAGGAAGCAGGAAGTTGTGCAAAGTAAAGTCAGATAAAGCTCAGTTCACGAGAAGCCGCAGCTTTTTCCTTTCTTCTTAAAGCATTTTAATCGTGTCCATATTGAAACATCTTGTATTTCATTATAACTTCTGTAATATCCACAGACTGGTAGGTCTAAAGAGTGGCCTGCACTCAATAACCACTCTTCTTCCTCTCTCATTATTCTCTTTTGTATCCTCAGTCTGACTCGTGTCAAAGATATGAGACGTCCTGTGGAGTTTGCATGTCTTATGAATATGTAAACAAACATTTGAATGTGTGTGTGTTATTTTGTATGTGTGTAAAAACCCCAAGGCAGGTCAGAAAGCAGCCATGTGTGAAGGATGTGTGAAACAGGTCAGTTTTTATGCTGACGATCTAACTTAATATTACGTGTATTAATTTGTCCGTAGTCATCTGTTTCTGTTAGTGATGTTTTAAAAAAAATATGGTCTAATAAATCTCGCTAAAGCAGAGGAGGAGACGTTCAAGACGCCTGGTGCTGTTAATTCATCATCATCATTCTTGGAGGCCGGTTTGTGCTTGTGTTTTTTCTTGGGGGGGGGGGGGGCAGGTTAGGGCACCGACTGTAGAAGGGTGGCACACTGAAATTACAAATGCCCTACAGCAGGGGTATTCAATTCAAATTAAAATAGGTCCAGTTAGAGAAAATGTCCTCAAGCTAATGTCCGGAACATCATAATGTCTAACTTATATATTGACGTAGCCTAGTAGTCGTATCAACGTCTGCATGTAATCAACAACTAGCTGTCCCTTCAAATAAAGAAAGAACATTTCGACAAAATTAATGTCACATTTAATTATACAGATATATATATTACTGTAGATATGTATTATTTTCTTACATCTTTAATGAAACGAAGGGCTGCATTTCGAAATAAAATTGTGGAAATAAATAAAAGTTTTTTTTTTTAAATCTTATTTTAAGCATCTGAAAATAAAGTACCTATGCTCTGATCAAACAAAGTGATTGACCACCCCAAAGACACATGCCCCTGCACCCCAGGGACACACCCCTGCATGTCCCTGCACCCCAGGGACACACCCCTGCATGTCCCTGCACCCCAGGGACACACCCCTGCACCCTGTGTACAACTCAAGAACTGCATGTGGATAAATTAAACAGACAAAACTATATTAGGGCTCCAACAGTTAATGTGTATAAAAAACACAGCAAACGCTGATGATAACTTGGGGAAAAGGATGCACTTTGGTCTGAGCATGAATTCTGATATGCATGCTTATTGATGCAAAAATATTATACAGAAGACAACATAAACTATAGCCTCTAACTGTAGTGTTTGGTCCAGTTCTTTGGATCACAGAGCAACTGGGAGAGTCTGCCTTGGTAATAAGCGTAATGATAATGTCTCATTATCACAATGTTAAGTGGCGGCTGCAACACGAAGCTCCCCATCCATCTCCTGCTGAGCTCAGCACAGAGCATATTAGCAGCCTGTCATGCTGCTGCTGAGCGGATTACACCTCACATTTACTGTACATGACCGTCGTGGCCTTGGAGACACACAACACACACACACACACACACACACACACACACACACACGGCCGAGACCATTGTAAGGGATGATGCACGTGAGAGAAAGTCAGCCTGCAATAATATCTCAACACCACAACTGGCACTGTGCAGGAAAAAGCACGTTAATTATGAAGTCCCCGGGCGCGCACACACACGCGCTGTTATCCATCGCGCGCACAATATCTGCGAGAAAAGGCGACGTTTGAATTAGAAAAACCAGGAGAGGAAAAGGGGAAAGAAAAGAAAAGGGGGGAGAAGGGGAAAAAAACCGTTTCAACCGAGAGGTGTTCGGACGCCTGCAGCACCCAGAAGTGAACAGCAGGCGACCCGGAAGGTTTGAAGTCCGACCACCGAGAGCGAGCAGAAAGAAGAGTCCGATCCCAAAATAAATACATCTCTTCGCTTCCTTCAGGTACGTGTTGGCCGCTCGACGCAAACCGTCCGCCTCGGCTTCTTCTTCTTTTTTTTTTTTTTTTTTTTTTTTCTCTCCTCAAAGCTTTGCTCTTTTCTGTCTCGCGCGCGAGCTCTCCTCGCGCCGCTTCGTCACCGTTTTCTGTTCGAGTCGTGCAAAAGTTCTATTTAAAAAAAAAGGAGAGCGACTCCTTGTTTCACTGCGCCACGATGAACGACGACGTTCGGGGCTTTAGCGGCTCCGCGGCTGCAGCTTTCAGCGGAGGCATCACGATTGTTGTAGGAAGTGTCAGGCTTCTTTTTTTTTTTTTTTTCCCCTCTCTCTCTCTTCCCTTCCTACCCCCCCTTTCAAGCCGGGCTATTCAAACCTGAATCAAAGTAAACAATCATCCGTACGCTTAATGCAAATGCGCCACATCGCCCGACGCGTCGCTACGGCGTTTAAATCACATCTGGAGGAAATATTCGGATCTGCAGAATATGGCGTCCCAGTGCTTATAAAAATAAGACAGGGGCTGCCATTTTTGTTTTCCTTTTGTCTGATTTTCTTTAATAAAACTGTCTGAGAATGTGGGAGAGGCGGCGGAGGGAGCGAAAGGCGCTGCGGAGGCATCGCTGCTCTCCGGAGGAGGAGATGCTCTCCGCTTTTAGACGTCAGACTCCGGTTCTTGTTGTTTTTGAACAAAAGGAGCAATAATTCAGCAGAGCAGCTACACACACACACAAAAAAGATCAAAAAGTTAGCTCCAACTTTAGTTCCAGAGATGGAAGCTGATCCGCGTTTTATTACACTGAAGGTAAAATGTTTATATTTAAAAACAGTTTTCTGTCATTGTTGTTACATTCTGCAGGATTATTTTAGCACTTCCATGGAAGACAGCAGATAAATGTTCCCATATTTCATGTAATATTAACACACTATTCCAGTATCAGCAGCATGCAGCCTATAAATATTACTTTATCTCTTTATAATGTCCTTTATAAGGACTTTACACGTTCTTAACAACTTGTTTTATTTATTCATTCATTATTTACGAATGTCTTACAGTCATTAATAAGATATGTTGGGTTGCCCCTGACTAATATTTATCTTAAATTAGCTAATAATGCAGTAAAACATGTTGGTAATGCTTGAATAAATTATTTTTGCACTATAAAAGGCCATTAAGTCTGTAGTTATAATAGGTTATTCATTTGAAGCCCGTCTGCAGTTGCAGAAATGGGCAAAAACCTTTGACGTTCTCGTCAGTCTATTGTTGTGATAATTCATTAATAGTTGATTTAAATGTTTTAAGAAAAAGTCCAAAACTACATTTTCTTTCGGCTTCTTAAATGTGAAAACTACAATGTATTTTAGGTCATATTATAGTAAACAGAAACATGTTGGTCAAACAAAACAATACATTTAAATGCATCATCTTGTGCCTTTCTTCACTATTTCATGCATTTTATTCATAAACCAATCGCCTTCACACCAAGAAAGTAATCTGCAATACCTTTTATTGGCAGCCCTTTCGATTCTTATTTAAATGTATTTGTTTAATAAGACACCCTGATGCACCTGCACCTGATATACTGGATGAATGCCTGCATGTCATTTTCCTACCTGCTGGAAATGCTTCAAACCCTGTTTCAACATGAAGGCATATAAGCCATATTTCATGCTGCATTTCATGCCAAAACATGGCAGTATTCTGGCAGAAATGGCACAAATAGTGCTGAAAGAAGTCCAAAAGCAAGCTCTTAATTGAATGTACCGCACAAGAACTATGAGTTCCAGTTCATTTTTGTCTTTCTGTGCAAACTTGACGTTTCAAAAAGTGACACAAAGATGTCCAGCCGCCGTCGAACCCCCCGTGCCGCCTCCCTCCAGGCAGAGAGTCTCCAGGAAGTGAAACTGATCCCCACTGGCATCATTAGAGAAATATTTTGTGGGGTTTACTGTACGCTCGTACCCCCGAACGTATCGTTTCTGTTTCTCTTGGCTCACGGAGATGGACTGTGTTATGCCTCCACTAAGCCAAACAGACTTAGGAATGGTGGAGTGTGCCAAAGCATGCAATGCAAAATGTTTGAAAAAAAAAGAAAGAAAGAGGAATTTCATACGAGGTTGAAAAGAGAAGCTATGGAAAGAAAAGCCTTTCGGATCAAAACCGCAGCAGCGAGCAGCTCTCTGTTGTCAGAAAGCGGAGGTTTCTAACCATTTGATGTGGAAAAGCTGAGTTGCAACTGATAGAAATCATGTATTGTTATGTAAAAGAGAGTATGCTCTTATTTTGCTCATAAAACAAGAACAAACTGTCGACTTACAAATCCGCGTGGTGTCTGTGCAGCATCCTCATCACAGCCGTTCCATGTTCGGTCACTGACCCCTCACTTCACCGTGTTCAGGTCTCACTGCGCCCTGAGGTGAGACAGCGCTTCCCATCACGTAACCTGTCAGGGCCCCACGTGTCGAGGAGGAGACAGAGGGCCAGATTAGGATCTGAGCCACACGGCCTTTTGCAACGTCTCTGTTTCCTGTGATAAGCGTTTGTTGGACGCTTCCCCCAACGAGCCGTTATCATGTGAGAGCCTATCTGTCAGGCAGCATGCCCATCTCTGAGTTTTGTGGTTGGAAATCTTGAGAAGAAGCCGTATCGCTCAGTTAAAAACGTCCTCCTCTGACGACAGACGATGAAGAAACAAGGTCTCCTCTCGCACTTTTGAGAACGGAGGAGAACTAATACAGAATTTAAACCATCACAAGATCTCAAACTCCACGTCAAACAGTCAGCTGCTGTTTGACGTGGAGAGCTCCTTTTTTAGATCTTCATATTTATTATGTCGTTAATGAGGCCGTTTTTATAGGAATATTTTACAACTGTGGTCCCCAACATGGAATAATCAAGTTTCCCCTAGTTTCCTCTAATCTTTGCCTTTTGTGTGTAAAAAGCAAGAAAAAAAAGCCCACTTACCTCGTCAGCCACTGAACACGCAAACATTTCTTCATTTCCGTCTAAAAGGTTGAGAGTCATCATCATGTGTGTAGCTGCCCTCACCTTGTTCATGAGCCTTGTGTGTTTATTTCAGGATGGCGGAACCTCGCTTTAACAATCCCTATTTCTGGCCTCCACCTCCAACGATGCCCGGCCAGGTGAGTGACTCTGGTATTCAGATTTAGTCAAATAAAGGTTGTTTTAACAGCATCTTTGTTGACTGTAACAAACTTAAAACAGATATATACCAGTATATGTATATAACTGTACAAAAGTATACAACCCCACCTGAAAACACAAGCATTGGTTGATGATTTTATTAATGTAATACACTTCAGTTTAAGTACAAAAGTACAAAAACAAAATTTTTTACTGATTGGCCCGTTTGCAGACGATTTCTAGAAGGTTTATCTATCGTATCTAAATACGTATCTGCCTCGGTAACATATGTAAAGACCTGAGATGTCGAGGAGTGATTGGCAACCATTGATCGCATATGCACTTCTTTTCTAAGGGCAGAGTCGTCGATAACTCAGAAAGCCATTAAGCCGTACTCGGCCTCCTGAACTCCTGAGCAATAATTCTTCCTACTTTCTTAGAAATAACTGTTGTCTCCTTCTAATGTTATGAATAGCTGGATATAAAGCTAGTATGAAGCGTTTGATCAAGAGGTATTTGTGTTGATATAGTCCCTAACACAGAGGAAAAGCCTGTTTTCACACTTGATACACATTAAGTATCACACGATTGTATATTAATGAGCTTTTCTGGTGTTTGTCATTATAATTCTGCCATTATAGTGCAGTCATGTGTTCCCAATGACTCTGATTATATATCAGAAGTTATTTTTTTGTTTAAACCCATTTTAAACAATGCACCATTTACCTGATTAGTGTCATTTGGGTAAATATGAATATTTCAGAGAGTCAGATGAGAAGACTGAAGGTCTTTTGAAGATGTTTTCCTCTGGACAGCCAGACAAGCTGTTTCCAGGACTTCAATGAAATAAATCAGATTAAGAGAATCCATAAAGTCCGTAACAAGTAGAAGTTGCTTCATATTAAGGGGTCACAAGACAGTTTGGAGCCAGTGGTTTAATGCAGCGTTTAATGGGCGAGACGTTGACAGTTTTAGGTGCAATGTCACATATCGGCCTCTAGAGGGAACCATCACCTCACAAAGTGACACTGACTGAACTGATGACTGTTCTCTTGTCACAAATGTTGTTTCCTGGCTGTCAGCTGGATAACCTAGTCTTGATTAATAAAATCAAGGAGCAGCTGATGGCAGAGAAGATCCGACCACAACATCTGCCCGCTGCCTCAGCCCCTTCCCAGCAGCCCTTGCTGGCTCCCCCCATCCAGGCGGATGGCGGCCAGCACGGGATGTCCAAAACTCACCAGATGCCAGTTCTGCACAGCCACAGCCCGTCTCAGCCCGACATCGCCCTGCACGCCCGGCCCGCCTCCAGCTCAGTAACAGGTACGCCTCCCCCGTCTCCCCCCCTCACTTCACCAGCATAGTATCAGTGGTGGAGGAAGTATTCAGCTCCTTTACTTCTAAGAACGAATACTATACTGTTACAATAATAAGTAAAAGTATGCAGGTATTATCAGCAGAATGTACTTAAAGTATTTAAGTAAGTCATTCTGCAGTCAGTGTTTTACTACAATATACAAGGTTTTTGGATTCATTACTGCTGCATGTTAGTGTGGTGCTGCTGCCGCAGGTGGTTTACTTAAATACTGTTTGGTAGATTAATCAGCAGCATCATAATCTATAAGAATCATCACGTGGTCGTGTTTTCAAAAAGTTTTATTTTGCTTTTGAAGTAAGAGGATTTTCTGAACACAGAAACACTTCATCCTTCAGTTTATCAGAAACATTCAAAGTTAAAGAATGTGGGGTTTGGACAACTGGAATAAAAGCTGTCTGACAAATGGAGTGGAGTAAAAAGTACAAGATGTGTCTCACAGAGACGGGAGTTCTATCCAAACTCCTCGAAATGTTACTTCCAATGTCAACATGCAAATGCTGTATGATGACCTAAATATTATGATAGAGACTCTCAAGTTGGTAAGGATGATAAAAGATGAAAGATTTGTTTCGTAAATGTGAGTTTTTCCTGCACATTTTCTACCAGGTCGTATTCTGGGAGATGTAAACCTGAATCTGGATGATAAGGCAGCTATAAAAGCCAGAGGATTATGGGAAGACTGGCATCTCCGTCAACTTATAGACCATCCGTCCAGGACGAACCACGTCTCAGGTATACCGCCGTTAAACAAAGAAGCACAGACGGTTGTCCTGCTCGGATCTGCGTGGATTATTTCTGGAGATGAATTTGGGATATTTGGACTGCTGTACGAATGTGTAGGAGACTAAGAATAATGTCAACACTACATGAGAATATGACTTTAACCATAAGCCTTTGCAAACACTGTGGAGAGTAGCCTAGCCAACCGTCCTGCCCTATTGTGTCTGTTGCCTAGCAGCTGTTTGTCCATTGGCCTTGACATGAATGGGCAATTTGATGATACATTGCGACATTGTCCTCTTTGCTATTGTTTTGCATCAGGTGTGGCGCTGGCATCCAGAACAGGCAACCTCAACCCCTCAGAGATCATCACCCCCACCACACCCACCTCCAGCGGCCACAGCCGACTGGGCGGGGCCCCCACACATCACCTTATCTCAGGGTTAGCCTGCAGCCACGGAATGGAGCCTGGGAAAACCAACGGGGGCCTCGTGGGCCTCCTCGGCCCTCCTCCGAAGGAGGAACGAGGGCGTAAGAGGATCAAGGCAGAGAACGGGTCGTCACTTTTGGTGGTGCCCTACCCGATCCTGGCCTCGGGCAACGACCAGGCCTGCCTCACCATCACCTCCAAACCGGGGAAAACCTACAGGTAGGAAAGATGCGAAAGATAACCAAGGTGCGGTGCCTCTGATTCACGGCTCATAATTGTTTTCAGATAAAGTCCCGTAGATAACGGAGGTTTCAAATCTCCCTCTGTGATCAAACAAATTAGGAAATACAGTGATTTGTAAGACCAAAGGTCAAATCTGCAAAGTTAACTTCATGTCCAATAGATTTAAGAATCTTCTCTGCCCACCAAAACATAAAAGCAGCCCAAAAACACATAATATATCAAATATGCACAACAGAAGAAATTTATGCACAGAAAAAAACACACTGTGGGGAAAAGCTGTGCTCCCCAGAGTCTTCAAACCGAGGAAATCAAGGATGAGAACCGTCAGCATGTTCATGGCCTTTTCTCTAGTTTCCCACGATATTTACCAAACACACTCTGACGGAAAATCAGGCAAAAACCCTCCCCAAGAAGTGAAGGTTTTGTATTCAAAATGTTACTGAAAGAGGCTATAATCCAACATGTGACTGTCCAACGTCAGAGAAAAATAGCTGCCAACTCTTCAGCTGGTTTTGGTTCCCACAACTTTATTGCTTTGATTGACAGTTTTCAATTCCACTTAGCAGCAAAACAAGCTGTGAGAACGCACTGTTTACACCATAACCCGCCTGCTCAGCACCAAACAGCAGCCAGACAGTTAACAACTAACAACACCGGGACAGTACACTGTTTCCTGTATAAAAACAGTAAAGAACTGGCAGCTGGGTTGCCATTATGTTTCTGTAAAATCTACATATTTTTACTGTTACTCAATTTACAGTTTTGTCCTGTAAATGAAAAAAAAAAAGTGTAAACTGATATTTAAAATGACTTTCACTGTATTTTACAATTAAATGACTATTTAGTTTGTATTATTTATACGTTTCAATAATCTATCAAAAAAATATGATTGCACACAGTTAAAGGCACATTTGTTAAGAAAAACATGTTACATGTGACTGACTTTAGGTTTCACAAAATCTTTGAACCCACAAGCACGAAAGGCAAACCATAATAAATTAACCTGCTGATATTTCAATCCTGTGATTAAAATGTAAGAGAAAAAGCAGCTTCTTATTGCACTTTACTTTTATTTGAATGTAAAGACTTACATGTAAAAACTTCACATGCTGAACAAATTGCATGTTAAAAACAGCGTTACATGTTAAAATTACATGTTAAAAACAGTATTACGAACATATATATATTAACAGTATTACGAACATATACAGTACTGTTAGTGTGGAAGTCCAAGAACATCGGCAGGAGAGTTACGGCTCACTCGAAGACACCAGGTTTCTCAATCCAGCCTGCAAGTAGCCGTGTGTGTGTGTGTGTGTGTGCATGTGTGTGGGTGTGTGTGTGTGTGTGTTTGCCTGTGTGTGCCTGTGTGGGTGTGAGAGAGAGAGAGAGAGAGAGAGAGAGAGAGGGGGGGGAGAGAGAGAGAGATCAGCTCTAAAATAACTTATATTTGCAACTTCCTGCATACAAAATTAACATTTCTGCCCCTCATTCCCCCCCTCCTGATAAAAAAAAAGTCCCAAGCCACGAACTAACACCTCAGCAAACCATAACATTCCAAACTTAAACATCCTCATCGTACCTTTAATAGAAAATGTTGTTGCTTGCATATGCAGTGGTGTAAACATACCAAGTAGTATCAGACGAGGAGTTTCAGGTATGTTGATGGTCCTCTCAATGTCAGCTGTAGTGGCAGATCCCTAGGACATAGAAAGTGAATTACAAATTGTGTTGTTATAAGATGAGTCATTGTATGACATAGTATATGTATATATAAAAAGAAAACGTACATCGGCAAGTAGGATCAGATCTGTAATGTTCTGGGAAAAGTGAGCCATCAGAAGCTGGAGGACCCAATATGACAGCTCAACATCTTCACAGAGAGAGAACTTCCTCATTACAGATTACCAGAGGTCCCCAGGTAATACTTACCTCGTGCAAATAGAGTAAATTACATAGACGGTAAAATAGTAACACAAACTATCATAAAGTTTCATTAATTCACTGACAAAATGCAGCGGTCAACAAACATTAATTTGGAGAAATTAAAAATGTGCTCCTTGTGTTGTTTGACTATCAGCTTTGAAAATGTAGCTAGCTGCAATGCTAACAAAACTAATTAAAATCAAACAATAATATAATATGTAATATAAAACAATCAAATAAAGTTGCTACTCACCAAATAATTAGTAAGATGGAGATGGATCAGGAATGGCAGGTAACGAGCTTTACACGTGCAGCTCAGGCAATGCTCTTCCCAGAATGCCAAAAATAATGCATTATACTGTGTACTGATTTTCTGTAATAATAACAGTAAAGCGGTGTTTATTAAAAAACACCTTACTACTGTTGAAATTTATGCCGTAAATTTACAGAAATTATTTACAGTGTGGGCTTATCACATATATAACACATAGGTTTATATTTGTTTCTGCTGGCCAAAAGATTTAAGTAAAAATACATGCACCTGCAGGTACAAAGATAAAAAGTAAAAGTACTCATTGTGTTATACGGTACAGTATATTGCAGTGCATTGTTATGAAGCGATATTGTGTTTTGTATATATACATATAAATAGATATATATGCAGTGGCACTAGTAACTGAAGATGTTACATAAATGTCAAAAGTTTAAAGCATACATACAGTGGAAATACTTAAGTATGGTACCTGTAACTCAAGAAATACTTACTATATGTACTTACTTTTCAGCACTGAGAAACAGACGGTTTTACACATAATCAACGTGCAAAAGCCAACCCAAAAACATAAATCCTGCTCCTCATATAAATAATCCACCCATACATAATGATCATAAAGCCCTGTTCCTCTCCGTCCACCTCAGCCCTCCTCTCCTTTCCCCTTTCAGCTTCCTCAGATGGTTTTCTGTGTGTTGACATGCATCCAACGTGTCTCTCCGTCTGTGTTTGCTGCAGGTGTAAAGTCTGTCCGCTGACGTTCTTCTCCAAGTCCGACATGCAGATCCACTCCAAAACACACACAGAGGCCAAGGCTCACAAGTGTCCTCACTGCACCAAGTCCTTTGCCAACGCGTCGTACCTGGCGCAGCACCTGCGCATTCACCTGGGCATCAAACCGTACCGCTGCTCCTACTGTGAAAAGTGTTTCCGCCAGCTCTCCCATCTGCAGCAGCACACCAGGTCTGATATCTGTCTGATGTCTGCATGTTTCCTTCGCATCGCAGATTCAAAAAGCGCCGTAGGATTTAGTTTATTTGATTTAAAAAAGAGCTTTCCCGTGGAAGTCTCGTTGGTGCTTAAATCAAAAGAGAAGTGGTGTGCAGGTTTCCTCATGTTAAAGGCCAGTTCACACACACTTCCCTTTAATGGGACACGTAACCAATGAAAACGGTGTTCAGGGATTTATTTTCCAGAAATAACACAGATTCCGAAGAAGATGACATGACATGAGTTTCTTAGGAAGGAGACAATACGGAAACGCCTGACCACATTTTCTCCCACTGTATAATGAAATATGTTTTGCAACAACATGGTCGTGGTTACAGTCATAAATATCTCCCATTGCTCCATTTAACGGAGACAATGATGTATTTAGTGTCCATACAATAGACAGTAGTGATAGTAGGGGCTTTCTTTATTCATAAATCAATGAATGTGATTTGTAGACAATACATTCATCTGTGTTCTTCTATTAGTGGCGCGTTCATCACAACAATTTCCCCCCTCGGATAAATCACGTTTTGTCATTTTTGTCCCATCACTTAAAGTCCCAGTCGGCAAGTCCGGCGGATGGAGGGCACTCCGTCAGATTTTGAATGTTTCCAACTCTCAGGCTCCTCCCCCACGACCACTAAGCTCCTCCCCCACGACCACCGAGCTCCTCCCCACGACCACAAGCTCCTCCCGCTTGACTTCATGCCCTTTGAAATCCCTTAGATCATGCCACCTTTGAAACGCGGGTCCGATGTTGACTGATTTTTCCGATGTCGCCATCTTTCTTTTTTCCTTCTTTTCCACCGGTGTTTTCTTTTCCTTGGTTGTTTTGGACCTCCTCGTTTCGGTTTTTAACCAGGAATTGGAAGCTTGTTGCTACTTCCCTCCCCCTCCCCCCTGTGATAGTGGTACGACCCGAGGGGGGAGGGGCTCTGTGTGTGCACGAACACAGCCCTGCGTGCTGATTGGACAGGACGATCCGGCTGTGATGATATTTTGCAAAAAAACAGGCTTTACGTGCACGTTGAGACGTGCTTTTTTCTAAAACCGGATGATTTCTGTTGTTCTATCGAAGCGTAGTGTCGGCTTCAGTGAATAAGATAAAAAAATGTTGCTGACTGGGACTTTAACTGGAAAGGATCTTTGAACGACCAGTGTGAACAGAAGGAATGAATTCAAATGAAACCAATCAGTAAGCCGCAAACGAAATAGTAGAAATTTCAGAAAGGATTGCATTTCTCGATATTACTAAAAGTGAGTTGATACATATATCAGTAATATTTGGTGAACTGAGCCTTTAACATGGCATCGACCTGCAGTGTTTTGGGTTGATGTGTCAGTTTAGGCGGAGCAGGAAGAGTGGAGGAGAGTGAAGAGATAAGATAAGATCAAGAATGTGAGGCGTCCTCTGTATCGTCACGGCGACATGTACTATGTGATGTTACAAAAACGTCGCATTTTAATCCGGTCCAAAAAAAAAAATGCTTTCGGTCTCCTAAAAGAAGGAAAAAGTGAAGAGATAAGATAATACTTTATGAAGGTTACAGAAATCCAGTCACAATAAGAAGCATTCACACAGACATTTGGACAAGAATGTGAGGCATCCTCTGTATCGTCACGGCGACGCCTCGTCTCCACCACAAATTCCACAAATAGGATTTTTCACATTTAAGGAACGAGTTTATTGAGAGAATCTTCCATCTATTGTCACTCCTGTGTTTGAAAAAAGGCTCATTTTTCTCCCATTTCAGAATCCACACTGGCGATCGGCCGTACAAATGCGCCCATCCGACATGCGAGAAAGCTTTCACTCAGCTCTCTAATCTGCAGGTAAACACGAACCCTTTTTTTCTCTTCTTTACCACCGAGCTCCCGCGCCGCCGGAACAGGGAAGTAATAGAATTTTCTCAATGCAACGAGGCTGACTTACTTTCCTTCTGTGTGTTTTGTTTCCCTCCCTGCTGAAGTCTCACCAGAGGCAGCACAACAAAGACAAGCCCTTCAAATGTTCCAACTGTTATCGTGCCTATTCAGACGCTGCCTCACTGCAGATCCACATGTCTGCACACGCCATCAAACAAGCCAAGGCCTACTGCTGCAGCATGTGCGGCAGGGCGTACACATCGGTGAGTTCCACAGAAAAGTCCAGTTAAATCCTGAACCGGCTGTAGCGGAGATGTCTAAAGGTCTGTCTTTTTCTTTTTTTTTCCAGGAGACGTATCTTATGAAACACATGTCAAAACACACGATGGTGGAACACGGGGTGTCCCATCACTCCCCCCATCACAGGACAAACTCTCCCGCCATCCCTATACGGGTCGCCCTCATCTGAGCCCCTCCCCCTTCGCCCCCCGCCCTTCCCATCGGAGGCGTTTGCTGTGATTCCCGAGCTCCTCCGAATGACCTTTGAACCCAGTTGTTGGGCTCCTACAAATGTGCCAGATTGTACAAGTATCGCGTGAAGAGACGCTCCTTTAATGGGCGTATCCTTCTTTCCTTTCTTGCTGACCAGATAGTATTATCGGGGACATCCAAAGATGACTCAGCACTTTCAGGCCAGGAAATGACAGGCCTAAAAACGTCTTTTTATATTCACAGAAAGAAAGAAAGAAAGACAGAAAGAGGGGGGGGAAAGCATTGCTCTGGGCAGCTACATTACATGGACAATCTTTTTAAACGTTTTTGTGTTATAACATGATTACATCTCTTTTATACGGTCCATTTCCTTTGTTTACTCACGTGTTTGCAGAGACAAATAGATTTGAATGAGAAATAGTCTTCCGCTAGCCGAGTGGCCAAGTGAGCATAAAGGTGAATGCTTATATAATGTGGATTCATGTATGTTGTGCCACTTTTTATGTCCGTGTTTGCAACGTCTCACAGTCCACGTGACCATAACGCGCACGTAAATGACATTTTTATTACCATATTTTTTTACCCTGTTGTCACCATGGATGCAGGATGTGTGACTCATAATTAGATGGATGGATATATTTTCTTTGACGTATATTTTGTGATGTTGCAAAAACGTGCTCAAGGCAGTCGTCGCATTTTAATCCGGTCCAAAAAAAAAAAAAAAAAAGAATGCTTTCGATCTCCTAAAAGATTAAAAAAAAAGAAGAAGAAGAAGAAAGAAAAAGTGTTTAATAAAGAGGGGCGAGAGTGAAAACTAAGAACGTATGATCATTTATATGCATTTATCTTGCCAATTCACCACAATATTTATGATTATTGTATTAATATTAAATTGAACCATGCACTCAGTGTTGTTTGTCCACTTTGGTGTACAAATCGATAAATGTAATTGCAAGACGCCGCAGACAGATCTGGGTTCAGCCATCAATGCAACTGAAGCGTCCCACTCATTTCAACCCTCGTGTTGTTTGATGAATGAAAACACTTTTTGCCATTTTATAAGCATTTAAGCCTTAACTTTGTTACGACTCTCCACGCTGTTATCACGTCCCATTTGCCTTTTTATTTCAAAGCATGATATAAACTGTAAATATACTATATTAACTGTCAACCAGTTTTATAATAAATAACTAGAATTACACGTAATGGTGAAAAGCATTGTTTTTCTAATTGTTTTTTTGCTGGGAGATAATGCGCGTGACGTGATTGTACCTGTAAAACCAGATAGATGATATGAGGAAGCCGCTGCTTGCCTGCGGGTAGAACGCCTCGCCGGGGCCGGGCTGTGGGCCTCAGGTGTGGGGTTGCTCTGTTCACACCACGTGCCCCTTTCCCCCGGAAGACGCGCTCGCAGGAACCCGCTTCAAAGCGTCGGACTTGGCACAGATTGGTGTTTCTCACGTTACCGTGAAGAGCAGACGAGAGGGACACCGACACCGGTGAGAGAACGGCGGTTTGATTACAGCCGCTTCCACTAATACGGACCGTTGGGTGTTGAAATACAAAAAACACAAAAGGGAGATTATTTGAGTAACTTGAGGATTTTGTTTTTCTCAGGTGGTTTCGAGATAGAAAGAATGGTGAATGCAAATTAAACATAAAAGATTATAGCCTACATGATATTGGACTAAACAGTGGTTACCAGCCTGTTTTCTTTTCTTTTGTAAGGGTTGTGTCTCTATTTGGGTTCTCTTGACACCTTTCAGATGCCTGCCTCACTAAAAAGAGATTTCCTGTTTAAAAGTCTCAGCTGTTTGAGGTCCAAAGAGCTAAAATTCTCTAATATTTCTCTAAAAACGTTTACTTTGAATATTGTATAGAAATACAGCTAAATACACTCCTGCCTTATATTTGAGCAGCATACAACTTTCATGTGCCAGTCGTTCACATGGGCATACTTTACTTCTTTGACCACTAAGTCTGAACCAAACAGGAAATGGGTGACTCCACTTCCTGTGGGATGACACACATCTGGGTTTCAGTATGATATGTTATAGATCAAGGGTTCCCAAAGTGGGGGTCGGGACCCCCCAGGGGGTCGCGAGATGCCGCTGGGGGGTCGCAAAATGATTTTCATGACTTTGACTGAGATGTTCTGCTGCTAACATGGAAATGAAAGTATTGTGTCAAAATGAAGTTTGCACATGACAGCAACGATGTTCACTCCTAAGTTCCATGGAGATGACTTTGACTGAGATATTCTGCTTTTATCTGATAGTAAACTGTTTATGTAAAATCATATCATGGTTGTCAAGGTTCTGTTCTTTTGTATTGTTGTTATGCTTGTGTTTGGATACGCCTATTAGTGGCCTGTTTCAGTCTCCTCTAGTGATATTGGGGGTCTCCAGTCTCTGGCACTGTTATTTTGGGGGTCGCGGGCTGAAACGTTTGGGAACCCCTGTTATAGATAACATGTTGGGAAGTCGGAAATATATCTAGGCAAAGTTTTGAAAAATAAATAAATAACGTACAAATGAGCAGAGAGCAAAAGATTTACAGGAACGTGTGACCGCTAATGGGCCGCAAAACAAACAAAGGCATAAAATGCTTTAATCATCTGTTTGTTTGTTTTAAACCGTATTTAACAATTTCATTCCACTTTTATCCTGTTTTTTATGTCTTTGTTAATCACTTTATAACTTGTTTTGGAAAAGTGCGATATACATTAAATGATCATTATTCCCAAACATGTCACTTAACATGTTTTGGCTAATTCCCTACAAATAGCACTTTGCATCGCTGCAAACCTCTGTGGTGTTTTTAATTTTCCTTAATGTGTTTTTTTTTTCTCTCCTTTCAAACAGCCATTTCCATTAGCTGCCATGTGATATGAAAGTCAATTAGCAGACTCTTAAAACTGTGTGTGTGATTCAGCTCAGTGGTGTTGTTGTCCTGAGGCAACATAGTGCATGCCTTTTCAACTCGGTCTGCACTTTAACTGCATTACCATGGATATCAATCAATAATTAATAATACAAATGTAGAGGCGATCCTCGTTGTCTGCTAACTGTTTATACAATCTCGAGAAATGTCAAGTTCTGCAGCAAGTACTGGAAAATGGTCATCGGGCAGGAAATATCTTTATAGGACTGCACCAATGCAACAATGTGTTATCCTCATACATTACAGTTGTAGCAGCTTGAGGTGGAACTACTTTTTAGGAAGTTAGGTTGTTTCGCCCAGCGGTTCCCAAAAGTTCCTGCAGAAGACAAACGGCAAACGTTTTTCACAGTTTTCAGGATCTTTTTTTTTGTTTGTTAAACACCCAATCAGTGCTAACGCTGGGTAAACACACAGTGAACTAAACGTGACCTTACAGTTTGTGCTAAATGAATGCAAACAACTCAGCCGAACTTCTGTTCCCATGACGACGACTGTGGAAGAAAACTCTTCAGGTCCAATTCTGTGGCTGGTTCGAATGAGGTTTAATCACTGACAGTGGAGAAAGGGCAATGTCGCGTTGCCACACAGTCCATTCTGCCGTATGTGGCGTGAGCGATGACTTTATAGACAGAACCAAAGGGGCAGGTCTAAACA
This sequence comes from Chelidonichthys spinosus, assembly GCA_029853015.1. Lineage (NCBI taxonomy): Eukaryota > Metazoa > Chordata > Actinopteri > Perciformes > Triglidae > Chelidonichthys > Chelidonichthys spinosus. The sequence goes on along the minus strand of CM056822.1, from coordinate 7,415,140 downwards.
GTGGATTTACATAGATTCAATACGCGTCTCTCCCAAGCGGAAGAGACGTCCTGAGACAACATAAAGGTGTGACTTCCCTCGGAACAGCTGGGTTCTTGCTAGATAGTGTCACAACAGGGGCCATTCATGAAGGCCTTGATAATTTATGTGAGATGAAGGTGTTTCGGGGACGGTCCAGGAAGGGGGACAGATCAGAGGGTCTTTTCATCAACATGACAAGGCTTACATACAATGAATGCAGCTCAGCAAGACATTTGAGGTTCCCGAGAGAAAGTAACATTAAAACAAAACAAATTGTAAAGTAACACATTTTCTTCTACACGACTAAACAGTGATTAACTCAGAGTATCCAGCAAAGGACACCACAATGCTTCATTGGAAACAATTTCAAACATATTTTACTACTGACTGTTTTCATTCTTTTTCCTTCTATTTATTTTTTATTTTTTAACTTTTTTGTAAAATGTCAGATGATTTGATATATTTGGACCTCGGGGCAGTTAATTAAATGAATTCTCAGAATGACTCTTTGGTGGGAAAAACATCTGAAACATAACCGGTTTTGAGCAAAACCTCTAAATGAACCTCATTACATCAGAGACTCGGCAGCAGGAATTTGCAAACCGGCATGTTGGAACAGGCTCTCAGGTATTTGTCAACAGAGTTGGGAGTTCTTCAGTCTCCACTCCTAACTGTCTGTCCACACGCAGCCCAATGAAACTAAAGTAGCCTAGCCGTTTCAGAAGGCAGAGAGAGGACCGTTGTGCTACATTCCTATTGTTCTATGTGAGTCAGCTCACCCTTTTACCACACCTTCTCACACAAAGCACACATGCTCTACTATTATAGCATATTTTTAGTGGACTCAAGGTCCTGATAAAACAATAAAACAATAAATTACTATACAAGGGGAATAATATGTATATGATAATGATAGATATCTCATAATGACACAGTATTTTTCCGATTGTTGTCGCTTTTCATTCTATTTCTTCATTTTTGTTAATGTTTTAAATGTGTCATCATTGACTTTATTAACGGAAGCTATGCAATGTTCCCGACTCTGACGTAACGCCCAGCTCCGTCATGTGATGACTTGATGCCGAACCAATCCAACGTAACGTTACTTTGTGGGAACGGAAATCAGGCTGGTGGAGCGTAGGCGTTGTTTTGGATCCATGTATAACTAAAAAATGTTGGGGGGGGGGGGAAGACATCCGCGCGCGCGCAGCTGTATAAATCTGACGTGTGTCTGTCCTCGCGCGCTTAGAGAGTTTGTAGCCATGGCACGGTTTTACGCATCGCAGACGTGTTGACATTAAACGTTCCTTTGCGTTGAAAGTTGTTTTTTTGTTTTTTTTCTTGGTGCCATTTTAAACGAAATGACTTGTCGTTGTTTCCATTTCGTTGCTGAAACATTCCGGGCATTCGACACTTCCTCCTCCTCGGAAGTTTCACCGCGGACAGACGGGAAAACCTCCGTGAACACAAACACCAAGGTAGGGTCGTCTCTGTGGGTCGGTGGTCATCAGTGCGTGTCCGTCGAAGCCACGTGTGCTGCGGGTTGTACAGGTCGGCTCCAGCGGTAAAACACACCTGCGCGCGGCTGAGTGAACCTCACGCGCTTTACTGTGACGCACGGGGACCCTCCCTTTCCACCTTAAACCCGAGGATACACAAAGCTGCCGCTCGTCGTGCTGGACGCCTGGAAAAAACCCAAGCTGGGATTATTTGGGTATTTTGGGACGAGTTATGGATGTACGCGCGCGACAGCGACTCGGGGTAAGTTATCAACGTGTTTTTTTAAATGTCATCAGTGGTTATGTTGTGTACAAAACATCCATTTGGTTTATTTAAAGTTCGACGTCTTCAGCTTAATGTAAAATGAACGAATTGGTATTTATTTGCACCACGAGGTTGCAGCCTATCTGGAATCACACTAATGTGTCTCTTCCTTCTGTTCTGTCAGAGTTGCCGTTTAATCCATGAACCTGCTGCTTCACGCTCGTTCACTTCATGGTCGAACTCAGCTCTGACGCCAGTGTTTTTGAACAATGGGGTATCGAACATATATGTTTTTATTTTTTTCTGAAATAAGATTGGTGGTTTGTTGTTGAATCTGACCGTCTTTGTTTTGTCTGGTTCCAGTAGACCTCTGCAGAAAATGAAGAACGGTTTGAAATGTGTACTTGGCCTCCCTATCACGCTGTGTGTTCTCTACTTAGTATCACCATCTTTGAGGTGAGTCTGCATTTAAATTGCACCGAGCCTACATGCAAATATTACATTACCAAATAAGACAAACAAATATTACATTTTGCTATGACTTTCCTGTGTCATATCAGACTTTTAATTGGCTTCCTACCGATGGAGAAATGCTCCTTGGAAAGTGCAAAGATGCTGTCTCTGGACAACAGCGTGGACGCCAGCCTCAACCTCTGGTAAGACTATGGGGACCTGAAGTGTTTTGGCTGGACAGAATGGTGATGCTGTTTACTCACCACTGAATGCACGAGGACCCGGATCACGTCTTTGCTTCAGAAAATGTCCAACTTGAGAGAAGTTTAAACAGAATTCCTTTGATGTATTGAGTCACTGCAAATTCAATGACATCAGGCCGTATTTGGCATTTCCCGCTTTTGTGTGTGTGTGTGTGTGTGTGTGTGTGTGTGTGTGTGTGTGTTGTGTGATCAGAATGTTTTGACGGAGTAAACACTGACTGAAATTGTAATGCCTGCAGCATTTTGTTTTTAAAGCAGTAGTGCTTAGCCTTATTACTATAATGTTTGTTTTTTTATTTGAAAATCTTGAAGAAAAATTTAAAGAGTGAGATCTCTCTTTTTAAATCAAGTTTTTCAAATAAAAAAATAATAATTTAAAGAGATTAGATGTCTCTACTGGTCATCTAACTCTTTAAATTAAGTTTGTTTGAATTACGTAATTTAAAGACTAGAATGACTAGTTGAGATCAAACGATCAGACAAACACTTTTCGTTCAGTTTTTAAGTTATACATACAGCCAAAATGTCAAACCTTTTCATGGTTTCAGCTTCTCAGTTTCACAGATTGCATTTCTTTTTCTAAAGTAAACTGAATATTTTTTAGCTTTGAAAAAGTTGCTGTGTTATTTCAGAAAAGCGAGCAAGAAGACTCAATGATCAATGTAGTATACAGTAATGGTATATAATGGAGCCCTAACATTTTGATCTACATGGCTGATTTAGTTCATGTATGGTGCTGAAAAATTACCCTTCAAAATGTAAAATATAATTATATATTACAATTGATTAATTCATTCAAAAAATAAAGTGGTGTGTGTGTGTTTGTGTGAGAAAGAATTTTACTTCCTGAAGCTTGAACACTCCCTATATAAACAACCCAGCGCCCTGGAACAAAAGAAGGTAGAAAAGGAGAGAAAGGAAATGGATGAGTGAAATAGTTTTAGTGGAATTAGTTAAGGAAAAGAAAGTATACTGATAAATATTTCAGAAGTCTTATGAAATATAGCGTAAGGTGGCACAATCCTCGTAATAAAGATGTTACGGAATACAATAATGTGTTTTTTTGTTTAAAGTTGTATTCCAGGTTACTTGTTGTTCTGCCACTGAAAATGATCAAGTTTCCTTTTGTTGGTTAGACATTTCTCTCCGGCGGGTTCATCGCAGCCAGTCATTAAGAAAAGCATCTTGTTGAGAAAACCGTTGTGGGTGTTCTGGAGCCGATGTGTGAGAGAGTTGTGATAAGCGTTGTGGTTGCTTTGGCACATTCTGGATGTGAGCGTAACTGTCGCACTGAGGTGCAGGACGGTTCGAGGTTTTGAAAGAAATGAATTAAAATCAACGGACTTCTTGTATTTCAGGTCCAGAACTGATGTGCAAACATGTACAACTTGGAAAGCTCCCATCATCTGGGAAGGCATGTTTGACCCTGACCTTTATGACCAGATGCATAAGAGGGAGGGCTCCTCTGTGGCTCTAACAGTATTCGCAGTCGGCAGGTTTGTTTCCACTATAATATTGTCATTTCAGCTATTTTTGAATTTGGGGGGATAAAACCCTTGACATTGTCCCCGTGTCCACTCCCACCAAAGGTACCTGGATGCTTACCTCAAGACTTTCCTGAACTCCTCAGAGCACCACTTCATGTTGGGTTTGCCCGTGACGTATTACGTATTTACGGACGCGCCGGAGAAGGTGCCGGCCATCCAGCTCGCTCCTCAGCGAAGCATGAAAGTGATCGCAGTGGAGCGGCACTCCAGGTGGCAGGACATCTCCATGATGCGAATGAAGACCATCTCTGACACTATCGAGTCGGACATCCGCCACCGCTGCACGCACGTCTTCTGCTTTGATGTGGATCAGGTTTTTGTTGGAAGGTTTGGCCCGGAGGCTCTGGGGGATTCCGTGGCTCTGCTCCATGCCCACTACTACCACCTCCCGCTGAAGATGTTCACCTACGACAACAACCCCAAGTCCCAGGCGTACATGGAAACTGGGGATTTCTACTACCACGCTGCCATCTTTGGGGGCTCGTGGAAGAGTGTGAAAGCGTTGACTGAGGCCTGCTATCAGAGCATCATGGAGGATAAACGGAACAACGTGGAGGCTCTCTGGCACGATGAAAGCCACCTCAACAAGTACATGTGGCTTCACAAGCCGAGCAGGGTGCTGTCTCCGGAGTACTGCTGGGACACCACTATCGGCTACAGGGCTGACATACGAGTCACCCGGCTGCTGTGGGCTCCGAAACACTACGATACACTACGCACGTTTTAAGTGTGTTTTTGGAAAACACCGCCTCCTATATTTAATAAATGGTACCGAGACGACAGCCCAAACACTCCGATCTCAGGCTGTCGTGTTCCCCGGCTCTTTTCGTTTGCTCAGCGCATTTCTGTGCACATCTGCGAGGGTGGATTTTCCTGATGGAGCAACAACATCTTCCACTGACCACCTGCCCCGGCAACAAATTTTGGTTTTGACGGCTGTAGGTAAATCTATGCAAATGCTGCCCTTGCTTCATTATCGGTGCATAGCGATAATATAATGTGTGTGCTGAAATGTAGCAGATGCGTCGTTTATCAAGTCGTGTTGCAGGGATTGATTATTCGATCTAGTTTAGATGCTAGTTTGTGTTCTAATTTTGAAATGGTCTATTGGTTGATCTGTTATATTTAAGTGTTTGTCAAATCTCCATTTCCTATTTCCTCCTCTCTTGATGGCTAATACATATTATTGACCTTGAAGTTGCAGTGGTATAAGTAATTAATTCCAACAGGATTTTCCCCTATGAATGAATAAATCATAAGCCTGTGCTTCTTTCCTTTTCAGGAAAGCAATTGAGTGATCTTCGTTATGTGTATCGACAGTGTTTATGTCAAATTAAATGACGTCTTAAAGAGTTTAAGATGGATATGTAATATCCAGGAAGTCGGAGCGTCACCAAACATGTCTGGAAGTCAAAACGCAGTTGTTGACACAACACAATAGAGCTGCTTTTGGTCAATGAAGACTTCTCATTGTCATTCAGACATGAGGATTAAATTGAGTGAAGAGACGGTTTGTTTGTCAAAGATATTGTTGCGGATGGAGATCAGTTTCTGAAGACATGAATGGAGAAATCACTTTGTTTTGTTGAGATGGAACCAGGACAAGCTGCCCCAAGTTACTTTTATTTTCTGGAAAGCCAGTGGTTTTTATTTTGATGACATTGACAAATCTTGAAAACTTGCTCATTGGTGCAGGTTTTTTTTTGTATACTTTGTAATTTGCACAGATTTTGCGAGTGTTGTTCATTGTTTTTTATTTTTAAATTCAGTTAGAAATAGCACCTATTAGGTTTCCCTTAGGAGAGCCTTAAATGGATTGATGACGGACCTCCATAGTGCCTTATTTAAATAATTGGTTGTATGGGACACATATGCAAATGCATTGTATGTGGTAACCTCATTTATAAGTGCAGGGCATTTCAGAGTTCTGGGGTAAACGAGCTGATAGTTTATATCAGTTGTTCCGATACAAACTGTGGTTTCACCATAACCACTGGCCCCTGGGGGGGGGGGGGCGTGGAAAACACCTACGTTTCGTTTGTGAGAAGAAAGAAATGAATAGACTGCGTGATGATAAACCTCATGATGGAAAGTGACAGTTGTGTGTGGGTTTTGTTCAACTTAACTTATACATTATAATCAGGTCAGGCTTTGGGCCTTAAAACGAGTTCAAGTCTGGATTTTACATGAGTTTTCACTCGGATCCATGACTTTGTTGTGTTCAGGGTGAACTTGACAATTAAAAGGAAGAGAAAGGGACGTTCTTCTGCTAGTTTAAGCATTTTAATTAACTTACAAATGGAATAATTTCTGTACAGTATATTCATGTTGCAGACAGACGGACAGAAAATCTCAGGAACACGTACTGTCTGAGTTGCTGAAGGCGGCCGTGGGAGTGGAGGGGTCTGAGCGTCCGGGAGCAGAGCTCAGATTCAGGTAGCCTGTCTCTGCTGATCGAGATGGCGGCCCAGAGATGAAACGGTGAGGGCAGGAAGTCACATCTGTGTGCTCGCTCTGGGTGTTGTCCAGTAAGCCCTGAATGTCAGACAGCTCAGGCATCATCACTCTAGAGATGCAATCAAAGTTAATTTAATGGGGTTTTTATTCAGCAAGCAAACAGGTTTTGCTTACATTCTGAATCAAGATCAGACTTGCCTTGAATTTTGCACAGGGAGGGATTTATAAACCTGCATAAGATTAGATGTTTTCTTCAGTTCCTAATAAAAAAAAAAGTTAAATTCATATTGTTAGATTTAAACAATAAATGTCTTTCTATATAAGACTCCATGAAGGGTGAGTATTTGTCAGTCAAACCCTAAAATCCAACATTTCAAATGTTACACATTTGGATTGATTGCCATGAAATCTGGTACTGAAGTTCATGATCCCCAGAATATGAAACATAACTTATTCGACCCCCTAAAACTTCCTAAGCTAATTTTTGAAGACCATGCGATTTCTTTCATAAAACCATCTTCCCTTATAGATGTCTGTCGGCTGTAATGAACAAAGTAAATAATCTGCTTACCCTCAACCACCAGTGCCTGCCAGCATTAATCTAAATTTAATGTATTCAGGGTCATATTTCCTCGCAACAAGCTTCGGTGCTTTTTACTGTCATACTGTTTTTCACTCCTTCGTTTCAAAAACTGATCCATTTTGTGTGACTGCATCAGTCATTTGTCTCTACCTGATGATGATGATGATGATGATGTGTTGCGATTGGCCACGTGATATTCAAATGAAGCACTGAAATTATTCCTTGTTTGAAGCACAGTTTTGTTTTGTTTATGAATGAGCACATTTGGATATAAACAATAACGAGCTTTGTAAATAACCAAAGACATGCATTCAAATTGAATCTAATAATGTGTCGGTAACAGCACAGTGGTTGAGAATAATTAAGTAATAATAGTAATAATAACTGGTAAACCAAGTAACAATGTGGCCTTTCTTTTGATGCAACTCAGGCCAAACCCTCTCAGGATTAATTATTAACTCTTTGATCATCCCATACATTTTCACCTAGTCCAATTTTTTCCAGTCCTTTTGGATTACGACCATATACTTGAAAAACGAATGGCTTTCCCATCAGCTTCAGCTCTACATTGTGTTTAGTGCTGATTAGAAAATGTTCGATGATATTGATTTTCAACATGTTACAAATTAGAAAATAAAACAAGAATAACTAATAAAATGAACAGTAAACATAAATTATAAACAAAAAAATATATTTCCCTAAAGGAGAAGGCAGAATAAAACACTTTTACTACTAGATACAGCATGTTAGCATTATCATTGTAAGCGCTGGCACGTCTGTAGACGTAGTTTTTATGCAGCTATCTCGCTGTCTGTGAGGCACGTGTATGAAGATGAAGATGAAGGAGACATAACTTTTCACAGTACCTCAGCGAAGTGGACTGGCTGCACGTTTTGCCGGCTGCGTTCCAGGACCGCGAGCTGATTGGACATGTAGATTATTTTGCTTTCTAGCTTCTTGTTTTCCATCTCAAGAAAATCCACCCTAAAGATCAAAACAAACATGTCTTCTTCGCCGATGAGCACACAATTTGAAAAAATGTGCAGTGACCCCTTGAACAATTGGTGGTCTCTGTCTCATCGTGCAGCTAAGTGTGGACTGTGTAAATGAAGTACCTGCATTTGGACAAAGAAGCTGTTAGATTACTGTCTTTCTTGTTGTGCTCCTCCTCTTTCAGCTGTTGTAGTAGCCGTCTCCTCTCAATCAGTAGTCTCTCATTTTCCACAGTTATATTTATGGTGAGCTCTTTTTCCTGGAAACGAAACAACGATTTGAGTTTGTTCAATTCACCATCCAGTTCTACATTGTCTCATTTATTTGTAAAGATTAAGTCAATGAGAGGGGTCGCACAATGAATCCGGATTCAGAATTAATACAGCGGAACATGTGGCGGCCCATAACCGTGGCTACTGAGTCGATATATTAGCATTCCAGCTTCACTTCCTCCCACTGCACCTGAAGCCAATCATCGACTCAGCATATAAACACCTGCTCACGATTCTCAGAACTTCATGTTTAGCTTTCCAGGTTCTTCTTTCCTTGTCCCAGTATGTTCATTGTCTGTTTTTGTTTCGGGACTGACCTTGCCCTGTAGCTTTTGCTGCCCTGTTCTGTTTTTTTTTTTTTTAACTTTTTGGATTTTGTAATCTTTGGATTCCCTATTTCCTTTGTATCACTGCCTAACTTTCCGTGTATGACTTCTGTCTGGATTAAAAATGAGGCTGTTGATTTTAACTGAGTTTTGCCTGATTCCTGCGTGTGAGTCTCTGTTCTTGGTCTATGGGAATACATTTGGATATCCATCATGTAAATGAAACAAGAAATGAGTGTTGAACAGAATTTTAAACATCATTCTTTTAAGTAAATAAAAAAAATGAAGGGGATGGATCTTCCGTCTGTGTTTATTTTAGCTTCGTGTTTCTTTGGGCAAAAACAAGAGTTAGATTCCATATCTAATTCGCCAGTTGCCTCACCGCAAACATCCTGGTTTCTTTGGTGTAAAGCGTGACCAAACTGCAGATTTACCTTTGCTACTGAATGGGAACACAAGGACAGCTCTCGCTCCAGATTATTTATCTTCTCATCACGCCATGCGGTTTCATCATCACATTTCTGTTTGGCTCGACACAGTTTCGCCTTGTGCTTTTCCTTCATATCGTGGTATTTACTGTAAGGAGATTGACCAAAATAACACATTACTTATCATGTTAAATGACCATTAAAGGGTGGCAAAAAGAAAGCCATACAACATAGAATTATTATATTGTACTATGAAGGGACATTATCATATATTATCATTCTCAAAGTTTATTCAATGTCCTCTCCAGGATGAAGAAAAGTCTTTTTTGTTTACACATACTATTTGCTAGAATAAAATAAGACGGTCTCGTCTTTAGAGAGAGTGCTTCAGGGATGATTTGGGATAATTGCAGATATTAAGCTCTATGGCAAACAAACCTATTATATTTTCATATTATACATCATATTTACACATAAGGCTATAAAAGACTACATCAAGTTTGCATGAGAGCAAGTATACACAACAGGGCTGTTATAAGAATTATGTATAACCTCATGTCTTAAAGTGTTCTTAGTTCAGGTTACAGCTTTATGTGTTGAACTGTTTATTACTTTCATATCCCCATGGCTGACCTAAATGTTATCAGAGGCCTGGTAGTCATGATGTCTAGTTCTGCATGAAGATTAACTGTCATTGATGCATCATCTCCTGTGCCTTTCAAAGACTCAAGTCACAACAGTGATTTGAGCACTTCCTCTGTAGCATCATCACACGTTGTTGCACTGTAACTGCTCCTCCTGTACAAAATTAAAGTCAGACGTCGACTTTACTTATGTCTCCGATCTTCGTTTCGTTTACGGGAAAATTCTTTTAACAAAGTCTATGAAGGCGGATGTTATGATGTTTGTTGTTCTCATTTAGCCACCGCCTCTTTTAACACACTTAATGAGGCAGAGGAAGCGACAAGGGGACCAATTTGTGCAAAAATGCCGACTCATTTCCTGCTTGTGTTGTCATTTCTGGAGCACTCTATTGTGATTTGTAGTTTGTGTTGGGTTTGGAATTTTCAGTTTTTCAGCTGATGGCAACATCATGGACACCGTTACCTCCGCTCTCTGTCAAGGCATTTAAGGGTTTCACAGATCTCCTTCTTGAGAGTCTCACACTCCTCTTGGCTGGCCAACAGAGTCTCCACTGCTTCTTGATATTCAGGACACTCCTGCGGTCCAAAGTATACGCCATTTTTTTTGCTTACTTGTCGACAGTTGTACAATGAATGTAAGTTATAATATTTAACCACATACTTCTGTTCGATTATCAATTCTCCAACATATATAATTACGTACAAAATTACCTTCCGCAGTGTGTTTTCCTTGTTGTGCAGCAGCTGTAATTGTGTCTGTAGCTCTTTTCCATGTTTCTGCTGGTTTTCACAATGTGGCTCTCTCTGTTTCCACAGCCTTCAAACACACACAGAAATCTTCACTAAGAGAGAGTTCCCATGCACATATAGTAGCTGCTGGATGGTGTGTGGAGGTAAAGTGTCCTACTTTTGATCCTGAACACAGTTTTCTTTGGTGCACGTGGTGGCTCTAAGGTTATCCAGGTCATTACGGGAACTATCCAGCTGCTGCTTGAGGGAATGTATCTGAAAGGTGTGGCGAGGTTAAAAATGATTACATATGGAATTATGCACTATGGCTTTTATTGTGTCTCATTGCAATTGCTGTGTATCAAAGTCATATGAGGGGGAAGGTATTACACTCTAGGTTTAAGCAGGAAAATCTATACAAGGAGATGTGTGAGATAAAATATTGTTTTAGGGAACAAACAACATTGTAGTCCATTTCTTTTAAACAATACATCTGTTATTGTTTAATGTGATTATCAATAAGCTTTTAATATATTCTGAATAACTCACTTCTGACTCCATCTCCAAAAGGCATCTGGACTGAGCGCTGAGCTTTTTTTGTAAATCTCTGCAGGTCTGAGACTGGACACAACAAGAATAAGATCAAGTCAGTCATGTACATGAAAGTTTACAGAATTGTGTTGAACTTTTGCTGTTCAGTTGAGCTCCGTTTGATTTAGTGACAACGGTTAAAGCGAGCGTAATCTTCCCGTGTAAGGCTAGAGGATTTGTAGCGTGAGACTTACTTTAGCAAACTCATTAGCCTGGTTGGCTTGAACCTGCTCAGCGAGGAGCTGCTGCTGCTCCTGCAGGGCTGACTCCAGACGCTCCACCTCCCTCTGCAGAGACACCACCTAAGAAACATTATGGAGATCAATCAACATCCTTACCAAATGTCTTTTTTCAGCACACGGTCCACATTCACAATGCAGTTTAGAGGGGTGACTGAGTTTTTATTTGGTAACAGTACATCCCACCAAAGGCTTCTTATCCCCAGAATATTCATGGAGTCAGAAAATGTGAGGAGGAGAAAACATGTTGCAGTATTTAGAATATATGTGCTAAATGTGATATTCAGAGAATATACTTTATTAAGCAGCAATCTCCCTCTGTGTATGTAGATATCCAGACGTCTCTGTTCTTTGTTGACAAAGCTGCGATGGCTGCTGCTGTGAGCGCGCAGTTTACAGCTAAAAAATGCCACCCACCCACCCAGCCGGTTCCCTAAGGTAAATATTGTCAGCACTTTTGCTATTGTTTGCACTGAATGCCAGCCATTACCATGTTGGGGAAACAATCGATGGGCTCTGCCTTCAGTATCACATTGATACAGCTTCCGTATCACATGGTAGTTTTGTCAAACTTGATTAACTTGAGTTAATTTGTTTTGGAGAGAGCAAAAATGAGGCAGTCAGAGCAATGTCGTTATGTGTTTGACAGCCATACAAACTCTTCATAATAAGTCACTTTAGTTTGCTATCTCATTCTATTTGTATGTCATCACAGTTTCCTCCTTATCGAAAAGAGATCTTGTCTGAGCAATGACTTGCTCCTGTAAATGCCTGCTCTGTGCTTGTGACTAAAAAATGGTAATTTTTCAACGCAAACATGCATCAGCTGAGTCATTTTGAGGAATGATTAATGCTGATTAATTCGAAAGGTAGACAGCATCTAGTCTGTGTGTACTCTCTCATACATTTAAGTGGCGCCTCTCCTTTAAAATACATGCAAATAATGGTGATAATGAAAAAGTTCTGTAATGGTTTGACACCGAGTTACATTCTGCTCAGAGTTGAAATACTGAATGTTTCAGTGTCGGATGTAAAACTCTAGGTTCTGTGTTGTGGGACTTACCTTAGCTAAGTCATCGGACTGGTTGGCCTGAACCTGCAGGTCATGCAGGGCCGACTCCAGCCGTTTCACCTCCCTCTGCAGAGATACAACCTGGGAGAAAATATAGGAGTGAGTGAGACCGAGTGAGAGTATAGATGGGATACTTTGATTTAAAATGTTTGCTCATAAATGCAACACACACACACACACACACACACACATGAAGTAACTGAAGATTTTTAAATGTGATTTCAATCACTACTTGACTTTGAATAGACTGTACTGTAGCTTTCGAGCATCTGAAACATCCGTTTGATTTCACAGTGAAGCAATGAGGCTTACGTCCGTCAGCTCCGTGGCCTGATTGGCCGGAACCTGCACAGAGAGGACCGGCTGCTGCTCCTGCCAGGCTGACTCCAGTTGCTCCGCCTTCTTCTGCAGAGACGCCACCTGAGGCAATCACAGGTAAAGTAAGGCTCATTGTCTTTACCAAGTCATCTGATGATTACTCTCTCAATTAATCATGATAACATTTGGTCAGTAACAGCTTTTCTCAACCACTGGGCCGGAGCCCACTGGTGGGCTACAGAGGTACTGCCAAATGGTTAGATCGCATTTTGAAAAAAGTGGTCATTTTCAACTTACAATAAAAGACAAATATAAATACATCGGCACATTTGAATGCATTTTGTTCATTTTTGCATGAAAGAAAATGAATCAATAATCAAAATGGACGCAGATTAATCGATCAATCAACTAGCTCTAAAGTACACTGACATGATTACACTGATGTGTAGTCTTCCTATAACTACACTAGTGGCTCATATTTGTAAACAAGCATGTTTTCACTGAGGACTTTTACCCCATGTTTATCTATACAAGACAGGAGGTTTATGTTTGTGTAATCTTTTCCTTCCAAACAGGAAAGACATGTGGTTACTGGCAATGGGTAATGGCAATGCTAGATTATTACCACAAGTGTACAGGACAAATGACTATTGAGACAGTAGACTCACTGTAGAAAAGGGCAACAGCATTTAACTATGCACTTTATTCAGCCTTAATTGTAAGGGTGCTGTACAAAAAGCTTATCTCTGACACTCTTAAAAGTAGGATTTACCTCCACTTTTAACGTGGAAACGTGGACTGACAGTCTGAAGCAAGCCACACTGAAATATCTGCATTTGTCTGAGGTAGGAAGACTGAGGTATGTGGTTCTCACCATAACTATAGCGGTCAGGATAATGTCCATATAGAAATGGAAAGGGCTGCAAAACAACTGTGTAAACTAGAAACTCCCGATGAAGTGATATCTCCTCATACTGTTTACTAATAAAACACCGTATCAAGCATTTATCTTACCCTCTGCTGCAGAGAGATTTTCTCGGCATCCAGGGTGCGTACCCTGGTCCTCAAAGCTCTAATCTCAAGATCCAGCCGATCGTTCAGCTCTTTGGCCTTTCGCAGCTCCACCATTTCTTTTGAAGTAAAGTCAGATAAAGCACCTTCTGGATTATAAATAATAGATGTCATAGGATTTCACTTTTGTCTTGCATTCTTGCATACCTAGTTTCTGTGGGTTTCCTCCCACAAACTAAAGAAAGGAAGCCATGTGCATAAAACTTTTAGGAGATTCACGGCTAGGGCCGCCCCCCTGACCAAACGTTAGTCGACGAGAAGAGTCTCAGTCGATCAAATTTTCAGTGGTCGTTTAGTCACAGAAAAAAAATAATAAAATCCTCAAGACATTCACAGTGTTAACAATGTTCTTTTAACATTCTTTCTCAGCCCTAGAACTCAAACCATTTTCTGATACCCCCCCCTCCCAAAAAATAAAATAAAATAAATAAATTAGATCATAAACGTGCAACGACTAGTCGACTAATGGCTTGTACTAATGACTAATTAGTAAAACTGTTGTTATAACTGATGTTATAATTATCTCAATCATTGTGGAGTTAGCACAAATGCCTCATCCCACTCCCACATGAACTTAACCACTGATGTACCAAATACCAATTGACCCTTGGAGGTCTTAATGGTACAAATATGAGTGTGACTGCGTCTGTTTACGTGGGTAATAGGCTGGTGTTACCTAGTGCCACCTGAAAAGACTGTCCTGCCTGTGTGAACAGGACAAGCAAGTATAGAGAATCCCAATGTGGGGGATTGTAGCACACATCTCGTCTTCCTTTTAGACCCAATAAACTGTGAGATCAATAACACACGGCAATTCTTTGGAAACAGAATAAAAATAACACACATGAAAAATAATTCTCACCATATTTCTTCAGTTTTTGTACTTCCTGCCTGAGTTGCTCGACCTCCTGCTGTGCTGCCTGCAGCTCAGGCTCTAAAAAACACAGACGACATAAACACAAGGTCGCTGGCAGGGTTTCCTCTTCAATTTAGAGCAGTCTCTTTTAGTTCAAAGTCTGTTTGGATATTGTATGAGGGTAAAATAGCTTCTGAATGCTCCTAGTATACAACATTTATTGAGGATTCTACTAAAAGTTTTCTTTTCTAGCAGTGGTGGCAATGATTGACAGCAAACTACTGTGTCATCACCATGAAACATCTCTTTGAGACGGACACAGGCTGCTCCTAAGTGGCTGATTAATATCCCTCACCATAAGCTCTTTGGGTCAAATGAGCAGACTCCAGCTCATCAGTCAACCGCCGGATCTCATTGTGGGCCATGGCCAGCCGGCGGGAGCCCTCCTCCAGGTCCCGCTCCAGACGGTAACATTCCCTCTCAACGCTGCTTGCCTCCCCAGCCAAATACCTGGCCTCATCCTGACGAGAGAGGGAAAGAGTAACTGACCAAGATTAAACTGACTGCCGTTCTATGAATAGAACCAATGAATATAAACAAGAAATGTTCATAAAAGGCATGCACCAGACAAGAGACCTTGAGAAGTGCACTGGATCAAGATGCATCAGTGGGGTAGTATCTTGAATTTCTTCAGCCATGCAAAGTTCCCTAGCTTGAGCTGGTAACAGAGCTTAGTAACACTGGAACAAAACAAAAAAAAAGAGGTTGCAGCTGCTGAACAGACACGTTTGAATGGAAAACATGCAAAAAGATCCTCCTATTCAAGCATGCAACTTAGGATACACAAAATAATGCCCACGATTTTGCAACTGATCTCAGTGCAGCGTTTAGTGTTTGTTAATGTGGGATGCATAAGCATTACTGTAGATAAAAGGACATACAGGAATATAAATATGTTTGCTCTGCGTAGCTTTGTGGAGTCCAAATAGCCTCTTCCATGGGCTGTGGCCGTGACAGGGCGCCCCCTTGTGGGAAGACTGTTAAATAACATTTGATCACAGAATCATGGAATACATATTTTGCCCACAGATAAATGTATGACTACCCTTTAAACAATTGAAAGTAATCTTCCTCCAACCTGGTGTGCATTGATGTTCAGCGCCTGGGCTTCAGTCCCCAGTCGACTGGCTGCGTTTCCATCTCCGGTCAGATTGTTAGGATCCTCAAGGAGGGAGGCTCTCTCCACCAGGAGGTAGGCCACCTGCTCACTGGGGCTGCTGTGAATCAAGTCTGTGAGACCCTGCTGGTACAGCATCTTAGCCACCTCGCTTATCTGGGAATCTATCACAACAGAGAATTGTGACAATGCAGGATTTATAAAAGTATAAAAAGTTAAAATCTGTGAAATGGGGTTGGCTGGGGTCTTGCCTCAGGAAGGCTGTTTAAGTCTAACTGATTGGTATCAGAATGTCTGCCTCAGTCCCATTCTGCCTTTCTGTCCCTTCCTTCATCTACTTCCCCACTTCCCCCTGCAGTGTCATTTCCCATCCAGCCACCAGATGCCCTCAGACTTTCTCACCTGTCCCAGTCACCTGACGCTCTCATTGACCTGATCACCTGTTTCCACTTTCCCTCATCAGCCCTGCAGTATATAACTGGACCATTTCCACTAATTCCAGACCATATTGTCAATATTGTGCTGTGCAGTTGCGTCCCAGCCCCTGAACCCTGCAACATGCATCTTAGTACCTGGACCCTGATCATCTGCCTGCGTGCCTGCACCCTTTTCCCTGTTCCATTCCTGTTACCTGTGGACTCTGAGTTTCTTCTGTTCATACTTTCTACCCATGCAGGTAAGCTTATGTACAGCAGCTCAAGGAATATATGAAAAGTCCTAAACCAGGGCTAACTACTACAATAGCATGTCTTGGCAAATTGTTCAACGAGTTAGGACGTCTAACATTGCTTGTTGTGTTACTGAAAAAAACGTGAATTATACCATAAGATATGTAGAGTTGAGTTTATCTGCCGTGCTGGTCATTTAAATACTTAATCTATTTGATATTATTGAGGGGAAAATGGCTCAGCAGTTTCTGTAATTTCTTTATTATAGTTTTATAGTTGGTTGCCATGTAAATCTATATATCAGCAATGCATTTTTCTAGTTGCCAAATAACTTAATGATGGGAGATAAGAGCACATCTCTAATGAGCTCGACCACAAAGATCATCCTGCATGATCTAATCATTAGCATTTCATTAACTCAGTCATTTCCTCTGCTTAACTCTTGAGCTCTCTTAAGGATTAAGATGATCTGTGAATAATTATTTTATCTTTACCAGTAACTAGTTTCAACTGTAAGGGGAAATTCTTAAATGTCATAATTAACTTAATTTCATTAGAATTTGTTTTGGAGCATCTCTTTGTACTGGGACGCTTCATAAACACAGCTCCAGTGCGACTGCTGGTTATTAGCCGGTGGTTTACAGGTAAAAATGTCCAACCTTGAAGCGACGTGAGGCGTTGCAGCTGGTCCTTGAGCTGATCGTTTTCATCTTGTATCTCCTGAGCCAAAACGTCTTTGTGCTCTGTAAGGATTCGGATCTGCTCCAAGGACTTGCGTACCTTACAGACAAGACAGACGGGGCGACACAGACCGTCACTACTTCTTGCTCTTCTCGACAATTTTTTAATGTCCGCACTGATGACTTACCTCTGCCGTTTCTGCAAAGTGTTGTGAGCGCTGTGTGTCCAGGTCCCACGTCACGCTGTTCAGACGGCTTCTTGTGCGCTGGAGAGCACTCCATAAAAACCTCAGCTGAGCCTCCTTGGGGGAGTCGGGAGCAAGTCCCTCGTCACTGAGCCATGTGGCCATCTGCTCCAGCTCCTCCTGGAGACGGTATGGGCGACATGCAGACAAGGTCAGACAAAACAACCCACTTGTACTTAGAAGGACCTTACCGTCTCTTGGTTACTTGCATTGTTGGAGGAGGAACTCCATTATCACAATGTTCACTTCATGCAATCTTACTTTAAATCCCATGATTATGCTACAAGATTAAAATGTATAGGCTAAACAATATTTTAGTATAAAGTCTGGTGATTACTAACCTGCTGGATGATAATAATGCTTACACGTAAGCCTACATATCTAGATGGCCAGTGGGTCGTCAGATGTTTTTATGAATGATGGCTCATCCATCCACTGTGAACTAGAGTTTGAGATAACTGACACATCGGTTGGCTGCACCTCCAAGTTGTTTCCATATTTTGGGGAATGGCTTTCTCTTTGTGGAGGCAGCTGGCACCGCCTATGTTTCTGTTGAGCAGCCTCTTATCCTCGTTTATCTGCTGTGTTGTGAAGCTGGGAATATTTTTAAATTTGAGTTTAAAAAGCTGTTTCCAAGGAGAGAAACTACATCGGAAGGAAAATATGTCAAAGACATTTCAAGCATTTCCATTTGCTGTAATGGAGCAGCCATAAAAACGACTAACTAGAGTGCATAAAGTGTAAAAATCCTAGCTTGAACAAGCGGATGATGATGTTAGGTGAACTAACTGTACAGTAGAGACGGAATTAGATATTTGTCAAGCTTGAAGTTCAGTGGGGACTAAAGAGGCATCCTATCGTTATGTTGAGGGTTTGATATAATTGCGTCACAAGCTTTTGTAACGTTAAAAAGTGTTTAGCCGCTCAGGTTTTAGCTAGCGATTAAGTAAACTAACCGTAGAAAGTGTTCGGTGCGTTACCTTCGGTTCCTCCATGTCTCACGCGACGGTGAACGACTTTCGACGGTAGTTTACGGTCACGTTTCAGCTTAAAAATATGTGTTGTGTTGCGAAAAAAGTCCGACATCGACTCCACCACCGAGAGACCGGCGCTCACTTGCATCGTACCGAGACGGAACGGAGCGACGTAAACATTCCACTCGCCCGTTGGTCCAACGGTAATAGCCGCGCGCGACAAACGGGGGCGCGCGCGCGCGCTCAACTCCCCGCAGCAGACGTCGAGATTTAATAGACGGCTGCCTGACGCTGTGATAGTGGGCTCTCCGTGAGTCCTCGAAGGGGTCTTGTGTGGTCGGTTACGGTGTTGCTAGTTTAAATACACTGGTAAACCCAGGGGAAAACGAAGCTATGTTAATAGCTTAATAATAAAATAAAATATATACAAATTAATAAAAATTAATAATAAATACATACAAATTAAAAAATTAAATAAAAAAAAAAAAAGTACATATCAAGAGTAAAATTATGGGATGCCTCTTTCACTGCACTGCACTGGTGAAATAGACTGCATTACCTCAAGTCCTATACGTCTGGGGTATTACTTTATTTCCATTTACACATTATACTTCTACTCCACTACAATAAAATAAATTAATCCAATTTGACCATATATGTAAAACAGACTGCCATGCATTTTTTGCTTTAAAAATAAAAAAAAAGATTCAGATTTTACATCCAAAACGTGTTATTATGCATTATACCACCCAACACACTGTATAAAATAGCACCACCTTGATGGCAGCAGTGATACTCATTTATGTCACATTCATAATCTATAAAGGTATAAGACATAAGGTGGGCATTCATCCTTCCTTAGTGATTTGTCATAGTTTAAGTACATTGTTATACTTGAGTTACATGTTTAATCCTTGACTTTAACAATGTAGTCTTTACTTTTATAAAAGAGAATATTCTGAATACTTTGCTGACGATTGCTCATTGGTTAATTAAAGAACTATTACTATAACATACAGGCATGGTGCAGTGGTTCCCTCACAGCAGGAAGGGTCCAGGTTCAACTCCTTGTTGGGGCTGCCTTCTCTGTGGAGTTTGCATGTTCTCCAGCTTCTTCGCACCATTCACATTTTAACTTAATTGATGACTCTAAATTGCCTATGTGTGAATTGTCAGCCCTGTGATAGACTGGCAACCTGTCCAGGGTTGACATGCCTTCGCCCAATGTCCAGTCATTAAGCATTATGTGTTACGTCTTGGGTGGTCTCTGAGATTTCCTGCACATTTGCAGTCACAAGTGGGCAGTTAACGGCCCTTACTTCCTGCCTTTCAACCACCTCACTCTGGAAAGGCCATGGTGGCCTTCATACCAAGCTGGATGAACAGCATGAGGACATGAGCAGCACTGGCACATACACTGGCATAACACAAAATGTAAGCATTGCTCTCACACATATGGCTCCAGAGTTATGACTAAATGTTTCAATGTGACTATTTTGCCTTCTAAATAAAGGATTCAGGCATGCATCGCCTCATATTTTACCTAATTATAATGCAGAGTGGAAGTCTGCAGTGCTGCTTTTGAAGAAATGCTCTGTGCTCGTGCTGCTCTAGAGGAATGTTATTCTTGGTGGTGAGCTGGTCCAGACCACAGTTTTGAGGGGGAGGGCAGGGAAACTTTAGAGGAAATGGGTGTTGAGGACTCCTCCTATATGTAACTCTACATTCCTCTTCTGTACCCTTCTCTCAAGGTTTTGGAGCTAAAACATCTGTGGAGGGAGGATAACGACAACTAGGGGGGAAATATCCAACGATCACTGAAGTGTACAGAGTCGGGCACTGAAACGGAGGGGTAAGAACTTCAACTCGGGTTAAACAAAGATTTCTGGGTTTTCTATTATTGCCACATGAGGTCCAGGTCACACCCAAATATGATGAGATGCTAACAAGAGTCCTACAGTATGTTTGCATGTTTATCGAGATGCTTTCAGTGCTTTAAAAAAACGTGGTCATTACTTTTGTTCTGTCTGAGCCGGTTACCTCAACTGTTACATAAACCAGATGTAGCTGTATGTAATCAGACGCATGCCTCTTTGAATTGTCCACACTCTAATAGCAACAGGGGTTTCCCTCTATGGACGGCTGGCTGGGAAAGGCAAACATGTGCAAGGCACCCACTCATGTGTACTGGAAATGTAGAAGTTCCACGTTTTAGCATTCGTGTTTTGAAAACGGATTAAACTATTTCGTGAAGCCAGGCAGCAGAAATAAATGTACCAAACGTGTTTTCTTTAAATATATCATACTCAACTTTCGATTGGGAAAAGTGTAATGCATTTAATTTTAAATCAGAATGAGTCCTTACTGAGTTTGTATTGTGCATAATGGAGAAATAAGAAACATTATTTATTTTAATATTTATTTATTTATTTATCTGGGGGAACTGAAAATGAAAAGTCTTACTACATAATGTGACCATCCCTTCCCGCTTCCTCAAAATATATCTGATGGAAAAAGTGAATCGAATGATTGAGTCATCCATGACTAATTTAGAGGTGTTGCCATCTGACTTGAAAGCCTTTTCTCAATAGCTTTCTTTCTTCTGTGTTCAGAAAATATTAAGAAAAGGGAATACAATGGTAAATATTTATAACTGTAATGAGTGTCATCTATACTATGTTTGTCACCGGATTTGTAAAAGGTACGCAGCAGACTGTTGGATCATTGGTGGACACGGATCCAGACCACATGCTTGTTTACACCAGAGCTGATGTGTTCCTCTGAGATTGGACCGAGACTCCGGAGACGCAGAGAAAACTCCCCTTGTCTGTTTGGCATTACGGCCTGATAAATGAGCCAAGATTGGAAGTGCAGATGTAACGATGAAAGGGTATCCTTGAGGGGCAGACAGAGAGTTCACTGTTTCAGGCCACTGCCTCCAGAAATCTGCTGGCCGTTTTTAAACGACATGGACAAAATGGTATTAAGCGGGGGGGGGAAACCACCAATATATTCACACGACTGGCTTGTGTGCAGGATACCGGACTCTTCCCTCGCCTCCAAGCAGCCATGGTCTTCCTGCTCGTGTTCCTAACCGTGCTGCATCTGGTCACCTTGGCCATGCTCCTCATCGCCACCTTGGAGAAGGTGAGACACCTGCAAACCGAGGCCTCAATCGGTGTCGTCTCTCTTCTTGCATAGACGCACAAACGCTTCATGATGACTGATGGGGTTTCTGCACTGTGCTTTGTCTCCCTTGTCTTTCTGCAGTCCTGGTGGGTATGGGACGATTTAGAGATCACAGACCTCTGGTATAACTGTTTCCATGACAACGCCACAAACACCTGGTTGTGTGCTGCTACCAATGAAAGCGGTACATTTTCTAAATATTTGTCCGAGTATTTCTGCATGATTGGCTGTTACATATTTGCCTGAAGCTTGTTGTTTTGCTTGTGAGTCATTGTCCCTCACACATTCTGTGATCTGCCTCCCAGACTGGCTGCAGTCTGTCCAGGCCCTCATGGTCCTCTCCGTGGTCTTCTCCTCCATCTCCTTCCTGGTGTTCCTCGGTCAGCTGTTTACCATGTCCAAGGGAGGACTCTTCTACTTCACAGGCCTCTGTCAAGCCTTTGCAGGTGTTTTTTAAAAGTCATATTTCATAAGCCACATAAAAAACTGTCAATGAAAATAAAAACCTGACATTTTTGTTTTCTCTAAAGCTAAAAATCAGCTAAAAAATTTATATTAAAGCTTAAAAATCAGTTTGACCTTCAAACAAGCTATCATTGAAACAGTTTTAAAAAGGGCAGGCACGTTCAAAACGAATATTTGGCAGGTGAATGGATGAATCATCCATCAAACTTTTGCCGACACGTCTCAGGGGAAAAAAGCCTCAGGTGCTGCCAGCGTCTCTTTTAGCCTGACAAGATAGATTTCCGTTTGATATGATCCTGCAAATCTCTCATGATCTGATGTGACATTGCAAGAATCCAGCTGTGGTAGGAGGTAAACGTTAACTGCCTGCTGCTGTAAATGCTCACTGGAGCACCACAAGAGTATTAATCCACAGATGAAAATGGTCCCCAGCAAAAAAAAAAAAAAAATTTGCAGCCTTAAAAACCATTGGAATTGAGGCTGATTTGCCACAGACAGTTTGGGCTCCATTGTTTTTCCTCTTTTTTTGTGGCATGTTTTTTCTGTAAAGTGTAATATTTACATCCCTAATATGTAGTTAAATATATATACATATGAAAATGTGGGACTGTGACGAGATAAGACAATGAAACACTTTTTTAATCTTGCAGGTTTCACAGCCTTTGCTGCTTGCCTCATCTTCACCTTCCACAGACGGGAGATCTTAAGTGAATCCAGAGATCTGAGCAAAGGACGCTTTGGCTACTGTTTCATCCTAGCGTGGCTTTGTGTCCCTCTTCTCCTGGTCAGTGGAGTCCTATACGTCCACCTGCGCAAGAAGCAGTGAGAAAAAATCCGGATGAAGAGGAAAACTGTGTGGCGTGTGACGCTTAACGATATAATTTTCCAGTTAAAAGGGAGTGCAAATGAAGTAATGACTGAGAAGGAACCTCTACTTAATATCCATACCTTCCTGCATGACTTGCAGGATATTATTCAATGATTGTGGCATCGTGAGTCATATAAGACCAGACAAAGAAACCAAAAACCCAACGTATGATGCAAAGATCAAATAAATGTTGTAATAATGCCAGAAATATTAGACAATGAATGCATAGCTTGTGCTTAACGTGATTGTGATGGGGTTATTTTCTTTTCTATTCTGTATATTTTGGTTTACTTATAAAATAAACAAGAACCCTTTTTTTTATTCAAAGGGTTAAATCTGTGTAAGTCTTTGTTTTGTATTTAGCTTTCTGTGCAACACAGTGCAGGTGCTGATATAACACCATGGCTCTGTAAAGGGCGCGCCATCTTTGTCTGTTAATCACTCGTCATTTTGTAGCACTGATTGTTGACTTTGTTAAAGTATGCTCGCTCTATTTTCGTCGGAACAGGTATGGAATGTGACCATGAACTGATAACAAACGGGTTCGTCACATCTCTAGTTCCAGGATTTGCAAGCATTTTTGTAAAAAAAATGTTCACAAAGAACTAAAAAACTGCTGTGATTTGCCCCTGGCACTTTTTTTTTTTTTTTTTTTTTTTTTTTTTTAAGATGGGGAAGGCAGACCTACCCGTCTGGCTGGACCAGCCCAAAAAGTCAACAATGCTGAACATATCAGCCTCTGAGTATGGAAATAATTTGCCACACACCTTTTTAGGAAGTGATTGTGGAACCAGAATATCAAAAGACGATTTCGACGAAAAACTTCATCTGAGAGGATCGGAGAGACGTGCGGTAGCGTTGTGAGTTGTGAGCAGACAGCAGCTCACCGGTCTGTCAGCTGCACAGAATCTCTGGAATCTAAGCCGGGAAGGAGTGGAAGGGTTAAGAGTGGTGAGACGACATGCAGGGGAGGGAACAGGTGAACATCTACGGATCCTCAGAGCTTACCAGTTGCGTGAGAGAGGAGACATGCTGCCTGCCAGGTGAGTATTAAGGCCGATTCTTTTGCATGTTTGCAGATCGTTTCTCTCGTTGATTTTCTTTTTCCAGAATGTAAAACATGCTCAGGACAGACTTTTTTTCTCAGAGCGGATTGTCTGCAACAAAAAGAGATCCGGGCAGCCCTTGCCAACATGGAAATATTGTGACTGAAATGAATGAAATCGCTTCAACCAGAAGGAAGGGATGAGCTGGCCAGGGTTAGTCTTGTCTTCACGCAGCAGGAGTCAGCAGTGAGAGCGTTGATAGTGTCACTTTCTCCCAGAGACGCACCAGCCTGGGGTCATGTCCAACTCCCAAGAGCAGAGCCTCAACGAGGACGCCGTCTTCCTGCCGGTGAGCGAGTCCTCACCGGTGTTCCTCCATTGTGAGAAGGAGCGTCAAGCAGTGGAGAGACTCCTAAATTCAGGACCAGAGGCCTTCTACAGCGCCATCGGCACAGAGCGCTCCGGCTGCTTCCTGTCTTCGGAAGAGGTCAACCAGATAACCGGCTGGGCTCAGGACTATCGCTTTAACCCGCTTCAGGTGCAGAGTCAAGAGAATGGAGAGCAGAGCAGCTCAGAGATGGAGGACTTCTGTTCCACCTACTTCCCCTCCTGCTCGGACACACCGGCCCCAAACCTGGACCTGGGCTGGCCTGACAAAGGGCCCTGGACGCCAAAGGGAAGTGTTACGATCCACACCAATCCACCTGCCGAAGGAGAACCTTCGATCCGAGAGGTCATCAGGCGGCACTTACAAAGGGCTGGCCAAGTATGCAAATCTGATTTTCACGGACGAACACAACACATTTGTTCAAGTGGGTAGAGGTGGAGCACATATATGTGGAGACCTGCTTTTCACACTACATTTCAAAGAGACATTTTGTCATTTTAGTTTAGTTTTGGTTGAAGCACATAGAACAAACTAAAACATGTAATGCACTTCTTTAGTTTAAACTCTTCAATGGCATGTCAGGTATTCAGACATGAAATCTTCAATGCTTCAGCTACAACATCAAGATAATAGCTGACATTTTTACTTGCTGGTAATGGTTGACGTGTTCAGTTTTACTTGCTGCACTAATTAAATGACAGGGGATCCATTTTCTGTCAGCCACTTTCTGAATAATCCTGTCAACAACAGGCTAAGTGACATTTTGTGTTGCTATGCAGGTTATTGCCATCGTGACGGACAGATTGACAGATGGCGCAATAATCAGCGATTTACACAGCGCTGCTTTCCGGGGTGTCCCTGTCTATATCATCCTCAACCAAAGGTCCATTCAAGAGAACTTCACGCTCAACAGGCTCAGGCATCCGGTGAGTCACCTCCTGCACACGCCTATAGCAGCCGCCCGTGTATGTTTAATGTGACGAGGAATACACCAGACACTTTGTTGAGCCAACACCAAACACCACAAGTCGCTTCATGGGATACTTTTGTAACAAGGTCGCATGTCTACGTTAGCGTTATTAAAAACTTGACACACTGCATATGTACTCTGGTTAGGTATCTCGTAAGTGTCCTTTTACTTTGGCGTGCTTATCTTAGGAATGTTACACCGCATTGTTAAACTGGTTGCACCGCATTCCTTGTTGTCCGGGTTTGTTTCCAGTGGTGGAATCTTGTGCCTGATGTTGAGAAGCAAATGAAAAAAATAAATAATATTTTCTCAAATGCAGTGCAGGAAATTGATAAACATAGACTCACAACTCAGAGTTATAGACGCTACTGATGTTTAGTAGTCTCATTTCACAACTAATTTAGAACCTTATTATTAAAATGTCTTGAACTTTTTGTTTATTAAATATTACTTCAGGCATCAAACCCAAAAACACATTCAAGAAACATGGACTTTGAGACGAGGGACGTGCAAAAATGCTTTCCCGGGTTTAAGGACCGACTCCGACAGCTCTTAATTGGGGAAAATATTAATTATGTTAATTATAGCATATAATACAGGTTAATTGATTGATGTCTGTCTGTACATGTCTCCCTGTGATAGACTGGTTACCTGAATGTCTCTACATGTCAGCCCTGTGATAGACTGGTTACCTGTCTGTCTCTACATGTCTCCCTGTGATAGACTGGTTACCTGAATGTCTCTACATGTCAGCCCTGTGATAGACTGGTTACCTGTCTGTCTCTACATGTCTCCCTGTGATAGACTGGTTACCTGTCTGTCTCTACATGTCAACCCTGTGATAGACTGGTTACCTGTCTGTCTCTACATGTCGGCCCTGTGATAGACTGGTTACTGTCTGTCTCTACATGTTAGCCCTGTGATAGACTGGTTACCTGTCTGTCTCTACATGTCAACCCTGTGATAGACTGGTTACCTGTCTGTCTCTACATGTCAGTCCTGTGATAGACTGGTTACCTGTCTGTCTCTACATGTCAGCCCTGTGATAGACTGGTTACCTGTCTGTCTCTACATGTGTGATAGACTGGTTACCTGTCTGTCTCTACATGTCAACCCTGTGATAGACTGGTTACCTGTCTGTCTCTACATGTCAGTCCTGTGATAGACTGGTTACCTGTCTGTCTCTACATGTCAGCCCTGTGATAGACTGGTTACTGTCTGTCTCTACATGTTAGCCCTGTGATAGACTGGTTACCTGTCTGTCTCTACATGTCAGCCCTGTGATAGACTGGTAACCTGTCTGTCTCTACATGTCAGCCCTGTGATAGACTGGTTACTGTCTGTCTCTACATGTTAGCCCTGTGATAGACTGGTTACCTGTCTGTCTCTACATGTCAGCCCTGTGATAGTCTGGTTACCCGTCTGTTTCTACATGTCAGTCCTGTGATAGACTGGTTACCTGTCTGTCTCTACATGTCAGCCCTGTGATAGTCTGGTTACCCGTCTGTTTCTACATGTCAGTCCTGTGATAGACTGCTTACCCGTCTGTCTCTAAATGTCGGCCCTGTGATCGACTGGTTACCCCCCCACGTTGAACATGGTCAAATCATGCTAACATGCTAGCATGCGGATGTTAGCATTTAGCTCCAGTTCAGGCACACAGATCCCTCAACACAGCCGTGGACTCTTGTTTACATACATAACCTTTAGTAAGATATTACACGCAGGTTCATCACTAACCTTCACGAATAAAACAGCAAGTTTCAATGTTTTTGATCTTGTGATCTGGCAGAACATGCGTGTCCGTGTGCTCGGAGGGAAAAGCTTCTGTTCGAGAACGGGCAAAATGGTGGTCGGGGAAATGAAAGACAAGTTCCTTCTGGTGGATTTAGAGACAGTGATTCACGGCAGCTACAGGTAAGCAGTCGTGTCTTTTAACTAATTCCTTTTTGTATCTGCTGTGTAATGTAACGCATTGCTGTTGCTCTCCGCAGCCTCACGTGGACGGACGCCCACCTGCACCGGCAGCTGATCACTGTTGTGAGCGGACCAGTCGTTGAGTCATTCGACCGGGAGTTCAGGATCCTTTTTGCGGCTTCGCTCCCCGTCCCAGACACGTGGAAGGTTGCAGGTTCCCATGTAGATGCGGCTTATCAGCTGACGGACCGCTCAGATCTCTTGTTTAAAAGACATCCCCATTTGGAGAGTGACATCACCAACCCGCCATCCCCACCTGCTGATTCCCTCCTGGACTGGGAAGCCATGGGGGTTGTCCAAGGGAACTGCAGGTCCCCATGCAGTCCTCTTGATCAATATGAGGAAATCATGCCTGTGGATCTACCAATGCAAAGCAAAATGCTGTTTAATACCTACTCGCCCATTATGGGGGGGTTTACTCACAATGGAAACCAATCTGTGGAACAAAGGTACATGGAGCATTTCGACTTAACCAACCTAAGTTGTCTGTTCCCAAGAATACTGTATATATATTTAAAATGTATGTTGCCAGTCACATATCGGATTAACTTGGAAAAAAAACCCCAGACATGTTCTGATCCTAATCACAGACATGGTCATGCAATACTGATCGCCAATGAGCCGGATAAGTTTTGTTTCATTTTGCAATACCAGCTGGTATACAAGGCTCCAGACTACTTTTTTCAATTCAACAAATCAAATGATTAGGAAATAAAAGATTGCATTTTGAAAGGAATCATGGCATTAGTAGTTCTAATAATGTAGTATAAGCTGCTTAGAGTGTTAGAACGTTAAAGGGGTCATAATTCCCTCTTTAATATCTATATATTCCTGTGAAAACAGCTCCTTCAAACAATTATGTATTTCAATTTCCCGCCAAAAAAATTTTTTTACAAGGCTATATTTCAACACGTCACAAGTTATAATTAACCTTCGCCCAATACTCATGTTTACTTAATAGAGAAGAATGCATCATAATGCAACTCAATGTAATCTTGGTATGTTAGCTGTTAGCTGTTAGCTTTGATTTCAACAGCATTTGTGATTCATAACGTAACATTATCAAGGAGCAGCAACCAAAAAAACCCCTTCACATTTCATTCAGGCAGTAAAACTTTATTTAACAGCATGGGGGTTAAAAGGGATCACGGATAATAATCAACTAACATTATACAGTTTTTTTCTGCTGTAATTAACATTTTACCTAAACTTACATCAATATAAACTTACATCAACATTTTACGTAAACTTACATCAACATATTGAAACATGTTTTATTGAAATTCTTAGAGAAAATTCCCCCCAGGGAGCATGGCACTGTTTTTTTTATATTTTGGTTATTTGCATGACTTAAGATTCCATTTTTTGTGACAGGGTGTATGAAAACTCCTCTCCAGTGACAAACTATCTTCCAGATAAATCAACAACTTTGAAGTGAGTCTTGTTACAGACAATTTTGACATTATACCGATATATTAATAACTCTTGTCTTTTGATGCTAACCTTTTCTACAAATCTTATCCCAGGGATCTTGATTATTTTCATAGCAACAAAGAGCCCTCGCCAACCGACCCGACGTCTTCAGAAAGAATCAAAAGGTAACAAACAAAAAATAAAGGATACACATTGAATACATTATTATTCAAATATCATATCCAAAAGAAATGATTTTTTCCTGCAGGGTCGAACACATAATTAATGAAGCCATTTCCAGGCAACTCTCAAGGACAACAAGACTTGATGATGACAAAGCAACAGAACCAACACGCACTACAATACTTTCCTCTTCTAGGATAAGAGAGCGCTCAAGGAATCATGCCATGTTGGAAGAAGAGGGCAGCATAACAGAAATCAGCTCCAGAGAGAACACACCATCCTCTAGAGTAAGTCATTCTCTTTTCTGTCAAAATACTTGAGTTAAACTCGAGGAAAAACCTTTGGAAACCTGAGTTTTTCTCCCCTGGCAGAAACCTATAATCCTGAGGATGCCGCAGTCTGAGAGCTTCAGCTCTATAAATGACGTCATGGCGAGGCTGCAGCCCCAGCAGAGCGCTTCAGGGCTGCCCAGAAGGGGAACTAAGGCCGTGTCAGAAATTAGCCAGTCCATGATGGACCTGAGCATGCACAAGACAGATGATGACAGAGGAGCCCCGGAGCCCAGGTTTAAGCCCACTGTAAGTGTGAGGTTTCTCTGTTTATACTTGTGAAAAAGGAGTGATGGAGGAAGACAAACTATTTAAGAACTCTATAATTATAAACTGATTCATGTTTTTGTTGCCATCAATCTCCTTCCTTGGCAGGGCTTCGACCTGGATCATATAACACCTGCTCTTGCCCTGATGAAAAAGAGGAATGACGAGTTGAAACCTTTATTGTACAGAACTCCAAAAAGCTTTGTGCCCAGAGAGAGGCCTCGCAGCGCCTGTTATTCGCACTGGAGGAGATCATTCGCCGAGACGGAGGGAGAAGAGGGATGAAGAAAAAAAGAAGGAAGAAAAGGAAGAAAAAAAAATACATGAGCAATATGTTGTGTCATAACTGTCACTGAGGAAAGGCAGCTTACAGCAGCGGATAGTTAAAAACCTCTGCAGTGTTAATAACTGAAACGAAGCCTCTATATGTGTAAGATGTAAATCAATTATATCTATACTGATATCTATACTATTTGATGTCCCGGGGCTGCACGGTGGTGTAGTGGGTAGCACGGTCACCTCACAGTGAGAGGGTCTCGGGTTCGATTCCTGGGTCGGGTTCCTTCTGTGTGGAGTTTGCATGTTCTCCCCGTGTAAGCGTGGGTTCTCTCCGGGTTCTCTGGCTTCCTCCCACAGTCCAAAGACATGCAGGATGGTGAAAGGTTCATTGATGACTCTAAAAAGGTGTTAATGTGAGAGTGAATGGTTGTCTGTCTCTACATGTCGGCCCTGTGATAGACCGGCATCCTGTCCAGGGCGTACCCTTCCTTCCCCCAATGTCAGCTGGGAGCGGCTCCAGCCCCCCACGACCATAGATGGATGGATTTTGATGTCACATTGAATTTGATCATTATATGTTTTATTATATATCGTGTGTTTGACGCAAGGCTTTACCTTAGAATATTAAGCAATTTATTGTGAAATAATACAAAATATTAAATAAATATGTTAATGCTGCTCACCATGAATAGTATCAACTGTTTTAACCACTACTGTCAAAGAAAAATAAATTATAGAAGGACCTCTTAAATTAAATTTAGAATGGTAATACATATACATTGTGTTTGGATACAAGTAAATAAAAGGAAATTGTGCTCATAAATTGCCACAAAATGTCACCAAGAAGTTTTTTTGATATATAACTGTTAGGATATACCCAGCATTGTACAGTATATTATGAAAAAGAAGGTATGAGATAAATGTAAAATGATATTTTCAGTAAGTGGAGTATTAATGTGTTGCTGGAGATAGAAAACCAGCAATAGGAGTGAAGTAGAAGATTATAAAATATTATAATATCCAGAAAAATCAAATAATCTTCATCTTCCCAAACATCTCACAAGCAAAGATCAATTATTAATGAGATACAGGATTTCTAATCAACAAAACTCTCTTCCACTTTAGCAACGATTTAATGATTGTTATTGTGAATTTGTTTTGTATTATTTAACAATATATTTATATTATATATTTTACAACACAGTATTGTCATTCGCATGTCATTTGTTTGATTTTAACCGAAAAACTACTCATTTTAAACCCACACACTACTAAATACACTGCTTTTGCCACTCCAGCACAGAGGGGGCGGTATGCACCTTTAGCATCGGGTTGTAGACCGCCATTAAAAGTGAAGAAGAAGAAGAAATCCCGGAAGCACATGGTAACCATAGTGGAAATGTGGCGATTTAACTGAACTTAGCTGGATATTTACGTTGTTTTGTTGTTAGAAGAGTTCACATTGAAACGTTTGGTTGTATTAAGGTCTTATTAACGTGTGGAAAAAGCGTTTAATTCATTTCCATCATGGTTCGAATGAAAAGGTGAGTTTTTGCATGTTTGAATGTGACTGTTAACGTTGAAATAGCCTCCATACACTGTTTTCACTGTATTTGTTAGCAGTTAAGTGGACGGTGGTGTGAATGGCACCATATATGTCCGACAATAAAGTACCAGATATAACAGTTATATAAATAATATGAGGTTTAGCGAGTCTGCATCGTTCTTACTTTGCTCAGGACTGTGAAGATGCCAAGAACTAAAAAGGCGGAGCGATATGATGACGATGACCCCGAAGGCTACAAGAACATGCCTGTCCCTGATAAGGTAAGAGGTTGCGTTGATTAATGACATCGCTAACTTCTGGACAATGCAATATTTATTTAATAATGGAAATGTCTATTGCAGTAATTGCATTGTAACACACACAGTATAACTTCATTTAGACGTTAGTTGCAGGACACACCTAAGAGGAGAGTCCATATTCAGAGCAATAGAAATATGTTTATTATACTGTATGTATCCAACATGTATTGATGGTATTACTCGAAGAAAACTCAGGTTTATGTATGTTTACATGCTTTAATGTTAAAAAAATACATGACTATTCTTTTACTGTCAAGGACACCTCCTTGGTAGAACCTGGTGTTTTTAGGCAAGACTCCTTCCTTTGTTTTGTTTTTACTATATTTTAGGATAATTCAGTACAAATGAAAACAACATGTTATAGGCCTACATTAAAGGTAACAAAATGAGATACTCTTTTAAAAGATAGCAGACAATATGACCAGTTAAAAACTGACAAATATTACTGGTGCCGAACTTTTCTCTAACACCGTTACTTTCTTATAATGACCACAATCTGATGTTTTTTTCCACATATCAAACCAGCCACTCTCAACCTTCGACAAACTGTCACCACATCGACTCTGCTATGATGTGGTTGTTATTTTCCAACAGTCAGATTTGAACACGCTTCCTTGCTTCCTTTCAGAAATCGTCACAGTACACAAAGGACAAAATCGATGAGTTTCACGATGAGAAGATTGCAGTAAGTTAACTCCATCATACTTCTGTGTTGGGTGTGCGGTGCTGCCGTTGTTATCTCCTCGTAACTTCTCTTAACTCTTTGCCATAGAAACTTCTGGCTAGCGGTGTTCAGATGGAGAGCGACGAGGAGGAGATGGATGACGAGGTGACGACTTATGTGCTTGTTTGGATTTACCTTCAGAAAATGAATGTCGTTCAAGAACATAATCGAGCTCGGCTGAATTTCACAGGAGGAGGTGATGGCCTTGGACGATTCTGAGTCAGAGGATGAGGAGGAGGAGGTGGTGGAGGAGGAGGGGACAGACATGGAGAGTGATCTGGAGGAGAAAAAAGAACGAGGTGAACATAAAATCATCAGTTTACATTCAGGGTTTGTTTTTCTGTCATTCTAGGCCATTTAACTGAACTTTGTTGTCTTCCTCAGAGCTTCCGAATGAAATGGCATGGGGCACCAAGAAGAAGATGTTCTATGACTCTGACTATGTGGCAACCAGTAAGCATCTCCAACATTATTATTGGCTTGAAATTCATAATCATTTTGTTTTCTGTGTTCGCTTATGCAAAATGTTTTTGTTTTTTGTGTGTTATCACAGAGGGAAGAACGCAAGACGAGTTGGAAGCCGAGGAACAAGAGGAAGAAGAAGAGGCTAAAAAAGTCCAAAAACGTTTGGCTGCAAATCTGAGCGAAGAGGATTATGATTTAAACTTCTTTAAGGTATAATTTTTAATATCTCGGAGGCATTATGTGTTTGTCTGTATGGTCCATTCCTGTGAATGCAATATCTTAAGAATGCAATATCTTAAGAAGCTCACACAAATGTCTAATAGGATAAAATGACGAAGTGATGACATTTTGGATGCAACACAGCTGTTTGGCGGAGTCATTCCAGAATTTTAGTTTGTTAATCGCTGTGTCTAAATGAAGGAATTTGCTGTGGAGGAGAAGGATGAAAACAAGACTGTGGAAAAAGAAGAGAAGATTGTGAAAGACCTGAAGCAGATGTCCAAGAAGGAACAAATGAAACTGTTGAAAAAGGAGTCGCCAGAGCTGCTGGAACTTATTCAGGACTTCAAGACAAAGGTAAAACACAGGCATGCGACCAAAACACTCGCATAAAACAACCTCAGATTTAATTCGCCAAAAGATATTTACTGCGTTACCTCAGACCATCATGTATTTGACTTAAATAGTTTGTGTGTGTGATGTGTGCAGCTTAATGAACTAAAGGATGAGCTGCAGCCTCTCATGCAGATGGTCAAGGACGGGAAGATCCCACCAGGAAAAGTGAGCACATTTAACTACGTTTCGTGTTGTGAATTTGTGACCACACTGAATTATGATCGATTTATTTGGAATAACTTTGTAAAATCTGATATTTTATTTTTTAGAAAATGAAAAGGTGAATCTTAGAGCATTAGCTACTCAGCAGAATCGTATTGTATGACATACAGCCTTCTTATAATCAAAGCTAAATTATTGTTCTATAAATTGCATTAGTATTCACACTGAAATCTAACATGGCCGTGATCAGGTTCTTAAAGTGACTAATCACATCAGCAATTAGATTGATAATTAACTTTCTTTTTTTAATGTAATGGCTGTTGTTAGATGTATTAACAATCAAAGTTTCCTCTGTGAACACAAGGGGTGGGGGGGATGCGATGCTGTGCTGTAAGCTTGTAGTGTGTACGTGTATTGACTAGTACCGAGAAACATTTTTAAAATGACGTTGCTATGGCAATAGAGTATGTGAATCTGAAAAACCTTCGTCCTGTCTCCCAAAGGGTGCCGACTACCTCAGGTCGAAACAGCAACTGTATCTCAAGTAAGTTAAACTGTACTGACATGTTGCAGAATCACGTCACGGTCATTAATCGGGTTGCTAATGATTCTTTCTCGCCACAGTTACTGCACCAACATCAGCTTCTACTTGGTGCTGAAAGCAAAGCGAATCCCTGCTCACAACCATCCTGTGATTGAAAGACTGCTCACTTACAGAAATGTAAGTCCAGCCAGTGAAACGCAGACTATTCATATGTTGGAGAACGCTGCACATATACTCTTTTATTAATGTGTTTTTTATACAACTACTGTATGACATCACACTACCCGTGTCATGGGACACTGAAGATCTTCTCCATGCACATTAAGTACAACCCTCTGTCTTTCTGACTCTTCGATACCTGTCTGTAGCTCATCAATAAACTAGGTGCAGTAGATGCTCGGCTCGCACCGCAGTTCCGCAAGCTGCTAGCCGGTGATGAGAACGAGAAGACCAGCAGCAAACCAGCAGAGGGCAGGAAGGTTAGAGTCTCCAGCCAGAAGGAAAAGGTGAGATTTGTGGGTTTTCTCGCTTTTAATCTGTTGCTTGTGTTTTAAATATGGAGCTTGAATGATGATGCGTGCACGCTGTTTGCAGGATCCTGGAGAAAGTATGCCTGAGGTTGAGGAGGACTCGGACTCGGACCTGGATGAGGAAGCGGCTCTGCGTTTCTACAGAGAGGTGGAGCAGCGGACTAAATTGAAGCGAAAGGGCAATGACCCAGAAGCTGAAGTGTAAGTATGATTAAAATCTTCACAATTGCCGTTTGAGGGGGAGGGGGGGATACAAAAAGCAACTGTGGATCTGATGAATTATTGATTTGTTGCAGGTTGGTGGAGAATGAAGAACAGGAGGAAGATCCAGAGGCGAAGAGAGGAATCACTTACCAGGTACAGTGTTGTTTTGTATCTGATGTATTAGTATTTACAGTTGGATTCTCTCACCTAGAGTAAATTAATATTCATGATGAACACGCCACCATCAGGTCATCTTTTACCAGCAACTGAAAGCTATCCTTTTATACTGTTTTTATG
Organism: Chelidonichthys spinosus; assembly: GCA_029853015.1. Classification (NCBI taxonomy): domain Eukaryota; kingdom Metazoa; phylum Chordata; class Actinopteri; order Perciformes; family Triglidae; genus Chelidonichthys; species Chelidonichthys spinosus. The sequence continues at coordinate 7,379,988 of CM056822.1, read as the reverse complement.
TTCATTCTGTGTCTTTTTAATGTGAAGCACTTGGTGCATGTCATTTCCTTGTTGTAAAGCACCTTGGGCTGCATCTCATGTATGAAAGGTGCTATACAAATAAAGTTTATTATTGCTATACAAATAAAGTTAATTATTATACTGGGCTAACAAAGCTGAACTGATCATCTTATACAGGTTAATAATATATAATAATACTTGAGATGTAAGTCTTGATAGCAGCATGTTTTCTTTGTACAGTACACCCTTGTACAATATCACTTACATTGTCACCTTACAGTAATTACATTACTTCAGAGTTGAACAGTAGGGCATTTGCTCTTATAAAATTAAAAACTAACAGTTTAATTAACTTTATTATAAATACAGGCCCCACAGAAGGAACTCAAATGCAACAAAAGTCAGCACACCTTTCATTACATTTTTATTTTGTTAGTTTTTGTAATTTTTTTCAGCTGCTCTTTGCTGGAGGGGTTGCGCTGCTCTACCTTTCTCTTGTTAAAATACCCCAAAGATGTTTTCACTTTCTCCTTCTTTAGAAACTCTTGATTTATGCAGTGTGCTTTGGGTCGTTATCATGCTGCCAAGAGACTGGGAGTCATGTTGTCAGCCAGTATTTTGGTATATCCACATGCATTCATGGTGCCGTCTATAAATGTCATCTCCCCAACACCTTTTGCACTCATGCAGCCCCACATCATCACACTACCACCTCCGTGCTATGGATTCAATGTGGTAGTCCTGGTCAGGTTTACGCCGGACATGCTGGACCCCATCTGAGCCGAACAAATGTATCTCGCTGTCATCAGACCAAAGAATGTGCTTCCAATATTTATCAGGCTTCTTTTCAAGAGCAAAAACGTGTTTTTTTTTTCTTGGACACCGCCCATAGAGGTTGATGTTATACAATGTCCTTCGCTCTGCCTGAGGTGTCATAGAAACTCAGATTTACCATCCATAACCTCTCTGCCAAGTCTGAAGCACTTGCCCGTCTGTTTTTCAGAACTAGATTATGCATCATGGGATCAATAAAGTATCTATCTATCTTTTCTATTTCGGAGCCACAAAAACAGCTTTAAAAAAAGTTTCCTCACATTGTATTCACTTCATGCATTTACATAATTTCCCAATTAATGTGTCTCTACCAATTCCACAGATGGCCAAGAACAAGGGGCTCACACCAAAGAGGAAGAAGATTGATCGTAATCCCAGAGTCAAGCACAGAGAGAAGTTCAGACGGGCCAAAATCCGCAGAAAGGGCCAGGTTTGTATTAATGAGATTATTTTTCTGTTACACTGTTTGAGTGCATCATAAAGCTTCCGGGAGAAACCGCCCGGTCAATATTGACACGGGGCTTCATATTCACCAGGTGCGTGATGTTCGTCGGGAGGACACGAGATACAGCGGAGAACAGTCTGGTATTCGTGCTGGTGTCAAGAAGAGCGTGAAACTGAAGTAACCAAGCAAGAATCCCAGATATGCTGCAGGGGGAGTCACAGAATTCAAGAAATACCAGTAAATACTTGTAAATGTTTAAAGGCGTGTCATAAAGCATGCTTTTTAAGTTGTCACTAACTGTTTTATAGAAAGACACAATGCAAATAAACATTTTAATAAAATGTTCAAACTTGTATATTGTATATCTGTACAGAGACACCGTAGTAAGAGGCCAGTCTAGAGTACAAAGGTTCGTTTAGTTAGAATTATTACTAATGTTACACAACCATACACCATATATATTAATACACAGCAGAACAGGCAACTATGAATTTAAGCCAAATTCAAGCACAGGATTGTTTAAGGGCAAAGACGCAACTTAAACTCACAAACTCAAACATGCAGTGTAGGTCATTTCTGCTGAGTCAGGAACTTGTCGTGTGCCGATATCAGGTTGCTCACTATCCTCTCCTCTATCTCCACTTCGTTCTTCACATCCTCATCCGTGATGATCAGCTCATCCTGAGTCTCGGGGGTCACCACCATCACATAACCCCGTCTAGAGTCCAGCACGTTGGCCACCACCGCCTGGTGCCTGTAGGTGTTCAGAGCCCGCCGGGCCTTGTCCAACAGGATGGTTGGATCCGTCTCCAGCTTGAAAGATATGACAAACGCTTGAGGTGCCCAGTCCTTTACCAGCGGGGACAGTATCTTGGGAACCATGTTCATGCTGAGCTGAAAGAGGGGGAATTATATTCTCATTAATAACAAGGTTATGAACAGTGGTGCTTGGAGCTAAACTGCTTGCTAAAAAGAAGAGAAAAAAGACCTTGCATGTATTTTTTTTTTCCACTCACTTGAAGAGGTCCATTGGAAGACTGGATTTTGTGTTCAGGCATCTCAGATGCTGGGATATAGAAGTCGGACACGGCAGCAGCCAAGTAAAACATGGCCATGGATCCTAAGTGCAGCACACAGAGTTAGGAACAATATGGTGGAAACTTCATTTTGTAAGTAGCTACTAACTCATACCTATCGTGCTGACGGCCTGTGCTGCTGCTTTGAGTAGATGCAGATATTCTGACAGAGTGTTGAACTCAATAGGGAGAAGGAGTTCGCCCTCTTTCACTTCCTGGTATCTCCTCAACGCTTTGGCAATGTTGGGAAGCACCTGCTGGTTTACCACCACTTCACCGGAGTTACCGGACGCTCCATCTCCTCCTGTGAACTTGAGGGCGTCCAGCATGTTGACGGTGGAGAACATCCGCGTGTAAGGGTAGAGGGAGCGATGCCTGTGCAGGAAGATGACCGCGTAGCCCGAGTCCATGAAATACTCTGCCGAGGAGGCTCCTCGTCTGCCGCTGCTGAAGTTGTCGAGGAAGCGAACGGTGCGGGACTCCAGGGGCACCTTGGTGCCCCCTGATGTGATGAGAACCAGCCTGCGACCTTCTGCCACGTGACGTCTGGCGAAAGCAGCCATCTTCTCTTTGACCTCCTCCACATGGGCGGGCACGGCAAACTCTTCAGCTAACTTGCCATCAATTGAAGATATTCTGGGTTTAGCCATCACCTAGAGAGAGAGAGAGAGAGAGAGAGAGAGAGAGAGAGAGAGAGAGTTCACACTTCATTACAAATTGAAAAATGTCTATTTTTTTAATTAATTAATTAATTTAGTGCACACTGCAGCTGCCCTTAAAAAAAGCATACTTTTGCATGCAATATGTATTAAATCGACTACCAATACTACATGCTAACCATGCTTTACTACACCCATACTACCCTACTATTTAGTATACCCCAAAAAATAGATGTCAAATTAAACTATGCCAAGAAATACTAGGATGTCCCATTTTGCTGTATGCCTTTCTGACGTGTCTGACCAACAATCCTCTGCATGTGAGAGCAAAAGGGTCAGAGTCCAAAAGTAAACTGTCACGACGAAGTAGTTTGTCCCAATTTAATGCATACTACATGCAGTAGTATGTACTCAAAGTAAATACAGTCGTTACAGAGTATTGGTGTACATTTAAAGTCAGAATGTCGGACCTGTGTTTTATTGGAATGTAGAAAAAGGAAGTTGTTAACAAATTAAAAGCCCGATACTAGCTGTTTGCAGACAGGAGCGTGGCTCGATATAAACGTCCATACGGCGTTACGTTACCTGCTGTCAGACAAAAACCGCGACAACAGCCTGCGTGTTTGTTTTATCACAATAGTTTAAAAACTATAAAACTACGGAGAGGCTACTACTTTAGATTCCGTTGTTTCTCGGTCCGTGTCTGCACAACAACTTCTGCACTTCCTGAAACACACGGAGAGAGCTGCCGTTCTTTGGTCTTTATTTATACAGAAGAAACCCGCCAGCGCCCCCAGCGGCCTTCACGGGTACCACCACCAACGCCACCAGGAGTATTTCTCAGTCAGGTGTCATAACGTGCGTCAATTGTTTTTCTCACTTTCTGAAGAGGTGTCAGACTGTATGAAAATCAGCACCAGAGGGGAATTATCTGCAAAAGGGGATCTCTCGAACCGCGCTGACGCATCGAAAAGTGAGGACAGTGAAAGTCACTGCTTTGACACTTGGAGTGTTGTAACTATGCGCGTTCTGAAAGGAGAACATTATTATTTGAATAAATAAACGAAACACGACTAGGTGTGGTTTCCTCTGTTAAGTGTGTCTTCTTTTACCCCTGAAACCTAATACAAATGAATAACTAACTAGCTGAAAATGTTTTTTATTTATTTAAATATAATAAAATATGTTTTAAATATCCTATATCTTTTTACTTTTCTTTAATCCTTGATATATTGATGCCACCTGACAAAGTGCTACATTTATTTTGTGCTTTTCAGCTTTGCTGAACGTCAAATCATTTTGGAGATAAATTACAGGCTGGTGTGGGGGAAACCAGAAAATGTTCTGGTTTAAAAAAACATCCCGGAAGTCATAAACGCTTCTACCTTTTGGTCTCTCAGATAAGCAGCGTCACTGATGTCTGCACAACAACATTAATTCTGTGTGTCGGTCTAAAGAACAGAAGGGCAGGTCAGTAAATGCCTTGATTAAAAATGATTGATAATTTAAAGACTTCTTGAATGCAGTGGCCCTGATCAACCCACAAGAGGCGCTGTTGCCCTGCTAAAGAATAGACATCCACAACACTCCATCATGGCTGCTCTCATTTATAACTGTGAATGTGTAGGAAACTGGTATGTTTACGCACATTTTTATTTTTATGTTGTTTGTTCGCGTTTGTAAAAACGAAACGGCCATTTTACTGAGACACCAACACTTACATAGATTATTTAAGAGTTGGTTTAGGTTTTAATAAACCCATACGTCCTCTGTGTTAGGTCACACTTGGAATTGGACAAGATGCATAAAAAAGTCCAACATAGATAAAAGGTGTATAGCTATATATAGTTTATGATTCATTTGTAATAAATAAATAAAACAAAAACAATAAGAGCTGTGTAGGTTTTATGGAACTTTATTTTTCAGGTCAATTTGTTTTCCAGATGACATTTTTCTGAATAGACAGTTACAATTACAGTTAATAAAAAAACATAAAGTTATCTTTTAAGGCTTCGAAAATAGCACGTTGGAACACTTTGTCATAAAATAATTACTTGAGGTAAGTGCATCCCTATTTATTGTTTCTATATGAAATATTAAACATTATGCTGTACTCACAGCAACTGTGGGGCATTCTACTCCATTCGAAATAATAAATGATTAAGTTTAGAGAAAGAATATTATTTTGGGGGGTATTTTTGTGCAAATAATGTGGAATAAATGTAAAGTTGAATCACAAGCAGCAACAATTAGAGTTATAAATAGCTTATACAGAATATAAAATTAAAATTGGGCCCACTACAATTTTGTGGCAGGAGGGTTATCACTGTCCATGGATGCCCAAACTTTTCTACCAATTATTTAATATCTCTAGAACAAATAAGATGGATATGTGAATCATGGCTATCTTTTATGTTTTCATCTACTTCATGTGTATTAGCTCTTAAACTCATGGTCGACTTCCACTTCTGGAAAAACATTTTTTAACAACCTATTAACATGTATAGACTATAGTATAGTATGTATAAATAGATTACCATCGTGGAAATGAATTTCCCACAATTAGCAAACCCAAAGTTCCTCTTATAAATGGCTTCTAAATGGAAAATTGTAAATGTATAAACCGTTAATAAAGCCTCTATCCACAACGTTCACTTTTTTTTTTTTATGAAAGGCGACATTTTTTCTGCTTTTAGTCTGTGATCCCGTCTCATATCTTGCCTATTTCCACTTTTTCATTTAATAATCCCTAACAAATCACAAACTGATTAGTTGATGAACTGGTTGATTGAAAGGCAAAGCTCGTGTGTGCGGTTGAACCCGCATGCATGCTGTTTCGACTGCGGGTTTGGGAGTTTGACTGCGCGCTAGTTTCTGTGGCGGCAGGGTGGTGGAGTGAGAGAGAGGAGAGAGAGAGAGAGAGAGAGAGAGTGAGAGAGAGAGAGAGAGAGAGGAGAGAGAGAGAGAGAGAGAGAGAGAGAGAGAGAGAGAGAGAGAGAGAGAGTGAGAGAGAACCTTTATGTGCGTCGTCGTCTGTGAAAGTAGTTCCGGGCACTTAACCCAAACTGGGGAGAGTCCCGGATGTTGGCTCGGCCGCTGAGAGAAAGGCGAACGGGAGAAGGCGGAGAGAAGCTGAAGAGGGACGCCACGGCACCGCGGGCACACCGGCGAAGCTACGGCTACGGCGCTTCTTTGCACAGGACGATAACGTCAAGAGCACGGGACACTCCTGCGGAGCCCCCCGCTAGCCGAAGAAGAGGAGGTGGAAGGAAGGGGAGAGGGCAGTTACTCTGAAACTGCCGTCAGGATTACAGAGAGACGCCGTCACAGCAGCTTTCACCCAGAGTAAGTGAGCTACACGGGCATGGAAGTTGAACTAAGGCCCACGAAATGGACGACTTTAACGGGGAAGTGAGCTGCACTGAAGTTCTGGGGATTGAGCCCAGTGAACAGGCCTTGGCAACAAGCTTTCCGCTCGCCGTGGCGGGGCGTGCTGGGGGGTGGAGAAGGGGGGGGACACCTTTTTTTTCTCAGAGAGCCAGTCAGTGTTTCCCCGTGGTCAGTGTTAGTACACCCCGGCCGTGTTGCTGTAACTCTCCTAAGTTGACAGCTCTTGCGTTAGCCTGCTAGCACCGCCGTGCAACCGGTGACAACTGACAGGGCAACTTTGACAGCTAGCTAGCCAGTTTTGGTAGCCAGCTAACTTTAGCTGAACGTTGTCGGCTCTCTCCCCGGCCAGGACTAGCTGTGTGTGTGCGTGTGTGTGTGTTTTCCTCCCATTAGGTGGATATCATGACTTATCCAAGCCCTACAACAGCTATCGTTAGCTAGCTGTTTGGTATGTGAGACGTCGTGTGTCCTGCATTAGGTGTGTGTGCGTGTGTGTGTGCGCGCGCGCGCCCGTGTGTGTGTGTGTGTGTGTGTGTGTGTGTAGAAACCCAGTGTCATTTGGCTTTCCTGCATGCTCTGATGGTATTTGACTCACAGCTGTTGCAGCGTGTTTTCTCGTCTGTCAATCGTCTGTCGCGGCTCGTCAACTCCTACGAAATAATGATCCTCGCGTGTAAAACTAGTCGATTTTTTATGACAAGGCGCAGGTTTTGTCACGTGACTGGACAATCAACAAGTGCAAAGCATGTTTCAGGTGAATTTTCTGTGCGGCTGAATTAATCTCGGGACTGTGTCTTTGCCTCTGGTGGTGGTGTATACACCCCTGTGGATTACCCTGAGATGGCACAGACTGTGTTGCAGTTAAATATTTGGACCTGTGTCCAATACATTTCTCAGGGCATTCTTCTCTTTGATGTTTTAGTTGCTGTGTGTGTGTGTGTGTGTGTGTGTGTGTGTGTGATCGCACAATACTGATTAGTTAAGGCCACTACTTTAAACTAAACAGCTGTGGCATTTGCGTACAGCCATATACAAAACAGTGCCCTTGCTTTACCCTGACGGCCTTTATTAGAGGATGGATGACTGAACTCTTAATTTTGCCCCACTGTCAACTTGTTCAAGTTTTATCAATGATGTCACGTTGTTATCTTAATGATTTAGGTGCAATGGGGGTTGCAAATTAATAGCTGCTCATTATATACTCCCATGTTCCCGAGTTTAGTTTGTCATAAAGCCAGCATAAAAATGTCTAAAACAAAACATTATAAATCCCCCCACACAGAATATCCCAACCCTGCCACTTTCTGCTTCAACTGACAAAGTGCCCATAGCTTTAGTCAGCACCCACAATCAAAGGTCAGACCTGGTTTGCTTCTTAATCACCCATCCTTTAAATAGCAGGCCTACAGCGAGCCGTCTGGATCAAGGCTGTGCGTGTAGCTTTAAAAAGACACATGGTTTTGAGTTTTGATGTTATTCCATCCAGGTAAGCAAGGCTTTATTTATCACATTTTTCTAGAAATAAGTATGAACAGTTGTCAGTCACTGTCTTATTCTGTAAATTATCTGCTGCTGTAATTTATTTAGCTCTCTGAAAGGCTCCATGTGCAGTTTATGTTAATTGGACATTTTTATTGCAGTGTCCCTAGGCTTGGGCTAACAATGCCATTCAGAAAAATTCAGCTTCTTTTAGAATGAGTTTTCTTTTTTGCAAGCCTCAACATAAGTCTTTTGAAACAATTATGTGCAACATACAGCGTTGGAATAATTTGCATAGACAGCGGAAGTTTATTAGCACCGATATTCAGCATTTTTATGGTAATCAGTATTGCTGATAAAGTAATTTCATTTTAAAATACACTACTTTGCCTCTGATGCAACCACAGCCCTAGCTCTCTCGTCCGACGGCAGCACTACCTGCTTTGATATAGTTCAGCCTATCGACGGTGAAGGCTACTGTCCCTCAGACTGGCAGAAGAAGGTATTTGCAGACTGGAGCTGTGTCTGCTCTCGGTAACCTGGCATCGTTTTTTCCTCAAGGTTCAATCTCTTACTTTATTCATTTTTACTTTTCTAAAACTTCAGGGAACTATTTTATTTATTTGTTTGTTCATTTGTTCAACTAGAATAATGCTGCTGATGGCTCCCTACACTGTTTGTGTTCAGGTCATGTGAAGTTCTGTGAATTAATCATATGCTTTAAGGAATTTCAACAAAGTTTTATGTTTAGAGTTTGTGTTATTCTAAATTTGGACACCTTTGACCCTTTTTTTTTACTGTAGAAACATATAGGTTTCAAATAATAATCTGTATTGTATCAGCCGTGAACAAGTCATATCAGTCGACTCCTAAGCGGAAGCGACATTTTGGTGTAGTTTGCTTGCTAGCTGTTACAGAGTAGACTTTGAGTGCAGCCGATGCATGCTTTTTTACAGATTGCGTGCAGAACTATGAATCACGGCACACACGCAGACAAATTTGTTCCTTAGAGCTCAACCCTATCGTCCATTAAATTCTGTTGATTTATAAGAAATGTGGTTTTGTTCATGACTGGAAATGTTGTGCATGCTCAGACCATAATGCTCCTGCTAATAATGCATGTTTTGGTGATTTATAAGTCTTTTTAGTAGTTGTTATTTCCTATTTCAAATCAAATCAAATTGAGCGGAGAGTGACTTTTTATGGATCCCCTTTAAAAAAAAAAAAAATTCAAGGATGTGATAAATGGATTGAATGGTTGTAAAGAAAGTATGGAGAAGATTACACATCTGTTTATTTTCACAGTAACCGTTTGAAAGTGTAAATGGGATGATGTGTTACAGCTTCTCTTTAATGGTGGTTTTAGCCTGCAGTGGTGTTTGAGAAGTCTGCCTAATGGTTTAAAAACACGACAACTGGCTCTTCGAGGCTCTGTTTGCCGGTGTGCATTGTGACAGTAGCATATTCGTCTATCATCTCTAAAGAAAAAATGACTTCGCCATCATCTGTTAAGTGATAGCGTTTAATTTAATAGATTAAATAAAATAGTGACATTATATGGGGCCAATTTAGAGTTGTCAGCAAGCCAATATAGTATAGTGAATTTAGAACGGGTTTCTACTTTTTAAATACTAGCTGCTCATTTGGAATTCAGGAGGTGGCCCGGTGCCTAGCCTCGTCTCACTGAGAGGCTTTTTAATTTCTCCCCTTGTTGAAGTGATTATTCAAATGGCCATCCGTGAGATGCTGTTATCAGACTCCTGGTGGTAGTTGAGCCTGTGGCAACATGAATGCCCATCACAGTCCCTCTCCCCACCACACTGTGTTGTTGGACTACACCCAACAGGTACTCTCTGTAGCAACCCCTATTAGACCTGCCACATCTTACCCCTCAGGCTGAAAACCTATTGTGTTGTGCGATTGGCAGATGGCAATTTATTCATGAGGATGTCTGATATATATATTTTTTTGGCATGGTGTATTGGTGAGGCTGTTGTTCAAAGGCCTCTGTTTAGTATTTTTAGGATGACTTATTTTTGGTCTCAATCCAAAGTGGACTTGTTTGAATTCCTCTCTGCTCTGAAATGTGGAGTTATTTTAGGTTTCTTTCTTTTCACTGCCCATCCTCTTGTCCTTCAGTGCATTTTCACCTTGGATTGGGGGGGAAAAAAAAAACAGGATCTTCTCCTCCTCCCCCCCAACGCTAAGTCGTCCTCTAATGTAACTCAGGCCACATGGACTGGAGCGTTTTTGTGAGAAATTTCTCCCCATACTCTGCTTATAAATCCAGTGTGTGAAGTTCTGCTCTCATGGAAGCCGTGCTGGTGAGCGGGGACTGGCTCAGTCTTCATTAGCGACGCCGTGCATCACTAGAATGCAGATGAGCTATGAAGCCATTCATCTGCTGGAAATGCCTCCCTGATTCCAATTTGAATCTTGTTTGCAGTCACATTGTGTGAGCCCACTTCTCCATGTTAAAGAAGTCTCTTTATGTGAGAGATCAGAGGGGGATAATTGCACTTAAGTGAACCTCATTTAGTGCTGGCCAGAGCAATTACTGTAACTGCAGTTCTCTGAGTTTTTTGGGGCCTAGAGCAGCTGTCATTGAGTCTCTGTAGCTGATGTATCAAATGGCGAATAGAATGACATTGGCATAACATCATGGGAATGGTAGATCCTTGGATGGATTTTAATTAGTTTCTTCAGGTTTTTTGCTTAGTTCCATTTGTTTCCACCGAAGAAAAGCGTAATTAAAAATGACAATTAGAAATGAATTATTTCAGTTATGATTGAAAATAAATTATTCTCAAGGTGCTGTAAGGTGAAAGAAGTCAGTTCTCTTTCTTCAGGCAACCCCACCCCGAGGGCTTGAGGGAGATGTTTTATCATTAATGTTATTCAGGAGCCAAATTTTGAGTTTTGCTCAGCTGGGTGCTTTAATCTATTTTTGCTGTAAATTAATGAATTTTTAAAGAGTCCCTCGCTAGATACGGGTGGATGTGGGAATGCAGCACTGGTTCAGTTTTCAAACAAACCTCTACTCCACCGTCACCCCCCACCCCTTCACTACCCCCCCTCCTCACGGGATGCAGAGAGTGAATTTACTGAAGCACTATACTTTCATTTTTTATTCATCCAGCAATACACTGCCGAGTATTCCTCATCCCACCCCCCTCTCAGTCTATTGAGTTGAATCTGTCAGTGAACTAGTCCTAGCCTATATGGTCCGATTCACATCCTGGGCTGGATGTGGGCATGAATCGGTGAGGGAAGTATGTGATGTTTAATTCAACTGGTTCGCTGCCTAATATTATTGGCACATTTGCTCAGATACATGTTTTTGTCTGAAAGTGTTCGGCCATTTGTTTCCCCAGTATGGCTAATCGGAGCCTTTCTTTCTACAAGGGAACTACTGTAATTCCCCACACCTTTTTGCTTTAGTTTGCTGGGGAAGTTTAGAAAGTGTAGGGGAAAGAGTAGGGTATTGCAGGCTCTTGTATTGCATGGTGGTTTCTGTGACTCATTTCAGCCTTGTGGTAGCAAAAAGACTAATCAAATTTGTGGCAAGGCTATTATGAATGTTCGGCTTGATCTTATCTCTGTGTTAAGTTCAAGTTTATGAACTGGAAGGGGTACATGAACACAAGTGTTTCTATAAAAACAGAATATGTGTTAGGTGGTTTTAGTGTACTAAATGTGCAAACAAAATCAGGGCTTACAAATCCCCTCGATTAAAGGGGAGTTAATGTGGTGCTTAATGACATGTAAAGCAAAAGACTTCCGAGTAAATGCGTTGCTGTCTCATTTGAGATTTTACTTACTCTGGTGCCAATGAGTCTAAATGAATAAGACTGGCTTGACTTTTCAATGCCTTGAAGGATTTGATAATTCATCATATCATATTCTTTGTCCTTGAGTTTTGATAGGCCTTCAGTATCAGTTCATTTCTCTTAAGCTTTTTTTTTTTTGTTCTTTACTCAGTAGAAGCAATTGATATGCTTATATGATTCACACTCTTAGGAGACTTTCAAGCTGTGTGCAGGAAGAGAAGCTTGCTAAGCTGACACAGCTTAAATAATAAGAACAGGGCTTTCATCATAGTTCTTGGTATCTGTTTTTATCATTACAGTGGCTCCTGTGGCAGATACAAAATTCAGTTCCAGGTGAAATGGCAGGATACCACGAGACAGTTTTATTGTAGAAGAAAAGGGGACTTCTCTCAGTTTTGAACGGAAAACATTTTTAAAAATTGTACTGGCTAAACACGGCTTCGTCTACAGATCGGCGGTCACAGATCTGTTGTTTAAGACGGATCATATAAATGGGGCAACTGCCCCTGTACTAAAATCCCAATAGAAAAATGACAAGTAACATTTTCCAAATGTTACCATCAGCTCCCTTCTGTGGCCTGCATGCATTTCATGGCAGTTTAGTGGTGATAGTGGCCATGAAAACGACAAGTGTACAGTCTGCCACAAATCAGATTGATTAAAAAAAAGAATCAGATTGATGATATGATAATCTCACTGCTCTGTGCAGCGGTGCATACGTGTGAGCATAGATGAACACTGGAGATTGTGTGCACTTAACCAGAACTTTAGATCCAGACTCTTGATGGTTGTCTTGTCAGATGACAAAGATTGGTCAGTGATGTTTGGTGGCATAATCTCTTAGAAAGTATTAGTATTTGTAAAAGAAGTGCAATGTGAATAATATTTTGTCCCTCATAGGTTTATTGGCTTATTGCTGTGTCCTGTGTGTGTGTTTGTGTATGTTCGCTGTGCAGCAATGGAATAACAATGAAGAATTTCTCATTTGTTTCAATGCCAATCTGCAGAGAGGAAAGTCAGATAAGGTCAGGTTCAATTAAGTCCACATTCCTAGTAGGGTTAAATAGTGGAGTATATAATGGAGTCTTGAGGATGTAGTTAACTCTTGTATCACTGAAGTTCATCCTTTGCTGACGGTAAACTTGTGGGAGATGGATCTTGTATCATGAAATCATGATACGGGGTGCATTTGTCGATGGTTGATCTGACCTAAAGGCTGTGTGTAGCTTCTCCATTTGTTTTGTGATTTCAGACAACAATAATGTGGGCTGGTCCAGAAATAGCTTCATGTAGAAGTTGGAGACTGTGTGTGATGTGGTGTGTGTGAGGCTCATGATCTGTAGGGGCGAGTGCCAAGTATTGCAGATGTGGTTTTGGTTGGGAAGGAGCTGTGGTGGATCTGTGTGACCCAATGATTTAACACTTCTTCTTCATATGTCTTATGCCTCTCTGCATACTCGGCAGAAATGCACGTCAAAACATCTCTGTTGTCGTGATTTGTCGCTTTTTGTTTCTGCATGAAACCTGATGGATTAGCCTTAAATGTAGTACTTGGAATCTCCATCTGTGATTCAGAAAACCCCGAAGAGAAGCCAAGGATTCTCTCGGTGGAGTTGGAGGAAATGTTGATCTGTGTGGACCAGGAAACGCACACAAATGATGACTCGCTCTTGCCCCATCATCCCCCCCCCCCCACCATTCCTTTTTCTTCCACTCACATAGGCGCTCTCTTGATTATTGATTAATTTAGTGTCCTCACTTCTTTTTCTTTATCTCTCGCTGCACCATACTCTCCTGTGCTCTTCACTTAGAAAACAACACGTCTGTAGAGAATTCAGAAGAATGCATCTTGCTACTCAGATGAGTCATACTTCCTCTGGCCTGCATGCCTCTCCCTCGGTTGGATGAATGAGAGGGCGGAGAGGTTAGCTGGAGGAGGGGCTCGATGGCTGAGGCGACGTGGTTTGTGCCAGTTGCCCAATGTAATTTATACAGTATCAGTGCGTCGGTCACAGAGCAGAGTTGTGCACATCAGTGCTTCCTCAACATGTGGTTGTGGCCGTGTGACTGACGGCTTTCATCAGGCTGAGTCACTGCCTTCAAAAAGTTACCGTTTGGAAATCTAATGCCCAGCTCCGACCCCACACCTCAGCCACTCTGCCAAGGTGCCGAGGCCCTGGGAGAAAAGCCCAGGGCCTCGACTCTGGAGAGAAATGAGACTGCACCTGCAATCTGAGAAATCTGCTTCACTGAGGAAATTTATATAGCGGGATGTAAAGACTGTGGAGGAGTTTTCATACAGTTACTAGGTTTAAATGTTCCTCAGGAGGCCTGACTACAATATATATTTGTGTGTAAATTTATGATGCCATTAAGTGTGTAACACTTATTTTTCTCGTTTTAATTCCCTTCCGCATATAATTTTGCTTGATAATAAAGTGTACCACAAAAAGCACAAGAGTTGTAAGTAAACTTGATTATCTTTTATAATACAAAATGAAAAGATATCAGTATACCATTAGGCCCCTCTCAGCTCTAGCTCCGTCTCTCCCATACCTGCTCTGCTTGGTCCCCAGCCAAAATCTATGACTCACAGGAGACTGAGTGACCTACTTTTAAGTCTTCTAGGAGTGCCAGAAGATCTTTTTTATTTGGAAGACAATACAGTGGGTAGATATAAGTCAATTAAAATGCACTTAATGCACCCATTTTTGAATATAAGCTTCTAAAGGCTGTGTCAGCATGGCAGCAACCTCAGAGGAATCTCTTCATTATCACAAGGAAAGAAGATATGTAGTAAACAGTTTATCTGGTGAGAAGCAAACTGAGTTTAAGGCCACACTGGTTCTCATCAAGCTAATTTAAAAAATATAACTAATTTAAGTGCTCTCATTATCCTGCAATATCTGTGCACTTTTATATTGCACATTCCCAGTGTATCCAGGTTGTCAGAGGTTATGGTCTCTACATGTAGACAAAGCATTTATCTCCATAAATCAGTGAAAGTTGCCTCAAGGCCTAGTCGGTTTGTTTTAGTAATGATTGAGGTTTGGCTGTACTGGGAAGGTAAAGTTTGAACAGTTGCTCTTAAATATTATATGGATTAGGGCAGAAGATAAGTGTTTGGGCACAGATGTTTTTTTTTTCAAATGCATGGTTTTTATAGTTTGTCTACCTCCTGAAAGTAAAGCAAGAATGGGATCAAAGGCCATAGGATCACTCAGATGGTTTTTGATTGGAAAAAGATGCAGCTTTGCAGCAGATGGAATTTCCACTTTAATCGCTAATTGCCGTTTTTTGGTCATGTTGTCTCTCATTGAAGCAGAAACAAGCTGTGCAGCTGAATGCGGCGTCTTGGCTGCTCTTTTCCCTTCTACAAGGCTTAGCTGCTTTGATATGTCAGTTTTGTTTTAGTCTGCCGCCTTCGTCTTGACACGATTGGCCTCGCTCGCGCCGACCTCCTGGAAACCCCCCGGCATGCCCGCCCCAGGGTGTGTGTTCAGTCATTTATTCGGCTTCCTCTAAAAGACTGCCATGTCTTCACTTCCCTCTAGTTTCCCTCCTCTTATTAAGATGCAGAAGGCAGAGCAGCGTTTGGTCTGAAAGGCTTAGTGCTGGGGTGTGGGTGGGTGTGCGGGGGGGTTGGGTGGGTTACTGGTGTGTACAGTGGGGGGTTAGGAAGGGACTTTGAGCATGGGGACTTTAATGACTTAATGTGCACTGTACAGCTTGGCCATATTCCCGCTAAGTTCTGCAGGCAGCTCGTAGTGCTGTGATTTCTGCCTTTTTGTGCGGCTCCTGTCAAGGAAATTCAAATGAAGCAAAGACAAAAGTAGTAATTGGAGAGGAGCAAATGATCAAGTCTTTGGTTAATGCTGATCGCCACTCTGAGTTATGCATGATAACCCTTAATTTAGTCATCCAAAATAACTGTCTTTTTAAAACCACTTTGAGCAAGTGCCACTTTGACCATTACTCTGGCGTTTTGAGTTTCCTTTTTGTTTTAATCAAACATTTTGCTTTCAGTGAAATCCCCATGGTGCCTTTATAAAGCAGAGGCATGAAATTTCTCAGTCCAATAGCACACCTACATAGTCGCCTATATACTATATGTAATCTTTCTGTTACAAAAGCATGCCCTTGTATTTATTGGTTGTGTGGTTTACTATAATATTGCTACCGAACTGAAACAAGAAGCTGGGCTGCAGATCATCGGTGGGGTTACTGGTGCCAGTTCATTTTTGCCGTTTTTGACTGCATCACAAAATCTTGTCGCACCCAAAAATTTGCTATGGAATTAAACAATATTCCCCACAGAACCACACTTCTGTTTGTCCGTCACAGGACATGCAAATCAATTTTGAAGCTGGAACGGGCCTCAACAATGAATATTAAGGCCACGTTTTTAGATGCATTTTTCAGGTAGAGGTCACACACCGTGTTCCACAATGAATACACAAAGAGGAATTAAGTGTCGCATTGTATTGCACACAAAACTAATAACTTAATATTGCTTATTATAAATTGATATGATATAGTTGCAACGTTGCTACTATTGTACCTTGAAGTAGCTGACACATGGCATTAAGGTACAACCAGTAACATTGAAAAAGAAAGTTATGACACTCCCATAGACCTACATTGTAAGAACAGCGTTAGTAATGCATATCATGGAGCAACGAATACTTCCAAACACTAGTTCCAGCATTAAACCCCATTAATTCCTATGCACGCTTGCTGCTCGAAATTGCATTTCTTTTGACATTTTAACACATTAGCTTATCTCTTGTGAATCTTTAATTGAGCCAGCTTAGTTGATATCAAAGAACTTAAGATGAAGTGGCTTGTAGAGATGACCATGCTGGTGGAGCGATGAAGATGCTTGTATAGAGATGACCATGCTGGTGGAGCAATGGAGATGCTTGTATAGAGATGACCATGCTGGTGGAGCGATGAAGATGCTTGTATAGAGATGACCATGCTGGTGGAGCGATGAAGATGCTTGTATAGAGATGACCATGCTGGTGGAGCGATGGAGATGCTTGTATAGAGATGACCATTCTGGTGGAGCGATGGAGATGCTTGTATAGAGATGATCATGCTGGTGGAGCAATGAAGATGCTTGTATAGAGATTACCATGCTGGTGGAGCGATGGAGATGCTTGTAGAGAGATGATCATGCTGGTGGAGCGATGAAGATGCTTGTATAGAGATGACCATGCTGGTGGAGCGATGAAGATGCTTGTATAGAGATGACCATGCTGGTGGAGCGATGAAGATGCTTGTATAGAGATGACCATGCTGGTGGAGCGATGGAGATGCTTGTATAGAGATGACCATTCTGGTGGAGCGATGGAGATGCTTGTATAGAGATGATCATGCTGGTGGAGCAATGAAGATGCTTGTATAGAGATTACCATGCTGGTGGAGCGATGGAGATGCTTGTAGAGAGATGATCATGCTGGTGGAGCGATGGAGATGCTTGTAGAGAGATGATCATGCTGGTGGAGCGATGGAGAGCCTTGTATAGAGATGACCATGCTGGTGGAGCGATGAAGATGCTTGTATAGAGATGACCATGCTGGTGGAGCAATGGAGATGCTTGTATAGAGATGATCATGCTGGTGGAGCGATGAAGATGCTTGTATAGAGATGACCATGCTGGTGGAGCAATGGAGATGCTTGTATAGAGATGATCATGCTGGTGGAGCAATGAAGATGCTTGTATAGAGATTACCATGCTGGTGGAGCGATGGAGATGCTTGTAGAGAGATGATCATGCTGGTGGAGCAATGAAGATGCTTGTATAGAGATTACCATGCTGGTGGAGCGATGGAGATGCTTGTAGAGAGATGATCATGCTGGTGGAGCGATGGAGATGCTTGTAGAGAGATGATCATGCTGGTGGAGCGATGGAGAGCCTTGTATAGAGATGACCATGCTGGTGGAGCAATGAAGATGCTTGTATAGAGATGACCATGCTGGTGGAGCGATGGAGATGCTTGTAGAGATGATTATGTTGTTGGATAGACACTCAACAATGAGCCAAGGTAGAGTAATATTGCATTTTGACATAACTTCAAACTGCACCAAATACATAAAAGAATGGCATCAAGGCATTTATCAATTTCAATTAAGGGCTTTGTTTGGAAATTAGGTTTTCACATTGATTGCCCATTGATTTCCACATCGACTATACTTGTATAAGTGTAGTCGATGTATTAGTCAATGCACATTTTCCGTTATTATTCACCGAAAACCGATGCAAATATACACACTGCTGTGAGTCCTGCCTGAAACTGGACTGAGAGAGCTGGAACTATAGACAGCTACATGACCCATGTGACCACCTGGTGGTGAGATCGCAGGAGTGTCGCAACTCTTTTTCAACAGCACTGGGTACGACTAGCTAAAATAAGTCTGACCTTCATAGAGGTTAGGTGTGTGAGTTCAGAAATGTGTTTCTGATTTGACAGATTTTACTTGTTACACAGGCTTCTCTCTCACTGTGCATTATTTTTGCAATAACAACTTACTTACTATATCTTATATTTTCAAATACAGTACGCTAGTAATACATTTAGGTCATTTAGGTCATTTAGCTGTTTTCTATAAGCTATAAATATATATCTCCACCTATTGCAGTTTTCTCAGAATATGGATCTGAAAGTCTTGGATCAAAAATAACGTCCATGTTCTCATTTTTAATATCTCTTCATTCAGTATGAGTCAGAGTGGACTGAGTAGGATTTTCTGTGTTGATATGATGCAATAAATGCATTTCAAACTGCAAAATTCAGACCGTTCATAGCAGCAGAATGTGTTTGTTGATTTCTATTTCAAGAAAATATGAAAAGGATATAAATAAGTTAAACTTTTTCAAACATTTCCTTTTCTAATGAATAGATCTTTATAGCTTTTAGGCCACCGCGACTCGGTGTTATTTTACTGAAGTGAGGTCAGTGGGGAACAATACATGGCAGGAGCTTGTGTGGTATAGGTGTCTCTGCCCTCCTTTTTCATGGTGACTCATAACACATGATGCACCACTTTCACCAAGGGAGTCATCTTGAACAAAAGCAACTAATTTGAAAGTGAAATATGTATGTTTTTTTTTTTTTTTTTTACCCCTTTTTAGGTTTTGCTCTTTCTTTTTTAGACATTTAGTCATCGCTGACCAAAAAAACTGGCATGAGTTGTGCTCGTGGTAAATTGTGCAGTGTGACAGAGCATGTGGTACCATCAGAACGCGTTACCCTCCTCTACCAACTTAAAGGTCTACTAAAAATTAAGATTATTATTTGAAACAACAATCTCTCTCCAACTGATTTTGACTAAAACATAGTAGAAAATAGTGAAAAGTTAGCCATAACATTTTCCCTGAGGCTTAGGTAATGTTTTCAACTTGCTCTTTTTTTCTGACCAATTGACCAAAACTAAAAGATATTCAACGAGCAGCAAATCTTCAAATTTGAAAAGCTGAAAGCAGGAAGAAAAATACCCCATCATAAACGTCTTAAACCATTAATCCAAATTGTTGGCAGTTATTTCGGTCACTTGACTCATCGCTTGTTCAACTATTTATAATATTAATGTACAAATAAAAAAAAATTGGAACAAAAAAGGTTGACAGATTTTTGTTAAAAGTTATCGCAAATTAAATTAGTATTATATAATCTTATTATGACTAGATGGCTGGATAATTTAGTCATAATATAATTATAAAGAAGGATGGTAGTTGGTATTTCTGAATTATCACCCAGCTGCTGTCTCACAAATGGACTATAATAAAATTCATAAGGACCGGGTGAGAAACCATGACATCCACATAAAAAAAGATGGTCATCATCGGTCTTAGGTATGTGTGAGCTCTCAGTGAGAATGGGGACAGATGGTCCAGTAACATAACTGGTGGTGTCATCCTTCTTAGCTGAGCAGGCCTGATGGGTTATGTGCAAGGAGGGGAGCAATGTGCTGGAAGGTAGTTTTTCAATTTACCTCCTGAATATAGATATATTTAAACTGAATATGGTGAAGTTTATATTATTTCTGGGGTGTTTGTGTGTGTGTGTGTATGTATGTATGTATGTGTGTGTGTATGGCCTGTTTATGAAGCCTGCATTTGTTTGCTGGCTGTGTCTGGGGCCCAAGGTGGAGCTCTTTCTGTCAGATGAGTGAAGCTCTGCAGAGGCAGCCACTGGGAGTTCTGTTTCATCTCCTCTCATACTGCTCTGGAGCAGACATGCAAATCTGCTGTAATGAGTGCTGCCTGTGTGGTGGTGGTGGTGGTGGTAGTAGAAGTGGGAGGGGGGAGAGGGGGGGGGGTGTACTCAGGGATTTAAGGTGGGGCTGAAAAGGTGAGACGCAGACAGTCGAGTCAGATAGCAGAGAACGGAAATTTAAGGGGTTTAGGAGAGGGTTATGTCAGGAGCACCTGGAAGTGACAGGAAGTCTCCCCTCTCAAATCAAACATTCATTAGCCTGCTGTGTCTGCTCTCTTCCCTTCGCTGTTGAAATATTCCAAGTAAAGATGCAAATGGTGCCACGTTAATTAGCCTTATCTTTTACACCAGCAAGACATGGTGTGAAGAAACAACTGTGCATCATCACCACTGTTAGCAAATGTAATGAGGCTTTTGTGTGATTTTCTACTGAAAGTTTAGCATCCTAACACGCTTGTTGTTGATGTAATTCTGAGGTCTGCGAGTGTTTTACACCTTACTATAACAGGGGTCACATGTTAACTTATCCCAGTGATGGAACATTTTGAGTGACAGTATCTTATAATGCAATCATGATCACACCAATAGTTTCAAGATACAATCACATGATTACAATTTTTGTTATCTTTAAACAAGGTTATTCCCTCTCTAGATTCTTCCATAACTAATGATTTATGAATATGGGCCCTGTGATAGACTGGCGTCCTGTCCAGGGTGTACCCTGCC
Source organism: Chelidonichthys spinosus (assembly GCA_029853015.1). Classification (NCBI taxonomy): domain Eukaryota; kingdom Metazoa; phylum Chordata; class Actinopteri; order Perciformes; family Triglidae; genus Chelidonichthys; species Chelidonichthys spinosus. Next base: position 7,359,327 of record CM056822.1, on the reverse strand, counting down.
TTCACCCAATGACAGCGGGGATCGGCTCCAGCCCCCCCGCGACCCTGAATACAGGATAAGCGGTAGACGATGGATGGATGATACATACAGTACTGTGGGTGCTTTGACTGAGTAGCAGCAGCAGGAATATGTCACCTGCCATCCACACTGCAGTTCGTGAAGTGTGTCATAAACCCCATTAGTCTGTGCTGGGCTGTCCAATAGCTGTGCGAATGTGATTTTATTCACTCATAAAGAATTTAATCCCCAGTCGATGTTGGGATGCTTTGGCCTCTGTCTCAATCCAATAATGTAAAGCACTCAAGTCTTTTGATGAGCTCTTTGGATCGATTTAAGGTTAACAGCCACTTCACATAAGCTGAGACCTACAATATGTCATGGGGTCTTTAAATCTTGATGGCTATTCAAGGTGCATAGAAGAAGTTTTTTTTTTTTTAACTCAAAGAGAAAGAAACTATATTCTCCGGGATCTAAATCTCAACAACCAACTCAAGAAATAAAGGATCCTTTCGTTCCACAACATTTCTAGAACCCTGCAGATTAGACACATTTTTAATGGATTAAGAGAATGATCATATTTTTTGTAATGCGTCCAAAGGCGAGGCATCCATCTTCAAAATAGAGTACTTACTTAGGTCTGTTTTTTTTCTTATACAACTCCATTGAAACAATTTAAGTCACAGTTTAATTCTTTTTCCTTTTTGGTTATTTACTCTTTACTTAATTACTTTTTGAAAACTAGTCAATTACACAATTGCTGATCAATAATAAACATGTCTATCTATAGTCCTTCAAACCAAATCAGGCATTTTGGTGTTGAATGTGTAGTGCATTAAGGCTGCAGTGGTGGAGACTGCAGAGGATGCAGTGCTGAAAAGTTGAAACAGAACTTTTGGAGAAACGCAACCTGACGTCACGCTGCAGAGGCCAATTGCATAATCCCGGATCAGACTGGTAGACGTGCACAGGAAGAAGAGCAGTATGAATGATGTTTCACGTGTAGTCACTCAATTTGGCCATGTGAACTAGTTAAAAACCCACTGATTTAAACTGGTGCACATGGGCCTGGGATCCTGGTTAGTTATTGAAAGAATTTTTTTTTTAAGTCATCCATGCAGACTGGCAATCCCTGGCATACCAACAGCATGGCATCACACAATTGGGCCATTTAGGTGACACTCCCACACCGTCACACAATCCTGTGGTAATCACTGCAATGTCTGATTTGGTGTGAGTGCAGCCTAAGTGACTTTTTTTTTTTTTTTTGTTGCTGTCTGACAGAACGCTGTGCACAGTTTTTGTATTCCGAGGCTTGTGCTTGACTTGAAAAGCATATCCAGAACTGCAAACAAACTGGAAAGCAGTACCTTGGGAGCAGAGACTTAGGAATTCAGGAACTGAAGTTGACATTAACTGTCTTAACCAATGTGCATAGCTATTTCACATGTTGGGAGAGAGCTGTTGACCCATTATGTCTAATATGATGCTGGGGAGCAGAATAAAATGTCTGCTGCCCACACAGCTTCTTCATCTTCCTCCAAAGAAATTAGAGCTCCTCAATGGAAACACTGCAGCTTATTTCGCAACAGTCCTACAGTGTCTCCTTCTGCGCTTGCCTCCTGTCTGATGACACGCTCAGATTGCTGCCTGACTGCTTCTTTGCACTGACGGTAGTTCCTCCGTTTCTGACGTGCTGGGCTTTCAGAAGTGCACAGGGTGGCGACGTTAGGGAGTTCCTCTCATGACTAACAGGTTAACGATCACTTATCCTCTCTCATTTTACATTAGGTAATTAAAAAGTTTCCCAAGTGTTCTGATTGGGCTCTAATTTCTTGTAGTTGATGTGACATTTGTAGTTGGATTTAGTACAGTTTAGTGGTGAAAAGGTTATTAATATAATAATTTTCTATACTATTCTTTGTAATGATGCCAAGGACCTTCATAGCGTTTTGCAGGTTGTACCCCAGAGCACAGTCATGATGTGGTACATAGGGATAGGACGATATATAGGATATTATCGTGCAATAATAATGTACCTACTGTTATGATTTTTGAGTGTTAAAATCGATGCAATAATAAGTTGCTTGACAAAAAATTAATCTCCAACTATTTTGATAATTTAAGTATTTTTTAAAGCAAAAATATCAATCTTTCTCAGGTTGCCATGTAATGTAACCAAACTAACTTCATGCATTCTGATTATTTCAAGGCTATGTCTTGTTGTAATGTTGTCATTACTCATATTTTTGCTGTGGTGAACTGGACTATCATGTGTTGTGAGCTAATCTATGATTTATTGCCAAAGTAATACAGGCAGCAAATCCATAATTTGTCTCAAAGCCTTTCTTCAGAGACACGAAAAGCCGAATGCCACTGTGTGTGAGTTGTGGTGGTAAATAATTAAATCCTTTTTTGTATTGTGGCAACGAGTGTGCGATTATTTTTCCTTCACACCTGTACTTTCACTGTGGTCAGCACCTCTCCAACACTGGCTTGCATTCCTCCTACTCTCTCATCATTATGTTTTTCAGTTATCATTACATTTTGTCAGTTCAGTAGTGGAAGCCAAAAACGACTCAAGGCCTACCTCAAGTGTTTTCTGTTTATTATGCTAAATCCTTTTTTGATGACCTATTGGTTCTTGTGAAGCAGCAGCCTTACTGTGATGTATCCACTTTTTTTGCCAGGTTTTTTTTGACTGCAGAGCTTAAACCAACAATGACTGCTGCTACCTGCACCCCCTCATCCACGCCCAGATAAATAGCAACATTGTCTCCAGGAAACCAAATTAATTTAAATTATGTGGAACGGAGCAGGGTGAAGAGAACAGGTACAGACACCAACAGATGTCTGTCATACTGGGCTGTAGAGAGCCTCGGCCTCATGTTTTACTCCACTCTTCTAATCAGCAATCCCTCCCCCGAAATTACCATGGAAGTAATCTAGAGAATGTGCCAAAGGAATTTATCAGCTTGGATAAACACAGACAATTCCTGGTGAATTCCTGGTCATTTCAACAGCTGATTGGTTAGCTTTCATACTGTATTCTGCAGCTCTGCTGAGACTGTTTCTTTTCTGTTCGTTGCACGTCTCCTCAGGTATGTGCAGAGTGTGTTGGTGTGTTGGTGTGTGTGTGCGGGTCTCCTGCACATCATGTGCTTGATAGAGTGATGGAGACACTTGGAGTGCTGTCTGTTTGGCTATAAGTGGTTACAATGTCATAGTAAAGCAGAAGATGGCGCGAGAAGAAAATCTGAAACGGTTAACCTGTGACTTCTAATCTCTCTATTAAAACACATATTCAACAACACATGGTGTTGTGCAACTTCCAATGAAGGCTGCATTATCACTGAGGGGGGAAAGGGCATAGATTTATAGCAGGTGGCCGCCCTCAGCAATATGCCGTGCAAACCTTGATCATAAATTGCTATTTCCTGTGAAGCTTTTGCATTCGGTAGACTTGTTTTAAGCTTTGCGTTTCACATTACAGCTTCACTCATGGAGCTTTGTTTATGTGTTACATGTTAAAAGCAATGCTTTTGCGAGAGTGGGAGTGTATGCACGCTGTCATCAGTGGGCTGTGTTATTATCTGCAGGTACAGTAGGACTCCAGGAGCATTTTAAAGAGCCTATATACGGAGGTGCAGCAAACCAGGGAAATGGGACATGAGAATTCAAAGAGCAGCGCTTCAACAGCTTAATGATATAGAGGCATTCAGCTCAATCAGGCAGTAAACTCTTTAATGTGCTGTTAATTATTTCTGAGAGATTGAATATTGATTAAAAAGCAAAATGGTTTTAATTATAACTCTAGTGCTGTTCTAAATGAAGACGATTTTAGGCTCTACGTGAGATGAACATCTAACAGCTACCCAACCTCAAGCAATATCTGCTCTGTTTGAATTTAGTTTCTTCACTTTGTACTTTCTGGATTGGAAAGTGAGGGTTCTCTCTCCTTGTAACCGGTGTTACAGCTCCAGCTTCAGAACTGCCGATGCTGATCCACTGTTCGAAATTTGAAATTCATGACCCGATTCCTGTTCCATGTAGCAATGCATTGCCCACCGAGGTAATTCCTTTAAATCACGCTTGAATAATTCTAGCATGGTTTCTTTTGTAACACGTCTATGTTGCACTACAAAATGCGGCTCATACTCGGTTGTTTCTCAGAGGGATGACATGGACACGTTTAACTGTGCCACATTATGTCTGAGTCATAGTATACTGTTAATGAAAACCATTGAATATATAAGCTTTTCATTAGACCTAACGTCCTTTTGTAATTCTCATTAGAAATATTTGAACATGCCTGTTACTCAGGGTTCAGATCAGAGCTGTAACTACCTGTGAATTCACAAATTATTTTCACAATTAATCTATTATTTACAATGCTAAATGTCATCCAATCTCTCTCCTGTTTCTATCTGCCCTGTCAATGTAATAAAGGCAACATAGCCTTAAAAATCTTCACACATACTACACACATTTCTAAAGCCTCAAACCCAAAAATATTCAGTTCAAAAGCAGCATATCCTCATGGTTTGAGAAGCTTGAACCATTCAATATTTGGCATTTTTGCGAGGGTGATCAACGATTTCTTTGCTTTAAGTTTCTTTATGGACAACGGACAGCTTTTTTTTTTATCCCAAGCAAACGAACCCTAGCTCCAATTACCTCAATGCCTCGGTCACTGGCTCAGTATCTAACATCCATGTTGAAATGGATATAGTGAATGCAGATGAGGATAAGTCCTCACAATTGCCACCAAAACGCTTGGCCTGGGAGTGCCTTAAGTGGTCCAGTTGTGATTCAGCGGCAGGATCTTGCTGGCTGCCGGGCTGGCATGGAGTCAACCTCCCAGGGGGCGTGTGTTAATGTGGGGCCCCCAGGCCTTGGGGCTGGTGTAATTGGGTTTGCATGGTCTGTGTCAGGGCACCCCTGCCACCTCCGAAAGAAAGGCCACCTCCCAGGCAAGCTGTTGGGGACTGAGACCATCCCCTCCAGATCGCTGCTCTGATTCACTGCAAGCTTATTCAATTACTGGAATGTTGTATATGTTTTTTGTATTGACCTGCAGATTACACAATGAGCTGAAGGCCTTGTGCTTGTGTGTGCACTGCCTCCATCTAGCTAGATCTCTCTCTGTGTACCTTTATCTATATATATTTATATATATATACACACACACATCCAGCCCACCGAACCCACATTAACATGGAAAGAGACTGACTGCTGAGAGCATCTCTCGAATATCTAATATATACCACTGCTGCATCTATTCACATATCTCTCTTGAATTGACTGTGTCAGCATTCAAGGGTCACAAACCCTGTTGGTTGCTTTGTGGCCTCTCCAGACAGCCCGAAGCAGCTCGGTTGATCCACAGCCAACTCCCAGATCGTCCAGTACTCTGATCGGCTGTCCCTCTGCATGGCCAGTCCGCCTGTCTTTCTGTATGTCTGCAGCAGCTGGATGCTTTTTCTCTTCACCACATACTTAGAATACCTCTGTTTGTTTGGCACTGCGTAATAAGACATAGGTGTCTCTCTTGCCTGTTTAAGGTTCAGTGGGTTTAAAAGAACTCAAGGTTTAGCTCTGCTTCGTCGACAGCTCTGTCTCTCCGCAGCGTTTAACTGCCCCTCAGCCACGTTTTCGCTCCCGATTGATTGGCAGAATAATTATGGACTTGATTTGTTCAACCATAGGCGAAGTGGGATTGAGGGAGTCGGGGAGCAGAAAGAGCATGTATACAATTTTTTTTCCTTCGCCTTAAAGAGCGCAGCAGAGGTCTGCATCTTAAAAGCCAACTTTAACACAACATAACACACTAATAACACTGACACATAGATTGCACTGTAAAACATAGACGCTACGAGACATACTGTTAGCAGCGAGGAGGCCCCGGTTGGCACCCGGCTCTGCTGTAGGCTGCAATAAGCTGGACAAAGTGCTCAGCCGTGTGAGCGGTGAAGCGATAATTGACACATCCTAAAAATGCAAGTAAGGACTGGGTTATTAATGCTTTCTTCCTGGGGGTGGTTTCAGCTCAACCATTAAGCCTTTAATTGAGAAGGAAGACTGACATTAAAAGCTGTTGCCTTGGTATTGCCGTTACCCACTTTTTGTTTTTTTTTAATAAAGACGAGGCTTAGGGTAGTTCGCTGCATGATTACAGAGCTCATGTGCAATCACAATTCGCACTGCTATTTTTGTTTCAGAGATCTCAAAAATAACTCCCTAAGTCCTTTGCCTCCAGGGCTGGAAAAAGTGAGGAGTATTCCTTTGACAGAAGGGCAGGTGAGCAGAGTTCCCACCCCTCCCTGTTTATCCCCTTGCAATCGCTAGGAAAACAAGGACTTCGCCTACACTGGATATGAAGCCGTTGATATGGAAGGTATGACCCGGGTTTCGGTCGAGAGTAAAGATGCCAAGGGCTTGTTACCAGGTTACATCACTGTTGTTGTTGTGAGTGCATGTGCCAAATCTTCAGGCATAACAGAGGGAGCACGCTTAGCGATTCCCCTCCCATTTGCCAAGATACCATCAGACTACAGGAAGATTCTTGTCATAATAAACTGTGTGTGTGCGTGTGTGTGAGCAGGTGCATGCTGTCGGAGTGTTACCTGTGATGGATGTATGGACGCTGTAAAAGCATATTAATTGTGTAAATTGCAGATAAGTGCAGGAGAACACTGGTCTGGTACGTCAACAGTCTTGTGTCAGGTATTTGAAGGAAAGTTGTTCTCGAGAGCCAGTTAGGTGTTCTAGGTAGAGAATAAAGTAGGCTCGCTGTAGTGGTGTGTTACATAATAGTATAAATATTTTTTTTTCCAAGAGAGCAAACTGAAAATGGCAAATCACAACCCCCACATAGGGAATAAGGTTAACAATACAAATTATTTTGTTAAATATTAAATCTAAGGAATAAGTATGCATTTTGAGTAACTCACTTCCGCTAGGCGTCCAAAAACATGAAAACAAGCAAGCATTTAGCACTGCCTGTTCCCCTGTCATGAAGTCTTTTTTCTAGAGGTTTTTGGCTAAATGCCTGGAATAAGACATCTAAGGCATTTTTGTCAGTCGCTAACAAGCAGCTAAATTAGACCACAGAGGTTGTCCATCACACCAAACTCATGAACTTTAGTGGTGGTGATGTGAAGTCAATGCGACAATGGTGTAGTTTATTATGTAGCCTAATATTCTATATTTTACAATTGCATTTACTCTTTACTAATGTTGGTGGTTTTCATTAGTGAGGATTATATTTTAATTGGAAATTCTCATTACTCGGAAATAAAGCACATTTTCCAAAAAATGTTGACCTATTCCTTTAATTTAACAGGATTTCCCCAACCTGTTCACCTGAAAAGAGTTAAACTTTTTTAGTCATTTATAAGCATGCTTGCTTTGAAGAGGAGGGGGAATTATGACCGAGAGTACAAGTACTTCTATCTGTTGAGGAGAAAAGCCTTTGTGTTGTTCTCATTGATTGCTGTAGTGAGCACAGAACAAACAACAAATGCCCCTTCCACAGCTTGAACAGGTATCAGATCTGCAAAAACGTCATGAGTAGGCTCACTCATATTAATCAGACATCAATGACACACATAAATCCCCCCCTCCCCCCCACAAATTCACTTTGTCAGGGTTATTGACTTTGCGTTATTAAACAGAAATGACTGATGTATGACCATATTAAGGGTGCATGCGTCTGTTTCACTCTGCTTCTTATCCTGACTAAAATTTCCTGTGGGCTGTCTTGTCCCGTCTTCAAATACTGCACCCTATTGGGGAAAGCACTGCAACCTCATTTTTTCCCCTTGGACTGCAATCAACTCGTAAAACCAGTCCTATTCACCTTTTAGTTTTACATACTTCCCTTTTGTGAGCCTCTTCTACTTCTGCTTCAATCAGTAGTTCCCTGTTTGGAGGATGTTGCGAACCAGAGGGACAGTATGAGTTAGTTTTATTCATTAGACTGAGCATGTGACCACAGGGCAGTGATCTTTTTTTAGTATATTTTGTGGGTAGTTTATCTCAAATCCTGAAACCAGTGTTCTTTAAATTGTTGCTTGTGGCTTTCTAATATTTCTTGTGATTTTAGTTATATGAGATATGAAGTAGGGCTGCACAAAAAATCGTTAAAAAATCGCGATCTCGATTCACACTTACACGTGATCTCATTTCTACACACGGCGATTCTGAAGCATTTTATATCTCGAGCTGCATCACAAATGCTCCTATTTCCTTCCGGATTTTTTGAAGCGCCCCCAAACGCAGCACTGCCGCCCCTCAACCTATGGTAAAGCGTCTTTACGACACGTGATTCAGTGGAGGAAGCCGCCTGCAGTTGAGTGTTTGGAAAGAGTGAAGGTGCGTGTCCACAGGCAGTGGTGTTTCCCCGCGGCCCATTCATTGCGCCGGGCTCGACTCGTCGCCTCGGGAACGCTCGCAAAAATCTTCTAAACTGAATGTTCTCGATCTAAAATAAAGACAGATTCAGCAACCGCATAGCTTATTTCTCGCTTAAAATGTTTTCAGAAACACCTTTCGGTGAACTATTTCCGTGAAATAAGAAAAAGTTTCCAAACGAGCCGCCATGTTGGTCTGCGTGAACTCCGGAGCAGACAGGACAGCTGTGGAAGCGATCGTCCAATCAGGTGCAGCCATGAAGTGTGCGCGTGATTGTATGAAGGAGAGCGCCTGTCAATCATCCTCTAGTGGCAGCACACCAAGCGTGCAATACTTAAAAATGTTTTTTTTTTTTTTTACTTTTGTAAAAATCACTTATCTTCCTGTGATAGAACTACTACTATGCCTCTGCCAAAGCAACAAACGTTTTTTTGTTTTGTTAAAGTTCATCAGTGCAATAAACATTTTGTGGAAAAAATCGTGCAAGAGAATCGTGATCTCAGTTCTAAGCAAAAAAATCGTGATTCACATTTTTTCCAGAATCGTGCAGCCCTAATATGAAGTGATAATAACTGTCTCACATTGATGTTTATGCCTTGGATATCACAACTTCAGATAAAAACAATATACTATGACATAATTTTGATAAAGAACGATTGTTAGATTGGAGATGGATTACAGACTTTAGTAGGTGTCAGGTCTAAGGGGCTTTTCATACCAGACTGCTGTAAAAAGTACATAATGAAGACCAACCCATTGTATTTGATGGAAATACACAGCAGTATCATAAAGTGTAACGTTACTTTTGTTTTTACTTGAACACAGAGTATTTGCAGCAGTAATACTGTCAGAAGATCAGGCATATTCTGAGTCTACTCAGTGAAAGAAGCAGAAGTTATTGTTATATAAAGACATAATCCATTTAAATGTAAATCAGTGAAAGTCGGTATGAAAACACTTTAAATGTGTTTCAATAAATATGAACCCTGTTGCATTTACAATAAAGCATCAGACTACAATCATGCAGATGGCACATCAGGTACTTATCTTTGATTAAATTACCTTAATTAAACCAGTTCTTCAGACTGGTCCTAGAAGGGTGAAAAGGCTTCAGAGCCCCATCACTGCATTTTCCCATACTTAGATTGAAGCAGATTAATATAGCCCGTACAAATTGCATGCCGCACCTGTGTTTAATGATGCGGCTGGCTATGTTTGGTTCCTGCTGGACAATAATATGCAGTGAAATGATAATTAAAATGTGGAACAGTATAATTGCCATCAGGTTTGGGTTGCTGTAGCAAGTTGTACAACTGGTAACATCCCTACCCTAACTGAAGGGAAACGAAAGGATATTCCATCCTTGAATAGGCCTATACTGTGGTGTATTCATTATTTATCAAATTACCAAGCAGAATAACTTGGTAAAATGTTGAACACATGTTCATATTTAATCTCAATTTAATAAATGTTTAATTAAAACCTTAGAATGTGTAAAGAATATATTACATTTAAGTAATTAAGATGTTACAATGGGATAATTTCAGTAAAATGACCCACGTTGATGAAACATCTATGGTTTCTGCATTAGAATGAAATAAAGTGGATGGTTCATGTCATATTATGAAATTTTGAAGACTGTTAAGTGCCATCCATTGTGGCAGTATCCCACTTGAAATATTAATTCTATCCAGGGCAATGTATTGTTAGGGGTACTAAAACTTTTAAGTGCCTGTTAAATACAGTCATAAATTTTGCAATAGCAGAGATGGGAAACAGCACTGACTTTTATGACGCAGTTGCTGACTTGTCATCTCAGTACGTACTTGCTTAACATGATGAAGTTGACGTAATCTGCTGTGTTGTTTCTCAGCTTGTTGCCTCATTGGTGATTATTGAATAAAAGAGGGCCTGACACTTGTATAATAACCGTGCTGTCAGTTTGATTGAGCCACTTCAGACTTAGTCGCTGAGACACAAAACCCAATCGCTGATTTGCTGTCAGTGCTCTGTCGGAAGAGAACTTGGTGAATTAAGATGTTTCAGAAAGTCTTTTCAAATCCTCATTCAGAAAAAAAAGCTTGCCATTAATCCCTGGAGGATAAAGAAACTTTGAGTGTCGAATGGAGAATAAATTTGACCATCGCTTCTCCCTCTCAGCCCTCAGTGCTCCATTCTAAAAAACAAATTAAAATCGAATGAGAGAGAGAGTTTTCCTTTTTTCGGTGGTGACAGTGACGGAGCCCTATTTTCCTCGAGCCAGATCAAAGTGGCTTCATGTGTTTGGGGGGGGCAGTCTGTTCCCTTGGGTTCGTAATCATAGCGCCTGAACTGTCAGACCCCATCGATGCTGACACTGTTCCCACTTTCTGCTCTCTGCCAGGCCTGGTGCCAGCGTCGCGGTGTCCTTCACACCCACCCCTACTGCTTCATCTCCCCTGGCTTTTCTTCTCATCTTTCCCGCCTCCTCAGTACTAACTCTGCTTACCCCCACACCCGTTGGTGAACACACTCAGACAGTCATCCCTGACGTGGCAGCAGGCCGGGGCTTGTCCCTACTCTGACTGTCCCACTGCCTGGCAGGGTAATGAAGGCAGCAGGGGGCCCGCTTTACTGCCTGCCTGTGATGTGCTTCATCATTCCTGCCACAGCCCAAGGTTCTCTAATTAAGACACCGACATGGCCCTGCAGATTATGTAGCAGCTGGATCATTAGCGTAGAGGGTCAAATGGCATACGTCTCTGTGTCGCGGGTGGAGCGCCTTTCATCAACTACTGTCTCTGTCGGCTCACCTGTGGTGGCCACCAGAAGACTCTGCCTGCTTCGTCTTTTATACCCCCATTTGGTTTTGGTGTGAATGGAAACATTAACCTCAAGACCACAAAGAACTAGCTTAACTAATCTGCCAATTATTTTCTGAACTAATTGATTAATCGTTTACTCCACGTCATGTCTACAAATCCTCACTTAAGAGAAGCTGAAACAAAAGGTCATCGAGTATCAAAGAGGTTGAGAATAACATTTTCTTTTCTTAAACCTTTGAGTGGTGCTGCAGATATTCAAATAGATGATAATAGATAGATAAATATTCAACATCAAATTATTTTTATATTTCAATAGGCCACCATTCGAAGAGGAAAATTACAGTCATTAGCAGTGAGTCACCTTTTGCTGCAGTTACAGGGTGGAGATATTTGGTGTATGATTTGTTTGTCTTTTCTGTGATGAGGAACCATTAGGCTGACTCATCTGTCAGTAGTCAGTCAGCAAGTCTGCTCATCTATCAGTCTGCTCATGAATGCAGAAGTTGGAAGAGTTATCTCAAAGGCTTGTTCTCATCCAGGCCTCGGATTAAATTGAACCTCTACTCGTGATTAATATATTGCCAAAGTATGGCTAAATTTGCCGTTTTTGTGTCATTTACATTTACATTTAGGTCATTTAGCAGACGCTTTTTTCCAAAGCGACTTACAATAAGTACATTTGTCAAAAGAAGGAAACCACAACGTATCATTGCCGATGAAGTAAGAGCTAAAAAATAGAACAAGTGTTAGGTCCTCATCTGAGTAAAGTAGTGCTTCAAAAGCAACAGTGCTAAGATCAGAGTGCTATAGGTAGGGTTTTTTTGGGGGGGGGGGGTCGAGGGAGGGTGTTCGTGGGTCATGCTATGTGTCATGCTATTGTTCTTCTCAAAGCTTGGAAGCTAAGACAGAAGTAGCATATTTGGCCACACGTTTTAAATATCACATTATAGAAATGGATTATGCTTGAGAAATTATTCGGACCTTAGGTATTGCTTTTTTTTCTATTAAAAACTTTTATTAAAAAAAAAAAATACAATGGATTCATGCTGCTGTTTTCCACTCATCCACCAATTTTGATTCTCAAAAGATACATTATAGGTGGAGAATGTGGGAATCAAATACTTACAAATGTAAATGCATTTTGCTCAGAAATCTTTGCAGTGCCTGATGAAACCTGGCATTGATTATAAGGGAAGATTTAAAACCAATGCCCCCACCCCAACCCCCCGGATTTGTTTTTTTTACTTCTCAGAGTTCTGTACAGATGTATGAAAAATGCCCTCATCATCTGGCTCTGGCTGTATAGCCTAGCCAAGCCCTGCTGTGAGAGATCAATTGAAAGGGACGACCACAAACTGCTTGTGACCATCTACCACCAAAGCAGTTTGCCCAATTTAAGAATTTGTGTGTGTGTGTGTGTGTGTGTGTGTGTTCTGTAACGTACGTTTGGGATAAATAATAAGAACTTGATATGATTCCATATTTCACAGTGCACACAAATACTATTTTTGAAAGAGATGGTATTTGACCTATTGAGTGCCGTCAGGACTATTTATTCCCAGCCTGACAGCCTGAGTGCATGCTCACACACACACATGCTCACACACACACATGCTCGCACACACACTTGTGCAAGCATGCTTAGTCAAAAGAAAAAATCCCACAATGTGGTGAGGATTCCTCATTCTCCCGCCTGTTCTCCCCCCCCCGGTCAGATTGCCGTGTCATCATGCTCTGATTTCCCCCCCATAGATCCCCTTGTTCACCTACATTTGTAACTTATGGCTTTCTGCTCTGCCCCTCTATTTTAAGACGGGAAGGGCAGTGTGCCGAGAGGGACGGAGAGGCAGGCTGTTGTGGCCTGCGCTCTGCACAGTACGGCCGACACGCACAGGGCCGAGGAAGGTTTGCAAGACGACACTGGCTGGCTTGTTTACGGCAGAGGCTCCGTTTCGGGGAGGAAGGGGAGGAGGCAGGCGAGCTGGCAGACAGGGAAGAGAGGAGAGGGGGTTTACTACCCTTGAGAGTCGGAATTCCTCCTGAGCCATTCCCCCATTTGGCTGGCAGTTGTGAAAACAATTGCCTGGCATTTACTCTCTCTCTCTCTGTGCAGATGGAGTCCCAGCTATGAGTCAGCTTTGAGAGCAGCAAGTGGTGGGCTGCTGCACAGCTAATATAAGCATACTTTACAGAGACACTTGGTTTTAGATGTTGGCCGAACTGAGTTGCTTCCTCGCTCAAATTTCTTTTCGTTCTCTGCAGTGTTGCTGATATGCATGTCTTTTATTGGACTACTGTACTCCTTATAACAAAGAATAGATAGACTAATAAAGCCATGTCTGTTTCCTGTTTCTCCAGAGTTGACCTCCAAAAGACGTCATGCTGATGTCTTGAGCTGAGGAAGACTTCATCCTCGACCTGTCTCTCTTTGCTATTCCACATCTGGTCCCCTCCCCATCAGTCACAGAGCATCAACCACCACTGCCCCCACCTTTTCCTCTACCCCCTCCCCCCCTCCCCCCTCCTGCCCAGCCTGCCGTCAACATGACGTCGGAGCTGGAGAGCAGCCTGACCTCCATGGATTGGCTTCCTCAGCTGACCATGCAGGCGGCCATCCGCAAGGCGGATGCTCAGAATACCCACGGGCCAGGCATGGGCAAGAAGAGTGCCCTACTGGATCCTAACACCACGTTGGACCAGGAGGAGGTACAACAGCACAAAGACGGCAAGCCGCCATACAGCTACGCCAGCCTCATCACGTTTGCCATCAACAGCTCTCCAAAGAAGAAGATGACACTGAGCGAGATCTACCAGTGGATCTGTGATAACTTTCCTTACTACAGGGAGGCAGGCAGTGGCTGGAAGGTGAGAAGAAGAGCCCTTTATTTTAAGCCGATATAGCAGATGTAAAAGTTTATTGCCATCATGATAGAGTTGCCTTTTGGTAATAGTGGGTCTTCTGACTTGAACAGACTTTTTTATGTCAAATATGACACATTATTTTAGAGCTTTTGATATTGGTTTTCCGTTTAGTTTTTTTTTATAGTGGCAGTTGTGCAGTAATTCTTATCAGTTTGACTCCTGGAAATGTTTCTTTGGCTTTATATTTTGTGTGAAGCTGAAGCAGCCTTTGTAGAAGAGTTGAGATTGGTATTCCTTGACTTAAATCATTGTTTTGTGGTCGCAGGGCATTTTAAACAAAGTAAGATGCCATTGGTAATCACCGTTGTCCCTTCTGAGAAAGCTTAGCGAGAAACTACGAGTGCTCCAAATCACACTAAGTGCCTTACTCCTCTGAATGAAAAATGGTGCAGCCCTGAGAGAACCATATGAAGTGTAAAACCCTGGATTAATATTCAGAGAAGTGGCCCCTATCTGTGCGAACACAGACTAAATAGCCCATTCATGGGTGGTATTATTCATTGCAGATGCCTTGATAGGAGAAGGCCATTATGCAGAAGAGAGAGCCAGTGCTGTGTCATCATCTCAAGGAGCCCATGATATACCGAGATGAAGCTATGCTGATTGCCTTTTAAAGGGCCCAGATGGAAATTGATATTAGAATGAGTTTTCCAATCAGTCGACGTTTATTGGAAATAGAATCTTAGGCTCTGCTTTATTGCAGTCAGACAAGATGTATGAAGCCCATTTCCTGGGGCGACAAGATCTGGCGTGTGTACGGACTGCACGGAGGTGTCTGTGTCTGTGTGCGTGTGCATGTGTGTGAGTGTGTGTGTAGGTGAGAGGGAGATGAGAAAGCATGTGTTATTATAAATGGATTGATTTTAGCTTTTGTGGCAAGGCCTTTTGTAAGGAAATGAATTGTTTTACTTTGCAACCTTTGTTTCCTCTTTACCTTCATCATCCCTTATATATAGTTGTCAGCAATGCAGCAGGGTATGTGCTGTCAGTCTGCATGTAGTCCTGCATTGAGGTACAGGCATCCGTATTTTGGAAACGGCATCAAATTAAACCATTCATTGCAACATTTTTCTCTTGACATTGGCACAAGGTGGCAGCAGTATTTTATGCTATTTTATAATGCTGCATTAAGGTGTTTAACAAATCCCATTGCAGAGCAGATAGCTCATTTCTGTATCTGTTAAGATAAGCTGTTATTTCTTCAAATTCAGAGAGCAGCTATGAGGTCATCATCATTAATGTGGGTTGAAGTGGACTTGGTGAAGCCTTGGGCACATCCACAGACTTTATTGCTTGGAACTATGAGGGTGCAACTGACTAGCCAAACTTAAATTACTGTAGATAACACACTTTCATTTGACTCTCAAATGCATAGAGTTTCTATACATTTTAGAGTGGGTGACCTCAGTGGGGAAAAAAACAGTACTGCTGGCAGGGTTGACATTTTCCTCTACCCACTGAGTTACAGTTCAACTGTACATACAGAAAGGACTCCATGGTATTTTTTGGCTTATATGCAGCTGTTTGTGTGCCTTTTTGGTAATTTTTTTTTCAAGTGTGGCTTTATTACAGGTGCTGATTTTAGGATTCCTGTGCTCAGAAGGATATTAAGGATATTGTTTTGTGTACGAAAAACATTTTGAATGCCTACAAATAATAAATGGTGCTTAAAGGAAAACACCACCACATTTCCATACTGAACTATGTTCTGCCCTGATCTTAGACGAGGTGATACATACCTCCCTCTCCTCTGTGCGTGCACTCAATGGCTCTTGCACGCACTCCACGCAGCGCTAATTTGCTAGCATGTAGCTTGGCCCAGTATAACAAGGATAACTATATAATGTATGGCGGAATAACAACTGGAAGCACTTCGACGTCGGCGCAGTAATATCATCACTCCCCTCCCCCTCTTACTTCCGTCATTAGAACCTACGTGACCTGCACGCCGTCGCTCGCACTACCTGTAGTAGTTTGTGCACAGTTGAGGAAGCATCAGGTTGTAGTAAGATAGTTTGTGAACAATCAAACATCATGGTTATAACGTGCATCGTACAGGGTTGTGAAAACAAGCAGAAGGTATATAGTCCCTTCATGTTTTGAGTGATGATATTACTGCACCGACGTCGAAGTGCTTCCAGTTGTTATTCCGCCATACATTATATAGTTATCCTTGTTATCAGCTTAGAAAAATTGCCATATTTCATTTTGTGTAACCAAACTTGGGTCGTGTAACTACTCACGTAACCGTATTTAAATAGGGACAACGTGGAAGTGCTTGGTCGCTTCTAACTTCACCCCCCTTTGGATCCTAAGGAATATACTGGGCCAAGCTACATGCTAGCAAATTAGCGCTGCGTGGAGTGTGCGCAAGAGCCATTGAGTGCACGCACAGAGGAGTGGGAGGTATGTATCTCCTCGTCTAAGATCAGGGCAGAACATAGTTCAGTATGGAAATGCGGTGGTGTTTTCCTTTAATATTTGGAAATGTCATGAAAACCTTCTTTGATGTGGCTAAAATGCAGCTGCTCGACTGTGTTTTGGGGGATTTTTCCTCTATGCAAGTGTCCGTCTCTACAACCTATTTGGTAGCTAACCAGCAAATCAGTTCAATCTTCTTTGGGATTAACTGGGTAGAGCACATTTCCAATATTGGAAGTAAGCGTGCAATTTCGAGCATTGATAGATCATGGAGGATCTTTCCTTTGAAAGCTGCAGTTTTTACTTCTTGTCCTATTTGCTCACACATTCACTATATCCTGATTGTATTCTATTTGACTGAAAGAAATCAGGTTCCCCTGCCCCCTATTAGCCACCCCCAAAGAAAAACAACCAATCAGAGCCAAGAGATTCTAACACATTTGTGAAAATGTGAGATGAAGTGATTGCTGAAAAAGTTTTGAAACTGAGCGTGATTATTCTCACACACTTACTGTTAGGGGTTATTTGCATCAAATTCACTACTTTTTTTCATTACATGAAAGTTCAATCTGTAAAAAATACTCCTTTCTTGTCAGTCCTGAACACATAATGCAAAGTATTCAACATGTTTATCCATTATTACTTCTGCTAAGGGTTTTGGCATTTATAATTATTATTATTATTATTATTATCATTTCTTTATTCCATCAAATGCCGTTTTTTTTAATCCAAAGAGATAAATTCAACAGTCAAATATATAGTAACGTGGAAGTTGAAAGTGTTTCTTCTCAGTGTTAGGCGTAATGTAGAATTGACGTAACTGGAATAATGCCTTGAGTAAAAGTGTAAGTCAGAGAAGTTGTCAGCGTTGGTTGAGATTGACGCTCTTCAAGTACTTTGTAGATTAGTAAAGGCTTGTGTAGCTCAACAGATTCTGACCTAAATGTGGGCTGCAACTGTAGAAATACCCTTATTTAAAAGTGTGAAAAACCACATCACTCTAACCAGGATGCAGTACAACACAGGAAACACTGAACAAGCGGTTTGAAGATGTGCACATACGCTAGAGCCTGCGTCACACTTATTTCTCAGTTCTTGTTAATGGGGTGTTTTCCCTGCCTTATTTTTTTTTCTGAGAATCTAAATAACTGAAATAATGTGTATGCAATGTGAAATTATACAATCTTTTCAGTGTATAAGACATTTGAATGAAATGCAATATGCTGTTTCCCTGCCTGGGGCTTTTGAGCGAGCTCCAGTAGCTTTAGGTTTGTTCCTAATGTTTTGTGTGCTTGAAGCACTTTCACAAACAATCGCACAAATCATATATTCCATCTAAGCCCGTGCAAAAGCTGAAGAAAAATGTCTCTCCCAAACAACAAGAGGTCACAGTCGTGAGTTGTTTTTGGCTATAAAACTCTCAGAGATGCATCTTTGGAAAAGTATCGTGTCCACCTAATTGAAATAGTATAATTCTAGAATATGGATACAGTACTAACCCTTTCCCTAGGCTGTAACCATTGCTATGAATCCACCTATAGTGTGACTGAGTATGCATGTTCGTGTGTGTAATTAGTTGGAAGCAAGCGTGCCTGGGTGGGGTGAATGTAGGTCGGATGTAGTCATTGCTCCTCTGTTCCCCTGGAGATGTCAGTCGCAGGAATTTGGGACTCGAGGCACGCATGCGTCTGTTCTGTATGATAATGCAAGCTGTGCCGGCAAGATGAGACCCGGTAATTCAGGCACCAGCAACTCATTTAATAATCTCAATAGAACTCCATTAGCCCGCGCTTTTAAGAAATATCAATAAGTGCCGTCAATAAAAACGGATAATTCATCAAGGTCAAAGAATGTGAACGCTGTCTTCGAGAGTGCAGAATATGCGCTTGGCATCTATGAGCAAGCAATTAGAGGGTGCTCTTCTTAACACACTCTCCAGCTCTCTGAGGTACTTTTGATTCATATTTTGCAGGTCAGTCTAAGCAGTTCATTGTATGATTCAGCTTGTATACTCTAGCTTCTGTGTCCTTCTGTTCCTTGTATTGCAAGCTTGGCTTATTTGAACATCTGCCTTAAGGATATTTCATATACTAGGATTCCTAAACACAATTCCTCGAAGAGTATGGGGCTTTGCTTGCAGCATTTGTCTACAGTTTAATTCAGTATAATGTTTCTATGTCTTCCTGATTATAATTCATATCCGTTGCTCAGTCCCTTCCATTTCAAAACCATAACGGGTAATGCTAGATGGCCCAGATGACTCCTCTGAGATTAAAAGGAGAGCAGTCCTCTCCTGCTTCAAGGTCAGAAGAATGTGTCCATCTTACCACCATGAGTGCTTCACAAAGATGAGACTTTCCATACTTTGTGAATTTTTAACTTTGGGTCAGTTTCATTATCTAAGAATACATGAGAACATTCATGTAGGAATTTAGTATTGAACCGATTTTAAAATTTTTTGGGGGGGTTTTATGAGTAGTAATTGAATGAATGGAGAAAGAGCTGCATTTGTTTTGCAAGTCTGTTGTCAAGACTACTCAAATCTGCTCTCTCTCTTTGCGGATGCTGTCTTGCGTGTCATGAATGACGAATCAGCAATCCCTCACTTTCGTTACAACTGTTGTGGGGCAATTGTTGCATAAATGATTTTCAGACGCGTGGCTTCAAGACACTTCAAGAAGACCGACGCAGGGGAGGGGATATTCCCCTAACCAACCTCTAAGTGGATGCATCATGACCATAGAGGTTAAATGTTCCATATTGAAGACGTGAGATTTGCATGTCTTTTTTTAAATTATCTTTTTATAAATTAGCTCTAGGTGCAATAAAAAATACTATGAAAGTATCAAAACTCACAATACATGGAGAAATACAAAGTCTGTATTTTGAAGCTGAAACTTTAAACAGCAGTCAAGATTTCTGTACAGATGTGATGTCACAACTTTAAAATATATAGACCATAGAAACCTAAACCTCCTAAATGTGTCCCAGTTTATTTTCATTTGCAGTGTATATGAATGACATCAGCTGGCAAAAATGTAACCTGGAACCAAGCTGTTGCCTAGTAACGTAATTCCATTGAAATGCACTAAAATGGAGCGTTTCACAGAGGGTGAGTGCAGGTATATTCAGACGGAAGGTATGAGGTTTTTTTTTTTTAAACATTAATGCACGTCAACAGTTAAGCTTACCCAGCTAGAACCAACTAGGCACTCCACTGTTTTAATGTCTGAGACCTGGCTCCATCATGGCATCCCGGACCAAGCTGTGCTTGACGGGTGGACTGCAGACAGAGTGCAGGACTCCAATGGGATGAGATGAGATGCAGTCTGTGTTCACAAAATTTGATGGACAATTTTTCCCTGATGTCGAATTGTTTATGTTACAATGCCAGATGAAATATCTGCCCAGGGATTTTTTTGCTGGGGACATTAATCCACTATGTCTTTACAAAGAAAATAGCTGTTTGCAGCTATATTAATGCCCCAAATATCGAAGTTAAAAATGCCGCAGATACAGATACAGATATTTTTTCTTTACATAGCAGAGTATTAGCATTAACATGATTTAAACTCGGATGACAAATTGCCAGAAAATGTGTGAAACCTTTGTGATATAACAAATAACTCTGAAAATGGGCTGTGCAGTCCCTGTTAAGAGAGTATTTGTTGCCAAGCAGTACATAATACAAGATATACATCTGAGCAAATCTGCATTTAACATTTGACTTTATTGGCATCTGCAAATAAATTCACTTTATTCAAATTTACAACAAAATTTAAGCTCTCGGGTGTTATACAATACTGCCTTCATACAGGGTGGGCTAATTTAAGCAAACAGACCTCCCCAATTATTCTTAACAGTATGCAGCGACTCCACCTCTAATCAGGCTGTCAGAAAATATGAGACTCGGCTCAGTCAAAGAAGAAGTGACTGTGTGCAGTTTCTTTTCTCTTATTTTTTTTCTGTTTTAAAAAAATTGTCAGGAACAGTATTGAGTAGAGACTCCACATTTACTCTGATTTCTTGACCTCCGTGCTGATCTCAAACTTTCTCCCAGCTCCTTGCAGGCTCACTTCAGGCAAAGTGTGTAAATTCCCTCTGCGTTTCTTCCAGGTGAAGAATGCCAAACAAAAATCCGGAGCAATTCTCAACCAGTTTAAAAATGCTTGAAATGTTTGCTCTTGAACTTTAACTGTTGAGGAGATTGTTGCCACTGGCATTTATTTACTTTTTTATCTTCCGCACCTGTGTACAGGAAGGAAAATTAGCTGGAAGAGAATGTAGGCTACTGTTGATTGCCTAACAAACATTGAATCTCCCACTGCATTTTCACTGAGACCCATAGCTCTTGCATGATCTTGTTAACAGGGAAATATAGCTTTGCTCTGTAAATCGTCCAGTGTGTGGAGATGGGGCGCAGAGCTGCCTTCTGCAGGGGCTCTGGACCTTGCTTTGATCTCATTATAAAATGCAAATACACAGTACCCTAAACAGATCAAA
Source organism: Chelidonichthys spinosus (assembly GCA_029853015.1). Taxonomy (NCBI): domain Eukaryota; kingdom Metazoa; phylum Chordata; class Actinopteri; order Perciformes; family Triglidae; genus Chelidonichthys; species Chelidonichthys spinosus. The sequence continues at coordinate 7,338,265 of CM056822.1, read as the reverse complement.
GGTTCAACTTCCCATTGGATCTGAGGCTTAATAATAGCAGCCTGGAGCAGTTTTCTATTTTTTAAGAAGCGATTTGGGTAGCTACTGGTCCTCCAGGACATTATTTACTCTAGAGATAATGTTCCTGCTTCTGACTAGTGACTAGCCACAGCTCAGAAAATCCCTGCCCCTGTTGCTTATTTAAATATGATTGGTCAGGTATGAGAATTTGTGCTTCCTGCCCCTATCTCACACCTCAAGCTAAGGTTTGCAGGGCCTGAAATCTGAAAGTGTAAAATTGCTTCGGTGCTCGACTCTCTGATACCTTCATCTACTTTCTAAGCTTGTATCATCATTACACCGTAAAGCAAGCATTTAAATTTTAAGTACTTTGCTGATACTGAATTTTTCAGCAGCACCGAATTATATATTTAGAACTACTCTGTTCCTTTTGTAACCCACACACCACCCCAAGTCAGAAACGATCCTTTTCATGAAGTTCACAAAATTTCACTTTTTCAGTCAAGTGTCATAACCGTGGCTGAGTGGGATGCAGTCTGATGAGTGGTATTTTTGTCTCATCCTGGATTCCTTGTTAATTGTAGAGACAGTAGAAGTGGCTGTGTACTGGCCCGGCGCTTACTTTGTCAGGTGGTGGGAGGGGTAGTGATTCACTCGGCAGCCAGTTTGATCCTGCTGTGAGGTGGGTTCCCGTGTCAGGAAGCTCCAGCCTGGCCACCCGCCCACCAGCCTCACCTTGTACCCGCCTACCGGCGCCCCACCGCTCACGCTCTGGCCCTTAGAGTGGGCGGGGAGAGCAGGCTGGCAGGCCTTGGCACAGATACATTTTGGCAGGAGCTGCTGTCCCCACACTCCACTGAGTGAAGTGCTGACTGCAGTGCAGAACATAAAAGGCCTGAAGCTTCTATTGCTTCCTCTTGTGGCCTGCAGGCCTGTGTAAAGAAGTTGGCGTAAATTTTACTTGAAACTGCGGTCTATTTGACAATCTCCGTGAATCCAAATAAATGTAAAAATATATATGATGTCCATTGTATAATTTGTTGAGAACGAAGTTACATAAGAAGCGGTAAATGGAAGTGGGTTGATGCGGCCCCGTCCAGCTCTCCTGGTGTAACAGCCGGTCTCCTCCATGCTCTTGAGACTGTGCTAGGAGTCACAGCAAACCTTGCAACCTCTTGTATGGATGTGGCATCCTGGAGGAGCTTGACTACCTGTGAACCTGATTTGGCTGCAGGTATCACCTCATGCTTCAAGTAGTGACACTACCAGAACACAACACTAGAGAAGAATCAGTCAGGAAGGATGCGGAGAGAGCAGTTGTCTGTGGCCACCACATGCAAAACCGTTCCCTTTTTTGGGGTTTGTCTCTCTTTTTCCTCTCCATTGCACCTGTCACTTTCATTTGCACCAAAGCAGGTGTTATCCTGTAATGACTAATTGTTCTCTTATTATTTTTGAGCAGTGTTTATATAGCAGCAGGATGGAAACTGTAAAAGGCTGTTCACTATGGTCATCAATTGATTCAGTGAACTTCTTCCTCTGTGATAATGAGATCTGTTGAGGTCGATACCTGATTGAGAGTCTGGGGGACACCACTTGTGCTGCTGCTTTTTTTTTTTTTGTCCTTAATTCTTTCTTAGAATCATTTATAAGCCAGATAACTCTGGGCAATAAGGGGTTGTTGATTTGTTGCAAACATTCGTAGTCACAGCTTCAAGCCTTGGAAAAAATAATTAATATGATTGTTTTGTTGAGACATGCCCTTCAGTTAGTGGTTATGGAGAAATTTGAGAGTTCAAGGCTGCAGTGTAGTCACATCTATTGGATAGCTACTTTTCCTCCTGCTCCCTAGTTAGCAAAAGGCTTGGCATTTGTCTCAGATGGATAGAGGTTTGGATATGAAACTATAGAGTGGACTCAAGTACCTAGTTGACAGGCACTAGTGAGACCTATGAGACTGTTATAACCGGAGAAGAGGTCAGGATCTGTATTCCCATGTCTTTTCCAGAGATATCCCTTCATGTGATCACTGAGATCATCACCTCCAGTAGGCCGTGCCCTTCCTTTGCCACAGATATATAGCCTGAAGTGCAGTCGGGCAAGAAAATCAACCCTGATTAAATCTATGAATTGCAAGGAATTTGAGGCACATTCCACAACGACTCATAACTGGAAAAATCATTAGCTAGTTCTGAGATTCTTCACAGGAGAAGATGAAGGGGCACGGGGAGCTACTCAGAAACTCTTTAGTCATTGTTCTGTGGCTAGAAAGATGTAGACAAAAGCAGTACTTATCTTTCCCTTTATTTTAACTTAGTTTTCCCAGCGATTGGCCTTTTGCCCTCTATTGTTCTTCTACTTGGTTTACTGTCGCATTTGCGTAATGCAGCATATGTACAGTTAGAGCCTCACATTGCTGAGAATCTGTCTGTGAACACTGCCACCCACTCAAAAGAAAGTTTTCAAAACCCTTTCTATGCCACATTATGTGTTCTTTAGGGTGACAATTATAAGTCCAAACAGTCATTTTGACCAAATGATCAACACATTCACAGGTACATTCACATTTATTTTTTTGGATGGCATTGGTGTTTTACAGTTTTCTTCCTCAACTGATTCATAATTGTGAAATCAAGTTAAGATTAATTGTATTGGCTGCCTTCGCTAATCTTCCTCAGGCTGCAAAAAAGGGAGCAGTACACACAAGCTGGGTTGAGTAACATAACTTAATTGCCTCCACTATTTGTCTAATTTCTTTGATATCAGTCAGTTATATAACAGTGTTGTACTCAAACAAGAAAATAACGCACTCGGTGAACTCTTATCTTGTGTTGGAAACATTTTTCGACGCTGCCTCGTCTATCATTTTCCTGTACCTGGACACAACCCCTCGTGTGATATTTTAGAAGCAAATTGACTTTGCAAATCTTTTATCTCAATATCAACTGCTGTTCTCTGTAAATAGTATCATTAATTTGTGCAAACTTGTGTGCAGCCTAACACATTCTGAGCCTCCAGATGCATTAGTTCTGTTTGGTCCGGGGGTAAAATCAAATCCTCCCCTCCAGGAAGCTGCTAATAAGAAGTCAATGTCAGACTGAATAATGGAGTTGTACCATAATGGTCATTCAGTCTGAATATCATACCTTTGTTGACATTAGGATCACAGATGGTGCCTTTAAACATCCTCTTGCGTGTGCACTGATTTTTGCCCTGACAAAGAGGCAGAGAAAAGAGAAAAGTACGCTGCTGAATTCTGCCTGCTATAAATAGAACCCAGTCCTTGGAATCTGCCTTTAACACTGAATCTGCCCTGTTAAATTAATCTAAGCTGGCTCAGCCTGGGTACTGCTGCCAGCCTCATCCTTATATAAAATCTAACATTAGAAAAATAAACAAGGTTGGACTTTTAATTTAGCACAAATCTGATTGATTGATATTTTTTTTCATTTTTATTTCTCTTGGTCTTTTTAAAATGTAATTAATAATATTCATAATTAAGGTAGCCCTGCTCTCCCTGAAGAACGGTTGCCTCCTGTGAAGCATGCAGCTAATTTATCTGCCAGCACTGTAGCGAACACGCAGTGTTTCCTTTTTGGAAATGAAAGGAAAAGAGGCTGCAGGACTAATTAGAGGAGTCTGGAGAAGGATCTTTTAAAAAGTATACAGCAACCAGAGACTGCTGATAGGGTCAAAGGTCTGCAGCTTGACTGAGGTAAGCTCTCTACTGAATATCCACTTAGAGTGACTGGGAGCTTAGCCATCCTGCCTTACATCCAGACCGTAGGTCATTCACATCTGATGGGAATTTTAAAATGGAGAACACTAGCCCTGATGATTGCCATGTTGATGAAATCTGCATGGCAAGTAATTATCTTGGAAATACGTCCGGCCAATGTTGTTCCATTTCATCTTTTGTTTTAATCCACCTTCTCTCTTTCTCAGGCAATTATTTAACCCGTGTCACCTTCTGTGTCAGCTCCCCAAAGCTAATTGCTTCACTCTGCTCTCCACAACCCTTAATTTTTTTCTGGTTCAGTGCGACCGGAGGTATTGTTTTCAGGTTGTCCGTCCATTCATCTGTCCAGTTCATCTCTTGAATGCCTGGAGGGAATTTCTTTCACGTCCACCCTGGCTCAACGATGAAGTAATATGACTTTGGAGTTAAAGGTCAAAATCACTGTGATCACAAGCTCAAAATCACAGTGATGTTAAGCTTCATTCTTTTTTTAAGAATGTTTTTGACTGCCTATCAATAGACGTATTGCAAATAGTTAATAACTCCATTCAATCAGGCAATTTCCCAAAGGCCTTCAAAACTGCAGTCATTAAACCTCTTCTAAAAAAGCGGAGCCTAGATGCCTCTATTATCAACAACTACAGACCAATTTCAAATCTACCCTTCATAAGTAAAATAATTGAGAAAGTTGTCCTCCAACAACTAAATCACTTCCTGGCTTCAACTGGCTGCCACAACAACTTCCAGTCAGGATTTCGACATTTTCATAGCACCGAGACGGCCCTTATTAAAGTTGTAAATGACATCCGTCTTAACACAGACTCTGGCAAAACTTCAATATTAATGCTACTAGACCTCAGTGCTGCATTTGACACTGTCGACCACTCAATACTCTTGGACAGGTTGGAAAACTGGGTGGGGCTCTCAGGCACAGTCTTAAACTGGTTCAAGTCATATCTACAAGATAGGAACTATTTTGTTTCCATTGGCGACTTTGTATCAGAACCTACCAATGTAACGTGTGGAGTCCCCCAAGGTTCAATCTTGGGGCCGACTTTATTCAACATCTACATGCTCCCACTAGGACAAATCATGCAAAATAATAACATTGACCACCATTGCTATGCCGATGACACACAAATCTATGTAGCACTATCACCAAACGACTATCGCCCCATAGATCTTCTGTGCCAGTGCATTGAGCAAGTCAAAGACTGGATGTGCCAAAACTTCCTACAACTAAATGAGGACAAAACTGAGATAATTGTTTTTGGTGCTAAAAAAGAAAGGTTTAAAGTAATTCAACACCTTCACTCTCTGTCCCTGAAAACCTCAACCAAAGCCAGAAATCTTGGGGTTATTATGGATTCTGATTTACATTTCGACAGTCACGTTAAATCAGTAACAAAATCAGCCTACTATCACCTAAAAAATGTAGCAAGACTTAGAGGGCTCATGTCAGCTCAAGACTTAGAAAAACTTGTACATGCCTTTATTACTAGTAGGCTAGACTACTGTAATGGTCTCCTTGCAGGTCTTCCGAAAAAAACTGTCAGGCAGCTACAGCTTGTTCAGAACGCTGCTGCTAGAGTTCTTACAAAGACCAAAAAATGTGAGCACATTACACCAATTCTTAAATCCTTACATTGGCTCCCTGTATGTCAGAGGATTGATTTCAAAATCCTCCTGCTCACATATAAATCACTACATGGTCTAGGACCGAAGTATATCACTGATATGCTCCCACTACATAAGCCCTCTAGACCACTAAGATCTTCTGAGACCAATCTGTTAGTGATTCCCAGAGTAAACAACAATCACGGGAGAGCATCATTTAGTCACTATGCAACAAATGGCTGGAATAAACTTCCTGAAGATGTAAGACTTGCCCCAACTCTGACCACTTTTAAAACTAGACTGAAAACTTTTATGTTCACCATAGCTTTCTGCTAAATCTTTTAATGTCTGCACTGTTTTTAATTATTGCAAATATGTTTTTATTCTATTTTCTTTCTGTAATGCATTTTTAAAATTTTTATTATTTTCTTTTAATTCTTCTATTTTTCTTTTCTTTTTTCTTCTCACTTTGTTTTATGATGTGAAGCACTTTGAGTCTGCCTTGTGTATGAAATGTGCTATACAAATAAAGTTGCCTTGCCTTGCCTAAGCTAAAAATCACTGATGTCAAGCTCAAAATCACTGTGATCTCAAGGTCGAGATCACTGTGATCTCAAGGTCAAAATCACTGTGATCTCAAGCTCAAAATCTCTTTGATCTCAAGGTCAAAATCACTGTGATCTCAAGGTCAAACTCGTGATCTCAAGCTCAAAATCACTGTGATCTCAAATATTCTTCACATTTCTCAAGAATTAATATATGCTATGACACACAAATGTCTCGATAGGATAACATGATGAAGTGACACGGATGGAAACTATAACATGACATGTCGGCAGAGGCATAGAACTGTAGTAATAGTATAAAGGCGAGCAGTCGTGTGTCACTACACAACTCTGCCACTGCCTGCCATTAAATGCTGCTTATTGACAAAGATGTCACCATGGCAGAGGATATAGGGGAAGGGTTTTTTTGTCCTCTGCCTTGTCAGTGAAGCAGGATGGCTGCCTTTTATCCCAGAGAGATATTTGATCATCCTGCTGGTGCGTCCTTAGTGGGGTCAGCCGACTCTGAGAGGGGGACAGTGACACAGCTGTAGCAGCAGAGTGGAACCAGTGATGGATGACGTGCCAGAATGGTCCACGCTGCCTTTCCAGACGCCCGTGTTGACAGGCACGGCTCTAGCATCTCACTTTTGGCATCAGTAGGGCTAATCTCGGGTCAGGCCGGCCACAGATGTGACACGTGAATATCGCTTCTGTAATTGCTCATTTGTCAACGTCACATTCTCGAAGAGCCGATTTCTGCAGCCACGTTACTGAATATAACTCGCTATAATGGACAAAAAAAAAAAAAAAAAAAGAAACTGATGAAATTAGATCCCAGTGCTGGACAACGTAAGCATTTCACACCTTGTTGTCTCATGCAGATTTGCCATAAAGAAGGTCCTTGTGGGATAAATGCATTGCTGTTTTTTAAAGTTTTATTTATCAACTTATGTCTATATGTTTATTATCTATAATATATATTCTTATATATCTTGTTTATTTGGTGGACAGTATTTTAGAAATACAATAAACAAATGTATATGGCAAAGAACCATTTCTACAAATCAATACGATGATTTAGTGTAAATGCCATTCACACATTTTCTTTTTGCTTCCAGCGGCTCCCTTCTTGTAGTATGTAAATTGTTTTGTGTGTAAGTTCATGTATGTGCTCTCAGTGATTAGAATCCCAGCCCTGGCTTCAGCCTGTGCTCCACCAGCCCCAAGGCCACAGCCTCTCCCCACCAGTTAATTGCATCTGAATTAGGCCATTAATGTGGCCGTGTAGAGGGATGAAGGGGTGCACGGAGGTGTCTGGCCTCTTTTGACCACTGCGATGTATTATTAATGGGTCAGCAAGTCTGGCAGCTCTGCATTAACTTGTCTAATGGACTGTACCGTGGCTCTGTGATTTCCTTTCAGAAGGAAATCAAATCTAATACATTACAGAGGGGAAAAAGCTTCTCTTAGGCTTTTTTCCCAGAGATTGTTAGTGAGAGAAGAGCAGTGATTTAAAATGAGATCTTGCTTCTTTCTGGTCCTTTGTGGATTTGCTCCCTGCTGACAGGTTACTGTGGAAATCCAAGGTCACACTGAGTCATCGCCATGTGTCTCTAATGGACATGTACCATGATGTACTTTGCTAATGAAAAGCTAAGTATCGGATCAGATTAATACGGATGATGTCAAATGCCTTATTTTTTTCTACTTGAGTAGTAATAGAGTGTATTCAAGAGCCTGAGGTTGACTGTAGGACATGTAAGGGCGAGTTGCATGACAAGAACCCTAATAGTTACTAACTAAGACTTTTTCTAGCTGATCTTCACTTTTGCTACAGACAGCTCAACCTATTTTAAGGATATACACCCTAGTCATTTTGGAAATAGACTCAACAATACCAGACAAAAGGTGCACTCATGTTGTTTACTTCCATCTGATATTCAAATGTCACATTTTATTCTGATGCTAGAGTTTCTTTAACTACTGTAAATCAACATTTATAGAGCTATAAGAGGTATGTAGCTACAATCTATTATTACTCTATTTGCTTCTAAACAGTCGGCAGTCAGAAAAATATGACTATGCAAAGATCAAAGGTTAAGAAATGCATGTGAGTGTTTATTTATTTGCAGTCTGATGGCAACATACATATTGAGCAGCAGATTAAGCTCTATAATGTTTGTGTCGACATGCAGGAAAAATAAAAGGTCACAACGTCTCGGCAAGACTTGTTCTCCTTTGCATTTTGTCTACCAAACATCACATTTCAAATGTTTGCTATAAAGTCTTAAAATGTGCTCCTTGCTACTCAAAGCATGCAGAGAAAAGAATATACACTGAAGTAGCACACAAAAGGCTTTCTGTGCCGTTGCTTAATTTGTCTAACGCTTAAGTGGACAGTTGGCACTGCCCCGTCACCATTAGTAGCTGCAGTCAGTTCTTCATTGTTAGTGGGCACTGTAGTCAGCAGGCTGCTGTGAGCCATTGTCAGAGGATAGCATCAGAGGCTCTTCTTCTGGCTGATAATTAAGTGGCGTACTGACAAACGGCTTTCATCAGATCCCTCATGTGGAACTGAGAGCATGCGAAGGCTTTCAGGGAGGATAAACCGAGGACGTCACTTTGCCTCCAATCTTTCATGGCCTTGTGCTGCCTCTGCAGTGGAGGAGGAAGGGAGAGACAAAAAGCATCCTGTGTACTGTAGCACAGGAGAAAAGTGTGAGACCGCTCAGAAATCCAGACTCAATTTACAGCACTGTGCCGGGCTGATGTAAGTTGTGATGACCTTTGGTGCTGAGTGCATGAGAATAGATGGACCATCAGAGTTTGAACCAGAGTTCGCTGTTGCAATTATAACCTTGTTTAAACCTAAAATGTCCCGTCACTATTCCCTGTCATCCTCATGAAATCAACGACAGGATCAGTGTGGGTGCTGTTTGCAAAGTCTGCATTTTTAGATTTTAGATGTGGTATATATTATTTGCGTTCGTCTTAAACTGTGCATTGTCTGTATGCTCGGCCGAAGGCGATTGGCTACCTCGCCTTCCCTCGTGAACAGCTTAAGTGGAGTCTAGATCATGGAGGTGAAATCCGATGTTGTGACTTACCAGCAATTACGAGAAGTAGAAAGCCGTTACCATTAAATATGAATACACATTTGAATTTATTAAATTATTTGAGTCACGGAAAGGTCATTGTTATGATTTGAGAGCTGTTATCTTTAAATGTGAGCTACAGTATGTTATTTCGGGTTTTATACAGATGCAGTTTTTCAAGCAAAATACTGATGAAATATTTGTCAGCGGCATCAATAAATTCGGGAAACACAGAGGTGTACTGTCTTAATGACCTTATTTTTCATCCATGCGATGAAATAAAAACAAATGAATTAATAAAATTGTAATATTATTGTGACTCTTAGAGAAGTACTAATAGACCCATTTGATACCGTCCCAGACAATCCTGGCTCACACTTGATTATCAACACTGGCTGTTGCACACTTTTCTATTTGACTTGATTTTAATCCTGCTGTGTTTCAGCCGTTTTGTTCCAGCCTGATCTCTGTGTTGTATTGACTGGTTTACTGTTATCTATCACTCAATCCTACCAACTTCCACGGGGGTTTGTGCCCATCATCATTTCTCCTCAAGTCTTTTTGGTTCATCGCCAATGACAACCATGTTGAAGGTTAAAGATGTTTTTGAAATAATCCACTTAATGGAATAATGCTGCAGTTCTGCACGCTGCATCACATAGTATGGTCAGAACAAGCTGTTTTATCGTGTGCATTTAGGGGCTGAGGAAGAGAGTGAGACAGAGAGGAAGAGGAACAAATATCGGCAAAAGAGAGAGAGCGACAAAGACAGATAGCTCTCTGAAGGACTGGAATCAAATAGGCCTCATATGAGTGGCTCAGGGCTTTTGTTATTGTCTGACCTGCCATTCACTGTTGCATTCAGTGAATTTTCCCCCCCACACCTTTTCAAATCTACAGTGACCGCCTCCCAATTTAAAAGGGGAATGCTCGAATTTCAAACGTAGCATTCAAGCCATGGCTGTAACCTCGGGTGCACCTAGAAAATAATGCAGAAGTTGTGTTTTTCCTTGAATTTCTGCAGGTCCATTCCAAGGTTGGCCTTACAGCAACAAAGCAGGTAGGGAAGGGAATGTGGGTGCATGTGCCTGAGTGAGATTGAGTTCAGAACATTTATATTTGAGCTTTTGGTCTCTAACCCCGTGCTTCTGTTGAAAAGGGAAGATCCTCGGTGTAACATTCATAAACTTCTTTTATGCCACTACAGAACTATGGGGTTTTGTTTTGGCTCCGTCTGTTGTCTAAGCTCTATAGGAGGCAGTATCTGGATTACCCTCGGCAAAATTATTTGGCAGAAGTTGGATTGTTTTGCTTGCTTGGTATCCGAATAAGTGGACTCAATATCTACTGTGTTTGATAACTTTGGTTAACATGTAGTGGAGGGTGGTTTCTATGTGGACAGCTTGGTCTAAAATGACCCTGAGTCTGTTATTGCGTAGTCATCTGTTACCTTGCTTTATTCATCTAGAATAAATATCTGAAGTGGCTTTATTCCCGCGATGAAGCACATTTTGTATCCCCAGCCTGCCTAGTCTGTACTCATTCCTGCAGTTTGACTGTAGCTTGGGTCTGGAAAACAATATACCTGTGGAGGCTGATGCAAACCGGTGACCTCAGTTGTCATCTCAATTGGCTCCCCCGTAGTGGCAGGTAAACCTTGACAGCTTTGTTTGTTCTTTGTGTTTATTTTTCTAAATTATAGCTTTTTAACACTCAATAATAAATGAAGCATTACACTATTGAAAATGTCCTGGGAGGTTTTTTTTTTTTGTTTTTGCTGCCGTCACTGTTCTCTCTTCTCTTGATAACATGTTCTTTTTGAGTCCACACCACATGTAATCGCTTATCAAGCTAATTTCTTTCTTGCATGTATTGCCCTCATTATATGAGGCTGCCAGTGAAAAATGGGTTTAATTTAGGAAAATGCTCACTGTTGGGAAGGGGGGGAGAAAAATACAATTTCCCCATAGTGTCATCTCCTACTGAACAAGTAGCTGTTGAGTTCTAATTACTATAATACCTCATTGTGCTGAACCAGATGACCTGCACCTTGATAGCAAAAGTTAGCGATCATTTTGATTTTACTTGATTGCTCATTTTCTTTTGTCATTGCATTTTTGGACATAGACAAAGAGCGCTCCTCGTACGGAAAAACAGGTTATTTTCTTTATGACAGATTTCACCTTGGCATGTATTTTTTTTTTTTTTTTTTGAGGCAGGCCAGCAAACGGTTTATGTTTTATTAAAACTACATACAAGTCAGTAAAGATCAGAGACTACAGGGTTTAAAACCTAGCATGCCAACACATAACTACTAGATGCCAAGGGAGGCAGATCAAATGCCTTTTGAAGATGGTTGGAAAAAATCAAGTTGAAAATCGTTATAGTTGACTTCATTTGTATTTGAGTGTGGGCTTCGGGTCTCGAGGTAGCTACGCTAGATGAGAGAGAGCTTTGTGGTGTGTGTTGGCAGACGTCTTGAGTCTGACAGTATGGTGTCGGTGGGGGTGGGGTCACTGCAGTCAATGAAGCTTAAGTAGTGCTAAATGGAATTAAAACGGTCTTTACTAGGTGTTTAATGTAATTATTTGTGTCGTTAAAGCCCAGGAAAATCGCCCTTACCTACTTTACGTTGTCATGATTTTCATGTGTATATTGTGAACGCATGTCAGATATCAGGAGGTGAAGTATACAGCATCCTGTCTCCTCTTTGTCACACAGCAAGTTTTCATCCAGTCAGAAGAGCCTCGTTCTAATGGCCTTAGGGTCACCACTCTTTTTTACAGCTAACGGTATTAAATCATCTTGTGATTGCACCTGGACGAACTTACCTTTCTCTACCTGTGTGTATGTGTGTCCGATAAAACATGTTTATAAAAAAAAAAAAAGAAGAAGAAAAAAAAAAGAATCCGTGCCTGGCTGAGCGAATGCTGTGTATCCCACATGCCTTCCCACACCCACTACAAATAGACAGCGAAGGTGCTACATTCCATGGCCTCAGTGCAGATCCCCGAGGCTGAGGAGTATGTTCTGTGTTGGTGGGCATGTCACAGGGTCCATATAAAATAACAAAGGCCTAAAAATACAGTTTTGTGTGTGTGTGTGTGTGTGTGTGTGTGTGTGTGTGTGTGTGTGTGTGTGTGTGTGTGTGTGTGTGTGTGTGTGTGTGTGTGTGTGTGTACACTCAGTTCTTACCATGCCTCACTGTCACCCCTTTCTTTTAGAGTTTTCGTCTCTGGTCGTCTCAGACATTTCTCATGGAAGTGTGCGTATAATGCAGCAGAAATCAGTCCTAAAACTTCTCACTCTGCCCTTATCAATGGGTTTTTTGGGGGAGAGAGGGGGTCGAACCCTGAGCCGCTGCAGTAAGAACTCAGCCTCACAATACACGGCTCCAACTCACCATTTATAATTGATTCATTCATTGATTTATATTGATTTAGAATTAATTATCTTCAGAAGTGATCTTTTTTTAATATGAAAATGGTGAAAAATGACATAATCATAATTTACTCAAATCTAATGTGACCTATTCAAATTGTTTTTAACTACCAGTCTGAGAAGCTAAAACCATTTTTTTTTAATGTATTGTTTAAAATATACATACATTATTAATCAATTACCCTATTAGAGTTGCTTACAATTTTCTAACAAAATCTAGTATTATAAAAAAAAAGATGCTGTATTTTTCTAGCATGCAGCAGGACATACTTAGTCATTTTAGACTGTCTTCCTCCCTGGCATAAAATACTTTTAAAACAGTGATGAAATTTTCACTTCCACCTACTTGCATGCCACCCTTTTTAGATATACATATGCTCCATCTTCATTACCTAGGCCTAAGGTCTTCCTGTCTTTCTTTCCATTTGTTTTTGCTGTTGTTTCACTTGTTCATTCACTTGCTCAACTCACCCACTCAATGAACAGTTCTTTCTCTTCTCCATCTCATCATTCATCCAGCCAACAGATCACATTTCTGTATTTTTCAAACGGATCTGAAACCTCAATCTCGGCAGGGGTTGAAGTTTTTTTAATATATATATATATATATATATATATATATATATATATATATATATATATATATATATATATATATATATATATATATATATATATATATATATATATATATATATATATATATATATATATCCCTCCATCCTTCAGGCTTGTTGACTGGTCAAATAGAAGTTGAGGTCCTGTCCTCCAAGCCATGTCACCAGCGATGTTTGGATCTTCTGATTCGTCATTCTCCTCTGTACGGGCTCTTCATACAATATATTAGATGTGGCAGACCTGTACAATGCTTTTACATGGCTGTTTTTCAGTCTAAAAGCCATGTGGTACATTCTGTCTTCTATTTCATTGTAAATGTGAAAAGAAGGTTCTCCTTTTGCTTCTCTCCCCAGATCTGCTTTTTACTGGGAATTTGAATTCATGAATTTCATCTCAAGAATTATTTTTGGTTGTCTTAATGAGCAGCTCCCGCAGCGGAGGTCATTGCAACGTTTAACCACCGGTTCCTGACACCGTACACCACTGCCTATTTCCCCCACACACTGCACTAGGGAGAACCCTTTGATCACAAAGACGGCAAATCCAGCAGCATTTAAGTTCTCCTTAATTTGGAGTTATATTTGAGCAGTTTAAGAGCACCTCTAGGTCATCAGACTGTCAGGAATGTTTCAAATAAAGTCATACCTCTTCTCCCAAGCCTACGACCTCCCCTACCCATAGCCGGTCTCTCCATCACCTCGCTCATTAACGTCTCACTGTCTCTCCCTCGTCTCCCCCTGTATGTCTCTACCCTGTTTCTTTTTGTGTCCCTTGTAAGCGTCTTTGGGTCATTGAAAAGCGCTATATAAATTATATGAATTATTATTATTATTATTATTGGTGAGAGCCCACCTTTTTTAGCGTTGTCTTGAGGCATAATGTTGCAGGAAGATGGTGTGCATGTGGAAAGCCACAACCAACGGGGGCATTGATTTATACATGCTGGACCACCCTGGAACCTCAGTTGCTGGTGTTCGTCCCTATGTCATACCCGGTATGTGCATACGTGTGTCTGTCCCAGCATGCCATGTTCCCTCCCTTGGGTCCCTAACCATGTGCACAGGGTGCCTCCTCCTCCCCAGCTGTGAGGAGCAGGGCTCTGACACGGCCTGTCCCTTTAGCTCACTCTGAACGTTTGACACGCTGAGCGCAGAGGTCAGCCTGACCTACTTTCCCCTGGCGGCCCTTCTGCTGAGCTACAGTGCTCTCCAGCAGCAGGGGGGTGGCGGTTGGGGGGCAGTGAGGGCGGAGCTGCTTACGCCTCCACTGCTGTCCTGGTGTGTTAAATCACAGCCATTTGTTAGGAGACACGTACCAGTGTGTGTGTGTGTGTGTGTTTTTTTTTAGGTGTGTAGGAGGCATCCCACATATACAGACAGACATACACGCACACCAAAGCTTGTGCTGAGGCTGGATATGAAGGGCTCTGTGGGGGTTGCAGGTAGATGCTGGGCAGCACTTGGGCAGGACCCCTGCAGTGAGCTTTGTCTGACTCACTTTGTGTATCACTGTTCACACCCTCTGACCTCCTCCACCTACTTAATGTCCCTCTGTACTTTAGTGCCACTTATAGACTAATGCACAACTTATATCCTTCTGTCTTAAAGCAAATATTTAGTACTCACATATACATAATTTGTAAATCTGTGGCGCAAGTGCTCAAATGCTGACATATTGTTTATATGCACAATGGTAATTTGCCTTAATTTTTCATCAGCCTATCCTCGTTTCGCTCCCTTTCCTTCTACTCAGCAAATACACTGTGATCTATCAAATGCAGCGACTGTCGCTGTCGGCGCGTTTTCTTTTTTTTTCTTTCCCTGCTGCCGTTGTAATATGTAATATTTGAAAGTCCCCCTTGTGTTCTGGTTCATCTCTTTGCCCACAAATGACCCACAGCCTGTTAGTTTCACACCACAAATGTGTCTAAAGCAGTGGAAAGAGTTTGTCTGACACGGTAGGGGACGTCGCGGCGCAGGGCCTGTCAGGAGGAGAAGAGAGCAGGCAGGCAGAGTTCATTAAAAAGTAAACTTCTAATGTAGCGGCAGGCCTTGACTGCTTTGCGGTATCAATGATTTAGGCCCAGCAGAAGGCCCTTAATGGATAGAGCCACCTCTCTGTGCAAGTTCAGCGGCTTCTATCTGCCTTGCATCAAGTGAAACACACGTACTGAGGCTGTGAAGGGAAAATGGTTTTAAGTACTTAAGTGTGCATGGCATAACGGCTCCCATCACACTCCCTCCCGCTCAGACACTATGTCTCAGGGTTTTAAAGTAGCATAGTATCTGGCTGAGTTGAGAGCCTCTTATCTGTTTGTCACCATCCACTATGCATGATCACATTGTGTGTCTACATTGTTTTAATCATCGTAAAGTCGAACTGCAACAAGGCCGGGGACAGAGTGTGGCTTAAAGGACAAGGCCTGTGAAATGTTGCTGTCACTCCAGCCTGTGTAAAGCATTTGGGCTGGGCCTTGGACGAGGACTATAAGCCTCAGGGCAGGATTTTTAGTCATCTTTATGGGTACTCAACGTTGGGTACCCACAACACTAAGTCCCTTACTCCTGTACTCGTCCACACTGTTACTTTGCCTGTCTTATAGCATTTGGATGCCTGTGTGAATTCTACGCGCCTTTTTAGATCTGATTCAGATTAGCGTTTTCTGTGTCATATTATTGCACACTTCTCACTCGGAGGGAAAGTGGCTATCTTGTGGTTGGATTACTTTCAGACCACATAGAGGAGACGTACATAAAGAGTTCTGATCGCAGTGCAAGCACGAGTGCTTCTGTATCTAGTTTTGAAGATCTGATAGCAGTGTGACCAAAATATTATAAAAAAAGACCTTTCCATGCATCTGTTCTGGTGTGTAACATCGACTGTAATGGTCAATAATGGCTTGTGTGCTTGTGGTAATACTTTGAATAAGTTAAACTAGAGCTAAATCAAGTATTTAATGAAGAGTCAATCAACAGTAAATTCATTAATTGCTAATTAATTTCAACTTGGTGTTTCAAGCAAATTTGATGATGAATGTTAGAATTTTGCACTTTTCTGTATTTTGTGTTCAGATAGACATTTTAAGGTCTGACCTTTCTCAGAACTTGTGATGGGTATTTCCTACTCTCTTTTTTGACACGTCATAGAGTAGAATAAATAATAATAATAATAATACCGGTATGCAGATTTATTGACGATGAACGTAATCTCTAGAAAAATGATTCCTGATAATCTTGTGTGTAGGCGAGGTGACTTGTGAGAATCTGTCCCTCTTATTACCCCGTCTATTGTATGCTGTGCTGTTCTCTCTGTGTTTGTATGGTTAAAATGTTCTTAGTTCAGGAATGTGGGTGATACTCACACTTGAAGTTGTGGTACTGAGGAGTAGTGGATTGTGATTAAGCTGTGAGGTTCCATTGGACTTTTTTTCCCCCACCCCTACAACTTTTATACATTACATTCATTTTTGCAGACACTTGTCCAAAGCGACTCATACATTTCAAACAATAAATTCAACCTTGATAAGAACAAGAGTGAGCTGTCATCAGACATTTAAGTGCAACTCTATTAAACAACTAAAAGCATGTTCGGTGCTGCAGTATAAGTGCATAGCACAATAAGTAAGTACTAGCATGATGTGTCAAGGTGTAGTCTGAAACGTCTGGTTTTCAGCCCACTGTAGAATAAGGACTGTGACTCTGCCGTGCTGACTTCGGTGAGCACTTTATTCTACCACCTCACACCTCACTCAGGACTAGAAGAAAGTAAAGCTTTTGACTCAGATGAGTGAGTACAGGGGCCATTGTGCTCCTTTGTGCAGTGGGTGCACCAAAGTGCAGGGTTTGACCGTGGTTTGGAGGTTCAAAGGGAGGAGCAGTTCCCTTCCCTGCCCTGCAGGCTAGCACCAGAGTTTTAAACTCGACGCGAGCTGCAACAGAGAACCCATGCCTTGAACAATTTTTGCAGGATCCATTGTAGCATGCGGTTCTTTGTGAAGGAGCAAACAGAAGACTTTGTACAACCTTCCTTCAAGCCTACGGGGATAAACATCCCATCCTGATACTCAAAAGATGGATTTTGGGTTGAGTTTCACTTTCATAAAATATTCCCTCCTGGCCTAAGAACAGAATTGTTCTGACTCTGGTGCCAGTCCCCCCCCCTACATTTTCTGCTGGAGAACAGTTTTGCATTGGCATTTTTAGAGGGATTTAACCAGAAGGATTGACAGCATTACAACGAGGCTGTCATTATCATCCCTCCTGTGGTATAATTGCCTATAATACTGTTGAATAAGCAGCTCCTATCTTTTGCACTCGGGAGTCTCTCTGTCTCTCTCTCTCTCTACTTATCTTCTGCATCCGTTGAACTCATCAGAGAATCCTACAGCTTTTTAGTGTGGCCATCTGTCAATACCACTCCATAAAGTGGAGTGGAGAAACGTGTGCATCTATTGGCTCTTGTAAGCACAGAGCTGGCCTGCTTCCAGCTGGTTCTGATAGCCTTGCTGTAGCTGGTTAACCCAGGGCTGGAGCATTGCTCTCCAGCCCTTGTGGCTACTTCAGCCCACCTCGCCTCCCCAATCAGGCAGCTGGATGAACCTCCCTCTTCACTGCTTTGGAGTAGCTTGTAACACTGTAATGAGTTAACTTTCAGAATGATCTACATAATTTATTTCCTCCCCCCACAGGAGCTTGCTGAAGCATTAATTAATATCAGGCCCTGGTATCAGCAACCGTCCCAGTGTGGGATTCCTTCTGGCTCTTATAGTTGGCACCTGAGGAATTCGATATGTTGCGCAACTGGAATGCAGTTTGTTGTACATTGATGAAAGACATCCTGGTAGCTTTTTACACAGATTGAGATGCAGGACAGATCTCCTGCTGGCCTTGATGACATGAGCTGTGATTAAACCTAAATGGTACATGCCAACAAGTAGTATGCCCTTGTTGCTGCTGCTAGTGATGTTCTCCGCACAGTACTGGAGACTTGTTTGTGTGATTTTAATTGTGTGATTCTTTTTTTTCACATGTGTTTACTCACTTCGCCACTTTTCTCTCTCTGTCTGTTTCCCCCCAACAGAACTCAATACGGCACAATCTGTCATTGAACAAGTGTTTTCTCAAAGTGCCTCGCTCCAAAGATGACCCAGGAAAGGTGAGACTTTTAAAACGTGAATTTAATATGAACTGAAGAAGAAGCCACACAATTATGAAAAGAAATAAAAATATAAATCAACAAATATTTTTGGTTTCTCAGCTGTCAGAATTGACAGGCGCCACATTTCTATGGTGTGTATCATGCTATCTCTGGTAGAAAAATGTTACCTTTGAATGGCTGCCAAGACCCTGGCAGTCTGCAAAATGCATGGCATTCTCATAATCTATTATGAACCTCTCACCCCCATTGAATTGCATTACAATTGTAAGGAGAGACTAGTTTGTTGGACCAGCACAGATGTGGGTGATGGGGGATCAAAGACTGGTGGAGATGGGTCTGTAACAATGTGGAAGTAAAAGGTCTCATTATAAAAGAGTGTGTGTGTGTGTGTGTGGGCAAGAGGCATGGGTTGATATGAAAATTTAATGTCACAATTATCCTGGCCAAAATAGTTCATGATGATATCCCGATCATCATAAAAATAAGCATAATGCCCTTCAAATGGCACTAAAACCTTAGTTTTTACATAGTTACCTTACATTAAGCTAAGGAAGAAATATTTTTTATTGCGACACAGATGGGACACACATCTGTTTTAGTGATCATTGTTTTTAGTGAAAAACAAACAATCAAACATTATTAAATTAGGTTATCATAAATCTTTAGATCCCCCAGCATAAATAAATTATAAATAAATTAAAAATGGTAACATTTTCTACATGATTCCTGTATTTTTTTCAATCAGGCTGTTTTTCTACTGAGCAGTTATCTCTCTCTCCTATTTATCACTCTTCCATGATAGCAAACATCTTTTTGAAGTAATTTGTGAGGATATTCATGATTATCCAGATAATGGAAATGCCCCACGATCAACTAATTGACTTATAAAACCGTATGTATTTAAATTTCTTTATTAGGAATAACCCCTTGATATGAACCCATCTCATTTTCAAGGGGGTCCTTAAAAACATAAAGTACAATAACAACATATTAAGAACATATTTCTTGTATGATATATATATATTTATATCCTGCCCTCTACACGCCCACATTCAACCATGAATGGTCAATGCAAAGAACGTCCTGAATGTTGATGCATATAAATGGGCCTGCAGATCAGAGGTTCTTTAGTCAGTAATGCAGCACATTATTTGTGTCATTGCGGTACTTTACACATTTTCAGCAATCGGACTAATGCTTCACAACTTGCCAAATTGAACGTGACAATCAGTTGTATCCACCACCCCGGGATATCATTCAAATGTGGAAGTTTGATCAGTGAACACAATTTAGTTATTTGTTAATTTATGTTTTGTTATGGTGAACCTTGCCTGCATTATGATTAAGACTGATAATAAGGATATGGAGTGTATTGACTGTGAGAGCTGTCACTTTATTTCCAGACCTTGCTAATTTATGTTATCCACCATGCAAGTGTTGAAGCTGTGCCGGGTGAGGTGACTGGAGAAGGCAGAGCGTGTTTGGCGCACTGCAGCCGCAGATGCTTTCACTGCCGCGATTTTATACTCAAACGATATCAAAACTCGAATCATACTTGGTGATATTTGCACAGTTATAGAATATATTACTAAACTTGATGCTCTGTTCTGCAGTTATTTAATGCTATTTGATGTAATCTTGGAATTCTACAGCCGATTATAATTTCATCAGTTAGTAACCATACAACCGGCCCTCTCGGGTGCTGGTGGTGGTGAGACAGCGCTGATGAAATATTGAGCAGACTCTGATTTAAGATCTGATTTGGCTTGTATTTTTTCCAAATGAAAGGTGCTTATGGAGTAGTTATAGCACAAGCACAAATAACACTGCTGTTTGATATGAAGTAAAGTTAAACAAGCAAAATACACCATTAATATAGCTGGAAACAACTGTTAGCTATGTATTAAGATATATTGGAGAAATATATACCTGAGCGGAGAATGAAGTCACTCTCTCTGTGTGTTGTTATCTGAGCTTCTCATTGCTTTGTTGACATAGCTGGGCCAGGCGCACATGGTTTTAGCGCATGTTTGTGCATGAGCGTGTCCCACTGGCTAGCTCACAGCTGCCGCTCTGCACTGCTCTCGCAGCGGTTACAGCTGATGATGCTGTCGCAACCGACATAGCGTTGCAAAGGCATAGCACCCAGCCTCCGGTTCCCACCACGTATACACTGTTTGCCGTAATTTGTACTGTTAGTGCTTTAAGCACTGTTAGCATCACAATTTTGAGAGCCATTGTGAGGCAATCAAAATGCCCCCAATCTCATAGTTTGCACCTTTAAATGTGTGAGAGGCACCATCATATAATCTGGTTTCAATTCACTACATCACCATCTCTGTCTCCAAATTCCCATCTCCAAAATGTTCGTGGTAATGCGTCAGAGTTTCTGTACAAGCTCACAAATTTTGCTTGAGAAGTGGCATGCGCATCTTTCGCACCAAGTTGTGTTCCGATAAGCAATAGTTATAAATGAGACCGCTGGTCGTGTCTAGATATCTTGTCTTGCTGAAGTATTAACTCAAGGTGAACCTGCACCTATTCTAAAAAATTGCTTTCTACTCGGCTCCGATTTTTCTTCTCTGTAAATGGACATATAGTCCGACATGTTAATCTGACATTTGAATCTCAGTTGGACCACCTGCAGTTGCTTTTTTAGCTCGATTTACTTCACAATCTGTAGTGACATCCACCTGATAAGTAGTGTCCCCTGGTCCGCCGAGTACTTCATGAAGAAGCAGCCCACGGGCTTATATTTAGTCTGATGGCGTGCATTTTGCATAGGTCTTACCATATGTAGCCTAACCCAGATTTCATCCCGGCACTGTCGGGCATATGCTCAGGGAAACGCACAAATAATTACACACACAAACATGCACGTGCACACGCACGTACACGCCGACACATGCATGAAGAGCTACGCCTAGCTGTGTAGAGGATGGGGACTGAATGCTAATTTCATGTTTTGCTGTAATCCTCTGATATTGACACTCCTGGGAGCTGCTCCACTAAATACAAAATAATCTATTGCTGTATGGATCCCATTCCAAATGCATGGCCAACGTGCTCGCATCCTTAATGTTTAATTTGGAATTTTCCTCACTCCCTTCCCCCCCGAAGACAACTTCAAAGAGGCGCTAGCCGCTCTTGATATGTTGCATCAATATTGTAATGTGGCAGGAATATGAGAACTGCTGGTTGGGTGAGATAGGAGAGTCATGTCGCTCTCTGTCTGACTCTCTCTCTCTGAGATGGTGTAAGAGATGACAGTTGGTATTGTACATACACACACCCTGTCTACCTCGGAGGTAGAAATGCAGCCTGTGAAGGCTACCGTTAATAATCTGTTATTTAATTGGTCTTATATCTCAGTCTGGACTTGCCAGCATAACCAATGTACTTGTTGTGTTTGTCTTCCCTGTATTTACACACGAAAGGGGAACTAGATGACAAAATGTATGTTGATGTATGAAAATGAACTGTGTCATTTACGGGAAGAGAACAGGTAGAGTACGTCTGTTATCAGGATCTATTTTTTTCTTTTTTTTTAAACTATCTTTTCAGCAGCCTTTGTTTTATGACTGCAGAGGATATTGTGGCTTTACCCCAGACTCTACGGGCACACTTCGTTTGGCATTGCAACAGTATTTTGCAGTATATTTGTGAATAATTTAATGAATCTTTATATGTTTCTCTTTTTTTTCTGCCAACTCTCTTGGGGCGGGTGTAGGGAAATGCAGAAACTCTCCTCCCATGAGGGTTAACTTAATGTTTTCCTCCACCCCCCCTAATTAAAAGAAATGCCACCAAGCATGGCTTTGTCTTCCTGAACCCTCATTTTTAACATTTGCACCTGTGCATTTAACCTCCGCATCTCAACACAGAGAACATTCATATGTAGAGACATCTTCCTTCACCTTTACTTACATTCTTCAGTGAAGCGTCTTGTAAAAACATGGGCCGGGTAATGAGGTATCTGCTGCATCTTCCTGTAGCCTACTTTAGTATGAGATGTTCCTTCATCTTTGGTTGATTGTGCTGTGAATTATTCCTCCCTCTGAGGAACATATTAATTGACCCCAAAGCCTTGCACATATTAAAACTTATAATTTTAACCCCCTGACAAATATAGGCCAAGCCTGGCTTTTCATTTTAACAATCACAGCAGTGCTGTATTCGAGCTCTGAAAATAACAGGTTTGCTGGATTTAACAACAGCAAGCTATTATGCAGCAGTTATTGTATAGATACTTGAGATACAGCTTGTTCCGTGTTCTCTCCTGTTGTTTGGAGAATTTCTCATGGAAATAACAATTATTCTCTCTGCTAAGGAAGTAATTTTAAAGGTCCTGATCTCACTTTCTGTGGACAACTGAGATTTTATCAGGGGTCATATGAAATATTAAAAATAAATTCAGAACTGGTAGGGCCCTTGGGTGCAAATCTGTACTGTGAGCGGTGTTGCTGTTGGCTTCGAGGAAGAAAACCATTGAAAAATAAATTAAATGGGGCCGAATGCAAAGATAAATAATGCAGCCTGGTTGTGGAATTGCTTGCTGCAGCCCCAGAGCCAGCCCAACTGTTCTCTCCTTGATTAGCCTTGCTCAGACCTTAACAAGAAAGCAACACGGCAGGGCTAGGGCTGCTTCGATTCTTGGGCTGAGACGGTGGAGTCTTCATCCTTGGTAACAGTGCTCTTATTCAGTACCTGAGGCTGAGGAAGTACAGCTTCAGGAAAGGCTTAGCATTTCACCGCCACCAGCTGCCCTCACCAGCCTCTCATTGAGAAGTAGCCGCAGAGGAGGGAAGCCAAGCCTTTCTTACTAACAAAGCCCACCCACACGCCGCACAAACTCACATCTATCGACTCCAAAAGAAAAAAGGCTGATAGGGCTGACTTTAGCAGAGTAGATGAAACCTCCGTTTTCGAAATAATATTGTACTAGGGAAAGATCTGAAGCATAGTGTGCTGGCATGTTGGAGAGGAAATTTCCCAGTACAGTCCAAACGTCATGTCATGTGAAAAAGCAATGTGTAATGTATTATCAGCTCACATGTCTTTCTTCTGTCTGCAGGGCTCTTACTGGGCCATCGACACCAACCCAAAGGAGGACGCCTTGCCTACACGGCCAAAGAAGAGGCCGCGGTCTGGAGAGCGGGTGAGTCTGATGACAGAAACTCTCCATATTCCCAAGATAACATATTTCTCTACATATGCTGTTTGTCTCCTAAAGAAACTGCGTCCATCTCGACTTGGTTCAGTATTCATCTGTGCCTCTGTGTCTCTACTTCTGCCTCAGATTTCCTCTCCCTTTGCCCTCCTTTCTCTCCAGCTCCTTCCCTGCCACATGCAGACACACACATTCACAAACACACACACAGAGACTCAGTAGGAGTTCATATCCAGACTTTATGTAACTGCCTCCCCATGCTGCTCCGCTAACCTGTCATGAAGTGGGGTCCTTAATAATAAACTATGCCCGAGGCAGCCATTACATACATTACATTCTCTGCGCCCTTTTTTTTTAACAAACATCAATTAATGCAGAGCTGTGTGTGCCGGCTATTCTGAGCGGGAGCTTTTGTCTTTAATTATGCATGAGTTTCATCCAGCGTTACATACAACTGTACAGGTTTTAGTGAGCTACTCGGATTGACCTGGCCCTGGGGCACCCGACACACCAAGGTCTTGTCTCCTCCTTCCCCACAATGTGGCTGACCAGAGGCTACAAGGAAGGGAAGGTCCTGTTAGGCTTGCAATGCAGACTCATGCGCGCCCATGCTAATACGAGCCATTGTCTCCACCGCACATGCACAAGCACGTAAAACTTAATATACTGTTCATGTAGTCGCCCTACAGCATCGAAATACTATCGCATTCATTCAACAAAGTGCATCTCTTGGTTGCAGTTAGATTTTATATCCAACAAATGTAAAGCTACAGGAAAAACATTGTTTTTCAATGTGCACCTCTGCCAACAGCTTCAACTAAAGCTCTCCTGATGCTGTTCTGTTGATTTGAGCATGACACAAAAGAACGCACCGGGTGAAGAGTGTGTTTTCTGTAGGACATGTGCACGCCCCCCCACCCCCGACAGCGTTTGCCTACAAGGCATTCCATTAAGAGTCAGACATTGAAATTGAGAGTTTGTGAAATCTCATTTATGTTTATCATGAATTAAAAATGGTATTGTTGGCAGCCAATCCTCTTACAGTAAGCAGTTTTGTGAGACAGGCATGGCAGAGTTATCTCTTTCACAACAGCGCCTATACACCCAGATGAGGGCAGGGATGTGTGTGTGTGTGTGCTGTATGTGTGTTTGGGTGGGAGGTGAGGTTTGGGATGGGGGGGCTGTCTCCACCGTCTCAGAAAGCACTGTTCAAATGTGACCTAAATAAAGGTGTTGCTCAGCCAAGTGACAATAGCTCTGGTTTATTTGTTTTGTATCGTGCAGATGGATGTGTCACAAACATAATACAGGACTTTCCCTGCAACACGCCGTTGGATCTCATCTGCTTGATAATCAGATAGTGTTGAATTTTTATTATCATTATTTTTTTTTGTGTCTGCCTCCACACCCCGCCCCCATCCCCCACAGGCTTCTACGCCGTACAGCTTGGAGTCGGAGTCTTTGGGGATGGAGTGTATGATCTCTGGAAGTGCCTCTCCAACACTGGCAATCAACACTGTGACTAACAAGGTACTAGAGCCAGCCATTCAGCCTCCAGCTCCAACACACACCTGGCTACACGGCTGCACCCTGACCCCACCCACTTCTCCAACCACCTACAGCACTATTCCCCACAGAGAGAGGAGCACTCTAGTGGAGGGGAGATGCACACGCTCATATGCCTAAAGCTTCTCCGCAATGCAACCCACACCAAAATACACAACGATCTGTACTGCAGCGCCTTTTTCCTCTACAACAACAGGCAGCAGGCTCTTGTTGTCTTCTGCACGGAAACATGATGCTCACACTGATACTTAGCATTTTGCAACCTGATAGACCTTACACTGTCCCGTGCAGAGTTGCAATAGGATACACCGCACGCGCCGTGGGGTTAATGTATTCACACCTGTAGCGGAGGTTGACGCCCAGAGTCATGTTTCTCATTCTGTGACCACATTGTGCTGCCATAGTACAGGTTCCTCCTGGTCTCTTTAGCTTTCTTTTTAAAATATGTGTAATAGCTTGGAACCACTTGTACATCACAGCACAAAGCTACAGGGACTGCTAGCTGTTAGCTGTGAGTGTGCCGCTCACTCTGAAATTTAAATAGGCTTTTTAACCTTAAGCTCTCATCCTCTGGGCCCAGTGGGGGCAGCTCTCAAGTGTACTTTTAAAAAGCCTACAAGAGTCGCTTATTCATTTGCTGCAAGCATTACCCCAAAAAAAACCCTGTTCAATGTGAACAGGAGTGTTCATAGGAAGGAGTTAGTGTGTGTGTGCGTGTGAGGTAGATTTGAAAGTCTGAATGTGTAATAACTTGTGTGTACATGTATGTAGAGTATGTTACAGATAGTTGCTGCTTGTTATGACAAGTATGTCAGTGACTATTAGCCCGGGGCTGTTTCTATAGACAACACACCGGTTTTCATGTGGCTGTAGCAGACAGATTCACGGGGCTATGTGTGGGGAAAGATGACCCTTTTTTCCCTGTGTGATTGCTACAAACAAACACTTACCGCAGCACCAGTCTCCACCAGTGGTTACTGCATAATGAGGCTCTAATGTAGGGAGCTGACAGCTTAGAGTTTGGACTCCTGCCATCAAATACCTCCAGTCAAATAACTCAAAGAGCAACAAGAAGAAAACATTAAAACGACACGTAACATGACTGCTGTGTGATTCCAAGAGCTGATGAAACAAAGCTGATTTTGTTCCCTTTGTTCATTTGATTATGACAAAAACTGTTAAGGTGGTGAAGTGAACAGAAGACAAAGTGGAATAGCAACAGATCTGAGGCCCTTACTCCTCCGAGAGAGGTTGTTTCTCACTGTCTTACACTGTAAACACACCACAGGCCACGCCTCTGTCGGTGCAGTGTGCCAAGCCACAGGAATTCCCTCTCTGGTTTTCTCTGTCTCTCCCTTTCTATTCCAGTCTCTCTCTCATTCCCGCCTTCTCAGATAGACCAATGGGAGACGCTGGCGGAGCGAATACTGAACCAGGAGGAATCTCTTTCTCTTCTGTCGGACATTCCTACAACAAAATTGTCCCTCTCTTTTTCGTGTGCCTTTTCCTCAGACTCAGATGTTTCTCGGGGGGAAGGCGGCCCTAAACATTGGCGTGAATGTGATGAAACTCTCGCACTAAAGTGTGACGATGAAAGGAAAGAGGGGATTGTTGGAAGTGTGTTTGCTGATGAATACTCAGCCTTTTCCCCCCTCTCTCTCTCACTCTCATATCCCTTCCTTCTCTCTGCCTCTCCCTGTCTGTTCAATCCTGCATGCAGGGATTGTGCTGAACACTAGCCTGGCATTGTTGGAGACACCTGGACCAATCTTGCTTTGATTTCATAATCCATGTCTCATGCTCCAGATTAGGCCCCCATGTAAAATACACCTCTGGCTTTTTACTTAATTCACCGCTAAGAATAGAACTCTGACTCGCTTGCCTGCTAGCTAACACTGAACACAGTATTTACCGAGGAGTCTCTCCTGCCTGTGTGAGCATGCCTGCTTCTGTCTGTGTGTTTTTGTGCGTGCGTTATCCTGACATTGTGCACATCTGTACCTCGAGAAGTGTCTGTGTGTGTGTTCCATGTGTTTGTGCATGCATCTACGTATGTGGGCGAGATGCAACTGGGTGTTCGTCTGTGACGGTGCGTGCTTGAGTGGGTGTCTTCACTCGGGGGACTCTGGGGTCTGCGTAAACCACAGAGCAGTGAGGTTTTGAAATCCTCACACTTTATGGGTGCGTAGAATAAAAATAGATTGCGGTGAGCGACTTAAGGCTAAAAGCCTGTTTTATGACTTCATTACACATAACATTTATATTTCTGTGGCGCACTGCTTTTGATTAGCATTGTAGGGCTGATTTTGCAGACGTGCTTAAGCCCTCAGTCTTAGCTGCTCATTGAGTTCCCCTTCACGCTAATGAACACTGGAGCCTAGCCCACACTTAGCGGAGGAAGGCTAGAGTTGCCTAATGAGCTTCTCTTACTACCTTCTTATCCTCGTCTCCCTCTGCCTAGTCCCTCTTCCTTGTACAGTGTACAGCACCCCGTTTACTTTTTTTTTTTTAATTGCAGTATTTCTATTCCGTTCTACCAGCTCAGGAGCCAAACTCCACATTAAAAGCTTAATGTGATCGGACGCACTCACTCTGCATGTGTGCATCCTGGAGTCGTACCAGCATGTTAGTCAGCAGGCCAATCAGTCAGACAAGCGAAGGCAGTCAGGGCTGCATGGGTTTCCTCTGTGGTAGCTCGCTTTGCTGCAGCAGAAGACAAGAGGCTTCAGTCCACTGATGCTGCTGAGAGGCAGGGTGCTGGGCAGGGCCGGGCCAATCTGCCTGCCTGAAGCCTGCTGCCACTGCTGTCTCATTGTGCTGAGCACAGAGCCCACTCTGTTCCACTCACAGTGATGAGCAGAAGCCACCATGCTTCCCTCAGTCATGGATGGACACACACACACACACACACACAGACACACACCAATCTTCGAATGCCAGGCCCTCTTCCACTGCGACACCATCAGTGCATTCCTTTCTCTAAATACAAAACTTGACACATGGGCTATTCTCTGTGGGTATCATTATATTTATTATCTGGATTTTTCTTCTTGTTATTGTCTTAATTGTCTGACGGTGCACTTTATTTGGGAAGGGTGGGAGTCCTAAACCTTGTTAGACGATAATTAAGATTGTCGTCCTGAAGTGCTTCGGCTAGTTTTGCTGCTATATCGAAAGGTCAGTGTCTCGGCTGCACTGAAATCCTTTGTTCGTTGTCCCAAACGTATTTGCGCTCGGTGAGCAGATGTGTCTGACATCGGCAGTAGTGTGACCTTTAGTGATAGGAATGTCTCAGCTGTCTCTCGACCCCTTCACACGTTCGGCCTGAACCCCTGAGTGACTGTGGCGGGTGTTTAGCAGCACCCGGTGTTTCCCAAAGATACTCTTGATAAAATGGAAAGCAAGTACTCTGCTATTATGGCATGTCATTACATGTAGGGCTTTGCATTTCCGTACTAAATTACATTGTTCAACTATAGACTGGTATTATCTCAGAGGAATGAGGTCATGTTCTACCATCTGAAAAAGTAGTGGCGACATTAGTGATCGCGCTGTAAACCACAAGTTTCAACATGTTATCGCAATACAATGATTTTTGATTTGATTGAATTCACTCAATATGCTTATTCAACGCGATCAGTAACATACGTATACATATGAAAAAATATATTGTATTGAACATTGTTTTACTGATGTATATGTCAAAATATAGGTGTATTCATCTATTTCACTTTGCATCATTGATACCTGATTGTCGATCATTAAATCGATTTATCTTTACACCCCTATTTTAATAACATTAGTGTGTTTGCGTTGTCTGTGAGAGAATAAGCTAATGTACATTTCTGTTTCAGGTGGCGTTGTACAACACAGACCAGGAAGGGAGCGATAGTCCAAGAAGCAGCCTTAACAACAGCCTGTCTGATCAGAGTCTGGCCTCCGTCAATCTCAACAGTGTGGGCAGTGTGCACAGCTACACACCGGTAAGAACGAGCGCCGCTCT
The DNA here is from genome assembly GCA_029853015.1 of Chelidonichthys spinosus. NCBI lineage: Eukaryota > Metazoa > Chordata > Actinopteri > Perciformes > Triglidae > Chelidonichthys > Chelidonichthys spinosus. The sequence continues at coordinate 7,309,311 of CM056822.1, read as the reverse complement.
TCATCAATCTACATTTTGCTCTGCTACAAAGACAGGACAAATAAGCTTCTGCTGTAGCAATATGCTGTTGCCCTGCTGGATGCAGGTAATTCTGGATGTCGGTGCTGCACTCCATGAACGTCTGAGTTGGATATTTGTTACAAGATATTTATATAAATATGGCGTCGTTGATTATTTGTTTAGCACTAAGCACCAAGGCTAAATGATGAATATTTTTTTATCCATATTTGTCAAGCTGTGGGGGAGCCACATTCACTAAAGGAATGAAAATGAAACACCGCCGGACTCAGAAAGTGTACTGTATCCCATATTTCATCTAATCAGAAAGCCCCAGGAGGCTTTCTTCAGAAGAGCCAGCTGTAGACAGCAATAGACCGAGGTTCAGGGTGGACATGCACTAGAGTACAACATCAGGAAGGGGGTTAAGGGAAACAGAGAAAAATGTGCACACTCCTGGAAGCCAGACAAAGGAAAGCTCTTCTTCTGATGTCCTCCCACCAGAGATGCCCCCTCTTTGGTGTGGTCCTCCTGCATCCTAGAGTGCTCCCTGCTCCAGGCGCTGAGCATCGATCGGCTCAGCCTGATGGATGTGCTCTCTCTCTCTCTCTCTCTCTCACACACACAGCCAAAGCAGCAACTCACAGTAAACACTCTGGCTTTATTATCACCTCTTCACTCTTTACCCAAGCCAGACTGTGAGCCGTGCACTTCAGCAGCCTGCCCACATCTTGGAAGAGGAAGATGTTATGATCAAAAAATTGTGACGTGACCTCTCTTGTAATGCTGGCCCCGCAGTTGACACGGGCCAGATCCTGCTTTGTGAAATAGCGATGGTTTCTCATCGCTGCCCTCAGTGTGATGACTCTTGTAGACAAACTCGTTGGTGGAGGGAACGCTGCTTGCCGTCTCGCACCTCGGGGCACTGCATAACATCGACTGCCCACACAAATACATGGATAAAATAGCTGCTTATTTGTACAAGGTATTGCTATTGATTTTGTTTTAAATACATTTTGCGTGGCCACCAGAGTATTGGGTTTGTGTCCATTCGAGTTGGTCTCTTAATGGTATGTGAGCCAAAGCGGTATCTAAGCACTGACCTAAATAATTGTGGTCTGTGTGAGTGCTCCTTACATGCTGTGTTACCGACACCATTTCAGACAGAAACAACATAACAGCGTCTCCTCACAGGACTTGAACCATCCTCATATTTGACTTGAGCCTTTGCTGCGTATGTTCGCCTTAAACCACAAGCGTGGCATTGAATATTCGAGAGGTTTCTCTGTTTCTGTTTTCACGGCTCCATGACCAGATGAGCGTGGCGGCTAATCTTTAAAATGTATGTATATTATTGATGTGTATGTTTGAACATTATATTGCGTTCCTCTCCGCATCAGTGTTCCCTGTAGTCTCCGGTGCAGATGTAGCATAACTGTAGCCAGCGTACTTTAATGGAAAAAAAATCTATCCCAAATTAAAGATTAAACATAATCTTATTTTGCACTCGATACGGCTGTTTGCTTTTGTAAATCTTGAGCTTTCTTTATCTCCTCGTCTCTCCAGGTGACCAGTCACCCGGAGCCTGTGTCCCAGTCTATGAGCCTCCAACAGCCCCCGCAATCCCAGTACAACATGCCAGACAGGGACAAGCAGCTCCTGTTCTCTGAATTTGAAGATCTCAGTGCCTCCTTCCGCAGCCTTTACAAGTCTGTTTTTGAGCAGTCCTTCAGCCAACAAGGTGAGTGGCCTCATGGGGGCATCAAGTGGAAACCTAATAAAGAGCTTAAGCTTTATTTATCAAGGAACAGGATGATTCTCAGAACGATTTTCTTAACGTTTGGTTGTTCTTAACAGCCAGGGCGATAGAGACTTTAGGTGCTGATTAGGTTTACCGGGAAGTGAGGAGGTATTCAACAGGCTGCCTATAGTGCAAAGCTATATGTTTCCATGTACTTTTGCCAAAGCAATGTGGAAAAGGCCTAATTTCATATTCAGAAGCAGAGTCTGAGAGTTCATATCGTAAATATTTCATTAGAGGATGTAAAACGAGATGTTACTTCTTTCATTTCATGGTTAATTCAGATTTGATACACCATCCTTCTTACGTTATATTTTTTTCAAATAACAGGTTGTCTGCGTCTCGTTGTCGCGTTTGAAATGTTTTCTTGTGTAGGCTGTGTTTCATCAGAGGAGGGAAGGAGGTTAAATCTGTTGGGTTTGAGGTTCATTTGTCATAATGATGGGGAATTCATATGATATAATACATAGCACTGGATAGAGCACAGCTTTCTGAAAGCCTGTGAGTCCCTGCAGAACAAAATGCATTTTTGCTTGTAATCTGATTGACTGATAAACAAAGAGCACTTGACAAGTGGGTTATGAGCAAAAGTAGACTGAGCTTTCTGTGTATAACCTACTTTCACAAATCACATGCATTTCATGCTAATGTTTTCAAAGAGTTCTTCTCCTTTAATCTATCATCTATGTTTCATTAGTTCAAAGTTGTTACCTTTTTTTTTTATGCGCATAAAAGTGAAATCTCTCCGTCAGACAAGCTCTAGCAATTAAAAAGCGTAAATAATCGCGCTGGAGGATTTCACACTCTGCCGCTGTAGACAGTGAGCTAATTCACTGGCTTTGATAATAGGTAATGAGCTTGCATTATTATTCTGGTGCCGCGTTAATTGCTTTCTGTATTTCCCTGGATGGACAATGGGCTTTCTGTGTCGATAAGAGATGCACCTTTGTCACCCCTGCAGTGAGTGTTATGTGCCGATTGTGGAGGTGCAGGGCTAGAGTCAGCTCTAAAAGCACTCCAGTGAAATAGGTTTACTGAGCCAAAGCTATGAAGGACAGGGCCTCTTAAGACCACTCCCTGCCACTCAGATGATTGCAGTTGGGTGTGCAGATGTTCACGTTCCAGTCATGTCTGTTGAAGAGCCACGCAGCTGCACAATGAATTTGTCAAAGACAATCCAGAGCTGTGTAGCGCGAGAGGAGAGGCGACAGCAGCTCGGGAACCTCGACTGATGCTGAGTCATTCCCCGATACAACAAAATGGCAGCTAGTCTGCCTCAAGTGTAGAACCACTTGAAGAAATCCTTCACTCCCCAAATGACTATTTGTACATAATTTACTCACCTCGTGTTACATTGAATTTGTCAGGAAAACTTTTTCCTAGAATGCCTGCACAGAGTATGAGGAAGCCGAGCACAATAGAGAGAGATGGAGGTCAGGTTTAACAACGGCAAAACTATATCATAACATCAGTTTGTTTCACTAAAATGTTATATTTTAAAACACTCCCACATAAACATCACTCACATCGATGAGTGGAGCACCAGTGCAAGTGTCAGACTGCTTATGTGGAAGTGTTTTAAATAGTACTGTTTTCAGCAAAAATACTGTTTGGGAAGCAGTGAGCATACTACTGAAAAATGACATTATATTGCATGAGTTATGTGTTTTGATGTAGATTTTCTGTTGTTAAACCTGGCCTCCATTTACTTACATTAATTTGGGTATTTTGTCAGTTCACTGTTGAGGCCTGCGAGAAAAACGAAATTGCATTTTTCACAAATTCAAGGTAAGACAGGATGAGAAATTGATGTTAAGATATTAAGATACATGTAAGTAGCTGTTATTATGTGTGACGACTTTGTGTTCATGCTGAAGTGCATTTATATATATATCCTAAACAAATGAAACAATTTGTTTTGGAATTATGGAATTATAAGTTTAATTTCACCAGCTAGGTTTTGAATTAAACATGTTTTCATTATCATTTAATTTACTTTTAGATTCAGTGATTTCCAGATGTGATGTCTGCAAATTGCTTTTTCTGTAGGAACAAACAACTGTATTATATTTACAATGAGAAGAAATAAACAAAAGCAGTAAATCCTCACATTTAAAAAGTTTTTATTTCAGATAATTAATCTGCAACAATTTTAATTTTAGGTATTTTTCAAACAATAGGCCATTCGCTTGTTCCAGCTTCTTAAGTGCAAGAATTTGTGGGTTTCTTTTTTTGTGTTTGTTTTATCTAAATTTAATATTTTGTATATTTTTTTGGTTAGCAAGACAAAGCTGTGGAAAAGTGTGATGGCCATTTTAAATTATTTTCTGATATTTTATAGAAAATGCAACTTATTCATTCATTTAAAAAGTAATTGCCATATTAATCAATATTGGAAAAACATAATTTTCATTGTCTATTTGTTTAGGCTTTATATAAATATAAAAGCTTTGCGTTGGTGTGCTTCGTTCCCAGGTCTGATGGGCATACCGTCGGATTCCTCCCAGCAGTCCCACACCTCCTGCTCCTATCAGCACTCCCCCGGTGGCAACATTAGCACTCAGAACAGCCTGTCAAACAACCAACCCAACAACCACCCCAACAGCCACTCCGCCAACAGTGGCCAGGTGCCCCTGTCCCATCCTACCCAGGCCCACCCTGGCCACGGCTCGCCCCACGCCCAGCACCTCCCGCAGCACGGCGTCCCCCACAACCAACACGCCCAGCACAGTCAACACAGTCAGCACCAACAGCACGCTGCGCACGCCCAGCACGGGCAGCACCCATCGCAGCACCAGCCGCACGGCCAGCACCCACAGCAGCACACGCCACACCCCGCCCAGCACACGCAGCACAACCAGCACCCTTCTCAACACGGACAGCAGCATCCGAGCCTCTCCCACCAGCCCCATCCTACCCAACAGATGGCCTGCAACACAGGTAAGACGCTCGGTCTGTCATTGTCTCCACTGTGTCGTTTTCTCCAGCATCATGTTCATCACACAGACACGTGTCAACAAAGACAACAGCTGGATATGGTTTTGTCGGCATTCTTTTTTACTCATAAAGCATTTAGAAATTGATATGTTGAAATGCGAAGGTGCTAAACAGTAAATCATCATCTGATTTATTATCTGCGCCGGTGTGAGAACAAAGCAATGCTGCATCCAGTGACTTCAGCAGCTCTTACAGAGTCGACTGGCTCCTCCTAGTGGCCAACACACAGAGTCGAACTGTTTATAAGCCTGATGAACTGTTTTATTTGGCGCTACCTTCTCATTCATTCGGCTGAGATACGACTGCCTGAAAGCTATATAAATGTGACAACAATGAAAATGCATCATCTGGCCTTATGACCCAATCCACGGCTCATAACTATGACAGCAGCTATTTTTGTGCGGGAGTGAAATTGGTGTCGGAACCAAGATGACCTGTGTCCTTCAAGTCTCTCATCTTGTAATGTTACAGATAGTATGCTGTGTGTGTGTTGCAGGTTTACTGTCTGACTGGTACCCAAATCTGGATGCACTGAAAGAAAGCTGTCGTATTGCTAGCAGCTATAACTGGGCTGATGTCGACCTTTCACCTTTCCAAGGTGCTGTTTGGACACTACAAATAGACCTTATTGCATTTATAAATTATTAAACAAATAATACTTATGTAGTCTCTTTGATTTATTAGTCCGAGATTAAGATTTTTTTCCCATAGATTACAAAAGAAAGCAAACATTTAAAGCCAGGAGCTGATAGTACAGTTCTTCCCCCAGCTTTTGATTGAGTGCTGAAGTGTTGACACTGTGGAGTTGATTACGAGTTTAATTAAACTGAGCTCTTCAATTAAATAACACTGCCTTCAAGTTTAATTACCAAAACACCGAGCTCAGCAGGTCAGTTTATCCAATTACAGTCTAGGATTGCAAGGTAGGATGTTTTTTAAATATCACCCACCGAAGGTTACTGACATAATGAATATATATTGCAAACAAAGTTTTTCTTCACGATGAAAATTAGTTTCTCATTTACTAAATGTATGTTCTTTGGACAGTCAGTTGGTGCAGTTTCATACATTTCATCGTCACAAAGGCATTTTAGTGCTGACAAGATACTGGTAGCTCTGGTAGTAACTCCAGTTGTTCAGTCTATAAATGTGTGTTTTATGTTCCTTTAGGATTGAGAGAGAGTATGAGACAAGCGGAGTTGAACAATTGGTCCCTGGAACCCACCCAGATCGCCGACCTCTGCTCGTCCATCAACCAGTTTTTTGCCCGCACCGGTGTAATCCAGCCACAAGGGGCAGTGCAACCTCCTGTTTGTCATGGCTCCATGCACCCCACCAAATCCAGCCAGCACCTCAACACAGGTCAAACACCCACTCCTTAACCCACCACCTTTTACATCCCAGTGTGATTGGATGTGTGTGTTTCATCATCATGAACAGTGAGCAGAGCAGGATTTGGGGTTAGCGAGTTAACTTCAGGTTTAACTGTGGGCCTTCAGTCTTATGATGTTAACTCATGCAGCACACCTAACCTGCTCTGGAGCAACGTGATAATATTACATTAACAAGAAGAAGGTAAAGTCATTATCCAGACTAAAAGCAGCGCAGTTTAAATTACCACATGCAGAAAGGACAGCTGCCAAATAATTTGCCGGCTGTGTGAATGTGCAAATGAATAGACTCATAATATCACTGCCACATCTAGAGCACCATGGACTATAATTAGCTACATGTGTGTCTTACATTAAGTTAATTTGTTGCCGATATGTATTTCTTGTGTGTGACAGTATTTAAGCCTTTTTGTTGATGCCCCGGCGATGTGCTTCCGGTGGTTTTATGTACGCTGTGGGTGATTTATAAGATAAGAAAGTAAGCCTGCCACCGCTTTGAATGTTCTTTTGTTCACGCTATTCTTTATCTGCTCAAAGTCGGTTTCACACCGCCAGGGTTGCAGCTGAAAAGGGGATGAATAAAGTATCATCTGTTTTTATAAGAATATATCTAATTAACACATTCATTCAATGGAATAGACAAATGAAACTATAGTCGTAACTATAATCTGTTGTGCCGGGGCAGTGATATTATGAACATATTAATTCATGCATTCACACACTAAGTTTTTTTTTATGCCTTCCTGCATTTGGTTTTTATACCTTCCTGCTGGATTTATGTGTTAACTTCTTAGTATTTGTCTAATATTACAGTTTTTAAAATGCGCCGCCCTGTAATTGGTCATATGCTGCAAACCCCTTTCATGTGAACGTGGTCACAGCCAGAATAAGAAACCCTGGGTTGATTTACACAGTTGATATTCACCCTCGTAGGAGCAGGATCACAGTTGTCGGGGTTATATAACCGTAAGATAACTCTGGATGTGTTGAACTCGCCTCGAAGTCCAGGCCTCAGCTGTTTCTCTGCCTCCGAGGTGAATAATCAACATCATATATCTTAAAAGATGTAGATATTTTGATCTGGTTTTAAAGATATAAAACTTCAAAACAACTGCAATGTCAGTACAGCTACCAAGTCTTTTCATTTGTAAGGAAAAAAAGAAAATGAATGCAAAACCCGGGGTGATGAATTGATCTGACTTACACGTCCTTCTGTCTGAAAGTGCAAACAGTCTAGATTTTTTTCCTTCATGCCGTTGACTCCAACATTTTTAGCTTGTCAACCCCTTAGAATAAGAAGTGTTCGCTCATTACAGGCTGGTGGCGGCACATTTGTAACCAGTTCAACCAAACAATGATTTCTTTTCCTTGAGCTATTTTGCAGAATATAATACAGTAATTCCCAGGGCAACACAACAAGATAAGAGGAATGGTGATAAAATAAATGTGATTTTTGTGTAGCAAAATTAGCTGTCCGAACACAGCAAAAGTGTTACCAAGATTACTTTCTGGTGGAGGAGAGCCGATAATAAGGCGTCGTTATAAGCAGATCAAACATTGATTGAGGCAGACAGCCGTGTTAAGTGGTAAATGGACCAGCATCAAAGTGCTTAACACTACATGTCACCATCCACCCGTTCACACACATTCATACTGATGCTGATTCATGTTGCCACCTGCCCATCACGATCTAACAAAGACATTATAATAAACACCACCATGTTTCACCTGTGGGCATCGGCTATGATTAGGAATATTACTTTAATTTAAGAGGTCGGTTTTAATAGAGGCGTAAAAATTAAGGTTTGGTTTTGATTCCCTGTTCAGGAAATCTCTACATGGACACCAGACAGAGCATGTCCATGATGGGTCCTCCAGGATACCCCCACATGCCCCCCATGAGCAGCACAGGACCCACGATGACAGGTGACATGAAACCACAGAGAACATCACAGTTCAAATAATCACTGGTAAACATTAAATTTTATTTCTATATGAATGGTTCTGACTCTTCCTTCCTCCTGCTCTCTCTCCAGGACACCATGCACAGATGAACCAGCAGCACATGATACCTACCAGAAACTTCCAGATGCATCGCATGCCAGCTGATGACATCCAGGATGACTTTGATTGGGACTCCATTGTCTAGCCCCTTAGACCTCCTTTTGCAAAACGACAGGGAGCGAGGAGAGGAGGTTGAAGCCAGAGGAAGCCAGGCTGAGCTGAAAGGCTGCAGGAGGAGGAGGAGGCCACTGTGGGTGGGATGCAGAAGAACATTTGACAAGCTTTGGAGAAAGACAGACTTCAGAGTCCTGACATTTTTACAAAAAGCAAAACATAACTCGAAAATGTTACTTTGAAGACAATCATGTTTAGTCGGACATGTTAAAGTGATTGCTTACGTACTCGTCTAGAGACGAGTAGAACACATTCACGTCCAAACCACATGCTCCTCAGCTCCTCGGCCAGCCTTCTCCCCGTCCCTAGCCAGCAGCCTTCCAAAGTCCGAACCCCTCTCTCTCCCACCCCACCCCCACCCACCCCACCCGTCCCCCCGCTCCGTAACTGTTATGTGATTTGAGCGACGTGTTCAGCTTGTAATTCTTCTCGTGTTGACATTGGCCTCAGCTGCCTCTTGGATGAGTTTCTTGTTTTCATTTTTTTTTTTTTTTTTTTTTGAAAGGAAAAAAAAAAAAGATTTTGTTTTATTTTTTGTTTTTAAGAAACACAGGCCGTCTCTGTGAGTAATGTGATGGTGCTCGTTGGTCACTTTTGGGAAAAAAGTGGGCCCCACTGTGGCTGATTGGTGGTAAAGTAAGGTTTACAATAAATTTGAACAGGGTGTTAAATGTAAAAGCTGGCTTGATATCAAACAAACCAATAGAGAGAGAGAGAGATCACAGAAAGTACCGTGATCTGTTTTCATAGCCAACCGATGTCATCAGGCTCACTGCAGCAGACTTGTTCTAAGTACAGCAACTTTTCTTCCTTTTTTTTTCCTTTTCTGTCTCAAGCACTTCAAGCCGAGTGAATATGATGAGTGTGGAAAGAAGGTGAAAACAGGGATGTCAAACATTTCTTTCTGTCTTTTTAAATTCATTCAACCCAAAGTAACCTGAGGTTTCACTCCTCTGTGTACATCACACACTTACATACTTGCTTGACCAATCAGAAGATGACACGAAATCCGAAACAAATTCATATTTTCAAGCATGTTTTCATGGTAAAGTACATCAGTTTTAGGTGAGTAGCCTATTGATCATTAAACAAGCCATCTAGACACAATTAGATAATTTGTAATAGAGTCTGATAGGCCAGTATTATCCGCTGATCAGAGTATCACCAATATATCTTCCACATATGTCAGCGAATAATAAGTAACAATAAAGATTGGGAATATTTAGAAAGTGTGTTTCTATTAGACAGTTTGGCAACCAAAGAGCGCTGACAAGTTTTTAAATGTACTATAGTCACAATTTTATCTTAACTGTTAAAAAAACCTTTAAAATATGGGAATTGTTAGACGGCTCAACAATGCAGCATCAGATGGGCAGATGGACGTTTTCCTTAAATGTACTGTCAAAGTCAGCAGGGTTTGGTTTTATTAAAGCTGCAGCCATCAGGAGTTGAGATGATTGCAAACATCCAGCCGGCTCCGTCTGAACGTAACAAACATCTGCCTACGAGCTCCTCTAAAGCTCGCTGATTAACACGTTGGATCGTATTTGCGTAAACACAGCGAACTGTGATTTTACGGGGGTTATGTGCCAGATTTCCTGGGGATATGATGTCTTCAGAGATGCTGGTAGGATGATTTTGTGACGTATGGACAGAGCAAGGCTAACTGCGTCTGTGTCTTTGATGCTGGTATTGATCTTATATGCAAGAAAGTGTGCAAGCATATATTTCCCAGCATGCCAAACTATACCGTTTAACCTATTTGACTTCAAATTGTATGCAAACCATGTTGATATCATTTATACTAGTGATATTAACAGGTAAAACATTGTCTATAACAAGCCTCACTCACTTAAACCATTGCTAGAAGACTAATTACATTGTTAAATACATTTAAATTAGACAAACGGGCTGATAAAGGATGTTAAGGCTTCTTAAAAGTCCCAATACTTTGATTAATGATCAATAGGATATGCGTCTGCTGTTGTTTCCATTTTAAGAGGACAAACCAATCATGAGTTTTACTGTACATTTCTTTTACATTTGAATTATGCCTTTTTCCGCCTTTGTACATCAAAGTGAGTCTTCGATGCTACGCTCAGTGTTTATCGTCACTTCTGACATTTTTAAATTACAGAGATAGGATTCTTTTTTCTTTTCTTTTTTAAACTGCCCAATATTTTGTTGTGATGGTTCGATAGCGTCAGATTTTTGCTATTATACAATCGTGAACAGAATGAGAAATGTGACTCATAATAACGAGTGTGTGTGTGTGTGTGTGTGTGTGTGTGTTTGTTTTTATTGTAATTTTAGGGCCATGATTGATTGCTGCATTCATCTCTGTTATCTATGAGCACAAAAGCAGATGCACACAGCGATTAAAGTCTAGATTTGAGACATGCTTTTTTTTTTTTTTTTTTAGAAGGGGTTTCCGAAGCACAGAACAGGGAGATTAGCGGTTCTGGAAACCTGTTAACAAGTGGCTCCTCACTCAGACAGGTGCTGAACTTTAGAGACACTATGTTTGGAGAAAAAAAAAGCCCTTTGCACACTTCTGTTGATAGTTTTTTTATGATGCAAAGCACCTCCTCAAGCTCAGAAACTAGTCCCTCACATACTTGTTCTTTCATGTTTTCTTCATTGACTCAGTACGATGATGTGACCTCTGGAGGCAGTTATGAGCACGATTGACCATGAACAAGATTATTTCCCCTCTCTTCAATACTGCTTAACTGTGCATGGTGCTTTGCATCTGTCACACTTGTGTCCTTGCTTTTTGGGAAATGCGCTCGCTTGCTTTCTTGCCCAGAGTTAGGATGAGAAGACTGATACCACTCATGTTTGTAGCAAGCAGACGGTGACCACAAAGAAAGGAAACGACTTGGATTGCTCCACCAAAAGGTGACACATTCTGAATGCTAGCACCTCTAAAGCTCACCAATCAACAGCTGTATTTCTTTTCTCATCCGTTCAGAAACCTTAGTGTTAGGGTTGTATGTCAGACTCCTTCCTGGCCTGGTGGTGTCACTTCCTGGAGATGTATCACATGTTGATAACTGAGCTTTATAGCCACCAGGATGTGGACTTTGTTACCATCGGACAGAACCAGGCTAGCCGTTTCCCCCTGTTCCCAGTCTTTATGCTAAGCTAGGCTAAATGTATAGTGCCTGTAGCTTCATATTAACCATCCAGACATGAGAGCAGCATCGATCTTCTTATCTGAATCTGTGAAGGGATGCTTTTCCCCGTACGTCAAACTATTAATTTAAGACAATTTAGCAACTCCAGTGATCACCGTAGTTTAATATTTAATATTTGTATGACAATCATGGATTCTTTTTTTTTTAATGATATTACACAAAGTCTTTGTTATTGTGAGAAAAGGCACATTCAAGTCTCACATGGTTGTTTTATTGGATATTCTAGAACCGGCTGCTCTGTGTGAACACACAGAAGGCTGTTTGAGACTAGAGCCAGCCCAGTTATTTTTCTTTTTTTAACTGTAGATCTTCTTGATAAACTGTCCACAGCTGCACTGTGCCGATGAAGTCAAGCTCACTTCTTTAACCGATGATACTGCCATTCATTTTTATATCTTTCTGCCAAACATACCTGTCCACTCCCACTTCTTTCTGCTCCACTTTTGTCTTTGTATATCAAACGCCCGCTGTATGTGGAGGATTTCCTCACCTGTGGATCTCAACTATGCTATTTTTTTAAGTTTTTTAAGTTTTGTTCAACTGCCAGAATTTTCTGAATGAGTGCTCGGAACAGAATTCTCAGTCGGTTAAGTGAGAATAAATCCTGACTGTTTTTAGGTGAGTGTGTGGGCCAAAGGACTGCAACTGAAGACAGCAGTGGGGGAAAAAAGAGCATCATTGTGATTTTCATTGGGACTCTTAACGGACGTAGAATAGAGAGCGTCCCGCGAGTCCTCGGTTGGTGTGAAGATGACGTGTGTTTCGGTTCTTCCAGGTGAAGCCTGTGAACACATGAGCTACTATTTGAGCACAACAGCCCATTAGGAAAAACCAGATTTAAGCAAAAAGAATGTGGCTAAAAGGGAGGGAAAAAAGGTGAAGACAATGACTGGATCACAATCACAATTTTACGTTAAGTCCGTATGCGTGCGTGTGTGTGTGTGTGTGTGTTATCTTGTGTGAGTTTTAAGTTCCTTTTTCAAAAGACGATTTCCGTTTTTTTTTAAATACCGCTGGACATGTACCTGCCAGAGAGATTACTATTATTGGGAGAAAAGAAAAAAGATGAAAAAGATTGAAAAACCTTGTTACAATATGGGAGAGAACTGCCAACAAGTACTGCTGATTGGGGCCTATTTTATTCAGTGCTGGTGTGTTGTTGTGCTTGTACATATATGTCTTTTCAATCATCCCTCTTTTCCTCTCGGGGGTGGGGCATCAAGGCCGGGGGTGGGGGCTTATTCACGAAAGACAGGAGCGAAAAAGAATAGAGTATTTTGTTATTGTCCAATCAGAGGGTGACAGTATGTATATATCTATATTGTATATATGTGATGAAAACGCGTTGGCTTTTTGTGTGACACTACCTTTTACCTGTACTATGGTTCTACATTCAGTGTTTCAGTGTTGATAATATATATTTGGTTTGTGTTTTATTTTACTGTTTTGTTTGATTTTGTCTTTGTCATTTCTTGTATTTTTTTTTCTCCTATTTGTCCCTTTTTTTGTTTATTGCACGGTTTATTACTTTTGTTGTCCAATGAGGTGACACAGCTACTCTTTGTATTCGTTTAGTGCTGTAAAATAACTCAAGTGTTATTAGAATTGTCGATACCACCGCCCACCCCGCCCCCCTTCCCCAATATGCATGAATGGCACTTAAAGAAATAAAATATGGTAACTTCACTGTGGAATAATGTGCTGTTTGAGCTTTGTTCCTGGAGACGCCTTGTCAGGATCACACGGCAGGATGGTCAGTCTCGTAAGCCGGTTTCATGACACAAGAGCAGAGGAGTGGCCTTCAATATCTGTCACTGTATGAGCACCTGAATGTCATCTTCAAGAAAACCAACAGAAACACACATTTAGGCAGCTGGAAGATCACTTGGTTACAATACTTACTCCACTTCCCCAAATGATAGGCTTTTTTTTTTAATAAAAATGCACATGAATGTTTTTGAAAGGCATATGTGTTTAAAGTAAAATACTCACTTTTTCTGCCACCTCAGACCAATTTACCAAATTTTCTTGCTTTTTATTCTGAATACCCACTATCTTTTCTTTTCTTTTTTGCATTGTATGAGATTTCCTCTCAGATATGTGGGATACAGTCTCTATTGTACGATGGTTATTATTTAAAAAGTAGGACGATTGGTAAGCAGCATCTATGATAGATATAATCTTGCCAACTATTTTAAAAAACATAAGAGGATTCATCCACCGGAGCTCCATCCACTGTGGCCATGCATGCCAAGACCTCATTTCTGGAGGACACTTATTACAAGGTCTATTCCATTTAATGAATCCTTTCTTCAAACCGTTCCAAAGAATAACTATAATTTCTAAATATTCTGTTTACTTGGGCACGTTGAGGTTGGGTCAAAAACATTGTGTACTGGATGAGTGCGTCATTCTGTGCTATAGGACAAGATATATGCTGAGCAAAAAATGTTTGCAACAATTTTTTTTAATCTTGGAAAAAGAGTTATATTCTTGAAAAATAAACCAGGGAGTGTAAATGCTTATTTTAGCAACTTGCATTTGCATGTTGAGTTAGGAACCGGTAGAACACATCGTATCTGTTTTTAGTGGCAACATTTTTCGGTGTTTTGAGACGGTTGGACCTCTGATCCAGGATAAAGAACAGCTGGTGCAGTCTTGAAGAAGTCCATGTGATTACATCTCACAGCGGGTTTCTTATTTTACCCACCCGCCCCTCAAAGCGCCCTCCTAGGATTTCCATATGGTGTGTCACTTCACAACATGTGTCCACGCTGGCACTTTACATGTGTGCTTCACCCCCGTGGGATATTCTCCTCACAGTGGAGGCACGGGGCTGACGACTGGGTCGGGACATTCGGGGAGTTTGATTCTTAGGAAGGGACTCTGACGAGAAGGACACCATGTTCAAAGCTTCCTCTCTTGTCCTGCTGACCCTGGTCCTTAATGCCCACCTGTGCTCATCAGCACCGATACGTAAGCCATGCATTTCCTTTTTTTTGACACTATCATAATTATTGGAAATTAAAACATTCTAAATCAATGATGTGAGAAATAATTGCACAGCTCCCTCTCTGAACAATTAATAATAAATAATTTGCAAGATTTTTGCTTTTAGTTTGCTCAGTTAAAGGGTTAATATCCTCAAAATGATTGAATGTTTGGTCATTTTGAGCAGGGCGGAAGTTGTTTAAGATTTTATGCAAATACAAGTATAAAAGGAGAGAAGAGGGCCGTAAATTAAAGTGACGCCTGAGGGCTCAGTCTGATACTGGCTGAGCTGTGCTCTCTTTTATGTTGCCGAAATTATTGCACAACTAACTGTAAAATAATGTAGGCTAATAATAAATTGTTTTAGTTACAGTTCACAAATAACCATAATTAAGAAATGGGTAACGGAAATATACATTAGTTTTGTCTAAGACGGGGAAAAGCAGATATTTGTTCATGTATTTTGCAGCTATGAGTAATAAAAAAAAACATTCAGGTTAAAGGATGACCTTTCACCTCTATAAATCCAGAATAAAACTCCTGCGCCTTAGATGTGATTTAACAACCAAATGTCTCAAAATACTTCCATTGGTGTTCACCGACACACCTGCTCCTGTTAGCGTGCTACCCTGTAAGACATTTGAAGCAAACTCGGATCCCTCATCAGGTCACTGGAGAATGACTGTTACATAATCAGCCATCGTCTAGAGCTGCAGCGTACTGAAGGGTTTACTAACAGCACTCATATTTAACAATTACAAAAACTGTCTATCTATTGCATGGAATTACATTTAGCTCAGTGGAATGTCATGTTTGAGCCTTTTTAGCAAAACAAAAGCTTTAATGAGATTTAATATTTACCCCAATTGTATTCTTTAGATATTTTAAAATATCTTTCAGATAAATTTGGGTTCCGCTGTTGTCTAACTCAGTTGGAGAATCAGTTCAAGCTGTTGCTGAATTTCTATTGCAGCTGCCAAAGCGATTCTGTCTTCTGGACCAGGGCCAGAGGAACTTGCAGCAGTATCTGAAGACCACTGTCAGTGTGTAGAGAAAAAAGTAATAATTCGGAAGAAACTCCTTCCAGCTGTTGTGGACGAAGCAGCTCCATCTCCTGAGGAATCCCTTCCTGGAGACGACATTCTAGTTATTGCAAAAGAACCACAACCAGCTATCGTTACAGATCAGGTCTCTGATGAAGCTGATGAATCTCAGAAATCTGCTTCTCAGGAGCCTTTCGCTGCAGCTCCTCAACAAACTTCAGAGGAGGAAACTGTCCCTGAAGAAGCTGTCTTTGTAGAGGGAGTTGTTATAGAGAATGAACAGGATTATGTGGAGGGCCCAGCTCCAGAAGCAGTAATCCCAGTCATTCATTTAGAAGCTCCAGAGGAAAATGCAGAAGAAGAAAGTGCTGTTGCTGTAGTGAGTACTCCCCCAGAAGACCATGACCTAGAGGATCAAGTTCCAGCTGCACCAATCCCCATTATTCAGGCTGCAGAGGATGAAGCTTCAGAGGAAAATGCAGAAGAAAATGCTGTTGCTATAGAGAGTGCTACAGAAAATGCACCCCCAGAAGAGCATGACCTGGAGGATCCAGTTCCAAAAGCACCAATCCCCATCGTTCTTGTTCAGGCTTCAGAAGATGAAGCTTCAGAGGAAAATGCAGCAGAAGAAACTGCTCCAGAGGAACCGGCACTTATAGCCCCTGATTATACTGAAGAAGAACCTGCTGCTCTTCCTGTGACGCCAGAAGAAGATAAATCTGTTGTTCTCATCACTGCAGACGTTGATACAGATGAGTTAGCCCCAGGGGAACATGCTACAGATGAGTCAGCCCCAGGGGAACATGCTACAGATGAGTCAGCCCCAGGGGAACATGCTACAGATGAGTCAGCCCCAGTGGAACATGATACAGATGAGTCAGCCCCAGGGGAACCTGCTACAGATGAGCCAGCCCCAGGGGAACATGCTACAGATGAGTTCGCCCCAGGGGATCTTGATACAGATGAGTCAGCCCCAGGGGAACATGCTCCAGATGAGTCAGCCCCAGGGGAACATGCTACAGATGAGTTAGCCCCAGGGGATCTTGATACAGATGAGTCAGCCCCAGGGGAACATGCTACAGATGAGTCAGCCCCAGGGGAACTTGATACAGATGAGTCAGCCCCAGTGGAACATGATACAGATGAGTCAGCCCCAGGGGAACATGCTACAGATGAGTTAGCCCCAGGGGAACTTGATACAGATGAGTCAGCCCCAGGGGAACGTCCTGCAGAGGGGTCAGTCCCAAAGGAACCTGCTGTTATTGTTTTCGTGGAACCTGCTCTACAGGAGCCGGATCAAGAGGAACAAGATGAAGCTCCAGAAGAACAATCAAACACAGAAGAAGCAGCTGTCCCGCTAGTCCCGGAAGAAAGTGCTGAAGTGGACCTTCCTACAAACGAACTATCTCCTCCTGGTACACTGGAAAAAGAGGAATCTGTTGCCCCCTTTCCTGTAGAGCTTGAGACCAAAACGGAAGATGAGGTGGAACCGGTTGCAGAACAAACCGCACCACAAGAATCAGCACCAGAACCTGCAGGAGAGGAGCAGGAGCTGAAAGAAGAAGTTATTGAAGAATCAATCCCCATAGTTTTCCCAGGAGCACCAGAAGAAGAAGCTCCAGAGGAATATACAGAAGTAGAAGCTGCAGGAGTGCCTGTCCCAATAGTCCCAGAAGAAAATACAGACCAGGACCCTGCTCCTAGTGAAGCGCCTCTTTCAGAAGAAGAGGAATCTGTAGTTATTGACAGAGAAGAGGAAGCGGCTGCAAAGGAAACAGCACCAGCCCTGGACGAACATGCTGTTATTGTTCTTGTGGAACCCACTAGCAAGGAACCAGCTCCCGAAGACCTCATCCTCACCATACCCCTGGAAGATAGAGAGGAAGATGCTCCAGAGAACACAACTACAGAAGTCATCCAATCAGATCTTCTCCCAGAAGAAACAGCCCTGGAAGAGGACGCGGCAGGTGACAGTACCGCAGAGATACTTGTCATATCTGTCACTCAGACCCCATCAGAGAACGACACCATCGAGACGAGACTGGATCCAAGCGAGGAAATCCCAGTAGCTGCAACAGAGATCCTAACTGAAGCCCCGACTGAAGCTGTCCCGGCTCCTCCTGGCCCAGCTGTCTCTGCTCCTCTGGAAGGTGGTGACGGCACCAGCAAGAAGACACAGAGCAGAAAGTTTAAGGCCGCCGCCATATTGATAGAAGATGAACCCGTAGGTGAGAGTCCATCTAGCTACTTGGAAACCCGTTTTTAATGAATACCTCACTATGATGTAAACGTGTCAACTAATCCCAAAGTGCTGTGAGGACGTGTTCTTGGTAAAAGCTCACAGTGAGAAAGTAGATTTCACTAATGACAGTTTTGGTCTCGTAGTGCCGGTGGCCAGAGGGACGGTTCTCAGCGGAGCATTCTTCACACTGATATCTGTTATTGTCATCGGGTTTGTCGGGATGGCTGTATCCAAGAAGCTGCGCTGAATGCAGGTGAGTACAACGATGTCATCGAATTTGAATGATTAAATGGAAGTCTATAACTTGACGCTCACACTCAGTATTTTTCTTGTTTTAGGAGACTGGAGTTAATTGACAAATGAAAACGCTGCTCGATGAAATGTGGAGAAACCGAAGAGACCGAGAAAAGCGAGTTTCTCTGCCTTGGATCTTTGCGTGAGAAAGGTCAGCTGGAGGATCCAGGGGTTGGGCAGCCTGAAAGCCAAACAGTGGAGGTATAAAGATCTTCCACTTTAGTGTTTTAGGCAATGCCTGAATAATAAAACGCTCGACTTGAAAAGGTCCTATTTATATTTCACTTAAGTAGAAATATGGAAGCATCATCAGCAAAAGGTCGAGAGCAGAATGGTCTCTGATGCATTACCCTTACCTACTTTATGTACGTTTAGGCAGATTAAAGGCATACATAATATTTTTAATGCATTGTTAACATGTTCACATGCTAGCGCTGCAGGCGTCTTTCTGGCGCATTTCTACTTTTTAACTTTATTGTTAAATTTTGAATGTTACGTTCTTTTTTTTAAATACAAACGTGTGTTTTATGCCACACAAACCATAATCGCTTTCATTATTTTTGCCTAAATTTAACAATCGTTTCCAGTGTTAACCGTGCAGCATTGTGCATTGTACATTCAACGTATCCTGTGATTTGCAAAAAGGTATGGCTGCATTGTTGTCATGGCGACTATTTGAATAGAAATACTCAAGTGAAGTACGGCTCCTACATATCTTCCACCTCTGGTCTAAAAGCTGTGTCTGAAGCTAATGTACTGCTGTTAAAGTAGATTATTAGCTATAAGAAATTTTTGAAATTTAATTGAATTTCATGGATAATGAACACTTTGATGCACTTATTACTTAACTCGCTGATCTTTTTTGGTCGTGGACGGTTAGGGAAAAGGTCAGCGCGGTTTGGTGAACGTTTTCTTTCTATCTAACATTGTACAGCCTTTAATTACATGTTCTTGACGTACAATATGTACATTTCCATTGGCCTGGTGGATCAAACATACAGTACAGTTCACCACATGCATGAAAAATAAGGGCATACACCTCCTATATGCTGTTTAAGAGCCAAGGAGGCCTATCACTTTTCCTGTTCTGTCATGGAGCCTGAGAGACAGAGAGCTCTCCTATCAATCACACTCTGGCATGTTGCCGTACCAGCTATATGTCCACGGCTCATCCTGCACACAGTAAATATTTTTAGGAGGCTAAGGGGGGGACATGGTGTACCAAGGGAACGCTTTAAACTGTGTATTAAAAACTGCACCCAAGTACAGTAAACATATTGTTGCGACTGTTGCACTTGTTTTAAAGAGCCTGTATGAAATAAAATGGAGATTTGCACAACCGTGGAAGTAAAGAGTCAAACAGAATAATATTTAGAACTTTATATAATTCACAGCAGATATTAAAGCCTTTATGTCCTGCAGAAGCCTAATTCGCCTCTTAGTTGATTTATTCAGGAGGTGTCAGCGAGAACAAATTACATATCGCAGCGACACAAATCAGTCACAAACACACAATGACAAATTACTCAGAATATCAGTAAAACTTTGCATAAGAAGTACGTTTTTTTATTTAACATCCAGTATATTTTGGATGTGTACTAAATATTAAAATTGGCTCTTTTGTGTCTAAGCTAAATAGCCCAGTATGTTTTTCTTTTTTTTTGCTCTTTAGCGCCTAAAAACTTAATTCATGCTTTTAAGTTGCGCCTGTTATACTCGTGGTCTCTCCTCAGATCATTGTGTCCATAAACTGATAAGAAATCAAGCGTACCCACATTCATGCAATTATTTATGATTATATCTCCTAGTAGTCGATATTATAATATAGTATTTGTGTTGAAAATGTTTAAAAGGTTTTTCTGAAGGCCTCTGCCATCAATGTGAGCTGTATCAAGTGGATATTTCTCCAAAGTTACAGGGTTTTTACAACAAAACTCCCTCTTTTTTTTACTACAGCCTGCAAGGAAACACAATGATGGAGACAATCCAAGCTCCTTTTATACAAAACTATATTCCAAGGTTGATCTGCCTCCAGTATTTTGCTTGAACCTCATCACGAACAAACAAAAAAAAGTTAAGTATGGATCTTGTGATCTTGTGATTGCCAGCATGAGAATGAGGAGTGGTTGGATCATATGGGCACCACTTCTGAAGGTGTTGACGATTCCACACTAGTATTTGATGGACAACCTCGTGTGGGAGACGAGGACTCATAAAAAGCAGGAGGTCATGGAGTAGCTGGTGGACATGGGAAGGCCATCAGGGTGGAGCACTTGTGGAGGAATTTGGCATTACTTGACCGTCAGGGGTGAACGCTTGTGAAAAAAGGGGTCACGAATCAGCACATCTGGTTGAGAGATGCTTAAAGCGCTGAGGTTACAGACACCCAAGAAGTCCACAATATGACTGTGTGCATTACTGGTTTAATTCAGAATACATACACATGGATCCAAGCAGGAGATGGAGTGAATATAAGAAAAATGTTGTGTCCTAGTGTGGCATGAGGTCACGCCTTCAGATGTTCTAACACAGATCCTTTTGCAATTAACAAAAAGGTGGAATTGTGCTGTTTCATTCCTGTGAGAAATCCCCACTAAAACAGATGCGGAGGCATGTTGTTGCACGCTTCATGCAGACGAGGTTTTTAACATTTAACATTTAAATAGGTCACACATCAGCTCACATTTGTTACCACTCAGTCACAATACTCTTCTGAGCTCCTCTGACAGGTAAATTATTTGTCCTGTTCTGACTAGCATAGTTCATAAAACCTCCAGGCAAAGACTTCAATCTGAGGAGGACCCAACCTGTTCATGGTAGCACAGCGGCCTCTAGTGGCCACACACAGTACCTGCAGATAGGGAGAACAACCTTTATCACCGAGCATGCCCTTTGAGAACCAACGTGACCACAGACTGGGGACTGAATATATCCAAACAGGAAGTGAAATGTTGCTGAAGCTTATTCAGGTATCAACACCTGCACACTGCAGGGAACAGACCAAACTGTACACACGTGGACTTTTGTCTCACGCGAGAGCTATTAGAATCATTTCTAGTTTTTCTCTATTGAAGTAACATGACAATATATAGGATATTGTGAGATTTTATCTCCATTAAAGATTGTCCTGTTACTGTTTCTTACACGGCAGCTACAGCATCCCTGTCACTTTAATTGATCACATAATTAACCAATACACAAGAATTGTTGGTTTCACCATTTAATAGGGCTCTGAAAATGATGCATCGAAAGACATATACATACACCGTTAGTGTTATACAAAGAGTGTCATACACTGATAGAAGATTTTAGAGGATTTAAAAAGCATGAAGGGAGGATGTGTTGCAGGACTTTTGTGTGCGTCGTCATTGCTTTGCTGTGTTGTCACCCAAATGTCAGGGACTGAATTCAGAAACTGGAATCTGGACACAAGTTGCACTTGGATTACCAGACTCTACCGACTGTTTTGGGGGTTTTAACTGTCCTGTTTTTTGTTTTAATATGTGTAGAACTCACTGGAAACTGTCCAGCTGACATGATAAGTTAATTGAATCACACCAAAATCAACATTTTTTGCAGCATTCTTCATTTTTTAACTGACTTTGACTTATTATTTCACAGGTGTTTTGGAATAAGAGTATGAAATAATATAATATCACATTTTTGTTTTAACCATTCAAGTTGAGGACCAACAGTCTGCTCTTGCCTGATTTGATTGAGTTCTGGGCTGTTCGTGGATGCAGACGGACGGCAGCAGCCTGCAGGCCCCGTAGCTCACACATGAATGTGAGCGAGGTCGTTAATTGGCAAGGCTTCACGTGAGGCTGCGCGTGGACAGGAGGACTGGAGCCGCCGCCGCCTGCAGGAGAAGGGACGCCGGGGAGCCTCGTTCGCCTTTAGCCTCGCTGAGCACTGTTGCCCCCGGGTCCGGGTCTGACGGGGCTGCCTCCCCTCAACCGCACCACCATCCGAGTTACAGAGGAGGCTTTGGACTCCATCCGCCATTTTCAGCAGATTGAAAGCAGGTAGAGCGTAAACATCACACACAAAGCAGGTAAGCGCGTGTGAGTAGCCGACCCCCCCCCCCCTCCAAAAAAAAGAAGAAAAAAAAAAAGAAACCCGCCTTAGGAGAAGCAGCGCCGAGGGAGGAAAACCACCGCGACCAGCATCGGGAGAACCAGGAGGGAGACCGGTGTGTCTACAAGGGGAACAATAACCTGCATCCCTCTGGTGCTGCACGCGAAAAATACACGTTATTTTGGGTCTTTGTCAACTTTTTTTGATGCACGAAGGCTTTTAAATCTGCTTAACACGAACACACCCATGTTGAAATCTCTCCATGTGTTGCCTGAACTACAGTTAACAAGGATTTAAATACAATGTCTGATTAAAACTCCAGTACCAGCTGGATTATAGTGAATTAAATTAACATAAATGGAAAGGCCAGTTAAAAGTTCATGCTTTTTTCTTATTTATTTAAAAGGGGATGTTAAATACCTGAGCTCAAGCACCAGGAATCTCAGACAATAAGGTATATTGTCTGGGTTTTGTCAGCCTTATTTGCCTTTTTGAGGTAATAACATCATCGGTAAGTCAAGTAAAAGTCACCACGGTCAAATATGGACTATTGAAGTCTGTGGCATGTTGTTTTAATTCATGAATTCAGTGGGATTGGCCACATTGGTCAGGCTCATTGTGCTGAACAATTAGCTTTCCTGCCAATTGGGACATAAAGCTGGAAATATTTGAAAACTCATTGGAGATTTTAGGATTTTTAACCCCTCCTGATGCTGCGCTCATCTAATCTCAGCGGTTGTCTTTGAGTTTTCCTGACAAAACCAGCAATTTGACGACTTCACTTTGGGGAGAACCTTTTTGAAATTGTAAAGTAAAACTTCAAGGAATCTTAAATATCTTCAAACTAAGTCACAGTGAAAGTACTTATTGGTTGCCTGTGAACTTCTTATTTGCTGTATTTATGAAAGGGCCTTTAGTGAAAGCATGGCACAGCTTTCACAAAGTCCATAAAGGCAGTGCTCTCTTGACATTAACATTGACATTAAACAGTACATTTGGTTTTTGTCTGGCATCATGTTTCAGTGTTATGCCGAAAAACCTCAACACTTTAAAGGACTTGTAGAAAGTTGGTGTGTTGCCCTCAAGTTGTGGTGATTATAGGCTATGTGATAACGCTCCATGAAGACTTAAAAAACATGCCTTTCAATATAATAAGATGACACTATTATCTACTGAGGTTTAACGTGGGCCATAAGTATATTTGACATTTTCACAGGGGTTTGATGCTTTTTTGATGACACACATGTTTCATGTCTTGTAGACCATGGATGTCTCCGGAGGGTCGGTGGAAACTCTAGATGAAATTCCAGGTCATGTGTGGAAGGGTTTGCCCGACGGTTTGAGTCTCGGACCTTCTGCTACGAACCGAAGCCGAGTTGGTGAGTACAAAAGTGTGTGCGTTTAAATAACTACAGCTTTAAAGTTCTAAGATTATGAACATTTATATTGCTAAATAAATGTGTAGTAGAGAATCAAGTCTCTTTCCCTCTGTGTGTGTTGTAATCCGATCTTAGCGCAGAGTCTCTTTCTGTTGTGCCCTACTTGCTAGCCCATGGTCGCGCCGACTCTCCGGTTCCCTCCCCAGGCTAACACTGTTACCTCTATTAGCACTGTTGCTGTTGTTTGCATTATTAGTGTTGTTAGCTGCTAGCCTCTGGCTCAGCTGTCGCCATGTTGAGAGCCACGTGGCGATAGACATGCTCTGAATTCCATATGGAGAAACTTTAATCACGATGTTGATTTCCATTTTCATTTCACCGATGTACAAATTTGTGTAAAAAAATAGTGTAAATTCACAGTTGAGGAGCATATTAGGATAAATTACTTTCTTTAATTCAGCATGACACTAGAGGTGGTGACTGGACCACACATGCAAACAGACTAAATGAACTACATTTAAAAACATGAAAAATTAATAATTACACATGAATGCAAACAATCCTTACTGGTGTAGCAATATTTACTAGATTTAGGCTACTTAAAGTAGATGTTATTAATATTATTATTATTATTATTATTATAACACACTTAGCAAAATCATGCAACTCTTTTCAAGTCTAAAAGTGTTTGGAGCTAGTAATATAGTGCCATTTAATGGGTCACCTTGTTCTCCTGTCTAACAAAGTACACTCGTGACCTTCTTTTCTCTTTGAAACAGGCAGATAAAGGCCTCCAGACATAACTGTAGACATGGTTGTTTGGTGCATGGCTGGGCATGCCAATTCTGATGGTCCACTTCCTTTCAGTTGGAAGATTCACCATAGTTAAAATTAAATCCCACTCTTAATGCATCTAAAAATGTATATAAACCGGTACAGAATTTAACATTTAGTGCTTGGATGATAAAAAAAATCTCTAATGCAACGTGTATAAGAGGTTGTTGTTCTTCTTGCAGGTGTCTGGGCCACTCAGCTCATCCCGAAAGGGAAGAGGTTTGGTCCATTTGTTGGAGAGAAGAAAAAAAGGTCCCAGGTGACCAGTAATGTGTACATGTGGGAGGTATGTCACCTTTTTGTCTCTGCACAGCATTATGTCGCTAAAACTGTGTCACTTATAAGAGTTGTATGACACAAAAACTGCTGTTTTTTAGTGTTTTTTTTAAAAAAAATCAACCTTTGTTACATTGCAATAACATATGCTGCTGATGTGACAAATGCTGCCGGGGCAATGGTGACCCCGATGATTCAGTGCACCCCGTCCTCTAGAAGCTACATATTATCACGTAACTGTACGTGTGTCCTGTAGGTTTATTTCCCAGCGCGGGGTTGGATGTGTGTTGACGCCACAGACCCCATGAAGGGGAACTGGCTGCGATACGTAAACTGGGCGCGCTCCAGCGAGGACCAGAATCTTTTCCCCCTGGAGATCAACAGAGCCATTCACTACAAAGTCCTCAGGGTAGGTCCGAGAAGCAGCGGGCACGTGGACTGGAATATGGTGAATATGGTATATAAGAAATGGCGTCCAGTTCTCTGGAAACCACAACCTCAAATATACCGTTAGATTAATAACTTATTATAGAATTTGAGCTGTTTTTAGTTAGATTGTGTAGATTTATAATAAAGAGGTCAGTGGTTGTTTATGATGCATTGTATATTAAGATTCATGCAATTTAAAAAAAAAAAAAAAAAAAAAAAAAGTTTTGATAACTACATACCTACTACAATAAAATCCCCAAATGTGCACCATAGGACAATACTGCAGACTATGGCGAAAACACTGTCAAATCCCCCCCACCCCCCGAGACAGATAAGATGCACAGTGGCCTAAATATCCCCCTTGCCTCCCAGCAAGCCGCGCTGTGATTGGTGGCCGACCTCATCTCTCATTGTTGCAGCCTATCGGGCCGGGAGAGGAGCTGCTGGTGTGGTACACTGTGGAAGACAACCCCGAGATAACAGCTGCACTGGAGGAAGAAAGAGCCAGCAGTCTGAGCAGGAAAAACTCACCCAGGGCGAAGCGAGGTGAGGCCTCACTTACTCCGACCGACGTGCTGTTTGTGCTTCGGGGTTTTAAAAAAATAATACTCTCCGAGAACGTCGGCGCCACCGACTCGGCCACGAATCGATTTCTTCGCAGTCGAAGTTGTAACGGGCGAGCTAACGCTAGCTAGCTTCGACTGAAGGGGGGGAAGGCTAGCGGTGGCTAACGTTAACGGTTGCGATGTGTGTGCGGTGGCTTTTCTCCACTTTCGCAGCCGATCTGAAACTCGTCAGTGCGAGCGGATTTAGCTTGTTATGACGACAGATCGGCCGACTCGTTGCCGTGAAACACCACGTTGAGCCGTTTAAACGGGCATCGGGGGGCAACTTTTTTTAAGCACCTTCTTTTTTTTTTTTCCTTCTCTCCACCTCTGGGTCCTGACGTTGTCGAGGATGTGACCTTCCTTGAGTTCCTAAAGCATGAAAGCCATCCATCGGCGAGCCCTCTTTACTTGGTGATGGCCTAGCAGGTTAGCTAACTAGCCAGCTGCCTTTTATAAAACTGCGGGGCCGTCCACAGCGCAGGTATTGGATAACAACTGGAATTGTGACTATATCACGTCGTGGAGGGTGTTTTTTAAAATTATATTAAGCGTAGTTTTGTGTCCCGAATAACCAGTTCATCGAGTTGTCAGACTCGGTGTTTGCGTGCTAGCATGAGGCTAAAACGGCTAAGGTCTGAGAGCACGGATATGTCGTTGTACAGGAATAGATAACAAACTATGTGGGCCGAATTATCATTTAAAACACGACCATATTGATACGATGGACAGGCAGTTAACAGGAGTTATAAAAGGGCAACGTGGTGTTGTAGCCTGGTTAGGTTAGCGTGAGTACGTGACTAAAGACACAAACAGAAACCTGAGGCTAACGCAACACGGATTTCGTCAACATTTTTGCTAACGTTACACTTTGTTTTCAGTAATAAGTAGATGAAAAGCGTACAACAATATCGACTTATTACTATCAACATGGCTGCTTTATGTCACGATTAAAAATAAACACATTCGCTGTGAACTTTGGACATAGTGTTCACATGTTTTGGATCCTGTGGCTATTCGATGCGGAACCACGATGAAGAGAGCAAATTGATTTAAAAAAAGAAAAAAATGTCTTTGATTGGCTTTGATACTTCTTATTTCACATGTCCATCTTGAATCTTTGGCATGGGAGCATTGAGGGGGGGGATGTGTGGTGTAATGTAATTTATTACAAAGTAGTCCTGCAGGAATGTAGCAGTATAATAACACAATAATAACACAATATAGATAAAACAGCACTATAATGCTTGCAAATGTAATTTAGACACTCTTACATACAGGCAACATATAGAACGTAAAATCTGTAACCCCTAAAAGTCTGTTAAACGGGGTAGAAAACAAAAGCTACATGTCCCGAGTTGTTAAATTTAATTTTGTTTGGTTCGATGGGCTTTTGTTTAATTTCTTATGTGGCCCTACAGGAAATAGCCGTCT
The DNA here is from genome assembly GCA_029853015.1 of Chelidonichthys spinosus. Lineage (NCBI taxonomy): Eukaryota > Metazoa > Chordata > Actinopteri > Perciformes > Triglidae > Chelidonichthys > Chelidonichthys spinosus. Next base: position 7,282,143 of record CM056822.1, on the reverse strand, counting down.
CTATATTGGCTCTTTGGCGCCTTATACCGTCCTGAAACGTCAAGCCTGATGAAGTTAGCTTCCACATCCAGCTAGCTTCGTCTGAATAGCAAACACAGGTTGCCTAAAAGTTAGTGTGCATACACGGTGAGTGCTTGGTTTGAAAGAATGTGACAGAAAAGGGCGAGGGCCCTCAAACGCCAGCACAGTGAAATTATAAAAATGTTCGGCGAGTTGTGTTGCTACTGTAGATGTATCAGAATGCCTGTGACCATGCTGGTCAGATGACTGACCTGCAGCATGTGTTTCTCTCGAATGAATTGGGCTTTGTAGGCCGGGTCAGGTGACCTTGTTGACACACTCTTAATGATGAGGAGGTCCCAGGGAAGCCTCTTGAGTCAGACAGGGCTTAGATTTAAATGACTGATGCATGCAGGCCCATAATTATAAATGCAATGCCAGGCAGTTTTTTTTTTTACTTGTAGTAACTTTAGTACATGAGGTGAAAAAGCAAAATAGACTTTCAAGGCTTATTGACGCAGGTTTTGTGGGTCGAATAATATTGATTGATTATAATTCACATGAAATAATTGGTATCACTCCTACTAGATTAATTTGGTTTACAACAATCGATGCTGCTCAAATTAACTTACGATTTTCTAAACAAGTTACAATAATTGTCACATCATAACAACCCAGATCTGATTTTTTTTTTTTAAATGTCAGCATATGCTTATTAGTTTTGTTCTCCTTTCATTTGAAACCTGTGTTTGCTATCCAGCCTGATGCAGAGCAGTGTGTGTGTTGTGTGTGTGTGTGTACTTTCAGCCAGAAGAAAGCTGCTGGAGAGAGCCAGACAGGCTGGTTTGGGTGGATTCAAGAAAACAAGCGTAACCAAACCTATTGTCAAGGAGATGTGGGATGGGGCAGAAGGTAAGTTGAGTAATTGTTAAAGGATTGAATGCAATTTCAAACAAAAAACAATATTCAAACTGATACGAAACAATCCCTATCAATCATCATGTGTGACCTACTATAAGTGTGGTGCGGTCTGTATGTTCAGGGACCCTGCCCTCTGCCTGTATTTTCTCTTTACCTCTTAATTTGCTGTGTTTTTAAGAGGAGGGTCAAATTTTGAATGCTGCGTTTATAACAACCTGCAATCATTTATCAACATGCCATATCGGTAGTTACTTGGCCTATGTTGTTAAGAGTATTAACTGTTAACTGAAATACCTGAAATGGTTCGACAGAAAAGTATAACTTGTCATCAAATTGTTTACAGGTTTGAAGGAGGAGGATGAGCGTCCATCAACCTTAAAGCAATTCCAGGAAACCCATCCCATGAGAAGCACTGACGAGAGAGATGAGGAGGACATGTCGGCAGTGATGACAGACAGGGGAAACGGAGAGGAGGAAGAAGAGGAGGAGGAGGATCCTGGTGATTTGAAACGGAGTGTAGTGCAGCAGCAAACTGCTAAGCATTCACCTGCGTCGGATTCCATGCAAAATAAGCAGACTGGCTCATCGCTGACCTGCCGTGAAGAAAGCCATAAGGATTTGCAGGGAAAGTCGGAGACTTCCTCGCTTGCAGGTCAAGAACCAGAGATTGATCCGGATCCTGATCTTGACCCTGACCCTGATGGTGACCTCGAGGGTGATCCCCACGGAGAGTCATATCCCTGTCACCACTGTGAGCGCCACTTCTCCACCAGACAGGGTCTGGAACGTCACATACACATTCATGCCATCACTAACCAGCAAACGCAACTGTTCAAGTGCCGGTACTGCAGCAAATCCTTTGGCTCACAGGTGGGGCGGCGGCGGCATGAGAGAAGGCATGAGAGCGGCCTCAAGAAGAAGCCTGGCTCTCTAGCAGGGACGGCCACTCTACTAAGTCCTGTGACGCAGGCTGATGGTTCAAGTCCCGACTGCACCAGCCCAATGAGTCACTTTATAGCCATAGGGTCCCAGTTTACTGGAGCACCTCTGCACAACTCTGAGATGCAGAGAAAGGAGTTGGGATCCTATACTGACCGTCCTTTTATCTTTGATGAAAATGGGGAGTCAAAGGAACTCCACCCCTGCAAGTACTGTAATAAAGCATTTGGCACACATACAAACATGCGCCGGCACCAACGCAGAATACACGAACGGCACTTGTTACCAAAGGGAGTTCGCAGGAAAGGCATGCTGCTCCAAGAGGCATCGGTGCAGAAACAGCAGCAGCAGCAGCTGCCTGACGAGTCCCCCAGCACCAGCCCTCCGCCTGTCTATGTGCCCAGCGCCGACACAGAGGATGAAGTAGACAGGGATGATTACGCAGTTGACATATCCAAAAACATCTCTGAGAATTTGAGCTTCTACATTGACGGCAAGATTGTGTCCACCAGTTCAGTGAGCAGCTGTGAGGTCATAGAGGTGGACTCCAGGTCCGCAGCCCTGTTTGGTCTGGACACGGTCATCATCAGCCCAAATCAGATCAGTCAGGCCCTGAAGGTGGAGGGTAGAACCAGTGCTGCAAAGCAGATCTCCAACATTGGCCAGGCAGCAGCAAAAAGGAGAACATCTACACCCCCATTTATTCCCAGCCTTAAAGTGGAGACAGAATCTGCATCTTTCACAGCCTCGTCGTCGTCTTCATCATCCTGTACATCTTCCTCATCTAACCTGTTAGTGAGTGGACTGTTCCAACAAGCTGCCGATTCGTCGGCGTTTCAACGAGAGAAGACTGTTTATCTCTCACCAAAGCTCAAACAGCTCCTTCAGACACAAGACATTCAGAAATCAACCATTACCCTGATCACAGAAAGCCATAGACTGGCCTCGCCACTGTCAGTCACACCTCTGCCAGGTCCTTCAGGCAGGTTTAAAAGAAGAACGTCCTCTCCCCCGTCATCTCCACAGCTCAGTCCTGCATGTAAAACAGAGAGCTGCAAAGCTGAGGTGGTGAACTCATTTGCCCTTAAGGTGCCAAAGCTGGAAAGCCACAGTGTGTCACCTCCTGGGAGCCTACTGGACAAGGAAGATCGAGACAGCCCGAACCTTTCTGAAGATAATACGCACGGCCAAACCTCGTCTAATAGTGGTGGAAATTCTTGTAATCAGCAGCCTTTGGATCTGTCGAACTCCATCAGTAGGAGGAGGGATAGCTTGAACAAGGTGCTTGGTGATTCAGCGCTTGATTTAAGCTTCAATCGGAAGAGCAACGCCGAGCCTGAAGTAAAGGGAGGTGCAGCACCACAGCCACTGACAAAAAAGAGAAAGCCGAACACCAGCATGCTTGAAAAGGTGCTGATGAATGAGTATTTGGGTCTACCTTTGACGGTAGATGAGGGCCCCTCTGCTTTAGCGAACTTAAGTTGTTTCCATTCTCGCTCCCCAAATGTGACAGAGTCTGCCCACCCCTCTCCCCCCTCTTTGACCCCCGTCACCATGAACCCCTCTTCCCCTGGTGACTCCAGTGTGACATCCCCAACACCGCCTCCCCCTCTTCTTCCCACCATACCCTCTCCTCCGGCTATGCCGAGCTCCCCTTGTCAGCCTTCAGACTCCTCTGCATTGAGACCTCTTCCTGTCCTCTCGCCAAAAGTGTCTCCGAGATCAGTTGAAAACGATCCGTCGGACTCGGAGGACAACTTGTTTGTGGATGAAAATGAAGATGAGGAAGAGGATCATATGTCTGAGCCACTGGACTCCCAGAACACTCCACTTAAAGATCCCCTTAATTGTTCAGCGGCATCCAGCTCTCCTGAGCCGACATCGGTAGATCTGCCCACTACAGAAGAAGATATTTCTCCGACTGCAACCGCCAACAGTCTACTAAATGGCAAAATGAACCAAAACCATGACTCTATAACAGAGAAAACTCATGCCGATCTCTCACCTCGGCCAGAATCCTCATCTTCCTCACCGTCTCCTCCTCCTGCATCACATGATTCATCCCCATCACTGATTTTACAGCCTTTCCCTCAGATTAAGATGAAAGAAGAACCTTGCATGGATGAGCTGCCAGTTATGAATCACTCACCTCCTGATGGTGTTGACTCTTCAGCTCAGCCCGCTGCTCCTGATACACCACCTGATAAAACCTCCGAGGCAGAGGAAGTCAACTCGACGTACTGCAAGACGTTTGTGTGTAACGTCTGCGAGGAGCCGTTCGACTCCATCAAAGAGCTCAGCGGACACATCGTCGAGCACGCTGCGGATTGGCCGTTCAAGTGTGAATTCTGTGTGCAGCTGTTTGGCGACGCTCCTGCCCTGCTGGCCCACCGGACGACACTGCATGGAGTGGGCAAGATCTTCGTGTGCTCCATTTGTTCGAAGGAGTTTGCGTTTCTCTGCAACCTCCAGCAGCATCAAAAGGATCTGCATCCAAACGAGACTTGTTCACACACCACTGTAGAGAGCGGCAAGCTTCGGCCACAGAACTACACGGATCTATCCCGAGCCAAAGACGAAAGCAGTCCTTCAATACTGGCACCAGAGGTGACTGATGAAGCTGCTCTGCAAGGTGATGCCGATATAGCAAAAGAAGAACCCGATGTTAATGGTAATCTTGCAGAGGACCTCAACGAGGAGCTGTACACTACAATAAAGATCATGGCCTCGGAAGGAGGGAAACCTAAAGGCCCTGATGTCCGACTTGGCATTAATCAACACTACCCCAGTTATAAACCACCGCCTTTTCCTTATCATAGTCGTTCACATGCTGGCTCGGTGGCCTCGGCTACTAACTTCACCACCCACAACATACCACAGACTTTCAGCACTGCCATACGCTGCACCAAATGTGGCAACAGCTTTGACAACATGCCCGAATTGCACAAGCACATTTTGGCCTGTGCCAATGCCAGTGACAAGAAGCGTTACACTCCCAAGAAAAACCCCATCCCCCTCAAGCAAATAGTGAAGAGTCCTAACGGAGTCGTGTCACCCTCTGTGGCCATTGCAGGCCAGAGTCCTTTCCGTAGAATGGGTCAGCCAAAGAGACTTAACTTTAATCAGGAGACTGGTAAAACAAAAATGAGTGCTCTCAGTAAGAAGAAAAACCAGCTGGTCCAGAAAGCGATTTCACAGAGAAATAAAACTGCCACTACTGCAAAAAAGGCTAGTGTTAAAGTTGAAGAAGAGTTGCCCTCGAACGTTTGCCCCCACTGCAGCCGGGAGTTTACCTATCCTGCAAGTCTCAACAAACACATGCTAGTCAGTTGTCCAATGAAGCCTGTTGTCAAAAAGGGCAAAAAAGGTCTAACGGAGGTGAAAAAAGAAGCGGCGTCTGCGGTAGATAAAAACATTAACCTTCGAAAGAAAGCTTCAGACTGTGAATTACAGCAGACAGAGCCGGGGCCGAAACCCCTGGGAAAGACCAGAGCTCGTAGCTCTGGTGCAGCAGACCTTGAACCCTCCCAGGGAAGCAAAGGAAAAACTGCCACAACGCTGGGAAGACTAAAGAGGCCCTCCTCGTTCCCAGCACCACTTTCTGCTGGGAAAAAAACCAAGAAGGGCCAAGTTCAGTCGCTACCTCCCACCCCGTCGGCCCCAGACACTCCCGGTGACACTGCACAGCAACGACCAGCCATGAGAATGCAGCGTATGGGCAAAGAGGCAGCGCCCAAGAAAGTAGCAGAGGCCAAATCGCCGCCACATCAGCTGAAGAAAGAGGAGCGCTTCTCCCTTCGATCGAGGGAGAGAGTCGGCGGTCCGGTCACCAGGAGCTTACAAATGGTCGGCGCAGCTCCTTCTGCTGAGGTCAAAATGGAAGAGCCACCAATTCAAGAGCCAAAAGAGACTCAGGTGAGACATCGTGCTACGCTTTGAATTCCAAGTCCAATATAAGTTTATTGCATATATCTCTATATCACTGTATATGCCAGCTGGGAGGCGGCAATCATTTGCTGCACAGAATTGCCAAATTTGTTTGAGGGGAATTTATAAAGTGTCTCCATTACATGATTTATCCATCAAAAGAGTGCAGACAACTTTATTTTTTAACAAAAAGGCCAACCTCAGTTTTTTCTATTGATATCATGATTCTTTAATAACAATTAGAGAGCTTGTGAACATCTTGCTTATTGTTGCAGTTTTCAGATAAACTGGTGGATTTAGTATGTCTTGATGGGTGGAGAAAATAATTTTCCCTCAGTTAAATACATCATTAAACACACTTGATTATCTAAAAGTGGCCACAGAGCTAAAAGCTCATCAAGTTTTTTGTTTCAGCACGGCTGGTATCCTGTGAGTGTGTTCGTTCTATTTGCATTTACATTGGCAGTTAATTCTAAAGAGGACTTGGTTCTGTTTCTGATCCAGCTGACATCTGATGGGGCCTCAGTCCTTCTTTCTGTTCCACTATAGTCCCTACCTTCATCACTCTGCTGGTCCATTCCTTCGATGTTCGATCCTTCCACTGTGCTTTTTCTCATTCATTTCTCCTAAAATATCAATTATATATGAATGTGAAAACATATCCGTAACACTATCATTTCCACCCAATACTATAGTCACTGAGTGGAGCCTGAATGCATCCACATGGTTCTCTGTTAACTTGGTTTGTTGTGTTACAGGAGGTGCCGATGAAGTGAGCCACGTGGACACTGGCGAGCTCTTCCGGGCAACTGGTGCTCACCTCTCAGGCGACCCTCTGGACTAATCGAGGCACTGACGGCACCGAGGTCATCCTCTGTGGTGGGCTTATTCACTCAAGTCTCTCAACTGCCTTTTGCTGGATTTAAAGAGGGAACTCTCTTCATCCTCCCATCTATCCTATGAACTGAACTGAGCCTCCGTTTTTAGCCAGCCTTGCAAAAAAAAAAAAAAATAAGGAAAAAGAAACTGTAAATGACAATGAGTTAATATATGCGAGTCATTACTTGACCCAAAACAGTAAAACATTAGGGCTCCGTTATGTTGGAAAGCTGATATATTGCAAATGGCAATCATGTATCAGTGAGGGTTAGGGTAACTTGTCTATTCTTTCGTTCCTTATTTTCCCCAATTTGGTTGTTTAGATTTTTGGATGTTTCCAGAGTCTCTTAATGCATGTGCAGAATAGAGTATAAACTAGATTAAGCCAACTTCCAAGTCTCTCCCAACTGGGCACCTACTTCAGTTTATACATGATTTGCAAAGTATGTATGTTTTGATTTAAATTTCTGTAGTCGTTATATTGTAGAATATATATTATTCGCATATTTTTGTTTGGGAAACAAAAATGAAAATGGCAGTAGTTTTACTGCAACAATTGGTCCTCAGGAACACTGTATATGTGTGTGGTAAGTATGTGTATGGTTATAGTTGGATGTGTGGCCTCACAGCTATTCCTTTGGATAAATCTCAAGTATGTCTCATGTTTTTACTTGGTTTCTCATACGCTTTGTTTAGCCGACGTTGGCAGTTAATTCCAGTTGTAAAAATGATGGGATTGATTTTTGTAGTCTCCTTAAAATAATGTCCGTCTTGAGCAGAGTTTTTAATATCACTCATTGAGCCCAGTGTTTCCGACAGCACTTTAAAAACTTAACTGCCAAAATTTCTAGCTGGATCGGCAAGATTGGCTTATTAAACAGTGAAAAATGGAATGTATTCAGGCACATGACAGACACTGGTAATTTGCACCGAATCAAGTGCTGCTTTTACAGCCAACAAATCTCTAAATCGGTCGTCTCCGTTAAGCAATTTGACACATGAAAATGACGCATGAACCAACTTTTATGCCAAAATGCATGATGATGACTCAAATCCTCAAATACGTTGAATGCAGCAGTGTTTATTTTGTTCTTTCGTTGTTCGTTGTAAGTGGACTTGTGCAAAGTTGTTTCATGTGTCGTTTTTTTAAAGAGCCATGTCGCCGTAACGGAAAAGGAAAAAGTCATTTTGTGTCTGCGAGTTGATATATTTGGTAAGTCTGTACCAAGGAAAAGCTTCTTCTTTCTTTTAGTTTATACCCTCCAGTGCTCACCCCACTTTCTTTCTCTTGACCATATCCAGTTGTACCACAGAGATAGCAGACACAGTCAGTGCTTAAATGCTTGTAGCATGTTATGGGAAGGTAAAAATTGAAATATGATTTGAAGCTAATTTAATCTCCACGAGAAATTTTTCATGTTTGCCTTTCAGCATCAAGATTATGTATTTAAGGATGAACAAAGACAAAAAAATCCTGAATGACCTCAAGTAAAACATTGCTGTAATTGACATAATAAAAAAAAAAAAGATTTTTCAATTTGTGTAAAAGCGTTTGGTTTTTGCTTCCAGCTCTGCCAGATGTGAGTATAAACAGAAAATGAATGGGTGGAAATGCTCTTCTCACATTGGTCCAGGTCCATTTCCACCCATTCAATTCCTATCCTTTTATAGAAGGGGAGTTTTCAAGCTGATTTAATATGTATTCCTTCATTATTGCAGTTTACTGGTTACGTAAAAATTAATAACCTTGTGGATGTAGACACAGGACATGATTAACTGCACTCTGGAATGGCTCCGACTCCTTTTTTTAAGACTATTTTAGTCACGGGGACCTCTTCTCATTGTATCTCTTTATGTCCGTGCCGTCGCAGCTGTAATAAAGTTTTCCAGATTACATTTGCTGATTGCCTTCTCCCCCTACAGCCAGTCGGGGACCGGCGGGATCATGAAAAATGAATTCTAATTTCCGTTTCATTGGAATTCGATAGAGGGCGGTGCTTCACGTGGATCAGACTTTAAGTTGCTGCCTTTACTCCGCAGGTCACCGAGCTGCTGCTGCTGCTGCTGGAGGGCCGCGGTCATTGTCAGCTTGCTAGTTGCTGGGAGATCTGTGTCTATTTTGGGAGCAGTGCACTTGTCAGGGAGGTGGATATGTGAGTCCTACAGTACCTTAAATTCCTACTTCTGCTGTGTAGCTTCACTCTGTGTGAAGGGAAACGGGGGCAAATTGAGTTGGAGAGTTGAAGAGTTGGATGTTACATGCAGATTATTGCTATCAGAGATGAGATATCATAAACAAACGGGCAGTTTTTATTGAATTGTACAATGATGACAAAACGGTTATAATGAAAAACAATAGATTTAATTAAATAGTAACCTATAAAGCCACATTTTTATATATATAGATTAAAAAAATAAGTGCTGGACCCTAATTCTTACCTTCAGAGTAATGATATGGATCTGTGGAAAACCAGAAAGTCTCTCAGGATGGGCATTAGCAGGAAAGGTATTAATAATTAAATGCACACTTCTTTCCAGCTCGGCTACAGTAAACTTCTCCCAACTTTCTGAGATGCATTTTTGAATAACTTATCTTTGAGATAAATCTCCTTAAAGTAATGTGTGAGAAACCATCTGAGTGGATAAATATTCATGAGACGCAGCTGAAAAAGAAAAGAAAAACCCTTTCCCTTAGAAAATAATTTAATAATATAACTTTGTTTCTGGAGCATCGTCCGGTATAAAATAGTGTGTTATTAACCTGGATAGAAAACCAAAGTGTCACAGAATCACCTCTCAAGGTCTCACCCGGCGTGCGTGCATCTGCTGAGATTATTCTCGTTCCAGGCTCCATCCATCACACTCGCGTAAGTTAACGAGCCATCGAGCCCACCGGACAGACGGTGTGAATCACAAAAACGTGCCTCTGGCATTGGGAACAAACTCGATCCAATGGGGAAGTCTTGTGGAGAAGATATTTACATGAGGTTGTCATGTTAATAGCTGCGGTTATGAATAAAATGCAATCCGTATGTTGGATTTGATTCACAGGCTTCTTTAGTTAAGGGGATGGGGAGATGTGTTTATTTGCCCCCTGTACAATGATGGTATAGTTTATGGCTGCATGTAGTTTATGACTGTTCAGCTGTGTGTGTGTGTGTGTGTGCTGCACCATACTCATTCTGTCAGGGTGAAATATCACTGCACTCTCTCTTGATTGCTGTGTACGGCGCCTCAGCCCTATTCATAAAAATGCAATTCCACACAGCTCTGTGCTCCGGCTTGACAAAATAAACTACGATGCACCAGAGAGGCAGATTTAAAGCTTCGGTGGGCAACGAGGCTGCTGCTCGGAGCTCAATTACCCCATGCAGACGGTCCAGGACAGGCATCTGTTTGGTAAAATAGACTCAAAGTAGGGGCTGATATGCACTAATGAAATATCTCATTACATAACTTGATTAGAACTCGGCAATATATTGATGATTATATCGATATTGAGACTAGATTGATAGCATATTCTGAATTTAACAGCCTTTAGTCATTATATCCACATTACTGATGACTATTTAACAAAAAGCTCATTGAGTAAATATTTTGTGAAGTAGTCAACACTGCGTTTTTGGTCAAAAATATTGTGACATTGGATTTTCACCCCCAGCCTTAAGCCTGGCATCTGTATTTTGGGGATAACTTTAGTTTTGTTTTACCAAGATATCGCTGTTAAGTGAAAACCTTGTGTATCTGCAAGATTTTAGACCACCTAGATTTTATAACTGGAAATAAAATCCTTCCACTTCTTCACGCCAGGTTAAAGATCCGTGTGTGTCATCCTCTCTGGGTTAACGTTTCCAGTCTGTTTGGCCTCTGACCACGCCCGGCATCGCTGACGGGTGTGGTGAGTTTTGGTCCGCGGTGTGCTCTGTTAAACCTGTAACCACACCCGACAGGGATGTTACCGGGGCAACGCTTCACTGCGGCCAGGTGACGAGCAAAGACTAGAGGAGATTAGTTACTATTTGTATGTAATTTAATTACACTGAGACTGTCTCCCCACTGTTAAGATTATTTTTATGATCTTTTATGATCTCTTGTGCAACATCTGCTCCTACATGACAATATACAGCTTCCTAAAAAAAACCCTCACTCTGCCTCCACTTCCTGTTCAAAGAGAATGGCATTAAAGCTGATGAAGACGTGGAGGGGATTGATTCTGCTGGGCATTATTCTTTCATTTGTAAGTGAAGCTGCGTTTCGAGTCATCTCCTTGTTTGTGAAGCGCCTGCGCTCAGTTTGACCCCAGCTTCATCCGTGTTTATGTGCCACTGCACGCCGCTCGTTACTGCAGCTCACTTATTGATTCGGATTTGAATCGCTTACCCTTCAGCGGACGCATTTCATGTCGCCTATTTGCTTTTCATGCCTCGCCATTATCCTTTCACCTGCAGAAGCCACCTGCTTAAGTCGGGCCGGCTGCCCGAGCGTCCCCCACCGGCTCCTGCCGTGGCCCACTGAGCATCCTGGCATTTCCTTTCAAAACAGGAGGATGTGATGCGAGGATGTGAGTGCTGCAGTCGGGTCCCCGGTGTGCTCGCCTTGCAGAACGGCGGTGCGAGAGATGGCTTCGTGACAATGGGCTTCCTGGCAAAGGTTGTTTTTGTGTTGTGTGTGTGTGTGTGTGTGTGGAGGGAAACTGCTGTTTAATACAGGTTTACACACTGCAGAGAGACACTCTAAAAGGTTGGAACGTCAAGAGTCCTGTCTGTGGTGGAGTGTCGCCATGCCAACAGCTGCACAGTGGGTACAATATCTGTGCCTCCCAGGCCTGAGAGGGTACGTCAACACTTTGACTTCATTTTGTTTTATGTACATCGTCATGTACCTTTTATAACTGCAGGGTATTTGCACACGTGCCGGTACATCAGTGCTTCGCTGTGGATGTTGCACATAGCAAGGCAGGCCAGAGTTTAAGAGCTGAGCGTGAGCTAATTTTAGTTTAAACTCAGCAGTTTTCTACAATTCCTTTTCAAGATGAAGCCTCTGGAAACTACCAGCTGTACCAGGCCTACTTTTAACTTTTTTTTAATATTCAACCCCTCCTCTTTCTCATCCTTCTTCTTCTTTTCCCCCCCCCCCCTCAGCACTGGGGGAAGATGAAGCACTCAAGTTTGCTAGAATCTGTTTCACAGCAGCGGCCCGAGCTTTAAGATGGATCGAGGGGATTTGCATGGGGCGGGGTGGAGAGAGTAAGAGATGTGTGTGAGAGAGATGTTACTGCTGAGGCACAGCAAATGAGGGCTGAGGAGGGAGAGAGGGGAGGAGGGGGGGGAGGGAGGAGAGAAAAGGGGGCAGACTCGCACAGATCGGAGAACAGCCGTCCCGTCTTGTGCCCAGAGGACTCCGTCTCCTCACCCTGGAGATGGGCAGGATTGACTTTTTACCTGTTGTAGACACGGCGCTCGCCCCCCTCGCCTCCCCTCTTCCTTTGCTCTGCCTTTCAACCCAGTGTGTCTGCAGCCGCAGAGGACTGTCAGCCTACAGAGGAAGCACCAGATCATAGTGCTGGCAGAGCAACTGTGTCTGCCTGCTCTATCAAATTGTATTACTCTCCCCTCTGCACACGCACGGCGAAATGCTCTCGCACAGTCGGAGAACTTTCTTCCGTGCGCACACACTGACACGCTGACAAGCGAGCAGGCACACCCCCCCCTCCCATTATCGGTGCGGCGAGCAATTCTGCTCATATTGGTGAGAGCAGCGAGGGTCTGTACTCCGCTCCTCAGCAGCAGCAGCAGCGGCAGCAGGACGGGTCCAGAGGCGAGCGGTTATTACCAGAGATCACTCACCAGCTTCTGTAACTGAAGGCAAGCCCACACCCCACTCTCTCTCTCCCCCAACCCCCTTTTCCTCTTTTACGTTTTTCCATCTTGATGTGACGCAGTGATGCTGACCTTCTCCTCATCCCCTTCTCTCGCTCCCTCTTCCTCCTCAGTGCGTGCCACTAGGAGAGCCATGGAGGACACCCTCACCTGCAGCCATGCCACCTTCTCCCAGGTGTTTGGACGCCAGGGACAGCTCATGCAAGCCAGTGAGTAGCCGCGATTACACCTTCCTGACGAGTCGTTAAGCAGCTGCATGTCCCACATGTCAGCATAACTGATCTCTACCCGCAGCATTTCTTCCCGATCCCCTCCTAAATCTTATTGCTGCTTTCATTGAGGTATTAGGATACAAAGGATGGCAGTATTAAAGCTTAAACCCTCTACTGCTACTGTAACAGAGAATAGAGTGTGTGTTTTTTTTGGTAGGGGGAGAAAAAATGGTCTATTTTTGGGATGTCAGATGTGCATGCTTTTGTAAAGGGCAGGAAGGAATCATTGATTGTGATTGTGGTTGATGTTTCTGTTAGCTCAGCATGTTGCTAAGGATACCTCAACTTGTGTACTATTGTATTTGAAGGAGGGAGCCACAAAGGCATGTATTCTCGGGTTGAACTTGGGGCTGTGGCTCAGCTGTGTTGGGGCTCACATGTTGACAAAGTGGACACTTTGTGAAATACAGATCAATAAGCTGTTTTGTGTTGCAGTTGTTTTGTTTACAGGACATGTTGTTGGCAAAGAGCATCCCTGCATCTTTTCTATAATTCTAATGCAGCAGATATGTTTTACTGTGTCAGGTGTGAAACCAATAAGACAGACTCCAGCTGACGTATATTCATAATGGAGGTGCACAGTATTAGTGAGGTCGAGTCTGACGAGCCGAGACGCTATCAGAGATGCTCTCTGAGCTCAGACTGTAAGCTGAATTATTGAAAACTGAATCTATCAAGATTTCCAAGGACATGGAAACACCGAGCGCAAACCGCGGAGCGCTGCAAATGATGCACACTTCAAGTGCTATCTTATTATGTAATTCACATGGTCAGAATGCATATTTCCCTCGGGAGGGAGACGGAGCGGGAGATTGACTTGCTCCCAGAATGAAAGTGTCCTCTGCATCCTCCCTCATCTGGCCCCGTATCTCTCCCCTCATGGTCTCACGCTGGGAGAACTTAGCCGGTGCCTTTGATGCCTCCGCTCGGCCACAAATGCAAAGTGATCCTTCACATAGTGTTATCATGGATAATGAGGGCAGCCCGGGGCGGACATCAAAATAAAACCGCCTTCAGGGTTTCATGGCATACATTGACTTTCCCGTATCAGTTTTAAATCCCCGTGTTTTCCTTCGTTGCCACCTGGAGGGATGGAAGTGTCTTGAGTGAGATTTCAAAGAGTCATTTACAACAAACCCGGCTAAGCTACTAATGGAAGAAACCCGACAGTGGCTTTCCTGAGCTGGAACAATTCATGCTCCTTTACTCGTGTTTGTTAATGGGCCCGCGCTGCAGGATTTCATCTGCTGGGGGATTTATTCTGCCTGTTTGAATAGGCGGAGGTTGTTTGAGAACGGGCAAACAAAAAATCTGGAGCAGTGGATCTGTTGTCTTCACTGACGTTCTTCGCCCCTTCTTTGCGAAAGCACCCGTTGTATAAATAATGCACTTTGTTTGAGTGTATCTGGGCTTAATACTGTTGATAAGGGCTTATTACTGTTAAAGGGTTGCAAGGCCCTGATGAATATTCTGCTTCATACAGCGCTGGAAACATCTGAGGGGCTTTTGGAGCGCTGCTGAACTGATGCGTGCGTCTCTGGTTTGATGTTTTTACGGCGAGCACAGAGAGGGCGACCCTCTCAGGATTCATGTGCAAATAATATGCACACAAACATTGGAAAAGTCAAACGTATAATGCACGCTATAGGGACTGAAATATATGCAGTTTTTTCACACATACTGGCCCTGTGTTAATCGGCAGGACCGTATGTGACTCGGGTCAGTTTATCTGGAGGGCATCGCCGTATAAAAGGGAGGTAAAACAAGAAGAGGGTGTGGCAGCTGAAGATTGCTATCACGTTGCATATGGCTGACGGCTGAGCCAGGCTAGCCTTCAAAATAAGTGTTTTAGAAAGATGAAAATGGATCAAAGTACACAGGAGGAATGATGACGAATGGCCTAAAGAGAAACTACTGTTTCAGTTTACTCGGTACACAAATGTCAAACTAATAAAATCTAATAAAACAGTGCATCTAATCCTGTTTAGAGTGTTTAGAGAGGTGGTTCGCTTATTAATCCTCTCTCAGACTCCTCAGATTTATCTTACCACCCTCAGGTTGGGCACCATAGGTGTTTATTTACTGATGAAGTGAAACCCAAAAATAAATAATATTAAGCTTAATGAAATGTGGCCCGCTGTGACTGTTGTGAAAATGCGATGCATATAAAATCCTCTGCCTCATGCAAACTGTTTCATTGGGCCACAACGTGTTTAGTTGTCACAGCGGATTCACAAGCAAGAGGGGCAGATCTAACAGATATGCAAATCCCAGTTCCAGCTAGGCTGCTACGTTTTGATGTTTTGAGCTGGAATTGGGTGTTATCCTAAGTGACTGACATGTTTTTTTTTGCGGGAGAAGAATTGAGAAAGCGACGTTATAACGCCGAGAACAAGAGCTGTTGGGACGCAAACGCTGCAGCATCTTGAAAGTAAAGACGTGCTCCAGAATTTGCAGCCATTCAGAGATAAAACACCCTCCTCTCTCTGTGCAGAGAAATACAAGTGCTTACAAGGACATGTATAAAGAAAAAGTGTAGCAAAGAGTCTCCTCTGGTCCAAACAGCGTTTTCTTTTTCAGTCCTGCATCTTTGCCTGGACTTTAATTGGCCCGGGGCGAATGGCGAGTGAAACCGCTGTATTTCAGAACGACATGCATTATTCACTACATCTTGACTTTCTTTGTGTTGCCTCCTCATCGCTGGTTGAATTCTCTCCTCTTTGTGTTTAGTTTAGTTTACCAACGCTTGTCCCACTTCTCACGGTAACAACATATACATGATGGTTAACGGCTACACTGCTTTTGCCTGAATCCCTGCCCGCTCAGACTCTGCTCCCTCTCGGCCGAGTGACCGTGCCCCGACAGTGCGGCGGTTTTCAGTCACCTTTCTGCTCCACCGAACCGAAGTGATGTGAGGATCAGGCGCGCTGTAGTGCAGGAGGTCCACGGAGGCCTATAACTCTTAGCGTGTTCGTTCTCCTTCTCGTGTAGAGCCATCCTCCTCACGCCGCTGCTCAGGGAGGTCAAGGTGCTGGCTTACGGCCAATGTTCCCGTCCCTATTAGACTCCCGGGCTGCGGGCCATCCAACCTAATAGCCATATAATTCACAGAGAGAGAGAGGCTTTTTAAAGGACTTCCTTAATTGAGTTATTTTCAGTGCAGGTGTGTGCTGAATCTCATCCCGTAAGAGCTGACGGAATTTTTGGCCAGACGGAAAGAATTAAGTCCAATCAGCTACATCACATATACAAATCATATCTGTGAGCGCTGCTCAATTGACCTAATTCGTCCCTCAACAACGGTTTATGCTTACTTCCATTATTGATCGTAGTCCCAGGGCGTCCCCGTCAGCTCTGGAAATCACTCCCATCAGAATAAATACAGGCCTGATTTAGATCCGCCTCACTCCTAATCCCCATATTGGATTTAAGTAGAGCTGAGAGTGGCGGTCCTCGCCCGTCAGTCAGCACATCCTGTCTCACAGCGACAGCCTGAGGCCTGCAGACATATTCCCTAAATCTACATACTGCAAACATGCTTTCAGTTGAAGGTGAATTATGTTATTTGGTAAATACATGTACTGCAGGACAGCTCATTGAGTTACATGCATTTAGTTCTTCATGGCCGGGGCCACATGCATCTTCATTAGCACGCATTCCCCTCGGAGGGATCGATAAACCGATGGGAGTTCGCTGACTGCATTAGTTTGGTGTTTTCTCTCCGGATCGACGTGATCGCTCCCCGACTGGAGATCAGCGTCTTCTCCCTGACTGACACTCGTCACTGACTGCAGATACTGTGTTGAGGAGATGACGAGCTCCGGTTACTGAGAGCGTGACGAGACAGGTAGAGTTGATCCAACACGTGCTGCATGATGGAGCTCCTAACAGACAGACAGGTTTTACTCTGTCAGTCTGTTCAGAGCCTTCAAAGTGTTCAGGGTATTCTCAGAGAACAAACTACCATTTCCTTCTTTTCTGATTGTTTTATATTCTCACATTTTATTATTTGGTTTTCAATCATCCTTTTTATTTAATCAGCCAGAATGGTGGGGGGCATGTCATGGCGTACACCCTGGTACACCAGGTGATCCACTATATTTATTTTAGGGCAACGATACATCTTTGGTCGACTACTGCTTCAAAGACGAGGTAGAATTAACTTTCAGTGTCACTCATTTACCGTTTTATAGTTCTGAATTGGGGCTTTCTTTTGAAAAACAAATTTCAACCCGACGACTGCCGCATCCCTCCCAGTTCCACAAAAGGCAATTTGTTGCTGCAGCGCACCACCAAACTCAAAGCGTCTTTTTTTTTTGTAGCTCCTGGATTTATTGAAGATGTTTTTTTTCTAAGGCTTATCATACGTGACTCCGTTGTTTCAAAGGATTGTAGTCATTTCTTTCTGCACCTTGAACTCTCCTGCCTCCTCTTTCTCTTAATCTCCCTTTATTTCTTTTCTTTCATTCTTTCTCTGCCTGACACACGCAGTCATAGAAAAGTGTGGTTATTGCAAAAACAAATTTTAAGTGGATGCACATAAGCTGAATGTCGTGAGGCTTGGTGAGCACGTCTCCTGGATTTAATAGTCATCATCTCTCCTCGCTTTAAAGCAGCTAAATGTGTCACTGATGGATCTGCTGGGAACGCCGGCAGCCTTCAACCCTTACGAACCCTTCAATACAAACCCTTCAGTACTTACACTGTGACCCTTAGAGGACAAAAATGACTATGTCAAAAAAGTGCCATGAAATCATTATATATTAACATTGTTTTTTGGTAATTTTTTCCAAGCTTGTATTTCAATCCTTCAAAGACACATGAAACTGAGTGAATGAAAAATAATACCATGAGAACTACTTGCTCTGGTTCATGGGGTCATGCAATGTACACCCCTATAAAGATGCACACATCCTCACCACACACCTACTCACACACACACACACACACACACACACACACACACACACACACACACACACACACACACACTGACATCTTTTTCAACAACACACACACATCATCTGAGTTGAATTATTATTCACTCAAATGTCTACCAGTGCTGGAAATGGAGGAACTAAGGAATATTGCATGTTTTCCCTATATCCCAAAAATGTGAAAATGGCTCAATCTGTTGGAAAACAGTAAAAACTACAATTTTGAATGAAAGCCATAAAAGAGAGATTGTATGATTTTATGCTGTAATGGCAGTGGGATCAAAAAGTGTAGTTTTTCCTGGTTTCAGTGGGACATTGTTCTCATAAACTGCTGTGTCAGATTTGTGTTTACAAATCTAAAACTACATAAAAAACAAAAATGCATGACAGATTTCTCCAAATACTCATATACACACCACTCTCTTACATCCATATCTACACACCCATGTCATTTTTGTTGCATACATGTACTCCACTGGCCTGCTGTGATCTGTAATACAACAGACACGGAATCTTTGGAAAAAGGGAGGAATTTCTTTTGTGTTCCCAAAATAGGAAAATGGCTTTATCTGGTGGAAAATAGTAAAAACTACAATTCTAGTCCAGAATGACAGAAAAAATCTATGTATCAAAAATGAGATTTATAATGTGTTTCAATGAGGACATTTTTGTCTCTAAGGGTCACAGTGTAACAAAAGTGTGTACGCAGTGTAATATAGACATACCGGTAGTATAATAAAAATAAAAATAAATAATTTCCCCCTTTGGCATCATTCTATGCAATATGCATTAACACATTAAAAACAAAAATGAAAAGGACAAAAATGTCCCCAAGGGTCCCTAATCCTCATCTTGTCTTATGAATGTGCGTCTTTGGGGTTGTAATCATATCTCGAGATGAGACAGCTGGTGCCGCCCCGATGACGTTCCTAGCGGTATCTTGCACCTTGAGAGCAAGGCCTCCGTTGATGTCTCCGCTGTGTTTTGTGTGCCGTTGAACCGTCTCCCCGAGTGTCTGCTGACTCTGCACATGTGCCTCATCATGCCCAGCGCTGCTGGCCTCCTTTTTCCCTCTCCGCCCGCCATAAACCCCTTAGATACATTGTTCAGCCCTCTGCAGACACGCTGAGCCGTTTCCCCAAATACCAGTGTTCATCTGCTACAATACACCCCAGAGGAGGAGGAGGAGGAGGAGGAGGAGGAGGAGGCTGGGACAAGATAGCAGTTGACACACATTTGAAAACTTACAGAGAAGTTACAGACGCCTGAGCTGGAAAATAAAAAGGGAAGTCTTTGTTCCACGGCTCAGCGTGGCTGTAAATACGATCCTATTCCATCAGACATCCCGCCTCTCATCCCTCACCACGCTACAGCACTGCTATGCGGAAAGGAAGACTCTGCCGTGCTCTGTATAAATTTGCATCGGTAGTTAGAGCGGGGCGCTCCCGTGGTGATGAAATCCAGCCTGTTCTCCCGGGCGCGTCTCCTTTTACATGCAGGAGCACGGAGGGGAGTGACGTGCTCACTGTGCTGTACATCGATGTTACAATGAGAGGAGCAGACTTTGGTTGGAAGGCCTGCGTGTGACCGGAAAATCTTAACAGCAATGGAAGCACTTATTTCCCTTTAGTTCAAATGTTGGCCATTTGTTTGCATTTAAATAGAAATGGAAAATAGCTAACAAAGAGCAGCACGCGTTGTTGCTGAAGTACGTGACGTGTTGATGCTTCTAAAAGTCTGCAGGATGCCTCTTTGAAGTCGTTAATGCTTCGATCTCAGAGGGACAGAAACCCAGATGCACTGGTGTGAATGACAGATCATTCTCATTATAACCTCTGAATGCATTGCAGCACCTGCTGCTCCACAGTCTTCACCTTTTTGCTCTTTTAGCTGCCAGAATACACTCGCTGCATAAAGATATCCTCCTTTAACCAACAAGCCTCCCTCATTACCGGGAATATGAAATACAGTCAGACCTCAGGGCTGACTCATTTGACTGTAGATTATGCTGCAGAGCCAGTCTGCTCAGGCCATGCTGCAAAAATAATACAACATTTGAGTAAGGATTTACATGTTGGGGTCCGGGAAAAAGGTACATTTTGTGGAGAGCTTATTATAAGTATATATTATTCTAACTGTCAGCTGGCTCAGAGCCTCACACGTTCACTGTGAACCAGGCAGCTCGCCGGCATCAAACTCTAAAATATCAGTCTACAAGTGACGTGACTCACCTCCATTTACATTTACATTTACATTTACATTTATTTTTAGGGCATTTAGCAGACGCTTTTGTCCAAAGCGACTTACGATAAGTACATTTGTCAAAAGAAAGAAACCACAACATATCATTGCCGTTAAAGTAAGAGCTTAAATATAGAAACACGTGTTAGGTAAGAACAACAGTGCTGTGATCAAAGTGCTATAGGTGAGAACATAGAAGTGCTTTTTTTTTTTTTCACCTCCACCTCTAATTTTATTTTATATTTTTCTGTTTTACACGTCGGGAAGACAACATGGCTAACAGGGAAGAAGAAGACAATATGACAAGGAAAAACAACATGCAGGAACATGAAATTGTATCTTTAGGTAAATCTAATCCACAGACACACACACTCAATTTTGTTGCTTTCTTTTGGACTAGTGAAAAAAAAAACCGTCTGAAATACACATTTAGGTGTTTATTTTGCTAAATGCATATGTAGATTTCTCCCTAATTCAGTAAAAGTTAGGATTTGATAATTCCTCATTTGCATATTCAAATTTGTAATTTCAGAATATTAATTTAAAACCTAGAATAATTATCTCAAGGTCTATTATTTTGTTCCCTCAAAACATGCTCAGGTGTATATATATGTATATATATATATACGTATATATATATATATTAATAACAGTTTAATGGAGTGATAAATATACAAAATTCCCTCTGTAAAGAAACTTGGACTCCTATTTGTCAACATCATGCAACAAGAATTTTGAAGCTTGCTGTATCTGTTCTAGAAATGTTAGGAAATTAATAAGATGCATAATTTGCATATTTAAACATACAATTTCCAAAAACTTGTAACACATCAAATAATTAGTGTAGTAATCAACTGGTAGATCTGTTAGTTAACTTTCTGCCTTAATCGCTCTCTAAGTCGGTCTGCTAGAAAATAGGAGAAATGGCCGTCATAATTATTTAATGTCTTTTTTTTAACGTTCCAAAACCCAAAGATATTCAGATACAGAAAAATGAATGGAACCAAGCATAACTGACCTTTTGTAGCACATCTTGCTCCATGCAGTTATTGCACATTTAGTGTGTGTGTCTGTGTGTGTGTGTGTGTGTGTGTGTGTGTGTGTTGTACAAGACGTCGCCTGACATCAGAGGCCTTGAACGCAGTCTTTACATCAGAGGCTCACAACCGCATGCAGCCATCATGTCGAGTGGTTTTTGCGTCACACCTGTGATGTCATCTTGGTCCTAGCTGCCCTCCGCTGGCGAGCACTCAGAGACGCGTCGTTAACGGCGCTCTCCGTTACCGCTGGGAGCGTTTGAAGTGAGAGAACCTAAAAAAAAAAGCTCACGAAGTGTGGCGGCAACCGTTTTCTCCTCCACGCTGACGTCTAAGTTGCTAATATGTTGAGTTGATGTGCCTTTGAACTCGCCGAGTTGTTTACCTGCACAGGCGACGTGTGAACGGATGATAGCGGTAATACCTGCAGCCTGAACTCGGGTCGGCTCATCTACGATTAGAAACCTGCTCCGAAATTGAATTTCCCGAGCATCAAAGTGGCTGATAATGATAATGGATTCACAACCGTCACCCCACATTAGAGCAAATGTGAAGTTTCGGCTATTTAATCCCCCATCTGTCTCATTTGAAGTTTGTTTTTTTTTTGCGAGTTGCCTGCTGTGCTTTTGTACAGAGATGTGCTGCGACTCTGACCCACTTTCATCCGCCCTGACAGGCAGGTACAGACAGTCGCTCACTAACACTCCTAATTGGCTGCAGCCTCGTCACCGGTTGCCGCCTGCAGAGCCCCGGCTCTGGGAAAGAAGCTCCGGCGTGCAGCCCCTGGATTTTTGAAATGTCATGTTTGAGCCGGCGCGGGTCGACTCTAACAAGCTGTGTTTACCCCGACGCCGTGAGAGGATGAGAGCATCCTTAGTTCCTCCTCATCTCGGCTGATGCGGGGAGATTTCCTCTCTGCCGTCTTGACACTTGTGTCTTCAAAGTCCCCCCCCCCCGACGCTCGTTTCCACTCATTCCGGTTTGCTGCTGAATCCTTGCTTTGTCCGGTGTGCGTTTCATATTCCTGTGGGTGATTCAGACTGAGAATATAAAGGTTTACTCCTGAAAGAACACAATGTAAATGCAAGCTTTTAGCGTGATTTAGGGAAACATTAAAGCTACAGACTGATGGAGTAGACGAGTCAGTTTGCTGCACCAAAGAATTAAATCACTCCTGGAGTGCAATCCAACAACAACCCCAGGTTTTTCACTCCTTTCTGTGCTGCCTTTCATCCGCTGCTGCTGTGAAATTGAATTAAGCCGTTATAAAAGACTTCTCACGGATGGTAACGTTCATTAACCTTTAACCCAGATAAGTCTGCCTCCTGATCCCTGACCTTTTCAGTGAGACCAGACAGTTTTTAACGTTTTTTCTTTTTAGGCTATTACACACACCATTACACCTTGATATAAAGGAGAACGGCTCCTTATCTGGAAATGAATTGCTTACGTGTGAGTGGAGGAGTTTGAGCGAGAGCCAGCGTCCTCTGTGAGCGGTTTCGTTGAAGAGGACGCCTCGGGGCAGATTATCAAAGGGGCCGCCGGCTTTTATGTTCAGCCGGTGGTTCAGCGTTTGTCTTTGTAAAGTCTTTGACTCGGAGGAAGAACGGGGGGGAAACGTGGGTAGCTCTCCGCCGATCTCTTGTGCTCCTCACTAGGTGGCACACTGTTCAAAGTTATGTGAAATCAGAGGAGGGCACTTTAAACCACGGCGTCCTCTGAGCTGTCGAATCCTTTAATGATGCATCACAAACAGGTTTTTAGGGAGATCAGTATGGAGCTTTTTCCGTGATGGATCTTGTTATTCTGTGGACGTAATTACACTACACATGTGGAGTTGTTATTTAACACAATTTGTCTTTTTAATGCGTGTTGTTTTTTAATTTAATGACCTCACATGGAGGAGGCGTGTTGTTTGTGTCTTTCTCACCGTGCTGTTCAGGCCAGCGACGGCTAAGAGAGGCACACTTTAATTTTCATTCGGTCGCAGCGTGCATCGAAGTGACCAGGTGGTGGCAATGTTGCCGTGGGCAAAATGAAATCCTTCCTCCAGTCTGTGCCTCCACACTCGGGCTTCGTGGTCTGATGCAGACCCTCGGCTCTCTCCATCTTAAAGGGCTTTACACGAAAGCAAAACTTGTATATTTGTCAGAGACGGAGAGAAATAAGGTGGCGGACTGCTAAGAGTGAAACCGTCAGGGTTCATGTCGACACTTTGATCTGTTGGCCAGCGGCTCATATTTTCATTTATGCAAATTGCATCATCAGATTTTTTGAGAGTCATGTGAGAAATAGTTTGGGCTGCGTTGAGCTGTGTCATCAGTAGCGCCCCCTACCTGTTTGGGGCTGGATAAGAGGAGTGAAATGAGAAAATGTGAGTCACCAAACACACACACACACACACACACACACACAACACACACACACACACACGACTGATCCTTCGATTATAGAAACCTCTCTAATCTGCCTCTGACTGGTCCTTCAACCTTATGGAAACGCGACACAATTACATTTTAGACAAAATGACGCGTCCAGCTTCCGGTGGAGGCTTTGCCGTTTTCAAGATAACAATATCATCTGTTTTTGTCGACTGCCAACGCGCTCCTGGCAGCAGTTTTAAGAAGCTCCAGATTACAGCGTCCTGTGGTGGATTGAAATGTTTTCGGCGTTTTGTCAGTGCTGTTCCCCTGAGTTGTTTTTCTTCACATGCTTCTGTCTTGGAGTTAATTAGTATTGTCTTGGCGTTGTGAGCTTGAAATAAATTACTGTTTGTAACAGATTTGAGAGAGGGAGGATAATTAATACCTAGATCTGGGCTGCAAAAAAGTTTTTGGGGATGTAAGAACGGTTTTACCACGGTTGTTGCATTTTGATTTGGTTTGCCTGCAGGCCTCATTGTGAACATGTTTTTCTCTGGGCTGCCCTCAAGGTCTTCACTTTCTATCCTCAGCTTCTGCTGACTAACAAACGAGAAAATAATTTGATTCCTATATAGATGTGTACACATATTGATTGTCCCCTGAGGATGTATCCTCATGATCCTTTGACGTGTCCTCTAGTGCCACCACGAGGTTAAGATTTGTAGTGAAATATTTTACATCTATTGCATTGATTAACATTGCGTTAGGTGCAGACATGCATGTCCTCCTGAGGATGAATCGCACTTTGATCACGTCAAAAATGTCCAGAATGTTAGTTTGTAACTAATTACATGCATTCTAATGCTAAAATTCTAAAATACGATGGGCGACATAGTTAAACATTACTTTGCTCGATATCTGCATGTTAACGTGATCATTGTAAGCATGTAATGCAATGTTGATGATACCCTTTATCATTGTATGAATCTGTATTCTGCTCATTGACATGCAGCTGAGTTAATGTCTGTATGTAGAGCCGATCAGATCCAGTTTAGCATCCTTACAAGCCAAAACCTGCCTGTTGCTTCATGTGGGAATGCCAACGAAACGGGGACTCCAGGGATCGTCTCGCTGCTCGCACGCAGAAAACCTGGAACCCATGTCGCTTGTTTTCACATAGGTCAATCTCCCCTAATCCACTGTCACAATTATGCACTCCGTGTTCACAGATTCCCAGCTTTGCACCATGAAGACAGACAAAGCTCTGCGCTCAAAACACCAAAGCTTCCATCTGCTCTGCATCAGAAATGAGGAAAACTCTCGCCAGAGGGGGGAACATTCACATGAGCTTTGAGGAAGCGTGGAAGCGTGACGTTGGCATGAATAGTGCCGTGCGCTCCAAACATAAAGATAAACATAAAGATAAGAGAGAAGAAGCAAGACTGGGGACAGCTGACTGGACTCAGTTGAATGTACTTTACTGGATTCCACCACATCGACATCAAAGACGGAAAAAAGTCCCTTGTTCATATTTTGTGCAATTTTCTTTTGCAAATTAACAACAATCATAGATGGAAAACGGCAACTGTTCTTCCTCCCCCCGAGGATTGCTTTTTTATGAGTGAGCTGTTTTTATGTTTTTCACATGCACGTCATATTCTCCTTTCACAAGGACTGTGCATCCTGACAAAACCCCAACATGCCTCATTAGAGTTCATTGTTGATGTTGTTTCGCTCCCGTGGGTGAAGATTGTAATGAGCCGTCCACATCTCACAGCAGCACTCAACAACGTGTGTGTGTGTGTGTGTGTGTGTGTGTGTGTGTGTGTGTGTGTGTGTGTGTGTGTGTGTGTGTGCACAAGTGTACACAATATCCCTCTGATTTGAATGATTGTACATTTAACATCAGAATATCTGGACAATTACAAACCTGTTCAGGAGAACTTTTATGTGCATATCTTTAAAAAAAAAATGCTCCAGAATAAATTATGTAATCACGAAATGTTGCAGGGGAAAAAACTTCAAAACGATGAATGTGATGGAGACGTTTTATACAAGTATACATTAATCTCTCTGTATTCATCTGTAAATACTGAGCATTTTCACTCCATTTATTGCACTTAGAGAAGCTGAGAAAACCAGTTCACAGGGTCTCATTTATGTCTGTAGACGATAAACTTATTTGACTTACAGGCATGCATAGCCTTTCAATGAAAACATCATGAATTAGTTTGTAAACAATCAATTTAATTGTAAATATACATGATTGTAGTTGTATTTCTTCTATGTTTCTGCTGTATTTGTGTAGAAACAGTATTTTTTTTCTGTTCTATTTTGAGCAATTTTCACTGAATGGGAATATTTGTCACCTTTTTATAATGCTGACCAGTCTGATGGTAAATATTGCCTGAGAAAGCTGACGTCTTCCAGTTGATCTTGGGGATCCTGAAGAAGCACACACTTTTCCTGGTGGGGAGGGAAACTTCCATGCATAATAACACAATCAGTGGGTGATCGTCAGTCAGAGCCTCCAGCTTAACCTCGGCATCGGACAGCAAAGCTACCAAAACTCATCGTTCTTCCTCACTGCGTCACTGGGATGAGGAGCAGACTTCACGGCTGCACCACACAGACAGAGAACATCAGTAACAACAGCAGGCGTTCCTCACACTTTACTTAACTCTGATTGGTGGAGAAAAGGGAGACAATCGGCACCTTTTCATTGCTATCGTTTAGTGTTATACTTTATATTAGTGTTAAAATGACAGACTAGTAGCCGAGTTTATGCTGAATAAAAGGGCACCATGCATGTTGGGTAAGGACAGATCTGAAAAGACTAAAATGAATGCATAAAAAGTTGAAGCTGGACTCCAGGAGGCCAATGGAAATACAGTATATATCTCTCACTAAACTATTAATATCGCTCTTCAAGTTCTCCCGACGTCTCCTCTTTATTATAAAATGTTCCCGGTCTCCAGCGGCTTTGAGTTCAGTCACAGAAAACATGGTTTGATATCCTCATCAGAGAGACCGTGCTGCCGCCTCGTCTGCTCTGCTCCAGCCAGAAGAATCAGAGCTGCAGGCGGCGGAGATCCACGACCGGAATCCAGTCGGCTCGTTGCTCCTGGAGTTTAAAACGTTTTCTTGTGATGTCACCAGTGGAGATGCAATCAAGCACAAGTGGTCACGTGTGGCGTCTGGCCGGCGGGCCGGCGGCGTTTTGATTGTGAGACGACGCGTTGACATGTTCGGGGCGGGCGAGGTTACGTTGCTGTTATAGAAAGCCCACCTGCCTTCCCCATCATGCATCACTGCATCACGGTGTGTGTGTGACAGAATCCATTCAACGAGACTTTTAAAGTGGAGCGGAGAGAGAAGGAGGCGTTTGACTGTCGTCAGGGGCGACGAGATGCACCTTGTACACGTTGGATGTGACATTAGAATCCAATCGTCGACCTCCGTCGTAAACATTTTATTTGGGTCGCCCCCCCCCCCCCAGCGCTGATGGGATGTGTGCTCATAAACGCCGCTCTTTCTGCATGCTGCTGCACTTCAACACAAATGCTGGAAGGCGTGGCCATAAATCTTTGATCGTCCTGCCGAGAAGCTGACCTTGACTTGTCATCGGCGAGTCACATGTTGCCTGAGATCCCCAAAACTGATCTCTCGGCCTCATCATGGATTTAACATATTTGGAGTTTGACTGTTGGTCGGATAAAAACAAGAATAGGAAGATGTTATTTGTCTAGACAGTTAAAAACACCTTGACATTCAGTAGTTGGTACAATAAGTTTAGCCCACACTGTCTGACTGACAATATCATATACAGCCTTTAACGGCTTGTTTATCAAAGCTATATGAAATATTCAAACCCATAACTCTTCCATTAAATGGGGATATTCCACATGTCTAGTGCATCATTTTATTTGCATCTTTCTAAAATCATCTGTTGAATTATTGTAGCGTGTGTTTGTCGCACAAAAGTGAGCATGCTCTCAGTGCATTTAGCATCTTCAAATGAAGGTTTCAATCAACCAATCACAAACCTGAATCGTGGATCTAATGGACTGTCAGAAAAACGCCCGTCTTTAAGTCATTACTGCTGCTTGTTTTGAATTGAAAGTAGCCGTCGTTAGCGGTTAGCTGCAGTGTGAGCGGTGATGCTCATGTTGTGCATGTTAATCACTGTTCGGGTTTCTGCCCCGTCACCCTGCTGGGGAGGGTTTGAGACTCGTGACATGTTTCAGTCCTCATCAGACGTTTCTATATTACCAGCCTCAGGCTGAGACCGACCGACACCTCTGAGCAAACTCATCAAAATGTACGAACCCAAGACATTTGTGTTGAAGCAGCTTCTGACTGAACAAACCCAACAGAATAGACATTATTACTCTTCTCCACGACGGATTATGTCATAAGTCTTGCTAATGGATTTAGCCTAATGATGCCCCTCTTGTCCAAAAGAGAGGGATTATTCTACAGTGGAGGACAATGGAGGCTGTTCGTCTGTGCCATGAGTCCTTGTGTTTCCCGGTCTTAGCGTGTGTCTCCTTTGCTTCCTCTGCAGCGGTCCAGTCTCTGAACAGCCTGAATGACCAGATCGCTCAGTTCATGGTGACGAGACCTTGTGGCCTGACCTGCGAGGAGGAGGCCTTCATCCCTGGAGAGAGGGACACGTTGAGGAAGTCCATGACTCTGATGAGACACCTGCTCGTGGATGCTCAGGTACGACCTCTGCCCTCTCCAGGGTTACATCTCAGTTATCTGCTCATCCCTCTGATTTAAGATTCAAGTTGTTGTGCCCCGCTGATAGCTGTGCCTGGAGGCATTATTTCAGTCAAATTACATTTATTTACACAGCCTAAAATCACAAACCTGCCTCAGAGGGCTTCACAATATGTACAACATATGATATCATCTGGAACCAATATGGAGGGATCCCTGTGCAGATATGTAGATATCATATGACAGATATAATACATGTAGTAATGGCAGAAAAAAGACAATAACAGCAGGAAAATAAATGTATTCCTGATAAGACGAATGTGCCACTAAATTCATGCTTTCAAACCCTCGAAGGTTTTATGCAAACATTTAATTTAAATAGTTTTCTAAATACATTTGCTGAAAACAATAAGTGGTGAAGAAGTTGATTATGACAAAATAAAAGAGAAGCAGATAAATAAATTCCCATTCAGTTGAACAAGATGTTTCTCTTGTATATTTATCTCATCGTTTCTCCGCAGCACATTATTCTGATTGAACAAGAAATATGTCTTGTGTATTTCTTGAAATACTATTAAATCAGCAAAAATAAATTAATGAATGTTTTAGTAGTTTTTCCTCTCTTCGCTGGCAGTGCACAGAAGGCTTTGAAAAATAACTCAAGCTGTCATTTTGGGAAATAATATTTACAGAAAACTTAAACACGTCCCTGAATGAATAAAGCATGGCGTGTGTAAATCATTTCAAAATGATATTTAAACTTCTGTTGTCTGGTCGGAACTTTCTCAGGGGTTTAAATCCTGGCTACGACCCTAAATGTATAAACAACAACTCATGTCTGATCCACGTTTGTCCTGATCAAGCGTTCACTACAGTGAGAAGCAGAACAGATGTACCGATGTTCCCACGGCATCACGTGTCTCCTGCTCCAGGGTGAAACCACAAGGTGTTCGTCCCTGACTTTAAATGAAGCCTTTGATCACAAGAAGAAAACTGATGTGAAGCCTGTTTTCCTAGTAATGGAAGGGAAATGCTAGTTTCTGTCCAATAATCCACTATTTCTTTACATGGCAAATAGTTATTGTCTGCTATGTTAATCCACTGAATATAGAGAACTTTTAAAGATGAAGTAAAAAAAATGTTACCAAAAAAGGAAAATCTTTCGTCTCTTTTTGCTTCAAATGAGGTGACAATTCATAGTGTTCTATTTTGCTGAATGTGATGCGTTTGCTCGTCCGTTGATGATGGATCCGAGTCCCTCTGCCGTTCTCCTGGAGGTGTTTTCTCCGAAGCTGTGTCACTGATTAAAGGGGAGGTAATTCTTATCTTGTTGGCCCGCGGCCGGTTTTCCTGTGAGTCGGGAACATTGGGAGGTGATGGATGAGTGGGACCCTCGGCCACGGACGGAGTGCCAATTATCTCTCCAAGAAGTTGTGCCGGTGGGGGGAAAAAATAAAGTTTGCCGGCAGTTCACTGTTGAGTGTTCACTCAGACACATCAGTGTGGTAGATCCCTCTTGCCTTGCTTGTATCAGACGGTCTTGGAATGTGTGCAGCATGGAGGCCTCTGTTAGACGTGGGTTTGTTGCTCTGAACTGTCAAAGGATGAACAACATGTTGACATGTGACTGACGGTTACTACGGCGTTACATGTGTTTACTCAAGGCTACAGACTACATCTGGGAGTCTGGGTTGTGGTGCTATTTACATCACTGGATCAGGTGAATGCTTTTCTTCCACCTCTATAAACAACGTTTCCCATAATGCATCATTATCTTTAAGTGTGGTTCAGGCTTATAATTAGGTTTATAATTAGCTGTTTGGAGATATTAAGCCGTTTAACATTCATGCATTAGCAGCTAAATGTAAACATAAAAATAAGCACCAAGACCTTTTCCTCACCTCCACCTGCTTGTTATTAAAACCGTGATGATGTGTCTCTTACCTTCACAAAAACAATTATTTTGCTACCTTATTGCATCATATAACAGTGTTTTAAATGAAACGATCTCCCCCAGGAGGATCGTGTGATAACAGAATGTGACCCTGGATTGAGATTCAAAGCTGCATCACTAGTTCCTTTATTTAATTTAGTTTATCTGAGCAGCTTTCAAACTCCCCGTCGTCTATCAGGCTACAGACAGAATAGTTGTGGCCAGATTATGCATCCGATTTCTTTGTTCTGTGTCTCAGAGGTCAAAGTCGAGTGTGAAGCTCATCCCACGTACGAGTTTGCACTCATAGGTAGAGTAATGTTTCTGCTGTCAGATGGAATATGAAGTGTGTGTGTGGTTTGAACAGTTTAGTTAGCGGAAATCAGGGTAAAACAATTATCTGATGAATTCAGCATTAAAATTTCAAGTCCATGACCGGTGAAAAGGCAGAAAATTAATTTAGAGGGGATTTGAATAGTTTCTCTTTGAATGCTGTCCCAGAATTGATTGCCTCATTTGTCATTTGCACAGATGAATTATTTATGTCCCCAACGCTGCGCTGGGGTGACTAATCAAATGCATTTCGGAGGGTGTGGAAGCTGTGAATTGATGTAGTGGAACGTTGCACTGCATTAGCTACTTTGGTTTAAGAGTCAGCGGGGCTACAGCGGCGGTCTGATGATGGCGCGGCAGAGGAGAAATGGCTCAGCGTAATTCTTTCAAACTGCTCTGATCTCATCCACTCTCCCAGGGTGAGAAGAAGAACTCTGACTTTAAATAAATGGTCAGCTGTTCAGGTCAGAGAAAGTCGGTCTGCTTGTATCTTATTAACTTTGCTCTTTTTTTGTGATAAAACCTCAAGAAATACTTCAGTAAATGAATCCACTGCACCCAGATAGGGCTTTTTTTATTGATGCACCTTTTCTTTTTTTATAATTTTCTTTTTTTGAGCTGTTAAATACACTCATAAAGGTATAACGCCGTTTTCCTGCTACCTTAGAAATTCACTGAACAAGTGTTTGGATGGTAAACAGCTGATTCCATGCCGCAGTGCCCCTCGCTCCCCCATCACAGTGTCAGAGCTGAGCTCATGTTAAAGCCGACACACCGCAGAGGACTTTGTTGTTGTGCTGCTGTCAGATCAGGAAGGGCGAGTTAATTAAATTGTTAATACGGTTTTTACCACTTCCTGGTTTGGTTCCAGCTTCTCTCCCTGACCCAGCTCACTCTGAAATATAACGTTAATGGTGTATAAAGTCATAATTAGAACCCTTCTAGTAGAGCCCGACCGATAAAGGATTTTGAAGGCCGATATCGATACAAATGTTTGTTGATTTAAAAATCCGATATATCGGCTGATATTCTTTATTTAATTTTTTTTCAGAAACGCGTAACAAAACATTAACAGATTTCCATAACTTTAGTTATTTGTAGTTATTTATGAGTCTTCACTAAAATAATATGATAATGCAGTTTAAAAATAAACTTATTTTATGGTCACAACGGAAAAGAGGAACTTCAAAATATATATAAGTTCTGATAAATAAAATGTATAAAAATACAAACTCAAAAGTCCTTTGAACAAAAACACAATAACAACAACAACCAAACACAAAGTTACCAGTTTTAAAAGACTTGGTAAGCTTCATAAATACAACTTCCAACAAGACTGGACACCAATTCTGTTAAGTTCTATAAGGGAGTTTCGTCCGTTTTTATTTTATTTTTAAAATATTCATTTATCGGCCATTATAAATGCTGATACCGATAGTTTGGAAAATGCCTAATATCGGCCATTAATATCGGCTTGCCGATATATCGGTCGGGCTCTACCTTCTAGTTGTTTACCGGAAACATTTCCACAGGTGAAGTCAAGTGAAAACTTTCCCTTTTTTATAATATTAACAGTTATAATTTATACTCCACACATCATACTCACCATTGCAATGTGTTAATCACAGTCTCTTTGCATCTCTTTGAGTCACCGTGTCTTGTAAAAGAAACTTCTGCAACGTGTGAGGAGAAATTAAACCGAAAAGTTACCTTCGAACCAGAAACCAAAGCTGATTGTGACGCCAGTTTAGTCATTTCAACACAAAGTTGGCAGATCCACCATAATTCATTATTGACTTCAGACAAATTAGAGGAGCAATAAGAGCCTCAGCCTGAAGTAAAATAGATTTGGAGGCGAGATTAATGATTTGGGTTGTCCTGCAGTTGTTAGTGAGAGAATGGATCAGTTCAGATCTGGTATAGGAGCTAATAGACTATTTGACACAGAGATGGAAAAAGAAAGAGATGTAATCAGAGAAATAGGGCATAGTTGGCCCAAGAATTGCGGCAAAAACAAAAAAAAAAGTAGCTGAATCCTGAGAGTGATTTTTGTTATTTCTATTCATCAGTTTTGAGTCTTGGTGCCTGCAGGAGAAGCAGCTTATCATTTAGGAGATCGTCTTTATGCTCAGCTGTTTTTGTTCTTTAAGCTTTTCTGCGGTCGGCGGAGAAAATCTGTTTCTGTTTGAACAAAGAAACCACAGCTTTCATCTCATGCCTTTTTTTTTTCTCCTCTATTGTATGTAAATCAGTCCACCCATAATCCTTTGCATGTATCTCCGTGTTACATCCATTGGTTTACAGTGGCTGAAGTGGACTGGGCTTCAAAGAGCTGGGGTTGCTTCTTTTTTTTTTTTTTTTTTCTTTAACAACCGCAGTTTCAGCCGGTAGTCGTCTCTCACATGTTTCCACATTTCTACCCACTCAAACACCAGGGGAACAACAACAACAACAAAAAAAAGATTAATGAGTACGCATTAAAATGACTGTATCGGAGCTGACTGCAGAGGACATTTCTAAACATATCTGTCACAGCTGATGATAAGGCAAACCTATATGCAGG
The DNA here is from genome assembly GCA_029853015.1 of Chelidonichthys spinosus. NCBI lineage: Eukaryota > Metazoa > Chordata > Actinopteri > Perciformes > Triglidae > Chelidonichthys > Chelidonichthys spinosus. Next base: position 7,249,194 of record CM056822.1, on the reverse strand, counting down.
GATGAAATGAGTGCAGATTTATATTCCCTGATACTGAATGACAGATGAGATTGTTTCTCCAAATGCCATGAGGCAGGCGCGCTCATGTCGGTGTTTCCAGACCCCCATCATGTTCTTTCACACATGGTAATCTGTCATCCCAATCCCAACAAACGCTATTTCTGTAAACAAAGGAGGTATTGAACTTTCACGGTGGATATTTTAAAGATGACAGTATGTCCTCCCTCCGATGAAATGTGTGCCAGACTGTGAGCCTTCATCCTCTCATCAGCCTCTCCAGAAAACCATCTGTTGAATAGGGTTTCTGGGGATGTCTGGCGTGTTGGAGGCATGCGCGTCTCCATGGAAACCCCACCGAGCGCCGTCACAAAGCTGATCCGGATCACTACGCGCATCTTTCCTGCCGATCAAAGGTGCTCACCTCAATTTCAGTGGGAGTTTGCGTGATATAGAAAAGGCCCCTCCGCTCGCTGGTTTCCTCTTGAGTGACGGACTGTTTGTGCTCTCCGCGTCGTGTTGTGTGGTTGTTTGTGTCTGGCTGATGTGGATAAGTGTCTGGGTGAGGGTCGGCGCACAGTTGGCTTTGAGTCCTGTGACTTTCTCCTCCGCCGACTGCAGAAAAGCTTAAAGATCCTGGAGAGATTTTCACAGCGAGCCCACCTTCCAGTTCATTCTGTTTTCAGATAAAAGAAAACTGATCGATGGACCAATTTAGTGGTATTAAGAGTTGACGTCGCATTTACGTCACCGCAGATAGGAGCGTCAAACCAAAATGTATTTTTGTGCCGTGTGATGTCAGAATGATACAATAAGGATTATCCGTCTCCAGAAGATGCCCTTTGAAGTAAAATGCAGACGTTAAAAAGCCACAATGGCAAAATCAATGATGTAGTTAAGCATTGCGTCAGTCCGTAACAAACATTTGAGAATCCTCAAGCGTATTGAATGAGCTGGACGTGTCCTCAAGCATCAAGAGGTTTCATATATACTGTTTTTTTTTTCACTAAATCTATCATCTCACCTCTGTGACTTCAGGCCATTTAAAGTAGTTTGATCCGTACAGCGAGTACAGGTCAGGAGACACATGTTGCTAATTGTTAGCTTGTTGTTGTTAGCTAAAGTAAGATGACTCATTTTTACGAGTAATTTATAGGAAGAAGGTATCCAGAGGATCTGTATTCCTTTTTTTTGTGGTTTTGGCGCTCACATGTGACGATGCTACGACGCAACCAGTTGACTCCGCCCACAAAACCCATCGTTTTATCAACCCAAGAATGGGTCTACGAGTCCATTATTTAGCCTGAGGTGAGCTTCCTCGTGCTGCTGATGCTGGAGTTGCCTCCACAGAACTGAAACCTGAATAATTCATGAGACAACGTCAGCTCCTGTGTCCACAGCGGACCGGAGCGTGGACAGTAATGTGACATGGGCCGCCACCGCCGCCGCGCCTTTTGTTTTCCTCGTCTGAAACATGTCAGCTGAGACGCCGGAGACGGTTATTGGCCGTCGCCCACATCGTCCTGTTCACCCTGAAACCTCTTCTCCCTTCATCAAAGGGAGGATTTCTGCAGAAATGACCAGAGTGTGGAATCAGAGATGGGATACTTGTTATCAAAGCCACTGAGGTCCCTGTTGACCTGACGAGATTTAAACGCTCCCAGCCTCCCCGGCTCGTGGGGTGGTACAGGAAATATAAATGACTCCCTCTTCTATCTGATTCTCTGCCAGAAGCAATCGCTCTGAAGAGTCGGGCCGGCCGGGCATTTGGCCCAGAGCTGCTCAACACACTTCCAGGTTGTTTTTTTAATTTGTTTGCTGAACCTTCAGTTGGCCACGGATAATTTACTTTGCATGTTTTCATGCTTGTAACTTTTTTCATGCAAATTAATTAATTTGCACTTCATATATTGTTTCGAGCTGTTATTTATGTCATATATGGGGGGAAAAGAAACGTTATTTACCACACTGGACGGACATATTCAGTATATTGTACAAAGACATGGAGGCTCCATAGTCCGTCAAATCTAGATCATAATTCTGTATTTAATGGCTTATTAAAGTGTAAATCCCAGCATTTTCCAAATAAATATCTTAATCTGCTCTACTCTACTGTGGTTCTCTACCCTTCCAGTCGCAGCACCCCAGAATAATCAGCTTCATGATTAATAAATGTGAATAAATAATGCTTTGTTTGTGATGACAGCCTCATTTTAACAGGCACAGAATTTTAATATCTTCCATGACCTTTTTCTCTCCCACGTGACCCGAAATCACTGTCAGAAAAGTACCTTTGACACTCAAACATCTCAAATAGACGCAGTTGATCTCACCTGTGCAGCCAGTCTTAAATATGTTCCTTTATTTTTATTTTATTACCATCAGGCAAACCCCAGAAATGATCTCACCACACTTTAAAATCAGTTTTAGAGTTTACTCAATATTTATTCTTTGTTATACAGTGATCACAAATATACTGTTGTACTAAAACACACAGTACCCAGAACCATTACATGAAACCACCTCATATGGATCATTAAGCTCGCTCCCTTTGATCATAATCTGGACCATACAGTGCCCGTGGTCTCTTGTAATCTGGTCACCTAATCTGGAGTAATGCAATTAAACAAAGAGGCTGTCGCTTGTAATTCCCGCATGTAAATCAGGATCAGGATTTGCAGGGTGTTATAGACCCTGTCTGGTGGGTCCACATGCAGGGATCCACTGTCCCGCTGCCCTGTGAGAGTACGCCACCAGCTGGTCGTTGTAGAAACAGGCGGTTTGACTCGTCACGGTCAGGAAAGCACAGGTTTGGCTAACAAGGCTGACACTGAGCCAACATGCAGAACATCAGAGCAGCCAAATGGGATTCAGCTATCGTTCATTTCATTATCATCTCCTGTGCTCGTCTAACTATGACCCGTCTTTCAAATCCTTAAGTGGTTTCATGTCCGCAGACTTTTGATTTCAGTATTCATTTCTATTAGCAGTTGAGCTGCTTATTCTAGGCAGTTAAATCATTATATGAAAGCATTTCAGTTTGTAGCAGTTTGATATGATTCATTTGTTTACTGGAAACGGGTATCAGTTATGGACAAAAGGCCACTTTGGGGATTTATTTGTGAATCAGAAAATTAAAAAACTTAAGTTTTATATGTATATCATTTATTACATCATATTTTCATCGTCCCAACTTCTTCAGGTCTTGCGTCCACAGACTCTAAGAATGACTTTTTTACACCTTTTCAAAACTGTCGAAGTAGATATTTAGTGGATGGTTGATTGCTCCCAACAGATCAAAAAAAAATAACATTCGATTCTTGCAAATTCTCCCAAAAAATGGTAACTCAGATGGAGACGTTTTGCTGAGCAATATTTTTTTTTTTTTTTTTTTACAGTGCGAGTCAAATAAGCTGAATCCACCAAACAGTATTGTGTAGATACCTAAAGGATAAATATCCTTCTGATCTCTTCTGTCTGACTGGATGGCACTCCAGATACCTTATATATTATAATATCAATATCAGCAAAGCCTACAGTGGACCCTACAGTAACACTATAACTACAGTAACAAGTGCAGACTTTAATGCTTGTATCGGTGGATCTTCTCCTTTGGTGTCTCATGTTATGTTATTTAAATGTTGTTGTTTTGTGCTGTGGATGCATGATCCTGTGTGTGTGTGTGTATGTATGTAGTGTATATACATATCATATGCTTCTCTCAGCCATAATCCACACCGATCCCACTCCATTGAGCATATTGCTTCTATATTAACACTCCTCTGCTTCGTCTTATCACCTCCCGGGAACAAGACGACATGCTAAATGCATAAAGAGGCCACAAGTATTAAAATGGAGAGCTTAGCTGAGGAAGTATGACAAAGTGCAAATGCAGGAAATGAGATCAGAACACAAGCACAAATGCTCATAATGGGGAAAAAAAAAAACTAATTTCAGTATGTTTTTTTATGAGCCTATTATTAAAAATGGAAGCAGCCGTCGTGGTTGTGCTGCGTGCGTCTTCGTGTGCAATGAATCATGTTCTTAAAGTGCTATTCCGTTCCCCCCCTGCCTTGTTAATATGCACGATTACGATGGTTGTCCTCAACTCTGAATCCACTCAGGCTTTCCTACGGTTCTCCATGTATCAGTGTGTGATGCCGGCTGGGTTGCACTACTTTGCTCTGCCTGGATACTCCACTCATTGCCGTTTTGACGGCTTCAGTGCGAACCTGTTTCCAGGGATCTCTCCCATCAGCCTATCAGCATGCATAATCATGCTTCTCTGTCGCCACATTACTGAATCTTAACATTTTTTTTTTTCTTTTACAGTTCCCCTGAGAGCAATTCTGCCAGTCTTGAATCTTTGTGATTCTTTTTTTTTTTTTGGCTGAGCAGATGGTATTTTAATGAACTCCACAGAAGATATTTTAATGCGATACTTGTCCTTTTGCAACCCCGCATAAACCGCCAGACAGGTGCTTCTGAAAAGAGCTATAATTGTTATTCTTTGACGGCAAGGTGAAACTTAACATTTCTGTAATTCTGCAAATCACCGAGGTGTATAGTTTGAGCTTCATTTAATCATTTAAATATGAATGAAAATGGGAGTATTTTGAACTGCCAGGATGCTGTAATGTAATTCCTGTGTAGGTCATCCATCGGACTCCAGGCGGATCCCCATGTTAAGTCGTTTTTCAGTCGATTACATTTTTATTAGAATATTTCTTTTCCCGTTTCCAAACCCTCCTCAGCTTCCTGCAAAATGAGGCTCAGCAGGTCTCAAGTTTGTTAGACTCAAACCACTTATGCACTTTCATCGTGCAAGATGGCTCCGCGTTTGATTCTTTGAAAAGGGACCGCCAGTGGAGTCAGTCGGGAGCCGTCGCTCTAAACGGCTGAACTTCCTCCAACCCGCCGCTTCTTTTTGTTTCCTCGGCTTTTAGGAGTTGATTTATATTCGTTTTAGATTGATTTGATCTTTATATTCCTCGAATACGAGGTAATATAGCATACAATTGTGAAAAATACAAAGAAAATAAATCAATAAAAATCTTTCAACTTCGAGGAGGGATAGCAGGAAGCTTACATGTCCAGCCCCTTCAGTACATTATAACATATAATTTACACATAATTTTCAATTTACATATAGTGCCTGTATCTGTGTGAAATAATCATTATCCAAATTTGGGATATTAGCTATATATCAAATTATACAGACTGTATCTATATAGATCAAACTGTGTGAAGGAATGAAACACTGTTCATAGCATGCTGTAGATATATAATAAAAATAATGGGGAACAAAAAGCAAAAACAGCAACTCAGCCATGAATATTATGCTATCATCTTTAAGCTGACATTTTGCAGTATAATATACTTCAATGTGTGTTCCATCATATTCCAATGAGAGCTCATACATTTTAGTGAGAAAAGTAAGGGGAGAAGCACATTTTGTGTATTTATGCAAAGTTTTGAAATTGAAAATGGGGGTTGTGTTTGAGCACTTCAGTCCTCTGCCTCATCTGTTGGTTCATGATTTCACTTTAGGGAGCAGCAGGATGACCATTAGGGTTTCAAAGTCTGGGATAATGAGAGGTGGTTTTTGGACTGCCTGGGAACTGCTTGGGTAGACTACGCAGCTTATTCATCTGTTTAGCGTGACTGTAAAATGATACTATGCTAATTAGTTTGCCCACATGCACATTTTTCTTCGAATCAGAAAAGAAAAAATTCATTGTTTTGCTTTCCACGGATCTTAGTATTAATGCCCTGTTATAATCCCTTACAAGAGATCGCCTCCCCGAGCCAAACAAGTTTCAGACAGCCTTAATATAACATGCAGATTAATGCAATTTCCAGCTCACGCCAGATCCAGCCTATTAAAAGGCGTTTAAATCACATACATTTACAATTAGACTAAGTCGGAGCCGTTAAGTAAAATTCATAATCCAAAAGTATCTCATCAGCCCAGTTTGTGTCTCCAAAACACATTTGCATAAGTGCTTTGGCCTTAACGTGTATGTAAAGCAGTCTTAACTGTGGTCGCAGTCTGAAACGGGGGTTTTCGGGCAGGAAAACGAGACTCCTTTCCCTTCGATGTATCCGTGGATGAGTCAGCCATATTGCTCTAATTAAAATAATCAAAGTCCTGCTGTCAGGTTGGCACTTCTTCTGCACTGTTGTGGCTTGCATTTAATTGCTTTTGCATTTTAATGTTTGAGCTATCTCTGCGTGTGCATATGTATGCGAGTACACCCGTGTGTGTGTGTGTGTGTGTGTGCATATATGTGCAATAAAGGCTCTCCATGCAGAACAGTATGCTAAGAGCATTTTGCACCGGCCGGGTTTTCGCTGTTCCTTTTTACTGACTCCTACTGCACGCATGAATGTCTTTCAATTTAGTCCTTCTGATAACTCGGCTCTCTCTCGAAGAGATAAATGTTGAAATATAATAAATGACTTCGCAACTTCACGTTTTGGCTCCAGCCTTGCTCTCTCTCTCGCCCTGTGCCCTTCCATTTTATTTATTTATCTCTCTCTCTCTCTCTGCTCCTCCCTTGTTGCTCATTTTTCAACATGTTCCGACAAGTTTCATATCTTGTAGTATTAGCTCGAGCAAATAAAGGAAGGCGTTCCCAGTACATAGCGACTTGTACTTCTTAGGCACAATTTCGAATTCTCCCGCAGCAACGACGCCGTTCTTGTATCTTCAGCAATGAAACCAGAAGGTTGCCGTCTGGTCTATTTGTCGTCTTTGCACAAAGTGTAGCACATAAAGACATTATTGAGGCGGTAATTGGACATGGCGCCGTGTTTTCCTGCTTTATGTATTTTGATAAGAAGCGAAGACGTCTCAAAAGAAAAGTGTACAGTGTGTTGGTGTGAATACAAAGTAGCTGCATGGAGTCACGGATAAAGATGTGATGGAGTGATTATTGTCTCCCGTGTTACTATTCATTGGAACTGTCCTCTGGAGTGGGAACACATGATAGCAAGATGAGTCTCTCAATCAATAGGCTCTGCAGATGTGCCTTTACACGCACCGACAGGGGGATAAGCTCCTTATCAATATACACTGTACCAAAACAGCTCTCCGTCGGATGTGGATTAATCTGTCCTCTGTACTGCACGCCCCCCCCTTAAACCCGTCTGTCAGTTATTTGCCTGCAGTGCTACATTAAACCTGGGAGGGGTCTTCTTTGGTGCAGAAAAAAAAAAATCCTGTTTGGTCTGAACTCAAATGTCTCCACTGCAGCGGAGATGAAATGTTACTTTTTCTTTTTAAAGCCACGTGGCATTTGATAAATATACTTCCACATCGCTCAGTGTAGTTAATATGAACAAACAAGATATATTGGATTTATTTATGAGAGTTACAGACGGAGCCAGGCTAGCTGTTTCCCCATATTTCCAGCTTTGTGCTAAGCTAAGCTAAGCTACCACGTAGCTTCATACTTAGCACACAGACACGAAAGAGGTATCAATCTTCTCATCTAATCGCTCGGGCAAGAAAGTAAATAAGCTGTTTTCCACCAAAATGTCAAAACTACTCCTTTTAAATGATCTTCCATTAGTTGGAGATAAATTATTTAACCATGGGATGGAAAAACATCTCCCAAAGTCTCTCTGTTATTTACAGAATCAGCCCTCCCGCCCCTTCATCTCTTTATTCCAGGCTCTGCCCAGTTGTCTCAGGAGGTGTACTCTAACCTGCTCTCAGCAGCCCGCCATGATTAGCCAATAAATAACTAAACGTATATCATAAATCAACAGGGAGAGCTCTGTCAGGGTGATTTCCACTGCAGTTGAAAATCACTCCGCTGCTCTGAGAGAAGAAGGAGGGAGAGATGGATGGAGGAGGGTTTGGCAATGAATGAGCTTCTCCGCGTGTTGCAGAAAATGTTTTACCTTCAGACACATCCTGTTGTAGCATCGCCCGGCGACAGCTCCTGTGCTCTATTGAACAGCTGGTCAATAGCTATAACCTGTGGGGGGGTTTTCCCCTCTAGGTTGAGGACTGTGATGAAGCTGTTACTTCCTACTCCAACGATTCCATGTTTCTTGGATTGGTTCAAATGACACTTTAATTATGTTGACGATTGTAACACTGTCAGCTATCTCTCCCATCTTCCCCCTCGAGCCATATAGGCACACATCTCTCACTCTCTCAACATCACTGTGTAATTTGCCTCCTGCAGAAGAAAGTGGACAACGATAGCAGGGGGGGGGGGTGAGGAACTCGATTAGACAGCAGCAAAGTTGCTGATAGTTGAAGCGCTACATGCAAAACCTTCACCTTTTGTTTCGACTCGGTTCGTTCGTGAGCTCCTCACGATCTCCCTGTCATAAGATGACATTCAGTTCTGCATGTGTGCATGTCGAAGGCACAAATATGTTAAGCAGACATACAGCAAAGGGCAATGCATTATGGGGACCGCTGGGAGAAGAGGCAATGATGGGAAACAGACAGCAGGGGGCAGAAGTGGGGATCCGGGGTGGAGATTGGGATGTGGCAAGAAGCAGAATGGATCTCTGTGAAGAGATTGCGTGAGATGCAGTGGAGGAATGCCATTTCTTGCAGTTTTATTCTCCATTATCAGACATATTTTCCATCAATCTGCTCCTGCAAGTCCATCCCAGCTGAACCCTCCCCCCCTGCATCCTCTTCCCCTTCCATTCCCCCAGAGTCCTGCAGAGAGGTCCTCTATCTTGATCCTCATCAAGGCCTCCGGCACGGCGGTTCATCCGCGTGCCTGTCGACTGTTATCTGAAAGTGAAGGGAGCTGTCAAACTGTTTATTATATACCAGACTATCAGAGATGGGAGAAGGACGCGGCTGCCATGTGTTGGAGTGGAACATGCAGGGAGGATGTGGGATGAGAGACATGCCGTTTGACAACAGATAATAGGTGCCTCTCTCTCCCGGTCTTATCTCACGAGGGAGAGGAGTGTCGCCCTCTGCCAGAGATCAGGCCGCAAAGGAAGAGTGGAGCCGCTGCCTTCTTCTGTTCAACAACCTGTTGACATCAGCCCGCTTGCCTCCTTGAGCGAGCGCTCAGTGATGAAAGACCGCCGTGTATGCAGCGATGTGTGACTGAACTGTAGATGGGTGCATTTGATTACTCCCTTCTGATCGAGTGGCTCCTTTCAGACACTGTAACTAAATACTAAAAAATGACTCCTCACTTTCACTGGATGTAACATTTGGGGGGAAAGGCTTGAGTGCAACAGAATAAATGAAATACAATGATTGTGGTTTGATCCCCAGCTCCTGCTGTCCGCATGTTGGAGTGACCCCATGTCGCTCCCCGGGGTGCGTTACTCCTGATGCTCCGTATGGGTTAAATGCAGGGCTGACTGTTATTCCAATTATAAGTGATTCTTTGCACCATTCAGGGAGATGTGATAGACAGAATACTGAAAACTGCAGTAAACATTGTCACCTCATAAAGTTTTTAAGCCTCATATTTATACAACCAGCTTTTTGCCACCAAATGTGAGACCGATTTCCATTCTTTTAGAGACACTTTTAGCTCTGTTTTGGTCTCTACCAACTACCAATAAATGCAAGAATAGGGCTTTTTAGCTGCTAACTGTTCCGCTTTGTTTCCCAGCTCGTCGCTCACGTTGTTCCTCTGCTGTTTAATGCTGAAAACGAAGCACCGAAAGACAACAAGCAAGTTGTTGCAGTAAAAACCAAAATAGTGATTTAAAAGTGACACCTTTCACATGACATACAAGCCTGTGATCGTCTGATCTTATTTCTTTATGTACAATAAAACTAACTAGAAAGCTAGTGGAGCGAGAGAGTAGAAATACAAGAAAGAAGCCAACACACAGACAAAGGAAAAGAGTTGAGTTTCCGCTCGCTGCCATTCCCTGTTTACTCCATCAATGCCCCTCTGTCCCTGTGTGCCACCACTCGGGGCAGAAGCCTTTCTCCCCCTGTCACTTGTACAGTCACGAGAACCCTCTTTTCCGTCCAACTGTGACATTTGCATTTGATAAATCTGCATTCGGTGTCGACACTGAACACAGGGAAGTGACAGAAACTCAGCTGCCGGCACCTTTTTTTTCCTGTTTACTCGCTGCAGTAATGAGTGCTAAATAATCTATTAACGTTACATCAGTGAATATCTGGAGTAAAAAAGAATGAACTGCCATGTTGTCACAAAATTGTCAGTGCTGCCTTTTTTTTCGGGGGTGTGGGAAAAGTGGTGCCATGTTTGATCAGAGACTAACCGAGGCCAATTTCCTTTCAAGTGTCTTGTTTGTCAAGAATGTTGGCAAAAAGAAACCCAGAGGTAGTGTCAAAGAAAACACTTGTTCTTCATTTGTGACTTTGATAAAGACATTCTCCAACTCGTCCTCTCGTCTTTTTGATGCAGTACTTTCTTTTAACTCGGTATTACTTGCATAAACACACACAGAAGTAAGCTCCAAATGCGGTGCCAATTAACCTGCCTACAGGTAAAAAAAAAACACACCTCGTACTTTGATGCTGGCAGACAGAGCCGCTGTGTGCAGAGCTTTTACTTGCAGAATAAAATGTCCTGAAACCTGCTGTTTGGTTTCACTCCCCAGCAGACCGAGCATGTTGACGTGTAGAGATTTCGACATTCGGAGCCGCTGCCTGTCAGAGGTTAGATTCAGAGCAAGCTCTGCTGGATATGCGAGCGGAGGCATACTTCCTATAACCCTCTGGAATAAACAGACAATGTGAGCAGGGTGATGTAATAAAGCCCTCCAGAGATGCTGCTTGTCTGCTGAAGGTCCCTCAGTTATTCTCAGTCCCAAGAGTAGACGAGACTATTAAATGACAATGGCATGAACCTCAAATATTTCAGTCAGATCTTCCCTGATCATACATGGAGGTTTCATTTGGAAATCAAGTTATGATTTTGAATCTACAAGAAGCAATTTCACACCTTGCTGCCACTGTTTGCTTGAACTTATTAACTTTATAAGGTGGTTTACAGTCCATGTCATGTTTATAGCGTGTTGCTGTATAAACAGTAGAACATGAACCCCCACGATTTATTAAATTAATTATACCAATATTAAATGCAACGGTTTATAACAGTATTTGAAGCGTTCCAGCTGAGGAGTAATAAACACATTCTAAGAAGATTTAACCTCCCCAGTTTCTCCCACTCCCACATAAAACCACCCCCGTACCCCGACACCCTGCAGGTGCCTTGACTTTCTTTTCTCAGCACGTGACGGACATTAGTGGGTGTAGTCGTAGGGTGAAGTGGATATTTTCCCCAGGCCCCTGATAAGACCTGTATAAATAGTTGAACAGGGCATTATATCACTTTGCTATTGGGAAAATGTGAGAAGCATTTGGAAGTGCGGAGGATTAGTAGATATTCAATTAACCGGGGCAGACAGTCATGGTGACTGTTTATCAATACCTCTTTTTAAATGCACACCCCCCCGGCACGCTTAATTAAACTTCCCATTAACAGCATCAAACAAGTGAGCAAACTAACAACACAAACACTCACAAAAAAGTGAACCGGATCCATATAAGCTCTGGTGGGGGAATCGGTTGTTTAAGGGATTTCAACTAAGACCCCGAGCTGGTCTAAGGTCTGCCGTGGCCACGCATGCTTTCGGTCCAGTTGTGGAGACAGAAGAGGTCTTTGTGTGTTCGCTACACGCCGCAATTATGCATCCTCAAAGTATTCATCTGCTTATTGATGTATATCTGGGACATGCCCTGACCCTTGACCCCGAAAGCATTCATTTCCTCACATTCCACAGTTGAGAGTGTAAAAGCCGTGACATATATAGCTCAAAGCAGACTGGGGTTTCATATGAAGGAGGACTGAGCTGTCGCGTTGTTTAACAGAACTAGTTAGCGTTAGAATAACGGGACGCGAAGTGAGGACGATCGTCCTCCCCGCCCTGCGCTACAGATCACGCTACAGATCACGCTACATGTGTCCTTCGCTAATCAGCTTCAAATCGGGGCCAGTGCACTAATCGAGGACAGCGATGTGACTGTCTAGACAGTGATAATGATCTGCTAACATGGGATGTGATCAAACATGCCAGTTTGGTGTAAGTCCTCCAGTAAAAGGGATAGTTGTCCTGTTTGTGTGGCGTTGGTTACGAGTTGAGCAGCAGAGATGCTGATAGACGAAGATGGAGATGTGAACAGGCTGAATTATCAGGACAAATACTTTAGCATTAAAATTCCTCCATATACGGAATTCAGAGAATTAATCCTACAGACTTTGTCGTTCCCCTGACCTTCCATGTAGCGCCACCAGCAGGTCAAACAAGTAATGTGTCCAATACTTTGAACCGTACATTTCATCAACCTCAGCTGCACTTTTAAGTTTTGTGCTAATTAGCGATGATGATGAACATGATAAACACGATCTAAGCATTGGGATTGTGAGCATTCAATCAATACCAAAAGTTCTGGTAATGATCTGGTAAACCGAGAGTGTGCTGATGGTCACGTTCTGAAGGAGACAACGGGACCACATCATCTGCAAAGAGCCGAAACGCACATTTGGTGGTCCCCAAACTGGAGGAAACACCTACAGTTACAGTATTATTTTCTCTGATCTTTAAGATTCAGTTCTTTTTTTTCTCATATTTTTCACTTGTCTGTGTAAGATCACATGACCCCGAGGAAGACTGATTGATACATATACGTCTTGTTTAATAATATAATAATAGAGGCTTTTAAACATGTTTTTTTTTTTTTGGTGTGTCAGTTCTCTTTCTCATGGACAGCCTGCGTTATTCTATAATCCCTCTAGCAAAGACATTGTGACGTAGTAAACTTGAAATTAAATCGGGAAATCCATCATAGACATGTCTGCAAACACTTCTATATCACACAACCCCAATCCAGTATTACTGTAGAGAGTGCAGGAGCTCACACGTTGGGGAAGGCCTGTTGGGATATTGTCCAAAAGGCCACACTGAGGGCTGATCGACGTGGACTTCATCATAAAGCAGAACAACCATCAGTGTAACCAACAAGTTGTCTGTCTCTCTCGCTCTCTCTCTGCCATTGTGTGAATACCAATGAGCATCGAGGCGTTATTGCCTGAGCCTGGGATGACAGTGTCTGAGTGATGTATCACTCATCTCTGTTTCTTGCCGGAGACAGGATGTGTTTTCTTACTTGGGAAATGAAATGTCAAATTCAGATTCAAAGTTGTGATGGCTCAGCAATATCCGGGTTAAGTTAAGATCAATTCCCCCCTCCTTTTTTGTGTGTTATGGAATTGTACAGCTTCACAGATAAGAAATGATGGCAGTGTGTGTGTGTTTTTTTTTTTGCTGTCCATGGATAAGCTGAAATATAATCCTTCCAAGTGTTTCTGATCAAAGAAGCAAAGCTCCGCTGTGTCGTCGCCACAGCTCGATTGTAATTCTCCGGGCCTCTTCTCTTTGTGATTCGCCCCGTTAGAGGGCTGTGCCTCTGCCCTCTGCTAAGTTTGCTCTCAAAGTTGAAAATGTTTTTCCCCCTTGGGCGCCTTGAGCCAGCCCCCATTTCCCCTTCCACCGATGTGGGGGTGAGCGTTCCCAGGACAAAGAGATGAATATATAACGGAATGAAAAAAGCGGGGGAGGGGGGAGGGTGGGAGAGACAAAAAGACAGCGGGGTGTGCGAGTGAGAGGGAGGAAGGGAGAGTGGGAGCTGAAAAGACATGGAGGGGGCTTGACAAGTGCTTGTAAACACGGGTTCAATGCTGCTGTGGAGCTCCGAGTGCGGGGACACGGAGAGGAGAAGCGCTACATCGAAACAATCCGTACTTTCAGCCCATCACGCTAACTCATTACAGACTCCATAGGGTGTGAGATGCACAACATGCTCCGTAGTTGGAGAGTTGCTGAAGAGCAGCTCAGTCCAACTGTGCGCCCCCCCCCCTCCAGTCCTCTTCCCCACTCCCCCCCTGGTCCTCCGGCACATGGTACAATCCATTTAAAAGGCTGCATGTCATCTCAGTGTGTGCGGGGTCCTCTCTGAGAGCAGCTGCTCACTGCACATTCTCCTCTGCGGGAGCACTCTCTCCCCCTCCCCTCCGCCCGCTGAGCTAAATCTCTCTTCTTTTTTTTTGTTTATATATATACCCCTCCTCTGTCTTCTCCCTCTCTTTGCACTTTGCTTTCTCCCTTCCTCTCTTTCTCCCACGCTCCCTTCCTTTCTTTGCCCTCCGCCGAGGAGCGCACACATGCTTTCTCTGACTGTGTGGCGGCTCGGTCACACAGACGTTATTCTCTGTGCGGTAACAGGTAGACACCGTCTCAGCGGAGGGACCGGCTTTCTTCCTTTTATATGTGTGAAGTAAACTGTAGGAGAGGAAGCACAGGTGGAGGAGGAGGAGGAGGAGGAGAGGAGGAAGCAGCTTCGCCGCCCCTCTAATGCTCCACTTGACATCATGCTGCTCTGTGTGGATCTGGTCCTCAGGGGAAAATTCTTAAAATGATGGACGACAACAAACAGCTGGCACAGAGGATTGATGGGGCCATCCAGTCCGCCAGTCAGGAAGTGACCAACCTCCGCTCCGAGCTCTCCGCCACCAGCCGCAGACTGGCAGAGCTGGGTGCCAGCAGCCCCCCCGCCTTGGAGAACCACCACCGGTACAATCACCACGATGACAGCCTCCACTACCGGGGTGAGTGGCACGCCGTGTGTGTGTGCGTGTGTGTGTGTGTGTGTGAGAACATGAACACGTGTGAGTGTTTTGAAATCAACAGTGTGAAGTATTTGAGGAATGTGAAGCGGGGAGACTGATATCTTTCGTCCAGTGACTTATTTCTCCCAGTGGAAAAAGCAGCCGATTGGAACGAGAGAGAACAGAGAGAGACAGACTGAGTGTTGTTATTAGACGGGAGGGGTTGGGGTTAGAGAGCGTGGGCTAGAGCCGGTCCGGGTTTGGTTTCCCAGGCAGCAGCAGCAGCAGCAGCAGTTTTAGCTTCACTCTCTCTCCAGCTCTCCTCCCTCTCCCCGGGTCTGGCAAGGAGTCTGGACCGAGCTCCAGGCCCAGGAGCCGGATGCCAACGTCTCCGTCAGGGGTCTGCCGACAGACACCACGGCACCGTCACTTGGCTGGGAAAGAGATGAAGTTTTCATGGGAATGTTGAAAGTTTAGTCTTCTTGTCATGCAGTGGCAGACTTTCAAATATCACTTCATTTGTTTCTCCTGTCGGCAGTGACCTTAATACAATGAATAATACTGTTTTATATTTAGCTGTCACATGCCTAATGATGCTTGCGTGACAAGTTTGTTTCATCTGCTATAAGATGATGGCCGGTGTCTCATTGGATCCTCTTATGACGGATTCAGTTGAGCTCCAGCATCTTGGAGTCATTAATGATGAGTTTGTAATGGTGGAACAATGGTGTCGGGGGAAGTCCCTTGTTTCCCTGTTACATAACAGCAAAATACCACTGATCAAATCAACTGATCGAGCAGCATAGATGGATGAGCTTTTCATCGCCTGCATGCGGAGAAAGTTTAGCTCTCTGAACCAGTGAAAAGGCTTCCTGTCTGCTCGGGCCTCGGGGTGTCTGTGTTCCACATTGACCCTTCAATACGTTTCAAAGCCTGGAGGTTTATTGAGATTATACCCCTACTAGGCAGCTCGTTGTCCGTGTCCATTAAACGGCTCCCTGTATTGGTATAGTAGTCCGGCAGCATGCCAGTCCTTACATCCACCACCGTCCCTGAAGTGAAGGGTTGTTCTCCGTTAAATGTGGTTTTAGGGCTCTGATGTACTTGTTTTAGCTTTGTGTTAGCAGGTGAATATGTCTTCTGAAGGAAAATATCACTGATTGATATCACTTTGCATTGTGGGAAATGTAAGCCGGTGATTTTGGAGTACCATGAAGTGTTTAGTTATGATTATATTCCTCAAACTGGAAGTTCTCAGGGAAGATATTCGAGTATCATCCAGGGCTGATTCATCTGCTGCCAAGTGAATATGCTTTTTTAATCTGCAAGGTACGCACAACGTATGCAGGCAAAGCAGCTTGCATCACACTCACTTGTCTATGCTTGTTGTGAAAGTTCGTCACAAGACTTTAACTAGTTTGGTAGCTTTCGAGGCCTGTTGCAGTAACTGCAGTATCTGGTAGGGTACAGCAGTTGAGATGTGCCGGCTCTCCACTCGTAGTGGGCGTTCAGAGCGACCTTTTGTTTTTGCTACTAATGAGATAATCAAATATGATTCAGGAAGTCCAATTTGAGTGACGCGTTAATGCGTTTGAAGGCTTATTGGACGCCCAAACACTAAACGGGAGTGTTATCATGTTGGCTATCGGAGAACCTTTTGTTGTGAGGGTCACAAGGGTAACACTATAAATACGTTTGCATAACAAAGTATTCTTCCAGGAATGTGCACTTGCATGTGTTTAATTGGCCAATAAGCCTCCATTGTGCTACAGATGAGCCAGGTTCAGCTTATTTACGAGGCTTAAGATGATCATAAAACTGGGCTTCCTTGGTGTTTATTCTACAGAGTTGGAATAACTCAGCTGCAACGAGTTATCCGTTGTGTCAGTCCGGCTTGCTCTGCGTTTCGTTCCAGTCGTATTAACAGGCAGTCTGACATTCCCACATTCCTGAATGTCAGTGATGTCATACTTCCTGTTCCAAGAGGCACAGGCCAGCAGTCAGGTGACTAATCAAACCAAACACTGCCACACAGTCCTTCACCACCCTCTTTTCCCTTTAAAGTAACACAGCGGAGAGGGATGAGCACTGCTTAGCTTAAGGATGGGTTTATTTTTCTAAAGATTTTACATTTTAGATGATTCAGTCTGAGAGATCTCTCAGGTTAGGCGGGTTTGTGTGTGATGAGCCAGCGTCACCGTCCAATGGCTTAGGGAGATTAAACGTTCTGAGGTGTTTAGTCCTCTCTTGGCAAGGCTGTGTGTTCGTCCATTTGTTGGCTCAGTTCCGTGCAGGATCAACAACAGCACATTTTTAATATGCATGCATTATTTCATGTAAATATATTATTCTGTGTTGACATTTTTCAAGAGCAGTTTTTGCTGTTTCCCTGCAGAGCTGCAACAGCATCGCTGACAAATGTCCAATATAATATAATATTATATATATAAACACAGGGTAGACTGCTGTTCTGGTTGGCTTGGTGTCTGTCCTTCTCATGCAGGCGGCAACCTGCAGTTTTACAAAAGTGAAGCCAGGGCTGAAACGCCTTAACCATGCATTCTTTCAAATGGCCAACGGGGGGCGACTCCTCTGATTGCAAAAAGAAGTCTTTATGTAAGTCTTTGAGTAAATGACCTACTTCTCACTTGATTTGTTACCTCTGTAAACTTTGTAAACAGGGTTTTATATATTATTATGAGGTCTCAGTTGCTTGTTTCAAGCCTTCTTCAATGATTTTGGGGCGTTTCTACCTGAATGACAGGTCGCTACCACAGCGTTTGGCTATTGTCTGTGTTCCGTCTTGGAACTTTAACCTTTTCACAGTGTTTTTTCAGTTCATGACAATGAACCGTAACAGTTTTGGTCACCTTAAAAAGCCTTATTCCACTTTCGGCAGTACTTTTGTGGTAGCGAAAAAAAGCAAGATTTCACAGCTAAAACTCGACATACCCCAAATTATCAGTCTCTACAACATTCATCAGGATTGACTTATTTTTGCTTGCTTTATTCATTTTATATAATATTGCATATTGTTAACACAAGATTGTTCGTGTATTTTTCATTTTAGAGTCAGGTGAAAGGTCTTTCCTTGCCTGAAAGCCTGCTTTCTTTTATTCAAGCCGTTGACGGTAATGTATTCATCGTCGCGGCGATGATGCCCCTTCATTATTGGCCCTTCCTCTTAATCCATCACATTGGCGTCAAGGCCTTGCTTAACGTTCCCAAACGACGCTGATGTTTCTGCAGCTATTGACAGCATCACTGCCACATCTAATGCTCATCTGACTTGTGAAGAAAAATATGTAGCCGGCACTCAATCTGTCTCGGGGAACCGAGGGCTGCATGAAGATGTTTTGTCCTCTAAAATCAATGTGAGCTCACCTCATGGGATATTACATTATTCATACTATTATACTC
Organism: Chelidonichthys spinosus; assembly: GCA_029853015.1. Lineage (NCBI taxonomy): Eukaryota > Metazoa > Chordata > Actinopteri > Perciformes > Triglidae > Chelidonichthys > Chelidonichthys spinosus. The sequence goes on along the minus strand of CM056822.1, from coordinate 7,231,123 downwards.
CTGGTAGATTGGTGCCCCGGTCAGTGAGGGAGTGCTCATCTCAGGCTCATGGGAGTCTGCCAATACTAATCCATGAACCTTTCTAAAACACAAGCAGGAGGCAGCTTGCCGTTGTGAGTCATGCAGCACGGGGAGCGTGGATGACACATTTACACTTGGTCGCGGTCAAGGTGAAACAAGGGGCTCAAGGTTGGAACCAACGCTTCACAAAGTGAGTTATTTTAGATGCTCGGGATTATGTTTGGCGTTAGCAATTTTCAGTGGCTTTGGACTTGGATATGGGTTAAATTCTCCAGGCTGAATAAAAGGTCAGCACCTGTTTGAGAACATATAAGAACAGAATATATAAGAGGTCAGGTGTGTGCTGCCAGAACAGGAAAAAGAAGCCAAATATTGTGCCTTTATAGAAACTAGACTAAAGTCATCCACTTTAGGATTTGGGGTTAGTTGTGTGTTTGGTTCCACAAAGACAGCATTTTGAATTTGATTCATACGGTTTATTGAGTGTGACAAATCAGTTCAGTTTGTCCTTTTTCGTGTTTCTTCAGTTAGATTAGGGACATTGAAAACATCCTTAAAGCCTCCAATGGGAATTTAGATTGGTGAAAAATACCACCAAAAACCAGACGATCCTTCAAATCTGCAACCCGATGATAGGTGCTGCTGAGCATGCTGGGATTCTGTATGCTGGGACAGAGGGAGAAAACACAGCTGAAACCTTTTATAGACAGAGTGTTGATGAAGTATTCTCCTAAAAGACCCTGGTGATTATCTTTTCTCCAAAGAAGAGACGCTGCCTTGCCTCTAATGCTCTCCACTGCAGAGTAATTGTGGGGAAGAATCCTCTCCCCATCTGGCCTGAGTTTGTCAAAAGCCCCGGTTCTCTCATTACTTCATCGAGCACGTGAGCCGGGCTGGGAACGGAGCGCCAAACTACAGCGGCTAAATCCCACCCACTCCCGCTCTCGCTGTAACGCTCACCAGGGACCACCCGTCTTCCTGCTCGCTGTCCACATGCAGGGAAAGTATGCAAACCTTCCCCCCCTGTATCCATCGCCACCCGAATACCTCACCCCCTCCCCTCTTCATATTCCCTGCCTGGCCTCCCTCGGCCACGCCCTGTCTGTGGTCAATGCAGCGTGAGAGGGACTGTGTCCAAACAATAGCAAGAGAGAGGCAGCCCCGAATGTTTTCTCCCTCTCTCTTCCTCTTCCTCACTTGACTTCCTCCCGTAAGAGAACTAATCATGGCATGGCGAAGGCTCTGAAAGCAGAAGAAAACGCCAGCGCTGGGGTGTGGGAGGATTTGCACTTAACATTTGGAGAAGATTCAGATGACAGTGATGTTTGAAAAAAAAAAGGCAGTGTTCCTCATCATCCCCTCCGATGATGGCGGACTAACGGCCCACAGTCCTCACTTTCAAATCAGGAATTCATATCATTTTTATTGCCTTAAATTTGTGGAGCCCAGTTGAGATTAAATGCATTTTAATACAGAAGATTTAATCATGGCATTGAGTGTATAACTAGATGAATACATGTAGGGGATCTGACAAATCTCTCTCTATCTCTGTCTATATATAAATACTGGTAATTGGCTTGAAACGTATGTAATATGACCCATCTTTATTTCAGTGTTTGCTACATTTTACTTAGCTAAGGTCCTTTTTCCTCGGTTAATTTATTTCATCCTTCACATTTTCCCCATTTTCGAGTATGTTTCCACACAAAATTGCTGAACGGGGCTTGGTATTACTTGGCCCATTGGCGGCCTTTGTTCTACAGTGGCTGGTAATGGCCTTAAATAAATAATGACGCTGGTTTATTTGTTTTGCTTTGTAATGGAATGGGACGCAAACCCCAGGTAATGAACTGACAGAGCTCGTCTGTGCGCTCGGACTCATGAAACGGTTTCCACTCCTGCATGTGGCCGACTAGATGGCAGGGAGGACAGCCAGGCGGCACGCAGTCACTTTCATGTCCATACAGGGGCAGAGGAAGCTGGCCTGGATTGTTACAATCACTCTGAAACTCTTTCACAGCTTTCTGGTTCACCAGGAGGGCACCGTGGCTCGCTACCGACTCCAGGTTGAAGAGAGAAAACAGCTGACCCCCGTGTGTCTCAGGTCTATTAGCAGAGGGGACTGAAGCGTTGGCCTGGACGCCAGCTGGTGGTGGATTCACCTCAGTTTGGGTTTAGATGGCCGCGGGGCAGTGCCGTCACCCCGGGGCCTTTGATGCAAACTGCCACCTAATGGAGAATGAGCCTGCAAAAATGGGCGCTGTAAGAAAGATGCCAACTCTAAGAGAGGGTACGTCTCCGACAGACATTCCTCTGCACTTAAATATTCCTGGCAAGCTTAATCTGAATGGAACTTCACAGAGCACGACGGTGAAAGCCAATTCAAGGAGAACTGAGGAGTACTTTAACCGTGACACTAAGCATTGAATTGCTTTCCGGTGTGACACTCTGCCTCTGAGATGATATTATTCCTATCAGCGAGACTGATACGGCCACGTATGCTAATTCGATTCATGAAAGTCAAATTGCTCGTTTAACTGTTTCCTTCCCCGCCGGCTCGGAACACACTTTGTTTCCCGGGTGATTTTTTTTTGATGAAGGCGGTGTTTAATATGGATTTCCTGTGTCTGGGTCACGGCTCGGGTTAACAGCACATTATGAGATTGGCTTTTATTGGCTGGGGAGCAGACAGAGGAATTGACTAATGAGGATATATCTCACTGTTATCGCCCCACGTTATAGTCTTTTTCTCCCCCATTTCCTTCATACGGGCCCGTCGTCATAACTTTGCATGCAGAGTACTTTGAAAAGGGAAATGAACTTTATCGGAAATACATACCATGTGGTTATCTTCTGTTTAACGCCACCGTATGTCAGTAGAGGATTCATGCCGTGGATTTGGTGAAGTATTGCTTCCTGGTTGTGTTTTACGGGACCTGCTGGATCTGCATTGTGTGAATCTGGAGAGGATCAGCCTGTCAGGGTTGAGATGGGATGGAGTCGTGATGATAGCAGGCTTCATGTATTAAATACACTGTACGTCTCCATCAATGGCGCTGTGTGTCCGAGCCGAGACGAAGAATGAGCTCTGACAGAGAGGTTAGTATAATTCCCCCTAGTGGGGTGTTTGGAGGCCACTGCCTGGGTGTTGTGTTGTCCTTCGCTACAGGAGGCACAGATAATGATCAGACTTCCCCCCGTGCCTCCACTGTACACATCCAACCCTTCGTTTTCACATTAAATCATCCAAATCCTCGTTGAGTCCAAACTTCAAACAATTGCAACTCTAAGAAAGAGAAGAAGAGACAGACGGTGAGGGAGGGAGGGAGGGAGGGAGGGAGGGAGAGAGCCTGCTTGCCTTCCCAGCAGTCTCAGCTCATCCTATTAAAATGCCTCATTGCTTTAGCAGCAGAGAGTTTTTATTGCTGCTGTTACATATTGTTGCCTTGGTTGCAGTTTAAATCCATTCCCAGAAGAGAATGGACTCGACGCTGAGGAAAATGAGTTTTGAGGAAGTGTGGACCCCCCCTTATATACAGAGGAGGCAAAGCGTGACACTGCAGCAGAGCGGAGGATGAGGAGAACACTTTGCATCTTCTTCATCTGGTCCATGCCAGCCTCTTGCAAGATTGATGGTTTGAAGACATTAAGACAATAATGTGCACTTTTAAACAGGTTAATCGATTAATCGGAAATAGTTGTCGGGTTAATTGAAAGCTAGAAAATGCTACTTGGTTGAAGTTTATTTCCGTGTATTTTAATAATGTATCGTTATAAATGTAATTCATACGAAACAAGCAATGTGAAGATGTCCAACGATGAAATTGAATTGAGTCACAATATGTTTCTGCATGGAGAAGTTGTGGTTAACTTTCCGCGTTTGACTCTTATAATATGAATATATCTTCAATATATCTCCATCCTGTTTCTTCCAGACGATAACAGACGGTTCCTGCTGCAACACTAACTCACTGTTTACTTCCTGGTAGCGTCGAATCAATTCACTGTTTGAATTTATCATTAGGGAGAACATGGATTTCACAAACGAGAGCACATGCTCCTGACAAAGAATGCTGTTAGAGTTTGATAGGACGTGACTGAACTGTAGCCGATTTCATCTGTCTGGATTAAACCAGACATTTTTCCACTCTTCAATATTATTTCGATTTCCTTTTTATAGAAATGTCTCCCTTTGGTGATTTATTTCACAATGTTTTTTTTTTTTTTTTTAAGGTAAAAACCCATAACCAGTTATTACAAAACTGCACAACATTACATTTTAATGTTTCTGTTGACGCATCATCATCATCATCATCTCCCCGGGCCGCCTGAAATGTTGACATGTAAGTGGGCTCTATCCCTGAATTATTTTGGGTCTGCAGCCTGAAGGCATTAGCGTTGAAAGCATGCCTCCCTGTTTTCTCCTGCTGAGGAGGTTCTACACAAATATTTATCAGGTCGCCAATTACCGTGCCCCGTGTGCTCCAGGCGTACGCATCCACACAGGAACACGCCGCCGCAGCCCTGTTTTAGAAGGTTGCGTATATGCGTTCCAGTAAATCCCTTTTATCGTTTGCAATACGAGTCTGGCTGGATTCGACCTCAAACCGAATGTGCTCCACCTTGCTTGTTTTTCAAAGCCTACGTGTATCGTAGAAGCATATTATTGCTGCTTTGGAGGCAATTCATAGAGGCGTCTTTATCAGCAGGCTTCTTAAAGTTGCTCACAGCAAGCGGGCAGTCGGATCAATGGCCAGAGAGATTGCTTTCTATTTTCAACCTCAATTTTCCACATAAAAGGATCTGATTACCTACCACATGTTAATCTCCAATATGCCGCGGATTAATTACACTCATTGTTCCGTTTTTAATTGGGATACATCTGCATCCTCAAAAAAACAAAAAAACAAAAAAAAACAAATAAAGCTGCCAATCTATTTCAGCTGATAATTCCAGATTGAGTGTACGTCTATGCGTAGCCAACTCGAGGAAATTGCCACGAGCCATTTGAGCCTGAATTATGCAAATTGCAGTAAAAAATAAGCGTGAAACAATCAGCAGTTTCTATGTTATTCTAGTTTACATGATCTGCCTCCTATTATGACTAATAAGGTAAAACAAGAATACAGGGAGCTGCATTAATATTCCCAGCAGGCTACTGCTGAGTAAGACTCTCCACTTCTATCAACATGATTTTAGTTTTCATGCATAGACACATTAATTTGTGTGGCTGCACGCTCCAGCGATTCTCTTTATTGATTGATGTCATTTTCTAATCTGATGAGTCACTCAAATTTGATATTTTGATGAAAAATGTATGTTTTTTACTTATGAATGCTCCTTTAATGTTTGCCACTGGCTCATCCTCCTTTATAACATGTGTCACCCGTGCCGGTGGGCTTTGCACACTGATTGCCATCTTTTCTTCTCACTGTTTATTTATACCTCCAGTTGTTATGTTTCACCACTCACATCATCATCCCTTCAGACTCCATGCGTCAACACTTCAAAACTGTATACCTGATAAAACTTTTTTCACAGTTTTTCTGTCTTTTTTTTTTGTCTTGCCGTAAAATGAAATGGTAAAAAATCAGCAGCTGTGGCCGGGCTAAAACAGATTTGTCGATGCTATTACTCACGCTTGACACAACCAACATTGGTACCCGTCAAAAGATGGTTAAGTATCGGATGATGCAGCAGAGGGTGAAATATCTTGACTTGGGCCAGTAGGTTGATTTCTGACACTACCCATAATGCAACCTGATTGCTTGCCTGGTAGTCTGACTCACCACATCTACATTTTGGGTATAAATCTGCCAAATATCTCACGTGGCCTCCCTTCTTCTATCTTCTCTCTTTATTTTGCAAGGCCACCGTCGCTGCATCCTGCACTTAACGCTGAGGACTGTGATTGGTTTAAAGAAATACAAACAAGCTGAGTGTTTTTATCCCCAATACCAAAATTATAATGTGTGGAGCCAGACCTTTCTGTGTGTGAGGTCTGACTGTGTGGGACTACTTTCAGTAGATAACCAGGCGACACCCTTAGAGGTGTGTCAAGTTTAAGGAAATACAATTAACTCAGTGTTAATGTAATTATATTTTTAGTGATACGGACCATTAAAGTGGCATTTTCATCTATTTAATTGTCTTTTTAGTTCCTATCTATCTTAAAGTGAGTTAAAATAATGGTGATTGGTCATGTGACCCATTATTGTCAAGGCCCCGCCTTGTTGAGGGATCCTGTGTCAAATCTCGTTTTAATGAAGTCAAATAAAACCCTGCAATAAATATGTTCAGGTTATATAGAGGTGTTGTTTCAAGGCTGTAATTTATATTGAGTTATACTGACAAGTCATTCTAATTTTTAGTCTACACTTCAATATAAATTGAGTGGACAAAATATTACAAACTCCCACCACTAGGGACCCACAGCTTATTCTTGCGTTTTCCTTTGTTTGTCCTTTTCATTTAAAAAATACCAAGATTATCCTTGTGATGTCACAGAGGTGGTTTTCTAAAACTAGGAAAAGCTCCCAGAGTTAAAGGAAACATCGTACAACTGTTTTCACAGGATGTGGACTTCTCATGGGGAATATTTGGACATGTAAAACTGCTGCATCATCCCTTTTAACTGCCACTTAAACCACCGTCGTCCTTCTAATTTCCCCTCCTCTGTCATCTGGCACGACTACCGCGGCCGCTGTCTGGCATTGGCCCTCTCACCAGGTCGACGGCTCTCACAACTGGACGGAACTGATGGAATCTTCCGTTTGGCCACCGAACAATGAGTTCCATTCAACATGGCCGCCGTTCCTTGAAGTGGTGTTTTTTTGGAGGGGGGGGTTTCAGACTCAGGGGTTTCCCACAGACTCCCCTAATTAACCATGGCAAGAGACTCCGCTCCTCTCTTTGTCCAAGAATGTGCTCCCAAACCCCCAAGTATGTCTGTGTTCCACTCCTCCGGCGAAACCTCCGCGTTTCCAAATCATGCGTGCACGAGGGGGACTGACGAGTTTATGTTGAAAAAGATGGACCATCACATTTATCTATACTGTAGAGGGATGGCAGCCTGCCCACACCTGAGTCAGATTTACCTGTGGGTCTCATCTCAGGGGGAGGCATCAGTGCTGTGATACATTTTTTCATCACTATTGTGTGTCAGCTGAGACAGCTTCTATTACTTTCACTTTATGAGGTTAATGTGCGCCGCAGGGCTGCAGAGCGTCCGCTGCAGTGCTTTGTGTGGGTGTGTGTAACTTTTCCACAGTGAGGTCCCGAAGCAGAAACCTCGAAAAGAAGAGGTGACGACGGGCAAGGTGATAAATATCGGAGGTTAGAGAACGCAGCGGAGGAGGGGTTTCAGGCCCAGGTCCATTAAAAGACGCCGTGTGCAGCCGAATTGATTCTGAGGTCAGTCGTTATAGCGCACCGCCTCGACACTGAACTAATAGCAGCGTCATTATGGCGTTATTAGTGAAGAGGGGGAGGACTGGCTCTGCCGTGGGAGTAATTTACAGGTGTGTTAAACACGATTGCTGTTGGAGAAAGCGATGAAAAGAGCCACGGCGGTGGTCAGGGCACTTCTGTCGGCCAATTAACTCCAGAGGCGAAGGAACATAATAGCGTGAGTGTGATATGTTCGGCGTGCATACATGAGCCCCAAAGCAGAGACTCACGAAGGCATGAACTATAAATGATAAATTCAGATGATTCACCTACGTTCAATTAACCATGTCACACTATGAGATACTGCATCACAAGTAAAAGTCATCGTTGAAAAATGTATCAAGGAGAAGGACAGAAAAAATCTTGGCGACAGAATGACATCAGTATGCATGGACATGGGAGCAGGAGTTGAATGTTGTCGTTGGCCGAGGTGAAGCAGTTTTATGGATATGCTTTGGAGAGTTTCCATCAATAATAACATCCCCAGATTGGTATGTAAGACCTCAAACTGAAGAGTGATTCTTTTCGTATATATTTCACTCTAAAATGTGCAGTAAAATGGAAATGTTCTTAGCTCCTTCTCCTTGTGAAGGAGAAACAACCGGACAAAAGAGGTGTCACCGGCTCACATACCATGGCTACATGACGCATTAGTTGAGTGCAAGATGAATGTCATAACAATTAGCATAATAATCACCCAAAATAAATCTCAATGAGTCCCCCCTGCAGACCGTCTTCTCTGCTGAATGGACTCTCTGGCTGCTCCGTCTGGACTCAATTAGAGCTCCTGCTATTCACTGTTGAGCCCAGGTGACCATTAATATGTCTGAATGGATGCAACTTTTTGTTATTAGTTGTGTTTTGACCTTTCAACAAGTTAACGTGCTCCCAGTAGGGGGTTTTCTACTCACACTGCGCTGCCTTTATGAATAAATGAGAAGTACCTGGAGCCGGAGAGCTGTACGGTAATTATTTAGGCCGGTTTTCACTTCAAAGACCCGCAGCAGAAACGCTGATTAAGAATCGGAAATCATCCTAAGAGTGCACTTGCGGAAAGTGAAACAAACCTGTTTCCTTTACGTGTTCTCGTGGAATAATCTTTCATTTTTGGATTTTCCCAGCGTTGCACTAACGGGGGGGATTCCAAATGGTGCTGAGTCACAATGTGCTCTTCGGACATTACAGCTCTTTTCTGAGTGGTTTATGGTTCCATGGTCCGTAGCGTGTTTTTGCAGTAGGGAATGTGGAAATTTGAGTCGTTCCAGATATGTCATCCATCACACACGGATAAACTGTTTGGACAGCTTAAGCAACACAACACACACACTGCTGTGACAACAGTTCAGCCCTTTGTACCAACAGTGTTTTGTTTTATTCTTCTGTATGGCAACAGAAAAAGGGGAAATGTTGAGAGGCTTTTTTTCTCACAGTCTCTGAATTTATGAATTTCTCAGCGTTGTTTTCATTAGGGGCTGTAGGGTATTTCCATATTTCAGATTCTTCCGAGTGCACGAACACACCCCTCTTTAATTTGTCTTGTCTTTGTGCTTAATATAACTTAAACTGTAGCATATGTCCAAACTGATTCCTAATCATTCACAGGCACAGATGCTACGCTGTCTGCTTATGGGAGAATATATCTCTTTTTTTTGCTGCTTCCTGTCTTTCCTTCCGTTACAGAGAAAAGAAAGAGACACGTAGGGGAAGGCGACGAGAAAGAGATGAAATGGAACAGACAGGGCGATATGAAAGAGTAAAACTCCCAGGCTTTCAACAGACCAATGAGCTGCGATGTGGAGAGCGGCAGAGCTCGGTGAGAGGCAGGTAATGAGTGTGTGTGGTAATACACCTCCAGACCATAATTGGTTTGAATGGGCAGGCTGGAGAGGCTCCTCCATCAGGACGTGGATGAGCAGACTGTCAGGTGACGAGCCGCTGAGGGGAGAACTAATTTGTTCTCTCCTCCAAACACGGCTCCTGTCTTTCCTCGTGTGGCTGACGGAAACCTCGGCTGGCGGTTGTGGATTTTTGCTGCGAAGCCAAAGCCTCATTCTTATGATATCTTATCTGCTCATTGCAAAAACGGTGCCTTTATTCATGAACCAGGCTTAACCGAGCTCCGTAAACTCAAACGTCTTATATTTATGATGTGAACCCATGTTTGTGTTAACTAGAAAGCGCTGTGTTTGAGGGAGAACATTCCCGTGTTTTACGCTGCAGAAAATTCTAATTAAACGACATAATATTAACCACTGTGGTTAAAGCATAACTGCACATATAAACTAAACGATGTGCATGTACTGTGATGAAACATATCAATGCTAGTGTTAATAGTGACACACAAATCTAGAAAATTAAAACTACTGTTTTAAATCATACTTTATTTTCCAATTCTGACATAGAGACGACTGTTTGGGTCTCCATCATAGAATAAAAGAATGTTAGCGCCCTCTAATCAGATACTCTATGGGTTTTACTTTTTCAGTAACCACTGTTTAGCACAAGCCTCCGTTCTGTGGACTGGAAATAAAGCTATTAGCAAATTACAATGTCTGTGGAATCAGTGTTAATGACTGGCTATCAGGCAATGTGCTTTCTCTGTGTGGCTGAAGCATTAAATTGTTAAAAAAACCTTCTAATTTAACGGTTGGGTAGTTAGCTAGATAATTAGAGAGCTATACCGTTAACTTACTAATTCCACCATGTTTTCATGCCGACGTTACACTGGTTACAAAAAAATGAGCAAACCAGCGGTCTCTCCTGCCTGCTGCTAGGAGACGGCCGTACCAGAGACGCAGGCTGAATATGAGCTGCTGCTGCTGCTGCTGTCGGACTCCCAGCGATGGGGAGTGATGCGCTAATTCTCCTCATTTGTGATCTGATAAATTGGTCAAATCCAGTTCCCCCATATCGCTAGTTTCCTTTTTTTTTTGTCATATTTGTTGGCGCGCCGTCAAGGCTTTTGATGAACAGAAGTCGGCTTGGAATCAGTTGAAATGTTAGTTGGAGGTTTGTTGGCGTTGACGTGTACTGAGGATTTTTTAGTTTGTTGTTGCACTGAAAGGAAATGAAATGTCTGATCAAAAGAAAGCAGTTAATGCAGCTGGAATGCCAGTGAAGAAGTCCTTAATACTACTACTACTACTAATATTAATAATAATAAAGATATAAAAGGAGAACATGAACATGGTTCCTCTCACTGCAGCGTGTGCCTGTATCTCTGGCGGTGTTTACAGTATCCCTGCAAACATTCTGATGATTTATCTGAGTCCTGCACAAGTACAATGCTGCTTCAGTGCTCTCAGGGGGACACGCCATATTGACCTCATTTGATTTCTCTGTCAGGGGTGTCAAGTACTGAAGTGGCTGTTAGAGTGTGGGCTGTGGCTGCAGGAGTGCCTCATTTTCATGTTCAAACGTAGATCCTTTAATACTGCTGATGTCAAAGGATTACGCCAAGATTGTTTCGGGCCTTACGTATGTCTCCGTGTCACGATCACGTTTTAGCTTTCTAATACAGTCGACTTCATCCGTCTGATTGCACAGCTGGAGGGTGAAGGTGGCGGCAGCTTAGGGCCGACTGTAAGCCGTGTGATGAATCAAGTGTCTTTGGCCTTTACGAGACTGTCCCATCTGTCATACTGGGATTGATGGGAGAGCGGGATCTTTGGGGGGGTTTGTTGAACCAGCAGGGGGTGTTCAAGTCCAGTGCGGTGTGGTGCGGGGTTAGCTTTCCCATAGTTCAAAAGGAGGATGAGGTTGGGGGATGGTAAATGATGGGAGGCCTTGGATTTATCCACATGGCAATCTGCGTCCCAATCCCTCATCTGGGATGAGCAGCGGTGTGACGCCGCGGCAACGGCGGGTCGGAAAAAAGGGAAATATAAAGGAGGAAGGACGGGTATGGATTTCTCCTTCGTGTTGAGGGCTGAGGAGATGCTGCGGCCCAGCTGTGTACCATGGAAACGACTCGGACCTGAGACGGATGGAGGTACCGCGGCGGCAGCGATGCATTACTCTTCATACCAGGGTCAGAAATACGGTGACGCTCGACACGCACCAGCTGCTCTCCAGTGTCGTACAGCTGCAGTAACTTTTGATTCACGAGGATGTGTTTTTCTACAGCCTTGTAATGAGATATGCACGGACAGGAACATACCATGCTGTCATTTAACTTCCTAATCAGCAATGTGGACGTTGTTTACCGAAGCCAAGGCTCGCTGCTCAGCCTCACAAACATGGAGTCTTCTGAGGCGTTTTTCTTTTTTCTTTCTGTGGTCCCAACAGCTTCTTGATCATGCAAACCAGCGATTAGCTAAACTAACACTCTTTTCTTTTGATTGTGTCGGCTCTATTGCCCCGCCATAACGAGCTTTTTAAATCCGTTTAAATATGATTCCTTCATGAGTTTGATGGCTTTGCCATTTCCTGAGATTCTTGAGCACTAAATTAGCCCGTTTAGCTCGAGTCGCAGTGATCCAGCAGCAGCCCGCTGCGCTGACATTTCTAGGCCAGGATCAGGTACGAAGATGAGGAGCAGTTAATTTAAGAAAGGTCAGCCACCCACTGCCTTCATTATTTCACAGCACTTAGGTGTTGGAGACTCACTCCAGCAGCTTAAGCAGTGTTAGCTTTATCTTTTTTGAAATGACTTCTTCAAATGATCTGTAGATGTGGTTATATACGTACGTATGAGGTCTTTTTCTCTTGTGAAACAAGAGCAGCTAGATTTCAGTCCAGAGGAGTGATCTCAGAGGCTTTCTCAGTTCCACTTTTGTAAAATGAAAAGCACTTTGTATACTTGCTAATTTATTGTTTTATTCTATCTTCATCTATAAGGCCCCAATAAGAGTCACACATATTAAATGCATGGCATGTACTGTGAGAAATAGCACCTCTTTCTTTCCCCTATGGATTTGTTTCACTTGTTATTCCATAACATATATTAATTTTATAAAAAAATCTGTACAGTAATATTCTGTTTTCTCTCTGCCTACTTATCATGAAGCCATTCCTTGTAAAAAAAAAAAACAAACAAACAAAGAGGAAAGGAGAGAAAATCTAAATAAATTTTTCTTAAATAGTTAACGTGTGATCTCAGGTTCTGACTCAAAGCTCTGACTTCATGTGCAGTTTAATGAGAGTTGTGTGCGGATCCTGTACCGGTCTTACGAACGGAGACTTCTGACTTGTAATGCCTCACATCAATCGTAATGTTGTATTATTCAGAGGCTCTACTTTCTCTGACGTGCTCTAACATTTTCTTTCGAGAGGGGATTAAAGCTTAAGCCAAAGGTTGCCAGGCACAACTGTTACCTAGCAACCCTGGTAGCACGGCATGCCAAGGAGCAACAATGGATGTCGAGATCTCTCCGGTGGCTTGTTTTGGAGCTGCCAGTTGTTTTCAAAAACTTATGAGTATTATCTTTTGGTTGTGGGATGTGTACATCAATGTGTGACCTGTTAAATGAGAATCAGGAAAACTTTGATTTAGATTTGAAAAAAAAAAGCTTCAATCATCTGTAGTTTGGCATGAAATGAACAGGTAATCTGTTTTGATTACTTGCTTAAAGGAGCAATATATGAGATTCAGAGCGTTAAATAGATAGCTTGTTTGTTTTGAAGTGGGGTTGTATCAGGTACTTCTCCATAGTTACCTACAGTAGAGTACTGGCATGGGAGCAAAGCAGATGCTGTGGAGGGGGGAGCTGCAACAAAACAGACTTTAGTCACCTAAAAGAAAACTCTATCAGTTTAAGTGTTTTCTATAATTACAATGTTTTCACTGCTTCATCTTGCTGTCAGACGGCCCTACCCAACAGGGTACTGAATCTTATTCATGCTCTCTACCCAGCCAGCAGCCTTCATTGACAAATAAAGTGTCTAAAAATGTAATCTAATGCCATCTATTGTAATACGCTGACCATGGATAAGTATCTCATACAACCCCAGTTCAAAACAGTAGCGGAAACCAACTATTTATATGTAAAGATATTGTGGGGTGATGTCTAGCTGAGCAGAGAAGGAAGTCCCTCTGTGTGTGTTGTTATCCGAGCTTCTCCTTGCTTCGTTGACGTAGCCGGGCCGGCTCACGGCTGCCGTCATAATCATTGCGCTCTGGTTCCCGTAGTTTGCACCGTTAGCACCAAGAGCCACCATGGCGACCGGCGTTGCCATGGTGAGATCTGTTGCAACTGCTCCCCGATCTTGCTTTATGCACCTTTTTAAATTGTTTTATCAAGCACATTGCCGAACATGACATTTAAGCATTGATTTGTTTAACGACACCACTCGACCAAAATGCACTGACATTTCTGTCGATGTACGGAAACAATTACCGTCTGTTGTTGTCTTCGAAACAAACTACCTTTTTATGCATCTTCAACGATTCGGCAATTCAGAGCTTATTGAAGTGGTTCTGCAGATCAGCTGCAGCTTCCAACAGTAAATCCACTGGAATTCACGTTGAGATAGTCTGCTCCGTCTGCCCGGAAAACAATTTGCAGTCAGGGCCAAAGCTCTCATTGAGGACACCGAGGACGTGTCATCATTACTGTCTCTGGTAATGGAGAGACTTTGATGACCTCAAGACAAGGTTACATTACACAATTACACATAAATTGGTGATTTTTTTTTTCATGGTCATATTTGAGCCATAACCTAAAACTGAATATTAATATAGAGAGATCTGGGTTTGTTTTTTTTACACAAACTGAATTGCATCTTACGACGGAGTATTAGGGCCAGACTAAGAGAAAAAAATATATATATTTTTTTTTAATTACGAGAATAAAGTCGTAACATTACGAGAAAAAAGTCATAATATTACAAGAATAAAGTCGTAATAAGGAAATACTTAGTCTTCTGGCACATCAGCATCAAAGTATCAGGACTTTGAAGCGATTGCGCAAATGACTGTCTGTTTCGAAGAAAGAACCACAAGGACTTGGAAGAAATTGCTTCTTTTGTGGAAGAGGAGCTGTCTGGTAGTGGTCAACTGCAACTGAGGCTGCTGTTTGGTTGAGCTGGTCACGTCAGATCTTGATAACGACTTTGACTTTATCTTTTAATACTGGTAATATTATGACTTTTTTCTCGTAATATTATGACTTTTATTCTCGTAATATTATGACTTTAATCTCGTAGACCTAATATTATGACTTTATTCTCGTAATATTATGACTTTTATTCTCGTAATATTATGACTTTATTCTCGTAATATTATGACTTTTATTCTCGTAATATTATGACTTTATTCTTGTAATATTATGACTTTTATTCTCGTAATATTATGACTTTATTCTCGTAGACCTAATATGACTTTATTCTCGTAATATTATGACTTTATTCTCGTAATATTATGACTTTATTCTCGTAATATGATGACGTTTTTCTCGTAATGTTATGACTTTATTCTCGTAATATTATGATTTTTATTCTCTTAATATTACAACTTTATTCTCGTAATATTATGACTTTTATTCTCGTAATATTATGACTTTATTCTCGTAGACCTAATATTATGACTTTATTCTCGTAATATTATGACTTTTATTCTCGTAATGTTACGACTTTATTCTTGTAATATTATGACTTTTATTCTCTTAATATTACAACTTTATTCTTGTAATATTATGACTTTTATTCTCGTAATATTATGACTTTATTCTCGTAGACCTAATATTATGACTCTATTCTCGTAATATTATGACTTTTATTCTCGTAATATTATGCCTTTATTCTCGTAATATTATGACTTTATTCTCGTAATTTAAAAAATAAATAAATAAATAATTTTAGTCTGGCCCTAATACACCCTCTACCCTCTATACATATAAAGGAAAATAAAGAAAGTGGTGGTTTAAATTCTGAACTTTTATCTAATTACTCTTATATAGACATACGTTTGACTTACCTTGAGACCTATAAAATCACGTTTAATATTCTTCACTGTGATATAAGTTTTTTTTATTTCAGACACATTTTCCTGTCTGTGAATCCTGAAGTAATCTCCTGCTCCACACAACATCCCCAGACAAATCTCACATAACTCATAACTTTCATGGTAAATTGATCTCCGGTGCAGAAATAGGAGCTTTCTTCGGCTGTTCAAAGTGAAAACGTGATTATTATATGAGGTCGGCCAGATGCTTAGGAGTGACTCGGGAGGTCTGCCTACAGAAAAATAGTGCAAATAGGAAACAAAACGGTGCCTCAAGACTTTGAGCTGACTGTTGGTTAATTAACCACGCAGCACGGCGGAGGAAGAGGGAACGATGAAGGTCTCCAGTCACTCCAGCTCTGTCCCTGGTGAGTGCGCTGCCTCAGGGAGACGCAGGAACTGAAAACTTGCTGTTTCGATGTTTCTGATTTGATAACGATGCCATGCTGTTACTCTCATTGAGGAATTACTGGTGTAATAACGATCAGAAATGAATATTTATTAGATTCTAGATTTGAAAATGTCTCATTTCCTTTCCGATCATGCTTGTTTGACTATTAGCACTCGTGCTTGTGCCCCGCAGGCCGCTGGCAGCATCTCGGAGCCTTTCTGCTCTTATTACTGCAGTTCGTCTCCTGGGAAGTTGCCCCCAGCGGTATCGAACGAATGGTGTTCAATGCAGAATGAAGTCGTAGGGAGCAACAGCGACGGCCGGAGAGAGAATATCTATCACTGCAGGAGTTACATTACAGCGGCGGGAGAGGAATCTTAATAATCATGAGGGAAACAATCCTGAGAGGAAAGGAACTAGATGAGTTGAGGGATTTGGGGGTTTTTAAAACTTCGAGAAGAGGTTGATTGATGAAGGAAGATGCTGGAAGAGACGGCTGCGAGAGAGCGGATAGGCTCTTGGACTTTGCACGATTTGCAGTGTTGGCGACAGCGTTGGAAAAGGCAGGTCGGATAAAGAGTGTGCACGCCGAAATGCGAATAAAACACAGCCGCGTTCCTCTCAGCAGCCCTAACTCCGATAGCTAATGAGATGACATTAATCACTCAGTGGGCTATGAAGCCAGCAGGCTATTATCTGCACTTGTAATATACAGTATCACACAAATAGTTGAACCTCCTGGTAGACAGGTGGAGGAGCCTTTTGGGTGGTTGCCTACTCACCCTGCTTCCTATCAGTAATTATCATTACAGGCTGGCAGCAGGAGAGCAGGGGATCACAGTGAGGAAAGAAGAGTCTGTAAAGTTGCTGCTGTGAAAGACATCAGCTTATAAAACACCACGATGATTCTTTCAGGCCATATTCTCTTTTTCTTATCCCCCCCAACGTCCGCTTGCATCACACTATTGTCCTGACAGCTGCTGGGGGAGTTCCTTGTCTTCCACTGAGACATAGTTTCATCAGACAAGAGTACTTTCAACTTGGACTTTCACGTTATATTACTGCAGTTTTCTTCATGTTTTCATCTCATGAATGACCCAAACCGGGTCTGTAAATTACTTTCGACCTCGCGTTCACCGATCGCAGGCTTCATTTTCCAGGCTGGCCTTTCTCCTTAATGAGATTTCTGTTTCCACAGTGTTATTTATAAGAAATGAGCTCACAAGAAGCTTCCTTGTAGATGACATTTTAGCGCCATTGATGATGTCGTAAATACCTTACAACAAGACGCAAACATTTGATGTGTGAGTAAGAAGACAGGAACTAACTATATATAATTCATCCATCCATCCATTTTCTACCGCTTATCCTGTATTCAGGGTCACGGGGGGCTGGAGCCGATCCCAGCTGTCATTGGGCGAAGGCGGGGTACACCCTGGACAGGACGCCAGTCTATCACAGGGCCGACATGTAGAGACAGACAACCATTCCCACTCACATTCACACCTACGGGCAATTTAGAGTCATCAATTAACCTATCCCCATCCTGCATGTCTTTGGACTGTGGGAGGAAGCCGGAGAACCCGGAGAGAACCCACGCTTACACGGGGAGAACATACAAACTCCACACAGAAGGACCCCGGGCCGACCCGGGAATCGAACTCTCGCTGTGAGGCGACAGTGCTACCCACTACACCACCGTGCAGCCCTAATATTTTACATGTATTTCTTAAATAACTGAATCAAGGACCATGAGGTTTAATTATAAGATATTCAAAATCAAATATCTTGATTTTCGTTGAAGTAATTAAATGTGTTCTGTACTTTTTTTTTTTTTTTTTTTAGCAAAGTTAGACCTGTTTGGAGCTAGAAGGTTACATGGTGCTGGAAGAAAACAAATGTTGTATCATTCAATTGCAGAAATTAACAGGATGACATTTAGACAACAGGTTTTAAGGCCTTGAACACCTCCATGTTTTCACCTCTAATTAGTCCTTTTCTAAGTTACATAAAGTCACCAGACTCCATCTGCTAGAGAATGATTAGCACTTAAGTTAGCGGTATGCGCTATGGTACCTTACGTTATTTCTTACACCAAGTTTTCTGCCGTATTTATGTCTCTACCTTATTTTAAATCTTTATGGAGCGGCTACAGTGTTAGCATATCTCCGAATCACCCGAACTCCATTCAGAAAACAAGCATTTTAAGTTATTTGCTTGTCGTCTCGAGGACACCCCTTACAAACCACGACTTCGGACTTTTTGACAGATTGTCGACATTATGTCGTTACTGTGGCGTCCTTTTTTACCCGTTTATTGCGATTAAATCAGTAACGCGAACGCACTTAATGCAAAATAGCTGACACACATGAACTGTATGGTATCCAAGCACACTGATGCTTATTACAGCTACTTACTGGAACAATCATTCCTAACAAGCCAACCATGCTGAGACCTTCTGGGGACTATAATAATGTTCACATCATTAAATTGATCTCAAATGAAGGGGGAGATGTTAGGAGAGGAAATTAAGACATTATTCATTTCAACAAACTCTACAGCCCCAGAGTGCAGGTCACCGTTATAAATAACCAAGCGTTAGGTATGAATATCTTCAGTAATTGGAGGATGTGTGAAGTGCACTTATTGCCAAGCAGTGTGTATTATGGCTTGAAGCACTGTGGTTAAGTAAGTCGAACTTATTTGAGATGCTAATTAGCACTTCCACCGCTATCCCTCTAATTGCTGGTCTCATGCGAGCTGAAGCTGTGACGACCTGTCTTCCTGTTTTATTTCCCCGTCTTCATGGACTCCAGCTTCACTTCCTCCCACTGCATATACACACCTGCTCACACGCCACTTCCCCCATGAGACTGTCTTGGAACTTCATGTTGAGCTCTCCAGCATACTTTCCTCCCGTGTGCGACCAATGCCTGACGTTTTTTTTCCTACCGTGACAACCCAGTTCTGGTTTTACCTCTTGCTAGTTTTTGGAGTTTGTGATTTTTGCCTTGTTACCTTTGCATCGCTGACCTCCTTTTCCGTGTACCACCTCTGTTCTCGGTCCAGTAATCAGAAGCATTGACAGAAGAGGATGATTAGATAGTGGATGCGGATGTTCTGCTTCACAGGAACGTCTCTCTGATGCAGCAGGAAGGTAACGTGGTCACCTCTCTCCTGGAGACATCCGTCATCCTGAGCGGTGCATACTGTTGAGCGAAAAGCTGATTCAGGTTATTAAAGAACTGTAAGGTATAGCAAGACGAAAGGCAATGACCTTAAAGGCTTTAGCATCTCTTCTAACAATAGCAGTGAGTAGAAGTTATGGCACGGAGAGCTCACTGGGTCATTTTTCATTTGCTGAATTTTTCACCATTACTGTAAAAAACTCCACCACCACAAAGGCTGATTTATCACCTCACCAGAGGGATGTAATGTGATATATCTCTTCCTCCAAGGATAACAGAGTGACTTTATTATTTGTATTTCGCACACTCACATGTTCCCTTCTCTATTAAAGCTTATTACATAATTCATGTGTCATAAAATGAGCGGCGAGTGGTGGGATGGATTGCAACGGGCATAAAGGATTTCAGCAGCGATCTCAGTGTTTCTAAAGCCGCGGTGCTAACTGACTGCAGAGAGTTATGAACAAGCTTCCAAAGATACCTCAGCACACTGACGGGATTTGTTAGCACAAGTAATGCGTTTCCTCCTTGTATTGATTATCATGGATATGCAGTTTTGCAGTTTGGGCTGAAGTGGATACTGATTGGATACCGTTGTTTCTAAGTTGTGTGCCTCGCTGTGCTGCGGACAGATGAGTTACTCCAGCCGGAGATGATTTCTGACAGTAAATGCTCCTTCACTGGATGTCTGCGTAAGGTTACCAAGGTAGTCCATTTAAATGGTTATCATTTATTATATTTACAGGGTTAGACTTTTAATTGGGTAGTTGCTTGAGAAGACAATCATCCAGATGGTCTTTTCTGCTCTTGGCTTGTTTTTTGTTTTTTAATCCTCTGGTCTTGTATTTATTCAAGTTATCTCTTCGTTTATATATATATATATATATATATATATATATATATATATATATATATAATGTTTTTTTTACTCGTTGCTGAGGAGAAAGTGATCGTTTTTTGACTGTAGAACCAAGTATGAGTCATGTCAGACTTGATAACGTTGCTTTCCTGACGTCGTTAAACAAAATGTAAATAAATACATAGTTGGGTTGTAATTTATTAAAAATAATGGTATTCGGAAGATATTCAATATCGGTGTTGGTGCATCTCTAATAATCACATTATACATCTCCTAACCGAGGATTCTCGTCCTCTCTGATACTTTAAAATATTTTACCGCTCTTCGCTGTGGTAAAATTATAGCTGCTGTAAATCTGCCTCCTGTCAGAATCTCACTGGATGGAATTTGTGGAGGTCAGCGTTCAATCTAGCTGGCAACTATGGAGATGACTATGACCAGCGCAGCTGCCTGGAGAAGCACAGACGCTCTCCATCAATAGGAAATGTTTGACATTCTCTGCACAATTTGGATTTACACAGTTACTCAATTCCAGCCGTAACCTACAAGTTATGCTGAGTCACTGAACATGTATTTACTCCTTTGACTGTCAACATGACTAGAACATGTTGTTGACTTGAGGAAGCACTTGGGTGTCGGGGATGAGATGAGATTTCTTGTGGGGTTTTATTTTGTGTGTATTTTTCATACTATTTATATATATATATTTATTTATTAGCATGCATTTTTGTATTTGGGGATATCTATGATGAAATAAAGCCAGGGCCAAGTTTCCCCCTCAGGGAAAATGAAGTATAATGATGTGAATCAGACACTCATGTATTCATTACCCCTGCTGGTGTAATAATACAAGCTGGGACAGTTTTATAGCAAATAGGATAATTTCATTAATTGTATTTGCTACATTTAAAAGGGGTTTACAAGATGAATGTATCAAGTAATGGGAAAATTGTGTCACAGACACAAAGATTGCAGACATAGTGCATCTGTTCATGATGGACTCCCACCAGAACCATGTGTGCCTGCCAGTTTGAGTTGATTACAACAGCAAGAGAACAGCATTTTGACAAATAGCTCAAGACTTTGTTGTTGGGTCCAAGATAGCAGAAGAGCACTTGTGGCTTTTTGTTTTTCATATTATGCTTGATGCCAACAGCACAGCATGGAGTTTGTGTACTCTCTGCTTTTTCTCTTGCAATTAGCAACTGTTAGACGGTCGCGGTCACCAGCAGGCAATCGCTGTTCATAACAAGAGCGAGAAATGTCGCACCACAATCAATCCCTTCCATCCTTCTTCCTTCCTTCCTCCCTTCCATCCTTCTTCCTTCCTTCCTCCCTTCCATCCTTCCTTCCTCCTTCCTCCCTTCCATCCTTCCTCCTTCCTTCCTCCCTTCCATCCTTCCTTCCTTCCTTCCTCCCTTCCATCCTTCCTTCCATCCTTCCTCCCTTCCATCCTTCCTCCATCCTTCCTCCCTTCCAACCTTCCTCCTTCCTTCCTCCCTTCCATCCTTCCTTCCATCCTTCCATCCTTCCTTCCATCCTTCCTTCCTTCCTTCCTCCCTTCCATCCATCCTTCCTTCCTCCCTTCCATCCTTCCTTCCATCCTTCCTTCCTTCCTTCCTCCCTTCCATCCTTCTTCCTTCCTTCCTCCTTTCCATCCTTCCTTCCATCCTTCTTTCCTTCCTTCCATCCTTCCTTCCATCCTTCCTTCCTTCCTTCCTTCCTTCCTCCCTTCCATCCATCCTTCCTTCCTCCCTTCCATCCTTCCTCCTTCCTCCCTTCCTTCCTTCCTCCCTTCCATCCTTCCTTCCATCCTTCCTCCATCCTTCCTCCTTCCTCCCTTCCTTCCTTCCTCCCTTCCATCCTTCCTTCCATCCTTCCTTCCATCCTTCCTCCATCCTTCCTCCCTTCCAACCTTCCTCCTTCCTTCCTTCCTCCCTTCCATCCTTCCTCCTTCCTTCCTCCCTTCCATCCTTCCTTCCATCCTTCCTCCCTTCCATCCTTCCTTCCTTCCTCCCTTCCATCCTTCCTTCCTTCCTCCCTTCCATCCTTCCTCCCTTCCATCCTTCCTTCCTTCCTCCCTTCCATCCTTCTTCCTTCCTTCCTCCTTTCCATCCTTCCTTCCTTCCTTCCTTCCTTCCTCCCTTCCATCCTTCATTCCTTCCTTCCTTCCTCCCATCCTTCCTTCCTCCCTCCCTTCCAACCTCCCTCCCTTCCTTCCCTCCTTCCTCCCCATCCTTCCTCCCATCCTTCCTCCCATCCTTCCTTCCTTCCTTCCTTCCTTCCTTCCTTCCTACCTCCCATCCTTCCTTCCCCCCTCCCTTCCTTCCTCCCATCCTTCCTTTAATCAATCAATTAAACGTGTTGCCCTGTCTGATTTGAATGGATGCTTGGTTTAAATTAAGCTTTGATGAGTTTGTTGTACACTGCAGATGATATTCGATTCTTTTTGAGGACGGTGTGTTAGCTGGTCGAGCTGACGGCACCGTTTCCTCCATCAGTAGCTGGCTATAGGCCCGGCGTGCCCACCTTAGTTCTATTATTCACACCTGTGCCTCACCTACTACTATAGCTGACTATTATGCTATTGCAGCCCCATCAGAACACCTGCGTGCTCTTTGTGTTCCTTCCACCACCGACTCCGAGGGCCGCGTTGCTGTGTTGTATTATTCGGCTTGATGAGCATAGCGAAGGTTTTTCCCCTGGAGTCGGATCTCTGCTCTCTTCACTCGTAATGCTTTTTGAGCTGCTATTCCTCCAACTCTTCTATTCCTCACAAACAAGCCATTCATTCACCTTGTGGTGGTGAAGACCGGAGGCCAGTTTAAAAAGCACAGAAAAGTCTTCTCCGCCATTTGCAACCAAGACGCCCCCCCTCTCGCTGCATTTTATGGGCAGATGATGACCGCGGCGTCCTCTGTGCCAGTCCTGCTGTCCAGGGCGAAGACGGTCCCTCTTGGATCCTGCAGAGGCAGCTGGGATGGGGCGTGGCAGGACTGGCATGTGTGAAAGAAGCGTTAATCAATTCCCAGGCCTGTAAGAGGATAGAGGTCAGCAAAAACATCTCACATTTACCAAATGTCCCCGCACACGAAAGATCCAAGGCCAGGCCCGCCGCTGCCGTCATCGCAGCTTTTACCAATAGCAGCTTGGCCTTGGCACAAGGAGCAGGAGGAATTTTTTTAGTTGTGTCAGTGCTGGATTTCTTCCAGGCAGATTTTTTCTGCTTAATCTTCACTTTAAATCCGACCTCATCTAGCTTTCCTGGTCCGGCAAAGCCTACGGGTTATGGCAGGGCAGATGATGCCCTGCAATGACCAGCTGTGACCCACAGTATCAACTAAATGAGCCATAAAGTCTGTGTGTGTGTGTTCAACATGCATATACCAGCAAATTTGGGTTTAAATGGTCATTTGTGTCATCAGATGGCATCAAAATTCCTTGTATTCTCCTTTTAGATTATTAACTTTCATTCACTCTGTGTTTGTGTAACTCTCCAAAAAAGTGTTTTCTTTTAAAAGTTTTCTGCCCGTCACACTGTTTCTGGGGACTAAACAAACTTAGCCAACCTGAAGTTTGTCCTCCACCCCTATCAGCCAACTGAACCCTGAGCTCCCCATGCTGCTCTTGGAGGGGGCCGGGATTAACTAGCGGACCACTGACGGGGCTAATCCTCTGGGGGGGTTACAGCAACATCTATTATCTAGGCCATAATGGATCCTGCATTTTCCCTGGTTGAGCCACAATGATAATGATAACACATGCTGTTGTCCCACATCTGCCCTATGCCTACATCTATAAGGAAGCCAGCATGAGGGATTGTGTGATTTATTCTATAGATGTACACAGACTGCTTATCTTTAAACCCTAGTCTCTTGCCATTTGGCCGGTCAGGCCCCCTATGATTATTCATCAGCCGGCATGGATCATCATACCAGTCATACAGGGATGATGCATAACTACATCATCCCATACGGACTCCAATGATAGTCATCATCCCATAACCTTGTTTTCCCAATAGAATGGTTAGGAATAATGGTACTTTCTGCTCCCTCTAGCCCTTCAGCCTTTTGAGTTTCAGCATAACAACTTAGCTCAGGGTTTAATCACAGGGATCCTCAACGTTGATGTTGTTTTGAGCAGATGAGGCGTGTCATACTGAGTGAGTGGTTCGAAGGATGCCCATTCAAAAGTTTCCCAGTGTACTCAAAACCCTGAGAGTCTAAAAAAAAAACCTGGCCAAGGTAGCAGCTGTACAAAGTCTTTTATCTTTTTTCTACCTACAATAATGTTTTATATCAACCATCCTTTGCAATAGAGTTAATAGTCCCACCAAACACCCAAGGCTACTTTTACATAAGCCATGGTTCATAAAGATGCACTTTGCCATGCAGTTCTGCCTCTATATCAGGGTTTTATTAATGTGTACATGAGACTTTCCATTAAGATATTAAGAGGAGGGTGTTCCTGCTTTTCAGAGACTACATATAACCCTGCATGGATTTTTTTTTTACAGTCGCTTTGGACAAATGCATTCATCAAATGGATAAATGTATATAAAGTTCATCCTGCCTCACCCTTCTAACCAAATAGTGACAAATCACTACTTTACTTTAACTTCATCACATCTATTTAAAAGTCACACAATAGCCATAAAACCGTTCTCTTCAGTGATTTGCAACATTAGCCACAATAGCCTAATGCGCCCTGAGGATAATTAATGGATCGCATCCCCCATAAACAGTATGGAAACATTTAATCATCACATTTTGGTCGTCCTGTATTTAAAAAATACACTGAAATTCCTAAATTCTGTGAGCATCGGGGCGCTCCACCTCTCTACAATATATGCTGTTCTTTTAAAAACCTTCCCTTAATTGTGTCCTTTGACACTGAAATCATTAGAGCGAGTGAGAGATGCAACGCACCCGCAGACTGCTGAGCAACGGAGCACCAGCGGCCATAACACTGGTTTCCCTGGCCACTCGCTACCTCGAGCAATTTCTCCTCGTTGATGTAATGGATGTGTCCCTGCATGGGCCTTTTCCCTCCTCGGGGCAGACTGCTGCTGTGCTCACACACACACACACAAACATCCAGAGGCCATGGATCACTGCAGCCTTGGAGCAGCCGTTCAGGCCTAACGTCCTGTGAGCGCTGGGAGGATCGATCGGCCGCGTCATGTATGATTATAAACACAGATTAATACGCGGTAACTCTTCAGCTCCAGGCCGAGTGAAAAATATGAGAGGGGTGACATTTTGCTGCAGTGATTCAACCTGCACGTTCGGGCTGTATAACAGAGATGTGACAGCTCGACCTTCCATATACATCACATCGCCTCACTTTCAATCCGTCCCAGAGGAGGAATCTATTTGTTGCTTTTCTTATGGTGTGAAGAGCGTGTTGAATACTAAGTCAACGTCCCCCCCCCCCCCCCCCCCCAAAAAAGTATTTCACTGCTGTTGTTAAATAATTATTTGACACATTTACAACCCGTCTTTATGGAGGCTTCAACGTGTCGTTTTCTGGTTTTACGCAACGATTTGTTTTCTTCTTTCATATCTAGTGCCGTCGTAAATTAACTTTTATTTCCAATTCATCATTGGCATCTGTGTGGAATGCTGCTAATGATGCCCACCAGTGGAGATGCATGTGAGAGTGCTTCGTCAGCATTCTGCACTCTGGGATTTGAACGTGAGCGTGGGGTTCAGGGATGAGCGTTCCCCCCTTGTGAAATATTCAACATACCTGAACCAAACTCAAACCAATGCTCTTATGCCTTTAGGCGGCACTTCCTGGCTCCATCTTGTGCCAGAGGTCAGAATGTGTTCATGTCTTCGCTGTTGCAAATGCTGTGAAATTCTGTTTAGATAGAAAATGCATTCTGTGGTGACGATTCAAACCCAAGAGAGGAAATAATAGAAATGTGGGCAATTATTGTGTCCCACGGAACATGATTTAATTCTTCGGGGCCTTTACGTTTTAGGATTATGATAATGTAATTTCCTCCTTAAAACATATCAACTATTAAATTAGCAAAAAAATGTCCATTGCGGAGACTTTGAATGTCCATATTTCAATGTGCACCACAACCCTCAATCAGCACTATAGCTCCCATAATAAAAAGCTTTTAGTAGATGAGAATATGTAGAAACTATAAACATTACGTTGAGTCTGCTACTAGCCAATCGCCTCTCAAAGCTAGTTCTCTTTTACACACACACAGTCCAGCCGTTATAGATATATATTGTTTGTGGTACGTGTTTGTCTCTCAGAATCACGCGGCGCATACAACCATGTTATTGCAGCGAGCAGGACAATGCTTCACACCGCTTCGACTCGCGGGATCACGGATTCCTTCCTGGTGCGATGACTGATGCAGGAATGAATGTGTACGACGGCCTGAATGCCAGTGTAATTAAAGGTTGGCTGAGGGTGGGCAATGAGTAGCTGTCTGCACACTAATGATAGTTCCCTCCTATTTCTGCTTGAACAGCCACTCTGACTCCCACTGGGTGTTTGTCTCCTCTTTCCATCACGTCCCCATACATGTCGCCTGCATCCCTCGGCTGAGTGAGCTCGGGAGGGGAGTGGCGGCGGATGTTTGGGTAGCCTCTCTGGCTTCCTACCACACCTGGGGGGTGTTTCTGCAGTCACACACTCTCAGATATCCTCATTAATAACTGGTGGGCGTTTTCCCCTGTGATGCTGTCAGGGCTCAATTTGTACATTGTCATCTGGAAGGAAGTCTCGTTATTAAAAATATGGTAGGAACACTTACTGTCAAGCCAACACTAATGAAAATGAACATCATTTTCTCCCTAAGGAAAATATCATTATATCCCACATATTTTTAGAAGTCTGTGCATCCATCAGCAGGTATGTCATCGGGGACTTATTTGCATGTAGCCAGTAAAAATGTGTTAATGATATTTGCATCATGTGGTCATTGTTTCATCAGCAACACTGACTGATTTCAAGCTACAGTTACCAAGAACAAGGATGTTAACAGTGCATCTGTGTGTTAGTGAGATAATAACATTCATGATTGGTTTTATTAAATGTGGAATTAGTGATTCTGGAAAAGATTGTTACAAAAAAAACAACTTTTCCAGTGAGCCACCAGGACCTCCACTGCATAAATGCATCACTTCTTCTATTATTAGATACGACATGTCAAAATGTCTGCTGTGGAAAGTTATCCATCAAATTAAATAGTGGAAATATAGAAGTACAAAGTGACTCACCTTATATATTTTTTTAAAGTAATGCATTTTGATGGATATTCCCACCTGACAGAATGGGACACACATGTTTAAGCACAGTTATTTCCCTAGGTGGAGAGAGAAACTCACAATATCAGAGCTGTCGGTGAAGCTACAGGGCCTCCTCATTTCCATGAACTTTGACTCTCGCAGCAGAAAAGAGGTGGCAGTTATTGTCCCTGCTGTGTGGGGTTTACCTCTCTAGAGCACGTTCACATACGTGGGAGCACGATCACAGACACAACGACGGGGTGTTTTCTGGCCAATTAAAACCCTCTTGGCATTCAAACCAGTGAAGAGTTCAGATGACTGAAGTAGGTTGCTCATTATATGAAGCACACTTATACAAATCCATTGATTATTATGGAACATTGTTCATGTATTTGACAGGCTGCTTATTCCATAGACGTGTTTTGGCTTCCCATGAGGCCATATGTTACAGCCTTTATGTATCGCCATCTTTATGTTAAAGCCCAGCAAGCATCAGCATCTTCAACTAAGTGCTAGAATAGTTTGTGTGTGAATTTGTGCCAGCAGCTCTCTGTCTCTGTGTCTCATTACTGTTGGTAAAGCAGCCTGATGGTGGCAGGGCAAGAGCCTGCCCGCTGTCCAATCTCCATATTAAGGAACAAGGGAAAGGTCAGTTTAACGGCACCTAAGCAGGTATCGACAGGTCAGGAGGACGGAGGAGGGGAAGGTCAGTGATCCAGATAAATAACGTTGAAACGGTCGAAATAAGCAGATTAGAAAGGAAGGAGCGATCACCGAGTGGTTGTGCAGATGGATGTCACCTGAGGGTTTGACGCCGATTGCGGTCCTCATGGTGGAGGTTCATGGTTGGAGCTGGAAAACATGTTTCTTTTAAGCACTACGTATACAGGAGATGCTGTCATGCCTTCACTTGGCATGAAATCCAACAGTTATAGATTATAAGATCAGCAGAATGACTTTCAGTTTGCAGATTTCAGATCAATAGCGGCATCTCAAGCTCTCTTCAAGAGGAAATCATTTCCGCTGTAATGCGTATCCGCTCGACGAAACTATTCCCCGGCACAGCAGGGATGTTGCTGCCTCCAGTAATAATTGTATTTTTTTTTTCTTGTATGTCATGCTTTGCAGTCGGCGGTGATACATTTAGAAAAGGAGCTGAAACCTTGATGATTTCAAGTCTCACTCATTTTGTTCTTGAACTCTGTAAAAAAAACCTGAATGTAGAAAAAAAAATATAGTAAGAGTATAGTGGAATAACATCCTTTTATATTTATATCCATATCTTCGTATCTATACAATAATTGCTGCTAAACTGTACAGACTGTGAATGCAACTTTTTGTTCTTTTGTACATATTTTTATTCATTTATACCTTTAGTCTTTAGTGTATATTTTGATCCTTTACTAGTATTTTCTATTTGAGGTGTGAAGGGAAACTGCAGAATAAGAATTTCATTGCTCAGTGTGACCTTCTTCTTCCTACTGTGTGTATAGTAATAAAAATCTTGAAATCTTGAAATAAGTAGTTGAAAGAGAGAATGGAGAAAATGGAAAAAGGTTTGAAAGATTGAGTGAAAAATATTTAAAAAATAAGGTGAAAAGAGTAAAAAGTTAGCCAAGCATTGCAACGTAATGAGACACGTGTGAATCAACAAATACAGTGTGTGCTTCATTATTGCTGCGATTTGTAGGACAGATTCATATTTGCTTCTGAAAGCTGGGAGCGCGTGCAGAAATTGACGTTGTGTCAGAATGAATCATTCGATTTAACAGGCCTGCCGTCATATGAACCCGATACACTAGAACAGCCTCGCCGCGTGAATGCCAATAGGAAGAATTGATGAGAGAATAAACATCTGATTCATCTGATGGTGCGATTGACATTTATTCTTAATTCCTTTCCCTCTCCCCCTGCAGAGCCATCAATGCATCACAGACAGAAGACCGTTGTGACGGACATGTGCTACCCGACAGAAATATCCAGCCTGATGGACTTTGGCACGCCGGACTGTTCGCTAGGCAAAGGTACGGCGTTGCGTGAAAATACCAAGGTGTTGCCTTGGTGACGGCTGGAAGTGTGCAGAGATTTATCCTGGCAGGTAAAAGACACAGAGCTGTCGGCTTGAGGTTAATGTGGGAGTATTAAGGTCCGCCAGGCTTAAAGTGTGAAAGCAATCAGGTACCTGGTACCTGGACAGCCGGGCCTCACAGTTCCCAGCAGGCCTGGATCCAATACAGCCAGATCAGGTACCTGGTACCTGGTACCTGGACCTCACAGTTCACATCCTGGATCCATCACAGCCAGATCAGGTACCTGGTACCTGGTACCTGGACCTCACAGTTCACATCCTGGATCAATCCCAGCCAGATAACAGAGTCACAACACAGTGAGATCAGAGTAACTTCTTGCCAGAGAGGTTTTTTACTTTGCACATTTCTTTAAATCTGAACGGAGCTTCATTGAAGTTAATTGCAACAGAGTCGTATTGTAATGTGCAATTACTGCTTGGCGGCGAGGGCCACTTATTTTACCTCCAATCACTGTCAGCGGTTTGACGAATAAACGCTTCGCAGAGAACCCCGCGTGGCTCGGGGGATAATAGTCCCTCTCA
This sequence comes from Chelidonichthys spinosus, assembly GCA_029853015.1. Classification (NCBI taxonomy): domain Eukaryota; kingdom Metazoa; phylum Chordata; class Actinopteri; order Perciformes; family Triglidae; genus Chelidonichthys; species Chelidonichthys spinosus. Next base: position 7,201,403 of record CM056822.1, on the reverse strand, counting down.
ATCTGCCGTGTGCGGTAATCAAAGTGACCCAGCCCGTAATAACGCACACCACAAAAGATATCGATCATGAAGTGTATTGATCGCATCTGCCTTGTTGTCCGTTCCCCTTTTCTTATCATAATGACTGCTATTATTCTTCGTTGTTCTCCCACCGATGCAGTGTGATTCCCATAATAATTGTGATTCCAATCTTTTCGTCCCGTCTATCCCACCCTGAAGCTGACGGAGGCGGCTGAGCGGCTATTAGAGGAGCCTCGTGTCCTTTTCAACAATGGGCAGTGGTGGCCGTGACCTCACTTCTTCTTCTTTCGTCTTGTGGAAGGGTGGAGAAAAATAAGGCCTTTAAGGATTCGTTCTGGCTTTAATGTGAGCAAAGCAAAATGACATAGTGATGCCGGGAGGTTAAGCCAAAGAATAAGGACACTGAGGAGTGGAACATTTCAGGCTGAGAAGCGGTCGGGATAAAAGCGACGGCGTGAATGAGATTCGGCGCGGCTCAGAGGCAGGCTGCAGCATGACCTTGGATTTAAGTTTTGGTCAGTAGAAAATGCAGTCGCTTTTCAGAGAAGGTAACAGCAGCTCAGGCAGGTTAAAAATGCTAATCTCTATATAATAAAGTGTGTAATTAGCACATGTAAACGCTTTAATAATGGGATTAAGTGACATATAAATGCTGTTAATGCTACTGTGATGAAAAGCAAATAAAAGCACGTGCTGTACTTCATATGGGGCATTAATTGTATCCACTACATTCTCTCTCAGCTGGGATCAATCAGAGAGACTTCATCCTGGCAGTACCCCTTGAGGTGTCACCGTGTGATTGACGGATCCGATGCCTCGTGTCACAAGGATCTGGTTAGAGCACATGTGATCTGTGGAAGGAGCGGGAACGCTGAGCGCCGGCCTCTGACAGGCAGGACAAACGGCACGCTTGCTCCGCCGTCACGTCTTTCAACGGGAAGGAGGTTTAACTCGCCTTGGGCTTACAAACTCTCACACACACACACATTGTGGCTTTAGTATGCTGGTTATGGCGCTCAAAAATCCCATTATACGTTTATATCCAGTCTTTGAAGGCTGAATTAATTAAGTTGCAGCCCGTTCTGTGTTCCTCCTGTTACGTTTACCTGCCTGAAGAGCCCTGTCAGGCTAACCGGACCAGCCTCGACCTTATTTAATCTGTCGGCACACATCTGACAGCCTGACCTCACTCAGAGAGGAGAGACGTGCTTGAAAAAACAAATCCTGGACACTTAAAGATAACGCGTGAGAACTCGTATTAATAATCCAATCTAAGTGTGAAGAGCTGAGGGCGCTGCTGATCCCGTTTTTGAGGTGTTTTAGTCATAGTTGCAGCATTTTTCTATTCAGAGTTTCCAGTCCCACCGCCTCTGGCTGGAACACACATTCACAGCTAGGAAGTGAGGAATGTAAACTCACCGAGGCCCCAGAGGGAGTGTTGTTCCCGGGTTCGGTCTCCGGGTGTAATTGCACACGCTGTCCTCTACTAGCTCTCGGCCATCAGGTGGAGCGAGAGCTCCACTGACTCACCTGGATCATTACCTGAGGCCTACGTCGCAGTTCCCTCCCCCCTCATCTGGTTTGCTCACTGGGGGGGGGGATGAAAAGCCGGAGTGGGCGGCGGAGATAATGTTGTCCTGGCTGCCACAGGGCGTGTCATTAAACAGGTAGCAGGCAGGAGAAAGAGAGAAGCACACGGAGGGAAGACAGGAGCAGGAAAGGCAGCTCAGTAGCTACCGGGGGACGACTTCCTGGTAACCTGTCTGGGTGGAGCCTCGGCAGGACAAGGCTGGGAGCGGCTGTGGTGGTGCATTGGTTGTGTGCGCTGGTTTGAATGGTGTGTGCACTGGTCTGTACGTAGACGTGTGTGTGTGTGTTTTCTTTTTTTTTCTCCACCTGCTATGAGAGCTCACTCCACAGTTGACAGTGGAGCCGAGTGGAGCCTGTGCCGAGGAGGACATGAGGTCCGAGAAGGAGGAGGGGAAGGCCGGTGAGTGACAGATAGAGGAGGGGGGGGGAAGACGTTGCTTGTGTGTGTCGGAGGAACAGCGAAGGCCATAAAACGGCGGTGTGTGAGCAGGCTTGAGTTCACGTTTGTGTAGAAGTGCCTGTATTGGTTGCATGAGAGGAATTCGATTGTGGTGAATTCAGTAGTGGAAAGTATATTTATTCAAGAACCATGTTCATTATAAAATAAATGTACTCATTCTTAACATGTTATGCTTTGTAGCACCTGCTAAACTACATTTCAGAGGGAAATCTTGTGTTCGTCAATGCAGACTACCTAACAGTCTGTGAAGTAGAGCTGCATTTCACTCACCTGTTGTTTGCTTGAATAATCACTAAAAGTCAGGGAAGGAAAAGTGAAAGTTTCCCAGAGCTTAAACTGTCTTGACCCAAAATCTGTATTTAAGTTATTATAATAGACATTAACATTTGAGAAGAACTAGAACCTACTACTACTACTACTACTACTACTACTATTACTACTACTACTACAACATCTAATACTGCTTAAAGTCACACAATAGTCACAATAGTTTTCTGGCAATCAACCGTCAAATTAATTCATTGACAACAAGCAGTTTATTATTATTTTTTTTTTTTTCAGAGCAAATATTTGTTTGCTGCTATTGGAAGCATTTGAAGACCTCTGTATTTATTTATTTTATATCAAGCTCTGTATTTTTTTTTATCCTTTTATGAACTCTGGCACCTTATTTACATAAAAAAAAACATTGTGATTCCATTTATTTTCATCATGAATTAAAAAAAAAAAAGGTCGGCAGGTCACCAAGCTTCTACCTTCCACATGAATCTAATGCTATTTGTTATAATTGCTCATGTAATTAATCTCATTATTTACTCCATTGTTTACAAAAATATGAAGGTTATTTTACATGATTTATTTTCTACGGCAACTCATTGGCAAAGCCCTTAATTGTAAGTGCTGATTTATTTTAATCTATATCCAAGACTTTTCTTGTTTTATCGTGGATAAGAACTAAATGCTGACCTACATATATAACATGTTCATATGGATAACATGGTAATCTGTTAATCTTTCATAATCATTGCACGTGAATGGAGTGGTATTTGGTGAGATGCTTTGCAGTGTGAAAGACATATCCAGAATTGTGAAGATGCATTATTATCCATCATGTGTGTCATGTTGGTCTATGAATGAATGAATCAACTGCTTGTTTTCTTCTCTGCACCATAAGGACGGATGGTTCCGTCACTATAATATGCTTTGTGCTCACAGCTTTGTTGCAAAGTCCTTCATCTCCATAATGAAACATCGTTTTGTTGTTTTGTCTTTTAGAATCATTTTTCTCTCGCCTCCGTGTGAGCTGAGCTAATCAAGCACCGTTATGACTTGCATCATCTAGACAAGCGTTCGACTGAATAGTAATGAGCTCGGAGCAGGTATTCGTTGGCATCCTCTGCATGATTCAAGCTCCTCAGCGAGGATGCTAAACTTTAGAGGCGTCAGTAGAAGCTCCGTCGCCTCGCCTCAGCTTGTAAAACTATTGTGCCATGGGACATGAGGGAGGTCGTGTATCAAATCATGTAGATTTCCAGTTCTCCACAGACCAGATCCGGCTGTTTCCGACAGATGTCGAGTCCCCAGAACAGATTCAAGTGGGACAATAGAGCCTGCAGCATTGTGGTCCTCAGTGGCTTTTACAAGTTCGTCAACATCACGGTCCCCGCCCTTTTAGTTGCATAGATATCGGGGCCCAGTTCCAGTTTCATGTTCCTCACTAAGTCCACGAGGGCTCAGGACCGTCCCGTAGTGGAATCAGCGGGAACGAGTTTGAGGGCTTTTATTCTCACTTGAAGGCATGATGGTGACTTCTAAATGTGTTGATTTGGTACTACTTTGTCAACACTCCAATTCATTAAAGGAATGGGAAATGTCCTTACCAGCATGTGATTATTTTTCAAAAGTTAGATGATCAATGCCACTCTGATTAGTCTAATATGTTCACATCTTGGTTGGGTGGGAAGGAAACCATCAAGATCCTTGTGTCCTGAGGATTACCTCTCACCGCCTCGCTTCACGATGGTGATATCAGAAAAGTGTGTGAGGGTTCATTGCTTTGGGCTTAGGGGGGAACCTTTTGAGTCAGACATGTTCAGACATGTCACCTGAAGTACGAGAAGAAGAGGAAATAAGAGGGCGGAGCTAAAGAACGACAAGGGTCATTGACTGAATTAAAAAGTCCTTCATAATTCCCTTAGTTTGCACATTCTCAATTCCTTTCAAAGGAGAGATGCAAGGACAGAGGAGTCAAAGCTACGGGGCTTTTAACAAAGGAGACAACCTTGCCTCGATGCCATCACTTCCAAACCACATCAGTTAAATATGAGTATAGGCGTGTGGCAGTTTTGTAATACGGCTGTATTTTGTGACTCCAAACACCCTCCTGTGTATCTATGACTTCTGCGAAGGATGCACCGGTGTGTTATGGCTCCTTTATTCTCAATCCTGACTCCTTGAAATGCATTTTAAAAGTTCAGCCAACCTTAGAGGATGGAGCGCTGAGATCGATTTCCGGGTCACAAGCCGGAGCAGCGAGGAGCAAAAAAAATGAGAAAGGCCATAAGATGTCCAGTCCTCATAAATGCTGCAGTTACTGGAGGAAATCACCTCACTGCTTCGCTAACATAAATCAAAGGACTCCTGTCCAGAGCCAGGTGAATCACTGACTCATTCACGTCATGTAAACCAAACATGGATGAATGGATGAATTATGCCGGTGTCAAGTGACGGTGAGGGGAATGTTAATCAAAAATGCAGCCCTTGACAGCAGCATTAAAAATCCAAATCGCCCTGTCCAAGTTCTCCGTGCTCTTCCAGTGGCACTTCCTTGGCAGCGTGCCTAATCTGCACATAATAACCAAGTGAATCAATTACAGCTATCTGCACTTGGCATCCTCACACTGACCCCAGTTGTAGTCTAAACCCAGAGGCAGTTAATTAATAAGAGCTGTTCCCGATAGACACTGTATACGAGTGCAGATATATGCAGACACATCATCATACACACACAAACAATATGCAGGGTACGTATTCGCTTCACCCACATTAGCATTTCATCTGCTTTCAAGTACAGTACGTGAAGTATCTTTTCGAGGGGAAAAAGATCAAATCATCAACACATATATTGGAATTTTATGGACGCACCGAAACGACGAGTGATGTTTCGTCTGCAGGCCGCGATGAATTACCATTAAATGGTGAATACTCTGCTCAGGTTTGAGAGTCGGCATCATGCATTATTTATGGTCATATGTATAATAGAGGGGAGGTGTAATACCCTGAATGGAAAACTGACCTGACCTTACATGTAGGGCCTTTTCAGAATGCAGAACATACAGCTCGCAGCCTCGGTGCTCGGAGGCATCAGGAATTATCTGTTTGCCCTGGGTTGTGTTTGATCTTCCTCGGTGATGTTGCCAGGTCAAGGTAATGTGGACGGCACATTAAAAAGCTGAAAGAACAACACAGTAGTCTCACCATCAATGGGTCCATAGGCAGCCCTCCATTTATTACCTGAGGCACCGGATTCATTTCAGAAGGTTGTTTGTTGTACAACAATTGAAATGTGAACAGTTGTCCTTCTCTGACATCGTCCACCTGGTGCTAGTAAAATGAAGCCGACATTGAGGTGCCAAAAAACTGCATTTCCTCAAATGGCCACTTGAGGCTGGCTGCTAAAGCGAGTCAATCCCCACAGACCCCCCATGTTAAAACCCCCCTTGTTTACCAAAAAATGGGTGTGGTCTCTATAGCTAAACGGTTGAAAGTAAAGTCATGCATAATGAAGGGTGTGGCCTCTTTGAGTGACAGGTCTGTCTCAGGTCCGCCCTCCTCTGCTGTGTCATTCTGAGTTCGTCTCAGCTCAGCCGATGATCCACCTTTTTGCCAGTTTTCGGATTAGCCGGTAGTAAGTCTGTGTTGTCACTGCCAAGATGGCGACGGACTCACTTTGAACTTCATTGGATCCCATCAACATCACTGTCTCCATGAGATGAAGTCTTGTCACGGCTTTTACCGCTAAGCATGTCAAATCTGTGCTGTAAAACCCACGCAGGACTATACAATTGTGCAAATCCCCCTGTAACTTAGCAAAACAATCAACAATAAAGTTGCCAAATATAGTCCTGCTGATGATTTTTTTTTTTTTTTTTTAACGAAAACGACCCTATTCTCTGCAGCCTACCTCTGCCATCCACCCACTCAGCCTCCCTGGGTTCGGAGACCCAGCAGGTAGTCGCTGAAGGATGAATGGGTTTGTTTGTGAAGCCTCGGTCTCAGTGTTCTTTTCACGTTCCCTGCCTTCTGTCTTTCCAGCATATTTGGGTTTTTGATGCTTCTTTTCTTTCTCAAATCCTTAACAAGTATTCCATCTGCCCTTTAGTCTCCAGATGTAAACAGAATGCTCAAGTATCAAAGTCGAGTAACATTTGGACGTTATGATGCGTTTTTCTTCTGTAAGTGGCTTTTTTTGGGGGGGGCTTCCTGATTTTACAGTATATCCAGACTAAGAGTTAGCCATGCTAACATTTCTGTGATGCTATTTAGCACAGCACTGCTTTGAGCTCATTAAATGCACACAATGATGTTGCTAACTTCCTGATGTTTAGCAAGTATAAAGTTTACCATCTTCATCGTAATTACTGTACCACAAATGTGAACCTCGTGGTGGTGCTGGAAGAAAAATCTCATCAAGCCGATGAGGATTTCTTCTCTGTTCATTATAAATTGTATGCAAATCCTGTTTTTGTTCTGGACCAAAGTGTACAGACAGATTGCTGCCAGAGGCTAAAAACAAAACGATAAGCATTGAGACATCAGCGCGTGGAAATAGATGGTTCGCGTTGACAAGATTCATATTAAACATTCTCTCCTCTGCAGCTTAATTCTCTCGAGACAGACATGAGTGTCATATTGGGAAGCAACACAGATTATTAATAAGATGAGGCTTAGCGGTCCGCTCGCCGTCGGTACGCAACTCGCAGGGTTTATTTCAGTTCAGCCCTGTTTTTCCCCTTCTTGTCAACGCTATAGTGTTACCTGCATGATGGGTTTAATCAAGAGCTGAAGACTGCTGTCTTCTCCCTCAGCAGTTTCCACTGATCTTTTTACTGCAATTAGACGAGGCCAGAGCTCAGCTCCTCTCATAATACAGTGCAGAAATGGCCTTAAAACACGCACGTGGACGCGGACGCTCATGCAAACAAGACACTTCACTGCAGACTAATATAATGATGAGCATATTACTGATTAGATACTACATATGGTGTAATATTACACTGGTGTTCACACTCCAAACTGTGTGGCCGTGGAGGGAAAATGTGTTTCTTATGTCTGTAGCCCTGTTTGATAGATTAGAAAATGTTTAATTAATTTATAACCTTGATTCGACTTATCAGTGTGGAATATGTGACTTATTGTGTCATTGAGGGAATTCATTCCAGCGGTCACCTTATGATTGAGCTCACAGATCGTCACGGCGACACAGCAGCGGCACTGTGCTTCCCCTCAGGGAGGCTGACGGTTTGAGTCAACACAATCACCTGCATTGCAGGTACTCACTTACGTCATGTTTCCCATTTCACAGGCCGACTCTGAGCAGGCTGCTGCCCTGGGAAACACGTTGTTTGTGTTTTTGGAACAACTTATGAAACAATATTAGGAGGCTTTGACTTTCCTGGTTATTTGAAACGGCTCTACTCATATTTTTACAGAAAAGCTTTTTGTTTCTTTTTCCATCCCCGGTGAACATTTGCCATGTCGCTTCTTATTTTGTGTACATTTATTTGTGTCCCCATGTTGGATGATTTGCTACACAGGGATTCATGTGAGCAATGCACCATTGAATGGCGTCGCTTTGATGTCTTACACTTTATTAGCTCCATCCCCTGCAATGCTACAGCTGAAAATCTCTGTTCTCATCCGTTAGCTCCACCTTGTAGATAGCACATTATAGCAGCGCAGAAATACCACAGGAGCCAGCAGGGAAGAAGAAAACTGTGGGAAAATATGCAGGAGGAAACCAAACTCCTCCAGGCTCTATTTCCATGTTATTGTGGAAACAATTAAAAACAAATCCGAATTAGGTTCTATATTTAGACATTTTTTATAGTCTTGAGCAGTGACTCGTGAATATCTTTGTTTTGTGAAAGCGGTCCCACTTTTACATGTGTGTGACACAGCAGCTGTGAATGTAAGGTATGTTAATTGTTGTTGTTTACAAGGTCACTACTACAGCAAGGAGTGTGAGCTTTTTGGAAATGACAGTTATGAACTTTCAGCAGATGTTTCAAGGAGAAATGTCTCATGCTCACGCTCTTCAGTGACCAACAAGTTCCCAGGTCTCCTATTATCGCTTTAAAAGAACAGTCGTGACGGTGCTGTTTGTCTACATTCAGTAAAGTTACGAAATATTGTTTGAAACTATTTTATATTTTCTATAGTAACTATCAGCTACTGTACCTGAGAGATTAGAGGAGAGGCAAAGGCAGCATTGTCAGAAATAGACAGAAATAGCTGAGCGGCAGCGCTGTTCTAACTAAAATTACACGCATTTGGATTGTCAGGGAGACCAAGGGGGGAGAGTGACAGCCAAACACATTGTAACGCCTCAGGGTAGAACAGTACACTGCTGCCACTTCCCCCCTCTCAACCGTTTTCCATTTTCATTGATTTGCTTTCACCTATGTTCCGTTAAAATGTTGTTTTTCATTATGTTATACATGTCAATCTATCCAAATTACAAAAAAGTATTGTTTTGTTTGGCCAGGTTTTAAGCTCATGTGTCTGAGATTTCAGCATTAGACATTTACTGTATATATAAAGAAAATCACATTCACGTTGGATAAGCCACAGATCACCATGTCTACAGTTTCTCAATGTAAATACTCCTAATTGACCATTTCAGTGGAATTGCATTGCCAGGCAACACCTTGGGGTCCATGTTTGCTTCCTGTCAGCTGATGTCATTCACTTGACTGCAACAGGAAGTAAACTTATTTGTTATTTTTCCATGGACACCTGGTTATATAATCTGTTGACAGTGATGTCTGTGTACTTTCCAGAGGGTTCCAGAGTGTTTATGGAAAGAGATTTTTCTGTTTTTATCACAAAACTTTTCACGGCTTGGACAATTAGTTGAATTAACAACTAGTCTATTGGCAGAAGAGAAAGCTCACAATACTAAAACTAAATGAAGTAATGTCTCTGGTTCAGATCAGGCAAACCTATGAAGCTTCCCGACAGTTCACTTGTCAGTTGTCATGTCAGTTCACTTCACTAGGAAGGGTTTTTTACAGTTTAAAGAGAAATAACTTCACAACTTATCCTCCAAACTTAGTATTCCAACGTGGCTCAGTTTAAGCATGATAATTTATGTATATAAATAGCTCCACTTTAATCCTTCACACTCCACACGGGAGACTAGTTCAGGTCTTTGACCACCAATTGACTCGTTTCCAGCCCCCGTTTCCCCCTCAGAGAGCGATGCCTCTGCTTTCTTTCAAGCCTAATGATTGATGAGCCAACGGCCACTAAACACCCACCTCTCTCTCTCTCTCTCTCTCTCTCTCTCTCTCTCTCTCTCTCTCTCTCTCTCTCTCTCTCTCTCTCTCTCTCTCTCTCTCTCTCTCTCTCTCTCTCTCTCTGTGTGTGTGTGTGTGTGTGTGCTGGCCTGTGACAGCTCTGCTATGTGGGGGGAAAAGGGACTGGGAGTGATGGCCTCAACCTGCACTGGCTGTGATGGACACTCTAATCAGGCTCGGATGAGAAATTAATAGAATCGGCCCCCGCCGACTGCGAGGGAGAGTGGCTTTCTCTCCTTCCGTGGGAGTGCTCTTAATAGCCTCACCGAGCTCGCTGCGCAACCACAAGGGTCAGAGCTGAGAGAGCCCAGAAGATAACAGCGTATCAGCTGCAGTGCGGACTGTTTATATGACTCCCGTCAGCTTACATCACTTTTTTAGATGGAATGAAACGGTGTATACATTCTCACTTTCCGCTCGCAATCCACTGGACAACAATTCTACAACGCTTCTAATTTGAAGATGTGCGTGTGACGATACCTAATGCAAGTGAAGTGCTCATACTTTGAGTAAAATCATCATCAATCGAGAATCTACCTTCACAGTTAAGAGCCGCTGAGAATTGAAACACTCCGTTTGGATCAAGCTGAACACAATTAAGCACGCTTCTGTCCAGCGGCATCAGAAGCGGCAGCTTGGCTCCCCGGCGACAAGTATAGGAAAGCCTGTAGGTAAACAAACGCATAAGCTGGTTTAGGCTGCAAGAAGGCTGTGAACGGCTGCTCTCTCAGGGAAACAAACTCTTATTGTCACAAGCAGCACCGAGCTGCCCGATGCGATTCCTCAGTCCTGAGTCGACAGAGAGCGATGGACTGTCCCTTCCTTTCGTATCGGAGCTGCTGCAGCCCCACGACGTCTGGCTGCAGGCTTTCTTTTTGTCTTTGAGTCACACACATGTGCACACATGTGCACACACACACACCCATATATATATACTTTGTTGCTTGCACACTTGCTCTTGAATTTTGCATAATTTTACATGGAGTCTTACGGATCTGCAGGAAATTAAGGGCACCGTCCTAATTTTTTTATTGGTTTTATTGGTTTTATATTTTTTTATAGCTCTGAGAGAAGCGTGCCTCTAGGGATGATGGTGTTTGTCAGTTGGTCGCTTCCACCACATGAGAGGTGACGCCAAAGCTAAAGCGCCTTAAACATACATTCTTTAAAATGGCCAGCAGGGGGTGACGCCTCTGGTCTCAAAAAAGATTGTATAGAAGTCTGACCTTCTCACTGGATTTATCGGTAAACTTTGTAAACATGGAATTATGGTCTCGTTTCAAGTCTTCTTCGATACAGCACGGTGTTCATTTAGTAAATGATGCTCCCATTTAGAGTAAAATGCTACCATGCTTTAGGGTGTCCAGGCTGGGAGGTTTCAGTGTTTTCCTCCTCGAACTTTAACCCTTTCCCAGTGTGAAGTGTGGTTGAGGTTAATCTCCACTCATCACTCTGGTTGCAAAAAACAAGATGGCGAAGGTCAAAATGCCAAACTTGAGGCTTCAAACAGTCCAAAAACCATTGGTTGTTGTCACGGTGACATCTACCTGTCACAGAGAGCAGGCAGGCCGCAGGAGGATGAAACTAACTATCTCTCTCTCACTCTTACTCTCTCGCATGTTCAGCTTAAGAAAAGTGTAAAACTTGTAGTGCTGGGTTTACAAACAGAAGCTAACAATGAGGTCACTCCATTGATGCTAACTTGACCTCTTAGTCTTATTTTTTCTATTTTTTTTTCAGTGAAAAATACATTTTAAAAAAAGTTCCCAGATGGCAAATTGCTAATTTTGTCAAAAATCCAAAACCCAAAGAATTAGCATTTGAAGTTAGGAGAGGAACACATTTGCATATTTGAGAAGTTGATAAATAGCTTGAACTATTAATTAAAATAGTCAATGTGCTGCTGATCTACTACTTGATTAATTAACACATTTTTCCTGCATTATCCAATTTGCTCCGTTTCTTTGCCACGCTCTTCCATCTTGTGTGGTATCATAAAGGCTTGTTGCTGTTGAAATACACATTCATCATCTGGGCCGTAGATTTTACAGCGTAGATGAGCGTGTTAGCTGCTTACATGTGCTATTAGTTCTTATGAAAAGTGTCCAATATTCTGTAACAAACCTCCTGCTTTAATGTGTGCAGTATAAATCACCCCGACACATTCGTCCCTCTGCTGCTGGTGTTCAAACCACGAAAGATCACTTCTTATCCATTTCATCTTTGCTGCTCGGCAAAGTCGTCCAACAGCTCCCGTCCATTACATCCGTCATCAGTTCCCCTTTCCCTCTCCTTAGTCTCTCGCTCCGGTCTGTTTGCCTGCTCTTCCCTGAGGGTTGGGAGGCGTTTCACACCTGATGGGGAACACTGAGGAGCAAAGCTCAAGCGTGTGTCACTGATATTTTATTAAATCCTATCAGACAGCCGTCTCTCACCGACACACCGGCCTCACAGGTTTCAGTGCTTTCTGTCACTCAGCGCTGTCTGGATCCGTAAAAACCCCCGTGGCCACTGCTGAGGGGGGCATGTGAGTCTTAAGGGGGTTTGATGTGTTGATTTGAGTGCATGTCTTTATAATGTGCTGCATAATCGCACCCTCCTCTCGTTAAATCCAGGTGTTTAGTGCTTTTCTCTTTCTCTCTTCTGGTTTCGCAGTCCTGCACTTTCAGGTTTGTCATTCCTCTCCTACATACTCCAAATTCTCCAACGCTGTCCCTCTCCTTCCCTCAGTGTTGTTGCGTGAGGAGGTGGCCCAGCTCCAAGAGGAGGTCCACCTGCTGAGGCAAATGAAGGACATGTTGAGTAAGGACCTGGAGGAGACCCAGGGAGGCTGCTCCGCCAATCAGCTCTCGGCCACCGAGCTCCGCGTGCAGCTGGGTGACAAGGAGCAGGAGCTGGACCGAGCCAAGGAGGCCCTACAAGGTGAGGAGCCGACACGGGGTCCCAGCTAATCCCCCAGAGTCTCTTCTCTACAACAGTGTCCTCAGATGTACAGCAAATACAGCTGTCTGTTAGTTTCATCAAGCCAAAACTATGTTGTTTTATATGGTTTGGGATTGCAAAAAGCTACATATAAAACATCAAAATAAGGCTTCTTAAGCAACACATGCAGTATAAAACCCGAAGAAACATTATAATAGCTCACATAAACAAATCATTATCATGATGAAGTCTCTGCTGAGTAGTTAATGGAAGGAAAGAAATGCTCAAAGCCTGATAATATACTCCCCCCCCCCCCACATCTAAGTGTTTCATATTGAATTTCATACTTTCTCACAGTTAGATCTTACATTTCTTCCCCTTGACATCAAGGATGGCAAACAATTTGTAGCAAATATGGCCGCCGAGTCTGCTTTCTTCAAGCTGTTTGGAATACTTCTGTTTCGTAAACCAAACACATGCACCCAGTTGATTTTCCAAGTAAATGTGAACAGCCAACTCCGTCTTTTTCCATCATCCATCATTGTTATCTTACTCAAGACGGTGTTGCATGGCTCCCTTCTTCCAGTCTGGCACAGCTTCCAGTTTCGACACTGAGTAGTAATAAGCAGTACCAGTAATAATAGTAAATTTCTTTAACGGCGTCTTTCATGGCAATCAAGGTCACCTTACATGAGATCAGTAATAAAACATGCGATATGAAACAGAACATAACTCGGCAATGAGTCCAATTCTGTAATCTAGTGAAACAAGTTGCAGGGGCTTATAGGCACATAAAGATATTTACTTCTAAGATAAATTTAAAAAACAAGAGATACTGTTTGTGCATGTGTTCGGATATTATTCATTCCCAGAAATGAGCAGCCTTGTAGACTCCAGGTTCACCTCATTTTAATTAACATCCATCAATCAAGCAATAGAAGCTTTACTCTGAAATATTAATGTGGTATAGACCGTGGGCCGGAATGCGGCACTGATTAGTGTAGCAGTGGCCTGTTTTCCTTTCTTGCATGAAAACAAATCCCACCGTAATGCACCTCTTTGGGAGGGGGAGTAAAAAACATTACATTAAGGATAATTCCTCACAACAAAATTAGTAGGGGAAACCGAAAAAAGGCAATTGGGGATTTAGTGTAGTGGAACGTTATTGTGCTGCATGGTTCTCTCTCCTGCCTGTGTTGAACTGCGAGCTCATAAAATGTGTTGTGTAACTGCTGCAGAACAGGTTTGAGAGCCGAGTGTAAAAAATGAAGAAGCTGAGCCGATCTCAGGAGGAATGTCTGAGTGACACACGTCCGCAGCTGTGAAAAAGTACAGCTTTTCTCTGTGTTTACCACAAACTCTCACCAAAGATTGTTATTATGTTTGCTTATGAGGAACCCCACCAGTTGCATCATAACTTTTTTTTTTTCTGCAAGAGAATGATCCAGGTCCAGTTGGTCTTCTCTGGGAGGAGCCGACAGGGTCTCAACATGCCACAACAAACAGTTAAACGTATGAATTAATAATGCACGTCCGCGCCACTTCTCATTTAGGATGATGACGTCATCTTCTCTGCGAATATTTAAAAGAAAACACCAGCTGCAGACCCTCGTTAACAGAAGGCACAGTGACATCTAGTGGTTCCCTGCTGCAATGGCAACGCTCTTGTTTTGTGATTTAGATGCAGCCAAATTGCACTGACATACATCAGTTTGATAGTACAAATGATCCGTGTGTGTGTGTGTGTGTGTGTGTGTGTGTGTGTGTGTGTGTGTGTGTGTGTGTGTGTGTGTGCGTGTGTGTGTGTTGTCTTGCAGCCATGAGAGCTGACCGTAAGCGTCTAAAAGTGGAGAAGGCAGACTTGGTGAGTCAGATGCAGCAGCTGTATACGACACTGGAGAGCAGAGAAGACCAGCTGCGAGAATTCATACGCAACTACGACCAACACCGAAAGGTAACAGGCCCCGCCCATTTATCAGCATCACCTGATTGCACACACATGCATGTTGGGGGATTAGAAATGTGCAGAAAAGCCAGAGTCACCATAAGAGTTCAGAGGTTTCCCACAGACATAACTTTCAACTGGACAGTGTCATCATCTCATGGGGTAACACTTTAAGAGTTTATTCATGTATTTGTCAACGAGTATAACTCCTCCTGGTGTCCCGTAAAGAGAGACTGCTGTAGAAAATATAGTAAAACACAGTTATTATACAGGGTCGTCCATAAAGTTGGAATCATTTGCAAATGTCTCATCTTTTATAGCGCCAACAGTGACGCTGTTAGGCATATTTGAGTTGGGCTGGAGCTACCCTAAATTGTCCCCAAAACAATTTAGAATTTCATTTATTTTTTAATTTTATTTAAAAATATATATATATTTTATATATATATTTTTTTAAATATTAGTTTTTATTTTCAGAATAATCTCATATTGATGAAAGGGTAAACATAGAGTTTTAGGATTATAGCATCACCGTCTGTAGAAAGAATATACTTTAGAAAGAAGCATTTCTGTAAAGCCTATTTGTCTTTTTGATTTTTTTCCTTACAGACACTCGTGTCCTTATTTTGCTGGAATAAATACAGAATAAATACATACAAAATACAGTTATTTGGGTTCATATTTATGTTGTCAGATTTCATTTTGACCTTTAAAACCACCTTGGTTTATTCTGCTGTATACTTTATGACAGAAACATTACTGAGCAAAATCACACTCTGATTGGACCGATCTACAGTAAATAAATGACATTCTTTAGACCTGCAGCATGGTATCACTTTAAGACACATTTACACAATCAGGGTTTATTCTCACATTAATGTGTCTAAAGGTTAACATGACAGTAACTCTTGTTCAACAGAAGAGAATGGAAGAAGACAATGTTTGTTGCTTTTAACTTCTTCACCGGTTGTTGTGTAGTTCTAATCCAGTACTAAATAGATGCAATGCTCCTCCTGGGGGTTAAGTGATTACTGATGCATTTTAAATAGGAATAAAGAGAGGATTGTGTCTGAAAACATGAAATTCCAACTTTATGGGCAACAGAGTAATAAAAATTACAATTGTAATGAAATACCGTACATTAATCTTGTCTTTATATGAGCACACATGATAACAGTAAAATGTTTATATGCTGCTCATAAATGCTTCCTGTACATCTTGAACACAATCCTAAATGTGTTTTTATGTGATGTGGAAAAAAAGGACTGTATTTTTTTTTTATATATTTGACTAAAATAATTGGTCTCATATGAGTACAAAAAAATAGGTTCTAACATCGACTGCAGCTCTGCTTCTTGACTCGAATGTAGCGCTCCATTGATCAGTGATCAAAGTGAGCTTGGTGAGGATTAACCATGTCTTTGTGTGTGTGTGTGTGTGTGTGTGTGTGTGTGTGTGTTCCTCAGGAAAGCGAGGACGCAGTCAAAGTGCTGGCAAAGGAGAAGGACATGCTGGAGAGGGAGAAGTGGGATTTGAGGAGGCAGACCAAAGAAGCCACGGAGCAGGCCAACATCCTGCGTTCTCAGATGGACATGAAGGAGAACCGCGTCAAAGAGCTGGAGGCCGAGCTCACGATGGTGAGCCGACCACAAGTCCCCAATTATTGTTCTCCAAACATTCTGTTTTTTAATGGTATAAATGCTTAACAAGGTGTGGGTTTTTGCAATCCCGTCTCTGTATTCATATCAGTTCAAACAGACGTGGTAAGTCGCTCCTCTACATATCCTCATCCCTTCCCTCTCTCAAAGCCTTAATTCTTTCTCCGGGCTGTAGAAGAAATTCATGGCTTTTTTTTTTTTGTGTGTGCTTTTTTTTCCTCTGCGTTGCTGCCTTGGAGGTACAGTTGTCAGTCTGTGCGTCATTAATCTCTCTCCTCCCTCGGCGAGTCATAACCACCCACAGATCCTCACATCAAGCTGCATCGCAGATCAGATTTGTTGGTACATCAGTGCAAAAAACTGCAATCACACTCAAGCAACCAAGCAACTAAACCATAACATATCTTCCTTCTCTTCTCTTTTCCATTTTAATATATTGTTGGGTACAACTGGTTGTTAACCACAAAGTGGATGCCCACTTAATGCCTTTTCAGAGGCTTCCAAGCACTAAAATCCTCAAATATGTATAGTTTTGGCACAGGAATGGACGGTTTGTAATGTGCTGTATTACAATGGCCTATTGCCTGTTTCTGTTATTCCATCTTTTTTTGTTGTTGTTGTTAAAGATCCCATGAAAAGACCAAATCCAATAATGTGTTGCTTCATTTTTCAACACTTTCCTAATTTCCTACCCCGCTGCGGCACTCAACCCTCGAGCCAATCCATTTCTGCTGAAGACGGGAATCTATTTAGTATTTTAGTTTATTTTTCTAAAAAAGAAAAAATCCTAAAAGCAGTGGGTCGTTTTTAGGAAACATTACTCTACCTGGAGCAGAGTATGCCTTTGTTGGGAACTATTTCCAGCAGCGTATTAATACGCATGTATTGCTCTGGTGAGTATTTATGGGAATAACTTAAAATAAACTACAGGGCATAAAATAGAGGAACATGTCGTCCAGTGCAGAATTGTGTGGTTTTTAATAGTTTGTGGAGAACAGTGGTGCTTTATAGCACGGAGGGAAACGATAAATCACACTTTGGCTGCACAAACAGAACTTACAGGATCGGTTTGTTGGTTTTGGTTATTATTCACAATGAGGACACATAGTTCTTATGTGAGTAAATGTGAGACGAGACATTATTTATGCAGTATAAGTGTTTACATAAATCATACAGAATAAGATACATTTCAAGTTAATTATAAAGATTACAAATCTGTGTTTTAATTTGACCTTTTGTTTAATTTGTGTTTGGTGTGTGTTTCCCAGGCCAAGCAGTCTCTGGCCACCTTGACAAAAGACGTACCGAAGCGCCACTCGTTGGCGATGCCCACGGAGCCCGTGGTCAACGGCAGCCAGGAGTGGGTGATGCAGGCCGACCTGCCGCTCACTGCTGCAATACGCCAGAGCCAGCAGACGCTCTACCACGGACACACCATGGACAGGCAGGGTAAGCTGTCTTCCTGCATCTGCTTCTCAGTCGCCGCTGCTTTTTTGGTGTCGCGTCTTCAGACTAACAGAGGGGTTTTCTGGAGGTTTCTCATACTAACTGGGTATTTTTCAACGTGTGTGAATATGTGTGTGCGTGGCACGTCCAGCCGTGGTCAGGATCAGCCCCTGCCACTCTCGTCAGCCCTCCGTCATCTCGGACGCCTCAGCAGCCGACGGGACCGCTCGTCCACGCCCAGCGACATCAACTCGCCTCGCCACCGGACCCACTCCCTCTGCAATGTAAGAGCTGCCTGGCCTCCTCGACAAAGTAATCACACCTCCACACCTGCCTCGTCCTCTGTTTGTGTCCGTCTCCCTGTCCTGTTGGCCTTCTGGGTGTCAGCCTGCCTGCTTGGTCGTGGTGGTGATGTCATGTTGAAGTCATAGTAAAAGCAGTAGTTGGACATTTTTTGGACGTGTGTTTATTCGCTGTCTTGTTGAGGATGAAGCTGCAGCCGGTTAGCTTAGCATGAAGACAGGGAGGGTACAAATTCTTCAATGGGAGCAGAGACTTCCTGGAGTCTTGTTGCCAGGCAACCGGCCGTCTTGTGTGATGGAGAATTTTTACGTTTCTGTGTTCGTGGGTCTATTTTCTCAATATAATAAAAATACTTTGGAGGTTATTTGGAGTTTGCAAATAACAACAATAACTGCAAATAGCAGCCTTTTTATTAATATTATTTAAAATGAAAATAGTTTAGTATATTTTAAACTGAATAGCAAAAATGAATAAATTTTTACTAATTTTATAAATGTCTCTCCATTGATTAAAACTGTGCCCCTCATGTCTAAATGTCTAAACCCACTTCTTATAAGAGGTTCTGGTAGGCCATCACGTTTGGACAGAGCCAGGCTAGCTGTTGCCACCTGTTTCCAGTCTTTATGCTAAGCTACGCTAACCAGCTGCTGAAAGTAGCTTCACATAAACTGCACAGTCATGAGAATATAAGACAGTGACTAAGCACATTTCCCGAAATGCCAAACGATTGCTTTAATGCAGCTGTATGGAAGGACAAACCCAAGCTGTCCTGTCTCCCTCTGCTCCCTTCAGTCCATGGAGGACCTGGAGGACCAGAAGCGTAAGAAGAAGAAGGAGAAGATGACTCTGGGATCCCTGTCGCGGGTGTTTGCTCGAGGCAAGCAGCGCAAGTCACTGGACCCCGGCCTGTTTGATGGTACAGCCACCCCTGATTATTACATAGAGGAGGATGCCGACTGGTGATGCTGTGTGTGTGTGTGTGTGTGTGTGTGTGCGTGTGTGTGCGTGTGTGTTGAACTTCCGTGGACATCCACCTGGCTTTAACTGTGTGTTCAGAGTGTTTTGTATGTGTGGGTTTGTGTGGAGAGGAGAGGGATGTCAATTTTAAAAAGAAAAGCCTAAAAGAGACTGCTATCCCCATAAATGTACAGTATATTACCCTTAAATTGTATGTTTGTAAATTATATATATATTTATAGATGTACATGTATGCATATGTATATATGTTTACATGCATATAAATATATACATGGGGTTATTATTATTATGTGTAGAGATGTTTATGCTGTATTATCTTCCACATGTCTTAATGTTTTATGTTTTTTTTATAACTGGAGACTTGAAGGAATGCTGTTCATATGTAAATAGGAGTTATTGTGAGACTAGTGTTTTTATTGTATGTCACTTGGCTTTTTGTTACTTTACAGTTGCTTTAATCATGCTTTGCAACTTTGATTTCTAAGTTTCTTCTTATTCCCAGTCTTACTTGGCCCCTTTCTTATGATGACAGAGGAGATATTACCTGATTGGCTTTCTTTTTTTCCAAGTTAAATTAGTCAAATTCTGTGGTTTCAAATTGCTTATTGGTATGGAAAATAGTAGAGATTGCCATCATGTTCATTTTAATAATGCTGGCTACCATTTAAACATCTCACAATTTCAGCAGGGAGTTATTTTGCGAAGCTTCCTCATATCTGTTGCACATTACATTATCTGTTACAATCATTAACGACAAGGGTTTTACATCCAACCTGAACACACACACACACACACACACACACAAAAGGATTAACAGTGATGCATAGTCAGGCACACCTCTCATCTGCTGCCAAAGCCATGTGCGAATGCCAAAGGTCAAACACTCATCTCTAGACAGTCTGTGTACCATTCTGTCACTGTTAGCACTAGCCGCCCCTGTCTGACTCACTTCTTACTGAGAGCTATCTAACGTGCCAATATGAGACAAAGGAACGTACATTAAAACCTGCATGATCCCTCTGTGTTGCTTTGATTAGGTGTCCATTCATTGCCAATCAAATTAATAATCTCCACAATCCTGTGTTACCTTTTCCCCCTTTTACCGACTTATCTTCCTTGCATTATGAATGCACGCCCCTCCCCCCCCCTTTTTTTGTTTGCTTTTTTTATATTGCTTTGTGTAGAATCCCTCCTCATTTACTTGCAAATGTGGCTCTAATAATTCTATGTTAAATGCTTTGTAATTTAGGAGATGTTACATAAAAGATTAAATCTATTGAAGTATTTTATTTAAGGAAAAAAAAAACATATAGAAGAGGTGACTTCAAATATTTATCTGGCTGCAGTTGTTGCAGCCAGATTTCGAGGAGGTTTTAGCATTTTCAAAAATGAATTATAATTGAAATGAAATCTTATTTTAAAAATAAAACTAGTAACTGAATACATCCTATGTGGCAGTTTTCTGTTCCATGAGTAATCTTGTTCTTGTGTCCCAGTCTAACATGTCTCTCCCTCTCCTCCTGCCATTTCTAATGGCAACTCTCTCCTGCCAGTGAGTAACTCCTCATCTGTGATTACCAGCTGTCTGTTTCTGCACTCTGGGGATTATTCATATGACTCAGGTCCATTGGAGAAAAAAAAAAAACAAGTTTGTGTCATTTTTTTTGTGTGGAAACTCTTTCGAGAAAGAGATGTTGGACGTTGCATGCAACGTTTTTTTGTCAGCATGTGGAGACGAACCAGGTAAACACGCAGAGTTCATCCTGGATTCGTTGGTTCAGTATGAATCAGTGTTTTCCTGCATGATGTTTTATGAATAATCCCTGTGTCCTTAATACATTATCCTAATGGTCTTAAATCCCATCACAATCATCAGAGAGTTACTGGTGTATTTTAGCAACTTTACTAAAACGTAGTTTTAAAACTCACTGGACAACTACACTCGTGAAGGAAATAAACGGTTTATATTTTCTTCTCAATTTCAGGTTTAGATGGACCCAATCGTGTAGTTTTGTTTACTTATTTTCTTTTTTAAAAACCCGGTAAGCTCTTTCAATATACAATACATTCCATTCAGACACAGGAAGTGTAGCTCCAATTAATTATTTGGCTCCATCTAGTGGACAAATGGTGCAATGTCAAAACAAACAATGAGATTCTGATATTTAAGTGCATCAATTGTGCATCTCTGTATCATTAGGCGCTGATATGGAGGTACATATTTTAATGCAAACACCCTCTGATTTTGAAGTTAACATTTTTTCCCCAGATGAGTCACTTTTGTCAATTTCCATCTCCCTCTGACCCTTAACCCCTTCCTGTACGCCACACCATAACCTCTCCTGATCAATCCAGACTCTGACAGCCTCACACAGCAGAGCCTGTCTGACGGAGAGGAGCAGCTGGACCGCCTCCAGCAGGCCGAGCTCACCCGAAACACATGCATGTCACTGTGGAGGGCCGGCGCGGTCCAGGCGTGGCTGGAGGTTGTCATGGGGATGCCCATGTACATACGAGCCTGCTCTGAAAACATCAAAAGTGGCAAGGTACGCCTTTTGGTTTATAAGCCGCTGAGCATGTTGTATGATGCTGCTCTCGCTTGCTAAAGAAGTTGATTGTTCTTTAGGTGCTGCTCGGCCTCAGCGATGAGGATTTGGAGCTGGGTCTGGGGATCAGTAACCCTCTTCATCGCAGGAAGCTGAGGTTGGCCATTGAGGATTACAGGAGAGCTGAAGGGGACCAAGGGTGAGCAGGAGCTAACAAAAACACTGGAGTTTTATTTTAGCTGCAGTGGAAAAGTAGACTAAGTACATTTACTCAAGTACTGAGTACTTGAGTATTTCCCTTTCATGCTACTTTATACTCTACAATCCACCATATTTGATTGACAGCTTTAGTTTCTTGTTACTTTACAGATTATGATTTATTATTCAATGTTTTTGTATCAGCAGCACTATTTTTGACAGTCTAAGTCAATTTTGCTGATAATACTTGCATTTAAATACATCTTTTTATTCAGAACATAAACTTGCAATGAGGTATTTTGCTAAAGCAGAATATCTGACAACAAAGCTGATCTCTGGGGGTCTGATGATCTTGTAGACTGTCGAAAGCGTCTGAGATGGACCATCACTGGGTTGCCACATCGTGGCTGAGTGACGTGGGCCTACCTCAATACTCGCAGACCTTCCAGACTCATCTAGTGGACGGGCGAGTGCTGAACTCTCTGAGCCGCAGAGACCTGGAGAGATTCCTCAACATCAGTGACCAGTTCCACCAGACCAGTCTCCTCCTGGCCATCCAGCTCCTGCAGATACTCAGTTTTGACAAAGAGGTCAGATTATAAATCAACATTTACATGAGATTAGATGAAAAGAAGGCTGTTTTACTCACAAAACTGAATGTGGTTTCCATTATCTCACCTCATCCTTCCCCGACTGCTCCATCGGTCCCCGCTACGTCGGTGCAGTTATCTGTGTGTTGTGTGATTGCAGGCCCTGCAGGCGCAGCGGGCAAAATGTGAGCACCAAGACAGGGATCCCCATTGTCTGGACATGTCACAGAGTAATGAAGTGGATCAGAGACATAGACCTCAAGGTGGGTAGGAGGTCAGTGACGGTATTCCCCCTTGCTTGGCAGATTGCAACTATAACATTAGTCCCTCAAAAAGCGTCCTTTAGCAAGACACTGACCCCCAAGTTCCACCAACCTCCAAAGCAGCCCACTGCTCCTAAGGTCATGTGTCATGGAGGAACCACAATGAGTAATAGTCTGCGAGTTTTAATTGCTTTTAAACCTGACTTTCGCACCGATGTGACGTTTGGCAGGAATGTAGATGAAGTCTGCATGTGTTCTCTCCAGGAGTACACAGAGAACCTTCAGGGTAAAGGGATTCACGGAGCTGTGATGGCTCTGGACGCGTCCTTTGACACAGATGCCATGGCTAAAGCCCTGGGGATCCCCAGCAGCAAACACATGCTGCATCGGCACCTACACGAAGAAATCAAATCCCTCGCCATCCCTCACAGGTATCTGGTTGCATACTTTTCTATTTCTTCCTACTTCTCCACTTATTTTTAACCTCTAAAATATGACCAAATGAATCCATGTCATTAAACATAATATATTCTAATATAAACAGCACAATCATATGAAATATGTCTTGTACTTTCTTGTATTCACAGCAGTGCAGAGCAGGGCAATGATGTTATGGGCTCCCGTTCTCCTGTGGCTGTGAACCGCTTTGCTGAGGAGAGGATGTCCATGAGGAGATCAGGAAAGGTACTTCATAGCAAAATGAGAGCATTTATTCCCTAATTATTTTCATGACAACTAGTTTCTTTTTATTCTTGTTATTTATTCTGCAAAACAAAGCTTAAGCAATAATACATTTACTCAGCAGTAGAACTGAATCTTTTTTTACCCCTTAATGCTAGGGTAGGAAACATTGTAGAGGCCAGTCATTTTAAAAATACCCTGTCCAATGTAGTTCATTCAGGCCAAGTGAAATGATCGGACAGGCTTATTACAGTCCTCCGACAGCCACAGAAAAATCTATTACTCACTTTCCTTTCATGTGATTTATTTCTTTGTGTGAGGAGATGTTTTCATTTTTTTTTAAAGGTCGTATTTTGAGAAAGAAACTCCACATTCTGTTTTCTGCCCTTTTGAAATGTTCCCAGAGTCCGCTGAGGTTACGGGCCAACAACCACTCTGTGGAGCGAGGTCTGGGCTTCCACGGCAGCTGTGGCTCTCTGCCCAGAGAGGCCCGAGTTCAGGCCGTTCCCCGGGCCAAAGGCAGCCCGATGCACACTTACAAGAGCGTCGAAATCACCAATGTCTGAACCAGCCTCAGCATTCCAGATCGGCCGTGCTGTTGCTATCGTTTACATTGTTGTTGTAGTTATCCGCTGCTGAGAGCGAGCTACTCTCAGTGTTGCTGGACTTTTAAAGCTATGGTCTACATTCTGAAAATCAGTTGAGCCTCTGAGACCCCCGCCAAACCCCCCCTCAGTGTCCCACGATTCGACGAGTTGGGAGTGGGAGGGGACGAGGTGGGATGACGAGGGGATTGGATGGAGGGTATGAGCCAATGGGAGCCTTCTGGAGCAATGGCTCCCATTGGTCAATTTCTATGCAGGCCTACAGCTGATAGACTGAATGGATTTTTTTTTATTGCAAATCATGGACCATAGCTTTAAGAGGAAGTTAACGTATAAAGGGTGTACCACTTGACTTAATAACTCAAATGTAACAACATGTTTGACCATTAACAATAACTTACAAACAGAAACAAAGATCATTTTTCACCTCGATGGAGCTGTTGTGAATATAATGAAGTTGGAGTCATTTTAGTGTTTTTTTTTTCCGACTAAATGTCCAAATTAGTTTTGTATTATGAGCTTATAGAAATAATAATAATAATAATAATAATAATAATAATAATATAAAGTAATTTGTACAGCACCTTTAAAAATAAAAGTTTACAAAATGCTTTGACAGACAAAGCAGAAGCACATATACATACCTATATAGACACATTTGTAAGATTGTTAAATAAAATAATAACTAAAGATGTAATTTAATTAATTAATTATTTAATAAACAGATAATAGGGAAAGTAAATTCTTGTTCTCCCTGGATGCCTTATATGAAATAGGTCTCACTGCTCTGTTGTTTACTTCACTTCTCTTTCCTAACATTTCAGTAAATGAATGCTCAGGGAGGAGAAGTCATTCTAACATGCTTACACTAGAGAGACATATCTGCTGTTAATCTTCTTAGGAGACCTGAACTGTGTCGGGTCAGCAGCTCTACAAGATGACATGTTGTTATCACATGTTGTTGTCACAAGCATCACTGTTACTGTAACAGATGGCAGAGCATAGCCTACAAGAATGTTCAATTTGGATATTTGGGGGAGCTAAAAATGGCAAAAAAAATAAAACACTGCATCTTCAAGCACACAATACAATATTTAAAATAGTTATCTACTTTTGAAAACTGGTAAATCCATCTTCTCATTAGTGTTACATAATTTATTCATTTAATTAAAGAACTGAAGTTGTTTTTATTAGATTTTTTTCATTTGAATATGAGACAACAATCCAGGTTATATGTACAGTTGAATGTTGGGTTTTGAAAGTATAAAAATTCAAACATATGATCCGCACATGTTTATCCTGAATAAGCACTGAAGAGATGTTGTTACTTATAATATGAACTCAATGGACAGAATGTTTTGGTATATTTTGTACAGTTTAATCATGTTTTATAACACACGATTGTCTAAAGTTATTCCTGAGCATGAAAACACACATAGTAAATGTCGCAGGGCCAAACTGTGTGCAACCTGAATGCCTGAGGTTAACCCAAATAGTAGAAAACAGGTTTGACTGGGCGTCTCCTTCAGTCACCAACAGCAAAGTTGTTTAAGCGGGAAGATTAGACCAGTTCAAACTTGTATGGAAACAGAAAGGAAGGAATCTGTGTTTGAACACTGCTCATCTGTTTTTAACACAAACTGTTTACTCTCTTCACCCAGCTGCCGGAGCCTAAGCCAACATTAAAGGTGGAATTATTGTCAATTTACATACGCCTACTATTGTTATTTTTCAAGATAAATGCATTCAAATCTCTGTTGAAACCAAGGAAGTCCTTATCCAGTGAAGATCTTGGAAGGCTATATGTATTTTAGCTGAGCCGTATGCATATTTATGATGTTTCAAAAGTATGCTCATAATTTGATCAAGTTTCACTGAAGCTTGTTGATCTGTTTGATAAAATGCACTTTTTTAATTGAACGATGCATCAAACTTCCTGTTTGTTTTTGCACCGACAGAGATGCTGTTACCTGATATCACAAACAAGAATGGCCTCTGCTAATGGCCGTTATTTTATCATGTCAAAGGACAATCGACATTATTTCTTGAGCTTGGAATCAGAAGTTAAAACCATCCCACCACAAACAAAACAGCAGATTCCTCAGCAGATGGGGCTGTCATGTAAATGTATACGTTCAAATTTCTATGTTCCCTGGCCACTTAAAGGATTTTCTGTACATTTTGTCTTAGAATTTGAGATTGAAATGGGTAAATGAATCTGCTCAGGAAGATTGCATGTCACAATGGAAACTTCCAGAAAAGAGTGGACCTTCTTGTAATGTTGTTTTAATCAGCTGTATCTATGATGTTTGTGATGATATGAATAATATCCTCTTCTAGATAATCGAAGATACTTTTTGATCGTTTGTATTGTTTTTGATTTAATAATGCATGAAGGGAAAATAACTTAATTCCATCTAGTCCATTTTGAGGATTTTCTGCATTTCTTTGTTTTATATGAGGGAAAACAAAATATCTTTGGGTTTTAATTTGGACTGTTTGTCAAACAAAATATGCCATATGAAGACGCCGCCTCAGGGCTCTGACATATTTTTCTTATTTTAAAGACAAAACAAATTAATATTCAGCAGAAAAATTGTCCGTGGAAAGTAATTATTACAGCCATAATAATAATAATAATAATAATAATAATAATAATAATAATAATAATAATAATAATAATAGTATATATATAAATATGTATATATATAAATTAATGAATTTATTTATTCGTATTGATGAATACGTAAACTGAATTTCTAATAATCAAATAAAAACTACATTAAAAACTAAAAACTACATTAACCATATTTTATTGTTATATATCATTCAATTTTCTTGAAATTCATGACACTGTTTCCGGTTGTTTACTAATTTCCTGTCCCATTAAAATGTCCCCGGAAGAAGCGGATCGGCGCTAGGACTCCGCGGAAAACAGGTCACACACTCCACAACCCGGGGAGGAGAGGTTTCACTCCGCCTGGAATTTGATCAAAGTTCCTTTTGAAACGTGTTACTTGTGTCGGAAAACATTAATATAGATTGAGATAAATACATATATATAGAGAGAGGTATAAATATCTCTCAGCTCGAGCGGGGGGGCGTCAGCGGCTGCGTCTATATGCTCTTCCTCCTCCCCCCCCCTGTGATCTTCCTGAAAACACCTGCGTGCTTCAGGTGAAGAGGGAAGTTCTTGGGCGCTGAGCGACGGAAAGGTAAGGCCTCCTCCGGATCACCTTCACCGAGTTAGACCGCCATCAAACTAACCAGAGCTCGTGGATTGGTTATGTGTACTTTTACATGTATATTTATGACGTGACTGTCCGGATAAGTGGAGTTTTTAATATTCTGTGAAGGAGGGGGGCGACGCCTCCGCCTCCCTCGGAGGTCACTTCCTACATTACAAACAGCGCTGCTTGCACACTTGTAGAAGCACGGACACACTCCAGTAACGTTTCACTGGTCCAGCAGGTCGTTTGACCCAAACAGTGTCCTCATTGAAGGTTATACTATATTGACTTTTATTTTAATTTTAAATTTTTCCTAAATGCGGGAAGTGTCCTGTTGTCAAATATGACACACCCATGCACACCTCCCAGCCTGGAACATGCAGAAGATCTGTATCTGACAGAATCCCAGGCCACGACACTGACCATATTTTAGCCTTTACATAGCCCGACCGATAAAGGATTTTGACGGCCGATACCGATATAAAAATCCGATATTCCGATTTATTTTTTTATTTCGGAAACGCGTAACAAAACATTAACAGATTTCCCTAACATTAGTTATTCGTAGTTATTTATGAGTCTTCACTAAAATAATATGTTAATGCAGTTTAAACATTTTATTGTCCCAACGGAACAGAGGCACATCAAAATATATTAAAGTTCTGATAAATAAAATGTATAAAAATACAAACTTAAGATATAAAACAAAAAGTCCTTTTGAACAAAAACACAATAACAACAACAACCAAACACAAAGTTACCAGTATTAAAAGACTTGGTAAGCTCGTAAATATAACTTCCAACAAGACTTTTAACATTTTCATTTATCGGTCATTATAAATGCCGATACCGTTAGTACCGATAGTTTGGAAAATGCCTAATATCAGCCGATAATATCTGCCCGCCGACTATACTAGAATATAGTTTACATATTGTAGCCTACATAGTTGATCTACCAATGCTGATCCAATAAGGTGCCCGCCTTTGCACACATTTAAAATCTTGAAAGTTCACATTTAAAAATTTCAATATTTTTTATTTTTTTTACATTGTCAGACATAAATGTGGCCCTCAAATTCTCCGGCCCACCATGACTTAACTGAAGTGACTGACTACGGTTAGGAGGAAGGAAATGGGCCAGTTTGTTGATACATAGACATTGGTATTTGCTCTGTACCGATCCCATCACTCCTTTGTCAGAACAACAGGACAGGAACTTAATTGCTGGGTGTGCTTTTAATGAAGGATTGGACTGATTCATTTGCATTCAGGCACAATGATGCCATGCCTGTTTTCTCTGTCCTTTTAAGTCATGAATGAAAAGAACATCAGTACTGTATGTGTCGTGTGTGTCAGACCCGTCTTGACAAAAGAGCAGCAGGTGGTGGCTTAATGATGATGATTGCAATAAAATGTAAAAATTACTTACTCACTTGAATTTGTTATGAGCATGCGGGAGATTTAACTGGTTTATTTAGGAATTTGCACGTCCACCGAGAAATCAGACATGCAAAAAACGAGTTATCCCGCCTCTCCCTGTTCGCTCCAGCTGGTCCGTCACTCGAAACTCATCACTCATCCAAACCCACGTCCCACTCCCTCGACTTCCAACCTGTTCCTCTGTCAGTGTTGCGTAATATATCATTATTCCATCAACATTACTATGGCCATTTTTTTTTGTGTCGCTCCATTCTTTGATTGTAAGTCATTCTCTTAAAACAAAGGACCTGATGTCTGCTAGTTTGTCATGTGACATGCATGAAGCTACAGATGCACTTTTAATTTTGACCTGTTTTCTTGATAACTTGCTCTACTGCTCTCTTTCTAAACAAATGTAGCTCTCAACCATTTTATCTTCTCGATACAATGTGGAAATTCCGCTTTAATTGTTTACTCTCTGTTTGCACAACAACCAGTAAAGGCAGGAGGGAGTGCTTATTTGAAGTACAGTAGATCTTTGTCCAATCCCATGAATAGAATTTATTTTTATTATCCCTGTATGGCAGCTCCTTATCGCTAGTCTCTCCACTGTGTTGCAGTTTGTCCTGCAGGGATGTGTTCCAGTCGGGGTCTATGCGGTGACAATAACCGCGCCGCCAGGTCCTCCAGCTCAGAGGGCAGTGGGTCAGGCGCTCACTATGCCCTGTGCGCCCTGGGAGTGGGCCTCGTAGCGCTGGGCATCGTCATGATTGTATGGACTGTGATACCGATGGACGGAGAGCCCCGCGACGGCTCCGCCACCTCATCGGGCAACTCCACCGAAGGGCCCGGCAGCGAAAATGATGAGGACAGCGACCGCTCGAAGTCTTCAACGGTGGCTATGGTGCTGGTTGGTGTCGGGGCAGCCATGTTGCTTTTATCCATCTGCCTGGGTGTGAGGAACAAGAGGAAGCAACGCAACGCACCTAGCCAGCCGGCGGTAACGGGAGTCCCCCTCATGAGCCATGTGGCAGGGGAGCAGGCGGACGAGTGAGTCATGGCTTTTTGCCTTTGCTTTTATACTCTGATTTTTATAAAATTTATGAAATATTTGGGGGAAAAAATGTGTTTCTTTGTTTGATTGGATTGGTTGGTTCCTTACTTTAGCATTCCTCTCAAAGCAGACCCACAAAACAAAAAATTTCCAAAAAGCAAGACGTAGACATCACCAAATCACTTGGATTGAACAAAAACGTGCCAGAAATAAGAAAAATTTGATTAAAAAACATTTGAAAGCTCCTAAAGCCACCTATACTTTCTACACTTCAAAATGTAATAGTTCACGTTAGCTCATTTAGTTTATAAATTGATGGTCTGCCTGATAGATCATAGGATTGTATTTGTTGCTGAGAAAATCCCCAAACTGATGTAAACTGAGCTGTTACACGAATACTTTGTTGAAGCAAATTTTTATTTTAAAACCCATCAGTCTTTTTGGGTAGGAGTCTATCAGCGCAGCAGTATTTGCCCACTCGTCCTTGCAGAAGAGCTCCAAATCTGTCAGATTGCGAGGGCACCTCCTGTGCAGAGCCCTCTCCAGGTCACAGCACAGATTTCTAATTGGATTCAGGTCTGGACTCTGGTTGGGCCATTCCAAAACGTAATCTGCTTCCGGTGAAGCCAGTCGTTTTGTTGATTTGGATGTATGGTTTGGGTCATTGCGTTGCTGAACGATGAAATTCCTTTTCATCTTCAGCTTTCTAGCAGATGCCTGAAGGATTTGTGCCAAAATCTACTGGTATTTTGAACTGTTCATAATTCCCTCCGCCGTGACTAAATCCCCAGTTCTGAATCAAAACCTCCTTAAAGCATGATGCTGTCACCTCCTTACTCGGTATGGTGTCCCTTTCAGACCTTCCAGCATGCTTTTGGGAGACTTGATGAATGTTTTTGCAAAATGTAGACGGGCTTGGATGATTTTCTCCGTAGAAAAGGCTTCTGTTTTTTCCACCCTACCCCAGCACAGATAAAATATAAAAACGGGACATTATTGTCGCATGTAGTACACAACTACACTACTACTACTACTACTACTACTAGTAGTAGTAGTAGTAGTAGTAGTAGTAGTAGATGCTGCTGCTGCTCAAGACCTCACTACGACCATAAAAGTGGATCACATTACTCCTCAGATCTTTAAACGGGCTTCCTGTCTGTCAAATAATTGACTTTTAAAATACTACTGCTGGTTTACAAAGCACTGAATGGTTTAGGGCCACATTTCTGATCTTCTGCTACGAACCATCCAGACTTCTCAGATGGTCTGGGACAGGTCTGCTCTGTGTCCCCAGAGTCAGAACCAAACATGGAAAGGCATATTTCAGTTTTTACAAACCACTTATCTGGAACAAACTTCCAGAAAGCTGCAGGTCTGCTGCAAATCTCAGACTCTTAAATCAAGACTGAAGACTTTTCTGTTCAGTAAACAATCTATGACCTTCTTAGACTGCACTCTAATTTAAATTCCTTGATATTCTTGTTTTTTCTTGTTATTTTAAATGTTAATATTTTTTTCTCCAATGCTTTTAATGTTTTATGTAAAGCACTTTGAATTGTCCTATTAGTGAATAGTCCTATACAAATACATTGCCTTCATTCTGAACACAGGTGTGCTCACTTATGCAAATGCATTATGTGAGTTTTTTAGTTTTTCTCCATAAAAGATTTGGTTGTGTTTTCCAATTGAATTGTACAGGTTTTAGGTCACATTAAAGGTGGGAAAAGTTCTGAAAAAACCTGACCACTGTACATTTGAACATTTGACACAAAATTTCAAATGAATGATAATGTATCATCTGCTGGATGTGAAAAACAGAAAAATGAAGTGATAATAACTCAGTATTGTATTCATGGCTTTCTTTCTGCTTTCCATGAGGGGCTAAACAATACTTTTTGCAGTGTGTTGTGTTCTTTCTGACTTCTCCTCTTGCATCCTTCTGCAGGCCAGCCGATCGGCCCACGTACGGCGTGCCGAGCTACGACGAGGTCGTTGGCAGCGACGACTACCCCGTCCGCCACAGCAACCTCCGCCACAGCACCTCCCAGCTGCCGTCCTACGAGGACATCATAGCTGCTGTGGAAAACGAGGGAGGGGAGTCCACTGACAACCCCACCGAGGGCACCCCTCTCAATGAACCCACAGCAGCTCCGTCTGAACCAGCCGCTGAGGTTCAGGGTGACCCTCCTGGCCTCAGATCCAACCCCAGCCTGCCTACCCGCAGCGCCAGCCGGGCCAGCCGTTTACTGCGGCCCCTCCGGGTGAGGAGGATCAAGTCAGACAAGCTGCATCTGAAGGACTTCCGCATCCAAATCCGCAGTCCAACGCAGAATCCAGTGACCATTGAACCC
The DNA here is from genome assembly GCA_029853015.1 of Chelidonichthys spinosus. Lineage (NCBI taxonomy): Eukaryota > Metazoa > Chordata > Actinopteri > Perciformes > Triglidae > Chelidonichthys > Chelidonichthys spinosus. Next base: position 7,169,563 of record CM056822.1, on the reverse strand, counting down.
ATCACTCCACCACCGCAGTATGACAATAAGGTGCCTGAGTTAGAGTAGTGTCTCTGGCTTATTGCCTGCTCCTTATGATTATAAATAACTGTGTTAAATGGACTGACGATAACATTTCTGAGGACCCATTATCAAGGTTGGTGTTTTGTAGGTTAAATGTGGCTGCAAGCAGCGTAATGGAGGTCTTGCAGACACACATTTCTGAAATGAGAATGTCTTCATCACTGAAGCTTGCAAATGGCATATTTATTCTGTATTTTAGGCATCATGCCATAGCTGACAAACATGGGACAGCCTTTAAGTTTTATTTAATAGCCAACTGTGTGGTGCAATTAAAAATATCCTGAACTCTAATATGTTTTCACCATAGCAGGAATCTTTTTATGTTACTGTGATTAAATGGGGGACATGGGACTCTAATAACCTGGTGGGATTTTAAAGTTGTATTAAGCATTAGATGTGCATTTACTTTTTTTTTTTTTTTTTTGATTTGTGAAATGAACCACGGCCAAAAATCAGAATGCTGTTTGTTTGTGAGAACTTTTTTTCTAAGTTGATTTTAATTGTTTTCAATTGTCTTAAAAACTGGTTCTTGAAAAATGAAAAGGCCGTCTGCATTATGGCCAACGTGAACTGTAGACTATAGGAAACACTGGGAACAACAAATATAATCTACTGTAACGGAAGAAAACTATTGGATATTCTGGGATGAGATGTGAAAATAAGGATTTAATGACGATGCGTTGCTTCATAGGACTTTTAAGTGTTTGAATGTTTAAACTATGCTGTATGATGTTTGCAAAAAGTGGTGAATAAATGTTTTTCTATTTCATTTACCTAAGTTTCATGTCAAGATGATATATTTTAGATGTAAAATGTCACTGAAAATGAGTTGTGTATGTTTAATTCCTCAAACATTATCTCACATGAATGCCATACACTCAATATAATAATAATAATAATAATAATGTGTGTCATTAATATTATCTCAGCCAGGATAAATGATGTGATTGCTCTCATGAGTCGGGGAGTGAGTGTCCACATCTCTCTCCACAGACTAGGGCTGATCTTGCATTCTACTGCAACAAGCTGCATGTTATTGGGTCAGTCAGTCTGGCCTCAAGGTGGAGTGACAAACGTCCTCAAAGTCTTTTATTGCTTGTTTTATACTACCATTGACTGCCTACTGACTCCTCCTTCACCACTGATAACGGTCACCTGACCGGGAGGCACTGCTAGTGATAACTCATTAAGCCAGAGACACAGTGATTCTGTGCCATCATATTGTTGAAAAAATACACTTGAAGCCTAAATAAATGCTTCATGCTGCTGTTGTGCCTTTGCCTTTGTGCCTGGACATACAGGCCTTAAAAACACATAGAAAATATAATTATTTACCATTCTTCCACCTACCTTACAGGCTGTACTAAGCAGTTAGCAAACATATACTGTATAAAAGAAGTTTGTAATTAAAAAGAAAAGAAAAAGGGAAAGAAACAAATAAACTATGTTCTCACAGCCTGGTGTTTTATCCAAATTTAATCTCCATTTGTATCCCATTCTAACGTACCTGCTCTCCATTATTTTTGTCACTGTGGCATTGTTTCATGTTCTGCATTTTAATACAATGCACAGATACTTTTTATTCACCTTCCCTGTTGGCTAAGAGGTCTGATTTGGGAGCTCATCACTGGAGCTATTCAACCATAATTATTGAAATATGCCACCAAATTAAAGTCCTACTTATTGGACATCAATAGCAATACCATTTTGGAGATATCATGTAGAGATGTTTGTGTACTGTGTTTGTGTTTTCTCTCAAATATAAAGGGGACTATATGGCACTCAGCTTGTGGTACCAAAAAAATATTAGAAAACCTCAACTACGCAAGTCATACTAACACAATATAGAATCATAAATCGCATTACAGGTAAGGAGAAAATACATATTTGAATTTGGGGTGAACTGTCCTTTTAAAATTCATTGGTTAATATTTAGCACCCTCTAGTGGTGTTGAAATGTAAATTACAGGTTGATTTAAAGTTGTTGAGTTATTAATTAGTTCAGCATCAGTTATTGTCTAAGAAACAAGCTAAAACACATAAGAACCAGGAAATAGTCGTGCAAAGTGTAGAATAATTGTTAACATATGAATAGGGAGGTGTTATAAATGTTAGAATCAATGTGATGTACATTGATGGGCCTCTTGATTAATTTCAGATGATTTATCACAATATAAAGTGTAATATAGTTGTAATATCAGTATGGGAGTTATACTCACGTTTTTGAGAGGGACATTTAACCCTTAGATGCATTTGTTCATTGAAATCTGCACTCTTCCATAAGTAGGTCAAATTATATTCACATCAGAAAACCATCTTCGTTAATAATTATCTCATATGTTCTTGATCATGTTGCTCAGTTATATTATCGTTACATTAAAGATTATTTTTTATTATTTTAAATACGCTTGAAAGACAATAAAGAACACGGAACAATGAAATCTATTTTACATGCAAGTTTATTTGGGTGTATAGTGTGTGTGTGTAAATATAAATCAATATAAATGATCACATGCATCAAGTTTAAAATAGCCAGTCTATCATACTGTGTTCATTTATTATTGAAGTAATCAGATTACTTACATATGTAAAGTGAGTTAAAGTTAAAGTCTAGCTCTGAAAATGTTACTTACGCATACATACGCACAAAAACACGTAAAATATCAAAAGTAAGTTTTGAATGCATGATTAAATGTGAAAAAAACGCCTTTTATTGTTGTAGTTGGTGGAGGTGGGACTTATTTTAATTGATTTGTTTAGTAGTTTAACATCATTGCATTATATTTCATAAACTGATTGTTTTGTATGTTTATTCTTCTGTAAAAGTAATTAAAGTTGTCAAATGTATGAATGCACTAATGTCGAATATGAACCTAAATACAGTAGGCTTCGTTTCTTCTGTTTCAGGCTTCCCTTCCTAAACAAATTCACAAATCCAGCCTCGAGTATTTATTCTAGATAATCTCATTTCAAATTTACATGTTTAAAAAAATGCTGATCACCAAGGCTCAAACATCCGAAATACTAACGTTTATTTTTATATTTCCAACATAAACTATGTTTTCCTAAACTCCACCCTCTCCTCAGTTCAGAGGGATTTTTTTTCCCCTTCTTTTTTTTCCTTTTTTTTTTTTTTTTTTAATGTGCAGCTGCCATGTAGCGGAGGGAGGAACAGCCTGCTGAGGGAAGAGCCAGCCCGGGGAGTCAGTCACATTCCTGGCTAGGATTCAATGACTGAACCAGACACAAACAAACAGAGAGGGCGAGAGAGAGAGAGAGAGAGAGAGAGAGAGAGAGAGAGAGAGAGAGAGAGAGAGAGAGAGAGAGCCTCACACATTGAGTGAGTGGGGAGACAGACAGAGTACGCCAGACTGAGCAGACGAGGCACATTTCGAGCGCGCATTAGGAGTGCGTAAAACCGTCGGAGCGCCTAGAAAACACGGTGCCCGGTGATCGTACGGTGGATAATACGAGTTTCGAGTCTTTGCCGACTGTAAGTGCGTCCGCTTCCAGGGAACAGCCCCCGTGAATCCAGCACAGCCCGTCAGTTTTCTGAATGGACGCGCTGGGAAGCTTCTCCGGTGACATGGAAATGCGCGTTATTGAGCGTGTAGCCGGATGCTGAAGGGCGCCCGATCCGATAAGTCAATTTCCAGCTTTCATTTTGAGTTTTTGAACTCTCCCTTCCCGAGCCGGCGACAAACATGGAGGGCGCCAGCTTCCAGCCCCATCCCGGACTTCAGCAAACTCTGAAGCAGTTCCATCTGAGTTCCATGCGCTCCCTCGGCGGGCCGGCGGCGTTCTCCGCCCGGTGGCACCAGGACTCCTTCTTCGGCAAGGATGGCAAATCCGTGGAGATGATGCTCAGCATGCCGCCGCAGACGCCGCCGGTCATGTCCGGTCCACTTTTCATCCCGTCCGACCGCTCCACGGAGAGGTGCGAGACGGTGCTGGAGCGCGAGCCCATCTCGTGCTTCGTGGTCGGCGGCGAGAAGCGGCTGTGCCTCCCGCAGATCCTCAACAGCGTCCTGCGGGACTTCTCCCTCCAGCAGATCAACTCGGTGTGCGACGACCTGCACATCTACTGCTCCAGGTGCACCGCGGACCAGCTGGAGATCCTCAAGGTGGTGGGCATCCTGCCCTTCTCGGCGCCGTCCTGCGGGCTCATCACGCAGACGGACGCCGAGCGCCTCTGCAACGCGCTCATCTACGGCGGCACGTACCCCCCGCACTGCAACAAGGAGTTGGGCTCCCTGGAGCTGGAGCGCACCGAGCGGAGCTTCAGGGTCTACCACGAGTGTTTCGGCCGGTGTAAAGGCGTGTTCGTCCCGGAGCTGTACACCGGCCCGAGCGCCGCCTGCATCCAGTGCATGGATTGCAGACTCATGTTCCCACCTCGCAAGTTTGTGGTCCACAGTCACAAGAGGCTCGAGAACCGGACCGTTCACTGGGGGTTCGACTCCGCCAACTGGCGGGCTTACGTGCTCTTAGACCTGGACTACAGCGGCAAGGAGGAGAAGGGTCACCTGGAGCAGCTGCTTCAGGAGTTAAAAGGAAAATACGACCTGACGGGCAAGCGGTCCAGTAAATCATGCAGAGTAAGTGTGTTCTGTTTCACCTCGTTATTAAGCCAAATGTGGAGGTTTGGAGGTGTTTTTGTGGATAATTTCATGAGTCTATGTTAGTCATCACCTGTCTGTCACTGTCTTCTGGGATTGATTGATTGGTTGTTTCTTTTCCAAGTGTTGCAGCCTCATTAGTCACCCCAACAGAGTTACAATGCAAACTTCACATCACATCCCTCAGTGTGTGTGTGTGTGTGTGTGTGTGTGTGTGTGTGTGTGTGTGTGTGTTCTATACTCCTACACTGTCAAACACCTCGCACAAATACTCACTCACCTCATGTATTTGTGAATGAGGTGACAGATCGGAGCCCCCAGACCATCAGCTGACAACACCCCCACACACACACACACACACACCCACACACACACACACACACACACACACACAGGGTTACCCAAGGGCATCTGCATAAATTGAGTCCCGATGATATATTTTATTAGAGCGAAAGGGGGGCAGGGAATCCCATTATGAGGTGGGGAGGGGGATAAGAGTTTAATGAGGTTTGGGATGTGTGTGTGTGTGTGTGTGTGTGTGTGTGTGTGTGAGAGAGAGAGAGAGGGAGAGGTGGCGTTGTGGCCGATCAGCATAGGATGAAATGTGAATGTGTCACTGTCCGGGCTCCTTGAATGGGTGTGAGATGACAAAGGGCCAGGAGACAAGGTGGCCGTTCCTCCGTCACAGAGCAGCTGTTGTGTGGGACTCTGCTAATGAGTGGACAATCTCTGTATGCATCACCATGGTGCTGCTCGGGTCTGAGCAGGAGCCAGGAGATGTCTCACAGGGAAACCTCAGTGCTCTCTTTGAAAAATGCTCAAGGAAAATGTTGCCGGCTTCTAGCAACACGTCTGGAGTAACAACGGGGGGGTTGGGTTGTCAGTCCCAAAAGCTGGTTTATCTCATGTTTTCCCATAAATTAGATCCAGACTTCTGTGTACAGTCAAGACGTATCTGTCTGTAGAAAAGAGGCTAATTTCCTCCTGACTGCAGTCAGCAGGACTTGATGTATCACCTGTGAGTTCTATATTTCCTCAAAATGGTGAGGAGTGACAGTCTTTCAGTGTGTGTGTGTGTGTGTGTGTGTGTGTGTGTGTGTGAAATACTCTGAGCAATATGGAGGGGGCATGTCGGAGGGGGCAGCGGCGCGTTTGCTGTGGTTCACTGTCAGTCGTGTCCCAGTTAGCAGACAGGCCCCGGGTCCTCAGGGAGCTGCAGACCAGCGCTCCCCCATACATCAGCCTGACAGGCCAAGCTGCTGAAAGGCCGGACCGGGGGCTCTCAGACCACGCTTGGCTCAGCTTACCTATGAAACAAAAAGCTTGACGTTATCGGCCTGCCTCAGCCTCCTTCTGATGTCAGAGTGTTTTATTAATAAGAGAGAGAGAGCCTTGAAGGTTACCTCCTCTGCCCGTATCATCTGTCTAGACTCCCACCTCCTCTACTGTACGCGGTGGTTGGTGCAGATGCAGCACTGCTGGAGGAAACCGCGGGGACAATTATTGCTGATGTAGCATATGTGTGTGTGTGTGTGTGTGTGGAATGGTTATGAAGTGCAGTTTCCTAGAGATTCCTGAATTATTCGGTTTTTTTTTCACATTTATGGGCTGTGAATGTAGAAAATGAAGCATAAGCAGCCTCCTGACAAAGCAGGAGCCGGATCAGAGGAGCGAATGAGACCATTGAACCATTGTGTCGGTGCTGCATCCAATCCAGCGTTTGGTCATTAAGCTCTTTCCTTAATGTGCAGATGAGGGCAGATTGCTTAAAGGAGGCTGCAGACTCTCATTCAGGAGATGCAGGGTGTGTGCGAGCCAGGCCTTGACATGTGTTGTCAAAGGGCCGTAACCCCTGACCTTTCCCCAAAGACACTGACCCAGCCTTCCCCCATTCTTTTCACGCCATCCAATCACGTGCCTCTGTGTCCAGGCCACTGGCCAGATGGCTGTCTGATAAAGGACGGAGGGGATATATACATTGGACAGATAACAAACTCTCAACTGCAGCTTGACATCCAATAAAACGTCGCAATTCTGTGATGCGTAAAGAGTGCTCTTAATTTCACATCCTGAGTGATTATTTTTGCTGACGCACTGCAAATAACGATGTAAATTTCAGGGAGTAGAATTTCTATTACTTCTTCCACAATTTAAATGTTAACTTTTGTGATTAGCATGAAAATCCAAAGAAATTGGATTGGAATTGCAAAAAAACGTGTAGTCTCTTCGAAGTCAAATACACAGCATTAACTGCGTATATATATTAAAAAAAAACAATCCCTAAGAAGTGAGGGCGATGTGATAAATCATCTGACTGAGTGGAGAGTAAACGGGGACTCTGGAGAACCGTGTAGACCCTCCTTAATGGAATGGATATTAAAGCCATTCGACTGAGGCCAATTTATGCCGTTTCTCATCCCCATTGTTCTCCTCACTCCTTGAATTAGCCCCAAACGTGGGCCAAACCAATCAAGTGTACGTCGAAGTGAACAAGGTGGCGTGTTTTCAGTTATTAGCCGTTATTAAAAGTGAACGGATAAAGACTTCTTCTTCTCTCTCCCATCAGGTAACCGCGTAGCCGTGCGCCTTTAAGGTATGGCGACTATACGAGTCATGTTTGCATGTAAACAGGCGCGTGTAATGACTGGATCAGCTGTGCGGGGGCCAGATTAAAATGAGCTCCCTGTCGGCTCATTTCCATTCCCATCTGTCTGCTGACCTCTGGGAAGCCCTGAAAGCTGACAACGTGCATCTCTTTGGTCCTTGATGGGCCCTGTCTGTCCAGCGTTGACCTAGCCGCCCACATCACCCAGATACTCATTAGCATGTGGTTCAGACTTAGCATATTTCTAAATCTCACCCCTGATGCAGCAGCTTCCAGTTTGTTGCCTGTGTTTTATGTCCTTCTCTTGCATCATTATTTTGAGAGAAGTCGCCCAATCCCCCCCTCTCCCAGCCCCCACTGACCAGCTCCCCCACCCTAGAAGACCATCACTCCCGTCTATACAGCGACTGCTGGATGGAGCGTTGTGGCCGGAGCACGGACAGCGTGTCAAGGCAAAGGGGTGTCAGGAGCTCCCAGGGGTTGTGGCCTCCATTCTGGCAGGGGTGACCCCGTGTTAAAAGGATGTCAGCTGGGGTTCTGTCATGGGTGATGTGTGCTAAAGACCTGCCGCCTCCTTTGTTCGAGGGCCGAGCTTTCAGAGGCTGTGAAGTGCAGCCATTTCCCTTTGTCGGTGCCGTGTTTCTTTGGGTGCCGTGTGGATTGGTCTGTAACCTCCAGCCCCCGTCAGGGTGGGAAATGTATGGCTGTGAGTTTGCTCCGTCACCAGTCCCCCCCCCCCCCCCCGTTATGTGCTCAAAGATAGATCGGAGCCTGCAGTGGTGTCTGCATGTCTGATGGAGACCGGGCTGGGCCCTAGCTCAATATTGTTGTTCATAGACAGAATCATTTTTGTATGATCTCATTATGATATTCCCCCACAAATATATGTCGTTGAAATCAATGATTATGGGCTAAGATTTAAATCTAAATTAGTTATTGAATGTTTTTTTCCACCCACACAAACGTACCTTAGGGAACAGATCAAATTGATTATTTTACTTCAGTGGTTTGGAATACATTTGCAATTTAGTACTATATAACAAATATAGGAAAATATCGTTATCAGTATTGCGATATTATTGTGATGTATACTATATGACTATATTCTTTTACTGAGATATGTTTGGTGGAAGAAGTGTTCAGATCCTTGACTTAAGTTAAATAGCAATACCACGATGTAAAAATACTCTGTTAATAAAAGTCCTGTATTCAAAATATGAGCTCAGTACATTAACATAAAAATGCATTTAAATTCCAACTTTTATCTTTAAGTAAAGAGCCAAGATACTCATAAGGTCGGAAAATGCCCCCTAATTATATTATTAGATTATATTGTGTAGTTAATCATTGACAATGCATATAACTGATCACATGTTTTGTATGTAAAATCAGCGGAAAATGAATTCCAGTGGAGGGAAAAAAGTAATTTTCCTTTAAAATGTAGTGGAGTGGAATGGAAATACTCAAACGAAGTACAAGTACCTTCAAAATTCTACTCAAGTGCAGTACTTTGTATGCTACTAAACCTGTTAATATTCCACTGCTGTCTTTGGGAAGACTGCTGTTGCTTTGAGAGGATATTTACACTGTATTTATGAGAAAAGTATGCTTTATTGAAGGTTGCCAGGTAGACGCATTCATAATTAACTTCACTCCTCTATAGAACTCAAATATGATTAGAAGATGCCAAATAAAGCCTCGTATGAGCTTTGAAATGATGAGTTACAAAGTCAAATGGCAAGAACAGAATTAGAAGAACAAACAAATCAATGCACATATGCCTGCAAAGACACACACACACACACACACATTATCAAGTGTGGATTAGATCGTAAAAGCCTTTCCAAGTGGGTGTTGAGAGAAAAAGATGTTCTGACTTTATAATACGCAGCCGTTTAAACTGAAAAAGAAGGGATTTCTTATCGCCTATCTCTGTTCCTGAGCATTTCAAGTGGATAGTTTTTGCTCCTTTCCTCTCTTGATGACACAGCAACAGCGCTAACGTGTGAAAGACTTCTTGTATAACTCGTACAGCGAGGGAGGAGGATGATTAGTGTTGATCAGCGATGATGAGGGCGAGGGAGGAGATGAGCACGCCGGCTGCGACTGCAGTCGACGAGCCAGAGTTGGGTCCGTCGGTCCGTCGGTGGGCAGAACAGATGCCTGTATTGGGTTAGTGTTATTCCACAATCATCATCAATTCCTCCTCGATCACCTCCTGATTTCCAGCTCTGTGATTAAGAGTCGGGCCCATCTGGTGCAGAGACAGGAAATCCTGGAGTCTGCATCTGCTGTTGGCTGAGCTACTAAGCTGCTGCAGTGAGGGTGGGGGGGGGGGGTTAAACTCTGATAATCCTACATAACCCCTGGAATGCGGAGACCACAGTGCATCAAAACCGTCATATTCTCTGGACAGCATCTTCAGGAACACAGACAGACTGAATGTCAGCCTCCTCCTCCTCCTCCTCCTCCTCCTCCTCCTCCCTTTGGCCCACTCTAAGCATCTTCACCATTTCTAGCCCAGTCCCTCTGGAATTTCGTAATTAGAGCATGAATTAGATGTACTGCGGAGAGAAACCTATAGCGTAGAGTTTTTTTTTTTTTTAGAGGCCGGAGATCACGAGTGGGTCTGTCTCTCCTTAATGACCCTGGGCTCGAAAAGCTCCGTGGCTGTTAGACCACATTGGAGACGTGCTAATGGAGCTCCAGCCAGAGCAGAAGTAGGCCCTGCTGGTGCCATATGACAAATCGGCATGCTGCTCTCGCCTACGATCCGCCCACCGACCACCTCCAGAGCTATCATAAGGATTAGCTCACGCTTCTAAACCAAACAGACTGCTCAGTGTTCAGACAGCATTTGGCCCCGAATCGTGTTCGTGCCTCCTGTTTCAATGGCGAGCGGATCACAATCAGAGGAGGGGGGGGGGGGGGGGGGGGGGTGAGCTATCTTTTCACTTGCAACTGGTGCCGTGCCAAGTTGCAGCGTGGCGCCGTGTGCGGCTGCAGGAGGGAAGGGGGGGGGATGAACGTTTTAAAAGATTTACATGACTCCCCTTGCTCTTTGGGATATACATAATTAAAATGTTTGGATTAGGATGGTTTAGATTAACTTTGAATTCTCCCGTGAGTTCGGAAGGCGGCTAACACTGAACTGAACGACGCACTTTTTTGTCTTCGTCTGCCCGCGACATTAAAAGCTCGGAGCTTGATTACGGAGAAAAAGCTTACATCCAGACCCGGGTTTTTTTTTATTTTTTTATTTTTTAACGTGTGTGTGTGTGTGTGTGTGTGGGCAGGTGTGGACTTCAACATTTTAGAGATCTCTGTCTGACTCCGCACACTGGCAGGAAGGACTCCTCAGTTTGAGTCTGCTCCGTGCGCCTGTGATTGGAGGGCGGCTGTGGTTGCTAAGCAGAGCAGCTCTTCCTGTGCTAAATAAGAACTTCGTGCTCTCTGGCTGGTAGGCTCAAAGAAGCGCACCAGAAAACACACACACACGCACACGCACACACATGTATGAACACACAGACCTCACAGGGCACACAGTAGACCTCGTACAGTACAGAGACCTCACCCTCCTCCATTCACTGCCCATCCTCTTTCACTGTGACCTCCAGTGCAAGTCTCTCCTCCTCCTCCTGCTGCTGCTGCTGCCACTTTCTCTTCTCTCCCTTCCTCCTCCTCCTCCTCCTCCACTCTGCATCACACACACTTCTCCCACAGGTCAGCGCTGTACAAAGCTCCCCGCTCTCCATCACCGAGACCTCCATGTCTGACACCTCCTCTGCCCCACCACCATCACTCACCTCCTCCATTTGACACCTCCTCGACCCTGTAGGACACACACACACACACACACACACACATAGAGACACACAGGCTCTCCTCCTCCACGGAGATCTCATACTGCACTCCCCCTCACACTGCATTATACTTAGATCTCCACCTCCACTGTAGTGAGTACATGCTGTATCAGTCTGTATTCAGACTGGCCTACATACACCGCACATGTATCACCGCGCTGCTCCGAGGGATGCGAGGGCTGATTGTCTTGTTTTGAAGAGATGATAACTCGCCATCTGTCTGTGTTTTCCAGGATCATAGATAGATAGATAGATAGATAGATAGATAGATAGATAGATAGATAGATAGATAGATAGATAGATAGATAGATAGATAAATAGATAGATAGATAGATAGATAGATGGATGATGGAGGGGGAGAGGTAGTGCTACTTTGTCAGGATGACCTCATAACCACCCTCTATCTCTCGTTTCCAGGCTCGTTTCAAGAGCCCCGCTAAATGAACAAATGAGTGGGATCCACATTATTTTCGGCTCTCTCCTGCTTTTTTCTGTGCTTGCCATTACGGGCGCCCATCATCTCACGTACCTGCTCCGCTGCCAGGACATTTCATCTCAAAATCAGATCTAAGAGCACTGTGTCTGCACACATACTGTACTGGGTCTCCAGGCCAACCCCCCCCCTTCCCTCTAATAATTGGTTTATTTCTTTTTAGTTTTTCGTTTCGCATGGGGTCAGAGCTTTGGATTGTGGAGCAGAACAATCATTCAGTGTTGGTGAAAAGCTGCAAGCCCCCGCGTGCTCTTCGGACCAGCTCGACATGCTTTCTTGTAGAGACGGAGCAATGCAGCATTGTCAGCAGGCAACCGTATCAAACGAATTCAGCACAGCTGTCCTAGCAGACTCTATTGTAGTGAGGAGGGGAAAGTTATTTATTCAGTATTACAGTCACCCCGGGATCCGTCGTGGTCACTCTTTGCCACAGCATCATCTGGTCAGGTGGAGCGTTTCCCCCTCTTTGACCTTGTAAAAGTCTCGTTTATCACCACGCTGAAAAGCAGAATGCACTGAATCTCGGCAATTTGCTTTCTGGAGCCGCCTTTTCCCACCTCGCTCTCACTTTCTGCTCTTTCACTCTGCAGCGGTGCAGCAGGGTCTACATTTTATAAAGACAGGCACACAGATGCTCAGTTCCATTACACCCATTTTTTTTTTTTGCAGGTGTCTAATAGTTGCAGGCTTTGCCCCTCACTTTGCTGGCTGTGCCGGCTGCCCAGCGGGACCACCTGCCTCCTGTGTGCGCTAGTGTGGCATTGACAAGCGTCTGGCTTTATTTCCAGCTATAGACGACGAGTGCAGACACAGACAGCCGTGGCCTGAAATAGAGCAGGCCAGCCCTTTATCCTATAATGAGGGGGACTAATATAAGCCTTGTGTCTTAAGCAGGGCATCAGCAGGTGTCAAGAGGAGAGGTGGTACACGCATCATCTTAAAAAACTTCAAGCTGCTTTTCAGATTATGATCAAAAGTAATCACCTCTCCTTTTGGCACCAACAGTCTTTAATCTGCTGCGACGGGAGGATGCGTTTAAGTGCAAGGTCGAGTGACCTTTTATGATACACGTTATACACTTGAGAGGAGGCGATTGCGCGACAGTTTTGACCTAGAAAATATGCCTGTTATTATATATTTTAAAGCTGTTCGGTTCACTTCTGGCGTATCAATTCATCAAATCTAAATGCAAAGGTGATAGTGTGGTCGGGGCATCTGTCGCGTATGAGATGTATGAATTATTCCAGAGGTAATCGCAGGGTATTGTTGGTGCACTCATCTTCACAAAGACGCCCATCTCTGCATGTCCATATTTAATTCACCCCTTTCAGACGCCGAACTGTACAGGCTGCTGATATAATGAGTCCCTCCAAAGAGATTAGTCGCCCTATCATCATCGCAGCTCCCTAATTTCTCTGCTTTTGTTGTGGCGCTGGCTGTACTAAATGGGATAAAGGGGCTTGGCCGGACACAGTGGGAGGAAGTGGCTTTTGTGCTGCTAGCAGGTGCAGTGGAATGACAGTGGGCTTTTTTTTGGGGGGGGGTTTGGGTGGGTGTACGCACGCGCATTGCGTGGCCCGCATGCATTTGTGTTTGCGTGCAAATCGGCGTCTGGCAGAGCTACGTGCTCCCCGAGTGCCTCTGAGATACACCAGGAACCTCTGGAGCTCGACTTGAACCCTCAATCACAAGGCTCCTCAGGGGTTTGCAGTAAATTCTTCAGGCGAATGGTTTTCTCTCCCCTTCCTCCTCCTCCTCCTTCCTTCCTCCTCCTCTTTCTCTCTTTTTCTGCTCACATCTGGTGAACAGCACTAGCAGCCCTGTCATCTTTTACTGCGTTGAGGTCATTTCCACCCTATCGGTAAAGTGGAAACACATGATGTGCAGGGTTCGGCCTTAATGGGGTGGGGCTGGCATGGACCAGCACTGACACAGCTTTACAGCCAAGCGCTGCCAAAAACAGCCTCTCCGTGGAATGCCTTCCACTCCAAAATGAAAGACATTTGCGGTAAATAATGTTAGAATACTTATATCTTCCCCGTTACGTACATAACTGGATGAGGAGTTACTCTTTTAAACTCGTAGGGTGTTTACATGTTCGTGAAACGGAGCAGCGAAGCTGAACATGTCATTCATGAGCTTTGAAACTGCAAAAAAAAAGAAGAAAAAGAAGAGAAAGCATTGTTAGGTTACAGAAGGGTATTAAATGGATAATGAATACCAACTCTGGAAAGATGTGTTTGTCCTTTCAGAGGGTTTTTTTTTTTTTTTCTACCTCTGTTCCAAGTTGTGTTTTTTTTTCCGTTAAATTCCTCCCACTTCACTTGTTTGGTTTTTTTTTTTTTCGTCTTCTTAATCACATTATTGATTCCAACTGAGCTGTAGAGGGAGTTTGGCAGACATCACAGGATAAAGGGTGTGTCCTTGAGTTTAATTGGGATTCTCCTTTAGCAATAATGTGGATTTCCTCAGTTCTGTGCCCTGCTGTGCCGCTCCCGCTTCAAACACTTCGCACCACAAACTCGCGGTGTTTGTCATTGGCAGGAAACGTGCGCCTGTGTCATTCGTGAAAACCTCGGCTCTTGTCATCTGACACATTCTAGCTCATTGCTTAACGGCACATGATTAGCATCCACTTTGTATGACTTCATTGTTTTGTCACATTTCAAGCCATCTACCAGTCTTTTTTTTTATTTTACTGTAAAGTAACGACACTTAAATAATTACCCCCCACACACACACACACACACACACACACACACTCGTATAATTTCTTGCTTCAGTATCTCAGTGGAATAAACAGTTTCACTGTCTCTCTTCATGGATATCAATGTGTCTCCAAGCAAATTCCAGTCACACTGTGGTTTCAATTTTGTGGTAGACAGAGCTGCAGTGTAAAAAAAAAGAGGGGGGTGGGCTGCAGTCAGCCAGTTACTGCTGTCTGTGGGTTTGACTACAGGCGGAGTGGCTGCATGGATTTTTATTCCTGCCGTCCAACAGGACTCCATCATAGACTGCAGCAGCGTTTCGTTATTGAGGGCACACACACACACACACACACACACACACACATCTCCTGTGCTGCATGCTTCTGTCCTCATTACCTCTGCAGCAGCTTAGCTCTCCGCCTTTGTTCTCTCTCTTGGCTTGAAACTGGAGAATATGGAGAGAAAGTGCTGAGGCTGCAGTTAGCTCGGCTGCCCACAACTTCTGCCGCACAGGAAAAAACATAGCACAGACAACCACCACCCCCCTAAGCCCTCTTGTCTACATATTTCCACAAAGCCAACGCAGAGGGAGATGCTCTACTTTGATTCATCCTCCCGACTTGGACGCCCGGCTGCTTTTTCGCTCCATGCTTCCTGCATGGTCGCTTTTCTAGATTCAAAGATTTGATTCTTTAGGACGCGTTCGTGTGTTTGCCCGCTGACCAAGCGGACCTCATGGCCGCTGTATGAAAGGTCCCATACACTAGCTCCTCGGAGGCGTCAAACAGCAGCCGCGCAGAGTGGCTGGGGGGACAGTAAACTTTTATCACACTAATAACCCACAGTCACAGCTACCTTAATGGCTTAGGCAGCCACGCCAGGGGTCGCCTGGAGGTCAGGTTGAATTGCAGGACATAAATGGTAGAGTCCAACAAATGAAGGAAGAGGAGAAATAAAGGAGGGGGAGCAGAGGGGGTAAGAAAGTTGTTATTAGAAGAAGAGATAATCACTTGGATTGATTTGCATTTTAGAAAAAAGGAAGCCATTGATTGGACTGGGCGATCTGTGGCCTTTTAACCCTCTTTTCCCACCCAACTCGCGCTCACAAACGCTGGACTCGGTCCGAGCGTGCCGCCAAAAGGGCACGACTCCTACACAAGTGACAAGTGAGTGAAAACATTTGCCCAGCGCTCGGTGGAAAACATCGGCTGGAGGAGCGGCGGCAGTGGCGTCGAAGTGCGAGGAAAAGGGGGATTTGTTAATGGAGTTCAAATCTAAACTTTTTCTCAGATTCCTCTCTCCTCTCTCTCTCCTCTCCCTGGCTGAGGTGGACGGGTCTTTAGAGTGTTTGTTTTAGGTGAAGTCAGTGCTGGAACAGAATGTTGTGAACCGCAGGCCAGACTGTGGTTCTGCGGTTCAGCTTCGACCTGAATGCAGACGGCTCTGTTTATTTTGCTTCTCCGTTTCTCAGGGAGAAATTCAGGCTCTGCCAAAGTCCTGCGCTCACACCCAAGGCACGCAAATAAAACCCTTTCACAGAAGAGGGAAAAAAAAAATATGTACCTGGGTGTAGTCGCTACATCTGGGCCTCGCCAACCACCGCGGAGCAAGGGTGGGGGGGAGCATATCTATTGGTGTCTCTGCTGTCCTGCTCTCATCTTGTAAAAGGGCTCTTTGGGAGATGAGACGGCATTTGATTGTTTCAGTGGCAGGATGTTTGTGTGTTTTGTTCCAGGCCTTTTCATAAATAGCAGTTTTTATGTTGCTGAGGTCAACTGGTTTTACTAGACTGGAGAGGCAAGTCCAGAGGCACGGAGGCCTCCCCACCATCTGGCAGCCATAAAAAGGGGGAGCAGGAGGTTTTTAGTGGGGGTTTATGGGATTGTCGGGTGAGACATTAAGGGGAGGAGAGACAGAGTGGATGGTGGACTCTGGTTGCCCCCGAGCTGCAAAGCTTCCTCTGCCGTCTGAATGACAGGTCAGAAGTTCATTGCCTTTTTTTTTTTTTTTTTTCATCCTGCATCTGCCCCGAAAAGGTGAAGGAGGTGACACCCGGTTCAGAGTTGGAGGGCAAAGGAGAGGACGTCACCGTGAAGCTGTTAGCACCGCTGCAAATAAAGATGTATTCTGGGCATGAAGATCTTTTGTTTTGCTTTAATGAGCTGGCTGTGTCTTTTGAAAAAGTGCTCCAGAAGACAAGTGTGTGTGTGTGTGTGTGTGTGCGTCCACCCTTGTTGCATCGCCGTCAGCTCGTTATGCGATGCACAAGATCAGATCCGAGTCCTACAGATGGTGCCGAATTATGTGGCTGCGTAAACACTGGTGATTCAATGTCTTGGTGTTGTTTGGGTATGCGTCACCCTCTCAAAAAGCACCCAGCACGCCGCAGAGTAACGGACAGCTAGTTGTTTTTTGTGCGACTGCAGATCCGAGGCTCTGGCTTTTTTTTTTTTTTGGTCCGGAAACAAGCCTCGCAGTCAGGTGGTGGCTTTATTTTTGTTTGCACACTTACAGCGAGTGGGACTAAAAGCATCGCTAGGCCACGAAAAAATACTGTGAGTTTGAGATTCTCGCAGAGATTTCGCTGCCATGAAGACCCTCCTGAGAGTCTCAGTTATGTTCTGCTGGAAGCTTTCTCTGCTCGTTTTTAAGAGCCTTAGCTGGAGCTGTCTGGTCCATCTGAGGCTGGATGATTGGCCTTATAGGTTTTCCAGAATGGGGTTATCATTGCAGAGGACTGTGCTGCTTTGCTGACTCTGGCACTGATACCTCCCATAGAGATTTCATCTTTTGTTATGCTGCAGCTGAGATGTGTTAACCCCTTAGCCCCTTCAAGATATTTAGGTAATAGCACATTACTTGAACGCCTCCATATCACCACATGGACATATATATCCGCTGTGGATAAAATATGAACATAAGGATTAAATCAAAAGTAGTGCGTTTGTGTTATAAGTTATTTTGACCTCTCCCTTTCCCTCGGAATGGGGTTTTGATTTTCAGACCCTCTGCCGCTTTTGCACAGTTTATATATGTATATATAAAAAAAAAGAGAAAAAGTGCTGACAGCAATAGAATAAGAGCGTGTTTGGCAGGCACGCCCTTGTAGGTTTCTGTGTCACTCAACTCTAATAAATTTTTAATCGTTTCCTCACTGTGGTATAGAGCTCAACATGGCTCCGCTCAGTCACACGCTATTTAGGCGGCTCGTACTTATAATATGAGGAAATAGAGAGTGTGAGCTCGGTAATTTCACAAGTATTTTCTTCTCCACCACACAATTAAGTGGAGATATAATCAATCATAAAAAATATTCTTACTTAGAGTGCTTCCTTCCCAGGCAGACACCACAGGGCTAATCTGGTGCAACCAGAGGCCATTTATATAGCAAAACCACATTGGTGGCAGTGTAATTTGAGGCTTATTATGAGGTTTACTTTGGATTTTATCAAACATTATCATGATAATGGTATAAGATATAATTCCATTGCCGGGTAACATTGATTGCACTTGACAAAATTGAAATGAAAGCATCAAAGACACCTTCAAAGGCGGCGACGGTGAAAGAATCCAACCCGGAGATTCACACAGAGAGCCTCTTGACATACTTCGGCCTGTTTATTCACTCGCATTTTGCGTCAGAGAGTCTCAGGCTTTCAGAAAGAGGAGTGAAATAAAGCCCGGGCCCTTGATTGAGAGGCTGGAAATGAAGGACTCTGCTCTTGCTTTAGTGGTTCCGTCCACTGCAGTGATTCAGGGGATAAAAATGTGGCCTGTGTCTCTTTAAGAGCGCTGGCCTGTCTGCAGAATGCATCAGTCCTGTGGAGCAGACACAGGCCAGCAGGAGGAGGAGGGGGGAGGGGGGCAAAGGGAGGAGCGTGGGGCCGCGCGGAGGGAGGAACGACGACAGGAGGGAACAGCCGCAGTCTGGGCTTCCAGCCTCCTGGCTAGACTGCTGAAAGTTATTATTGAGTTCCTGTGTAGGGCCTCCCCTCCCTGCGGCATACTCCTCTGTGCTCACTACGAGGTAGACGGGGAGTATGGGAGAGGCAAAGAGAAAAGTTGGCAGCCTCCCATGCCCCTTTGCAATGACCTTATATGCAACAAATACAGGATAATTTTGTTTGATTGCGTGTTTTCGCAAGGGTGAAGCCTGTGAAAAGGCCGAGAGGCAACCGCACGCTGCTAAACAGCGTTACAGCTGCTCGGCAGCAGCTGAAACCGAGGCCCAGCTCGCTGTTGTCTTAAGTTACAGTTTAGCAGACATGTCCTGTTTTCTTAGGAATGGTCTTAACTAGTCAGGACAAGAAGGATGGCGGTTCACCAATGAGAAAGCGGCAGACTAAATCCTCTCCTGGCGTGCTAAGTGATGAGTATGATTCAAGGACAGGTGGTGGGAGTACGACAACTCCTTTCGGTCTCCTTCAAACAACTTTGACTTGAGATTTAGAAACGGTGACTGAACCGTCCTCCGACTCGGTGTGTAAGTAGCGTCTTGGAGGTCATCTTGTCCGACCTGCGGGTCTCAGAGATTTGCTGGGAAAGGCCGTGGAGATTACATAGTTACACACATCATGCCCTCCTCTCAGGCCTGTGCCTGCCTGCACCACTAATCCCTGGCCTGCCTTCCCCGTTAGCAGCTACGTCGGTGCCACAAAGCGCCTGCGTCCTTTCCGGCTCAGCCCACCAAGAGAGAGAGAGACAGACTTTTATGTAACGCTCTGTCCGGTGTGTTTGTTCTGAACCTGCTGTTGCTTGAAGCGGGGCTCCCGCAGGTTAACAGTACCCAGCTGCTCGCCCGTCCTACTGTACAACGTCATGGCTCTGGCTCGCGAAAAAAAAAAAAAAAAGCCTGAACCCATGCAGCACCTGAGGCTCGGAGGAGCCAGCGAGGCCGTTTCCCCCCCCCTGCACATATCTTCTGCAGGATGTCACACAGGCTATGTGCCCTGATTAATCCCAGCATGTGTCTTCATTCATGGCCAGCGCTATCGTTGGGCCTCCGTTTTAAAGCCGTCTCGGGCAGGGTTTTGCAGGAAAGCTGGGCGAAAAGGGGGGAAAACCCTGGCGCTGGAATGGGTATTTTGTGGAGTTCTGTTTGTTGAGTCAGAGCTTAGTTGGGCTTTGCTGTTATGCGGTTGCCATGGAGAAAAACACAGGCTCTTGTGCAATAAAAATCATCCAGGAAAAGACATTTCCAATAATTTTTCAGAGTCAAGAAACAGACGGCAAATTGCAGAATTCATGAGGTGCTGCGGTCCACCACCCGCCCCTCTCAGCCCTCCATTTTAGAGCGCTTGTATTCATTTTATGGAGGCTGCAAAGCTCGAGCCCTCTCACCTATTTACTTCTGCAAGCAGATATGTTTTCCTATGAACGGAGGAGGGAAACAGAACCAGTGTTTAAGGATGGAATGTGTGTTCTTAAGAACGGATGTTGTGGGTGTTTTATCCCCTATTTCCCTTACAGACAATTCCTTGAACAAGTGGAAACAAGTGAAATGCTATTTGATCTCTGTCAAATATTACTGTACACACACACACACACACACACACACACACTCACACACACACTGTGTGAGGCTGTCCTGCATTTGACTCGGCGAGGAGAACATTTTTCAGAGGTAATAACTCCTGGTGTAGTTTTGAAAATGTCTTGGCAGTTAGTTGGTTGAACACTTAAAAAAAAACCTTCTTTCCCCCTCAAGCTGTAATTGTCCTCAGTGACGTCAAGGCTCCCTGTTGTGCTTCAGTATAACTCTTTTTTTCCTACAGTTTCCTGTCTATCTGAATGGACCCATTAGTCCTTTTTTTTTCAACGAACAGCGCAGCTCTCCGATTGTGCTTTCTAGCATTAGCGAGACAGCTCTTGTGAAGTGGTGCAGTATAAAGGCCACCATCCTTTCAGGCTTTTAAGTTAAATTTGAAGTTCAAAGCTAATGAAAGAAAAAAGTGGTTTGAAAGCTGAGGTGTCCGTAGCATTAACTTCAATGGTATTTCATTGTTTGAGCGGTCTTAGAAACAGTGGCGGAGTATTAGGATTTCTAACTGACCGGCACTTTCAACAGAACGACTAGAATGGTATCTATAAATTTCAGAAGGATTTATTACCTCGGTTCAACCAATTAGCTCCCGAGCATTTCTCAGGACGTACAACCGCGGCGGTGAAATGGGACATGGGACCCTGAGTGAGCAGTGACCCTAACTTCACCTCGCCCTCTCACAGCTTTTATGACCTCCTGCCCTAAAACCCCCTCTGCCCCCGTCCCGTCCCCTCACACCTCTTAACCTCTGGTATTCATCCCATTTTCATCTTTCCAAATAAACCTGCCACCTGCCCTCCTCTCCGCCCCGGCTCCTCTGGGGGGGGGAGGCGTAGGCTCGTGGCTCGGGCTAAATTAGCTGTGTTACCGTGATCGCGGTTATTGTTGCTCAAATTCAATTATCTAAAGCTCTAGCTCTGCTGCAAGTGTGTCAGATTTAGTCTTCGGTGAAACAATTGGAAAGAATGTCCGCTGTTGTTTTTAGTCATCGATGAATTGTTCGAGCACGTTTTTCCGGTTTTCTTTTCTCCGTCACATCTGATAGTAAACTGGTTTTATGTCTAAAATAAAATAAATAAATCAAGAGTTAACCATCACAAGATTACCCGCTGACATATAGGGCATAGAGTTCTTGGGTGACCTTAGGGACAAAGGTGGTCCGTTTTATCTCCGGTACGCCATCGTTAACACGGAGATCTGATTGTCCATCTGGCCCCGTCAAATCCCTCAGACACTGGAGGTCTAGATGGCTGTGCCTCCCCCTCTTGTCAGTCTCCCCGTCCTGACTCCCTCCCCGGCCCGCGAGGGAGGTGCCGGGGAGTCGTGCGGTACCAGGTACTGTGAGTGATATAATGGTCTGTGTATTTGGAGCTGTAACTGTTTGGGTTGCGGAGAGGTTATCCAGTGACATTTTAATCGTCTTTCCGCCTTCTTTGCCGTGGCATTAGTATTAATCTACGGGGATTAAAACCCAGCCAGTCAGACAGTGGACTTGCTGTCTCGTATAGAGCAGAGGGAGTGTGTTAACGGCGAGAACGGCGGCACGCACTCCCCATGCGCTTATCAGCGAGGAACCCAAGGTTTCCAGTTTGGGGACCTCCGATGAGAGGTTTGTTAACACGCAGGGCAGAGAAACCACCAACCTTCACTCGTCTTTTTCTCATTACTCTGCCATCGCTATCAGAATCCAATATTCCTCTTTTGTTGGTTGTGCACATAAAGGTCAGTTTACTCATCCGTGAGAGCACTGTTTCAAGACTCAATCCACCCAAAATAGCCATTTCTTTATGATCATTAATTGGTCTTACTGTAAAAATCTCTCTCACATCCCAATAATGATTATACAAACTAATCATATCACATCTCCGGAATATCCCCAGAATCTCATTTTATTTTTAGAAATCAATTCCTTGTTGCTGTTAGGTCTCACATAAACTGGCGCTGAGCCGAAGCTGTCTTGTTTATTTACAGATAAGAGATACGAAGATAATTCATCCTTACTTGGGTTTTTCATTCAACTTGTGATGGTAGGATATCTCAAAAGCATTTTATGTGAATTGTGGTTACGTCCCAAATTTAAAGCTTGGAGTAAAAGGTAAGTTATATATCGTTTAATCACACAGAGAAGCCTCGTCTGCACAGAGTCAGATGAGTGTCGGTGTAATGCCGGGGGATTAAGCTTGCATGGCAACGATGGCGTTGGGACGGCTGTGCGACACGGATCAAGTTCTGTTGAGGCACGCACACATGCGTGAACGTCGGGATGCGGCCGCAGAAATGCAACGCCGCCGCTGTCGTACTCAAATTATAGGAAATTCATTTGCGATTTTGTGAAAACAGCAGGAATGCATTGAGAACGTCTCTATTTTGGGTATGGGAAGGATTCTTGCACACGTCTACCTGGAGACAGGTTTAGTCGCCCTGACAAAGACGTTCTCACAGCTTCACCTTAATTCAATTCAAGAGCACGGAGACAATGTGAATCACCGCTGTGTATTCCAGCGGTGCTGTAAAACCACCCGGTCAGAGCTCTTTAATCAATGGATAACATTGAGCAGAGGAGGCAAAGAGAAAAAAGTGAATACGTAATATTAATGACTAAATATTTCATTTGTTTGGCTCCAAGCCTGAAACAAAAAAAAACATTCCTTAACAGTGAGAGGTTTTCGACCCACAATCCATCAAATACCAAACTTATAATTGGCTTTTGAATCTAATTTCCTCGTGAATTTCACAGAAATACCTTTCTTCTTTTATTCATGATGTTCCGGAAAGTTTCCTGAACACTTTTTTTTCGAGGAGGAATTCATTCGAACCCTCAGGAGCACTAAATTAAATTCCATAAACGTAGGTCAGCTCAGTCTGTCTTTGCTCTTTCTCTCTCTCTCTTTCTCATTCTTTCTCGTTAACCTTCATCCCCTCCGGCCTCCTGCTTAGCACTGCAGCTGCTCCTACATTATAAGTGTGCTAAATGGGAATAGAAGCATAAAGGCATTGTGTGTGTGTGTGCCTGTACTGGTTCGCAGACACAGCCGAGCGTTTTCCCCTCAGATCATATGGTCTGATGTTTAATTCCCTTCTTCCAAACAGTCGGCCCGGAGCAGGAGGGCTCAGACAACTATCTGCTGAATTTGGCGCTATGTGCGTCTAAAAATACACCACTTAGAGAGCACGTTTCATTTCCTAAGATAACTTTGCCTCACGACCATACCAAACACGCTAACGCCGGTGCTGCATTATCTTCAGCGATATCCGTTTCGTGTATTTCAGTCTCGGGTTTCCATGTCGTTTTAAAATGACCTGCGCGTGATTCACGCTGAAGCGACGCAAGCGTCCACACGTGTCAAAGTGACGCGACGCCATGGGACGCGGCCCTATTTTTCCGCGGCGGCGTGGCAGGGTTTTCGCCCGTCCATCATTTTCTTTCATTACTATGCAGACGCTGATGGGTGGGGTAAAATGGAGACATTTGATGAGCTTTAGGAATGTTTGGTTGCGGAAAGTATAAGTATATATAATGTCGACATGCAAGAGAAGGCAGGCAGGCCTGCCATGTTTGGACCTGGCAGCACGGTATTCATCTCCCGCCTTTTTCTCACTGATTAGCTTCTCTGGAAATTCAGTGAATCAGAAACAGGTTTTTTGTTTATGACAAAGCAAATACAAATGACACATCAAAGGAGTGCGGCGAGTTAAGAGACTCGCATTTGGAGGTGGATCATTGCACTGAAAGAAGTTAATTAAAGACAAATAGTGCATATATATACACACATATACATATAATTATTCATCTTATTTATTCTCCGTTTCAGCGCATTAAGGTTCTCTATGCGACATAAATGGCCTCATTTATATAGCGCTTTTTTCCAAAGCGCTTTACAGTAATGACTGACATTCACCCATTCACACACCCATTCACACACCGACGGCGGCGTCAACCACGCAGGGCGACAGCCAGCTCGACAGGAGCAATTAGGGTGAGGTGTCTTGCTCAGGGACACCAGGCACTCAGCTAGGAGGAGCCGGGGATCGAACCGGGAATCATGCGGTTGCCAGCCAACCCGCTCTTCCTCCTGAGCTAAACCTCCCCCGCTACATTCATAATGTATGAAATATATGAAATTCAATGCACTTAATCGGCTACATCTACACGACTACAGAGTGAAATACTGACGTTTTTACTTTCCTACATTTATTAGCATCCTCTAGTTACAAATACTAAGATTTTATACACAACAGGATGGGCCAAATGTGTTGTATTTGTACAAATCAAATATCTGTGTAAATAAAATTGTTAATATTAGCTCCACCTTAACCAAATTTAGATGCAAATATTAATGTAGTAATAACTTTGAGAACTTCTCCTTGTGTGATAATTGAAGTTGGCTGTTTTGCTACGCTTTTCTTCCAGGTCTGCTTAAAGGACTTCATTATAAACAAAAATGACCTTATTTCTGCAGTGTTATAGTGGAGTCAAGCCGGTTTTAGCTCAAAATCACACATTTTCTGAACAAGACGTGACCCTATAGTCTTAGAGCGACAGGATTCGCTTATGGAAAAAAAGTTAAAAAGTAAAGGTAGAGCAACAGAGAAGGCTCCCCTCTACCTGGACAACAAGCTTGCCGATGTATATAAAGAGTCGAGGAACGACAAACATTTACTAACTGGTTCCACCGAGGTCAGTTCATGAAAGCTTGACAAATGCAGAATACTTGTTGGACACTTCTGCCTTCAGGCTGTATTTGTCAAGCTGTGCGGATTGGAGGAGCTATTTTCCACCTTTAGGAGCAGTAGCTCGTCCTGCGTCCACCTCAGACCTCATCAAGTCCCAATCCCAAAGACAATTAGGGCAATCCAATAAGCTTTACTGTAATGCCGACCTTATGGCGAGCCTCCCGGCACTCTTTGTGTGTCCGTACTGTCATGACTGGCTTCAGCTACATAAACAAAGAAGCGGGCACGGCGGAGACAGCATGAATTGATAAATTAAGCCAAGATTTAATGAGGGGGAAATGGGAGCTTGAGTCGTATCTGTGTGAAGTCGGGATGAAGTTTCAGGGATATTCTGGGCAGACACCAATAATTTCTCCCCAGCTGTTTGAAAGCGCCCGCAGGGCTTTATATAAATCAAGAAGACTGTCGTACAATTTATGCAGCGAGAGTTGAACAGAGGGCTCCGGGCATCTCTGGGAAACATCCACACCAAACTACAGGGATCAGATTACCAAAACTAGTATTCTCTCACTTCCAACTAAGGCTGCTAACTGAACGAGCCGTGCCAGTTGGTGTGCCCTTGAGTGAGACAGCGCCCCGCTAAGCACATGTCGATCTGGGGATTACATTCAGGGGTTTAGGAGGGGAAAAGAGGCCGTAATCTGAAACTGTTGTGTCTTGTTGCTGTGCACTTTTCTTAATGCCATGCTATCATGCACCGTGCGTTGGTATTGTATGACTGCTGCCCGAGGAAGTTCAGCTGGGGGAACTATTTTAGTCTCACCCGATAGAGCGCTGCTCCATGTTTTAATTCTCTAGAATTCAGAGGGGGCTGTATGCTAAATATGAAGCTACATCTATATATATATTACTAGTTAAACTACATACATGGTAAATGCCAGCTGTGCTCTGGTCCCAGGTTTCCCACATCAGGGTTCAATAAACAGATATTGTTGATTAGCTCCATGTTCAAGTGAAGTAACAGTTCAATCCCCATCACGGTCCAGTTAGCACAATATTGGCAAATGACTCTTCAAGCAGGTCAAACGCTAGACACTGATATGTTTGTGATGTGTTGTGCAACGTGTTCCGCGCTGATTATCCGCCATGCCAGCATGAAAATAGCTGTGGCTTATCTCAGTATTACCATTCTATTATATGGGCCCTAATTAAAAAATAAAGCATGTCTACTCTTGCCCGGGCCGCTATTAGAACCTGTTTAGCCTACAGGTTTGCTTTGAAACGCTCCCTCATTACAGCGCCTCAAAGAAATATCATACAATAGCGAGTTGAAAAGGGCAATGCTTCAATGGAGCCTTAAAGGAGAGGCTGTACTTGGCCTTCAAGTATACATTCCTTCAGCTCAGTGCTTCCTCTGTGGTCCCGCTCCCCCTGGCCCACCCCCCTCCCACTCAAGACTCAGTTCCCACAGGGGACTCGGCCAAAGCAAACTCCTCAGAGGAAGTCTCCCTCTCTCACCAGCGAGAGAGAGGGAGAGAGCGAGGGAGAGAGGATGTCCTATCATCTGGGACCTGCTAGGCAGTAGGATGTGCGAGGAGGGTGTTATGACTCCGTGGCCATGCTATGTCTATGTTGTGGTGGTGAGTTAAGCCCGTGCGGCTGCTCTCCTGTGAGGTCAGTGTCAGATATAGCCAGCAGGTCCCTTGTGGTGTCTGGGAGTGTCTGTTTTCTGACTCTATTATGTCTAGCGCTCCTAGCCTTCCTGGAGCTGCAAACCTCAGGGTAGAAATAGTCCCAGACAGGCAGACATCCTTTTGTCGGGAAAACAACAGTCACGCCAGTAATTACAGAGTCTGATTACACCAGGGCAGCAGTTCTTAGAAAACCACCGGCCTTGAGTCAGGCAGGTGAGTGGTCGAGTCACCATTGCTGAGCAGGATGCCGGCAGCAGGAGGTCTGGGTCAACAGACTTAATCCACAGGAGCTAAACCAAACAGCACTCTGTGTGTGTGTGTGTGTGTGTGTGTGTGTGTGTGTGTGTGTGTGTGTGTGTGTGTGTGTTTGTGTGTGTCTGTGTGTGTTTGTGTGGTTACTGGTTAGACAGGTTAGAGACATTTGTGAGTCAGGGAGACGTGAGGGGAGTGTCCAGTAGAACATGTGCATCTCACAAAGTAAAAACCAGAATCAAGTAACAGTAGAAGCTAAACAGACACAACAAGGCGGTGTAATTAACTCCGCCTATGAAGCATTAATAAGCATCATATAAACATGTAATGAATAGTTTAAAAATCACACACCTGTTGTGATTACGTGTTTTACTGAATATTATTACATTTATAAACTATATTGTCAATCATTGTTTGATTAGATTAGATAGATTTTATATAGAACATGTAATAAATAAGAGAACAAAACAAGAATAACCCATAAAATGAAGAGAATATGTAGCAACATTTCAATTAACTAAATAAATGAATGTCATTGAATAAATAATATGTTATTAAATCAGCCTCCGCTGACGGGTGAGCCAGTTAAAGTTGTTGACACATTAATGAACACTTATGTCTGCTTACAAATGATAGTGTGCTATAAACCATTTATTTAATCCAAATAAGATGCTGTACATACAGTTGTTATACATTAGTTCACTGTGAAATATGGCTGTTGTGTATTTGTACTTTTAGGAATTGCATTTATTAATTTCCCTTGTCATTTAAATTTTGTATTTATTGTTTAGAAAAGAGTGAAAATCTAAATTCCACAACGCTAAAGGCAATGTCTTGTTTTATCAGCTCAGTCGTCCAAAACCAAAAACATTCCATTTAAATGTTATAATAACAACAAAAAATACATATTATTCTTAACTAATTACAACCGAGAATATCTATTCATTTTGCTTGATAAATAATCTAAATGATTATTAAAACGCTCGTAGATTTGCAGACATTCTGCCAACTTATCGGCTCATCTTGTTGTGGCGGAAAAGCCAACTTTGTTATCTGTAGTTCAGGTCGGCTGTACAGTGTCAGACCTGACTCACACCTCCACCCTTGAGCACAGTGTACCAGACACACACACACGCACACACATCACACACCCTCCCATACATACACACATATGCAGGTCCACACCTGCACCCACCTCCCCACGCATCCCGACTCACAGCTGCACACACACACACACACACACACACGCAGCGGCTGGTTTCGTGTAGAAAAGCTGTGAGACGTGATTCATTACCGGCCCGGCTTCTCGCCTAATGCTAAATGAGGTTTGTCATTAATTTCCATCTTGAGGTGATTACAGCGGCGGAGTGATTAAGGCTTCGCGACTACACGCAACCCGGCAGGAGTGCCTTCCTTCCATTGAGGATTTTTGAATGTAGACGGAGTAATCATTTGTCTTGAATCGCACACGCAGACGAGGAGATGGGAGTGTTTGCCATTCCTCCAGGCAGAATGTCATAGTAGTGAGTAAGAGAGTAGCAGGCAGGTCTGTGCTGGCTTCTGCGCCTGCCTAGGTAAACATATCCTCCGTCTGACGAGTGCAGACCTGAGGGCTGAGGAGGTTAGCTATCTCTACACATGGCCCTTCAGCTTAGCCCCCACACACACACACACACATTCATACAACACATACAATCCGAGGCTCTGGAGAGCCTGTATGTTTTAACAGGGCCGTTTCCCTCCCGAAGGTTTTCAAAGTGCAGAATCCCTCAAACATTTCCTGCCTCCGTAGCCCTCCCTGAACTCTCCTTCCCTCTCCCTCTCTCCCTCTCTGAACACTTCCACTCGATCGTCCGTCAGGTCTTGAGTGCAGTTACTTTAATCCGTCTCCCTCTCAGTCTCCCTCTGTTTCTATATTGCAATATTTCTGCGGTCGGAGCAGTCGATCTGCTCCACCTGATGGCGCCTCTTCTGCCTGGCAGGGAGCAATGTAGCCCCGCTGGCTGCCAGCCAGACCAGCTTGAGTGTCTGCTCAGCTCAAAGCCCTGCACACGCACACACAAAACACACACACACACACACACACACACATGCAGACATGCCGAGCTCAGAGACTGAACGCTTACACAGACACATCTTCTGTCCCCATTGTCTCTCTGCGACTTCCTTTCTGTAATTCCGCTGTCGGGCTAGAAGTCATGTTCTGACAAATCCACCATTTCCAGTTTCACAGTAGCGTTTTTAGAAAGCTGTGGGCTCTTGAAATATCCACTGTTCCCCCCCCCGGTGATCTAAAATCTGCACTCTTATCGGCGTAACGATCGCGATGATTAACCGTCTATCCTCTCTCCTCCCCACAGTCTCCCAGCCCCGTCCCAGCCAAGAGGTCAAAATTGGACAAACTGCAATCCCCATCAGCTGACAAAGAAAGGAAACCCGACTGGCTACAATCGTTGTCCAAGTCTGCACACAAGGTTTGTTGTGTTCGCATGTCACTAGTGTGAAACCGGATTTGCCGTTAAGCTCAAAGGTCAAAAGGGAGACGTATAAGCCGGTTTTCCTTTTGAATCATTACATTATAACCTACCAATAACCTCCCTGACTTCGGCCTCGTTAGACGAGGAGGGGGTTTGAGTGGCTGATTTCATGTTCTAATGGCTTTTTTTCCTTCTGTGAGTTTATGGTAAGTTTGGGGTTTTGTTTGTTGTTTCAGGATCTGAAACAAGTCCAGCTGAAACAGAGGCCCTCTGCTTTCCGCCCCTGGTCTCCCAAAGCAGAGAAAGAAAAAGAGAAACCAGCTTCTCAGAATGAGGCGGAGAGGTGAGTCATCTGACGAGAGATGTCTTAAGTTTCAGTTTTAAAGGGACAATACGTTTTAAATTTAGCTCAAAACCAACGGAAAGTCTCAAATGGACCTATTGACTTAGCATATAATCTGCCTCCTCAGGTCCTACTCAAAGTGTCACGAGACCCTGGAGGCCCCCCTGGCCCCTCCGGTCCATCCTAGGGACAGTCATGCTCCTGGCAGGGGGCCTGCAGCCATGTCTCGGCCGTTGCAGGAGCTGCATAATGGAGACACACAACCTGCAGCGAAACTGCCCCCCTCCAGTACGTCCAAACAGCCCGAAGACATGGACACAGACGGAGAGATCGATGTGGACGACTGTGATGACCGTGAGTAACGCTCGCCTCCTAC
Source organism: Chelidonichthys spinosus (assembly GCA_029853015.1). Taxonomy (NCBI): domain Eukaryota; kingdom Metazoa; phylum Chordata; class Actinopteri; order Perciformes; family Triglidae; genus Chelidonichthys; species Chelidonichthys spinosus. The sequence continues at coordinate 7,139,854 of CM056822.1, read as the reverse complement.
AGTTCCTGATAATCCAGAGAAGCAGGAAAACCTGAAACACTACACAAGAGTCCGTTGATATAAGACACATATTTTACAGCAACTTGTGTTACACAGTAAGCCCCTGTGGGACATGAGCCACAGCAGAGCTGGGTCAGGGTGATTCCTGTACAACTGCGCCACCTGGTGTTCATTGGAAGACATGCAAGAAAAATACAATTGACTCTTTGTTGTAGGGAGAAGTTTTAGTTTTAGTTTCGTGTTGTTTAAAACACACCATATAGCTAACAGCATGATAAATAGTTGACAAGTTATGCAACATATTTAGTTATTTTCTCCTGCAGCACAAACAGCTTTACAGTCATAGTTACCGCCAAACTCTACCTACCAACTCTTCGTGATGCGATCGCTGTCTTGACGAATGTCAAAACGCTCTCTCCCTCAGGTCCGATGCCGACTTCCTCCTTGGCTCCTCCCCCGTCGGACTGCACCGCCGCTCCTCAGACCCTGACCCAACAGAGTGTGGCCCGAGCTCAGGAGGGACCCGGCTGGCTGTCGGGGACCGTGTGCCCGGAGATGGACACCCTGAGGCAGATGCTGCACGGGGGCGCGGACACCAAAGACGCCCGGGAAAAGGTCCTGCAGGAGATCGTCAAGATGAGAGTGAAGCAGGAAGAGAAGCTGGCGGCGGCCATGCAGGCCAAACGCAGCCTTCAGCAGGTAACGCATCCCGTTCCTGTAAAACACATACGGATAGGAGTGATAGACATCTCTGAATATGTGTTCAAACATTGGATGATTCTGATCGCTTTGTCTTACAGGAATTGGAGTTTGTGAGGGTGGCAAAGAAAGGCCGTCTTCGCGAGGCCATCGAAGCCAAGCGCAACCTGAGAAAGGAGATCGAGCGCCTTCGCGTGGATTGGGAGAGGAAGATGAGGGACGCAGAGGAGTCATGTGGGCGGCTGAAGAGAGAGTTGGAGAGGGAGAGGCAGCTGCGAGTCTGCGACAAAGGCTGCGAGGCTGAACGTCTCCGGGTCAAATACTCCACTCAGGTAAGATGCCCCATAATCACAAGTATATACTCTGTTTAATTGTGATTTCCTCCATCCTGTCCCTCCTTTGTGTTTAATCAACGCTGACTTCTGTCTTCCTGCAGATCGAGGAGTTGCATCTGCAGCTACAGCAGGCAGAAGCCGACCGCGAGCAGCTGAGACAGGAGCTGCAGCAGGAGAGAGAAGCTCGGCAGAGCCTGGAGAGCGTCGTTAAAGACCTGCAAACCCAGCTGGCCCTGCAGGCCGACAGAAACCCCGCCGGAGAACGCATGGACGTAAACACGGACGCACACAGACAGACCACACAGCACACCAACGGATCCTAAAGTTGCACATTCAGAACCGGAGAAAAGAGACTCGATAAAAAGAGAGAAAAAAAAGGAGCATGGTTAAGGACTTTGTTGCACCTCCTGTTAGGGAAAAAGAAAACTCAGCAAAAATGCAACGTCAGTTTTTTTTAAGGTGGGAAAAAATCTGTCATATATAATATGATACAATATAAATCAATATTATTATGACAATATATGAATTTTACGAAAATGAACTGGAAAGTAGCATGATGTCTGAGCATGTCGTAGAGCGTGAAATTAAGGAAGACTTCTTCGGTGACGACCACAACTCTCCAGTGACGTCAGAGTGACACCTGACGCTGTCCAAGGATTTTATTTTGGTATAAGCTATTCTAAGATGTGCAAATATAGCCACATAACACTACTTGAATATGAAGGGAAGAAACATGTCGAGTGGATGACGAAAAACTCTCGGTGCCACAAAAATATTGGTACACTCAACGGTGTCATTACAGACCACTGGAAACAAGAGACACCAGTTTACCACTATTTACTTTTAATATCGGCTTGCTTTTTATAACTGTGTAGAGGATGTACTTTTTAAGAAATATTGCTTACGCAGCACTGTTATTCCACAGGCAAGAAAGAAAAAAAAACACAAAAACATCCATATACAAAACATGTACGCATGTATACCAGCTTGTCTACCTTTTTGTATTTTATAAACCTGAAGTATTGGAGGTTACGTGGGCTGCGTTCAGGTCCACCACTGTTTTAATGCTTAGACATTTTATGGAAGTGTTACTTTTTAATAATTATGATGCAACTTTATTTGTTGTTTGAACATTGTTTTTCCAGAAATGTTTTCGCAAAAACCAAACCATGTGATAGATTTACGAATATTCTTGGCCACGTTAGTGCAGATAATTCTACAAACGCCCTCCTAAAATAGAAAAAAATAACTTCAATAGCGGTCTGTTTTTGTTGAAAATGCGGTACTTCTGATTTTCTATTGAGTATTGTAAAATAATTTATATTCTATAATAATTTGCTGCCTATCAACAGAAAGCATTCATTTTTAGTCACTGGTTTTAGGGCTCTTAAATCAACAAATGCTGTTTATATGAACAACATTTCTACATATATACAAAATATGGATATATATTTTTTTACTTTGAAAAAAAAAAAGGAATTGCACTTTTTAAAGAAAAGAACCTTGCATTGTGCATTGTACTCCCTGTTACATTTTTCAAAACACGAGTTAACATGAACTTTGAGTTTAAACACACTTTCCTTCAGTACCCTCTGATGTAAATACAATGATATTGTAAATAAGATATTTGTCGGTATGTTTGCTTGCTCCAGACTTAAATTGATTATGAATATTATTCTTTGCTCTTACTTGAAACCAAAAAGAGACTATATTTGGAATTTGCAAAGCTGCAATTTTGTCGTGGTATCCCTGAGTATAATTGCAATCACAGGGCATTTAGTAGAATGGATGGACCCGTTTGAATGAAATGGAACAGTCGACGTTCATCAAACCGTAACATCTTCTGGGTTCGACACGCCAAGAGAATATTATGCTTTGTCCATTGATTTTTTTTTTTTTTTGAGAAGATTTATTATTTGATGAATTATAGAGTATATATTACACCGCAGACCAAAAACTGAAAAAGCGATTTGAAATCTCCTGCACCTCCAGCTCCCCTTCGTCAGATAGACTAGAAGTGACACCTTCTATTGGTTTCATCCTCTCGTATATTTTAGACAAGAAACACTTTTATGTCTTATCATTACTTATGATACCCTCGCTCAGTATTTGTTGGGTACAGTGTAATAACAATATCCATTTTGTTAGCTGATGCTGTTGTAGTTTTGGTTTGGAAGTGGGGTTTCACTTGCCTCTTGTTTAAATGTTTTCTTTTCCTTCGGAAAACTTGTATAATACCCATTAAAATTTAAATCAATCCTACAGTGTTTGGAGAGGTGTTTCTTTGATTGTTACCACCATTGACACAGTGTTCGTGCATGTTTATGTGTGTTCATTCATCTTTATACTTCTACTTCAACAACCAGATGGACGCCATGAAATGAGTTACAGACATTCATGGTTCACAGACATTACACCCTTATAACTTTGGTTCTTTTCTTCTAGCGCCACCATGAGTTCAAAATTCAAATTTGGCCCAAAATTTGGTTTATGACCAAATACCTGCAAAACGAATCACACTCTTATCATCAGCTCTCCTTTGTGTTTAGTGTTAATTAGCAACTATTAGCATGCTAAACTGAGATGGTGAACGCCTGCAAAGCATTAGCATGCTAGCATTTTCATTGGGAGCATGTTAGCATGTTGATGTTAGCAGTTAGCTCAAAATCCCGCACATGGTCGCTGTGTGTAGACAAAAAATGTCTTACTTTTTGGGTACCATTGTGATTAAAAATCCAAAAACGTATAATTAGGTGAGAAACTGTTTTTATATAAATTGTAATTTGAAAAAAGACAAAAAAATCCTACTGAATAAAGGATTTGATGCAAGTAAATTTACTCCAACACAACCGCAGGCGGTACTTACTGTATATATCATTAATTATGGCTCAGTTTCATTCCAGTGTGTCAGGCTGTGACAGTGAGCCTGTATGCACAGTAACACGATATCTTCAATGGAAGAAAAGAAAAAAAGGCATTGTATAAACAAGCTAGCTGTGACATCATCAGACAAATCGACCATCCAATCACACGGCTACCTGTTTCCTGATGAACGGCCTCCACACAGGTGTTGTTGTCGCTCATGGCTGATTGCATCTCTGCTCATGCAGGTTGGAATGAGACGGAGTCATGCAGGGAGTTACGTCGTATCACCAGAGTGATACAAACTGTTGATGAAGGTGTAAATCGTCCAACCTTGGCAGGTGCAACAAAAGGTACAAAAATAAATGAAATCGCCTGCAATATCTTACCACGGGTACGTGAGGCCTTGAAAGTAAAATCAAAAACATGATATCACAATTAAGTAACTCCGCTCCAAAACATCAGTGGATCCCGGTATATTGTATATAATGTACATATATACATACTTATACATGTATTGTACATCACACAGTTGCCTCTAGGGGGAAATCACTGCACAACACTGAGGGCCAAACTGACCACAATCTTAAATCATCTCACCTTCTAAAGCAGTCTATTAAATCTATTAGAATGTCTATCTTCTTTAACGATTGGGACTGCCATGACGGTCCTTAAATGAATATTAACACACTTCCTGTCCCACTCTCTTTCTTCAGAGGCTTACTGGTTGCGTGAAAATCCCTCCATGAAAGCAAGGCTGAAGCCTCGCTCCAGGATTACAGCTTGAGGAAGATTTAGTGACAGACACATGTTGCACACTCTTCCTCCGTGAGCCTTCCCTGCCGGCAAAAAGAAAAGAACTTATGGCAGCTACGCTGGATCGCTGGACACGAGCTGAAGAGGAGTGAAGTTTCAGGATGGGAATATCGTTCCCTGATCCCCTTTGGGAAGACTTTAAATGGACTGAAGAGGATATGCTGCGTGAGAGAGGCTGTAAGGAAGTCTTGCTGAAGAGCCCGGCGGAGTGAGGTGGGTTTTAATGTGGTGTGGATGGGACAGGAGAGTTGGACTCAAATGCACAGCTCAGGGATGAACAGCACCCCGGCGATGGCACCTCTGTCTCCAGGGCTGAGTGGCACCCCGCCACGCTCCCCCCTGTCACCCAAGAAGACCACCTTCCAGTCTTTAGGATCTCTGTCATCGGGAAGGTTCTCCCCCTCTGCTGCGAAGGGCTCCTCTCATCAGGCGAAACCGGCCTCGAGTCCCTTGAACACGTCCACCGCGTCCATTATGAGCTCTCCAAAGCTTTGGCAGAAAGCGTCCATCTCCAGACTGGCCGAGGAGTTCTTCTGGATCGGTGGCAGCGTGGTCGCGCAGCCAAAATGGAGACTGGGTCAGATTGGTAAGACTCACTAGTGATTCATTCAATAGCAAATTACTGCAGAATGTCAACACACAGCAGAAGCCTCTTCAAGGTGCTACAAACTAAAGATCGTTTCCCCACACAGATGACAGTAAAATGATATTTTAAAAACCTTTTGAAACCTTTATTTTTTCACGCAGTCTGGTCTGTAAATGTCCGACATAACAGAGCAGAGTTGCAGGGGAGCCTCTGAGTAGATAATGGGGCATATGGACAGAAGACAATCCTCCAGGATTAGCCCGAATGATGTGCCAGTATGCGTCACATGCATCTGAGCTTCAGATTACAAACAAAGGTTACCTGCTCTCCACGCACAAAGCAAAGCACACCTCTTCACCATGTTGATTGTCACAAGACAATTGTCGGATTTGTCATGCGATTTCAGTGTAAGCACTCTCTAGCACGGCATCTAACAATCACAAGAAATACTAGCAGAGAAAAGTCTGGAGACTGAATTTAAACCACTGTGAGGGAACTCGTAATTGATGGATTTATCTTGAAGGCACAGATCATTTAAGGGTTGCGTATCTTCTGCTGCTTTTCCCCCTCTTGTCATTAACATAGACAGCTACTTAAATCCCTGCGTGACGCAGCCTATAATCTCATAAACAAGTGCTTGATGGTAAACCTCTACTTGTCTGCTTCCTTCGTGGTCGTCATGAGATCTTCCTTCCAGTCACAACACATCAACTGCATTATTCCACATAATGTGGCACTTTTGACAAATCAACTGGAAAATGGACAAGCTTTGGCACCAACGTGCCACATTACACTTTGATTATAGTATTATATGACTGAATAAACAGCACACTAAAGCTCCTGATGTCGGCAGTAAATACCTGACAGTGTGGTGATTCCTATGGATTTATGACAAACTTGACTAATCGATGATGCATCTCGTTGTGCTCCCCTGTAGTGGAGAGGTGCATGTGCACCATGCAGACCGGCACTCAGATGACCAAAATGAAGGGAAGAAGAAAGGACTGGTCCGATTCTTTTACCTGGATGAGCACAAGTCCTGCATCCGATGGCGGCCCTCCAGGAAACATGACAAGGCCAAAAGTGAGCCATCACCATTCTGAATGTTTAATATTTATGTTTGCAGCATTACATTATAGGTGTTTGACTCCAATGGAGTCAGAAATATTGGTGACTTGGTTTGATTCAAATATATGTATATTTTAAGTACATTTCTGCTGTTTCTTTCAGCTCCACCAAGAAGCTTAAAGGGACAGTTCATCCCAAAATCCTAATTAAATATTTTTCTTCTTACCTGCAGTGCCATACGATCTTAATTGTTTTGGTGTGAGTCATCGAGTTTTGGAGAAATTGTTCTCTCGAATTTAATGGGACCATGTGGTGGTTTGATTTAGGGTGAACTGCCCCTTTAAGTATGTTACTAATTAGCTGAAGAGCCCATTTCTTGATTTTGTCTGTTTCAGTAACTATCGATTCCATCCATGAAGTCTGCGAGGGGAAAAAGTCAGAGATCTTCAGGCGGTACGCAGACAACCGCTTCGACCCAAACTACTGCTTCAGTATTTACTACGGGGAGCGGGTGAAGTCCCTGGACCTGGTCTCCACCAATGCAGAGGAGGCCCGCACCTGGATCACTGGGCTAAAATACCTGATGGCTGGCATCAGCGACGAGGACAGTTTGGCCCGCAGGCAGCGCACTCGAGATCAATATCCTTTGTTCAGCCTCTCATGCACATGTTTCATCACCAAATGACGAATTATGACGCATGCATTACTCCTATATTCCACCAAAGAGGGGGGTTAACAACTAATCCAATTGTAGGAGAAAGAACGAGACACGTGAACTGACCTGATGGTGATCCCTGTACAGTGTCCTCCTTAACGGCGGCCTCACGTGGTTACAGCAGACTTTCTCTGAGGCTGACAAAAACGGAGATGGCACCTTGAGCATCGGAGAGGTCCACCAGCTGCTCCACAAACTCAACGTGAATTTACCGAAGCAGAAAGTCAGGCAGATGTTTCAGGTAAGACTTACGTCCACACAGGGTTGATTGGGCTGCCACGGACTTGATTTAAGAGCAGGAGCATCAAACCTGAAGCCTGTGCTTTTGTATATTCAGTAAAGTAGTGGCACTAATATCTCCCAATGTTGCCTCAACCGTAACTATGGTAACAGCTCTGTGCAACAGCAGTGCTAGGCGCTGGATGCCATCAGACAATGACAATGCTAACATGCAAGTTTATCTGAAATCTGAAATGATCCAAGTTAATACGATTCCTCCTGAGCTGGACACGAGAGTACGTACCAAATGTCAAGGCAATCCCTCCAATAGTTATAAAGACAATTAACTCAAAACATCAAACATAAACCCTGAGGAATAGAGGAAAAGTCAGAGGATTCACTGTTCGATCATGACACAATGCGTCCATAACAAAATATTTCAAACAAAGCAAAAAAAAACTAAACTGAAAGCATCAGCATGACAGGACAGGACTATAATTAAATCTTACTGATGTTTCCCAGTGTGCAAACGGAACAGAAAGAAACCAGGCTGGAAAAGATTTTAAGAATAATAATAAAAAATGTGGTTTATTCTTGATGTTTGAGTGTGTGTGATCATCCCATCATTTTGGTCAGAGAAGAGCAAGATAAAAGGATGGGAATGGAGCCCATGGACAAATATGTATATACAGTATTTTGGCAGGAGAGTGCCACAGGAAGACCATATGGCGACCGCTGAACAGATGGCTTTAGTTGCACTGCAATATTGCTTCAGTTCAGCAGCTCGCCGTCCTCCCTCCCTGATGGCGATCGTCTCTATGAACGACCTCCATCATGTTTGACGGTGATAGAGAGATATATCCCTCAGACAGGTCAGCGGTGGTACATATTTTCTTTGCCGGGGTGGTTATCGCAAATCACACACACCGCAAGTTATTCCTCGCTCATAAAATACTTTTTTTGTCGTTATCTGCAGGACGCAGACACAGACGAGAACCAGGGCTCTCTGGGCTTTGAAGAATTCTGTTCCTTCTATAAGATGATTTCCACGCGCAGAGACCTCTACCTGATACTGATCTCCTACAGCAATCAGAAAGAAGTCCTGGATCTCCACGACCTCGCTCGCTTTCTGGAGAATGAACAGAAGGTACAAACAAAATGCAAAAAGAGTGTGTGTGAGTTGTAAGATTTTCATGAAATCAAAAACATTTTTTTACATCACTGAAGATCAGCATTTTTTTCAACAATAGTCATTCAATGTATTTATGTTCTGTAATGACCTCCCTTATTGCTGGTGGAGTCCGCCATTCCTGCATTAAGGTCAATTTGCCTTCACATGCACGAGGGATTCACAAGAAACAATTCATGCACGTAATGCTGTGTTACTGTTTGTGTTCTTATCTAATTGATATCAGCCTCACTTTTAGTTTATGAGACTTTAACAGAATAAAGGAAAACAATTAAGGTAGCTAAAAAAAACAGAAACAAAAACAGCTACAGTGTAGTGCAAGATACAAATATATAGTCCCAAATTAAATATAATAAAAGGCATACCTGACAAACAGACAGGTTTTAAAGGTGCTAAATTTGCCGCCCGCAAGGCCGGCGAGGTCAATAAAGCAAATAGAAGCTCAAATTACAACAGATGGAGATCAGTTTCATCCTCTTCTCAGACATAATAAACAGAAATAGACATAATAAATAGTTGTTTGCCGATCTGAATATTAAGGTAACCTATAAAATACAATTTCCTACTTCAAAATAAAAGCATGCATACATCTAAAATATAAGGAGGAGTGTATTCACATTAAAGGAATAGTTTGTCAATTATCAACTTATGACATGTTTGTTTGATCTGTTACACAAAAAAAAAGGTTATAACTGGGCTTGCTTCATGAGTTCGACCAAAAATGACATAAATTATATTGTTTTATTTGCAGATGCGAGGTTTGGCCAAAGAGTATCTGATCGACATCGTGGCCAAGTTTGAGCCGTGTCCTGAGAAACTTGCAGCGTACGGTTCTCGGTATTGATGGTACGTGGAAATAAGGCGTCACTAACATCACATGTGTCACTTGGACCAGACGTCAACATGTAAACGTCTGCTCTGAAAACGTCTTCCTCCAGGCTTCACCAACTACATGAGGAGCCCGGCGGGAGACATCTTCAACCCCGAACACAACCAGGTGAACCAAGACATGACACAGCCTCTGAGCAACTACTTCATCTCCACCTCACACAACACGTACCTGACGGGAGACCAGCTGCTCTCCCAGTCTCGAGTGGAGATGTACGCCTACGTTCTCCAGGCAGGCTGTCGCTGTGTGGAGGGTAAGAACCTGGAAAACAACTTCAGCTCTCTTCACATGGGATTTTCATGACAGCACAGACAATGCGACTCACTCGTTAATCACTCTTTTGTTGTGTTCTTTTCTCCCGTCTCAGTGGACTGCTGGGACGGGCCTGACGGAGAGCCCATCATTCATCACGGCTACACCTTGACTTCCAAAATCCTGTTCAAAGATGTCATTGAAACGATAAACAAATATGCCTTCACAAAATCACCGTAAGCGCTGTTGGGTCCTGATACTAAGCTTTCACGATTTTACAAAAAGCATCGCAGCTCAGGTGTCATCACTTCACCTCCCCAGGTACCCAGTGATCTTGTCCATAGAGAACCACTGCACTGTGCCTCAGCAGAAAAAGATGGCAGAGTATCTGAAAGAGGTGCTGCAGGACAAACTGGATCTGTCCGGCGTCAACGTCCATGAATGCAAGAAGCTACCCTCCCCCGAGATCCTGAAAGGGAAGATTTTAGTCAAGGTAAAGTTGTTTTTAGCGACTGCTACTCAAGGATACTCAAACACAAAGCACATCCACACACGGCAGTCACACGTGGGCTTATTATATTGATCTGGAATTCTTTTTTTTTTCAAGGGGAAAAAGCTGCCAGCAAACCTTGACCCTGATGCAGAGGAGGGTGACGTGTCCGATGAAGACACTGGTGACGAGGAGGAGGAGGAGGAGGAGGAGGATGAGGACAATGATAACTCACAGGCAAATGAAAAGATAGATAGATAGATAGATAGATAGATAGATAGATAGATAGATAGATAGATAGATAGATAGATAGATAGATAGATAGATAGATAGATAGATAGATAGATAGATAGATAGATAGATAGATAGATAGATTTGACATAATTATGCATTATATTTGACTGTTTTAGGAGGGGGATATCATGACCTCTGCCAATCAAACCAAGAAGAAAAGACGATTTGGCAGGTCGATCATGAGGAGCTTTAAACGAAAGGTCAGCGCTACACCTATGTGTATGTTGTCCTTTGCTTGCTGTAGGCAACGCCAACAGAACAATTGCAAATAATGCAGTGGTTTTTGTTTTGTTTGGGGTTTTTTTGTCAGAGGAAAAAGAGATTCCGAGTGAAAAACAAGACGATGTCTGACGGCGAGGCGGACCACAGCAGCAGCAGGGAGAGGACACAAATTGTTTACCATCCCAAGTAAGACTAGTCATTGAATTAAGTCGCTTTAGCCATTTAATACTCTTACTATAAGCGCTTGCACTTGAACTGTATGTCGTTATCCCTAACCCTTTCAGGAAAAGGAAAACAATGAGGTTGTCCCGAGCTCTGTCTGACCTGGTCAAGTACACTAAATCTGTCCGAGTGCATGACATAGAAACGCAAGGTAAAGAGTCATTCGTCATACACGTAGTGTTACAGTTCATCTCTTTAGGAATGCATGTGTGATGCTGGTTTTTTTCCCCCTTGTTTGGTAGCACTTGCAAACAGTTGGCAGGTGTCGTCCCTCAACGAGACTGTCATGAACCAGATCTTACAGCTGAAGCCGGGGGAGCTGGTGCGTTTCAACCAACGCCAACTCATAAGGGTCTACCCGTCCAACTACAGAGTGGACTCGAGCAACTTCAACCCACAGCCGTACTGGAACACAGGATGCCATATGGGTAGACTGCAACACTGCCTGCCTTTAACATGACAATGAGAGCGTTGCAACAGCTTTCCATTCATTTGTATGTTCCATTTTAGTTGCGATGAATTTCCAAACAGAGGGCCGTATGCTTGAACTGAACCGAGCCAAGTTCTCAAGCAATGGAAACTGTGGATATATTCTGAGGCCTAAGTGCTTATGTAAAGGTATGTGCACGGGCAGATTGTGCAGGAGTTAATGGCAACTATCTGTGTGGGTTTCGTCAATTTCTGTTCTGATTTTTCTCAGCTGCATTTAACCCCATGTTGGAGGATCCTATACCAGGTCAGAGAAAGACTCAGTTAGTGCTGAAGATCATCAGCGGGCAGCAGCTTCCCAAACCCAAAGACTCCATGTTTGGTGACAGAGGAGAGGTGAACATGCTGCAGACATGAGACAAACCTTTTAAAAACAATCCTTTTCCATCACTAAAATGTTCCTTTGCTTATGTTTTTCTATACGCAGATTATCGATCCCTTTGTTGAGGTTGAGATAATTGGGCTAAATGTTGATTGTACCAAACAGCAGACTAGGGTGGTGGACGATAATGGTACGACCCCGATCACAATCTCAATAACAGACGGTCGGCTTTTACGGTTTGTCTGTTTGCGTAACCTCCTTCAACCGGTCGTTTAGGGTTCAACCCGATGTGGGAGGAGACTCTCGTCTTCAACATTCAAATGCCGCAGATCGCCCTGGTGCGTTTCCAAGTGTGGGATCATGATCCTATTGGACGGGATTTCATTGGACAGAGGACTGTTGCTTTCCGCAGCATGATGCCAGGTAGATGTCATGATCCCGATATCTGTTATGCACACTCCGGAGTCGCTTGTTTCTACTTCCAGCACCTCTAAAACTCACTACTTCACTTGTTAGATAAGCATATTTCCTTAAATGTCGAACTCTTCTTTTAATATTCATATTTTTTTATGCATAATGTATAGGTTACAGGCATGTGTACCTGGAGGGGATGGCGGAGTCATCCATCTTTGTTCACGTCGCCATCGTTGATTTAACAGGAAAGGTACGTTTCTCCAAATGAACTCCCAGATCTAATTTCAGCTTCATCTGACAACTGTTTTAAAATCTTTGGTCTACTTTGTGAAACAGATCAAACCCACAAATGCGGTGCAAGCAGCCAGAAAACACATCCAAAAAGCAGCCCAGAAGCATATGAAGGGCCCTCAGAGGCACCCGTCTCTAGACTTCTCTGTCCAGTCATCAGAAGACGGACGTGCTCTGTTCTTCCGTAAAGACCTGGATAATATTTCTCAGGACAGCAGGAACGGGGAAATGTTTCCTCTGGTACAAGGACTGGCGGGCAAGTCTGCCATCCTCAAAGGGGCCATGAGTGAGCCGCTGAGGCGGGCTCACAGAGTTAAAATTCATGACCCACCGGAGACGAGGAGAGGGGTCTTCAGCCGGATGTCCTCCACTGACTCCCACCACGTTGGGGCCGCTCTCAGCTTTGACTCTGACACCGCACCCCAGGCTTCTTGTTCTGATGGCCCGGCTCCCGACAGCCAGAATCCAATCCAAGAAGAGTTGGAGAACGAACCTGATGAGTCACCGGAGTCAAACTGTGCTGAGAGGGAGACCGTTGAGACGTCCGAATCAAAGCAGCCTGAACAATCGGAGGAATTACCGACAGAACCAGAGCCAGACAAGGTCATCACCCCTAAACCCGAGCAACCAACAGAAACTCAAACTCAGACTGAATCCCCACCTCCGCCTCAACCTGTGCCACAGCATGTGCTCCACCCTGAAGCCAAATCCATTCCACTCATCCCTCCGCCGTCCCCCGCCAGGGTGAGACGGACCTTAGAGGCTCCAGCTACAGCCCGACCGTCCACCCCGATACGGACGAAGGCCCGCTCCCGCAGTTGCCCTCGGAAACCCACTACCTCTCCTCAAACACCGATGGTGAACCGCAGGCCCGTTTTCCACTGGCAGACGCAGGAAGCGCAAATCCGCAGCAGCCTCAGCAGCCAGGTGAGGCCCATCCCCAACGGCCTCTGCCTGTCCGACAGCACATCCAGCAGCAGCAACGGCAGCACCGACAGCCTGGAGCTGGTGCCCTGCTGTGTGCCAGCTGGGGCAGAGCAACGCGAGGGAACCCTGCAGAGGGAGATGAAGCAACTGTTCGACCAGAAGATGAGGGAGATCCATTGTAAATCACCGCTTTTTCAAGATGGTGAGTCGTTGGTGATGTGGGATTCACATTTGCAAAAGTAAAATATAAAGAAACTTAAAAGTTAAGAGGCTGCATTAAACCATGGTACGTTTTTTTTTCTCCTTTAGATTAGACCACAGTTTAGCTTTGACTGATGTCTCCAAAGACAACAAGGTCCTTCAGAAGACAAACACAACCCAACATAACCACAAACAGGAGATGTGAGAGGAAGAAGTTGTCTTTTGTTTCCAAGCACAGTTACACAATTAGACAGTCTTTATTGGTTTAGGCATGCTGTAATGTTTACAATCGACACGTTTTTTTAAAAGAAATTCTTAAAATCGTGTGATGCCATTGCCAACTGTACAAACAGCATAATGCAGAGTTATAAAAAGTAGCAGTTATCTTAAAAAGAAAAGTACATGAGAACTTTTTGTTAGTCAAACTTTAAACATTTGAAGAATTGTTTTTATAAAATTCAACTATGTTTGCTTTTTCATTGAAATTGTAGCATTCTTATTTGAAAATCAATAAACCCATTATTTTAATAAAATGTGAGTTTGTTATTTTTAATGGTCAAAACACCTAAAATAAAGCTAATGTTTCTGTCTATTAGAAAACATTCTCACACTGCTATCAAAAACACAACAACGAAAAGCTCATGCTATTAAAACCACAAGCGTCTCGGATGTTTCTATGGTTTATCTTTGTCTACATTTTCTTGGGGTCTGTTTGCATTGCTGGTTCTCAAGCGCAGACTCAGTTCTTCAGTCAGCACAGTGCAGCAGGATTTCTGTGGGAAATACAAATAAATATAAGCAGCAGAGAAGGAGTATGCATTTTGTAAACATGGTTGTGTTGACGTGAGAGCTTGACTAACGTTGCAGTCCCTTCAGGCCTATGGAACCGTTTAAAACCCTAATGGATGATTTCTGAAAGATGTGAATGCTACATACACTCTGCTCGGCTGCACTTCTGCGGGTCTTGGCGGTGAGCTCCAGGACAGCCAGCAGTGCTCCGAGCCCCAGGCCCAGGGACAGAATCAGAAACATCCCCTTGATGCCGTGCGGCTGCACAGCTGAAGACTTGGCCTTGTCTGCTATGCAGCTGCTGGCCCACCACTTGCTTCGGAGGTATGCCAGCTCCCCCGCCTCGCTTAGCTGCAGGATCGCCACGCTGAGGTTCTTTAATATGGGTGAGCCTTGAGGAAATTCAGAGGTTTATTGTCAAATTCAGTTCAAATACAATTTTTTAAGTAGTTTTTCTCAATGAGTAACCTCACCGAGCTTGGCAGCAATGCTGTATCCTCTCATTCCAACAACTTCATGCGCTCTAACCAGCTCGCAATTGCGCGCCACTGCCAAGTCCAAAGATACGGACTCTCCAATAAATGCAAAGTTTCCCTCTTTTGCACGGCGGACCCCTTCGTCCATCGATGACACAAAACTCTTAGTTCTCTCCATGTGCTCGTAGATTCTGCGGTACACCGGATTGTTGGAATTCTGCATGAAGGAGAAACAGAGTTAGAGAAACGGGAAGGAAGGGGAACAGGAAGTGATCCGATGTCCGTACCTTGAAGAAGGCGAGGGTGGAGGAACCAGCCAAACAGCCGTACTCGATCGTATCCTGATTGGCCATATCCTCAAAGCCTTTCACTGTCAGGTGAGTGGATTCAGAGGTCTTGGAGGAGCTGAGGTTGGAGAAGTAACAAGCCAGGAGGACAATGGTGAATAACCACCAGCTGCAGCAGATGACACGTCCTGAAAGAGCTTTGGGGTGAGGGCCGGCACCTGAAGACACAAAAAGAATAGCCTACAGTAAAAAAGACGCCTCCAGAATTTACAGAAAGGAAACAAATCAATACAATCCATTATGAAGAGGTTAGATTTTGTGACAGACAAAGTGCTTTTTGCCGTTTTACCTTGGAGAGTCAGAGCTCCAGCCGCGTACCACAGGCTGTGGAGGAGGCTGAATACGTTCTGGTCACTCTGAGGCTGACTCCACTCACACGGGCTGAGCCTGCATTAACATGGAAATGATTCATGATTCATGTGACCGCAACAGAAAGGTGAAATCATCCACAGACAAGAAGTACATCAATCTTCACATTGAACACATGAATCATCATCCGTATGAATACATTGACATATTTTATACATTAAACTACTTGCATCACTAACCTGGCAGCTATGAAGATGCAAGCGGCGGTCCCCAGGTAGGCAATGAGTATACCGACCCAGGTCTCGGCTGTAAAGGGGGACAGGAAATCAAACATGCTTATCCCCCCGGAGATGTCCTTCCTCAGCAAGATGCCGATTCCTGTCTGCATGAAAGGTTTGGTCATCCCCACGACTCTCTCCCGGGCCGCTGTGAGGGTCAGCGGAGCGATTGCGAGGTCGGCCTCCTGTAGGAACACAAAAATACGACATTTGTACATTTGTAGAAACTCTAGAAACTTTATTACAGCTATTGTTTACAGCAAATATTTACTGATTTTTAATATATCCATTGTGAGCAACACCAACTGGTAATTCAAGCTCCTGTAATGGCCTTAATGTCTAATGTTTTAGTGCGCTCACCCCTCTCACCACCTCTCCAATCATCCCGTTCCAGTTCCCATTCTCATCCTGTCTGCCATAGGAAGAGTCTTTCACCAGCTGCACTTTGTACTTGAAGCCCAGTTTCTTGGCTACTTCCGATAGCAGGTCCATGCAAAAGCCTTCCAGTTGTGTGCCTTTGGACATTGCATATGGCTCTTGCTAAAAGGAAATATGGCAAAAGGTTTTTAAAATTAAATTGCGTATTTGCCTTTAGATGCTCAAAATGAAACAAATGAACCTTTGTTACCTTTATTGTTGTGATTCTCATCTCTGATTGCACTGGGAGGAAAGTAAGGAAGACGTTAGAATAATAACTTGTAGACACAAGAAGAGTTCATTGTGCCTAAAACTGGAAAGGTATAAAGATATGATCACTTGTACTCTGATTGTCACTTCTGGTTGCAAAAAACAAGATAGCAGAGGCCAAAACGCCAAACTTGAGCCTTAAAAATGACAATCCACAAACCTGATTTGTGGATTTTTGTTTTATTGCATAATTCTTCTGATTTGGTATGTTTGAAAATGCAGTGAAATGTGTTGTAAATGTTGCCAGAACAAATCTGTTCTCTCAGGCTGACAGCATTTCCGGAGCATTTATCTTCTGCATGTTGACAGTGCCACAGAAAGGCAGGCGGGACATATCTTTGGGGAGAATTTGATTTGATGGTTGAAAAGAAGAGCTTCTCTAGCTCTGTGCCAAGCCAAAGCTGCAGATTGATTGTTTGCAATCGGTTGGTACTGCGGATGTAAGCATGCGTCATATTTTGTTCTTCTTCAGAAAAAAAAAAGATATTGATTGATCTAAAATATATGGTTAAATAGGTGACAGACAAGTTATTCACAGCTAAATTTATGGGAATCAAAGGCCCCTTTGTGTATTGGTCATCTTCAGAGTCTACGCTGACATGCAGAGATGTCCGACATGCATGTATTGACCATCGAGGCATAAATTGATTCCGGTACCCAAGAGATCTGGCCACTCTCCTTTCCTACTTGAAAACCGTTTTCACAGCACAATCCATTTAGAGCAGTGTTTTAATTCAAGAGTGTCAATGCCGTGGCACTGTGCGATGGGAGGGAAGTCAAAGAGCATCAAAAGCCTCGATTCAGGGCCAAGGCCTTGGGGATCCATCACCACAGGGTGATCCTGACAACCATCAGATCCTCCTTTTCAGAAGATGACACGTATACAAGACTTTTGGCCACTGTCAGACACAAGGCCTTTGTTTTCTCCACACAGTTGATTTATTACAGTTTTTTTTGTGAGAGTCAACTGGCTACCCTTTCAGTTGGACAGGATGTAAAACCGCACTTTGATATTGATCAGAGCTGACAGTTTATGTATTTATGTCTCGTCAAGCTTGAGACATTTCTAACAATCCAGCAGTGAACACACGAGGAATCTGGCAGAGCAATAAAGCGACCTGCCATCACACTGAATTACAAGAAAGGTGACCGGGTCAAACTTTGAAATCCTGGTGTAAAGTGACAAAACAACACTTTATAATGTTGCAAGTAAGACCTATTTCTACATCAGTGCATTCTCAGTCCCCTTCAACATGGTTTAAAAGTGACCAGTGTTATTGAACAACCTGGTTAAATATGTTATATTGATGTGCGTCAGTATTATATCTGCATACGAAGAAAAAAAATAGTCCCTTACCTGCAGTGCACACTCCCATGTCCAGGAGAAGAACAACCGACAACACAAAGCCAAACAGCATCCTGATTCTGCTGATTTGCATCCTGCAATTTAAACACAGACAATTAGTGGTTAGTTGTGAATCCGATGGAACACATAAATAAACTTAAATACACTTATATTATATTAAGAGAATTCTTGGTACAAATAAAGCTGTGAATCAAATCAACAAATGAAATAGTCTCAGCAGTAATCATTGAGGAGATATGATGGATGTCCTTACCACCCGATGGAGTCCGAGATGCGTCTGCTGCTGGTACTTCAGACTTCAGACAGACCCCGATAATCTCGACTGTGATGCAGCATCATCTGAGGTTTCTCCTATTCAAATGCTTTAAGACAGTCGGGGAAGTTTGTGGGTGGAGCAAGAGGAAGAATTTTGAAGGGGTGGGGGGAAATGAGGAATTCACTGTGGAACAGAATGTATTTTTATTACTAAAGATGACTTTGAAGAATATCTTAATAATATGAACATCAAATAAAAACAGCAATATCAAACTTAAATGATAATTTTATGGTATTTAAATTGTGAATATCTTATATTAAAGGGAGGAATACTGTATGTTACATTTGTATTCGATTCCTTGGAGGCATTTGTGGGAAAACTTAAGGTTAACAAGTTGTTATATCAGCCTTTGCAGTATGACAGCACTCTCTGCTCTTTTACCACTTTAAAAAGAAACAGAAACTGACTGGCTAAAGGTTAATTGTGGCTCTGAAGGTTTGAAAAACATTGAATAAGGATATTCATGCAGGGAATCAAACTTAAAACATTATTGTGATGTAGCTCATAGATGTCCTTGAAAGGATGTCGGCGGCTTGGGAGAATGGTGAATAAGTAAAAATATTTTGTAATGGAATGGGCACATAATAAAAACTTCTCTTAAAAGCTAGCAGTTTCTTCTGCTTCTTCAGCTCCAAAATCAATATTTGAAACAGCCTTTTTGTCAGATTGGCACTCTGGATGTTCTTGTCAACGCGATAGTGTTGTGAGTTATTTAATTTTCTAATGCAAACAAAATAACAAGCATACCAACGGCCGTGGTTCAGCCCATTGAAAACTCTTTTAGCTGTGCTTTGTTTGTGCATTATGTTGTTTAAATGTTATGAATTCAAGTTACAATGGTAGCCTCTGCTCAATGAATGGCTGATACAGTTTGATATAAATCAATTTGAGTATCTCGGCAACAGGAATTGTTTCAAAAGTGGACTGAACTAGTCTGTGACTTCAGCAGACATTTTATAGCTTCTGTGGTGAAACAGTGAGTCAGCAAGTTAATGTCTTTTTTTTCCAGTTTGAGCTGGTCAAGTAGAATATAAAGTAAGTAATAATATAGCCTATAAATATATATTTAAAAAAAAATGCTTGCATGGTGAAATTAGTCTTTCAGCATTGGCAAGATGAAGCCAGTGGATTAACTTAATTGAGGATCATTGGCTTTGATGGACCTAAACCCAGTTTACTACACTACTGTGCAGCTGAATAAAATGTAATCATATTTCAAAATATTGTTTTTGATTCAGTATTGTTTGTTATTAAACTTCCATAAGATTGTAAATAGAATCTGTGACGTTATTGTAAAATGTAAGCTTTCTCGTAGTAAAATATAGTAAAAGAAGAATCATGCCAAATACATTTTTTATGTCTTTTGTTTGCAA
Organism: Chelidonichthys spinosus; assembly: GCA_029853015.1. Classification (NCBI taxonomy): domain Eukaryota; kingdom Metazoa; phylum Chordata; class Actinopteri; order Perciformes; family Triglidae; genus Chelidonichthys; species Chelidonichthys spinosus. Next base: position 7,120,411 of record CM056822.1, on the reverse strand, counting down.
AGGCTCTAAAAAGCACTATAAAAATGAAATGTATTATTATTAATAAACCAACATGCAGAGTTTTAATACGCAGTTCAAGCAGGAGACAATTAAAGAAAAGATGTGACACCCTAGATATAGCAGGTGTATACAGGTATAATACGTATCTATGGGAAATGAAGACGAGGCCACTGGGCGCGCAATATACGTCTCGTTGTTTTTCTCATCGCATGTTTCAGTTACGATCTCCGAATTGAGTTCGATGAAGTCAGTTGGCCGCTCCGACCAATCAGGAAAGAGTGCGCGTCGTGCGCGAGGTAAAGCAGCGACCTACAATTGGCTGAGGTGGGTTTTTTTCCCTCCAAAGGGGCGTATTTTTTTCAAGCCATCTCGACTGAATATTTAGCCTCATCCAAGGAACATAAATTTGATATCTTCGGGATTTTGCTACCCCCGAGTTGGGAACCAGCGCCGTTTGACAGGTTCAAACCATGACCATGAAACCGAGTGGAGTTTGTGTGTTCGACCGAAGTCAGATCGGAGAAGTGAAGTGCTGAAGATGACGCTGTCGCTCCTGAAATGACCGGCTAGCTAAGCTAACGGCTAGCATGTCCGCCTTGGTTGTAGTCTGTCACTAGCTGACATTTAGCTAGGTGCAGTTATTCTGTCTGGCACTCGCACCGCGGCGGACCGTTTTACAAGGTAAACCGCTCTGATATGACCACCATTTTTTAGCGTTGCTGAGCAAACGTCCTTTTTTTTTTTTTTTGGTCAACGTTACACGACTTCTGTGTGTCCTGTCCGACCAAGTAACGTTATCACATCGGCGCGAGACAAGTCTTTTTGCAGGGGTCTGGAGTACAAAGCAGAAGCCGAAACGTCGCGTATTTGCGGTGTCGTGATCTAATGTACACATGCAAGTAATTCATGGGCTTTTTTAGGCACGGTGCGTACACTGCGTCTGCTGTCTGGCCGCTGTTGGCGTGTATAATTGGGCCGCTAATCAACTTGCAATCCAAATGTTGTCTCTGCTGTTGTGCGCTTAAAATGGCTGACAGATGTTAGATACTTGGGATGGTATTTAGCGCTCCTCAACCTAACTATGCACAGCAACAAGGGAAAAAATATTGGATTCTGGCGTTTGATTGGCTCGCGGGAAACGCGGGGCTGTCACAGGCTCCCGATTGGACCAATGGGGAGACAGCTGAGGCGCATACATGCCAGCAGTACAGCCTCCTGTGGTTGGGTTTGTGCAGCGAGAGTACTTGAGGTAACATGCTGTGTTGTTATTACAACAGCACCAGAGTTGACCCCTTTTACCTAGTAACGGTTGTGTCTAGGATTTAAAAGAAAACACAGCAAAACTTACCCCAAAAACGTCTCCCTTTGTATCTACAGCAGTAAAGGAGAATGATTAATCAGGAAATTGAAACATTAAAATTGGTAGAATATTTAAAACAAGGCAGTATTACCTAATTTTGTTGCCAAGTTATTAACATTTCATGGATAATACTACATAATTATATATTTTTACACTTTAACCATGGCATTAAATGTCATGACATAACATAGGTTTTCATTTCAAAACAGCCAACACTGACGATTAATGTTAATATTAAATTGAATTAACTGCAGTAAAATCATAATTCGGATCTCAGATTTGAATGAGGTTACAGTTTGCAAACAACATATACAACACAATAATAAACAGCTTCTGCAAATCTTAATGGATTGTCATACAAAGAAAGTGGAAATTGTATAGAAGAAATACTAATAATTCTTTGTTTGTTTCCATTAGGGGGCTGGTTTAAACTCCCATGCAGAAGGTGAGGAGGTGGGAATGTGAGACAGTTGTTAGCGGACTTAACATGGGTAGGGGCCGAGGCAGAGGGAGAGGAAGGGGCAGGGGTTCGTCTGGCCAGTTGCGGCCTCCCTCGCCCTACAGACTGCAGCTCTCTCCGTCCAGGGAGACCTTGACATATGCTCAGGCACAGAAAATAGTGGAGGTGGACCTAGAGGGAAGGCTCCATCGGATTAACATCACGGACGCTCTGCCAGTTATTACCGAGGACGAGATGATGGCCCAGGACATTGCTGAGTGCAACAGCAACAAGGAGAACAGTGAGCAAACGCAGAGTAAAACCAGATTGTGGAGGAAACCCTCAAACAGTAAAAGCAGGAAGAGTGGTAAAAATACATCTCACCAGAACCAACGGTCCGGCTCCCAGCAGCACACGGGTCCCACTAATTCTCTCCAGCAACCGTTACATCAAATCCCCCTGCCCGAGCCCATCTTTCGTGTGCTGAGTTCGGTGTCCCCCTCGGAGGCACCTCCTCTCCCGTCAGCCTACTATCGTTTCATCGAAAAGTCAATGGAGGAGCAGGACAGTGTGGCAGAGTACGACATGGACGAGGAGGATCTGGCCTGGCTGGAGATGGTCAACCAAAAGAGGGTGTGTGACGGCCATGCCTCCGTATCTGCAGACACTTTTGAGTTGCTGATTGACCGCCTGGAGAGGGAATCCATCCTGGAGTCCCGCAGCCAGGCCCTGTCCCAGAGTGCCGTTGACGAGGACGCTTTCTGCTGCGTCTGCCTGGATGACGAATGTCTGAACAGCAATGTCATCCTGTTCTGTGACATCTGCAATCTGGCTGTTCACCAGGAGTGTTACGGCGTGCCCTACGTACCCGAGGGTCAGTGGCTGTGCCGCTGCTGCCTGCAGTCCCCCTCCCGTCCCGTAGACTGTGTGCTCTGTCCCAACCGAGGAGGTGCCTTCAAACAGACAAGTGATGGACGTTGGGCCCATGTCGTCTGTGCCATATGGATCCCGGAGGTGTGCTTTGCCAACACAGTGTTTTTGGAGCCCGTTGAGGGGGTCAAGAACATCCCCACTGCTCGCTGGAAGCTCACCTGCTACCTGTGTAAGCAGAAAGGCAGAGGAGCGTCCATTCAGTGCCACAAAGCCAACTGTTACAGGGCCTTTCACGTCACCTGCGCCCAGAAGGCCGGCCTGTTTATGAAGATAGACCCTGTCCGGGAGACGGGTGTCAATGGTACCACCTTCTCCGTGAAGAAGACGGCTTTCTGTGAGCATCATTCCCCGGTGGGGTCTCGGCGGGACGGTTCTGAAGACGAGTCGGTTGAAGGGAGACTGGTGGGGGGCAGGGGAAACCGGGGTCAAAGGTCCTACACTCAAAGCCCCCCACTACCACCCCCAAACAAGAAGGCTGTCAAGGGCCAGAAGAAGAAGAATACGAAGGGGTCTGGTCGGTCAACACGTCGCACAACAGTGCCTGTGCTGCTTGTCCCTCAGATCCCCTCTCACAGGTGGGACATTTGCATACAGTTTAAATTTACATACCCAGCATGGCTTATTCATTTTCTGTAGCGTCTGCTGCCTTACAAGAGAGAATTAGTATTCTTGCAGGTTTCCTTAGAGACGCAAGATTCATACTTTGACTTATGGCCTTAAGGTAAGGTCATTTCGTGGTGGTCATGGTGGCGCTGACCACCCCTGCCACACAGGTTTTCATCCACACACGTTAATCTCCACAGGCTGAACAAGATCTGCACAGGAGTTGAAGTCCAGAGGAAGAATCAGTTCATGCAGAGGCTTCATAACTACTGGTTGCTGAAACGACAGTCAAGAAATGGGATGCCTTTAATACGGCGACTTCACTCCCATCTACAGACCCACAGGACCGCAGAGCAGGTAAGACGAGATAAGTGTGTGTTTAAAAGGACTATTAATCCTGGTGTCCATATTGATTTTTGACTTTCAGTTAATATCTGTGTGACAGTCCATCATATATGATAAATACCAGCACATTTAAACTCATTCATTCATTATAAGGCCTTCACAGAACCCATAAAGTCTATTCAAGTCACTGGTGGAATCGAACCAGTTCACACCATGCTTCTATTCTCACACACTGAGATCGAAACATAAGCCCAGACATCACACTTGCAAGGGCTGTTTTAAATAGATGGCCGTCTTCCATACAACCCTACACAGCTCTTTGCTGTAGACCTCCCACTGCTGCGGGGGGTCAGAAGTGTGATCTAGTTGTGATTGTTACTTTTTGTGTTCAGAGGGAGCCTGATGAGAAAATGTGTGCTGCAAGAGAGGAGCTACGATACTGGCAGAAGTTGAGGCAAGACCTGGAAAGAGCCAGGCTTTTGGTGGAACTCATCCGCAAGAGAGAGAGGCTAAAGAGGGAACAGGTGGGGTTAAAAAGACTCCGTTCATTGTGATAAAATTACTTGTTTTTACTACGTCTGTAAGTAGATCCACTGTCTAAGATTTTCTCCAGCGAAATTACATTAAATACATTTAAGAAATTGCGATTTGGCTTTTTTTCCCGATGTTTGTGTCCACAGTTTTATAAATGATTAATCGTGATTAATTCATGTCATCACACCTCAGATGAAAATTCAGCAGGCCGCCCTCGAGTTGAAGTTGACCCCTGCATTGGTGCTCCTGCGATCCACCTTGGAACAACTGCAGGAGAAGGACACATCCAAAATCTTCTCTCAGCCTGTCAATCTATCAGAGGTAGGTGCAGTTAGAAAACAGATCTGCTCACTACTTCATATCAGGCAGCATATCAGCTTTAGCTTCGAGGTCAGCTAACAGTGTTGTTATCATGGTCCACTGAGGTCCCAGATTACCTGGAGTTTATCTCCCAGCCGATGGACTTCTCTGCCATGTGTGCCAAACTGGAGGGACACGCCTATTGCTCCATCGCAGACCTAGAGAGAGACTTCAACCTCATGATCTCCAACTGCCTCAAGTACAATTCCAAGGATACCATGTTTCACAAGACAGCCTTACAACTCCGGGAGGTGGGCGGAGCCATTCTCCGCCACGCCCACAGGCAGTCTCAGAGCATCGGCCTGGACCCCAGCACCGGGATGCATCTCCCAGACACTCTGAACAAACATGGCTTTTACAACTGCACGTGGGACGATGGTGAGTTGATGGTGGGAACTAGCCGTTTCGTCACAATCGTAACCCTCGCACCTCATCTGTGTTTTTGTTGTCCTCTCTACAGTTGACTCTCTCTTGGATCCCGAGAACAGACTTCACTTAACCACAGACGAACAGCTCAAGGCCTTACTGGACAAACTTGACGTGGTTGCCTCCATGCGCACCAGTGGGGGTCGAACCAAACGCATTAGGCTGCTGCGCAGAGAGATCAATACTCTCCGACAGAAGATGAACCAGCAGAAGCAAAACTCCCAGTCTGTGAATGGTAATAACGTGGAGGGCGGAGTTAAAGAGGAGGAAGACGAGGAGGAAGAAGAGGAGGAGAAGAAGGAAAAGAAAAAGAAGACAAATGTTGATAATGGACCTTTGACAGTGGTGTCAAACCCTGGGACAGGTAAAACAAAGGTTTTAATTAACTTTTGTTTAACGATTTAATAATTTTACATAGTGTGAAATATGATGCCTTTTTATAATTTCCCAAAGTCCAATAGGTTCAATCCTACAATGCTAGAAAAGCAGCAAATCCTCATATTGGAGAAGCTGCAACCAGTGAATGTTCCAACATTTGACTGAATAAATGAATTACAATATTTCAGCTGTATTAATGATCCGTAAACCCATTCCTCTCTGATCCAGATGACTCTCCACCTGTGCTAGAACTCACCTGCCCGGTATCATCACCGCTGCCAGGAGATGCTCCTCTGGAACCTCCTGTCCTGGGCATCGTGCCCGGAGGCCGGCGGTCCCCTGGGCGTTCCTACAAGCGCCAGAGGTCATCCCGGAGCGGGAGCAAAAGCCAAGGTGAAGATGAGGCTGAAGTTGGTGAAACCCCATCTTCCCAACCGGAGGCTGTTCATGAGGTCACTCCGCTGGGAACACCCCCGACTCTGCCTTTGGTGGGAGTTGGTCGCCGCACGTCCGTTCTATTCAAGAAAGCTAAAAATGGGGCGCGACTGGTGAAAAGCAAGTCCCCACCACAACAGAACGGGAAACCCTCGGAGGATAAGACCAACGGGTTGGACAGAACCACCGCTAGCCCAAATTCACCCAGTGTGACCAACATGACTACCTTACCTCCCACTCCCAACGCTTCCCCGACACCTCCCTCTCCTTCCTCACACCACCTGAGGTCCAGAGGCCCGAGCTCTGAAAGCGAAGCAGACAAACTCCTTCCACCACCCAGAGAAGGAGGTAAAGATAAAATAAATCACAACATTACAGAGAGTGTTAAAGATCGTAAAAATCCAGGTTTGTCAAGCTTTCCTTTGTGTTTTCAGTCGGCCTGCCAAACGGAAAGCACACCTCTGCAGACCATGATGATGACGACCCAAAAGTAAAGTGAGTATTGAGTCATGCAAGAACCACTTGTAGGAACAGATTTGTTATTAATTGGCACATATAAGCGTTTTAAGGGTACTCTTAATACACAGCATAGCTGATCTTTATGTCTGCACATTTCCAACAGCATGACTCTGTGGTGTGAAATTCTTCTAGTTATTCTCTGGTAACAACTTTTGGGAATTAAGGTAACATATACGGCAATTTTAGCGGCGTTGATTATGCTAATATTCAGCTTTAATGAACACACACCTCGTTGTGAACATGTGGCGTTCATTACTTTTTGCTCAGTTTGGTGTATCCAACTTCAACACTTGTATGTGAAAGCTTCAAAGAAAGAAAAAACAAATAAGTTGAGCAAAAGAATATGAAAATGTTCTTGCATGAGGCCGATGTCTTTGAAATTTTAAGGCATTTCATTTTTCTGTGACCTTCAATAGTCGACTACTGATTTGTCAATCTAAATGTCAAATCATCACAGTGATGGGAAAATGTGGTATATGAATGATTCTCTAAAATCATCTAGAGTTTTTACAACCACAAACAGGAACCAGGCTAACCATGTCTACGTGACTACACACACCCATTATTCTGAAACTATGTGATACTAACATGCATCTCAGCCAATAATGATGTTGTTTTTTTACAAATTTTCTATGGATACATAAAGCTTAAAGAGTGGGGGATCAATGGGCAAGAAAAAAAGAGACATGATTCGACAATAGTTAAGACAGGAACTAACTTTAAAACCAAATCACCCACTTGCCTTGTTTTTCTCTCCACTTGTCTCCAGCTGTAGTGTCTCCCCACCCAAGCGAAGTCGCGGTAAACCTGCGTTGGCAAAAGTACCTAGCAGTGGGAACGGGGACATCTGTGGGTCTGGTGTGTATGATGAGAAGGCATTCAAAACAAAATGCGTTTTTTGTGGCTGTGTAATGTAAGACTCTGCACACAAAACATGTTATGAGCAATACGATCTCATGACATTTTCAGTTTTGTCTAAATCGTTGAAATTAAGTGGATGTATTGGAATATGTTGTTCACAGGACAGACGACACTTCTGTCTTTAGATAGCGAGGCTGAGCTCGGACCTCTGGACCTGGTGTGGGCCAAATGCAGAGGATATCCATCGTACCCAGCAATGGTGAGGATGTACTTGCTTTTGCATTTGATATAGAAAATGGTCTGATTGCATCCCATAGAAGGGCGCGATAATTCAATCGACTTGAACGGACATCGTTTATTCTTCCAGATTGTTGACCCAGACATGCCCCAGGAAGGGCTTCTTCATAACGGCATCCCCATCCCAGTGCCTCCCGTGGAGGTGCTCAAACTGGGCGAATGGAGAGAAACGGAAGAAGGCGAAAAGCTCTTCCTGGTGCTTTTCTTTGACACCAAAAGAACTTGGTAAGATTCAGACAGGCGGGGCTAAACCTCATGCTGAGTTTTAAAAACAATCCAAGCAAGTCTTGGTCAACATTGTGCCTCTTGGTTTTCAGGCAATGGCTCCCTCGGAACAAACTACTGCCGATGGGCTTGGATGACACTGTAGACAAACTGCGCTTAATGGAAGGCAAGAAACCCAGCGTTCGCAAGTCTGTGCACACCGCGTACGACCGAGCCATGGTGCATTTAAACCACGTGAGAGGAAATCTCAACTTCACTCCCTCCAATTTTATATAAAAGTTGAGTTTTTATCATCTTTAACAGGCTGTCTGGTTATATGTATAGAAGCTTCATCAATGTTCTCAAAAAGGTGGGAAAGTAAAACAAAGATTATATTTCCAACAGTTGGTTGGAGATAAAACTGTTGCTCCGGTTTATAAAATGGAGAGGAGGGAAAAGTTAGAATTTTCCTGGATGAATTTGTTCATTTATTCATGTAATGTTTTGTAAAAGTTTTTACACAACCACTGTTGCTATGTGTCCATATAAAGTTTTTATTTTAGGCCAAAGTGAGTCAAGACTTAGGTGAGAAGTGTAAATATAAAATCATCAAAGGGATCGTCTTGATTCGAAACATATTTAGATTGTATTTGCCATTGAATCGTCACTGTGTTTATGAAGTGTGGAAGTCCCACTTAATGTTCACGTCATATCTGGACTTTGGCTTTGGAAGAAGAGTTGAATTTTAATGTTTTATTTTTTGGACATGCAGGGCCCCAACTTAAAACCATTCCTTCAGATTCTCCCTCAATTGAATCACGTAGCCTTTTAGTTTGATATTCAAACCTGCTCAAGATGGCATCAACATTAAATTAAAAGCTCAATCAGTTGCCTCTGAGAAAATGTTTTGTGTGTACACATTTTCTTCAGCAATTCTGGGAATTGGTAAGTAAATACAGGTGATTTGTCAGAAGAAGAAATTGAAGTGGATAGAAATGGTGATACTGGCTGCCAAAGCAAACATTCTTGAACTTCTAGTCCAGCTAGGACGTGTTGTAGGTGGGATTTCAGAGGTCTTACCTTATTTTTCCATATTGTGAAACTGTGTTATGATTGTAGAATGTTGGAGTAGCTGGTGCGACTACTTGGTTAGTGAGACGTGAAGCCACTGCAGAGGTGAAGCTGGTTATTTTGTGGTAACGACAAGTTCTACTGCGATCGCTGAATAATCAAAGCAAATCTGGCTGAAATGACTTGAAAAGCACAATCGGTCTGTTTTAAAAACAAACAAAAAAACAAAAAAACTTGTTGATCCATGTGTGGCAAAAATGTGTGTATGTACAGTATATACATATATGAATACGACTTCAATGTAGTAAAAAGGTGCATGTGTATAGTTTTGTAAATATGTAAATGTATGTTTATATTGGCTTACATGAAGTAATTTAAGGAATGCAAAAATCAAATTTAGATTTTAATTTATAAATTTGTGGCAGTCGAGAGTGTTATTTAAAAAAAGTAAAATATTGAAAAGATTTATGTATGATGCTACGTAGCTCTTTGTAATAGTGATGGTATTCACCAACATGTCAGAATATATTCTCTAGAAGCGAGGCGGCACAAGACCTGAGCTCTGTAGGCAGCAGTGACCACACTAGTTGTTTTCTTTCTTGGGTGGGCACAGGGGATTTCTGATCTTGCCATTTGAATTGTACCGCAAGATCTACAATCTGCCTGGGACGATATTTTCTCACACAAGAATAAATGCTGTTTGAAACAAATGCATGCGTGTCGTCTGATCACTCAGAGTTCACATCAAGGTGTCATTTGAAGAAGAAGTTATCGCAAACTTCTCAGCATCCCGCATCACATCTGGCTCCACGTTTCCAGGAAAACGATGGTAAATATAACGCGCTCTGAGGAATTTAACGTTGCAACATTTTGTGCTTTGTCTCACGAGATATTCATCTGACAAATTCATTGATTTTGGCTGAGAAAAACCTCACTTCAAGTACTTATTGTATTATTCTTGGATGTTTCCATCAAAGAACTATGTAATGTGGTACTAATCGTATTCAAATTACTTGAAAGAAACCAAGTAAACATTCATTATTCATTTGCTACTGGAAACTTTATTCTTTATACTTGTTGAACTGAATGCTCGTCCGTAGACATATTTCCCAGAATTCCATCTTCAACTCATCTGCTACAGTATGCACCGACTAAAAGACTCAAGGTTACACAAGCAATTGCCTGGAGGTCTACCAACAGTCTGTTTTTCCTATAATAATTAGTACCAAATTAAATAGCCCAAGGAATTCTTATTATTAAATTAACGTCCTACTAGCATAATAAAATGTTACTGTAATGTAATTTTCTCGTAGAGAATAAACTAAGCTTATTCACAGACTCTCTACTTGGGGTGTATATTTGTGCAACCTGGGATTTATTCCATAATACTATAGACATACTCTTAAGACTTGAATTGACAGGAAATTCCTCAAAAGGACACAAGGATGAGGCTACTGTTTATAGACCATCTTTACAAAAGTATTATCCAAAAAGATAAGTCGCCTGAATAATCTGCAGAAAAACACCGGGTGAGCTCGGTGACGTCTCCTCAGCTTAAATAGATGACAATGCAAGCACGGACGATGACAATGACGATCATGTTATGTGGTCTAGTGTTACATTTCCTCCTTTTTTTTGTGCACAAATCATAGCATAAAGGAAACCTGATCATTTGATTTGAATAGAAACATCAGCGGGACATGAAACGTCGCCATCTTTTCGTTCTGTCGTAGGGAAGTAAACAAAACGGAACAAAATCCACGGAGGAGGATTTGCATGTCCATGACACGTGATGGCCCATCCTTGTGATGCCAGCTCCAGTCGTTATTCCAGTTCATGTTGCGCCCAAAAACACAACAAACATTAACTTCTTGCATATCCTGTTTTGTAACATGGGGATGTTTTTTGTCTGGCGATAGAAACCTAGTCTGAGAAAGGTAGTTCACGTTTTCACTCAACTAACTGCGACCAATAGTTATAGCATATTAATGAACTGTCGTCTGTTTGATACATTCACTGTCCGTGAGAAAATCTTCTCTCTTGTTGCAGTAATAAAACAAATATTAAAATAAAACATTTAAATATCATTGCAATCATTTTCTACCACAGTTCAATTTAAAACGTACTAATGCTGTTTTGCCCTGACTGTTTCGGATCGAAAGCAGCGATGCAATGACGTGCTTTCTTGTTCGGGTAAAGAAATAATACTAGTTTGAAAGAGTTCATTCCTTCTTAAATAGTGTAAAACTTTTGTAGTGTTTGATTCCAGTAGTCAATGTCTGTCAAAGTCCAACAAGTGTCAAAAGAGGGTTCAAAAATACCTTGGAACCAGTGTACAAACTATTGTTGCATGGGGCTGAGCACTAACAGAGCCCCTATGGAAGAGATAGGAAGCCGTTGTCTGTGGAGTCCTGCTGGTCAGATTTCCCACCTCGAGAGCTCTTGCTGGGGTTTGGGGTGGTTGAATACTTCGGGGGATATCTGATAAATAGACGGTCCTCCTCCTTTTTAATCCACCTTAGAAGCTTAGTGATAGCAGTAATAGCACAGGCCTTCGTCACCAGAGGACTGAAGCAGGTGTAGAGCTCAAATTTACTCGTGACCTACAGGAGAGAAGAAAACGGGACGGTTAAGGAGTTATTTTAGAAAACTGAGATTCTTATAAGAATATAATAGTATTCTCTTTCTTGCAGAGAGTTAGATGAGAAGACTACAGCCACAGCCAGCTAACTTAATGTGACAACTCCTCTGGTCTGTGCTTTCCATCTCCAGGGCTGCAGATCTGAGTGGAATCAGCAGATTGGTACACACCTGAGCCCAGTGTGCCCCAGGAATAAAAGCCTGAGCAGCAGAAGTCTTTGGCTGGCAGATCTCCTCTCCCCCCATATCTCTGTGTCTGGGCTTTTCTTTTTGTTCTTATTTTTACAGCACATTGCCACACATCCACTCCCTGCAATACTGGCTTCACACATTGCTCCCATCCACTTGTTTGACTTGTTTTGACATACTTAATAAGTAACAAATAACACAACTCTGGGGATCTCCTCCCAGACCCTATCAGGGTATAGGTGCTCAATTGGATTTAGGTCAAGGGAATGTGAGGACCAGTCATTCAGGAACTGGCCCCACGAACCCCGGGCAGAGCAGAACAAGAAACTAGAGAAGAATCAGTCAGGAAGGATGTGGAGAGAGCAGATGTCTGTGGCCACCACATTCAAAACCGTTCCCTTTTTGGAGGGTTGTGTTGCTTTTACCTCTCCGTTGCACCTGTTGTCACTTTCATTTGCACCAAAGTAGAAATTAAATGTTTTCACAATCACTTTTAATTCCTAAACGGACAGATTGTTATCCCTGACGTTTGACTGACTTGGTGTTAAGACTGTGATGATGAAGTGTTCCCTAAATTGTTAAGCAGCGTATATATATATATATATATATATATATATATATATATATATATATATATATATATATATATATATATATATATATATATATATATATATATATATATATATATATATATATAATAGTCACTGTGCCCAGACAAGAAATCGTCCAGCAAATAACCCCCAGTTAAACCACAACATCCTTAGATCATCTAAGACAATGGAATACACGCAGACACAGTATTGAGAACCAGCTGTATATAATGACAGAGAAAACGTATCAGTAACACAGATACATACCCAGGCCAGCAGAGTTTCCCTCTCAGCGACATGGTAGATGAGCTTGAGGGGTCGTGAGGTGCTGTGGATGCGACTGTGCATATAACGATAAAGGTCCAGCAGTCTCATTTTCTCCTCTTCACTGCTGTACGGGGCCTCCATCTCTGGGCTACATGCAGCAACAAAATGTAAAGGTTACAGACAGGAAAGGCATACAAAGTTCCCACATAAACAAAGATATGGTGATACACATAAGGACTGGTTAAAACTACTGATTTCTGGTTGCAGTTGACCAGCCTGGAACATTATTCTGAGGCATGTTAATAAAATTATTATATCATTTAAAGTGTAAACGTGATAATTTGTTGGATTTAACTTGGATTGTCATAGAGATTAATTAAGTAAAATGTCAATTTGAGTTTCTTATGATTTCTTATAACTGGAAGTCAATGTCTAAAACCCTTGTATTCTGAACAGGAGATCAACATCAACCACATTAAGCTTTCATTTTTCTTAGAGGAAATGGGTTTGCTCTTATACAAGGTATTTAGTTATCGATTATAATACAAGAGAAATACTACATGCCATGAAAAAAATATAATTCTTAAACATAAGTGATCAGTTTAGGCTCCTATGTCCTTCCTGTAGTGGGTTAAATAATGACAGACACACAAACAAACACACCTGGTGAACTGAGTTAGCTGGCGGTAGTTGTCTGGCACATCAAAGGGCTTGTACATGAAGTGTCTGAGGTCTGAGACGCCCACCTGGCTCACGCTGTACGACTGGACTTTGGCAATGAGGCTCAGGGAGTTCTGAGCCATCATGGCCTCTTCTATCTTCCTCTTGCACTCAGCTACAGCGTAGAAAGCCTCCTTGTCTGTCGAGAGCAGCAGCAAGCAAACAGTGCATTCTGGAGGATCCAGGTAAGAAATGTATGCATAAAAGTAACAGTCAGGATTGAAGAGGGGGAGGCAGATCGGAGTCCAGATCTCCCCCGCCTGAAAGGCAGAGGAGGCTCCGATGAGGTTGAGCAGGAGGTGGACGTCGGCAGGCTCCAGCCTTGTGTCCTCGATGACTGTCTTTTCTTGGACGATGGTGAGCAGCTGGTTCTTTGCGATGAGGATGGAGAAAACCAGATTGGGGGTGATTGCTTTCTGCAGGATCTGACTGAGAGAGTCCCTGAGAGAGGAAGCTAAGGGCAAGCAGTGTACCGCTGCTAGCAGGAAGCTTGGGTCAGAATCGACCAGGTTGAGAAGACCGTCCAGGATCTTCTCTGAGCCCGCCAGGAGTCTCCTTAGATCATAGTTTTTCTTGTGTTCAAAGATGCGGGATATGCTGGCCTGGGTGAGCATGCTGATAATCTGATAGTACACATAGAGGAGCTCTCCGCGGAGCTGCTGCTCAGTCTGACGACTGCAAGAGACACAGACCAGCACTAGGGGCCCTTTCTGTAAGAACACCACAGTGTGCTCCGCTGATGGAAGAAAGAAAAGACATGAGCAAACATTAAGGACACACTGGAAGTAATGATGAATGTCTACTAACAATGTTCCCAATGATTAACAGCTTAAATGTCATGCTTCAAATATAATCAATGTAAAACAATCTGAAAATGCATTAACCACTCCTTCATCATCCTATTTCTCAATGGTGCAATCATATATGAAATGTCTACACTTCTACACTCCATTTACAATAATTTTACAAAAAGGTACACTAATGATCTCACCTGAATAGACGGAGCGGATGATGTTATCTCCACTCTGAACAAAGGAAACCAGCGCCATCATGACTCCCATTGTGGATGAAAGAGCTTCTTCACTGCCATATCGAGAATAGATGGGTTTTCCCGCTTCACTCAACACAAAAACATGTTTCCTGTGTTGCCGCCAGCTGTCAGCTGTCACATCCTCATCCCGATGAGACATAAACGCAGGAGATTCCTGGGGGCCTGCCTCCAGCAAGGGCGATGACCTTCCCTTCACACCTATCCCTTGCTCCTCCAGCTTGGCCTTGGCCAGCATTGTAACAACAAACTCCCCAGAGTCACTCTTGTCATTGTCAGTGGCAGCGTCCTCGGTTCCGTTGTCCGACAGCTGGGAGGACTCGCTGTTCTGACCCCCAGTTTCAACTGTCTCCTCAGTCTCTAGCTTTGTTACCTGATCAGAATGGGGCTGCGCATCCAGACTCTGCTCCTCTGGTGTAACATCTGACAGGACTGAATCAGCAGGCTCCTCCGTGTTTACAGTGGTGCTGTCACTTCTCTCCACCGGATCAGGAAACATGTGATTCCCCAAGAGTGAGAGAGAAGTCGCCAAAGTGTCAGCTAAAATGAAAACAACAATACAATTATGAAATGAAGGATGAAAGCGAAAAAAGCTTTAATGAAAGATTAAACAATTTAACATGTGGCTTGCTCTCACAGGGTGGATCGCAAATCTTCACTCCTTGTGCCTCTCCTTGATGATTGCCTCTCTCCATGATACCATCCCAGTCACTGCAGATTAAAAAAAACAAAACATACTACAACCAACCAATTCCGAATGAACAGCGGTATACCTAGTATATGTCTGTAGTTGCAGCTGAACTTTGCGTGCATCCCCATCTCTTATGAATAGGAGCACTCATAGTGGCCAGGTCACATGGTTAGAGAAGAAAACTGGTTACAACTCGAAATTCCAGCAGCCTGGCTAATGTTACACTGCAGATAGGCGACAGTCAGTTGGAGGGTGAGACGATATAATTGTTATTTGACCGCCAGAACAAGGGAACTAACCACCGTTAGCATAATAATACTTGCTTAAATTACCGAAGTTCACGTTTGTTTGTATGCTAACTTGTTAAATAAAAGCTTACTTTTTAAATTCTGATATCTGACTGTGAATTCCGATGCAACCAGTAAATGCTGGCTGTAGTTACTAGGTTAGCACTGCCTGCTAGCAAGCGAAACAGATCAATTTCATGGCCTTAGCTTATCAGTTAGCAAGAAAGCAATCGTGGTTAGCTAAAATTAGACAGATGGAAGACAAACAATAAAACTTACGAGTTTGTATCGTCGAAACGTTAGGTTGAACATCTATTTCCCTGCAGCAAGTTTCACCAGCAACCCGGCTGCAAACAAGCTGTCAAGAATGAGAAGCAGAAAACAAATTTTCCTCTTACGACAACAGACATCCGGAATCTCTGATGACAAGCTAAACTAACCAATCCGGGTGCTCGCTGACACCGTTTAGCCCCGCCCCCTCCGGGTACGTTCCAGATTGACGCACTGCGTAAGACGGTACAGTTTAGCTGGGTAAGCTAATTGTACAAAGTGTTTCGACGCTTCAGTGATTTCAAGTAAACGTGTGCTGGTTGCTTCAGTTTCTTTGATACAAATATAAACCAGGGATGCCCACGTTTTATTCTTCAGCAAAGAGAATGAGGGACATTTCGATATGCTAGCTAACGTAGCCAGCAGTTAATTAGCCACAACGCTTCACATGCCCCTCGGTGTGATCTCATAGTGTTCAAACATCTTAGGGAGAAAACAAATTAGACTTCTCGGAGGAGTTCTCTGTGTTGCCGGATAGATTAAATGTTCCAACATTGCTCAACTACACGGACTACTGCCCCCGGCCTGCTGGGGCTAGCGTGAAAATGCTAGGTTTAAGCGTTAGCTTCGCTCTGCTCTATCGATCTCTTTCGATCACTCCTGGCAGCAAGGTGTATTTTTGATATATGACATAATAAAATCTGTCATCTATTTTAAGAAGAAGTCTGAGGGTTTGCTGTAACCCTTTAAATGTCCTCACTGTGGGATTAATAAAGGTTTATTTTTTGCTAAAACTGTCTTTAGCGGATGTTGTCGTTGCGAATTAGCGAAACGTACCATACGTCACGTCCGGTTCTTCAACCCTCGCCGCTGATACAAACAAACGGTAGGGAATGTGGCGAGGCTCTTCTCGTATCTGGGTGTCATTCGCTAACGTAACCGAAGCCAAAGCGATGTTTTTGACATCACACATCGGATGAAGAGTGCCCGCTATTGTTCTGACGTCACCAACACCGAACGACTATGGAGGAGCCGTGGGATTTCGAGTTTTTGTCCCGCATCGCTGACAGCTGCTTGTCGTTCCTGTCCGAATTTGTCGAGGACTGGCTCGCCAACGACATGAGGGTCTGCATATTCAAAATATTACTCAGCTGGTTAATTTTCAGCCTTATCGCCATTCACTTCGCATGGAAAGTCTACGGCAACACGGTCAACGACATGTATTATCGGCAAGGTGAGTTTTCTCCCAGTTTATCGCTGCATCGCTTGTTTAAATGAGGGCTAGCGCTAGCCACGTTGGCTTCACGTCTGTCTGTTGGTGTTGATGCTCAGGTACCGGACAGAACGGAGCCACACCTGACACGGCGCCTCACCTGAGTGGATGGTAAGTGTCCCATCATGCATGTCGCTGCAAACATTATCCCTATCGCACAGCCTGGAGCTCTGAAGCTGCATAGATGCAAAAGCTAGTGCATCAAGGCTTTTATGTGTTCTCCACTGAAGCTGCAACTTTTATTCCAAATATATGGGTTTGGGGGGGGGGGGGAACTGTATAGTAGCGTTATAAATGTTGTATCATACTTACAGTGCATTTCCTGTTATTGCTCATATTAAATGGTTTTGTTAGTAATGTGGTATTCCTGCAGGGAAAGCAAAGCAGGAGATGCCCCTAAGACTCATCGAGATTAACAGGACAACGGTGCAGGACTTTGGACTTTATCCAAGTGAGAGCTGGACGCCTGTGATGGGACATTAAATGCACCCTGAAGTTTTGCTGATAATAAAGCGTCTTCGTTGCATTCAAGGTGGCTGCACCTTCCGGAGAAAGGTCGGTTATGCAGGCCGACGGCTACACACTGATTCACTAAATCAACTACGCAGTGCTGTGAGGTATCTATTTTTGGTTTTGTCAAAGGTGGATATTGAGCAGAACCTTACTCTAAAGACAAATATTGATCTGATGGGTTTGTGTGTGAACTGAGGGTGCTTTAAGAACACTGTGATGATAAGCAGGATAAGCGGACGTAACATATTCAATGCTGACCATGAGCAAAAATAATTTGACTTGATCTGAATGATGGAACAACGGACAGTATCTTGGTGTGTGTTGAAATATATATCCTCAAAAAGCAGTTCATGTAATGCATCTTCCATGATTTTTGAATTCTGAGTTTCTCATACCATGTAAGGAGCGTTGTGTGAACTTAATGAGATGCAGAGTGCCTCATTAGAGTGTTTACCCCCCCTTTGACTTTTTTTTACATTTCATTATTTCTTTTTGAACATTGATTCATAGCAAACTGTCAAAGTGAGAACAAATCTCTACAAATTAAGCAAAATTAGGTTGAACAATGATATTAAACGCAAGCACATTCACCCTATATCTGACATAACTGCAGTGCACAGTTTACTGTGTGTAATCCAGGTGTGACACATTGTTCTACAATATTTATCTGAAAAAACTATCAGCTAATTTCTTGGCAACATTACATCACGAAGACAAAAGAACATTCTTAGGAAATCTGTAACAATAAAAAGGTAAAGGATGTAAAACATTACAGGGCTCTGAGTATTAATGAGGACAACATGGTGCAGTTGTTCAATGTCACTGGTTGTTGAGAATGAAGACACTGTTCAACCTCTTTGCCCAGATGCTTCATCAATTGTGGTGCCATTCATTTAGGAGGAAAAGCTGTAAACAAAGCCTTGAAAATAACTTTGTTAATGTCCTGTTGTGGTCAATTCAGTGTCCACACCTGAGCCCAATTAAAAATTTGAAGCAGGAGGACATGACGATGCTGTTCATGCCGTTCCAATGTCACTCAAAGGTGCTTAAGCAGTTTTGCAAAGAATAATGGGTTTAAAAGAAATGCAACAGTGAAACCAACCTATCTGTGATTCAAAGCTAGCAGCAGTTACTGCCAAAGGTGCCTCTTGACTTGAGAATAAATCGTTTTTATATATTTGTACTCATCAATTTGTTTCATTTTGACAGTTTTTTTTTCAGTTAAAATGTCAAATGTAAATAGTAAAATCTATTTTTTTTTTTAAATATGAAAAAGTTAAAGGGGAGGTTAATACTTTGTGTGTTGTATGAACCAACTTGCAATCAGCTATTATATCTGAGAAGTTATAATACTAGGTAGTACAATATATTGTACTGCAGCGTGTACTTACAGAAATGTAATGATGTACATAGTAATATAAATCAATAAAAAACACATTCGTCAACATATTTTAGATTATTTAATATTCATATAATTGAATGAAGCGATATCAGTCTTGTTTTCATGTAAACTTACAAAGAGTTATATTTGTGTGGAACTGAGAAAAAAACAACAGTTAATCAATGCAAATCTGATATTTATCCCCCTCCACTGTACTTATATCGATTTATTTTATGAGCTTTGGAATTATTTTGTGGGAATTGGCGGAATAAGTAGCATGTGAACATCCATCACATTGGTGCAGGTCAGGCCAGGTACGAGTAAGCGCTGCGCATCGGAAAGACGTGTAAAAAAAGTGTAAGAATCATTGTTGGCAAGGTAGTTGGTGACGTCCAACCCCTGCGCTTGTGCCTCTTCATACAACCCCCCATCAGTGATGGCCCCTGCTGCCTCGGTGGGTCCGTCCTGACCATCAGTTCCACCACTCAGGAACACGGGGCCATTCGGAAGGTTCAGGCCTCTCAGCTCCAGTCCCACTCGCAGAGCCAGCTCCTGGTTTCGACCCCCATGGCCCTTGCCTGTCAGCTCTACGGTGGGCTCCCCTCCAGCCAGCAGGCACGTGGAACCCCATCCCTCTGTGCGGCCTTCCTCCAAGACCCGCATGGTACGGCAGAGGTCCCAGCTCTCCACACCCACTTCAGGCCCCAGGCTCAGCAGGTCTGTGGCAATCTTTGGAGGAGGTTCTTCTGGAGAACAGGCATAGCGGGCCAGGAGGCCGTACAGTCTGGCGACTGACCTTACATCGCCACACACTCCTGGTGCTAGCACAACCGGGCGGAAGCCCAACTCCCGAGCACGGCGACCTGCCCATTTTAGGGCAATGCTGTTGGAGCCGATCACAGTGTTGACAACGTGCCCCGATGTATCGGATTCATCTTTGGTCTCCCTCCACATATGACTCGGTCTGCCAAGAACTTCCTTTACTGAGGCGGGTAGGGAGTTCAACAGCTTGTAACGTTCAAGAACCGACAAAACTTCTTCAGGCCACACCTCACCACGCACTGTGGGGCCGCTGGCTATCAAGTCCAGAGGATCCCCAATTACATCGGACAATATCAGTGAAACCACCTGGAAGAAGGGATGAGAGGTGTGATATTCAGAGTGCAATGCTGGAATGAGTTCTACCACTGCAATATAAAGCTGTTTGAAGAAAAACACATTACCTGAGCTGGGTGAGCAAAATGTGCAAGCCCTCCACCCTTCAAGAGAGACAAGGCGCGTCGCACAGTGTTCAGCTCTTGAATAGTGGCGCCCGCACCTGCAAGTTTGCGGGTGACGTCCTGTTTCTCCTGCAGTGAGATTGGCGGGATGGGTGCAGGTAGCAGCGCAGAGCCTCCACCTAGACACAGTGTCGCCGCCTTGTTTTAGAGATTTACATTTATACGGTGTGATTTTGTGAAGAAAAAACGACGATATGCTTTTACCTGAAATCAGTACGAGTAGCAGGTCTTTCTCCGTCAGTTCACTGGCTAAGCGCTTGATCTCTTCAGCTGCCTTCTGGGCATCGATGTCGGGCAAGTTGTGTTTAGCTCCCTCCATCACTCTGATGTGGCTGTTTTCTTTTAACAAGAGGTGGCTGTGGTGGAAGTGAGAAATTCTATTATGCTGCTTAATCTTACTTTTTTTAAAAATAATTTTAAGTTAAGGCTTTTGCTTACTCTTTTCCGTGCTGCTGTAATGTCTGCTGAATTCCGTGTGGCACGCTTATTACACCTTTCACCAAGTGATCCCCCATAATCCTCTCTGCCTCAACAGCCATACCCAGTACAGCTTTTCCAAAGCCCACCAAATGCAGGTTGTGCTTGAGTGTGAATGTCTGACCACTGATCGTGACCGAGTCCTCTTTGCGCTCTATGCTCTGCCGGACCACCGTGTCCGGCTGCACGGCTTCCACCGCCGCTGCAAACACCTTGCGTGCCCGTGAGTCCATTGACATTTTGCACAATGCAGGTTTCCTCCTGCACACCTGGGCCAGAAAAGGCTGAGGTCGCAAAAAGGAAAGAACACGGGCCATGGACAAGTCAGGGGGTCTGAGCAGAAATTGCCTGAGGAGATAAAAAGCCATAAAAACATTTTATTTAAAAAAAAAAAAATACCACATCAAATATAACAATGTGCAAAGGAAGAAAAAGTAGTGCTCAGAAGATTGCCCACCTTTCAAGTTTAAATCAACCAAGACCTAAACCTGTAATCCTAAACCAGTTCCACAGTAAAATGGTGTTTTGAAGACTCATGAGGCCTACCTTTGAATGTGATATGAAGCCTGTTACATGCCCTTCAGCTCAGCAGTCAGGTAGTGGAGCTGAAACCTGAGGGGAGCCTTATGTACCTTCTGGTGAATGATTGACTGTGTGTAATGATTCACCACTGGCCTCCAGCTGTGTATCGGTCAGTTGTCCAACCCTTATGGATTCAGGTCACACAGTTGTCTTTTTTGTTTTATGTTTTTTGCGCTTCTACAGTATATAACAGAATAAAAGGAAAATATGTTGATTATTTTGAGGAAGAACAGAAACAGAGAAATGGCACGTTGCATACTGAGGGTTGGTGATATAAATTAACTCCGACTCCGAAACTTTCGTCCGTCAAAAAACTTTTCGGAACAGGTTCGAGTTTCTGCGTTTTTCGCAGTCAAACGCGTTTAGAGAGTTGTTTAACCACCGTAGACCCCACAAACATGCAACATATCACCAGACGAGCTCGTCCGCCCCGGCCTGAGGCCTGTACTACGAAGCAGGATTCGGGCTTAGCGAGGTAACTTCAGCGTTAACTCTGGGTTTTCGTCCTACGACGCTGGTTCACTTCTTACCGGGATAGATCACCATGGCAACATACGCTGCAGAGCTATATTGTTGCTCCGGACCAGGTTATGATATGTTCCTGATAAGAGCTCAACTCGGAGATAAGCACCGCCTACTGACCAATCAGCTCTCTTGGTGCGCGGCTATAAGAAGCTCGGCGATTCGTGGGAGTTGAACTATCGCGATAACTCCCACATAGGGAGGTTTCCGATTACAACGGAGATGCGCGTCACCGACGTGGCGAAGGCGGTGCTTGGTTTTCCCTCCCTCGTCACTCCCGTGGATCAGAAGTATCGCAGGCGGGCTTTCGTCGCCGTTTTTGAATTATACTTCTTTGAGAAAGAAGTGCGAGCATTGCAGTTCATGTGTATATAAATCGGAATCGAAACAAGTGACATCTGTACGCCGATTCAAAGTGAAACGAGGGCCCGCTTCCCCTCAGACAGACAGAGGCCATCATGAAGCTGACGGACAATGTGCTGCGGAGCTTCCGAGTTGCTAAGGTGTTTCGGGAAAACTCAGACAAAATTAACTGTTTCGACTTCAGTTCGAACGGAGAAACAATTATTTCCAGCAGCGACGACGATTCCTTAGTCTTGTACGACTGCCAAGAGGGAAAGTAAGATTGTTTTTCTTTTCCTTTTGCTCCATTGTTTTTGACGTAAGCTAGCGTTAGCTGCTATGCTAGCTAGCGAGGCCTGCTGCGCTGCGATAATGCTCAGCAGTGTTGTGTGAGACGTACAATTCCTGTTGCTAAGCACAGAAATATGAATCCTGTCCCTTTCAGTTCCTTAAGTTATTAGGTAGTTATATGCTTTGTAACGGTAGCCAAACCGCAATGTTGGATATAGACCACATTCTGTTGAAATTAAATAGGCAAGCAGTTGTTAGGTGTGTTTGAGTAAAATGCTCATAAATACTACTGAGACAATTAATTCAGAGAAACGCCAACCATTTTGGTAATTCACAAATATTGTATGTATGTGTGTGAACATTTGCTGCTTTTCTCTCTTCTTTTTTTTTTACATATACAATTGGAACGTGACCATTTTAGGGTTTGGGGCAAAAACAAGCAAATTATATATTTATATAATATTTTTTATCATTTTCTAACATCATATAGACCAAAACAAATGCGTGATGATTAAGGGAAGACATTTATTGCACAATAAGTAAACTTATTGCACAACATAGTAGTAAATGTAATATTATTGATTGATATCATTCAGTGATTCAAATGCTTATGTGCTTACCCCTCATGTAATCTGGTTTATGGCAGACCCAAGAGGACTCTCTACAGCAAAAAATATGGAGTGGATCTGATCAGATACACGCATGCTGCAAACACCGTGGTCTACAGTTCCAACAAAATCGATGGTATGTTGATGCACACGATGTAAATATTGTTGATTGAATGAGGAATTTTGTCAACCAATCAAATATCGAATATCAAATATCGTGTTTTGGACTGTAATCATAATGTGATATCTGATATGTGTGGTGATTCATCGTGCCTGAAGTCGTTTATAATGGGACTATAGGGCCAAACTAATAGACAAATTGTCAGCTACAACTGTCATATACATCCAAATAAGAACACTGTAATACAGGAGAAGACATTTAAATTACATAAATTACCTTATTTAGTATTATTTCAACTGCAAACATTATCTCTCTTTGTTATGTTTGTTCTATAAGCATACATTATAAGCTGCAGGGTACAGCGTGTTGGACTGAATGGTCCACTACTGGATCGCGGCACGTACTCACTTTGGTCTGAGGTAGTTGTTTGTACAGTTTGAGGGTCTGTGATTCTGCCCCATACAGGAGCTAACTGTACAAGTGACTGCCTTGCCCACGGTCGAGTCAACTCATCAGACCTGCCTGTGATCAACTCCCATGTTTGGATGCCAGCTTGTTTCTTGTTGCTGCTGATCATGTGTGATATATGACGTGGTAATTGTGTTATTTGTCTTTCAAGATACAATCCGATACCTTTCCCTTCATGACAACAAATACATCCGCTACTTTCCTGGCCATAACAAAAGGTGAGGACTAGATATACACAAGACACTTAACCTTTCACATATTGCACCAGCTGAAAGTTCCTCTGTTCTCATGTTTTTCTTTTTTTTATGTGTGGAACCAGAGTGACATCGCTCTCCATGTCTCCTGTGGATGACACATTTATTTCTGGCTCATTAGATAAAACAATCAGACTTTGGGATTTGCGGTCGCCAAACTGCCAGGTGAGTTTTTTTTTTTTTTTTTTGGTCGGCATCCACTGGTGTTGCACTAATATGTAACTGTAGAATAATGATATAGCTGTCATTGACCTTCTCTTGTCCGTCCCTTTTAGGGTTTGATGCACTTGCAGGGGAAGCCGGTGTGCTCCTTTGATCCAGAGGGTTTAATTTTTGCTGCAGGAATAAATTCAGAGATGGTTAAACTATATGATCTGCGATCGTTTGACAAGGTGAGTTAAATACCAGTAGTCAAATTTTAAACCGTTTGAAGTAGTAGTGTAACGATTCATGCGATGCATCGGTGAATCGATTGTCAGTCTTACCGATTCCACTAAATCCATCTGCTAAAATAAATCGAACCTTGGTTTACAGAATCGAATCGCTCCAAAAAAAAATTGAATCTTCAACTTCCTAGTCGTTAATCGAATCGCTGTGAAGCCAAAGATTCACACCCCTAGTTTGAATATAATAGGTGCAAAATATTCACAACGCCTTTTGTCAACAGGGTCCTTTTGCAACCTTCAAGCTTCAGTACGACCGGACGTGTGAGTGGACAGGACTCAAGTTCAGCAACGACGGAAAACTCATTCTTCTTTCTACTAATGGCGGAGCCCTCCGCGTCTTAGATGCCTTCAAGGGTGCTGTACTACATTCTTTTGGGGTAAGGGATTATCATCAGCATTTTTTTAAAGAGGAGAATCTGAAATCCTACAAACAAATTGTTCACCGTTGTTCTAATGTAGATAACATAATTGCTCATGGATGCTATTCATTCACCCACAGGGCTACAACAACGGTAAAGGTGTAACACTGGAGGCATCATTCACCCCGGATTCTCAGTTTGTTATGATCGGTGAGTTCCTCAGTGTTGGAAAAAGATTCATACATTTAATTCATGTAAGGAACTTTATGTCAAGTGATTTTGAATTCTACTGGAGCAAAACATGGACAAAAACAATAGGATTAGCCAGGAACATACAAGTCAATTCCATAATCCTGCAGCAGAGCTAACATTTTACACATTAAAACAAATGTATGCTCTGCTCACTGGTGTCACAGAAGGGTAATGCCATTCTTTGGACATGGAAAAGCATTTAGGTTCTTCGTCATATAACCTTGCCGGTCATGTTTTCATTAAATTCAGGTTCTGAGGATGGAAAGATCCACGTGTGGAATGCAGAGAGTGGTATGAAGGTTGCATTATTAGACGGGAAGCACACGGGACCGATTACCTGCCTGCAGTTCAACCCCAAGTTCATGACGTTTGCAAGTGCCTGCTCCAACATGGTGAGTGGAGTGGACAAAAAGCGGCAACTAGATTCCTCAATGATTACTTTTGTAGTTGTGAAGTTTAATTGTTGTTGTTACCCCCTCCCATATATATATAATATTTTATATATATATAAAATATCTTATTTTTTGCAAATTTCCACCAAAGTATATTCCGTATTTTATCTATCCATTGGCAGTACCTCAGCAGCCCACTAGATAGCGCTCTGAAGCCTCCCAGTGGTTGAGATTTGCTGTTGGTTTTTTTTAGGAATTTAGTACCAATATCATATTTGTGCAATGCGATGTCACTAAACTGATAACTTGTTGGACTTAACAGTCTTCGTAGTCACATTATTACTCTTTTGTTACCATGACGCCCACAGTCCCTCCCTCTCTGCGTGCGAGGGACTGTGAGCTCGTCATGTCATTCAGTTTATTGTTCAATTTATTTTCCATGAGATCCATCACCTTTTTTCATAGCCGACACACACAAAACCTCAGCGATCACATTGTGGTTCCAAGGTTACAAAACATTTCAATACTTTCTCATCTTCCAGGCGTTCTGGCTGCCGACCATCGACGAGTGATGACGACTGAGTGACGGCGAAGCTTCTGTCGAAGGCCAGAGGCAAAGTGAAAAGCAGGCGTCGGGACAGTCGGCTCGGTGTATATTTCACCAGAAGTGTTGCCTCTATTCAAATTGTAAATAATTAGTCTGCAGATATTGATCATTTGTCTATGTTCTTTTTATATTTCTATTTAACATTAAAACCATTTTGATTGTAAGACGTTGGTTTTGTCCATTTATTATTGTGTTGTTGTGCTGTCATGAAGACAGGCAATGTTGCAAGTCATACTGTATGTCTGATTCAAACACTGATGAATCACAATGAATATATATATATATAGAAATAAAAGAAATATATATATATTTTTTTTTATTTCTTTTCATTGTGATTCACTAACGGTGAGAAAATTGAAGGAGTGTTATCCTTGTTGGTATGACTTTATCTCGTCAATGTAATGTTCATCTTCATGTGTAATTTCAGATTAATATTTTTATAATTGAAGGGAGTGATTAGGAACCCTGTATTAGTTTTAACTGAGGATCAGAGATGGGGGGGGGGGGGGGATACCACCATATCCAGGTGATTTGTCACATCAAAGTCATCTTGCACAATCTGTTGACCATCACGGTCATCATGTCTGCGAAGAACACATCCAGTTAGCCTCGGTTCATTCAACCTCTGACCTCTACAGAGTAACAGTAGTAGTAGTACGAAGCAACCGAGATTGACAAACTTGTTGGCTAATCTTTCCACATCAACATGCTCCTTAAACGGCTGAATTTTTTTTTGCTAATTTTTGTTTATTTCCCCTCCACGTCAGCCCAAATCACTGTGATCTGTTTTTTAATAACCAGCAGGATATTGGTGAATTTACTGAGCAAATAAATGATAGAAGTAATTACAAGATGAGAGCAGTCGCTTGCTTGTGACGGTACACTGGTCTTGGAATTGTTCTTGGCTCAGAAGTTGGTCATGAGGTTTGCAGGTCAAAGTCTCTTCCTCCTGGTCCTGGTGTGTGTGTGTGGTGGGGGGGCTGTCGCAGGCCAGTAAC
The DNA here is from genome assembly GCA_029853015.1 of Chelidonichthys spinosus. NCBI lineage: Eukaryota > Metazoa > Chordata > Actinopteri > Perciformes > Triglidae > Chelidonichthys > Chelidonichthys spinosus. Next base: position 7,093,775 of record CM056822.1, on the reverse strand, counting down.
CCGGGCCTGGGCACTCTGTCATTGGGAGCTAAATTTGGGAGAGAGGTGATCAGGTTCCCTGTCTGTGTGCACATGATACTGTCCTAGTTACTTGAGCGATATCCCTTCTCACACTGTCAAACTTCTTCACCGAGTCCAGACACACTCAGCGATCCTCCTCTTCAATATTCCCGACTGAACCGAGTCACATAATCTGAAGAAATCGGCTTGTTTCTCCGGTTGGACTTCAGTGTCTCCCGACTGGACTGAACATTTGGGCCTGGTGGCGTGGAGCTCCAGTCCTGTCTTGTCACCTTCTTGTCCGTCTCTCAACACCCCTGCTGCTGCCGAGCTGCTGGGCGGGAGGAAGGGACTGCTGACCTGCCATGTTTCTCGCACTTGTGGTGACGCCGGAGCTGAGGGACTTCCTGGCCAGGGCCCGAGGCGGAGCGGTGCGCCTCATCAAGGTGCGCATCCAAGATGGTGAGTGACCACAAACGGTGGAGCAGTCAAATATTAATATCATATAAGGTTTTAACTACTTATTTGATTGCCAAGCTTATGTGGATTGCTTTGAATCTGAGAAAATAAATAAACATCTTACACAATCTGTTGGGCAACTGTCCAGAGCTCGTCACATTACAAGTCAGTGTCATCAGCATAAACAAGTTCTTATGCAAGGATGAGTCTCCATGACGGTTGTAATAAATTGGGGGTTATGACCCTTTCAAATGTCTATTTGTCATCACTAATCACCCGTTGTGGTCCTTATGTGGAGAGGAGGTGTGAACACTTAACCCCCAGGTTGGAAACACTACTTTATAATAATAAATCTGTATTTACTGGATTATTACTTTAGTCGCCTCCAGTGGCTGAAAACGCCAGTCATCTCCCTTCTTTCACGCATAATAAACTCTTTGTTCTTAAGCTATAAATCTATATTTTCTAACCTGGGGGTCATGAGATCATCATCAATTACTTCTAAACATTTAGTTTTAAGTAACGTTTCTGTTAAGAAAAACTTTAATTGCATTTAGTTCCATCTCTTCAGCCCTCTGAATGTATTCTCATTAAACTACAAAAATCACTTCAAATCATCTCCAGGTTTTGCCTCTCATGTGTCACCATTACAAAATAATAACTGAGTAAAAAAAAAATGAAGTCTTCTAACCTTGTGTATGAAATACATTGTTTATTACATGATACAAAAATATTTTTGTGCGTAGAAAAAAGAAACAAAAAAAAAACTATTTGTTTTCCATTGTTGTTCCATGTTTACACAATTGAGCAAGGTTATTTCCCGCCACCATCTTTCAGCATTTGTGCAGCAGACACAATATTTCTGAGTCAGAAGAGTCTCATAAAGATTATGGTGATGCCTTCAGAACAGCAGTACGTGTTTCCGGCTATCAGTTTGTTTGTTTAAAAACACATCGGATGCTTGGCTCTCTGACTTTTTCAATCCTCAGATTGTTTAGACGCGAGGAAGAACTGCGTCGGGGCATCATAACTGAACGTGGCTTCGTACACAAACACAAAACAAAGTTGCTAAACAGCTGCTGCAAACTTGATGTAACTTCTAGGAAAAGAGTGTGAACAGACCTCCGGTGTGTCAGCTGAGCATCCAAACAGGCTCAGTGAGGCAACAGTGGGTGGCAGACTGTGGAGGTGGACTGATATGTCCATGAGGAGTTTAGATCCAGCCTAGTATCTAACGCTGATTCATGACAGATGCATTCTGGGACTTCTGGCGTCTCATATCAAATATCTGGCCTCATATTTGAAGTGTGATGTCAGCGGAGATGATTTCGGTGCTACAGAGACAGACCGTCTCACGGCAGGGAAGATTGTGAGGCCTGTGTGATCTTTCCAGGGCGTCACTCGGCTATTTTCAGCGACATGTGACGTGACACGGGGGCTTGATGCTGCCCGGTGACACCCCCGTTCATCCAATGTCAAAAGAGAAACAGGATCAGTCTGACCGATTTCATCACTTCTGGCCACTTGGTTTCCTCTCCCCCCTCCAGTAGCCGATGGTGTTATGTCTTTGTTTGGAACGTGAAGGAAAAGTAGACCCCCTAAGTGGGTCGTTTAATAGTCTGATACTAATGTGGACCAATAAAGACGGGGACTGAGTGAGAATGGCCGACGGAAAGTATGTGTGTGTGCAGAGCTGGAATGTGTTGTGGCTCAGAATAGCAACAAGCCCCAAGAGATGGTCAGGAAATCCCCCACACTCCACAAGGACAGCAGGCTTTATGTGTGTGTTTTGTGATTTCCGAGCCATTAGAGTTTGGATTAAGTTGTTAGGTTTTGTCAACCGCGTTGACAGGTTTAACTTCATCCTGTCGCGCCAAATTGGAAAATTAGCCTTTTCCTTCTTTCAACAGCGAGACCTCGTGTTTATGATTTTACGCACAAAGTGGCGGCTGACGAGGCCTTCTGGGCGCTTGAACATGGAGCAGAAACAGTAACAGTCTGAAAAAATGTCATCATCAACCAGAAGTTTCAAACGTTTTGTTGTGTTAATCCTGTAAATTGAATACTGTGTCACTGACATTTTTCACAAGTTTCTAGCATTTTATAGATCATACCATTGATATAATAACAGAGAAAATAATAGTAAATTTAATCAATAATGAAAATAATTTAAAAAAAAATACACTTTATGTGGATAGTCCACCTGCAAATAGTCGCTCAGGTTGAGTGAGTAGCTGAAGTTCAACTCAATTATTCAGAGAATATTTAGGATTTGTTCATGAATTGTTGCTTATACTAATAATAAAATAATAATATAATATATTCTACAGACAAAGTGAAACATTTTAAGTTGTTGAATCTATTGAAATGTTACAAATACTACTTCTTTTTTTGACATCATCGCCCCGGCTGGGAGATTGTATTCTTGTTTGGACCCCGTGATCTGAATACATGAAGTTGTTTATACTTAGAAATGTCTACGTGCATGAACATGTAGACTATAACATGAACTCTGTGTGTCAATCTGCTCTGAGAAAGGCCATGCTGCATATAGGGGCTGAGGTATGTGATGAGTAGTGATCTGGTTTTCAGAGCAGCTGGTGCTGGGGGCCTACAGAGAGCCAGAAGAGACCTGGGACCAGGATTATGATCACTTCCTGCTACCTCTCCTGGACGACGAGGAGCCCTGCTACATCCTATACCGCCTCGACTCCCAGAATGCACAGGGCTACGAGTGGATCTTCATATCATGGTCTCCTGATCAGTCTCCAGTATGTCGTAACACATTTTCTCCACCACATACTGGAGCTAGACATACACACTTTGCTGACTCAGGACTTTTTTGTAAAGTGTCGTCATTATGTAGTATATATCCTTTATACCCATTTATTGCAATTAAATCACAACAAAATATTTTTTGGCTTCATACCGCTGTAGTAAACCAGCCGATGTGCAGCTTGCGATTCACAGTGAATACAGCTTGGTAAAATTGGGGGACATTATGAACTCTATTTCACAACATGTAAAGCAGCAATCATGGTTATTTCAGCAGTGATTGATGAAACATTGTGGAATATTGTCGAAGGTGAATATTTGCTTTGCGTTGAATCTTTACAAATTAAGGTCAATCTTCAATCATCTTGTAGTTGTAAGCAGTAAAATATATTAAAAATCATATAAAAAGGATGGATATGTATCCTATAGATAAAAGAAATCATATTAGGTAAAATTATGTAAAATAGATTTTTTTTAAAAAGCTTAGCTTAATGAAGTTTAATACAATTATGGAAAAAGTTACTATAAAGATTTAGAAGGTTAAAAATGAAGACTGTTAAAAAATGATAAGTACTTTTATTTATTTATTTTTATTTAAGTTTGAGCATATTTACATTGTAGCATTGCTACTTTTTCATAAGTAAAGATCTGAATGCGTTCTCCACCGCTGGTTGTTTCAAAGCGATGTAGCTATTCCATCTTCAGCTCCATCTTTCCTGAAAACCATCACAACATGAAATGAACAGTACATCTCTTTCCCCCTCTGTTGGCTGCAGGTAAAACAAAAGATGCTGTATGCCGCGACCCGTGCCACCGTGAAGAAAGAGTTTGGCGGTGGCCATGTGAAGTATGAGATGTTTGGCACGGCAGAGGTCAGGAATTGTCTGTTTTGCTGTGCTGACATGTTTAAGAGGTCCCATGCCGCCTGTAAAGAGCTTGTTGTTGTGCTTGCAATACTAGGAGGACATCTGTTTGCTGGGCTACCATCATCATGTGTCATCCTGCTCAGGTCCTGCCCCCCTCACGTTAGCCGAGCAGGAGCTCCGGAGGATCAAAATCACAGAGGTGAGAGGTCAACGGTTGTTATCGTAGCATGTAGGTCAGCTCGTGCCTGTAATATAGTCCCTTTGTTCTAAACTGTTTCATTTTTTTTGGTCGGGATTTCTTTTTCAGGGTCAAGGTATGTTGATGCATTATTTACTGTATGTTTAAATCTGATATGAATTGACACAGCAGACAGCCTCTTTCAATTGGCTTTATTCAATTCAATTTATGAAAATACATATGTACTTCAGTATAGAAAATAGAATATAAAGCTATAAATCCTCCCATGAAACACATCTGGATCATTGGGGTCATGACGAATGTGTGTGCTTGCTGCCCCCTGCAGGTCAAGGCAGAGATCAGCGTGGAGAGTAAGCACCAGACACTTCAGGGTCTCGCTTTCCCACTGAAGGAGACGGCCAAAAGAGCCCTGCAGCAACTTGCCCAGAAACGCATCAACTACATACAACTGGTGAGGATGTAGGAGGGAGCTTACTCACAAAAAGTGTCGCTGCTGGAAGAAAAACAAAAACAAACATGCATCATATATACATTATTACTGTGTTTCAGAGGTTGGATGTAGAGAAGGAGACAATTGAGCTGGTCCACTCCAACCCGACAGAGACTCGGGATTTACCCCGCCGAGTGCCTCAAGACACTCCCAGATATCACTTCTTCCTCTATAAACACTCCCACGAAGGAGACTATCTGGAATCTGTCGGTATGTCACTGATTCTGATGTGATTCTTCCTTTCACATCTGTTAAGGATGTTCAAGCACACTCACACACACACACTCACGGAGGTTTAACAAACACCTGGTCAGCAGATGCCGAGACCTTCAGGGAGAAAGAAATAGTGCATGCCCTATCATCTACATCGGTAGGTTCCCGACTGTATCCCTTAAAATGAAGCAGTGGTCGCTTGGGACTTGTGTGAAGCCCCTCCCGCTGCCTTGGAGTCTGTCCTGGACAACCTCAGCAGGGTCACCTGATTCAGCTCACCTGGGTCTTCCAGCCTTGAAGATTTAATTTGACTTATCCTTAGTTTAATAAATCACATTTGATTGTCACATTCCCTTGAGTTTGTGGCACTTTGTCATCACAGAAAAGTGCCACGTTGTGGGTGGACTGAGAGCAGGTCATCCACATATTGATCATCCTTCACTCATTGTTTTATTGGAATTATATATGTATAGGCCTGAATAGGTGGACATATACTGTATGGCACCACAACAACATCAAAAAAGCTAAAACAAAGGAAAGAACATTTTATTTAACAAATATTTGATCTGTTTTTTTTTACTCCTTTAATCATCTGTGACCCTCCAGATTCACTGATCTACATCAAAAGAGGCATTTTATTATATTTTTTCTCACTCGTCTTGTTCTGTTCCGCTGTCTGCAGTGTTTATATACTCCATGCCCGGATACAGCTGTAGCATTAAGGAGCGGATGTTGTATTCCAGCTGCAAGAGTCGACTACTGGAGGAAGTGGAGAAAGATTACCGTTTGGAAATTGCTAAAAAGGTAACAGATGGATGGAGGGGATCGGAAATAACATCATCATGTTGAAAGACAGCATTTGCAGAAATATAACTGAACTGTTAATATAAAATGTGTGAAAAAACTAAAGTTAGAGGACCTCATCATGGTTAAAATTCTAGTTTCAGCCCCTCACGACCTCAAGCTGACTAATAAATGTTATTTATGTTCAGTGCGATGCTTATTTTCTTTCTTTCTTTCAGTTGGAGATTGATAATGGAGATGAACTGACGGAGGAGTTTCTGTACGACGAGGTCCATCCCAAGCAACACGCTCACAAACAGGCCTTCGCTAAGCCCCGGGGCCCGGCGGGAAAAAGGGGACACAAGCGCCTCATTAAAGGGACAGGAGCGAACATACAGAGCAGCTAGAGGGCGGACCCATTCCTGCCAGAGTCCAGACCGGGTTCCAGACCTCCCCGTTTCTCCAGACCCACTAACACCTCGTCAGGCCCAGAGGAATTTCTTCTGCTGTTTGTTTACTGACACACTTATGTACACGTTATATAACTAACAAAAAAACATCAATGCATCTACATGCTGATGATATATATATCATACATATCATCTGCCATTTAGATGATCTGCCATTTAAAATGAAAGAGACAGGCTCAAACTCTGACTATTTATTGTGAAGTTAATCCCTCTGGCTCTTATTAAAAAATATATATCTGCAGCTTATACTTTAATAGACGTGTACTGAATTGTAAATGCTTAGTCAGATGGTTCAGTCCTCGTGGTTGGCCTACTATGCAAGTTTTGTATCAATAATATTTGTAAGACAATATGAAAGGAAATTCCAAATAAATGTTGTTTATACTGTGGTTACTTTTGTGTATTTATTTATTTTTATTAAGCATGCATCGTTTAATACACAGAATTACATCTTGTTACAACTGTACATCCAGGGCATCCAGGCAACAACATCCTCCAGTCCCAGCAGTTGGAAAGATTGCACCGTGTTGTTTTAACTGCTTGAAAATCAATTCAGCAGGCGTTCTGGCCGGCCGGAGTCTCAGAATGCGGTGCAGGTACATCTGCAACCGTGGCGACGTCATCAAATGACTAATCAAGACTCTCGGTTACAGGATCCCTTTCCACTTATACGTCAGCTGTTGGATCAATCTGTGCAGACATTGTAAACGTCTTCCACATGCCTCTGCTAAGCCTGCGAGGAACAAGGCTCAACTTAGACTCTCCTATGGTTGGTTTGTCAAATAAATGGCTGGATAAGAAATCTCTAGCTAATATGTTGCATCCATGGTCTTGTTTTACTTGAAATGGTGCACAATCCTCGACTGAACTGAAACAAGACTATTAATTAATCTCTAGCAATGCCAGCTGTCTATAAGACAATGCTCAATAGTGATGTTATGGGTCTATCTAGCAGGTTTACTAATTTCCATATGAAAAATGTGTTAATTAGCTCAAAAGTACAACAGTAAAGTAGGTATTTGTTCATAAATAGAGGTACTGATCAGAGTAAAATGTTGACCTGATGGTGGTGCAATATGAAAGGTCGTACCAAAGCCGCTATAGATCCTCTGGTGACCATGCATTCATTAAGATATTTGTGTTCCGACCAAAGTGAGTAAATTGACTTTCCAATCAATCAACACTGCTATCACCTAGAAACCTATAGCACATTATCTTTCGCTGAGTCAACACATTCTGTGTGCATCTGTGGTGTTGGGAGGCTGAAAATGAAAAAAAGAATCTTAAAATGAACTAATATTTTCTGTTACAATCAAATGGTAAGGTATATTAATATGCAAATGTTGGGAGAAGATCTACAACAGTTGTTTTATTGCCTCTGCATTTATACCCAATATGTACATGTGGTGCTGTTAGAGGCATTACTGAACCAAATGAATGCACTAACTTTCTCCAGTGACCTCATGGCCTGCATGAGTCATCAAGATTACATCACAAGAATGTATAGAAAACTTGCACTTAAAGAAAAAAACGAGCAACACATGTCAGGATAAACAGTGTAAGTCCCATACTGGAGTCCTATTGTGTAATAAAGCCAATCTTTTGGTTACTAGACTGCCTGACATGAGGTAAATCACAAAGATTATAATGATGATGCAGTCAGTGATTTCATCAGCAAATAATAAATCAGCCAGACAGCAAAACTGACAAAAGGTTCAGTGATCCCAGCATGTCAAATGTGATCAGACAAAACAAGACATCACAAATAAGACATCACTTTGAGCTCTAACAGTGATCAATTAGAGGAATATTTACTATATTTGAATAATCATTAGATGCAGCCTTAATCCAAATGTGCTGGAATGTCCAGATACAATTAAACTTAAATCGTATTTCATGCACTTTGAGATGCCGATGCAGTAATCGTATCGAAAGGAGTGACTCCAACATCTTAAAATATGCTGAGGTATGAAAAATAGAGCTGAAAATGTTCCGACAATAGGCGATGTTCCTTTTTTATCTTCAAATTCTTGGTAAAACCCCTGCCTTAGTTGTAAACTGTCAGTTATCACTGGAGTCTTTTCCCTGTTGGCACAACGGCCTTCTCAGGATTTATTATACTTTGAAAAGGCTGCCGTCGAATCAGGCATTAAAACTACATTCAATAATCCTTTATGAGGAATATAATTGATTTAACTATGGTTCCCATGTCGTTAGACCCCTGTTTTAATGTGCCACGTGTGATTGTTGACTGTGCATGTTTCCTGTTCCACAAAACATAGATAAACTAGTTCAAATAAAGGTTCACAAAAATAGTTTTGGTGTCCTTTTTACCCCCCCTAATGAACTTAAAAAAACATATTTTTATTAACCACATCCTGCAGGAATGGATGGAAGTCTGGTTCCTATAAGTCAACAAGAATAAAAATATTTCACTTCTTGGGAAAACTGGAGATTTAAGCTATTCTGGATCAGCAGGCGTTCCTGGATATGGCTATGATTATAATACAGAATAGTTTTATGTGTTGTGTCGTTTCCAATCAACCACGTGCGCGCGCGCGTGTGCGTGTGTGGCTGCCTTTATACTTGCATCTTCTATCAGATCATGTGGTTTGTGTGTGTGTGTGTGTGTGTGGGAGAGAGAGAGAGAGAGAGAGAGAGAGAGAGAGAGAGAGAGAGAGAGAGAGAGAGAGAGAGGAGAGAGAGAGAGATGGTTCAGAATAAATATTGTTAAAAACTACAAATCCAGTATCAGTATTATTCTCATTAATCTTTAGTCGTTCAAAGTAAAGGACATCCAGTTGATGTGGATTTCAGATTCCCCAGAACAGAAAGGTCAGGAGGGATTAAACACAGTTTTACTCTCAACCTTTTAAACAACGCCATTGGAAACACTGATAAATCAAGAAGAACAAACCGTGCGCAACGTGAAATAATTTCCTCTGGTCCAGTCGTGCAAAGTCGTTATAAAAAACAAAAACGTTTTTAGTTTATTTTCTCAATAACAACTTGCTTTCTCTAATTACTCCGACCAAACCTCCGAGAAAAGCTCTCGCCGTGTTTTTCCACCAGGATCAAGGGAAATCTATATTACTGGAAACGGCCTGTGTGCATTCCTATTATCTTTAATGTTGAGGCGGTGAATTCCCAGAAAGCAGGCCCTGTCGGGGCCGCCCGGCGGGGCGGAGTCAAACCCTGCGATTATTCCTGGAAAGAGGTTAGGGGGAAGCTGCCGCGCGATTCCTGGGAGCGAGCGCCGGTTCAGCGAAGGCAGGAGCCGGCGGCCGACTCTCAGGGAGGGAGGGAGGGCGGGGACGCAAAACGCGGGCAAGAAAGAAACGGGTCTCGCCGCGGTTCCGTCCGGAGAATTAACGACGTGTTTCACCGGTCAACAACGCCGCTGACACCGGAGCGAGACGCCGCCGCCGCCGCCGCCGCCGCACGCGGAGCGAGACAACCGGCGTCGTTCGGCGCAGCGGAGCGAGAGTTGGTGCGGCCGGCGTGACGTCAGAGCCGCCGGTGCTGTTCTCAGAATACACTTCTAGGAAACGGTAATTTTTAAAAGCCAAGCCTTTACACTCTGTCCTTCACACATTCGGATTCCATTCTGGCAGCAACACACTCCAACCCGCTGCTACGGACGTCTCGCTCCTAACATTTATTGTTTGCGTTTCTTATTTTTCAGCGAACGTTTTGTTTTGTTTTTGTGTTCTTATATGAAGTACACGAGCAGACCTTTACGAGGATTATACGGGGCTTTTTTTTTTTTTTTTAATTAGTCCTATTCTCATTTTATCGATGTAAAGGCTCTTTTTTCCGTCTCTCTTAAATGTGGGGTTTTCATCTATAGAGACTCTCTATATGATTTAGTTTCTGAAGAAGAATTACTGACCGGATCTTAAACCACAAGATTCAAGAAATAGCATGATTCTTTGTGTACCAGGGTGAGTTGACTTTCCTTTGTTTCGTCTTTTATTGTCTGCGTTATGGACATGAATCACATGTAACGCACTCCTCATAAGTGTTATTATTGTTATATTTAAAGTATTTAAATACGATTGTTAAATTAAACGTGTTTCAAATAAAGTCTAGAAAATGCAAAGTGACACTGATTACAAAGCCTAAATGCTCTTCATCAGAAACTGATTAATACTAATAGACAAAACATAAGAAAAATGTATTTAGCCTTTAGTAAAGCCTAACTGGGGTTAAAAATGTTCATTTAAGTGTTCTGACGTCACAAAAGTAACACACAATGTGGCACAACATCAGAATAAATTAAAAAATGTCATTATAACATCATAAATAAGACTAAATATTCCCATTGTGTGGTTATCAGGTTAAAACTGGACAGTGACGTGACTTAAATGAATGCAATTAAAAAAAACTGAACTACCAATAATAATGTGTAATCCTGCAATAAGCCAACAGAATGCACACAAAAGTGTAGTCTAGTGTTTGTTTAAACCATATTTTCCTATTTTATTTCCAGTCCGAGAGGTCTTCTCCCCGCTCGCTCCGTCCACTGAAACCCCACGGGGCATGCGAGCAGGAACCGTACCTCCTACCCCTTGCCTCCAAAGCACCCCTCCGCTATGGGACCCCACAAAGGACCTGCGGGCGATCGCCAGCAACTTCTGCTATCTAGAAAACTCAGGTACGGTAATAAAATTGTTTCACATTTACTGCCACAAATCAGATTCTTGGAATCCACGCACTGTTCCAGGGACACATTTTATTTCCTGCCGTGAGAGATATGGTGAGGTCATGACGCACGGGACGGTGAAAAAAAGGCCCCGACTGTTCAGAGTGACTAATATTGAGGAATCTGTGTGTGTTGTAGGCTGGTACTGGGGAGCCGTGACTGCAGCTCAGGCCCACGCTGCGCTGCAAGAGGCATCTGAAGGAGCTTTCTTGGTACGGGACAGCAGCCATCCTCTCTACATGCTGACCCTCTCCGTGAGGACGGCACGCGGCCCCACCAGCATACGGATCCAGTACAGCGGCGCCCAGTTTTTGCTCGACTCCAGCTCGCCGGCCCGGCCGAGCCTGTCGTCCTTCCCCAACGTGCCCAGCCTGGTGCAGCACTACATGGGACCAGAGAGGAAGACCGAGGAGGGGAAGGTGGTGGAGGAAGCCCCTTCGAAACCCTCGCAGCAGACAATTCAGCACGCGTCTGTGGTATTAAAACTGAAGCAGGCCGTGTACAAGCCCCAGGGCCTCCCCTCCTTGCAGCACCTCACACGCCTCGTCATTAACAGACACTCTGACTGCCCCGACCAGCTACCACTCCCGAGGCCTCTGCTGCGTTACATAGAGGACTATCCCTTCAAGGTATGAGGGCTCCCTCGAGTCCGTTATTATGACTTGAAGGAGAGAAAACAGGTCCTCTGCCTGTAAATGACATTGCTGCGGCAGCAGTGGAAGGCCAGTCTTGAACATACTGGACACAGGGTCATGTTTTTGCTGACAAAATGTGTACAATTTCAGTTAATGCTGACGTGCCTGGTTTCAGACTTAATTGGTTGAATACTGGGTGATGAATAACGCCCAGAAAACCACCTGTGAGCGAACCTCCGTACTGTAATCATTTCACGGTGGACGTGGAAATTGTCCACGTCTGTTTTACCTTCATCTGTTCTGGATGTACATGCTGTTCCCCCGAAAAGAAGTACGCCGATTCCATTGAGACGTCTTTTTAAGCCATTTTATTTTTTCTCAGTAAAACATTTTTTCCAACGTTTTTAATGTGTACATTTTTTCTATTAAAATAACCGACTGGAGTTACAAAAAAAAAGTGCCTTCCTTTTAAATCCTTTATTCCCTCTCAAAATAACAGCATTACTAACCGTGTAGAGAGAAACGCGGCCGTCATCATCATTATTATTAACCAACACATGATGACTTGCTCTTGTGACACTTGTTACGAAATAATTTCTGCTTCAAATCACCTTTGAAACACAACGACTTTGAGCCCCGTGTGTGTGAGAGATGCAGATTGTGTGAGGAAGTAAAGGCCACTATTGTGTGCGTGCGTGTGTGTGTGTGTGTGTGTTTTTGCTCAACAATGCGTACAGCCTGCATCTGAGTCAGCGAGTGGACGAGCGAAGGGGAGGACCGTTCATCAGGGGATTCACAGAACTGTTGAGTGCTTCCTGGGAGGAGGGTGATATTCTAAGAGGGAGGGTTCTAAGAAAAGCCTCAGTAATTACCTTCAGCCTTCAGCCTGCTTTTGTGCCATCTCACAGGCGGTTTTTTATTTCTTTTTTTTATTGTGATGCAGGATGTGATCGGATTAAAAAAACAAACAAACGCAACAGTGACATGAAAGCGATTTGAGCTCTTGAAAATGGTGAGCATTTCGAGGTGTGGAGTGTGCGTGCCGGGGCGGCTCAGTGGGGGGGGGGGGCTGAGGCTGTGGCGACCTGGGTGGAAGCCAGCGTAATAGGATCTTAGTTTCTCAATCCAGATCCAGCTTGTGATCCTTGTTGGACTTCTCTTTCCGAAGGATGCAGAATCGCGGCCTGAGGTACGAAAAAAAAACAACAAATAAGACTCGAATTTGGACTCGAAATGCGGAAACGACGACAAAAGCAGGGGGGTTAAGATTTTTAAAAAAGCTAGCGTTTAACTTTAACTCAAATACAGCGGCGGGCGTAAAAGATCAACACTTGAGTGTGACATCACGGTAGGTTAAGGGATGACAAAATGCTTTAACGACGCCCAGGTGCCAGACAAAAAGGCCAGAGAGGCTCCGGACAGACCTGCCGGTGATGTCGTGCCGAGTCTCCACGTAACGCATCTCTTCCACGTTGGCCTCCACCCACCGCCGGATGAGCGGGGGGTGTCTGGGATCCACCTCCAAGTAAACACGGCTGTTATTCAGCAGAGAGAGAGAGAGAGAGAGAGAGAGCACAACACGGATTGGAAATGAATTATCGACTTGTCGGGAGCAACCTTGAGACGAGAGCAGTGGCATGTGTCTGATTCAATGGAAGTCTTTAAAAGAAAAAACAGCTTCACTCATTAAAGTGGCAACACGATACGCATGGTTTTCTGAACATGCTGTTCTTGTGACAAACTGCTGCTGTTAGGAATTAATCCCAGGTGTGTGTGTGCGTGTGTGTGTGTGTGTGTGTGTGTGTGTGTGTCTGGGGTTCCTTACCCATAATTCGATAGAATCTGAGGAGCCAGAGTCAAAATCTGCTTGATCACTTTCAGGCCATCTTTACCTCCATCTAAAGCAACGTGGTCTTCAAACCTGGGCACGCAGTCATCCATAAATCACTACAATACATCCATTTGATGTCACATATTTAGGATTACATTTCTGAGGACACCCTATGCGCTGATTCACATTCGTTTCATACATTTTATGCATTTAAAAAAGTGGGACTTTGGCGTTTTGGTTACTCTGAAATAAACATAGAATTTTCTACATATGATTTGTTTTTTGAATAAATCTAATATGATTAGTCTGCACTTCTTTAGCGTTAATAAACAGTATATAAACACACATTACACAGTTATTATAATCACATTATAACACTTAAAATGAAGCATATGTGTTGAGCAGCATGTTCAATTTGCTGTTACAACAGAACACAAACAGCAGCACACAGCTTTAGCCAAATCAAGCTAGTGAGATAACCAGTCCAACTAAATCCATGAATACATACTATTAAAGTGCATTATACTTTAATACTATGTGATAACTATTTATTAAAGCCGGGGTTGGAAATCTTATCTGCTCATCTGACAGCGAACAATAAATCAAATGCTCTGGAGGAAGAAAAAGGAAGTAAGTCTGGTATCTGTGGCAGTCGCTGGACTGTAATAAATCTGTCCAATCCTTTCACCCGGCTACCTGCCTGCCTGTCTAACTACCTGCCTGTCTAACTACCTGCCTGTCTCATTGCACTTGACTGCTGTTTTTTTTTTTGGTTTGATTATTTAAAAATCCAGCTTACTCTTGCAAGATAACCTTACTATGATTTGGTTTAATAAAAATGAAAAAACAAACAATTGAGAGAAGCTAAATGTGCTTTAGTTACCACAATATTTCCGGTTCCAACGTCCTCATATCCTCTGAGAACAGGTACGGAGGGTTACTGACCAGAGCTGAGACGTGGCTACAGAGGCCCAACACAGACTCTTTATCCGACAAAACAGAAATGCTATTAATATCATTTTTTTTTTCAATCATCAGTGTGTTTAGGTGCATTTCTTTGGCTTTTACCTTTCATTACGTCTATATGATGAATCTGTAATCTGTCCTGAAGCCCCAACCTGCCCCAGGTAGAAAAAAAGACACATCCATTGTAACTCTTCAACCACAATAAAAGTAAATAAACAAGGACATTTACAACCTGTTATAGGTGCTACGGTATAATTAACTACCTTAAAGCATTTTCTCTTGTTAAATCCACCGCATCCTGGCTTTGATCCACGGCGATGGCTTTAAGCTAGACAAAGAGAAACAAACACAGCAAGTAAAAGGGATGTTTACCGTCCGGCTACAGCTTCCTCGGGGAGAGTAGTCTATTTGTCTCCAAGACACGTTGACAGCTTTTACAATCTGTTAACAGTGCATGAGAAGGATAAACAGAGTGGTGGAGGCTTAGTTTGGATGGTTCAGCGGTGAGCTGGAAATATATTCTGTTCTCTGTGATGTGAAGACAAAAGTGCTTTGTATTCGGAAGCTTTTCTACTTAGACTTGTGCGTCCACAGCTCTATTATTCTATAAAAGTATTCTATTGAATGATTTAGTCTTTAAAATGTCAAAGTTCACACGTGACAATTTTACTCAATCTGACCCCAAAAATGAATCGCATAAGGATAGGAAACTGACAGATTACTCACATTTTTTAAGCTGACGAGCCAAAGTTAAGTTTCTTACTCGTCATACTTGTAATTATAACACATTCACATCTCCAACTGAACCGCTGGTGGCCGTGTTGCGTTGTGGGTAATGTAGGCGTAAGGGTTTTTAACAAGGAAGATGCTAAATTGGTGGAGTAGTCTATAAATGCTCACAACTATTTAACACATTCAACATCTTTGCTTGGTGCATGCTAACATGTCATAAAACTAAACACAAAGGACACTTGAGGCTCATGGGAATGTCGGCGCCGGACTAAATGCCAGAGGATAACCAACGTTATTCAGATCCATCCTGAAGGGAACATGAATGAAACAGAAGTCACTAGGATATGTCATCTGGGTACCAGGAATACAAAAAGTGGTACAAATACATTCGTAAGACAACAACTTTGACCTGGTTGGTGGGGCTAGAGGAAAGGTTATGTCGGCAGGCTTTATCCTGCGGGGACCATGAATGTCTGTATCAAATTCCACGGCAATCCATCCAGTCGTTGTTCAGCCTGGATCAAAGTGGTAGACTCACTCGACAGACACGTCCATCCCTTCGATTAGCACCTCACCTGAGGAAGGCTCTTCAGTAGACTAAGAGAAACGGCACCAGAGCCACATCCCACTTCCAGGCAGGTGTGCTGACCGTCCGAACCGACCCCAGTCTGGGGCTTCTTCTCCAGGTCCGTGAGCACAAGTTCAACCAACTCCTGCACCAGCACACAGAGAAAACACTGTTCTGGTCATGTGTGACTGAGATCTCATGTGTGTGTGGCCTGTTTTTTTTTTACTCCCTTCAAACCTCGGTTTCAGGTCTCGGTATGAACACGGGAGGCCTCATCTTCAGGGTCAGATCTCTGAAGTCCCACTCTTCAATCACATACTGCACAGGCATTCTGCATCAAACACACACATAAAAGTAAAACAAATATCTGAAAACACATTTATATGGAGGCGTGTGTAGAGACTTTATACCTGGAGAGGCGTCTCGAGCAGAGCTTCCACATCTGCTCTGTTTCTTCTGGGCTCAGCAACTCTGTTAACTTCCCCCGCTCAAGACTCTCTATCTGGACGAAGAAAGGGCGTGTATGAACAGGAAGGGATGCGGTTAGCTGTGAATGCGTCTATTAACACGTCACGTCAGGTAATGTAGATTGAGCTCAGCAAAGTGCCACTCACAGTTTTAGCCCCGAGCAGATGAGCAACAATATAGAGACTTGAGCTGTCAGGCTCCGTAACGCCTCTCTCTGCAAAGTGACTCCTCCATAAATCCACCGCCTGAAGTGCCGTGATCCTGCATGCAGGTAGGGCCGGAGCAGTGCATGCACGTGATGTACAGGAGCCCCAAACCTCCTGAAAGATTAAACAGAGTTCCCAAATAACCAGCTGTGTTTTCTATCATGTTGAGTTCCTCTTTGTGACTCCCCATCAGGGACAAGAGATGTTTCCAATAACCCGTACTCGTACCCGTACGTGCGCTAAAAGGATTCTCTGACAGGCAAACAAAGATCATTTGTTCAAGTGGGCCTACCAAAAATATTTGTGTGCATCATTAAAAACAGAATACATTCCACAACTTCAGCCAGCTCCTAACATTCACTTTTCCATCACCTGACCTTTGCTGCCCACATATTCATCTGCTTCCCATTTCCCTTATCCGCAGCAGCATGCTACCATCTCCACTCGTTTAAGGTCAGGTTGTCTCGTTTGCATCCGTCCACGCTTTCCCAGCATGCCTGGCTGTTTGCCTGATGATTCTTCGCCTGTCTAGTCTGACTTTGGCTAGTTTTGACTATGGTCTGTTGTTTGACAGGCACTTCTTTTGGGTTGTCTGATGTGTGAGTCATTGCAACACCTCTGGGTCGGTCGAACTAGATAGTCCAATGAGACGTATCATGCGGTTCCATGAACTTGTGGTGGACATTTGTAATTAATTGATAAAATATGATGTATAGATCACTTAAACAGTTTAGTATTACCTCATTGCATGTTGCATTAATAACAATCTGCTTTCTCTGTTACATTCATTAGTCATTTACAGCCTGGGGGATTGACTGCTAGGCCAGTGTGATTATTTACCCAGATTTGATAGATACTTCTTCTGAAGCTTAACTTTTTGCTCAGAAACAATTAGAAACTGTGCTGCCAGACATGCAATAAAGCCTAACGCACATATATTAATAAAAAAAAAACAAATTTAAATCCACAAAACCACCTGTATCTACTGTACGTTCAGGTACTCCCTGAAAACAGAAATCTACATGACAGTGAGTTAAAGTTACCTTCGGTCTGCTGCTGCGGCCGAAGCATCTGTGGGCTGCACTCAGAGATCTGCTCCACATGTTTAATCTAAACAAACACCGCCTTATTACATCGTTATTATTTCAGTTTTACAGGATCGCGTCATTCGCCCATAGACCGCGAACGGTAAACAGCTGCTTGGTCACGTGTATCGCCCTAAATCAACATTAAACTACATGTTCTGTAGCCGGATAGCAAGCTAGTTGATAGCTAGCAGGTACAGTATAACTATAGCATTCCGTACACACGGCGCAGCAAGTCTACACGCGCAGCGAAAACACCGCGCAGCAGTGACGCTGGTGAATACTGTTGCGTTTACTGACCATCGAATATATGATACTCTTATTTAGCATGTAGCATCGGGGGGAAATCAGCAAAGTGGTGATAGACGCTGAAATGCCGAACGTTTTGGGGATTTCATACGCTGATATTATTTATATCGTGTTTACAGGTGGTAGTAAAATCAATTTATACAACTGGTAGTAATCTATCAACCTCAAACTACCTGAAATAGAGTTCCCACAGATACTAATGCAACTAAATATATCGGGGGGAAATATATAGTGTTGTTATCATTTTTGGTTTGTTTAAAAAAAAAATCCCTGCGTTGGCTACGTAGTATTTACGGCGTCCGTTATCTGCTTTAGTAAATTACGAGCAGCTCCTGAAGATATCAGTGTTGTTGTTCCCCAAACTGGTGTTGCGTGCATATGTCGAGTATTGGGGAGTTGTTTGCAGTAGGTTTACGTAATATTTTTCAAACTACAGTGATAAGCACTTTTTTTTCGTACGTTGGCCAGACGTTAGAACTGCGAGTTGTATTTCGCAGGACGCTACTAGCTTGATTTTCGACGTTACAGCGGGAGGCTAACAGCTAGCTTCCGCTATAACATTTGAGGCAACTGGGGTCCAGTATCACTCACACACACACACACACACACACACACACACACACACACACACACACACACAGGTGAGAGAGGGAGTCTGTCATCCTAAACCGAGGCCGGCTATTAAACGGAGTATTCGGTAACGTATCTGGGATTAAGGTTGCCCTGACAACGGGCTCTACGATGGGCATGACCAGTCGAATAGAGTGTTTATTCTTCAGTGAGTTCCACCCCACCCTCGGTCCGAAGATAACATATCAGGTAAGAGTGCAAATACTATACGTTTAACACGAGGAGAGAGTTGATAGAAGGGCCAACACAAGGGTGATGTTATGGTAATTAGATACCATAAACATAAAGTAGATTAAATATATGTGAAAAACTTTTTCAAACTGGTACCAGAAGTTGCCATAAATCAGTCTGCATGCTTGTGTTTTTGTGTGTATAATGGAATTAAAATAATAAGTCGTAATCTTGTGATATTGACCTTGGAAGTGAAAAGATATAATTTATCTCATAGGACTTATTATTTAATACACTGTCCCCTGTGTCCTCTCCTGACAGGTCCCGGAGGAATACATTTCAAGGGAGCTCTTTGACACAGTTCAAGTTTATATCATCACCAAGCCAGAGCTGCAAAACAAACTGATAACAGTGTATGTAATCTGATGCCTTGGCGTAATTCACAGAGTTAGGTTTGTTGTCTTTTGTGCCCCCGAGCCCCGTGTTCACTATCAACTATCCTCTATGCTCTTTTTCTTGAATGTTTTCCCTTTTTTTAGCACTGCTATGGGAAAAAAGCTGATCGGGTGTCCTGTGTGCATCGAGCATAAAAAGTACAGCCGGAACGCTCTCCTGTTCAACCTCGGCCTCGTTTGTGACGCCCAAACCAACACGTGCGCCCTTGAGCCGATTGTCAAGAAGCTGTCTGGGTACCTCACAACTCTGGAGGTGGTGAACGATGCATTCTCCCCATCTATACGTGTCACATGTGTTTCAGTAAGACGTGAACTTTAATCTCGTTGGCTCGTTGTGTTGCAGCTGGAGAGTGGCTTCATATCCAATGAAGAGAGCAAGCAGAAACTTTTACCAATCATGTCGACCTTGTTGGAAGAACTTAACGCCACGGGAGCCTGCACCTTACCCATTGGTGAATTAATTTGTATTTTACTGTGTTTATTCCACTTTTATCTGTTTTTAAAACATCCACAACATCTTGTTCGGCTGCTAATTTTGTTTCAACTAGTTGTGAAGATATTGTTGCAGCAGCAAAATGACCTTACAAAAGAAATATTTAGTAATACTTTGATTTTATTACAGCTTCAGCGGCTCCACAATGAAAGCAGTATCGTAACGACAAGCTCAACAAACAAACAACAATTCTATAATACTTGTCAAGTTTTATTTTAATGTATTTTTTGAATTTGACTTTAATGTATTGATTTATTTTAACTGTTACCGCCTCTTTTAGGAGAAGTATTATATTATTAAACGTTGCCACGTTTCTAAAAAGTCACATTTTAGAAAGGTGGCAACGGTTGTTGGAGTTCTTTTTCTATTCTCTTTTTCTGTTCTGTGTCTGTCTTAAAGACGAGTCCAACACCATCCACCTCAAGCTGATCCAGCTGCGAAAGGACCCCCCGATTGTCCAGGAGTACGATGTGCCCGTCTTCACCCAGTGCAAAGACCATTTCATCAAATCTCAGTGGGATCTCACAACTCAACAGGTAGGCCTTGTGGCTGATATCAAGGGATGTGGCGATAAGATATGTGCCAAAATTCTGAGAAAAGGAGAAAGACTAGCGATTAAAGGGCCTGTTATCAGCAGTGCATGAAGCGATATGAACGCTTGTTTCACATCCAATATTTTATGGATGAAAATTAGTTATTTGTGAAGGACAAGCTGCCATTTATGGGTACAATAATGTGATATTGATGGTACAAAGTAGTGTTTATAGTGTGTGTCTCATATCTTATGAATCCAGCACCTCAGGTCATGGAGTACAAACCTATAAATGTTCTACTGTATGTTGTTTGCTGCAGATCCTGCCCTATATAGATGGATTTAGACACATCCAGAAAATCTCTGCTGAAGCGGATGTAGAGCTGAATCTTGTTCGCATTGCGGTGCAGAATCTCCTGTGAGTACATTTCAGTGAATTAAGAGCAACACACATCAGCAGCAGCTGACATGTGCCCCCCAGCCATTGTGTGCTTTATACATTAAGCCCCTTTATTCACAACTACTGTCCAATTCATTTATGCTGGTGACTATTAGCGGCAGAAAATGTCACATTTTGAGTCTTGAATGATGCTGTGTGTGTGTGTGTGTGTGTGTGTGTGTTGCACTTAAGTGTTGTAAGGCTTTTCTTTCCAAATGAAATGAAAAGGTAAGATATTGAAATCCTCCTTTTCTTTCACAGGTATTATGGTGTTGTGACCTTGGTGTCAATATTTCAGGTATGATGGGACACTTTTTGGGGACAGTGATTTTGAGCATAAAATATAAATGTTATGAGAATAAAGTTTTGTAATCAAGTCTTAGTTTATGAGAAAAAGTAATTAGCAGAAACGTTATTTGTGAAACTTAAAATACGTTTTCCATGTTAATCTCCAAACATTGCAACTCTATTATTAAATATATTATTGTATGTTAATATATATAGATTTTAAATTCCCCACTCGCCCCATGGGCGGTCATGCGTTTCCTCCTTCAAGCCCGGGTCCTCTTCTAGAAGCCTGGGAGCCTGAGGATTCTTCAGTATCTTAGCTGTTCCTAGGACTGAGCTCTTCTGGACAGAGATCTCAGATGTTGTTCCTGTAATCTGCTGGAGCTGCTGCCCCAGTTTGGGGGTGTCAGCCCCGGGTGCACCGGAAACCACTGACGCCTTTCCTCTCCACGTCTTTTCTAGCTCCTCTTTCTGTCCTTTCTGTATTTTTCACGCTTCTCGTGTTCCTTCTTCCTGATGTTGCTGTCTGATATTTACATCTATCTACGGCTGTCCTGTGTTGTTTGTTCACCACCAGTTTAGGAACTTATCTTAGTCCTTCTCAAGCACCTTTGGAGGTGTCTTCCATTTGATCTCAGGACTTCCAGCCTATATTACTCAGCACAGATGGTCCTGTACACTATACTCCATGTGTCTGCTTGCATCTTACGCCCTGCTTACACCCACTGGGACCAGCTTCCTGATGCTCTCCTGGATGTTGGTGGACCCGAGCTTGAAAGAGGAAACCGCGAGTTGGGAATTTTATCTAAAAAATGTCTGAAAATATTACTTATTTGTTTCCCTAAAAGTGTCCAGATTCTCTGTCATAACTATTTACTATAACTTTTTTATCTCCCTCCAGTATTCTAATGTGTATTGCACAACCCCCAAAGTCCAGAGCCTCATAGATGATAAGTCCATTCAGGAGGAGTGCCTCCACTACGTCACAAAGCGAGGTAAATAAGGGTCATGCTCGTTGGACGAAAGTGCTCTTTTTTTTGTTTTGGTCTTCTTCTTTTTTTTGGTGACGTTTATTGTATTATTGTCTGCCAGGTCAGAAGCGTGCCAGCCTGAGAGATGTGTTCCAGTTGTACTGTGGTCTGAGTCCAGGAACGACAGTCCGAGACCTTTGTTCCCGCTACTCGCAGCAACTTCAAAGGGTTGACGAGAGGTCGGCATCAATCACCTTATCAGCTCCTGAAGAGACCTCATGACTCTGGAAAAGTCAGGTCAGAGTGACATTTATTGACACGTGTCCCCGTCATGTGTCCTTTCAGGAGGCTGATCCAATTCGGACTGATGAAGTCTCTTATTCGACGGCTGCAGAAGTATCCGGTGAAGGTGATCCGTGACGAGAGGAGCAGGCTGCCTCGGCTCTATACCGGTTGCCATAGTTATGATGAGATCTGCTGCAAAACAGGCAGGTTCTTCTCTGTTTGTTCGGTATAACCAGCGGTGTAGTGGAGGTCTACGGGGTATACCCACCTCTTATCAGTCAGAAAGCCATTGGAATATATAGGAGAGTATACCCACGTCCTCCTCTGTAACCCACCCATCTACCTTGCAGTACACCCACCTCATCAACTACCTCTACACCACTGAGTATAACCGATAACTAATGGTAGAAAACAAATCTGCTCACAGTGTCATCATTTTGCAGGGATCAGTTACCAGGAGCTGGACGAACGTCTGGAAAATGATCCCAACATTGTGGTGTGCTGGAAGTGACAGGAGCTGAAAACCGACTGAAAGATACGGAGATGCCTCAACCAAAGATGCCTTTAAGGATGGGAAGACTTTTATTAGAAACACAGTGAAAGTGAAATAGTATCTCTTTCATTTTTATGTTAGAATTGTGTTTTACTTTACTTTACTTGTCTAGAATAATACATTTAGTTCAACTGAGACGGTGATATGTATTAATATTGTACAAAAGAGAGTGCTTAATTGTGATTAATAAAAGAGATTATATCATACAATCACAAATCGCAGTGTATAAAAATCTAGAATTGTATGTAATTTTCTACATGTAATGAGCCTCAGATTAAAACAAGGGATCAAGTGGCTACAAAACCTCATGTTATAAGACTTGGAAAAAAAAACATTTGTTTAACTTTGAAACTACAATAAGAAAAAGGGTCAACATTACTTCACCACTGTACTGTAAAAATGAGATGTATTTCAACTTATGTATTTTTATTATCTTCAATCTATAGGATTTTTTTTTTACTTTTTACACCACTACATTTTGACAGCTATAATAAGTACCAGTTGCTTTACAAATCTATTTTTTACATACAATATATTTAATGATCTTATAAAATGTAATATAAAATATGCTTTTGCATTTGATACTTAATGGTAATATATTAAGCACAGAAGAATTGCTTCACAAAAGCAGCAAAAAGCTTTACAAATGTGAAACATTTAATCAGATGGAACTACAGTAACAAGGAAATTAAAACTTCCGTGAAATGAGGCTCTTTATGTGTATGTTTAAAAAAAGGACCCAATGATAACTGACTCAGCCTCGGGGCCCTGAACTTGGAATATATTTAGATAGTAATGCTTTGTCGTGATGGCACTGTGGCTCAACTTCCTCCATCACTGCTGGTTTTAGACCTTTTCATACGTGACAGTACACCGCCTCCCTCTGGCGGCAGAGAGGTACTGCGCTCTTGGCACGCTCAGCTCATCGTCACCATGACAACCACAGCAAAACCCAAGAGTTATAGCTAACGCTGTTAGCTAACTTACTCCAAAACAACTCGTCCGAAGAGATAGCTAGTGTGGTTTTTCCTTTATATCTTGTTGAGTAGTTTCCTACAACGAAATGGAGACATCTGTCATTCTGCCCGTCGAAGCAGAGGGGTTTGTTCAAAGTCTGGAAACTTTTCCTCTCAAGGAAGTGGGCTCTGAGAGGTAAGATAGCCAGCTAGGCTAACATGCTAACACGCTTGAGTTAGTTTATATTATGTTTAGGTAGCTAACATAGCTGCCTAAACCCAATGGTTTATCCAGGTGGATGTACAGTAGTTGTTGTTGACAAGATAAAAATAAATTAAGTCAAGGAAACTACATTCAATAGTTAGAATTGCAATTTCAATGAATGTTGAAAGGTCTTGGGACATCCAAATAATACACACACAGTACTAAACTGACCCTAGAGGCAGTTAGCTATGTCTAATCCAATTGAATGCTACTCAGAAGCAGGGCAGTAGTAGCCTATATGAGTCGCTCAAGGCAATGTCCCAAAAGGATGTTTGCACAGCTAAAATTAAATAGTATGTTCTATTTAATCTACTTCACACATAATCGATTTTTGATGAATACATTACTAAAGATTTTCTTATTATAACTCCTTAATAGAGTCTCTAGAATGATTTGTTTCTTTGCTGGTTTGACAGGTGGTTCAGACAGCATGCGCACATCGAGAAACTCAACATGCAGGCAATATTAAATGCTTCCGCCATGCACGATGAGTTTGTTAAGGAGCTCCTGGTGTCGTATGGAAAGGTGACTGCTACACAAGAAAAGCACAATGGCACCATGAACACATGAATACAAGCTTGTAACTACTTTTTTCCCCTCCTCCCTCTATCTATAGATACCTGTTCTGGTCCATGAAATGATCCTTGTCGAATTGTGGAAGCACAAAATCTTCCCCATTTTATGTCAGCTGGAGGACTTTAATCCCGGGAACACGTTTCATCTTTACATGGTGGTGAGTGTAAAATGAGTTGTAAAGCGATTATCCGCCTGCAGCGCTCATAACTGATTTTGTGTGCACTTTAATGTATCCTTCTTAGATCCATCATGAAGCCACGATTGTAAACCTACTTGAAACGATAATGTATCATAAGGTCAGTGCGTACACAAATAAATTCTTCAATCATTCATCCGCATCATTTTTTTAATATGATAAAGCATGGAAGTGATCATGCGGAAGGCTCTTTCTCTCTTCTCTATAAATATTCTTAGTAATGAAGCATTATGTGATATGTATGTATGTTTTTTTGCATTATGCAGGATTCATGCGAGGCTGCTGGTGACTCTGTTCTTGACTTGGTGGATTACTGCCACCGCAAACTCACCCTGCTGGCCAGCAAAGCGACCAGGGAGGGCTCATCCACTCATGACCAGTACGACCTGACAGGCAAAGTACTGAGGTCTGACTTCATGAAAGAGTTGCAGACGCAGAGTGCTGCACAGGAGTTTGAAGTCGCCTTGAAGGCTGTCTCTGTGCTGCGCTTCATCACTGATCACACCGAGAGGTACGGCAACACCTGGGCCAACGATGAAGTTTAGGGATGAGAAGTTTACAGGAAAGAATCCAAGAGTTTGACCCATACTTTAAGCCATTTACACTTGAAGCTAAACCATTGCGATATAGGTCCAAATATAACATTGGTGTCCATTGTTGATTTGGTTTTGTTTAACACATTTCTTAATCATTTTCTTAATAAAACATGAGACAAATCGTAAAAAAAAATAAAATAAATACATGTCAAAATTTCTCAAAGTAATAGTTAACATCTTCAAACCACTTGTTTTGTCTAAGGTATTCATTTGACAATGATGTATCAAAGAAAAAGGTAATTCTGCCATGTGAGGATTGGAGATTGTTTGGCATTTTTGCTTGAAAATGCCCATTTTCTAAATAATCCAAATTGTTGCAGATGAATGAATTTTACCAGTTTGTACCTGTTCAGCTGACAGAAGGACCTTTTCTTCTTTACAGCGTCAGCGTCATCCATCGCATGCTGTGCACACATAACCTGCCTTGCCTGCTGGTTCATCTGATTGACTGCTGTCCTTGGAGTCGCTGTAAAGAAGGTACATCACACGTCTTGCATGTCAAAAGTGTCCTCAAATTTTAAAATGTAAATTTGTTAATGGACCTGCATTTATAGCACTTTTCAAGCTAAATAGTTTAAGTCACTTTTACCCGTTCACACACTGATGGCAGAGGAGCCGCCTGCACATCAGGATCTAATATTATTATTATCTAACGCATTAATACTCCAATGGTGCAGCAACTGGAGGTTCAGTATCTTTCCCAAAGATACTTCTTCCGATTAGTGGGAAACTCGCTCTACCTCTGAGCCACAGCCGCCCCTAAATGTAGATAAATGTGTGACTCTTGCCTAATACGTGACCATGTAACTGAGTACTCTCTGTCTCTCGCCGAAGGTGAGGTTGAAAAGTACATAAACGGCAGATGGCAGAAGATTCCTGTTGAGGACCACTTAAAGATGACAAAACTAGACGGCCAGGTCTGGATTTCCCTTTACAACCTGCTGCTAAAGGAGGATTGCCAACGGAAATACGACTTCAACAGTTTCAACAAGAACCAGCTTCTAAAGGTATTTGAGTTCATCAATCATTTTAAATCCTATCAGTGAATTCCTCCTCCTGTATATTAGCTGTAACTTGAAGCTTAGGAAGTGTGCGAGTGCCTAATCATTGTCCTCCAACGTATCTGATCTCCCCGCTTGTTACAGCACAGATTTCCCGGGGTTGTTTTGACTAAGATGTTTCCTCCTATTATAAGCTTTCTCATCCTCTTCCTGTTGCAGTAATGATATAACCAGAGAGCCTTGTGCATCCTCCTGTAATCACGTTTCTTTCCCAAGCACTCATGAGAATGTTGTAAAAGGTTCTGATGAAGTTTGTTTCTTTGTTTTTGATAACATCGTATGTCTTCCACAGCTCCGAGGTTTCCTGACAGAGGTGTTGATTGATCAGCTGCCGAACCTGATGGAGCTGCAGCGTCACCTGGCTCATCTCGCCATTGCAGACCCCGCCCCTCCAAAAAAACAACTCATATTGGAACAGGTACACGCTTTCACGTGCACACAAATCTCTGTAGCTACAGTCACTATGGCCCCTCTACATTTACCTTCTGCTTCATGCGTAGATCCCAGAGATGTGGAACCACATTGTGGGACAGAATTCTGGGAAGTGGAAAGCAATAGCAAAGTATCAAGTCAAAGAGTGTTTCAGCCCATCTGAAAGTGACCTCAGGCTGCAGGCACAGAGGTAATAATGAACACACGAGTCTGAGATACGGAGAAATCCACGCCATCCTGTTGCTCTGTGATTATACATCGAGATGGTTTCACCAGGTTGAACCAGGTGTACAATGTGGACGTGATGGAGAGTTTACTCCCGGAGAAGCCAAAGTGTGCATCCTGTGGGAAGGAGGCTGCAAAGAGATGCTCCCGGTGTCAGGGAGAATGGTACTGCCACAGGTAAGACATGGACGGATAAACAACATTTTGTTACACGTGTTTGACGTGTTTCCGCTGACGTGTAGGTCCGTTCATCTCGTTGTTTCGCCACAGGGAATGTCAGGTGAAGCACTGGTCCAAACACAAGAAGGCCTGCGATATCATGGCTGAGGTCACAGCGAAGATCCAGAAGGACCTGCAGGTCGCCGACTGACAGAAAGGGTCTGGGAAGACGGAAGGAAGGACTCTTGAGTCACGAGATGGGAGGAGAACAGATCTCCATGTGCACGATACAAAATCTGGATTGTTTTACATTATAAATCATCATTCTGATGCTAATATGCCCTGTTACATATTGATGTTGTTGTTCCTTCTTGTTTTGAATACTGTTGTTTTTAATCATTTGTCTATTCGATGATCTCTCTGTCGAGATATTTCAAGCTTCTGTTATTTAACACAGATTAATTTAACTTCATTGAACGCCAGCAGTAAATTAAATGTGTTAACAACTCCTTCTCTGCCTTGTCTTCTTGCCCATTTTTATTAAGAGCAAATGGAATGCAGGTATTTTTTCAAGTGACAACAACAGATAGTTAAAAATTAGTTTGTGGATTTGTGCCTCCCCTTTTTGGTTAATATTCCTGCTAGTTATGCTCAGACTTTACCCTCCCTGTTGTCAGAATAGACTGCAGGTTTAAGCATCATAGAGTATATAATAGGTTATATATTTCTGGTTGTCACTGCTTTGGTGGATGAAGCCCAGGCCCGTCCCGGTCTCAGATCAGGGACCGTGTGATGCTGGAGGACTCAGAAGCAGCACCCCCTATGTGAAAGCATGCCGGATGTCGGTACAGTTGCGCGGCGCCTCATGATCATCTCACTCTCCGTTTCTTACGTGATAAAGCCGCTTCCTGCTGCAGCTCTCCGTGTGACAGAACATGAGAAGATGGCTCGTGGGTTGAGGCGCGCGCGGACATCGTCGCGTGTCCGTTCCGGGGAGCAGAAGGCGCTCCGGGTCGAGCTGTAAAGGAGAGAGGAATGACGCCGCGGCGCCTCAAAGCCGTTACTCGGAAACTCTCAGAGATTTAATGCGGAAAGTTTTTCTCCCTCCTCGGATGGAAGACGTTTCGAGACAAAGCGGTGGCCTCGGGGCTGTTTTCTCCCCCGTCGTTGGTGAGTTTGACTGAAGTTATTTCTGCTGTTGTTTGGGACGAAACATTTGACTTTTTTCATCCTCCAGCATATAAATAAAACCGCTATTACGCGTCTATTAAGGCTCCTTTCATACCCTGCTGTTTATGCTTAACATCATACAGTTTGTTATGGATAATAAACCGATGTCTGTTACTAAACCATCACATACAAGAACATTTTATGTAGATAAAGTGACCTAAATCTGCTTAGAATCAGTGTAATTCAGCACTTTCTAGTTTACTCGAGTATTTACTTCACATGCAGCTACATTACATTTTAGATGTGGTACTTTTTTACTCCACTGCATTTGTTTAACTGCTGTACACAAATAGTATATAAAATATGATGTATTACTTTAAAAAAAACTCCATCTGGGCTACAACATTATTTTACATAAATATAATGATGCAATAAAGGAGCCTTTCTTCCACATAGGTACTTTCACTTTTGACGTATTAAGTACATGTAACTTATAGCTGTACATTATATTGTGGTATTGCTACATAGAATCTGAGAACTTCAGCTCACTGTTGTTTCAGTGGTTAATATGCTGAAGCAGTGTCGTTTAGATAAATTAGAGCCTTGTGATTTCAAAGTCACGTTGTGTAAAGTGTGTTATTGTGTGTTCCTGTCCGTCAGTGATAATGGAGGGAGCCAGACTCTGAGTGACACAATGTCTTGGGGAGAGTTCATCGAGCTCCGTGACCTGAGGTCGGAAAGAGACCAGATAGAGTTGGCACACGGCACCCATTTGCCTTGCTCGCCTCCTCGTCTGGAGAGAGCCAACGCCCTGAGGATCAGTCCGGGGAAGGTCCCGGACCTGCTGAGCCGGGTGGGCATCATCCGGGTCCTGAGCAGCGCCCATGACCCCCAGCCCAAAGAGGAGACGGGAGAGGGACACAACTTCCAGCCCTGCAGCCACACGCAGCCCACGTGGTGCGACCTGTGCGGAGACTTCATCTGGGGCTTGTACAAGCAGAGCCTGCGGTGTCTCAGTGAGTACGGGTGCACGTGCGTGTGCATGAGCAGAAATGAGTAGAAGACAGAGGATTGAACGGTGTAGCCACCGGTGCACGTGCAGGCCGACGGGACCCTCCTCAGCCTAGTAGTCTGCTGGGTTTGCCGTGACATAAATGTTCTCCATGCTCTTTATCAAACAACACCTCATCTATTGTTGAGGTGCCTCTTGGTGTTGTGGTCATAATCTTGCTTCATCAGCTTGCCTCATCGAGAGAGTGTCAGTAATCTTGAACTTCCTCTCAAACAACCGAAACCTACTGAAATCAGCTGTGGTTTGTTTGTGCAAAGCATTATGATGCAGGAAAGAGAAAACAAGCTTCTTCTTGTAATTGTGTATCTAGACGAGATTAAGAAGCCACTTAATCTAATGCAGTCCAACACACACACATACTGTTATGATAATGTTCACCTTTGGGGAGATTGTGAGAAACGTGTAATTGCAACTTTACCACATGTTTATTATTGAGGTCCTTGTAACTGAGCTTCAGTATATTCCTGGTGTATCTACTATTCTTCTAGTATTACTGAAGGACAAAATAATTAGAAACACCACTAAATGTAATGTAGTCCAGTACAACACCACCTTTAACCACGACCTCAGCAATAAACCAAATTTACAAACAATCTCCACAAAAATGCAGAGGAAGTCGAGTGACATCACCCATTGAGACATGCTCTCTCTAATCACATCACATGCACGTTGACCGTCCATTGTGTCGTTTTGTCCCTTCACTTGTGCAGATTGTAGATTCACCTGCCACTACCGCTGCCGCGCTCTGATCCGGCTGGACTGCAGCTGGGACCGGTGCTCCGTGGCGGACCACGCGTTCGTCGTGGAGCACACCATAGAAACGGACACAAATGTGGTAAGCACCTTTTGGATTTGGCGGTACGATCTGCTCGTCGTTCTTCGGTTGCAATCAGGGACCACAACATGGAGAAATCATCAGCCACCGTAGTTTGCAGCTATAAAATGTGCTCATTTCGGTAGTTTTTCTTTTACAGGGGCATAACGAGAACCAAAAACGTTATAAACGGACATATAACTTCCTCGTCCTGCTTCACTGCACCACGCTGTTATTTATAAAGGGGGAAGTCAAGGCTCTAAGCCAGTAGGTTTTCAAGGCAGCTCGGTTCGGTCTCTTGGTAACAGGTTTTTTGTTCCATCTCTATCAAACATGTGTTGCTTATCAAAGGATGACTGGAATGTAAAAACCTCAGAAGGCTGTTCCACAGAATATGACCAGTATGGCTAGATTTCCACATGTGGAACTAATATATCACTGCTAGTGGCTCTGTTGTGTTGTGGAGTGCCAGTCAGCAGTGCCTGTGAGTCAGCAAGCAGAGCAGCCATAATTAATGTCGTTAAATACAGTGTTTGTCCTGCTGTGACCTAAAACATCTGACATGAACACCATATAAAAAAGGCAAAATATAGAAACAAATAAAACGTAATTTTCACTTCAAGGTGTGTGCTAATGAAATGTTTTGCCTTTGGTTCAGACAGAGTTTGGTGTAAGAACAGTTACAGGATTTCTGGGTATCACAGTGCACATTTGTGAACCGGTAATTTCACACCATGAGGCTCCGAAGTATTTCCTGCCAGTAGACGTTAGCCAGTAGTAGGACTGATAGCCAAAAAGATATGAGCAACGCCTAGGCATGCAGGAAAACGCTGAAATGTCTCCACCAGTTGGGCACATGCCCTTGGTTTTCATGTTCTCAAAATTAAATTCCAAATTAAAAGAGGATGCTATGGGTTACATGCTACTGATGAACGATAGAAAAACCTTTCATCTCGGCTTTAAATGCATCAACATACCTGATTATAAAAGCTATTAACTTATTGAGTCATCATCTTTAGTCACATTATAAGTATAGTCCCTGTGACTATTTAAAAATAGCTTACATTGCAACATACGGAACATCATTTTCTATTGAGCAGTGATCTGATACCAGAGCTGAACGTCTCACTGAGTGGGACACATGAGGATTGCTGTGGCACAACAAAAACGATGGAGTTAGAGGGTCACGGGGTCAATGGGAATGTAAGTGATCACGGAAACAGAATTTTACGACACTAGACACTATTGGATCGGTGCATCCCTGTTTAATCAATTCATCTTGAGAGCATTTTCTCAATTATATTATTAATCAATTGACTGATTAATAGTTTTGTCTATAAAATGTAGCATATATGACAAATGTCTTTCACATTTTCCAGAGGTGACCTGGGTCATTTTTTCTGTCCAACTGTCCAAAACTCTATAATATTTTATTAATAATGATTAAAAAAAATATAGAGTGAGATGATTGGTTTCATCCGCTTCTATGTTGGTACGTGTTAAGTTGCATATCAGGGAGCGTTCAGGAAAATCTGGTTCCTTGTTGTAATTACGTCATGAAAGTAACTTCTTACTGTAACTTACAGTGGTTTCAACATGCAGGCAGCATAATGAAGGACCTAAGTGAGTTGCATTATGGGATTTGTAGGATCCAGTGTTTTAAGAGCTACAAGGCAGAAAAAACTAGGACATCCCTGCAGCTGCTGCTTTGATTTTGTTTTATATTTTGTCTTCCTCTTCCTTGATTCACATATGAAAGTCTAATCACTAGAGAAGTCCTTATTTGCTGTTTATTGATAAATTAATTGACAAAATGCTTAATTGCTATTGATTATTAGAGGGCCTTGGCGATATTGGATTTATAGCAAAGTTGATGGTGGAGAATTTTCATGATCGTGATAATCAAGCATGATTTTAAAAAATCCATGCGACAGAAATACTATTATACTATAGTATATATTTATCCATCCATTATTTGTGCAGGGAGACTTTATGATCATCTTATTTTAAGATAATTTGCTATTCATTACTATTTGATGCACACATAAAAAAGGATGCGTCTTATCTGTGACAGAATAAGTGTGTTACAAAATGTAAAGCAATACACCAGTATGTTTTACTCATTTTAGGAGTTTTTTTTTTAATTTTTTATAATGATCAGGATAATATTGTGAATCACAATTATTTTTGCCTGTGCCTACTCTGGGTTTGATTTTCACAACTCTTTTCAAAGATAAGGAAATATTGAAACTTTACTGTGAGTTTTGAAAATGCATGTGTGGTTTGCTGCCTTTAATTGTGGTGTGGCTGTCTTGTCACATGACCTAGAGGCGGCAGAGAGGGATGTGGGGGGGGGGGGTCTTTGGCATTTCCCCTCGCCGTCCAATCACGATCGTCCGCGCTGGTTTTGTGTATTTTCTAAACTCGGGCAACGGAAGGTGGGCGGGGCCTCGGCGGGGGGAAGAAGGAAGCCGGCCAGCAAGGGCGGGGACCCTGAACGCATCCTGTTTCACGCACCGAGTTCGTACAGAGTGGAAACGTGGCCCGGTAGAAGTAAGAAGGGAAAAGTCAGCAGTATTTTTTTGTCGATTAGACCATTGTTTTTCCACGAGATATTACGTTACGAGTCAGCCGTTCACCGCCGTTACTCACAACTGTCTAGACAAGTTTTCGTATTGAACTACAAACTAAAAGCGATTTCGCGTTTTCACTCGTCGAAGTTCCGATCGTTGACTCGAGTGTTTAAGGTCGTTTTTTTTAAACCGATAGTCAGAAATGGCAAACGACGCTACTAGCTCGGACAAGAGTCCGTCCTTCGAGATGACCTGGGGCAGCTCGGCGAGCAGCGGCTACTGCAGCGACGAGGAGCCCGACTCCTCCGAGTTCGAGCAGTACTTCACCGCCCGGACATCTTTCTTCCCCAAAACCCGGAAACCTAACGTTACTGCGAGCGTGAAGCAGGTGAGAAGTTATAATTAATAAAGAAATAAACTTAAGGTTAGAAGGGGGAAGGATGTTAAAAAAGGGGAAGTGTGACCAGAGAGAAGGGTAGGGCTGACTGGTGGTTCCTCGTAACTAACGTTACTCGTTACTCGAACTCTCGCGTTATTTGGGGTTTTTTGCTCTCTTTGGAAGTTTTCATTGAGTACTACACATTTATGGGGTCAAACAGCTCGGTGTATGTGTTGCTCAGCAGCTACCCTGATCTACATCTAGGTGTTTGTGTGTTTTGCCCAGGGGCACTCCGGCAGAGAGGATGTTTGCCAAGTGAGCAACTTCCACATTTGAGTAAACAAACTTTGAATTGTGGGATGTTTAAAAAAAACAGCATGTCAGCACTGGGGAAAAGAAGAAGGTGTGGAAACACAGTGGGCCAGTGCAACTTTTTTTTTATTGTTACTGTAAGAAGCACAGACCCACAGCTGAACCCAAATGTCAAGTTCTGTGACGCACAGCCGCTTCTCAGGTTTCCAGCCCGACGCCCACTGTGTGCATTGACTATTCAGGTTTCTCACATATATTTCTCAATCACAAGTGACTCATGTATTGTGTTGGATTTGCTCAGTTTCTGTTCCCACTTTGTTACGGGCTTTCCATGTTGAGATAAGGATGCTGTTTATTGTAAAACTCAGTAACATTGGCCATTTCCTTTTTTCTGTGCAGGAGCCATTTTGATTTATGTTCCTGGCACCATCATCTCTGTGTTTTTCTGATATGCCGATCCTTTTGTAGACATGTAGGGACCTGGTTGTTGCATACAGTTTTCCTCCTCCTGTTACTAACAACATGGCCCACATATTGATTAATTGACTTGTTTACGCCAGAGGCTTAACTCTCAGGATTGCTATTATTGAACTTGTTCTTCTTGACAGTGATTTTTTTAAGAAACCCAGCTCTTTAAAAGCTTGCGACTTTGCCTGGACGTTTTCCATTAGACAATCTACAGTCATGATAATAGAGGAAGGGTAGTGTTAGAGACATTTTTTTCAGCATATTTACTAAAAAAAACATTCAGGCAGAAATGCTTGTAGAGAAACCTGTATTATCTGTATATGTAGCATCCCTAGATGCTGGATACAGTATTTGGATTGTACTCCCTGGGAAAGTCCCCTTTCCCATGAACTAAACCAGTGGACAGTGTGGAAAATAGATTTGTGCTGCCTCACACTTCTGTTGAATTTTCTTTCCTGCACAGGAAATACCAGTTGGTCAGCAGCACTCAGGAAAAGTATTGAGCTAATGCTCGTGCAGACCATTAAGACCAAATGTTCATGACTGAAACATGACTGTGATTATGCGGTTGATGAGGCAGCTGACTTCACAGGATGTGTCTGTAACATAAGGGAGGGCATTGTCTCTCCCACTCGTGAGAGCCGAGAGGGGAGGCTATTTTTACATGAATACCATGTTGAGGAATGCTGCGCAGTACCGTTGGACGCAGTCATTGCAAACAGCTGCAAGTTGGACATACCCCTCCTTCCTCTACCCTTCCCAGGGCGCGGAATCGGAGCAGTCGCACAGGATTGGGCAGAGCTGACGTCATTGTCTTTTTGCCTTTGCTGCGTTGTCAGGAAGTTGATTCTGATGCAACTGGTGCTCGCTGTTAGAAATAACGGAGGCCTAGCATGAAGTCAATTAACAGCACCGTTATTTAGTCTGGCTTTGTGAAATCCTCAACATATGTTTGGAAGAAGATCTTCTTTTTCTAAACAAATTAAGACAATGCTTTGATAATAATTTTATGATACACCACGCCTTCTTCAAACGTATTCCTGAAAAAACTAATTTTGTGACGTGCAGTGTTTTCACACAACATCTCTTTACATGTTGTAAAGAGATGTTTTTCCCCATATAAAAGTCTTGCCCGTCACTCAACAGGATCATCAACACATCTTTCATGATTTTAAGATTGGTGCAAAAATCTTAAGTTAGCCTTGATGTCTGAAATTATTACAGAATTTTAAGAACAAAAAGTCCCAACGAGTTTTCAGACAGCCCATATATAATCAGATGGTATTAGTCTATCACAGATATATTTGCATCATGACATACAGTGGTTAATATGCAAAGATGTAAAACATGCATGTAAAAATATGGAATATCTAGTATGGAAAGTAAATTGGGAAGTGGTGTCATTGCATGGTTTGGCCAACAGAGCGCACTGCTACGTACAGAACCATACATGATAGTATAATGTCATACAACACAATGTAACAGCCACCTCACTTATAATCAAAACGATAAAATAGCACATTACAATTTTCAACATAAACCAGCGACAAAATCCAAACATTTACACATGACAAAAACTAACAAAAATAAGCATTTTGGAACCTAAAACAGAGCATTTATCAAACTACTCAGTCCAGCGTTACACTTTAGTCAGTCATGGTGGAAAACAGGTCCCTTACTCATAGCTCTTCTAATCTTACTTGCTTTACGTAAAGACCCCTCACAATGAGATGAAATAAAATAAGCGTACATAAATGAGGTAAATGCTTCTTTCAGGCAGTGGTGTTTGTTAACCACATTTGAAGGATTTTTGCAAAATGTGTGTGTGTGTGTTTTCCACTTCCTGTTGTGGTTTGAAGGCAAGCACTGACACCTGGTGGTCTAACACTGTAACTGCTTGCTGTCTCCTCCAGGATGAACAGATTGAATCGGGAAAGCAGGAGTTGACAACTGCAGATGTTCAGCAGAAGGTGAAGGAATACAATGCTCAAATCAACAGCAATCTGTTCATGAACACGGTGAGTAGTGGGAATACAAGAAGCCACGCATTTTAATGTAAAGAGGTTTTTTTTACGACGGTGTAACATTTTCATTTTACTCAACAGAACAAGGACGGTTCCTACACTGGCTTCATAAAGGTGCAGTTCAAATTGGCGCGACCTGTGTCAGTGCCACCCCCGAAGAACGGCCCCGACGCCGGAGGGAAGAAGGTTAGCGGCGTGAAGCGGCGCACCTCTTTCTACCTGCCGAAGGATGCGTCCAAGCACCTGCACATAAGCTCACGCACTTCTGCTCGCGAAGTCATCGAGGCTTTGTTGAAAAAGTTTACTGTGGTGGACAATCCCGGGAAGTTCGCTCTGTTTGAGCGCAGCGAGCGTCACGAACAAGGTAGCACTTCTGTTTTACGATGTTGAACTCCTTTCAGTGTTTTTTTTAAATCAAAATGGGCCTTCTGTAATTTAAATTGAGTTTTTATTCTGCCTCTTTCAGTTTATATTCGCAAGGTGTCTGATGATGAGCGTCCCCTCCGTCTGCGCCTGCGTGCTGGGCCCAATGAGAAAGTCCTCAGCTTTGTTCTGAAAGAAAATGAAACCGGGGAAGTCAATGTGAGTTGAACACGAATGTGAGGATCGGGGATCCAAACCATGTGTTTAGTTTATACTGTGCATACACTAATGCAGTTTCCTCTCTCCTCACAGTGGCATGCCTTCTCCATGCCCGAGTTGAAGAACTTCCTGCGCATACTGCAGCGTGAAGAGGAAGAGCACGTCAAGCAGATCGTGCAGCGGTACGCTCTGGCCCGCACTAAGATGCGGGACGCTCTGGCCGGCTCGACCCCCGGCTGAGACGGCGCCACGATCGGGGTTTTGAACGTGCACCTCTTGGCTGGACGACGACCTGAAGGCGACCAGTCATCGCTGCATCCAAAGATCCCAGATAATGCAACTCTAAACGCCTCTTGGGTGAACGAGAGAGTGAGACAGGGCGCAAGACAATGAGCGAGAGAGAGCTAGCGCGAATGTGCGTGTGAAATGATGCGAGAGATGAGAAGTGCCTTACACCTGGAGAGTCTGATGTGCCTGAGAGAACTGAGTTGAGAGAAGTGACACTGGCAGATGAGACGGCGGTTGTGTCCAGTCACGTCTTTTGCTATTGGGTACCATGTGATTATCCTCAGTTGTGTAGTTTAAAATGTCAGTGATGGTTTGGATATTTTTAGGTATTTAAAATAAATGCTTAGTATACATTTGTAGATGCAGTGCTGAAGTCAAGCCCGACATTTGTAATTGAGCTGGAAGTTACATTCCTGTTAGTTTTTCCAGAATTCAAAATGTGTAAAATCATCATATTACTGCCGAGTTTAGATCATTAATCTGTCCCTTATCAACCAACCATGAAAACATTGACATTTTTAATTCATCCTTGAAGAAGGTTAAACACACATTTGTTGTTGAACATTTGGATTTTCATTTGACCCAGGCTAAAAAAAGAATCTGCCATGTCCTCTCGACACCCCTGATGGGTGCAACTCACTCTCTTTTTTCTTTTTTTTAAACAGTCAAATTGCGAATTTGACTGTGGTATGGACATTTGTATGCAACTATGAATGTTGGAGAGAGCAGTGTCACTCTGGTTGACTGGAATCTTGAATGAATATTGGTATACATGTGTTTGACTGTAAGTTGTTTGTCATTCCCAATATCTTTGTTTTTTTTCCTGTCCTTTTAAGAAAATATTTGTCTTCCATTTCTTCTGGTGACTATCATTGTATACGTCTATGCACATATTTACATGTTGAAGCCACAATTCAAAATGTAGTGACAAGTATGCACTGCGTTCAGTAAAGAATTTCCCAGTTCAAATAAGCTTTTGTATTTCTTCAGATATTATAAATGAATATTAAAATCATCATATAGGGCTAAAAGTAGAATAGGTGCTGTATTTTATTTATTATTTGACATGCCCCTTAAACCTTAAAAAAAAACCTTCGAGTTGAGAGCCTAAAGCTAAATGCACTTGTATCTGAACATCAGATCAAACACCCCTCGTGTTTTTGCTCAAAGGTACCGCCTGTCCGTCCGATCAGCTGATCACCTCATCGTGAAGGACCATAACAGCTAACGTTAGCTTAACGTAGCCGATGGTGGGAGTTATGAAAGGACATGGCGATTTAATATTGCATTATAAGGTAGGGAGAAGTCCAGAAATAAATAATATCGTTTTGGTGGCAAAGGGTAACGATGACCCTGTGTTTTATTTTTTTTTTCGGGAACGTAATGCTGCCTTGTCTGGCTGCTTGTCGCTTAGCTACGGTAGCTAACCTGCGTCAGTGGCAGAAGCTAACAGGCTAACTCACCTAAATATGCAGGTGCCGCTAGCTACAGTTAGCTACCTATTATTAGCCTCGTTGGCCTCATACTAAGGGTGTTTTTATGCGACTTAGATTGTGTTTTGAGTATAACGTGACGGCTGTGTTTATACGTTAATATGTCAATGTGAATGAACTAATGTTAACGCGTTTGGTTTAGGTGTATGGCCCGGTGTGTTAGCTTCCTGTAGAGCTAGCATAACGCAACACTACCGGTATATCATTAACGTTCAATCAGACAGCTGATAGTTTTCCACTGTACTTCTATTTGCAGCTTAATCAGTTCTCATGTGAGCCTCTTTTGATACAATTGCGCTTCTGAATCAAACATATTTTACATTATGACGTTATTATTCATCACTGCCATTAACGTGAATTAAATCTAATGGATGATTAGATCCACCCTTTGTAACAGTCACCTGCTAAACGATGGTTTGTTACAGCTGGCAGCAGAAGGAGGCACACAGCTAGCTGACCTCCAACAGGCAGGGAGAGTCTGACTGGGAATGTGGTTTTTATCTGTGTGCTTTTTCACTCTCCAGGTCCTGGTTTTGCTAAAGAATTGACAGCGTTTGGCCGCCGACCAGATTGAAAAGCTTTAACTGGGGGACTAACTATGTCTTATCTCTGAGGATGGGAGGAAGTGGATCCAAAGCCAAAGGTGTCTGGCCTTTCTCAGGCAGTGGAGCTGGAGGGGATTCAGCCAGTGATGGCAACGAGCAGTCTGTGGCCCGCCTCAAAAGTTCCAGAAATGCAACACCGTTTGTTTTTACCAGGAGGAGGTAAATAAAACACACTGTAAAGGTTTGCTTCATCCAGATCACTAGGTATTATCTTACATGGAGGTAGCTTGAGATACCAAAATCCTGGAAATATAATAGAGCTACAAAATAAAGGCTTTTAACATATCTGTTATTTATCTGGAAGCAGAGAGATGACACAAAATGAGGGGATGACGTGCAATAAAGGTCTCAGGACCAACAGAACCAGGGATTCTGTGATTCATGGTCATCACCTTAACCCGTGTCCCAAACTAAAATAGTCTCAATGAAAATCTGTCCGCAGAGCACACATTCAGCTCATTAAAACGCATGCAAATCATGAAATATTTTTTTTTTTTTTACGGTAAACGGAGCATGAACTTATCATTTAACTCCGACTCCTGACTTGTAGTTTGACACTGATGTTTACTCGCTGTGTTGGCAGTTCTTTGTACTATGACGAGGACGGCGACCTTGCCCATGAATTCTATGAAGAGATGGTGGTGACAAAAAATGGCAGAAAAAAGTCCAAGTTGAAGAGGATTCAAAAAAATCTGATTCCACAGGTGAGCTAGGGGCCACATTTGGGCATTTCTTGATCTTGTGTTGAATCATTAATCGATTTAAATGTTTTTTTTTTTTTTTTTTTAGGGGATTGTGAAGCTTGACCATCCCTGTATACACGTAGATTTCCCCATCGTCCTCTGTGAGGTGTGAAAAGTTGCACAGGACTGATGCACTCTGAAGTGCAGCCACAGGTACTCTTCTTGGAGCAAAGTCTTTTCCCAGTATCACAAGCATCAAAGTCAAGACTGGAGCTGCGGAGGGAAAAAAAGGAACATTCAAACTGTTGTATAAAACTGATGCATTGAATGAAATGTTATACATTTGAATTCAACTTTGATCAGAGGCTGCCCTGTTCACACAAATCCATATTTTGATATTCACAAAAGTAGCGTTGGTACAGGTTGTGTGTCCACTTCAGAGCTGATATGTAAGCAGTCATAGAGAATACATCACATGACGTTGTATTACTCTTGTGAGGTTTTTTTTTTTTTTCTTTGCAGGGAAATACATCAATGTGAAAAGGCTTTAAGGGTTTATGCCTTCTGTACGACGTAGAGTGGATCTGTATGTGTCTTTGTGTGTGTGTGTGAGAGTGGGACGGAAAATGTAGTTACCGGGTAGAAGGATTGTGAAATTTATTGTATATACGGTCATGTTCTGTACTGTTACGTCTGAGTCTGTTTCAGTTACCGGAGCTCAGACCTGCACTAGTGAACATAATGTACTGTAAATAATATCAGATTTCTTAGTTGGAAATACTTGAATAAATGGTTTACTGAGCTGAATATCTCGAGTCAACATATTTTCTGTTGGTTATGGCCTCCTATTACCACAGAGTTTTGTCCAATAACACACAAGATTTGACTTTTTGGTCCCCAAGTCTTACTTTTTAATGTTTTACCTTTTAAGGAAACCCACACAATGTTTTTTTTACATGCTTTATGCTAAGCTAACTGACCGTCGGCTTCATATTCAATGTGCAGACACAAGTGGTGTCAATCTTTTTATTTAAGTCTTGACAAAAAAATGAAGAAACCATGGACGTCATGTATAAACGCGTTTCCTAAAATGTAGAAACTGTTCCTTTAATTACCAGTTCCCAACTCTCCAGAAATAACCTCCATTATAGAATGAAAACTCATTGTGGACTCTGCAATCATTTTGAGTTGAGATTGCATTCAGTCAAGTGGTCACTTAAATGTAGTCAGCAATTCCCGTATTTCCATGACAGCTGTAAGTATAACCCTGATATCTCCAGACTTATTTTTAGGTCTTTCACGTTGCCTACTTGAATTTCGGACGGCCTTGCAGAGCTGTAAGGCTGCTCTGTGCAACAAAAGACATAAATATTTTTTAGATGTGTTAACTTTGAAATGCATTTAATTTACATGCATTTTCATGATGTGAGGTACCCCACCTCTAGATGGCAGCAGAAATCTACCTGTCCTAACTTAACTGAATTTATGCACACTTCTGTTTGTTGTCATAAACTGTACATGTACTCTGTATGATCCTGTGCAGTTACTTTAAAAGAAAAAGA
Source organism: Chelidonichthys spinosus (assembly GCA_029853015.1). NCBI lineage: Eukaryota > Metazoa > Chordata > Actinopteri > Perciformes > Triglidae > Chelidonichthys > Chelidonichthys spinosus. The sequence goes on along the minus strand of CM056822.1, from coordinate 7,052,707 downwards.
AAAAAGGCTGAAGATGTAATTAAATGTCGTTTGATGGAAAACGGATGAGGAAATGCCGTTGCCAGCTGGCGTGATATCAAACTTTAATAGCAATGTAAACATATTTAAGCATAGTTGACAAATCCCCACAATAAATGGGTTGGGCTTCCTTTGCAGGCACTCTCTGGTGGCTGTAATTGTGTGGAATGTGGTTGGGTGTGTTTTTGGGCCAGAGGTCAGTCACTTTGATGTGCTTCCTCTCCACTGGTCTTTGATGTTTTGCTAAATGTCCCGCTTGCATTATAAGAATGAGCCCCCTTTTCTTTCATAAAACCATAAAAAAAAAGCCCAAACTGTATGAAGATGAAACTGTATAGCTCTTTTTATACGTGTTCTGTGATGCACACCGGGTGTTGTATAAAAGGGATAATCCATGTGGCTGTAGTTGAGGGAGATAGTCATTATAAATGATCTGCAGCCCTGGAAAAAAGAAGTTAAAACATGTTTTGAGTTATAAGCAGTAAAAAGAGACGTATTGTCTTCTCAGGGACTACTTCACATACTGTAAGCCGTTTGAAAACAGCTGCCGTTTTATCTCAGTTCACAGACGGATTACGTTACAGAGGTGGGGTGTGATCACACACAGTGCATGTGACTGAAAGAAATGTCAGAGAAGTCATGCTCTTATGGTCATCCTGTGTTTCTAATCAATACGAGGATGAAAGGTTTAGATGCAAGCAGCAGCAGTGGAAAGCCATTATCCATTTTGAGGCCTCGGGACATTTAAGTGCTTTTCGTCCCATACTAATTAGGTGTGTTGGATCTTGTTTTGGTTTGTAGAATCGGAGCAGATAAGATAATAAACTTTTATTAAAGTCAAATCCATTTGTTCCAATGAAATTCCTTCTCTCCCAGTTTACGAATTAACATGACTACGTGAATGTATTGCAATGCATTAACTGCTTTGGATGCCAAGTGAAGGTGGAAGGGCGTGTTTGCGGTTTCCCTGCCATTGTTTTCGCTTCCTGACGGTCCCTGAGGTCTGCTGATGTAACATTCAGGAGGCAGAGGTCAAAGGCAAGCGCAGACTAGAGGGAAACCAAGCCATTCCTTTCTCCCTTTCCCTTCCCAGTTCATTCACATGGGCACGTTCACGCTCTACATTTTCCTTAAACACAGAGAGAAACCGGTGACATGGTGAGGTGAGTCAGCAAAGCTCGGGAAAACAAACAGCGGAACAGGAAAATGTCTCACATCCAGGCCATCAGCCCACACTCAGCGTGCTCAGGGAAAAGAAAAGGTCTGATTTTCAGAGCTTCAAAACAATATCCACAAAAAACTTTTGACAGTTGTTCACAGATTAAGATTCCCTTCTTCAGTATGAAAAGCAGGTGGTTGTATTTGGTTAATTATGTGTCAATGCACAGCCATCATCTCTCATGTCCGACCCCTTTGCTCTGCAGCCAAGTAGCAGGACGGCATGTGGTACTTGGTTACTTCCCCGAGCCATCGCCTGCGGCTGTCATCACATGCCTCGGGGCAGCATGGGACATCTGCATGCCAGATGCCTTGTGCCCACTGTCTGAAGTGTGCTCGGAAGCATTAGTGGGGGAAATAAATTAAAATGACTTCACTCAAGCAGGCATACGGAGCATTTAAAGTAGCAGAAGCTTCAGAAGTTTACTTTTGAATGATAGAAAAAAAGATATTTGTGTGCTAATTAATACAATATGAAATAACACTGCATCACATACATGCTGTATGTTTTCTTTGCAAGAATCATAAATTAAGGTTATTACATATATTCTCAAGTTCAGCAAACTCAAGTCAATTAACTTTATCTGAACCCTTAAACACTTTTTTTAAATGGTGCATTATGGGTTTTTGGACAGGCAACTGTATTTTTTTGTTTTAATTATCATAAGCAATGAGATCATACATGAAAATACAGAGCATTGGTTATTAAATAGATGAGAGGTGGGTGGATTCAAGCAAGTTTCCACGTGTTTTTGAACAATACAGTTTCCCACACACTTTTCTTAACGCCATATTATTCATAAGCGATATCTGATTGTAATGTAGCTGAAAGGTCAGGGGAACACAGTGATCTTATTTTTAGGGATGTGGCTACTGTACTGGCCCGCTGTGACCTTCTAGGAGGACCGACGTCGACCGTTTGCGGTGTATCTGTTTCACGGCGGTGATGGTGGAGGAGATCGGACAGATTCATTCAGCGCCGCAGCGGGAAATTAAAAAAACAAACCAAACAAAAAAAAAACATCATAAAACCAAATTATAAATGAGGTTATGAGTAGATTTGATGCTAAAAAACACGTAGATGTTAAACGTTAAACGCGGAGACTTGAGTTGTTAGGATGTCCGGTTTGTTTCGTCACTCCCGCCACCCCCTTTTCTCGCCATGAATGGAACATCCTGAAAGCTGCTGGCTCGCGTGGAGCCGTGGAGAGTTGCAACTGACAACATCGCAGGGGGCAACCTCACTTTTCTTCACTTCACCGACCGACAGCGGAAGTTAGAAGACGCGGAGCAGCTACGCATCCACCCCGTCGTCGTTTTCAGACTCAGAAGCAATGTATTTGATTTTTTCCTGATTTTGTTTCGAGGCGACTTGAAGTAGCTCCTGGGGTTTTTTTTTGGTGGGGGAATGCTTCCTCAGTCTGCCAGTAAAGGTAAGTTTGTGCAGCTGCAGTAAGATTCGATTAACTTTGCGGTTGACTTGACGTCATTCATTGCTTAAAAACTCGCAAAAGACTCTAATTTAATTGAAACCAGTTAATGTTACCTATAAACTACAACAGGAATCTGCATATCAATGGGAAGGGTAACAGTAAGAAGGAAGCTAGGTTATATTTGTAGCATTTTATTCAATCGTGCACAGCAATAAAAAAGGCACTGTATTATTTATGTATAAGGGGATTGTCACTTATTAGAAAAGTAGCCTGAACACATTTAAATTCACTCTTAAATGAAGAGAAAGGCTCCTGTTTTCTGCACACATAACTAAGATGCTTCCCATAAATACATCTGCTATAGGTTGTTGTGATTATTTATTTGTGCAACCTCTAAGTTTGTGGCTGTAGCATTACTTTTCTCTAAAACTGCACTGGACTAAGTATTACTTTAGTTTTTATTTATTTTAAAAATAAATTATAACTAACTCAATAAAGGAAGGTGCATAAAAAAACTAAACTTCTATCTCTGAAACTTGTAGAGCAGACAGCGACAGTCCCATCTGTCAATCCACATCTGAAGACATGTCGTACTGGACCCTGCCTGTCTGGAGAGTACTGCTGCTGATTGTTCTGCTATGGGACTGCCTCTGGGCTTTGGGACTCAAACCCACGAGGTGGCCGCTCTATTCACAAAAGCCTCTGCTCCTCGCTTGGAATGCCCCTACTGAGGACTGTAGCCCGCGGCATGGTATTCGCTTTCAGCTGGACTATTTCCAGATCGTGGCCTCTCCCAATGAGGGCTTTGTCAAACAGAACCTCACCATCTTCTATGAGGACCGCCTGGGCTTGTACCCCTACTTTAAACCAGATGGCACGGCCATGAACGGCGGGTTGCCGCAGGTCGCCAGTCTCACCAAGCACCTGGAAAAGATGCCCGAGGGAGTGCAGAAGTATATAAGGGAACCAGGGGCCAAGGGTCTGGCGGTCATTGACTGGGAGGAGTGGCGCCCACTCTGGATACGGAACTGGGAAACCAAAGACGTTTACCGCAGGCACTCGCGTGAGTTGGTGAGTCAGAAGAACCGAGCGTGGCCTCCAGAGCAGGTGGGGAAAGTGGCCCAGCAGGAGTTTGAGATGTCCGCCAGGAAGTTCATGCTGGAGACGCTGAGGCACGCCAAGAACCTGAGGCCCAACCAGCTGTGGGGCTTCTACCTGTTCCCCGACTGCTACAACCACGACTACAGGCGCACTCTGGAGAACTACACCGGCCGCTGTCCCGACGTGGAGGTGGCCCGCAACGAGCAGCTGAAGTGGCTGTGGACCGAGAGCACAGCCCTCTTCCCATCCATCTACATGGCCAGCGTGCTGCGCTCCTCCAACTCCGGGCGTCAGTTCGTGCGCAACCGAGTGAAGGAGGGGATGCGCTTGGCGTCGTCGGGCGACGGTTTGGCACGTCCTGTCTTTGTCTACACCCGGCCCACCTACACCAACTCCCTAGAACAGCTGACAGAGGTGACGCCTTAGCTTTGAAAACACTTCCTTCCTGTTTTTTTTTTCTCTCTCGCTTTCTGATGAAGTTTAAAATGACTTGTGTTGCTATGCAGGGTCGGTCATGTATGATGATACTCATTTAAGAAGTTTTTTTTGTTGTTGCAAGATTAACTCTCACTCACCATGCAGCTGTAACATTAATCTCCTTCTCTGTGTGATGAGTTCATGCTGCTTGGAGCTATAGCTCTGCTCTTTCCTTATCGGCAGCCACAGTCCTTTCCTGTTCTGGTAGCTGACACAGACACCCCAATACCTCTCATTTATGTGGAGTGTGCAGGATGGGTGTTGGTCAAGTTGAAAATCTCGCTAACACCCTATAGACCGTTTCCTTATGGAAGAATGAAGCGATAAGAGCTGGTGCTGATGCACTTCTCACACAGTAGCCCCGCTAACGTTTTGACCTTGTTTAAAGTGAACGGTAATGTGGAGGTTAAATGTGATCGGGGTTTAAAGCGCAGCGTATCGTCTTTTACAGACTGACCTCGTCTCAACCATCGGGGAGAGCGTGGCTTTGGGAGCAGCTGGAATCATCATGTGGGGAGATGCAGCTTATGCGAGCAGCAGAGTAAGTATCCGCATGTTAATAATAAAACGCATAAATCACTCACACACCACTCCAAAAATTCCACCGTGAAAATTATAATCTGATCATTTTTTTTTTGAATGCCGCTGCTCTTCAATAGTCAGTAATGTTTCCAGTCATTTGATAACTGACATTTGGGCTCCAGTTCAGTGAGTGGCTCGAGTCACATGGATAACCTCAGATACACGGGATATGTGTTGGTTTTTTTTAGTCGCATTGAGGCTCCTAGGTAGTCTTCACATTCACTCAAACTGAAGAAAATCAGAACATTTTCTCTGGTTGATTTGCGTTTGCCATCAACGGGGTTCATTCTTAAGTCTCTTAAAAATGTACCAGATGGACAGGCATTAATTGGAGCTTAATTGGAGATGTCCTCGACTGTATTCCGCTTTCAAAAATGCTAATGTTTCATCTTTTGATGTTATGAATATGAACATTTTCCATACATCTTATGAGTATAAGGAATTAGTAGAATATATACAGCATATTATAGACATGCTTTCATAATCTGGCATAACATAAAGACAATCATGCAATTGGAATGTCTTATTTAGCCTTAAAATAGTCTTTTCTTTATTAATGTAGTCTTTGCATTGCTTTTAGTAAAGACAGTTAATCAACACGGTTACATGTTCCATTTAATAGAATTGGATGTTGAGCCCACACAAAGGAAAAACTCCCAAACAACCCAAAAGTACATTAAACTCCAGCTTCTACAGTAAAATGCTGCTGTAAAATCTGTAAAATCCAATATAATGATAATGTAATGATAAAACCATTTTGCAATACATTTCTCTGATTAAACTCGTATACTTAGAATGCAGTAAATTTTACTTATAGCCTTACAGAGTGTATACACGATAGTGATTTTTCACCTAAATAAAGGACTTGAGGACTTCTTCCCCCACTGATTGTTACTCAGACAGCTGTTCAAACCCCATGATCAGTGTACCCAGAAACCCAGGCAGCTTTGCTGTTAACGGCCCGGCCGTGCAGGCTTGTTTAAATAGTGACCTCAGTGAGTGATGACTGTTCCTTTTTCCCCTTTGTCCTCTCCAGAACAGCTGCTCCGACTTGGACGCGTATCTGCGCGGCGCGCTGAGTCAATACCTCCTCAACGTTTCCACGGCAGCGGAGCTGTGCAGCGAGACGGTGTGTGGTTCTCACGGCCGCTGTCTGCGCAAACATCCAGACACTGATGTTTACTTGCATCTGAACCCCGCCAGCCACACTATCATCACGCGGGGCGGGAAGCCGACGGTGGACGGCGAGCTTGGCGAGGAAGAGAAGAGAAATTTTCAGACCCAGTTTCAGTGCCAGTGCTACAGCGGCTATCAGGGGGAGGGCTGCGATGAGACGGACCCGCTACACCAAAGAGGGACGGCGTCTCCGATCGCGGCCTCCCTGCTGCAAAGTGTGATATTACTGATCCTCTCTGTGCTCCTCTTTTAACACACCATACATGCTGTAGACATGGCTGAATATTATATGTCGAAATACTGGAGCAAACGTGGGATTTTTTAACGAGTGAGGAGTTGTTGTTTTTTCAATTGCTGTAACATGGATGACACAAAGTGAAATTGTATAAGAAACACTGTGGAAATTGCAAAGTTATTTTTGTTTAGAACTTTTCATCTTTCTTCCAAACAATAGAGGGCTCGCTGGAAATGACCTTGTTTACATTTTGCTCTCAGTTTCCTCTCACCCAATGTTTCCCGAGGTGTCAAATTCCATGTTTCTCAGACAGGACGTTTTTTTGGGGGGGGAAATATGAGGAAGAATGTTGCGGTGAAAGTGCAATTGATGCACTTAAATCTGGTAATAGCACAATATATTTCAAGTGCCTGATCATTTTTCAAGATGACATTTCTCCGTCATGTTTTTTCTGGAGGCAATTACAGTATTACTATTTATTTGAATGTATTTTTAGGTGTTTTATATGATATTTTCTTATGTTTGTGTCCAAAACATGACTACTATATTTCTCTTAAAACAGTATTTTCTATATTTTACATCAGAAGCTAAAAAGCAAATTTATGACACTTCCACAATTTCAATCACACGACCGTCTCTCTTTGTGCCGTTTTCTCAAATTTGACTTCAAATAAACGTCTTTGTTAATGTCTTGATGAAGTTTCTTTTAAGATTTGCAGAACACAATGGAGAACGATGCAGGGCTGAGACCAGATGAGTAATACAGATTTAAAAATATATCCTTGAATTTAGCTTTCAGATGATGGAGGCCACGGTTCTCCTGCTTGCAGTCATTAAACTCAAGCTTCCGGAGGAAAAACATGTCATCATTGTCCACGAAGGGGAGGAAGCCAGCTAGTCCTCAGGGAGGGACGCGTTTCGCAGGCTGCTGCTTCTTACCCCCTCCTCATGTAATTGTAGGGTGCCGTTAAGCCATGAGTTATTTTTACTACTTTTAAGAGTTGAGCAAGGCATACATTTAAATTTGCAGGAGGAAAGGCTCATTATGGCTTGCTTGACAGCCATTTAGAAGTCGACTATATTGCCTTTCCAGATCAAGTCTCTTAGTAAACTGATTATTTTTAGTTACTTTTTATTTTTTTGGTTGAAAAACTGAAAACTGTTCAAACAGAGAATTGTGGGACGAGGTTAGAACTGGTCTGTGACTTTAAATCTGCTCTTTTAAATAATCTGCATGTCTCTTATAATTGGCTGTTGGAGATTCTGTGCACGCTTCTGATTGGGTCTTTGAAAACATTTACACACTTCTGATTGGTTGTTTGAAATCCCTGCCTTTCCTTCCCCTTTTTTTTTCTCAAGTGTGTGTCATTCAGATCATGAGACTGCTGGTCTGTCTTCCCTGAACGCCCAGACCACAAAGTAGGCCTCCAAACCCAAATCCTCATCCAGTTATTCAATAGGTGAGTTACTGTTTGTCATTTTGTTGAAAATCATTGACACACACAACATTACACTATAGTCTCTTGCCTCAGTGCCATGCAGCTACACCACAACGTGTGTGCTGGTCTGGGGAATGATTCAGGATTATCAGACAAAGAAAGACCAGTGATCAAAATCTCATACGGATTCTGAAAAACAAACAAAAAATGTAGCTTTGAATGTTAATCTTTCCAGCACTACTTACTTAATACGCTTTGAAAATCTAAAGTTTATTCGCAATATCCTGTTTGTACTATATTTCACAAGCCAGTTGAGCGATGATGATGATATCAGGAAACCGGTGTGATTGCAGGCCCTCGGTGGGAGGGCGGGGTGGGGGTTCCTGTAGAGCTTTACAGGAATGCTGACTATGTGATTGACTATTTGGGGCGACAGGAACGCCCACTTTTACTTCTTTACTCTCTCGATACACAAAAGAAACAGCAGACCACAGTAAACACGCGTGTTTGGATATAGTTTCAGCCCCTGTGGCAAAAATGGCGGCCATACTCAAGATTTGTGTCCATAAGAAGCCTGCTGTTCCCTTCAAATTGTGCTATGCATCTAAAGAGAGAGAATGTATCCAAATATCCACTAAATGTTCAGCATGGATGAGTTGCTTGCTAGAAGCTAGCTAGCTTTGTTAAGATGACCCTCTGCGTCTTCAATCGCTCTCTACTGGATATCACCTTTCCTTCTTTGCAGGGATGAGTTCCTTTCATCGCTCGATGCCGCTCCTCTTCAACCTGATCGGCCTGGTTTCAGGGCTGCAGTTTGCAACCTCGTCTTTCTCCCAGATGCCCTTCCTCACAGTGTGGAACGCTCCTACCGCTAGCTGTCTCTCTCAATACGGCGTGGACCTCGACTTGGGCACGTTCAGCATCGTGCAGAACCAGAACCAGACCTTCATCGGTGAAAACATAACCATCTTTTACTCTGAGAAGCTGGGCCTGTATCCCCACTACACCAGCCAGGCAGAGGCCGTCAATGGCGGGGTGCCGCAGAACGCCAGCCTGGATGAACACCTCAGAGTGGCCTCTGAAGATATCCGCACCTGGATCCCCGACAGGGATTTTCAGGGTCTGGCCGTGGTGGACTGGGAGAGCTGGAGACCCGTATGGGAGAGAAACTGGGACAGTAAGCAGGTGTACTGGGAGGGGTCCAGAGCGCTAGTGAGGTCCAGGCACCCGGACTGGAGCCCTGAACGGGTCAACGCTGCAGCACGGGTGGAGTTTGAAAAAGCTGGGAGGAAGTTCATGGAGGAAACCCTGAAACTGGGGCTGTGGGAGAGACCAGACGGGCTGTGGGGTTTTTATGGTTTTCCCAACTGCTACAACTACTACAACAGCGGCAAAGCAAACTACACGGGGGAGTGTCCGCCCGTGGAGCTGAAGAGGAACGACGAGCTCTCGTGGCTGTGGAACGTCTCCTCCGCTCTCTACCCCGACATCTACCTCAGCCTGGAGCTGCGACAGCTGGGCAAAGAGGTGCTCCTCTACACCCACCACCGCATCCTGGAGGCCATGAGGGCAGGAGGTCGGCTGACCCCGGCAGCGCCGCCCGTGTTCGCGTACGCCCGCATCGTTTACACCTACACGTTAGATTTCCTCTCTCAGGCAAGTGGCAGTTTTCAACACCACGCACGTTTGGGATCGCCACGGTTTGGTCTGAAGGTTCTGCTTCTTGTGTTTTTTTTAACGTCTGCAGGATCACCTGGTCTACACCATCGGGGAGAGTGCTGCTTTAGGATCTGCTGGCGTGGTGCTTTGGGGCGACCACGCCTTCTCCAAATCTCAGGTAGGTCTACAGCGTTTGACCTGTGGCCACGATCGTTTGTTTGTCAAGTTGAGTAAATGCTTCTTTCCTTCTTTAAGGCCACCTGCAACGCCGTCAAATCCTACCTCGACGACTCTCTGGGTCCGTACCTGGTGAACGTGACGGCGGCGGCTGCTCTTTGCAGCCAGACCATGTGTTCCTCTCAGGGAAGATGCCAGAGGAGGGACCCGGACTCGAGGGCCTATCTCCACCTGGACCCTGCCGCGTGGAAGGTGCTGCCTGAGAAGAAGACGGCAGGCGGAAGGCAGAACTACAGAGTTTTAGGACAGATGAGAACACAAGAGGTAACGATGATGAAGGCGGGCTTTTGGTGCAGGTGTTACCCCGGGTGGAGCGGAGAGAGCTGCTCCAAACCAAGTCAGGGATGAAAAGCTTTCCTTTGAGGGAGGAAATCCAACCATAGTAAAGTCTGAAAAGTGTGAAATTGTTTCTTTTTTAACCTTTTTCTTGATTTGTATGGGACATCATTTGAAAAACATCCCCATTCAAAAATACAAGCCATTTTTTTTTTACATTCCAGCAATGTTTTTATAATAAATGAAAAAAATTGTGACATTAGTAACACGGGCACATTCATAGACTCTGGATTTATGAAGTGTATCTGCCCGGCTACACTTCACTGGGAAATATTGCACTTTTAATGTTAGTTAGTTACATAATGACATTTCTCCAACAAAGCATATATGAATGTGGCGTAAAATATGATTCATTGCTAGAGATTTAATTATCAGTATTCTAAAGTCGTTTAAGTGGCTTCACATTGAATGCATTTAGAAGTTGTTTACAAATATACACAGCAGTAATAATAAGCAATTAATCTCATTTCATTGGAATCAGCATCTATTAGGGGGGCATTCTGCATGAATATTGGCTACTTTACTTTTGACAATGTTCATTTGACTAATAATCCTTTAAGATGAGTATTTTGAATGCACTTTGAATACTTTTACATCGTGGTATTGTTACTTTTACTGAATATCCTGCATACTTCTATCATCGCGGTACGGAGGGGACCTTTAATGTTAATACAATTAACACCAGGTTGAGACTTTAGTTTCCATGTATCATAGTTGTATGAAGGTTTCTGACCAGCAGGTGGCGATGTTGGACAGCTAACTAGAAGTGATGCAGGAGATATCAAGGTCAGAGCTTCTGGTGTTAGCAATCACAAGACCAGTCAAATGACTGTAGAGGACAAGAATATTTGACTCGCTGCCTCAGATCCAGTTAACTTCCCACTCTGAGGCAGCTGGAGTGTTCGTGATGGATTAAACCATATCACCAAAGCAGAGGGAGAGCGAGAGCGAGAGCACAAGGTGACCTTGATTGATTTACGAGTGGCGTGGACAATGTTGTCTTATCTGATGGCCACTGCTGCACCGAACTGGTGGCGTTGGTGATCATTTCCCTCCTCCGTCCCCCGACGCTCGGCAGATTCCCACGAGGCCACGCTGTTTCCTACTTCCGGCTTTATCCTCGCTGGCAGGATTGTGAGGAAATGAGGAGGAGAAACACACTTTTCGTTTTTGAAAAGCCGTGGAGAGATATTTACAGCAGGTGCACTCTTTTAATATAATGTTGGTTTGGAGTTGATTTAGCAGTTTTCATGTCTGTTAATTGTCTTTTAAAGGAGCGAGGACATGATTTAATGTCTATCCCAGAACCCCATGTGTACCTGAACTTACTTGATAACGGCAAGAAATAAACACACAGCAGCGCTCTCATGCTGATTGACATTAAATACTGCTTGTCAGTCTGTTTTTTATTATTTTCTTAAACCCAGGCAGCCTAAAGTCCAACTCCCACTGTCCACATACAGAGAAGGAATTTATAATAACGATGCTCTTTAATCGGCTTGGGTTTATTAAAGTGTCCGTTTGTTTACAGTATTAAAATCATATCCAAGATGTTATAGTTGAACTTTCCCTCCTGCGTTTGCCCATTTAGACCATGGAAATTGAAAAAGACAAACTTTTGCCTGACATTTTGTCATAACTGCACGTTATTTGATAGAAGATGGTGAATTTTACACATTACGAGAAAAAAAAGTGGTATCACAAATTTTTAAACTACCTTTCAATGTCAGAAGTGACTGCATTAACAGAAGCCCAAAGCCTGATCTGTTTATCTGGTTGGAGTGCCCCCCCCCCCTGCAGGTCTGGCAGGCCCTCCATTTCTCTATCCTCTCATCTCTGCATTTCTTCATTTTGGCGTCTCGCTCTGTCACCCCTCCATGGTCACGTCTCCCCTTTCCCCTGCTGCTCGGTCTGGAGATCGTCTCGCTTGCTCTTGGTTTAATAACTGTTTTGTCACGCTCTGTGTCTTTGTCCTTCAGAGGAGTCGACTCTCTGATCGGGTTTCTTAAAGATCTGACGCGCACTTGTTTACAAGATTTATGTGCTTACATGACGGCGACGCCGCCATGGCGTGCGTTGGTCAGGCTGCCAAATGTGTCAACAGTCCACATACGTGTCTTTGATTTCCCGCTGAGAGTTGGGTGGGACGCTCACTCTCATATCTGTGCATTAATATGAAGCTGCAACTGTACTTAGCTTAGCTTAGCTTAGCTTAGCGCAAAGACTGGAAATGGCGGGAAAAGCCTAGCTTCCTTCAAAGGTTAAAAAAATAGGAGTGTGATGTTGTCATTGAGTTAACGATCTATTTCCCATCAGCCAACATCGGTGTCTAGCTTTAAACATGCTTATTCCCTTATAAACATGAGCTTTAGAGGAGCACGGTGGTGGATTTTATTTTCTTACCTTCCAAGAGAGTCTTAGTAAAAAAAAAGAAAAGCTCAACTTGATATTTTATAGATGTCAGATGGTGAACCACACCTTCTTTTGTGAGCTGGAATCGCAGGTCTCTAACTCACACTTGAGTGAGGAGGCTGTAAGAACCGATGGAGACGGGTTCCTGAATCACTTTTTATCACATCTCCATGTGCATGAATGAAATCGGAGCAGGGAGACGGAGACACGGAATGAAAAGGCAAGAAGAGGCAAAGTGCGAGAGAGGTCACGGTGTCCTGTTTCTCAAGAGACGGAGCCCTTATATCTCATGCACTTAAGAGGCTGTTTGTCGACTGGCAGAACCGCTAGAACCGCTACCAGCAGCAGCACCCAGACTGGGTCCACCGTCGCTGGATGCAGGGAAGCTGATGGCGATCAATATATTTGTATAAATTGGATGGTGGGGATGTGCTAGAAAACAAACATGGCTCCGTGTGTGTTATTGCGTTCTCTGCTGTATGCCTCCTGATGAGAGGTGACCTGACAGACTGTCCCATGTGACTTATCCTGAGACAGGCAGCACTGTCCTCAACCCCAACAACCCCCCCTTCCTCGCCCTGCAAGACCCTCCATCACAGCTCGGAGAAAAGGCCCACCATTTAAGAGCACAAGGAAACTCACAATCACACAAGGTGGCTTCGACCAAAATCACACAATAGCCAAGTGTCGCCCCCCGGGAGCCATTCAGGTGGAAAATTACACTGCCCAATCAATCGCTAATAGAAAGTCTTTCCTCTGGTCGCGGCCAATCAAAAGCCGTCTACTCCTTGAAACAAAGCTGGCCGTTGTCATGTTGATCCCGATAATCGTTAATTATTTCCCTGTTTTATGGACACGTATTGATGGCGTTTAGCAGTGACGGTTGATGGGAATAAATAAATCCAAAGCTAATAAGAAAAATAACTAAGGAAATGGAAAGAGAATAAGCATTTTTTTTCCAAACACCCTTTCAGTTTGTAATTAATTCAAATATGATTTTTTTTCTCTTTCTTTCTGCAAGCATATAATCCATTTCAGCATTTTCCCTCATTCATTTTAAAGGATTTGAACTTGGCTCATTTGAATAAACATTTTGCTCCATATTAGTCTGGGTAATGAAGTGGATCTCAGAAGGAAAATTCTTTTGTTATGAGAGTGGAGGCTGCTGTGGCACTAAGGAGTGTCACACTGGTCACCTCAGCGGGGAAATTGCTGATTGGATACCAGATTCAATTTAATACTGAATACTAATAATGACTCGTTATTTTTTCTTTTCTTTTTTTTTTTTGGACAAAGTTTGAATGTCAAGAGCGATGAGCCGGGCGTTTTAGAAATGGCAGAGTGGGGTTTTATGCACAAAGGGCTATAGATCCCAGTCTTCATGTTGGATTGGAGAGAAGCCATAAACAATCTTTAGATTGTCTTGTGGTTTTTAAGGATAGTGACACTTTAATATCTCCCCATTAACCATTTATAGATAGCATATCCACATTAATGGTTTATAAGCAGTGGTGGAGGAAATACTCAACTCTATTACTTAAGTAATAATATCAATACCACACTCTGAACACACTACAAGTAAAAGTCGTGCATTCATAAGCTTACTTTTTTTAATTTATTAATTTATTTGCACAATTTTAAAAAAATACACAAAGAATGACAAATAATACAAATAACATACAGTGCAGAGAGAGGCAGAAAACCTCTGAGGGCTTATTTGAAGCCTCCACCTAAATAATGTTAAAATTTCACAATGTTATAAGGAAACAAAATAAATATACAAAATATCATATGACTACATAAAAGTGATAACAAGCTAATAGAGACAAATTAGACAAATTATATAATATAATGACAACAAAATATTAACATCACATCATCATATAAAAGCAAAGAATGTGAGTCTTTTCTGATTCCTTGAATCATCAAAATAAAACATGGAGACATGGACAACAATACAAGGAAAAAAGCAATTAGAAAACAGTTAAATGATCTTTTAAGTATCCTTTGTAGCATTTTAAAGAGGAACAGTTTTTTGCCAAATGGGAAAATCCGAGGATATTTAAGGATATTTAGGCGTAATCATCAGAATGTACTTCAAATATCCAAAGTAAAAGCAGCCATTTTTGCAGTAAAAGTGTTTTACTGTTATATACGATGTTTTATGGATAAATATTACTGCCTGATTAAAGTGCACGTTGCATTTTACTGCTGTAGACATATTAACTATATACAGTGTTGGGTAGCCTGCAGCAGTGCATCATATTCTCTAAGATCATAAAATGGGAAAATCACACATCTCTGTGATGATGCATTTCCAGCTGATCCAAGAGGGTTTTTAAAACTTAAGCTTAATAAGTAGTTTTCTCAACAGTTCCTCCATTTGAAGACGAACATTTTGTATTTTCACATATAATATTCACGTCAATAAGATCAACAAACGACAGTCTGGAAAGTGTTCTGGCCTCTTAAACTAAAATGCATAAAGGTCGAATGTGATTTAATGGAATCCGTGACTTCTGTTCCACCGTCTTAATCAACCGTCTGTTTTGATTTACCAACTTTTTGTTCTACAACTACACTTTCCATCCCACACACACACACACACACACACACACACACACACACACACACACACACAGAAGTGCACTTGTATGAATTCAAGATTAGTCCGCAGGATTCAAGTATTGCAGAGTCTCGACACAAATGTCACTGTGAGTCGTAACCTTTACCGGAGCACGTTATCTGCTCTGATATAGCGTGGCCGGGACGGGGGAACCAAATGCGACGCGATTGGATTTGAAAGGTCCCCATCCAAGTCATGCCCACCGGCTATCTTCCCTCCACAGTTCAGCAACACCAGCACTATGCGGCACGCCGCAAAGTTTCAAGAATCTCATGTGTCCCGCCGAATCTACATCTCCCTGCCCTCAATTAATCAGCCGTGGCTGGAGAAGAGGAGGAGGAGGTCACTCTGGGAGAGGATGGAGGATGGAGGATGGAGGAGGTGAGGTAACATGACACAGAACAGGATAGGAATGCAGAAAAAAAAAGATCAAAAAGTCAATCTGACACATCTCAGCTGCTTGTTTAAAAAAAAAAAGATGCTTAAATGGTATGAGAGCGGGATAGGAGAGAGACTGGGGGGAGATGGATGTGGTGTTAAAGGCAGATGTGTTTGCAGAAGTGCTGACATGTGTATCTGTCACTACGGGTCATGAGTTATGAAACTGACAACGCCAGCTCCTTGCTTAAACCACACAGATCAGAGGATGTCCTTGATGTCAGCTCGGATAGACAAATGGAGATCTGCATTACATAAACCATGATGCATTTTCAGAAAACACAAAGCCAGCTGCAGGGATGCTTTGTTCCATCTTAACACCATCTCTTATTTTTTCTCTGGCAACGGTTACAGGAAAAGCAAGGAAACCATTTACTCGGCGTTGCAAAAGTAATTTCAACTCCATGGTCCTCGAGGGGAACATTTGGTCTTGCGTGGAGGTGAAAACACAGAACACACCGAGACTTGGAACATAATAAGATGTGAAACATGCGATAACAAGAGTGAGCAGGCAGCTGCCCTGCGAGGCTGTGTACTTATAGACGGCGGCGTTTAAGCTGAAAGGCTCTGAACATAACAGCCATCCTTTCTGACAGTCATTGAGGTGTTTCAGTCTGGACCAGAGTAGTGGATCTGGCCTTCGACGGACTAGACCAGCACAGGAGCCCACGTAGAACAGGCAACAACAAACAGAGCTGGAGTGCATCCAGCTGACTCATGAACATTTTACAGTCGGACGGCATCTCGGCCTGATGCTTCATGTGGAGGATGCTTTAAAATGATTGGCTAAGTATGTGAGACAGGTCACATGGTTTACGGGCACAGATTATATTCATTATTATTATATTTTACTATAGTTTCCAAGAATTTAACACATGAGCGTTTTGGGAGGATTTTAAATGTGCTTTTGGAAAATATTCAAATGGAAAGAGAAATGGCCGTCTTTATGTCAACATTTAGCCTTTTTCAGTGTTCAAACGAGCTGCTATTTGACTTCTACGGCATCTTTTTCAGCTTTATATAAGTTAAGTGACGTTAGTTGTGCAGGAAGGGATATTCTGGTACAGGTCACGTGACACACCAGGCTCCAGGTTAGTTCGCGCTCACAGCAGGGGGCAGTAGCGAATGGTGTTTCTATTGAAAGACAGTGACAGTCTACACCCAGATGCCTGTTTGCTTTCAGGATTTCTGTCAGTATTTCCCTTCCAGAGAATGCTGAGCCTCTTGTATGTGACGAGTGGGCCTATATAGGTGATAGTCATCTCTAAAGCCAGCGTGCCAGGATTTCACATTAAGGAAGCGATGGCGAAGAATCCAACATTCAATTTTGACATTATCCATCCATGCTTAAAGACATACTTTTAAAAAAAAAGACAAAAAATCACCACAGAACTAGCGAATTATCCCTTTTCAGATCTATTCTTTCATACTTCTGCCTGTTTTTTGTGTGAATCCAATACTTATTTTTCAGGAATTACACTGAAGATGAGGATTATAACACCAGGCGGTCTCTCCGCTGTTTTTCATGCTCTTCTGCTGCCCCAGTTTGCTTGAATTGCATCTTTCAGTGCTTCAGTGGAGCAGCGTGGCTCCGCGGGGTGACATTCGCTCGCCGTGCTGTTGTTCTTGGGCGTTGCTAAACAGTGGCTCCCCGGCGGTTGCTCAGCCACCATCCAAAATGCTCCACTTCTGCACCTGTTTCCAAGACAACTGACATTTAAAGGGGCGGATTTGGTTATTGACTGTTTGCCCTTGACCAGCACTCTGCTCCGCACTTGAAAACTGTTCGGCTCAACCTGTGACTGGTTCAGTATTTTCCCACTGAAGCTCCCTGCGAACTTGCCGAGAGCGGATGTTGGAGAAGGACGAACGACCTTAGCTGCAAATTGCATGTGAACTTTTCCTTTTGGGTGGAGTAACAGTGGGACATTTTACATTTTTAGTCATGCTTTGAGTGTGGGTGAAGCCGGCTGCTGAAGACTCTGAGTGAATAGCAGGTTTACGTAGACACTGGAAACCAGTGGAACCACTATGCCACCAAATTTAAAAAAACACCTAAGGTTTTGATGTTATCAACACAGAGCCTGATGTCTCAATCTGGCAACCCATCTTCCCCTTTTCCTTCTGATGATTATGGTGGAATTAGTCACTAACAAGTGAAGCCAGTCGAGCACAAATAATAGGATTTTTCACCTCAGAATAGCAGCCCGGACTTTGCCCAGTGAACAGTGATATTTCTAAAGGATACTTCAGTGATTTAGTATTTGCACCTCTGTAACACTGGACTCGCAAGCAGACAGATTTTTATAAAGCAAATCAAAATTGAAGCGTCATGGACCGAGAGATCCGGATTTTCATGCTGTATTTATACTTGTTCACTGTCAGATTTCAGCCGTCGATAGAAGTAGCGCCGGTATTGTTCGTGATCAGGCCGCATTGTGCCTCATCTCAATACTGAATGGGAGATTACTGACATTGTAAGAACTTTGCGAACATTGTTTCATTCTCTGCGGAGCGACGTGATCGCAGGAAGCAGAAGGTTTGAAGTGGAAACGTCTGTTACCCAAAATGAGCAGAATACTGAGCCGTTCTTGCTGAACGTCGTCACAAACTTCTGAAGCCATGTGTCGAGGTTTAGCTATATGTTGTAACCTCTCTATATATGGTTTAGCTATATGTTGTAAGGACTCACACCATGTACAACAGCACCCAAGTAGAAGACGTTGATTGGAAAACACCCACTGCATTGTTTGGTGAGGAATTGGTTCTGCAGGTTTCTGCTTCATCTTCTTAAAAGCAACTGTTTTGACGTGCATGTTTGTCGCTGTGCAGCAGCAGCATCGACCCATCGTAGAGACGCGGGTAATTGTGGACGTACTAATTTCAAAACTGTCAAAACTTCCTGCCATTGTTGTCATTTGTTCTGACCTCTGATTTTGTCACATCCAGGCACATCAGCACACCACCCCTAGTGGTTAAATGCATATTGCATCTTGCGAACTTCCAACCAATGTTCCAAAACCACAGCTGGATATGCACGGCCGATGTCCTCGGAAATAAAAGCTAGTATATTTAAGGATTATGAGTGAGTGTCACTGCTGATGTGGATTAGATTATATTCCTCTTCAACGCTGTATTTACCTGAGAAGCCGGTTCTAGAGCAGGATGAACAATCTATAAATAATCATTTTATGACTCTTTAAAAAGTTTTTTTTTTTTAAGATTATTTTTCGGCTAGAGCGCCATTGAAGCCTTTTATTATTTTATTCAGACAGTGTGGAAACAGGGAGAGAGAGAGAGAAGGAAGACATGTCGGAAACTGATCCCGGGCCGGGAGTCGAACCCGGGACCACCGCGTCGAGGACATTGAGCCTCTGTACATGGGGCGGCTGCCCTAACCACTGCACAACCAACGGCCCCTGAAACCTATTTTTTAACTATATTACACAATTTCCATTCTATAATTTTTCACTGAAGCGAATCAAACTGCGGTTCTGCTTGCAACAAGAACAAAGAGAAGGGACCAGTTATTTTCATTTTACCTCTTTCCATTGAGCAATTAAAAATGTGATTAAATAAATTGGATAGAAACAGTAGATTAGACCCAATTTATTTTCCGAACTTTTAACTTCCTGTGACAGGTCTGCAGGTAAAAATAGTTTTAATGCGTCAAAACTCCACGTTACGACAAACTTTGATCAGATGAGTCGGGGTTATTTCTTTCTATCCAGCCGCTGCATGCATCTCACTGTAACACACCCGAAATAAACAGAGAGCCCCGTTTTACCGAGTCAGCACTGTGCTGTAACAACACTCATTTACTAATTTCCAATTACAGCAAGCTCATGCTAATTAGATTGAAGACTTGCAGCTGTATGCCAATTAGTCCCGCAGTCGCCACACAAACACGTTCTCGGTTTAGTCGGTTAATTCGATCTGGAGTCACATCAGTCTGTGACTAGTTGAGTTCAGTGGACGCTTTGTGAGTGAGTTGCTCCAACTAATGAGGCAGTTACAATGTCAAAACCCGCAATAGTGGGATCAAACGAATAAATGAAGATGACAGAACTAGATCATACCAGCTGCTTTGCTGCATCTATTTACATTTTCATTTTTTTTGTGTCATTTTTTGTGTCATTTAAGCTAACATTGTTTCTGGAGGCTTTTTTTTTTTTTTTTTTGCAAGAGCATGATTTCCCAGAAGTTTCACATCAAATGGATTTGTCCATTCAAGACTTACGAAATGTCATGTGCTGTTACAATGTTGAGATCTCCTTGTGATGCGTGCCTTCAAAGGTCACGCATGCGACATATTGTCATGTAGAAGGAAAGAGGGCCCACGTGAAGTAAAGGCAAGATAGCTGCAAGGTAATCAGGCAGATAGATAGCAGACAGACAAATGGAGCAAAAAGAAAAGGACACTTGATGCATATTCTCCCCCAACAACCAAGGGCACTCAAGGTCACCGAGATGAAACAGCGAAACCGCCACTTCGAAGTCCCACTTTTCCTCCCCCCCCCCCCCGACCAACGCCACCCTCTCCCCTCATCTCATTGGGTTTTTTCTTCTCTCTCCTCCCCTCTTTCTGTTTCTGTCTCTTTCACTCTCCTCTCCCTGTGCCGTCTCCCTGATCGGGCGGCAGACAGCGTGTAAGTGCTCTAACCCAGAGAAGTCTCCAGGAGCTCCTGTGATTGGCTGTGCTCTGCAGCACAGTTCACAATCGATTAAGGCACGGTGAGCTCCCGTTAACAGCTTTTCTCTGCTGCTCCTGTGGCTTTGATACTGTCACATAGACTCCAACTTCGCCTTAACCCTTCAACCACTGTCCTCTCTCTCTCTCTCTCTCTCTCTCTCTGACTCCCCTCACTCCATTTCCACTCAGAAAGACATTTTTCTCTCACTCCAGGTTTGCATTATTCTCTCCTCTTCTTCTTTTCTTTCTTTCTTTCTTGGAGTTCTGACTCTGAAGTCACTCAGAGCCTCGTGTCCTCTCACTCACCTTGTCTGTCGTCTTTGATTCCACTCGGTTTTGTGTCCTCAGGAGGAGCCAAATGGAAAGAAACACATGAAAGAAACAGATATTCTACGTTACCTAACATAAACGATGATGTCTTGCGTAATATTGGAACAAACTGTAGGTGTGGCTGTTTTTTCTGCATGCAGGAGTGTCGTCGTGGGGAAATATGGTCATTTTATGAGCCCGTGTGTGTGTGTGTGTGTGTGTGGTGGATGAGAGTGTAGTGACAACAATGTGGCACAATACTGTAACAACAGCTAGCTTTAGAGTGCGAATGCGAGAGTGGGAGCATTTCGATTGCCTCTCAACAGCTCTCAACATGGCAACGCCTTGCAGCCAACGGTGTTAACAGCACTAACAATACAAAGTGCGGCGACCATGCTGACAGAGAGATCAGTGTTTATCTGAGGGTGCTTTGCTTCTGTGGCGATGCTGTCGGTCGGGACGGAGTTATCAGCTGGAAGCGTGAGAGCAGTGAGCGTGAGAGCAGAGGAGAGCGGCGGGCGGCTTCTATAATTCTATATTTTATATAATAACCAATGTGGGAATACGCTAAATACGAGCTCGCCGTTAAATATCTCGACTAACTGACACAGATCACCTGACTTCACCAACACTGTGAAGTCTCAGAAGGTTGGTTGTAATTGTAGCATGTGTGTGTGTGTGTGTGTGGGAGGAGGGAGGGGGTCAAAGGTCAGGGCTTACAATTTGTGTAGCATCCAAATGTTTGTGCAGGGACATATCTAAACCATTTAAATTATATATAGTACTCACTTCCCTCGGCTCTCTATGGAAAACAGTTTTCCCATTGAATGATGAGCAGCGTGTCCAAAAAAAATAACAGCTTATCGGTGCAAACAGATTTCCAAGTCCGAAAGGAAGACAGCAAAAATGTAAAAAAAAGTTATAAAACATCCAGAAACATACTTAAAGATCACGTGCAGAATTATCCTCGTCTTTTTTCGTCAAATTTTCACTAAATATTATTACGAAATAAAGCATTTCCTGATTAGCGCACGTTGTGTTTGCCTCTATCAAAGTCTGTTTGTATTATAAGTCTGTAATCATCTTTTGTCCTTTTCTGGAACCATACATATGGAGGTGAGTAAGATACAAATGGTATTGTTTTTGGGTGAACTATTCCTTTAAAACAGAAGCAAAGTGGAAGTGGACATTTAAAAAGAACAACTAAAGATGTGACCCTCTCCTTGTGTCTTCAGTGCTCGGGTGTACTTCTATTCTACAACAAGATCAATATTATATAACAAAATCACACCCGTTGCTTCCTCTTCCTTTTTGCCAGCAATTAAATGATCACTCTGTTGCAGCCGTTGTTGTTGCCCCATGTTGTTTCCTCCTCCTTGGGATGAAAGGGGGGGGGGGATGGAAAAGAGGATGTTTATGTCATACAAAACTGCAACCAGAATTGTGCATTTCCAGCTTTTTGTGAAGGTGTTCATGTAGCAGCAAGCAATGGAAGACGGCACAGCCTGAAGAAAATGATGTGTTTTCTGCCATGGTTTTGATTGTCAGAAGGCAGTGAACCATTCTCTCAGAAACACAAAAGATGTGCAGTGAGAGAGGCCAATGGCTCGATCTTCCCACAGAGTGTTCTTTTCTTCTCCCCTTTTTCTATTTTCCCTATTGTGGCTCACAGAAAAAGCTGTAAGTGGCATTTAACTCTTCTGTTCGCTGCAGACGTGGCCTACAGCCGCTGAATTCTGCTTCCTTCTCCCCATCAACATACCTGCAGATATATTTCTATTCTTTTCTTCTATGTTCTTAATAGTGTAAATACTAGCTTTTCATCAGATCTGGTTGCCTTCTTCATTATCATCATGTGACCTAAGCAACGAACTTTAGTCATGTGATAACACAGAAACCTCCCATATAGCAGTACTCTCTGGCTGGGAGACCCCTGTTGCATATATGTTTTTAATTACAGTGTAATTATGATGTCAACTATCAAAAATCAAACATACAGCTCATTAATATATTCTCCTATATTATAAATAATCAGCGTTCCTTCTGTTATAAATATTCCATGTCATTTCTGTCTTAATATTCAACAGTAATATTAACAGTAAATGCATTTTCTTTTCGAATGTTTCTCTTTTGTTATTCATTACGTTCAGTGTCTTCAGTTAAAAACATTCTGTCCTTTCTGTCTTTAAGAATATTCAACAGTATTATAAACGGTAAACATATATTTTGATTGAAACGTCGTTGAGAGTTTAATAACAGATGTCTTTCATATTGCACCAACAGAAATTACCAGGAATTATGGCAAGGAGGACATTCATGAGAAAGTATACGAAGGCAGTGATCATCTCAAAAACATATATTATTAGAATGTTATTGTCACACTTTCCACCCTTTTCTAGTCAAAGTTTCCGCTGCAACTCTTGGCACACAGAAAACAGTTTGAAAAACAGTGTGATAACAAGTGGTTGAATATTGGTTGTCCAACACGTCCCAATAGAACTGAAAGGTTTAAATTGGCTTTCGGCCTTAAATGACATGATTAGGGTCGGGGGTAAGCTTGTGGTCCTTGTTAATAGAAACCCACTTCGCCAGCGATGCAGAACAGGAAACAGTGGTGAAGTCTTGTTGTGTTGACCATCACACTTTTTCCATCTTTGCTCCCCAGAGACATTGACATTTACATTTAGGTCATTTAGCAGACGCTTTTGTCCAAAGCGACTTACAATAAGTACATTTGTCAAAAGAAGGATACAAAGAAACCACAACGTATCGGTGCTAGTGGGTCATGCTATGTAGAGTGGAGGTGAAGTCTGAACAGGTGAGTCTTGAGCCTTTTTCGGAAGATGGCAAATTACTCTGCTGTCCTGACATTGGTCGGGAGTTCGTTCCACCACTGAGGACCAGAACAGAGAAGAGTCTGAACTTTGCTGAGCGACATTTGTTTGATTTCAGCGATGGTGGTACCAGCCGGCCAGCTGAAGTAGAAGAGCGAAGTGCTCGCTTCGGGGCATGAGGTTTGACCAGTGTTTGAAGGTAGAAGGGTGCCGTTCCATTGATTGCCCTGAAGGCCAGTGTCATCGTCTTGAATTGGATGCGTGCTGCAACAGGGAGCCAGTGGAGGTCACAGAGGAGGGGGGTCATGTGGGAGAATTTGGGTAGATTGAAGATAAGGCGTGCTGCAGCGTTCTGGATACGCTGCAATAGTTTAGTCGCAGAGGCCGGGAGTCCGGCCAGGAGAGAGTTGCAGTAGTCAAGGCGGGAGATGACCAGTGCTTGGACCAAGAGCTGCGTTGCATCCTTTGTGAGGAGGGTCTGAATCCTGCGGATATTGTAGAGGGCGAATCTGCAGAATCGGGCCACAGCAGTGATGTTGGGGGTGCAGGATAGTTGGTCATCGAGGATTACACCCAGGTTCCTCGCAGTTGACGACGGCAATACTGTGATGCCCTCCACAGAGAGACAAGAGTCCTACTTGTCTACAGTTGCAGCAACTTGATTAACTTGAGCTTATTAACTTGAATAGAAACACGCTGCTGTTGTTTTTTTCCAGACATCTCTCTTGTTCCTCAGAGATGCACTTCGACGTCATGACGCGAACGGCCTCCTTGATGTTCCTACCGTTGATATTATCGACCACTTCCTTCAGTCCGGTTTAAAGATCTCATTCAAAGACATTTCTTTTTCCACGCTCAGCAATCCCATCACATCATAGTGCTCTTCAGTACATCAATAAGCTTCCATTACATAAATCCTCCTCCTGAGATGACATACAGGACTGCTGAGTCGTACTATAAGAGCCAACCCATTCCAGCACCGTTCATTTGTTTAATAGCTCTATTTGGAACGGAGTCATCGCTTCGTGATCGTTTCTGTAGCTTTTGCCATCTCTTATTTAGCTGTTAACAGCGCTGTCGGTCACCAGTGAGGTGAGCTCTGCTGCAAAACACTGCAGATTCAATGAGTGACACTGATGGTTCTTGATGATTTGGTGTTAGAAATGTGTCAAGTGTTTCTTGAGCTGCCCACTGAGTCCTTGACGATACCTGATTTTCTTATAGTGCGAGTGAAGA
Organism: Chelidonichthys spinosus; assembly: GCA_029853015.1. Taxonomy (NCBI): domain Eukaryota; kingdom Metazoa; phylum Chordata; class Actinopteri; order Perciformes; family Triglidae; genus Chelidonichthys; species Chelidonichthys spinosus. The sequence goes on along the minus strand of CM056822.1, from coordinate 7,028,248 downwards.
TCTGAACTCAGGTCAAATGACGACACCGGAGCGAGTCCCAGTGGCCTCGGCCTTGAAAGCAGCGGTTGACCAAAGCGAGCCATGTAAGCTGTTCTGTGGGGATTTTAAATCATATCACATGATCTTCCTCTACAGATTTTTTTTGCCCAGTTGCCATGGAAATTGTTTCTGGGCACTTTGAGGATCCATGTTGGCTTAGAAGTTTGAGATTGAAATGAGATTGCTTGTTCTGCTTGATTGAATAAAAGCTTTAAAAACAGCTACTAAATGGACCTTTTTTTTTTTTTGTCCGCCGGTTTCAAGGGTGAACTTTCAATCTCAATTTAACACCAGTAACACCACCACGGATAATCCCTAATGTCAAATTTCCATTTTGAAGATCTACATCTACAAGAAAATCTCTTTTCATGACACCTGGGAACAGAGGAAGCTCCTGTGATACGATTGAAAGCTCCAGAACAGCTGCTAAATGGAACTTCTTCTTCTTTTTTTCAGCTGATCCATTCTATTGCAGCGTGTGTGATAACGGTTGAATATGCAGCAGTTTAAATTCTTCATGTCAATTGTGTTTTCTTGTTGTTGTCCCGTGTTTGCCGTACCTTGAACGCAGAAAAGCTGACGGATCCGATGCCACGCTCGACGCCATCATTACAAGGTTAAAATACCTCCTTCGCTCTCCTGCTGCGTTCTCTGTGACTTGTCTTTAACAGAATTGTCACACGCTTTCCCCAAATGGTGCAGACTCAAGAGGATTATAGCAAAGTGGTGTGTGTGTGTGTGTGTGTGTGTGTGACAGGTGATGAAGATCTCCAACACAGAATAACGCAGGGCAATCAACCTGTCGGCATCTGATGCATGCCCAAAGCCCTCTGGGTGGTGTAGTTTGTTTGTTTTTTTGCTGCTCCCTCCATTGGTTTTGCAGCAAACTGCCTTTGATGGCAGGTGCCACGTGTAATGGAGGGCTGAGGATGTCGCGCTCTCGCGGCAGACTTGACCTCCACGGGCCCCCGGCTCATCGCGTTTGTTTGGAGATGGATCTCGTTGGGATGTTGCCAGTGTATGGTATCCCCTTGCCCAGCCCCCCCCTTCCAAAAAAAAGCTGTAATCACAGCAGAGTGCATGTCACGGCGCCCTGCTCTAATTGGCCTGTCACTCTCCCTGCGCTGGAGGAGGGGAGGGGTTGGCCTTTGTGTGGCTGCCATGGCGACTGGGCCATTTAATGAGAACGAGCACGCTGTGACTAATGACATCCCTGAGCCCATCGGATATACTGCAAATGGACAATTTGCTGCATCACTCACACACAATACACAAACATAAAGGCTCACACCTCAGCGTGGTCAAACCTCATTGAGTACAGGATAGGTTTCACCATGAATCAATACATGACAAGTGGTCTTCTGTGTTAATGCAAAGGCTGTCATCCATTCTCATATTCTCTTTAGGCATTCATAGTTTTATCTAATAAGGCTACCGCTAATGTTGTACGGAGGTATTAACTACAGCTTAAGATACACATTAGTTATTCGGTGGGTCATTGCGCCGGAGACTCTAATGGGAGACATGAGGCATACCCTTCATATAATAGGAGTATGGATCTGAAGCGTGGCGTGATAACGGTCCACCACGTTCACGGGAGAGAGAGAGTGAGAGAGAGGCATTTACTCGATCATCTCCCATCTCTTCCCATCATCCTGTTTATTGGTCCATTAGTGACCGAGTGACAGCGTGAAACGCGTGGACATTTATCAAGTATGTCACTTCCCGAGCCGGACAGCAACCGCAGTTTTTGGAATTGGCGGAAGGTAACGACGCACCTAAAACAACGGTCGTTCACGAGGTTTAAGGTCATGATGCAGTCAGGTTCACAAGGATAACACAACCCAGGAACCTGAATAGCCTGTATGAGATGTTCAGGGTTACTTATTGATCGGTGAGGCTATGGAATCTTTTGTTAATACACTAATAAACAATGGCAATTTCCCTTTTGATGATTATTATTCTGAAGTATTACATTCAGTTCAAATATTGATCATATTTGACACGACTGGTAGGACACAAGTGCAGCCAGAAGGTTGGCAGATGCAGGAATAATAATGTAACACTCATAAAACAGAAAAATGACAGAATCACAACAATACACCTCACATTTCAACAACACAGTGGGAGAAACAGCAGCCGATGCTATTTATTCATACATTTTATTGAACTTTTTTGAAAAATGTAATCTTCATTCAATTAGGTGCTCTCATTGAGATTAAGATCTCTTTTCCAAGAGATACATGAGAACATTCACGAGTACACAATCAGCAAAACAGACGGAACACAACTATTAAATAAACACATTTAAAAAAAAGAATTTAAAAACAATTACCAAAATCATTTAAAATCTACAAGGGGAATAAAGTTGCAGTTCATTGCATTGAAAAGTTGCAAAGCACCTGCAACCAGCTGCCAACACAACATGAGGGATCTCTACCGTTAACTCGTTTTTGGATCACATGGTGTAGTTACTAGATTTTAATGACGGAGTTTAAAAGCTGCAACTGTTGAAGCTTTCTAAATGAATATCATCAACTGTCTATTTCTTTGTCTTTGCTGCAAGGAGGTCCATCCAACCATGTGATGCAGAGAACAGTGACGAGTCCAAAATGCGATCATTAGTGATAAAGCGTAATGCACCATTATACACTGGGCTTAACAGCTGAAGTGTTGATGGAGTATCATGACAGAATATATCTCCACATAAAGGAATGAAGCTTGACTGCACAATAGTGTTACATTCTTTAATTCTTCACGAGAAGCCGAGTTTGATTTTGACTTTGGTCTGACAGTCATTTTTTTGTCATTACCTGTATGTTTCAGAGTAAAGTGAGTGCCATAAGAGTTAAGAGTAAAACACATAAATTAGTACGCAATTTTGCACTTCGGGTACCCATTATGATGAATTATGTGTATAATGTAAACAGCAGTGGACTAAAGCTTGCGCCCTGTGGCACCCCATTTCTGATTCTAGGCTGAGTAGCAGTCAAGTTAGGTAGCCTAGTGTCTCGGTGGATACAAGATGTGGCCGTTGACAGGGCGTGATGTCAGCACACTGGTATGTAGAGAAGTAATGGAGAACATAGAGTGAGATAACAGCAGTGTCCCACAAATTAGTGCATCGGGGACGCGCTGCATCCGGAGTTCAACATGCTTGCAGTATCAAAACATGAATCGAAATGCCAGCAAAAATCTGTCCCTCACTGAAATCCCCCAGTTAATCAGCAGCGATATTGTGTTGATAAACTATAATCCCATCTGTGAATATTAATAAGGGATCTCAGCTGAGCGATCAGGGAGAAAAAAAACGGCCAAACTGTCGAGACAGGCTGTTCGGCAGCCTCCGACTTCCACGGTGGCTCTTTCGGTGTGAAGGCAGTAGAGTGGCTGTTTTTTTTTCTTATCAACAAACCGCCATTTTGCATGCAACACACCCACACGGCAAACAAACACACATGAATGAGCACAGTAAGATGGCATGTATGAGATCAGAGCGTTCCTCTCTGCATAGCGAGACCTTTTCTGCACATGTGGGCGATATCTCTGAAGGGCATCAGACCCTTGCAGCCTTTGAGAATCGATAATGATATGAAGACCCCCCGGGCAGGCTAACGGTGTGTGAAGGGACTGTTATGTGTAAAACCCAGATTGTTGCTTGTAGAAATGGTGCACGCATCCCGGCCGAGTGAAGTCTGACTGCCGTGGCCGAGCGGAGTCTGTAGCCCTGTGACCGTCGCCGAGATGCCCTTCAAATAAGCAGAATCCATCACAGGGACGGCGTTGGGCCATTACAGGCCGAATGAGATGACCAACGCGGTCGGCCCTGCGGGTTCGCCTTGGTTTAACAACATTTTCTAAACACATTGATGACAGTGGCGGATGCGGTCTGAAAAAGTGCAGTCCCAGGTTAAATAATCATGACAATAAAGCATGATGGGAAAACGGTGAGAAGCACCCGGAGATCAGCAGCGAGGGGCGATTGCAGCCCGCTTTGGCGCTAACCAGCTACGGTTTGGTGTCTAGCGGGGGCGTCCCCCCGGCTGACGGGACATATAACCCTTTGGAGGGGAAGTTTATTGGTATGGATTTTGTGCTGCTACTGGTGCATTGAATCAGTGTGACCAAGCAGGCAGGCAGAGGGAAATGGGGCTGTTTGGAGAGTGAATTATACGCAGTCACACACTCAATTTACCCCTGCAAACCTAGTTAGGGAGGGAGCAGACACGGAGGCATACGCATGCTGTGGGGTGGCAGCATGCACGCCTGCATCCCTTAAAACACTCCACATTAGTTAACAGGATTAAGAAAATTAAATCAAAGACAAAAATGAAATCCAATTTCTCATTTGTGCAACACATTGCAATGATACAGTATTCCAGGCAGTGCCGTGAATTTCATAAACGTGTAAAAAAATAATAAAAAAAAGCCATTACTGATTAAAATGCAGGTATCAGTTAGTTTGCGTCATTAATTTCCAGTAAGAATAAACACTCCTCATGCATATTAAACGCCAGCCCACTATATATAATTGGCCGTGTTACAGCCGGCAGCCCTCGGCAGGCAGACAGCGGAGGAACCGCGTCGCCAGGCTGTTGTGTTTGATCTGAACGACTGTGTTGAAACCTCTTAATGCCAGTTCATATAAAATATTCATCTTCATTTCGCAGGCCATGAATCATCAAGGTGTTTCTGGCCCTTCGCCCTCGCTCCTGTCCTGTGGCGGAGTAGACAGCTGTTTGAAATTAGACACCAGATTGTGTTACTTAAACCGCTAGCAGGAGCGATGCTGATCGCTCCCCAACCCAGCGAGCAATCTGTTAGCGTGCTGAATCGTGGGAACGTGATCATGCGTGTGCTCTTGTAGTATTTAAAGCCTGGCCTCCCTCCCAAACTGAACATACAGGCCTGCAGTGATGCTACTGTGTGACATCACACAGGAGAGTAAGTTGACTTTTTCCAACTTATCGGTTTTACTATTAAAGGCGCTCCATTGCTTCATCTGTCCATTAATGAGCGGGATTAGGCTCCGGGCATACTGGCAGCTCAGGCTACACTCAGCACAGCTGTGCCTCGAGCTAGACATCAGCATCAGCATGCTAACATGCTCACAATGACAATGCTATCACGCTGACGTGCAGGAGGTGCAATGCTTCCCATGCAAACCATCTTAATTCAGTGTGCTAGCGTGATATCATTTAGTCAGAAACCAAAGGATTTGATTTATAAAATGTTGAGGTTATTATGATGCAAAGTTGTTTTAAATCCTGCTGAGAGCAACAAGAATGCATCAGACAGTTCAGAAAGTATAAATGATATAGTGTAGATGGTTAATTCATCATTTGGATTCAGTATTCATTACGTCATTATTGGTAAGGAATTATTAATAAAGGGATATGAAAACCCAATTCTGCATTTGCACAAAACGGAAATTTCATTAATACATTTTATTAATAAAGTTTCTATCATATTGTAAAATTTAAAAAATGCCTTATTTTATTGTATTGCCCCATGAATCTTTTGTCATTTAGTTTCCTTTACACCCTCCCCCCTTTTTAATTTGTATTCTGTAACCCTTTGATATTTATTGTTTATCTTGTTTTAATCATTTTTTTTTTTTCAGTTATTGGCATGATAATTGTTTAATTTGTCTCCTTTTCTTTGGCTGTAGCGCCCTGCAGCTGTAGAAAATACAGTTATTGTTGTAGATATTAGATATTGCAGATTTCTGATGAAGATGCACAACATTACCTGAATGTACCCGAATCCAACAATTTATTTTTCATCCATCCGATCCATTAATGAAACCATTATTTACAACTTAAAAGCTCATTGTTAAGAATGACTTATTACTAAGTGGATCCCTGCCTCAAAATGTCAAAAATAAATAATTAAAAATCTTCAGCTTAGTTTTAAACAAATAACAAATGACCAGAGATGATTGAGGAATTGTTACCCACTCATTCAATACTTACTCTCTTGGTTAGCGGAAGTCAATATTATGCAATTACATGCAGGATATGATGCCGGGGGATAATCCCCAGTAGCTTGTCTTGTAAAATCAATCAGACCATTGAAGCCCAGAGACAATAGTTGTAAGATGACTAGTGAATACTGAGGTGTAGTCAGGATGAGCATCAGCTTTGATAGATGGTCGTATCCTCCGACGAAGGCAGGGAACAGATTGTGATTAATTCTCCGACAAAGTGATTTGCCGGAAGTAGTTAAAAAAATGCGGCAGTTATTCCCCCTTTTTAATGTGTGTGTGTGTGTGTGTGTGTGTGTGTGTGTGACAACAGTATATGTGCATCTCTCAATTTTTCAGGCAGTTGTAATGCAAATCACAAAGCCACTCACGCACTCTGGTCTTCTTATCACTTTAGTGATCCTGTCATAATGGCGTTTAAGAAGAAAATGAATAAGTGTGCTGCTGTACGCTGACAGACGGCTTGGCGGGCGTTTATTCATAATCCTGTGAAAGGGATCAGAGTGACACACCAGCTAATCAAAACCGGATATTAAGCATTGATTTGAAGCAGGTCTTTCTCAACAGTCAGTTCCTATGAAGCTCTTTAATGGTTACATAAATCCAAACTGGTACCTCCAGCCCCCGTTTTTCTCTTCCCAGCATTCAACGCTCAGTCTGAATGTCACGGAACCTCCAATCCCTGTGTTTTTTTATTTATTTTCATGTCTAAATATGTGTGCAAAACAGACAGCATTTTGGTATTGGTAAATGTGGCTTGTTTATCCTTCAAAAGAAACCATTAGTCAAACAAACAAAGAGCTGTATGTGAGCAGACGTTACTGGCAGGAGCATTAAAATCCACTGCAACTCTCTGCCAGGTTAGTAATTGCTCTTTTTATGGTGGTAATTATTTCCTCTAAGGTGCGCACTGTTGCACACTGCAATTATACATGTGCTGCTATCTCTGTGTGGAAGGGAATGTGGGTGGAGAGAAGTGGGAAGTAGTCAAAAAAAAAAGTGCACTTTGTGTGCTCACGTGTGTGTGTGTGTGTGTGTGTGCTGTCAGTCAGAGAGAATCAAGAGTAAAGCTGTAGGAATTGATGCACAGCATTTACGAATACAGCAAAAAAACAAACATCAAACGCAACCATTTATATATGTGTGTGTGTGTGTGTGTGTGTAGCACAATCCTGCTGAAAGGTATTTCACAGAGAAGCCAGCATGTAAGCATGATCAGGCCAATAACCTACTATTCATATTCCTGTTCCCTTTGTCCTGTGGATGCGTGGCTCCGTCAGCTGTTGTTTTGTTTCCTCCAGACATTGTGACCTGCAGGACCAGCCTGGAGAACGCTGTTACACAAACACCTCTCACAGATAAGGTCTCCTCCGGGAAACGTTTCCTGACGTTCTCTCAGGCGTGGTGTGACCACGGGGGGGTTCTGAGCAGAAGAGCAGAACATGCATATGGATGATTGTGTGAAAATGCAGCGACGGTTTCGGCTGATCTGTTTGCATATAAGACATCAGAATTTCGATGTACGCCTTCCTACGAAACTACAAGCGTCCAGCATTTATTTGTTAATAATTAACAAAACCCTGTAGTGGATAAAATGCTACAATATCCCAAGTCCACACCCTAAACTGTAAGAATACATCGTGGATTCAAGTCAGGTGATGCTAAAGGACGACGTTGACTTCTCATGACCCAAGACGACACGCTTTATAATGGATTCAAGCGGCACAACTGGAAGCCATAAAATAAAGTGCACAAGAGAAGTGAAAACAAATTACGCTTCCCTTCTCTGCTGAGTGACCCTTAACTGCAAATGGATTTACATTTGTGTGTTTCCAATGCTTACAGAGAATTTACATCTTATTTTTACCGTAATGGATGTGAATTCATTAAATGAAACGCTTGTCAGAAGGTTATTGAAGTAAAAAAAATACTTTTAAAATGCCAGTGGTGAAACAGTTAAATAACCTGCTGGCCAGTGTGGAGTCTGGAAGTTCTCTCTGGGTTCTCCCTGGGTTCTCTCTGGGTTCTCTCCAGGTTCTCTCTGGGTTCTCTCTGGGTTCTCTCCGGATTCTCTTCGGGTTCTCTCCGGATTCTCTTCGGGTTCTCTCCGGATTCTCTTCAGGGTTCTCTTCGGGTTCTCTCCGGGTTCTCTCTGGGTTCTCTCTGGGTTTTCTCTGGGTTCTCTGCGAGTTCTCTCCGGGTTCTCTCTGGGTTCTCTCCGGGTTCTCTTTCGGCTCCCTCCGGGTTCTCTCTGGGTTCTCTCTGGGTTCTCTCTGGGTTCTATCCGGGTTCTCTTTGGGTTCTCCCTGGGTTCTCTCCGGGTTCTCTGGGTTCATGCAGACATGCAGGACAGGATAATTGAGGACTCTTTAGCATCTCTGAGCTTGTTACTTTGGTTTTGTAGTTCACAACATCACTGTTTTCACTCTTATTGCTGAGAGTATTTCAGCCAATAAGTTGCAGTAAAAATTGCTTTACAGAAATGCCAAAGACACAGTATGTTTGAGCTAATAACTTATAACATTTTTTGTATTGTTCAGGACGTATTTGAGTAATTCTCTGATAACTACATTTGAGGGTTCCTAATCAGGTATCAGTGAATTAACGTTACTTTCACCCTTGACTTTGTCTGATCCTGGCGTCGACAGCCGGAGCCCACAGGGCGTCTTATCAGCCGCTCGGTGTGGTTGGATGGGAGGAGATGGATAATTGTCCCTTCCTCCATCGAGTATGTGGTATCATAACATAATCCTCTCCTGGGAAGATTCTTCCCGTTGTCACACCGCTCCACATTTCCATTCAGCCCAACTGGAAGCTATATTTACCCCCCCCCCCAACATTAACATTTGGAGGATTTGTAATCACTGTTTAACCTGAGATTCGCTGAGCAGCTGCCAATTAACCTGACACTCCTCCTCCGTTGACCTCATCAGTGTGGCATTAAGCTCACGCGGTCACCAGGGCTTTATATCACAAAACTGTACAGACAGAAGGAGACGGCTGGTATGAGGGTAAATGTATGCCTTTTTTTGTTGTTTTTTCCCTTTGCATGCTGGATTTGTGCCTCAGCGGGTGTATATTTATGTGAGTGAAGTCTCAAGGTAAGTCAGCCTTCACTTGACTTTATTCTTCTTTATTCAGCGTATCTAAATTCTGTCCAGCCCTCTGCAGCGACCTCTGTCTTCCTGATATGTTGAATCTCATTACTCTGTGCGTGTGTGTGTGTGTGTGTGTGTGTGTGTGTGTGTGTGTAAATTGTAATGCATTAGCTGGCTCCTCCCAGCGGAGTGCCAGTCTAAACTAAGCAGCGTGATGATGATGCTCTCTGTGAGCTGACACAACCCATTTGGCCAGGAGGAGCTGATCTACACCAGTGCTGCTCATTTACAGTATGGGAGGGGTGGAGGGGGGGAGGGGGGGGGGGGGGGGGGATGATGTCTGTGTCCGCCTCATCCTCACGTCCTTGTCTGTGTGTTAGCATCACGGAGAGAGAGAGGGGTCACAACTTGAACATCGTTTGTTGAAAACGAAGTGCACCGTAGCCGCGTGTGATGGTTCTACAGAACATTTAATGCTCTTGTATAGGGACCCTGAACGTAACCTGTTTTACATAATTCCTCCCCTGCTCTGTGGAAGCACTGCTCCTCTGCACACATCACCACACTCATAAACAGTTAAATCAGCCATGTGATGTCTGCAATATCCCCGTTAAACCGAATCTCCATCCCGCTGTACATCCAGCAGCACGTGTCACGAACACGGTGAAATACCGCGTGCATATTACGCATTCATCGGCTCTCTGTTCACTTTATTAGGAACATCTTTGGAATCGAATGCAATCCAGTATTACATCTATGTTTATGTTGTGTGACATTGTCAAAATCTGTACATTTCATTACATGTTTATATCAGAGCCATGTTAAAGGTGTTGTTGTACTGGAATACAGTACATTAACAGGTGTTTCTTCTTTTTATCCTCCTTATATATGAGGGGACAGAAACATACATTATGCTGAAACATAATATAATTAAAAAGTAAAGTACTATCATTCAGTTTTGATTCTATATTAAATCAAACTTCTATGTTTTAGGGGGAGACTAAAACACAATGTTTGAATACAGAGTATAACATGGTAGGTATATGTATATGTAAGAATAACTTTAATAAATTTAAAAAATTATTATGAAGGAACAGCAACAACAACAAAAAATCACAAATAAGCAACATTTAATGTATGAGAAAACACAAATAAACAGACCGGTTGTTACAGTACGTTAAAAAAACACAACTACTGTACATTACGTTACAGTAAATCAAATTTGTTATAAAATTTAAATTTGTTTCCGCTTATTCATTTTTTTGTCACTTTGTAAGAAAGGTTGGACTCACCTCACCACCTTTTTCTGTTTATAGTTTGTGTTGTTTTATTATAAGGCATTATATTGTAAAGTGTTTCTAACATCATATTTAATGGTATGCATACTGACCATATTGTTGCGCAATTAAGTTTTATTTGAGATGTTTGTGTTGCAAAGTCTTAAAGGCTTCTTTCTTGTTGTCTTATGTTGTTTCGCTGAAGCTCATGTTCCTCTGATAATGCTGCAGATGTGTTATCACTTACACTATAAACTAGCCTGTTTATGTCTGTAATGAGTCATATTAAACATCCGATGGAGCGAACTATAATCTCAATTGGGGCGATATCATTTCAGAGAATCAAGAGATCAGAGGCCCTGGAACCAAGTTGCAGCGGCTCTGCTTCCACATCCCTCCCCGTCGTTAAAGCAGCGAGATAAAGACGATGCAGAGAAACAAGGAGCGGCTGGCCACGGCTCAAGCAGAAGGAAGGCTTCGTATTAGTACTGGTGAGATAAAATCCGAGTGGTGAAATTGCATTACCAAACAGGACTCTGGCAGTGTGTTTCTGCTGCACAGGGGAGTCGACAGCCAACGTGGTATTATCTGACACAGCCATTCTAATCTGTTGTGCACTATATGAGTAAATACATAACAATTAAGAACTGCTACTTGGCACTTATTAAAGGTAAAGAGACAATGACCTAATTCTAATTATTTGACAAAGTCTTGTGACCTCCATGACGCAGCGGCTCCGCTGAATGTGTGGACCAGCTCCATCATCCTGTCGACTGCTGTGTGTTCTGCTAACTGTCCTGTCATTGCAGGTCCAGACGCTCCCTTCTGCCTTGCAGTCACTCTTTTCCTGCCTTTCATCACCTGACCTTCCCCTCACACGTGCATGCTATTGATTCTGAGCTGTAACCTTTAATTTGTCAGGTTATTCAACATATACAAAGAATGATATCATTTGTGTTAAAATAACATAGAATAGCACGTCTGTCTACCAAAGGAGAGACGAAGAAACTCCATTATTATTAATATTATTGTTATTTTACTTCCAGCTTGAGCTTCAGTCTTCATCCTGGATTTAAAAGGCCCCTAAATTCCCAATGCAGCCACCTTCACCAAATCACCACGCGACTGCTGCTTCATTGTTTTCATAATTGTAATCCCTTGGACCGATGAAGGGCGGGGGGGGACTATGCTGGTTAATTAAAACCGCAATCAAATTCACCCCTTACACTGGCTGCAAAAGGGACCTCATTCAATTAAATCATGCGTCACTTTTCCTTTCAATGCCACACAAACAAACAAGGGAGGCGGATGGAGTCGTGTAAAATCCACACGCATGTTGATTGCCTTTCTCCAGCTGGGATTTTTTTTTTTTTATTTGGTAAACAGCGGCTGAGGTGGCCTTTGAGGTGCCTCGGAAGAGAGTCAGTGGAGCAAAGGGGATTAAAGACCCTTCAACCGGCCTTCTATTGGCACTTGTCATGCACTTAATTTGATACTGTAATTAACTTTTGAAATCTCGAGGCGTTTTGCAGCATGTGTACACGGGATTCTTTGCAGATAAATGCGTGAGCGGGGCGGCGAGGACGAAGTAGCTGACTGCTGCAGGAGGCATTTCCTGTTTATCTGCTACGAGAAAGACCACGATCCCCACCCAGACCCCTCTGAAGGCCGCATGTTATACATCCACGTGGTTGTGTGTGAGTGTACCCATTTGTGCGAGAGCAATTATATTGATGGAACATTTTGTGTTTGCAAAGTTGCCTTCCATTTAGACGCTCACGTTGCACAGCAGTTGTTGTCCGCCTGATTCCTGCTCCACTGAAAAAAACACTACTTGGATGCAATCAAAGGCATTTGGTATTTTTGTACTTGTATTCAAACAACACACACACACACACACACACACACACACACACACACACACACACACTTACACACACACAGGTCAATCAATTCATGCACAAATCCTCAAGGGCTTAACAGAACGGAGAGAGGACGGATTTTTTTCATGCTAGCCAGCCAATCGAGCGGTAATTGCTTTGAAATTGACCACATTTTGTATTTGAATGCTGATTAACTGATGAAAGAAAACACCCGATAAGTCATTAGCAGAAACCTAAAAGAAAATGTTGACCAAATGAGTGCTTTAAAAAAAAAAAAAAAAAAAAAACGAAAAGTGGAGTGGACTGCAGATGGATTGAATGAGAGCAGGTAATGAATTGTCATTGACCTTGATTCAGGAGCTATAATTGAATTTACACGTCGCCCTGTTGGTTATTTACTGTAGCTGCTTGTCGATTAGATTTAGCTTTGAGTTCCATTAAAGTCTACAATGATGTATTTAAACACCAGCCTTAAAGCTGCATTTAAAGCTGCAAAATGAGGCATGTCCGTGGTTAATTTCACATTACAACCCCGTTGCCCCCGCTCAACCTAAATATACCCTCCTGGTCACTGAAAAAGTCCGTGTCAGACGTATTTTTTGCTGCTTTGAGATAAAACGTCTGTTTGTTCTGTGCACGTCAATCTCTCCCAGAAGTAATATGCATTTCTGAGAAGGAAAACAAAACATCGAATGCCATTTTAATATCCTCTTGAGAAATTGATTCTGTGAATGTAGAAAGGATCCCGTTTGGTGAGCTGTGAGCAAGGGCTCAGTGAGGACAGCAGCGAGATAAATTGTTTGCTTTCTGCATGTGAGTGTGTCAAAGTGGTTGAATACAAAAAAGGGCAGGTGGCAGGAACAAAAAAAACGGAGGCAATAAAAAGTGCAAAGGGTAAAAAAAAAGGGGAGAGAACTGGAAAATAAAGAAGAATGCGATGAGGAACACGTGTAGAGAGCAGGACGAAGGCAGGCGGAGGGAGACACGGGATTAAGGCCGATGACCTGACACAGACACGGGGAAAGACACGGGCTAAACACAAGAAATGAATCAGACAACGAGTCACAGGTGGGGCAGACATGAGGGCAGACATGAGGGCAGACATGAGGGCAGGCTGAAAGCCGATTGGAGGAAACAAAGGGAACGGCTGACGAGACTTAATCCGAGCGACACACAGATAAAAAAGAGGGGAAAATGACAGGAAGTCAAGCGAACAAGTCAAAAAAATAAAACGGCAAATGAACTAAACAAAAAGCCAAGATAGCTGTGGAACATTCACATGGAAAAGCTGTCAAAATAGCAATATGTTGAGTCAACTACTGGAGGTTTTAGGAGTATTTTATCCTGAAGAAAAAATATTTCAACGACAACTATTGTATTTTTTTTAACCCCGACTATTCATACGTCAGATGCACTAACTTTTCAGATTAAGATTTTATATAATGAAACACATAATAAGATTATAAAACACAAAGCACCGTTAAAGATGAAAGATGTTGTTTCCAATGATTTTGGATTATGGAAAAAAAACAGCGTCCTCTCTAAACTTTTCAGTTGGTAAACTTATTTAAAAATATATAATATATAATCTGTCTTTAACAGTAAAACTCTACTCTGCTAACATGTTGATGCATCAGTATTAACAATCTAAAAATGTCATGTGTCTGTGAGTACTTGAAAGTTCAAGGACATTTTGTCGATAATACTTCTGTACTTGTGGGATTATGTGTTTTTACTAGTACTTTTACCCAAGTAAAGGATCTGGGTACATCTTCCACCTCTCAAAATCGGGTTCTGAAAACTGTTATGTATTACTTTGGCGGACAGTGCAGTGGTTTTGCTCCGGTTCTTGAATGTGTGTGTGTGTGTGTGTGTGTGTTGAAGATGACTGTTACGTCCCCTCCTGATGTCCTTCGGCCCCGTCATTAACCTGGGATTAGCCTCGCGGAGATGGAAGTCAAGGGTCAGGAAGTAAGTGAGTCGCCCTGCTGCACTGTCTGGTTTCCAAGCCCTGAATTGAAATGTAATGCTTTGCTCTTGTATTTCTGAAAAATAATATCTCCTTACCTCAAGGGTATTTGTGTAAGTTTGAGTGGGTGGTTAGTCTCTCTTTTAAACTTCACCATTTATTTTGCAATGCTAATGTACGTTTTTTTAAAAAAAAGTGCTGCAGAGTTGCAAAACTAGCTGAAAGTTTAAACAGAGTTGTGACCGTTTAGCTGCCGTGGCGATATGGGAGTGTGGGGGGTTAGGAGGGGTGTGTTATGGCTGAAGCTTCTGAAGGGGGCAGAATTTGTTTTATGAGGGTAATTGATGCTTTGCTGCAGGAGAAGAGGGCAAAGCAGGCATGAAATTGTGCAGGGGATCAGATCCGTATCGCAGCATACGGGAGAGCTGAGGGAGAACAACGGAGCCTGGCAGCCTGGGGGTGGCTGGATTAGGGTGCCGCTCTGCACTGAGGTACAGTTAAGAGCCAATTTTATTCTCTAGCAACCCAATCAGTGGAAAAGCCATGTATCCTATTAGAGTCAAGTTTGGGGAGGAGAAGCAGAGCTGCTGGGAAACAGCCATTAAGACACTCATATAGCCATCAGAACAGAGAGGAGGATCGGGTGCCGGGAATGGAGCGAAAGTTGGAATGGATGCAAAAAATAGATGTTAATGGAGAAAACTTCCCATAAGAAACTTGTCAGCAAGTCGATTCACAATCTTTGACATCGTGACACTAAGTGGGATCAATCTCATGCTAAAATTCAGGAGGTCATCCAGCACTTAAGAATAAGATAATGGAGATCTGAGCGGGGGGAGGGGTCCGTTGGTCATTTTACACCTGGGTAGCCAGCTGATCTCTCATTGGGCTCCAGGTTTACACGGTATGAGCACTGAGCGGGGTCATTGGCCCCCCAAATTCCCTCCGCGTATCCTTGTAGCGGCGCAGCGTTATTGTGTTTGCAGCATGGCGCCGACGAATGCTCATCAGGATTCCTGAGCTGTCCGTCTGTGAATAAGAAGAGGGAATTGGCTGTCAATCCCTAATTAATAAACTCTGCTCCGCTCCCCCCCTCCCCCACCCCCCGCCTCTGCTCCGAGTTGTCTGATCAATAACCATTGTGCACTGCCTCGGATTGAAGCCATTCAGATTTATCTGCTAATATCCTGGGTGATAGCCAGAGCTAGACTGGAGATGACAGTAGGCTCAAAGCCCATTACCTCCTTATTTACTGTTTTAAATTCTGCTATAGTCACAGCCAGTCGGCGTCTCTAGGGTAACAAACAGGGGGAAATCTCTTCTCTCTTCCTGGGACGAGTCAAGGACAAAGCAGATGGAAAACGTATCAGCGTCTCTTCGTTTCGGCTTGTTTTCCTGGGCAGGGATACGTTTGTAAATGCAGATGTAGACATTTCTGTTTCAATATATTCAACATAATATTTGCAAGTTTAAACAACCTTCTTCCATAAACAGAAAAAAATAGGTTTTGTGGAGATCAGTTCACTCCCTGCCTCCTCTTTCCCAACCTGAAATCGATGCCTCCTCCCATCTCCTCTAAAAATGAGAAAAAGGAAGAAGTTGGTTAATTCTCCTCCTTTGATAAATCTCCGGCACAGTCAGCACCAGTCGGTGTCCACATCCTGCTCATCCGTCTGCCAGATTTGACAGCAGGATAGATGCTCCCCGTTATTCACAGTGATCTACAGTCGATGAATAAAATCAGCCTTACTTACTGTAGCAGAAAAAAAAAAGCTCAGGAACACAGATGGGAAGCTTCACGTTCAAGAGCGGCACCTGGCCTGACAACAGAGTCTAGTCTGGTGTCATGTCGGGAGCTCCGGAGTGGATTAATGACTTTCTAACCTTAGCTCTCAGGTCCGGTGTTTATTTGAATTGAAAGAGGAATTACCTCCTGTTTGCATCTGCCGCCGAGCACCGAGTTCATCTCATCTCTTTATGTTTGCCACGGTGACGGATGTTTAAACGATCAATCTATTCCAATCTGATTGCATCTTTGCACTTTTGTTCGAAGAAAGTAAAAAACTATTAAAGTAATTCCACGCCTTCCATTTCTGCACCAGTTAAAGGGGCAGTGCACCAATTTGACACTTTGGTCTATTACTCAACCTCTGTGTATGTCTGTCGGAGAGACCTTTCCAAACTTCGTAAAACATATCGGCGAATAAAGTAAGCACATAAAGTCAGAATATCTCGGCCTTCAATTTGAAGCCTTCTCTTTCTGATTCATCACTCATCTGAAACCACTGAATCACTGGAGGGGGGAGGAGAAGTTTCATACAACCAAGGTGTTAATTTAAATTACTTATTATTGCAAACTATCAAAAAAAACACTGCAAAAAAAGATCACCTGTCTTCATAATATGAATAGAACCTGTTGACTGCTTCTCCTTCTATGCTCCTATTAATTAAGTCCAGTCCAGCGCATTTCCAACTGGATGGTTGGATGCTTGTTGATTTGTCCGGGGAGTGATCTGAGGATGTGGCTCCCTGGACAAATCATCCTCACACGGACTCACGTGGTGGCAGCACAGGTCAGCGACTCTCGGGTGACCCATGCAGCCAACACCCAGTCACACCCATGTGACTAGTTCACCTCGATGTCTCGGGACCCACTAGACCCAATCAAAGTGCTAACGACTGGTGTTTCACTTGAAAGTCCCCGCCAGTCAGTTAGAACTGAAGAACACCAGATGATTCGACTGGTTTGTAGTTTGAGGTCATGCATGCACACAGTTTTCCCAGTTTTTACTGGCATTTTGGGTTTCACCTTGAAATAAAGAGGTTTAGATGGAGATCAAAAGGGCAGACCTTAAAGACTCCTATTGCTCCATCATAATGCAATTATTATTAGCAGGACGGAGCAGAATTGGAGTTTGCGTTCGTTGTCCATGCTTCAGGTGGCCCAGACGGTAGTATTTCATACGCACCCTTCCACAATAATTACTGTTGTTAAATGGACTTGAACTGAATTGCCACACCATCCGAAGGACGGATTTGAATTCGAGGCGTGCCTTTGTTTATGCTCTTATCGCCCAATTTCAGTGGCAAACTTGTTGTTGGTGTCGTCCTGCAGCGCGAGCCTCCCTCGATGTTATCGCCGCTGATCACTCGGGGATGATTACAGAGGCCGGCCTGAGATATGACAGTGGCGGCGAACAAATACTGAGTATGAAAGGGAGCAGCGAGGCACCCGGAAGACGTAAGCTGAGGGACGCCACGCTTCCGCCCTCGACAACCACCTTTCACATCATCGTTTTTCACAATGTTTGAAACTATCTGCAGGATCACACGTGTCAGGATCCCGGGGATTATACTGCATCTGCTTACAAAGCTTTGACGTGACATTTCTGGGAGATTGGGTGATGTGTGCGACTTGTAGAAGTGGTCGTTCTTGAGTGTATTCAATCACTTGCTGAGATATTGCCGCTAGCAAAGTGCCTGTTATTTACATAGGCATATTTATTTTTCAATTAGATCTGTTGAAGAGTAAATGTGCAATACACACCCTCCTAACGACCAACCCATCCTCCCACACAGACAATCACACGGGCCCATTAATCTTCTTTTTTTTGATTTAGGTCTTAATCTCCTGTTTGCTGCTCCACTGGAAGCTCCCGCCTCCCAGTTTAGTTGTAACAAAGAGGTTCAAACAGGTAAACTATGCATCATAAAACCTGTTTATCTCTTCTGTAACCTTGGTGCCCATGTGTGACTCAGGACAGGATCCATAGATCCAGCTTTGGTGAAAAAATACAATATATTAATGGCAGGTTTACTCCCATTTAGCATTACACTGCCTATTATCAAATTCTCACATTGGACAATTAAAAAAAAGTAGCAATATTGATGCAGCAGAATCAGAAGGATCATATTGGCTATGTCAGTTTGAGGCCTATAACGCAGTTCATAGATTATGGTATGTTATGATAGATTATGGTGTTTTACCCCAGATTTTCTTTCTTTTTTAAACTTGTCTTCAGCCCCAACCAATAAATATTAAAGTGACATCACTTGAGTATTCATGTCACACAGCTCCCTTTGGAATCACACAATGCTTTATTCAACTTTTTTTTTATGGAGTAGTACTCAAGATCTAAGCATGATTTTTAGTTTCAGGTGCACATGTAAAGGTGAATATAATATTCCATTTCTGCCAATAGATCCCCTAAATCTTACAAATCTTACACACGCTTTACTCCACTCCCCATCAGATACTGTACAACTGATAACTTGCAACAATTTAGTGATGGTGCACACAACATGTGCTTAGTGTTGACCTACTGCAGCCGGCGTTGATCCCAAAATGTAAAAGCCTGATGATTTGCTACTAATAACCATGGAGGGATTCCTGAGGCCTGTTTACTTGTGTGCAGATGTCTTGATTACTGAGCCATTAGATTAATTGAGATAAGCTTTACCATGCTGCTCATAGACCCTGACTATCCCCTGTACAAATAATCAGCACTTAGTGGTGCAAGGTTAATACAACATCCCGCAGAGGCCGGCGAAGGCAGACAGCCCAGCAGTCCAGAGGCAACTCTGGAGGTGAAAGAAGACACCCACCATAAAAAACTGCGGTGAATCATGTCTGCAGCCTCATGGGACCAGCGGACCATGTCCTGGCACTGATAGTTTGACAGATGATACATCACCATCCACTGCAAGATTTATTGTTGTGACAGCAGGAGAGATGGTATCATACTACAGCAATATCCACAATCAAACACGCAGATATGCACAATCATACTGTAACTGCAGAACAAATGATAAATTCATGCACCCCCCCTTCCATAGACAGTCTATCTGCGGGATCACAGATTAAATAAAGTTGTTTTCATAGTTTAAAAATACAATAAGTCACACTATAAGGCTGATTTCTATCATTATTATTGAAGTACCGCGTATTTGCCACTAGGTGTCTCACTCTATGCTCTTTTTTTTTGTAGGCCACGCTCCTGCGCACGCATACAGGCACACACACATATACACACGGAGTCACATGCAGGGTGCACATGGTGTGTTTAATATGACCAGCCTGGCCACTCTCCACATGTGCTGTTGTCTCCTCTGGGAGGACAGGAAAGCATCTGCCTCCCTCTGTCTGTCTAACACATTTCTGGGAAAATAGCCCAAACCTGCGGCTCAGGGAGAGAACACAAAGACATACACGTAGATATACATTTATATGCCTGAGCAAAGAAATGAAACCCTTTGTGCAAATATGTGTTATGCTTACATACTGATTTTTATTGTGCGTTATGGATAATTCAGTTTGGCTGCATTATATATATATATATATATAATGTTGCTAATCTACATGCTGGATGTGATGTTATAATAAAACTGATAACAATAATGATTTATGTTCGTCTCTAAGTCCAGGATGAAATATCTACATAAACAAACCATTAGCTGTGATAATAGAAGACATTGCTGGCTTCATTAGGTGCTCAGAAGGAGCATCCCGTCTCACCTGGTTGGTTAGTTTTTCTGTGTTTAGTGTTTTGTATTTTCATTATGCTGCGCTGCAGGGAATGGGTGTCCTTTGGACCACGGAGACCTGTGCATGAAGGAAATACAACACGCACTTTTTGATCTGGCTGTACAGTTAAAAGTCACAGAAGCATGAACCAGCTCCGGGGTTCCAGGAAGCTGATTGGTGATTAATAGGTGTTTGAATAAAATATTGTTCAAGGATTCTCTAAGATATAGGACTGTCAAGAATCAGTCGGTGAAGGAGTCAATGACAACCTTGATAAACCAATCATTTGTCATTTATTAACCCAGGCTAACAAACATTTATTTGTTCCGGTTTCCAGAATCTGCTGCCTTTTTAATTTGATCTTTTTGTTTTATGAATGCATTAGGAATTTAGACTGTTGGTCAGATTAAACAAGTAATATAAAGATGTCTCCTTGAGGGCTGGGAAATACACCTGAAATACACAAAGAACATTTTTCTAAACTTTCTTGCATTTTATCGACTAAACAATGAATACATAAACTCTTAGGAGTCAACTGATTAATCAATAATGAAAATAATCCTCAGTCGCTGCCTCATCAATAAACAAGTGCTCGACAATGAATGATATTTGCATTTTTACCACAGTAAATGGCATCATATAACAGTAATAATACATCATTAGAATGTAACAGTTCCTTTGTGTGTCCATATGTAGTGTAATTTTGCAGTATTAATATTATTTTTCAATGTTAAATGGCATGCAAATGTTAAATAAATGCTATTCAAATTCAAATATTAGAATATACCTCTCTTTTTTTCCTTCCTTACCATCCAACGGTGTTGCTTTGCCCTAAAAAAATAGTTTACTTGGTATATTTTATGAGAAAAAAAACATTACAATTTTTTTTTTTAAACAACAAATTCTGACAGCGTCTAAAACTAGTTTAACTAATCCTCTGTATAACAGAATCTGACAGGTAATAGGACTTAATGAAACACCGGCCTGAACGGAAGTTTTGGCGCGTGATCAACGTCCCTTCATACGAGGATCCTGATTGGACGAGCCCTGAACACCGTTAACCAATCAATCCAAGTCCCGTCCCTCCTCGAGCGTTAGCAAAGTTCAACGGTAAGCTAGCAGTTGAAAGTGAAACCGTCGTTATCGGTATGTTTTTATACAAACACTGAAATGATAGTAGTGATTTAATAACTCTCGGATAAGTATTTAACGTTACTCAGCTCAGCAGAATTGACGGAGGTTACGTCGCTCAGGTGACCGGAAACACGACGAGATTGTGGCAGGTATCTACAGAATGTGAGTAACGTTAGCTTAGTAAGCTAACCTAATTGTTTGCTAGCTGGAAACATTAGGTACGATAATGTTTCTAGGTTTTTTGTGTGTTTGAAAATCCTCTTTCCCTCAACCTATATAAAGAAATATATTTCTCTAGGTTAATATCCCAGCCAGCATGTCCATGTGGGGCCCATAAGGTTTAAATTTGGGCTGCAGATAAGGGTCCCAAGTGGGTTTGTCCGCAGTTTCCATGGTGGCCCCACCTGTGTTTGCCCATATGGGTTTCAAGTTGGTTCTGACTGGGTTTCAGGTGGGGCCCTAATTGGTGAGTTGCACAGGACCCATGTAGGCCCCATATCTGTGCCCACATGGGCATGAAGAGGGATCAGACTGGACCTCAAATGGGTCCTTATATGGGCAAACACAGGTGGGGCCACCATGGAAACTGCGGACAAACCCACTTGGGACCCTTATCTGCAGCCCAAATTTAAACCTTATGGGCCCCACATGGACATGCTGGCTGGGATGCTATAAGAAGAACAAACGTATAATAAATGCCAATCACAGACAGACAGTGCCGATAAAGATGATAAGAAGTTGAACCAAATGGGTTCAAACTCAAGATTGAACAGTGATATGGAGTTATTATTTTAAGGCTACAGCTAATGGTTGTTTGAATTGAATTTAAAATACTGACTATTTGATTTAAACAATGCCCATCATAATTCCCAGAGGCTTGTTTCGTCCGACCAACAGACCAAAACTCAAAGATGTTTAGTTTACTGTGGCACAAGACAAAAAGAAGCACCCTCACAATTGATAAGATGGTGCTAGATAATCATTTTAAAATTACCTGATTGATTAATGCATTGTGTGGATTTGTTTTCTGCAGCTCAAATAATAGATACATTTTCTCATCGTCTATGTCATGCATTGTTTCCATGATATGTTTTCCTATTTTGTGTGTGTTTAAAGGCCTATCTAGGAGCAGGTTGGGCTATAAATGCTGTTATATGTGGCAGTGAGTGATCCATTCTATGTGCTTTATCCTATAAAGATAAACTATTAACAAATAAACCAACAGGAATACGAGTTATGCACATTATGTATTCTATACATAAAAGTCAGTCCTTTTTCATACCGTTTTAACCTATAAAAGGTAATCACTATTAGATTATAACCTCATTTAACAGCTCGGAATGATGGGAGGCGACAAGCTAAACGCGCCAGCCGCACAGCATGAGAAGGTTAGCAGTTGTCATGCTAGGTGATGAGATGCATTAGAGGCTTTCACTCTTGGTCCTGTCGCTCGCTGCAGGCCACCTATATTTCCCCATGAATTCTCGCTCACTTTGTCTGTGGTTGTAAAATCCGCCAGTTTGACTACAGCTGTGTGTTTGTGTCTGTCAGAGTGTGACTGTGGAGAATAAGCTCCAGAATGTGTGTTATCTATTAATTCCTTCATTAAGCTCTTATCACCAGTTTTAATGCCAATTAAGATGCGCTTTAATGTGACGGCAGGGCGGGCAAGCGACTCTGCACTCCTCACTCCACAGTGACAAGAGAAGAGAAGGGTAGACCACGTTCAGACAGGACCACCCGCTTGCCTTATCAAGCCACTGAAGGCGCCACAGGCCTGTTAGTTTTGCCTGTTTAACAATGGCGCTGTTTAATACGCTCTATAGGGTGACACCTAATGCTTGACTCAATGCAAACGTATTGAGAGCCAATTTGATGTTGGCCTTCCACTGTGGAGCAGCTTGAAGTTACTCCTTTATTTTTTTACCTAAATTCAATCAATTTCAGATCTCATGCAGATATTTGAAGCAGTAGGATTTCTACAAAAGCTTAAACGAGGTGGTGAGTTGAAAATCATTGCGAGGGGGCAGAATTCACACGCTCTGCTACACTGTGTAGGACATGTGGAGGTCACAGCTTTCTGTGAATGTGGTTGAGCTACGCTCTGCTTTATTTTCTCAGGAGGGAGACATACATAGAGGCATCCATGTGTACATACATGCAGACAGGTGCCTTCTGTGTACCTAACATATGGAGCAAGACAAAACTTTTGCAAGCACAGTCAGGGTCACGATGAACACTTTTGTGTGAATTATAATTAGATATCATTGACAGATCTGCAATATGCAGACTAAGCAGATGGCTCATGGACAGTATGAAGAGGCGGGGGGGTGTTGTGGATGGAACAGGTCTCCTGTTATAGCAGCTGGCTGACAACTCCCGGACGCTGTGTGTCAGCAAGAAGAGGAAAAAAAAAAAAAGGGAGAGAAGAGAGATGAACACAGTGAAAGAAATAGGGCAGAGTAATAGAGGAGCAGGGATGAAGAGATCTAACTTTCTGTCATGGGAAAGACTGCAACTCATGAATATTTTCTTGGTTAATCGTGTAATTGTTTTTCTCAGTAAAATGACATCCCATTTAAACCAACAGTCCTCAGTCTACTATTACAAAGAAAAGCAGAACATCTTCACGTTTCGGATGTTCAAAGCAGAATATCCTGGCAATTTTACTTGACAAATGATAAATTGATTATCAAAATGATCACGTTTTGACATTAATTTCTTGTCAGGTGAATCGGAGGAGTAAAACAAGGATACTATGAAAAATATACACAGGCTATGGACACAATCAGGCAGCATTGGAAAGGCACTGAGGTTTGATACCCAGTCTCTCAGTATGGCAGTATAGAGTCAGTATAGCATTAGTGTGCCATGCTGATTTAAACTTTAAATGTTAAACATGAACTGCCATGAAAATCCCAAACAAACATGAACGGCGAGAGCTTCCTTTAGTGCGTTAACTTCACCTCCGCTCTCCTCTCCCTGTGTGGCACTAATGTCTCTTTCCTCCCCTTCTATTTCCCACTCTCTATCCTTCTCAATCCCAGCTTTGATGTATGCATGAGGGAGGATTTCCTGAAGACCAAAGAGGCCATTACCCAGGGGCCATTAGGCCTCTAGTAGAGCATGTCAATGAGTGCTGAGTCTTGCTCTGTTTTCATATGCAGCCAGTTTACTAGTGTGGATAGGATGGAGGGGAACTCTCTGGGGGTGATAAAATGTATCCTTAAATAAATACCTTCAATCATAAATATCTGTGTATTTTATCAGCTCAGCACTGTCTGTGTGCCGTGCTGTAACATTTGATGAATAGCGGTAGTCGTCTTCTTACAGTTGCACGTGAGGAGGTTGGGTCATTAATTGGCGCTGTTGTTCTTTCATGCAGACTAAGAGCGAGGGGAGTGAGTCATCATCAATCAGCATGAAACGCTCTGACATTTGAGCATGAAAGACCCAGAGTGCCTTGCGGCCCGACATTGCTGGGTATGTTTGTATTTTACTGTACAGGAGGTACGCAGAACTCTGTCGTCTGAATGAGATGCTCTTTTTTTTGTTGATATTAGCAAAGTGTTGAGGTCATGTTGTTGGTAATATTAGAGAGCCAAACAAATAATGAGGAATGCTGTGTTTATGTAAACACGGAGGTCTGCGTGGTATTTAGATGGGATCTTTCTGTTTCTGGTGAGTGGATGAATCTAAATGGGATGATAAGCCGTGAGGTGAGCAGGGAGTAAGCTGAAAAGGACACAGAGGGAAGATAACCTTGATTGCTTGAATCACTCTGCCGATCTCTTCAATATATCCCTGTAAAGGACAAGAGCATGCTGACTCTTCTCTGCTGTGGTTTAAAAAAAAAAAAAAATGCCCTCAAAGAAAGTGTGTGGTAAATGAGTGATGGTATATCAAGCTCCTGTTTTTACAGAGAGCACTTGAGGCGATCATTGAAGTTTACCGGAGAGCGTTGGGGCCTCTCTCACTCTCTCTCAAGGGCACCTGGCTTCACCGTCTGCGCTGAATGCAATGTGCAGTCCTTCTCTAATCACAAATATAAAATCTTAGCATTCAGCATGCTGACTAGACTAGGTTTTACAGAGTGTGAAGCCTCACTTTTCTGTCCAGCACAGCAAAACATCAGCATACAGGCCACAGAAAGAGACAGAGGAGGAGGTTAGAGGGAGAGAAAGATGGATAAGGTAGAGGAAAAGGAAGATAAGCGGCCAGGGTGTGTGTGTGTGTGCTTCTGGATGTGTGGGCTGTGCTTTTACTAGTGACTTCCTTGAGGCCTGGAGACAGGGGAAACAAGGAGTGATTAATTTTACTCCAACCTTCTTGGCCTCCGTCTGGGTGAGCAGTCTGCGGACAGTCCAATAGAGAACAGGGAGGCCTGTCTCCTTCCCCACAACTCTCATCCCTGGATCAATCACAGATTGGCAGGTCAGTCTCTTCTTCAGGACAAACTGCACGGCCAAAGAAAGGCACGCCGAGACCCGCCTCTCGTCCGCCTTTCTCACCGTTTGCAGAGCTCGAGGTCATTGATCTGTGTGTTTTCACTGAGCGGATCCCTTGGCCGACGTTATTGATCAGCTCTAATAAAGAGTGGATTCTCGTTGAGCATCACGGTGTTCAATGAGATCCGAGGCCTCAGGGTGGCAATCACAGCATTTATCTGCCGTTGTTATGACCACACCAACAATTCAGGCAGAATAACTTTAATTTTTTCATAAGAAATAATTGCCTTAAATGAGTTGCCGATCATCTCTTGGTCCCTGTGATCCAGGCACCCAATCCCTCCAGATAAACATCTGATGTTGTTTTCTGCACAGATACAACCACTCCATGCTCTTGCCATTTGAGAAAATTACATATTTGTGCATCAGCCCAACTAAATTTGCATGCATTTTTCTTTCTGCAGGCCCTATAAGCCAGGTAAATAGCCTAATATATGTTTGAATAGAAAGGGAGAAAACAAGGGTTTGACGGTGAGTCAGCAGAAATGTTTAGCATGAGTCACCGAGGCTGCGTCACTACCAGTATCTGTTTATTTTCATTATTGCCATGATAGGAAGTATGGTACAATAAATTAATATGCACGTTTTATTACTCTGCAGAGAGAATAATAATGATAATAAATCAAAACACTGCTGCCTCCTGCTTCTCTGCCCCAGATTTGTTCAGAGGGGGAGAAGAGGGAGAGTCGCTTGCTCAATATCTCTCAAAAACTTGTAGCTCTGGGAAATAAAAAAAGCACTTCCTGGGGAACAGGCCTAATATTTGTTGTCACTGAATGATCTGTGGCATTTATGTACATAAGCAGGGCACCATTGCTGCAGCTCTTCATCCCCGCCATCAGGTGGGTTTTTCCCCTCTCCCGCTGAGGTCCGTGCCCCGCAGTGTGTCCTTTCTACCGAAGCAGCCCCCGTCTTGCCTGTCAGCAAAGAGACAGCATTGCTGTGCAGCAAACCTGCCGACTGTTCTGTTGTGTTGTTCGGTTGCAGAGCACCTGTGTGCCATTCTGACCGACGGAGTCAAGGACAATAGAGACAAAAGACTGTCCGTGTCCAGCAAATAAGCTGTGTGAGAAGACTCCCCTAGGAGTCACCTGTATATTGTGCAAAGGACTGTGGGGACAGAAACACCCCTGGAGCAAATCATATGTAAAAAAAAAAAAAGTCCTCTATCACATGGATAACCCTGAAAAATGTGTTTTGTTTAGGTTGAAATGTGTCACCCCTACTATGCCCTCCAGTCGGAATAAGATGATCAGAGAACAAACGGCAGTGCAGGAAAAGGTAACGTGACAGGTACAGGTGCACACACAACATCATGCATATGTGCACACAGCCACAAACGCATGCACACACACACACACACACATGCACACACGCACGCACACAGCTGATGGAGGGAGATATTCACTTCTCCGGGGGGTAACTTCATGCTGAATTAGATTCACTCTGAGGCTTCAGTGCATCTCTCCTCCTTGTTTACCGTTAAAATGAACAATATCTGACTTATGTCCAGAGGAGAACTTGCTCCGCTACCTTCTTACCAAGCTTATGATTATTCAGAGGTTACAAGAAACAAGGAGACATGCCCCGCTCCCCTGTATAAGTTACGTTTTGAGCCCCCCCTTCGTCTAAATAGCCTATTGGTGACGGCATTAAACAAAAGGTGTTTCAAAAAACGAGGTGATTAATTCTCCTTGCATTCATTTTAAACGTTCATCCACTGGATGCGCTAATAAGTAGAACAAATGCAGTTGGAGAGGAGCCCCAAGGTGATTGCCGAATGTTTACACTCCAGTTAACTCAACCCGCCCCTCCAGAGTCATGCCTCCAATTATCAAAATAAAGCCTTGGTTCCTGCTCGTAGTCCCGGGTTTGAGGAGGAGGAGGAGGAGGACACAGTGCAGAGTGGACATGAGGAGGGAGAGGAGGAGGCCTGGTGCGCGCCCCCGTCCCTCACACAGGAATAGGCATGTCTGAACGGAGGAAGGACCACTTGTACCGACGGCTGAGTCAAGTGCCACAGATGTTTAAATACAGGAAATCAGACGATTGTGATTTCAAAATAAAATGCCACGCACAAAAGTCCTTGGGCTAATGCTTGGACCATATCTGAGTGCTGATATTCACAATTTTACCAAGTTGCATCAGTATTATATTTCCATAAATCAAGTCAACTACCTCTGATCACCTCATGCTATATCCATATAGTTGCACTGCGCTCTCGGTGAGGCCTTTTCATTGAGGAATATAATGGTTTCATATGATTTCGGACACACATCTGCTCACTGTCACTTCGACGCCGCACGTTGCACTTCACGCGGGTTTTATTTTGAAAACCGGGGGATGGGAACGCTGTTCCTGTCGTGGCGAGCTTCACTGTGTGTGGTTGTTACATCGGCGAGAGTGGGAGAGGAAAGGAGCAAATGTGCGGCGGCGGAGAAGAGGAAGGACAGCGAGTGCGCAACTAGGCAGGCGGGCAGCAGAGCATCTTTTCTGATCCGGATCTTCCCGCGTCTTCACCGCCAGTCCACCGCGCGTCTCTGATCGAGATCTCGCTGCCGGCTGAAGTGTGCAGAAGCCTTCGACCATCGCCTTTCCCACCACACACTTTCCTCCGGAGCTCGGTTATTCTTAGCTCAGCTGCGAGAGACTGTCCTTCCGGTCCTTCTCTTATTTATCCCAGTTTCTTGAATATTTAATGGAAAATGGCGATCTGCGCGCAGTCGTACGGCATTTTCTGCCTCTTCACGGTCCAAACTCTACTTATCATATGCGTCTCCACGCCGACAGACGGGACCCACCTCTTCCCCCAGCACTACACGTAAGTACCCTGCATCGGTTTGTTTTTTTTGGAGGGGGGGATAAACAGTAGGGGGTGCGGAGCGCGGAACTAGGACAGGTGGCCCCCACTAAGCGGCGTTTACCTCGGTGCCAGAGGAGCCGCTGTCCCTGATGTTCAAACGCGGGAGACGCAGTTTCCGTCTCCTTCCCAAGCCCGCTGTCATGATGATTGTTGTTTGCGGCCGGTGGCATTAAATACCCCAAAGCATGAGTCAGTTTGTCACAGTCAACGCGGAAACGGGCTGCGGGGAGCGCGCACAGGTGCCACTGGCCAATCAGCCAGCCGAGCAACAATTTAATAGACAGCCATGTAAAAATATGAAATACTAGTCGATGTGTTGTTTTGCTGTCGCTGAATGGGGGGGTTTGGAGGGGGGTGGGGGGCATCCCATTTACGCATGATGGATATGCCGAGCTCGTCTGTAAAGTCCTGCACTAATCATCTCAGTCACACTGCAGGATACACAGGTGTTTCCACCAGGACACTTGTGATCCAGAGACTAAATTAATTAGTTAATGCTGCAGGAGCGCCTCTTCTGAAAGCCTCCAGCTGCAGCTTTGGCTCAAACTCCAAAACTACTTGCTTGGACTCTGTTGGGGTGCAGTGATCAGATATTTGATGTAAAATATAACTGTATTTGAGACCAGTATCAGTGTTGCTTTCTCCAGGCGGCCACACAGCAGGCAGACGCAAGCTGAGCATCCAGCTGTGTGTAAACTGTTGTTGTTGGACTTTTTCAGGGTACACCTGTTGGGAAATTGTTTTGCGACATTTCAAACCGCTTCAAACAATGCAATGATCAAAATTCCGATGGCACACGCGGCGACTGAAACATCACGTCTGCGCATGCAGCAGTTTACCAGCTTTTTCCTGTTCTGATGATTAGTCCGGCTGCTGAACAAAGAATTTCAGATGATTCCTCCCTGATGCATCCACTGGGGGGGGGGGGGGGGGGGGGTCTCTTTGTTATTCCTGATGGCCAAGGTGACTTTCAAAGGAAAATCACCTTTTATTAGGCCTTCTGTTGATTGGTTTAAAAGGACAATTAGCTGCATCATTGATTTGATCACTTGAGCACCATAAAGAAGAGCGATGTGGATGATGTGAACGCATTCATGTGGATTTTAAAATGTGGATGCTTTTGGAAACGCATTCACAAGGATTAAAAAAAATCATATGTGTATATATTTTATTATCTACACATGTATTTAATGTTTAAAACATCTATTATTTATAATATGGCAAGCAGTATCTTCCCTCCAAATACAGCATGATTTTCAGAAGTACTTAGATTATTTGTTATAACTATAAAATAAAATACTGTGACTCTCATTAAGATAGATACTTTACTTTAAAGTCCAAAACTGGGAAATTACTTCTAGGTACCCTGTATTCTGGCATATCTTGGGTTTTAAAAAGCTGTGTTTTGCTTCACCCACATCACTGTGCTATTTGCCAGATTTTTCCAGTTGAACTATAGGGGAGCGGCTGAGGCCGTGCATCGCTGGTATAGATCTGACACACACACACACACACACACACACACACTCACACCAGTTGATGTATTTGTTGAAAGTCTAGCTGAGGAAATATGTCCATAAGTCAGGGCAGAATGTCCTACATTTCATTTTTACGGCAGGGCTTAGAAAGTGTTCATTTTCTAGACGTGTGTGTGTGTGTGTGTGTGTGTGTGTGAGTGAGTGAAGGAAAGTGTTTTGCATGGAAGAAATAATTTCCAAATTTCTAAATTATGTGTATTAAACCACTTATGATAACCTTTTATCCAAATGTACAATCTCCCCAAGTATATAAAATATCCTCGCTTAGCCAAGTTTATCAAACTCAGAGCAATTTCCTTCAAATTTAGTTATTTCCACACGTTACGAAAATAGTCCACCTTTTGCCCTTAAAGATATTTCAGCGTCACACTTCGAATGACGAGATCCATTTCAGCAGCACGGATATGGCGGCGGTGTGTGTGGCTGACATGCAGGTCGCCCATCCAAACTCATTTCATCATATTTTCCCCCCACAACGTTTCTCTGACATAAATCATAATGCACAGGAAATACAAACAGTTACCAAATAGAGAGTACTTTATGCTACACCCAACTACAAAGAGCCAGAGAGCATCAGTCGGCTTTCATGTAGTGCACATTGACAACTTCTTCGTTTTTTTTAGACAGATCACAGCTTTAACAACACAGAAGGCATTCGTTGAACATCAGGCCTCAATAGAGCATATCATTACCACACAAGCGTCTCCTTTATATCTCTGGTTCTTACTGAATGGAGCCTTTTGCACATTTGGGACCATGAAATATTTTTCTCTTTAGTCTTTATGTATTCAATGTAATGAAATGGATTTAGAAAATGAAAACAACAGGAAGGAGGAGTTACGAGGCTAATGTGTGTTTGGATACAACTTTTATATCGTAATACAGAAGTAAATATGAGGATTTTGTCATTGCGATTTTGGGACACAGATTACAGTTTGCCTTTTGAGATTTCTAAAGTGTTGCACGTGGATCCATTGAATTAACATAGAGAAAACTTGGTGTGTATAGTGTGGCTGATGCACAGGATGCACATTCAAACATTTTCCTAATTGTATTTGACTGAGATGGGCTACATGGGCAAAATTAATACTGCATACACTGTCACTTTTTATCATCTTACAATATCTTTTCAAGTTATTTACCCAAGTGTTGGTGAAATGTTTAACCCCTATTCATTCCATTAAGAAAATTATTTATTTTTTTCATGTTAAAGTTGCTCTGAGGAACTTTTAGCTGATTTTTATACTGATGCCTCTACATGACCTACATAAGTAAACAACACCATCAGCTAGAAGATTGGCTATTTCTCTATAGTTCTTAATGCTTGTCATCCATGCCCCCATTTGGATTCTGGCGATATCCAGCCCAATCAT
The DNA here is from genome assembly GCA_029853015.1 of Chelidonichthys spinosus. Classification (NCBI taxonomy): domain Eukaryota; kingdom Metazoa; phylum Chordata; class Actinopteri; order Perciformes; family Triglidae; genus Chelidonichthys; species Chelidonichthys spinosus. The sequence goes on along the minus strand of CM056822.1, from coordinate 6,997,056 downwards.
GCTGGTTCACCAGAAAATCCTTCAGCTCAGATTCCAGCTCAGATTTCAGTGGGGCCTTCGGCTGAGACCAGCCCACACCGCCAGTAGGCAGACCCAGATCTGGCTTTCTTCAGCAGCAGCAGCTCCTACACCGTCCAGGTGCAGAGCTTTACCTCGCTGCTCTGCTGGTCCCCACTGGTAGCCAACACCACGCTGGAGGACCTGGCCATTTTACTGGGCCTGCTGGAGGGAAGGAAAGCACAGAAGAACCAGAACCAGGACAGTGCCTGGAAGACTGAAAAATGAAAGTTCCATCTAGTAACTTACTAATTACTAATTTAACTTATTAAATAATTCACACATATGAGAATGATATCACTATATTATGTCATTGTATGATCGCCCAGACTTACTTCTAGCTGAGTGATCTGAACAGGGTTCACATTAAACATGCTTAGCCATCAAATCCACATTATAGACATCATGAACCTTTAATTCAACTTAAATATCGCATGAAAACAATTCTACATTTGTTGTATAATTAATATCAAAATTGGATCAGAATTGTACACATTAATGTAAAGGACCCTCTCACTGTGTGTCATTCTGTCTAATGTGTGTGTATACATTATGCGTGTGTGTGTATATGTAGCAAACACAATATACACAGTGTGTGTAGACTAATGAAGTTGCGTAAGAAGGCTGCCTGGCTTGGGGCAGAGGTATTGTCCCTCACTGTTAGTATCACTGCGTCCTCCTCGGCTCTGCTCTCACTGTAAGCTTGTTTTAATATCGAGGTGACCTTTCCATAGTCAGCGGCCTCTCCCCAGCGGTCCTGCTCTGCACCGTCATTTTGGAGGCCCACTTGCTTGCTCTTAATCTCGTTCCCTATAAACGCAGCCAATGGGCCCGGCGCGTCTGCTCGGCTCTCACTCTCCCGACGAGGCCCACTCTGACTTTGTGATTATGGCGAGCGCCGTCACCGCTTCGGCAGATTTGTGCAATTTAATAAATCTGTCTTCCTTCTTGTCTTCTGAGCGAATCTGACATTTAAAGATGACATTTGTTTCAGTCATCATCATATTCAAAGACAAATGACTCCGTTGTTTTGTTGATGCTAGTGATTTGCTATCTGCAAGCTGCTGAAAGGAAAAGGTTGGCATGGAGTCAGTGGTTGGCTCGCATACACATGACAGCATTTATTCATCTGATTTCTGAAAGATGAGCTTTCATAATGTTTTGTTTTGAGTGAGAATGTCTTTTTGGGCGTGCGTGTGGATTGTTCAGATTGTATCCTGGTTGGCAGGTTAGCCTCCGCTGCTGCTTTGAAAAATAATCTAGTGAAAATCTCGATCCATTAAGTCATTTGTTGCTCGCTGGAAGATATACGGTGATGAGCTTGAGCCGTTTGATCTCTTAATTCCAAACTTGGCTCCCGTCTAACGGAGATCAGCTCCTGCTTAGGGTGCATTTCTGTCAGACCTGAGCGGTTTTATTGCAGAGCCGCTGATCCCAGCCCAGCCACGACAGGCACGTTCGCCGCCGCCGCCGCCGGTCCCGCCGGGGCCGAGCAGACGTATACAAAATGTGATGTGAGGGGGTCTGCTGCTGATTAACATTAGGAGATGTAGGACAGAGACTTGTCTAGATAGGGGTCCAGGAAAGGGGGGGAGAGCATGGGCAGTTTGACAACAGGAGGAGAGATTACACAAAGATGGGGAGGGACTCTTTCCGACACAGTCTCGCAAACACACTCGCTCACTCATCCAGATGAGGCAAAATAAACGACGGTGACATTTTCAGGTGAAAATGTCGAGCGATGCAGATTGAAACTGTCTAATTTTGTTTTCCAGAATGATTCACTGGGCTGGGCGCATTGAGAAGGAGCTGGAAAAGGTTCTGCAGCACGTCACCGGAACCCAGCAGATGAGATCGGTGAGTTGACGTCATGGTTTGCATGTGACACGGCACTTTTTTTTTTCCCTCCTGCATTATTAATTTGAAAAGATTTCACCGGCCGAGGTTGTACAACATCACTCCCGAGTGTGTCTGTGAGCCAATGTGTTTTTATAAGCACTGCAAAAAATGTTGCATTTTTAATGAGAGGATTTTACTACGTTAAATGTGCTTTTTCCCTTCTGATACTTCTGGATTGACCTAATTAAAATACATGTGAAATCAGTGCTTTAAAGTCAAGATACATTTGGGGGGAAAAGTAAAGGGATTTTAACAAATTAACAATATTTTCACTTGTTTTAAGAAGCATATATAGCAGATACATTGGCTCTGGTTGTTTGTGTCTGTCCTTGTATAAGGCTGCGTGTAACATGTGTCCGTGTTGTGGTACAGCAGATGGTTGAGTAGAGTGTGATTGACACTGTTTCATCATATTTCTGCCATGTGCGCATGTTCGCCGTGCTTCCAGGGTTTGTAATGCACCCTGGGATAAATGCTTCATTATTGCTGTATGGGTGAGTGTGATTCATCCAGCCGGTACCGCGCCTGTGGCGGCTTTAATGCTAGCAGTAACAGTGGTTAGTGTGCGGTGGCGACGTTGATGGATCCCGGAGAGGAGGAAGTGAGTTGACAGCGATGGCGCTGGTGTAAAGGTTAGTGACCAGTGTTGGATATCAGGCCGACTCTCAGACTACATGATAGAGAGAGGTTGGATTTTAAGCACTCATCCAGTGCAAGCCACACAACAGAGGATGTTTGCTCATCAAAATATTTGCTTTCACAGTTTGTGCAAATATGTTTTCAGTTTTCCCCGCTGAGCAATGTGAATTTCCAAATGTCACTACACTTCTAAACAATAATGCATTTCTCAACTCACAAAGATGCACGTCATCCTTAACTTTACCTGAAACTTAAACATGGATTTCACCACAAATCTTTTTTTTTTTTTTCAAATTTTTTACCGGATATCTGATACAAATCGTGCAATTTATTTCAGAGCTGCAACTATTTAATTTTTTCCAATTTTCATTCACCTGATGGTGCTTTCTTAATAAACTGATTGGTCTATACCAGGGGTATTCAACTAAAATTCAAATAGGTCCAGTTAGAGAAAATGTCCTCAAGCAAAGGTCCGGAACATCATAATGTCGTTATGATTCAGTGTGATATGTATTGAAGTAGCTTAGTAGCTGTATCAACGTCTGCATGTAATCAACAACTGACTGTCAGATCAATATAGGAAGAACAATTCAAAAACATTTCGACAATATTTATTGTCACTTTTATACAGATAATATAACAGATAATGAAGATATGTATTATTTAAGGAGGTTCAACTGACTCAACTGAAACTAATCTTTTCAAGGAAAAGAAGGGCTGCATTTAAATTCAAAATGGTGAAAATAAATATAATAATAATCTTAAAATAAAGATAAAATATATACTTCATTTTTGAAAAATTAAATAAAGTATAGCAGCAGCTTGAGTTTACCCTTTTTCTTTGTGAATGTTTTAACAGTCTCAACCAATTTCAAAAGCAGATATCTCAACATATTTTAACAATTGAACAGTTTTAGCTTCTCTTTCTTTCCCTCTTTTATCCAACTCCCCCACTTTCTGTTGTTCAGTGAGAGAACTGAGCTCTAGCTTTTCCTGCCAGGAGTTTAAATCTAGGCTGGAATGATGTCAGGGCCATTCTCATGCACATGTGCAGGTGCTCATTGGTGAGCCTGGATCGATATTTACTTTTAATAATGTTCATTGCAGAGAAAGCTGCCTCGCAGCTGTATGTGGAGCCAAACATGGTCAATGTGTACAGGGCTACTTTCTCACTATTCTCCCGCTGTATTACTCACTCTTCTCCCGCTGTCTTTCTCACTCTTCTCCCGCTGTCTTATCTGCCTTCTCCCGCTGTCTTTCTCACTATTCTCCCGCTGTATTACCCACTCTTCTCCCGCTGTATTACTCACTCTTATCTGACTTCTTTCTCTATCATCTCTCGCATGATCTCTCACTGTCTGTGAGCCAGGCAGGCAGCGCCGGGAATGCACAGATTTGATTGGCTGAGTAGCATCACGTGGGATGGCTTAACTCGAATGCAATTGGTCAGTGGATTTCCTGATTCGCTAAACCAGTACCGTAAAGTCTAAAAAAGCTGCGCCGGTCAAAACAGAAGCGCCCCGTCAAAATTTAAAATACTTGAATAATTTATTGACGGGTCCGTATAGGACGGCGTCTGGGTCCGGATCCGGACCGCGGTCCGCCTGTTAGTGACCCCCGGTCTATACCATGTTAGAAAACAGTGGAAAATCCATCACAAAGTCCCATCACAATTAAATTGCTGCCCTCAAATTGCTTTTTTTACCCAAAACAGTCCAAAACTTAAAGATATGGACTTTACTATCTAACATGAGAAAGAAAGTGACAAATCCTCACAAATGAGACCTTGGATTCAGGTCCTTTTTCCTGCTTGAAAATAAGGAGTTGCTGAAGAATTCCTGTCAGTTATTGTTTCATTGTATTGGTATTTAGAGTGATGCGCTGTATGTGTGCTTACAGTGTAGATGGTTGACTGCTCACTCACACAACATTAAGTGCTTTAAGTTCTGTGGATTTAAAGGTTACATGTTGCTGAAGTTTTCTCTCTGTGCTGAAATCTAGCGAAGCCAGTCTCTCTTAAAAAAAAAAATCTACCGTCCAACCCGGTTATGTCTTTCGTAGATGCCCATATGGCTGTGTGTGCATGCGCGTGCTGGCCTGACAGTGTGCACAGAGCTGGTGTGAAAGAACATTTATCATGGCCCCAAACAGGAGTCGTCACAGGGTGTGCTAAATGGCCCAGCATGCCTAGAAAGCCATTTTCTAAATGGATGCCTCTCTCTATACGTGTGTCTGATAGAAATCTTCCCAGGGCTATGCCGGCTGGTAACAAGATTGCCTCCCTCTGCGCCCCCTTCTTCTTCATGCGTAGTTTATTCTAACAGACCAAAAAAAAAAAAAAAATGTTAAGTGTGTGCAAATTATTTTTGAGTTTGTCCTACATGGGAAGAGACAGGGAAGTTGAATATAATGTGGTCTGTGCAGTTCTTCCCGGTTGAGATTTTTATTTTCTCTGACAAGCGAGGTAGCGGAGACGGAGAGGGCCAAGACATGGCAGCACGAAAATAGCTGAATATGTTTAGAATTGGTCAACTCGAGAAACAACGCAGAAAAGGCACAGTTTTAGTTTGAGGCTGTGACTCGGAAAAATAAATACAATTTAAATGTTTGAAATTGCATTCTAATACATGTTTTGGTCATGATTATTCTTCTTCCCTGGGGGAGTGAAAGGAAGCTAGTGGGTGAGTGATGTATCGGAGGACTGGGAAGTTTGCAATGGAAGAGTGTGGAGCGCCAGTAGACAAGGAGAGTGGGCGGTTTTTAGAGTGGAGGAGGATTATTTTTTTTTTTTTAAAGACAGAGAGAGGATGGAAAATGGCTTGTCAATTGAGATGGATGTTAAGGCAGTTTTGTGTGTATATTTGGAGTCAAACGACTTAAGATGGATGAAGTGATAGAGGGGAAGGACAAGGAATGATACATTTAAATGTGAGCAGAGGAACGCTGTTTATAGTCCTTATCGTCCTCATTATCCCGTGCGCTGCTGTGTTTGATGTGTTACAGTATGCGGTGATGAGAGGCGGCGTTGGACACTAGCATTGTTTCCCTATCCTCGGGCTTGTTCACTTTTAATAGGCACACATGGAGAGCACGCCTACACCCACATGCTGTCATTACAGTGATTTGATGGTTTATCAGAGATAATATTTTTTTTACGTACATATTTAGACACTTGATGGACACATGTTCAGTAAAAGTTAAGTAAAACAAGTATTATTAGCTGTACTTCAGAAGTAAAACTACACTTTCTGAAGCAGACGAGCCAATTTGACTGCTCAATAATTGTAATGGCATTAGATTACTATCTAAATAACAATTTACAATTATGATAGGGTAAAGCTGAGCTAGTTTTAACTACCCACCTTTACACTGTTTGGTTGTTACTCCAGTGTTTTCCTATCCTCGGGCTGAGGCTCCCACCAGTGATAAATCATGAGTATGATCATGAGATAAGTAGTGCGGTAAGACAGAGGTACTGTTGCTCAAATTATGTATTCAGTTTTACACCTTTTCTCGAATCTTTGCTCATTTGTAAGATATTGGATAAGTTGACCTCTTTGGGCCATGAATGGTGATTTAAATGAAAACCATCTGAGACGCGCTAAAGGGGAAATATCTATTTGGTCGACCTTCTAAAATACTTCTTAAATGTGTCACTGAGTCCAAATTATATGCTGTTTTTTTAAGCAGCCCAAAAGGTTGGAACGTCCAGTTAATATTTAATAATACATATTTTAAGGTAAATCATTTCCCTCTGAAATGTAATGGAGCTTTAGTATAGAATATCATAAAATATTCAATGACTTCAAGGACCATATTTTAATGAATGAACTTAACTATTTCCTCCGTCTACCACACCAAACTAGCGAAAAGCACACACACCTCTCAGATTTAGCACACCTCTTAAATAGCGATGCCATGCAACATATGTTGAACTCTTTCAAATTAATTTCAATAAGAAGAGTCTAATCGGTATTTAGCCCGCTACACATGACTGCTCCTGAGCCCCCTCTGTTCCCCTGGCACGTTACAGCGCTTCACTCCGAGTCTGTCTGTGGCGCCTCCACGCCCTCTCCCCCTGCTGTTTGCTGCTCTTGATTACTGGAAACCTGAGAATGACGCACATCCAACTCAATATACCCCCACATATGAAAGAAGCAGGCTGGAAGGGCGATTCATCCGCTTTTCAGATGAACTTGAAACACTTTATTTTACCAAGTGTGTGTGTTTTTTTTCCTTTTGTCCTTCACTGTGTGTGTCTCTTTTTTTACTGTGTGGTCATCACCACATCCATTGGCCCGCTGACCTCCTGCTAGCTGCAGGTTTATCTTGGTTCAACACAGACTTTCTTGCCTCTTGTGCCTCCAGTGTGTGTGTGTGTGTGTGTGTCGTTTCTTTATGTCGGCATCACTGAAGCTCTGGTTCAATTTGATCTGCACAGGTATGTTTTTATGACTTGAGGGACCTGTTGTATGCAGGCTGTACACAATTCAAAATGTCCCCTGCAAACCTCCCTCCTGCTTCCCGGAAGAAGATAGCTGATCCCAACAAACAGTCTCTATAAAGTGCACAGTTGGATTTACTCACTATTGCTGACCACTGAAATCATCCAATAATCTGTCTCAAATGCCCAGTGCTGTACTAGACATCACCCCTGCTTTCACTCCACAACCCCCTCCTCACTTTCTAAAGCTGATGTCAGCGTCGCCCCTCCTTTCCCTCCCTTAATGTGCTGATCAATCAGTGGACGACGCTGTGAGGGCTGATATGTGCCATTTGTTTCTTGACTTAATGGCTCCTTCAGCCTGTAGAGTCTACAGCGAGAGTTGAAGGTCCCGCCTCCCACCACGAGAAGTTCCCTTTAAAGGAGAGAAAGAGAGGGAGGCTTATTTTCTAGTTATCTGTCCTCCTGGGTGTAATGTCCAGAGAAGGGGGGGGGGGGGGGGGGGCATGAAAGCTCAGACATGATCCGTTACTGCACCACATTTTAATTTGGTTGGATCCCTTGTGTAACGAATGTCTCTCATTGTGTGCAAACCATAGCATTAACTGTGTACTTTCCAAAAACCAAAATAAAAAATGACCGTGGACATTAGAAGCGCATAAAAGCTGTGTGACAACCGGTCAGCACCCTAACTCCTAGACCCGGTCTCCCCTGGGCTGACGGGAGAACAGAAGGGCACACAAACACACTATTTATTTTTCCGCCTTTTTTATTGGTTTTCTGACACCGGGGAAGGTTACAAGGATTCCTCAGCTCCCTGGCTTGATGGCCTGGCACCGGTTGGCGGTGTTTATATAAATGAAAATACATATATCTGCAGAGTGCAGCCCTGCATGCAGATATCCCGGGGTTGGTGTTGGAAGGGATTGCTTGGAATAGCTTTGCAGTGTAAATGTGAAATGTAGGAAAATAATGTGAAACCAGATTGCATAGTGTTTGTACCCTGTCTCCAGTTTCATTTTCTGTTTAAAAAAGAAAAAAAAATATTAAAATCATAATCACTGCAGATAGTTTACATGTAGAAATAGTTTTTGTGCTGAGCCCTTGCAAACCCCCACCGGTTTTATTAACACATTTAATTTGAATTTGAACGAAAATTGAACTGCTAATCTTATAATGATGTGCATTTCCAATCAATCCTCCACAAATGCTTTGCATTGGTACGACTCTGCTGAATATTTCATCTTTTATTTTGAAAGATTTGTCTGTATTTTTGACCTTCAGGGTTTTAAATGCTCACCAGCTGACTGAAATCAATGACAAAGGTTGAGAAAACACAGTGACACATGGTGCAGAGAATTCACGTCTCCCTGGACACATTTAAAACATCATACAGTACATCACAGTGTATGTGCCTCATTTCAGTGCTGTGAATTACCAGGATGAAGCCGTAAAGGTCCACTCGGGAGGGGAAACAGCCCCTTTAGTGTCGGCAAAGAACAAGCAGAGATGGCTGAAGTGTCAGATATTCCCTGTGGTACATTCGGTGGTGTGGTATGTGTCTAACTAATTGTTACTTGATGAATTCAAGGAAAACAAAAAGCATCAAGCTACTAGTCCATTTTTTTTTGCAGAGAAAAGAAGCCCTTGCATGTATTTTGAAGGAAGACAATATAGCATTATGTGTCCAAATAGGATTAGAGGTTTGCTAAAGCTCCAGCCCTGTCAGAGGAAGATGCTTTATTTTGCCTACTCTGCAAATCGTTTTTTTCCCCTCGTCTCTGTCTCTCCACATTTATTAGTAGCAGAGTGTGTGCGCATCATTGTGTCATTTTCAGTCGTCTTCCGTTTGATGTTTCAGACAGCGCATGACGCGTCTTTGGTACTATCTGTGCTTGACAGATAGAGAGAGAGGAAAAAAACCCAGGTACAGTGAGTGGGTTGCAATGGTAATGTAGAGTGGCGTGATGCCCTCGAAAATTCCAGGTGTGAAGTGCTTTATTCATTCCGCTGCAGAGGGAGAGCTTCTCTATGTGTGAAGTGGTAGGTGTGGCGTTTACTTTCCTTTTATGAACAAAATGCATTTGTTTCTTTTCTTTCTTATTTTTTTTTTACGGCTGTTTGTGTGCGCATGTGAGAGAGTTTGTGTGCGCCGAAGTCTCAGAGGTTTTTTGTCCTCCTCTTCTTCTCTTCCTCCTCCACCTGCGATTGATTGGACACACTTCTGAATAACTTTAATTGGCTTGCCGCGGCAGTGGGTGGTTCTCAAACGCCAAGGTACTGTGCAAGTCCTTGAAAAGCGCTGTAATTTTTTCATCATGTAGGCAGTAAGGACTCTCTGCTGCCATCTGAGAGGGGTCTTCAGACGTGCCACCTACATCTATTTCATTCTGCAGATCCTAGTGTTTTTCTGGCTGTTTTGTTGTAAAACCTGGAAGAGAAGCTCCCCCTCCCTCCACAGTCTATTCACCCTCTTCTTCGGCTTTGAGCGAGACTCACTGTCATCTCCGCCTCTGGCCCTCTTTTCCCATTGCTTCGTTTTTTGATAGGATTTGTGTTCCACCACTACAATTGCTGCGATACACGTATACTGGATAATATGCATTCATACATGCATATATTTGAAAATATATTGCCTACCAAATTAAGATTTCATAAACATGATGAGGAATTAAAGTAATGCAAATGCTCATACTGAAAGTATTGCTAAGAGACAACTAAAGCATGTTTTCACGATCATTTTCAAGCACAAAAAGCCCACATGATTGAGGTCAGGGAAAAGACGGTGGTCTTGGTTAGTTGTTGAAGCACAAGAGGGAATATGTTCACTTCATTAACGTCCCTGTCCTTCACCGAGTGTTGTTGTCCTCTAAACCTAACCAAACCAAACTATCCAATGTTAAAGTCCTATTTGGTTTATATACCAACTACCTCCTTAAAAACTGTGTATGGTACAAAATAGTAGTACATACAGTAGGCTAATGCAGGTATTAACTAAGTTTTCCTCAAAATGTATTTGGCAAAACAGGTATTAGGGCCAAAATATAAATTGACGAAAGACATTTTTACATCTAATTGACTAAGAGACAGGACAGTAGACAGTAGAGGGACAGTGTGTGTCCTGCTTGTACTGATACAACTAACAGACCTGAGAGAGTCTCATAAATGTAGTCTAATGTAAAATATTGATGGCAATGTACTAAAAGTCATCACTACACTGATTACAGAGGAAGAGAACATCACTACCTTCTGTATGTGTTATTTCACAGTCAGATTGCAATATAATGAAAAAGACTTACTTTCCCCCAACCAATGTAACAATTTACCTTTACGCTTATATACTCATCTCACTGTTGAGCGACTTTCCCTCCATCCAGAATGTTGCTCTATTATTTTTTATAAAAGCTTATATCAGCTCAGATTTTATATTCATGGAAGTTGGCTCTGTATAATTGGCCAGACTTCTAACTTCACAGCTTTACCAGTAAACTGAAATCCAAGGGCAGAGCTTGTTTGTTAATAATCCTGGCACTCGGAGTTCTTTCTTATTCTTTTGCCAGTTTCGATGCGTTGTTGTTGCAGTGATATGTGACGTTGCTGTTTAAATTGGCATCAGTGCTGTAATTGCTATCACTTAGCATGTATTAGTAAATCCCACAGTGGGTCTAATGGAATTCAATGCATATAATCACATTCATGACTGCATAGGTGCGTTTTTAGAAGGCTGTGGAACTTTTGGAATGCAGAAATCAATCATACAAGTTTATGAGGAAAACGGAATTGAAGGTTACAGACCGATGTGAGAATTTACAGATGCGTTCAAGTCTCATTCCATTACTGCTGCAAAGCTGCAGTATCTGCTTTACATAGGTATTGTGCGTGTAAGCCAGCAGTGTGTTTTTGCCTACAGGCAGCTTAGGTTCATTGTCGTGTGGATGTGATGGCATGTGAGTGAATGTGTGCGGATGCTCACGAGTTAAATCCTGAAGAGTGCAATGGATTTCAAGACTCACTGTTACAGTGAAGTTGAGCTTTCATTGGTGTTTTGATGCTATGCAGTACATGATATTCAGTATTTCCCCTGCGTGTTTGGACTCACGTGGCTACACAAGTGGCCTCTTGAGTTTTTTACGGTGGCACGATTACTACAAGTGTGTATGCGGACGCGCGGCGGCGGCGTGCGCGAGCGCCAGCTTGTGTTTGTGTGAACTCTGGACCACCAGCTCATTTCACACACAGACAGACATCAAAGGCTGTTTGAATTAACCCTGCGTGTCGGGGCCGCTCTGCATGCCATCCTCAATTTCACATCTCTGCCGCTCCGGCAGCACCAAACTTACATGCCCATTCATATTGAAATGAACAGATGGAGTTTTGCCATGCGCCAAATCGCCATTCCCTCGCTGAGCAAAGATAAAAACTTCAAAAGGGCAGAGATAGGTTCGGATCTGTTTGCAGGTGGGGAAGCAGCGTGTCGTTGCCGGCGCAGTTGTGTGTCTCTGAGAAAGTGTGGGCTAAGGGCAGGTATCATGTTTTTCTTATTAAAGCAGGTCAATTGTGTTTCCATTACAGCCCTCTTGCAAAAGCTGGCTCGCTCTCTCCTTGATTAGACACCGCAGAAATGATGTCATGGGCTCACACACACACAGACACACAGGTACACACATCAAAGGCATATGTGCCTCACCTCTTTTAACTCACTTTTAAAATCCATAACAGGAAGCGGTGACCTCCCTCACCGTATTGTTTGCCCTGCATGTCCAAAATGTGTTTTTTGCTGATTGTTTTGACTGGATAGCGTTGCCTCCGAAACACTAATTTTCACATTTTCACCTCATCCTGGCAGCTAATTTAATTTTATATTGTATTTATTGATCTGGCCAAGTTCAATTTCCTGCAGCGGCGTGATTCTGTTGCACGATGAAAGCGATGATGTAGATGAACAGACGGGAGCGATGGCGAGGATGGAAATGGCGCCGGAGAACGCGGTGATGATAATTTTGGGCGGGTGATTGTGATTGCGATGAGTCGTATGCTGATTAGAGCGGCGTCTGAAGATGGCCGGGGGTCGCTGCCGTGTAGGTGAAGGGAGCCATCAGCTGCACCGTGTAGTTTTAAAAATACCTCCCAGCCATCAGTGGGCTGCCACGACAGCTATTCAGTAAACACATTCATATTTCATTAATCTGGCCTCTCCCCTCTCCCCCCCGTGACAGCCTCTTATTGTCTCCTCCATAGGTTGTTCAGTAATCCACGAGACCATTACCTCTTCCTACTGTGCTGCCTACACCCACACACATACGCACACTGCTGTAAGCACTGCAGTAGGATGTCTTTTACTCATGGTTATTCAGCATGAGTGTCTGATATTTAAGTGTATAGGACATCTGTTATCACAAACACACCCACATGCTCTAAACATGCACCCTACCACCTATATTTACAGTATGCTATGTAAGCACACACACAGCATTTATTCCACTCACACAAAAATAGCTAGGTTAAACATGGTTAGGTTAAACTACTTAAAAAAAGCGGATGCTCTTCAAACAAAATCACTTCTAATGTTTTTATAACTGCCTTTTTTTTTTTACATGGCACTTGTGTGGAGATGTTTGTTATAGGCTTGTGCCAGCAAGGGGCCAACGATGCCTTTGCCAATGTTGAGGCGATATTTGACTTGTTTTCCCATTAGTGTGTACTATTATTATAACATTAATAGGCCAAATTGAATTGAGTCAGTTTTGCAGCGCCATGCCCCGCATATATGACTGCACTTGATATCAGCAGGCACACTCAAACCTACGCTCTGCGTGTTAATATCTTATAACTAGCTATATTATTAATAACTAAACACTTCAAAGCTTCGGAGCTTCATTCATAGCATTAACATGAATATTAAGACACCTTATAGGTAAGTGACAGGATCTTTGCATGTAATACTTCACCTTCTGTTCCCCTCTCCCTGTCGAACACATGCACAGTGAACGAGGCCGCGCTCTACAATAATCTCAGACCAAAAGTCGATGATTTCCAAAATTCACTACATGATTTTATCCGTCTACTCTCCCGTGCACAGCTGTATAACCGTGCGGTCTAGCATAGCGGTCCCTGAACTCACCTGTTCCACTACAGGTAGAGTCAACCTAGATATAATATAATGAATCCGTCAATACTTAGGTCCATGAATCCTATTTTGGTTCGGTAAATGTCTGCTGTCAGTCGGCCTGCAGGCAGGTTAGTGGGCCGCTGTCAGACGGACATTTAAAGAAGACGGAGTCTGTGGATGACAGAAGCTCTGGCTCGATTCCAGTGGGGATTCCCAGAAACAGAACCACAAGTCCCATTTACATAACCATAATAACACAAAATCACACCACCACCACCACCACTATTACTACTAATGACATGAACGGGCCGCGATGCCAACTCTGGTTTGTCATGACTGAGAACTGTCTGGGTTTATTTTCTTCACATGCTCACCCACATACTGTTTCAGTACAGTGCCATGCAAAAGAAAACACAACGAATCAAATGGCATTACATAATTCTAGCAGGCATGAGGTCGGCGCTGAAAGCACAGACGAGTAAAACTCCCTAACAGTCTGTTGACTGACTAAAAGTTTTTTTATTACTAGGCCAGTCAACACAACACACGTTTGTTCTTCAAATTCAGAAAAAATAACCTCAAGGTCCACTTAATTGAGTTTTCAACCTTGCTGAGTTCAACTTTTGTTTTTATGTTCTCTTTCAAGCCGACATGAGAAAGACGTCCTGAAGCAGACTTGTCATAATAATAAAGCTATCTATACATTCTGCTGATGAAGCCTACATTATTAGAATGAAATACTGCCCTGATAAAGATGTGATGTGATGGAAGTTTAACGAATTCTCAAATTTGGATGGATCTTCAGCCATTCTGCATCTTTAAACCTGATATACACTTATTTCACATTGGGGTGGTTATTTATAAATTGTACATATGTTCCTACTGGGTAAAGAGTGTGGCTGTAAGAAAGTGACAGAACTTTGCACTTAAACACCCAAGAGATCAAGTTAGTGTCTCTGTCATCATGTTGAGTCCAATAAGAGTCTCTTTAGAATTTGAAATGAGCTAATCGTTGGTAATGGTCCATCAACCAACCATTAATCAAAGTAGATCGTTGTGATATGTGGAGGGCACGACCTACCACATAGACACTTCAAGTTTTACCAGGACGTTAACTGTATGCTAAATGGCATTAATCAGTTCATCATATGTCATCCTGCAGAAAGCCAATATAGCTGCGCAGTTCATTTCAAACGGATTTCTGTTGTAATTTATTTCTGCATGTCAATAAAATGGTAATTTCTCATTGCTTCTACGGTGGGATTGTAGTTCAGCTCTGTCCCACAGTTCTTGGGAACATTCGTCTCTGCCCATAATGAAGGCTTGTTGTAAATTTTCTCCATATAAATTATTCAGTTGGACTCAGCTGAACTGATCTTAGTGCATTTGTACATTGTGCTCGCATTGGTAGCTGCTGCAGGTAAAGATTATGTTAAAGGTCTGCAGAGTGGGGGAAAAGAAGGTATAAAGCATTTTGTATTGATAGAATTTAGCGTCAAATGGGGAACATAAATACGCCTTCCAGGACTGGTTGAGCCTCATAATGTCATATGGATTCGAGTAAAGGAGAGCATGGCAAGGTGTGTGTATGTGCTCATGCCTTTGTGGAGCTAAGTTGTGTTGCGGACTGAGAAAAATATTACGGTCTATGATCTGCTAGCCAGTGAGTATTTGTGATGATATAGAGGTTTCTGAGGTCTGCCGGCACAAGAAGGGCTTTTGAGGCCTAAGTACATACCCCTTTAAATTCTATAATTGTAACAGTCCGTTTGGTCCTTTTATGTCTTTTTTTGTTGTTGCAGTAAATGTGTCATAAAATGTCCTTTTTGCAAATTACTTTGCTCCTTTTTTCAAAAGAAGTGTAGCTTTTAAAATCTGGCAAGTTGTTGTCATTATAATATGTTATAAGTGCTTAAAACAGTGTGTAAATACAAAGTAAACAAGTAAAAAACATAATTTTCATTAGGTTTCTCTGTATGAACCATTGTAAATGTACACAACCAACATTTTTGAGATAACAGAAATGAAATTTAACCTGTTTAACATCTTCTCAAACAGTATTGTTTGCCTAGAGCTTTCATTGTCCATGTTACAGGCTGTTAGATTTTTCTATGTCTGTGCGTTTTTTTTAGCTGCAGTGATTTTCCCTGAAACAGTTCCTGTCCAGCTGAAGATAGAGCCCAACATGTAGTCATCACACATCCAGGGTGTGCTTCTATGGCAGAGAGTGCACTGGTTCCTCCCCAGGCCTGCCTTCTGTCTATTCTCAGTCTTCTCTTGCATTGGTGGGGACAGGAAAGTGGCCTTGAGTGGGGGGCTTTGGTGGGTCATTGACTTATGCTGCTGCTCCTTATGCACAATAAAGCTGCTAGCAATGACCAAAAACTCCCAGGCCTCTTGGTGATGCGGTGACCGGTCAGAAGGAGCTTCACCAGCAGCATCAGCACCTCCTCTGCTTGAACCCGACTCTGTCCTCGCCCTGTACCACTGCTGGTACTGATGGAATCTCTAGATATAAAGATATATCATAAGATTAGATCAAATCTAGACAAAAGAAAGTCGTTGTGTTTCAGCATGCAGACATTTAGGAAATAATCAACCGAGAAATAACTTTATACTTTGCTACCTGATGTAAAAGCATAACAACAGTGTGAGATAAAGCCAAAAGAAAAAAACTAGACAAGATGTTGAAAAGGATTATTGTAATAATGTTAGGAAGGAATATCCACTGTCAACAAACACTATTACTTACTGTAGTTGAGATAAGACGGTCCTTCCACCACAACCATGTCCTAAAATTTTCACTTAGTCACTGGGACAGTGCATATTTATTGACATCAGTATAAATACACAATTTAAATATGCTAGAGTTAGCACAATGGCTAGTTTTCATCTATTGTCCCTACACAGATAACAGAAAACAGAACAACTAAGTAACACGCATACATATACCACCCTGATTTTTTTTATTTGAGGAACAGACAAGTCAGGATGCAGCAGAGCATATCAGTGACACATATTGTAGCAGCATACAGTTACAAGAGGGATTCAAATAAAATCCTGAACAGCTGAAAAGTGGGCGGGCTTTGGGTTTAGTGCGATACAGAGCTGTAAAGGACTCACACACACACACACACACACACACACACACACCTCCCTCACCTGTTATTAGATGAGGAGGAGGACAAGGGAGAGAAAAAAGGGAACTGTGCCAATTAGATTTTCAACCTGCTCCGTGTCACTGCAGCGAGGGCAGCACATGCTGATGAACGCTTGTCAATCGCCGGCAAAACTCTGCCGGCCGTTCGAGACCATCCGTCATCCAATCAGCCCTCAGCCACATTGTTTTGGAAATGAAAACAATGTTTTTTTTGCCCACTTGTACCCAACACACATCTCTTATCTCTCCATTTTGCTCTGTTAGCAACTACGATCCACAAACGGTATATCTTTTTTTTTTTATATGACAGGTATGGCTAGTTAGACTCAAAGTGTCATTTGATTGGATGATTAACGCCCCTGACTGCAGGATGAGTCATCACATATTCAAAATCCATTTAACAGAATGGTAAGTAAAAGAGATTTAATGAAGATTATGATCTTAAAATACTCATTTAGATTTTTGGACATATTTTTGGACATATATCACATTTGGCATAATACCAATACCAATAATACCAATGGTGTAGTACCAACAGGAGTAGTAAACGTAATCTGCGGTTCCTGGGAGTCCCAAATGGACGCGAGTGGAGTGAGCATTCTATTACCCAACCACAGGCTACATCTACTGTAAACATCTCCTCCGTCTGTCAGCGGCTCACTAACCTGTCTTCACCAGGCTGACTGACAGCAGACACTCACTGAACCACTGAACCAAAACAGCTTTCATGTCGGCTCCATGGGAAGGAAACAACAGTGATTGTGGGCCTATGTATTGATTAATTGATTTCATTTCACCGTAGAGAGTGAGGGATATTCGTCTATATCTGAAAAAGGTGAGGTCACAGACAAACTGCTAGACTGCCACTTAATACAGATACAGAGTAGATTGATAAAATCATGTTTCGTCTCAAAAGGCATATGTCTATTCCAGCTAGAGGCTCTGTGGACGCAGTTCTCTGTATGACTCAACTCTACAGACTGTGTAAGTGGATAGGATGAGGTCATCTGCGTACTTGTCTCAAAGCATTTTTCTTTTATCCAGTTTAAATCAAATTTGAGCGACTTAGTTTCTGTTTTTGTGTATTGATTCTTTACAAAAATCTACTTGGAAGTTAAATACTTTTGTAATCAGATAAATTAAACACATACTAGGGTTGTAAAAAAACAACTACAAACTATAATCGATACAAAAAATGAGTGGTCAGTTTAAAGAGGGTTTCAAATCTAATCCTTAACATGTGATTGGACTGCTAAAAAGTGGGTGGGGTTATAATGTGGCCCATATTTGCTTATAAGCACACTTGTTTTCGAGGAAGAGAAGGTGATTGTATTTTAATTTTTAAAAATTACGACAATTAAAATTTCTTTTAGATATTGCTTAATAGGTGAACGATGACTCGGGATGTGACGTAAGAGGGTCAGTCCTACAGAGAGGCACCGCCTTCCCATAAATGAATGTTGCCACTGTTGCACCGAATGAGCGTGACTTTATCCTAAATAAAGGAGTTCTGTATCATTAGGCTTTCTGCAGGGAAACCACAAACACTAAAAGAAATGTCACAACAAACATTATCATCCGTAAGTGTTGGCTTCATTGTTCTGCACCACAGTGTAACACACACTAAAGTGGAAATTGAAACTTAAAGCTTGAAGAATGAGAATTTTATGAAATGTTTTTCCTTCGTACAGTTTCATTTCATTTACAAATGTATGTACCAAAGCGTAAAACTTTCTAGCTCTAAAGAGGATCATTCCATTCAGCCATCAGTCAGGCTGGTTCACAGTCACTCTGCCTCAAATATTTTGCCTCAAACACACGCAACAACTCAAGCATAAATATGAAACAAAAATGATGAAGTAGGGACATTTTTCATCAGTACATCTCTGCAGCTTTATGTCATGATATGGGAGTTCCATCCAACATCTAGCATCCTTTTTATATGATGCTTGATATTTCTTTTGACATCTTTATGAGACATACTCATATGATCAATGTCCTGTGTCAGTGTTTCTTAGATTGAATGTTTGGTTGACCCAAAATAAGACACAAGACTTTGTGTGATCAAACAGATTTTTTTTTAACATTCAAAGCTTCTATTGAGGATTTCAAATGATGCTTTGAATGTCTGTTAGGGTTTAAAAAATTACTAAACCGAGTCCATGTTTGAATAAAGTGATTCATTGGACTTTTCTTTTTTTTCTTTCCGTAACTAATATCACTTGCATGGCTCTTTTGTGTGCAGCAAGCAGGAGATCAAACATGTTTTGACCGCAATGAAGTGGTCTTTTTGAAAGGCCAAATGCCACACATGGATTAAATGATAGATTGTACATAATAAAAAAAATTTGTGATTTTGATACCTTCACTTCATCTGTCTCGGCCTCTGTGGACAGCTGCTCTGTGAACTGTGTGCACGTTAAGTGTTATGTTAGCCTTTAAGCCCCACGCTGTGAAACGCGATTGTAACAATTGTGGCGCTTCGCTGCAGAGTGAATATAGGGGAAACACTGATTAGTGTAGCCTAGTCTTTATCTGCGACTGTGGAGAAGTACTGGGTTCAAAATGAATAGAGACTTTAAAAAAAAAGAAGCTGCGCTGCATTCAAATATTGACTTAGAATCCAGATGTCAGTGTTATGAAGGGATGCTTTACTGTGAAATATAAGGGTTGATATGGATATGGAACCACATGCTCATTACTCAGGGTCTCAGCCCCGATTCAGAGAGGTTGTGTTTAAATGTGTTTTTGCTCTGTTTTAACGAGTAGAAAGCAGCCGTTGGGAGCCCGCGTGTACGCGTTGTATGATAACATAGTAGGCAAAGCTCCGCATTGATCTCTATTTTAATAGTGTGTGTGTAGAGCTTTTCAAAGAGCAGCCTGTGTGTTCAAGGCATTGATTGTTGCACAGTCACACACTCTGTGCAAATGCTGATTGACAGCTCTTCTTGATTGTTGTCTTTTGTTTATGCCACACAACTTTTGGGGACCGAAGCGTCTCTGCTGCCGCTGCTGCTGCTGCTGTGAATTGTCGCTCTAAACTGTCTCTCGTCAGATTTGAGTTTCTGTTGTAAAAAAAGAAAAGTAAGGAGGTGTTTTTGGTGCAACGCCAGAATGATCGACTAAATGCTTTAGATGTTGCCTCTCATATCTGTTTTCCGAGAACCGACTTCAGCTGCCATGTTTGCCTCCGATGCCTGTACACTTGCATTTTCATGTTTTCTCAGATGCATTGGATGCTTGCAGAATTTTAATAATTTAATACCAATTTGTTCATGACATAATATTTTTTAACTTCCACCACTTTATTTGTAAGCTTAAATGTTTATGCAAGTGTGGAAGGAAATTAAAATTTAGGGAAATCACTTTTGTGTAAACCACTCTGGCACAGATACCTTTAAAAAAAAAAATGTTTTAATGAATTTAGAAGTGATTTAAAAGGACCAATAAAGTAAGCTAAATTTAGAAATCATTGAAGTGTATATGCCAAAAGTGTGGCAAGAGTACTGTGAAGGCAGTGAAGCAGGAAGACAAAAGCATGTTGATAGTGAAACACCGTGGGGGAAGAGACGACGAGAAGTAGCCCATCATTACCCGTTTAACGTTAGGGGACAGAATGCTCAATTACACACTTCATAAAACACATAAACACCCAACATGAGTACTCACACACATAATCATTTACAATCAGTTAGACTTGTCTTGTTGGGAGGTAGTTGAGCAAACTAATATTATCTCTGAATGAAGTAAAACACAATCATGTTACAGAAAGTATCTTTGGAGAGGCATCATTTTAAATACACTGTCATTAAATTAACCTAAAAGCATCAGGTCTAGGAGAGAGGCATTTTACATTTTTAAACAGTAGAAGGGCGTACATGATCAGCCTGTGTTAAAATGTATGTACTACAACATTAAACTTTCAATGTCTTTTATGAGGTAACAGTATATTATTAGGCTACGATGTAAAGATATTGTCAGGAAACCAACAAGTGGTTGTTTTCCTTCTATAACTATTGAAGTTCTTTTTATTGGAGGCATGTATTTAGGAAATATGTTTGACATTGAAGCAAACCATTAGAGGCCACTGCGCCTTGCTTTCCACAATTATGTCCTCAGGTGTCGAGGACGTGAATTGTTGTCGGGCGTTACAGTAATTGGTTGTCCGTCAACCATCATTTTGGAATGGGTTTTGTCTCACAGACGCTGTGTATGTGTTCAATAATGAACCTGATCCGCGCGACACTTAAGTTGATCCCGTTTTTTTGTATTCCCAGGTTTAATGGATGTATAATTGCTTGCTCTGAATTATCAGATCAGCGTGCACAGAGGAGTGAAATTGCGGGCTTTCACGGCCAAACGGCATGCTGGTCTTGATGAGAGGGATCGGATCCAGTTATGTGGAAACCGGCGACAGAGCTCCGCCGGGAGACATCAAAGCAAAAAGCCTGGTTGTGTGTGTGTGTGTGTGTGTGTGTGTGTGTGTGTGTGTGCTCTCATCTGATTTGTGATCACACCGGGCATTTTACCTCTGACCTGGAGTCTGTGAAGTGAGGTTTTGACATATGTTGGGCGCATCTGTCCTATTATGTCAGTTTAAATGGTAAAGTCACACTCAGAGGCTTTTTTTTTTTTTTTTGGTCATTCCTGAACAGGACGCATTACATCACAGTGTTGTGGTTGTGGTTGTAGTTTGTGGTGGTGTTGTGTTGGATTGTATTTTATTGCCAGTTGTTCCTGTTAACAGACCTTTTTGGATGTATATATAGTAAAATGAGCTTCTACAGGAGGTATGAATACAACATGTTATTTAATTGGGCTTATGATTATTATTTTTTATTTTTAATTCCTAAGTTTAATCAAATAATTTGAGTTATATATGCATTGTGCTGTATGTGTGTTGGTGTGGTCCAAGCCTGGTATTTTATAAAGTCATGGTTGCTGTTGCGGGGGTGCCCAGTGAAGTGGTTAAGCCCTGGCTCTCTTTCTACAGTGCAGAATGGGTAGGCATTAATCTGGCCCAGCTGGACAGAAGGAAATTAATGATCATTTACACTGACGACATAATCAGGCTTCATGCTGTCCTCCGATACTAAATTGCTTCTTTTGTTCCACAAGATCTCAGCCTTTCTCTCCCCATCTCTCTCTGTCAGTGTCTTTCTCTTTCGCTCCCGCTCTCACCTCTCTTCTTTCTTTATTTCTTTTCTTTTCTTCTTCTTTTTTCTTCCTCCCCAGGTCGTTCTCTGTTATCGGTCATTAAGTGCTACGTTTCCATGGAAACACCCAGTTTGGCAGGAATTGGCATGCTGCAAAAGTGTCCCTGTGATGTTCAATATGGGGGAACTATCCTCCTTCCACTGAGAGCTTGTCCAGTTGAGTGTGTCGTTGCAAACCTGTTAGGGATGCAAGTCATGCCGCCGAGCCTGGACGTTTTTAGAGGCAAAGAACAAGGATGGAGCTGACGTGTCTCAGCAGGGGGAAATATGGAAGGTTGTTGGGGGCAAAAGCATACACATGGCATGCTGAAGATGTCCCCTCGGTGCCTTATCTCTCAACCAGGGTCTGTGTAGCCGTTCCCTCACTTCTAAGAGCAGTGACCCTGTTGGCAGGTGACATGGGGGGCTGTCTGTGTGTAATTAGGCTGTGCTCTGTGTGTAATGACTTAGCATGGTGCCGCTCTCTATCAGGCCCAGCAGACAGCCACTGTTAGAGTCAGACGGTGGGCAGGAGGGAGGAAGGGGGTCGGCCATCACCAAGGGCAAGCCTATAGGACGTTTCTGTAGCCTCATCTCTCACAGGGGAGGTTAAATCGAGTCCCTGAGTCAGTGAAAATCCCACTATTGCTTATCTAAAGGGAGGAAGGGTTAAACATTCAGTCTGGGAGGCTCCGAATGTAATCTGCACCGCGTGTTTGAATTGTCTTTGGATTCCTCCCTCTCTGCTCCGGTCTGCCTGTGGTGAGACAGAGATAAGTGGGCCATAACAAAATGGCTGTCATAGCGACTGTCACTCAGGTATGTGCTGGGCCCGCATGGCGTTGTCTTAAAATATGAAATTACTTCCAACACGTGCCTGAAATTTCACCAATGCTGGCCGGGTGGAAAAAATGTTTTATTTTATGGGTGTCCTATTTGAGCGACAAAAATTGCCTCGCTAGCACCACCTACAAAATTGCAAGGCCACGTCTCCGTCTGCTCTACAAAAAAGCCTCTTGCATCACAAATCTTTTTAAAAAATACATACAAAAATACATTTAGAATGTACAACTGTGCTGTGGATCATTACGAGACCAAACTGATTAAAATAATCGCCTTGCTTTCGGAAGATATTAGCTAATAAAGATCAAAAAGGACTCTGGAAAGCAATACGTAGCGCTACAGGAAGTCAGCCATATTTTTCGATCTCTGTGCATTTTTTAAACTATTTTCAGCAATTACAGGGGTTGTTTTGTAACAAATTCCTACTAGTTTTAATAACTAATAATTTTCAGCAGTGTTCCTGTGACATTGTGCCTGGCCACGTCGCTCGATGTCCCGCCAACGTGTGTCAAGGTTATAAAAAAGTTACTTATCAGGTTATAAAACACAAAAAAATGACTTGTACGAAAATATTTTCCAAATCTAATTCAAAATCATGAAAATAACACAGTTAAAAATAAATTGTCAACTATATTCAGGTTAATTTGGATTGACTGGATTAAGACAGGGATTTTTCCCAGTGTTTAGCTGTGTGAAACAAAGTCTTGCATATTTGGATAATGAGCTCTGTATTCCACTGCTGTGCGTCCTACGCCACGCTATTTCCCCCCCATTTGAGTTATATAATAACACCTCATTGACCTCTGCTGCTCTAATACCTCTATGAAGTCTCTTCCCCAAATTTCAGCTGATCCGAGCTTGGCTGTCTCTGGCTCCGCACGTTGCTTACTTTCAGCTCATTATCCATTTTCATATTTACTGATGTTTTTACCAGGGGGAACATAGCGGAGGAGATTTCAGATGACTTGTCTTATTTACAGAGTTTACAGGAGTAGAAATGCTGCCAGAGGAGCAGTATTTTTTATATATACAATATTCAACACAGTGGAAAACGGGACGACGAAAATAGTTTGAGGTCTGAAAGTAGTTGCTAAAGCTTGGCATGGATGGTCAGATTTGCGGAGCCGCAGTATATACAGGAGGGGACAGATTTAGTGTCCGTGTAAGAGATGATGAGAGGATATGAGCTGCAGAAGAGGACAGGCAGATGGTTTGAAAGAGCAGCGGCGCCTTTACTTTCTGGCATGCTTGACTACGGACCAAGATTAGACGTGTGAGAGGGCTGCAAAGCAAATATAATGCAATTGGACATTGATTATTTAAGAAAACATAATGAACGGAAACACTTCCTCAGCGTTAATATCATCAAAATGCTGCTCCAACATGTCTTTTTAAAGTGTAGTTCCTCTTAGAGTATGTTTTGCCTATCAGTTTTAAAACTAGGAGAGAGCACAGGAACTAGCCATTTGTTCAATAGACTGAAACAAGCCAAGCTCGCAGTTAGGTTGATGGACAGGTGCCAGGCTTCATCAGTAGCGTGGAAGTGGCGCAGTAATTAGTCAAATGAGGAGGAAATGGAGGAGACGCTACAGAGAGAGAAACCCCCTGGGGCCCTGTCTCCTCAGCAGGAGGACCTCCACGGCCCACTCAAACACACAGACACACACAGAAAAACACACAACCATGCAAACACAAATTTGCACTCATACCAAAACATAATATGCAGAGTTTCACACGTTAGAAGTCGTTTAGATGGAGAAACCAAGGAGCACACATGCCCCAAAGCAGGAATATACATACCCACAATCTCTGACACACACAGACACGCACTCATCACATGTTAGTTTGCTGCTGCTGCGACTTAATGCGACGGGATGGGAGATATAATTCACATGATTGTGTGTTTTTGATGAACAGCAGCCCCGGTCTGAGACATTACTGTGACAATAGAGGCAGTTCCAGAGAATATATTTTTTTTAAGAGAAATAGTGGAGGGAAGAATTATATGGAGGATAATATTGTTCCTGTCTATTTGAGAAAGCCCAGCGAAAGAGGGGGGAAATACAATTCCGTACCATCAGCAAGTTAATAAAAAGGCTGCAGTTTGTCTCTGTCGAAAAGACAAATATCCTGACTGAGGATGGAAGGGAGGAGAGAAGCAGGGGAGAGGCTGCCCCACATTTCCCTTCGTCCTTCCTCACGCCAACAAGTCCCTAACCATGAATCCTTCTGTCTGGTTGCCAACTGGCTGGCTGCTTTCCACCGAGTGAGGCCCGTTCAATCCAGTGAACGCACACCTCTTCTGTATGACCCTTTTGCTTCTGCTGACAGGGCTAATTAATGAATATATACAAAACTGGGCAGTTAAAAGATCACCGTGGAGTCCATCTGTCCAGCTGGTCTTGTTTGCCATTTGGTTTGCGCCCTCTGTGGCTTGGCATAGTGAATATCCCTTCCCACACTGTCAGATTGGCATGTTTATCTGTTTGGAGAGTCCGATTTTTAATTTTCTATTTATTTACTCGTTTGGAAGAAGAGGTGAATCAATAATGACGTTTTCAAGGTCAGTTTTGCTAAGGCTCTTTGTTGTCTCCTGGTCAGTCAAACTGACCTATGATGACGAATGAGTTACCATAGGTGTCTTCGCTGCTTAGGGTCTAATCTCCACGCCGTGGCAATCACTAAAACCAGAATAACAAGCACTCACAGCCTCTAGATCTTGTATAATGTGCCACAAGTGAGCTCTGGATGAAGATGCTAATCACATCACTTAGGATGTTGGTGCGATGCAACGAAGCAGCGAAGACAGCAAGTTTAAATGCACTGATTACATTTGAGCCAGACGATCCAACACCTGCAGGTGAAAAAGCTATTTCAGCGACGAGATTAGACGAGGCTGAGTGTATGCAAAGTCCTGGGTCTGTGGGGTGTTTGTTCACGCGGGTGTGCGGTCTCGTGCGCATAAATAATGTTTCGCTTTGTTCAGACCTGTTTGTATCACGAGTCGACAATCCCTCTGATAATGTTACACTCGATGTCGTCTCTCTGTTTCGCTCTCTCTTTAATCTCAAACTCCCCCTCAAGGGGTGCATGTAAATATTTAGCCCAGCCTTTTGTTTCCTATGACGATTCCCCAGATGCAGCAAGCTCTCAGTTGCGTTTGTGTTGGCACTGGCACCCTGTGTTTCCTCTGAGACTATATTGGAATCATGTCCATTTCTTTGACATGTTTTGTTACTGGCTTCCTATAAAACAAACAGTTATTTACACATCTTTTTATGAGCAGCAAACTAAGCTGCTCGACCTTGGATATCTAACTTTAAATAGCTGTCATTTCACAGTGAGAAGGATGCACTAGTTGGTCTAGTGGGCATGGTTGAATATCAATTAACTGTTCATTTAGCGCCACTACCCATAGTTACTGTTGCATGTCCAGCGTTTGTGTCTAACACTACACATGATGTTGTACTAAGAGACTGAGGTCAAAGCTGCATGTACCGCACAGAAAATCCAGCATCCTCACCAGTTAATCATCCATTTATAAGACCGCAGGAATCTGTAGGTAGTAAGCCAGCGGAGCGTGCTGATTGCAGTTTATGTTGGAGCATATAAACACGCTGTTTAAGCTATTAATCACACTTTTGCTCTTTGTTTTGAGAAAGAAAAAACACCACACACTAAACACTTTAAATGCACAGTCCCATGCATGTGGAGACATTTCAAAGGAATCATGTGAAAGCAAAATGTAAATCAGGCTTCAGAATGTTTGTTTTTTTGCAGATATAGAATCACCATCATCACTTGGTAGACTTTTTGCAGGATGCTTTTTGCAGGATGCATTAGCCAAGCCCTGGTAGACAGGCAGAGGGAGTATACGCCATCAAAGCAGGTGGCGGATTAGCTGTATACATGTTCAGCTGTCCCTCTTTTCCCTCCGTCTCATTTGGACAGGAAACTTCCCCGGGATGCTAGCTTCACAATAGCCGTCAATGCTTCTGCTTCTTCTTCCACGTCTGACCGGACTCCTCTGGATCTCCCAGTCCCGTTGAACTACGAGAGGCTTCTGGTGTGTTGTGTCTTATCGAGCTCCTGCGAGGGGGCTGCTGCTCCCCTACTCCTTCTCTCTTATTGAACTCTTCCCGGGGCCCGTTGACGCTGGGTCTACTCGGCAGAGCCCACTAATATTCCTTAATGATGCGGCATCCGTCTCTGTCAACCTCAGCGCCGCAGCAGCAAGGCACGGGCCTATTGTGGCCGACTTCACAGAGAGATAAGCACTGCTCTCTCTCAGACACACATGAAGGGACAATAATATTAACACGGACAACCCGAGAACAGCGAGAAAGTCAACAAATAAGTCTTCATATAAAGTGGCAGAAACGGGCAAATCGTCTTTTGTTTGTTATCACTTTTTTTACTCTTTTGACTTTGCTGCGTTCATGACAGGAGCAACATTTAGAAAAATTCAAGGCTTTGTGCAACAACACAATGCAGTTCCTTTTGCTCCTGAAGTTGAGTAGTCGGGAGATCGACTTGCAAATCAGTGGACTCGTGTGACGACTGTTGGGAACAGTAATTTTCTGGAGTCTTGCCACCCTCTGTCTTCCCATCTGTGTGTTTACAGTGACGCTCAGAGCTTGTCACGCTGGAACCAGTCATCATGGCTAATGATGAGAATGTGAGTGTGTGTGACGTGTCCCGTGTGCGAGCTGTGCAGAGGGCGTGAATGTGAGTTTGCGCACACGCGCGTGCATTTGCACGACTCGCAATCTGCGTGCGTGTGATTTTTGCATTTATTTATTCCCCCCCCCCCCCCCCCAGTGTGGACTCGACTGCCAGATAAAGCATATTGGTCGCAATTTGGCATCGTTGCGTCTGTCGCATCCCGCGTGAGTGTTAGCAGCAGAAGGTCCGTTTGGCCGTCAGTGGCGCTC
Source organism: Chelidonichthys spinosus (assembly GCA_029853015.1). Taxonomy (NCBI): domain Eukaryota; kingdom Metazoa; phylum Chordata; class Actinopteri; order Perciformes; family Triglidae; genus Chelidonichthys; species Chelidonichthys spinosus. Next base: position 6,969,776 of record CM056822.1, on the reverse strand, counting down.
TGCAGAGCCACCTCTCCTCTCCTCCTGTGAGAATGACAGGCCTACACAGAATGCTGCCCAGGCGTCACAGACTCCAGCCAACGGAATAACTGATTAACACTGCTAAATAGCTCCGCGGCTTTCCAATCCATATTATCATTACCACTTTACAAAAGGGATGGGCACCACAAAACAGTCACATCCATTTCATTTATTTATTATCCCCATTCCAGTATAGTCTTCTTTTTTTATTGTGAAATGCTGGAAAAGAGCTGACATATCTGTATAATGTAGGACTTTACTGTGCCCGTGCTCTTTTAGTGCGGAACATCATCAATCATAAACATGCTTTTAAATGAATACATTTGTGTGTATTTGCTCCCGTTGGAATAGTTTATTTGCTCTGGTGAGGGAGGAGATTTTAGTATAATATCCAATGATAGTTACTGTTAGAATGTATAGCAGGTCCAACTGCATAATAAGATATTCTACAATCAGTCAATGTAAAGCTATAGCAAGATTAAAATATATTTATTTACTGTGGTTTGTACCTAGAAGTGATTTACCTTTGCTCAGAGACTGCATGATGATCAATAACTTTTCCTGACACATTGCTAGTTTTCTCCCCTCCTGTAGCTGCCCCATTACCTGTGAGTGAGTCAAGCTTTAAAGCCCTCAAATATAATTTCGAGCAGGCTGATGTGGGTATGGCCCTTCAGCGATGATGGTCACTCATCTTATACCTCCAGGTAAAAAGAAGACGAAGCTCCTCAGGCCTATCGTGGCCAGCATGTTCCGTCGGTTTGCACCCAGTGCTCCTCCAACATAATGCTCGTTGGGTGCTACTCGGCTGGAGCACAGTCTTGTTGACAGCAGAGCTCAATCTTCTCCCAGAATAGTCAGGGACCTCATGTGCCCATTACAGGAACTTATAATGGCCAACCTGTCAGGGAGATGAGCACCCTACAACTCTGTTTATTGTTATTTGTCTCTCTTGGGATTTTTATTAGTCCATATAGAGTGATAAAAAGATTTCCTCAGTGAGACATCCATAGTGTTTCACATACAAAACGGCTTAGGAAGGGATATCAGTGCTGCTTATGGTGCAGTACATGATATACAATAGACACAGGTCACTGGAGAGGAGGACAAACTGTGTGGAGGATGCAGTCCACTGCTGTCACGCCCGTTTACACTTGCTCGGTATGTGATACTGTTGTCATCTGTTAGGCTTATACGTTTTCTGGTGTTTAAAAAAAAAAAAAAAAATCTTATCTTTATTAATATAATATATTTTATTAACTTTTTTATAATGTTTGAGAAGTTGTTCTGTTTGTGTGTCCTAGTACAACAAATTAATTTTCACATATTTAAGCTACCATGTGATTTGGGTTATTTAACTTTATGAACCATATAGAATTTTGGGCATGAAGTTATTATTTATGGCGATATTGAATTATTTCTGTGCAGCGAATTTATATGTAACAGGATACACACATGTCAATGGGAAGTATAATCTGTGGCTTTTGTCTGAACCCAGTATTGATATAATATGAACGTAATAGCTGGTCTACTTCTGAGACCCGGGTGCTGGTGTAAATTTACCAAGTGAGCGTGTGTTGCAGCAGCATATATTCATTTTTTCATACATTTTGGACAACAATGACAGTGGTGGACTTGTTTGTCAATAGTCTGCTTACTTTATGCTTTGAGGAGGTAATTAAGAAGTGCATTTTCCAAAAATACTGCTTGATTATTGTACCATCAGAGACTACACAATTAAACAACAAATTAGACTCATTTTAAATCCCTAATTATAGAGGGAGAATGCAGGACAAATTATGAAAGTTGCATTTTTTTCTCGCGAAAAATACTCCTCCAACTCTTTGTTGACAAAGACAAAAAAAAGTGGACCTTAGTGCATATTATAAGAATTTAAAATGTTTTGGAATCCCCCGTGAAGCAATATGAGCCCTATTGATCTCCGTCTGTCTTTGGCGTTTTGTTTCTAAGCCCAGCGTAGAGAACGCTCGGCCTGTAATGTCCCGGAGATGGCCATGAATCTTCCGGAGAAAGGCCAACCCAGAGAGCACTACCACACATTAAGGGAATGAATATTGATTTAAAAAACAAATTTGACATGGTTTTTAAATCGACTTGAAAAATGCATTGCTTAAAAGAGTCAGGGGTGTGTTGTCAGGCAATGGAGCGGAGAAAAATTTGCTCTTGTTTTATGGTTTAATAATTTTCCATTAATGGCTTCTTCCACCTTGAGACCCCCCCCCCCCTCTTTCAGGATGAGAACACACTTTTAAAGCTATGGTCTACATTCTGAAAATCAGTTGAGCCTCTGATGCAGATTTGAAAAAAGCATTCCCCCAACAAAACCCCGCCCCTCAGTGTTCCACGATAAGACGAGGCGGGATGAGGAGGAGCAGGGGAGACGAGGGGATTGGATGGAGGGTACGGGCCAATGGGAGACTTCCGGAGCAATGGCTCCCATTGGTCAATTTCTATGCAGTCTGATAGACTGAATGGATTTTTCTTTACTCCTAATTGTAAACCATAGCTTTAAGAGATTTTTTTTCTTTTGTTGCAACATAAATGTGTGCCGATCACACCTTCGCCATTCACTTTGGGAAGTAGTTGAAAGTGTTGCTTGAAACTAAGCAGGATCCCTTATCCCTCAGAGGGCGGCCAAAATAAGACACCAGGCAATCTCGTCAGAGTGCTCGGCTGGCATGGTCTGGGCTTCTGGGGCCAGGTCTGCCTGCTCAGTGGGCCGGTGGAGGGAAACTGCCTCTGGCTGCCTGCCCAGCCTTCAGCTAGACAGAGACAGATCGTATGGACGCCGGTGTTTTCTTCTCCTAATTGCTGCGCATCAAGACAGACGCGATATTTCATACCAAAGCACGAGATTGTTACTTTTGGAAATATGAGCATTTTTTGGTTTATAAACAATCATGAGACTCTCAGAGAAGATGCTGATTTTAATCCTGTTTGATGTAGTTGTGTCTGCTGTTGTGTGTCTGTGTGCGTGCCTGGGTATTGAATCTCAAACACCCTTAATAATGACTGCAAGTTTAATTGATTCAAAGTCTTAATCAATTGATAAATACAGACAATGACTTGCTCATTGTGAACAGACCCAACTGATCAGCCCACAAACAGCAGGGGTCCTGCAGGAGACATGCAGAGTTCAGTGTTGTGTGTTTTTTTTTTAATATTAATTAAAATAATTGTACTTTGTTGTCAAAATGTTCGTCCTTTTTGAGGATTTAAGATAAAGAAATAAGTATAGATTAACCCCTTACTTTAATGATTTAAAGCTGCTTAATTTGAAATCCAGAGCATGAATATTGCATCAAATAACTATTTGTACTGTAAATATATAATTGGCTACCTGGGCGGATAATTAAGTCACACTGTTTGTGTTGTAATTCGAGCCTCTCTGTTCTTTGATTATTTAGCCTGTGTGTGTGTGTGTGTGTGTGTGTGTGTGTGTGTGTGTGTGTGTGCGCGCGTGTGTGTGTGTGTGTGTGTGTGTGTGTGTGTGTGTGTGTGTGTGCGTGCGCTAATGAAACCCTTTGGACACGTCGTCGTATGTATGCTGGAAATCCAACATGCTCATTAACAGACTGCTGTGTTATTTCACCCATATTAACTATATAATTTGCAGATTTTCAGATTACATTTTCATTTTACAGTAAAGCACCCCCGGCCGCTGTGTTTTGCACACTGATCAGTCACACCTTTAGGTGGCGTGGCTTCACACTCCCTTTCGCTACTCAGACACAAACTAAAGCTTAGCATGTACATTTTTATTCTTGATTTGACTCTTTTTCAATTTTCTGTGAAGTACATTAAGTCATATCATGATTGAAGTGTGTATAATAGCCCCACCAAATCATTGATTGAATAAGTGAATTTATACCTCAAACCAAGGACAATTAACTAGAAACAACCTGAGTAAATGCAGCATTTAAGCGTCACATTAAGAGAATTTAAAAGACCCTAATTGCTTTAAAATATTCAACAACAACAGGCTTTCCCAGGGTTTCTTCAGATAAGTATACAAAATGGGTTTTATGGTGTGAAAGTGGGTCTTGCGGTGTCTTTGGGCAGCAAGATAAGTAGTAATCCCTCGGGTGGTGCTCTGTTGTAGACTACATATCCTATAGAGCCTGGGCCGCTGAGTCAGCAGCCTTTACAATTCTTCCAGGGAGAGCAGACTAATCTCCCGAGTACCTTCCCCTGTCAGCGGTCCAAGCATCTGTCGTTCTGCCTCTGGATGCTCCTTTGCAAACACCCCGGTACCTAGAAGCACCCCAAACCCATTCCTCTTTCTTGTTGTTTTTTGTGGTTTTGCAAAGAATGTGTCTTTTTCGGGTTCTTACCTGATTTCATTATGGTAATGCCCTCCTAACACTGCTTGATGTATTGCTTTTATTCTGAGTGAAAATGTTGCCATTCCTACTTGCACTTTTACTCAGGGATTATGGTCACAAAAATTCAGTTTGATTTAGAATAGGCTTAAGTGACAGACGTGTTGTCGCCACACTACAAATACGGCTGCTTGTGTTCATTCCAAAGAAGTGAACGTCGAGGAGATACAAGGTGTTCACCCGGCAGTGAGGACCTGCTGGAGTTTGCGTTTATTTAATTTGATCCCGACTGCCAGACTGCAGCTGGCTAGCTAAGTGCTTTGCCATTAGTGCTCTGTGCTGTGTTTAATTCTGCTACAGTGCTGAGGCTTATGGTTCTAATGCCAGACTGTGTACTGCCTGCTCTACAGTAAATGTTTACCATCTTGTGTGGTGCCTTGAGAATAATCCAACGGCTCCTCTGTGGTCTCCTTAATTAAACTAATGGCTCCGGTAATCTGACCTGTGATTCCCCGTGTGTTCTCCTGCAGATTTATAATGAGAAGAAGAGCCAGTTTGAAATCAAGAGGAACAACCCTAAGGACTTGGTGGAGAGAGTGGCACGGGACATCTCCAAGCTGCTCAACAGCAAGAGGAAAGCCCTGGAGGTAAGAGGAGGATGCACCTGTGTACAAACATGCACTTTCAAATAACACAAAAAACACAACACACAAAAGAAAATAATATAGTCGGACAAAAATTGCCTATATTTCTTATATATATATATATATATTGCTTTTTATAGTTCTTCTTATTGGATGCTTCTGAAACATAGTTTGACGCATGAGAAGAGAGGTTATTTCAGAGGTTATCATTTCAATGTCCTGCATTTTGGAGTATAATTATTACCAACGTTCCGCTCATACAGGCCTGTGATTAGTTAAAAAAAATAGTTTCGCTCTCACAGTGGGGAACCTCTAACCCCTTCGAGGAGAAGCGAGAGGGGGGATATAGAGGCAGCAAAGTGATTGACAAGGAGGGAAATTAGAAAAGTATATATAATCAACTTTTTAATTTTTTTTAAAGCCAGCGAGAAATAAAAGAAGAATTTCCTTAAAAATGTGGATTAAAAAAATCCAACTGTTGCCCCTGTTTAGTAGTCTGTCTCACAGTTGTGTTCAAATTATTTCCACACGTTATATTACAGGGACATTTTGAGAGCATATCATTCCCAAATTACCTGATTAGAATGTGTATTTATTGCTATTTAAGACTAAATTTGTTCATTCTTTCCACAATTGCAGTGAGGCATTCCTTTTAATCAGTTTGGTGATTGTCATCATCTGCAGTCGCACACATCTACACACACACACACACACACACACACACACTGACTCCTTTTAATCATTGTTATCATCTGATCGTGATCCAGCTCCACTCCCACACTGAGATCGTTGAGGCTGTAATGTATCATTCAAACTTTCCCCTGCATTTAAATATGTATATTTTCCATTTCACATACGGCTAATTAAGAATTAGAAAAGCATTCATGTTACAAAAAGCTTATATTGGTTTCATCAGTGCATGCTTGTATGTATTAATTCCTTATTTATGGATAGGCTAACTGAGGGACTGTCCACTTTCATTCCCTCCGTTTCTGTCCAGATGTGGTCACTCAAGGTCAAAGCATTGACCGTTTTAACACAGGTCAAGCCCTTATAAAGGGACAGAAGTGCGTACAGTGTATTTTAAGAGCATATGTTATTGTGGGATGGGACACTATCATACCAAGGAGGGACAATTAAGTCTCCTAAGGCGTTTCTATGTCTGAACATCCACCCTGTATTTTTTGAAAGAAGGTTCGGCAGCACTAGACCCACCTTCACCTCCTCCACCTCCCCCAACATACCAGATCCCCGCTCCAACCTCCACAGGCCACACTGTCACCTCACATCCTGTCTGGGATATTCACTCAGGAGGGAGGAAATGAGGTGAAAAAAGAGAAGGACTGGAATGAGAATGTCTCCCTGGGGCGTGGAAAAATCAAGAAAATGATGTTCAGAAATTCATAGATTTAAAAATGAGCAGCGAGCGGGAGAGATGGAGGGGTGTGTGGAGGGAGGGGGGGTGGGGGGGGGTTGTAGTTGGAGGGGAAAAACGAGTTTTAGGGAAAAAAATCCAAAAGAAGAAAGCAGAGAGAGGGAAAGTGAGTCAGATGACTTGCAGAAGTGAACAAGCAATGCAAAAAACGTCATAATAAAATGCAGATATTAACAAAAAGGGATGCAACAAGTTCATATATGTTTCATTTGGACAGGTAAGGATTTGTTTTTCAAAACCTACAAAAATTCAAGACTGTAGACTCATACATTCACATGGACTTAGTATTCATACAGGGAGAAAAGTGAAAGCCAGGTCTTAATGCATACTGCAGATAAGAAGGTCTCAATCTCTGCTCAGCACCATATTGACAGCGTTTTATATTTCAGCCTATTTCTACCCCCTGTAATGGTTATTTAGTCTCAAATATCCTCTGCCACACATTTAAAAAAAAGAAGAAGGGTGTGTGTGTGTGCATGTGCAAGAAGAAATTATTCTTCTACAACCTATTTAAATACTGCTTGGGGTGATTCGTTCTAATTCATGTTTATATTACTAATGAGAAAATACACATTGACTGTGAATTGACGCAGTTACTGATATACAGCGGGGAGGATTTAGTTGCTTTAGCTTCAATTCTCAAATAAGCTAAATAATCTAAATTCTCTGCTTATTTGGATAGGGGTTAAAAGAGTCAGTAGGTGAGCTTTCAAATATTTACCTGCCTGGGTTCGCCGTCTAGCCGGAGTTATCGCAGATTCAGTTTGTGGCGTGCAACAGTTGAAAGACACAGCTTAATTAAAACAGTCTTTTTTTTATCCTGCTTTTAGCTATAATATCCACATTTGGTTTATAAAAATATATTTCAAAGTGCCACGTACTGAATGTTGTCCCCCTCCCCCCCCCCCCCGAAAAATGGAGGATGCGTAAGCTGACTTACTTTTTTGTCAAAAGCTTTCCCCATTTTTATTATTTCCCTTCCCTTGTCTTAATCTCCTCCGCTCCATGTCCCCGTCTGCTCTTTCTTTCTTGCCTCTGGCTGCAGCCATTTTCTCAAACAATGATCTGATTCTCAGGTTGGTGCCAAAATTAAAATGTAACACAAACCCCGCTGGTAGGCTGACAGGCTCGCATGTTTCCGGTGGACACTTTATATAAATCTCTTTGTTTTCAGAGGCAGGTTGAAATATGATCATCATCATGAAATAATCTTGTGATATTTAAAATGAACGCTTATTTCAGTGGGCCTTTTGAATTACAGCTGACACCTGGACTCATCTTTTATTTTTGAGGGTTGATGAGCTGACTTTGACTTTGAGCAGCCAGTCAGGTTAGAATGTAGTTGCATGTAGTAAATTGTTTTTTGTTTGAGTCACATTTAAGCAGGTCGTGATCTTCAAGTCATGAGTTTGTGAATATTATTCTAATGATTCCCTCAATACTTGCGAAACAGAATTCAGGCCAGTAGTTTATTTTATCCTACAGTCGGTAAATAGCTATTGATATTCCTGAATCATTAGGTTTGCCGTTAGGAATTATTAGACTTTATTTATTTTTAATTCACTGACACCTTCACTGTAAGGCTTATCAAGTGAGCCTTCCGGAGCAATGGCTCCCATTGGTCAATTTCTATGCAGTAGACCATAGATTTAATGTAAAACCTATTTATGTGTAACTCCAGATGATCTGTAAAATAATAACCCACGTGAAACACTTGAATCAAATCACCTGAATCAACTTACCTTCTGTAAGTGCCCTATGAATAAAGATAATTCATTCACGCAGCTTTTTTCAGTGCACTTTCTGCTTCCTGCATAGTGAATCAAAACAACAAAAATGATTTAATTAGAATCAAAAGTTAATATGATGAAGTAGCCTGCTGCACTTAGCCCACGCTTACCAAACGTCTGCTTAAGTAGGTATCACTCTGAATGAAATGATCTAATGATCATGGCAACGTTCGGTGCTGAGGAAAGAAGCCATTGTTATATAACTTTTGTATTTTTTATATTAATTCATATTTTTTTAAGTTTTTTTGTCATACATTTAAATCATTAAGGCTTGAAGTAAGGCATGATTGAAGGCGTAGCCGCTTTGAGTGACAGCCGGGTGCATTACCATGTTGCTAGGTTATCATACACACTGGGATGTACTGTATATTTGTCCCCACTCTGTCGCTTGATCATCTAATCGATGCTAATGCTCGATATTTAAGTTGAGCTTGCCGTCATACCTGGTTGTAGCCTCCCTGTGAGTGTCTGTGTGCATGCACACATCACATGCACCGGTCTACATGTGCTTCTTTGTACTTCCATTGTGTACACACTATCAGAGCAACAGGCTCCCAGCTGAGTGATGATACAACAGTGTCTGTCTGACAGGCCTTTTAACCCAGAGCAGCCAGAGAGAACACAGGCCCTCCATGTAACCTGTCATGTGTATAAAGCCAAACAGGTGTGTGAGACTTCCCAGACTCATCCGAGCCCCTCATTCCTTCCCGTGCTCCTCTTTGTGATGCTTCATTTGATCGCTACAGAGGCCGGAGATCAGTTGGGCCCTTCACACAACCATATGAGGTTGCACAACATCCCCGAACACTGTCAGTCAAGCCAGGCGGAGTTGAGCTGTCAGTCAGGGCGCTACTGGGATTTTCCCGCCTCGGGGAGGGAAGATAAGGCCGGGAGCTACAGACAGAGATCGTGTTACACTCCCATCAGCTGCTGCACAGCAAAACTACCATTGTCAAAGCCCTTAAGTTCTGATTTCACAGAGGGAACTGGCGGAATAGAGAGGGGACTAAGGTTAGTCTAATCCAATTACACAGATCTCAATACTATTCCAATACCACTTAAAGGCTGAGGGATGGGTGCCTCTGGGCTGCTGGCTGCTTGATGGGTACACACCCAGCACACCACTGGGTTGCTTGCTGAGATGGTTTGAGATGATGAGACAGGAAGGTGAAGGGACAAGGCTTGGTTGAATATGCTCGCAATATTTCAAACGTACAGACGAGCAACACGAGTGAGTATGGGAACCCGAGCAGCAGGCACACAGATGAAATAACAGGGACATATATTTTTAGCTGCTACTGAGGCCTTTTAGTCAAACAAGCGTGCATGCCGGGATCTGTGTTTAACTCCACTGTTATGGAAATAAAATAGTGGCCTATATAAATAGATATTATTCACTGTGGGTTTTTTTGTGCAGCACGGCGATGGCAAATATCTGTAGACTAAGTGAAACTGATGTGTTGTGTGGTCACACCTGGGATGTTCACACCCGAGGTGTGTTTGTACCTGGGCCAGCTGCTTCCCAACATATCTTGTCAAGATATGTTACAACATCCAAACTTTTTTTATATTATATTGTCTCTCTGGAAACAATATCAGTATATTTTCCCATATAACTTACTATCGCCCTGTTTTTCTTAGAGAACGTGGTCTGTCCCTCGCTTAGTTTTCTCTTCCTATAGGTGGACTTACATTTTGGCGCATGGAAATAATCCGTCTCAGCCGACCACAGTAAGGATGCAGTTGGAGGAGCATTAAGAAATTCACAAACATATCCCCGATGAACTTCTTTGGCACAAGGGGGAGGCTGGGGCCCTTGTGTTATTTCCAGTGGCCAACCCAACACTCTTGTGGGACATTTCAATCGTCTTATGCACTAAATGTGCGTTGGCCCGGTTCTGCACATGACATGCAGGACCGTTTTTATCGGAGAACATAAAGCGAACTGAAGAAAACTGGGGAAGGTGGGCAGTTACTCTTTCAGGAATCAAGGAAATGTTCTGTGACTTTTGTAGTCATGCTGATAGTGATTGCGAGAGATTGCAAGATAGCTCGGACCGGACACTCTGCAGGGACAGCAAAAGTGTGCTTGACAGAATTAATCAATCAGACTGCGTGGGCCTGCGTCTCCTCCTGACCGTGGAAACCAGGATGACACAGCCGGGGTCAGTGATGGGGAGGGGACGGGCCGCTCCGAGTCATCTGTCATCACGTTGCATCCGTCCGTAATTCACGGAGACACACACTCTCTCACGCATGACGCGCACAGACAGCGTGCGTTTTGAAAGGAGCGTGAGCATGCACGTGTCGGCACATACATTAAGATCTGCTCACCTTAGAGCGTAGTAATGACGTCTGATAAACCTCGTTCAAACCAAAGAAACTGAGGGAATTACAGCTCATATTGAAAAGGTATCAAAACCTTTTCCAGTTTGTTTCCTCATTACCTTGTCATTCTACACTATTATGTGTTTTTGTAACTCGGCAACCGTCAGTTGACATGTCTAAGTTTGATCTCTGAAACACCACCCTGAACCAGCTTTAGAGATGTCAAAAAAAAGCCCTTCTGTCAACTCATTGGATATTCACACTGGGAAATTGACTGTGTAGTGTGAAGTAACTACGTTTTGATTTCACTTACTGTTTCCACAAGGGAATTGTAGCTTTGAATATGCGGGGGTGAAAACGCACACACTCTGTTGATGGGTTGCCGGCTTGAAGAAAATCTATCGTGACATAAAAGGAGGTGAAGCTGCCCAAACTCCTCTTGCTCTGACGCTGGAATAAAAAAACAGCGTTGCAACGAAGCGATCTCTGTTAGAGCAACGTAGCATTGATGATATTCTATTTTGATAATTAATGAAAAGGCAATGAAAAGGTGTTCATTTGGATGCTAATTCCTCCTTTTGTACAGCTTGTTAATGGTGGGCCAAGAGCCAACAATCAATCATCTGTTTGTTACTGCAGTTACCCTGGGAGTAAGACCACCTCCGCGTGGTTGATGACGTGGGTGGCCATCCCAGCGAGATCTCAGACGCCTCAGTGACTGGCTTTAATTGAACAGGCATCCGGCACAAATAACCAATTTATAACCGCTAAATGTAGCCCCCAGTCTTTTTTTAAAGGGCCACCAGTCCCTCAAAATGATGCTCCTGCTATCATAACACTGTGAAGCTCTTGTGTTGAGTGAGAGCTGTCACTCGGGTCTGAATTGACTCTCATCGGTTAGGGTCCTAGAGCTGGAGGATTCGTCAAGTGAAGCCCCTCCTTGATCAGCTGTGAGCCCTGATACTGATTTTTAAAACTGCAATCAGTTAGCCGTGCGATGCCGGCGTTGTGTGTTTCCTGCCGTTCCGGCGAATCGATAACTACCGTAAACATCCCCTTTGAAAAGAGATCTTTAAAAATACTGCCGAGCTTTTCAAATCACTTGAAACACTTGTTTTCGAAGTTTTCTGTCATTCCCAACAGCAGCAGTACAGCAGCAGCTGGTGTGCCCACAATGAATTACACCACCGGCAGCAAGTGATTATATCCCTCCTGTTGGCGTGACGCGATGAAAAATGAAGGAGTCGTCTCTCACTTTCAGAGGCAGCGAGAGCCCGCAGCCTCGCTCCCCTCACACCTGATTCTGGGCCGACGTTTAAGTGAACTTTTGTGAGAATATACCATCAATGATTACCACCAGTAGTTCTAGCTTAAAAGTTTATTTTATTTCAGGTGTATGTATATTCTTCATTTGTTATTTACACTCATAATTACTCAATATTCAGTGAGACAAAACATATCTTTATATCTAGTATCTTTACATCCATTCAGTTCATTCTCCTCCTCTAACCCATCATTCGTCTGTCAGTCAATTAAAGTCCAACCCTTCCCTTATCGAAGCGTTAAAACTTGATCCGCACGCTCACTATCAACCTTCCCGAGGCGCAGCAAAGCCACTCAGTAGCAGCGAGCAACCCTCGATGTGGCTTGTGTTCATTTAGGGAGCTTAATGAATTACAAGGTCTTCGTAATGAGGGTGTCTGAGCAGTGCTGTGGGGAGGTCAGATGGTTTGAATAACTAATGAACCCAATCAGCAGTCGGAACTTTAACACGCATGGAACATTTTGTATATGCTGTTGTAGAAGACATTACAAAACCCGAGGCCTCCCATCGCCACCGTGCGCCTCCATCAAAGTAATTTGGTTTTTTCATTTCCTGTAGGCCTTTAGAGAGGCAGTTATAACTCTCAGGTCCCATTAGGGAAGTACAAGGGAAGTAGGCCGCGCTCTACTTTGGGTAAAAATAGAAGAGAAAACTTTACAACTTGCAGCGTGCACTGATTGGCAAAAGCGTATCGAATTTCTGTCGGTGTAGTTCAGAGAGATTCCATCAGGTTCCTGGGGACATACACCATTTGTGAAATCTTTTACATACACCTTTAGGGCCCCGTTCTGTTCCTTCAAAATTATGTGTTGAAGGAGGTTCTGGCATTTCTTTCACAACTGCAAAAAAAACGTTTAAAAAGTTCATTCACATGCTGTTTGACAGGAAAATGCTTGTGTATCTACAGTGTTTTTAATAGATGTGATGATTTAAATGTACCAATAGTAGAGTAAGAACTGGATTTGTCATCTGATGTTTATCATCCATGATAATCTGCTGTTTTTTTATTGTCTCTCTGAACAATACAAAGCAATTTGTTAATATGATTTCTCCCAGAATGTTGAGAAATAACAGTTGCGGTTTCCCATTACCATCCAGTTCCATGTTTATATATAAACTGAGAATGAACTAGTTTTTACACAAAATGTGTTTTAATTAAAAAAAAAGAGTATAGCATTGCAGCAGACGCAGTATAAAAGAGCTAGTGGTTCTGTAGCATGCTTACTTTAGCTTATTAGCACTGTACACAAAGTAGGCCGACAGGTTGATGAGCCTGTATTGTCAGTATTTTGTCATACGACCATGCACTATACCATTCAACTATAAGAGCTCACCAAAGTGATGACAATTCATCCTGGGGGTAACCTTAATGTACCATGCTTCACTGGACATAGGAGTGTTGACCTGCTAGTGGTGCTGGATGGAAAAATCAGAGGATCACACGTCAGCAGGCTTCGTCCTCTGGGGACCATGAATGTCTGCACAAAACCCCCTTGACAATCTATTCACTAGTTTCTGAGATATTTCAGTCTAGACCAAAGTGGCGGACTGACCAACTGACACGCGTACATTGTTATCCCTAAGGTGGAGCTATAAACTTCTGTTCAACATTCCTCTTCCTTTATCCAAGGACTCGAAGCGTTAGTTGGTCTACTTTCTAAGTGGTCCACACACTAATTCTGCACATGTACACAGAGGTAGAGACACTTGATGCATGCGCACACACACACACACATGCACTGAATCACACATCTCCTCCCATAATCTCCTCCCCAATCCCCTGGCCCCTGTCATTCAGATCTATGAACTTCCATTAGCAACCATCTGTTACAACCTGCAGCAAAGCTATTACACTTTCCGAACACACGCGCGCACACACACACACAATGGACACACTCACCTCAATCAACGTATGGCTGACTAACTTCTTCTAAGCCTTGAGAGAATTTGCTGAAGCATCGCCTGTTTAACCTTCAAAGGTGAATCCACCTGTTAATGTAACAAACTTGCAAATAGCCAGACTACGGCCCTGTTCAGACCCAATATTAACACGCGTCTTAGCTGATGCAATCACAAGGAGACGGCTCTAACCTGTCTGTTCACACCTGGCATTAGAGCGCGTCTCGAGTGTTCACTCTATATGCAAATAAACACATAACCTACATAAGTTGTGTTTGCAACGGCCGAACGCGTTTGTAACCGGCGGGAGACAATAGCAACAGTAGTAATGTCCTGCACATTAGGGAACACTTTACAAACCTAAAAACAGGGGTATTTTTGCCAGCAGCGTGCAGAGCATCAGGGAGTTGGGGATGAGGCAAGTGTCAGATCTGTGCAGAGCCATAACACATCACCAACAAGCTGTGAAGCTATAGGACTCATACGTTAAGCTATTTCGTTGAGCCGCCGATTGATGCATTGCATACGTCTGGGGCTTTTATTGTGAAAGGTGAGAATGAGTAAAGCTCTTATGTGCGGTTGTTGGGAGACATAAAGTGTTCCTGTGATATTATTACCTTCATAAAGTATAAGTGCAACGTCACCTTGACTACACAAGCTGTTGTGAATCACCTCTCTGGGTGAGTAATGTACAGACAGTCAGTTGAGTAGGCGGTCCTTCGCCGGGGCCAAGGACACAATTGCGTACACACTGCTGAGAGAATGTGGCCACATGCAGCCCAGACCACTTTCAAATGTAGTTTAAAGGGTTCTGATCTTGGGGTTCACAGAACCACTCGAGATCAGATCATCCGAGACACATGTTGAGGTCAGGTCTGAATAGGGCTTCTGTATCGTCCTATACATACGTGTAAAAGGCTATCTCTCTCACACACACATCCACAGACAAACACACGCAGCATTGGATACGCCGTTGTAAAAACAGATTGTCGTATATCTAGATCTCATCTATACCATTGGGTCATTCTATCCTCCCACTGATGAAAGGTCACACAATCCAACCCGCTGTTCCTTGGCATCATTTCACATTAGACAAAATGTCACCACCTGATCTGCTTCACGGCAGCACGCTGCCTCCAGCATTTTCCTCCCCATCATCAATGCACACATTTATTTTAGCTTTCAATGTACCATTTTCAGCTCCATTTGAATGCTCTGCTTTCCCCTTTTCTCCTTCGAAACAAATGTCAGTGTACAGCAGAAGATTTATATTATTATTCTTTTTCCGTGTTCCTGCCTCACGCAAAGGCATTCATTTGAGGGACAATATGGATTCCAGGCAGGAAGTGTGTGTGTGTTGTGTGCATGTGTGTGTGTGGAGGGGGTTGATTCAGCATCTAATTATTCAACTTCTTCTCGAAAGAAAAAAAAAATGCTTTCTGTGTTTAAGCAACTTGTTCACGTAGCAATAGCATCTGCTTCACTCCTTCATTTCCCCGTCAGCGAGAGACAAATGAATAGAAATGACTGCTTTGTGCTTTTATGCAGCCGTCTCATCCAAACTGCATAAAACATATATTTCTAGTCTCCCATGTGCGATTTGGCGTCTGCAGAGAGGGAAGAGAAAAAGAAGAGATGGAGACACTTGAATCAAGAATCGCTGTGCTAAAATGCAGACCTTTTTTCTTTCCTTTTTTCTTCCCATTTGCTAGCAGTATTCTTGTCTTTCTGTTGTTTGCTTTCTTAGAGGGCACAATTGAAAAAGATCATTTTTTATGAAAGGGGCTTTTGAAAAAAACGCCTCAGCAATCAAACCGAAAATATATGCTTCACTGCTGTGTGGTGGAGGGAGAAAAATTAAATAAGCACTGCGCATAAATAGTACTTTGTTCGAATGACAAAAAGCACAGTACTGTCATCTGCTTTTCCTAGTGAGATCCCTTTTTGCAGAATGAGGGGAAAAAAATGTTTTCTAAAATATGTCATGGTTCACTATTCTCAGCATGTCGATATCCACCCCACCTCCAATCCCTCAGCCATCCACCCTATCAGATCCCTCTACGCCCGCCGCCTCCTCTTCATCCTGGCGATTATCCACCAGCTCCCGCTTATCAGCTTCATCAGCTGTGAGGCCATATAGCAAAATGGTTCCCATGGGAGGATGTCGATATGCAAAATGATGTGGATACAGACCACAGAGAGGGAGAAAAACCTCCCATTTCAAAGCAATCCCGTATTAAACACTACTTAATTGCTTAGTGGTGCTTTGCATTCAAAACTATGTGGCAGGGAAATTGTCCATTCCCTGTGTACATTTCAAAAATCTATTAAAAGTCTTTATGCTGTCATTTCTATTACTAAACTGATGTGGGAGGCCAGTTGTTGCTTGTGGGCAAAGTAGCTGATGGCGGTGCGGTTAATAGTCCTTATCTGTGAGCTCGCCTCTAACACTGCTTCTCCTAACTTAGACAAAGCAACTAAGGAGCTTGGGTCCTGCAAATGAGCTGTTAGTTCCCGACAGACCATTGATCAGCACTACAGGGACTGTATCCATAGTAACAACACACATGAAGTAACCAAATGTATGTTAAGTCAATAAACAAATGTCTCCTCCGTAGTCTTCGACGTGTTGGCCACAGACATTGCATTTGTCAGGTTATTCTGTCCACATTGCATAAATTAGAAGCATTGAGACAATAGGCTTTTCAAACACACACACACACACACACACACACGCACACGTCAATGGCCGGGTAACGACAGGTGTAATAAATAACTTTAATTACGACCCTGTTCCATTCAGGTGGATTTGTGCAAGCTGACTCACTGGAATGGCTGTGACACTAAATAGAATGGGACCATAATTAATTTGATCATTCACACCTGTGTTTACCCCGCAATTACATTTCAAAATGGTTTCTGTGAAACGGGCCTGTATTTAGGTTCAGTTCAGGGTAAACGTCCTATCTATCTATCTATTTAGATCAGCGACGTCTGTAATGAGAAGGCACCGCTCCATCTTATAGTGCAAATGTGTGTGATGCAATTATCTTGGATATCAAGATGCACCGCCACATGTAATGATATTTCCTTAAATCTGACTCAGTCATCAACCCAGTTAAATATACATATATAAGACAAAAATCATCAGGTTTTGGCAGCAGTTAATCAGGATTCTGTGATTCTACCTTTATTATAGAAGCAGTTTGTTTCAGGAGGATACTGCCAAAGTATACATTCAAAGTATAGTTCTTAAATGTTAGTGATTTGAAACGAGAGGTGACTTCTAAAAGATTTTCAATGTCAGGGCTGAACGTTAAGCTGATATCAGCAACATGTCACTTATCGTGAGATTTTAGAACAAACCTTCGCCTTGAGCGAGATTTGGTTTTGACACAAAAATACACCTGATCAAACGAAAGGTAAAAAAAAAAAATCTATTCTTTCAGCCTGTCAGGGTTTACATTAAAGCCCTTTTCATGACAGCTCACTGCAGCGTTCTCCCTTTTAATACTGGACCAATCTCCAAAGATATTATCACCATTAGTCTCTTAAACTGCCCTCATGTGTATGCAAACACACTCATGCTTTTAATTTGAGACCATACTGTTATTGCCTATACTTTGTTAACCTGATTTGAAAAAGGCAACTTTTTTTTTCATCACAGAAAGCACAAGAACCATTGGTTTGATGATCACACAAATCACTGTTTGTTGATCAATTCAGGGTTGTAATGTAGAGAAATTGTTTTGTAATTACGCATTTTGAGTCTTTTTAAAGTGACTGAAGGTAAAATAGTAGAATATACAGCTGAAAAATCCACCACACAAAAGAAAGAAAGCAGTAAAAAGGGACTTGAGTAGCCAGTGTAATTCTAATCATTGACTTTTTCTGGAAAAACTGTGTTAGTGAAGTAAAAACGTGCCTGGGGTAAAAGATCTTTAGCACTTGAGCTCAACCGTACTGGAACGACCCAAGAAATCAGATTCACTGGACCACTACAGTTCTCACAGAGCAGCTCCGTTTCACCAGGAAAGCTCTTTCTTGTTGTAAATTGTGTGATTCAGCAATTAGAAGCGGTCTTCAGAGGAGCCGTTTGCCAGCTTTGCAGATGCACCCACCAAGACTATTGTATCTGTCTGCGGCGTACGACTGGGGGGAATGAAAAGTTTGACTGTATGATTACACGAAAAAGCGACGCGTTTAAAAGGATGTGAGAGGCCGTGTTCTACTACTACTACTCAAACAGTCTCATCATGGTTTACGTACGCAATCCACACCTCCTGTCCCCACAGAGGGAGGACACTCCCGCAGAGAGGCCAGAGGAAGCAGAGGTCGGCTCGCCTTTTTATTTTGCTCTTCCATCAGAGCAAGCAGTTAATCTTAGCTCGGCTCCAGCTTATCTGGGCGCCTGCCACCCTAGCCCCCCTGCCCAGGGAGAAAGGAATCTGTCGCCTTAGCCCTTCCTCCACCTCCGTCTCCTCCTCCCTTCCCCTCGCCTTCCCCTCAGCTCCGTTCTCCTTGGCTGACTGGAGGAGGTGGCTGCAGATTGAATTATTCTCCCCGTTCCATTTCTTCCACGTTCGCATTCATTTGCGGAGCACTGTCACTTCTCTTCTGTTGTGTTTGTTTCTGGAGTGGAGGCCGTTCAGAGTCTGTCTCAGCTTGTTGCATCGTCTAATGTCGGTTGTGGCATTGGCATGCAGCAGTTATGCAAAAAAAAACACAGGGTCTGTATCTGTGTTAGAGCATGTTTGCAGAAGCGGATGTCCAGAGCCCCCCTGCTGGCTCATGTGGTGTGTGATGGGCATGTTAGTGTCCCTGCTGCTAACCCGTCTCCCACACATCAGGCGGACTGATCGGGGACTTTCAAAGTCTTGTTTTTCAAGGTTCAGCAGTTTTTAAATGCATGTTTTAGGATTTAGATGAAAACATTATTCTCATTATCAATCTAGTGATTATTTTAGCACTTAATCGATGAATCATTAAATGTCACAGGGTATGTGACATCTTCAGATATCTTGTTTTTCCTGACCAGTTGTCCAAAACCCAAATTTGTGTTCACAATATTAGAAACCAGCGAAAAAGCAGCAACTGGTTTAATCGACTAAATCGTATTGTAACGTTAAACCCGCCTCCATGCAGTCGACGGTTTTAAAATCCATCACATTATGTTTTACTGTGACTCCAAGAATTGTTTTTCCAAATCCAACACAAACACGTTAAAAAATGATTTGTTTTTATATACTGAAAGACTAAAGTTGTCTTACTTTCTCTGTCTAATGTTGAGTCTTTGAGGAATTTTGAGTTTACGCTGTCAAACTGGTGCGTCTGCTTCACCTTTGCAGCTCATTCCCCCCTCCTCCTCCTCCTCCTCCTCCTCTTCCTTCTCCTCATCCTTGTTTTCTGCACCACTGTCTTGAGCTTTGACAGCCTGTCATAACATAATGACTTAACTTTTTTTTTGGCGGGTGTTTTTTTTCTGTCAGGCCAATGGAGGCTTGGAGATGTGGTTTGATGCACAATTACCTTGCTTTTTTTTTTTTTTTTGCTGACTGACAGGTGGCTCCCCAAACTACACAGCCTGTTTGTTTGTTTATTGCCCATTTAATTCCTCCCCTGTTTGAAAAGCTATACGGTAGCTGTGGGCTAAAGCTTTGGCTCATTGGAGGCAGTGACCAAGGGAACGGGGCACTGCCTTCGTCTGCAGAATGAGTGACAGGGAGAAGGCCATGCGACGGGAGAAGAAGGGAGGGGGAGATAGGAGCTCGCCCGGAGGCAGTGGTGGAGAGGGGGGGTACTGAAGGGAGGGTTTAGGGGGGGGCAGTGGAGGAGAATCTCAAATATTGACCTTGGAAAACCACCGCTATGATAATAATTATCTCACTCTCCCCCCCTCTCTTTCATTCCCCTTCTTTTACCGTCTTTCTCCCTCCCCTCATGTCTATCTTTTTCATGTGTGCTTTGCTTCTGTAATATTTGCGACCTCAGATAAAAGCTACCCGGCTCTTTTTTCTTCGCTCTGAGCTCTGATACTCATTAATCTCTATCATTGATTACAAACCTACAAGCTCAGGTTCTGCGTATCACAGTAAGCCTCTACCATTTGACCCCCCCCCTCCCCCCTTACTGTACAGTTTATTATACTGAACACCATACACCATAGATTAGATATAACGATAGACGACACGCTGGCTCCTCAAAAGTGAAGCCAGAACATCTGGATTGAGAATGATGTTTTTTCATACTTCAGCTGACAAGTGCTATTGATGTCACATCTGAACCCGTCAGTTTATTTCTCCCCACAAAAGTTACTTCTTGATATATATAACGCAACACCATCAGCTTTTGCCCACAATAGAAGACAGGCAGACAAAGGGAAAATAAGTTATTCTTACTTTAATTTATGTAGCATATTAGGGTTCCGTTTTCCAAATGATCCCGCCACATAACCATCCATTCATTAAATGAAATCGCACTCTTTGGGATCCCTGGGAATGTACGCCTGACCACCTGCTGCTACCATGAAGCGATCGAGCCCAGAAGTTAGTGACAACTCCGGCCGAGGCTCGCTCGAGGTAGACTGACCTTTGAGGTGGACCAACTATTCTCATTTTGTGATAAGCCGCTCCGAGTTTTGCTCAACTGCAAAAAAAAAGACACTTGGCCTTGGCTAACTTTTCTGGTGGAAAACCCTGTGTGCCCTTGTAATTTCCTGCAACTTCCTAACAAATTCCTTGCTGTCACATTACATCACTTGGAAAGTTTAGGTTACACACTGTATGCAGGGGTTTCTGTGTACAGATCTGCCCTGAATATGTAATCGTGCTCTCTATGCATGATGAAGACGTAGTTTCGAAGCTCACTTTGACCTCACTCTCGTTTTGTTGATGTCATTTGAGATGAAACGGTGGAGCTGCTTCTTAAGGGCAGCCACGGAAAAAACTATGCTCAGTGAAGGCGGAGGAGCACATCTATTCATTTAAATTGGTGCTAATGGCAGACTATTTAAAAGTCAATTAATTGCTAGGGGCCAAACGCACAGTGGCAGTTAATGCTGTCACAACGCTGGGTAGTAATTGGATGTGTCGATGGGATGCGCAGGAGTGTGCTGGTGTGTATTCCTCGTGTTTGAAGCTGGGTGGCCGTCCACTGCACCTCCAAAAAAAACGGGACAAAATGTCTGTTGCCCGTGAATGATATTTGCCTTGAAGCAGAGCATTATGTGGGAGCAGCATAATAGCTTGGATTCAGTTTGCATTGGTGTTTGGGAGAGATGGAGCTACTGTTTCGTAGAAATCTTTTGTCATTTTATTTTTATTTTGCAGTATTATTTCTGAAATCTGCTTTTTATTCTCTCGTCTTTATCCCTTTTGGTTTTTCTCAGTTTGACATCACTACCCTGATCTTTCCTCTCCGCTTTTTTTACCCTCTTCCTCACTTCAGCAGCCTTCTCTGTATAGAGAGAGGAGGGGGGGAGGGGTGGGGGAAGGCCTCAGATCGATGTCGGGCCTGCGCACACAGAGACCAGCAGCTGGCTGAATCGGAGTGATCGATCAGGCACAGAGCATTTGCTCTGCCAGACTGCTGGGCCTTTGTGGATGGAGATTATTTCTAAATTATTACAGGAGGCAGATGCTTGTCAGAAGATGCTCTCTGTCAAGGTTAGACTGCTTCAGTGCTGCCGAGCTCCCACCTCCTCTCTCTCCCCCTCTGTCACACTTTTGCTTTCTTCATCTTCTTAAATTTGTCTACTTTCCCTCCTTTTATCTTTCACCCTTCCTCTCTCTCCTGCGAGGGTTTTTTCAGTAATTTTACATATTCCACATTTGGGCTTTTTATATTACATCGCCGCCTGTGTGGTGGCCCGTTGTTTCACTAACAGGAGATATGGTTAGCACGTTATAGGTGAGATAAAAGGCACACGGTCTATACCACTCAGGTAATGAGAAATTGAAAATGCCATCTAGTAAATTGACTCCAAACACACAGACAGAATGGGCTCCACAGTATAATCTTTGACCAATGTGTGTCTATAATGATAGTGAATACAACAGCAGGCGGCTGCGTATTCCAGGGCTTTCTCGAAAATGAGTTTGTTCTTTGTGGAACGATTTAAATAAGGCATTTTCATCCTCTGCCCTTCAACAATGCGCAGCGCCTGAGTTCTTTAAAAATAGATGTACGTGGATGGCTTCTTTTTGCATCTTTGTGCTGGGTGGCTGCCATACGTGCGAATGCGTCCGTGTGTGATCATTTGAGTCTAAGACGTCTCGACTGAGTATTTTGTTAGGCTGCTTAGACTTGGGAACGGCGTCGTCGTCTCGTCCGTTTCATCCTGAGCGCTGCTTTATTCTCATGGTCAGCATTCTTTAATTTCCCAGCTTGGGATCAATAAAGTATATCTGTCTGTCTGTCTGTCTGTCTAAAGTAGCCCAATTCTTTTATCATCTGACGCATCACAAAAAATGCGTAGCTAGTTTCCCATCTACAATTCTCTGTAAGGATGACAACCTTTTTCTTTAGGATTTCTCAAAGACAGCTTTGTGTGTTTATGTTTGTATAATATGATGTATGATGCTTCTGATCACACTGATTCACTCATTAACAGAACAGTCCGACTGTTAATAGTTTGAGCATTTACCCCGAAGTTAAGAACAACACTGGCTTCTCTGGCTCAGGAACAGTTAAGGTGGGCTGACCTTTTAAGGTGGATTCTCCTAGAAGTGACGAGCTGCTCCATTGAGTCTTAATTTTCTATTAACTATTTAACTGATAGCACAGTTAAACAGTTCATTATTAACATCCCTACTACTGCAAATTATGCATCAGAAAACACACAGTTGAATGTTAAATTGTCAGCAACACATTGTTAATTTACAGGCACAAAGTGAGGATAAGAGAAAAACATGAAGTTATTGTTGTGACTTTAATAATATTAATAATATAACAACAGAATCTCGATGATGATGTTGAAATAGATTTTCTCGCTTGAGACAGAAATGGGATATTTTTCAAACTCTCCCTCAATATGTACGAATAATGTTTACACAATCTGTCATCATAATAAACATACACCGTATTGTCACTAAGTGGTTCTTGGATTGTGTTTTGAACTTGCAGTCAGTCTAGTGAATTATCAGCTCAGAAAATAGAGCACGCTCAATCCACATCTGACAGACATGAAAAGAAAGCTGCAGGATTATTTTCTTAGACAGGACTGGGAGGGAGCAAATCGGCATCATCGGAGTTTAAAATGAGAAAAGATGGATTGAGCTATAATTTTGCATGCAGCAATTTGGAATGAAATTATTAGTTATTCGCGGAAACCTCGACACATTTTTTTTCTTTGCGTACATTTTCATGGATATTTTTCTTCATGAACTGGAGAGCCTACATTATGGCACCACCACTTGCGGCACATATGAATGCTAAGCAGCAGCCCCATTGTTGAATATTCAGAGAATCATCTCTCTGTGACCGAGGAGTATAGACCGCATGAGGACGAGCCACAGCAGTCTGATCAAACGTTTACAATGTTAGCCAGATGCTGTTTGCATTAACTTAGGAAACCTGCTGCTTATGCTCCACACAGTGAAAACAAAATTTGTTTGTGACAGGTCATCATATAATATTGTTTTGCCCATAGAAATTGAATGTTGATTTAAAAATACATCAGGTCTAAAGGTGAATACTTCTAGATCTGGCTGACCTGGATGTGTTTATTTCCAGAACAACACGCACAAGTATTTTAAAAGCGATAAAGTGCTGATAAAGAGGTGAATACTAAGCGTGTGCACGTAAGACCAGACACTAGTGATTACAGAAACACAATCACCGTGCGCTTTCGTGGAGCTCCACGGCACACTGTAGGTATTTAAATGCCAGGGCACTTAGCTCCATTTCTCTCTAGTAAAAAAAAGATCTCCTCTGGGAACGATAGACATTGTGATGGGAGGAGAGAAGAAGAGAGGAATGGTGAAATGGAGGCGAGATGAAGCGTGGATGGGGAGAGAGAGAGAGAGAGAGAGGGTGATGAGAAGAAGGGAAGTGAGAGGGATTAATTGTTCACCCAGGAGAGGAAGATAACATCAGATGTTTAAAAGCCGCCACAACTAATCCTGTCATTTCTTGGACTAGAATAATGAAAAGGGAGGAATTATATCTCTTGGAGAACTGGAAAGTGAGCTAATCTGTACGCCTGTAACGAGCACATGTTTGTGATTGCTAAATGGCCTACAGATTATGGTGCATTTTCTACTCACATGGTATCATTTTTCTGTTTGATGAATGCGAAAAATACGCTATTTTTTTTTTGGACATAGTGTTGTTCATCTTCATGCTTTATCATGTCCTCAGTGATTCATTATATTTGTTCTTTGCTAAATGGTCTACAGCTGATGGTACGCTTCCACTCGCATGGTATCATTTTTCTGTGACGACATAATGTTGCTTTTTATCTTCATGTTGTATTATGTCCTCGGTGAGTCATTATACGTGTGGTATTCTTCACGCTATGCTATATTTAGCAGAATTTGCACGAGTGAAGCATTGTATTTTCACTCCATGCATTTTCACTCCAACACAAACAATACCGGCAATCACGGAGAAGAGATGCTGTGAATTCGTCATTCGTTGCATTTAAGAGGTTGCAGTTTAGCACAGATGTCAGCGCTCTATGATAAAGGTGACAAAATATTTACAGTGATGGATTATCTATATAAAGCAACTTCCTTCTGTACTGAAATGAATGTAAACCAGCGGCTGCCCTGAAGGAAGGAAACCATTCAAAAAACATATGGTACGCTTTGGAAATCAGTTGGCAGGAACATAAAGAATTCAGATGTTTACAGTTAGTGGGATAAAACATGCAAAAATCATCTGCATGCTCCTTTAAATCCAGGCAGAGACTCCTCCTGATGTTCTCCGTATGGGTCCAGCTATCTGCCCTACTCCTGCCGGTTTGCTCTCCCATCCAAGTAGCTATCTCTCCCTCTGTGACCCACACCTACCGTTCTCTCCAACATCCCCTCCACCCCTTCGGGCCCCGCAGCATTCCCCTTCCTCCCCTGTCATATCTGTCATAGACGTTCAGTCGCTGGTGTTGCTCTAGGCTTCAAATTTAATTTGGTTTCAATCTGCTGTAATTGCTTTGAGAGACGGCCGTGTCTGCACGTTTTTCCTCTCTTATGTCTGCTGGAATACTTTATAGAGTGTGTGTGTGTGTGTGTGTGTGTGTGTGTGTGTGTGTGTGTGTGTGTGTGTGTTGTGTGCGTGCGTGCACGGGTGAATGTGACTGAAGGTGTGTACTCGTGTGCACGTGTGTGTAAATCCTGAACAATTGCCTGGCCACACACTGTCAATGATACACTTTGTCAAACACCAGCTGCTGTCACTGGACTCTCTGGCACTTTGACAAGGCTTTTGTCTGATACCATACACTTTCTCTTCATGGCTGGGAAAGAGGTGGGCAGAGAGCGAGGTAAAGGCCTCACAGAGTATCTGTTTGGTAACACGAAATGAGCTTTTTACTTGATTAATAACCCCGCCTTCTTTATTCTATCAGCAATTTAAAGTAAAAGGGAGGATGATTGAAGTATATGGCAAAAAAAAAGAAAATGGTTGCCCTTGAATTGCAGCATGCTGTGATGAGGTGAAAGGAAGTTTGCTAAGCTGATGGTCGGCGATAATATTGTTTTTGTAAAATAAGTCAACTGCCTCCCTCCCTATGGTTGTTTTTCTCACTCTCTTTCCAACTGCCCTTTTTTCTTCATCACCGTCTGGCTGTTTCTGCTCGCCACTGTTGACGACGACATATGACTAAAAATAGTGATAGCTGTCTTTACAAAATCACTGATTCCAGTGTCAATCCCCCCAAATACGCCCCAAAAATGACTGTTCCCATTTGTCTCAACAAGGCACTCCTGACGCTTTCCAACTGTATTTGCATCCAGTTTGAGCTCGTCAAAGGAAAGGACACAGAGAATACAAATATGTAGCGGATTACATGTTGATTAGTGAGCTGATTACACGTTTACACTTCATGTATATGCAATAAACACACAAACACAAGCTGGGCCCGTTCTTGTCTTCCAAATGAGATGCTGAGGAGCTCCAGCCGTATTGTTTCCCAGTCATTGCTGTGTGTTTGTGCGTCTGTGTTTTGGCATACCCAGTTTTTGTGGAGATGTGACACAAATCACAAATAACAGATTGCTGTGTGCTGAGAGTACACGTCTGGTCGCGTTTTGTGTTTGTGTTGCAGAGTGTGTGTGTGTGTGTGTATCACTATCACCTCTGATCGAGGAGACATTTGCCCTGCATCTCGATGCTGTTTCGCTCTCCTCCTGAAACAAGCAGATCATTGAGGCAATCCTACACACCTGTTAACAGATGGACCGATGAAAAACGCAGTCACTCCATTTCTTTTCAGTGGAAATGCCATTTGGCTTCACTTGACTTATTCATTTTTTGGCTATTGCTCGTTCCCCAACGATGGCTGTGCAATTTCCTCCTTTCTTAGTCACCCACAAGGTTGATGCCTTTTTCAGCTGATGAAGAAATAAGACGTCTGAATCTTATTTTATTTTTTTGTGTAAATGCCGCCTTTAGTCTACCTCACTGTGTCTCTGTTGTCGGGCTGATGCCAGTATCAGCAGGAAAGGCCGGGCAGCACTTTGGGCATGTCTGTGACTATCTGTCAAACAATGGTCAGTGAGCCCAACCAGCCAGACAGTGGCATGTCACTGAGCTGATCCCGGCCCCATCAACACGCCGCTCTGCCTGCACGCTCACCCTGAGCCCCCTGCTGGCCCCCTGCATGTAGGACAGTCTGCTACCTGTGAGAAGTCGGAGCAGTAGATCTGTGTGGTGTTGATTCACTGCGATGCTTCTGCAGTGACCTTGTTTGACCTTTCTCTCTTTTAAATTTGTGCTGGCTGTGTGCATTGTGACCTGTGTGTGTCTGTGTGTGTGTGTGTGTGTAGGCTGTGAGTAAATAATGCGATAACGCTGTTTGTAGCTTTCGTCCCATAGGAGGTTTAATTGAATCTACAATGGTAGTTGCTCCAGTGAATGATAATGTGCAGTACAATGGTCTTTGGCCCCCGTTCTGTGCTATGATGAGTCTGCCACTTAGCTTCAAAAGGCTCTGAGGTTTAATGAACGGAATGCATATCATTTTGAATGGAGTATCTCAAACGACACAAAAAAAAGGGCCCCCAATTAGACGAGAATTAACATTGTTTTTATGGAGATACTTTAGCAGTCAGTAATATATTAGATTAGCTCATTTGCTCCTGTGACATTGCTTCTAACGTAATTGTATTTTGATTATATCCATTTTATAAAGTTGGAAGCCGACTGATTAGTACACAAGAGCTTATGATCAAGGTCGATTATTTTCAGTGTAGCTCTGAAGACCGATAATGAGGGAGTTTAGCTGCTGCAGAGAGCTACTGTATTGTTCCAAAGCAAAGACAGCTGCCTTTCTTGTCCAACTGAAGTACACACAGACGCTTCAGCACAATGCTGGCAATCTACTGTGGAAACATTGTGTTTCTGTGGGCCTGTGTGGAGTGAAGAAAGCTGGTGTTTGATTCTGAAAAGCTGGTGAGTCGCTGCTGCCGCGGGTAGGTGACAGCTTGCGTCTTCCAGATCTGGTCTCCGTGGAAACAGCAGAGCGGAGTTGCGAATGTGCAGCAAAGAGTGGGGGGGGGGGGAGGCAAAAAGAAAGCGTTAACATTTCTGCTGTGGAGGGGGAAGATTATCGGGGAGGAGGGGGGGGACAAAGGCAGGGATTATCTCAGCACATGTTACAATAGCACTACACACACAGCCTCTGCAAATGGGCCTGCCACGGGCTGCTTTGGATCACAGAACAAAGACAGGGTCTCCCACCCATCCATGCAGATCCCTTGTCAGAGTTGGCTAATAAGGACTACAATACCCAGCTGTCAGTAGCAAACCAACCAGGGACCTGGAATTAAGGGTCATTATTTCTTCTCATTATGGACTTTAACATTGTTTGGCCACTCTGAAGAGGAGAGCCTATTCTTATTATCGTGGTAGTTTGTTGCTGGAACTTGAAATGGGAAGTCGTGTGAAGAATGTGTCGTGAAGCGAGCGATAGAAAAAACGTGTCACAGGTTTTTTTTTTTGCGAGCTCCTTCCCATTTCTCCGTGCGTCACTGACGAGTTCTGTGCTATGTGAAGTCAATTAAAACAGTTTTTGAAGTTGGTTTGTGACTGTGTTGTTGGAATTAATATAGTGTCGGGAGTTTGAGGGCAGTAAACTGAGACAGATGGAGAGAAATGGAGTACAGCAATATGATGGCAGGATAAAACAGCCGAGCGAAGAGGAGAGATAAAAGGAATGGCGAGAGAATGAGTGGCGGCGGTGGTGGGGGACGGCGTTTGCAGTGGCGAGGGGCGCGAGGCGGACTGAAAGTGAGTTTGTCTCTGATGTTTTAGAATTCTGGAGTGGAAAGTCCCTCCATCTGTTATTGTGGGACGGTTCTGACTCAGTGATTTCTATGATTGGCCTTAATCCCGGCCGACTGGAGAAGAAAGAATGAAGAGCTTAAAGCAGACTGCTCTTACTCTGACAGGCTCCACTGGCTGCTGCTGCTGCTGCTGCTCGGGCTCATTGGCATGCTCAGTGTGCTGCCCCCTAATGGTCTAACTGCTGCATGACACCACAACTCTCTGCACTACTACAGCACATTGAGCTGCTCTTGAGCCCATGACACTGTGGCGACATTTTGATGTGACATGAATTTGTCAGTATCCGCGGTTTTCACTCAACTTGTATGTTCCTTGTGATCAGTCTGTGATGATTATGATCCTATACGGTTCTTTACACCGTCTCTAGGTAAACATGCCGTTCTCGATGCCTCTACCTGATCCTTCACGTGTCTTAATTCAACAATGCGGGACTCTTGACAAAGCTGTTCTATATTTAGACGTCTTTTTTTCAAAGCACTTAGTGGCCTACTATTATGATTGTCACCGTCCACAGCAGCCAATCATTGTAAAAATTTCCTCAGGTTCTTCCCTCGCTGCGTTAGTCTCCGAGAAGGTTAAGTGACCTTAGCGGAGTCATTTCACAGTCTTTTGGTCCCCAAGGTGACTTGAGCGTCCCCAGAAACCGAGCCGAGGGGGTCATTTGGAACGCAGTCGAGTATATCGATTCACGGCCGCAATCACATGTACAGACTGTGTCGCGTTTCCCTCGAGTGGCCTCTCACGCAAATGCACACATGGCGGTGCTGTTTTGGAGTGTCCCTTCAGATCACACAGACAAAAAGTGCGCGGTGCGTCGAGTGCCCCTTTAGGTCAATGCTCAGTGGAAGGGCCTAACGGAGCCGAGGCAATCAGGCGGCCCCGGTGTGGAGATTTGGCATTCACCACAGCACGACGCTGTCCGTCCCCGGTGTGCCGTCACTCCCCTTGAAATAACATGACTTCGAGTGATTAAACTGCTTCCCTCTGAAATAAGAACAGACTGTGAACGGTTATGAATATTAAAGATCCTAATCGCCTCATGCTGAGCTTTTTGTAATTTCCCCCCATGCTGTCTGTTTGCTCTGTGACTTCATATGCGAGAGATTCAACGTCAAGGCTCCCAGGGACAACGGAGACATCACCAAGCTGCACAGCGTTTGGGCCGTTGGGCCGTACAGTCACACTATCACCCACACCATTATGTACATTCAGACTCTTTCTACTGTTGTTTAAGGTTGTGGACCTTACAGAGGTACTTCACATGCCACTATCCATTACAGAGTTGTGTTTATGGTTCTTGACCTTGCCTGAAGGTTCGCTGACAAATGGCCCAACGTGATGCATTTTGGCGTCAAGGTTACAACGGCAATACCACTAGCGGTCCGCGCTCCCGTTGTCGACTCTCCCGGTGTCTTTGTGCCTGCGTGCTGTAGTGTTATTTGCTGTGTTGTGTGGGCCTGTACTCAGCTTATCTGTGCTGTACTCTGCTGATCTCACTATGCTCATCCAGTGTTCTAAGCTGCTTGGGCTCCAGCCACCAGCATAGATGATATATCCCTGCCCCCCTTCTTCCCACATCTCTCACTCTGATTCATTGGCTGTTTGTGTTGCCCATCCATCTGGGCCAACACAGAGGAACGGAAAGACACATGAAGACACATGGCTGTTTTGGAGCAGGGGGGGGGACTGCATTAAGCTGCTAGGGAAGAGATACGGTCCTGGAGAAATGGTGGCCCTACCAGGGGGAGAGGGAGGAAAAATACCACGAGAGAGGCAGCTGGAGAACCAGAGAGGTGTGGGCTACTCAGGGGGAGAGAAATGGATTTTCTAAAGGGACAAAGTAGAGATTCTTACTGACAGATTAAATGCTGAGAAACAGAGTGAGGCAAGGGGATGAAAGGGTAGATGGATCAAAGATCACGACAGAGGGTTTAGGGAGGGGGGAAAAAGGGTGGAAATGGTTCAAATTCAACTTATTTTTGCGCCCTAAAAAATAACTTTACATATTAATAAAAAACATATTACATCTTCCAGCTGTTGTGACAGAGAGTGACAGCCTCAGGCTTCCATTTTCAGGCTAATTTCCGAGTGGAGCGAGATTATTGTCCAGCTGCTCAGTGTTTATCCCTAATTGAAAAAAGGCAGGGTTGATAGTTTCACCAAGAGATTATCTCAATGGCGCTGCCCTTTAGGAAGACTGACCCTCTCTCACGGAAAAAGCCACACAGCGGCCTTTTCTAATGGACTCTTTAGTTGTGATTTAAATGGGCTAATTGGATCCTTGTCTCATTGTTTCTGTCGTCTATTGTCTCATTAGGAAATTAATGCAATCTAATCATTCTTATTTAAGGTTCAGGTGATTAAAAGCACAATGCAAACGCACGAAGACATGGAGTACTTCGAAATTATCCCGATTTCCACAAATTAGGTTCGTGATACCACATTATGTACATACTTGAAACCATTATGCCCCACTAACGTCCCTGTACGCACCGCCAGAGCCTGGATGGATATTCTGGGTCTGGTCTGTGTTTAGAGGAGGTTAAGCAGCATTGTGTCTGTCTGTGAGTGGGAGGGTCAGCTGAGATGAGGTTGGCGGGGCTCTTAATAGAAATAGGACAGCTTATACTATAATGAGAGTTTATATCTAGTGTGTTTTTAGTAGATAAAAAGCCTCCAGTGGTCGGGGACTGTTTCCTTCACTGTGTCTCCACAAATGAATGAGCCGATACTGTAGCAGGGGTCTAAATAGGGTTAGTAATTTCAGAGGCCGGCCCCTTGGGACTTTACGGCTGATCACAATATTCTGGGACAGGAACAAGATTGCCCCCTAGAGGCCCAGGAAAACCTAGATACTGAGGCATGAGAGGGAACGCTGTAGGGAGGGAGAGAGATGCCGAGGCTTTACCATATTTGCCACTCGGATGACTTCCTATATGAGGAGCCTACATACTTTAAGCTTCTTCAGAGATAAGCCTAAGGTACATCATGGTAAATGGTGACCACTAAAGCACATTTTTAAGACCACATCAGTAGTAAGTGGTTTTTGATGTAAGCCTGACAAGAGAAGATTGTGTTTCATGTTATACAAGTGTTTCAGCTGCCATCTGTTATTAATAGTAGCATGTCTTGACTGTATTTTAATGTGACCTTGAACCCCCTTCCTAAGAACGAGCAGCCAAACCTATGAGTTTTTAAGTCATAACCTATCTACCTATGTCTGCCTACAATCATGGATGATATCATGTTGGCAAACAAACCGAGTCAAAGTAACGGCAGCTTCAAAACCTGCAGATGTGGAGATCAGTGAGTATGGATCTGGTGCTTGTGTGGATCTACTTTTGTCTCATACTGCTGCTAACTCAAATACTGTTGCATATTCACAAGGTGATAATAACACCAACATTGTTTTTAAAAGACACAAATGTAGATGACCTTCAAGCCAAAACCAATTCTGAAATAATTGTAGTGTCAGGCCAACACAAACCCCTTATATTTACTATATACTTAATTATACTTACAAATAGGGATGTCGGACCCCCGATCCGATTATCTAAATATTGGGGGCAATTCTATAACTGGCACTTATTGAAGTAAAGTTATCACTATTATGATTCACTGGCTTCTAATTTAATTAAAAGTGGGTAAAGCAAAAACAAGCAATGAACTAAACAGATTTTTCCCAGTTATTACATTAGCTTTAGTTAGACTGTAGACTTTTGCCCGGCATTTAAATTAAAGCCCACTGAGTTCAATAACGTGGAAGTTAAGTTATCTGGACTATTATTTCACCATATAGCTATAATTAGTTGGCTACGGATTTTATCACTAAAGAATAACATAAATGCTTTATGTTCTTTTAAACTGTCAAACCTAATCAACTTAAAGTTAGCTTGTTACATCTACCTTTCTCTCGCTGTCTTCCTCCTAACCCGACTCTCTCTCCCTGCCTGTCCTCGGGTGCGTGTCGCCCAAAGATTCTAGAGCGCTCAGTCGATGTGTCTTCACTGTCATGTCGAATTAAAAGCCCCCGCAGAGTCGTGGAATTGCGACTTCATGACATTTCATGAAGTTCTGAAGCGGCAGTGGCAATAAAATCCCTGAATTTGCAGATTAAAACAATATTTAAAGTGTGTGTTTGGCTGGTTAACCTGGTGTTCAAGCAGTTGTTGGTGTGATGTGCAATGCTGTGAGTTGGACTGCTACTTTTAGTGGACGGTGTTTTGGGGTTTGTTGCTCCCTTAGCCTTTGAATTATCCAGTTTATTTACAGCAGTACTAGCTTTTGTAAGGAACAAGGTCGCCACCATCTTCCCATCTGTTTTTTCTGTGTCACACACTCACACACACTCAAACACACACACACAGACGCACAGAAATCAATGTCGTATTGACTTCTGACACACATCCTGCTGTTTTTTGTGTTTTTCTTGTAGAAGCTGGCCAGGGAAGCGGAGCAGCTTCAGAAGGAGCATGTATGGCAAGACGGCGTGATGGTAAAGTAGGACACCCGCTCCTCTCCCTCCTTCTCAGAGACCTCCTCTTCTTCTTCTTCTTCTTTTTCTTTTTTTTTTCCTCTTTCCTGTTCTTTTCCAGGCTATTTTACTTGCAACTCTTGACAATGTGATCAGCATCACAGAGACAAAGTGGTAATAAATCTTAATTTTATACGAGTGAGGAACAATACACAGACACGCAGTCATACATGTACACACGCTGTATTTGCTTAATCTTCGGGGGTTCAGTATTTACTACGAACATTGTGTTCTCTTGCAGCTGACCTTTACAACACACAAGATTCGATCTTGAAATCTAAAAAACGGGGAAATGGTAATAGTCTGGTTTGTGTGTTTGACGGTGTGTTTGTGAACCTGCGTGCTCCACTGATTCTCAAATTTTGCGAACACACAAATGCCCCATGAGCATGCATGCATACTGATGCACACACACACACACACACACACACACACATCCATAGATATAAATATATATTTATATAGTCTCACCCGCCAGATACACATGCACATTCCCTTCTGTCATATCCTCTGTCTCCAGGGAGACAAGCTCGCTGTCATGGTACACTTCCCGCAAATGGATTTTTAACCCAGCGCCTCCTGGGGGATATTTGAGAGAAGTCTTTAACTGATTTAAAACGAATAATTATGAGGCCTACTTCCCTGCAAAGTCCATTTTTATTCATGGTTGCTTACACTCTGGAGCTGTAGTCTTGGGGTGGCTGGGCTGCACCCCTCCTACGCCGGGAGGGGGCTGCGGTGCGTTCCCCGAGGGAACTCGATGCCTGCCTCTCCTTGTCGGCTACAGTGCACCTCGATCGGATGTGTAGCCATCCAGCAAGTTGAGCCTGGGTCACGGTGACCACACACAGCGCACCTGTTCATCGGTGGCTGCATCCAATACAGCATCAATACCGCCTCAAATGGAAAAGCCAGCATTCGCTTTAATCCAACCCCTCTCCAAAAGCCCTCTTTCTCCCTGTTCCCCTTTTCTTTCTTTCTCCTCTGGTTCCAGCTCTCTTCCTGTCCAGTCACCAGCCTCATACCCACCCCGCTCCCTTCCCCTCCCCTCTGCATCCATATCACATTCATAGAACTCTTTATTTGTTTCATCAGGCATGAAAACGCTGGGAATGTATCATATTGTTGCAAATACGGCAAAAGAATCCTAATTGTGCTCCTTTATTAATAATGTATTTGAGCTGATTTCATTTGCCTTTATAATTAGGCCAGGTAATGAATCTCAGCAGGGGCGACAGGGAAAACATTTAAAAAAAAAATCTCACAAGGGGGGGGGGCGAGGGTGTGGGGGTGCGAGGGGTTAAGAAGAATTTTCCTGTTTGTATATTTTGTGCTTTCCTAATTTCTCTTTAGGTGAACACTCTGCTGACTGACACTCTAATTAGATTAGCATGCTCTTTGGGCATATTAGGGGGAATGTGTTGCATCTTAAACTAGCAGGTGGAGCAGTCTGTCAAATGCAGTATTCATGCATGAGTGACGGTGCGTTTTGATAGAATTTCAGTGTGTGTGTGTGGTTTTGTTTATCGGCAGGCAGATATTTATTTGCATGTGTTTATTAACGGCAGGTTCCGTAGCTGGCCCAACCCATCTGCTTGCCTCGCCGTACCGGTGACATCATAGAAACTCAACGATTCGCCTGTTCCTCGTAGCGGCTGCCATCACAGCTGTTACCGTAGCGATGGGAAGACCTCTGTCTGTCTGTCTCTCTCTCTCTCACGCACACACTCGAGCGTTTTCGTTGCAGAGCCAGTTCTCTGACCATCCCGACTGCTGGACATTATGGACATTATGAATGTTGATCGTAACAACTGTTGTGATGGTCGTTCGGGGTTTTAAATCCATTGGAATGAAATGGTGCGTGAAATAGACATTAAAGTGTTGGATTGCCGCTGATTTCTCAAGGTCAGGTGCCCATCCCTCTGTGACACTCCACAATTGTGTTGGCAACAGTGTCCTCCCAAGGCTACGCAGTCATTTCAGTCCTGCTTTGCAAATCTCACAGGGAAGAGGTGGAGCCAAACATCAGAACTTCTGTTTAGTGGGCAGCTCTGTGACCCTTTGCAGATAACATCAGAATGTCACTAATTACAATTTTTTATAGATGATATTATGACACAACTGTGTGCAATTTTATATTTCAGCCAAACATCAGTAAGAAAGTCTCCCCTCAAATGTTTGATTTTACAAGAACCAAAAACATTTACAACAATAAAATTACAGGCAGCCAAAATAATTGGGGTACCATCGTACCATCTTCCTAATTTTGGATTGGCTTCTCTGACACAAGAAGATCGTGTCATCCTCATGCATTCTTTCCAGATGTTCATCCACCTGCAGCCTTGATGCTTCCTCCCTTATCTTCTATTTGCTATTTGCACCAGCCACTGGATAAATGTTTTCAAATATACAGGACGCGGCTTTAAAACCCAAAGTGCCAAACCAAACTTCTCATGCTCCCAGAGTTGATAATTGGTGTCCCAGCACCACCCTCTGCATCTGCCTAGCCGACATATTAGGGAGACCAGATGGGGTCTTTCCTCTTCAGCCAGAGCCACTGGCTACTCCGCTCTGCCACCCCTGATGTCTCTTTGATGGCCTGGTGTAGGGCTTGTCCACTAATCCCCGGGTCCCTCACCAGTCTAATCGTTGATCTTGCTACAAGTCTTTGACTGGGTAGGTCTTGGCTCTCCAGCCCCGCTGTTCTGCTTACCCTGCAAGCTCTTTATATGGTAGTTTCTTCCTTTGAAATGCTCCCTGCACAGCATCCTCCCAAGTGACTATGAGCTCCACAAAATGCACACTTCACTTTAAACAGTTCAGTTATTATACTATTATAATGAAGGTTTATTTGGCACCGAGGGGGAATAAATAACAGCAAAACACAAAAAAACAACCACAAAAACATCTGCATCGGTTAGCAACCAAATTGGTGGAATATTTACGATCTGTGAATCCTAGAATCCATTCAGCTATTATATTATAACAGCTTATTCTAATGTCTAGATACAGGATTAAAATCCTCTCCTGTGAATATATATTTCGAAATATCTTATTGTAACTCATCACAATGAAATTACTCAAATATCTTAAGTGACTGTCTTGTCACAGATGCTCCTTTTAATGTCTACTCGTGCAGTTTGAATGCATTGTAGATGCTAAACTTAGCTCAGGTCACATATGTGTGTGGGTTCAATGACAATGACTAATGCTGAGGGTTTAAGAATTAGCAATGGTCAGCCTACGGTTTACACATCTTTTCACAAGGACAGTAGAAACAATATCCCCACCATTACATAACCACCAGAAGTCCTCCTCCCTCTGCGGGAGAGTTGGCCAGAAACACAACTCCAAAACCCAACGCTTCTCTGTCGACGAATTGCGTTAAATGATTCCAACACATAAGTATTCTGCTAATTTGACAAACCTTTCCCCTTTCAGCACAATTATAATGTCAACATGGGCTGCAATATCATCCATCGGGCGTTCAGTCACGCCCGCCGTATGCTGGCCACCGATGACGACCGTTGTTGACACAAAGTGACACAAGATTGGACGAAAGGAAAGGACAGAGATTGTGGAGTTTGGAGGAAGACATGTACTTTCCATCAGATTGTGATGTGGCAGCTGCTGTACGTTTGAAATGCATTAGTGCTAATAGCTGTGCCATTAGGAGAGAGAGAGAGTGAGGCACTCTGTTGATGGGTTGCCATGATGAAACCAGGGAGAAGGAGGGGGGACAAAGAGAGGCACAGAAGGAGAGAGAGAGGTGTAAATGAGAAAGCAAGCGAGTGAGGGAAGAAGGTATAAGAGACGGAGAGAACGGAACACAGAGATGGAGCCATCTTCCAGGCCATTTACTGCAATCATCACTCTCTAATCAATCAAGCCTTTCATCATAGGACAACAGAATCTCTCCTTTCTTTTCTCCTCTTCTCCCTCTGCCTCTTTCTCCCTTCATCTCCACTCAGCCACCCACTCTCATACATAACGCAGTAGCATTCATGTGACCTCTTTCCTGCGTCTCACACGTGGATGTTCTTTGGTACCTTCTCTAATGCCTACAAATAATATTCATACAGTTCATGGCCGACAGTGTTTGCATCTCCGATGCTATTAGACTGTCCTTTTGCCAATCCTATTTTGCCAGTTGTTTGAATTAGATGCGATAAATTCTTCAGTGTGCATCGCAGCATTTCAGATGTGTTGCCCTGAAGTCACAATAAGTCCCCCTCAGAGGTATAACGTGACCTTAAGTGCTTGGGCTACTAGCTAGAGTCGCAAGGGTTTGTTCGCTTGACAAAGTTCGGCTTCTTCCATAATGCCTCTATTTGAGATAATTGGCCCTTCAGAGGAAATGAGTGAGAATCATTGTGGTGACTCTCAGCCCAGCCCTCGAAGCTACCAGCTCCATTAGCCACGGAATACATTAGTCTTATGAGGGCTGTCTTTGACAGATTGAAATTCAGATTCTGGTCAAATAGACAGAAACGAAAGAGGTTTTGTTTCATCTCGCTCCACACTCAACATGTTCAATTCATGTTCAGTGTGATTTCTCCTTTTGTTGTTGTTGTTGTTGCCTGGATATTGTGACATTTTCCTTCCGCCTGCTGTCAGGCGAACCGATACGATGGATACAGCAATAATTGTTAAGGTAGTGGGCTTTTATCTGAGAGTGATCGGACGTCTGAAGCAGAAGTAAAAAAAAATCAAATCGGCACGGCAACAACCAAAACTCAAAAAGGATCTTCACAGCGGCGGCCTGCGAGGGGGGGGGGAGGATGGAATACAGCCTCGCCATGTGTGAGCCCTTTTTTTAAATGCAAAGTGCTTATTTCAAACACGGAGCATAGCCACACGGTATAATCGCAAATAAACTGCATCTATTTTCATTGTGAGCATTTTTTTTTTTCTATTTCTTACGGCTGTGCTGAGACAGACTGCTTGCAGCCTGCCGAGCACGTAATAGAACTCATAAACAGTGTTATCACTGAATCCTGAGCCGTGGAGCGGACTTCCATCTGCTCGCCACTGGAAGGGAAAGAAAGGAGGCGGGGCTATGTGTGGGGGGAAATTCCTACGCTATACAATTTAGCAGAGTCTCCTCCCTATCAAATGTATCTGATGGTGCGGATGCCTCAGTAGAAATGGCGTCGTAGAAACGTTGCTTAGCAAAAAGGAGAATGTGTGTCTGCATAGATCATCATTTGATCCATTTATTATTATGTAGATACAGATTTCACCTGAAACTTGACTGCAGTTTCTCCCCCTTCCTGAGCTCCCCTGTCATCTCCTCTCCCGCTGCCTCCCCTCACTTTCCATCAACTGCCGCTCTGCTCGCAGCTTTGATCAGTCTTTTGGTCGCCGTGGTGACCCAACAGTTTGGTTATTTCAGCTTCTTGATTGCAGACCACTGTAATTTGCTTAAGTGGTGCTCTCCAAGGTAGAAATGTCCTTTTTTTTTCTCCGTTTTCTTTTCTTTTCCCTCCACCATCCCTTCGGTTTCTCCACATCTCGTCCCTAATGGTCCTCCGCCGCTTCAAGAGAGACCTCTTGAAAACTC
Organism: Chelidonichthys spinosus; assembly: GCA_029853015.1. Taxonomy (NCBI): domain Eukaryota; kingdom Metazoa; phylum Chordata; class Actinopteri; order Perciformes; family Triglidae; genus Chelidonichthys; species Chelidonichthys spinosus. Next base: position 6,931,390 of record CM056822.1, on the reverse strand, counting down.
ATGCCGTTATACACTCGAGTAGGGTGCGGGGGGGGGGGGACGTTGGCAAAGTCTAAAATGACTCAGAATGGAAGAAGCACTGAAGTATGGGAGCAGGTAATGAGAAAAGCTAAGATAAAAAGAGCAGAGTGAAGGAGAAAAGTTCAGGTGTGTCGGTAAGCCTCCAGTCAGTAACAGTTTGGCCAACTGTGATGCAGGAGGGAGGGTTAAAAGAGTGGCCTCCATGTCTAAATCCCACCGATCAATCCCTCTGCCTCACAGGAGATGGGAATCAATAGGCAGAGAAATCCAGCCAGCCTAGATTTTCCCATTTTGGCTTACACCCAACAAATGTTATTTTTAAGGCCCTTCTGGTTCAGAGCAGAACAGAAAATGGACCCACTTATTTTTTTGTATTGTATTTGTTTTCTGTATGCCAATATATATATAAACTGTACATATTTTATAGGGTTAGGTTTGATTCATATTGTCTTACAGCTAATAGCTTACAGCCGGTGCTTTATACCCCCATTTTCGCTATCGTCACAAATGTTACATAACACATAATTATTCATCTATTCCACATTAATAGAGGGAAAACCCTACATTTTACGTCTGAGTCTTCCTTGTGTTCCAGTCTACCAAGGTGTTCCAGGAGAGTGATGCGTCTGAGTGTGCAGGTTGACGTTGTGTGAGTGGTGACAGGTCTGCTTTGTGCTGCAGCAGAGGGGAGACGCCTGCTCCGGTTGAAGTGTTTGCTCCGTGTATTCTGTCCCTACTGTCCTCGGTGCTTGTCTGCAGATATGTTGAAGTAGGCGCCCCTGTGTCATTTGAATGTTGAAATGGCTGTGAGGGACAGCAAGGCATCTGATGGAAATGATTACGGGGTCGAAAATAACAGGTTTCCTTTGGTCGCCGTTGATTGTTGATTGGCCACTCTCAGTCAGCCTCCAGAGAGGGGGAGGGGGTGGGACTTTTCAGGACTCTATGGACTAGCTTTAATAAAATGGCTGAAAAACATCGGTGGAATAAAAAGCTGCGTTCAACCCTCCAGGAAAGTGCAACCTGAGAACATTTCACACATATAAGTGGAGCTGTAGTGTCACACAGTGATTGGACAGGGACATCTAGAGTAGTGTTTGTGATTGGTCACCCCGGCTACAGATGCCATAAAACATATACAACGTGGACGATTGCCTTTGCTTTATCAAATCCCTCTGGAGTCTAATGATAGCGTTAATAATGCCATGGCCCTTTTATCTTATTTGTCTTTATTTGGTGTTACAGCGCCGCTTTCCTGCTTCCCTTCCGATGATCAGATTGGGGGCTTGTTTGGGAGGTGTTGGCATGCTTGTGTCGTGTTGGATAGGCTCTTTATCTGGCGCCGTGTCCATGCAGTGTGGTGATGGTATCAGCGTTAAAACCTGCTCCTCAATGGAGCCCTGTCAGCCAACAATGGAGAGCAGCATTACCCAGAGTGCAGCAGGACAAAGCCTTCTTTCGTTATCGCGGGGTCGGAATATTCACAGACTGATTTAACTTCTTCGACCGAGGGGAAGTGTCGGGCTCTAAAAGAATGAGAGGAAAAGAGAGGGAGGGGAAAAAATGGGCTAATGTGACCTGCAGGGTGTTTACAGAGAGAGATTTATAGAGCAAAAATTGCAGATTCATGGGTGAAATTGGGGGCATGAAATGTAACCGTGGCATATGTAACCTTAATATTTCTCTTTCACGATAATCGAGACGTCTCTCTTTTCTCGGTTGTTCTCCTTCCCACTCCCGGTTCTATCTCTTGGGTCGCTGCCCATCTCTCTGCGCCTTTGAAGCAGGTCGCAGTTAGAGGAGGCACGGCTCGCCGTCTGAAGAGGAGCAAGACATTGATGAGATGTGCATGGAGAATGTCATTTACTCTGCTGAATTTGCACTGTGTATTGGAGCTTTAATCTGGGGGCACATTTGTTTATTGGCATACAAATGAACATCTGCATGGAGCTATGCTTGGACGCCATGGTCTCAGCAGCTCCCTAATCGCTTAAAAGCCTAGAGATGCAGAGCATGCCAATGAGCGAGCGAGAGTGAGCGAGAGAGAGGGAGGGAGGGAGTCAGCCGCGCCCAAGGCCTCCGTTATGCACTCCTTTATCTGAGTTTCACTCTAGCTCAATAGCTCTCCCTCACTCTGTCTTCCAGGCCAACAGTTTAATTTCCAGTTTGCTGGTTGCCTCTTTATTGACGTGACATTATAAAGAGGGATTTTGGTAACCTTCACTGGTTAACTTTTAAATGTAGGAAAAGCACACAAGATTCTACTGCAACAAGTTACGTTCAAAGATGCCTTTTGTATTCTAAAAACGAAAGAACATTTTATTTTAAAAGCTACATGCAACTCTGGTTTTGGGCTTTTTTAATTGTTCATATTCTTCTTTTATACGTCATTGTGCCCGAATGATTACCAGTAGTTTCCTTGGTAGATCAAGTGTTTGCTATACATCCAGTTGCCTTTTTGAAAGGTGTTTGTTAAACTTTTATGATCATCTTAAGGCCGTTGCACACCAGACGCCTAGTTATCGTGCGTTTATATTATTTTCCTGTATCTGTATCCAGTCAATGCGAGCTTCCACATCAGCGACACCACAATCTGTGAATCAAAAAGGCTCCACCAAAGACCAACATCCTATTTTATTCACAAGCCACCGCTGCAATTTACGGTGAAAGTGGTTAAAGGGTTTTCAGATCTCTGACACATTTCTACATGTCTATGATTAGACGTCAGTGTGTTTTAACACTAGTGCAAAGCTGTCAGCCATATAAATGAAAATCTGCTGTGAATGGTCTTGAGTTTCATATTGTTGCACATGTAGAGGATGCTGTGAACTAGAAAGACAGAGGGGGAGATTTTCTGGAGACATGAGGGGAGATGGGAAAATAAGTTTAGAACGTATAACTCAATAACAGGTTTGCTTCAAACGTAGCGTACAGAGTTCTTCTCTGCAGCCATCGTTTAGTTTTCCTCCTTTATTTTGGTTGCTTTTTCACACTAAACGTGTGTGTCAGTGTGTACCTTATGGGCTGATGTGCGTGGGTTAATGAAGAGCAGTAAATGAAATCCTTTATTGTGTTTGATGTAATGTCAGTTTCCATTAGGTAAACTGGTGCCACGAGTGATTGCTAGACTGTCGAGAGGTGTGTGTGTGTGTGTGTTTACGTGAAAGACAGTGTTTGATTGTGCATTTCTGCATGCTTGTATGCACACCCCAGGGCACGGCGGAGGCACAGAGTGTGTTCTGTAATTATAAAATCATTAGCAGGTGTCCAGAGGAGATATGAATATGACTGTAATCTGTCCCCACCCATGATGGAGCGCTTGTCTCACACTCAAATGTCAACCTGCCTCAGCCGGGCCCATTGAGAGAGCTCACAGATTCCAATTCAAAAGATTTAGTCCCGGCGAACCACACTTCGTCATTTACATGTGCAGCTACATGTGACAGCCTTTTATCTACCGGCCATTTTTCAATCCCGTTACCTTGGGCTTCCCCAGACAAATCATCTGTCAAGGTCCTCTTCACATATGAGGAAATTTGGGGGCTTTATAGGCTCCGACCTTCACGTGACAGGAGATTTTGAAGTTTAAATGTGTAACTAAAAGCAATGGCTGACATTAAAATACCAGCATATAGCGACGACGAGAGAACACGCCGGCAGAAGAGCAACCTCGTAATCCGACAGATTGACAGGCTTACAGACGACGGACAGATAGGCAGGCATGTATCTGCTCGGACATAAAATTGAGCAGACATTGTAGCCCTGGCGAGGAGACAAAGTCACATTGTAATCTGGAGCAGAGGGGCGGTTTCTATAGCAACAGTAGGCATCTAACCTACGCGCCGCTGCTTTTGCTGAAATCTGAAATTGGTGAGAGGAGGCTGGTATTGAGGACAGAGAGATTGGGGAAGATGAAGATAAGACAGGGCAGGGCGGAGGAGGAGGAGGAGAGATGTGGCGAAGGGAGGAGAGAGGAAGCAGATCAAGATAAGGGAGAGGAAAGGAGACGAATGGAGGAAGATTGATGTGAGGGAGGGGCTGGAGATCATCACCTGATCACCTGATGTGTTTGTCTCCCGTTTGGAATTTGTTGGTCCACTCAGCATGATAGATTTAATTTACTGATAGCACTTTGTGTCAGTGGGAATTTCTCAGACTCTGTGTGTTTCTCGACGAGCGCATACACCCGGCCTCGTACGTGCGCTCGCTGAATGCACATTCACAAGTGCGTATACGAGCGCTTATGTATTAAATATGCGCGCCTGTGCACCAGCACGGCAGAACGAGATGAATGTAGGATCGTTGCAGGCCCAGATGTGTGTTTAACCCAGACCAGGAGCCCAAAGAGACCTGTGAGCAGCCGCAGCAGATGGCCATGCTGCCCCCGGGGGCTGCTCAGAGGGTCGTGGCGGCGAGGACTCGTCCACATGCAGCCACCTCTTCTGTGCACGTCTGTGTGGTGTCAGAGTGTGTGTTCCCCGGCAGAGGTTGATCGGTGTAACTAATTGCTTGTTTAATTATGTTTCGAGGTCTCATCGTCATCAAAGTGCAAAAGGCAGCAATTAAGAAACTATACGTGTAATTGATGTTATCTGACTTGAAGCTGGATTAACAAATATATTATTATTTTACCTGGTAATACTAATAATTATATATCTGAATTTACAAAATCCCAGAATCCCACCGTCTCAAGTTCCAATTTACACATATGTTAGAAGGTGATGTGTTTATTACTGTACAAGTCTATAACCATAACTCCTCCTGTGGGTAACCTTACATGGAGTAGAGGTCTTTTAACAAAAATGCTTAATTAGAGAGTTACATTAATAAACACGTTGCTTTGTAAATAATCTATCAGTCTGTGAGACTCCACTGGAAGGACAGCATACATGTTTTACATGATTCCCATGCTCACCAAACCACACAGTGACCCCTCGTGCCCTGTGTTCAAGCACCTGCATTCATTATGTATGTTCCTCTGCTCATTTATTCCAGTGGTTTCTACCTCACATAATCCTGTATATTGTGTGTGGACATCTCACTTAACTCTCTCCTCAGTAATGTGCGGGGTCTATTTGTTTGATTAAAGCTGCTGGAAGGTGTCCCGTGGGTGCGAGGAGCCGAGCGTTGATTCAGAGGAAGCGGTCCTAAGTACTGAGTTGTAATGCCACAGTAGTGAGAGTCGACTCTTTAGAAGTGAGGGACCAGTCTGAGCAGGACTGGGCTCCAGATCAATCCTGCTGGCAGACGCCACACTGTTGCTCTGCCACAGTCTCGCTCTCTTCTCTTCTCTCTCTGCAGAGGCACGGGCTATTTTTAGCCCTTGCAGCTCTTTCCACACTGCACCCACCACCATCACCACCACCACCACCACCACCACCACCTATTTATCTCCTCTCAATTCATCCCTCCATATCACCCCTACCACAGCCTCCATGCTTACCCTCCACCTTAACCCGACGTACTCCCCGAATGATCCGCTCTGATCCCGCCACGCAGCTCCTCCCCTTCCGTCCTCGCTCTTGATCTCTGACGGAAGCGGGGAGGCTGGGAGTCGTAATAAGTCGAGGAGACGCGTCGGGGGAGATTCTGCTTCTCCTCCTATCTCGTCCGCACTCATTAAGCAAAGACACAAGCTGCGTCCGGGCTGGTCAGCCCCCTTGTTCGGTGTCAGTGTGAGTTTTGATCTTGCTGCGGTTTCTTCGGTGAGTTGTTAAGGACTGAGCCGAGCTGATGACTGACTCTCTGATTAGCGCTGGAGGCCGGCCAAGCTTCCCGGTCGTGGTGTGCAGAGAGGCTCTCGCACTGGAGGGAGCTGAAAGATGGCGGGGCTTGGCAGAGAAAGAAAATCCTTGTGCATATAGGTGCTGTACGAGTTAAACAAACACAGGGAGCAGCATATGGTGAGACAGAGATGGAAAAGAAGTGACGGTTATGTGTAAGACTCACTTTACCTGTACAGTAGACTCTTTGTTTCTCCGTGAGGCGTCCTCCCGCATCAGACCATGACCACAGCACCTCCTCCCAGTGAGGGCGAGTCAGTCACCGTGCTGCCCTTGAGAGCGCGCCCTCAGCCAGCCTCCTCATGATAATGAGGCAGGCCCCACGGACGCTACTCGCTGCATGCAACCCCTGCCCGCCCTCAAGCCGTCCTCCACAGGAGATCTGCAGAGGACGGCAGAGAGGATGGGTATGGGGTTGGCTGGGGGTAAAGGTCGGAAGCTTGATGTAGAGGCTTCAGCTTGGAACTTCAATCAAGTAATTAAAGCAAAATAATACAGCATAATGGCATTTACGTTATTTTTTTTATTCCTTTTTGTGTGAAAGCTGTTTTCCCAGACTGAAAACGCGGCCAGCTGAGGTCGTTAAGACGCCCAGAGAGCGTAACACCTTGAGTTTATTCTCCTCACTGCAACCTGAGCTCATATCACTGCAGAATGTTTTGATGAAAATGTTTCTACATTGTTCCCAACACAAGTTCAAACATCTTCCAAAAAACGCTGCATCTTTTTTTTTAAATCAAAGTATCGCCCAGATACCTGCAGCTTGTCTGCTCACCCTCTCATCACTGCCATTCCACATCACACTACTTCTCCTGTGTTCTGTGATGCTGATTATATTCTCATGCTGAACGGTGTGATTGAATATATCCATGACTCTTTCAAGCTTGCCACGGCGAGGGGTCAGGGCTGATATAGATGCCGCTATATCTCCTCTCACCACCTGTCTTTTCACTTTTCTTTTCTGCACAGGAGAATGCCATTTCATACTACGATTCCAAAGCGGATTCAGACTATGTGAGTACAGTACAGATTGCTCTCACCCCCTCCCTCCTCCCCTGTCTGCCTGCCTTCGACCCCGAATCCAACCGCTTTCCCAACCCGTGCCGCCCTCTCCTGCAACCCCTACCCCGTCTCTACCCTGGCCTCCTCGGTGTTGATGCCCCCTCCCCCTCCCACCGTCGCAGGCTCCAGGGATGTCTGTGTGTATTAGTGAGTGACGCTGCTCTATGGTGAGTCGGTGTGACAGAGCGGGGAGCAGGCCGACGTGCATGTGACAGTGGCTTCAGCTGTCCTCCCCCAGTTTTATGTCCTCCCTCCCCACTGACCTGAACTGTGTCGACGACGGACCTGAGCTGCCGGGTTGTTAGACCTCCGCACCACCATCAAGAAGCACAAGAGACACCATTTCTGTCACGTGTCACTCAGAACATGACGTGCAAGGACCAACCTACAGGCCGGAAACGGCAGTTTCCTCCCGAGAAGTCCCGCGAGCCGCTGCTGTTCTCACCGTGCAGCCGCTCCGCCTGCAGTCCCTCCGTAGGATAGGTCGCGCTCGGAGCCGGCGCCCGCTGATTGATTAAGTTTCCAGGAGGAGTGCAAGAAATTCCCCCCCTAAATCACCAAAGCACAAAAGATGGGAAGACAGTGAGATAGAGAGGGAAAGAGTGCGAGGCGGAGGAGCAATAAATCACGGTGTGATTTTCTCTTTGTGCACGCCACTCCTGTGATTAATGACACAGCGCTTTAGGGCCTGTCAGCACATCTAATTGGAGAACATCAGTCATCATTAACATGGCACACTGAGGCCGAGCCAGTGACACACCCCCTGACCCCCACTTCGCCAGCCCTGCAAGCACCCAAAGACATTGGCAAAGGTCAGTCAGAGGTCACGCCTCATCCCTGCAACAGTCGCCCACCAGTGCTCCCGTATCTGAATCTTGATACTATGACCCCTTTCAATTAAGGCTTCACCACTGGGGTGAAAATGAACAATATACTGTACTGTACTCTTAGGGCGATATGATGAGAATTTGTGAAAAAGGTAAGTAAATGGTGAGCTCTTTTATTCAAGGCTTGTCTCCTCTGCTCCCTATCCTGTACTCTCCTCTGATTTCTCCTCTAATCACTTTGATATAAAGTGATATAAATGTGATTTTTTTTAAAACTGTCCATGTGTCAAAGCATGTCCAGAGAGCACTTTATTTATTCCTCTTATTCAACTACTAACCACCAACATTTTGAGTTCTTTGTGTTAAACATACAGTTTTAATGTATTTTATTAACTACCATTCTGGACTTTTTGTTGTCAAGTTGAATAAATTTGTGACTTCCAAGTCTTATTGGCTGTCGGTTAAAAACTCCCACGTTCAGAGTGACAATGCAGATGTTCTGTATTCTGCATGATTTCACTAACAGCTAAATAGTTTTATCCGTCTGGTATATGTCAATCATGTCCCTTGTTAGTAATTTACTTCAGAGATTATTATAAATTGTTACAAATCTGGTTATTTTCATCCTTGAATGTTGAATATGTAGGCTTTAAGTTGTGGCATACTGGATGTTAAATACGTTAAAGAGGCTTTTTACCAATTGTAATGAGTTTTTTTTTTTTTCTTGTTTGTTTAAAAGGATGTTTTTGCTCTATCGCACTCATGCCGGCTGTCTTTTAAATAAACACACACCCCCACACACACACACGCATGCAGGGTCTTAAGTGACGTGTTTGAGGTTAGCCCTGGTTGGCTGAAGGCGGGAATGAAAGAATCTTCAAAATGTCATCTCTGGCCTCTTCAGCCTTTAATTAAACCTTGAGAACGGGAAGATAAAATTAACAAATTGGGTAATGAATCAAGCAAAACAGGTGGTGGATGGTTGAAGAAAATGAACCAATCAGTCTTTGCTGCATGGATTTATTCAGCTCCTAATTAGACGCTGCCTTGGTTAATTATGATTGGGCTCTTCTGAAGGAAAAAAAAAAAAAAAAAACTCCCTGCCCGACATTGACAGAATTAGCGACAGAGTGATAAACAAACACCTCAACCTCACATTTAGTGCTGTTATATCGTTACAATTACACTACGATTTCTTTGGGAAGCTAACGGAAGATTTGGCCTGAAAACCGTCATGATTTTATTCATATTTGTTATTTTCTCTTGCTTAGAAAGCTGCATCCCTGTTCCGTTCTGCCTCAGTCCTTCCCTAAATTGTATTGGAACAAGAGAAAAATCATATTTTACTGCTGTAACTGGTGGTAAATTAACACTTGTCAGACTGCGGCCTCAGATCAGCTCCCATGGTTGCCTTTTCTCAACAGGATGCTCGACTAATAATCAAACAGAAATCATGGCTAACTTGTGTTCTATACTGTAAATATTTCAGCAAACTGTAGTCTCACAACCTTTCCCTCATCCAGACGCGCTGTCTGATGATTAACAGGAACTTTGTGAAAGAATGCAACACCTCACACTGAAAATATAGAAAAGTGCTGAAGCTGTTTTTTTATTATTATTATTTATGAAATCTGGAGTAAAATGCTCTCATATGTTATGTTCAGAAAACTTTTAAAAGTATTGTACTAAACATTTGATCAACCATGTTTAATATTTCAAACTATGTGTGAAAATCAACTAGTTGATTATTGGTATTTAAATAATTTGTACATTGAACGCCTCAATACACATTCATGTGGTTATATCTCTCAGGAGCTGGCCTTTGTCATAACACCGTATTATTCCTTACGTTGACTTTCAATGGGACGACTGTCTGCCTGCTCGTCCCAACAACAGCTTGTAATTGCATTTTAATAGTCAATTAAAGTGGGCCCATCAATCAATATCTGCCGTGGACATGAAGTTTAGATTTAATTTCTAAAAAAAAAGAAAAACAGCTTTTATCATGTCAGATCCAATTAACCCACGCTGCTTTATTAAAATGAAAAGTGTGGACTGCATTTGCACATTTGCTGCTCTCAAAGATTCCTTTAGAAGTAAAAATTCGGCACTTCAGCAATCAGAATACACAAATAATGATCAGAGATATGAGTTTTGTTTTCTAAGGATGCATCGAACAGGGTTTTAATGAACACGATGCCTACACAGTCAAATCTGATCCAGAATAAGCCAATAAACTCCATCTTGCTGACATTTGTTTTTCTTCACATTCCACAATCACTTCCTCCTGTGGGAACAGGAACAGATTGAACACCATTGATCACTTATCATGATAAAAAAAAAGCTTAAATGTCAGTTTTCTTTTATCTTTGGCTTTCTTTGATATCGGACACTTTCCTAATGCAATATGTGTGTCGGGCTTTCTCGTCGCGTACATTAGTCACACTGAGCGGCTGTAAAAGTGCCAAAAAATATTAGATATATGCAGCATTAGTTCGTTTTTTTTGTTTAAACAATCACAGTCAAAGGAGAGGAGGTAGTCTGTAGTGAAATATGCTTTCATGTGGATGGCTGGGAGACCAAACCGTGATCAAGTGGGGTTTGTTGCTAGTTATTGTTGGGGTTAATTTGTACGGCACCTCATGTGTCTGATACTCATCATGGTTACTAATGAGTCTCTCTGTATGGCGTCTGCTCTGATTCCTGCTGCTGTTCTCTGATGAGAGGGAGAGTATAGAGCCACCGACATCTAAAGGTGGAATTATTGCTGTTAATGCTGCTTAACATTATCCAAATGCTGCATCAGCCATATATCCTATCTGTTCCAGAGCCACAGATCGGCGCTGTAAAGCCTGTGGTGCTACGGTTGCATGTGTCCACGCATTTCCATTTGTACGCTCACGCAGTTTGTTGTGTGTGTGCGTGCGTGCGTGCGTGTGTGTTCCTGCAGACGGAGGACGGAGAAGAGGAGAACCCGCTGGAGAGCTCGACGTCTTTGGAGCTGGAGTTTGTGGACGATCCCAATTTTAAAAACAAGGTCAACTACTCTTCCAGCGCGGTCCAGATTCCCACAGACATATACAAAGGCTGTAAGTACACAACAATTATTCTTTCTTCATTAGTGTTCTGGTGGGGAGGTGATTGAATGAGTGGCTAGGCTCAGGGCGTCAGAAAATTGAGCTGGGAACACATGGACCGATTTAGCCGCCACGGTTAAAAATGGCAGCCCTGGGTAACCTCTGCAATACTGACTCATGTGTGACCGCACGTTTCCTTTATGTGGCCGGAAATGTGTGTAAGTCCTCTAAAAGAAAAAAAAGAGAATGTGTTGGCGTAAAAAAATATCAATAACATAGAGGACATGACTGAACACGCACGGGTCTTTATCTTCATCCGCTCAAGTCTCGCCTGTGTAGTTGAGATTATAGGGTGGAGGACGAGGGATGTACAGTCGACCTCCATCACCTTCTTTTGAAAGTGTTGTTGCCAACGGATATTTTAAAACCTCAGAGCCTATGAACTTCAATGGTTACTATAAACCATGTAATATGATGGGAGGGGCCAGCTAGTTGCCCCAAATTACAATTGATTGAATAAACGCATGCATGTCCAGGTGAGTCATGACATATCTTTCCATATATTTGATTTATAACAAGACATAGCACAATATAAATGTTTCTGTTTCTGTAATTTAGTTGATTCAAACGTGTTTTGTTTGCTGAATTATCTCAGCCACATGCAGAGCTAAGACAAAAATCTGCCTTTTAATACCATAATCTAAAAGTAAACACCTGACACATGGTTTCCACACACACTCCGCTGGGCTGTGGATGGATGACAGTCTAAACCTGACCTCTCCCCCCTTCTCACAGCATGTTAACTCCATCTCCCCCTCCTCCTACATCAGCCATCACTTTAACACACCAACGTGATTTTAGATGACAGACGGTCTCTCACACCAGCTCTCTACTGTATTATTTGTTTCCTGCGTGGGCACCGTCTTCCCCCGCTCGTGGCCCCTGTCCTTCCTGCGGACATACCACCCTCCTTAGTCCTCAGCTGCCAAGTGGACAAAAGCAGAACACATGTACCTTCCGGGACTCTGATTTCGGTTGGCATGTTCCCTCTTGTTATCCACCTCTAACCTTTTTGGACACTGACTGACTGCCTCTGCCTCAAAAAAAAAAAAAAAAAACCAGAGCATGTGCAGCCAGACAGCCCATTTTCATAGCGTTATTTTTTTCCTCTTTCTTCTTCTTTCTGTTATTATCTAGCTCTTTGCCGTCTTTGTTGAGCAGGCACTGTATGGCACCTGTCTGTGACAATGCCCTCCAGCTGTGTCTCCAGACAAATCTTGTCAGAATTAGACACTCTTGGTTCGGGAGGAGATGTCAAAGGCTGCCGCTAACTCACAATAGAGCAATCAGGCCTGCGCATTGTTCCCGGAGCCATTTTGTGCCACCTCTGGTTCTCCTGTCTGAAGATAGGAGTATGAGAATAAAGGCCTCTTGATTGAGCCTGCTGAAGACTAGAAGAGCAGAGTGGTACAGTGCATGAAATTAGCTTTTTCCCCTTCTCTTCTGTGGAAAATGTTTACTATTGATGTTGTTTGGTTAGCTCCCATTGTGCGGTCTGCTGTGCTGAGATTGCCAAGCGCAGATTTTGTGCCAACTCCAGTATGCACATGCGTGGTGGTTATTTAGGCATTGCAGATAAATAAACAGCGTCGGGGGGAAAAAATGTCGCTGCCCAAATGAACGGTGATTTTTTTTTTTTTTTTAGACACGCTTTCCCACCAAATCAAATGTCCCAGATGAAAAATGTAGATATTAGAAACATCAATTGTGTTATGGGAAATGTGGGCATTCAATTTAGACAAGGAGGAAGAATGTGTGCATACAAAAAGACAATTTTGATCTTTTTTCTTTATAAAAACCTGTCCATCATGACTTCTACTTATATAAATGCAAAGCTAAATCAGTAGGAGACTCTTTTATTTAACTTAGCTTACAGAAATTTACATCAAGTTCATTTCATGGGAGCTGCGTTTGCTTTGGCGAGGTGGTAAAGGGGGGATTATTATCTGCATGTCATGTTCTGCTCCGGTCCCACCAGTGGGAGCCTGCAGGGTGCCTTGCAGAGGATGCTGGAGGAAACTAATGTGGGCGGCTTGTTGTCCTCTGGGTCTGGAGAGGTCTGGATCTACAGTATATCTGTGGGTTTAGGATTAGCGGAAGAGAAGCAGCATGAGTGGGCAGATTCAGCTCTCGTTCCTCAGGGGGAGGCCGGAGGAAAAGGCAGAGAAAAGACAAGTGTAGGAAGAACGGAGCGCCGTCCAAAGTGCAGCATAATGTTCAACAGTTGCTGCGGAAATTCTCAGACGTCGTTTATTAGCGGCGGGTCGCTCTGCTTGTTTCGATTCGTACACATTGTTAATGCTCTGAATAAATTTGACTGTTTCCCAGAAAATGGCAGCACGGATTGCAAGTCACAACAAAATGGGTGTCCTTGGGGATGGATGGAGAGGCACAGATAGAAGGAGAGATAGAAAGGAAAGGGGTGAGAGGAGAGACACTTTAATAATAGAAACCATTTAGAGGGTCTTTTTTTTTAAATATTTTCTATTTTTTTATTGTGATCCTTTCAGCAGCTAAATGAGGCGGTGCGTGCGTCCTGGTTTGATTTGTCTGCTAGGCCCCATGTCCGTTTATTGAGATTGAGAGTGTTCCCTGAGCGCAGTAATGAACCATTTTATGATTCATTATCCCACTGCTGATTCCTGCTGCCAAGTCTGCAAACTTTCTAATTAGCTTAGGTCAAACATTCATACAGTTTTCCTCTAATTATCGTTGCTTATTACGGAATGGACATTGCAACGCAGCCACGGAGGAATAAATTGATGTGGGTGGTGTCGTCTGTGGAGAAACGGATTTGATTCTCCCACCGAATGTTGCTGGAAATGGCGAGGCAGAGGCAGGGATTTGCTGAATAATTGCAGAGGAAGGACTCTGGGAATGCAATCTTTAAAATAATCGCTGAAATATAGGAATGAAAACGGCGTGGGGAATAAACAAATGATTCTTTGGTGACCATTTAGTAGATTCAGTGAAATGTTGGTGATTGGAGTTCATACAGGAGAAGGCTACTAATCCAGATTGGGTCATTCCACAGTCCATTATAATGTCATATGTTGTATAATTTTCAAAATATAGAAGTTTGTGAATCAGCCTTTCTAAAAAAAATTCAAAAAAGGTGGCAATTATGCGTGTATAGTGTGCACATGTTGTGTGACTCCATTAGTGTTAGTGTGTGAATAAGTGGCCACTGTTCCCAGCAGGGAATAAAGAAAACCAGCAGTGAATGTGGGAAGCCCTTTCATTGAATTTGAAGTTTAAATCCGCTGCATGTGGCGCCTTTTCCGGCGGCCTAGCGTCATGTTGTCAGTTTGCCATTGTTGTCGGGCACAGTGAGAAACTTGGTTATCAGAAATGAATGGCGAGGACTGGCCAACTGTGTGCAGATGAAAGAGCAGAGCTTAAATGTTTTGCATGGAGCGATTAACTCACCCCACCCTCCATGCGCACACACACACACACACACCCTCCCCTGTACTTTACAGTCTGATTGCTGTACTTGGATTGCCAGTTTTAGGACCATATTTGTGGGTTACATGCTTTAGGTTACTTATCATATTGCCAACCATTTATTGTCTTTATTGTTTTCCATTCTTTCTTGTCTCTTAGGAACTGCAGAAAAATACTGTTGGCAAAAAGTTGATCTGGCGAACTTGCCTTTGTTAATCTAATAGATTCCAATATTTTCACTCCTCGTAGTTTTTGCTCGCCGCCAACTCCTGATGGAAATATCTGGCTCTTGTACTCTCATGCCCTCTGAATGTCTGCCTCCATTTTGTTATTTCACTCTGTGTCCTGTGGTTTGATCCCCTCTGGAGAAGCTCCTAGCAACAACACACACACACACACACACACACACACACACACACACACAAAAAATCATTCAATTCACCTTTTGTAAAGAGCGAATTGCATGGGGTGTACGTAATGTGCTGTGGAAAATTAAGTGCAACAGATACAGCAGATAGTCGACACAGTGTCGTATGCGATTTGAAAAGAAGAGAGAGATTTGCATCTGCAGGGATTCCTGTGAGTGAAACTACGTCTGATGTATCTCATCGTGTTTAAAATGGATCTGAGGAGAAGTCGGCTCCGGTACTGGAGGGACAAAGGCGACTTTTGATAGACAGACTCGGGTCGGAGGAAGGGAACGTGAGAATGGGAGTTTTTCTTTATATGCTTTTACGCTAATTAGTGAATCCTGGGATTTGAAGTTAAACCAAAAAGAGGAGAAAGAGAGTCTAAACACTGCAGGCTGTATTGCTGTCATTCTTGACTTTACAGACTCCATCTTTCTCTCGGCGCCCCTCACCCATCCGCCCCTATAGTGTGTGCCCAGCGAAGGGGCACTATCATTTACTGGCACACTAATTAGAACAGTCAGCACAGCACAACTCCACTTCACTCACCACCAGGCTCACAAATTACATTTGGTGTGTTTGTTATTTACTGTTCTTCTTTAATTAGAAATAATTTTGGAGGAGGTGTCTGGAAGTGTGCTGAAATCTCTCCCTCCTTTCTTATTCCCTTCACAGTCTGAGATTACCATTTAGCTGAAAAACCAAGCCCCTCACTGACAAATACACTCGTCCTCGATGCTATTCCTGAGTGATACTGCTTCAATCCTTCGCATGAATTTTAATTATACTTAGTGCTGCCGATGCAGTTGCAAAGAATTTCTCGGAGACCCGTTTTTATGAAGCACATCGCAAAGAATACAAATTAGGCGATACAGTTGCCTTTTGGACGTTATTTTCCTCAACCGAGGCTACAAAAAGACACATTTTCTTTCTTTCCGGGAAGGCTTAGACTTTGTTTTAGCTCGTCTTTGTGGACGTGTGAGCTGCTGCCAGCTCCTGTTGCTCCCGTTTTCCTCTGCAGGATGAAAGGTTTAATGTTCAGGCTCTTTAACACTCAGCCAGGCCACAAAAGCAGCGCCGAGGACGGAGGGAGCAAGAGAGAGAGGTGATGGAGAAGGAATGACAATACAGAGACAAAGACTGAAATGTGCAGGAAGGTGTGGGTTTTATCAACCAAATTACAACAAAACATTTTCTCATTCACTATTCATGAAGCGTTAAATCATCTGGTGCATCGGGGGCCGCTCGCTGGAAATCCATCTTCCTGTTGAATTTTGTAAATGTCACTTTACAACGCTGCCGGCAATGACGCAACAATTATCTTGATTCCCCTTCTTTTTGGCTCGAAGCAATCTGTAAGAAGCAGATATCTCAAAATCTGGACAAGTTAAAACCAAACTATCTGCATGTGATGTTGATTAATGTGAGCTCATCTGTTAAGTGAAATGATCAGTGGGTTTTCTAATATAATCGGAGCCTCTTTTACTGCCAAAAAATAAAATCACTTGGGAAGCTGTACATAATCGTTGTTAACTCTTATTATCATGTATTACTTGAACATACAGTGTGTGAAAAATAACATTCCCTATCAGATATGAATAAGGGAAAATAACCCGCCCGGGTGTTAACTCATGGAGAATTAACAGGAGCTGTGTTTGTATTGTTTGTTTGAGGAATGTCACCTAATATGTCAAAGTAAATAGAATGGATCTGCACCACTACCACTCAGTCTCTCTATTTAAAAAGTAGAATATGTAAAGGCTTTATGGCCATGATGATGATGGTAATGGTTATGACTCTTGCTACAGACTTGGCTAATGGCTGCAGATCCATTACCATTACGGATGACAGACCACTTGTGTTCCACTCTGATGTATTACAGCCCACTGGGCCTTTCTTCCCTCCTGCTCTGTGCATACAGTTAGTGCATGCACCTACGTGTGTAATGTAGGATTAATACAGTGCATGAGGCGCACATCGCTTTAGATGACTCTTTATCTGGGGTATATCAGCGTAAATACGTGTGTGTGTTGGGGGGTGTGGGGTCACGTGATAGGGGTGGGGGGTTGAGAAATGATCCCACGCAGAGTTGCTCCATAAATCCCGCTCATAATTGTTTCCCTACTTGGTGTGCAGTCTTCCTCCATAACGGGGCAAAGCCAAGGGTGCTCTAAATGTCAGGGGAGCGGCGCGCTGATGAATTACCTTTTAAGATATCGGAGAGAGGCGCGTTTCACGTGAAAGATGAGCCCAACGCGGCGCCCGGAGGCCCCCGTCCGCCTGTGTGAGCATATTTCCCCCCCAGGGGAAATTTGTCTTTTTATCAACTGTCCAGAGAAGTCACAGCCTATTCTGAATGAATAAATCAAAGAGAATTAGTTTGCACCGTTCTCCTATCTCTGATGTGCCCCTTTTCTCTGTAGCGATCACCTGCGTGTGTGTGTAAGTGTGTGTGTGTGTGTGTGTTTGCAAGTACTTGCCTGACAGTAGAGGTCGCCCACATTTACATAAACATACACTTTGGTCCGTTTTACTAACCCTTGATCGAAAGTAGAAACATCATAGACACACACACGGTCAGGTAATGTACAGTGTGTGTGTGTGTGTGTGTGTGCGTGTCAGCCCCTCAGCAGTGACGCAGCTGATGATCCTTGCATAGCCGGAGTTTGCTTGATGCCTTGATGTTGGTGGAGGTAGCCGAGGTGCTGATAGTTTGAAAGCGAGGTCGCAGGATTTCTGTTTGCCCTTGGCCCGGGTGGGACAGCTATCATTACAGTCCCAGTGCCTCTCCAGATAAGAGCGCCCAGGACTTCACATCACACAGGCTTGCCGCCGCAGCAACGTGCTGTGATAGCTGCTGCTTAAAGGATAATACTTTTTTTTTTTTTTTTTTACATATTAATCAGATGGCTCTTTGACCGCAGAGGATTGCCCAGATGAAATTGAAATACATGGTTTGGTTCCCTGAGTATGTCCACACACACTTATACGCATCGGTAGAATATAGCCACTGGTCTTGCTGACATGAAGTCATGGGAGTGACTGAAAATTTGACAATTCATAGTCAAAAATTTGCAGAAATACTGAGATTCTCCACCATTCCTCTCCAGTCTCTTCTAGTCCTTCAGCCCATCTGGGTTGTTGGTAAATGTAAACTCTTGAGCTGTTTCACTTTCTAATTCTGGAAGAATGCAATTAAGTTTGGCCGAAATGCCAACGGTAGACATTCTTCAGGAAGCAGCCCTCAAATAAAGGATAAAAAAGCCAGACAAGGCATTCGATGGATAAGATTAGAAGGCTGTCCTGAATCTAACAATAATGATTAACAACTCTTCACTGGCTAGTTGTTCACCTACAAAGCAAAGGACAAATGTGATCCGACATCCGTTACGTAACGTGGCGAACACTTCAAACGATCCGTTCTTTGACCTCTAAATCTTCGATTCTGCCGTTTCCAATTAAACAGTCCGTAGTGAAGTTTATTTTGCATTTCTCTCTCCCTCGTTCCCCTTCCCTCATGAGCGAGAAATTGCCTTTTCGGGCTGTGAAAGCAGCCACTCATTCGTGTTAATTTCTGTGTTGCTTTCCATCAATCGTCCACCCCCTCTCTCTGGGTTTTTATGTTTATCCCCATCTGTAGGCCTGCCTCTATCCTCCTCCATTCTTCCTTTGTGTTTACGTCTATGACATTTTTGGAGGAAAACATGCTGAGGAGCTCCCCTTGGTGATGGCAGCAATTTGGCTTTCACATATTCCTATCCTCCAGACACTGCTTAGTGCTGCTGTAGTGAGTTTATGTGTGTGTGTAATTGTTTGTGTGCATTTGTTTTACAGAATTCTAAAGAGTAATGAAACTTAGCTCTCTGTTAGCGTCGATTGTGGAGAGAGTTTGACAGAAAAATTCAGCTTTTGCATTCTCGTGAGATTGTCGAGGCTTTCAGTTTATAGTAAATAAGGTGAGCAGTGGATGGGAGGGGGGAGGGTCTAGGCATATTTCATACCTCTTAACTGACAGCTCGTCAAACACAGGGGAGTAATTGAAAAGCATGGGGGGAAAGTGGATAATGATCGTTTATTTGTGTGAAATTCAAACCAGGGGTTGAGGAAAGCCGGACTTGTCGGTTCAGTGGCTCGTCTAGTTTTGGTTGGCTGAGTAATTAAATCAGAGAAGCGAGTGAAGTTCTCCTCAGCTCAGTGCCTCGACTTGTTTCCTCTCTAATCAGGTGGCTATTAAACCTCTGATTGCACTCCCCATCTTCTAACTTCAGCTCAGCTATTAAACACACACTGAAAGCATGTTTGGTGTGTGTGTGTGTGTGTGTGTGTGAGTGCGAGTGCATATATATTGTCAGACATGAAAAAAGCAGGATCTATTAGAAAGTGAAGGGGGAGGAAACACACACGTTGACATGGCCGTAGTGTTATTCCACCGCCGTGTTATTCCACTTCTTGTCGACTAGATGATGAATACTTCTCCCTGCATCCATAAATCAGTTTCACAGTGTACCACTGACCTGTGAGATATATCTGTGACCTCACATTTTAACTCAGAACACAGGGCGATGCATTCAGCCGCACACATGCAAGCTTTTTTTTTTTTTTTCCATCAACCCACAAATCCTCTTAACACGAATCACTTCTATGGACATTTACAGCGATGGATTGTACGTCTTTGCTACCAAAAAAAAAATCCCAAGTAGCTTCTGTCTCCACATGCTGCAAAGTGACGTATGATCTCCTCCAAGGTCATCTCCGATTCCTCCTCCTGCACTCCTCAGAGATCACCCAGATTAGACGGATGCCCGGCCACCGCCGACTGAGCTGCCTGCATACATCCATTCTTATGTAGTCGGCTTACTGCTGCTGGCACGGACAAGGTTGTTCAGCAGGGAGAGTTGACCTTTGGGTTACTCACTCACTATATTTAGGTCTCATTGTTTGAGTTTTCATCTAAAAAAAAAAATCTGAATCTATCTGCGTTTATGTTGAGTACTGAAAACAGGTGCAGGGAAAATCAATAAAACAAAAACTGGGTTTAAAGCGGATTATGAACATCTATTTTTAGAGCCTGTAGTTTCAGCATTTATTGCTTTTTTGGGGGGGGGACTTTCTTTGAGGGACTATGGCACATAATCAGCAACTCATTTACATTTTCTCTTTTTTAATTCTTTTATTACCAGAAGCATATTCTTGTGCTCATTGCATGTTTCTTTCTGAAAACGGAGGTTTATTGTTCAGCAGCAATCACAGAAGTGTTTGCCAGTATGAGGGTATGAAAATCGAGGTTAAAGTCTCTTGAAACGTTATCGTCTCTGCATTTTTTCCATGTAAACCGATCAACTGGTAAACAATGAGCCTTAACTCTATTTTAATTTACTGTCTGTGTGCATGTGCTCCTACAGCCCCAGTCATCCTCAACGAGTTAAACTGGACCCAGGCCCTGGAGAGGGTCTTCATTGAAAACCGTAAGGAGGACAGCTCTCTACGCTGGCAGGTGTTTGGCAGTGCCACCGGAGTGACTCGATACTACCCAGGTAGGCTCAAGGGTACTGAGTCAACAGTCTGCCTTATAACTCACGGCCAGATAAAGTCTAAATTGACCCTAGGGCTCTTCGGCTGAAGAACATTGGCAATCTCTTATCTGATGGCTATACTGGTAACTCGATAGACAGAATGAAATTATGATTACTTTGATCTAATCTGATATGAAATATCCTACAGTGCACCGTGCAGCTTATAACTTATTTTCTTGCTCTCTCCAGCCACTCCATGGAGGGCTCCCAACAAGATTGACCTATACGACGTCCGCAGAAGGCCTTGGTAAGTGCTGTCTTTATCAGGACCGGGATCAGTGGGATTTGATTTCTTCCACTACTGATGTCTATTAGACATTTTTAGGAAGAGTTTTCAGAGGCATTTATTTCCTACGTCACACGTACTGTACTTCATTCAAAAAATACTGGGGTCGTCTCAGCTTTTAGTGCAACATAACAGGAAGTTTGTTTGCTCACAAATTTGGGATATGACTGTTGGAAGGTGTGAGTTTTGGACACCAGGTGAGTCCAGCTGAAGAAGAAAAGTGCAGAAACTTAACTTGTCACTGCGAGGACTGTTTGACATGCTGTGAACACATTTGATGCATCTGTTATAATAGAGGTGTCTGTACACTTTCCACCATATGTGCTGTTTGGTATCACATATAAGATAACTTGAGATGTTTTCACCTCATAATCTTAATTCTTTGCTGAGTGCTGGAGTGAAATGGAGTGACCTACTTACATACAACTATTTTTAATAATGGCATGTACTACTCTGCACTACACTGAAATACTCTCTACAACATAATGTAACTTTCAATATAAAAAAAATGCTTATGATTCTTATAAAGAAAGTGGCAGCATATCTGCACGTTAGATGTCTTTCCAAACCTTGTGTGCTAAAAGCAGCTTTAACTCTTGAATGCAGCCTTACTTCAGGATTTGTGCGCAATGCTTTGGCTCCTGTATCATCCTGTGCTGCTCGTCGCCCGGGGCTTAATAACAGATATTGTTTAGTGGAATGACCCAGGTTTATCTCAGTAAGTGATACTACAGGTGTATTGTCTTTTGCTGCAAGGACGAAGCAAGATAGAGGCTAATGTTTTTTTGTCTAAAGTGGCCACCTTTTTGCCTGTGGTTCTTTGCCACAGCTGATCCTGGCACAGAGAGCCGGGGCAGACGAGTGTGACGAGCTGCACAGAACTAAGCTGCATTTGGTCAGACGGTCCCTTCACCTCCCCACCCGAGCTTCCTGTCCGCTCTTCTATGTTCAATCTACCTGCCACTGTCACATTGGCTTCGTGGCAGCCCTTCCTGTTGCCTGGTTACAGGTTGGAGTGAACTGGACATAATCATGACAGCAATGTTGATTAGACCTGACCCCGTTTTTCCATCGCTGTTGGATCCAGCTCAACCTGAATGGCTGTTTGAGGTCAGCTCGGTCTGTCAGATGAAGTCAGCCCGCTGAGACCAAACGAGCGGAAGAAGCTTTTTGCATTCTGATGAAGTTTGTATGAAACTGAAGATCCAAAATCCATAATCTCTACATCTCTAAACGTAGCCACATTTGGAAGAAAATACATCTTTAAACGTGAATTAAATGTGACTTCAGTCACTCATTCGATGTGGGGTTTACATTAACATTCAGGGTTTAAAGACAAAGCTCAATACAGTACATCCTAGTGAACCAGTGTTTCCTAAGGAACCAACACTGGTTACCAGAACACAGGAAACAAATATCTCCAAAATAAAACAATTTTATTAGAGCCTATCTACCCCAAGGGGCTCTAAGGCATAATAAAACACAACTCATTCTAACTCAAACAAGCGACGATGTATGCAGGCAATCTGCTCCAAGTCGTCATGTAGCAGTGGGTGAGTGGCGGTGATATAATGTTACCCAGCAGGGTGTACTGGTAGTTCTGTTAGCTGTTAGATACTAGCCAAACAAACCATCCAACACAATAAAAGTGTGTAAACTGTTTCCCCCCACTGTGTGTCTGACTGTAGAGCTGCAACACAGAGGTACTCAGCACTCAACGGGTTTTTTTTTTCTCTCACTGGCTCTCAGGGAGCTGAGTATTAGCTGGGGTTTGGCGTGTTGTCAGTAGCGCCCCCTGCTGGCCGGGGCCAGTTAAGAATAGTGAGTGAGGAGTAAGCAGGGAGTCAATGGCAGTATAAAACGGGCAATAAACGGTGTTTTGAGAATGTGTGAGTCACCGCAAACACAAGAGGTCCTTGAGCATGGCTGCTCCAAAATATTATGCATTTTGCTGCAGCAGAATGCAAGATTAGCCATGGACAGACACACACACACACACAAACACACACTACCCAATACACGATCCTCCTGGGGGAAATAAAAACCAACAAACCACCAATCAAGTAAATTCAAATCAAATCAGTTTGCAAATGCCTTACTGTGCAAAGTTGTGGTTGTGTTGTACCCTCTGAATAAGTATCAGTCGAGTCTATGATATTTTAAGCCTGTACCGTAAACTGCAGATATATTAAGACAGAAGAATCCTTTTTGTAGCAACAGTTCTAATAAGGCTGATACTCTTGTTTCTTGCCTTTTAACACAAAAATGTAAATTAATCTCCTATTAATTCAAAGAATCTGCAATCATTAGTCTAACAAGGTTTTCCCTCGCAATTTAATTAAGCTAACACTAGTACTCCACTGTCACAGTAGCCTTCAGTATGAACATGAAACATGCTGGAAAACACAAAGCCCTGTGTAGGCAGGATCAGTTATAACAAGGATCCTGTCTCTGGTCTGTCAGCGCAACAGCCGAAGTACAGCCGAGTTTAATTCTCTTACACGTGTTTTGACTGGGGGACTCCTCCCGGAGACAGGGAGGGACGAGGAGGGGGGGGCTGCTGAGTGGCGGCACCAAGACAGGCAGAGGAGGAGGTGTATGATCGCAGGAACACCTTGTCTCTCCCCTGGCCCTTCCGTGTTCGTCACTCCTGTTGAGCTTTTCCTCATGTCGGAGTCTCTGACATTGCCGTGGCTCGTTGCCCGGCAACTTGTGCCCAGCCGCACTGAGTGGCAGGGCCTTGGCAGGGAGTGTCATGATATGTCAGGTCAGACTTGTGTTATTATAGTCTAACACGCCGTCTCCCCGACTGGCGTTCTGCAGAGAGCTCTCCGATCACACACTTTGCTAACCACGGGGGTGAGGTAAGCCCGTCGTGTGTGTGTGTTTGCGTGACGGATAGGAGAGATCGCCGCATCCGTGGTTGAGATGAACACAACTCACGCCTGACATTTGAATTCTCCTCATTGTGTTGCGTAAGAAAACATAAACTATAATTACACTCCAGCCATTGTGTTTTATTCCTTTCTAGCAGTTTTTGGAAGTAGCATCTTAGCTTCAAGCGTCTGAAAGTGTGTTTCCAATGGCAACAGTTGAGGGTAACTTGTTGGGTGTGTAACTGAAAGTCATATTGAATGGATAGACAGAAGAAACAAGGCGACAGCATAATGTACCGGTAGTAAAGTAGTAATTGGTTACACAAGGAGTTCGCAAGCATTAGCAACCCTGAGCTAACACCAGAGAGCATGTTCAGTTGAACCAGAGTGTTTTTGCATTAATATAGATTTATATAGGTCTGTATATTGTCTGTCCTTTTTCAACATTCAACAAGTACAATCCATTGAGCTGTCAAGTTTGCACTCCACTCGTGAAAGTGGAAGCTAGCGACCACGGCTAACTAGCCTCTGCTTGTTAAGTGGAGCCTAGCTTGCCAACATTAGCGCTGATTTCTGATGTTCATTTTCAGTCTCGTGTCATTTCAACACTAAGTCATTAAGAGCTCTGACACACGAAGTGTCCTATTTTTTGTGTGTTATTCCAAGAGTTAATGAATGAAATGATATCACAAACAAAAACATTTTAAGTGTCTACCCTCCACACATATTGGACCAATTAATTGGAAAATACCGACATTGTCTGTGGTACCAAAAAACTTCACACGCTCTGGTGAATGATAATGTAAAAAACGCTACACACTGAAGAAAAATTAAATTACATTTTGACCAAATAAGGACAGAAATCAAAACAAACAGAAGGATCAATCATACAGCCAGACAAAGCACACACATCACAAACTCACAGATACATCGGATCACATGGTTGTCGACGGATACTGTAATTCACAAATGCCACGATGGCAACTGGAAAACACAGATGCAATCGCAAGAACATGCTCCAGTAACGTTTGCATCGACTCTCCGGGAAGAGCCCCCCGGTCAAAGGTGTGATTTACTGTGGCTCGGCGAAGGAGCGGCCAGAATTCACGGCCAGTTTGTAGCGTAATAGACCTGTAGCTTCCCTGGGAACGGGTGGATGGCGGCGCGGCCGACCTGGCCAAAGCTGTCCTGGTGCACCTCCGAGGAAAAAAAGGGCCACCTGCCTCCACAGATGGGCTCTCCCCCCGTCTGCTGCCCCACCAAAAGCCTCAGGAAAATTAATGGTCCAGTCAACACACTTAATTGTCTCCAATTGCTCTGACATTAATTATTAACATTTGTCCATTATAATGTCTGTTCGTGTTATCAAGGGAAGTGAGGCGGAGGGTGAAGGGAGACGGAGGGAGAGGGAGAAAAGCAAAAGGGTGCCGGGGAGAGAAATAACCAGAGACAGGCGTGGAGTCTGTTAGCCAAGCGTTGCAAAGATCCCATTACCTCCCAGCTTCACAACAGCATGTAGGCTATATCACATATTGATTTCTTCAAAAAGTCAATCTAACCTCTTTGTAAATATTATGACCGCTGTTCAAATGTGGAATCCTGAAAATACCATTCCCTGTATCTCCTCCTTTCAGTCTCTTCACCCTACTGAAGGGAGAAGTGAAGTCAAAAGAAAGATCAGCGTGTTATTCAGTGGGACACGAGGCTTTAGCAGTCCCAATATAAAATATGTGACATTTCAGTTGGAGCCAAATATGTAAGAGACACAGCTGGGGACTTTTCATTCCATCTCAAAAAGCAGCGAAAACAGACTGGTCCTCTTCTACCAATAATTGATGCTGATGTATTTCAATAAGCATGACTAATTTAATATTCTGTACTTTTTTTTTTCTTTCCTAAAGGGAAAGTGGTTGAAAAATTGAGCATAACATTTTGTGTATTCATTTTAGGCAAACCCGAAAATATGGAAATGTATTTCGGTACCAACATTTCCAATAATCAACAGAAAGTGGAATAAATAAACGGCAGTCAACATCTTTTTCTACTGCAGGCTCTCTGGGCGCTGTTCTCCTATATATATATATATATATATATATATATATATATATATATATATATATATATATATATAAAAACATATATATATATATATATTTTTTATCTTAATTCAATCTTTATTCGCCTGCCACATCCACAGGAGCACTAAGAGAGCAGCAGTCCATAAAATAATAAGCCCATCAGCACAAATCCACACACACACACAGACACCTACACACAAACACACACACACACGCACACACACACACACTGGCTGTCTCTCTGCGTTTATATACAGTTCTCCCATAACGCCGTGTTTACTCTGCTTACTGTACATGGGAGGTTGCACTATAAAGAACACTGACTGGCTGTATGTACATCCCACCCATTACCACTAGGCTCTACAATACAAAAAAATAATAAAACATGCACACAAACGCACAACCCTAAACATACAATAAGATCGCCCCCCCACATAGGAACGAGTCTGAGACACGACATACATCATGCTACATGTATCTATTGCATGTTTCTGAAATGTATGTCGTAGATAATTCCTCCAATTTAAATGTAACGCACAACACTTTGTGGAACGGGTCAGAGTGCATAAACACAATCTCCGGCGAGAGTTAGCCCCCCCGGCACAGTTAATGTATTGATTTTACAGCACCGCACCACGATAAAACTATTTCATGAATTCCAATGAGACTCCTTTACCAGACTGCTGCAAAAGGCAGCAAAAAAAAAAAATACAATCACCACGACGCAGAATGTCATTGTGTTCATTGCTTGTATAATGCAGTTCTTTCAGATTGATGGCGGGCGTCGGCGGGCGGTGGCGTGGGGCGACCGCGGCGGGTTTAATCTCCTCTCATTTGCAGCCATACCTCATTCCACCTCAGTGCAAAGCGTCTGCTGCACACGCGCGTTATCTTGATTGTACATATTGTGATGGCATGAACACGACTGTATCATGATATAACATGATGCACGTTATGGCTTTCTGGTATTTTCTTTATGGGCCTACAAGTCACCGCTGCCACCGTGGTCACACCCGTTTTTTCAATTTATTGGCTTTATGATATGAAATCAAATGAAAAATACATCGTACACTTAACCTTAGACAATCGCATGTTATCTGCTATTAGCTAAAAGCTAATAGCTAAAATGTTTCCTGTTACAGTGTGTGATGTATTTCACATCTCTTTACTGTGTTCAGTGATTATTTCCCATATCAATCTATGAATTCTGCTTTTGATTAATTAGTTATGACTATAAGATATCAAAAATATTGTCTAGATATTGATTGATTTTGTCTGACAAACAGTCAAAAACCCGAAGTTTCTGCACAAACTACACAAAACAAAAATGATAAGACCTGATCAGCTGTTCAGGTTAAAAGGTCATTCAAATGTAGATTTTACAGCAAAACCCAAAACACAGTGAAATAATATAAATTTGTTATTCCCTTCATCACAATATGGCCCCTTGTTTGTGTTCTTCAAGGCTTTCAGGTTTACTGTACTGTGTATATAAGAGTTAATGTACTTATAGGGTCTAAATAATACATTTTGTTAATGTGTGTTGTAGCTGGACCTTATCTAAAACTGGCAAGTTAACCATCAATAGCCACTGCTACTTGTATTTGAGATGGAAAGTTGCACAGGAATACCTGTACATGATGGACGGGTGTAAAGGGGTGAAATTAAATGGCATCCAGTTGGTCTCGGAAGCTTTCACATCAGTTAATCTCCTCTAACGAGCTGCCCTCAGAGATAAAAACCAGACCTGACACGTTGGCATGCGTAATGTCTGAAATCCAGTGCTCTCGCTAGTTCTGATCCAGCACCAGCGGTTAGATACCAATAACTTTGAGCGAACAGAGAGAGCGACCGCAGGCTGGTATGCCGCGTCTGCCGGCTGATTGCGGCGGAACAGAACGGGCGACAGGGCGCAGTTCAACACCAGCCAGGCCCATCTGCTTGTCACCTGGCCTTGGCACGCAGGAGACTGGGTAATGACAGGGAAAGAATGGCATCAGTGGGCAGAAGCTGAGAGGTAATTACTGACTGGAATCCATGCAGAAACAACACATCTGGATCCATGAGTCAAAAAACGTGGATATTTTTACACCGATATCGGCCGCAATTAATGATTTTTAAAAGCGTGGAACTTCATATCAACCTGGAGTCCGAAAAAATCCTTTTAGTCCATCCCACTCTCTCTGATCCTAATGTTCTCTGCTCAGAGGCACAGAGAAAATCCAATTGTGCTTTAGGCAATGGAGAGGGAGAGAAAGAGAGCGGTGCTGATACGCCAAGACAATCTGTGGGGAAAATCGTCCATGGCAGCACTATAGCTTCAGTGTTGAGTGACGCTATCCTGGCTCATGTGTTACTCCCGTCTACTCCATCACTGCTCGCACATTCCTCCTAAACCCCATTACTGCTGATCAATGCTGCCTCTTTCACACTTATAGAGAAATGATCTGCTTGAAAGTGATACTTTCTCTGCAGATTTCTGGGGCCGAAGCTAGCACAGTTCTCCATTGTGAGATGTTTTTACATTGGGGGGGGGGGGGCTGTGGAAGATGACCTGTAATTACTACTAGTAATAGAAGTCTGCGTTGCCTTATAATTAACATTTAGCCCCCTTCAAAATAACTCAGAAGTCCCACTAAAGGACTTTTCTCCTCTGTGCGAAATAGACTGACCAGAGAAGTTAATGAAAACCTGCAGTTGGTCTGCGAGCATCAGCCGTCACCAAATGACTCTCCTTCAATCTCCAGAGGGGGGGGGGTGTCTCCTCCGTCCGTGAGCCTCGGGGAGGGGAGGCGAGGGCCACATTCTGACCGAGTTTCCGTCCTGCATCGATGATCACTTTCACAAACCCCATCACTCCAAAGAAAGAAGCAGTCACTGTGTGGAGTCTCAGCTCCCCCCCCCCCCCCCCCCCAACCCTCTCTCCCTCTCACTCCATCAAATTAAGATTTCAGTAATTAAATTGATAAAAGTCATGCATGCCAATATGCCTCATGGTTCCAGACCTGATTTCATACGCCACACAGTTGTGGAGGGCTGCGGAAGTTCTACCTTTGATGTGGCATTCTTTATTATTGAAAATAATTGGATTCCCCCCCCCCCCCTCGCTCTCACACATTTTGCCCGTGTTCACTCTGGGCATGCTCAGTTAATCGACCTCTTGCGAGGCAGTGCTGGTGCTCAGTCTGTTCCATCTGGGGGTTTTCAGGCAGCTTTTTCAGCGAGCGTTGGGGGCCCGGGTTGCGTCTGGAAAAGAACGGATTTGAGCGGGCCGAGGCAGTGTGCGCTGAGGGACGTCGCTTCAACGCGGGGGTCAGGGGTCGTGCTGCAGGTTGGAGTGGCTGCTGCCAGTTGAATGGGAGCGGTGAGACTTGCGGGAGCGGTGACGGAGCCTACCGGGGCTCTGTTGCTCTACCTCCATATCAGCTTGGCCGAGCATAAGAAAAGAGGCTCTCTGGCCCACAGGCAGCTGGCTTCTCTCCACACTCAGCGGAACGGCTGATAATCAGCAGAAAGAGACCCCTGATGATTACTCTGCCTCTGCCTAAGACGGCTGCTAACTGCTCGCCTGCTCACTCCTCAGAATGTCAAACTAGTACTCGCATTTTAACCCCCCCCCCCCTTCCCCAGCCGTCTCTCCAGTGTGCCGTAGAAACGACGCCTACAATCTCCATCAATCGCGGGTCCCTTTGTATCAGGGGTAAATGTGAATTTAATTGCCGTTGGAACAGAACGAGGGGCTTTTTGAATTCCCTCCGTGTGTCATCCTCTATCAAGCGTGGACAGATGTTATGCGTGTGCCTCTTCCAGGACACAAGTTGTCTGGCCATGCTAGTTCGGTGCCGCATCACGATGACACACACCCAGAATAGCCCTATTTTAGGAGTTGCTTAGCAGCAGAAGCATAATGGTCACAGCATGCCCCCCCTCCCCCCAACAAAGGGACCGCCGGCGTAAATAATGTGTTTGACGCCCGACTGATGAGTCATCAAAGGAGCAGAACAGCTATCTTATTCTACTGACAGCACTTAGCTCAGCACACGCTCTCCACAGCACAGGTCAACACCACTCACGCTGCTCCTTGAAAAGTTTATATAAATTTCAAGTGACTAAATATACAGCATATTCGACTATATGAGTCACCATAGCGTGACTGCATTTATTGAAATGCATGTATTTATAAGCCATTTGTGCTCTGTTCAAGGGTGAAAATGTTTGGGTTTATTTGTCTTTAAATAATTACACACCCAAACGATCAAGGTTTTTACTTCACTAGGACAAAGTCACATTAGATTTGGGAATAACTATCTTAACGTGTAGATTGGTATTGATTTAAAGGGTTTAAATGTCAACTGAAATGAAGAATTTCAGGTGTGCAGCTCACAGTGACCTGTACGTGATAAATAATGTTGTATTTGCTCAAAACAAAGAAGCTCATTTAAGCAGGATCTAAGTTGTTAACCAAATAGTAATATCTGCATTTCAAATAAATGTTTAAACACAAAAAAAAAACGTTTTAAAATAAAAAGTTAATTGGGTGATTGGTATTGATGAAATAAACAAATCTGAACTCGACTTTACAGTGACGGCTTGCGTGCTTAGCAGGTTTAACAGCTCTGTGCCGGCCACTTTTAGCCAATATATTATTATACACTTACCATAAACTAGCAATTACTTTGGCTTAATGATTTAGAGTGGGCATTGTTATTGAGTAAAGAGGAATATCTCTGTTGAAGTCAGCCGACAGTAGCTGGAGCCAACACTGAAGTATATAACACAACTTATTAACTCTTCTAAGCACATAAGCCTTTTCAGTATTCTGTAGCTTAAGTGGGCTCAGCCGTGGTCGCCCCATATTATCACGGCTCAGCTCATTGTGGCTTTGGCTCCTTGCTTTAGTGCAATTCTCAAAGATTATGGGAACAAATTAAAGTCCATTCTTTGTGTCTTTTTTTTTATTTATTTTTTTTAATACAGGTATATCCAAGGTGCATCGTCTCCAAAGGACATGGTCATCATTGTGGATGTGTGAGTATCTTACTCCTCAGTCTCTCTCACTTCCTCCTCCTCAAACGGTTCGCCCCAGCAGGAGTGGCTGTCTCCTTCAAAGGGTGCTAGTGCCACCTGTTGGTCTGAGGAAAGCCTCAAGTTAGAGGATGCTGCACATTTTCCACTGCACTTGTCCTTTTTCACCACCTGAAACATGCAGATGATTTTTGAACCCATCTATATGTGCTTCATTGCGTCTTCTCTGCAGGAGTGGAAGTGTTAGCGGACTCACTCTGAAGCTGATGAAAACCTCCGTCGGGGAGATGCTGGACACTCTATCGGATGACGACTACGTGAATGTGGCCAGGGTAAGAAGAAGAAGCTTGCATCGTGATTAATGACACAAATCCTTCCTGAAAGCACCAATAACACAAATATCTGTAAGCAGGGAGTCGACACAGTTGGTTGCTAGCAGTGGAAACACGGCCCTTCCCTCATTATAGTCTATTTATGCTTCCTGTCCGTGTGGGATCCATCGCTCTCTTTTCTTTCTGCTGATTACCAAGTTTTCTATTAGGACTAATGTTTACGGAAACATTAACGTGATCCTATTTTGCAGGACAGACAACACACACACACACACAAACACACCCAGATGCTCTGTGTGGTGGCTCTGTTTGGAGACTTCCTTCGGTAATCCTTCATAATCCATTGCTCTTAGCCACTGTATGCCTCTAAATCCCGGCTCTAAGAGCAAGAAATGAGCATGGTAATCTGGGTGGGAATGCATCTGATTTCACCCCATAGAAAGTGAGGGCTTACAAAAGCTTGCCGCGAATTATTTGCACACACAAAAAGGCATTAATAACCAAAATATAACTGATAATACTAATCAAAAGCACATCTCCGGTATCTACACTTTCTTCACGACAAACTGGAGTCTCACTTCTGTAATGCCTGGCGACATCATTAGTTATAATTATACAGACTTTATTACGATTTATTTTTTTTAATTCATTATAGATAGTAACGCAGCTTGTTTTTTTTTTTTTTTTTTTTTCTTAATCTTGTTTCACAGCTACTGCATTTCTTAACATTTCAAGACACGGGAAATGTGATATTAAGAGTCGACACAGTGACGAATATTGAATATGTCGCGCTGAATGCTTAAGCGTGTTTGATTTTGGTTTCAGACAATTTAAAAATGACACAACACCAACCCATGAGAAATGTCAGCTTTCCTCTCGCACGTAGTGTTTTACACCGGCGTGTCTTGGAAATGTCAGTAGATTTTTGATGTTGACCTTCAAGCAGAAACAGCATTTGAAACCTGCTATTACAGACATTGATGGTAATAATGTAATTGCACATAGACACACGAGCAGGACACACTAACGAACACACACGCACACACACAGTTTTAGGCTAATTTGGTGGATGAGATGAGACAGATGATATTACCTTGGCTGGGTTTCTCTTCAGTGGTTTGCACTGGCATTTCCGTTGCACCTGTTCTTTGTGTGGAAAGTTGTAATTAGCGGTGTTTACTGCCAGCCAGAGAGTATGAGGGCAGCTTACATCTGCGTCATGAACTCACACACACAGATGCACAGTCTGAGAACAGTTCTTATTCTTCTTTTTGAGTGGATTTGATATGATAATGTGTGTGTCTGTGCTTCCTCCTCCAGTTCAACGAGAAGGCCGATGCTGTCGTCCCATGCTTCAGGACTTTAGTCCAAGCCAACGATCGGAACAAGAAGATCTTCAAGGAGGCCGTGATGAACATGCAGGCCAAAGGGACCACAGATTACAAGTCTGGCTTCACATTTGCCTTTGAGCAGCTTCTCAACGTAAGAGCCAGCGAGGAGAGTGTGCATGGGTGGACGTTTGCTCTGCGACGGTGGGAGTGGAAGTGTGTACCAAAGCTCCAGCATGTTATTATACTTCCTGTCGACTCCGGTTAATAAAACCAAATTAACGGTGATAAAACGGTGCTGACAGTGCAGCGGTCCGGGTTTGCATAAGACATTTCCAGAGTTGTGTCTACGGGCGGAGGTAGGCGGGATCACAAGCGGTGTTCTGCGGCGGAGTGACGCTAACGTATGCAGCAGCCAGCGCCGGTGAGGTCTGTCAGCAGCAGGCGTCCACGTGCTCCACACAGGTGCTGCCTCAGCTCCGTATGCTGCTGTGTATTTTAAGAGGCTGCCACCCTAATGGGCTCTGATGGGATGATTGATGAGCGCAGCCCAGAGGAGATCAGCCACAGACACTTTATATTCCTCTGGTGGGCTTGGAGGCATAGAGCCAAGTGCCAGCTGCCCCCCACATCCCCCCACCTCCATCCTATCGCTACCTTCCCTTGCCAGGAGAATGAGAAATAAAAAGGCCCGTTTAATCGCTGTCTGTGGCAGACTCACTCCCATGATTGGTAGCAGAAGCACAATAAAAATATGTAATTGTAGCAATATTATTTATCTTTATTAGAATCTTGTCAGATTGACACGCCACTGGCTTGCATATCAATGGCAGCTGCTGTGCAGCCAGGCGGGGGGAGCTTGTATCAAAGCTGAATGCTAAAAAAGTGGCGCCTGGCTATGAGCGTGTAGTGCTGAAATCAAATTTAACGCTGGAGTAATGTTGTATACTTCAAATGAAATCCTAAAATTATGATAATATGAGGAAGGAATCAATAAGGAAATGTGATGAAAATCGAAGGATTAAAGTTTAGATGGGTTTATTGCAATAAAATGCAGTATGAGAAAATGACTTCAGTATGGAAGGACACATTTGCAGGATAAATCCTAATATCTGCTCATTATATGATGCAGATATTAATTCATGATAAGAGTGACAAATATTTCCAGGAAAGACAT
Organism: Chelidonichthys spinosus; assembly: GCA_029853015.1. Taxonomy (NCBI): domain Eukaryota; kingdom Metazoa; phylum Chordata; class Actinopteri; order Perciformes; family Triglidae; genus Chelidonichthys; species Chelidonichthys spinosus. The sequence goes on along the minus strand of CM056822.1, from coordinate 6,898,028 downwards.
TAAATCAGTATGAAATGAAAATGTGAAGCAGAACCATTTATGTACACGCACATAAGGTAAAGTACATTTAATCTGGTATTTTAAGTAATTGAGCATTTAGTTGCAGCAACAAGTAAAGCTTTACATTATCAGGAGCAGACATTATTCAACAACACAGTATCAAAGAGAAAATAAGGAATGGAAAAGGACGTTTAGAAGGCAAAAGTAGAAGACTTAAAGAAATAAACAGAACAATCTTGTACACAGGAGATGTGTTAGTGTGATCACCTTCCCCTTTCTTTCTTTATGGGGGGGTGAGTCTCAGACGTAGAGCGGGTCGTCTTCTCATCGGGAGATCGGCCCTTGAGCAAAATACTGAACCCCAAATTTCTCCTGCAGCCTGTGTGTGTGTGTGTTGGTTGAATGTTGACATGCGGCCGTAAGACCAGAAAGTCTCTATATAAATCCGTTTCCCACATTCCCTCACCGTCTCCTCCCTCTCCTCTCCATGTGCCACAGGAGAGCAGCGCCCCGCGGGCCAACTGCAATAAGATGATAATGATGTTTACAGATGGCGGGGAGGATCGTGCACAGGACATCTTCGAGAAGTACAACTGGCCCAACAAAACGGTGAGTCTGTCCCCATAAGGCTGTTATCTATCCGTGATCGTCCAGAAACTGTCCGACCAGGCCCCCGTTGCGTCCCCGTCTTCCAGCGTATTCTGCTGACGGCCTCATTATTGTGCAGGCAGCTTGTTTGTTGGGCTGCCGGTCAAGCCAAACCCTCCGATCTGTGCACACGTCCTCTCAAAGCGTTCTTCACGTCCCTCTTCGGCCGTTTCCATTCTGAATTTTTCCTCCTCTGGTGATTCTTCATTCATCTCTTTGGCCTTTCTCCATCTCTCTTCTTCTATCTCTCTCTGCCCGTTCCCTTCGCTCCTCTTCTGTCTCTTTTGTTGTTTTGCTGCTGGTGTTAACAACTATGACCTGCTGACTAATTAGCCACTTTATCATCAGAGCCTATACAATTACAGCCAAAAGATACTAAGTTTGTGTCTCTTCTTCCAGCCTTGCTTCCAATCCCACCCTCCTTCCCCCGACTTCACAGCTCATATCCATCCCTAACCGCTTGCCTAATGAACGCTGCTGTCACACAGGAATAATCTGCAGTTTGACAACTTTGTCACTGCATTCTTCTGTTGGGGACACTTTTGAGAGTTGACTGGGATGCTAATATATTCATACTCTAGATTTGTGCATTGTTGCTGCCACATGACAGTGACCTTATTGCGATGCAGAAGAAGGTTGTGTGGAATTGTTTTGCTCTATTAGCTCAGCAGGAAGTTTGTTTTGTGGCTTTTATTCTGGCAATGATGTCATACGCTTTCTTTCTCTGCATGTTGTTTTTGCTCCATCCAGGTCCGTGTGTTCACCTTCTCTGTTGGCCAGCATAATTATGACGTCACCCCCTTGCAGTGGATCGCTTGTGCCAATAAAGGTATGTGGATGAGGTGCTTTTATCAAAACGTCTTTGCATGTTAATGTGAAAGAGAAATATGGGTCGGTTTGATTCCTCCCGATACTGCTTATAGGGACGGACAGATTTTTCTATTATACTCCCCATCTGTTGAGTTCCCCTGAGCAATACGCTGTTAAAGGAAACAAAATCAATAAAAGATTGTGTTTGTTCTTGACCACCAAGCAGTACAAAAACAAGGCAGGTGTGGTCCATCAAGAGTGTGGAGGCACCTCTACTAATATACTAATACTTTAATAATATACAATAAACTTTTACTTAACACCTCCCTAAAAGTCTGTTTTTTTGCTGATCTCAGATGTCTTACGGTCTCCTGCACCCAGTAACATCACTGTTAGATGTGGTTACCGGGGCAACCAATCACACATCTGACCCCACCTCTCAGGGATGCGGGCTGGCTTTCATCCAGAAAAGGCAAAGCAATGCTTTTAAGTCTGGTGTTAAGTCATTCTATAATTGTTTTTGGCTGAATAATAAGAGAGAAAAAGATCTGTCATCGCTAATATTAATCTTCCTACATGTGATATTCAGATCAATATTGTATTCATCTTAGGCAGCCACAGTTCCTAAAATAACCCAGCAAACAGGCAGCTCTGCCTGACGATCTGACAGTCCCTGTGAATCAGCTGCTTTTCCTGTTATCTACTTTGTCTGCATGAATCTCATCTTGACTCACCACGTTTAATCCCAACCTAATTCAGACTGCTGTTGCTGTGCTCAGTTTAGAACGCTGTTATTTGTCTCTTTTCTCCGATCTATACCCACTTCTCTTCTCGCCTTGATTCAACATCGTTTCCCAGAGCTGCAGTTGATCTGAAGTTGCTCCTTTTTTTTTTTTTTTTTTACGAGGCCTTTCGCTGCCCGTATGAAGCCTCGGCAAACCACCGCCAGTGATGAGCTTATTGCCAGTGGAGCCAAGTGCTTCAGAAGTATCTCCCCAGAAGTTGTTATTAATTAGCAGGAGGAGTCTGGTAGCAGGATGATTACCGTGCCATCTCCCTGTCAGGCTGGGGAAAGTCCAGGATTACGCCTCTGTGCCAACATGCTCTCTGCTGTTCACGACTGTAGTGATTACCATGGTACTCAAATCCATGCCAACATGAGACAATGGTGTTGACACACCACCCTCAATGGAGCTGTCCTCTCATATCTTCACTACTTATTACTCTTTGGTATCTCACTCAAACAGAGCCAGCTCCCTGAAACTTCCACAGGCCCTAACCCTTCACCCGTGACATACGCACATTTGACAAACACACACACACACACACACACACACACAACTAGGCAACTTGAGGTGCTAGCTGTTGTCTCACTTGAGCTTCAATCCCATTTTGAGAAGAAAGTAGCCTCTCTGATGAAATACAAATATTTCTCCATAATCTCACACAGTGCAACAAAATAAAGAGGAGAAAAGAAACTTAAGAATAAAAACTAAATATTATACAGTGCATTGATGATATTGGTACTTTCATAAATGTGCTGTAATCCAAAATAAACAAAATAGGCCATAAATTCAAGATGGCCATCCATAATAGAAGGACAGTCTGAATTTTATTGGGTGAATTTACGGCAGATTATATGGTGACTCAACAAAAATATAATAAGAAAAATCTGTATACAATATGAATAGACAGTATTCCATGCAGGTCTACATGAGAGGGATATACATACTCAACACAGATTAGTTAACAGCAAAAAGTTACAAAAAACTACGTAGAATTTCACATAAAAGAGACGACAGACTTAAAACAAATTGCATCCATCAAAGGATTTTATTCTGTGTGGATCAATACATTCAGTGTTCAAATGATCCTTAATCCCATCTTTAAAAAAATCTTGTTCTCAGAAAATAATGTATTTTAAATTGTCTCTGTAGCTCACACCAAGATTGAAAATATCACCAGAATGAATTGCTGATAGAAATATTGCTTGACTTAATTTTCTTCCTTCTTGTTTCTGTAGTAGAAACCTTATTTCACCCTCTTTTTTTATATGATGTTTAATAAACATATTGTCTTCTAGACTAGGAATAAACCCAGGTTTATCTTTACATTTATAAAGTGAGAGATTCTTCAATTACCTTATTATTTATTTACAGTAACAATCTTATGTAGGCAAGTCTCATTTAACAACATTAAAGTTTCTCAATCACACTTGCTAAGTATTCTGTACACCAAATACATGATGGTGTCGTCTGCATAAAGTGACATTGTATTGAAAACATACATAAAACCACACAGATTAATGCAAATTGTAAATATAAAAGGACCTTATATGGAACCTTGTAGACCACATTGTGCATATTTATAAAACACAAATTTTCAAACCACATTGACCATTAACAACACAATAACTTAGTGTAGTAAAAAGAAGCCATTCAGTCTAGTTCTAATATAACAGAGGCATTATGTAATTTGTTTTCAGAAAGAAAACAGGTTATTGATTATTATTCATAATTGCCCCTCACACAGCTGACATCTGTCACTCTCCCAGCACAGAAGAGATCTACATCAGAGTCTTGCTTTTTAGTCAGCACCTATATTTCCCCCCCTTCAACCCTCACGGTGGCTTTGTCCTACGCCCACACATGCCACCTCTCTGGCTCACCGCCACCAAACTATCACAAATATCATTCCCCTCCGTGTTTGTGTGTGTTCGTGTGAACCATAGATTATGTGTGCAGGGATGTGTACGTATGTATGTGCATAATATCAGCATAATCAAATGTGCAAATGAAGGCAAATCTCGACACACACACACACACACACCAGTGTGGCACAATGCATAATGGATCTAAATGATGAGAGTCATCTCAGCCTTTTAACATTCCGGGGACGCTGTCTCCATTTCACCGCTCTTTGTATAAACACTCATGGCTTTAATAACTTGGGAGCGGCCTGGTTATTGACCCAGTCGGTCACTCTTCTCCATTCCTAATCAGCGGCAGCGCTGCCTGGGGCTCAGCATTCCCAATGAGCCTCCGCATTTACATCCCACAGCTCAAACACGAGTGCCGAGGGGTCGACGGGCCACGCGCTCTCCCTGTCTGCTTGGCCCAACATCATCGGCTGACGGCATTACGCGCACCTAATAACGCGGATGAGATCAGACTGGCGATCGGACACGCCGTTTAACTGTTGAAAGCGTGGACCGAATGTGACGACAGGCCGGATGCAAAGCTCTCTGCTGGAATAGCGTATTGATCGTCTTCTCTTAATCCTTCAGGTTACTACTTTGAAATTCCATCCATTGGCGCCATCAGGATCAACACCCAGGTAAAGTAAATGGAGTGTGGACAAGCCCCCCGAATGCACCTTTAGCAATTCACAACAAGAGAAAATGGAATTTTACGTAAGAAGCCATTTTCCCTTCGTCGCTGCTTTGATGATATTTATGCAAAGAAGCTGACGAAGACAATTTAGCTGGATGATTACAGACTATTGACAACAAATAGGCTTAGTGATTTGTATGAGTGTTCCTGTAAGACTGTCACACACCCAGGGTCCTGCCACCCCCTCTCACCCCAGAGGGTCTCGGGGCCCTTGGGAGAGCTTCATTCCTGCTGTAGAAATCGACTCAGTCGCTGGGAGGTGGGCTCCTGGACACGCCTCCATCCCCACTTTTTTCTCCCCCCCTCAGTCCCGGTGGGCGATCAGGCCCCAGACTCTACTGTCAGCTGTTCCATTAACTCCAGCATATTTATATTCTGAGAACTGCCACTTCCTCTAATAGGTTTTCTGAAGGTGGGTGACTACAGCTCTCTGTGTAGGCCCAGAAGACGCATTATTTAATCACACGCTGCCCTCCAACGTCATCACATAGCTTCGCTTGACCAAAATGGCAACATTCAAATAACAGATGACCATAGATGGCAAAAACCTTATTCAAACCATGTGATTATGTGGGAGGAGAGACTGAAGTTTATAGTGACGTTCTTGCTTCTTTGAATAGGATCCCAGTGGAGAAATGATAACGCTTTAGTGAAGCTGTCTTTGGGGGGGAAAGTACTGTAGAGTTCCCTACTCTGCGCCCATGGTTGTCATGGTACCCAGGTAGTCCATAAACACGTATAGTTGCCTTATAGTCTATATGGCTCTGGTTCCTTTTGACCACATAACTCCAAATGCTGACTTTTTATGTTTCCTAGATTGTTCTAGCCAGGCGGAAAATTCCCCCTATATTCCGTGAAAAGGTCTGGCTGTCATTGTCCTGATGGAATATCTCCCTGTGGCGCGTTAAACCGGACTTTTATTGAGCTAATAATAGAATAGGTTACGCCTGTCAGCACCTCGCTGTTAGGCGATGGAAGAAAAAAAAAAAAAAAAAACGGTCAAAAGCATTAAACTGAAATAGCTGTGTGCTTATTCAGGGCGCCCCTTTTGTGTACTGACACAGGGGTCAGAAATCTGTGATAGTAGTTCATTCGCCTTTTTTGGGGGGGGCGAATGATGTGGAAATTTGACCCTGCGAGAGCCTTTCCACTGATTCTGTTTTTTACATTTGAATAAATTGTCTATATTAAGGTAGACATTTGGCTTCATAGCTCACCGACTCCTGAATACGACTTTTTTTTTCCTTCTGTTTTCGTAAATGTTGGCAGATTTATACACAGGCAGTATAATTGCTGTCTCTAGTCTGTATGACAACAAGACACTAAAGGCTCACAATGCCATTCCAACTGTGCAGTAACTCCATATGTCATGAAGTCAATCACTCAGTGATTTTCACAATTGCCCACGACATCTCAAATGACAAGAATCAATAAGTCCTTCTCACAAGAAAAACCGACATCTCAGCTGTGTGAGGTGTCTCATGGGAACTGAAGAATGTAGTGAATATGATGTATTGCTAGTAGACTTAACCCCTCACCTCTATTCACAATAGCTGTGGGATATTCTTACAGCGCCAGCCATGACAGTACAGCCTCTGGGTGAATGGCCTGTTTGCACGTCGTGCCACTGACATCCTTAATGTGTTTTTAATAGCTCCTTCATAATGATGAGAAACGGCCTTGAGTGGCTCAGGACTGGAGGGTTTATGGCTCGGCAGGACCGCGACACTGCTGCTGGTGGCCCACTGCTTTATGTGACAGAGGAGGCCAGACAGGCTCTTATAGTTTTATGACAGATGAACGTTGGTTTTTCCTGCTCTTTGCTTTTAATGGCCCTACAAGCACCGTAAAGGTTGTTTGGTTGTGTTGCGTTTGGTCTCACTAGCATGTTGTTGCAGGAGTACCTGGACGTCCTGGGGCGTCCCATGGTCCTGGCTGGGCCTCGAGCGAAGCAGGTGCAGTGGACGAACGTCTACCAGGATGCTCTGGTGAGAGAGAACATAGATTATTTCACTATTCTGTAAAATATCCTTTATAGGAGTTTCCAAATAAATGTCTAATTCTGTGTTTAGCTATTGCATCCATTGATCCAAAGATATTTTTGTCAATTATTATTCTTAAGGACAAAATCCTACAAGTAGTTCTGGTGTCACAACCTTTTAATGTATTCATTTTCACTTTGTATCATTAAAATGTTTTCCCAACTTATGGTTTCATATATATTTTAAAACAGAATAATCAACCTATTATTCGGTAAAAATGTAGGACATTTACTTTGTAATATATCTGAATTGGTAGATTAAAAATGCTTGATTTTCAGTATGTATGTAGTCAGAGATGTCCAGACCACAAATCTATCAAAACCAGTTTTTTCATTGGGTTTCTGATGTGTATTGTCAGGGTTTGGGACTCGTCATCACTGGAACGATGCCCGTCTTCAACCTCACTGATACTCTGAGCTCTCAGGTAAAATCCAGCAATACAAGACATCGGAGCTTAAAATAGCTGGACACAGATGACTCATACCCAGCTCATCCTTCATATTAATGAGCCTCTACCTTTTATCATTATGTAAGAGCAATGTGTTTTTTAATCTCCATTCATGTGATTAAGGCTGCACGGGTTTATTCAGACAGAAAGAGGAGTCAGAGTCGCTCGGTGGGCTTCAGGTGTCATTTTAGCATCTCTTTGCCATTGTCGGCCACCGTCAGTCATTTGTAATGCCGTCCGCCCCGGCGGCTGCTCTTCTAGGCAACACCTCCCCCCTCAGGTGACGGCAGACATCACAGTCTGTAGTATCTATTATGAGCCAGAGAGCCCAGATGCATCCAGTGTTCAATATCCATGACCAAAGTATTTACTCTGAGCTTATCACATGGGCTTGAAGCAGTGATGCAAACCGCCTCGGTTTAAGATAGACTGTAAAAAAAACTATGGAATAATCGGATTGCACACAAAGCGATAACTCAGAGATGGCACGGAGATATTCTCAGTATTCTCAGGGCACAGCTACCGGCTCTCTCGTGATTCTTTGATGCCAGCGCAGCTGTGGATGAAATGCTAACGCTCACCTGGTACGTTCTTCCTACAGAGCCAGCTCATCCTCGGAGTCATGGGAGTGGATATCGCAATCAACGAAATCAAGAGGAAGACACCTACGTATAGAGTATGTCGTGGACTCGATATCACACTTATATCACTTTGATATTAATAACTGAATCACATCTGGATCTCCTTGTGTGCAGCTCGGAGCCAACGGCTACACCTTTGCCATCGACCCCAACGGCTATGTGCTGCTGCATCCCAACCTGCGTCCCAAAGTAGGTCCTGCCATAAACGCCGCCCCCCGTAACTAATGAGTTGACGTCCTTCGGAAAATGTGGCCCGTTTATTTCCTGCTGAATTTATCCTCCCTCGTCCATCCTCCCCTGCTTCCCTTCTCTCGTTCAGATCATTAACTTCAGGGAGCCCGTCACTCTGGACTTTCTGGATGCAGAGCTGGAGGACAGCAACAAGGAGGAGGTGAAAACCCAGCCTCTCTGAATCATCAGCGCTACTATCAGCTGCATACATCTAGTTTAATCCTTTTGGTTTGTCAGTTTCTTCTCCTGCGACGTACCTGTATGCCTTCCTGCAGCATCTCTCCCTCTCCCTCTCTCTCGCTCCAGATCCGTCGACAGATGATTGATGGCAAATCAGGGCAAAGGAAAATCAAGACGCTCATTAAGTCGGTTGATGAGGCAAGTCATCAATATATGAGACTCAATCATGATCCGGAGTCGCACCTTCCTGAGCGTTGTTGTAATGAAGCCGAGAGGCTCAGTATGTTTGGGATCTGTTGTTTCCCTCCAATTACGGGGAGGATGTGACGCTGTCGCACATTCGTCTGTTTGTCCACAGAGGTACATCGACGAGGCCATGCGGACGTACACATGGACGCCTGTGGACGGTACAGATTACAGGTAAATCCCCCAATTAAACATGCGTCCACTGGAAAATAGACTCTATATCGCTGAATAAAGGCAGCTTGCTCATTTGCCTTCTGTATTCGCGTTCAATAATTCGTCTGAATCACACAAATTAAAGAGCAGTTGTTCCTCTCCCATAAAAAAAAAAAAAAAATAATTTCAATAAGCAGCAATTAATTGCATAGTTTATTCATCTAAAACTTGGTTGAACATGTGAGGTTGCGTCGTAATGACATTTCCTCCAGGCTACACTTAGCAAATTACAGTTTATGATATTCAATAGTCCTACAAATGCCTGATGTGTGTGTTTTTTTATTACGTCTGCTGGCAGCATGCCTGGTCCTGGCTCAATTCATGTGAGGCTTTCTCCGCACAATTCCATTTATTTCAACTCAAAGGGAAATTCCAACGTGTTAACAGTCCTGGTGTGTTGCTGCTCTGGCCTGCAACAGTCACGTCTCTGCTCTGGGATTGTTCCGTGCTCATAAAACTTGTGCTGTTGGATGTTTCTTTAAATCTAAATTTACTGGATACTGTCACAGCCTGATTTTCTATCTGTTGAAATTAATCCTCTTAAATATCTATATTTGAGCTTTGTGTGGCACCACAGATTAAGAGATGGGATGTTTTTTATTTCTGGTTTTGGGGGAAGAGTAAATATTTAGCAACATAAAGAAATGTGTGGCACGAATATCAAACAACAGTTGGCGAGCCAGAGGTAGATCTGACTGTTTGATTTATGGGATCCCGGCTTAAAATCCTCTGAAATGGAGACTTGAACTTCCTGGGAAGCTTCAGTAGTGGCTTCATGCTGCAGGAGTGGGTTTAAATCCAATTCAATATAACTTTATTTATAGTGTCATATCACAACAGAAGTCATCTCAGGACACATTGAGCAGGACTAGAATACGCTCATGATTTCCAGAGTAAATACAAGACTACGACGACGAGTCGTTTAACTAAAAAGTACAACCTGTAAAGGCTTCACAGATCTTTAACAGTCCCGCCTACATTTTGAAACCTGCATTGTTTTAATCGACTTGTTAATTTTCCTGCTAGCGTCTTCCTCTTCACAGCCTTCTGCTCGTACGTTGCTTCAAGAGTATCTAGCTTCCACACCGTTAAGTGTTTCCAAGTGAAACAAGATCGGCAAACGGCACGTAAGGTTGGAAGGAAATTATGTGATCGTTAAGGAAGAAAGACATTTTGATATAGAAATACTATAATAATACGTTTTTTTGTCATTTATTGTGTGACCGGGGATGTGATCCTTTTTCATTTCAGCTCGACCTTAAAGACCAGGTGGGTTCACGACGTGTTCATCCATTCCTGATTCTGTCTGCCTTGTTCCCCCAGTCTAGGGTTGGTACTGCCCACATATAGTGAGAACCACATCAAGGCCAACCTGAGTGACCAGATCCTTCAGGTGCAGTGTAAGTACCCGGGAATACCCAGCATCCTTCGCTCTCTCCTCTTTCTCTCTCTCTCTCTCCACTTTCTCTTCCTCCTTCTCTCCCAAATATGACCTTACTATTATTCAGTCCTTTGTCCTGGCTCTCCAACATCATCATAGGGAGTGTCCGAGCGGAGCCTCCCGCCCCCCGACTCCCCCTCTTCCCCTCCGACTGCCCCCCCCCCTCTCCGCTCTCCGCTAGGCAGGCTCACACCTGAGTCCCCGATTCCTCTACTCCTCTGTTCCCTCCTGTCTTCATGCTGTGCTGTAAAATGGTGATGTTTTTTCTTCACACCGGCTGAAGAAAAAAATAACTGAACAGACAGAAAGGTGAAAGCTGTGGTTTTACTGTGTTACTCAGGTGAAAATAATGGTTACTTTTTGTGCTATTATTTTTTTTGCCAAATGCTCTCGCCTCTTCTCCAACAAGTAATGATTCTGAAGCATCTGTGTTCAAAGTATTTTGATGTTCTGAAAGACCGTGAAAACACGCATGCTTTTCACTCCTTCTGATGAGTTTTTTTATGATTTGGGGGTTTTTTTTTCCTTCTGTTATGTGTGTGATTGATTGATTGATTTGTTTCTGTTGGATTGTGAGATGTTTCTCAGCTTTGGAATCATTCAGTATATAAACTCCCACACGGCCCGGGATAAGGGCTCGTCTACTGTGGGAGTTTGGGTTTTTGTGGGTCTGAATGGGGGACACATGTTGTCCCTCTCATTCTTTCTTTGTCCAGACCCTGTTATCCCCCTCTTTTATTTTCATTTCATTTGATTTTTTTTCCTTTTTTGTTCGACCATGGTTATCTCTCACAACTACTGGTTTTGTCTTTACTGTTTTCCTTTTCCTGGATTTCCCTTATTTTTTTATTTTTTATCCTTTCTTCCGTTGGTTTTTCCGTTTCCTCGTTTGCTCTTGCAAATAAGATGTTTGCTCTTCATTTCTTTTTCTTCTCTTGTCTTGTTTGACTTAAATTGGTTTCTTTCTTTCAAGAAAACAATATTTTTATTCAAGCAGTTATTGAATAAAATATTGTCTGTGATCCCCCCCCCTCCCTTTCCCACCCGACCCCCTGTTTCTTTTCTTGCTCACTCCTTCTCTGATGGATCCACACAGTGCCATACACCAAGGGCAAGTATACTCCATATTGGTCCACGTTCCCTTCTTTTACTTCCTTCTCCCTACCGCTGCCTCCTTTCCACACCTCTCGTCCTTAAACCCCCCTCCTTCCCTCCCCCAAACCCCTCCTCCTACCCTCACCTGTCCCAGCCTGCTTGCCTCTGTTCCTGCCCGTCTTGCCTTCAGGACTTCCTCCCCTTTTTCCTCTTTTTTCCTCCTCCTCTTCCTCCTTTTATCCCTCCTTCCTTCTCCTCTTCACCCTCTTGCTGCGGCTCAGATCCCACATCTCTCTCACGATGGCTCCTCCGGGCCCCAGTCTCACCCTCCTCCTCACGTACCTGCTGCTCCAGAAGCAAAAAAAAAAAACAAACACAAAAAACACCCAAGGAAGACAGATATTCATGTTCTCTGTTGAAAAAATGTCTTTGTCTCCACCTCCTAATCCTTTTCCTTCTGTGGATAGCTCCAACTGGGTTGTGTCTGCCTCCCTTCTCTACTCTCTTCCATTCATTTTCTTTGACCACATTTCTCTCTTTTCTCGTCATCCTTCTCCGTTTCTCCTTCACCTTCCTCTCTCTCTCTCTTTCTACCTTTTTTCTTACAGTGTCATTAGTTAATAAATGCCTCCACGTATTTCTCATATTAGGATTCAGGTGTTGACAGCTCTTTAGTTAGATTTTTTAGTGCAGCAGCTCCATCAGTTTTGCTCAGTAAAATATTTCTAATTGCTGTTACATTTTCATAACGTAGGAAGGTAAACACACATAATACATATAATGTAGGCACCGCTATAGTGGTTATTGTTATTTGAATAGCTTCCATATGAAACCCCTCTTATTGAATGATTGTTAGCTGCCGTAGTGTCCTGTGTATACTGTAGCTGGAGACGTTACGGCCTGCAGTCTGACCCTTCAGGGCTGAGCCCACCCAGGTCCTTCCATGTTGTCAGGTGTCAGGGTGCCGCCCGGCGCAGCGCCTGGCTCCTGTGTCGTCCCTCTGTACTCCCTGTCTCCATCGGCTTGTCTCCCTCCCACCTCACCCCTCAGACCGCCAGGGACACGGCCTGCCACTTCCTCAGTAAACCCGACCCCGGATATGCACGGCATTGTGGGCGGAGAACTACCGGGGCACTCTATTTTAGCTCTAAAACTTCCCCCTGTGCTCAGTTAGCGCTCTGGATGAGAAAATACCACGTTGTACCTGCTTAATGACGGTTGATTTTCTTTCGCTCCGCTTTGTGTGTGATGGATGAAATGAAGTTGCCCTTCGACATGCCCTTCACAATGCAATGCATCTCCTCTGATTATGTGTCCGTCGGAGCCGTCTCCCCTGCCAGTCTGAGGGGTGACCACTTCCATCAGGACCTTCACCCACCCCCCGCCCCCCCCACCACCACCACCCCGCAATAGTTGGCCATGTTGATGCCTGCCTGATCTAAAGAGCACTCACTGTGAATAATCTGTCTGAGAACTCGCTTCCCGACTCATCGCGTCTCGCAAGTCAGTTCTCAGACGTCCCAAATCCCTCAGATTAGAAACCAGATGAATCCGAACGATGTTTGCTGACGAACAACAAAAATAAAAGAAGAAAAAAAAGGCGTGAGTGCTTGTGAAGCTAAAGAAGTCGTCCATTGAAAGTCAGGTTCTATTTTTGGCACCATATTGGCTAACGCTAGTGTTCCCATGATACCTCAGTGTTGCTATGGTAAACTCCCTTCTGCGTCCCTGCACCTCTGAAGAACAGCTGCTGTTTACCCACAACTCTCCACCGCCCTGCCCACTGCTCTTCCCGGATAATCTTCCCCTTTCTGTTGCAGATTTTGAATCACTGCTGCCAAACAGTTTTGAGTCTGAAGGACATGTGTTCATTGCTCCCAGGTAGCCCTGTGTGCGAATGCTTGGTGTCGTTGATGGTCATCAGTGTTTGGTCTTGTCTTTCGATTGTTCCTTTATTTTGTGTGTGTGTGTCTTTGTTTGAGCTCCACCTTCAGCATTTTTTAATGTATTATCTGCTTTTCTGAGTTGTCTTTTTGTGCGTTGCACTCTGTGGAAGTGGTTGTGTTTTCTCCATCCGGCGTTCATTACGAGTGGTGTGTTAACTTACAGTAACAAATCTGAGGAAATCTAAAAATCATCATTTTTCATTCTCGTCCCATAAGTTAACCTCATTACAGTAAACTATCGAAGCCACATGAAGTCTTATTTGCATGCTTCTGCTGTGGTGCTGTATGTTCATATTACATAAAAACATTTAGGGGTTATTGTTTGGTCATACAGCGTAATGTTAAATGGATAGTGAACAACTAAAGCTACAGTTTGTATGAAAAAGATGATCCTCTTTGCATGTGCTGTCTCGTTGTCAAACCCTCATGGCCTCCAGCTGATTCCAACTGATATAAATCACTCCTTCACCGCGATGCCTGCGCTCTGCTCCGTAGGCCTTTTCACCTTTTTCTTTTGATCGACAACAGCTTATTGGAATTCAAGCTTTAAGACACGCATGCGGCACACGATAGCATCGAGTGACTTGCAGCTGGCTTCTTGCATCCCCGCTCTGTGTTGTGTTGTCGTCCCTCTATAAAGGAGGAATCAGGCAAACGTGTAAATACTGCATACGCACGTTTTGTTTTGAGTTAAAACGCCCTCGTCTGCCACTCAGGGAGTACTGCAATGATCTGGAACTGTCCAACAACAACACCGAGTTCCTGCTCAACTTCATCGCTCTCATGGAGAAGGTGACGCCGGACTCCAAACAATGTGAGTTTCCCGTCACGCACACCGATTCTTAATTGGTTAATTAAAGGTCGACATTAATGGTTACGCCGGGTGCTGTTGTTTATTCTCCTTTTTTGACAAACAAATCACACGAAAAAGCAACAGTTTTGCCATCATCTGAACACCTAGCTTGTTTTTTGTAGATTCAGTTGGTCAGAAGAGGATGTAATGATCACATTTGAGGAAACAAATCTAATCTGTTCATATTCACTGCAAGTGTTGTGTTTGGTTAGGTTTTGACAAAAAACTGGACGGAGCAAGTTTTACATTGTGTTCAGAGGGAAGCTCTACATTGTCATATAACTGATATGGTCATCTCCACCTAGGTGACAATTTGCTCCTTCACAACCTGATCCTGGACACTGGTATCATCAGGCAGCTTGTGGACAAAGTGTGGAAGAATAAAGACTTGAATACGTGAGTACCGTCCGGGGACTGCGTGTTTAGATTAGACTCTGAATCTCATTTAGATCTGATTCATCTCTTTTCTCCGTCCTGACTTTCAGATACGGCTTCCTGGCCGTGTTTGCTGCCTCAGACGGAGGCGTAACAAGAGTGTTTCCCAACAAGTGAGTGCACTCCTCATCGAGGCGCTATATATATATATATATATATGTGTATCTGTAGGTCTGTGATGTTTATGATGCTCTTTTAAAGTAGTGAAGTCTTAAAATGTTTCGGTGCAGCCTGAGGCTTGTTACCAGAGATTTACAGCTCTGTGTCTGTCCTCTTAAATCTCAGGGCTGCAGAAACCTGGGAGGAAGACCCTGAGCCGTTTAATGCCAGCTATTACCGCCGTAGTCTTGACAACAAGGGCTACATCTTCCGAGCACCTTATCGAACAGGTGAATGATGCTCTCTTGGTCTCGGCTCGTACGTCCAACACAATGTGTTGTGGTTCTTTCTCTCTAACCCCCGTCCTGGCTCGGTCCTCTACTCCGTTCCCCCTTTTGAAGCCCGGGACGAGCTGCTGAACCCGGAGAACGACACCATAGGGATCCTGGTCAGCACGGCCGTGGAGATCACAGTTGGAGGGAAGACCATCAAACCTGCAGGTGGGTTCAGCTCTGCAGGCAAATCCTTTATGATAGATGAACGTCGTAGAGCAAGGAACACCTGGAGGGAAATAATGGGCTTAATCAGAAGAACTGATTAGATGTTGGTGGTCCGAGGTCACTGTGACCTTTGTGTGAACGTGATATCTATGTTGAGCTATAATCCTGACATTTTCACACAAATATCCAACGGAATAGGAAGTGATGAAATGTCTTTTTGTCTCAGTGGTCGGAGTGAAACTAGACCTTGAAGCCTGGACGGATAAGTTTAAGATTCTTGCCAGCAACCACACAGACAATCATCAGGGCTCCAATACGGTAACCGTGTCTCATATTTACAACATGAAGTCTCTGTGATGTCCAGCTGTTAACTGTGTCTTTTCTCTGTGACAGTGTGGACCAAACAGGGGCTGTGAGATGGACTGTGAAGCCAACAGTGAGGTTAGTATTTCTGCTCATTTTCTAATGAGCTTCCTGCATTCAGCTCCATTAAACCCAGCTCCATACGTGTTGGGCTTTTCTATTAACCAGCCTATATCTGCCTCTCTGTGCAGGATCTCTTGTGTTATCTAATAGACGACGGTGCATTCCTGATCATGTCGAATCAAAAGGACGACTGGAACAAGGTGGAGACGATGCGTTTATTCTCACACTCGCCACGTTTTTTTTTTTCTTTTCCCGTCCCTGAGCTTAAACCCGGTGTTCGGTGTTCCCGGCAGGTCGGCATGTTCTTCAGCGACGTTGACCCCACCTTGATGCACGCGCTCTACAATAATTCCTTCTACAACCGCAAGCAGTCCTTTGACTACCAGTCTGTGTGTGAGCGGATACCTAACAGTGAAAATGGAGCTGCACCCAGGGGAGTGTTTGTGGTAAGGACGAGATGCAAGGCATTAAGATAACAGATCAAGAGTGTGTGCGCATGTAATCCACTGATACGACACACGTTTTCGTCTTTCCCTCTGTATCTGCAGCCCACCATTGCAGATTTTGTAAATGTGGCGTGGTGGACGTCGGCAGCTGCATGGTGAGTGTCCTCGAGCTTACAGGAGACACATTCTGTACCTGAAGGAAGAAATACTCGTAAAGGATAATGCTGCAACTTATCACAAAGCCCCATCTGCTGTCTCCACAGGTCCTTGTTCCAGCAGTTCATATATGGACTGGCTTATCGCAGCTGGTTCGTCACAGGTGGGAGCAGGTTTCACATGTCTGCATGTAGCCTTGAAGTGAGAATTGTCTGTTGTCCTAAATGCATAAGCTTTAAATCCAAACTATGTAAAGAAATCAGGCCGTACAGCTTTGTTTCCCCCAGCCCACGTGGCGACGCTCATCTTTGCGGTCCCCGTGATGAGAACCGGATCTTATAAATCAGCCGAAGTGACAAGTGTAACTCTCATGTGGTTGTGCTCTGGTGACGCTGCAGATGAGGTGGAGGCCGACGGAATCGACTCCAAGGAGCGCAGTTGTGTAATGATCCAGACCCAGTACTTCTTAAGTAATCTCAGCAGCTCCTACAACATACTGCAAGACTGTGGCAACTGCTCTAGGTCTGCATTCACACACACACACACACACACACACACACACACATAAACACACACGCGCCGTGACAGAGGCAGAGTTAGCAAGACGGATTCATCTTTCTGTCGGAGCTAATAAACTCTGCTGATGATTAAACCGCATCAGCTTTAATGAAACGGTCACATCATTGGCTAAATGAGCCTTACAAGACTGTCTCATGAATCTCACTGATCCATTAGCAAATGAGGCTTCAGTGTAAGTGAGCAGAGGGGGATTGTTGACAGGGTTCTCTCTCTCTCTCTGTCTCTCTGTCTCTCTGTCTCTGCAGGCTGATTCATGCCAAGAAGATAAACAACACCAACTTGCTGTTTGTGGTGGCGGAGAAGATTCCATGCAACACCTGTGAGATAGAGAAGCTGTCCCAGGAGGAGGAGGAGTGTATCCTTTTATTCACACGCTGCACGCCAGCTGGCAGAGATTGTATCTCCTTATTACCATGCCGCTGGGAAACAAAGATGTGTCACATTCATTTCAAGGTTATTCCTCTCCTTTTTTTTGTATTTATAAATCACGCTGGTGTGAATTATGACATTTAACATCTGCAGGACTTTGTGAGGAATTAGCGTGTTGGCGGATGACGAGTCGCTGCAGAAAAGCCAACATTCAAAGGGTTTTTTTTATTTTTCTTTAATTGAGTCTATTTTCAGTCAAGGAGGAGAATCCGTGTGAAGAGATGACCGTGGCGCGCTATCGGAAAGGACCGTCCACCTGCTTTGACAATAACATCTCTGTAAGATTTTCAGACACGATATCAATAAGCACATTAATTCAAATGGTATAATCCGTGTTCAGCAGCGATTTTATCTTATAATGTTATCGTTTGATTTCTCTTGTCCGAGTGAATTATTCTGAGCCAGCTGTAATTAAAAGCTGAAAGTGACGTTAGCGAAGGTTTTTTTTAAGCATACAACGAACTTAAACCATGAAACACAGTTTGTTTCTTTGAAAATCAGGCCGACTGTTTCATATGTGAACATACGTTCTTACATGCTGTGGATTGAATATCCTAGTTTTGACATGACAATGTTTTTAAGGCAGTAGTTTGACATTTTGCAACACTCTGGAGTTGTCCTCCAAGTGCGGTTGCCAGGCAACCAGCAGAGACTCCAGGACGTCACTTGTCCCCGCCAAGAAATAGCCTGTGTCCGAAAATCAATCCCTAACTGTCACAAATGTTCAATATAATCGTGAGGAAGCGAGTGCTTCTGGCTCAAATACGTTGAAAAGTTTCCCATCAGCATGCAGTACTCAAACCTAGTAGTACTCGATGTGTACTTACAGCCCCCGTTTTCCCTCCGCAGGAGAACACCTCAGACTGTGGACGAGGCCACGCCTTCCGTCCATCCCTCTACACCTTACTGCTGATTCAGCTGCTTCTGCTTTATCCGGCCGTCAGCCCCCACTTTCACTCCCTACTACATTAATTCTCCTCTTTCCTCCACCTGTCCTCCTATTAGCCCTCCTGACCTAAACCCCCTCCGCCTCCATGCCCCTACGCCCTCATGATATAGTCATAGGTAATAACGGGACTTCCCTTCACGGCCAGCTGGAAGCCCTGAGCGCCGCGCCACCCAGCCTCGCTTCAGTTTGTGTCGCTTCGCGACGACTGCCGGACGTTTCGCGTCCTCAGCCAGTCGACCTTCATCTGCAGGAGGAGTGGTTGGTGCTGGACCACCCGGATCATCAGAGCCCCCCCCCCAACAACACCTCCACCATCAACAGGAGGGAGGGGAAAGAGGACAGGCCGATGTCCTCGCCACAGACCTCCCGCCTCGTACGGACTGGAGAGTCGAGGTTGAGACGGCGGGACTTTTCCGTCTTCTTCTCTCCTCCATCTCAAGAGTCTCGCCGCTCCGTCGCCTGCCTCTCGTTGGAGGCTGCGAACCGTTCAGCCAGTTATAGCCACCATAAAAGAAGCTTCACCGAAAAAAAACCTGTCAAGTATAAACTGCTGAAGTGATGAGTATTCCAGACAAACAGTATATTTAGATTCTAATTTGAAAAGGAAGTCGTTAGGTGTTTATTTAAAAGAGAAAAAAAAGACAGGAATTCATTTCTGCACTATATCTTCTTGCCAAAATGAGATAGACTTTTATGTGGTCTTATTTTTTTATAGCCAAAAAGACGAGGAGGAAGTGGCTTCTGATTTAGATTTAGGATCAACCATGAGGCGACGAGGAGGACGCTCACAAACCCAACGCTGATTCATTCTGTGCGGCGCCTAATTACAGATTAATGCTTTTTAAAATGACGTCCGCTGAGGATTATTGCAGTGTTTTCCCTCGTATTTACCGTTAAAGGCTATAGTGCCATCTGGCTTCACACACCGGTGACTGTAAAAATATGAATTGGTGTTCAGTGGCGGCAGATTCAGATCATTGCTGATGTCGTGTATTATTCTCAATCCACCATTCTAACCTCTGGATTTGGACTGATGTTTAAAAAAAAAACTCTCTGATGCGATAGCTCACCTCTGCCAATCCTCACGAGGCTTCTCCAGATCATGATTTGTGCTTTACTTTACCAAGATCTCTGCCGCTTAACCCTCTCATAGTAGTACTGGGTGGGTGGGGGGGGCTTTTATTACCTTTGACTGATGCTGTTCAAACCATTCGCTGCTGGGGGTTAGGGGCTTATCAGTATTTCTAACAAAATTACAGAAGAGGCAACTAAATATGGTGATGGCGTAAAGTAGTAGTCTGGTTGTAATCCGTCACAGTTCATCATTTGATCATCCCGATGTTTAGGAGCCGCTCTGTTGTCATAGTGCCTTGATGCACTTTGTTTTGGACCACGTTGGCTGTATAAGAGTAGAGCTACTGTATAGTACCTTTATAAAGCAGCCAGCTTCGAGGCTTCGGATGAATCTGTCCACTATAGAAGCAGCTTCACACAGAGCCGTCGCACCGGCCGGCTCCAGCTTCATGTATTTGCTCGCTCCAGAGCCGCCATATGGAGTTACTATACCGTTCCTTTACCAAGCCATGTATAGAGCTATGATACACTCTGTATACAGCGACTTAACTGGCCGTAGAGCGTCCGTAGGGCCACCTGACTGCTATCGTTCTGCCTGAATTGTACGTCTCTGTGTGGATGTGTGTGTGTGTGTGTGTTGAGTTAAAGACCCTCAAAGGGAATGTCTTTTAAAATGAGTTGTGGAGTGTGTGACGGGGTGACAGTTGTGGGAGCATAGCTGTTTTTCCCCCCATTCTTATGTTGCAACGGACAAAACCCGGTGTTGTTTTGGAGAAGGAAGAAGAAAACAAAGGGAGGATTTTTCTGAAACAAAAAGAGAAAATGGCATCTTTAATCATCTGCTTCAGCGTTGACCTAAAGGGAGCAGAGGTGTCCGAACGAATGTGTAGTTCATCAGTGTTTTCTGCTTCAAATGCAAACCTAGTTGACAAAAGCCTCTCTAAATGCCTTAGTGTTCCACAGTCCGGAGCTCTGATTCGTCCCCCTCCCTGGTGTTCACTCACGCTCACAAATAGATCCTCCAAAACAGTCACTCCCGGGGTTTTCTTGGTGTTCTGCAGTAAAGTACAGTGAGCTCTAATTTTGTACCTTTTTTTTTTTTTTTTTGTTCTTTTTTTGCGTCTTGAAATGGTTCGTTATTGATTGATGCCTGTTTTTGTTTAAATGCTTGAAAAGCCAAGTGGGAGTTTTTTGAATTTAAAAAAAAAAAGAAGCCTCCGACCTTCGATGTTCGCACCCACCCGAAACCCTCAGCTAACGCTCAGGTGGGACGATTTGAACCTTAGCTACACTCTGTACAGTTGTTGGTACTATTTGATGTGACAAACATGCCGGCACAGTAACTGCAGTGCGGCTCCGAAAACCAATCCGACTCGGAAAAAGAAAACAAAACAAACAAAGAATGTTAGACATTTTAAACTGAACACTCGTTGATTTCTAATGTGGCTCCTCTCAGCGTTGAGTATCTGATGCCGGATGCAGTTCTACTTTTCTGGCATTTGTTTGTCTCTGTCCTGTGCCATTTGATTCTGTCTGTAATTTCCACCGTCTGTAAAGGAGCGCTACACGTGCCTGTGGAAATGTACCCCCTGCAACTTCCTCTCCTTCCCTGGCTCTGTACGCCCTCACGCGCTAACTCAATATGTAGGCTTCTTTTGCACCTGCACCGAGACAGTATGCACACCTATGAGAGAACATGCGCTGACTTATTCACGCCCAGCTGGGAGACGTCCATCACCAGGCAGAAGTTAGCCACGGACGTCACCTCCCAGGTTATTATTTATTCCTGTGTTTTTGTTTGTGAGCGGGTGGGATGTCAGAGGCAAGCTCAGGGAGTGGGTCTCCACAGAGCAGCGCGGGCCTGTCGAACAGGAGGTCACGGAGGACTCATGTAGTGACGTCCGTGTGCATCCCGACAGAAGGAGAGGCTTCTGAAGGGACCACACGTCTGATTTCTGTGGTTTGACAAATTTACTTTTGCCAAAAAGACAAAACAAACAAAAAAACTGACAAAAAAAAAATAGAAAATTGGGCCAGCTTGGGGTTGATGAGAGGGAGGGGTCAGCTTTTAGGACAGGACCCTGAAGATTAGGGTCTGGTTTTGCCCCCTCCCGACCCTCGCTGCATCTGTGTTGGTGCGTCTCTTTGGGGAAGACACGTGTGTATGTGATTCTGTAGTCTGTAGTCTGGTGCTATGTGACCATGTTTGACAAGTGTGTTAAAAAAATAACAATAATAATAATGGCAACATTTAGAGAAAAAAAAAAAGTAAAATCAGTCGAATTTTAAGTGAAGTTATAAAAATATATAAATGCAGCACTGTTGATAAGTTTGAAATCTGAAGTAAAAAAATGTTTAGGATTATTTTTTCTGTTTTCTTTTGGTTTCTCGTACGTGTGTGAGTGTGAATGTTAGTGTGCTTGGAAGATTTCGCTCCTTCTTTTCTGGGCACCGGTCCATGTCGCTCCATTCTTTTGTACAGATGAAGCTTAAAAAAACAAAAAAAACGAAGAAGAAGAAGAAGAGGGCAAAATTTGTAAAATATTGTGTCTGTGACTCCTTGTAAAATATTTTCAAATTGTTTATTACAGAGAATCAGTTATTAAATAATGTTCATATTTTTCACTTCATTTCAGCGTGTGGCGTTTTGTCTTTTTAGCCTTGGGGAGATTAATTTATGTTAAAAAATGTATGAAGAATTACAAACACAATCATACCTGTTTATTATAATCTGCCATATTCATTTTCATGGTGTTAAAGGAAAAGCATCACACCTTGGAAACATAAACCATCAGCCTTTTTACCCGAGACAGCTAACTTAGCTTAGCACAACCACAACATGTGAGATAAAGCATGTTAATTAGTGGGTTTTACCTTCATATTTACCATAAAGTTTTATCAACCTCATCTTATCTCTTAGCAAATTATAGTTAAAATAGAAATGTCTGACAAAAAGTTTGAGCCTCTCCTCTTATAGCATGACAAAATAATCGATTTCCAGTTTAAATACTGCTATAAAAAGTGAAAAATCAGGTTGGAATGTTTGTGGCCTAAATTTTGAATATGAAATATAGGAATATTGTAGTCGAGTGGCTCTTCTGAGTCACTTCATGCGTGTTGTTGAAAATCCCTCCACTGATCTTCACAGCGTCTTGAGGAAATCAGTGAGAGCTTTGTGCCAGGTGTTGGGGTCGTCTAGGTAACAAGCGTGACCCGCTCCCGTCATCACCACCACACTGTGATTGGCCAGATTGCTCAGGTTGTTCAGCGACCGTTCCCCCAGCTGAGTGTCCTGGTCACCGTAAACGATCAGCGACGGGACCTGCACCCAAACACACACACACCATGGGAAGACATCTTTCTGATGAACCTTTCTCTCCCTTATTTAAAAAAAATATGGTTTATTTTTAAATTCAAATCCATAACTAAAGGGATTTCCTAGATGTCCTCTATTTTACCTCAAGTTAAAAACATTCAAATGGGTCTCAGCAAATGATAAGATAAGCTTTCATTTTCCATTAGGTGTGACTAATAAATAAGTAGAACAGACTAGTCAGCCAGACCATAATATTGGCTTTTATCAGCTGTATTCAGACCCTTAAATAAAACGGACTCTACTCTTTTTTCTTTGACTATTTCTGATGTTTTTTTGCATAAACACTGGAGCGCATCACCTTGAACGTCTTCCAGGAGAAACTGTCTGGAAATGTGTTGGTCAATGATTATGCTCTCTACTGAAACCTGCTTCTCACCCGGCTGATTGGACATCACGTTCATGGGGTCGAACCATGACGACCCTGATCACAAGGGCTAAAACTTAACATCAGAGCGCTTTACATTAACTTTACATTACGACTGCCTATGGAAAACTAATTTAAAGGAATCATTTGAACAACTTTAGTTTTCATCAACGTATATTTTGTGTGTAAAATCTCAACCTAAAGGTAATCACTGAACTTTTCAGTAACAAACTAGACTTCTTCATGGATAATCGTTGGGTTCACCATCTGATGAACCTGGTTTTAAATTGGAGGTTGTATTTGATCAAGTTATCCTTTAAAAAGAGGAAATGAAGATTGTAAAGGGAATGGAAACAAAGGATTATTATGTATAACCACACACACACCTTTACACTCTGGTACTGCTCTGCTGAGAAACTCTCGGTGCAGATGGGGGCCACGGGGATGTAGGCTCGCACCAGATCCTGGTGCTGGACCAGGAAGGGGAGGGAGTACATCCCGCTGAGCGACGGGCTGATCACCACCACCGGGCCCAGGCCGAGCCGCTCACACACCTCTTTCAGGAAACCCGCGGGGGCCAGTTGTCCCACCGCCGCCGGGGCCTCGGCTGCCTTAGACCGGCCGAGTCCTGAGGGAAAAGGGGGTCAGCAGGACCGTGTAGGAGTCGGTTAAAGGAACCCACAGTTTATACCAAAGGCTCTAATCCGGGTCCCGCGTGACGTCAGACTCACCTGGCAGGTCGATGGCGACCGCACGGCATCCTGCTTCGGCCAGAGTCTGCAGAGTGCCGATGCTGAGCCAGTTCTCCGAGGAGAAGCGGATGCCGTGAAGGAGTAGAACCGACAACCTCGCTTCCCCCGCGGCAGGAACGCTCTGCCTGTAGAAGAGCGGCGCGGTGCAGCCCTCCACCTGCACGCTCCCCTCCGTCATCACCTGCGTCATCCTGAACGGTTCTGCAAAGGTTCTCACACGCATGCGTATCGAATCATTGGATTGTACCAGAATATTATATTACATAGCAATTTGTGTGTTGAATATATTGTGGCACTTATTAAATAAAGTAATTGTATAAAGCATCAACAAGTACATCAACATTTAACCAGTGGTTGAGATGAAATGTCTTCATAGGAGAATTATACAGTACATTAAAACACACTGCATACATAAATTATGCATACGTGTTCAAACATGTTAAATAGAAGATTTAAAAGTAAAGTTGAATTAGTGGAATTAAGTTAATTCCTCTGACATGTGGTGTCGTAGAGGGACAGTACAAGTACCTCAAGTACAAACTACAACGCAGTACCAGCAGTAACAACAAGTGACAACTGTGTTGCTGTTATTTTGTCCACACACCTTTTAAATGCTGTGATCTCGAGGTCCACTGTCTGATCCGGATTCTGCAGACCCGATCAAAGTCCGGATTAGATCACGTGCGCTTCACCCCCCCAGACCCGATGAGATCATAATCCGGTGAAGAACCGACGAGCAAACTGTAGTTTACTTCTGATCAGGTGACGTTTCACTTTATTTCCTGGAAAACAGGAAGAAAAATCCTCTCTAGGAAATTATTCTACTGCCGCCTAGTGTTGGAAAAGAGAAGTGCTTTTGTTCTGATCTGAAACAAACAATTCAGTTTGTTTTTGTGTGCAAAATATTAACATTAAATCTTCGTTTGCATTGTTGTCCGAGTTGTATTTATGAGTGTCGTGGAGGAGACAAAATAGTGCGCTCATGTGCCGCTTGATCAATGATTAATGCGCCTTATTGATCGGCCGTTTGGGGGTTTCTGGCCTCTGTTTGAGTAGGAGCTCAGTGTGTGGGTGGTCGCGTTCAGGCCACGGTTTTATAGTTTCCTGCGTGGATTTCTAACATCCTGCTGGACTTTTGAGGGGTTTTGTTGTTGTTTTCTCATTGCCGGGTCGAACCCCCACCACCACCAGTTCGATCCCCCAGAAAAGGAGCGTCTCGATCCGCCACAGACCAGAAACCATGAGAGCGTCGCTGCCCTTCATTCTGCTGACTGTCGGACTGGCCGCTGGTGAGAGGGTTTATTATCCTGAGCGTCCTCTTTTATGAATCACTAACTAGTTTATATATGTTGTTATGAAGTCTACATGTTTGATGTGATTATTGTTTCTTAACTGTTTGTTTTGTGTCCATAAAGAAGAATGTTTACGAGAAAAATGAAGAAAAATTCAAATTATTTTCAGTTGAATATTTTTAATCAGGTGAGAAGTCGAGATTATTATGTAATAAAGCTAAATGTATGTCAGAGGGAGAAGAATTCTATATTTTCCTGAAGTAAAGGAACTTTGAAAACAGTCCACTATTAAAAGGCCTGCATTGTTTATTATTGGAAGTGTTATCAGCAGAATTTATGTAAAGTATTGAAAGAAAAAGTCTGTATTCTGCAGTATTCACATGTTTTTGGATTAATATCACGGCTGCATTGATGTGTGTGTAGCAGTTTACTGCTGCAGATGTTTTAACTCAGAGACAGTAATGCATCAGTGTCGTTGCAGTTTGCTGTTGTTCCTACAGGGATTTAAAACCGTTACTTTTAATACTTTTTTCTCATTGTTTAACTGAATAGGAAGAGTTTTGAAAAAACTGTAAGTAAAGCTGTCAGAAAAATGTAGTGGATCAGAAATTAAAGTAAAGTATTTGGCGCAGGTGAAGTAGAAGTATAACAAAAAATAGAAATACTCCATTAAAGTACCTTGGATTCAGTATTTTCTTTTACATAGTTCATTGCCTGAGGAGTCAAACTGTGATTAAGAGTGGTAACCGTCCCTGTCTGTGGATTTATTAAGACACGTTACCTACAAGAAGTTTTGAAAGTCCTGTTATTTTCAAAGCTATAGGATACTAGGATTAATATGTTAAATATGTTTCCTTTTACCAGTGATTGTTGTAATAGCAGTAGTGGTTGTTTATACTGTGTTGCTGTTTAAAGTGTTTTCTGGTCTCACAACCCAGCAGCGTCTTGGTCCAAAGGTCATATGTGTGCAGGCTCGTGCCCAAATGTTGAAGTTGGTACCAGCGAGCTCCTGCAGTTCAAACTAAACGGACAGTCGGTCACTAACTCCTGCACCAACAGGCTACCGCAGTCCGCTGAATGACTTCCAGCGCTCAGAGGGCCGAGAGCTGGTCCCCACCTCCTGGAACTCCGCTCGGATGTTGCTGCTGCCGGGCCTGAGCCTGGAGGACTGCTCCACGCGCTGCTCGCAGTCTCTGGACTGCAGGTATCCGGCCTCTGCTTTCACACCGAGCCGCCTGCGTCATAGAAAAAGAGTTATTAGATTTCAGAACAGACTTTATTCAATGGCATACATTTTTTTTTTAAAAGCCTGAGTCCATATTCAAGGCAATGATTGTATGTTAGTCACCTGAATTCGTGTGAATTACGTCTGGTGATTTTTAAGATTTTCATTAAAGGCATTGACTTCCATTAAAAAAGACCCAAAACAAAAGTTAGTACAGCTAAAGTCTGATATAATGTATTCATCTGTGCTGTTTAAAAACACATTAACTTGCTGCACTTCCTGCTGCAAATATGCACTAAAACACCAAATGTTAATAATCTGTTAACAAATGAACTGTTATTCATGTTTGAGCATTTCTTTTAAAAAGGTCAAGTTTAGACGTTATAATGTCCGACTGATCTTAAATGCACCGAGCATCAAGAAAGTGACTTTTGATGACTTCTAAAGCCTCCATGAGTAAACCTCACTCTCCCTCAGAGCGTTCAACTACGAGACGCGTCCGACCGTCTCCTGCAAACATCTGCCCTGGGTCGGCGACGGCAAGCACCGCGGAGGTGAAGAGGAACGTGAACTGTGACCTTTACGAGAAGAAGGGTAAGACTCACCGTGTCACCGGGGATCGATGTGACGGATCGGTGTTTGTTTGACTGTTTGTTTTTCATGATGAAGTCTATGTCAGGAAGTGCATCGTGGGTAAAGGAGAAGACTACAGAGGGAAGGTCTTCACCACAAGTAGCGGGCTCACCTGCCAACAGTGGTGGTCCAAGTTCCCCCACGATCACAGGTGAGACTCCTCCGATGGATTGGGAGGATAACAGCTGATATTGAGGGAGTTTGAAGGCGTCCTCTTAGATATTTGTGTGAAATTGTCATAATTAGCATATTCACTCTTGGGTTGAGGTCACAGTGACCTTAGACCCCGAAAAAAAGAAATCATCCTTAAATCCAAGTGGACGTTTCTGCCAAATTTAAAGAAATTCTCTCCCGTGATGTCTCAAGAATGGGACGGACGTGAGCTCACGGAGACGTCTGACTGTCCTCCACTCTCTCGTCCATCTCAGGTGGACTCCCACAGCCACCAACGGTCTGGAGTTGAACTACTGCAGGAACCCGGACGGGGACCGCATCGGTCCGTGGTGCTACACCACCGACCCTGAGCGGCGTTATGAAAGCTGCAACATCCCCCAGTGCAAAGATGGTACGTCCCAAACACCTCATGATGATCTATCTATCAATCTATTTTGACTCTTTCCAGGAAATAATTGGGAAATGTAGTTTTCTATTTGTGGACAGTTAATAAGCAGGTGGTGACCTCTCGAGGAATGTCCTTGAAAGAACTCCTCAAGTCTTAATAATAGGAAAATGCACACAAATACCCACAGAAATACTCTGATTTACATGGACTACAAAGATGGTTACTTTGGTAAAAGAAGGTTGTACTGATTAAACACAATTCCACCTTTAATCCCCATCAGATTACATCATCTTTTCCAGAGACCTTCCTACGAAATTACAATAATATCGGCTCCTTTTTCAAGGGAATTTGAAGCTGTTTGTGGTTTTGTTTTGCAGAGGTTTGCATCACGTGTAATGGAGAGGACTACCGCGGGCAAGTCGACCACACGGAGAGTGGCAGAGAGTGTCAAAGATGGGACCAGCAGTACCCGCATCAACACATCTACCAGCCTGAGAAGTACTCAAGCATCAGCATACCAGCTGTCACGTTCCAAAGCAGCCACGTATGAGCGTTTGAGCCCCTTGTTTTGTTTTTCAGGTATCCTGATAAAAGTTTAGATGACAACTACTGCCGGAACCCCGACGCCTCGCCGGTGCCGTGGTGTTACACCACGGACACCGAGGTGGAGAGGGAGAACTGTGAGATCAGCAAGTGCAGTAAGACGGTGCTTTTCTTTAAGTAACACTATTAGAAATACTCACAAGAGGCCAAACGACTAACTGATAGTTTCCTAAATTGAGCTGATTCCTGTGGCGTCAGGAGACCCCGTGGAATGAGAGTCATTAAGTCGCTGTAATTAAACTTTCTGGTGTTTTTTTTAATGACTTCCTAATGATTCATTATTTCAATGATTCTGTTTGAGTGGAGAGAATGTGGCTTAAGTGTGTCTTTATAAAGCTAGTTTTAATTTAGTTTCTATGAGTGGTAGTAATTATTTAACTAATAAACATAAAAAAACTGAAGGTATGATGGAGGGTAATAAGTATTTTGTACTTTTGCTATGTGTTTTGTTTAATTATTCAAAATGAATACATTTAGGTGAATTTTCCCCTCTGATTATATATTTTATTTTCTATATACCGGGCGACACAGATGCTGAACTTTTGACTTCAGAAGACGATTAGATAAATAAACAAACCTAAACGAGGCATCAATGTTCTGCCCAGAATTTCAACACCAGTTGTGCAAGATGACACTGGCAATGCTGGCATTTCCACTGAGGACTGAGCTCAAGACAGCGCCATCTTGTGGTGCAGGCAGCGTCAAGTCAAAAAAATAAAACACTGCTCAAAATCTCATCATCACCATCACAGATCAACAAAACGATAAAAACAAATTATTTTTAAGTTTAACCTTTTTCTTTTATCCAGTGTTTTTATTCAGTTTCTGTACCCGCGACAGACAAGAAAGCAAAATTCAGATCCTGTTTTTAAAAATGAATCTAAGCAAAAAAATACAAAATATCCACCTCAAAAACAGATCAATTGTATCTTGACTTCAGATGTAACCATGGTAGCGAGTATCATTCTTACAAGAGCATTGCTGTTTGAAAAGATGATTGTTTGATCAGATAAAAAAAATCCTGACTTTATGAATATTCAAATATTGTTTTCCTGCTGGACGTCAATTCTCAGTCTGTGTGTGCTGATGGCTTCAAGTTGCCACACCACACTTATGTAAGTTACATATTGAACCATGACATCAGCACAGTCACAGATCTTTAAATAGTTTCATGCATTGAGTTGCACAGCACACCTGTAGTAGGTCACTGTCTGTAGGTCACTGTCTGAAGGTCACTGTCTGAAGGTCACTGTCATGACATTGAAAGTACTGAGAAAGAGAAAGAAAGAAAGGGACCACGTAAACTGTGACCTGCAACACTGACTCCTTTCCTCTTCTGCCCCTCCAGCCGAGGTGCGGGTGGAGAAACGCCAGCGCTCCAGCTTCACCACCAACTGTTTCCGCGGCCGCGGGGAGGACTACCGCGGGAAGGTCAACGAGACCACGTCAGGTATCCCCTGTCAGCGGTGGGACGCTCAACAACCCCACGAGCATCCCTTCTATCCAAACACATACGAATGCAAGTAAGGAGGAGGGGGGATTTGGAGCCATCAAAGAACTTTTGGGGTTGTTTTCTGCACTTGTTTGATTTGAAAATGTTTTGCTTCAAGCATGAATATTAATGCCGAGATCTAATTGCAGTGAAAATTCCCGCGGCCTTATTTCTCTGCTGGCAGTTGACAGTAGATGATAAATGGTCAGCGACTCCAGATTAAGAAGCCTGTCACACTCACACACTATATGGATGTGAAATGAATATTAAGCTTATTTGTAATGTGGTAATCATTCATCGTGACAAAATCAATTACGAGCGTTTCAATCATCATTTCTAGTACAAGTTGCATGAAATGTTGGCTTTTATTAGCATGTTATTTCGGTATAATCTTACATCTCCAATACAGAATATTTCAAAGTCAAAGTCTCCCATTAAAACTAATGTAATAATGTGGCATTAAACATAAAAAGGTGGGTGTTTTTCTATCTATTCACTGAGCCTTTTATTTAAAAAGTTTCACTTCAAGCCATTTAAAATCACTACAACGGTTAAACATTGGAAACAGCGTTGAGTATCTTGCAATAAGGCACGTTTATAAATGCCTAAATGGCCGAGGACCAGACTGTTTAGGTACCAGAGACCAGCCTGGACCTGGACTCAAAATCCAATTGGATCTAAATGTAAAATTTGGATCATCCAGGATCACCATGGGAAGGAGTCATTTTAACTTCTGGTGTTTTTATCTTGTTGTTTCTGTATTTGTCCATTTGATTGTCTGCTTCGTGTGTAAGTCATTACCGAGTGTGTCGGTTGTTTTATGAGGCTATAAAAACCCAACCAGTTGTGTGCGACATCTCATTCAGGGGTTTGGAGGAGAACTACTGCCGTAACCCGGACGGCTCGGAGGCTCCCTGGTGCTTCACGTCTGTCCCGGAGATGAGGACCGCCCTCTGCTTACAGATCAAACGCTGTGCAGACGACATCGAGGCTGAAGGTAGGACTCTGTTCAGATTTGAGTAAAAAGATGAGCTCACTGTCATCTGTACTGGATAAAGATCTCTCAATCAACCCCAACAATACTTGGACCAGGCTCTTTTTTTTTTCAAGTTTCGCTGCGATAGCCTTCATTTCTCTGCAGCTCTGCGTGGTTAATGTTGGCTAAGTTTAGCTCATTTATTCTCGTGCAACCTCTGATCTGCATTTATCATGTTATTGTTACTTGTGGCTGCTGTTCAGCAAAAGTTACACCAGCTTACTTTGAGGTCGAAATGCAGACAGAATGCTTTCTTTCTTGCTTTCTTTCTTGCTTTCTTCTTCTTACTAAAAAGTGTTACTAAAATCCCCAAATAATAGCCGGGCCCTTCATGAGAACAGGGCGTTTCATTCTTACAACTCTTTGAAAACTTTCACTGTGTGCCATCGTTCATCAAGGTCGTAATAGTAATGCCCTTGTTTCGTCAGATTGCTACCACGATAATGGAAAGAACTACAGAGGCATGGTCCGCAAAACTCGTAAGGGGATCACCTGCCAGAAGTGGAACGTCAACACGCCTCACCTGACCAAGTACGACGATCACTAAAGTGCTACGAAGACGGATGATTTTTTCTTTTCTTATCCAAAGAGGAAACATCTGTGACCCAGGCAAACAAAGAACAGGCCCGGCTTGTTGCCTTTATGATAAAGCTGAGTCCAACATCCAGAATGCATTATAAGTCCAAATTCAGACCAACTCCAGGTGTTGAGTATGTTGTGGATTCATCCAAGAAAAATGACTAAATCAAGTATTCTTTTTTATGTGCTTTTGAAGGACACTTTTCCCCCACAATGCAATGCACAGACATGGGGAAGCTTCAACAGCGGCATTTTGTTTTCACAGTTTTGCATCCATTGAAAAGTTGAATAATATCTATAAAAGTAGTTCTATCAAGATTCATAGTACATAATGTAAACAGTTAGCATAAAATAAAATCAGTTTGATTTTCCAGGATAAACCCAAGGACCCATCCTGAGGCCAACCTGACCGAGAACTACTGTCACAACCCAGACGGGGACCAGCACGGACCCTGGTGCTACACCACCGACCCCAAAACCGAGTTTGATTACTGTGCCATCAAGCAGTGTGGTACATGCCTCTGCTTTCTTTGTCTAGTTTAACATCTCGCACAGAGTTTCTGTCTTCTGATTCAACTGTTTCTGGTTCTTCTCAAACAGCTGGAGAGAAAGTGACCATTACTGAACCAGTAGGTCAGTCTCTGAATGAACGTGAAGCAACATTTCCATGCCAACAACGAGCCGCCTGTGTGTTTACGAGTGTGGGTTTTTGCAGAGAAAGTGGAGTTCAGTCAGTGCGGTAAGAGAGAGGACCGCCCCCAGAGGTCGTTTTTGCGTATCGTGAATGGGATTCCTGGGAACTCGCCGTGGACAGTGAGCCTCAGAGACAGGTGAGTCTGTGGGCTGACGCCGTTTGAGTCGTCGGTAGGTCAAATACCGTCGGTGTGACCTTTGACCTCATGTTGTGCAGGAAAGGAAACCATTTCTGCGGAGGATCCTTGGTTAACGCCAGATGGGTGATCAGCACCAAGCAGTGTTTCTCCTCCTGGTGAGCCTTATTTATTTAAAGCCTTTTGGAGTGCAGAGTTCCCCTTAAACTCTTACAGATATCTCAAGAACACGGAGTAAAAAGAAGCGCTGTATTTTGCATGTGTGCACAGCTACGTGGACCTTCCGGGGTACTCGGCCATGATGGGAACGCTGTATCGCGATCCACAAGAAGGAGAGCCTGGCGTGCAAACCATCCCTCTGACCAAGATCGTCTGCGGACCCTCAGAGTCTCAGTTGGTCATGCTACAACTGGAACAGTGTGTACTGTCAACCCCCCCTCCCACACACACACACACACACACACATTGACATAACACATTCCCTAGCCACTTACTCTAACCTTCGCCTGACCTAATCATGAAACCTATCTTACCCTCATTAATGCCAAAACCGAAGTCTTTCTAGAGAAACCTCACAATCCCATCCATCCGTCCATTATCTGTAACTGTTTATCCTGTTCAGGGTCACATATAAGAATTCTGAGTCCTAAATCAACCCGTCCTGCATGTCTTTGGACTGTGGGAGGAAGCAGGACGACCCAGAGACAAGACACGCTAACACGGGCGGAACAGGCAAACTCCACACGGAAGGCTGACCCGAACCCAGATTGAAAACCCAGGCCCCTCTTGTTGCCAGGCAACGGTGCTCACCAATTTCCAAAATTGGCCTCTGACCTCCATATCAGCAAAAAAGTCATACAATTCACGACATGTTTACATAAATGATATTTACGAGTGTCATTGGCCCCTAACCTTACCCACCTGAACCTTTACACAAAGATAGAGGTACACACACACACACACACACACACTAATTCCTCCCTGCCTCTCTCTTCTCTTTGTAGCCCGGCCCAGTTTAATGAGCGTGTCTCTCAGATCTGCCTCCCTCCGGAGCGCTACATTGTAGCTGAGGGGACGCCCTGTGAGATCGCGGGATGGGGCGAGACGAGAGGCAAGTATAATCCTTTAGAAACGATGACTTGACACAGAATGGACTACATGCTCGGCTTCGCGCGGCTACAATATGCTTCAATTGCAGTAATTGATAATAGATGACTTCCTTCGAACAGGCATCTTGTTTCAGCCCTTCAAGTCAAGTTGCATCTAAATGAGAGAGCTGTTCAGACCATTGGGCAACAGATGGCTTTGCTATTTCCAGAACCACTCAACATCTGTCCACCTCCTTTTTTTTCTTTCCACTATCTCTCTAAACACGTTTGCTGCTAACTCGTCTCTCCTTCCTCACTGTTTTCTTCTTCAAGGGACCGGAGATGAGACCGTCCTCAACGTGGCCCACATCCCGGTCCTTAGTAACAAGGACTGCAACAAATACTTCAGGGGTCGTGTTCGGGAGAATGAGATGTGCACAAACTCCTTCCAGGCCGGGGTGGGCGTCTGTGAGGTAGGTGCATGAAAGCCTTATGGTGCATTTTGAGTAGAATTATT
This sequence comes from Chelidonichthys spinosus, assembly GCA_029853015.1. Taxonomy (NCBI): domain Eukaryota; kingdom Metazoa; phylum Chordata; class Actinopteri; order Perciformes; family Triglidae; genus Chelidonichthys; species Chelidonichthys spinosus. The sequence goes on along the minus strand of CM056822.1, from coordinate 6,864,400 downwards.
TTCTCATGGTGCCTTAATTCCACAGGTTAGAGTAGAGATGCCCTGTGGTTAGTGTGTACACATGAAAACACGCCAAAACTGACCATTTTATTTGACATTTAGTCATCGTCTGACATTCTGAAAATTACACAAATTCACTTTGTTGAGAGAGAACACTGATACCACTCTTTGCTAAATATGAAGCTAGAGCCAATAGTCAGTTAGCTTAGCTTAGCACAGCTAGCCTGATTCTGCCTGAAGCTAACAAAATCAACCTGCTAGCACCTGTAAAGCTCACTAATTAACACATTGTTTTCGTTTGTTTCATTTGTACAAAAACCGAAGTGTAAAAATAACAATGTGTGGTTGTATGGGGGGGATGTGTACCTCTGAGCTTTGGAGATTTAGGTGGGTCAGAGCCATGCTATCTGCTTCTTCCACTTCCCACTTATTATGCTAAGCTAACTGGCTGCTGGATTTCACTTTCATGGTACCAATTTCTCATCCAACTCTCAGCAAGGCAGCAAATATTCCCCCAAAATGTCAAGCTATTCCCTTTTAAAATTGGCAAAAATCACATTATTTGCTGAACACCAATACTTCAAAACCTGACACAGACTGTTCTCACAAATCAAACACATCCACCATTTGGATAATGAAGGTGGAGTGGACGAGATGCGACTGCAAGATGTTTCCGACCTCAGCAGTGACAGTCAGCCATAACAGAGAGAAATAATGAGTGTTGTTGCCGTCTGCAGAGGGACTACGGGGGCCCTCTGGCGTGTCAGAACAGCGACTGCTGGGTACTCGAGGGCGTCATCATCCCCATGAGGCGCTGTGGACGCCCGGGACAGCCCAACATCTTCATCCGGGTCTCTGTCTACGTGGACTGGATCAAGAAGGTCATGGAGATGGCTTAGGGACAGAGACTGCCATGAAATCTGCTCAGCACTCAAGACCAGTTATTCACGTTATCATATACATGTTTAATTCTCAGATGTCTCTTTTACATTAAAAAAATATAAGTAATACATTCAGTGCATTCATAATCATTCATTCATGGAGAAAATACAAAGACAACACACATGTATTACAGTGTATCATCTGCAAATGTCTACGTGTATTATAATTAAAGAGTCTTTTCAGCCACAGTAACTGATTTTCAGAATTTAAGAAAACAGTTATATTCCTAAAACTGCTGACAACTACTTTATAAATCATATATTATGCTTATAAATATGGCCCTGTGATAGATGCGTCTGTATGTACTGCCTTCAATGACAAAGGGATCGGCTAGCCCCCAGGTAAATACAGATAAGCGTAAATGATGGATGGATGCTTATAAATATGCGTTTTTTGTTATTTACTCACTAAAAAAAGGGATACAAAAATGATTTGTAGCCCCTCAGGTTCAGAGAAGACTAACTGAGGATCAGTAACTCCGCATAACAGGGGCAGCGTGTGTGTGTGAGTCTGTGAGTGTGTGTGTGTGTAAAGGGGGGTTAACACACATTTTAAGTACCTAACATCCCCTGGAAATGCACCCTTTACCACTAAACTGTACGCCCTCCCCTCCTCTCCCTGGAACTGAATTGAGCTCCAAAATACCTTCTTTGCCCCCAGCCTCTAAAGAAAGCCCTCCTCTGCCTGTCTTTTGATGCCTGCCCCTCTAAAGACATGCCTTTGTGCCTTATGCAGAACTGTATGCGCTGCACATTCTTTCTACTTCTATAGGAGGATTTTTGTAACCCGGTCCTGATGAGCCCACGGAATTCAGCTTAAATAAACCTCAAGATCAGAGTCCGACCGAATCTCAGACACACACCCGCCTGCAGAGGGTCACACACACACACACAATCCCCCCCAACCCCCCCTGTCTTATTCTCAGAATCTGCCTGTTTTCTGTCACTCTGAGATTTTTAATTCAACGTATTCTGAGTGTATGTTCTCTTTAACTATATAGACAATTATCCTCCTGCTGCACACAGCGATCTGGAAAAGGCAGGTTGACAGTTATGATTTCAGTGTCATTCGCTTCACTTTTATTTAGTCATATTTGTGGAAACCTGAATACTTTTTTTTTTAAGTACCACAGAAAATTGCAAATCCTTTTTTTTTTTGTTACTTTTGTTTTATGCACCTAATATGTAGACTGAGAATAACATGTATCTTTTAAATCAACATGTTTTTGTTTTTTATAATTATAATATGCATATATCATCTGTACATTTGTGAATTGCATCAAGCAACCGACGCCATAAATCAGTGAAATGGAGCCGTCTGCTTCATCGTTGTAACTTAAAGCTTTTATGTTGGTCCCACGCCAGCGGGCTCACCTGACATGACTCCATGCAGCCGCCCCTGGAATGTGTATTCACTGTCTCTCCGCATTTATCAGTTTGTTCAAATGTACAAAGTTACGCTCTTGAAAATCACAAAAAAAAAATATATATATTTTAAACCTACAAAAAAAACATCCAACAAAAATATACAATGGGAGAAAACACTTCCATCCATCCATGGAGGCTGTGTGTTTCTATTTTCATGTCATTCAAACGTGAAAATAAAGAATAACGGAATCAAAAATTCGAAGAATGAGATGGCGTCCAACAAAAACTTTTTTTAACTTTTCATTAAAAAAAATGAAATGGGGAAACTTGTCCTTCTGCTCAAATAAGGATTTTGTATTTGTCCTTCTGCTTCTCATTGCTAATGTATATTTGCATGCAGTGTATGGTTAAATGAGAGAGAGAGAGAGAGAGAGAGGAGAGAGAGAGAGAGAGAGAGAGAGAGAGACCTCTGCTCAAACAGTCTAGACAGTCTGATCTCAACAGAATTTCTACTGAACCTTTTCCTCCGGTCTGTGGGGAACTTCCCAGCCCCCGGACCCCACTCCGGTAACCCCGGAACCAGACTCTACCCTCCTGTCTGATGCCCGTCTCTCTCTCCCCCCCTCTCTCTCTCTTTCCTTCTCAAGTGGGTGGTCCGGTGAGCGTTTTCGGGGCGGGGTCCCGTGTTCCAACCCTCCTACCCTCATTCCCTCTCGAAACATGCTTTAATAGAGAAAGTATGCAATGCATACTGCTCTGCTACAACCCCCAATTATACTGCAACTGGGGTATTCGTGACTGGACGTCTGGGGGGGATCACACACATTTCCGATTAGAGGAGAGAGAGGGGGAGGGAGCGGGAGGGAGAGAGAGAGTTTACCCTTTCGATCCAGCCAATGAGACGCTCGATCCGTTCAGATTTTCATCGTTGTACGGGAGCACAAAGTGAGCTGACTCGCGTGAACTTCCAGGTGGAACTACAAACCGTCTCGAGGTGAGTTCGAGTCGCTCCGCTGTCATTGTTGCGTTTTGGCGCCGCGTGCACGAGCACAGCCCCTCAGCCGGGACACGGAGCCCATACAGCCCAAAAGTATGCATGTGTGTGTGTGTGTGTGTGTGTGTGTGTGTGTGTGTGTGTGTGTTGCGCGTGTGTGTGTGCGCGCGCGCGTGTGTATGTTCATGGCTGCTTGGAAAGGAGAGCTTTTGCACCTGTGTTCCTCGCCTTTGTCCTTTCTGGTAAAGTTTTCTGTTTGTTTCTGTTTTTTTCTTCCTCGCCTCTTGGCTTCATCCTCTTCCAGCGGACCTGTTATCACCGCAACAACAAAAAAGATCGCACGTTTAAGATCGATTGCGCAAGTGATGGGAGCAGAAAAAAAGGGGGGATGTTGTGTAGCAAAGCGGCTTTATGCTCTTAACTAACGCACCGATGGCCTCGGACTTTTTTTTGTTTTTGTTTTGGCGTTTTAAACATGTGCCAGTTCAAACGTCAACGAGGGTTTTGAACTACTCGCTGCAGGACTGCTTCACGCACCTTCTTTAAAAGACCGTTAAAAGAATGTTTTTTTTTTATGGTTGCAATTGCCGCCCATATGCAAAAAAAAAAAAAAAAAAAAAAGTACATTCAGTCCCAGCACTTGACTGCCAAACACAGTAAGCGGACGGTCCGCCGCTGCTGGAAGAGGCGAGGACGCTCGTTGTGTTGCCCCGAGATCACTTTTGTACGCGACGGGACGACGTCGTGCGTCTCCTTAGTGCTTTAAAACGTGGATTTTCTCCAACGTCTCCGACTTCCTCTCCTCGTGCAGACGTTTTGATAGGCCGTGTTGCCAATTAGCGTCTGGCATTCCTGACAGAGCTCGAGGTGAACGATCACCTTGGGACGTTTCCCAACAGCCAGCTTTAAAAGTTGACATTCACGGTTAACTCGCTTAATAAAAGGTGAATAATACAGGCTGTTACTTGTGTGTGTAAAGTAACCATGAAGACAATAGGCCTGTTACAAAAGCATACATTGTTTACTGATATTAATCAGACTACTACTCATTGTTCATGCCTAAGTCTCAGATATGGCCAAAATCTTCTATACTAGTTTCAAATTGTCACAAAGTAGCATGTTTTCTGGTAATTCAACAGATAAAATAATCTATATGAAAAAGCTCATTGTTGTATACCTCTGTGTGAGTGTTTTCTCATTTAAACTCCATTGCAAAATGAACATTTTCATGTAAATTCGGAGAAAAAAAATGAATAAATATGTCCAGCTATACACTGACTTTGTTTACATGCACACAAGTAGAGACAATAGATTTAACAACACTGGGTTACTCCCAGAAGCAGGTTTCAGAGAAATGTGAGACAGTGTGTTTAATGTAGATTAATTATGATTAATTAAGACAATGCAGTTGTGTGTCATGAAATCTCAGTTTATAATTGAATCCTGGTAGATTCTGTCAAAAGGCGATAAGTTGTATTGAATTATCGCTCAGCTCATGTGATAGTAACCTGGAGACTTTTGTGGTTTTGGGCTGTTGGTCGAACGAAACAGGCAGTTTGAAGACGTCACCATGGGCTCTGGGACCTTGTGTCGGACATTTTTATTGAACTATTTTCTGACATTCTATTGACTTATTTAATTGGTCTGTAAAATTGTTGAAAGTTACATTTTCTAATGCCCAAGAGGATGTGTTCAGATGTTGAGTTTTACTGTGAGCTACAGCTAAAACTTCAATATATTCTACTATCAGATGAGACAAATGTCCTCAAAATGGAGAATCAGAGAAAGTTTGTAAATGATTAATCATCTAAATAATTGCAAATTAATTTTATGACGATTGACTCAGATTTGTCAATAATTGATCGTGTTGCAGTGATTTTTTTTCCCCATTAAGATTTTGCATGTGGTAGATTTTTTTGTGCGTGTCTCACTTGCACAAGTTTTAGAGTGGAAGTGACCGCAGCATCAGCGCACCTACAACATGCACACTCTCATTGAGAAATACCTCACAGAGGGCAGATGGAAAGGCAGCGTACAGTAGAGCAGATGCAGATTCTGGACGGTGGATTGAGTTGTGAATATTTGTGCTACTTTTAGTCGCTGGACACCACTCTCATGTTTCCCTGCGTCTGCCAGACCCGTCTGTGTTCCGATGAACCTGCTGCCAAGGCTTATGTATAAGCAGTTCCCACGCTCGCTCTTGGAAAAAGTATCCTGTGCAATTCTGAATGATCCTTTCAGCAATATTAAGCACTGATTGAAACTCAGTGTGGCAAATGTGCAAAAAGATAAACAAACCAAGTGTTTTAATAAAGCTGGTGATCTTATTTGATTTTTTAAATTATGAATTCTGCATTCAACATTTCTTCCCTCCACTTTTCTTCCCTCACACCTCCAGCTCCTGATACTCAGGTCTTCTCCTCTTTAAGCCCTCGAGGCCGCTCCTCCAGGCTTTGATGCCCACATTGTTTGAAGCAGGTGGACAGACGCAGGCATGAGTGACAGTGGGACCAAAGAGCCGTCTCCCCAGCCGAGCACTGCCCAGTCACCTCCCGAGCCTCAGCGCAGGGGCAGGGGTCGGCCACGGAAACAGCAGCAGGTAGGACTAGAAAAATCCATTTGGTCAGCTCTGTCTGACTTTAAATCGTTAAAATTGAAACATTAAAATAAGTCATTCTAGTTGTGTATTTGTCTATGTCTCCTGGCTGTAGAAACCAGCTCATGCAAATTAGATTTTGATTTGGTCTCTCTGTTTTTTACAGGAGCCTGTTGGACCACCGACTCCAAAGCGGCCGAGAGGACGACCGAAAGGCAGCAAGAACAAAGGCCCAAAAACTGCACTAAAGGTTCAAACTACAGTTATCTAACATTTTAATAAATACACAAATAGATCTATATTTGAATAAATTGTCATTGCCAGTAAGAACTCTTTTATCCGTATATTTATGAATGTTGAATCACAGTAAACGTCATACATTCCGTGCATATTATGAAAAGAAATACTCATTTGGGAATTTGAATCTGTGACTTCTTGCTTCAGTGGAAACGACCTTGATCTCTGTATCTCCAGAAAAAGAAACCAGTAACAGACATTGATGGTCGTGTCTGTTTATGACTGCATATGTGATCTTAAGGGCTTTAATCTCCTCAGTGCATCAGGATTAGATGTGCCAGTGCATCTGAGAGTTTTCCATGTGGTTCCTCTTGAGTTCATGTCTTTGTAGGATATTATAAGGGCAAATGTCAGCTGAAAAACAGACAAACTGTTTATTAAATCAATGCAGGATTCATGTCAAGTTGCAGCCTGTTGGCCAGTGCTCAAAGATGGCCTGGTCTGTGCAGAGATAGCGCTTATTATTATTATTATGAGGATTGAAAGTTTGCCACTATAGCATTATTCAATTCAATTGTATTTCTTACCACAACAAAAGTTATCTCAGGAAACTTTAAACATGGTGCAGGACTAGAACACGCTCATGATGTTCAGAGTCAATGAATTTTCAAGGTCCCAACATCACCAGCTAGAGTTACAAAGGTGAGAAAAATCTGCCGTAACAGACTTTTAGGCATTCTCAACTCAAATACATCTTGTACTTTACATGAAGGGACATTTTGTACTCTCTACTACAATTATTTGACGGATACTCACCAGTTACTTTGCAGTTTAAAATGAACTCACAAATGTTCTCATCTGTTTCAATGATATAAATGATCATTTCCTATATCTGCACTTTATTCTTTCTGAACATCTTAACCAGCTACTATGTTAAAATTCTTCTTGCACATAAATGCATCTCCAAATGCAATTTCCAATCAGTTGAAAAACTGTTTTTCCGAATTCACTTTCAACTTTCAACGATATGCGACATTCAGAGCATCGACAGATGAGCAAACAAACTATGAGCTTTGTATCTGAGCAGACTCTCCTCCTATATGGGTTCTTATCAGAGCTTCTTCTTGCTTCATTGACATACGCGGGCTGGCCGAGCGTGCTTTACGTGCATGTTCCCACCCTCAGGGCCCCCTCAGGTAAACACTGTTAGCTCTGTCAGCACTTTAGATGCAGTTTGTACTGTTAGCTTAGCACCGCCAGCTCAGGCATCGCCACGCTGAGAGCCAATCTAAACGCTCCCAATTTCATCACTTGCACATTTAAAAACTAAAAGCTTACTGTATTTTAAATTTTTGTGTATTTTTTTTATAAAAAAAACATTTTAGCCGGGGTGTTTAAATTGTTAAATTGTTACCATTGTTAATAACGACTGTGGGCTACAGGCACTCAGATATATAATTATCGAAAACGTTACCGCTTGCATTTTTATTTGGGAATTTTGTTATTATACAACAAAATTAATGATACCCATTGTCATTCTTAAAGTTACAGTTTTAAGGATTTTCAAGGGCAGTTTGTAAAATGTTACGCTGCCCCCACTGGCAGGTTTTGAGTTGCGTGTTTGTTATGTGGTAGATGTATACCACTGCGAAACAACAAGTCTCTCTATAGAAAAGTGGAGAAATAACGTATTCTGTTTATTTGCTTTTGCTGGGAGAGACACAGATTTGCAGATCCATCACTATTTCTGGTGAAGCAGCAACTGAACTTGTTACATCCAAGTAGACACACATGTGGGCCTTTAATTAGAAGTGCATGTCAGCTATAAAAGCAAAATATGCCATAAAAATGTTAACTTATAGATGTTGATATTTTACAGTTTGATTGTTTCAAATTTCCCCCCCTCATGTATATTCTGATAGACAACACTCATGTATGTGCAGGATTTTATTGAACGTACAGCTCTGGAGGGATTTAACATCCTGACATTTCAAGGGATGATTTGACTAAGAGAAAATATGTTTATTACTCAAGAGTGTAGTTTTGTTGCAGTTCTGTTTATTCTCTCACCAAAGTCGAAATCTACGAATGAGAACGTATAGGCCCCCAATCTTAGTTAGAGATCAGTGCGGCAGGACTGTTGAAATCTGAAACCACCTTTTAACCATTCATCCGTTCTTTCTCAGAAAGTAGAGCCAGTTGGGGAGAGACGACCACGTGGGCGACCAAGGAAATGGGTATGGAGCAATCGCTGACAGTTAGAGACATCATGGGGTCCAAAGCCTCCGAGGTGTCTCCTACCGCTGTTCACTCCTGTCCCTTCACCTTTAATCATTCCCGTTTCCTCTCCTTCCACAGCCCCAGAAAGTAGTTCAAGTAGCTGAAGAGCAGCAGGTGAGGAACATTAACTCTTTAAAAGGTTTATGTTTGCACACAGCACTTTAAGCCACAGGTTCCCTTGACCATATTGTGATTGAGTTGGTTAATATGACAGAAACAAGGCTATAACAAGTGTTTTATATTCAAACAAACTGAGCAGCGGGTTCGTTGCAGAATCTTTAAATCATTACAAACTTCGGATTCTCTCAGCCTCTATAAGCATGTGCACTTTTCAATTAAATATGTTTCTGCTGCAAATTGACCAAATAATTTACATTTTTTACTTTTGTTTAAATTCAAATTTTTTGAATAAGTCACGTATTACATCGAACAGAAGCTGAAGTCACTTTGAGAGTTTGTGACTGTGGAAAAAATGCAGACTCTTGTTCAGTTGAACAGAAATCTCAGTTTGCGTCACACGCCTTACCTATTTGACTAAGATCAGTCACATTTATGATGAAAGGACTTGAAAAGGGGCGAGCTGAAACGGTTCATGAACATCTTGTTCAGCATCGAACCTAAACCACTTTCAAAACCCTTTACTTATTATCATTATTATTATTATTTTTATTATTATAGTGGTGCTCCAGCTAACAAACCCTGTGTTTCCTTCTGTCCACTCCATACTTTAAACCCTCATATTACACATCCAACACTGATGCACTGCATTTTGAGTTTTTTTTCTGACAAGACAAGGAACACGACTCCCACAACATTATATAATGTAAAGTATCAATTGCAGGTAACGTGCTCTCACACCTCCATAACCAAATATGTGATACGACTATTCTTCCTCTGAGCTCCGGCTTGTGCAGCACATCGTCTCCAGTGAATCCTCTGCATCCTTTGTGCCCTGCACATTGCAAGTTTGCATGTCACAAATACACATTTCACTTTTTTGCATGTATTTCTATACATTTTTTAGATTTTTGTTCTTATCCTTATAATATAATAATTCCTTAGTCTGCATATTTAAATACACCTTTGATTCCTGCACTATTTATTATCAGACAAACGTAAAGCTGCTGAAATTGCTGTTGCTTTGGCACATTAGACGTATAAAAAACAACCAATATACATATTCCTTGTGGTTGACGTGAATTGACTTTGCGAGGATGTGACGAGCTCGGTAATGCACAGACGGCGGTGCTGAATTCCCCGGATACACCTCCAAACATCCTTCCGAGACATCCAGCCTTGGTGAACGTTAAACCCAGTTTTTCTAAGAAACTCTGTTTCTTTTTTAGCCACCTTGCTCATTTCTTTAAAGCGTTGCACAACAGTTGTGACAAAGGCAGGCAGTTCTCTTCATCCCCCCCACCCACCGTCTGCCTTATCGCATCCTCTCCTTTAGCAGTTTGTCAAAGATGCTTCAAGAACTGAAACCGTTGAGACAGACTCCCTTTCTCAGACGCATGCACGCGAAGGGGAAGAATGAGTCAACGTAGCGAGGGGAAACCTGATCTAACTGTTCTCTTCCTCTGTCTTCTTGGTTTCCTGACATAACCGTCGTCTTCCTCACATTTCTAGGTCTGACAGCTGGACCTACTTCCCTGAACACAATCACTCAGTGCATTTTTTAACACTCATTCTTGTATTATCACTCTGGTATTGATTCATTGCCGTTGCACACAATGAATCACTCGATTGTGACAATAACCTACAAAGTGACAAAGTGTGTTTTTATTGTTTTGTGTCTCATGTTGGTCTCCTGCCGTTCCAGAGCTCTTCAGACGAGGCTGAGGAGGGTCCCTCGCAGCTCGAGCCCTCCACATCTCAAGTTCCAGCGCAGGAGGAAGGGGAGTAGATAGAATGCCTCTCTACCTACCTCGAGGTTTGGCCTCAAACAAACAGGGGTACTGTCTGACTCCTATCTGTGATGGGGATTCAGGAACACACACACACACACACACAAATCATTGCAGACAGTGGTTTCTTCTCTCAATCTGATACTCTACTCTGGTTTTATTGTATCACGTTAAGAGTTTGGTGAACAGAATGTTTTTAATATTGAAGAATTTGATCTTTGGACACGGCTCTTTTTAAGGGAATAGTTGGACATTTTGGGAAATACACAAGAAGTTCCACGGGAAGACAGGAGCTTGTCAGCAGCTACGTTAGCTTAGCGTATTTACTGGAAGCGGCCAACCTGGCTTTATCTGAAGGCAGCAACTACGACTAGCAGCACCTCTACGCTCATATCTGTTGTTTGAGCGTACACCAACCAAAAGTGTAAAAACGTTGGTTTGGATGTCGTACCTTCTGAGTATCCGAGTTTTTACAGTCCAAGTGCTAAGCTAAGCTAAGTTGAGTTAAAGGCTGAGTAGGTCATTGGGAAAAACCACAGAGATTTTGACTTTGAACGCATCGCTGAACCGAAAAAGTCCCGCCCCCTTTGTCCAGACTTCTGTTCAAAGCCGCTCCCCTAGAACGCCAAACAAGTGGTCAAGATCGGCAGAGTGCGATGAGGACGTTAGCATTGACAGACAGGCAGGCCGTCCAATTATTTTCTCCAGCTCGGCTTTTTTGATTGGACGGGGTTTTTACAATCCTGCCACGGCCACAGATGACATTTTAATATTCTTTTCATGTCATATCGTTTAATGTATTGATGACTATCAGTATGTTAGAAGGATTTCAAGTAATATAACAAAACGTTTTTTTCTGAATTGAATGACCTACTCTGCCTTTTAAGCATTCGTCGTATTAATCTTCTCGTCTAACTCGAGGCAAGAATGCACCATAAAGTGTATTTCCCAAATGTTCACCTGCTGCTTTAAGGACGCTGCTTTCCTGAACCTCTCAGTGTGTCTGTGAATGTCTGTGTGTGAGCGTCTGTTTTGTGGTCGTGTGGAGAGGGGAGGGCAGGCGGGTTAAAATGAGATGGGGGTTAAAGAAAAAAAGGAACCAACCTGAACCGTGTTATTGAAACATATTTCTAAATTAAGTGTCATGAATCCTCATATGAAATGGGAGCAAGGCGGTGATATTTTTTAGCAATGTTACAATAAAAACATGGTGCGCTAAGTCATTATTGTGAAAGGAGATGTGAAAGGTTTATTCCAAAATGAAATATCCAATTTGGGAGGGGAGAAATGTCTTAAGTAAAATAAAAAAAAATTATTACATTAGCTTAAATGTCAATGTAAGGAAAAGTCTAGTTCAGATTCATAACCTCAATAAGGTTGTTTGCTTCCACTCAGCAGCAAGAGAAAAAAAAAGCATCCAAAGGTTGAAATGGATATCTCATTTTCGGAAAGAAAACCCCTCATATATACTTTAGTCAACAACAGTGTTGACATGTCATTTTACCACACTCAGGATTTTGCTATTACAATGCTTTTACACCATATTGAAACCTCAGGTACAAAGCTATTCAGGAACATGTTGTCAGTCTACTCAGTAAGAATTATTGTGCTGTGTTTGTTGTGCATTTCTGATCTGTATTTGACATTACCAGTATGCCTTGACACAAAGACCTCAGTTAAACCTCTTCTTAATCTCTCATACTACCTCACTAACGCAAAAGATCTCTGACAAAGTAACGCTCAATTAGCAGCAACGACACACACACACACAGACACACACGGACGGGTTCATGTGCAGAAATGCAACACAGTTTTCAGGCTTACATACCAACACACAAACACGCAGAAGCAGACGTCACACTCCAGCAGAGGATTTTACTATTTTTTACGGTGGACAACTAAAAGCATCAGTATATTATCTTTCTTTTTGTTACTGTATTTGTTAAAAGCTGAAGTGAGACTCAGTTTCCTGGGAAATAAAATGCAGCCAATAGTTTACAACTAAAATACTTGCTTTTTAGGGTGTAGTTCCTTATGAAATACTTTGTGTTTTTTGGGGGTCAGTTACTCCTTTTTTTAAATTTTTACAACATCATGTGTTTTCTCATTCTTACACTGTAAATTGTACGCGTGACACTCTTAATACATGTGAAGGGAAGTAAAATAACTACACACTGCTAAAACACATGACGGATGTGGGGAAACGACAACAAGACAACAACGCCACACTTTTTATGAAATTACGAAACAAATTGTGGTAAACAGGTCTTGGTAAATACGGAAATAGTGTAATAGAAGCATTTAGAAATAAGTTATGAAGCGATTATACTGGCTCATTAGTAACATCTACCATGTGACCAAATGCGGCTGGTGCAGGAAAACCTCATGTTGAATTGTTGAAGCGTTTTTATTGCTCATTACTTAATTTCATCTATCATTATAGTCGTGCTTTAAAGGTTCACTTCACCCAAATTACCAAAAAAAAAAAAAATGGAGAGCCATATTTTCCTCACTTACCTCTTCTGGTATCCAGCCATGCAGATAGTTTTGGGTTTTATTTGGCCATTTTTTTTCAGACTTCTGCTTGTGCTATAACACAAATTAAATTAATGATTTTTCTTCTTGTGGTGTTGAGAAGAGATATGCATAATTAGATACCAATAGAAGTTATCTCGTTAAACACAACTTGTACGTTTTATCTGTAAGAAATCAGTAATAACCATAAGAAATCTGTCCTCGTATGCCTGTAGAATAACACTGGTATTTTGGAGGGGTTATTAAAAACAGAGGTTTCCAACCTCCAGTTTGTTTAAAAAAATTAAAAAAAAACAAGTCCTTTGCAAATACTTCCACTTCCTCCGATTCAGTCCCCGTGTCGCCACGCTTGGTAGAGGTTTATCCAACATGTACTGCATATTACTTACTAATTGTTTATCACATGACTTGAATATCACCCATCATTTACTGTATATACCAAGTGTTTCTTCCACCTTAAAATGTGTTGTTTTTATTTTATCACTGATCATTTTTTTTATCCCAGTACTTTAATGTATTTCAGTATTGTTGACTAAATTACTGCCAGAGGAGCTTAATTCTTTTACAGACGGATGTGTTTCCTCGTTCAACTGCATTGACTCTACTTTTTTTTGTTGCCCTCTGGACTACCTCTGAAAACTAACAAGCCTGGGACGTCTCTGAGGAAATGTTTTGGTTATATCTGACCTTCCGTCAGACCCACAGGCGATGTAGATCATAAAATCTTGAAATAACTGTCAAACTATTACTGTTGCAGTCCGCTCATCTCACTACATTCATGTCACCATGATGAATGGAAGTCAGCCTGAAGGGTGCCTCTTAATTTAACTACAGCTGGGTCAATGTTTGTTATTTTACATGAGTGTGTCCAGATTTTTTACTCTCTATACTGGGACAAAGATGTTCTGTGATCTTACTGATAGTGATATAGAAACATACAGTACTTGATCTGTTTTCAACTATTGAAAAGTTGACGTGTAACTTGAGAAATCATCTTTTATGCCTTATGTTTAACACCGTCTTGTAGTAATGTTATCGATGTGTCCTCATCCACTTCATTAATACAACTCACAAACCTGTGATTTATATTTTGATATGATTCTTTACCATGTGATTTGTGTTATTCTGCTTCATCGCTTATCAATAAAATATCACACCTATTAATCGACTGCCTTTTGTTAGAGATTTCTACAAAAAAAAAAAACGTTTTTCTGTCAAATTGGTTTAAATAGTTTTAATGTATACCGACTGAAACAATAATCCATCGCTCAATAAAGAAGAAACAAAATGGAGAGGGACAGTTGATTTAAGGATGGCAACACACCCAGAGTTCAAGCTTCTCAGAGACAAAATACCCCCCAAAAAACAGACAGTTCTCTCTTATCAAACATGGAAGTAGATATTGAAGCTTGGAAGAACTTCACTGACGAGCTACCAAACATTTTAACACGAATGACACAACATGACTCAAGAAAAGTGCTCCACACTGCTTTTGTGCGCCAAATGATAACAGTGCAAGATCATACGCTGTCTTATACATGCACCCTACGTTTTTCTTCTTTTTCTCAGAACCACGGCCGTTACAGGTGCTGTGGCGTTAGGATGAAAATGTTCGGCAAAGCTCCAGTTGTTCCCAAAACCAGTCCACTTTTCCCTTTTGTTTTCCTGGGAGACCGTATGTGTCTCCACTCATTGGTTTATGGAAGAGAGCTGTTAGGCGTTGAGAGCTTTGGCTACATCTGTGAAGACCAGACGGCTCGGCCTCTGCGTGGTCCCCTGGGAGGTCGTGAGGGTCTGCAGAGGAGATGAGCAGCAGGACAGATGGGAGATAAAACTGTTAGTGACATCACGATCAAATTGGGACTCCAGCCTTGGATTCATTTTAGGAGCATCAAAACAGCTAAATCGACTTCATGTTGGAGGATTTAGAGTGTGAATGATGAGTGAAACCAGAGAAGTTAGGACCAGGGGCCACATGTACAACCATAGAGTATGCACAATGTTTAGGGTGTGTAATAAACTTACTAGTATATTAAAATGCCAACCTGCATTCAAAAAATTGTAAATTATATTGCTATATTATATTGTTTCAACAGAAACAAGGGTTTGACTAAATAATCTTAACTAAGGTCCAGATTCTAGCTGTTTTTGTGGGCTTTAAACTGCATTTGATGTCTTTCAACAAATGACTAAGTTTGGTTCAGTTGCCACGTGTGATATTCAGTTGAAAGCAATAGAAAATGCTGATAACTGGACCTTGAGCTTGAGATCATAAACTTACATCCATGGTACAAAACTCAAAATTAAATAACTAATACATAAAACAAATTAAATTGCACTTCAAAAAATAATTTAGTACGATCATGTCACTCTGTACCCACGGAGGTCTGAATGTGATGGTTAAACACATGAATGGATGGATTTGAGTATTTGAACATGGTGGTGTTTTCCATACTTTGTATGGACATGTGGCCCCTGGAACACATGATATTAAGTATTAAGTTGAGGGAGCGCAAAGGAAAGGATAAAAGATCAAATGGATGTATGTTCAAAGGTAAAGACTGTTGTCCTCTGTTTAGCATATAATTAGTTAATAAATAAATTACAAAAATTAAACATTACACAACATCTAACCTACTGATTGTTTGAGATATGAATTAATGAAAGAATGAGGATTGTGAAGGAAAAAAAGGTTTAGAATGATGGTTCATAAGGACACACAGGTGATACTTTACCATGTTTGCCTTTTACCATTATGCCATTGTCAAAACTTAAAAGAAATCACAGAAAATAAAGATAAATTATGACAAAAAAACAACTGATAGTTACAGATTCACAGCTATAAATGGAACGAAAAGAATCTGATGATCAATAACCTCAACGAAGCACTGTAATGTGACAAAAAATATAGAAGTTACCAATGTAATAACATGTAAAATATAGACATAATAAAAGTTACAGACGCTCTTTGATGCACCACACTGGAGCATAATGTAAAAAGTCAGTCTATGGTTATCTTGGCTTTTGTGATCATCAGTCCGTTCAGCTTGTGGTCTGAAAGGGAGCTACAAGACAGGAAGGGATACAGCAGTTCCAGTGAGAACCTTACCTTGGCATTGGGACCTGTGAGGCTGCCGTCCCGGCCGTGGTCCAGTAGTTCCTGTTCCAGCAGGTCGTCCTGTTCTTCAGCTGGGTCAAAGTTGTACATGGGCATGAGCTGGTGTCTCAGCTTCTCCAGCCTGTATGACAAGAGGTGAATCACCAGTCAGCATTCAAGTGGGGAAAAAGGATGCCCCATTGTTTGCCCCAAAATGTGTTCACCTATACTAGTTCCCACTAGTGCAACCAGTACTCCCACGATGAAACAATATGTTTGTTTGTGTAGTAATATAGCTTTTTAACCCCTCTACAAGACACAAACTAACGTAATTTGACAGTTAGTTAATATTATGTTGTAGTGGTGCAAATTAAGCAAATAATCAAATAACTGAAACCTCTGTAAACGTACCGTTTCCGTTTCCGGATATACAGCATCTAGGATGGAGAAAGACAAGATATAATGACAAACAGTGTTGTTGATAGAAGTAACATGTAAACTAGACATGTGTGTCAAGAAGAATGTACACATATTCAAACATGATGTGAGCTACAGAACCCAATAGGTCATTCCGGTTCATTATGAGAAAGTTAATTTCTACTGAATCCAATGCTATTTTAGAGACAATATTTAAATGATTCTTTACAATTGCCACTGCCAAGCCAATGACAGTGATGATGCCGAAGGGTACGAGCACCATTCCCATTCCCGAGCCCTCGATCACTGCCTCCGGGAACGTGGTGGCATTGAAGCTGGTCTCATTCGTCGTTATAGTAACCGTCATTAATGTCGTTCTGGAGGTGATATTCTCTCTGGCACCCTTGCCCGTGGAGAGGAAGGGGATTGCGGTGGTTGTGGCAGTTGTGGAGAGAAAACTTGTGGATGTCTCTGCTGAAGTTACAGCCATGGTCAGGAGTGTGACAGCTTCAACTGAAGGATGTATTTTTGATCTCCCCGTGCGTGGATACTGTCGGCGGGTCGCTCAGCCTCTAGTGCATCTCATGGTCGACGCAGGTGTCTTCCCTCTGGTTTGAGGCCCGCTGTGGCATTGGTGATGCTTTGGCCATATGATCTGGGGAATAAAACCTAAAACTGAAAGCAAAGTATGTGATTAATAAGGGGTCATCGTGGGGATACATGTGAAGTGATCCTTAAAGTGCAGCCGAAAAAACGCAATTTGCTTCTAGCGCAGTGATTGTTCAGTTAAATCTTCTTAAGTTAAAAAAAAAATCGAATGTTTTAGTTTTGGCAGACACCACCCTCGATTTCAGTCAAACCGCGGGGCTGATTGTGCCAGTAGGGGTGTGGTGGGTGTTTTTTGGGCAGGATGTGGCGAGCGAAGGCACAGGAGGGAAAAGGCATAACACACTTGATAAAATACAGAGGAATACAAACCACTCAAACTGTACCATGCACTGTGAGGAAGTGTGTCGGTAGCTCGGTTCAAAAACGTCAAAATCAAACTTGCACCCACGCGTGCACACACGTTACCACACACACACACACACACGCACACATCCCATGTAACAGAAGAGCAATGTGTCCAGAAGGTTTGCATGTTTCGGGAGATTTCAAACACTTCCCTTTAAAGCAGAAAATAAAGACTCATGATCCGTTTCTACTTCGTGCATCCTGTCTGTTGTGCCCTTAATGAGGAACATGTGCAGCTGAAGCAGGCAGCCAATGACATCCAACGGCTGGATTAAGTCATTACTGTTGTCTAGTTAACGACCAATGCACTGCAACAAGACAGACATCTTCATCATCTCTTATTACTGTGTGTTACTGAGAGATACATTTGGTGGAGATGCACTGTGACCTCGTCTCAGCTGTCCTGTCCGAACAGCTGAGCTGCTAATCCTGCCAACGTGACCCGGTCCTACTCCGTGTGTCCTCTCAGATTAGAGACGCATACGTACCTTAACACACAACAAGCATGACTTCAGAGGTGGTCTGCGGCAGGCTGGGGTTAGCTCGAGAGGGGAAAATTTCATTGGAAGAGGCAACATTTCCTCCAGTGACTGCCCCTCCTCCTCCTCCTCCTCCTCTTCTGCTTCCCCCTTTAGCAATGCAGGTACTGCACAGGCTGTTTACATTGACAAAACAGCCATTTTTTGGTGGAGATGGACTCCATGCAGCGGAGTAACCCTATCCCGGCAGCCTCCGAGAGATCACCTTCCCGTTCTCCGGTTCCCTCCTGGGTTCCACTCCCCCCGTCTTGCCCTTTCTTGTATTTCACACAACAGAGGCTGCTCCAAGGATGCTGCAAAAGGAGATCAGTGCTGCGAGCTCCCTCCCCCGCCACCCTGCAATTGGTCTAATGGCTTCAAGATGACAGATGCGGTTGGCTCCCTAAGCTGTCTATTTGGCTTTGCAGGGATGAGGATGGGATTTAGTGGCTCTGCACACCAGATGCTGTCGGACTCATGTGAATGACTGCATCCGGGTGGCAGCTCTGAGGGAATTAACCCTATGATGTATTTTCTTGAACTGTCAATGATCTGGATTTACTCTATTAACTAAGGAGACAAAGTAAAAGAAAAAGTCATTGACAAATCACTCTCATATATTTCTTTTATTTGGATTTGAATTATTTGTTACACAGATTTGTGCTTCAACACTTTTCCATTTGTACAACTAGAACATTTTAAAAGGATAGATTTGTCTCATAATTGTAATAGAATATCCACAGTCTTCAGCTCATTTTGAACGAGTCCCCAGTCATCATTGACACAAATTCTGAAAAGGTTAGAATCAGAAAATTAATTATTATTTTTTTTCATTTATATTTATATATATATATATATATATATATATATATTACCTTGTCACCGCATTCCTTTTAAAGATATATCTCTGAATTAACAAGTGTATTTGGACGTTTTTAATATAAAAAACAAACGTAAATAAATACAATCCTTGTCACAGAAAACTATAATATTGTAAACTAAGGTTTGAATGTTTTCGTTATTCAATTTCTTAATACACAACATTCGTTCCAAGGTCAATCTGAAACGCTGAAATATTAACAAACTTTTAACACAAATTTACAAAGAAATGGAATGTTAATGGAGGCTATAGTGTTCAATTTAATACATTAATAATTACATACATACGTAGGTACAGACAGACAGACAGACAGACAGACAGACAGACAGACATTTCTAAAAACCAACAAAATACATGTTTTAGAGTGGTTCTGGCCTGGAAGTGAAATAAACATTCAAACCTTCATAATTAATGGTTCCATCTCCATCTTTATCTGCCTCCTTCATCATCTGCTCTGCCTCAATCGCATTAAGTGGTTCCCCTGCATTCATCAGTACATATCTGGAAATGAATATTAAACATGAAAGAAACACTGAAAGAGCATGATGACAAAATAATGTTATGACTGAGTGAAAACAAACTGTTGGGCATCATTTCCCTTAAATGTAATTTGTTTTTATTCATCATGTGGTTGACAGTGCACTATAATCCAGTGAAATTAAGAGTTGATAAAGAATGCGTCCTCATTTAGGGAAGGGGAAATGTTTATTCTTACTTGAGCGTGTTCCAGTCGATATACCCTTTGGCCTCTTTGTCAAATACTTTAAAAGCAGCTCTGAGTTCAGCATCCTGGTTCTTGGTTCTCTCGTTGTACAGTGCCATCAGACCCAGGAAGCTGTCACAGTTAAATATCCCTTTACCTGAAGTGTCACAAAAATAATCAGTTTAAACAACATTGGTTTGGAAGTTTGGTGGAAAGACATGTTGATGTAAACACGAATGCATACTGCACATAGAAGAGAAAAACAACACATTGGAGATCATGTGATTATATTATTATATAGCATTATATCTTTTCTTTCTCCCTTGCAGTCAGAGAGAAGGGTCAGAGAAGACAAAAGAAACAGGAAAGTTAGGTATTCATACACATGGTTCAGGGAACTTAATTTGATATAAAAGTATACCATAAAAAGTCAACTAAAAAGATTTCCTCCTTGAATTAGCAAGGTGCAATATTTCATAAAGCCGATGTTCAAGTCACGTGACAGTGACTAGAGATTGAGGTGATTGCTGGTGTGTGTGTGTGTGTGTGTGTGTGTGTGTGTGTGTGTGTGTGTGTGTGTGTGTGTGTGTGTGTGTGTGTGTGGCGCAACTATGGGATGCACCCACTGTCAAACAAAACCCTTTACACAAAAATGACATAGTGAAACACTGACACCTAGTGATCATTGTGATAACCTGCAGGGAAAATGGAATACTGCGGTATTAGATCATGTTTTTTTATAATGCACTTTGGAAGATGTTACGTTCTTAAAAAGTTTAGTTTAAAAAGTCCTAATTGTAGATTTGAATATGAGTAAAATTCCCTGCAAAGACTAATTCCAAATAAGTCTTATCAGAACAAGTGGCAAATATACATTTAATCTTAAACGTAAGATAATGTCAATGGCCAGGCTATCATTACAGAATCCAATCAAGCATTTTCATGACTTACTTGGTCAGGGTTTAACTTAAGATATGCAAGGCATTTCAAGGTGTTGGTTCGGAAATTGAACCATCTTATAATAAAACACAGTGAAATACACCATCCAATGTTATCAAAAATAAAGTTGAATCAGCTGCTTTCTGACAAAGTCTGAACAAAACAAATATATGCTTTAAAATATATGGCAGGGCTGTTATACTACATGTTGTCACAGAAGCCTAGTTAAGTGTATTTTAGATATTCACCATGTTTGTCCACATCTTTGGCCATCTGACCGAGCTCTTTCTTTGTAGGATTGATCCCCATTAAACTCATCAGCCGCTCCAGCTCCTGTGTCTTCACATCTCCATTTCCCTCTTCATCAAACATCTCGAAAACCCCTTTGTACTCTGTGATCTGCTCATGTGTTAACTTGCTGGCCTGGGAGGAAAAATAAAGGGAGATGTTTAGGGAGGTCAAATGCTTGATATTAACAAGATGCACAGCAGAGCTTCTGGAAATAACATTATTAATTACATAGAACAAACCATTTTTTGTAGTTAGTTTTTGTGTTATAAGGTTCTTACCATTTTTTTGGTGGTCCGAAACAAGCTGAGGACAAGCTCTGTGGCAACTATTACTGTAGAATGAAAGGAGGTCCTGGCCTCGTCGTTATGACACTTCCAATGCTCTTTCCCCAGAGTTTTACAGAAGCATGCTCTGTGGCCTTTTATGGATGGACTTGCTAATCACCCATGAGGAATATTTTGTAACTGATCCCAACTAACAAATGGTAAACATCATAGTTATTCTGGAATAACTTTGGAAGATAACTGGTTTGGCGTACTTACAATCAGTTGAAATATGGTGTTTTCAAATTACTTGAGACAAGACTGGAGACAGATCAACGAAGATAGGAAAAATTTGAAAATGTTCTGATACATTCTCTGACCTCAACATCACATAGTCCACTTATGGGAATTGCAATTAGCCCGCTGTTAGCCATTAGCAGGTGTTTCGTGCAGCCCCCAGTTACTCTCATGTAAGCAGACAACCAAATAAGGAGTCATTCGACGACAAGGAGTTATTTCCAAACATTGCAATGGGAACATTAAGAATTTCACATTTGTTAGTCGAGAGGAAGGGCTATGAATCTGGCACATGCAATAAAGTAAGACACATTAAACCAAAATGAAAGCTTGTAACAGACTTTATCAAGGTTGGGATGTAATATTTACATTATTTTAAAGTTAGAAAGTTGATCAATGAAAAAATACAACTGTAAATTTGCCATAGTTTGAGCCACAAAGGAAGTCATGTAAGACAATAACAGAAGCTTTTTTTTATGTGAGTTCTATTGACTGTATAGCTTGTATAAAGTATATGTATGGTTCCAACCCTCATATATGGATGCTTCATATACAAAGTGTATGGTCCACTTATTTTCAATAATAGTTCTACTTCTTTTCCTCTCACATAGAAAGATAAATTTTCTCTCAAAGAGAATCATGCATAACCTACGATTTGTGTGAGGTTACAGCAGTGCATAGATCATGTATGGACATTTTGTGATATTCCAGACAAAAGGGGGGAGCTTTAACTGTGAAAGCTTCCTTTAAATAAGCTACACCAGAAAAACTAGTATCAGCAGTTTGTTTGCTTTAGTGTCTTTTATGTGTAGCCTATTCTTAATGCACGTACCTGAGAAACACAGTAAACCACACAGGCTACACATTAACACGAGAACACACTATTTCCCAATTAACTATGGCCAGATTATGTTGTTGACCGTGCTATTATTAGCCGGAGCACTGCTGAAATCATTAACGTTACTACCACTTCCTACTTTAAGAGCCAAGTTGGGGCCCGACTAACTGACCCAGCCTTTTTCACTCGTAGTAAAAAAACAAAACAAACGGACACCAAGTGTCCACTTGGCTTTTATTCCACTCCAATAAACACACACTAGCACATTTGAAGCGCTTAAACATCATTTGAAGTGATTATTAATATCCAACTGTAGGTTTTTTTTAAAAAAAACAATCGAAGGTTCTCTGGCCATCGCTGCTGCAGCGTGGGGTTTCCCAGCGCTGACTGCAGGGTTACCGCGCCCATCTCTCCCCATCTCGTCGTTCGATGGCCGGACGAGAGTGTTACTACGGAAAGGGCAGATGTTAAGCTTGGCAAAAGGGAGACTGTAGGCTGTCTTGTTGAATGAGGTATAGTGACTTTAAAGATTAGCGTTTTTCGTCTGCATGGACTGTCTTCGGTACAAGGCTAGTGGGTGTGATTTCTCCCCCCTCCCCTTCCCTCTCCGGTTGGTTGACTGAGGTTGTCAAGCTCCCTAGCCATAGCCTGCGTTCGGGAAGGGCTGCTCCTCGGAAAAACTAACGCTAGCTGGCTAGCTAGTTAGTAAGCTAGCGCTGTGGTGTTCGTCGATGCGTGGAGGTATACGCCGTCTCGCTTTCCAGTCAATGCCAAAACGCAAAATCAAACGCAAATTGAATCAGGTAAGGTGAAATAAATCAACGGACAATGGGTCTTCCACACCTTCCACAGTAAATGTTAATACCATAAGCTAATGAATTGTGGCGGAATTGGAACTGTCCGGGGGTGGGGTAGCGTTAGCGATAGCTCGCTTTCCTAGCCATTTGGTTAGCAACGGTTAGCTAACGTTAAGTTGGCGATTTTATCGTGAGCAAAGTGGGTAAGGTACACGAGTGTCTGAAATGGTGTATTCTGGTGCTAAGTATTTGCGGTGGAAAGCGGGTTGTCACAAAAATGTAATTTCACACAACTGCCTTATCATCCAGTCAAATTGAGTTAGGTTAACTACTGTTAATGTTAGCGAAAGCTGCTGGCTGGCATTGAAGTAACGTTAACGTTGACCAGTGAGGCTTGATGTCGGCGATGGCCCTGCGGAGGTGCTCGTGGCCTAAAATACAGCAATTAAAAGTACTGGGTAGTTAATAGCCGAAAGGAATCGTGGACAACTGTAACTGATCAGGCTTCGTAGTTGGTAGCGGGTTGCGTTTTAACGTTTCTCGAAATGTTACATTTGAAGATGTTGCTGTCAGTTGATGACACACTGGGTTGGGCTGGAACAATAAACGTCCCGTAAACAAATTAACAACAAATATTGCTTATTGGCAAGAGTCGAGCAGTCGGCATCAACGATTAACGGGGAAATTGCACGGTTTATAAACACATCAGCTACTTGTTATTACCGTGCGTTATATTGTAGCCGCGTTAACACCCTATTTTTTTAAACCCGAAGTAATAAGTTAGCATATTGCTGCCTTCCTGCAACGGAACGGCCGCGCCGGCGCCTTTAACTCTGGTTAGTATTGTTGGTTATTTATGACGAGTTAGCTAATTAGTAGTTATGCAGCTATGGACGATAGATGGTCATCTAACTTCTTAATGATAAATCGCCGGCATTTGTCGTTGCATTTGTTGCTTACTGATGTCAAACAGGCCATCGCCGTCCGACCTTGCAGTTTTTACAGGCTCAGGTCCACTTAAGGTTGGAGAAACAAATAAATATACTGATTCGTCGTAATCAAATTAACTGCGCTGTCGGGTTTAACGAGATTATTAGTATGTAACTAAGTGGATTTCTGGAGGACACGTAACCACCGTTTGTCGCTTTACCCGCTATGTTGGCTCAATAGCTAACTACATAGCACTCCGTGTAATTGCGGAAGAGCAGCTGAGTCTACCTTTAAGTGGCTGTGGGTACGGTTTTTTTTGCATTAGATGCTACGAGCTTTAATTTGTCGTACAATTCAGGAAACGTTATGTCGATTTCGCTCGTCTTCGAGACATTGTTAAATCACAAGCGATATTGTTGCTAATATAAAGAGACGGTGCATCGCTTTCTTCGGTACTAGCTCTGCCCTGCCTGCAGGCCTACACTGCCAAGCCTGCCTGCTAGCAAGCTAACTAGCGGACAGCAGTCTGCAAGATGGCGTTTAGCTGCATCTTCTCAGATTTCCATCAGTGCAAGTCATATTATCATTACACTGTGGATCGTTCGGCGAATGTATATGTCTGATTAGTCGTAGTCGGATACTAATAGTCTGATACTCATTATATTGTCACATTATAGTGTTGAATTGCAACTTATTTTCCCCTAAAATATGTGTAGAGCCTCGGTAGCCCAGCCCTCTAAATGAGAGTAACAAACTGACTGAGACAGCTATCCAGCAGCTATTCAAATACAATGCAAACTAGTCGACTGTTGTAGGCAAATCACAGTACTGCACACAGTGACTAAGTCAACTATCAGTATAGCACATTAAGTAAACCGGTGCACAGACTTGCACAGACATTTAGAAAATATACTCGTTAGGTATGTTGATTGCTTTGTGTTTTTATATTATATTATTTTATATTATGTCTACAGCACCCTAACGTTTTCTCTTTACATTACTTTTAAGTGTGCCACTGGCAATTGTATTTGCAATTTGCAAATACATTTTATATATATACACACACACACACACACACACACACACACTGCTTCCTTGAAAAAGCAATGTTAGTTTATTAAAGCAAGAGTGGTACTTATTGTAGAGTAGCTGGTCACACTGGACAGCTGAAAGAGAGGCACTGAACGTGGTTTGTGATTTCACTGGTAGTGTGAAAATCCAGGCACTTGCTTTAAGCATGTTGTGTGTAAAAGAATTAAGATTAAACTCATCCTTTTATGATTGGGAAAGCATATTTCTCATGCCTGGGCTGGCTTTGCCAGCTGTTTATGTTAGTGGACATGGATAGGATTATAGACTCATTGACGGAGGATTTTAGCTTTTCGGATTATGTTGTTGCTCAGTGATATTGCTGGTTATAGCTTTTTCTATGATCCAGCTTTAGACCAGCGAAACATTGCATTATCGTCGTATAACAGTACAGATAAGTGGACTTGTCCTTTGAGAACAGATATAAACTACTGTAGAGAAATACATAAAATAAAAAATCTAGACTGGAAATGTAAGAGACACCTTTTGAAAGTAGCAGGCACAGACTGCCCTTAAAGGGGAAATTCGGTGTAAAATGGATTTTGGATTTGCTTAGCATGATGAACGTCCATTGGGGAGCAAAAAAAATGCTAATCCAATGCATTCTAAACTAGCTTGTTTTTAGCCAATCCTTCCAAAATGCCAACAGTGGTAGCAATAGGGACATCTCTCATGGTAAAAAGAAATCACTAATTTTAAACCATTTAGGAGGCTCAAAGTAGTCCGACACTTCTGTGGTAGTATAATGAGGGTCCTAACATATAAAACGAAGCATATACAACTTTGTAAATGTACAGATAGTTTATTAAAAAGGACTGTTTATACAGACAATACCATGAGTCGTTTGCTGGTCGGCACCATCTTGAAATAAAGTCCCTACTAGTTGATTGATGAACACAAATCTTGTGTGTTGTTGACGGAAGTAGGAGCCCTTCAAATGGCACCTCAACTTAGAATTCTTCATTATATTCAGTATCTGTTTACTCTGCCATCTCTGTAAACTCCAGCTCGCATCAGCTTTCCTCTTCTTTCCCTCTCTGTTCACGTGTACACTTCTGTCAACAACATGCGTTCATCAATCGACTAGTAGGGACTCAATTTAAACGACTCAAGGTATTGTCTGTATAAACAGTGCTTTTTAAACTTTCTGCACATTTGCAAAGTTGTCAATGCCTCGATATATATGTTAGGACCCTCATTATACTACCAAAGAAGTGTCAGGCTACTTTGAGCCTCGTAAATGGTTTAAAATTAGCAAATTCTTTTTACCATGAGAGATGCCCCTATTGCTACCACTGTTGGCATTTTGGAAGGATCGGCTAAAACAGGCTAGTTTAGAATGCATTGGATAAGTGTTTTTTTTTTTCCTCCCCAATGAACGTTCAAACTCTATATCATGCTAAGCATGATCCAAAATCCATTTTAAACCGGATTTCCCCTTTAAGGGACCTGAGAACAGAGAGTGAGCTGCAACTCCAAGCTGTTTGCCACTGCTCATTGTTTATCATGCAGTCAGCTGACCCTGATCAGGCGCTTGGAAAGGAGAAGTGATGAGGGAGAGGAACTCCTTAACTGTAAGCATCCACTGAGGTCAATGGGAAATAATATTTCTGAATGTGGAATATTTAGAACTTGGGCCTATAAAATCCCTCAAGTCTATGACACTTTTGTATTGGCCATAGCAGTTTAATATACAGTCAAAAATGAAAATGAATGGCATCGTATTTGATCGAGAAACAAAGTGTCAGTTTAATAGTTTCCTAAATCTAAATTAAATTAATAACGCTCAAGGATTTCACAAATTACTAGTGAGAGATTTACCTTAAAAGTCTTTAATTTGATTATAAGAAATGCATTTGAAAGCTAAATTTAGAGTTGAATAAAAAATGTCATTGTCTGTTGGTGGGTAATTACATGTTCATACATTAATTATTCTGTAGGGACAGAAAAATACAAATCTGCATCACTGAATCAACTCTAATTTTCTCATCAAAATGTTTATTCATTGTAGAGAAGTTGAAAATATTGTTTTCAAATATCAGTTATATTTTCAGGTTCTCTCTGTAAGGAGAGATTGGCATTCTGCTGTCACTTGATAATACTGCACAATGACATTCCATGACAGGTTTAATTGTAGATTAATGAGTGTAAGAGGATAACCTGTGTTAAAAAGGTCAACCAATCAGAGAACCTAAAGGATAACGGTCAGGTAGAGAAGATTTTCACTCTTGTCTTGGAACCTCAAGTGACATAGACCTCCTGACTGAAATATACCAGGTAAGGTAACTGGGAAGACAAATTAGGTCCAACTGGACAATTTGGTGCATTGGTATTTGCAATCTGCGATAAATCTGAATTAGATAATAGGCTTCTTTCATCAAAGTTTATTAGGTATATTAATTATACTTTTTCAACATAATAATATAGCAATATTGCAAAGCTGCTTCACTTATGCAAACATCTGTTATATTGTTTTTGTTAAGATATAAGGGGTCTTGTACAGACTAGTTTTTATAAGTGATGAGTCACCATGTATTTACAGAATAATAAATGTGGATTCAGGGTTGTTATATTCCAATGTCATGCAAATTATCTCCAGAAAGGTCATTTTTTAAATTAACTCACCTGTGTTCTTACTTAATCTGTACAAAATCCCAATTGATATTACAAAAAGTGTGTACTGTTTTTGTGTATGCCATTATCTGGGTGTAGACATAATCAATGCATCTGATTAAGTTCTACAAACAAACAAAAAAATACAATTTTAAACACACAAATTCGCCTATTAACATTTTTTGTTGTTGTTTAATAGATAATATATTCATTAAGCCGTTCCCAACTGTTTGTGGTCGCCTTTTTTGCATTGTGCGTCATTTGCAAAACTAAATACGGTTTCCGTGTTGTTTCATAAATATATAATATCGCAATCCATGTAAAATGAGTCGGTGTTCAGACAGGTCAAAATATTTCTGGAGAATTTGCAGTCCTTGTTTTTGCTTCCCTATAAATGAGTGTAATTGAAATAAAGTATTACTTTGCTTTGCTAATGGATCCTTGATGTAGCACAATATATTATGTTTGGAAAATGCCTTTTATTCTTTAAAATGTATTCTATTAGATGAACATTGAGACAGCCTTGAGGCTCTGTCTGTATTAATGTAAGTGGCTTATTGATCACTTGGTTAAAATTATATCACAGGGATTGAGGTCAACAGGATAATGAATGCTTTTTGGATCATTGGAAAGTCACGACTTGACAGGATTTGTCTGCCAACCTAAATTATGTGTCTGGATTATGTTGGCGACATTGAGGTATGAAAGTAAGGTTGAACAGTTACCTGGGTGTTAAAAATATTAGGTACTAGTAGGCTAACCATTTGATTGCTTTAAATTTAATTCAAGTGACCATGCATTGACTGAAGCTCTCCTGAATCGTTACAATTACCATCTGCTGTTAAGAGATTTGGTTTTGTCAGATACACTTTGCTCATGGTTGAAAATATCACCTGAATTTAAAATGCTGAAAATTTGGGCGCCACGTTTGCTCACTTGGTAGAGTGAGCACTCCTATCCTGAGCCTGCGTCCGAATCATGACCCTTTACTGCATGACATCTTCCTTATCTCCCCCTTTCCTGTCCATCTTTGATTGTTCTATTATGATAAAGGCAATAACGCCCCAAAGAATACAATTGTAAACATTTCTGACAATTTATGCAAATTAACAAAGTGCTTCCCTCTCTTCTTTTTCTAGATCAACAAGTGCCCCGGTAGCTGGAGTAAGGTAATTGAAAAAGCAGAATAAAATGAGTGAACTGGACCAGTTACGCCAAGAGGCAGAGCAGCTCAAAAATCAGATCAGAGTGAGTGGCAGTTTTTTACACCTTTTTATGTGCCATACGATCAATTATCTGTAAAATATCATCAACAAGTTAAGTAAACATGAATAACAGATGCATGTGAGAAATCTTGGCCTAAGGATTTGTGTTTTTCTTCTATTCAGGATGCCAGGAAAGCATGCGCAGATGCCACACTATCACAGGTAACATTTAACATTATGGACTTTGTCTCAGCTAAAAAGCATCTGGTCTTAAATTAACTATGAGTATGTCATGTTTTGCAGATCACAGCCAATATTGACCCCGTTGGCCGTATCCAGATGCGTACAAGACGAACGCTGCGGGGTCATTTGGCTAAAATCTATGCCATGCATTGGGGAACAGATTCCAGGTGAAGGGAGACTTTGTTTGCATATTTGTGTTCTGTTTTTGCTGCTCAAATGTTGAACAAAGTTCAAAAGAGTATGGTTAAATGTATGAGTTGTACCACTGACTAGAATAATTACGTTGCAGTCCTTTTTTCCTTCGCTTTTGGCTTATAATTCTAGATGAAATAAGAATGAGTGTTGTTGTGGTGTTAATATCACTGTTGTCAATTTTTAGGCTCTTGGTCAGTGCCTCTCAAGATGGCAAACTCATTATTTGGGACAGCTATACCACAAATAAGGTATGTCACGCTTTTTGACTGAGATTAATAAATATTTGTTCAATATGCAGATGGAAATGTATTTATAGTAATTTAAATGCAAAGTAATAACTGCAGCAGTTTAGACCTGCAAATGAAGGCATGTTAGAGTAATAACTGCTGCATTTTAAAAACTTCAGCCGAAAAGCAGATGCAGATTAATGATATTGGACTAATTTCTGGTACTTCACATAAATGACTATATATTTTTGTTAAGCCTTTTCATATAGTTTCCCGCCACACTATTTTTGCAACATGAACCTTTTATTATAGGGTGTCAAAAGTCACCTTATGAGAACTTTTTTTAAAAAAGGTTGCTCTCCAAATGAAAACATAATTTTTACGTTACTAGCTACTGTAAAAATAATGACTGTAATATTGACTTGTGAATTAAAGTGTGTATGTCTGTGCGTCACATTTGTTGTAGGTTCATGCCATCCCACTCCGATCTTCCTGGGTCATGACTTGCGCATATGCACCTTCAGGAAATTACGTGGCCTGTGGTGGCTTAGACAACATCTGCTCCATTTACAACCTAAAAACACGTGAGGGAAATGTACGTGTGAGCCGTGAGCTCGCTGGACATACAGGTACATAATCTACTTTGCTCGTTATTTTTTCACTGCTCCTGCAATGTCTGACATGAAATTCCACAATAACAACTCCTCTGTTGGTTCTTTGAATATCAGGATACCTGTCCTGTTGTCGCTTTCTTGATGACAACCAGATTGTTACAAGCTCTGGAGATACCACTTGGTAAGTAAAAGGAAGATATCGAGTTATGTTGTTGCTATAAAGTCAAAAAGCTGTTGAAACCGAGTATCATAAGGCAAGGCAAGGCAACTTTATTTGTATAGCACATTTCATACACAAGGCAGACTCAAAGTGCTTCACACCATACAACAAAGTGAAAAAAAAAATAGAAGAATTAAAAGAAAATAAAGGCAAATTTAAAAATGCATTACAGAAAGAAAGGAGAATAAAGGCACAATATGTGAGGATTTCCTTGCAAAAGAAAAAATCTCTCTCAATCATTACTTATGATCCACTATGACTGTGTGGCAGTGTCTGTATCTACAGAGACCCTGCCCTCTGCCTCTATTCTCTCTTTGGTGGTGTAACCCCCAGCCAATAACGGCCCACAGTGTGCAGCCCGTTCAGGTTGTCAAACATTACCACATTGCCATACCCTTCTGTGTCAAATACTAGGGCACAAGCCCCCTTTTTTACCTCTATCTGATACAAAGCAGACATATTTGATGGATGAGAACGGGTTGTTACATTGCACATAGCTCCTATCTCCTATGTGGTGTGCAGAGTAGCTGTGTGTCTGTTTACCGAGGTACACAAACCAGCAGAGGGCAGGGTGAAGCGTGTACTTTGGCTGAGTTCATTAAAAATCTGGCAACACGGCACCCTCCTGCTGAGTTGTATTTGCTTTGAAATGCAACCGCAGTCAGAAAATATTTGAGTTCTCTGATTTTTTACTGTTCTTATTAAGGCAGCTCTACACTGTATAACTCACTTGGCCATCATTACTCACTCTCTCGGTCTCTCTCCCTCCCTCTTTCTCCCTCTCTCATTGAGCAGAGGAAGTGGCCAGATTTTAATGCCATATTTAGAAACACCAACTGACACATGCAGCACATCTTTTTAATTGTGTATTTTATTTATATATATGTGTGTTTTTTTTTTTTTTTTTTTTTTACAGTGCACTTTGGGACATTGAGACTGGCCAGCAGACAACCACTTTTGCTGGACACACAGGTGATGTCATGAGCCTGTCATTGGCCCCTGACTCACGATTATTTGTCTCTGGTGCTTGTGATGCCTCTGCTAAACTTTGGGATGTTCGAGAGGGCATGTGCAGACAGACATTCACTGGCCACGAGTCTGACATCAATGCCATCTGTGTAAGTAATTAAAACAAAAAATCTGTACTGCATGGGATGTGTTCATTTTTGTGCTGGTTCTTGTTTTGTCTATTCCTGTATTTTGCATTAATGATTAATGAATCTCTTTTGTTGTTTTTAGTTTTTCCCTAATGGCAATGCTTTTGCCACGGGCTCTGATGATGCCACCTGCAGGCTGTTTGATCTGCGTGCTGATCAGGAATTAATGATCTACTCTCATGACAATATCATATGTGGCATCACCTCCGTTGCATTCTCAAAGAGTGGCCGTCTTCTTCTGGCTGGATATGATGACTTCAACTGTAACGTGTGGGACACACTAAAAGCTGACCGTGCTGGTAACTAATAAAAGAATGATCTCAAATAAAACCTCATGTTTTCTCTCAAGGAATATTTTTGCAAAATGCTATTTTATAATAATAATTACCAAAACAAAGTGATAAAAAACTAAATAACAATTGTTGTACTTGTCTAGGTGTGTTGGCAGGACATGACAACCGCGTTAGCTGCCTGGGAGTTACCGATGATGGCATGGCAGTTGCAACGGGATCCTGGGACAGTTTTCTGAAGATCTGGAATTGAAGCCTGAAGGTTCTTTTTTTTTATTATTATTATTTTTAATATTATTGTTTCAGATTTTCTTACATTTGTACCTAAGGTTATTCTATTCCTAGTAAAGTACAAGTCCTAAACCTGTAATTGCACATTTCTTGAAGCCTCATCTTTTGCTTGGCTGGAGTGGAAGCTCATGTGTGCTACTTTTGTCTCCTTTGAGGTTTAAGAGCTTTGTTGGCTCAATGAAATGTCTTTCTTTTTCTTAGTCTTTTGCTGGGCTGCCTAGTTCAGACACCTGTTGGCTTTAATGCATCTTGGCATTCTCTTCTGACATGACTGCATCTATTACAGTACTCAATTAGTGTGCCTCAAAAAGGCTCACAGTAATATCAAACACAATCTTGCAACTCATCCATTGGTCTATCATAAACAATTGGTCTGACAATGATTTAGCCTCTGAGGGTAAGGGTCAATATTTTGGGGGTCCAGCGTAGCAAGCAGATATCCGGAAAACTGATATCCGGGCCAAGACTTCCTCTTCTGTGCACCGGTCATTGTTTACAGTAGGATTTGCAATTTGAAACGCGAGAATGGAGTTAAGAGACGACATCTACAACCAGATTGCATTAACTTTGTTAGTTTTTAAGGAGTCGACACTGTAACACATTTACATTCTTTATAATTACTTTTTGACATGGTCAATTAGGCACATTATTTGCTGATGTATTTGCAAAATAATATAAGACAACAAGCAAAAGAGTTAAGAGTCTTGCAAAAGAGTGCAATAGTAATGTAATATTTTGTACTCAGACATGAGATAAAAACTGGGATTGTTTCTGTCCTGTAAAAATGTCTACATGTTATTTAATAAGAGATGCCGACTTGTCGTTCCATCACAAATAAATACAGGTTACTCAACCCCAAGCAGAATGGCTCGGCTCAAATCATGCGACAATGATTTATGTGCGTGTTGTCACAAAGAAGTTGGGGCAAAGAAGCTTTGCGACAGTGACATGATTAAGCATCTATGGAGGAAAAATCTTATCTTTTATAAATCAACTGTTCCCCTACTAAGACCCAATCCTATGCTTGTTGGCTATTATCTCTCAAAAAACGCAGACACATAATTTCAGTAAGCTGTCCCACTAGGTTTAGGATCGTGCAGTACAGACTTTTTAAAGTTTTTTTTATATCACAACTCAAGTATTTTTTTCACCAAATACTTTTGTTTTCTTACTCAAGTGGTTATTTTGACTACTACTTTTACTAAGGTGCTTTTTTTTCAAAGTAACAGTACTTTAACTTGAGTTTTTAACTACTCGACCCACCTCTTGCCACTCGGACTGTTTACCTTGAACCAAAGGCCCCGACGTCCAAAAGAAAACCAGAACGCTTCCAATACAAGCACCTTTCCCATTACCTACAGATTCTACATTCATATGCAGATATTTGTTTAAATAGCTCATATCCAACATAACACAGATAAGTGAAGAATCGTTGCTGTTGAGGCGTTTCTGCCAAAATAAATGTAGAAAGGAATATTTCACTGTAAAATACACCACCGTGAAATTTTAACAATGAAATAAGATTAAAATTACATTTTCATATATCTACAAAAAACATTTAAGATCTTTGCTAATTAGTTCATAAAATTGTAGGTTAAATTGGCTAAATTGTAAATCTAATTGGAAAGGTTAAATTCACAATTTAATTTTTCTTTTGTTTCCCAGATGTTCTTTTAACTCCAAAGTTGACTGGAAGACCATTACAACTTCAGAATGTTCACAGCATCTTCTTCAACACTGTTTAAACTGACTTGGACACCACAAAAACGAAGGGAAACCAATGCCTTTCCTACACAAAGAAGAGCACAATTGTTTATCACCTAGTTAAGAAAGGATCTCCTGTGGTATCAAATCAGAAACTTGTGCATTCCTTCTTGGACCATTTTATGTTACCTTGAAAGAGAAAACAACACTATCATCCCATGCAAATGTGTGCGTCTTGAAAGCAAATGTTGGAGTGTAATTGTACAAATTATTTAACTTTTTTTTTTCTTTTTTTTCCCCTTTTTTAAGAATTCTATTCTGATGGTTTGTTATTCTTGATGGCTTTCTTTTTGTCATATTTCTTTAGTGGTTTTAGATATGTTTGAATTACAGCTTGTCTTTCTAATCCAGTTAAATCATTTACGACAGATGAGAGAAAACATGCAAGTAAAAGCTTGGATCATATTACACGAGCAGCTTTCAAAATGTCCATGATGTATTTATATACTAGCTGTTTTTTCTTTTCATCACAGCCTTTTGCACATGAAGAAGCTTTGCCTCTCAACTAATACTATGTTAACTAACCAAGCACATGCTATAAGTTATGAATGCTCATTCCAGTACAAAAGGAGTTATTACGAGTAACTTATCCAGTTAACCCCCTTAATTCTTGTACATGCCTTTTGACTTTGGGTGGGAAGGGGTTGGGTTGCGAGGTAGGTGCTGAGATAATTGGGGCATGGCTGGATTTTATTATATTGATGGGGGGGAGGGGGGGATTGTGTTTAGTATCCACTTTGAGTGAAACACCTCACCTGACTAAATAGACACTTCCTTTGCTTGGGACTGCAGTTGCAACTCTGTGAATGAAATGTACAAATCAATGTCTGAAAATAATGGTCTGATGTTTTAAGTTAAGACATTTAATTTTGTCTGCCATGAGTTAATTTAGATGTGCATGCTGTAGACTTGCTTTCAATGGTGCAAAATCTGAGATCTTTTTTTTTTTTTTTTTTTTTTTTTCTGAAAGGAGAGTAACCTATTGGTCAAACTAAATAAAAGCCAATTTCTTTTTGGCTCAAATTCTACATACAACATGTACTAAAACTGGTAACGCTATGCACGTGATGTGAGCAAGAATGGATAATGCATACTTAGTGTAAATTATGCTTACCAGTTCTATTGATGCCAATTTTTATAATAATTATAACAATCATTGTAAGAATTCTATCTTTAACAAGTCTTTTTTCTCTCCAAATCTTCACACTCAATGGAACAAAAACGTCCTCATATACTGTCCATACTAAAACTTTTGTAAATTTTTTTTTTCTTGGTCTTAAATTGAAAATCAGAGCATCTGAATGACAACATTTCACTGAATACAGAAGCACTTTTGTTAAAGTTGTGACATATTTTCACTTTTCTTTTTTTTCTGCAATGATGTACAATAAATGTGATGTATTCGTGTGTGGCCACAAGTGAAAATGCAATTCAACTGAGATGGATTCCCTTTTCTCGTTTCATTAATATTATAGAGCTCTGCACCCTTATGTACCTTTTCACTTTTTGTATTTCATTTCAGTCTGTTGGTGTTACACGGTGAGCTGGATGCAAGATAGATACTGTACTAAATTGTACTGTTATTGATTGAAAAATGTAATAAAAAGCTGTTTGAGATCTCTTTTTGTTGAGTTGAATCTAAAAGCTGCACTGGATGTTTCATGTGTACATATTTCATGAATATTAATTTGTCATTTAGATTTAAATTTTCTCTGCTTTCTAACCAGAAACAGAATCAATTAAATGAAACTAAAAATGTCTTAAAATATGATAGTATGCCATAAAAATGTCATGGCAATTAATAGTAAAGTATGGAGAAAAAATGTCATAGAAATATTGCAGGTATATTTTGTTAAAGAAATGTGATAAAACTATTGTTGTATGCCAGAAAAGTGAGAAGACGAGATAAACTCAATCGATCCCACTGTGGAAATTTACCAAAAGAAAAAAAAAATCATGAGGTATCAAAATGTAGTATGTTATCAAATGGCAATACCATTAAAATATAATGTGATAAAGTAATAGTATAGCACGTCAAAAAGAGTCATAGTATAGCATAGTACGTCGAAAAATTAATAAATAACTCGTAGTATAGCATGTTGAAAAAAAAAAAGAATAGAATGGCATGTCGAAAAAATACAAAAGTTATAATACAGTAGGTCGGAAAAAAATCTGTAAGTACATAATAGTTGTCAAAAAAGTAATAAAATGTCATAAAGTTATAAAAATGCATAGTATCTGTCGAAAAAAAGTTATAGTATGTCATAAAAGTAATAGCATGTTGAAAAAGGTCATAGTAAAGTATGTTAAAAAGGTCATAATATAGCATTTTGAGAAAAACAAAAAAAGTTTATAACAAGTAATAGTACAGCATATCAAAAAGGTCATACTATACTATGTCGAAAAAGTTATGAAAATGCATAGTATAGTATGTCGAAAAAGTTATAAAAAATTGCATTATATACTGTCGGGAAAAAAGTAATAGTATAGCATGTTGATAAAAGTCATGGTCAAATAGTAAGCTACCACGAAGATGTTTACAAGATATAAATAAGCAAAGTGACTGTGACTACAAGTCAAAGTGAACATGAAGAGGGATGTCCATGTCTCAGCTGGACAGCTGGCAAGGTTTTAATGACAGTAAGAGACAACAGGACAGCGAGGGTTGGAGTGGTACTGGGAGCTTGAGAAGGAGCCGTTTCCGCATGGCCCTAGTGCACGGAAATTTTATATTATTTTTTTTTTTTTTAGGGCTAACATTAGTTTCCGGGCTGTAACAAGGAAAGTAAAAGGGTGCAATACTGCCTTATGGAAAAAGTGGGGGACATGTCCCCTGTGTACCCCACATAAAATACGCCTTTGCGGATCACAACAACCGCCATCTTCCCATGTCTGCATCCGACAACAACAACGGCGCTGGCGGGCGTACTAACTGTCCTTACGGGGGGAGGGGGTTGACATTGTTTATCAAGAATAGAGTTAATTGGGTTGCAATGAATCCCATACATATACCACGCATATACTATGTTTGAGATGTTGGTTTACAACTCTATACTGAAGAATTATTTACGTACTGCCTATATTAACGAAGCACTATAGATACAAACACCACCGTGAAATGAAACGGCCCAGCCTAATGACGTACTTCCTTTTTAGCTTGCATAAACCATTTTGGTAGGCCGTACATGGCGGTTTCATATTTCTCCCTCGTGGAAAAAAATATTCTCTGCTACGTTTCTTGACGTGTTTTAAGAGGAGACACGCGTTTTGTTGGTGGGTAACTTCGTCAGCACGTTTCGAGAAAATCGTTTGTTGGATTAGTTATCGCAGGACTATACGCAGTTTTTCATTACGCGGCACAGTTGAACGTTATCTTCCAGTGTAAACGACACGGATCCCCGTGGTTCTCACGAACAAAGGAGCGGAGAGGCCGATGCTGGCTCGTTAGTACAATCGAAGCGACGTATTTATTTATGACATAATTCAAAATTAAACCCATCACATTGCTCTTTTTGTTATAGTATTTTAACGCGAGACGTATTTTTCCTCAAATATAACCTCACGAATTAGCTTGACTCATTCAGTCCCGCTAGCAACATCGGCTAACTGCTAGCTGCGACTGGGGGGCAACTAGCGAGCGGCTAACGTTAGCATTGTTTTGATTCAAGCAAAAAAAAAAAACGTTTTGTTTGGCGGGGGGACATGGCTGAAGTATACATTCGAGTGGCAGAGGAGGAAAATGAGGAACCCATGGAGATACCGTCCGAGGACGACGGCACGGTCCTGCTGTCAACCGTGGCAGCTCAGTTTCCAGGGGCGTGTGGCCTACGCTTCAGAAGCCCCGTGTCCCAGTGCATGCGAGGGGTGCGTCTTGTGGAAGGGATCCTACATGCGCCAGAGAACGGATGGGGGAATGTCGTATATGTGGTCAACTATCCAAAAGGTAGGCATGGACACTCTGCACTCATGTGTATTTACGTAACGCTGTGTAAGAACAGGTGTGCGACGGTATTTATAATTCATGATGTGGCTTTAAGCACACTGGAAATAGATGACAATGGCGTGACCCGTAGTTTTGTCAACGCCCACAAGTGCGAGACACTCAAATCCATTCACAAAAACGAGCAAAACAAGGTCAGCGTTTTTGTGAAAAGTTGACAACTTTTCATGACAACTCCTAAAAGAAATTCTATCTCTGTTTTATTTACACTGAGGCGTTTTCTCAAAATATTGGAATAACCTGAATATGCCATAATCAGGACTAAAATGTCCAGCGCCTGATGTCAATCATACAGTTGAATTTACACGTTATTGTGGGGGGGATTTACCTAAATGTAGGGTTTTATTAGAGAAGTGTTGTAATATGTTAAACTACATGTATCTAGAAAATGATAAGTCCTAACATCTGCACACAACTGCATAATCATTAAAATGCATAAGATGTGTAAATAAAAATCTAAAGACATGCTTGTACATACAAACCGGATACATTATGGCAGGGAAAGTCATGTGAAATGTCAGGTTAAAGTACAGTATATTCCTATGTGTTGACCACATTTTAGACAACAAAAGGAAAATGGAAGAAATCGATGCCTCCTCTGCTGTGAAAATGAAGAGAGGGGACATGAAGACATCTGACCTGATCGTACTGGGCCTTCCTTGGAAAACAACGGAGCAGGACCTGAAAGACTACTTTAGCACATTTGGAGAAGTTCATCATGGTTCAGGTATAGCATTGAAAATGGTAATAAAATACACATTGCTTTGGGTTGGATGCGGGTGAAAACTGATCTTCGTTGCTTGATGTTTCTTCTTCTCTCAGGTAAAACGGGACGCCAAGACCGGAAACTCTAAAGGATTCGGCTTTGTGAGATTCACAGAGTATGAGGCTCAGGAGAAGGTGATCTCACAGCGGCATATGATTGATGGGAGATGGTGCGACTGCAAGCTCCCTAACTCGAAGGTAGATCTGGTAATGTCCCTATGCATACCCACATATTTTTTTCAAATTCAAATAGTGTTAGCATTGTTATTTCTATATAACCTGTGGGGTTTATTCTGCTCCCCTCTTTTTAGCAAGGCCCAGATGAGCCACTGAGGAGCCGGAAAGTATTTGTAGGCCGCTGCACAGAGGACATGACCACTGATGACCTCCGGCAGTTCTTCATGCAGTATGGAGAAGTTACAGATGTCTTCATCCCCAAGCCATTCCGTGCTTTTGCCTTTGTCACATTTGCAGATGATCAGGTATACTTCTAAATGTGTAGAAGGTACTTCCTGTTGTACTGGTACCGTTGCCCCAATGACCCGATTCTTGTCTGTTTCTCCCCTCGCAGGTTGCCCAATCTCTCTGTGGAGAGGACCTTATTATCAAAGGAATCAGTGTTCACATCTCCAATGCTGAGCCCAAGCATGGCAATAGGCAGTTTGACCGTGCGACACGGTTTGGGAATGGTTTTGGGGCTCAAGCTTTTGGTAGCAGCCGTAGTGGGTTAGGCAGCAGCAGTAACAGTAGTCTGGCTAATTTTGGTTCCTTTAGTCTAAACCCGGCTATGATGGCTGCTGCACAGGCTGCTCTGCAGAGTAGTTGGGGGATGATGGGTATGCTGGCTAGCCAGCAGCAGACATCCACCTCAGGCAGCACCTCCAGTGGAACAAGCTCTAGCAGGGACCAGAGTCAGTCTTTCAGTACAGGTAACAGCAACTACGGCACCAGCTCAGCCAGTCTCGGCTGGGGAACAGGGTCAAACTCTACAACCAGCGGCAGTGGGTTTAGCTCAGGTTTTGGGTCCAGTATGGAGTCAAAGTCCTCTGGGTGGGGTATGTAAGTTAAGTGTTTGAATGGTAAGTATTGTGACAAAGATGAGTCTTTTCAAAATTTATTTCTGGTGTTGATGCGTATCTGAAACCTTAACACTTTTGTGGAAGATGTTTTGTACATTTGGAAAAAAAATGCTAAAGATTTAATTTAGAAAGTGTTGAAGTGAATTGTATACCAGGATGTCTGACTAAAGTGCTATTTTTGATGTGTCATTCGTTTGTATCCATTTCAACTGGATTCTCTAATGCATGTATTGTGAAATGTGATATAACCATTTTGAAAAATGCATGAATGTTCGTGGTTCACCATTATCCGGCTCTGTCATCGACTCAAAAGGCAATCTTGCATTGGGAAGAATCTGGTTGAAACCTAAATGTTTTAAGTGCAACTTTATTTGCAGTCAAGTTCTGTGGAAAAGCCTTCATTGAAATCTCTTCTGCAGTTCACCTCTCTTCCATTTCCCTGCGAGGAAGCTCCTCTTTGGCAGCATTCTTGGGGTGATATCGGTATCATTCTCCCTCTTCCCACCTGTAAATGCTATGCCATCAAAGAACGGCTTCACTCCGCATGTTCTAAGAGACGGTGGGTGTTTTCATTTTTATCCACTTTTAAATGGAAAGAACTGCGCAACTGACATTTTAAGAACTGATGAGTGCGATTGAGGATGGGCTTGTGACGAAGAGTGAAGCGATGAGTGAGCGAACGGAGAGAGACGCGTGAAACGGACTGGCTGTGCGGTGAAAGAACCCCAAATTTGACTGCTTTTTGAATGTGTGAGTGGAAGCTGCAGATGCTACGAGCGCCTCTCCTAACATGGACATTCTTTAAGTAGTACTTCAAGAATTTTTTTTTTTTTTTTTTTTTTAATCTTTGCAAGTTTTTCCTTACTCTTTAAGTATGTCGATAAAGTGCAGAAATATCCTAAATGTAGTGGAATGTTGTGATGAATATTTGTATTGCTTATATTATCTGATTTGAATGATGTATGGTGTGTGCTTTCATGTTTTTTGAACTGATCTGTAAGTGTGTAGTTGATGTGGATGACACCTGCTGAAGACTCTGGGGGACGCGAGTGGTGGTGTGAGAACGTGGAGTGGTGTGTCCAATTGGTTCCCAGTAGCTCTTGTGTCGTTTGTGAGGTGTTTGGAAAACATGTCAAATGAAGGGAGTTCTCAAATAAAGTTCATTTAACTAGATGCTTAGTTGATATTACTTTTGGGTCAGTTTTGTCAAATAAAAAAACGTCTAATTCGATTCACATATCTAGGGACCTTGGGCTCTGCTGGTCGAGGTCTCCGTTTGAACCCTGACTGAAGTCCGTTCTGAAGGACGAAGACGGAAGTTCCAACACTTTCAGTGTGTGGCCTTCTCAGACATGACATGGGGTAGTACCTGTCTTTTTGCTTTTGATGGCTTGTCGGGGTGAATGATCCCTTCTTTACGATCCACATCTACCTTTAGAGTTTAGAAGGAAGTTCTAGGGGTTATTTGCATGTAGATGAGCTCAGCAATCTGGCATCACCTATTTTTTTTGTCCCTAATTTGGCTTAAAACAACTACTGACACATTTCTGAGCTTTGTATTTAGTAGTTTTTAGATGGACTAATATACACTTGCAACTTTATTGAGTACACCTGTATAATTTATAAAAC
This sequence comes from Chelidonichthys spinosus, assembly GCA_029853015.1. Taxonomy (NCBI): domain Eukaryota; kingdom Metazoa; phylum Chordata; class Actinopteri; order Perciformes; family Triglidae; genus Chelidonichthys; species Chelidonichthys spinosus. The sequence continues at coordinate 6,823,177 of CM056822.1, read as the reverse complement.
TATTTAAATATTCCACTTGTTGACAAAGTCGGAAATGTGTAAATTCAGGTATGTTTAACAGAGACTTTATACAGGTTTACCCAATAAAGTGGTCACTGAGGATACATTGATAGATTGCCTTTTAATTGTACATACAATATGTATTCTCCCCAAGTGGAATATACATATTTTGATGATTAGTTTAGAAGAACGCAGGCTTTTCTTGTGGTCATTAGTTCTGACACAAACCAGCCTACTTTTCATTCAGTTTATACATATCTTTATTGTTGCATCATGTCACACATGCAAATGCACTATAATGTGAACATGCATCAGCAGGTCCCACGACATAACACTCAGAAGTTATATTCTCTAAATCTGTAGAAAGTGTCTAGAAAAGAACATATAAAATCATATTCTGTAGAACTCCCATGAAATGAATGTGGAAGACTCAGCTTATTGTCATGTGTTTTTCATGTGTATTTGAATGTTGGGCCCATGTGAGACACTGCAGGCCTGTCTGTGTCCTGTCCTTTATTCTCTGCTCTCCTCCTCCGTGTCCCTGCTCTTCCTCTTCCCAGTATTCCTCTTCTTCAAATCCTTCTGCTCCTGGTTCAGTTCTTCACTTTTATTTTGTATGTAGATGGACTGAAATAAATAAAGGAAAATTAAACATTACGTTTGCTGTCTGCTGTAGAATATATACCAACACAGAGTTCCAGGATACTGCATGATTAGGATAGGATGGTGTTTGCATGGCTTTAATTGACTGGTGTAAAATGATAACGTGCTGTATGAGTCCCGAAAATACAGAAGTAACTCACCAATGCTGTACTCCGACGGGCAACAAGCTTTACATCCTCGGCAGACACCGTACTTCTTTTAGCGTGCCTGAAATCAAAGTTGAGATCATCAGTCAGGTGTGTGAAAGATTAGTATGCTAGTTCTACTAGGTTGGACTAAGACAAATTAAAATTTACTGATTGTACATTTAGGTAGCTCATCTGTTAATATGGTAGAAAAAAATAACAATTCTTACCTTGCAAAGGCCTCCAGGTCTTTAGCAAATATATCTGGAAAAAGTGAGGGATGTTAAATTGACCTGTTGCAATTATGAAAGTTATTTTGGCCATCTGGTAGTGATATGAGTGAGTGGGAATAATGATTTACAGTTGGCTACACATTTCTCAGAACTTCTCTTCATGAAGAAGTTGAAAAAAAAAACAATAAAAATGACATTCAATTCCAATTTCATCATTATGAATTCATAAACATTTGCAAAAAATGTATTTTAAACTTTGTTTGGACATTTTTTCAGACATGTTTTTTGTGTTAAATAAAACATTTATGTAGACACCAAAAGGTCAAATCTTAGGGGGCAGCTTTTAGAGGTAAACTGCAGTTACACAGGAGGTTATGTGTTGTGACGGTGTAATGAATGCTGGATGAACATATCTGTAATAGATTGTCAGGGTTATATGACGAAACAAAAAATGTGGCCAAATGAAGGGGTTCTGTAAAACTACCATATTTCTATTGTGTATCTATAAATTACAGCAGCAGCTGTTGTACCTGAAACATTTTAGCTTGGTTTTGTGTATTTTGGAATGACATTCTGAAAGATGGCAGTGATAAAATGTTATGCCGCTATGTTAGTGGTGACAAAGTACTTTTTCTTTGTAACTTTATCAGACGTCAGAGCGCTGACGGGAAATGAGGCTAGAATAATGGGAGATGACTTGCAACAGTTTCTCCACTACATGTCAGAGGGAATATTTTACTTGTGACTGCACTAGAATGGATTTGATTTAGTTACTAGCCGATTTGTAGATTCCAATTTATAAATACAAAATATAGAAAACAAATATATTATTATTATTATTATAAATGACTGAATTTGTTGAAATCAACCCCACCTTTGCCAGATACAACATTGAAGTGATGCGTGAACTCAATAACATGACTGGGTCTGCTGGTAGATTGTTTAAATATGGTTGTGCCATGTGATTAAAATGTTATTTAGGCACAATAATTTTAAAAAAATTACATAGGATCTCCATCCAAGCAGCAAACTAGATGTAATTCATACAAGGTTTCCACTCTTAAGTCAAATTCCCTGACTTCCACTGACCAAACAGCTGAATGTCTATAATGTTGTACACCCATTCATTTGAGAGTTTTAAGTACAAAACTTAAAGTTTCTCACTGTTTGAATGGTGCATATTTATTGTGTTATTTTATTTTGAAGGGACTGAAAACCAAGTTACCATAACAACCACTCATGAAACAGCGGAAACCCAGTAAAGAAAAATGTATAAATATTACATTTTGATAAATGGCAACTAAATGCTACAAACAAGATCCCCTGATGTTCCATGACTTGAAATAAAATCCCTGACTTTCCCTTTTTAAAACCTTTTTCAAAAAGAATTGCCTGATATTCCAGGGATTCCCTGACCTGTGGCCCTAGGGTGCCTATGAGTTTGCAAATGTGTTTTCTGGGCTACTGGGTGTCTGTGATGGTGCATGCTGGACTAGTTGACACCCATGCTGGACAATTTGACACCCATGGTGAACTAGTTGACACCCATGCTGAACTAGTCGACACCCATGCTGGACGATTTGACACCCATGCTGGACGATTTGACACCCATGCTGGACCAGTTGACACCCAAGCTGAACTAGTTGACACCCAAACTGGACTAGTTGACACCCAAACTGGACTAGTTGACACCCATGCTGGACTAGTCACACCCATGCTGGACTAGTTGAGACCCATGCTGGACTAGTTGAGACCCACCACATTGTCTGAACGTTGTCTCGGCTATCGCAGCGACCACCTGCCGGCTGAACTTCCTGCGGTGCTCCTCTCCCATCCTCTGACACAGAAGACCCGCGGTGTAATGGACGGCTGCCTTCAACCGCTGAACATTTACAGGTAAATCACATTACAAGACATCCATGTAGAGGAAAATACACCGCCGGGTGCTGTATAACGATACATCACAGCCAAACGGATAAGTAGCAAGTAAAACACGTTAAAATAGCCCTCTCACCTGCTGCGTTTCGTCCTTATCGTCAGACATTTTCTTTCAACCACAGCGGATTCGATTAATTAACAAACAATTGGGAAACTTATGACAAATTCGAGGCGTGCCAGACGAAACAAGACATCTTTCAAAACAAAAACTCGCGGCACAAATCTGACTTTAAGTCGATGTTTAATGTACAGCGCCCCCGCGTGCCCCGGAGGAGGCACTACAACGTTTTCACATTACACTCCCATTACACTTGAAGAAGTACATTACAAGAATAAGAAGTGTGTATATAAAACGACATTGTGTGACATCGTGTGTCAAGTAAATGTATAAAATGCTCACTGATGATGGATCAAGTACTTTCCCTGTGTCATTTATATAAATCATGCTGAGGACAGTGTGTTGGAAATACATGAATATGAAGTTCTTTGATATCTGTCGTGGTTTTCACAGAGATCACAGAGTCCTCTTATAAATCTGCTTGCACACTTGATTTTCACACGTGAGTTCCTGAGGAGATAAAAATATGGAGTTGTATCATTTTCCAACACAGTAGCAAAAAAAAAAAAAAAAAAAAATCTGTACTGCCGTTAACTAATTAAGTATAACATTTTTACATGTTTTTTGTTTGAGTCCACTAAATACTATGAATCAGCATAACGTGACACAAATATATATTATATACTGTTGATCACAAACACTAATTGGACTCTGAAGGACCACCAAATAACAACAGCGGTCGTACCAGATGAAGCTCGTCTCCGTCAATCCAGTGAGTCCACCCTCGGTTCTTCTTTTCTCCTTTCTGAACACACACCAACTTATCATTTTCCCAGTTGACCACAGTCTGATAGAGGACAAAAGGCAAACTACATATAAATACGGCTTTGAGATTCCAGCTCACTCACTGAAAGCATTTGCTTGCTTTTACTTTTTCTCAAAGTGATCACACATATGCATGAAAACATTACAATATTCCATTTTTTACCTGACACAACCTGTTGTCCATCCCTTTAGTCACCTCTTTGACCTCTTCTCCGATTTTAAACGAAGTCTCGTAATTCTTGAAAGAAGTGAAGGTCTGGATTGTGAAACAGTCTCCGTCTTGCTTAATCACTTTCTGAGGCTTTAACATTGAGGCAATCTTGCGTGTTGCAAAGTCAATGCCTGTGTGTCAAAACCAGAGGAAATTGTTAAAAAAAAAAGAAGAGTTTTGTGAATTCATGGTAACTTCACCCTGCAACCACGTCCAACGTGCTCTGATCGGAAAAATAAAAAAAAGCGTTTACTTCCTCTGGTAACATGTAAGCCTCATATCTCCCATCACGGCATTTACATAAATGATGCTGAGGACAATTTTACATTCAAGAGATAAGGCTTTCCCTCATATAATTAAAAATTCAGTAAAAGAAAATGCTAAAATGTTAAAGGACACTTACCAAGTGCAACCATGTATCCATTGAAATTGACATTGCTGATGACGTCCCACGTGCCGCTGTAGTCGACAGGCATCTTTGCATGTTTGGCTCTCTGTGAGGAGCAGATATATATACCGGCTGGGATGTTTCATTGTGTGTCAATATTGGGGCAAGGGTGATGTTTCTCTGCGTGCAGATCTTTCACACACATACAAAGGAGGCGGAACAGGACTCATTACAGAACATGAGGAAGCTGCTGTACACAGGGGGATTATTCTCTCATTTCCTGAGTATGTTGCATCTTTATCACGCTTAATATTCCTAACTGATCCAAAAACAGCGAGCTCATCTTAAAACTTGAATTTATGTGCAGATGCTTCCAGTGAATACGACGGGCAGCAGAGGTGGAGGCAGCGCTCAGAGCGGTTATTTCACGTCCAGCCTTCAGGGGTAGAGTTACAGTCCAGAGTGTGTGGCGTCCATGTTCCTCTACATGCTGGTGTTGGTGGCGTATCATAGCAGCAGACGGATACCCAGGAATCAGAGGTTGAAATTGTAAGTTTGTGTTTTGGAATTGAAAATGTATTCACATCTTTACAGCAAGGTTTCACCGTGATGTTTTATTCCGTTTGTAGTCAGATAGTGAATGCGGTGTTCGTGGCCCTTGTCCTGGTCCCCCAGTTTTACGTCATGGGAAGGTAACTAGGACACAGGCCGTGGCGTCGAGCCATTGACCTCATGGGTCATTCGTACAACAGGCAATGTGGAGTGAATCACCATCTGTTCTGTTTCAAAGGCCCACATCCTCAAGATACTGCAAACAGCCTCTTCTGAACAACTTATCAGCTTCAATCGCCTCGTCGTTCGTGGCTTCAGGTAAATAACGCCAGACACACGCAGAAAACACCACAAGCAGAGGAGAAAAATTATATATATATGAATAAATATGGTCGTAACTTCCAACTCTTTCAACAGGATTTTCAGTGATTTTCACGCTGATGGATCCAGTCCCTCAGAGCTTGTGGGCCTCCTATCATGTGTTTGGACTGCTGACGTGTGGACAAGGACTGTGCACCGCCATCCTGACCTTCAGAGCAGCAGCATGTGTGAGACAATGACTGACGTCTTATCATTAACTTCCAGAGAATCTGTAGCATAAAAACAAACAAAAATACATGTTAATATGTACTTCATATCCGCAGGCCAGTACAACCCCTGAGCTGTACTACATGTCCCTTATTCTAACCGTCTCTGCTATTTTCAGTACAGGTGAAGAACATTCCTCATTAATTATACAGGACCAGCCATTTCCAGCTCATAGCACTAACACCCGCCCGTGTCCGTTCAGGTTTCTTCCTGGTGAGAGGAGGACTCTGGGTGACCAACAGGAAGCTCGACCCCGAGCAGAAACAATGAGACAGTCCAGCTGTCCCGCGTTGACATCCGATACTCCACATATAAAGATTTCATGTGGTTTCCATGCCACCAGCAGCCGGTAACTCGAAACCATGGGAAAGGGACTTAATCCTCCGTATTAACGCTCATTTCAGGAAGAAAAAAAACACATCACAAAGCAGGCGTTTGTCTCAATTGTTGAAACGGTTTAATTTGTATTCGTTTCATGTCACGTGTCAGTCATAAGAAGCTAAATAAATATGTATTTTACACTGTAGATTCATTGGTATTACAGTACTGAATTGGAGAAGTGAAGCAACATTGAACAGATGATAGCGGGGAAATTAAAACTGAAATGCTTTTCGTTTCTGTCAGTTTGAAACTAGGACAAAATGGGAAAAAGTTAGTCATGGAAAGAAAATCATAATGCATGTTGGAAATAATGCTACGGAATCAAATGGTTCTTCACAGACCTGTACTGTTGTTTATGAGACCAGGATGCAGGACAAGGCGGGTCAAACAAAGGCACACATGACTGCTGAAGGCGTATGCATCAACCTTTGGATTGAAATAAAGCTGCTCTTGTATATGTATATGTATAAAAAGCACCTGCAGATCAGAGGTATTGTGATTTTCTCAGTGGAATGTGAGCGGGTCAGAAAGGTGCTCGTGAAGCACCAAATATTTTAAATTACCTGAAACATTTCAAGAACAGAAGTTTGAGTTTAATCAACAAGAAAACAGATTATTAACGTGACCAGGAACACATCATTGTGTTTTAATCATTATATTTTAAGTAGGCCACTGCTATGCAACATTAGTAAACCTACACTTGAGAAGTGCAGATTACATAATCAAGAGAATGACTGTAAATTCACAAAAATCTCCTGAGATCATACAAACACGCTGGATAATAAATTAAGTTTGTTGGATATGTTTTGTTTTTTTTACCAAATGCTTATCAGACGCCGTCAGATATGCATACGGTTCCACATACCCTGTATCATGTCACACATGACTACGCTTCAATAAAAAAAAATTGCATAGGTATTCATCTCACACACAAATCAGAAAACGATTGGAATTCATTTGAAAAAAATAACTTTAGTTGGACTTTCCAATAAATACGACTGTTTGAGTTGTTTTTAACCAATTAACTCACGGACTGCGAATGCATTCTTGCCAGGAAGCTGATTCAGTATTTGGTTGCAGGCTGCCTGCATGCACTTTGCTCTTGCACTCACTGTGCGTCACCAGACTTCCACCAGCTGCTTGACAGTGAGTCCTAACAACAGCCTGCTGTTTACATTCATAATGCTCAAATGGTGCCCAGTGCTGGTTCGTGCTTTCTATCCAAATTTTTTTTTTCTTGGTCTGCAATGTAATTCCTACCCTAAAAGTGCATCATAGTCTATATACCACACAAGTCTGCCGTGGACAGGCTTCACCCCGGTGACGGGCCACTTGTCCGGGTCGTCCTTCACTCGGCTCAGCTGGGTGATGAGTTCGTGCTTGCCTTTGCCCATCACTAAGAGAGCGACCGTGCGAGCTTGGTTAATGGCGCTGAAAGTGAGGCTCATGCGCTGGTGGGGCTTGTTGGGGCTCTCGGTGAGGGCCACCAGACCGCCCCCGAGCTCGCCTGCTTTGCTCCCGGGGAACAGCGACGCCGTGTGGCTGTCGTAGCCGACTCCCAGCAGCACAAAGTGGAAACTGGAGCCGTTAACCGTCGCGCTGACCTCCCTCTCGTACAGCGGAGCTCCTCCGTCCTCCTCCACGCACAGACGCTGGTTGAGCTGCACCGGCATGGGGTGGATGTTGTAGTAGGGGATCCTCACATGCTGCAGCAGATGGTCATGCAGGCTGCGGAAGTTGGACTCCGGCTCGGTCAGCGGCAGGCAGCGCTCGTCCACCATCCACACATGGGTGTTCCTCCAGGGGAAGGAGAAGTGGTGCACGGCCAGCCTGTGGAACAGAGCGAGGGGGGTGGACCCACCGGAGAGGGCGAGATGGAAGACGCCGCCCTCGAGCACAGCCGCCTCCGCCGCGTCCTGAATGTCTGCGGCCAGCCTCTCCACCAGCTCCTCGGCCCAGGCGGACACCATGTCGGCGCTACGGAATTTGCCTTGCATCACCTGGAAATCGTTGCCCGACATGCCGCCCATCTTGTCGGGGCTGATGATCACCACCTCGTTGTTGAAGGCGATGTCTTTCCCTTTCACACGGACGTCCAGCAGGTCCCCGTTGTCGGCTCCCCCGGGGTAAATGCGGGGAAAGGAGCTGGCTAGGCTGCTGAGCAGCGGCGTCCACAAGCCCCAGGAAGCCAGCAGGTTTTCGGCACTAATGAAACTATCCTTACGTCCAGCAAAAATGTGAGAAATCAGCTCCGAGTAGGCTTCCCTCTGCTCTGTTGGAGTCTGCACATAATAGTCAGAAATAGACAAACCTAGAATATTGACGTCCGTGTGCTCCGTCACTTCCTTCCACTCGTCAATTAAAGCTGGCCTGAATAAATTCTTGCTCACAAGAATGGCTGGGTATTTGAGGCTGCCGTGGCCAAAGAAGAACACGATCTGTTTGGGCTTGCAGTGAATGCTGTTGTGGTTCTGGAGACAAAAGATATCATTCTTGAAAAGTATGCGTGCGTATCCCACCCGTTCATCCAACATCTTCCCCGAGGTCAAAAGAATGGGCACGCCTTCGTACTGGGCCTGATCGATGTGTGCCAGCACGGCTGAAATACACAAAACCGCATCACAAATTAGTGTTTTAACGTACTGTCAAACGCATCAGATCAAAATGATTTATAAGAACTTGTCACCTGCAAATGTTGGTGTGAGACTGACGTAGCCTTTAGTCTTATTCATCTCCTGCTGAACCGCGGTTTGGTAAGCTTGGTACTGGCCAACCACAGCTTGGTTCTTCCCTACGGGCAGCAGGGAGCTGAAGATCTGCAGCTTGTTCCGGAGGACTTCCTCACTGCTGCTCAGATTCACGGGAAGACTCATGGTCAACAGGGTCATGACCTCCGTCAGGTGGTTCTGTAGGACATCTCTGATCACCCCATACTCGTCATAGAAGGGGATCCGACCTTGGGCGGGGAAAAAAAACACAGAGAGAGTATCTTAAGACTTCGAGCCTTGTTTTTTAATATCAAAAAGACTAAATTATTAACCCAATTTTGAAATCACCTTTAACGTCAAGGGTCTCTTTCAGTACGATCTCCACTCTCTCGATGTGGTTCTTGTTCCAGATGGGATCCAGAAACCTCTTGTTCTCTATTCTGAACGGAAGGATCTTTGCAACCACCTTTTTTCACAAACGCAGTAAAACGCACCATGAATTCCAACATCTCAGATACAGAGTGGCAAGCGACAGGCACACGCCGTGATGTTGGGTTTTCTCACCTGCTTCCCCAGGTAATGGTCGATTCTGTACATTTCTTTATCCTTCAAGGAGGTCCCGAGCTGAGATGCCAGTACCTGAGCGCTCGGGTAGTCGTGCCCGAACGGCTTCTCGAGCACCACCCTCAGCCACGCCCCGCCGGTCGGCCTGCAACTGTTATTTATCTTATCGGCAACATCAGCGTATGCAAACGCGGGTACTGAGAGGTAGAAGAGCCTCCCCGCCTCGGTCATTCCCTCCTGTTGCAGCTCTTGCTCGATGTGCTTGGCCAGCTCCCGGTAGTCCTCCAGGGTGTTCAGCTGCCGGTACTGCGCCAGCCGGAGGTACTGCTCCTTCAGGAGAGCACAGCGTTCCTGCGACACATCCTTTGGGCAGGACACCGCCTTCAGGACCCCGAAGAGGACCGGCTTGGCGGCGTCCGGAGGCGACAGTCCTCCGCTGTAGAAGGAAAAGGTGTTTCCGCTACCGACCTGGTTGACGTAGAGCTCGAAGAAGCCCTGCCACAGGTACTTCTTTGCCAGGTCACCGGTGCCTCCCACTATCACCACCGACACATGGCCGGGCCTCGGTGCCTCTGCTCCTTCCTGGCCGTTTCCTCCCCGGGCACAGAGAGCGACCAGAGGCAGGAGCACCGTCACAAACATACTCTGGTCCTAACCGTTAAAAGCCCTGTATGAACACAAGACATGAGAGAGATGACATGTGGATTAGCAAAGTCATATCAAAGCTAAATATATGAGTTACACTTACACACACACGATTCGATTACAATTCAGAAGGTCAAGATTCGATTATTAAACGCTTATCGATGCATCTCTTATTTGGTTTTTACATATAATGAGAATTATTCCTTCAAATCTTTCAAACCAGTTCCTAATTGTATGATACAGATGTGCTACATTTATCATAAAACAACTTTTAATTAATAATCGATTATAGACTTTACTGCATCGATACAGAATCGTTCAACAAAGCATCGGGATGCACCATAGAATCTATTATTTCACACACCAGGCATGAAAAGGTATATTTATGCTTATTTTCCACTATCAATCAATCTGCTGATCATTTTTTGTATTATTTATATTGTCTGTAAGATATCAGTGGAAGACAGTAATAAAAAAACAAATGCCTATTATCAATTCCCAGTATTCAAATGTCTCTTTTCCAATCAAACAGTCCAAAAACCAAAGACGTGCATTTTACCATCACAAATGACAAAGAAAAGAAGCAATCCTTCACATTTTAGAGTCAAGAACCAGCACATCGTTTGCATGTGACTGAAACATCAAAACACCTTAAAAATAAAGTAGTTGCTGATCAATAGTCCTTTGATCGACTAATTGGATGATCAGCTTATTTGTTCAGCTCTAAATGTTAATGTTGTGATTAAAAGCAGATAAAACACGAAATTCTTAGAAATACCACACAGTTCTAGTCCCATTTTTAACAAGATACTGCTGTATTTTGTAATGTAAAAAAGATTAAAGTCAGTTTAAAGAGCCAATACAAATGCATATTCTGAACACTATAGATGTAAAACAATAATACCTACAACCTTCAGATAGAGTGAAACTGGGACAGAATAGAATAGATAAAACATTACTTAGCAAAGTCTCTGTCTCCGGCTGATGAAAAGTCCCCTGAGAGCCGGAGAGGCGATGCAGGAATATAGTTGGGAGTAAAGATCAGTGGGTAGTATACTGGTGCAGCAGGGGTGTAGACTTTGCACTTTGCTTAAGGCCATTGAGCTCCATGTATCACTGCTCAGATGTTGACAGAGTGCTGGGAAAGTCCGACCAAATAACTAATGGTTTTGCAACCACTTTAAATAAAGTATTTGGTAAAACGGGAAAGGCTGGGGCGAAGGACAAAGACAAAGTGCGATCCGCTGCACACAATGGTCACCTGGTCAGTGTGACACAGTTCACTGGTAAATTACTAAAGACTACACAGCCAGGACAGTGGAGGAGATCATCCTCAAGCCTTTTGAACTGAAGATCTCACCAGATGGGACCATCAACAGAATACAGGTTTATACTTAACATGTGTATCAGTGATGCTGCAATTCAAACAGACTGGGTTTGACCTGTTTTGTACAGCAAAGTGATATAAAACGGCCAAACACCTTCACCTGTGTGCTGTCTGAGGACCTTAAAGCTGTATTATAGTGACTTGGTGTAATTTATATTTCAAAGATTTGAAGCCTAAGTTATCTGGAAACCCTGTCTAGTCATAAACACATAAAACCAAAATGTCTTCTCGCTCTTAACTGGAGAAGCACCAGGCTTTTAAAGCGATAGCAGGCGTTGATGAGTAAATTCTGGGGAGTTCCCCTAAAAACCACATCTTCAAATGATAAACTTCTCAGGGAAATTATGCACCTGCACTCGGCCCTTCAATTGTGGAAGGCCCATGTCCATCAAAGTTATTGAGATGAAAATACAAATGTCAATATTCTTTGTGGGCTTCCATATTCAAATGAGTGGGCACAGTTTAAAAAGGACATTAGAACAGGCAAACAGCAACATATCTAAAAGCCTCTTATTGAACTCTACTTGTGTGTTTGTGTCCAATTTGCAATTTGTTTCACACATTTCAAACCATCAACCTCTGGATGTAGATAAAACATCTTTTTTACTGTCTTCACGAACAATATTTATATGAAAAACTGACTGACTGAAAAAAAGGAATCTGGATTTTTGCTGCAGAGTTGGAAACCTGACTGATAACAGAGAACATTTAACCCCCCCGTCCCGAGGGCACGCCCCACAGTATGAAACCCCTTTTATGACCCAGTGCAACATCTGGAATCCCAGCATTCCACCATTGTGTTTACACAGCGGCTACTCAAACAGCCATCGTCATGAGTGCTGCATTTCAGCTGGTTAACCTGGTTAAAGATTACAGTACACTACAAATATTTTTTTCTAAGGAGTAACCCCTTGTCGCATCTTATATGATTAAAAAAAACATGCTGGAAAATTAGATATTTGACAGAGCCACGGTTTGTTTTCATTGCTCTTTCTAAACTACATAACCCTTATCTTTTTCTCCATCGGCCTCGAGGGAATGACTTTCTGCTTATTTCCCCCACTGGAAACAATAAAGCATCATCTCTGAAAAGGGCACTATCTTCATTCAGCTTTGGGTGCCGTTCCTACGCTTTATCCAGTTAATTACAACACATGATCCCCCCTCAGTCACAAGCTGCTTTTCATTTCCTATCAGCAAAGAAAATCTCCCCCTCGCACCGCAAACTCTCTCCAAACGGACTATAACTTGCCGTACAGATTGAGAAAAAAGAGCATCTTCTCTTCGCTGAATGGGCCGTCCCACATGACCTTCAACTGACCGTCTCACACACACACAAACACTAGTTTTCACTGATTTTCATCCTGGTGAATTTCTGCGAAAGTTTCCTTGCTCCAAACGAGACCACTTCAGCCAGAGAACCGCATCGGCATGTACAATGAGGACTTGTCTCAGGGCTGAGAAGTCTTGTTGATCACTGAGGAAAGCACTGCATTTGCCACAGCGAAAAGTGCTCCGAGGTGGATCTGAATCTTCTGCCTGGGATGTTTAAATGATGTTTAAATGATTCACTCCTCATCATGAAACTGAAGAGCCTATTCAACGGTCTCTAGCTGATGATCCGTTGGATTTGGACCACGGTTTATGAAGAATCAATAAGATAATTCGGTCACATAGTGAAGATCGAAAGGACCTAATTTGGTAGTAAAATGACCTGATATTGTCCACTTCAAGCTGAAACAAAGTCAATAGTCCATTCAACACTAGGTGAAGACGTGCAAATGTAGCCGTTTAAATTGATAACACTGACTGACAGAGAGTATCATTTCCTGGAGCCTCGGTTTGTTTTTTATTTTGTACTAACAACACTGAAGTCACAGACATAAAACAGTTATTTTGGATACACGTTTGTGTGCGATTACGCATACAACAATTTGGTAACACACTTTTATACATACTATTCTCATTTATTTACTATTTATCTACTATTCTAGGAGTTTTACTTCTCTCATAATTTTTTTCTGGAGGGGGCTGGAGGGGATCCCAGCTGACATTGGGTGAAGGCTGGGTACCACAGTCTGGACGGGTCGCCAGTCTAGCAAAGGGCTGACATGTAGATACATAGAGACAGACAACCAATACCTATGGGCAAATTAGAGTCATCAATTAACCCTGTGCAGCCACTTCTGGCATTATTTTTATTATTTTATATAATGTAATATTTAGTATTGTATGTTTTTATCAATTAAGTACTTCTACAAAAACAGTCAAGCCATCCCCCATGTTGTTCTGCAGTACATAATATACTAAGCGTTACGGTAATAGCGTGAAAGAACTGAACCCAGCGAACACAATAGGGAATAATCACATTAATTCAGTCAATACTGAATAAATGAATGATTAACTAAACAAACTAATTATATATTTTAAAAGGCATCCATTTTTAAATCCTAAAGAAAAGCATGTCCTCATCCTGTATTAAGAGAAATGTGCTTTCATCTTAAGTTAGTGAATCCTTGAAGTTTAAAGGGGTGTGTCATTTTGAAGTTGGAAATGTATACTTTACAAATAAGTTTGACAATTGGAATTACACTTTACTTTGAAAAACTGTTTGCAAGTAGAAACTATTGTTTTTGAGTTATTAATAATTTAATGTATTATATACTATTCATTGTAGTTTCACGTATTAATGTATTCTTTGTTTGTAATGAATACATTAATTATTAAAATACCTATTGACTGATTTATTTATTTAAATGAGTTAAATGCCCCATCATGTTCGTCGGATTGTTGCTTTTATTTTGAAGTCAGTTCTAATGTTCTTACCGTAATGCTTCGTATATACCGCAAAACAACGTGGGGGGCTTGCTTAACTGTACTGGAAAGAAATAGTACACGTGTAGCGTAGCGTAGCGTACAGTACAGTACAGTACAGTACAGTACAGTACAGTACCCCCCTACGGACATGTGTGTTTTCCCTACACTGTAGTCTCGCTAACCAGGAAAAAAACAGCACAAAAATAAACGCGAGTGGATGATTTGTCGGTGGTAAGCGTTTCAAACGGTTTGGGGAATAAAACACCAGGAATGAAAGTAGTAGAACTTCGGAACCACCGTCGGTTCGTGAACGTAACGCAGGAATGAATGGACATAACAGTAGTGAGCTACTCATTATTATTGAACGTTACAAGTCACCGCCCGTAGTCGTTAGCCTTACCAATACACACACCGACGGATGAACGGCGGGCGAAACATCGATCCAGCGATTCCACCTGCTAGCTGTCAAACTTCACTTCCGCTACAGGAGCTCGGTTCAAACGGGAACGCGGACTACTGCGGATTGATCCCAGAATATCGACGCTTCCGATCCCGACGTTTTCTGTTCTAGGATCGATTCTCGTATTCAAATGTCGATATATTAACTCAACAAAATGTGCGTTTTTATCATAAAGGTGGACACAACGGAAAGAAACGACGCTATCACCGGGAAAAATACCAACGGATAGGAACTACTTCTCCTTCCGCATGTCACAGTCATATGCGCGCTTTGGCTCTGTGACGTAGTTACTTGAACGCGTGAGGACGACAAAGAGCCCAAACTATCAGATCAATAAACGGTTTCCAGACCTGTTAGAAGAAGAGTACATTTAAAAACCGGGTTTGATTTTTTATTTCTTCTTATTTTCAACAACTGCATCTCACTGAATTTAGTTAAACTTTTATGCAACTAAAAATGAATTTCACAAACCTAAAATGTCCAATTGTTGGTCTTAAATATAAGTTTAATAAGGGGGGAATATATAAATAAGTAAGTAAAATAAGTATATAATAATAATAATAATAATAAAAAAAAAACACAGCCCTGATAAAATAAAGTCCTTTAACAAGTAGGCTAGTATGTACAGAATAATTGTAGAAACTACCAGTCTGATTAGATTTACCATTGCCTTTGGTGTTATTTACACTGTAGGCAGTGGATCAATCATTTATTGATTAGTTGGATTAGATGTATTGGACTTAAATATATGGACTAAATTAGTTAGATGGGGCCCCTCGTGATTTCATTCCGTCTTTCTCTGCAACAGTTTTAGTCTTTAGGCAGACTTGCAGCGAACACAAGAGTAAGTCAAATCAATATTACATGATGCTTTGCAAATTTCTTTGTAAAATATATATTTTTTATTAATAGGAGCCAAATGTTTAGTTTTCACATAGGAGCCAAATTTTAGTTTTCACACCGTGAATGAATTAAAAAGGAAAGAGTATTTGATTATTTGTCACTAAGCACAATGCTTTAATAACAAAGACAACAATAAGCGTAGCTGGATGATTAAATACTATATATTGATGAATAATTCACCAGTTTCTACAGTCTTATTAGCCTCCGTAGCCTGTCACTTGGGGGCAGCTGTGGACTGCAGTGAACCGGCCACACAAGAGGGACCTCTGTTGGTGTCTGGGTGGTATAGCTGCTCTCTAATCGACTCATTGACTTCCACAGTCTGAAGCTCATCAATCAAACACCGTCAGCTCTGAACGCTGCCTCCAACTGAAAAATAACGGCTGCCCTTCAACGACGTCGACAAGCTATTGTCAGTCTATCCCAAATGTCTCCGATTTTTAAAAACAGGAATAATAAAACCAGAGAACTGCTGAGTGGGTAAACATTAGCTCCTGTTTGCTCTGCATTGTCCAGCTGTCTCGTGCCATCATCACGCTCTGAATCCAGACCTACCTCAAACAAAGCAGGTGCCCCCTTTTGGCCAAATAATGATCCCATTGTTGTTGCCTGGGGCCCTTTCTGGTCCTCCTGTTTCCTCTTCTCAACAGTTGTGGTCGTTACAGTTCAGATCTTGACTCAGCAGCTTCCTCCATCTCAAACACAGGATGGAAGTCAGCAGCTGACATTAGACAATTCATCCTTTTAGAAACGTTGGTATTGTTAAAATGATATGACTATAAATTGTGAGTCATTTTTGTATCCCAACAGAAGGTTTTTCTATTGTTGTTTGGATGTCCACATCTTATAAGGGGTCCATTTAGTAGCTAATCCAGAGCTTTCGATCACACTTGTAATCCATCTTCCCAACCTTCGGTTTCCGATAGTCTTTTCAGATCTGATGG
Organism: Chelidonichthys spinosus; assembly: GCA_029853015.1. Taxonomy (NCBI): domain Eukaryota; kingdom Metazoa; phylum Chordata; class Actinopteri; order Perciformes; family Triglidae; genus Chelidonichthys; species Chelidonichthys spinosus. The sequence goes on along the minus strand of CM056822.1, from coordinate 6,806,787 downwards.
AAATGTAAACATCTACCATTCTATGGCAGGTGGGCAAACACTCACAGAGGAAGACGGTGAGTATGATCGAAAGCTCCAGGATAGCTACTAAATGGACCTGCTGGCGAGACTTTGGGCAACTTCTGTTTCCGAGGTTAAGAATGAACTTTTCATCCTGACAACAATATTTAGACTAATCCCAAATGCTAGCATGAGCCACACACACACACACACACACACACACACACACACACACACACACACACCACTACCTTACAAACAGCTGTAATGCCTGTGATCACACTGTAGAGCCCTCCCAAGTTGACCGGCCACTGTGAAATGTAAACAGTAAACAGGATGGAGCATCCTGCGTGTGTGTGAGAGTGTGTGTGTGTGTGTGTGTGTGTGTGAGTGTGTGTGTGTGTGTGTGTGTGTGTGTGTCGAGAGGAGGGGTTAGCAGCTAAAGAGAGAATGGGCCCATGCAGAGCGTGCTAGCCCAGCTGTCACTGCTATAACTTCAGACTTGAGAGACCACAGAACGCAAGCTGGAGGGCCACTGTGTGCGTGTGTGTGTGTGTGTGTGTGCCATGCCCCCCCCCCCCCCCCCCCCCCCCCACCCCCAGGCATTCCCCACAGCCCCTGGCTTCCTTCCTCCCCTTTGTTAAGCCTGCGGGGCAGACTTCGTCAAGCTGAGCACACAAACGAATGCATATGAATGTGTGCTGTCATCTTTATTAGGCCCCTTTGCCAACACCCATTACATTTAACACGGGTCTTTACTGAAGGAGATCTCGCTTTCAGCCCCCCCCCCCCTCAACTCTTACTTGCCAGACGTGGAGGATTATCGTGACCTCAGTCTGGGATAAGTTCGAATACACAACCTGTTACACACACACAACAGGAGAACATAATATGCAGCGGTGAACAAAGGCAGGTTTTTGATGGTTGTTTATGGGCGGTTATTTGATATGTGACTTTAACACAAAAAAGGTAATTAGTGTTGGTTTTATATTTCAAAGGTGGGACAATCTTTCTTTGGATTCTTACTAAAATATGTGTCTATTCCTGCAGCGGTCCGCTGCTCTTTGATGAGGTCAGTGGCGATGCAGGCGGCGATGACTGATCAGGGCAAAGCCACTAAATAGACCCATCCCATACACGTATGACAAACGCTCTGTGTTTTTAACCGCATTCTCACATTTCTTCTCTTCATAAGACAAAAACTTGTCGGAGCGTGTTCTCCCTTTTGTTCCTGAACGCTCCAAACAGAGCCCACATAGACAACAGGCGCCCACCCCCAAATTCCAGTAAAGAGAGGTTGTGTGTGTGTTTTCAGAGAGTTGGCATGTGGTCCTTTTAAAACAAGATGACTGAGGATATGGAGGCGAGAGAAAAAAAAAAAAAGAAAAAGCAATGCACAGGCTTTTCAGTCCAGACAACAGAGCACAGAATGAGGAAGCTTCCACAACACCCATCCTGTTTGTGAGGAACATAAAAGGATGGTGGTTTGGGATTGGTGCAATTAGTAGAGCACACTATTGTGAGCAGATACTTTTACAATATGTGGTCTCGTGGTTTTTATTCAGTTTTTGGTGAAGGAATGCATTGAAGTCGCGGGTATTAGTGTCTTTAAATCCTACTTTCTTGTTATTTGCGTAAAGCTCATCAGTACACGGTTTCATGTTGTGTGAATGCAGCGGTGGAGTGAACAATGTTCGCGGTTCTTCGGGAGATATCTGGTGTTTTTGGCGTCACGTCCGATTGCTTTTGCATTGTGCAATTTTAATGTTATCAGAAAGATTACACGCTCCTTTGTGGGTGGTAAAGTCTTACCTCATAGGCTCACGAAGAAACCCGACAGGATTATCTCAAAGATGCAGAGTCTCCTTTCGTCTCGTTCCAGACCTCTGAATCAGGCCCGACATGTCTGATTTTCCACAGTGATTCAAGTCCTTTATCCCCTAACGCTTAGGGAACGTTTGAGGTAAAAAACTTTTGACTTATGAATAGTTATGAATTTAATTTCCCATTGAAGGAGGTACAATTAGTCCCCGTTTGACAATTCTAACATGTTAAAGATAATAATATAACCATGAAAAATGGACTTTATACAATGAGTACATTTATTCGCAAGTTGACTGAAATTTTAAATGTAAGACTCCTACTTGTAATGGAGTGTTTGCTATTTGTTTGTGGTACTTCTTCCAACACTTAGTAGTAAGCGAAACCTATCAACAAAGGCGTCAATCCATCATTTCTTAACAAGGGTTTTTTGGGGGGGAGGGGGGGCCTCACTGTGACGGCCGAATGGTGGAAAACAGTAGGCGCATTTCTTGATGTCAGACACACAAAAAACCGACCCGGTGCTTTCAAATCGTGTTCCACCTCTCTGTTTGCTGATACCAGGAGAAGTGTGAGGAAAGCAGGGGGCGTGAGGGGAGCGGGGTCTGAATGACACGGCGTTGCTGCCTCGGCCTGCTATTCACTGACCCACAAAATGCAGACCCAGCCCCCAGTGTGAAGTGCTTTTGTGTTGTCATCACCCTCAGAATCCCGGGACCAGGGGGGGGGGATCAGGCTCAGCACTGATGTGAGGCCTCGGTATGCTCTCCAGCAGCACGCAGGCACTGTTAGGTGGATAAAAAGAACTTGTATTGTAATGAAAGCATTTGCATACTTGTGTGTTAGAGAGGGTGTTGACCTTTGACACCGTTGAGAACTGGATGACAACAGAAACTACTTCTCGGTGTCGAAGCATTAAGCCACTTAAAAATAACACCTTAGTGCTCCTCGGTGTGTATCAAGAGCAGTGAAGAGAGGTAGGAAGGGCCGCTCGAGTGTTCAGAGGGAACTTCCCTTCAAGTGGTCGTTCACACTCAAAACAAGTGTGTCGGATCATTTGAAAGTGACATATATATTTATATATATATAGATCTTAAAGCATGGTGTTGTGTCTTTGGGGGATTCAAAATAAGTTCACATTTTTCCCCCATAGGAGACATAAAACTGAAATTTAGTTACTAAAAGGGAACTAATATTTGAATGTTTTATGGAAGCCAAGCTGACATTTAAAAAAAAAAATTCAGTTTGAGGAGTTGTGTTAAAAATGTAACCTCGCTCACCATTTACAGAAACATTAAACTGAAATCCATCTGTTATATAAAACACCCAGATTAAATGTCATTATAAGAATAGAGTCTTAAATTGCAGTACATGATTTAATGACAAGGTGTTTGTTTTTTTATTTTACTGTCCTGTTTGATATAATTATCAAACTACAATTTGTTTGTAAGCAATTGAAGTAATTGTCATACGAAGGTCAGAAAGTCATAATTTAGCCCACACTTAACTTGTTAATCCATTATTTCACCAACATCTTTCACTCTGTCTGTTGTATGATTAATGTCCGTGTAGGGGAACGTTGGACAAGACAATGTCCGCCTCTTCTGTTGATTTATTTATTTTTTTGGGGGGGTCTTTATCAGGGGGCTGGCTCTGATATCGAGGGGCTCTTCTTTCCAAGTACACGGCGCTTCACAGAGCAGACTTGACTCTGAAATTCCTCCAGATAAGAGTTGCTAGGTGATGCTATTGTCAGATCTTCTTTGTGGTCACATATTCATACCCAAATTGTAAGGTTCTTTATGAGGAGCGTCTCATTAGTAGTCATATATTCATACCAGACCACCCCCTCCCACTTGACCCCTCCTTTACCAGTCGTGGGAAAGACAAGTCCTGGACGAGGCAATTACTTCGAAGGCAGTCAAAAAAAAAGATTGTCCAGCTTAAACACTCTTTCATTTTGAAAGACGAGTAAAGCTCAAACATATTTGTACTGTATTACTGACACTTGCTGTTTGAAAAGAAGGAGAAAAGAGGTTTATAAATGTATATTTAAAGAACGAGAGCAAATAAGCAGGTGTATGGTAGAGCTGAGTGCACTAACTTTAATTAAATTCCAACGCCACGTGATCGTCAAGCGAAAGTTCAGACAAACTGTCTTTATTGCTTTGTTTAAAATGCTTTAATAATTCTATCATTGCTGAACATTCTTCTTGCAGGTCCATGACAACCAAACTAATACACAAAAGACACATGTGCTCAATTAATGTGCTGTATATTTGTTATACTTGAAGTAACTCAATGTTACACAGAATCATATTTTATGTAGAAATAAGATATATATAAAAATAGATGCTCAAATGATAAAGAATGATGCATTTATATAGATCAACTTCCCAACAGTATGTCATTTCCATGACACATGAGATACATAAACATGCAGGCTATACTAATATGACACTCTGAAATAAGTGATTCTGCATAATGAGTGCTATAACTTATATTTCATATTTAACTTTTAATTAAGTAAGGGATCCGAACATTAATAAAATATTATAATACACTGTGAAAGTTCTGATACTAGAGAACATTTACTTTAATAGCCTATAAATGCTGGTTTACATTGAAGTTTCATTTATATATATCAATAATGTGTAGTTTTTCCATCACTGCTTGACTGCATTTTCTTTTGTTGTTGTTGTTATTATATATAAATACCAAGTGCTGACTTTAATGTGTAGAATAAACATATATAGTTAGTTTTCATGTATTAAACGGATATTTAAGATCAATAAAATGCTGGTAATTAAGTTTATGAAGGCCCACATGAAACAGGTGCGGTCAGCCCCTCGCCCCGCCCCTTCATTACCATATTTGGAGAACTTCAACATTCCAAAGCGCGCGGGGCGGGGCGGGGCGATGACGCCACCTGTTTCTCAATGGGCTGCGGGCTCGTGCTCACTCAGCCGGTAGAGTGAAGTATCTGGAGAAGCGGAGCCAGCGGGAGGAGAGCGGCGACACTTTGGGATTTAAAACCACCGCTTTTTCCTTTTGTGTAAAGTGTGGAATCATGGATCTCCGTCGGCTCAACCTCATCTTGTTTTTATCCATCACTCAAGTTTTTATCAGCCTCCAGTCCAAAGAACGTAAGTGTTCCGTACGGGTTGTGTTAAAAGAAATAACGCGTAGTCTGAGTCAGGAGCTTGGAATGTGATGGTCCGCTTTAAGTCTTACATCTGTTTGGAAATGTGATATTAGTACACGTTCGTTCTGTTTTATAGAATACATAATACATAATAATAATACAGTGGTGGTGGTGGTTGTCTTTGAAAATACCGCATCACTATTTGTAATAAATATTTATAATAATTTAAATTATCAAAAATATCACCACTTTTTAAAAGAGGCCTATATACCACTAGTTTGTGTGTGTTTTAATTGAAAAAAAGAGAATTCATGTCACCGGCTTTGTCTATTTCGGATCAAAGGCCACCTGTGAGATGTCTGAACGTGTCCCAACTTTTTGTTTCACTTGTGGAACAGATTCATGTATTCCTCCCGTCATGGCAATTTAACGGCCCACGCCTTTCTCAGACAGTATTAGTCCCCCCGTCCTGGATGTGGAGGACACGGTCAATCAAGTCCTGAATCATAATGACATGTTTGATTAGACCGTCAAAAGGAATGGCATGCGGCCCCCCATGAAAAGCTGTTGGCCTAGGAGATCAAGGCAAAGAATTTAGTTGTCCAGTCCACACATTGTCTAATAATTTTGGAATTATCTGTCGGGTCTGAGAACAAATATATATATATAAAAAAAGTTTGGGATATTCGGATTTCAGGTGAAATTTCAGAATTAATCTAAAATGCACTATAACCCGTAGCATGAACTCTTTACATTTTCCATACATTTCACCAAATATACCCTTACCCGTACTACTGTGAGTAGTGTATATATTACACACACACACACACCAGCCTTGTTGTAACTATGTCATATGTGTCTCTGCAGAGGTTTTGCTGGACATGAAAGCTTCAGGATCAGAGCTGGGGTGGTTGACGCTGCCATATGAGAACGGGGTGAGTATTTATACACCAACTGGCATTTTTAAGTCTGCAGGTTCACTTGACTTCAAACTGTCATTCTCTGAGTATGAAATGGGGAGAGAAAAAAAGATGAAGAAGAAGATAAGTTGATGCAAGAATTTGCAATAAGCAATGAGAGAGGCCCTTTCCCTGCTCATTCAGGCCAATAAAAAGCTCTCTGGGAGAGATGGAATGAGATAGAGTGGCTGTCTGGTGTTTTTACGCTTCACTCTCGTAAAAAACAACAAAAAATGTATGAATGCCATTAAAATGTCAAGGTTCCACCTACGCTTAAATTTACAGTACCGCCTCACAGGTGTTAACTTTAATCCTAACTCTAGATGTTAGGATTTCCTTGTAACTCCTCTCTGACTTTTGAGATACCAGCAGCTAGACAAGCTGTACAGCTGTGGGAAGACATGGAAGTAAAAGAGAGAGAGAAAGACTGGTCCATGTGTGGAGAACCATCCCTCTATCTATAGTTCAGTGGCTTTCCATCTAAAAAAAGAAACAGGACATGGCCACTTCCACTGTGTGGGCCACGTTTCTTTTTTCTTCTTCTGAGGGATCTCGTTTTATCAGATGGGATTTTCTCTTTGTCTGTGCTTTGGTCGACTCCAACTTTCTCACGCTTGTATTTAAATGTTTAACAAGCGATGCCTATTTAAAATGTGCAGTCATGGCTTCAGTTCATTCTCTCAATGCAGTGTAACCTGTCTGAGTAGACAATAGACGTTGGATAGTAATTACATAATTACCTGAAATTTAATGAAAAATATAGAGGAGTTAATATGTTCCAGACTTACCTTTAATAATAAAGAATAATTACCTTTTATAGAGATTTCACATTTTTGAAATAGTGGAAATCTGAATATTTTCTCTTTTCTAAAAACAATTAAAAAGGTAAACATCAATGTGTTTCTTTAAAACACATGAGGTGTTTAGTTTTAATGGTAAATGGAGGCTTGTAATCTTTCTGCTCGTCATTGCTTCCCTCTCTTAAAAAAAAAAAAAGCCTTAATTGCTGCCAACGTTGCTGCCACTGTGCTAATAAAGCTCCTTTAACTGCCATAAATGTTAGTTGGTCGTCTACTGTAGTATTTGCCTGGTCTGTGTGTGTCACACACACATGCACCCTTGTGTGTTAGTGGTGGTGGTTGGGGGGGGGAAACCACACACGTTGTGAGCAAAGCACATGTCCAGGCCAATAATCTTAATGTGTGGAAGAAAAAGCTCCAGCTCACTTCTGCACTTTATGAGCTTCTCAGTCAGCATGAAAGAAGGTGTCTCATCAATAAAACGGGTTCTTAGCCAGAACAAAGCTGCTGAACCCTGTACTTATTCCCCCGGAAGAAGAAGAAAAAATGTTCTCCTTTCATTTGGTAACTTTGGTGACTTTTGCCCCTCACACTAATCCCTCTCCCTTTATCTCCTGTCCTACAGTGGGAGATAGTCCAGACCGTGGTGAACGGCTCACTCTTCTATACCTACAGTGTTTGCAGCGTAGACTCTACCGAACAGGACAACTGGCTACGGACGACCTTCGTGCAGCGGCGCCCGGGGACCACAAGAGTCTCCGTGGAGCTCCGTTTCATCGTACGAGACTGCAACACGTTCGACGGCGCCTCCGTCGCCTGCAAGGAAACCTTCAACCTCTTCATCTCGGAGGCCGACGCCGACGTGGGAACCAACTTCCGCAAAGGCCAGTTCCGCAAGGTGGCCACCATCGCGCCCGACGAGGTCACGCGAGGCCGCGTGCTGAAGGTCAACACGGAGACGAGGGCCGTGGGGCCTCTTTCCAGAAAGGGCTTCTACCTGGCTTTCCAGGACATGGGCGCTTGTGTGGCGCTGCTGTCCGTCAGGGTCTACTACAAGACATGTCCGTCCACCGTGCAGAGCTTGGCGGCCTTCCCGGAGACTGTGGCGGACGCTCTCAGGGAGGTAGAAGGGGCCTGCGTGGAGAACGCCGTCAGTCAGGCCACGCCGCGCATCTACTGCACAGCTGAGGGAGAATGGGTGGTTCCCGTGGGCCAGTGCCAGTGTCTCGCCGGCTACGAAACCACCGGGGAATCCTGCCAAGGTAAGCATTGCCAGAAATATGCCTCGCACTCAACTGAGGCGTGTTGGCCTTGCCGTGCATGTCGTAGTAAATTAAACTCCTTTTTGGCGAGGTATGAGGAATGAGCGCGGAGGAATGTTAACCGTGTCTGGTTTGTTTGGAAATCCGTCTCAAAAACACTCCATCTCTGTCCGACTGTATCGAAGTGGATCAGGTAGACCATGAAGGGTCATCGGAGAGGGAGGAAACAGGGAAGACGTCTAAACCGGTTTGTTTTGTTAAGATTATGGCAACCGCAGATTGCACCATGTGATATGTATCTGAATCTCAGTGAGGTCATTTCAACAGTCTCCCTTCGATGCCTCATCTCTGTACCTGTTGGCCAATCGCGCATTCTTTCCACTGCCTGTTTTCTCAGGATGCAGGAATGGGGCTGGCCGTTTTACGGATAGGTGATAATATACAGTACAAGAAGCCATGTTCTCATTTCAAACTACATAGGCTTCATATTTCCAAGTGTACTTTATGATTGTTGTGGATATTTGACAACATATACTCAAAGATGTTGGTTCTTGACACTGATTGACTCCCACAATTCCCTGCAGAGGTAAATAAAGCTGGAGAAAGAGTTGAAGTTAAAAAAAGAGATTAGTGTTTATCACATACTGTATACTATTGGTATCTAGAAGCCTAAAGTGGGACGAGGGTACACATTTACATTCAGATATGTATAAGATGGTAATAATAAACTACATTTTAAGGGAACATACTTTAAAGGTTTGTACTTTTCATATGACAACTAGATTAAGTATGCAAAAACTTTCCAGTAAGCCCCGCCCTCGAGAAACACCTGTGAGTTACATAAAAAAAAAGAGACAAATTTAACTGCAGTGTTCATACTGTATATGTAGTCCCCGCTGTTTGGGTGGAATTTGTCTTCTGGCTTTCTGGGGTGTGGTGTGTTGAGCTGTCTGGAGGAAACGTGGGAGGAGAGAGGGTACAGAGAGAGGAGGAAGGAGGGAGGAAGGAGGGAGGAAGGGCACAGTATGCTGCAGGGATTTTCTGAAAGGAATTCTTTCACCCTCGCGTCACCTACAGCACTGATTGACTAAAGGAAGCGACCGTGTGAACGTGTCAGAATGACTACCTGAGTGGTGCGTCTTCACCTCACAAGTATTTGTTTTGCGCCCCGTTGCTAAGGCGACGGGAACCACAGATTACAGGGAAGGTGCCGGCACGCCTATCAGGGGTTAGACTGAGTCAGGCTGTGGTTTATCCGAGTCACCTTGACTGGCAGAGTTTTGGTTTCTTCATTCCTACAAGACGGCAGATCTTTCTCACCGGTTTAAAGAATAGACGGAAAATAGTCTGCAACTATTTTAATCATTGATTCTTCTATTAAGCCCCTTTTTTTTCGTTAAAAAATGCAACAACAAAAAACCCCAAAATATGAATTCTTTTGGTTTTGGTTTTATTCCATTCTTAACTGAATATATTTGGCTTGTGGACATTTGAGGACTTCACTTCCAGCTTTAGGAAATCGTAACAAGTTGGTGCCATTATATGGACCAAGCAATCGATTTAGTAGGAAGATTAATAGTTAATGGAAGTTATTATTGTTAGACGCAGCCCTCGCATGCCATTGCAAGATAAGTACAGTGCTTCAAAGAGCGAATCTTCCACCGAGGTTGTAAAAACTGAATAAAGAAAGGAAGGTGGGCAGGAAGTCATGGCAGAGGAATGTCTCTTTGATATTTCTAAACACAGGTGAACTCTGAGCCGAGCACCTGAAACGGAAGTTGGCACAGTGGAAGACAGGACAAATTTATGATGGGTGGAAACCACTGTGATTCCAAAGTCTGGAGGATGACCAGACTATGAGGATGCAGGAAACATGTTTCATAACAGTGTAAAAAAGCCCCCCCCCCCCCCACACACAATTATTATGTTTTAGTTCCAACTCCCTAATTCCATTTGACTAGAAAGCCGTATCGGAGGCTCGCGGTCTGGACGGCATTCCACAGAGGAGCACAACTGTTGTGGGAAAAGGAAGTAAAGCGACATGAGGAGGAATGCTGACTGACACAAATAAGAAGGTTGTCCTTGGTGGAGGTGGGGGGGGGGGGGTCGACAGTTGGTGCATGAGGGTGGTTAGTTTCGTGGCTGCTTAGTTAGGTGTGGAGTGTAATTTAGTCAAGAGGATTAGTAGAGCCACAGGACAGCTGTTAGCCAATGGCATGCCCCGCTTTGCCTCCCTTTGCTCTTTCATCCGGTTGTTAACAACACGCAACGAGCTGCCTAATCCGTGTTCCCACTCATTAGAACAATGGATCAGCACAAAGAGCATAAAACAGATTCAATTAACAGATGCACCGGTGCGGAACATAAGTCCTTTTCACACGTGTGTGCTCATCGAAGAAGAAGAAGAAGAAGAAGAAGGGAGCGTGGGACAATAAGAAGAAGAGTTTCCATCGAGGACGGAAACTTTTACATCAAATTTAACAAACAGACTTTAATTCAAAGTCGTCATGAGAATCCGTCTCCACCAAAGTTTGCATTGGCAATGTTTGTGTTCATACGCTGCACACATGCCGCGCCATTTGCCGCCTAATGAGTAATGCGACGTATTTGTGGCACCAATCTCGGAGACAATGGATGAATGGGGCTGGAGTTTTCTCTCGGTACGTGACAGAGGTCCTGCTGCTGCGGCTCAAGATGAAATGGGCTGGCCCCCTTTTCTTATGCGAAAAAGACCTCAGCTACACCCCCGCTGCCGCCGACTGACTCCCCAGGGAGAACTTCTGTTGGTGCTCCGGACCTTTGCCCCCTCCCCCGATCCATCTATTCATCCTCATCCCTCCCACTCAAACTCAACCTGCTCCTTCTCCTCCGCCGTGGCGATACTTGGAGCGCAAAGGTCCTTCTGCCTGAATGGCTAAGCAACGCAACCGCGTCTTCAACCCAGAGTTCGCTAGACCTCCTCTCAGGGCCCAACAGCACAGGGGCCACATGAAAGGCTGCCCCCGAGGGAGACGGCAGAATGAAAGCACAGAGAGCAGATCTTTCACAGGATCCACTCTTTGAAAGCTGTTTTCACTGTGCTTAGGGCACTCTTTCACCGCTGTGCGTCTGTTTCCACAAACACACGACTCGTCTCCAACAGCCTTTTCCTATTTCCCAACTCTCTTCTCCTCCAACGATTCAACCTTGGATCCTGTAATTTGCGATTCATGTCATGGGGGGTCAACGGAAGGAAGAAAGAAAGGGAGGAAACGTCGGCCTCAGACTGGATTGCGGCCCCTTGCTCTCTTTTCTGTCCACTCTGCGCGTTCATTAACCTCCCATGACCTGGAAGGCTGTTTATCTGTGTGCGTTACGATTCTCTGCCAAGGTGCCATTTCCCGGGGCAAAAAAACCCCACAAATATTATCTGCCAGAGAATATGAGCCGGGAGTTCACAGGGAAAAAAAATCAGATCACCTGATGGATTTAAAGCTCTGCCGTCATCCGGTTGACACCGGCAGTGTGACCTGAGATCAGGCCTTCGGGGCGAAAAAAAAGGCAAGTGGAGGCATATCGTCAGGGAAACCCCTTTTCATTCCTCTCAATACAAAGCCTCTGTGATTATAGGTTCCTTACAGCAAACGCTTCCTGTTGGGTGGAAACCGGCTGGGATTGCAGGGACAGCTTCATTGTTTGCGTTCAGATCAGTCGCTCCTTCCTGCGTTTGAGTGCTCCACGGTCGCTCCGAATGTCGAGCTAAAACCAACACACACCTTCTTTCTCTCACACAGCGTGCAAGCCGGGCTACTTCAAGCCGTCCGTATCCAGCGAGTTATGTCAGGTTTGTCCCGATAACACCAAGCCTTCAACAGCCGGCGCCACCGAATGCCAATGTGAGGAAGGTTTCTTCCGCTCTCCGTCGGACGCCCCTTCGTCACCCTGCTCTGGTAACGACCACTATCATTATTACATGACGCATTACTGACGACGTAGCTCCATACAGGCAGGTCAGAAGAGCAGGCTAACTATCCGTGTCATGCACTTTTCCTCCCTGAAGCTCCACCCGGCGCCCCTCGTGACCTGACCTCCATCACCCTGTCAGCGGAGGGTCGGCTGCAGCTGTCCTGGAGCCCGCCGCTGGTCACCGGCGGCCGCAGCGACCTCACCTACAGCGTGGTGTGCGAGCACTGCGACGGGGCCCCGTGCGTCCCCTGCGGAGACAAGATCCGCTTCGAGCCGAGTCCTACGGATCTGCGGGACAGCACGGTCGTCGTCAGCGACCTGGACTCTCACCTGAACTACACGTTCAACGTGGAGGCTCACAGCGGCGTGTCGCAGTTCGGCACCGACAGGCCCGTCGCCAGCATCACCACGGCTCTGGACTACACAGGTGAGCTGGGTCACATGGTTGCTTTTTGCTCGTGTTCTGCTCCAATTGGCTCGGTTGTTTGGTGTCCCACAGACTGCACTGCAATATGTGTGAAATAATCAGGATAATTGGGAAATCACGCAAAGGAATTGTATGAAAGCATAATTTGCAGTACTGAAGCAGTAAGCCTTTTCTTGACCACAAATTGGGCATTTGGTAAAGAAGTGACCATAAACAATAATACACAAAATATAGAAATATTTTTCTGCAATTAAATAACAATACAGTTAGGAAAAGTCAGGAAGTATGATGGTAATAAAACAATTTCAAGCACGTTACAGATTGTCTCCAGAACCCTCAAACATTTTTTAACATTTAAATATTTTGTGTAATATTGTTACTAAGAACCACTGTTAAAAAAATAAAGAAAAGAAGAGCTTACTACACAAATAAGAATTCAGAATGACGCGTTGAATCCCACAGGCTTCTATTTCCAAACTTGCTTTCCAAAGAAGACGATTAGTCACTAACCATTATTTTGCTTTCCGTCCCTCCCCGACCGTTAGAGCCCCCGAAGGTGACGTTGATCCATCTGGATGATCGCAGCCCCACCAGCCTGTCTCTGTCCTGGACTTTGTCTCGCAGGCCCCCGGCCCATATCAATCACCGCTACGAGCTCATGTACCGCAGAAAAGTAAGACGGAGTGCTTTTTTTGCTCTCTTCCCTTCCCCCGGTTCAAAGTTGAGGCTGTAAATTATTCCGAAGGTATTTTAATCCACCCACTCTCCTCTTTGTGCAGGATGACGAGGGCGAGCGGGATGTGACCACCTACACGGTCCTGATCTTGGAGAAAAGTTCAGTTCAGATTAACGACCTCACCCCAGACACCACGTACATGTTCAGGGTCCAGGCTCTGAGTCCCGAAGGAAACCCCGGCAGCTACAGTGTGGAGCACGAGTTCCATACCTCCCCTTTAGGTACCAGCGGACCTCTAAAAAAAAAAAACTACAGGAGATAAAAACCAGTGTCTCTTTATGAACCTGTACTTCACACGCATGCGTTGATAAACGTCTCTCTGTGATTTTGCACAGCCGAGTCTCAGGTCCAGAACAACTCCACCATGGTGATGGGAGCCGTCGTCGGCGTGGCGATCATTCTGCTGGTTGTGGTGGCCGTCCTGCTGCTGCGTCGACGGTGAGTAACAACATACTTATATCCAACGCCTGTGTCATTCAGATAAATGTTATCTAGCCAACTGTGTGATTATGGTCCACAAGCTGGAGTCAATGAAAGATATTCTGGTGTGACAGCTCAGGGAGGGTTTATCAGTAATCGCTGGTGCTGCTATTAAATACAGCTTTGGTCTTTCTCAGCAGAGACTGACCTGCAATTACTTAAACAGTCTGTTTTTCCTCTCAGGAGACTGAACTCTCGCGGCAGGGGAGGACCTGAAGACCCCTACTTCTCAACAGGTGAGACACCTATCCAGTCCATGCAATAATAAAGATAGCAACGCTTCATTAGGTTCCTATTTAGCCTAATAGCGTGTATTATTTCCCTCTTTAGATCAGCTCAAGCCTCTGAAGTCCTACGTTGATCCACACATGTACGAGGACCCGAACATCGCCATCCAGAAGTTTGTCACAGAAATTGACCCCAGTGTAATTAGCAAACAGAAAGTCATCGGCGTCGGTAAGCGTTTCTTTTAAAGGTCACTATAAGTTAATGAAATCTCAGACGCTGGGTTTCTAACGCTTCCTCCCGCCGTCCCGTCTGCCGATCAGGAGAGTTCGGGGAAGTGTTCTGGGGCGTGATGAAGACTCCCAGGCGAGGGGAGGTTGCCGTAGCGATCAAGACCCTGAAGCCGGGGTACTCGGAGAAACAGAGGCAGGACTTCTTGAGCGAGGCCAGCATCATGGGTCAGTTCTCGCACCCAAATATCATCCACCTGGAGGGAGTCGTCACCAAATGTGAGTCGGTAACCGTGGAAACGAACGAGCAAATGAACTGTTGTGTACTTTGCTTCAACATAACGTCTTTGTTTTTTTTATTTTCAGTCAAGCACGCCATGTTGGTGACAGAATACATGGAGAATGGAGCTCTCGACACATATCTAAAGGTCAGTGCAACGGGGAAAGTCACATGACTTGAGCCTCAGAACTTAATATTTGTAGTCATGGTGTCCAAATGCAAAGGAACTTGGAATTATATTTCTTTACATTTATTTAATTCAAGTGGTGTTATTTATTGATTTTGTTCACGACAAGGAAGCGAATCCCTTAAATGTTGAACTATTCCTTTACTACTATTAAAAACAGTGAAAAGCGTGTGTAATTTATGGCACAGCAAAACTATTTTTGAGTTTAACACAGAGATATTTAATAGATTGTTTTCCCTTCAGGGCCGCGATGGAGAGATCCCCTCATATCAGCTCGGAGGGATGCTGCGTGGAATAGCTGCCGGCATGAAATACCTCTCCGACATGAGCTACGTCCACCGCGACCTGGCGGCACGAAACGTGCTGGTGAACAGCAACCTGGAGTGTAAAGTGTCTGACTTCGGGCTGTCGCGCGTGCTGGAGGACGACGCTGAAGGCACCTACACAACCAGAGTGAGTCCAGCAGCTGAACTTCACGGCCCAAAACCACGGAGAGAAATCACAACCCCTGGTTGTTTTTGTGGTGTCGGTCCATCACCGCCTTCATCCATTAAATGTGTTAATGTTTCTCCTCTGTCAGGGAGGGAAGATCCCCATCCGCTGGACGGCCCCCGAGGCCATCGCTTACAGGAAGTTCACCTCGGCCAGCGACGTGTGGAGCTTCGGCATTGTCATGTGGGAAGTCATGGCGTTCGGCGAACGACCCTACTGGGACATGAGCAACCACGAGGTACGTTTCATCCGTCCAATCGTCTCTCTGCGCTCCGACAGCTGAGATGACGGATTGTTTTTGGGCTGTGGAGGTCACAAGACCCACCACCCGCTTCAAATCAGCCGTTAATGTCGACACACGGACGCGAGCGCGCTCATACATGGAGATCTAACTGCTGCCTTCGCTCCTCCTCAGGTCATGAAGGCCATCAACGAGGCCTTCCGGCTGCCTGCTCCGATGGACTGCCCGTCTGCCATCTACCAGCTCATGCTCCAGTGTTGGCAGCAGGAACGCCCCAAACGGCCTCGCTTCTCGGACATCGTCAACATTTTGGACAAACTGCTCCAGAGCCCGGAGTCTCTGAAGACCATTGCTGACTTCGACCCACGGTAAGAACGAAAGAAAATACAAAGAGCTCCTCTGAAAGATACCATGAAAATGAATGTAACCCAAACGTTGGCTCCCTGCAGGGTGTCCATCCGCCTGCCCAGCACCAGCGGCGGCGACGGCACCATGTTCCGCTCGGTGCCCGAGTGGCTGGAGTCCATCAAAATGAGCCAGTACAACGAGAGCTTCGCTCGCGCCGGGATCACGACCATGGAGCAGGTGCTGGCGCTGAGGCACGAGTAAGTAACACACATGGCACGATGTGGATCTGGCACCGGGCCACACTTTGTAGTCACACAGAGGAAGCATTGAGCCCCCCCCCCCCCCCCCCCCCCCCCCCCCTCTCCTCCCCGACTCCAACATTTGTTAGCCGGTTTGTCAATTTCAAAATGCAACTGCTCCGCCTCCGTGTCATTCCTTTCATTTTCAAGTGCCATACCTTCTACAGCAGTGGCATTTTTTTTAATCAACACATGATCACATGATAGGAGTCTGGGGTGAGGAATGAATCCATTACTTTTAGGTCACTATTGGAATTGATAATTCATTACTTCATAGAGGTGAAGAAATTGATTATTATGCTTTGTTGAACGATTCTGCATCGATACAGTGAAGTCTATATTCAATTAATAGTTAATTAATTAATTGAAAAAATTTTTTATACTGTATCATACACATAGGAATTGGTTTGAAATATTTGATGGAAAATTATTATTTTTAAATCCAAAATAGAGAATTGTTAAATAATCGAATTGAATCATGAGGCGAATGACTATCACTTTAAGAAAATTAACAAAAAATATGGATATTGTTTTCCAATTAAAACCCATTCTTTTCCAATGAGTTGAGACAGTCAGCGATCTTTGCCGTGTTACGTGGTTGGGAATGGCTGCTCTACTAGAACCCCGTAGTGTCGGTCTGAGTCCACGCTGCATTTAGCTGACCGTCTATCTCGTCCTTCCAGAGACATCAGGAACATCGGGGTGCGGTTGCCCGGCCACATGAAGAGGATAGCATACAGCATCCTGGGCCTGAAAGACGAGACCAGCTCCCTCAGCGTGTTTGCAGTGTGATCTAAGCATTCCTCCAAATCAAAGTGCACTGACCGACCATGCATTTCACTCGCGGACGAAGGGGACTGAAAGGAGGGGGGGGGGGTGAACCTGAGCTACTCCGCAGGGGGGCTTCTTTTCCGCCGTGACTGAAGAGGACCCTCCAAGCCACTCAGAAAGGACTGACTGTACTTTATGATAACAGAAGATAAATAATTTATATATGTAAAAAAAAAAATGTATATGGTGAACATGATGTCATAAGTAAAACAATTATAAAAGTTAGCGTAAAGTGAGGGTTCTTGGTTCGTATTTACTGAATGACTGATTATATTTCATGCTCTTTGTGATTGAGGGCATTTCCTTCCAAGCACTCACTTTATCCAGGTTTTCTGGATCCTTAAATCTGTGTGTTCCTCCATGTTTTATGACTTACTTTTATATATTTGGAATGATTATTCCACTCAGGGCAAAGAATCACACGTTCTTATGTTTTGTAGTTGGTCTCTGTATCGCAGTCTTTTGTATGTTTACATCATGTCTTAATACAACTGTTTTTTTTTTTTATTTAATATTTATTTTATTTTGTATTTATGCCATTTGTTATGTGAGAAATATTGCTGATCTGGTGTGTATTTGCCAGGCATTGTATTTTTGTGATGAAATAAAAATCCTTGTGACTGGATCACTTTCTTGTTCTCATGTGTTTGTCCAGACGGAAGATATCTCCATGAACAGGAACATTTTGTTCTCTGGCCACACCAGCAGGTTGGAATGTTTTGTTTAGTAGTGAAATATCTTGTCAACCACAGTCTTTTAATCCAGTACTATCATCAGATTAAAAACTATATTTTGTCAAACCAAATATAAAAAATGTTCATTTTCATCTTTTTCAGCCGTACTTACACTAAAAACATATTACGGATGATTTTAAGCCTAAATATTTATAAAAACAGTCACTTTTCATGCATCTGCTCACCCAACATGATGTCATACATTCTCAGAATGACCTAATAAACGATCAACGTCCTCACAAATAAACTATGTGCTTTTAACACTTCCATGCAAAAACCACATTAACCCGTCTGGGTCAGCAAAGGCCTTCCTTAAAAGTACTCCACCACAAACGGTGAAATCAAACGAACCAATGTCCGACCCTCAACCTCTATCCCGTCTCAACAGTTTGGTTTTCTTTACAAACTGGCACTCGAGCTAGACGGCGTTAAATTACGGTGACACCATGCCATCCAGAAAGACCCGATCAACCTCGGTGACTTTGCCGAGGTGGAGCAGAATGTCACGCCTACACACGACCGGGCGCCACCAAATCACAGTCGCTCAGACGTGTTGAGTTGTTCCTCTGGAAGCTTCTCACTGGAAATTCATGAGCACAGCGTCGTTTTTCTGACAAACCTTCCTAATATATCCTTTAAAAAAATCGTATTACATCACACGTTTGATCTTAAAGCTCCTTAATTGTGTCGTATTGTCACCCTTCTTTGTTATACTTGGAATGGCAGTTTTATTCAATATCTCACCTGATAATTATAGCTTATCCCTTCACACTGGAACCGCTCCACGCCCTTTCTCACATACACAAAGACTCACAGGCTCCCAGTCTGGGGTGCGGCTAGAAATATTAGACCCACTCAACAACAGTTCAACAACAACAACCGTGACACACTGGATATCTACAATCCGTGTCATGTTCCAGCTGAATCATCCAACCACACACACACACACACACACACACAAGTGGGTACACTATAAAAGACTCTTATCGTGACGCTTTCATCAGTCATTAAGGAGATTAGACCAACCTGGATCCATGCAGTAGATACAGTCCAGTAGAGACAATCCACTTCCTCAGCCTGAATGGAGAAAGGTCAAAGTCTTTCTCTGACGGTTCAGCATCACCTCAGCAGACCTGCAGAGACAGGAAGTTTACAGGTCAGACCAACAACAGATAGATCTATTTTACATCAGGCACATGACGAGTGGCCTTTTCGGTTCCTGTCGTGTCGTCGAGGTTAACGAGCTGCAACTGATTTCCGTTTCAGGCCACTCTTATCCGACGGGGAAGATCCAGGTCATCGGAGACGTTTTCCAGTTCACAGTGGATGTGAGTGAATTTTCTCCAGAGGAGGTTATCGTCACGTCCTCCAACAACCTGATAGAGGTGCATGCTGAGAAGGTGAGCCACGCAATCCCCAGTTAGAAAGTCTATAGTGACCACAAAACAGTAAAAAGGCCTATTTGATGGATTAGGCTTTAAAGGAATCACATATTCGGTCATTGAATTTTTTTATTATAATGATTATAATTTGCAGAATGCAGATTCAGTACTAGTAACGGCTTGGATCTAATGGGTTCCTGGAGCTGGATTACAGAACATCTCAAAAATAAATGTGTAAAATGAACCGTTGAGTGCACCTTTCCCCACACCAACCATTTATACCTTCCTAACTCTTGTTCCCTATGCAGCTGGGAGAAGACGGCACAGCCACAAATACTTTCTCCCACCAATGCAAACTACCGTCGAGTGTGGACCCCATATCTATTACCATGACGACGGGGAGCAGTGGGGCCCTGACCGTCAGAGCTCACCGGGCATTTTGATGCATCTCATCTATAAGCGCTGGGGTTGGGCGCCCTCTGGCGGCGTAAGACGCAAACGAACCGGAAACCAAAGCACTTGAAGCAAAGAGCATCGAAAAATCCTTAATAAAAAGCTGGATTTTCAGCGATATTCTAGTTTACGTGATGTTTGGTCCAAGCAGCGACCGACGGCACAGGAAACCCGTGAATGATTATTGTAATAAACTTGTGTTAACAGATTAAATAAAACATTATCAACACGACTGTCGCAACTCTATGAGGCTTGAAATCTAGTGTAAGTACGTAAACGTTTGTAAAAGGTAGTCTTTTCTTTAACTTGGTGCCAGAAAAAGGCGCAATTAACGACTTTTTTAAAGCCCGTTACAAAATACAGGGCCTGCAGGAAGTGACGTCACGTGTTTCTGTTTCTCGGGGAGACGCGACGCCAGGAAGTGGTTTTCAAGGGACGTTTTGAGACTTTAAAGTGGATGGTTTTGCCTTTCACTGAAGCGTTTTATGACGAGAAAAGACCGTTTACAGTATTTTGATACTAACACAGGTTTCACGAGCTGTCGACTTCCATTTTTGTCTTCTTGTTGGGGATGAAATTAGCAGTTAGCAGTGTGATGCTAGCTTTAGCTTAGCAGCGACAGCAGCGATGACAACATGGCACAAGTCCCTCCTCCCCCCGGCTCCGTCGTAGTGGCCGACTGGCATCGATGTGCAGACAGCAAAGAATATTTCAGCAAAATTCTACACAAGAAGAGACGCAAACACTTCGGTATGAAACACAAGGAATTGGTAAAAACTAGTAAATACAAGTACTTTGAAGCGATACAAACAATGTGTATTACTGTTTGTTTTGTAAAGAAAGTTACAACAAGTCTGATTAAAAGGTGATTTACTGGACAATCGACGTGGAATCACTAAAACAAGTAGAACAATTGTATGACTCGAAAAGATGATTATTAAAAGTGACATTCAAATAATATAGATGTGAAATAATGGAGGGTTTCTATATAAATGCCTCCATACTGTCATATAGATAGATAGATAGATAGATAGATAGATAGATAGATAGATAGATAGATAGATAGATAGATAGATAGTGATTGTTACATCAGCAATTAAACATTTGGACAATAATAACAAAAGATACACTTCACGCAAAAAGAAACATGAGGTCGTTAAAAAAATACACACCTACAAATTAGACATGGTCAAATAAGCTTATAAGCAATAAATACAAGTGGAAGAGATGTGCATATGAAAGAATCCTACTGTAGAATATAAACATGCTCCAATTCTTTTAAGCCCTATTTATTTACACGGTGAACTTTCACCAGTATTATATTGACACTGGAAGTAAGCATTGAACATTAGCTTGTAATACAATTACACAACTGCAGGTCTATGTGGTGCAATTTAACAATTGCATTTAGACGGCCCTTTTAAAACCGTCTTTTTACAGGCCTCCTGGAGTCTCCGGTGATGCCCCCACATGTAGCTGTGGACACAGTTCACTATAAGATCGTCGTCTCTGGCAAGAGTGGAGTCGGGAAAACGGCTCTTATTGCACGTCTTGCCGGCCTGCATATTCCCACCTTGCACTATGAAACCACAGGTACGCCCAAAACCAGTGAGGGTTGCTTTAAATTTGCACGTTCTGAAATCCTTCCTTTTCAAAAGGTCAATGTTCTTCAAGGTATTGAGACCACGGTGGTGTACTGGCCAGTGAAGCTGAGAGAGAACGGCAGAGTGCTCTTCTTCCGTCTGCAGCTGTGGGACTGTGGAGAAGCCGCCTCGCGGAGATTTGACCATTTGCTCCCAGTGTGTATATCGTTTAAAGTCTTTCCACACATTGTGTTGTTTGGTTCTCACAGAAACAAAAAGGCTATGCTCACATTATTCTACATCTAAATAAAGTCAACCAGACGTTTCATCAAACCACTGTTTCCCGTGTCTTCCAGGCCTGCAAGGAGCAGGTGGACGCCGTGCTTTTCCTGTTTTCCTTCACCGACAGGACGTCCTTTGATGATCTGTCAAATCAAATTGCTAAATGGACCGAGACATCCGTCCGCCCGGTTGTCAAATTGGTGGTCGGCACCAAGTATCCTTCGTGTTCTTCTTGAACGTCTAACGTTTTATGAATACAGAGATGGACATTTGTCCTCAACTTTTCCTTCAGATTTGACCTTTTCATGCACTGTGACGTGGCGGAGAGAGACATAAGGGACTTCCAGGAGACGTGGAGTTTACCGGTGCTACGTGTGGGTGGGGAGGCCAGCGACGGGCTGGGTGACGTAGCCCCCATCCTCAACTGCCTGGCCGAGAACCTGTGGCACCAGGACTGTGTTACCGCTGGATCAGCCAGCCACCATTCACTGAAGGAGACAGTGACTCTACTTTAATTAGGCGACATCATGAAACATTCACACTTTCAGTGCTTGTGCCAACACATTTAGATTTCTGGAGTTCCTAACACCGTACAAACTGAAATAAAGCCACCCAGTTCATTTTTGTAGGCTGTCTAGATCAGGAAACAGGTCATTGTGATCTGACTCCTCTTCCTATGTTACATACAGGAAATCGCCTGCTTGTGTCAGCAGGCCAGTAACAGATATCATGATGAGTTTGAAGAGCCTTTCCTGGCCTTAAGGCCTTTACCCTGTTTTTCAAGGATTCCTGTTGATAGCATTTAAAAGCACCAACACATTTTATTGTATTTTACTAAATATTTTGTCAGGATTTCACAGTTAGAATTTCCTTTCTTTCCATCTTTATTCAGTTGCAATTTTGTTACCGTAGGCTGATCTGACGAGGTCAGGAAATCGCAAAAATAAAAGGGCACATTTCATAAAAAGAGGCCATCATTTTAATAATAAAAGTGAGAAAAAACTAAATTTCCAATAAGTAAAAAAAAAAAAAAATCTCCATACGTGTCTCTTAATTTGTGACCGATTGAGTGCATATTTGAATTCTTTATGTTGTGTCATGTGGTGCTCTAAAGTGCATTAAGTTACATCTTGAGAATAAGTGATTGAAATAATCAAAATTATATTAGTATGAACAAGTTAAAACAATATCAGTTTGATTTATAAAATACAGTAAAAACAGAATCATGTTCTAATCACTGTTAAGACGACAACACCTTCATCCACGCCTCTTTATCTGACCTGCAGTAAAAAAAATAAAATATAATTAAAAAATGACTGGCTGGCAAATTAAAAAAAAAAGCATATAAAGAAGATGTCCAGTTTACCGTGTGTATGGAACTAGTATCATGGCGGTCGGATGTCCAGTGTGACTCTGAGAGAGGTGCAACAGGAAGCAGTCTGGGGGTAAACCCAGGGCCTCGGTCTTCAGACGCCTGACATGCACATGCGTAGGGAATTCAGCGTGATCCACAACGGTGAACCTCCGAGCCCTGGTGTGTCAGAGAGACAACAATGGTTTCAAAGCCAGTCAGTGCATCACCAAATAAGAATGTGGTGTTTTTAAGTACGTTTTGGAGGAGATGATTAAAAGGTCGTTGAAGAGGTGGAGGTAGACGCCGATGGATGATACTCTGGAGTTGTCAGTGGTCAGCTGTCTCACGGGACCCTGGTGCACCAGAAAACGCCCACTCATGACCAGAGGGACCGCCTGGATGGAGGAAGAGGGAGGCAGTTCAAATGCATAACAACCTTGATTTCGTTACATAAACCGTGGATGGCAATATATTGAAGTTCCCTCGAGATCAATAAAGTATATCTACATTTCTGTTAGGAATGAACCAAACTCGTCACCTTAACTTTGCCAAAGTCCAGCAGCATTTCCAAGTCGACCAGCTCTTCAATTTGTTTCATTTTTTGGATCCCCTCGTCACACTCGGTCACTATCTGGTCAGAGCAGATGACCAGATCTATGTTAATACTCAACAAAACGTTTGATGCCATTTTAAAAATTCCTATTCATAAGCTAGCTTCCAATAAGAACCTGATTTCCCCCGTCCCGTCTCATCATCAATGAATAGACAAACACTGGAATGTAAAGCTGCATTACCTCATGGATGGCTTCTATTGCCTTTTCAAGATTTGAAATGGAGTCAGAGTCTGGTTCAGTCAGTTTCAGGACACTCTAAAAAATAAATAAAAACACAAAGAGAAGCTCTAGTTGACTTCTAAATCCCAACGTACGCATCCAAGTCAAATCTGAGACGCCTACCTCCAGGATGAGTTTAATACGAGTGATTCTCTGGAATGGAAGGACCAGGAACGACTTCAGGCTCTGCCTTTGACACACTGGGTCCCTCTCCAGCTTCCTGATTGTACACTTAAAGTCTTTGTTCTGCTGCCTTGAGAAAATAAAATGATTGTGTGATTGTGAACAGTTGTGATGCCGGTATCGAGCACAGAGCAGAGACTTACAGCAGCTGGCTGACGAGAGTCTCCTGGTACATCATGTTAGTCACGTACGGCACGTAGAGGCTCTGGAAGTCCGGGCAGTGCTGCAGCACAATGTCTCCAACCTGAGATATGAACACACTCTCTCCCAGTCGCATTTCCAGATCCATAAGAAACCTAGAAGAGACCAGATGGGACCAGGTCATCGTAGACGCCAACAAAACCAGGCAAGACATGAGAGCAGCTGGTGTGGTGGAGCTCTCACGTTTGGCTGGATGACATCACATGGCGAATGTTGGAAAACAAAATGTGATGCTCCATTTGAGTCAGGTTGAGTTTCAGAGGCTTCGACGCATGGAAGTGGTTGACGGCGACGCCGAGGCTCCTTAGGTAAGACGCCTCAGAGCCGATCAGCTCGAACATGGTCTTCAGAGGAAGAAAACAAGAGTTAAAAGGGATTTTACAGTTATTTTCTCACGATGTCTCTTTGCCAAACTAAACTTTAAAGAGCATTACAAACACACTAGAGCAGAGATCTGCAACAGGGGCCCTCAGGGGTCCGCAGAGTTACTGCAGGGGTTCCCTGAAATTATGTGATCCCAAGCTTTTTTCTTCCAAAAATTTAAATGTCCAAAAATACACATGAGCAATTATAAATCTTCCTATTTATTCAATGTTATGAGGTGAAATTGTGATGAAGAAATGCCAAAATAGAATTAAAATATGTAAAAAAAATATATGAATTATTTTAATTTAAAAACAAAAACAAAATAAAAACAAGCCATTGTACATAATATGTTCAATATATTTTAATATAACCTCCTGAAGGCGAATCTCTCTGCTTGTCAAGCTGCTGAGCAGGCCAGACGCCTTCACCTCTTCTAGATCATGCCACAGAGTACAGGGAGTTACCCTGACCGGGGGAGGCCGGGGGGAGGACTGAGTCGCTTCGGGAGGGTTCAACTGAGGGGACGTGGCCTCTGAGCCGCATATAGCGATACGCCGGGACTGCACACCCTGCAGATACTGAGGGGTCACCAGTTCAGACACAAGACTCTTGCTCAGTCTGTGCAGATCATCTCTCACCTCCTGCAGGCAGTAGTCCTGATACAGGGGGACTGCAGAGCACAAGGAAGACATGCAGGAGCTTTGCATTGTTGGAATCGTTACACGACAAAATAACTGACGACAAAACAGTCAACTTACAGTGTTTTATATACTTTGAGTGGAACGACACACTCAGCACTTCCTCCTCAGCCGGATCTGCTGCCCTGGATTTATTGTGGTCACCTTATTAGTCACAAGCATGGAAGATTATAAAAGAGTAAACATATTCACACCCTTACCCTTCTGGACTCCCATCCTGATCATCTAACGGAGGTGAAGTTGGATCCTCGTGTGAACCTTCAGACTCATGTTCACAGTGCATTTGTTTCAAATCCCATGTACGCAGTAGAGCAACCGACCTGAGAGCTGCAGAGATGTCTGTGGGAGGACTTTAAAAAAAAAAAAAGCACATTTCATTGTCATTTTACATACTGAAGTGTTCTGGATGCACCATGTGCTCCTACCTCTGCTCCTCAGGCTGGTTCAGGGAGTCACTGCTCTCACCAAGGCCTTCAGAGTCCCACGCACTTCCCAGAGAAAACACTGAAGAAAGCCCCTCGCTTGTCTTCATGGTTTGGATTTGTGAAATCAAATTCTTCACCGGCTCTTCGAAGTAGGCGTGCAGACCAGCGATAATGCCGCTGCTCCAACAGTGGCTGGTCTCATCGGGGCGGTCAGGTTGAGCCATAATGCTTCGGCCTGGAACTGATCTCTCACACAAGGCTGCCAACACGCCGACCAAAGGTGCAACTATGGATGCGTTTGATCTCCTGAAGCATCCTTCATTCGCCCCAGAGAGCCATCAGATGTAGTCGGAGCTTCACTGAGCAGCAATCACAAAAACTGGAATCAGGTGTGGTTCTTTGTTCAAGCTAACAAGGGTTCCTTTACACTAGCTGTGCTCTGTTTCGATTCTACCGCCATCTTGAAGTTGGTCCCAAAGATCCCAAAGATCATGCCCCCCTCGTTGGATATCAATTATTGATTGGGCTACACCAGAAGTTTTATATTTAATTTGTTTTGCCGTCGTAGTTAAACATCTGTGTTAATTGTAGGTCTGGAAAACAAAAGGAGCACAAATAAATTAATTAGATGTCTTGTCATGATCTACTATTTGCCCCATTTATTTTTTATGTGTGTTTATATTTTACATAATAAACATACATAATTTATCTTCATTTCTATCTATTTCTAAGCTGATAATCAATCGAGCGACAGCTTTGATATGAGTGACATCATTTCAAATTTCCCCCAAAACATTTATACTGATAAATAATGACAATATACAGACAATGTTGATAACATTTCCTTGTTTCCTCTCTCCTCGCATGGTTTCCTAACACAAGGAAACATGCAAGTGGGGGAAACATGGCCGCAATACGAGACTTGGAATGCACCCCCACAAAAAAAGAGGTCCAATTCTAATCATACATTGAGCTTGTTTAAGATAATCTGGTCAGATATGTGTCCGACTAGAACTTGCTCCGACGTCAACATCACATGGACAACCTCACGAGATCAAGGAGGCCGCCATTTTTAGAGACAGACGCCACAGTTGCTCGCAACCAACCGCAAGACCCAAGGCATGATGGGAAATGCCTGTCGCCTCATCTAAGAGCTGCATGGCTCTTAGTTTTGACAAAGAACACCACGATATGTAGAAATACCAATAATACCCACCAACGATACCAAGAATCAAAGTAAAAATTCAATTCACACCGTGTACAAATACTAGTTCCATTTTATTTGCAATTTAAAATTTCATACAAGATAAAAGTAGATAATTCAATCTGCCTGAACATTGTTGGTATATGACTTAAATAAAGCCATTAAAATCCATGATATATGAAGTATTGACATGGCAATATTCTAACAGATTACAAAATGAATGAATGAAAACTTTTTTTTTTTTAAAAAGCATGAACAAATCTGCGATGATTTGACTCAAAATTAAAAAAAAAAAGAACTTTCTCAACGAGCTACGAACGGTTTTGTAATCTACACATGGCAAAGCTTTCAAATAGTCGAAAATAATACATACAGTACAACATACCTTCTGTAATACACATACTGAATTGAAAAACGACATCTCTGATCATACGTCAACAAACGCACTTGTGGCTCACTCGCTGTGGATAAAGGTGGATTAGACTTCTGTGGAGATATGATTTGTAAACGTGATCAATAATGATCAGCCCTTCTAAAACTGCAGCAGTTCCCACAATGCAACGTTCCACCATTGGGT
This sequence comes from Chelidonichthys spinosus, assembly GCA_029853015.1. Classification (NCBI taxonomy): domain Eukaryota; kingdom Metazoa; phylum Chordata; class Actinopteri; order Perciformes; family Triglidae; genus Chelidonichthys; species Chelidonichthys spinosus. The sequence continues at coordinate 6,779,804 of CM056822.1, read as the reverse complement.
TCTGATTAGTGAACTGAAGGGTCTACAAACAGAAAAACATGGTGCTTTATTCATCAGCAAATTGCTTCAAATATCCATCGTCATGCTGAATGATTTTTAGCTAACCAGAGTTATTCTGGGACAGCGAGTAGGACTACTCCACTGAGTTTTGTGTATTTTTATTGATGCTCCACAACTTAAACAATTGTTTTATGACATATCCAAGGGGAAATTATATGAATGTTTAATGGCTAAATAATCACGCATCGGGCATTGAATAACGTGTCAACATTGGACTACAAAACGAGGAAAATCAATCTGCCATATCCAATCTCTAAAAACCAATGAAATGGGTAGCCACCCAAAACATCTGCATGCAAACACACCTCACATATCTGCAATATCCAGAAAAGTATTACCAGTTGTCCCGTTTGTTCTCGGATATTCTGTGTGACGAACCAAAAGACAGCATTTCCCTGTTATGTGTGCTCCCTGCTAAGAAGGGACCGAGACATCTGGATCAGTAACAAGGTATAAATAAGACAGATGCTGAGTTGGGAGGCTGGGGACTCGTATGATGCGTCTAGGTGGGCACAGTGATACTTCGGGCTAGGAGTGCCAGCAGAGCTATCTCCACAACCCCGTGGGCTTGTTCCAGTGCCTCTGCAGCCTCCCTGGCAGAAAACCCTGCTGCCTGGATTCGCTGGATGTGCTCAGCTGGAAATTGTTCTATAAAGGGATGCGGAGGAGAGAGAACAGGGGCTGGAGATGTTAGCGGAGCAAGAGGAGGAGAAGAGGTGCTCGAGACTTCCTCAGGTGAGCCCACTGCCATAGACAGAGGGTTGAGAAAAGTGTGCTCAGTCTGGAGGCCAGGAGTGTCTGGGGTGTTGGTGCCAGAGGCTCGGCCATCTGCAACCCCTCTCCCCTGCTGTCCCTCGGGAGGTTCCCTGAGCTCCAGGTCCCCTGCAGGGTCAGGAGGAACCTCGGGCTCAGGCTGAAAACTGCTGATGTCATTTGCTTCAGCTTGCCCACATATATCTGCCCTCCTCTCCACGGGGCCACCTGGACACTGCGGTGGTCCTCGTCCCTCCACAGTCGCCGCTGTATTCCCGCTCAGATGCTCATCCTGGCCGGAGAGGTCAGGCACAAGACACCTAGATGGTCCCTCTTCAGACACAGCGTCAGCGTGGTTGGCTTTGGCATCACTTGCTTCTGCACCGGCTGTGATGGCAATAGAGGGGACACGCTGGGTGTTTTCTGGCGTCGGGGTGCGTGGCTCCGGAGCCACTTCATCCGTTTCCTGCTTGAATGGATGTGAGAGGGAGCCGGAGGTGCTGCTGTTCTGGGACTGAGCGCGGTTGTTGGACACCAGCAGCTCGTGAAGCTCCATCAGAGCGGCCGCCAATGATGGGATGCTGTGCTCTCCTTCAGGCTGGTCCCTCTCAGAGGTCACCACGCCCTGGGAGGCCGTCGGGGACTCCATTTCAACGGAGTCCGTGTGGCTCGGAGCGCTAACACAGACTTCTGTGGCATCAGCGGCGTCCGACTCAGTCGCCTGCTCCTCCATGGGTTGAATGGGTGAAAGTTCCTCTGGATGGGGGTGCATGGGACTGTTCATCACCTCATCTGGTTCAGGATCCCCCTCTGTGTGGCCAGGCTGTACCTCTCTCCCCAGATCCTGGAATACTGTAGTCATGTCCGCAGGAGGGGTACATGTACGGGGGGCGTCTGCTGAGGGACTAGGTACAGGGGGCACTTTGGAGACTTTTGAATTGCTTTGGACAGGCAGAGGGTGAGGGTGGACTTGATGAGGTGCAGAACCAGCATCCTCTGCTGAGGACGGAGGAAACTCCTGGAGGCCAGGCTGGTCATGGCACGGCCTGATGCTGAGGCCTTCTCCATGGTGGCCGGGGCAGACTGAGAGCGATCCAGGGTTTGGGGCTGGCCAGAGGAAGGGCTTTGGGAAGGGGAGGTGGATGAGGACATTTGGTCTAAGGTTCTGGGTAATGTAGATGGTGGGGGCTGCGGTGAGGTAGTTTGTCCATCTGCAGTGTCTATTGTAAGAGAAAATACAGCTGGGAATTAAACACTGTGTCAACCTGTCGACTCTTAAAATTCTTGAATATATACATAGTTTGTGACTTGTGCTACTTTTTCCTATTTCCAGTTATATGTATTCAGAATAAATACACACATATGTGGAAACAAAAGTACAACATCAACCATTAACCAATCCAGCAGCAAAACAACAGCAAAATAAAAGACAGAAATAGCCATGGACTTAGCACTGGCAATGGATTTGTGAATTTGCAGTACCTGGTTGTAGGGCTCTCTCCAGCAGTCTCCAAATGCATCAGTGCTGTCCTGCTCAGGGGTTAGGGCACACACCACACAAATCATGCAAAGGGACGGAGAAAGTTAGCGGTCACACACAGAGCATGCACCAACCTATCAGCCTTTTCACACGCACAGATGTGAAAAGTGTCATCCGGAAACAGTTTGAACCTATGTCCTAACAGAGACTGAACCACAGAAAACTCTGTATAAACAGCTGATTGATGCCTCTTCTCTAGTGGAGGTTGATCTCTCACAGCATGCCTGCTGTACCACAGACTCACCACAAATTCATTGCAATTCTACTGCTGCTGCTGCTTTGTGTTTCAATCCCATGTGCAGCCATTACTGGACAAATAACTAAGTGCATCAATGGTAGTCGAATGTCTTAATGTCAGCCTAAAAGGGAAACACTTGATAATGTTTTGACAATCTCAATTACAACACACCTACTGATGGAGAAGGCATCGCTTTCTGCTTAGACACCCTTGAACAGGAGTACTCCTGTAATAGATGGATGGTTTGGAAGTGCCTTTCACATAAGTCAAGGACACTCTACATACAGAAAACAAACACAGCCATGTTTGCCTTTAAGCCTAAAAACCTTAAACTTAGCCTAGAACCCATTTATCTTCTTTTCTTAAGTATGCTTATATTTTTCTAAGAGACATCTCTCAATCTTATTCTAAAGCACATTTACAGATGATGACATGAAGTGATCATGGGACTGAAAACTCTGATGACTGCATAAATGGGGTGGAGAGTAGGAAGCTTTAAGTGGCACATGCAAATGTGGTTCTAACTGAGCTGAAACAAGCCCAATGGAAAAACAGGCAGAAGTGCAGAGATGAGAGGCCGTCTCTTACCACTTTCCTGTATGGACCTCTGAAGTGCCTCTGCCAGTTCTCTGTCAGCCATCTCATCTGGACGGGCGTCTTCACGGCCCTCTGGTCCGTATGCCAGTCGGGCACACTCTGGCAGCTCTGCCTCAGAGAGGAAGCGAGTCTCTGTGCCTGTGGTGCCTATTAGAAGCAGATTCTTCTTCAGGTCGATCGAACACTAAAAAAAAACAAAGAAAAACACCGGACAAATAATGCTCCCAGATATTCTTCAACTTCCCTGCAATATCAGTATACAGAGAACAGAAATGTATGTCATTAATTCCAAAACTGTGAGAGATGAGATAAAATTATATCTCACACCTGATGTCTCTTCAACATATCCAGGCCAAGCAGCATGTCCATTGGCTGGTCCTCCAAGATGGAGAAAGAACAAGGAAGGAAGTCCCCCTCTATCTGGACCTGAGCTACGTGACAAGACAAGATATTAAAATACCCCCAAGTGTCATGCAGATATTTGTATGAATACAATTGAAGGCGTAAATCACAGATAAATGATTCTACCTACCGACGGTCAGACGATCTCTGGCACATTTTAAACCTCTGTGTGCAGTTTTAAAAAGGTTTGTTCACCGGTAAGCTTAGCTAGTTTTCTGCAGGAAGTTACTTTGTATTCCTTAAACTATGTCGACAGTGTTTCTTAATAAACCACTTAATAACCACACATTGTTCAAAATCAAAACAATTCAATCATTATTTGGAAGAACTCATTACAAACCGTAATTATAGGTGAATGGAAATAGGAAGTGGACTCAAAAACATCCAGTAATTGTGCAAACCTAGGCTATCTAACCATTCATACATTATCAAACTGCACACAGGGCTTTTCTAACGGTTTGTAAATAGGAAAATAGTAGGGGAAAAACTTGATACACACTTTAATGTTTTCCTGGGAACTAGTCTGAAGATAAAATAGCGTTGCTAAAAGAAAATACTCACAAATAACCAACACTCACCCAAGTGAACTCTGCCAATGATCTTCTGGGTGCCCACTCCCTTGGCGATGCCGGCCCAGCGACGGTCCACCAGCCGCATGATGTTACAGCGCTCGGCGCATGCCTGGCTCATGATGGTCATCTGGGCTCCTAAAAACAAGGAACGTCAGGGCTCTACAAAATGTTCACTCCACACCAAAACGTGCCTGCGCACCGAAGAGGAGAACTCAATGCTGTGTACAATAAGTGTATCATATTTCTATGCTCCAGGATGAGGTTACTCTTCCGGATCAGATGGCTGAGTCATGCTGGTCTTGTAAAGATCACAAGGGGAATGAGATCACGGAAATCGATTATAAAATTTACAGACATCCGGACCTGCATGAGTCAGTCTACTGTTTGAGTGCAGTGAATGCAGGTTCTGATGCAATTACAAACAAAAACAAAACAATAAAAGCACACCAACATTTTAGTACCATTCCTGTTCGTGGACAGACAACCGTAACTACCATAAATGAGATCAGGATTTAATGCTCATTACCTGAGTCAACAAAAGCTTTCACAGGGTGCCCATTGACTTTGCAGTTAATGTAGAGCATAACCACCTGTCCAAAGCTTTCTGGGGCCTCCTCCATCGCAATGGTCATGTTTTCTTCCACATTGTGCTGCCTGGAATGTGCACAAATTCAAGGGTAAGAGCATTGACGTTTGAAAATCACTTTGGTGAACAAATTGCTTTCCCTTATAGTAGTTCTAAATGGTACAGTCAAATTCAAGAAAATGTTAACGATCATATTACAATTTATTACACCACGATATCCAGTTACGGCAGTAAAACTGAGGCGGTATCCATGGTGAAGACGAAGGGTATCATGTGTCGTGTTCTCTGCACCATACCTGATGTCCTCCTCAATCTTTGCTTGGGCATCCAAATCAAAGGGATCAGCAGTCAGAAGTCTGATCCTCTCTTGCTCTCTCTTGGCTCGATCCTGTTGTTGCTCCTGCAGCACTTTGGTGAAACGCTCTGACAAAATATGCAGTTACAATAACATCACCGTTTCAAATCTGATTCTAAGTAAAATACCATAAAGAAAAAAGCCATAGCATGTGACATCAAGAGCTCTTTTTTTTGCTTACCTAAGTCTCCGCTCAGCAGGGCCTCAGCAAGTGGCGGGTTTCGCTCCTTCAGCAGTGAAAGCTCATGTGGATTGGATAATAGCATCTGCTGGAGTAAGGCAGGGTCATCCAGCCCCTGAGGAGAGGAGCCGCGAAAGGCCGTTGGCGTGGAAGGTTGTGCAGCGCGCTGTGGCTGCTGTTGGGCCTGTGGCCGCAGCGGCGGCGGCTGCTGCTGCTGCGGAGCCTGTTGCTGCTGCGGCCTTATGGCACCACGTTGACTAGTTGAAGAAGAGGTGCCGGGGATGGTGATGGAACGAAAGTCAATTTGGGGCAGACCTGAAGAGCACAATAGATAAAAGGTGAGAGGTCGGCATTTTTCATGTAGAAAAACTCACTAAAAAGATGTTATTGCATTAATATTTGATGTATTTTTAAAAGCCTTCTTATGCCTCGAGACGAAGATAAATTTTTTTTTAAGTCAACACTTTTCCTTTCCTGTAATCTGCACTTATTCTCCTCATACTTTTCATGCTGGTTGCTCACTAGAACGAGTGGCAGTTATATAGGAGGGATAATTGTGTTTGGATGTGAAACAACACTGCGAAAACCAGCATTGTTATCGTTCCTATTTCTGAGCTCTCAATTCAAGTCTGTCTCAAAGTCAATTCCCAACCCATCCTTAGTCTTCTTGCGGAAAAACATCAAACCACAGAAGAGCCATCAGAGCAATTTCATGGTACCTTAGTGTACATTAATTGGCATCTTAACCGGAACTTGGCAACAGATCTAAATCAATAGTGTTCATATAAATTTCAACTTGTGTTACCTGGAAAAGCTGGCTGAGTTGGTGGTGGCCTTCTGTCAGCTTGCCTGAGAACCACCACATCTCCATCCTTTACACCATAGGTCCCCAAGGCACGAGTGGGGTCTTTTAAGAGCTGTTCTACATATGTGATCTGTTCATGGAAGAAGAAAGAATCCTGCTTAATAGCATCATACGGAAGATTCCTGCTTCGGTTGTATTTGATGTGGATATTAGAACAACTGAATATGTTAAGCATACTTATTTCATGAGCTCTAATGCAAAACTCTGCAGTCTTTGGGTGACACTTTCATTAGGCCAATCAGTGGTTTATCTGACTGCAATCTCTACCTTACAATCCAGATCTACCCGGTTATATTACTGTTATGGTGTCTACATACTGTTTCAGGTTTGTATATATCGTCCTACTTTTCTGTTACTGGGTGCCCAGGAACAGGTATTTTGGAAGCCTAGCGATGGGTTGTACTGTACAGTCTGTACATGCTACAACGTGCAAAAAACAGAAAATCCTCATCATCAAGAAAGTCATTTCAGCAAATTCATTGTTGCCCTAACCAAACATTAACTGTTGCTCTCAAAGCTAAAACAGTGTTGGATGTAACGCTTAAACCTGTGGCAAAGCCCCAATGAAACCACAATCAGGTCTAGGTTCTGCTGGGGCCGTTTCATGGTCACATTGAATGGATTTAGGTTATTTGGTAGCGTTATCTGTATTTATGCTAGAAATCTGCTAGCTCCACTTCCCCAACAAGCTTAAAATCTCGTTCACGTTACAATTCGTGTAATCATTCAACCCACGTCGCTGTTCAACCTGTGTGAAATGTGTTGGGCAACGGTTCTTTGTTGCCATCATTTTATTAAAATAGAAAATCAAAACATATTTGTCTCGCAATAAGAACACCTGTTTCGCCGGTTTGGCAAACTTAATGCAACGTTAGATTAAACATTTGTCCTCGAAGTAGTCAGTTAGCTTAGTTTGACTTGTCGGTTAGCTGGGTTGAAGCCACCCAGCTAAGCCGACGGTTTGTAACGGTCAATAAACCTTGGTTGTACAAGTCAGCGACTGTATCTGTTGTTGATAAACGGAAAAGTTTCGCAACACCCCCCCTGCGTCCACCAAAACAGCCTCAAGTCTATTCATGCTAGCAAGTCAGCTAGCTAGCAATGGGCTACATTAGCGCTCTTGCTACAGCTAGCTCGGTCCTACCTGGATTTCCCCAGCTGGGATTCCTGATTCCAATTCGCAAAGTGCTAGAAAGTCTCGGAGCTCCAGCTCTGGGGATACATCGAGGGCGAAGGTTGTTTCTGGGCGATCCCTCGGCGCGCAGAAAACGGTGACCAGCATCGCTGTTTTTTTTTTTGAGGGGGTCACTAGACAAACCCGCTGCAACAGAATGCGGTTAGTGTAGTTCCTTGTTTCACAGTGGGAAAACCCAATTATTGCTTTCACCGTTTCAGGACGTGTTTCAGTACAAACACCCGTCAAAGGGGAAACTAGAATTACACCGAGAGAAAGTGGTTGCTTTGCACTTACTGGGTAAAATCCTGATGTGACAGTTTCGCTTTTAACAACTAAACAACATCTAGTAGGTCAGTAGTGCCGCATTTCATCGAGCTTGTTTTTCGACATGTCGTAAAACAGCATATGCTGTCGTGACAGCAGTTTCTTCTTCTGATGTTCATAACGCTGTCAGCCAAAGTCGTATTACCACCTCCTGCTGGATCCTCTGAAACTTACACACATTCAAGGGATAATTAATAAAATAATAATAATATTAGAATATCATGTTATATATTATTCATATATAAACATGTATGTGTTTATATACATATATAAATATAATAATAATATAGACACAATATATAAAAGCACAAACATTTATTTTGGATTAGATACATTTAATATTTAATATTATAATATAAACACACACACACATATTTATTTATTTTGAATTGGAAACATTTTCAATCACCAATTTTACTTGATCGATTGCATATTAATCATATTATATTAATCACATATGCTCCTTCTTATTGCAGAATTAATAGAATGCCCAACTGCACGCCCATGAGAACGTATATAGAATAGAATGTGAGTTGAAGTCCTTACACACCAGCAGTCCACCATCACAGTATGTTGTGACATTAACCCTCTTCTTCAGACTGTGGGTGTGTACAGACTGTGCTTGATCTACTTCATTCTTCATACTCCTTCATCAGAACATTGCACCGTGAACTTTAGACCTTTTGCTCATATAGCTGCTGTGCGGAGGATTTGCTACAGCAAAACACTACTGGATGCAGCAGAACATCCTGGTATTTTTGGCATACTGCATTTGACAAACATTTGTTACACACCGTTTCACGACACATCATCAGCGTGCACACAGTCACGTCGTCTTACCTTTAGTACCTGTTGATGGATTGTGCAAACTCTCTGAAGAGCAAAGCAAGGAAACGTGCAATGTTGTGACACTACGAGAACCGTAGCAAAAGTTCCACTTCCCTGACATGAAACCCGTTTTGCAGTTTGTTTGCTTTTGAAGCTGTTTAGGAGCAACATTCCGTTAGAGAGGGAGATTCTTGTAGGCTGTTTCTTGTGGCATTAACTCTACAGAGAAACCAGAAGAGGAGTGGCATGATTAAAACCTTCTTTGATGTCAGAAAGAGACAAAAAAACATCTAAACATCTTGGCAAATAAATTTACTTTGTGCTTTGGCTATCAAATTACCTACATTTCAGCGATGATACCTGACTCGTCACACCAAGTAAGTTACTTTTCACTTTTTCCATCCTGTTGAAATGTTTTTTTTTTAAATATTGTGTCAAGATTCCAACATTTATCACGGATTGTTTATATTAACAAGTTTGTGATGTCGTTTTTAAAGTATTTTTCTGTAATGTCATGAAGCGAAAAAGCCAGACAAAACTTGAGCGGAGGTGTAGGTTCTGTGTGGTTGTATCTTTTGCAGATCCTCGAGTGTACGTGTTTTTTTTTCCATATGATCTTTGAGTCTATAGAGGCAAGTCACATCATTACTGACGTAAAACCATAAAGGTGCATATATTCCGATAGTTAAACCACTGAGGGTTCACCTATTTTCCTATTAGTTCTGAAGGTTAACAATCTGTAAAGGTTAATAAACACCCCAAACCTTTTTTATTGTAATATATTTTAAAACATTTGAAAAATAGAGAGCAATATTTTAAACAAATCACCATGACGATTAAGAATAATTAAAATGTTGAGTGTTGGAATCAGTAGCTTCACAAATAAAAATCTTACCTAAAGGTTCAGTTGCTATAGCTTTTCCCAATGATTATATTGCAAGATTAAACAATTTGTAAAAGTTGGTTTGAATGTTCTGCTTATTTTAAAATCGTAAAACAGTTAACACAAAATAATGCACTCATTAACTATCCTTATTTTCCTGTTGTTGTTTTTTTCAATTCTCATTGCAAAGTAATATTACTGCGACTTCACTTGAAGTTTGGTCTTTCCTCGTATTTATTCCATCATAAATACGTTTCCATATGAAATAGGAAAAGAAGAGTTATTACCCACTGAATGAGTGATGTGTAAGTTTTATGTATTGTCTCAGAAATACACGTGGGTTTTTCCATGTCTTTATAAGGAGGAGATTTGTAGTCTGGGGGTGACTCACACAGGAAACACTCAGTGGCACCTGTCGACACTAACGTTTGGAACATGGTTCTGCTAAAACTGCTTATATTCACTTTAACTTTTCATGAACTTGTTGTTGATTTGGATGCTAGGAAGATTTGCCCAAAAGGTAAAGTATGACTCTTGTTCTAAACAGTTATTTCCATCCTCATTCCGCACAATGCTGAAGAATATACAAAGATTTCTGGTTTTACTCCTTCTTATTCTTTGTGTGCTTTTGACATTGTCATTTATCAAGGTCATAGAGTTACACGTAGCGGAGCTGGTTGTGATGTCTGCCCCGAGGACGGTTACCAGGATGAACAGAACGAGTCTCACCACTGCAAACCATGTACTAGGTGTGATGACAGTAAGTGTTGAAGCTTTGGTATGACTTTTTTTTTTCAAATAAAACCACAATTCTGTGAGAAAAACTGAGGAACCTATGAATGTGATCATGAATCTGACAAAAACGTGGCATCAAATTGGTTCGTAAAACAATGTGGCTCACTTTGTACGGAAGAAGAAAGCTACTTTTTCTTTTCTCCACATGGTTTTAAAGTCTCATGTTTCCTGTGGTGTCTTTTTTTTTTTTTTTTTTTGCTGTAGACACGGGCAGTGATGAAAAAGAGAAGTGCACGAGAGAGGCAAACACTGTATGTCAGTGCCGCAGAGGATTTGTTCCCTACGAAAGTGATTCTTCCACTTGCAAATGTGACATCGGATTTGGACTAGAACATGGAGGTACAGAGACGGATCTCGCAACACCACACACCATATATGTCAAAGAAATTGTCTTTTTACTGATTCATTATTTTTCCTTTCCAGAATGTTCAAAATGTAAAGATGGATATTTCAGCTCAAATGGCAAATTGCCCTGCCAAAAATGGAAAGGGTATGTCTTCTGTATTTTATGTGTATACATATACAGTTTATACATGCATATCAATATATATATAAATTGTAATCTCAACCATGTTTAAAGCGAGCACCTCTGCTTTGCAACTATCCTTCCCACTAGATGTAAATGTGGAGTGAAAATGACGGGAAACAACACCACCGATGTCATCTGTAACCCAGAGCAGTGTAGTGACTCAAGCAATAGTGACATCATGCCCACCACATCAAACAAACTTATTTCTCTCCTCACCCACCATCCACATGAGGGGGCTCCTACTCAGAGCATGCAAACCAACAACACCACCACGGCTGCCCCAGGACAAACGGTCTCTTTAGACAACAGGAAGCCTTTTCACCCTTCAGACACAAGCGCCACCCACACTGGTACAAGTTAAACGTTTGCCGTTGACTATTCACGACACAACCTCGTAATAAAGTCACGTTGAATAACACGATGTTCGCTCGTCCTCTTCAGGTATGGCCTTCCTCTTATTTGGAATCATTGGACTGCTCGTGCTGACCGCTGTGACCTGCAAGCTGCACATAACTCCTCAACCAGCAGTAGCAAGTATGTCGCAGGATTTAAAAGTAAAGTGATTCTGGACTTATAGTATGGCATTGTGGGAAATATTTGGTATTTGGTTTCTTGCTCTGACTTGAGAGAGGATACCACTCACACTAAATATGAAGCTACAAAAGGTAGCGATCTTCTGAGTTTACTAACTTTATTAATTATGCTATAATTTTGTTTTCAGATAACGACCCATTGTGTCGGAAGCCAGTTGAAGAAATCGGCGAAGGCAGTCGGTCTTCACTCAAACTGAACCTAGAGGAGGACTGAGGTCTCGAATGAATTTGTGAACTATGACTGTGAATTATTAGTTCAGATAATAATAATAATATAAATCATTTCAAACGGATGATTTTTGTTTGTTCTGTTTTTATAGAATATTGTACAAATTATGTGTAAAAGTTTTTTACTTTACTTTTACTTCTTCAGATGTTTTGAAGATAAGGTTACTAATTTTTTTTTGTGTAAGCTTGACATTTATTACACATTTTGGATATGCAGATAGATTTGTATGTGTGTAATAACAGATTACAGAACTAGATACAATATAGTATTTTGTGTTAACAAAACGTTGTTCCTCTTGTTCAAATGCATATATTTAAATATGTTATGATGCTTTTTATGCCTTATGGTACATATTATGATATGGTTGAATAAGGCAAGTGACATATTTCTGAGAACTATACAGTATGACCAGTATGTATCATAGTAAACATAAGTCTTAAACAGTTTGCCTTCTTCCTACAGTCTCTCCGTCTCTATTTTTTTGTCTATTCAGTTCTGTTCCACCGGCAGCAGATCTACAAAGCTGAGGACGGTGCTTTCAGTGATGTAGGTTGGGGGAGATCCCCTTGTGGACTTAAATGGGCCTGTATTTTCCCCCTGAGACAGACCTACTCTCATGTTTTCGTTTCAGCCGCTGGAAAAATTGATGCATTAAATGTAAAGACTTTCATGTTGTTTATACATCACAGGAGACTTCCTCAATTCAGGACAGTCAGAGGAGTTATGAAAGCATGCCCTCAATTGTTTTTTTCAGATAGGGTTGCTAGGGTTTTTTGCCAAGAAATCAGCTAAACAAACCTTCAAGTCAAAGGTGGCTTGGTGTTGTTGGCTATATCTTTGCCCTTTGACAGCGCCATCTTTTGGAATCTTTGTGGGGAAAATAAACTTTAAGGACCATACCAGCCTTACTATACATGTTGTTGTCCATTGACAACATCGGCCACCTAGCTTACATAGACCTCAACCCTTTTTAAATTGTGTGATTTTTGAGATTGTTTGTTTATCCATATTCAATAAAGGTTACATAATTTACCTGGAGATGTTTGTCAAGATTAGTTAAAACTCACCTCTTCACTAAAATCCTCCTATTGGGTCAAATTCCTGTTCGAATCTATGTTTCCAGGCGCAATAACATTCAGACCACCGGCTGCCTCGGCTCTGTCGTGACTGACGGCTCAGAGGGCGGAACCAAAGTATAAAGGAGGTCAACGATTGGCTGAAAGCTAGATCACGATCTTGTGTGAATTCCAGGCTCGCATTGATAAGACGCAACAGTTGCACCATGATGGTTTTCTCCCAGTACTTCTTCCTCACATTCATACTGGGAACATGTTTTGAACTCTTAACAGTATCTTATTCTCTTTATTGAACTGCAGATCGTAAAACCACGCTTGTTTATCTCACAGTTTCCTGGTTACAAAGTCCAATCAGAGCCCGCCAGTGAACCCTTTTGGCCAATGGGATGCAGCCAAAGGGGACACGTGGTGCTTGTGCCGAGAGAGTTCATTTGATATTACCAGCTAGCTCCACCCACGCCACTAACGTAAACTGGAAGCAGCCGAACATTTACAACAAGAGGAGTCTAGTTTCGGACGCAGATGTGATTTAATATCAATGCGCAAATTTTAATGTATTTTATTAAAGTAATACAGTTATTTGAGATGACAAGAGTGAACAAAATATGCAGATTTTTACTTAAGTATAGATAAAAATATTCAGTTACAAGAAAATTACAGATTGTTTCGCAATAAAATGTGCATGTGAAAGAATGCAGTAAAAGTGTAGAATTTATAGTATCATCAAACCAGAAATCATTGGTGTAATCACAGTGTTTTGTATAAGTTCAACGCATATCTATTTATGTATATATAAAATCTTCATCTGAAAAGTAACCGTCAATCAGTCAAATACATGAGTAAAGAGTACAATGCTGCCATATGAAGTGTAGTGAAGTATAAAGTATCGCAAAATGTCAATATTAGAGCAAAGTACAAATTAGCCTACCTGAAAATTGTACTAAATTACAGTATTGGAATATTATGTACTTTGTTACTTCCTTCACCGTTCAACAACAAACAAACGGGTTGCTATCTGACTCTAATTCTAAAGTACATTTTCTTGTCAAACATTTGGTGTTGGATCTTTGTTCTCTGTTTTTACAGATCGCTGTGATGCCGTAACTTTAGGTGAATAAAAAGGGCTTTTCAGCATTGAGACGGAGCATTTGCTACAGATAGTATGCACACACTGTAACGGAAACAGTCCCTGCACACACTTTCAGTAAATGTCAGTGATCCAGGAAGTTGGTGTGTGGCTTCAAAGAAATATACAGCTCACTAACCAAACCCCTTCTTTTTTTGAAGAAATACCTTGAACTTATCTGTTTAAATGAGAAGATTGAATGCCATCAGCTGAAAATAGACACACATCCCTTGAGCATACATATATTTATCTAACATGTTGTTGTTTTTTTTTACATTTTTTTCTTGACTATGTACTATTAACAGGTTGCACGTGTCGCTTTTAGCTTGATTTCACCAGCCATTGATGCAGATCCTTGCAACAGCGAAGTGGAAACATCACACTCATATAACCTAAAGGTATTGTTTTTTTCCCTTACAGATAGCAATGTTTTCTTGGAGTGTCTCATTGTCTTTGTATTTCTATGTGTTTTTATGTAACTGACCTCTTTCTGGAAAGATCTTGAAAGATCACTTCTTTCTAACTGCACAATCTAATCATCAGATTTCACACAGCTCCATCTGGAGCCACGACATTGCAATAGTATCCTTCTGCACAAGACCCAATCAGTTCCCCTTTCAGAGAGAAAAAAAAGAAGAAAAGAATTAGAAAACATCAAATATTTCACACGTTAACCTCTGTTGGTTCTGTTTTCTGATGTCAAAGGTGAGAAAGTTTTCAGTGTTGGGCGATGTCTTCTGTATCCATCAAAGGACTTGCCATAACCTTTAGTGGGTTCTCATGGCTCACTTGCAGCACGTCAGCCGCCCACCTTCACCACAACACCCACAGTGCTATTGATGCTACATGTGCAGGGCATTTTAAAGGGAACTCCAACGGGCTACAGTGTATTTCTCTTTGTGGCGACACAGTGACGATTCACACTGCTGAGAATGTACAACTACATTTATGGTTATCTCACATCCTGGTTGTGAGTGAGTTTGAGTGACAGAGTTGTCTTAGATAGTGTGATGAGCATGAGCCAAATTCAGGCTCTTCTGATAGTTACGCTTGGTTTAGCGTAGTCTCTGGCTGCAACTAACAACCAATGTTTTTATTATACATTAGTCTACGATAACTTGATTAATAGTGCCATGTATTTAATTGTTTTATACATGTCTCCAGATTGCTTGTTTTGTTATCGCAGAGAAAAAACAACTGACCACCAAACTGAAATCATATTTCTTATGTTGTCCACCATGTAGGCTTTGGGTTTTCCATGGGTCAGATTCAGAGTCATATTCAGAATATTGGAATTTCAGTGCAATGGCTTCTTCTTAAGGTCATGTTCACTATGACTGTTATTGCTGTTTTACTATGCCATATAAAAAAAGCGGATCACTGCTCATTAAATGCCGCATGTTAATTTGGGGATGCACCAAATTAAGATATGAGCCAAACTTGCCAACTTATTATTATTTATTTAATTTTATGATGTCTGCTTTTGATGAACAAACATGAGGCCCCCTCCTAAAGCAACATTAAATAGCTCTGCCTGATTTAAAAAATAATATATATATATATATATATATATATATATATATATATATATATTTATTCATTTATTTATTTTGAATCACAATAACATTAAATCATCTCCAGGTAAAACAACAAAACAAACGAAAGAAACTCGTTACTTTTGTTTTACAGTTTATACTATGAAATCATGTGCAAGTGGTCTTTCATTTCCTGAATTACCATTGAAGTCACACACAGTCACACTCGGAACGCAAACCACAAGCGCATCTCGCATCTAACTGTGACGTCAGCAAACAGCCAACATAAAAGCCTGAAGGCACCAGCAGAGCACCGGTCATAATGATTCCTCGGAGCCTTTCCCTCACAGTAAAATGTGTGTTGAGTATCTGGACTATAGAATACGCTGCAGGCTGTGGTGAGAGACAGAAGGAGGACAACGGCCGATGCTGTGACTTGTGTCCGCCAGGTAAAACAAACACATGATGGATCTTAAAGAACATGTTTTATGTTAAAGTGTGTGAATGTTAATCTGAGTCAAGTTAAAAAGTTTGTAATTTCCTTTCATTTAAAAACTTATTTTGAAGGTACATATATGAAAGGTTTTTGTTCAGAGCCGCAAGTCGCCTGCATCCCCTGTAAGCAGGGCTTCTTCTCTGATGAATATGCCAGTTATGACAGGTGTGAGGAATGCCTGTCGTGCCAACAAGGTAAGACTGAAATTATCGATTAAAAAAAAGGTTTGATTCCGAAAATCGCAATTGCTCTCTGTGGATCTCTAAACGGCAGTCGGTGCAGACGATGCATTTAACTTGTGGTGCGAATTCTTGTCTGTCTACAGAATATGTTGAGAGATGCACTCTTACCAGAAATGCAAACTGCTCGTGCCGCTCTGGTTTCTTGTGCTCCAACAATGCCTGTTCAAAGTGCGAGGAAAACAAATGTGGTAAAGGGGAAAGACTGAAGAGGACAGGTGAGAGGAATTTATTTTTTAAGATGAAATGAATATGTTGTGGTTTTATATTGAGGTGGTTTCACGATGTCACTGAACTGTTTTCTTTGTTCTTTTGTGGGTGTTATGTCACCGGGTGGCAAGGTGTGCAAAGGGAAATAAATATGGGTTAGACACACACAGCCATTTACGATTGGTACAACTAAGGCAAATGTTTGAGTATGCATGCAAGCTTTCAAAATGCCTTAATATCCCAGTTCACACACATAAACAATTGATGAGGATTTTCCAATCACATCTGTTATTCTAACACCAACAAGTGTTAATGGTCCTTTAGTACTTCAAGTGAGCAAAAGGAGAGCTGCTCACAACAATGCCAGGTACGCTTAGAATCAAGAGGTTGACTTCTTAGGATATGCAAGCAGAGCAGACTGGCATCCGTTTCCACTCTTTTATCAGACATTAATCTCAAAGATGGCCTTTACTGCTGATTAAGGAGAAAAAACCCCCACAAACAACGTTGATGTTTCCACCAGTCAGTTGTGGATGACCTTAGAGTTGACAGTATTTCAGTCTGGACCAAATTTCGAAATTTGGAAAAAATAGCTTTTGCATTTGGTGGACTTACCTACCTGTCTGTATGTCTGTCTGTCTGTCTGTCTGTCTGTCTGTCTGTCTGTCTGTCTGTCTGTCTTTACAGACAGTCCTGGGGGTGGCAAGTTGATAAAGTATTCATATCAGTGTGAGCCTCAACCTTCCTGCCCCGATTACACATATTTTGATGTGAAAGAGGATATATGCAGTAAGTGGACAATACAGATGACAATATAACAGATATGGATGACAATAAAGCTGAGCTGAACTAACTTAATTATCATTGTTTTTGCTTGTTCCACCAGAGACACACAGAGATATGGATTCCATTCATCTGATCCTTGGCATTGGCTTAGTTCTGCTTTCTCTCACCCTCCCTGTGTTTCTATTTTACGTCTGTATAAAAAAACGAAGGAAGCACAAAGCACGTAAGTGATTTCCACACAAACATAAATCAATTTTTAAAATCATCCAGATCTGTAAAGAGATTTCTAGTTCTTCACTCCCTTATTAAGTATTCATGTTTTACAGGTTTGAAGTGTTTGCACAGCCCGTTACATTTTGACAATCAGCTTCTCACTCTGATCCTTGCATTATTTGTTTATCATGCAAAATCTACATTTTTTCAAATTAAAAAAATGCAAATTTTACTTTTAAAAACATTTTTATAAGAAAATATGATGTTTCATATAAGATAAGAAAACAGCAAAAATGTGTGATTGGTTGTGTCTCTGCATGTCGGCCCTGTGATAGACTGGCTAGGGTTTTCACCCAATGTCAGCTGGCATGACAATTGATGGCCATTGTTAATTGATTAAATTAAATTAAATCACAGTCTAGATGAAATTGGACATCGAGTGTGATACTGTAGGTACGATTATGACAGGACCGCGGTGGGTATTTGATGATGCAACTACATATTTATTATTATTAACTGGTATTTATTCTCTCTACTCCAGGTGATAATCCTGTGGAAGCCTTAGCAGTCCCCATCAATGCCATAGACTTTCACCTTTCGAAGGAGGAGAGTGGGATGGAGCTCATGGTGCAGGATGAATTCAAGAACAGCAACAGTTTTGACCTCCTGCATCTGTAAAAGCAGCCACCTGTTGCTAACAAGTGATGGCTAGATCGGTCTGTGCACCATAATGTTGATAATAATACTGAGGAAATGCTTCAAAGCATCATTCACAACAAGTAGTTGTGAATGAAAGATCCCTGGTTCAATCTCCAGGAAAGTGAAAGACCAGCATTTGACTCAACAACAACATTTGAAACCAAGGTAGAAAGTCAGCGAGTTTGGTTGACAAATTACTAAGCAGAAGGCTTACAGTTATACTTTCTGAAGAAGTGACGAGCGGTCTTATATGCTAATGTAAATATTGCAAAAATACAGCATTAACGCAATGTATTTTTCAGGGTAGATGTTATATTGTTAAGTGTTATAGCCAACTAAACCATCATTTTAACAGTGCTACTAGGATTTTCTTCGACCCCCCCCCCCCCCACACACACACACACACACACACAACACACACACACACACACACACACACACACAAGAAAAAAAAAGAAGCAGGTAAAATAGTCCCATGTACATACTGTACTGTAAATGTCCTATTTCCCCCCAGAATTGTGTGTTTTTGTTCCTTGCTGAATGAGAAAGCTGTGACTATATTTGTACATTGCTGTTGTGACATGTTGAGTACTTCAAAATAAAAATGTGTAACATTCAGGGGTGCAGACATTTGTTGAGTAAAATGTGTATAAAAAACAGATCCAACAAGGGGAAGTATCATACCAGAGTGTAATACCTACATGTGCCGCCGGTGGCGCTGTCGGGCGCGTTTCTGCAGACTGATCATATGACAGCTGCCTGCGTCCCACTTCCCTTCCTCGCGCTAGGGGGAAAAGGAAAACGCCACATCTGACAGGGAGGGAGAACCGGGCACAACCTCAGGGGAGCGTGAACACCGACGTCAAGATGCTGGCGCTAATAAACCGGCTCCTGGACTGGTTCAAGGCTCTGTTCTGGAAGGAGGAGATGGAGCTGACGCTCGTCGGCCTCCAGTACTCGGGAAAGACCACATTTGTAAACGTGATCGCTGTAAGTGTTCAGCCGTTAGCCGCCACCACACACACACACACACACACACACACACACGGGGGGAGTGCTAATACTATTAGCGCTAATAACGGGATAAGAGTTAAGCTAACTGGGTTTGCGCCACGCTGTCTGGGTTTTCGGCTCCGACGACAGCAGCATCCACTAAAAAACAAACCGGAGTCGAGTCAGGTTGTTGGACTTGTGTCAACAAGTCAGCTGAGCTAACTGGTTGTGCTGCTTGTGGGTCCCTCGCCGGTTGTTTAGCATGCTAAACCCAATTCGCCTTGCCCTTTACACTGAGCTCAAAGCAGAGAGAGAGGAAGTTAAACTTAAAAAACAACAACAACTGATCTCAGATAAGCCCAGAGACAAGTTCACATTCGTTGCAGGACATCTGTACAGTACGGGAGATGCAGGTGCTCTGCAACAAACTGACCTCCACTCTCCAAAAAATAATATAATAATTAAATATTTTAAATTTGAGTTTAAAAAGAGGTAAAACTGGAGCTTACTCACTTATTGAATACAGACTTTATATATAAATAAAAATATCTGCATCCCAGTAGTTGATGTCTGAAGTAAATAAATAAATAGAATAAATTAAAGTCCGATATAGAACACAACATAAACAGCAAATGAATGCATTTTGTTTTAACCATCTGATACGACTCAGGCTGTTTTTAGATGCAAATTGTGTTATAGTTACACACATAATGTTTTGTTAATATTTTGCTGTGACCCAGCGGAGAGCATCTTTTTTTTTTTTGTCAAGCCATTTCTCTTGTGCAACTTTGTGTAACTGTGTAGGGATTTCTCAAAACCGGTGTTTTCTGGTGGAGCAATGGTTCATTGGTTAATCACTGGACACAGCCACAGCTTTTATCATCATGTTGTGAAAAGTAAGCTTATGTTGATAATCTTAAATTTGCAGTCGTGATGGATGTCATGGAATTTTGCACACGTGCCTTTTACTCCGTCAGCTCTACTCTTGAGAATATCAGTCTGTCCTGTTTTGGAACAGTTATTTTAATCTGTGCTATTTCAGTTTTTTTCCATAAATGTGTTCAAGGCTTTTTTTTAATTATGAGACATATCTCAACAGTTAATCGACTGATTGATTAGTCGGTTGATTGAAAAATAATACTGCAGCAGTTTTGTTAATTTCTTATATTTTCTATCAAATATCCAATGCAACAATAATTCAATGAGTCAGTGCTTTTCTGTTTTATATTATTATAAACTGAATATCTTTTGCTTTGGATTGTTAACCTCGACAAATCAAACAGCATGAATACATCACTTTTAGCTTCAGCAGCATTTTCCTTAAATTTAAGGCATTAAAAACTATAAAAAACAAATCAACTAATTAGATAAATTCAAGTGAAAAGCTGGAGTAAGTAACTGGTGTAACTTTTACCAGGAGCTCTTACTACCAATGTTGATGTCGGTGTTCAGGAGAACGCAAACCGCCAGTGCATATTCTATTGTGCATTCACATCCAAGAGAAGATGATGTCTTTACCATAACGTTCACAGTTTGTCAAATTGGATTTCAGTGCACTCTAGGCATCAGGTAGCGGAGCTGGTGCCTGAGGAGGAAGTTGTTTTTGTGGTTTTGAACATAACCCAGATCCTTCATTTGCACAGCACAGATATGGCAAAAGTGCTGTGGCAGCCAGTGACCCAAAAAAAAAAAAGTGAGTAAAACTTGTAGCGGAGGTGGCTCCTCCTCCCCTCAGTCATAAGACCGCTGCACTCACTTCCACTTAGCTACATCAGGTGACTCGCAGTGACGAGTCATGTGCTATGAAATGTGCATCCAGCAGACGGTGCATGATGAGGGAGAGAGGATAGAAGCAGCGTGTGATTTCCTTCCCATTTCAGTTTGTGATAATGAACACTCACAAAGGCCAGAACATGTGTAGACGTATCGTATTTGGCTTGTTCTGCTGTCTGCCACCTATTACTATTTGTTGTATTTAGACTTTAATCCAAGCTACTAAAAGTATCAAGGAGTACAAGAGAGCCCATGCAGCACGTCATAATCATATTATGTGCAATCAACTAAACACAGCTGCACATATGACTGGCTCTTTCCTTGTTGGGAACTTCCTTTTATATTTAATATGGATGCATGAGATGGTTGAGCTGATCAGTTACACTGTGCCGATGTCTAACTGAGCTGGAATGTACCCGATTATGCAGTAAGGCTATTTAAATACGCCGAGGGACTATTTGATTCACTGTGAACATATAGGCCTCTCACACCCCACACCCGCTCTCTGCAGGCCTACTTTCAACAATCAAGAGTCATAGCGTTGTATAAGAAATAACATGTGACGTATTTCCTTTCAGTCTGGGCATTTCAGTGAAGACATGATCCCTACAGTCGGGTTCAATATGAGGAAGGTCACCAAAGGAAACGTCACCATCAAGGTTATCACAGTCTAACTATTAAATTAATTAAAAAGCCTTTACAAGGAAGCTATAATTAAATCAGGAATATCACATGATAATATGCCTTTCATTCTGTACATGTAGATCTGGGATATCGGAGGGCAGCCGAGGTTCAGGAGCATGTGGGAGCGGTACTGTCGGGGAGTTAATTCAATCGTGTGAGTATCTCAGTTTCGATTTTTCAAGTTTTTCCGGAAAAACAAATGAGAGGAAATGGACGTACTGTTAAAAAAAAATGTATTTAACACTCATCAATCTAACGGTTTCGGTGTTGCTCATTTTCAGGTACATGGTTGATGCAGCAGATCGAGAAAAGGTGGAGGCTTCGAGAAATGAGCTTCATAATTTATTAGACAAACCTCAGTTGCAAGGAATTCCAGTAAGTGTTCTACTGAAACCTTTTATTAAAATTTGTGTGATTTCTGCAGCATGCATGCAAAACCAAATGTGTGGGTTCTGTCGGAGATTACCTGCTGCAGTTGCAGATTTCAAATGTAATGTTTTTCAGGTTTTGGTACTCGGTAACAAAAGGGATCTCCCCAATGCTCTTGATGAGAAGCAACTCATTGAGAAAATGTACGTATGAAAAGTCGTGAATGCCAAGCTCTGTTATTTTTTTATGTACAACACTACACTCCTCTTGTCATAAAAATGGCCTAATTTATTCTTGTTTAGAGAATAATTTGGGATTTAATGCCATGTCATTGTTTTAAATTATGTCTGGTCTATGCATGTTAAAACTATATTCTTAGATCTGGTTTTATTCTTTAATTGCATATCAGTTTAACCACTTTTATGCTAAAAACAGAAATAAATCAGGACAATTTCATCTTTAATTTCTTTGTTGTTAAAACCGGAGCTGTCTAGGTTACTGTAAGGAACTGGCTCCCTCTGCTGTCTGGTTAGAAACATGTGCTAAGAGTTGTGCTCATAAACCTGAATGGATACTTTTCATATTGATTCATACAAATTCTTCCATTTAAAGGAATCTGGCAGCTATTCAGGACAGAGAGATATGCTGCTACTCAATTTCCTGCAAAGAGAAAGACAACATTGGTGAGTTGCAGTCGATGTCTAAGGGCTCTATTGAGGAAACTAAACATATTAAGTTGGTTTGTACATTAATAATGCACCAATTTACATGGCAATTACTTTTTATTCATTATCTTATAGATTAATGAATTTATGTTGCATTACTTTTGGTTGTTTAAGAACATCTGGTTTCATTGTGTCATGATTGTATTAATACTATTTGAATGGGGTAGCTCTGTAGTAGGGATGCACGATAATTATCGGACCGATAATTATCGGCCCGATAATAGGAATTATGACGTCATCCCGATAAATCCGATACAATTATTAATACCTCCGATAATCCGACGATAGGATGTGTGTGTTAAAACAGTGCTACGGGTGGATTGGGATGAGGGACGTTAGTTTTTTTCTAGGCGCCTCCCGTTTAGCATGTGATGTGGTTACTGTGGTATCACAGGTTTCGGAGGAGGGAGTTAATCCACAAATCGAGCGCTTCCTTCTCACGCCAGGTTCACACTGCACGCGGAAGCGCCGCAGCGCAGCGCGCCGCCGAAAATCGCGAGCAATCCGCGCACCCCCGTTCAGACCAGACGCGTATTTCTCCGCGGCGGTCAACAAGCCCTTCTGTTCAGCTGTTGTTCATTCAGAGCTATTTTTTCCATTAAACCCCATAAAATTAATACGCCGTGTTTCTGTAACCAAGAAGTTTGTACACTTCTTGTATATATCCGTTCTCTTTCTCTCAGAGCGCGAGAGAGAGAGAGAGAGAGAGAGAGAGAGAGAGGGAGAGAAAGAGGGACACACACACAGACAGAGAGTGTGTATGGTATAGACAGTAGTAGTGCAGATATACCGTTGAAATACACATATTTGTCTATCTACTCTTCACATTATATATATATCCATCCATCCATTTTCTACCGCTTATCCTGTATTTTAGGGTCGCGGGGGGGCTGGAGCCAATCCCAGCTGTCATTGGGCGAAGGCAGGGTACACTCTGGACAGGACGCCAGTCTTATATATATATATATTAATATTGTCATTTTATTGAAGAGTCAAAACTGTTCTTGGCTTTCTTTTGTTCATAGTATTAACACATTGTCATGTCACTGTGATACATCTGGTATGGTGTTTGGTAAAAGGCAAAGCTATGCTAAATCTACCTAAGCTTAGTCATTAGTGTTTTTGACCTGAATTTGATCTGAATATACATTCAAAAACGAATAACAATATTATCGGTTATCGGTATCGGTATCGGTCCCGAGGAGCAGAAAGTTATCGATATCGGTATCGGCTTCAAAAAATCAATATCGTGCATCCCTACTCTGTAGCAAATATCAGTCATATTTATTATTATTATAATTGTTGATGATTCTCATACTGACCGAGTGTGTTTCTATCGTTCCAGACATCACACTTCAGTGGCTCATCCAGCACTCAAAATCCAGAAGGAGCTGAAAATGCAAGAGTTGTTTTCCAGCTGTGTTTGCCATGTTACAGTCATGCACCCGCCTCCCCCATCCACCCCAAAACTCACACTTCAACTCACATGATCATGGCACACACATGTATCCCCCGCCCCCCTCCCCTTTTCACCATGTGGTTCTACACCAACCCTGTCAATGCACTACTAAAGATGTGATTCTGATACCAAATTTAAGGAACATTGTTGGCATTATCTGTCTTGTAAAGCTGCACTTTGATTTTTGAGTCAGAAACAAATTTAAAATCTACTCTATTTAGGCATTACCTGATCAAATCCAGAAATTGATAGCATTAATTGGGTATGCAACTAATGAATCAAACCTCTTGAAGGACCCACATAATGAGAAATGTTCTCCACGCAGTCAGATACGATGCCAGGAGATAGCTGATGTGGCCATCTTTTGATGACGTCACCCTTCGCTAAATCCGGTTTCCTTTCGAGGACACGTCTATTGCTTTAGAAATCTGTGCATTTAAGTCAATCGATGCAGGTCTGTACAAATATCAAGCTAGTATGATTTTTACTGATGTGAGGTGTGCGTGTATGAATTTATGATTATATTTAAAGTCTGAATGTACTAAAAAGAAAAGCTGTTCGGAGTTGTGTGGTTCATATTGGCCTCTTGTTTGTAAGGAGCCTCAGTGGAAGGACGTTTGTGCTGCCTCGAAGCTGAGAGAGTGGCAAAATTCAAAGTGCCTTGTGTAATGTCTCTCACCTCTGAAGCAAAGCGGCATGCAAGGTTTGCCTACCTGGGAAGAGCGAAGACTGTAATACTGTAATATATTCTAGAAATAAAAAGGCATGCTTTTTAATTTAGACATTGTCCTGTAATTTCTACTGTAAAGGCTTATGGAGAATTTTCTGTATTGTAATGCATATTGTGACAATATGTTTTTCAATTGAACCGGTCTCTGTGGTGAGTTTAATAGACTGTGTTGGACTAGTAGCTGCACCGCATTGTAATAAAGCACAGGAGCATATGGTCCTTAGAGCTCAAAGCATATACAGACCCTTTCCGAAAAATTAGAATATCGGGGAAAAGTTGTTTAATTTCCATAATTCCATTCAAAAAGTTAAACTTTCATACATTATAGATTCAGGGCCCACAATTTAAACGATTTCAAGTATTTATTTGTACATAATTTGGGCTTCCAGCTCATAAAACCTAATTCTAATTTTTTGAATTCCTGTTTTCGTGGGTTTTATGAGCTGGAAACCCTAAAATGATTATAAATTATTAAAAAAAAAAATACTTGAAATCGTTTAAATTGTGGGCCCTGAATCTATAATCTATGAAAGTTTGACTTTTTGAATGGAATTATGGAAATTAAACAACTTTTCCATGATATTCTAATTTTTCGGAAAGGGTCTGTATAATGTATTTACAGTTTATATTTTTGCATTTCTCATTTATTTTTTAGAACATTTGTGTCCCTGAACGTATCGCTCTTGTGGCTGTTTTCTATTGGCGCAGAAGTTTATAAGGAAGACACGTCAGGACTGCCACGAAACGCACCCGGGAGAGTGACAGCTCTGCGGCCAATCACAGGCCGAGCTGGCTTAGTCCTCTCTTTTGCGTGACGACACACGCGGAGAGCCAATCACAACTCGGGATATCGGAGGGGCGGGTCTGTTGACAGGAAGCGTGCGGGGCGGAATCACCGAAACCTCTCCTGTACCTGTCGTTAAACGCGACAAACGGGACGATTTCACATTCGTTCACTGGACGTGTGTGGACTTAAACTATGCTTCTTAAGATCGACCCGCGGCAAATATGCAATGGAGGTCAATAGTAGTTGGTCTTGTCGTATTGAGAGTCTCCCTCAGCTGTGTGCTCTGGCTAGCCTTCGGACTCGGACCTAACGTTAGCTGGGGGTTCAACTTCCCACTCCGTTTCAGTTTGCACAAACTAGACTCGTTGTTCAGGGACGAGAAGGCGACCGAGGCGAGGGCTAACTCGTGGTCTCAGCGAATCCACGGCCACAGACATGAGGAGGCGGCGACCACCTGCGCGAAGGTCGGAGAGGAGTCGACCAAGAGATCCTACCTGAGCTTCTTCGATGGCAACAAGGACGAGTACGTCCGGAAATATACCTCCTTCCCGGATACGCTTAAAGCGAAAATGAAGGGCATGGCCAAAGAAATGTTTTATTTCGGGTACGATAACTACATGAAATATGCCTTCCCTGAGGACGAACTGAACCCCATAGACTGTGAAGGGAGAGGACCAGACGTGCTGAACCCGTGAGTCATTCAAAGCCGCCCTGACTACTTTGCACCGGCAGGTTAATTGTGTGTTGACTGAGAGTGTATTCTTTTATGTGCTGTGACGTGTTAGTGGTGGTTCCAGCCCGAGCTGCACCCTGAAATGCCAGCCACCTGTTGGGAGACACCCTGGAGGACAGACAGCCCGTTGCATCCTAACTGTCCTCTGCAGACTGTCCTATTTGCATGTACTTTGCAATCATATTGGCCTGTAGTGTAACCTACCTGCTCCCACTGCTTATCAGTAATCAATAGGTTATGACTGCACTCCTGTGCATTGGACAGTAGAAGGATCCCACTGGGACCCAGGTATCACTAAAGGGCTTCGTGAAGGGGGTCCAGGGGATTCCTGTCACTGTTTAATGTCTTCGTCAACTCATTCATTTGAAGAGTAGACCTCATAATTATGAAATCTAATAAACCTAAAGAAAAAACAATAAGGGCTGAAACTAAATTAATTAAAATAGGGGACATCTTCCAATTGCTTGTTTGGTACAACTAAAATATAAGGAAAATATGTGTATTATTCACAAAATCTACGGAAAACAGGCTAAAATTACTTAACAGATTAATTAGACAATTGTTCAAATAATTTTTGATTAACTTCTTAATTTTAATCAAGCTTCCTCGAAGACACAAAATGAGAGATGGAAATTCAGAAAGTACAAGAAGAAGAGATTTCCAGTTATTCTTCCCAGGGGAGTAAAATGCCTTTCCCCCCGGTGTATTAAAAGTATAGCTAACACCTGGGTATGTTATTCCCATGTGCTGAACCCTGGGACTGGATCTTAGTTATCTTAGACTTTTAAAAAAATGAATACAAAAAAATAAATATAAAAGACAACTCGTGTTGTTGAACATGCTAATACGTTAACAGAAGCACGTTTAACACGTGAAATGGACCTGCCACATGCAGAAGATGTACTAAATCACAACAATACAATACAATGCTGCCTGTACTGGAGCTAAAATGTTAAGTAGATCATAAGAAAATACATCATCAATTATTATGACTATTATAACACAAAAATGTGAAACTTTTCCGAGTTCCAGCTTCTCTATATCATATTAAATTATATATTTAGATTTTGGATGGTTGGTTAAGCACAATAAATAATCTGTGACCGTTTTTTTTTTTTTTATAGAAGAAATGATTAACGAATTGAAAGAGAAAATAATTATGAGATTACTTGATAAGAATAATTGTTAGCTGAAGTGAGCCTGTACTGTTAACAACAATGTTAGGAGGTAGAACAACCACCCATTGTCTTCAAGTCAGCTTTGGTGATTGTTTTAATCTTCTGAACTGTTGTGTGGAATCAGACAATTCAAAGAAAGATGTAAATAATAATTTGTGATCTGTTCCTTCTTGTTGCCTCTTTTGCGATGACACCACTGAGGCTGTTTCACTGCTTTTATTTCAGGTCAAACATCAACATAAACGACGTCTTGGGGAACTACTCCCTTACACTGATCGACACCCTAGACACCCTACTGGTAAGTTTAAGTTGCCTTCATGTTATACATTGTCCTTTAACTTAGTTATTCTTACACATTATTGAGACAAAGTTGTATATACAAAAACTTAATCTGTGCAGGATTGTTTATAATATTTTTTCCACTGATTAACATCGGAATCTGGCAATTAATTAACTTTAAATATGAGGTTGGAATGCAGGTTTAAATAAAAACAGACGCCTGTCTTTTCTGTCTGTCACATTGGAAACCAGTTTCATCCGTTTCACGGGGTGGAAAATGTTTTGTGAACAAACAAAAAAAAAAAAAACAGTGCTTTTGTTCTACATTCAGTGGCATTGTAGCACAGTGGTTAGCACTTCCTGTGTTATCAGTTGTGTGTCAAACCTTCTTCTGACAGTCAGGTGGAGCAGAGTTTTGGAAGCTGCCTGTAGGTGTGAGTGATCCAGGTCAGCCCTAAAAGCAGCAGGACACTTACAACATACACTAGACTTTTATGAAGTTGTAGCTGGACGGCACAAATTATTCTTTACAATAGATGCCATATATAACGATAAGTATATAGTTTGAGCAAAATAACTGCAAGCCATTCCGTAGTCATGTGACCAGATATGCTTGTTACTGTGGTTACGTAACGTGGCGTTTCTCCACAGGTGCTCGGCAATGTGACGGAGTTCCAGAGAGCTGTTAAGCTGGTTATAGATACTGTATCTTTCGACAAGGACTCGACTGTGCAAGTGTTTGAGGCGAACATCAGGTACAAATGTCGCTACTATTTTCATAGATATACACAAGAAGGAACAGGACGTGTGCTGTATTTAATATGGTTACATCTGTAGGCACCACATTGGTCTTTTATATCACTTTATAAATCATTTAGAATGCCTGGCGTTACAATCTGTTTCTGTGTTGAACCCCAAGGATCCTGGGGAGCCTCATCTCATCTCACATCCTGCTGACGGACCCGAAACACCCATTCGGGAAGGTCGGCTTTGACGACTATGATAATGAGCTGCTTCACTTGGCTCATGACTTGGCCGTCCGCTTACTGCCAGCCTTTGAGAACACCAGCACAGGCATTCCTTACCCCAGGGTGAGTGAGGCTGCTTAACATTAGCGGCACTTTTCACAAGACACTTGCTAATAAACATAAATGGGGAAACTCAAAGAGTCACGGCGCTACATGAAGTAGTTGTCATGTGAGTGAAGTTGCACAAGCTCCTACAAACCGTACAGTGACTCAGCACCTTTTTTATGACTTGCATCCACATTGCAGGTGAATCTGAAGACTGGAGTTCCTCCTGATAGCATCAACGAGACGTGCACTGCAGGAGCTGGGTCCCTGCTGGTGGAGTTTGGCATTTTGAGCCGCCTAATTGGAGATTCCACATTCGAGTGGGTGGCCAGACGAGCTGTCAGGGCTCTGTGGAACCTGAGGAGCAACGAAACCGGTCTGTTAGGCAAGTTCAGCTGCATAGTTACACAACAATACCCTTTCTACTCTTTCCTTCCTTTCCTAGTTGCATCCTTGTTTCATTAGTTAAGCTTCCACTCCGTATGGTTAACCCTACAGCAGATCAATATGAAAAACATTTTTTCTGTCTCTGATTCTTTAGGGAATGTAGTTAATATCCAAACGGGCCAGTGGGTCGGCAAGCAGAGTGGTCTGGGAGCTGGTATGGACTCCTTCTATGAGTATTTGCTGAAATCATACATCCTTTTTGGGGAGAAAGAGGACCACAGGATGTTTCAAGCCGCTTACGAGAGCATTCAGAACCACATGAGGAGAGGGTGAGTCCCCACTGAAGGAGTGTGACACGGAAACGTGTGCATACGATCCTCAGCAACCACTGATTAACAGCCCTTTATCAAGGGACACATCCTCCACTAACCTAGTTTAGCTGTATGTGAATATAAAAACACATGATTCGGGTGTTGATGGAAAAGAACACTCAACTGAACTCCCTTCTTCCTCTGTGTTTTTCCAGGAGAGAGTCATGCAATGAAGGAGAGGGTGACCCGCCTCTTTACGTTAATGTTAACATGTTCAGTGGTGAAATAATGAACACCTGGATCGACTCCCTTCAGGCCTTCTTCCCTGGGCTGCAGGTTAGATTGCACACGTTGGTCAGGTCTCATAAACAAGTGGAAACGATGTGTTCAGCTCAAGTACGCTGTTGCTGCTCTAGGTGCTGAACGGGGATGTAGATAATGCGATCTGCCTGCACGCCTTCTACTACGCCATCTGGAAGCGCTTCGGGGCTTTGCCAGAGAGATACAACTGGCAGCTGCAGGCTCCCGATGTGCTCTTCTACCCCTTGAGACCAGAGTTGGTGGAGTCCACCTATCTGCTGTACCAGGTACCGACCCTGTTGTCACACAGCACCGCTGGTGATGCTTTGTTATCTTTTACTGGAGGTACTTTTTTCTTCCCTTCCCACAGGCGACCAAAAACCCTTTCTATTTGCATGTTGGAATGGATATTCTTCAGAGCCTTGAGAAAACTACCAAAGTCAGGTGTGGAATATATACGCTTATCGAATGATTATACACCTGCTTGGTGGCAGTTTTACAATGCTTTGATCCTTTAATTTGAGCTTACCGGTGTCGTTTGCAGATGTGGGTATGCCACTCTCCACCACGTTGTGGACAAATCCAAAGAGGATCGCATGGAGAGCTTCTTCCTGAGTGAGACATGCAAATACCTTTACCTTGTAAGTAACAGCCTGTGGATGCCAGAGAATGTTATACATTACATACGATAGAATGAAATGAGAGAATAATATGATTCTGGATGCACTATATTGCCAAAGGTAATCACTCACCGCTCCAAATAATAGAAATCAGGTGTTCCGATCACTTCCATGACCACAGGTGTATAAAAGCAAGCACCTCGGCATGCAGAATGTTTCTACAAACATTAGTGAAAGGATGGGTCGCTCTCAGGAGCTCAGTGACTTCCAGCGTGGTGCTGTGATAGGATTTCACCTGTGCAACAAGTCCAATCGTGAAATTTCCTCACTCCTAAATAATCCACACAGTCAACTCACAGTGGGATTAGAACAAAGTGGAAGCAATGGGGAACGACAGCAACTCAACCACAAAGTGGTAGACCACGTAAAATAACGGAGCAGGGTTGTCTTTGGGCTTGACCCCTTAGTTCCAATGAAAAGAAACCCTGAATGCTTCAGCAAACCTAGAGATGTTGGACAATTCCATGCTCCCAACTTTGTGGGACAGTTTGGGGACGGCCCCTTCCTGTTCCAACATGACATGAAAGCAAGGTCCATAAAGACATGGAGGAGAGAGTCTGGTGTGGATGAACTTGACTCCTGACCTCAACCCGATGGAACACCTTTGGGATGAATTAGAGTGGAGACTGAGAGCCAGGCCTTCCCTCCAACATCAGTGTGTGACCTCACAAATACACTTCTGGAAGAATGGTCAAAAAGTCCCATAAAAACTCCTAAACTTGTGGAAAGCCTTCCCAGAAGAGTTGAAGCTGTTATAGATGCAAAGGGTGGACCGACGTCATATTAAACCCTGGATTAAGAATGGGATGTCACTTAAATTCATATGCGAGTCAAGGCAGGTGAGCCAATACTTTTGGCAATATAGTGTGTGTTGTAATAGACTAAATATTATATTTTCCTACGTTTAAAAACTGGAGTTGTTAAATGAAGTATAATGTCTCCCTAAATAGACTGTTCTAGCTGAGCAAAAGGATGATTAGAACAATATTTCACTATGTTCTTGTATTTATTTGTTAATAATTATATTAATAGCATCCTAAAATTGACTGTTTTTTCCCAAACTAGCTGTTACACATCCAGATTTTTTAAATCTACAATGATTATAAACCTGATAAAAGGAGCAAATCCCCACATTTGACAAGCTAAGCTCAGAAAACCATCATCAGACTACATTTCAGGCCCCCCGTTGTCTCGACTCTTTCCACACTGTCACACAAACGTAAATCTCTCTTGCGTTGCAGCTGTTTGATGAGGACAACCCGCTCCACAACTCCGATAACAAGTATATCTTCACTACAGAGGGCCACGTCGTGCCTATAGACAAGCGCTTCAGGGAGAAACAGTGGAATGACATGTTCCCTTGCGAAGACGGAGTGCTGGCAGAACACGAGCCGAGCAACCAGCCGCCACCGAGCAACATCAGCAACGTGAGGCCAACCTCCTCTGCCAGAAACGATCATCCTTATCTCATATTGTGCATTTTCACCATCATATATTGTTCCTTTTCTCCGACAGTGCGACAGGATCCCAGAGGAGCGGCGGTACACTCTGCCATTGAAGAGCGTCTACATGAGGCAGATCGATCACATGGTGGGACTTTTCTGAAGAAGCGGACGCATGAACGCCCACTCAGGTGCAGATCCTTGTCCCAGCCGCTCCTCAGGATCCAGACGGGGAAGCCGACACTAAAGGAAACCTGAGAAAGCAGATTGAATGCCTGCTGTGTTACTTTAACGTCTGCCTGGGTGTCAAACTCCATGGGAGGGTGAGCATGTGCTCAATAAACGTCACTATTCATTGTTTTGCCTGGTGACGAATTGAGATTGTGCACGTAGATTTTAGAAGTACTGATGTGTTCTTGTCTGTTAAGGTCTGAGTGAGTGTGTACATTAATGGTGTGATTGAGTGCGTTTTGTGTGTTTGATTATTGGACGTTACAGCTGAGCTGTGAATCGATCATGTGTTTTTTTTTGGGAACAGTGCCATCTAGTAACAAATATGTACAATGTATAGCCTATTAAAAACACTCACCTTTTTAAAATGTCTCTCTAAACATGATGATTAGTGCCTCTTTGCAGTTGATTCACTCGATTTAATCAGTGCTTTTTCAACAAGGGCTGCACAGATAATGACAGTGACTCAGAGGCTCAGGACGACTAGCTGTTTTAAAGTGCCTTCAATGTTTCTTGATCCTTCTGGATTCTGTACACCGTGTATTATTTGCAGGTAACATTATCAAGTATTTTTTTTTTAAGGCCGCTGTCAATATTGCACAGTAGATGTCATTCCATGTGTATGTAGAGTTTTACACTGATTATGAAGTCTTTTTCTGTTTTTTTTTTTTTTTTTTGACACGACAAAACAAGCCATACAATGTATTTTTTTTTTAACATTAATGAGCGTCATTTTCTGTCAGATGTATAAAGTACCCAGAATCTCCTGCATAGTTTATTCTCGTTTAAAATAGATAATTTGCTGTTTCTCTGTCACATAATTGCACATCATCGTACCTTTTTAATTGCCATGTGGTGAGAACTCAGGGTTTAATGTAAAAAAAAAAAAAAACTAAACAAAAATCAATGAATGCTTTCATAAAAAATACTTTCTTTGAAATGTTGTTGCCTAAAATGTCTTAGGATAGTTTTACTGCAAATCTTGGTTATCTGAGGTCAGAGAATAACTTGCACTGTGAATATTCATTATTGTGCCACGCAGACAGAAAACATGTGCCATGTCTCCTTAACTGTGATGTTTGAGTCATGGAGAGCTCTACTTCTGAGTGTCTGTAAAGCTCAGCACTGTAGAGCCTCCGGGCTGCATGGCTCGATGACATCACGGCATTAGCTTTGGGAGACAGCTGTTCATATTCTCAAGCGTTGTCCTCACTTCAGGCCACAAGAACAATATCTCTGAGCTTTTACATTGGATTGAAATCCCCCCCAACCACATTATCATAGATTATGCTCAAAATAAAATACTGGGAGATTTTGTGAATTGTAATTTCTTGCTGAGAGTCAGACAAGAAGATCACTATTTGATACCATTTTGGGGCCCCTTTCACGAATGTGACGTGATTATATACAGTGAGAGTTTCTTGTTTCACAAATGTTTGCAGACCTCTGGTGTGCTCATGCAGGGGTCAGAGGTACGGGGTTAGCTTTTATTAGCACAACGCATGAAATGTTATGGAATAAGGATTGATCTCTAATTGCAAATTTGGTGAAATGGGCCCCTGTATGGTAATCAACCGCCAGCAGATGGTTAAGTTAGGTTCCTTTAGCAGAAACAGAGAAAAAGAACAAAAACATGATAATTAGTGAAATTTAGAGATGCTAGTAGTCAGGTTTTGGTGCTTGGACAGAGCCGTGCTAACATATGCTAAGCTACAGCTGTAACCAGCTGCTGGCTGTAGCCTGAAATTCACTGTATAGACATGACGGGATCAATCTTCAAATCTGATTTTTGGCAAGAAAGCAAAAGGAGTGTATTTTCCCCAAAATGTCAAGCGATTCCTTTATTCTGTCTTGAAATGGAAGCTGATTAACTCTGAACACGAGGGGTTTCTAATGCTAAGGAACCTGGAATATTAAATAACAGATTATGAACAAGACATTGCCGTGTTGGTTTTTATTTGTGAAAAATGGGAAAGTACTCGGCTTTCTACGGAAGCTTTTAATAGGTTACTCAAGGTTTACAAATATTGGTTTCTGTACATGATGGTCGGCTCAAAGGCCTGTAGATTCACTTTTACAAGGATTTATACGTTCAGGTACGTTACATCTACTAATCTACAGATCAACTTGGTATCACCACACTTCATTAGAAAACTGTTTTATATACTTTGTAATTGAATACGGCCTTTTTAACTATGCAAGAAGTTAAAAGTTCTAACCCAAATTGTGCTGCAAAATGTACATAAAAAGCCTTTTCTAGTGACGGGTTGAAGTGCGTCTGCAGGTGGTGAGGCCCTCTTGTTTGCTTTTTGGCTGCCCTGACCAGTTACTGGAGCAAAGATGCATTAGCCTGACATCTATTCACATTAGTGCACGTGAGAGGGAAATCACTTGCTGCTGCCAGAAGAAGCTTTTGGTGTCTTATCTACAGATCGCGTAGCCCTCCATAAGACAAGTGCGAGAGACTCATGAGAAAAGTGAGCTTGACTAAAATTCAACTTCAAGGATTTTCCCGACTGAAGAGCTGCCTTCTGGTTCTCAGATGACCCGAAGTCTTTGGTCGAAGCTACAACTTATTATTATTATTTTTTTTTTTTGCGTCCGCTGGTTTGAGGGTTTTCATCTTCAGTCCTCGGTTTTGAATTGAGAGGGGATTCGTGGGACGTTACAGGGCTACAACGTCACCCTGTGAAAAGAAAGAGTCTTGTTAGCCCGTCCAAACGTTTCAATATGAATCATCATTTGATCAATCGAGCACACAAACTCGCCTTCGTCGGGCTCGTCGGCGTGGCTCTTAGAAGAGACCACAATCTTTCAGGTTTTCTTTGATGATGATGTCGGTTACGGCGTCGAACACAAACTTGACGTTCTCCGTGTCCGTGGCGCAGGTCATGTGAGAGTAGATTTCCTTGATGTCTCGGCGCAGGTTCAGGTCCAAGAACTGCATTTTGATGTAGTTACCGGCATCCTCATAAGTATTGGGGCCTTTCGCAGGGAAAAGGTATCAAGACAAAGAGGCACCTTTAATTTAAAAAAGAAAATGCTTAAATTTGCTGCAATTGTGTGGGTTTTCCATCAACCTCACCATCGTAATCGGGGAAGCACATGCTGAGATGAGCTTTCTTGATCTTCTCCAAGAACACGTCTTTCTTGTTGAGGAAGAGTACGATGGAGGTGGCAGCGAAGTAGCGGTGGTTGCAGATGCTGTTGAACAAGTGCAGACTCTCGTGCATTCGATTCTGAAAGGAAGGATTGGTGTTTTTATCCGAGCCCCTGACAAAAAAGCCAATGAATTGATTGTCCAACAACAAAAAAATAGTATAGAAAAGCGTTGTCATACCACTTCGTCGTCCTCCACCAGCACCATGTCGTAGGCGCTCAAAGCAGCGATGAAGATGATACAGGTCACACCTTCGAAACAGTGGATCCACTTCTTCCTCTCAGACCTCTGGCCTCCCACGTCAAACATTCTGCACGGAAACCAGAAGCATGGATATTAGTCTTTTTAGGCTTCGCGGCGGGAGCACCGATGAGCCACCGGTGCCACCCTAAGGAGAAACACTGCGCTCGTTCACCTGAAATGGAGATCTTTGAAGGAAAACTGCGTCTCGATGATACCGGTGGTCTTCACTCGGGATCGCAGCACATCCTGCTCGGTGGGCACGTAGCCCGGTTGGATCAGTCGCTCCAAGTCGCTCAGGTAGCTGACGGAGAAGGACATTTGTTAAATGACAAACGCTAACGCTAAGTTTTTGCTCATCTTGGTGATTTACTTACTATCCAGCCGAGTCGTTGAGTTGGTA
Source organism: Chelidonichthys spinosus (assembly GCA_029853015.1). Taxonomy (NCBI): domain Eukaryota; kingdom Metazoa; phylum Chordata; class Actinopteri; order Perciformes; family Triglidae; genus Chelidonichthys; species Chelidonichthys spinosus. The sequence continues at coordinate 6,743,980 of CM056822.1, read as the reverse complement.
CTCGGAGGCCCGGTCGAAGCACGCCTGTATGCCGGAGTCCTTCCACAGGCGGATGATGATTTCTGCCAACTCTTTAGGCATGGTGCCTTCCTCAATGGTGTCTGCGAGATGCATGAGTTTCCTGGCATCATCCTGAACGAGGACAGAGACGCAAAGATTTTAAGGTTTAGTAGTCTGCTACCAACCCGATATCAATTTACCCACTGAAGTCCATCCCAGCATTTACCTGCTGGTCACCGTGTCCATAATTAATATTGAGTGTGTTCATGGCCTTCACAATGGCCATCATGGATTGCAGGGTGTTACTGTAGATGATGACAATGAACTCCAAGCATTCTTCAAGTGAGTAACCATCTTTGTGGATAATTCTGATGAGAGAATGCGGCGTTAGTATGCGAGTTTGTTAGGGAGGAGGTGAGACACTGCTTCGGTGCAAAAAGTCAAATGTCTTACTTCATCTGTTTGACGATGGTACTTTTGCCTGATTCTCCAGCACCTGAAAGGAAGCAGAAAATCAGATTAAATGTGTTTGTATTTCAAAATGGTGCACATTTGAAATCTTTAATTAAGTTCATGGGTTTCATAAATGTGTGCGGAGAATGATATTAACTGCAGGTAATGGCTTTTATCAGACAGGGGATCCCAACGGGTCATAATACTTCTTACTTCAGGTCTAATCTCCTTCAGAGCTGATGTCAGGTGGAACTTTCGCTGCCCCTGACCTACATTCTCATGAGGAGATGATTAAGCCGAGTATGAAACAATATCTGGAACTAACCTACAGATATTCAGAACAGTATTATCTTGTGAATGCTTTTGCTTAAAATAAAAGAACCCAACCTAATTAACTATTGCCGATGCTACCTGGTTGGGCGGTAGGGTGTCTGTCCTTCAGGGTTAAGCCCTTTGTGTTGGAGGACCTGTTGTTTCAGGATTAACAAGGGATTGAGTGATTATTAAAGTGTCAAAGCAGATTCAATGACACAGGTTATTAAGTCTTTACTTTACTCAGACGTGCTGTTGGTTTTCCCTGACGACAAATATAAACTAACAGGAATTGAAAGCTTATTCAGATTAATAAGGTCCATCAATAATGACCTGAAATCTGTCTGTGATGACAATTTAGAAATAAGTGTAAGAAATAAGTGTATGAAATATTTAAACAAATGTTTTTACAAGAAGAAACAACAATATTCCCATAGAGAGATTTCTCAAAGATAGCCTCACCATGGGGCCCCTACAGGTCCCTTAAATACAATCACCATGACGATACATCCATCTTTACCTAGCAGCAGCAGCTTGACAGTCCTTGCATCTATGTCGGCATCCTCCTTCAGCTTCTTCTCCAGCTCTCTGGAGTGTTTCTCCTCAGCGCTCGCTCCAGCCCCCATCCTGCTTCTCCCTGCTCGGGCCCCTCTACTCCAACGCCAGGAAAAAACAAAAAAAAAATTGGGAAGTAGGTCCTAGCTAATCGCCTCCTTTCTGAGCGGTGCCGTCAACTGTTGCTGATCAACAGCCGGCTGCAGCAAACACTGGGAAATGTTTGAGTATTTTCCTGTCTTAGGAGGGGATTGTGGGCATCCTCTGGACACCTGACCGAGCAGGGCCAATGGAGAACAAGGACAGGGGCGTTTTAGGGCAGAGCCGAAAGGTGTGAGCGGCGGCAGACATACATCAACGTAGAAGTGATCTAACCTTTGGGGGACTTTGCTGCGCTCAGCGGAAGATGAACATCGGCTCAAGTGCTTATCTCTCTCTGCCGTTCTTAGGAGCCTTTAAAAAGAGAAGCATGGAAAGAGAAATAACTTGCTGCCGAGTGTCGACTGTTCCTATAGCTGGGAACCCAGTTACACCAACTAGAACCATCTCACATCAGGACCAAAATAACACGTAAAAACAGACGTGGGAGGAAGTGGGCTCTTGAATGGGTGGCGTTTGCAAAGAGGTTGAACGGAGGGAATAAAACAAAAGCATAAAGACGACCAACTTAACACTTAAATAAATACCTTCCAGTCCAAACAGGAAGAAAGACAAACTGACATCTTTCATAGAATACTGCAGACGGAAGGGTGAGCTCTGAAGTGCTTAAAGAGCTTTCCAGTTTCACCTGACAGATCTCATTGACCTCAATCTTAAGCTGGTTATGGATCCTAATTTACTCACTTTCAATTATGTATGCTCGTTTGTACAGTCGGTGTGTGTGTGTGTGTGTGTGTGTGTGTGTGTGTGTGTGTGTGTGTTGCACAGCATTTTCAAACACATACAGTTACCGTCTTGTAAAGCATGTTTTTTTTTGGAAAAGTGCTTTGTGCTTTACTGCGCTCTATTGTGGAGTACAATGTAAATGTAACTACATACATTTACTTGGAAAATAGTAGTTTTACGTTTCAAAAGATTGTACTTTTTACTTCATATGTAACGGTTATATTTACAGAAAACAGGTTAAAATGTTATAGATTACACAGTGAACAATGAATAAAAGCATTTAAAAATAGCTCCACCTAAATCAGCAACAATAGTACATATTTGTCTATTAATAATAATCTAATATGTAATAGTATATCCCTCATTTTCCTTCAAAATGTACTTTTACCTTTGATAAGTATAACATACATTTTTTTTAAATGGACTTCTGTATTTTGCAGCTGTGGAACCGAAACCTGCCGACTACGTGGCAAACAGAACGGAACCTCTGTTATTATAAAATATAGACCTTTAATTTATTAGTCAGCAACATTAATGAGGAAGAAAAGATGGTAATTTTTTTTACAAGTCATTACAATAACATCCACTGTGCATTATATCATACATTAATTTACCTCAATGACCCAGAGCAAAGTCTGCCAAACAGAGAAAACAAAATAGATGCACACGTTTGAAATATATGCACATTTTTTGAGAACAAGAGAGAAAAAATAGATTTAAAAACTTACAGAGAGAGAGAGACGGAGAGGCGAGAGAGCTAGACAGACAGATAGAGAGAGAGAGAATTGAAATTTCAAAGCACAATCTGACCTTTCCGTACTTCCAGCATCTTTCTTGCACTGCTAGTATTTCCATATTCCCACAACGAGAACGACATTCACTGACATCCACAGTAAAGTAGCATTTTAGACAAATACCTATACATTACACTGTACATGCCATGCACAATGAAGAGCCACCATCTGAAGACGTTGGGACATGTTTTCTCTGGTGATCACCTTGTTAGTGGTTATTGTGACATCTCTATTTTTTTTCTTTTTTCCCCACTGGATGGGAGTTTTGTATGAAGTCTGTGGCATGTATGACAGCAGGACGATACTGCATTGGACAGGAGGGAAAATAAGTAGTCTGTTTTTAACCAGCTGATGCAGAACCAATCAAAAAGTCAATTCCCAAACACTGTAATAATAGAAGCGTAGACCGATGAAATGATTACCAATATTTAGCATGAAACTGGCAGGAATGCAAACTTTGGATTCATTGCGAGGTTAAAAAAAAATGAGCATACAAACGACATGCTCTGTTTTCTATGAATATACTGCATATGCCACAGATACATGTGAAGTATTTACTGTTTTATCAAGACTACCAGTTTGAACAGAAGGTACTTTGTCTGGCTTAATCTTTGTCTTTTTTTTAATTATTATTATTATTTTTTAAATCACAAACTGTCACAAACTCACATATAGCTGCCTGCTGGAATTTCCTTATCTCTGATGAGAAAAGAGAAGGCAATATTATATTTTCAGCTTTTTAAAGGACCCTTACCCCCCCCACAAAAAAAAACAACAAAAAAAACAGCTCATCACAAAGATCACGTTTGTTAAGGATACAACACTGAGATGTGATATTCACATAGAAACAAAAACACTTGGCAGTAACTGATTCTGGAAGTATTTCGTAGGGTGATGTAGCATCATTTACTCGAGGCCAGGCTGGACCGCGAACATCGAGAGGAGAGATGTCTTACCTGCCGCAGCGCAGCTTCCATTCGCTCGCATGCGACCACGTGACCGTGACGTCACAGCTGCAGTCCGCGGGCATTTCTTTGTGCTTTTGCGTGTCCCAAGAAATGCAACCGTCATTCTGTCAACAGCATCTTGCAGTAAAAAAACAAAACGACAAAAAAAAAAAAACAGACAGTAGAGAGTTCTGGTGAAGAAGTTTAAGGAAGTTTGAGAATTTCAACTTTCGACTTCCAGCTTAGACACTGAATACTGCCAGCAGTCAAGTGATCCAACATGGTCGCCTGTAACGTTTTGTTCATCGGTCCTCGTCCATCAGCGGACACTCCCAAAAAGTTCCTGGGATATCCTTGCAGTTCCTCAAAAAACACCAAACATAAAAATAGTCTCAACATAATAACACATGGTAATAAACAATAACACTAACAATATTATAATAACAATATTTGCACAAATTTACCTATTCACAAAAAAAAAAAAAAACATGTTTTCTAGATAGGTACAAAGAATTACTTTTTACAACCTACAATAAATATTGTGTATTTTTTTTTCTCCCAACAGTTACATAGAAAACTGTTTGACGCTGTTGCTTTTGGTTTGCATGATCTGTCTTGTCCGTTTTAATTTTTTTTAATCATTCTAACTGGAGTCATTCCCCTAAATGGAGGGTTGCGGTGTGAAAAAGGGAGAGCAGGGGGGGGGGGGGGGGGGGGGGGGGGGGTGATGAGGTTTGTACATCCGGCTCCTCATGTCTCAGCCGGAGTCGTTTGCTCGTCGTGATGCCGGCGGTTGCGAGGCTTCTTCTGCTCTTTCAGCTCCTTCAGGCTCTTGGCTTTGTTGTCCCCGAGGCTGCTGCTGTCTCCGAGTTGCCAGTAATCCTGGCAGTACTGGTTGATGAGGCCCATCTCCGGCTGGCTCAGGATGGTCAGCAGGTCTTTATACTGACCGGCGCTGGGAGTCCAGGCGCTGGGCTGCAGCGGCGGCAGGGCCGGGCTGCCCGTCTCCACCAGCACGCTGTTGACCGTGCGGCTGGAAAGGACCACCAGCTGCATCTTCACCAGCGTGTGTTTGAAGTTCTTCTCCGTGGACGTGCACTGGTAGATGCCGCTGTCGGACGACTGCAGGGAGCGGATCAGAAGGCCTTGTTCTGTTTTTAGGATGCGGCCCTCGGAGCGAATCTGGACCGAAGAACGCAATTTAAACGCTCAAATTTTTAAGACTTAACTTGAACAACTGTGTAACGTCTTCACAGTGAAAGCTTGGCTCACCTCTTTCCTCCTGTCGCTGTTCTCCTTCTGCAGGTGCCACTTAAGAGACATGTGAGGAGACCTGGCCTGGCACTCCAGGAACGTCGTGCTGCCCTCCACCCCATACTGGACCGCCTCCAGAGTGTTCTTATTGGCTAGAAAACAACATGTAGAGTATATTTGATGCACTATTTACTGAGAAAATCTATGAAATAGGTGTATGGTAAGCAACAAATTAGAAAAATAATCATTCAGCATAATAATCAAACATATTATATGTGTGTGTACTATACGGGCTTAATAGGAAGATGTCTCACTGTTAGAGTTGTAACCTCTGCATTGGCGGATCGGGTTGCCGTACTTAACATCCTGCCGACGGCTCCGTCTAGAGGGGTCATATCAACAAACCGAAACAAAATGTTTAACTTCAACACATTATGAAAATCTTACGTAAGAAATGGAACGTTCCAGAAAACACACACACACAAACAAGGACTCAATCCACTACAAGCCAGCCATCCTAATCCTCACCTCTTCTGTGAGGATGAGTATCTGGAACAGGATTTGCCGTCCCAGGCGCAGTACGGGTCTCTGGCCAGACAGCAGTCAGCGCAGACCTCCCCGTACACATCACAGCGATGGAGAGCCAGGTGGGTCACGCCCAAGACCGAGCCCACGTACAGTTGTTGCTGTTTGAAAAGGAACAAAAAACAGGCCTCTATTAAATAATCCAACATACACAGTTTGGATAATATTTGATTATACGGCAATTTCTTGATGATTTTCTAGAAAGATTTAAAAGGAACAAACTAAGTGTTTTGAAAAAAAGAAAATACAGACATTTTTTAAAATCTATGTTTTAATTTAGTGCATGAATTTTTGATAAATTCAACATTGTTGCATATTCAGATGACATATGCTAAGACAAGAACGTCAATAATAAACTGTATTTGAACACTGTCTATTTTTCATTAAAAATGCGAGGAAATGAGAAAAATCTCTAGGAATTTACAGTTCTGAATTATTTTCTATGAGCTCTCAGGAATCTATGGGAACTGTATAGCATTGCCCCATTTTGTTGTAAATCATGACAATCTTTTTTGTCTCATTAGAATGAATGACTACAAGTTTTCTCAGATGTCTTACTGATTTACTTTTCCTTTAAGCATTTGGTTGAAGCCACTTTAAATCAACGTACCCGTTTTGATGAAATCTTCATGGTGGTTATTGGTGTGGGAACCTGCAGAGACACAGTTAACAACTTTAAATGAGCAGACAAACACAATGTGCAGATAGAGGAGAGGGACGGACGACAGACAGAGGAAATAGATGACTGACCCGGAAGACCTCCACTTCCTCCAAGACCAGCTCCTCCGTCTGCAAGTCATCTCTAGGCAGGACAATCACTTTCTGGACCGTCCCCCGATCTGGAAAACATAGGAAAGAACTTCATCCCTGTTGATGGCTTGAGCCTGACCATCACTCACTCCATCCACCCACTGAATAGCAGTGACTACTTTGAGATCACCCTAAAATGTAATTTATGATAAAGAGGGTAGTTTAATTGTGTGTGAATCTGCCAGAAAAGCTAGAGGACTACTTTAATCTAAAGGGCTTGGATCACTGACCTGTGCCGAGGAAAAGCACCTCGTAGCTCCCGTCAGCAGCTGTCACTTGGTCCACTGCAATCGTGGTGAACTCGTAGTCCACGTTGGTTCTGACCACCAGGGGGCGCTTGTGTACTGGGTATATGGCATTGTGCATGGTGGGGTGGTTCCTCATGAAGTTGATCACCTCATCCGGGTAATCCTTTGTGGATTTCATGTTGGGGGTGAAAGTGCCTCCAGGACACTGTTGATGAAAACAAAACAAAAAAAAAAAAATAGATCCAGCTGTGAAACGTGCAATTTAACAAATTCCTTTAGCAGCAAAAACATGTTTGTTGTTGTTGTGTTTTTTTATAAGGAGGATGAGTAATAGGCGGATGCTTAGTCACGAGTGTTTGTTGTTTGTAACTCACAGTGCCAGGTCGTGGGTAGGGGATCTTCCCAGTGTACGCCACCCACTGGTAGTTGGGCCCCTCCTTGTGGGCAAAAGGCCCGTTGAACACCATACGGATGTCAGCCATGGAGTAGACGCACACTGCTGAGCCTTTAAACACAGCTCTGGATGGAGAACAAAAACAAAGAGGGATGAAAACACAGAGAGCAGCGAGAGGACACGGATAAACTCTCTCTGTGAGATCAGTACGACGGCTGCTCTCTCTACTTCCTTCCCACGTACTCAGTCGGCCGCTTGCAGGGACGCCATGAAACGTCGTGATGCACAAACGCGCTCTCAACCGGAGTCAAGCTGTCTGACACACTGACATACAAACACCCACGTACTGCAGAGAACGGCCCGGGCACCGGCGCTGCCGTGCGGTGGGTGTAGCGTGTTTGGAGCTCCTGTCATGGGCCTCTATCATTAACGCCCGATGTGTATTTAATCAACGGGGATTAAAACCTGCCTGATCCTTCAGGGGAGGATGTAAACAATAACGGTATTTGTTTCTCAAATACCGATAATCAAGGCGTGTTTATTATGACTCGTCGTGCACCTCTCCCTCTTGTGTGCAGGCAGAATGTCTGTTTACATGTCTGGTTGGTTCCCTTCAATCGCTGGGCTGCGTGGAACCAGGAAGTACAGGCTCCGTCGGCCTGTTTGGTCTTTGCAGCCTGACTTTGACAGACAATATGCAACACAGCACAGAGAGACACAGAGAGACAGACAGAGAGACAGACGGAGAGAGAGGGACAGACGGAAAGAGAGGGACAGACGGAGAGACCGACGGAGAGAGAGGGACAGACGGAGAGACAGACAGAGAGACAGACAGAGAGAGAGGGACAGACGGAGAGAGAGGGACAGACGGAGAGAGAGGGACAGACGGAGAGACAGACAGAGAGACAGACAGAGAGAGAGGGACAGACGGAGAGACAGACAGAGAGAGAGGGACAGACGGAGAGACAGACAGAGAGAGAGGGACAGACGGAGAGACAGACGGAGAGAGAGGGACAGACGGAGAGACAGACAGAGAGACAGACAGAGAGAGAGGGACAGACAGAGAGAGAGGGACAGACAGAGAGAGAGGGACAGAGAGACAGACGGAGAGACAGACAGAGAGACAGACGGAGAGAGAGGGATAGACGGAGAGACAGACAGAGAGAGAGGGACAGACGGAGAGACAGAGAGACAGACGGAGAGAGTGGGACAGACAGAGAGACAGACAGAGAGACAGACATAGAGAGAGGAACAGACAGAGAGAGAGAGTGATACTGACAGAGAGACAGATGGAGAGAGTGGGACAGACAGAGAGACAGACATAGAGAGAGGAACAGACAGAGAGAGAGAGTGATACTGACAGAGAGACAGATGGAGAGAGTGGGACAGACAGAGAGACAGACAGAGAGACAGGCGGAGAGAGTGGGACAGACAGAGACACACAGAGAGACAGACAGAGAGACAGCCAGACAGAGAGACACAGAGAGAGACAGATAGACAGACAGACAGAGAGAGCTGAACAGACTGAGAGACAGACAGAGAGTGGGACAGACAGAGACAGACAGAGAGACAGACAGAGAGAGCGGAACAGACTGAGAGACAGACAGAGAGACGACACCTTCAGACTGATGGAAAATGAAGAGAAACTGCAAGAAGAAACGGTAACACACCTTCCTTCAAACTGCAAACACACGACACTCACCCTGAAACCGAGAAGACGCCATAGATGACGGGATTCTTGTTGTCTTGAGTTGGCTGGATGTAAACATCCCCTAACAGACAAACACATCATTGATAGTCATTAGTCACAGTGAAAACCCAGAACAGCCGAGGTGGGAGAAGTGTTCAGATCCTTTAGTGAAAGTACATTCATCATAATGTTCAATTACAAGCAGATTTCCAATTAAATAAATGCCTGTTGAGACACTAGGACCAAGTCATAGCGTGTTTGCTTGGATATCTGCTAAAGAAACCAAATGAAGATCTTCAGGATTGTAACTTTAATAATACATAATTATTATCAGCACAATTTACTTCAAGTATCAACATGTACAAGTATTCATTCTGCCTGTGACACATATATTACTATATATGACATTCGTGTTGATACTGATTAATCGGTGCAGTTGCAGGTAGATGATTTGAAGCTACATTTAAATACTTCAGTTAGGTGGTTTAGTCCAGAGGTTCCCAACCTCGAAGGTAACTTTTTAATGTAAAATCAAAATAACTAGAAACCACAGCCAGCAAATGTAGTGGCATAATAATCTGAATATAGCCAATTTAAATGCAGTAAAGCAGGAGTATAAAGAAGCAGAACATGGAAATACAAGGAACTCTAAATTGTACTGAATTAATTGAGTAAATATTCGTTATTTCACGGAAGCAATCAATCAATCGTGATGAGTAAACATTATTTTACATATTGACTAAATGTTATTTTGTCTGGTATCAAATCATCCCAAGGCTTATTAGTTCCCAGATTCCACCTGGTTCCAACCCAAAGTAATTGTAACATATGGAGACTTTTTTTTTGAGGGGGGGATTGCGGTTACCAGAGTCCTGAATCCAAAACTCTTCCAAAGCTGAAACTACAGACCTCGAGTCTCAGCAGGGAATATAAGTGAAACAGAGATATCTGGTGATACGTGACTTTAATAGGAGCCATATGCATCTAATGACTGTGGGGGTGAGCCAGTTGTGAACCCCATGTATCCTACTTGATGGCTTAATGAGAGAAAAGTGCAAGGAAAAACAACAAGGAAGAAAACTGGAATACATTTCAAGTCGACGGCTTGAGTAGAATAACACTTCACCTGATGTTGAACACACAGATCCATTTAATGCTGGGCATCAACGGAGCTCAGATCACTTGTTTTAAATGGCCTTGAACAGAGAAGGACCACCTCTACTAGTGTTTGGAAAAGACTTATTATATTTCATTGTCATCTGTGGAGCAAGACGTTTATCTGCCATACTACAGTCAGGATGTAGAGCTTCATCTCTCAAATAGAGAATCAATGATGACGATTACTTCAACAGAATTGAGGATGGAACACCTGATTTGATAATCTAGACTTTTATCTAGCGGCACAAAACAAACAAGCCTAAATCCACAAAGCTTGTGTAAAAACATACGCGGTGATGTCGCAAAATCAAACTCTTTTGACGATCACGAGGTTGAAATAATTTCAGAAAAAGGCCTTCTTACATGCCAATGTATGAAAACAGCAGGTAACAGGGCTGCACGGTAAAAAATGTACTTTAAATAAGTAAATTCATAACCCATCCGACGGCAGTTTGACAAGACTGCAGAACGAGCGCCCCGAAAGAGAAAATAAATAAATCAGCCGGAGAACTAGAACAAGATGCGTCATTGAAACTTCTTGTTTCTGATGTGTCGGATCAGAAAGAGTCTTTGAGGCGCTCTGAACGTCACATTAGCAGAGAAACGTCTCCGACGGCTGGAAGCAGAGAAAGAACACACAGCGGGGGAATAAAGGTGTTGTTTTTTTTTTTGGATATGTTAAAACAAGAGTTGTCTTTATGACTCACTCTGGGATTGTGTCTGGAAACTTTTAAATGACTACATATGATATAACTACCTCGATGCCTGAAGGATGCTCCTTAAATAGGTTGTTGAATAATTCCAATCCAATGTCTTCATACCAGATCAGGGGATTTGTAGACAATAGTGACAAAAAAAAAACATGTTTCCCACGATACTAACTAGGGGTGAGTATTGGCAAGAACCTCACAGTACGATACGTATCACGATATTTTGGTAATGATACGATACGTATCACGATATTTTGGTAATGACACGATACGTATCACGATATTATGGTAATGACACGATACGTATCACGATATTTTGGTAATGATACGATACGTATCACGATATTATGGTAATGACACGATACGTATCACGATATTTTGGTAATGATACGATACTTATCACGATATTATGGTAATGATACGATACTTATCACGATATTATGGTAATGATACGATACGTATCACGATATTTTGGTAATGACACGATACGTATCACGATATTATGGTAATGACACGATACGTATCACGATATTTTGGTAATGATACGATACGTATCACGATATTATGGTAATGATACGATACGTATCACAATATTTTGGTAATGATACGATACGTATCACGATATTGCGATAAAATTAAAGATGAAAACACAAGTACCTGTATATGTACATCAGATGATATTGATCAGAGGACAAATTGAGTCAAAACTATTTCAAAACAGCCTCTCCATTTTATTAATTCCCATGAAATTCACTGGAATAAATATTGAAAATAAACATGAATCTTTTTTTTTTTTTTTTTTTTTTAAATCGATCTTCGGAGTTGAAAAATCAATATTGTATTGGGGGCAAAGTATTGCGATATATTGCTGTATCGATATTTTTACCCACCCCTAATAACAACATCTCAAAAAAGGCATTAACATTTTATTGCCCTTCCATTCATTCTCATTTTTATCTGGCAGACATTTTCATCTCGAGTCTGCATCTTCTCCCCGGCTTCCTCTTCTGTTAGCCGTGACTGCGCCTCACCGTCTGAACTGACTGGGCTCTCTCCCCCGAGTCCTCAAACAACCACTCCGAAGCCTCCATCAGGACCAGCAGAGACAGAATACATTTCTACCAGACTGTGTGGGGTTTGTGGGAAGACTGACCACAGAGCTACGGGACGTAGCGCTGCCCCACAGGACTCTCGATGACCTCACCGCGAGAGCACATCTGCCGCCAAGACTACAAATGACCTGCTGTGCTGCGGATAGACGACTAAAAAGTATTTTTCCTCTCACCGACGCTGAGTGCTCCTAATGCAGAACATACATTTGCTCCTCGCAAAAGCCTCATCGCAGCGGGAATAACAGATGCTACTCTGCATTTAGCTCATTGCTGTGCATGATGCAGTCAGCGGGTGAATTATTTAATACTGTCACAATATGTGGGCACAACTGGAATAAAGGAAAATGAATGCATGTGACCATCAGGCGAGGCCTAAGCAGGTTTCTAAGGTTTGTGGTAGTTTAGAGTGCTTTCCTGAAGGAAGCAATTCGGATTGTGGGTACGATGGATGGGATGGGTTTCCATGTCAAGAGCTTCACTACATGCATCTGTGGTTTCCACTACAGTTTTACTTTCCATGTTAACCCGTCTTGACTGTTCCCTTTACATTTGACAGCCAAGTGTCCGTTTGTAGAGACACTACGCGTTCCACCAGAATAGTCTGGTTCACCCCAAAGTCATTAAGCTTCCTGACAATCTTCCTTTCTGGGTATTAAGTGCCACAGATTCCCATGACATGCATGGGAAAAAAGGGACAAATTTCCCAGAAAAGTGCATTTGTAGTTATTCCAAATGTTTACATCGGCATGAAATGTACCCTGAGGCTCCGTGCACTTTTTATTTTGTACAGTTTCTTTAAACACTTGACTCACAGAAGACTTGATTGAGCATTATCCATTTGAGTTGAACTTGAAATCATCTTTTCAGCTGGATTTAGGAAAATTTAAATCACTGAAATTAGTGAGAGCACATTTTTCTACTAAAATTGAGCAAAAAAAACCTGGAAAGCATAGAAAGATTTGCTGCTCATACCACCAGTCATTATAATTCCGAGGATACTACAAATCCCTGGTTAATCCTGTCAGTCATGTGAATGACGGACAGGCCGGGCGGTCCACGGGGGTGGGACTGATCCCGGCTGCTTTCCACTTTGATTACTCTGCATGCGTGTGCGTATTTGCTTTTCAATCTCTCGTGATTTTATCATTTGTTTTCGTATAAATTCTCTGAAAAACCACTTTAATGGTGCTTCACGGAGCCATCACAGACTTACAGTAAAAGGCGTCACCTCTCACGATGTTACATACAACGGAGGAGTCACGTCCAAGTTCAAAGGAATACACATGTCAAGCTTAACATGTATGAGTCGGTGATTCCTTAATCTAAAGCTGCAGCTGGGATCCTTCCCCGCATCGCCGTCCGTAAGCAGACACAAGCTACTGTAAACGCAGGTTTGCTTGGTCGCTTCAGACGCCGTAGCAAAATCTGAGCAGACGCTAATGCTGAAGGCCTTAAAACTGTAACATCATGGTGAAGGTATGAGGAGAACTCTGCCAATGAGGAAGCTGTTGAGTCCGTCGCCTGGAGAGTCTCCTTTTGAATTGTAGCGACACGGTCACTTTCCATTCATTTCATGCTTCACAACCAACTGTAATGTGATCAGTGAAATGTATTTAAAGATATTTGCTTTTGAAGTTAACATAGATCAGAAACTCTGACTAAAATGATGGACGGGTGGTGCTTGTGGGACACATCTGGTGAGAGGATGGGCTGCCTAAATGTCTAGAATGTGAAAGAAAGCAGCGCGGATGCTCCGACAGGCTCGGCGACGGGAGGGGAGGAGACAACAACTCACTCAGTTCATCAAAGTGCGTCTCGACGCCGTCGGCTCCGGGCACCGAGCAGATGAGTCGAGCCTTCAGGAACGTGCTCCACTTGTTGACCAGACAGCAGTGTCCGCCGTCGTCGTTCTGCAGGGAGAAGAAGACAGGAGTCATCCAGACACGTCTGACCCACAGCTGTTTGAAACAACCGTCCAAAACTAACGCCACCCGGACTGTTGACATTGGGCCCGCATGAATAAAAGATCAGCTCTGTGTTTCGGCTCGGCCCATCTGCACAGGAGTCGGCCAGATTCAGAGTCTACGGGAAATGATTCATGGGCTGGAAGTCAAGACATTATACAGGAGGCCACATGAGGTGCTGGGAGACATTTTTTTATCTACTGAATGGTGGTTTAACACATTCCAGAAACAAATAGAAATGTTTGTTATTATTAGCCGGTAATACTTCATTGGCTGGTTGGATGGATGGCGATGGTATTTTATATGCACATTCTAGGTGAAACCATCTCATTTTAATGATCCCTCCACTTTCCTCCTGGCAGCACCAGCAGGTGGACGTTTGTGGTATGTAGATAAATACCAGCTGTCAGGTGGATTACCAGGAAATGTTCCTTAAGATGGATCAATTTGAATGACTTTGGTGATCCTCTAGTGCTTTTTTAACCCCGTTTCTTTTTTTCTTTTTTTACGTCTTCGGGCCATTTTCGTCAAGCGAGCCAATCAGCTGCGTTCGTTAAAAATGCTGCGAGGTTGTGCAGGAGATGCATGTGTGTCTGTTTGAGCTTCAGAACATAACCACCGTGAAACAACGTTTTATTTCTCTGACTCACTGCGTTGCTCTCTTCAATCACTTTAAAGCTCGCTCTACAATCACTTCTCTCTCTCTCTCTCAGGCCAAATTTGAATACTGTGAGTTTCCAAACAACCACCCAACAAACATTAAAAATCCACTAATCATTCTAGCATCATTATCAGGTAAAATAAAAATATCTCTATTTCCCTCAATACTTTGAACACTCCGTCATTATTTGTCTTCAGTAAAAAAACACTCCGGGTCATAAATGATCAGAGAGTAAACACATGCATGTATATGAATATATACAGATGTGGGACTGAAGTAAACTCTTAGCTTTAGAGGCAGAGATTTTGTTGCCTGGTAATTGGCGTGTGTTGCTCTTTCATGCTCAGCAATTACTGATGGTCATGGGGAAACTGTCTTCATGAACCCCTGAGAGACTAAGAACCAGGCTACAGATGATAACTAACCATTACGGAGACATTGAAACCTTTCAGTTGGGATGGTCAGCGTGAGATTTGCTCGAACCGCCATGATAACTCACCAGGCAGATCCGGCCGATCCGGGACTGGGTCATGGGACTCTGGCCCATCTCGGAGGCTTTCTCGCGGAAGAAGAAGTAGAGCTTGTCATCATTCTTCTCAGCGCTGTCTGGGATGAGGTGTGCGTGGACAAATGTGGGATCTGTAGGAAAGAAAATCAAGAGAGAGCGAGAGAGAGAGAAAATGAGACAAGCTATGATGTGATGAGCCCCAGCTGAGGCTTTGGTGTTAATATTAGACGTGTCAAGCATTTAAAACAGACAGAGCTGTGTATGTCAACCTCAGCTTTTATCCCATTTTTATTCACCTTTAAAAAAAACTCAATAGGATGGGATTGTTTTTTTTAAGGAAATCCAACAACACGCTTCCAGTGTAAATTATGGGAGAACTTACTCTTTGCTATTAAAACTAATTCTTAAGCGGAGCTTCAAGAAAATGTGAGACGTTAGCAATGTGAGTCATACATATGAAAGGCATATCCTCCAATTCTTAATGGTTTGCCATGATTTCTTTGCTGGACTTGAATTAGTTTAAGCTTGTGGCCATGGATGAGAGCAGTAGACCCTTAAGTAAAATACTGTGAGATGGGTTCCATGGTCGAGGACTTGAGGTCGTATCCATAACAACAAGTTCCCGGTTTATATCTGAGCCTCTTCGGCTCAAACACTCTCACTAACATGATGACAGTGAACGTGTCACAGAGAACCGGACGAAGCGGAGGTCTATTGTTACTGCTGTAACCTAAATAATAGTAGCCTGCAGCCCAGAATAGCACTTTAACTGTCCGGACCCCGACCTTTTATTTCTTCCCAGAGACAATGCTTAATGTGGCTACTCACTACGCTCCCACTGGCTGACTTACTGGGTCACCGCTGGGTACCCCCCCTCCCCCCCACCGTGAATGGCCGGGGTCCCAAATGAGGACAAACCAAAACCAAGAGGAGGGGGGGTAACCAGGAACCATGTTATTGAGGGAGGGGAAATATCCGAGGGATTCCACATGGCTGATTAGCGGGACTCAGGTGTCCCGATTCCGTGTGCCACTACCAGGGACTGTTGTCAGGGCAACGGGGTCAGAGGGAAAAATCCGGGAGCCAGCAACACCGAGGGAGGCAGCGATTGATTTGGCAAAAATCAACCGAAAGCTCTCGAACCAGCATTTATAACGGCGTGACAATCATGGTTCATTAGAGAGCTGAGGTTAGTGGACATTCAATCATTTCCACCCCTGCTGCCACGTTACTGACCTTGTGGCCAGGCGACGCAGGCACGCAGTCAACAATTACAGAGCGCATTTTTATGTTTCCGAAAGGCTCTCGTTGCTAAAGTGCCCAGCGTTGAAGCGGGAGGCGGCATGAGACATTACAGCAGTGCAAGGAATGGGAGAATAAATTAAAAAGGGGCCTGGAAAGAGATGAGTGAAAGAGATGATGCTGGCTGCAGAACAAGCTGTCAGCAGAGACATTACCGTTTAACCATCTGGAGTTGTACTGATCTGTCCTCATGGCTGTCTGCTTCCCCAGCGTACGGAAGATAGCCGAGTCTGTTCCCATGAAATCGATGTAGACTCCCGAATACAGCTCTCCATCTGTCGGGCACAGGGGACGGAGGGAAGGGGTGAAGTCACGACAGATGAAAACGCTCGGGTCACAGTAACCGGCATGTAGCGTCATTAAACCGTTGTATCATCACCTCCGGGTTTGCACGTACAGCAGCTGTGATTAAACTTTCTTAAAACCAACGCATCCTGCTTCAAGATTCTCAGGGAACGCCGCCCCGTAGTGTCAGAAATGTCACGTCTGGGTTGAAAACGTTGACCTCTAATCATGTTGCAATCACACTTATAAACACTCATTAGGCCAATCAGTGTAATTCTGAAGGACAGCTGGATTTACACGATTTTCATCGTGTCTGGACATCTGACTGGATGAATCCAAGTCCTTTTCCATGTGTGAAAAATACAAAGGCGGGACTTGGACATCAACTGAAGTGGGATTGACAGAAGGCGAGTCACAGGTGGGAGGAAGAGGAGTAAACATGAAAAACAGGTCCTGAGGACGAAACCAGGGGAATCCCAACTTCCTCCGCTGTCTCACTGTGGTTTCTACAAGTCACAGCTTCGTTCAGGTCAGCTGGCATTAAGCTGACACAGCGTAAGAAAACACACACACACACACACACACACACACACACACACACACACACACACACACACACACACACACACACACACACACACACACACTCTCTCTCTCACACTCTCACTCTCTCGCTCTCTCGCACACACACACTCTCACATACTCTCAGACATTCTCACACACACTCACACTGACTTTGTCACACACACACACACACATACAGACACACACACATACAGACACACACACACACCTACAGACACACACACACACACACACACACACAGGTCGCTGACAGAGCCATGCGTGACCACCTGTAAGCTGCTGACAACAAAAGACCACCCACCGACGTGAGCACACACGTCTGACAAAACACAAACATAAAACTAAAACTGTACTAAAATTATAATAATACCAAATAATATTTATTTATATAATATTTCATATTTTAACCAGATGATATTATCGTCTGGCTGCAGCTTCCTACATTCCCTGATTTCCTCCATCTCATATGACTGTAAAGTGACTGTCTTTGGGTTTTGAAAACCTCACTGTTTTTTTTTTTCTTCAAAGTTAATTTTCATTTTATGTACAAAACCATTAAATAATTAAGGGAGAAAATAATGTGCAGATAAAACGATACCTTACATTGGTGCATTACATACACTGTAATGCACAATAAGGATCAGAGGAGCACATTACCCTCAGGGCAGCGACTGTAGATCTGATTTTAAGTGAACACAATATTTAAATCCAATCATTCAGAGTGTAAACCCACATGAAGTCTGTGAAACTATCATTTTGAGGCATGCACAGACTAAAACCAATGACATTACAGAACTTCTTCATTTTCCCAAAGACGGTTATTTAAAGCTGCCTGTACACGTTGTGTGAAGGGAAAAAATAACAACTTACTGATCAAAGCAGAGACGCTGTTCAGTTTGGGGTCATAAGGGCATTTTCCTTTCCCAGAATCCACTTTACCAGGTTCAAGTCGGAAAATGTATTCCTATAAAAGGGGAAAGAATTTGGGAAAAACATAATTAATAATTGTCTTGTTTTCCTTTCTGATTTGATGACAGAGTTATTGTGTTTAAGGTATTTCTTGTGTGTGTGTGTGTGTGTGTGTGTGTGTGTGTGTGTGTGTGTGGTGTGAGTGGGTGGGCGGGGGAGGGGGGGATTATTTGATTGCCACATGTACAAGGCACTTTGAAGTATACTTAGATGTTAAAAGCAGTTTTAAACATTGGATCTGCTGAGGGGAACAAAAAAAAAGCCAGTTATCTGTGAGATGGAGAGGTGGAGGGAAAAAATCCTGAGAGCAATTCAAAAACTCATCCACCATGCTTCTGATGTTAGTGGCTCCAACAAGAATTCATTATTCCACAGAGCAAGAGGACATCTCCAACATCTGTGTCAACACTGAGGTTTGTCGGGTATTTCAAAGCTGGCTGATGTGTGACAGGTAGGAAATATGTAAGGGAACATCATGCCAAAGCCTCATTTGTTTGACCTCTTCTTGGATATTTTCATTTTCCAGTAACAAGATAAAGTGTGAAGATGAAAACTATCATTTGGAATAAAAAAAACAAACAATAAATCAACCTCCAAGGTGATAACTGACTCAGTCAACACAGTTGTTCTGTTATTATAGTTGACTATGTGCATTAAAAGAACATTCATTTTCATGGCTATATGAGCATACGTGACAGTTTGTTTGGAAATGACATACGGTAACATAATTTATAATGTATAAAGAGTTTAAAAATGTTGCTAAAATCACAGTCAAAAACAAAAATATTCATGTGATAACTAATTAGTTCCAACATGAGGAGAATCTCATAGAGAAAACGTTCTCAGAGCCTGTTGGACAAAAGCATGTTATTAATAAAAATAAATATATATTCACGTTAATAATTAAAATCTTGATGTTTCAAGACCTGTGAAAGACTTTTTGGATAGCTGTACTATCCCTACTAGTCCAACCGAGACTGAAAAAGGAGTCCAGGTGGGCACCAAACTTAAGAGCCTTTACAAGAATCTCTTCAGCCCACCTTGGCCTCCAAAGGCTCTGATGTAGTGCTGAAGTCTGCTGCCCGACTTGTTCTCCCTCCAGCTTGGGGTGCCTGTAGGTAGTGGGACCCCTAAAACAGAGACATGGCACAGTGGGCCATCTGATTATGAGATCTGAAAGCCCAGAACAAAACTGTATTTCACGTGATGACCAGGAAATAAACAGAAGCGGGAAAATAGTGAAAAGTGCAAAAATGATGGGCTGGAAAAAAACAAGTTGACTCCAAGAAGAATTCTTAAAAATAAAAAAAATGTCCAAGTGGTCAAAGTAAAGTGAAGAGAGCCTGGTGGGTGACATTTATGATTTAGTAACCATGTTGGATTAGACTCAACGTCAAGCAAACACAGCTGCAAACTCCATGCATAAACCATGCAGTGCCAGAAAAGAAAAGGGGAAAAAAAAGGAGAAAAACTGAAAGAAATGCATCACATTTATAAAGCGAGGATAGAACAAATGAAAATAAATACATGAATATAGATTGTAAACGACAAGACGGAATCACACTCCTGAATTAAACAATTAGGACTGTTTTTTTTACGGTTTTTCATGATGAACGACAGGTCGACGCCGTTAAAAACATTTGCTGTCGGAGGGGAATGTTGAGTTAACCGCGGAATGAAGGCGTCTGAAGCCCTCCGCCCAAGCATTTCAGAACAATCGGTTTCCGTTTACATCGAAAAAATCTTTACAGTGTGAAGCAACATAGCATTTGGGCCTGAGGGAGAAGCTGAATGACAAGAGGCCGGACTGACCTTTACATTGAAATCTGAACCCTCCATTTGAACGGTGAGACTAAACAGGCAAAGTGTGTGTGGACTGTTAGCCGGGCCGGCAGCTGCTGCAGCTCCGCCGGGATGGAGGGAGGGAGGTTGGGAGGGAGGCAGGGAGGCAGGGAGGGTGAGGCTACAAGGCTGGTGATGGATGAGAGTCCCCATCAGTAATGATGGCCTTTCAGAGGCTCTCAGCCAGACAGACAGGCCAAAGGCTCTGCTGTGTATAAACAGGTGAGGGGGGGAGGGTTAAGCGAAATGGTATTTGCTATAGATATACTGTCAACATGCTATTCCCAGCGGTTAAGAAAGGATTGGTGTCTTAGCAATCTCTAAGCAGTAGCAGGTACGTTCCTCCCCAACAGCGATTCTGTGATAATAGAGATCTAGATAGAACCGTGAGCTCTTTCTTTGAGTCTTCCAGACCGTGAAACGGCAACAAAAATCGATGAAAAAGCAAAAATGATGGAGGAGAAGCAGAAGGCCGTGAAAAACCCGGAGGAGCAACAGCGTGAGGTCGATTCCCCCCCCCCGACTCGAGACAGGTTCTTAAAAGAAGCCGAGAGCGAAGGTCAAAACGTCTCGCGTGCGTCTTGGGTTACCTGTGACCTGCGTCCTCGGTCCACGTAGGTGCAGATGGGGTTGTACGCGCCCGTCCCGCACACGTACAGGTGGGTCCGGTTCCACGGCTCAATCAGACGGATAAAGTTCCCACATTCTCCCTGTCGGAGAGGAAAAAAAACAAAAACAGGATGAGAGATTTGCTTAAAGAATGACTCTGATTATGAAAATACAATGGAGGGGAAAATGGTTGTATAATATATAACGTCCCGCTGATGGTTAATAACCGCTCTGCCTGGCGTAAAAACCATCACATCTATCTTTTCCGCTGTTGGCTGCCTTGCGTTTGGCAGCTCTGCTCCCTGGCTCTCTGCGCTGGCCCGGCCTGGGCTTCACATCAGACCGCACTGCCAGAGGGGGAAATGTTTCCAAACAGCGTATAACAGGACGGCAGAAAGCAGTGCATCTCAGCTGTGGAGGGTGTTTGCTACGGGGGCCGAGGGAAGATGCAAATCAATGTTCTGTCAGACTTGAAAAAAAAAAACGTTTTGGCCAAAGAATACTGCCGAGTGGAAATTGTAGAAGATTCTAAAATACAATTTATTAGAAGAGACATCCTTGGTGTGAGCGTCTCTAAAATCTCAACATTAATGTGGTTTGTAGTGCTTTTTAATGATCTTAGTGGTTAGAATTTAGACGATGACAACACTTTCTTTTTGGAGTGAAAAAACAAAAGAGGCAAAAAAACAGCTTTGTGCTTTCTAATCTCTGTTTGTCCAACCAGCTGTTCCCCGTCTCAATCCACCCAAACCGAAACTCTCAGTACGGAAATGCACAGGCCGATGATATCTGTTCAGATTTGTCCATCATGTCGGCTGCTAGTGACAGCTGGCGAAAAAGAAAGGATGTACTAAGCATAAAAAAAACAGGATTGTATGCAGGATAGGGGGGGGTGGAGCCATTTTTGGCAAGTCTTAGCGAAGCGACAGATGCACGAGTCAAAGGTTTGAGAGGAAGTGTATTTGTGTGTGTGTGTGTGTGTGTGTACGCATGTGGGGCTGTGTGTGTGATTCCCCCCCACAGAGAGCACAGTGGGGATGATTGCCTTTGACCTCCTGCCTGAACCAACATCCCCACCGGATTGCTTTTGAATTGTCATCATCTGTCATTCCCTAAAGAGCCCGTTTTCCAAAATGTCTCCCACTCAACAATTTTATTTCCTATTTTAGTGATGAAATTTCAAACCCACCTCTGAATCACACACACACACACACACACACACACACACACACACACACACACACACACACACACACACACACACACACACACACACACACACACACACACACACACACACACACACACACACACACACTCGGCCGGCCGACGTAGCCAGAGGCTGTGAGAGGCGGGGGTCACCAAACACGCATAAATGAACAGCAGCTCTCCACCAGCAGGGGTTACTAGCCCAACATGGGGGAGACGAGTGTTGTTTTTTTAATATGAATTTCAATGATGAGTGTGTGTGTGTGTGTGTGTGTGTGTGTGTGTTGGGGGGGGACCGGTAGTGGCTGTTGTTTGAACGTCTGAATCGTATTAACACTTCACACAGGCCCTCTGGCTTCCAGCGGCTGCATCATTCTGCCTCTCTGGACAACAAAGGTTCAACATAATCACTGTGCAAAACAACGGAAAATTAGATTATGGTAAAAACACTAATTAGAAATATGTAAGACGATTCATGTACGGCGCTGGAATACGTCTTGAACTCTTGACGGGGGGGACGACTGAATGTCACACGCCAGAGTTTCCTGCCAAAGCTTAATTGGCTGCAGCTGTATGCAATCAGCAATCAGGGATGCAACGGTAAATAAGAGCTTCACGGCAAGTCACACATCGGAGAAGGAGCGTTCATGGCAGCAACACGAAAAAACACGTTATTTTTATGGTATCACCAGATAAAATGATGCTTAAAATGTGCAGCAGGTGGTTTGCAGCTGGGCTTCTATCAGCTGGAGCGTTGGCGGTTGACGGGTTGCTTGATAAGACAAATTATTGAGGAAATCACCAGTGCAGGACTTCACAATAGAGCTGCAACACTTTGGTTGCTTTAGTGTTCATTAATATGTCTATTATAATGTTAGGCTCGCTGACTATAGAACAGATAGAAGAAACGGGAAACAGGAAATGTTTGGCATATAAAATATAGGTAATGAATGACTAATAAACTGCTTGAGCGATTTGAATACTTACATTGGTGTCTTTCCCTGAGAGGACACATTCAGTCTTCCTCTGGGGGGCAACAGGCCAGTGGATCTGACGGGGAGAGAGATGAAGAAGCGGGTTAGATGGAAACCTGTCCTCGGCCAGCGTTATTCTCTGAGTGGGACGGTTCTTACTATGAGCGGCTCCTTGTTGATGTCGTGCAGGTCCAGAGAGAGGATATAATCTTTGCTGCCCACATACATGCGGTCGTGGTCCTCATCCATGCGAAGGATCCGATAGTCGGTCGAGTTCAGCAAAAAGGAAAAGTGGTGAGCCGTCCCTGTAGACTTTAACTCTGCAAGGAGAAGAGTGGGGAGATGCATTTAAAAAAAATATGTTTTTTTTCTCCCCATCAAGCTGTGTCTATAATACTGTAGTAGAAAAACACAAACCACAGACGTGGTTACGAGAGAAATGTGTAGGCTGAGGATTTTTTTTTTTGCAATTCCCCAGGGATGCCCCTTGGTTTGGTCATTTCGTGCTCTCTGTATTTGGGTGATCTATCTATGTAAATCCAAACCACACATGCAGAAGCTGATGTCACAATGTATGCTAATGGCATGCCAAATCTTCCCTTCGCACGGCCCTAAATTAATTTACAGAAGCCGTTCTTTATATTCCCCCCTCCGATACTAAAATTACATCCTGCCATTATGGGCTTATGGACAGGCTAAATCCGGTTATGGGAGGTCTGAAAAAAAAAGAGCAAGGAGGCATACAGAGAATCTCACGAGAGTCGGAGCTGAATGACAACAGACAAACCATAAATCACTCACTGATGTATGGCAGCATTACGGCCTCAAGAAAACGCTAAATGGCTATTCATTTTTAACCTGTGCATCAAATAACATGACAAATCTTAATAGCAGATAATGTCCAGGGCCTGGAAGTTTGACCAATTCCATCTAGCCATGATGGGGGCAAAGGTCTTGGTGAATGAATAATGATATTTCTGCCGCCGACCACTCCCAGTCTTCATCTCACACCGTATCATAACAGATCGCCTCATTCTTTTAAATATTCTCTCAAACGGCCTGCATGCTGCTCAGGGCAGATTGGGATTGTGGGTGAGCGTGAGTTTAGGTTTCACTCGGGGTGTGCGGGGAGATAAGTGGAGATCTGGTGTACCGAAAGCAGCCTTTTCTCCCGGTCCTCCCAGGAGAATCCGATAGGAGGTCTCTCTTTCTTTTACTCCCTTTCAAAACTACACTTGGAGAAAGTTGAGCCGGCACTTGCAGCGTTCTATTTGGAGAGAAAAACTAGATAGAGGACCTGTTCATGTTCCACTTCAATGGGAGCAGACAAACGGCCCTACTGTTCTCCTCAGCCAAGTCA
This sequence comes from Chelidonichthys spinosus, assembly GCA_029853015.1. Taxonomy (NCBI): domain Eukaryota; kingdom Metazoa; phylum Chordata; class Actinopteri; order Perciformes; family Triglidae; genus Chelidonichthys; species Chelidonichthys spinosus. The sequence goes on along the minus strand of CM056822.1, from coordinate 6,719,805 downwards.
GAGACTCCCTAAAACAGCCTATCTTGACCAGGAGGAAGCAGAATGCCTTGTTACGTTGATGCTCTCCACCTGCACAGGACATTTTGAAATGCCGACATGAATCCTCTGCCAGAAAGCTTCTCAGCTGCTGGCGTTCTCCGCTCCTTCAGGAACTGTGAAATGCTGCCGTCACGCTGCGACATCCCAACATGCAGTGGGGTGGATAAGACAGGAAATAGGAATAGACATGGTTGTCACCCATAAGTTGTCTCCAAACACACATATGCTTTAATTCTTCTTCCCACTGTCATAGACGAAGAAATCGCAACAAACTTCATGGAGGTTGCATTGGCTTTCATTATGATGCGTTCAAACTGTTCAAGAAAAATTAGGATTAAATTAAAAGGAGAATTAAATTTGATGTGTTCAACTCTAATCTTGTAAAATTCAGCTTTGGGACTTACTAAAAATACAATTGTTTCAGCTTTGAGAAGCTTATAAATAATAATTACTAATGCAGAGATTATTTTTAATCAAACCAAGTATTTCAACACGGTCAAGGTTTTCCCAATTATTTTAAGGATCTGTTGTTATGCATCCCAGCCCTGTGATAGACTGGCGTCCTGTCCAGGGTGTACCCTGCCTTCGCCCAATGACAGCTGGGATCGGCTCCAGCCCCCCCGCGACCCTGAATACAGGATAAGCGGTAGACAATAGGGATGCACGATATTGATTTTTTGAAGCCGATACCGATATCGATAACTTTCTGCTCCTCGGGACCGATACCGATACCGATAACCAATAATATTGTTATTCGTTTTTGAATGTATAATCAGATCAAATTCAGGTCAAAAACACTAATGACTAAGCTTAGGTAGATTTAGCATAGCTTTGCCTTTTACCAAACACCATACCAGATGTATCACAGTGACATGATAATTAATACTATGAACAAAAGAAAGCCAAGAACAGTTTTGACTCTTCAATAAAATGACAATATATATATATATATATATATATATATATATATATATATATATATATATACCGTTGAAATACACATTTGTTTATCTACTCTTCACATTTATTAAATGTATTGTCTCTTTCTGTTTCCGACAGTGCGAGTTGAGATACACAAATATGATCGCGTTTGTCAATCGTGGTATTTTATTTTGAAAAATGCTTTTATTTTGAAAATTGACCCGATTGTCTCGTGTTTTTCTGTGTGATTTCCTGCCAGAATTGACGCGTTCACTCGCGGCACGCGCAAAAAATAGAGCAGACGCCGAAACGATCGCTTCACGGCGCGGGAGGGCCGCGCGTATTCGCGGCGCTCCGCGTCCAGTGTGAACGACACCATAGCTTAACAGGGGCGCCGAATGGAAGCGGACGCCGAATGGAAGCGGGCTCCGCTACGCGTCTATTCGCGGCGCTTCCGCGTCCAGTGTGAACCAGGCGTGAGAAGGGAGCGCTCGATTTGTGGATTAACTCCCTCCTCCGAAACTTTATTCGGACTTTATCGGTCCGATAATTATCGTGCATCCCTAGTAGACAATGGATGGATGTTATGCATCCCCACTGTAGATCACAATAACAACAACAACAACAACAACAAAAATTCTGGATTGTTGGAATAATTTTATATAAAAAGTTGGTGGAAAAAAAGGTGAGTCTGGGGAGATGCCGTCAATTCTGAGAGAGAAAGTGGGAAACTGCAAAAATCTGTATCGGCACGTCAGTATTTGAGTTCTACATATTGTTTTAAATGCATAGTGACCACATCTACTGGTAGAAACCTATTGCAATTCAATTGATTTATGTTCTGTAACATTAGCATGAAAGCATGGTGTAATGAACAAGCTAACTGTGGCTAACCAACTAGTCCACAGCTACGATTTAGCAGCAGCAGTAAATGCTATTCAACTAAAGTCACTGGAGATGCAATGTACCAAAGCAATCAAATGTTTGCCTATATTGTTGCCACCGGTAACAGATGTGTTGCCAAACCAACCAAACTGAAATCTTAAGGATCAGAACTTCGATCACCCAGCCCTCCATTAAACGAGCACATGGGCTCCGTAAAGTTGGATAGAGGTGGTGACAGCAACATGATGATTAATCACAGCTTATAATTCACACACACACACACACACACACACACACACACACACACACACACACACACACACACACACACACTCTTCCATTCTTTCTCCATAAAAGTCCCGTCTCATTTTCCATTCTTGTCTGCTCGTCAGCCACACACTTAGCCGGCGAGCTGCGCTGGCAGGCTGAGCGCTGAACGATTCTGGAGCTTCAGGGCGGCCAGACGTCACCAGCTGACATCCCACATTTATCACTTCTGAACTCAGATTCACACTCGGGGCGATGCGAGCGGCACTCTGCTGGCCGTCACAAGTTAGGTCACAGAAAAGTTCAATGAGAGTGGCGAGACAGACGGACGAGAGGGACGAGACAGGCAGACAGACAGATACTATGTTACTAATGAACATTCATAAAATCACATTATCAGTTAGCAGCTACTGCCTTTGAACGTCTAACAACCTTTTTAATCTTTCTCCATCTCCTCTCACCCAACTCCATTCAGGATCACTGGCTCAAAGTCGCAGCAAGTGAGGTCCAGACTCAACTCTCTCAACTTATAGCAATGATATAATTACTTAAAATCCTTCTTGGCAGTTGAAAAAAAAAAAACACAACGCATATACGATCCTAATTATATTGAAATAAATCATGTGAAACACTTTCAAAATAAAATAATTATCATTCTTCTGGAAATTGGCAAGAAAATGACATCCAATTATGGTTTGGACAACTTTTTAATCATCCATCAACCACATTAAAAACACACTGTTCTTGCCTAATTTTTTCCAAATTCAAATGCAATTGAGATGTAATGGAAGAGACGAGATCTTTTGATCGAGGTCTCCGATTGTAATGTACTGGTAATCTGAAGAACAAGGACTGGCGAGGCATAAAAGCAGTCCGTGGGCGCTGCATGTATGCAAACCACAGCACCCTTTTTTGGTATGCAGCCCTGTAGTCAAACTACATGAAACTGCATTGTAGGCGATTGTATTATATGAGACATAATGGGGGGGAATCATGAGTAAACCAGGACTGCATCGACAGCCCATGGGACTCATTTCAAAGTGCCTTTAAAGCCCACATAAAGACTACAAGTGCCTTCAGCTGAAATACAATAACTCTCATAGTTATACTATGCATTAACTCCATTCATCAGGCCATGTTCATCTGTGAAAATGAAGTGGCAATCAGGAGAAGTGCTTCATCTTTGCGAGACGAGACATGCTCCAACACATTTACTTTGAAATAATGCCCGTGGCGTCGTGAGATAAGGAGCGTGGCGTGATAACAGTCCACCTCAAAAGCACTCACACGCGCTATTGTCAGCACAAATTCATGCTCTCCGAGGCATTCCTGTGTGCTGCAGCTCAGCCGTAAGTGGGCATGCCTCCGAAGCATGAAGACAACTTTTACAAAACAAAAACCGAGCCTTGACATCGTGTTGAATTTATAACCGGCTGGTGTAATTCGCCAATGATAGGGTACAAGTGTCCCGTCTCAGGATCTGGTGTGCATCGCCGAGTTTCCCAGCGAGATCTTTATAATCACGACCAGACACAGAGGCAGACAGAGCTGAACCGACTTATTTTTAGTGTGCGTGTGTGTGTGTGTGTGAAATTGTCCGTCGGTTGGTTGAAGATCTTTTTTGTCAGATAAAACTCAATCTGTTCCTTCCCCCCCGCGCCAGAAAATGAATGACATCTGCTGGTAAACCGAGCCCGTAGTCGCTCCACCTGTTGATGCGATCCCTCCGCGCTGTGTCACTCTCCGCTTTGTTCTGCGGCCAAGGTATGTAGCCTTTCGGCCAAGAGTTGTACCGTGGCGTGGTTTTCCTGGGTCACCCTCAATGTGGGGACATAAGGGACCTCTGTTTGGAATCTGTAAGGAGATGTCCAAAGTGGCCACCGCCACTTCTTTTCAAGCTGTTATCGGCCTCGCAGATCACCCTTCTTTCCCGTCAGTGTGTGTGTGTGTGTGTGTTACGGGTGAGAGAGAAGGGGGCGTCTGAATAAGCAGACGGCAGAATAAAACCCACATACCTGCCCAGGCATCCCTGGCATGTCGTCTGAATTCCCCGATCTACTCATGTTCTCATAAAGCAGAGGTGTGGCCCCACCTTGCTGCGGCTTGTCTGCAGCCAAGCGAGCACAGATGAGTCTCCGAGTGGATTCATCGAGTGAGGGACACAAACGGCTTATATATCAGGGCTGAATAAAGACGGCATCGGATTATAAGTTGCACTGAAAATGACCTCAACAAGTTGCCTCGTGTTTGAGCCAGTAATGACATGTTTATGTCATTAGAAGATCAACAGCTCTCTCGTGTCTGTGTATTAAGTATGGAGCTGAAGTTGAGGCGATTAGTTTAGCATAATGACTGGAAGCACGGGGGAAATGGATCACTCAAAAGGGAAAAAAAGAAAATACAACTCACGAATGAACTTGTTGTTAATGACTGTAATTCATTTGTTTAATTTGCTACGCAACCAGACGTGTAAAAAAAGGACAAGTTGTGGTTTGACAGGGAGGGAATTAAGAGGTGTTGATAGACATGTTCTCACTGCTTCCTGTTGGATTAAACCAAGCCGATAGCTTCGGGGCTCTAGCTCCTTACTGAACTACAGATAAGGGTGGTGTAGATCTTCTCCTCCGCCTTCTCGTCAACAAAAGTGAACACGCATATTACCTAAAATATGAAATGACTTGGGACGTTTGGGCTCAATCACAATCAACGTGAAAGTATGCGTGTGATCACGAGTGCATACCGAGTGTCTGGCGGCGGCGTGTCTTTGTGAGTGTAAGCACACAGGAGGGAGAGGTCATCGCAGATATCAGAAGGGGGGGCGAACAGGAGCAGCAAGCCTTATCAGCCCGACCTGTCGCAGCGTTGTTTGCCTCCGTTCAGCACCTCATAATCAGCCTCTCACCATCCACTGGGGCCGGGACTATTGACTCAGAACACATGTCAATGAGGCTGATTGCTGCTTACCTGTGCCTGTCAAGGACAAATAATTGGCACCAGATTACAGTTTTTATCTCCAAGCTTCCGGATGCTGTCACTCAGATGCTCTTCACGCTCGTCTGCCACTGATACGCTGTGTGTGTGTGTGTGTGTGTGTGTGTACACAGAAATAGATCCTCTCTACAGCTCTCTGATCCTCGCATCAAATCAGGGACACCTGTCTCCCAGTGCACAAATCAAGAGCAGAGAACGATTGATTTAAGTAGCGAGTTTGCTTCCTGAGCGGCAACGAAAGAGATTATAACAGATCTGCAGCTGGATTGGATGACAGGAAAGGTTAATTAAAGCACGAGGGAGACGCGGAGGAACTCCGGTTCAACTGACAGGAAAGGTCATTCCGTTGCTTTATTCCACCGCGTGTCTGGTCTGCAAACCCAGACCTCATTAAGATCATGTCAGACTGTATATGTGGTCATCGGAGGAGGAGGAGGATACGGTGGGATTACATGTGAGAGGACAAGGAATGTAAATCCAAATCCTCCACCTGCACAAATACATGGCCTATTGTATGTTATTCTTGTTCATTTTTCAGACACCCATCATCATGAAACTTTGTAAAAAATCATGAAAACATCACACACTGCCACAGGCAGCTGCCCTCAATAGCCCTGCTGCAGGGCCACAGGTGAAAGGTTAAAGGACAGGAGGGGTCTGGGGTGAAAGCTAATCCCTGGCCTCCCTTACACACTTCAGCATAATCAGGATTATCTCTGGAGGGGGGGGGGGGGGGCATGCAGGGTGCCTGCTCCAAGCTGGGTCAGGAGAGAGCAGGGTGGTCATGATACTGGAGATACTGGGCGAGATGGCCTGAGGAGAGCAGCAACGTTTATTGTTGATAAAGATCAATTATTATTTTTTATAATTGCGTTACACATAAATAAGTGTTGTGGGATACATCTAAGTGGCGTGACATGTATTCCCTTTTCACGGAAAATACAGCAGGTGGCAAGTGGGAAATCCATATTCATGCTGAGTAGTTAATATTCTGAAACCACACAGGTCGGCCCGACTCTCGTCCTTCACAGCGCTGATCCCTGGATTTTGGAGAGCATGAAAAACACTGGTTGGCTCCTCACTTTGTTTATGAAATGCTGTCCGAGGCTAACGTTTGTGTGCGGATGCTGCGAGCCGCTTTTAATGATGATGAAGCCGTGTTTGTTGTCGTAGCTGTGCCGGCGCTCGCAGCGGCTCTAAGGCAGGTTGGAGGGATTATGGGCCGGGCTGAATAATGGGGACGGCACTGGTGTGAATGAGTGAAAAACCCTCCGCTCCCCGGCCGACCTCTGACCTGCCACTCAGAACAAATACTCTCCCTCTCTCCGTCAGCTGCACTAACACACGCCCAGATGGACAACGCCTTCTCAGAGGAGTCTCTTCATCCTCATTTATGGATTTCTTCTAATCCTCTATTCCATCGGGAGTGTTAACATTTGCATAGTTCCTGAGCCGAGATGTGGATAATTCAATCCTCGTCCCGCTGATTTTAAGCAGAACGGAACAAAGCGCAACGTTAGGCGTGCTCTCTTGCTTCCTAGTGCATCAAGGTCACGGCCAGTGTTGCTAGCTGGGGGCAACGAGAGGGGGTTAATTAGGAGGTAAATTTAGAGAGCCCATTAGCAGCAAATGTTGACTCATGGTCCACTGGGGACAACACCCACCTCTACCCCTCTTTGGGTGTTCCACTCTCCAGGCCAGCACTGAGAGTCCACTATATTCCCCGAGGTGATTTTTCACCCACAACAGCAAATGGCGTGGTGGAGGAGTGAGAACGGAGGGGAGGAGTCCCGAGGGGGAGAGGAGCCTGACAGCCAACCTAAGAACTTCCATTTATCAAAGCAGGCAAGCGGACAGCCATGGAAACTCTGAGTCCAACTCTGAGAGAGCTCCACTGTGCAGCCAACACATTGACGTCCCCTCGACTGCTGCTGAAGGGGCAAAAAAAAAAAAAAAGACTCACAAAAGGGCATAAAGAGGCTCTCCAAAGTGTATTCCAATCAGGAGTTGGAGGGAGGACAAAACACACTGATTGTGTGCCCGAATACACAAATAAATACTGATTGAGATCTCAGCTGCCAGCGTAGGTAGAGGGCAGAGACAAGAGAGAAGCTAGCAGGAAGGGAGAACCGGTGGTCAAGTGCTAACATATAAAGTATATCATGAGCCCTATTCTATAAGAGAAATACGATACTCTATACTGCTCTCTCAGAGGATAATTAAGTGTTGAGGAAATCTCATGGCCTTTTGAGGAGGACCTGTGACCTGGTTCAGATGCTCTGGAAATCTTCTCCCTCATGACAAGTGGGCAAACAGACCTGGGTGGGACTGGCTGTGCCATTATTTATAGTTGACACCCTGGACAGTTTGCCTTCCCAGCAAACGCACAAAAACAAGCCATGGGAATTATGTCTACGTGAAGAAGAGTGTTAAGAGATGAGATAAGAGAGCCGGAAAGAGACGCGTTAGATGGAAGGGTCAACGATAATTTGTTTCCTTTCGAGAGTGAATGTCTTTAAACCATGACCAAGATGTTTCCCTAACCTTCTTTTGGTGCCTAAACTTTATTTAAAAAGTTCTAGAGGCCATACAAAGACAAATGGTTTCCAAGTGGGGACTGATTCTTTTGAATGCGTAGCAGTCTGATCAGGACGCTCTCTAGTGTCAAGACTCTCTTGAGTCCTCCAGGTTCTTCCTGTCCAGATAAGGTTAAACAACATCTGATATGGAGATGCAGAGTGCAGTTAAGACCTAAGATCTCATTAAAAAAAAAACAGTCCAAAACATGTTCTTCCTTTTCTCAATCAACCATTCATGTGGATGATTTTCATTTTTACATCAGACGATGAACAAAGTCAGATTATAAAAAACATGGCTTCCTCTGTTTAGAAAAAATAAACCTGGATGACTCATGAATACTAATATCTCAACAATCATTTATCGCCACCCGTCCTGCATCCACTTCTCACGATTACGAGCATTTACGCCAACTTTGCACGACATCCACACGGATCCTCTAAAAAGACGTTGTCATGCGTGCAGCTCTTCCAAAAATATTATAGCATCGCCCACCTATCTTTCATCTCCCCCTCTTAGCATCGGTCATGCTTTTTTGATAAATCACCTAGCTTCCTCTGACACCTTTCCTTTTCCTCAGCTTGTCTGATCCTGCCAACATCCACTATCTGCATACCGACCATAAGATAAGCCCGTTCTTTAACGGCCAGCATGCCAGATGTGGAAGAAGCAGGGGAAGCAATGCGCTTCACCCACAAAGAGTATTTAGGTAAACAAGAGTTACGCTTCCATCGAAACATTTTAAGCAAATTTTACAAAAGTTATGAAAATTAACTTTACAAATGACTCGAGAGGATGTGACATGATGGCATTTTCAAAGCAGGAGCAATAACTTCACACACATCATGGTATTTCATCACTGCTTCCCAGCATTTATGCTATTTTAATGAATGACTTTGTCTCCTCCGTCCACACAAATACACCATGTGGCGTCTTTTGTCGGCTCGCCAGGAGACAGCGACAGGATGTCAAGCAACAAAGGCGACCGGCTGGAGCTGAACGGAATGTTTTGTCATATGAATGTCAGCCTTCGACTAACAGGCCACCTTGGGAGACGGGGTTGAACTTACAAAACTATTTGGGGTCTTTTTTTTTTATGTGCAAACATGCATACAGCAGTTGGACAGAAATTCACTCAATAAGCTCAGCTGGAGCCTTTGGAATAAATGTGCTAATAGAAAATGTGGTACCCATTGTTAAAATGCACTGCTGTTTGCGCCTTAGCCCCACATTGGCCGTGAAACGAGATGGTCAAATAGAGGTTTGTGATGTAAATTTAAACCCTCGGTCCCAAACGGCCAGCGAGGGCAGCGAGTCGAGCTCCAGAGTCATCGGCATCTGTGGAGTTATACTATAAGCTACTAATGGGCAAGCGCCAGCAGCCCATCTGCCTGTGAATGCTCGACATAATGGCACATGCTCTGCTGCTGCCTACATCCACTTGACCCAACGAGGCCGCCAGACAAAAGGCAGGGTCACCCCCCAACCAGGTACGCGTCAGCGCGGATCCCGGGCCGGGCCTCGTGCACTAATGCCGTATGACAAGCAGGGGACAACCACATAATGCTCAACAATCGGCCGACTGGTTGTTGAGCAGCGTGGCATGGTCCTCGGTTGGGGCGTTGCAGCCCGGCCTGCAGCGAGGACTGGCTTATTTGTCTGACAGGCTTTGTGTTCAGTTAACAGCGAGAGAGAGAGACTGAGACAGGCGTTCAAACCAGAAGAACGCTGATTGGTCGGACACTTTAATCAAGGCTGAAATGTTAGCTTCACAGGGCTGCTAGCGTGGCTAAGTCTTATTTCTCAATACATTTACATTCAGGGCATTTAGCAGACGCTTTTGTCCAAAGCGACTTACAATAAGTACATTTGTTCAGAGAAAGAAACCACAACATATCATCGCTGATCAAGAGCGAAAAAACAGAAACAAGCTGAGTAAAGTGCTATGATCAAAGAACTCCAAATACAGTATTTCTGGTTAAACTTTCTCTCTTTACTGTCTTTGACAAGCACAAAGGAGAGATCCAGCTGTCGATTATCTGTAACTGATTATCCGGCCGGGGCCGATCCCAGCTGACATTTGGCAAAGGCAGGATTTCACCCTGGACTGGTCGCCGGACCCTGCATGTCTTTGGAGTGTGGGAGGAAGCAAGAGTACTGGGAGAGAACCCGCAGACAAAAGACATCCAACACAATACAGATATTTGGTTCTACTACATGGATGTTGAATGTCACCAAGAAACAAATCAACTATAACATTCCTCCAGTAATCCTTTCCGTCAGTGCACCGGTGAACCAACAGATCAATACAGCGTTGACATCAGCGGATCAATCTGGAGGGAATTACACTCAAATCACAAACTTTCCAGGCTCTAGGCGATCACAAGCACATGTACTGGGATGATTTTTAAGCATATTCTCAAACAAAACAGATACTCCCCGACTAGTTTTAACAAGTAACCTATGAGCTGGTATTACTTGGGAGGATCCCAGAAACAACATTATGTTTTCCTCTTATAGCCTGAGTGAGAGCAGCTGAGGCGCCACGGATGGGAGATGTTATTTGCTAGTGTTTCACTTCCTGGGCTTTAGCCCAACACTCTGCTTATACCAAGTATCCTCTATCACTGGATCCTTGACAGAACAAACAGCAGCTCTATCCATGTGTTTTTAAGTTCCTCCTTTAGTGATTCTTCAGTGGCATGATGAGTTGTTATAACGATTTTTTTATTTGTGACTCCCTTACTTTTATTTCTGCGCTTCTAAGACTAAGAATTGAATTACTGGTAACAAATGCTTGCATTGCAACGAAGAACATGACAATAAAAATCTTTATGGCTGCAAACTGATATTCAGATTGCAGACAGAATCCCGCTTCCTATTTTCATCACAACCCTCTTTTGTATGTTCCTCCTTTTATTTCGCATTTAAAGCATGCCATTTAATCAAGCCTCATACCAACACACTCGCAAACAAAGATACACACACACACACACACACACACACACACACACACACATTTGATCCAAACAAAAAAAAAAAGTGGGTGACGATGACTGCTGTCAGTCAAGGGTATTCATCTTTTCTAAGTGGAAAAGCCGTTGCATGATGGGAGACGGTGTCAGTGGGAACGGAGGGGGTTGGAGTCTGGGATGAAGTTGCAAAAAAGGAATACTATAGAACATTGATATGCAAATCGTTTGGTTGGGGAACATGTTCACACTGTAACGACTGCAGAAAAAAAGAGAACATGAAGTCAAATTCATGTTGCAGCGATGATCAAATCTTTAAGCTTTTTGCAAGACGGCAAATATTTTCCTGGGGTCGTCCTTTTTTTTTGCAATGCATCATCATATGCCACACCTGTCTTGTTTCCAGGTCAAAGGGTCTCTGGGATAATTTGACAAGGTGATGGCTGGGCTTATCGGAGGTGTGACGGACGACGTGCATCACGCAGTTGCAGAAAAACAGGCAAACTCTGCGTAATCTCACAGCTGTCAGCTTAAAGCACCACCAGCATCGGAGTTATGTTTGACCAAGTGCCCTCCAAGGAGGAAGCACCGACTCCAGAGTGTGACCAGAGGAATGTTACATGTGATCGTCTTTCCCAGCAGAAAACGGCCTGCATTACTCAAAAATTAGGGGGCTTCACTGAAAATAATTACAGGCCAAAACATCCATTTACATTCCAATAGGTTAAATATGTGCTTTGAAAGCAAAAAAAAAAAAAACAGTGTCATTCAAGATGAAACATGTTGGCAGCTATTACAAGTTAAATGGATAATGTGAATTGTCTGCTAAAAGGCGGGCCCCGCTCTCTCATCCCAGCCTGCAATTAAAGCAAAGCTACCCGAGGTCAGGGTGAGTGACAGGCCGACAGACCTATAGATTACTGTCTGTCTGTGTAATCCACTGCCTTTTTTACTCCCTTGGCTGAGTGACACTCTCATCCCTCCCATTTAAAAACACCAGCGCTTGTTGATTTCGCCGCTTTCATGTTTGACGGACAGATGGGACATCCTACCCCGTAACCCCCACGACCTCCTCCTCACCCCCCGTGACCAGGAGGGTCGGTGTGCAGAGTGCGTCTGCTTTGGAACAGTGGGGAGAGGATATTTGAATGGCTCTAGTTAGTGAGAAATTGATTTTAATAAAGAGAAGTTTCCCAAATTAAATTGTGGGCTTGAATGGGGAGGTGTATGAGAAAGGACAAGTTGCAAAACGGGGAAACTTTGAAGGCAGGAGGAGATAAAATATGCATAAATTTATAAAAAGAAAATCACATCATGGTTCTCCTTCACCCTTCACGTCAATATTACACAAATAAGATTCCCACCCTGTTCAGATTACAGCGTAAGCACCCAAATACCAACAGCGGATCAGAACACGGCTGGCATGTTATTGTTGGCGGTTCTGCTCGGTGAGATTTAGTATTATGCACAAATGGAGACGGATAAGGAAAATGTTGAGATGACCTTTTCCCAACAGTTAACAAGTCATGATGCAACACATTCAAAAGCGTAGCTGCAGTTTGTCATAACCACATTTTTTTTTTTTTTTTTTTTTTACAGTATGATCCAGCAATTCGTAGCTATTTGGCTTCAGGCTCACACATGCAGCGAAAGCAACAAGTCTGTACTTAAACAACCAGGCTCAGACGGTGTTGGAGAAGAAGTAAAAAAAAAAAGAAGAAGAAGGTATTAGCTGGAAGTTTTTGATTGGAGAACGATATAAAAAGGAAAACATGTGAGGAAGGAAAGAGTCTTATCAGTTAGGAGGCAACACGCGTGACAGAGGGAAAGCTTGGTCACAGTCCCTCCATCCCTCCATCCAACCATCCTCACATGAGGTGTTGAAGGAGGCCGGTGATTGCACGGACACATGGAGGCTAAAGCCCCTCTTATCATCCGCTGTCATACCTTCTCATAAATCAGCGCTTAGCCATCCGCTCTGCACTGATAAGGCAACCAAACACAGACTGATCCACACCAGGAATGGAGGGAATGGGAGAGTTTTTTTTCCTTCTTTCTTTTGAGTGGCCTCTCTTGCTAAACACTCCCTTCTTCTATCTTTGTTATCCGTTTCTCATTCATCAGATCTGAACAGAAGACAAGTTGTTTTTCTTCTTCTGGTTCTGCTTGGGGCTTGTTTGTTTGCTGCTTGCCATATTTCTCCCTTGTAGCTTTTCCAGCAGTCTGGTTGTGATCATCTGACGAACTGGTGAATCATTTCCAACATTTGCACAAGAAACAGTTGGGAGTGCTGAGAAATTTATCTTTTGATTGTCACGCAATCAGTCCCTGCAATAAAACATTAAAAAAAAGAAAAAGAAAACGTGGCAACGAGGCGTTTATTTGAATGAATGTACCGGTTGGATCTCACTGCTGCAGGACTGCTGCAGGACTGCTGCGATACCGAAAGCGTGTCAAGGTCAGTCCGTCGCACGATAACAGGGGTCCAATGTGATGATGTCACTTCTATAACTCAGGAGTTATCTCGACAGCTGCTTCCTTATCTTAATTGTTTGTCATTTTGAGGATTAATGGAGAAAATGGTCTCTGTGTTTATTACAAATGATATTTAGCATTGAAAGGAAAAAAGGAGGTTAAAATGGAACAATCCAACATTTGGAGAGACAGCGTTTAATTTTAAGGCCGATGAAAAATCAAACCTTAAAAGTGGACGTAACAAAGTAAAAAAAAAAAAACCCTTTCTAACAACTTCACGTGGATTCAGGGACTCCAAAACTTCTGGACTACATTATTTTGATGCCGGCTTTGGAAGTAATGGATGTATTTAACTGAACAAAACCCACTAAACTGCACACCTGATGTACCTCCAAATGCTGTGCAGTGATGCCGGCCACATGATTATATTGGTCAGTTGCCAAGAAGCGACTACAACAGCACGGGTACAATTAATCTGCGGAACTCGATCTCTCAACACGCTTGCAAATATAACAATATATTAAAAAAAACAATAAGGCTTTAAGTGACGCAGAGCAATCCTGTTAAATGTCGCCGAACAGCAGTGTGGTGCAGTTCCTGTTGTTTTTAGGGTCTAATTTGCTCCGAATGCATCGCAGTGGTTTTTGTGGCGAATCAATCATGCATAGATGGTTTAATGGGACAGTGTAATCCGGCCACAGTGGTGAAAAGGCACATTTCACGCTGTGCACCGATTCTTTATGCGAGCAACACTGGTGTAACGACAAGACAGACTAATTAATTCTGAGCTTTTTAAGACCTTCCAAATACGATTACACTTGAACAAAGCATCATTTAGGTTGGAGATCTTCCCCCGATGTCAAAAGACACTTTGTGACTCTCAGCCGAGTCCACCACATTAAAACTCGATCTGTCAGGCGTGGAACAAAAACAAAACAAAACAAAAAAAAAGAAGTTTGTGTCTGCTTCCTATAAGCTCTCCGAAGGGGGCTGCCTGTGGTCTTCCATCATTGTAGTGCGGCGCAGCACATGGTCCGGAGGAGCACATCGATTCATCTAACATGGAATCCTACAGGAACATGAAAGCCCCGGATCACAGCCAAGCTTTGAGTGATGACTGTTTCAGCGTTTGTGCCAAGAGGGGGGGGGGCGAGCGAGAGAGACGAGAATGATAAGAGACAGAAGGAGAGAGCGGAGGGAGGAAGAGGACGGATGGAGACGCTTTGAACGTTAATGCCGTGCCAGCGTTGCCCCCCCCTCCTCCCTCCAACGACATGAATGAGGTAAATGAATGATGGACCGGCCCACACAAACGCCCCTCTTCTATTGAGACCGAGCGGCCCTTTCACTGGGATGAGTGAGGCGTCGACACCAACAACAACAATAACAACAGCAACATAGGAGGCCCTTACTCCTATTTCTCATTCATACATATGTATGCAGTCACACACACACACACACACACATATGGCACGGACACCGGGGCCAGCACTGCCAACATACCATTAGGGACACCTAGAGAGGGTTCCTGAGAACAGGGTGGACTAACAAAGCGTCGAGGCGAAAAGGGGCGTGAACGGGGGCAGACGTGGAAGAAAAAAAATCTTGGCATCACGTCAATGCAACCGCCACAATGATCGGGGATGAGAGGCCATCTCCTCCCCTCCACAATCAGCGCATTATCAGGAAGCCCATCAGTGCATGAACCCAGAAAACAAGGCCTGGAAACCTCATGTTCCACCACATCCTCCTCCTCCTCCTCCTCCTCCTCTTCCTCCGCTTGGCTGTCCTCTGCTCGTTGGTCCAGGACGGGTTCAGGGGGTTCTCGCCCACACATGGGTGATCTCACTCAGGAGGTTTTTGACCTTCAAACTCCGGTGTTACTCGCCTGCAGCCACGGCAGCTAATGGAATCGTGGGGAATACAAATCCGATTGAGGGGGGGAGATCAAGCTGACAAGGGAGGCTTCGCCGTTTACCGAGCATTTACATCTTGAACCTCAGGAGGTGGGCTTCGTAATGATGTTAGCATCTGACTGAGCGCTCAGTTTTCACCAATTATGCGTCCTGTAGAGAGAATGTATTAAAAGTGGAGGAGGGCCGACGCTAAAAGATGGAAATACAGCTCTGACGGGAGCAGGAAGAGAAAGAGGAATGTTCTGGCTTTTTTTAAAAAGAATCCAATAGTGAGACACCACTACTGCAGCCTCCCACAGGATCATGGTCAGGCTCAACCGCAGGCCTAATTTCTCCAATAATCACAGACAGCTACTTGGTCTTCCTCCAACGCACGGCGTTCACACGGACAGGCTTGACGGACTATTAGGCTGGGTCTCCCACACCTGAAACATTTCACGAGGCTGCGGGAGCTTGAAGTTGCCCAGCTTCTGCTCCAAAAAATAACTTTGGCCCTTTTTTAATTTATGAAAGGAAGCACTGCCCATAAAACGTTGCCAAACTGGCAGAGAGCAGACTACAGTACTTTGATGATATAAACACAGAAATATTCGAACGTTGGCTCGACGTTATTTTGATGTATGGTTCGCACCGCGCTTTGGGCAAGTCCAAATATTCCCTCAGGTGCCAAAAACACTTCTTCCAAGACAATCCGTATGACAGCATGGAAGTGTGAGGAAAGCCGGCCCTTTTCATCGAGTCCCGGCGTCGAACCTTGCGGTGCGAGGTTACTGCTGGGGCATTGGCACGCAGCTGAACAGTCACCAGCTGAGGTAAACCATCTCAACCGACACTCATGCGCTGCTAATGGGAAGCAGACACACGATTTGTCCTGAGCCGTTGCCTTTGTGCAGCCGCACTCCTCTCCTCCTTCTCACTCTCATATCCATATCCACGCCGCGGCCGAGATAGCAAACCTGACACTGATGCCCTGTAGTCCATTAGCACTCTGCTCTGTTTCCCTCCACTCGCCCTATCTCCCCGACAGTCCTCTCTTCCACTCTTGCACCGCTTATCTGACTCCCTCCGTCTCTCCCGTGTCCTTGCCTTCCTCCTGGATGATGTCTGCGCTGGAACAAGACAAGCTCCTCCAGTTCAGCAAGTCAGTCCACGTCCATAGAGGGGGGGGAGAACAAGTCTGTAGTCACTCATGTCCAATTCAGATAACATTAATGCGATGGGGCTGCTACAAAAATCCCCTTAGACACGTGATGCAAACAATAGCTCTACAGATAACACCCCTCCGAGCCCGTCTCTGTGCTTCAGACACACCCGTTATCACTGATAGGACGGCCAAACACATGTCCAACACCTTCTCCCTGTCCAGCCAGTCTGCAGCTACGTCAAGTATAATCATTGATTCACCTTTTGATCGTTTCTTACATTCGTCAGTCTATAAAATGCTTAAAAAAAGTAGCTTACAGTAGTGTTTGTGTCTAATTTCACAATCAAGTGGGATTTCATTTGCAATGATATGAAAATCTCACATTTGAGATGCTGGAACAAGGAAATGTTTTGCATTTTACTGGATAAACAATTAATCCATTATCAAAGTGATTAACGGGTTAAATCAAGTTAACTATCGACTAATTGTTTCCAAACTGCTTTTAATCTGGCGAGAAAGCCGGTGACCTTATTCACACGTTAACTGTAATAATGTGTTTAATTGATTGATAAGTAGCTTGAATGTTTAATTGAAATTGTGCCACAATCAATCACACATGTGGGACACGTGGACTGAAGAGGTTTTACTGTACATTCAAGGCAGACAATTAAAATGATCACTTATGCATTTGCTTATTAGTTTACAGAATATCTGTCATTACTTAAATATTTGACGAGCTCTTTACGGTCTTCGTACTGTTTTTGCATCTGCACTTATTGTGTACATTATAACACTGAAGGAACTTCATTCCCCTGTTAATTTTGTATACGAGAATACATTGACTTTTACCTTGAAACAGAAATTAGAAACAATTCAGCTAAAACAACAACAGCTTTTGTGTGAACAAAACACACACGCGTAGCTTTTTCTCCGTGTAGTTTTCCCACTCTCAGTGTTCACAACGGCCACCGTATGAACGAGGTCACCGCAGTAACAGGATCCCAACACTGACAGACAAATGATAATGAATGATAGCTGTCTGAGTAAACAAGTGGAGAGGTGCCCTTGACCCGCTGTCTCCTTAATTTCAGTCCAGGCTGCAAGCCCCCCCTCCCCTACCCCCCCAGAGGACTCCCACACTTTGGCCACATCTGGAGAAACCACTTATTCGCTCACCAAACACTCCAACCCTGCCCAACACCACTACCTCCGCCGCCGCCACCGCCTTACAAAGATCTCTATTGTTTTAGCGAATTGATTTTCTCGCAGGTCTTAACCGAGGCGGGAAAGCCTCCGCGCTGCTTTCCTTCAGGTCGTTCCTGTAGACGAGACAGCAGAGGAAATATAAGCACGGCGCTGTGATTACATCCCGCCTCTGCCTCTGTGGAGAGAATCATTTGAACCTGATTCAGTTTGTGAGGAGTGACAGGTAGACGCTGCTATGGCAACCGAACCAAAAGTAGCGTCATATCTCTTCACAGAAGCTCTGCAAGTATTTGTGCACACACAAACACACACACACACGCACACACACAGATGTAGATTTGACATGAATCTCTCCTCCCGCTCATCTCCGTCACTTCTGAATCTTAAACCACTTCAGCTATTTCTGACTGTTGTCCTCCAGCCTCAACAGCTGGATCACAGTCAGCATAATAATCTGCCTCTAATAATGAGTATCGTCACACCTCGAGAATTATTTTTTGGAAATATCCTTCTGTGTTATTAATCATAGGATGTGCACCGATTGACTTCACTAAAAACTCCGCAAGAACCAATCGAGTTCCCCGACAATGAGGAAGAAATGACATCCGTCTGATGTACGACTGCGGCTCACGCCTATTTTTATCCCGTCTGTCACATTTCGATCGAAAAAAAAGTGGCTGCAGCAGGAAACCGAGAGACACAAAACGCACACCAGGATGCACTGTCGATCAAACGCACATTCATCGTGGTGTCTTTCCCTCCCTGCTGAGTGTTGCCCCCCTTTACACAGCAAACAGAGCTGGAAGGGCTATTCACCGAGTCTGCCAAAGCATCGCCTACACACAGTACACTATCATTTACATACAAAAGAAAATACTATTCATTTTTGGTTTTATTTTTGCGTAGACATCAGTATCTTAGTTAGGTTTGCTTAGTTGGAGATGCACTTAAAAAAGCTTGGGTCTCATAACACTCCATCATTTGTGCATGAGATGAGAAGGTTTGTTTAAACACACATGATAAGGTGCTAATTCGTCTTCAATGCCACTGAAAAGTAGAAGATTTTGTGTGTACTTAAGGAGTTCCTCACACCCACTGTAAACCTCATGGCGTCCGCTGGCAGCTCCCTAATCTCACATTACAGCATGTCATTGTTTACGCCACACTGTTGTGACCCAGAAGGTTAAAGTTTGAGCTCCTGAACCAAAACGGCTACAATGTTGTCAAACGACATGAATCATTAAACGGGAGGTGTTGCGTTTCCACCACCGCGAGGGAGACGAGCTCATTCGGAGCGATCTGAATGAGTGGATCCGCTCTTCCCCCGTACACATAATTAAATTCACCATTAAAAAACGCCTAATAGCTAAAGACTGGATAAATAAATGGCAGAGTGATTACAGTTTCATTTGGATGTTCGGCATTTTGTAATCACCACAGGAGGAGACCCCGGCATTAATGAGCGCTTAGGCACGGGCTGGTTGCCAGCTCAGTAGAAATATTCAAATTGCAGCAAAGTGTTTTACAATCTAGAGCTTTTCACCGTGTGTTGCGTTTCCCTCTGTGACACCAAATAGGGTGGGGAGCCGAAAATGCCTAAAAAAAAAAAAAAAGGGCTTCACAATGAATGGAGACACATTATTTCCTTTCAAGCCTGCGATGGAAGTTTGCGAGCTGGTATGCAAAACCTCTCTGTGCATATATCCACCCACTCCTCCCTTATACATTAGCTGGTTTGCCTTCCTCTCAAGGAAAGTCTTGGCACTTTAGAGTCTCTCTCCCTCCCTCTCTCTCCCTCTCTCCCCCTCTCTCATTTGAGTGTACTAAAGCAGCTGCTGTGGGCGGCATACTGGGTGCTCTCCTCCCTCACCTCACACTGCCAACCTCTTATCAACAAGCAAATAGAGAGGGCGTGAGTGTAGAGTAAAGGCGACGAGGCAGAGAGAGCGAGAGAGAGAGAGAGATATAGAGTGAGAAAGAAAGAGAGAGGGAGAGAGAGAAAGAGAACGAAACAGACAGGAAGGGCACTATATTTAGCACTGGAGCTGTCGCCTTCTGTTTTTCTCTCCTGAATAATCATAGTTTGACAGCATGCATCCTGCAGAGCAGAGGTTGCTGGGATGCACTACCCCCCCTCCCCCCTCCTCCCCCCTCCCTCCTCCAGCAGCATCTCTGGGGGAGAAAGTAGCAAACTATCGTAATAACTGCAGCGGGCTTGCGTGCTGAAAGCCGCCACACGTTACTCTGTTTTAAACATTTCGCAGCGTCCCGAAATCAGCAGGGGAAAGGCTGTCTGCTTCGGCCAACAGGTACAACGCTGCATGACGCCATCAAAAAGGCACCGCGTGCACGAACGGGCGGCAACGTGACCAAAAGGCGTTTATAAAAAGCATTCTGCCATCCCTAATTTTTCTAAGAATGTGAACGCATGTTGGGGAGGGACAGTAAAAGGCCTGTGACAAACTTGTTCCCCTCGCGTCCCGATGATGATGATTATCTGCTGGGAACGGAGTAAACAAGCACAGCTGGCAGGGAGAGGATGCGAGGAAGATAACGCAGCGGCTCAAATGGGGCACCGAGGACTTTAGCCGGCGCAAAAAGCTTATTTGCTTTTCTGATTTTCATTTCTTTACTGAAGCTTTAATAACTTCTTACACTATGTCTCTTTCATGGCGGTCCCCACTTCTATACCGCACGTAAATGTTCATCTGAGGAGCACCTCAAAGGTTATTCTCATCATTGCACATTACCAATAAATTAGTTTTACTGCTCAGTGCATGTCTTGTTCAACACCTCTGATGATGCATGTTATACATAATGGGGTCTGATGAAATGGCTAATTAATGACGTTACTTTGGGAGACTTTCTAGGTTATGAGAACAATCTCACTAATGATTAGCCAAACACAGTTGAAGACAGAAGACAAGGCAGCGGAAGCAGCTCGGAGGGATTTAAACGACTCATGCCATGTGACTTTTTGCTAGTTTTAAACGTCTGTGGGATTGTTGCAGGTTTGTCTGGACGATAGCCCAACTAAAGATCCATCCAAGGAAGTCATGTGCTAGCAGGAGAAGCTTTCAGAAGCTCATTGATTGCTCAGACTTGATTGCAGCAAGGCTTGGCTCGGGCACTTTGCTCTGTCTCCAGTGCCACATTCTGGAGAAAGGAGTGAAATCTCAAGACACTACATGATTGGTTTTGACTAAAGTACCTCACCAGAGAAGCCTAGAGGACGCCAACAGTACAGGACCACCTATAGCAGAAAGTCACCCTGACTTAACTCGAGGAAGACAAAGGGCTTTTCACACTATATATATATATATACACACACGTTAATCTATGGAACATAATCCGTGGAAGATGAGGTCTATTGTGGTAGAGAACAAGCAGTACAGTTCAAACTCAGTAGCAGCTCCTAATTATTCAAAGAATAAAAGATGTGGAGGACATCTCGCCATTTGTGTTAACCCTGAAAATGTCGGGCGATGAGCCGATAGAGAGGTCTTTGTTCCGCCGCGGCAATCATTGACGCATTACGCGGGGACACAAAGAGTGCTGGGGAAAGTACAGAGGCTGGGGGGCGGGGGGGTAACCTTAAGATCCCTGTCCCTGGGAATCACAGGACCGCCTGGCTTTGTCTGGCATTCTTCCCAGAGCTAACCTTGCACCCAGGTGTTCCAGCGAGGACCGGAGAGGTCGAAGGAAAACAAAGTTAAACACTTTCAAATGGGCCCGTGGATTAGCGTAACAAGCTATTACTTGTTAATATGGTGCCATTCTCCCACAGTTTAAGGGCAGTTAACCTCGGGTGTGACCGGCTTCTGTTTGAAGGGTCGCAACCTCGCAGAGCCCCGCGCACTAAAATAGCATGTGATTATAGACCTTGTTTAAAAGTAAATATAGGAGCTCTTAGCAGCTGATCTAAGCCAACCTGCTTCAGTCTTTTATGACTACAGAGAATCCACCTACAAAACGGTGACCTTTTATTTAAGTCTTACCCGTACAACTATGCTTTTTAATTAATACAAAAAAACGCACAATATTTAGTTTGAATGAAGCATCGCAGTCGTGTGTTTTGGAAGTGTGTGTGTGACTCTTGAAGTCTGGGTTGATGATCTATCGCTACGAGCTTTGAATGGACATTCCTTTGGTCTTAGCCTCCATTTGCTCCCTCGGTCCTTATCACGGTTAATAAATCTGCTTGCACAAACACACTCAGTAGCTACTTTAGGAACCTCTGAAGATAAAATTAGCAGCTTAGTTTGCTTACAGTTGTTTATTTTGTGAACCTCGTTTTGCAAAATTGGTGATGGAAATGCACTTTTTTTAATTTCTTGAACAAAGTTCAAATTCCCTCGTATATTTCATGTATTTATTTAAGGAAATTATTCAACAATTCCTATTATATTACAAAAAAAACCTAGAATGAGTAGTTCACGTAGTAATGTCCATGATCGAAATACCAAAGTGCAGGATTTTCTTCAGCGATTAAACTTAACCTGCGTCACTGTGATGTTACATGTGATTTGATTTGTTCAGGCTTTCATGCATGAAAATACTTTCGCTCTCAGTTACGCAGAGTTCCAGGAAAAAAATTGTGATTAATGAATGGCAGACGAGATACGAGATATTATCAAAGTTGTTCAGAGAAATGTGTGCGAATCTACTGAATGTATATAACCTTTGTCTGTTTCTTTGAAAGAGGGCACATCATTGAAAAGCAAAAGACACGTTTTGGACTTCAGCCAAAAGCAGCAACATCTTCTGTACGAGCATCGGGAAATACAAACAACCAGCAGGAAGTGATAGTGTGTAACCTCCCCGGGAGACGTGAAGCTGGGGCGCAGACAGAAGCAAGTTCAACCAAGCAGCAAAACAAATATACTATTAGCTGCTACAGTCGGCAGCTCAGTCTGTTTTCTTATCTCATTTCGTTTCATCATCACAAGGTGCTTATTGCAACAAATCTGCCACACACACGCCAGCTGAGACTGATATCACGAAATCCTTAAGCCAAGTGTTTTGGTTAAGTACACTGGCGCATTAAAAAGAAATTAATAAAAGCACATTACGGAGTTATTCCCAGCAGTAAGGTGCAAACCCAATACAATTAGGGAATGTACAGCTCAGGGTGCATTTCCAGTCTCCAGCTATCTGAAGTTGCTCTGTGAGGCATAAAGAAACCTCCGGAACTAATTAAAACCAAAAAGGAGCTCAATTAAAAAAAAAAAGAAGTAGAAAATAAATTAACTCCTTTTCTACCAAGCAAATGTGAGAGACCAGCGGAGGGTGAAATCCAACTCCATTAGAGGGCGAGAGAACGAGGGGGGGGGGGGGGGGGGGGGTGAGAGAGAAAACAAACAGGTAAGCAAAACAGGTGAGACATTATGGAAACTCAACAAGGAGCTGAGATCGGAAGAGTGGCGGCCTCATGACCGACGCTTAAAGTCTTATTGAGGGGCGGAGGAGCTATTCAACCTGGAGAGATTCACATGGACACGGTGGACATAATGGACATAAAAGGACACGATGGACATAAAAGGACACAAAGGACAGATGGACACGAAAGACACGAACGACACGTCGGTGCTGGAATCACAAAACTCTATTTTAACATGACAGTCACACACACACACACACACACACACACACACACACACACACACACACACACACACACACACACACACACACACACAACACAGAGAGAGAGAGAGTGAGAGACAGAGACACACAGAGAGAGAGAGAGAGAGAGAGACACACACACACACAGAGAGAGAGAGAGACACACACAGAGACACACAGACACACAGACACACAGAGAGAGAGAGAGAGAGAGAGAGAGAGAGTGAGAGAGAGACAGAGACACAGAGA
Source organism: Chelidonichthys spinosus (assembly GCA_029853015.1). NCBI lineage: Eukaryota > Metazoa > Chordata > Actinopteri > Perciformes > Triglidae > Chelidonichthys > Chelidonichthys spinosus. Next base: position 6,696,538 of record CM056822.1, on the reverse strand, counting down.
GAGAGAGAGAGAGAGACACACACACACAGACAGAGAGAGAGAGAGTGAATCAGAGAGGCACAGAGAGAGAGAGAGAGAGAGAGAGAGAGAGAGAGAGAGAGAGACATACACACAGAGAAGAGAGAGAGAGAGAGAGAGACATACACACAGAGACAGAGAGATAGAGAGAGAGGGGGGGGGGGGGGGTCTCATGTGGCACTGGCGACCCTTCATAACATGCTGGATCTGCCCCCGAGTGCGAGCCCAGCCAAGTGGTAAATCGGACTTGATTTCAGAAGAGAGCCGAGGTCACACAAAGGCCTGTTTGAGGAACTGATGGCGAGCCAGGCTCTGGTGCTGAAGAGTCAACAAGCAGCACTTCCCCTCGCATCGACACACAATCAAAATGCTCCCTATAGTGCCAATAGGTTACCCACAACCAGACCAAGGCACGGAAAACTGATGGAAGCAGCGATACATCCCGATCAACACACCTAGAGAAGGACTACACAACGTGGGGCCACAGGCAGAGCAGGGAGTGCCTTACCTTTGAAGGACAGGAAGATCCTGGGAGCGGACCGGGGCTCGTTGGAGACGGGCAGCGCCCCGGAGGGTAAGGGCCCAGAGGTTAAGGGCCCGGAGGATAAGGGCCCAGAGGTTAGGGCCCCGGAGGAGAACGCCAGCAGGGCCAGCAGCCAGCACAGTCCGTCCCACAACATTGTCCCTCCGTGTGTTAACAGAGCAGAAGGAGAGTCCAGGAGCTGAGGGACAAGAGAGGGACGAGCGTCAGACAACAGGGCCGATACCCTTAATATAGCAGTTTGGTAGTGAAGTCATACAAGCAGGGGGACACAAAGCCCTTATAACCATTATATCCTGAATATGTGCTTATTCATGCTTCTGGAGCAACAGCATGGATGAACGTCTCCCTCCAGCTGGGAGAGTGAGACACCCTCCACCTCACTTCTCAGTGGACACAAACCCGGTTTATGAAAGTAAGCTGGTCAAGAAATATCACCTGAATTTTACCAGCAGCACTGAAATCCCAAACGGGAGCCCCCAAGAGGCCGCAGAAGTTCATCATCTCATCGTAAAGTCTCAGTTATGAGCGGTCCTCCGCTGCGATGATCTTACCCGTCAACGTGGATCCGAGTCTGGGGTCAAACTGTCAGCCAGGGTTTAAGATCAAGTTCCGCATTGAGCCCCGGAGGCACAACTCCAAAGAGGACCGTAAACCAAAATAAAGCGTGACCGGGCTTTGGGTTACGACGACGTGAGAACGAACCACGTGTCTTTTTTTCTAAGAGGGTTTTTTTTTTTTTAAATCGTGAAAAGTGGCGTTAAGTGGCAAACTACAGGGCTAACAGTCAGTCACTGTGAAGATATGCAGCAGCATCACAAACACACAAACTTTCAGCGCGCGCGCACACACACAGTTGATTTTGCATTATTTGCATTACATGTACATTTTAAAAAACTGCGCAGAAAACATAAAGACAGGTGGATTTGAGTCTGTTGCTAAAAACATATCAATAAAATAAACTCCAAATGTCAAAATTCTAATTTTTAAATTAATTTGAGAGAACTTTCTAGATGTATTTGAAACAGCAAACACGCACCATCCCTTTTTTGCTCGACTCCAACGATTCCTGATGTATTTAAACGCACACGTCTGGATAATAAAAAACACATCATAATTAACATGACTTGTATGAAAACAGCACACGTGCATAAACGACCTACCTTCTAGTTCCTTCCACTGAATATTGCGTTAAAGCCGGTCAACATGTAAAACCATCCACTCCGGATCATTGGAGCTCCTCCGTCCGCACGCAGCAGCAGCAGCGTCTCCGCCGCAGATATCCTGCACGATTATCCCCGGAGCCAAACAAAATCTCGGATTTTAAAATCAACTTGAAGTGATTTCTAAAATCGCATCAACAGCTCCCGGTATTTTTCCACGGAAGCAGGCGTAGAAAACAAATAGAGTTGTTCCTGGAGAAAAAAAAAGAGGAGCAGACGAGCGTTGGACACGCGCAGCGGCGCTCGAGCGTGGAGTGAGCAGGGAAGCGGCTCGTGCAGGTGGATACGCCGAGGTCTCTGTCGGCGGTGGACACACCCATGGGGGAGGGAACCCACCTTAGCATCCCGACGCGGCGGCCCGCCCCCAAATGTAGCACGAAACCAGTCTGCTGTGCATCTTTACCTACAATCATTACGTTTGGGGGAGTTTTCCAAAATCTACAACCCAAACATTCTATACATTCATATTCTATCAAAGCATATGAAACATGTTTGCTTTCTCATCAGTATTCCTGATCACTAAGGGACTGTTTATTATCTACTTTAAGACCCACTGGAAGGGTTTTCTGACCACTTTATGCATAACCTCCCCCGATATAATTTATTTTAACATGACCCTGCAATACACATGGCAGAATTAATATGACCCCCTGACCCCGCAGATCTGATTGATAAAATAAATCCTTTAACTATGCTGATATTTCAGTGGTCCTGCAATTTAAAAGGAGAAAATATCACTTAAAAAATTAGATGTATTTTTATACTATATTTTAATGTTGTTCTTTTCATGACAAACGCTGAGCACCCCCCCCCCCCCCCAAGACATTGTTGGGTGACCCACCCCTCAACAAAGAATATTAAGACATACCCCCCCCCCCCCCCCCCCCATTTTCCATTTTCCTCCGGTGGTCCATTCCATAAATTCCAAATAGTCCCTAATCATAACGTCCCCTTCCATAAATTCAGATTGGAATTTGGGTTTTTATCTTTTCTATTACGTGTGTGAACACGGTTGCATTCAGTGTGTTGTGATAGTGTGTGATCTGTTCCCTTATATAGTGTTGAACTGAAATACTGAAAGGACACCTAATGCCTCAGACTTTTTTGTTTTCATTGCTAGCATTTTTTTCTTTGTAACAAAGACATATTAAAATCAGAATCAAGATAAAGATAGATTAAGACAAAACAAGCAAAATAATGAGCTCTCAAACAGAAGATGTTTCCAATGTTAATATCCCAGTGACTTTTATTGCAAAAATAAACAACGCCGTGACATCACGCATACTTGCGGACTCATGGGGACACGTGTGCTAACATGATGGAGGCTTTATTTTTGCCTCAGAGAAAGCAACCTGTCTCCCAACTGGAAGACACAATTATGTCTGGAGCACTACATTTAGACGTTTCAGTTATATAGGAGATGTTTGTCTAAGACGGGGAGCTATTCTTTTTTGACTGAAGACGCCCGAGTATGAAAATAGGACTGAGGTCATTTCACAACTTGCTCGGTCTGCGACTGCCAGCCGCTGCTTTTTATTTGCTGGCCGGTGCCAACATGGAGCCGTGTGCGGAGAAGCGTTCAGATGCCAGGTCCGAGCCAAACAATTGTTCAGTATCTGCTGGTGTTGGCAGTCTCACAGCACGGACCAGACAGTGTTTGCTTTTTGAATGGGACATGAATCACTTACTATATTTTAGACCCAGGAGAAGACAAAATAACCTAACCCAACGATTTTCAGACGAGAAGAAACATTTTGCCCCTCTCAACAGGAATGTGGCCACGCGTTTGCGTAAGAAACTGTTGAAAAGTGGCCAGATGGAGATACGGTTGATTTATTCCGACACCTTGACGACCTGACGGAGGATCACTGGCTCTCGCCTCAGATAGGCATCAGATCTTCATGGGCAAATGGAGCCTTAAATCTTTTAATCTCACTCGATCCCTCCCCTGATCACACTGGCTTATTTTGCTTCTTATCCAGTCAACGCACAACACAGCTGACTCCCCTGCATGCTTATTACTCCCTCAGTGACACATACAGTAGTGTGGGGTTTCATGCCTGTCTTTGGGCACGCGTTCGGAAATGTATACAATCAGATAGGCTTTTGCGAGAACACAATGACTTTCATTGAATCGTGGCCGTGGAGCTGATTTACTGTTTCCTTTGTGTTCGTTCGCAGGAAAGATTGGGTTACGGCGACAAACCATAAAACCTGCACCGCTGCAAATCTGACTGGGTGGTAATTCTGCTCGCTGAAACTTACTCGTACGCACTCGTGGATTCCATTTCAAATAACCAATTAGGGGACAAAGAACTTTGTCAGTTGCAAAAATGTATTTTGTCATATCTTGCCCAAAAATGTGCATTAAAAAATGCACAAAAAGATCTCTGGCTGTGATTTTTCTGTCCTTTTTGAAAGATGTCTTTGAGAGACAATGGTTCCATTAGCCTACATGCAGAAGAGACCTCTCAGTGTGACTCCCAGGCTTTTGATGCTCGTAGCAGAGAGGAGAAGAGAGCTCCGCATCAGCATTTGCCATTAGACGTGTTAAATTTCCCCTGTTACCGGCAAAGAGCTTTAGGAAACAATTACCCACACGCTGACGAGCTCACGCACGCCAGGTGGAAGATATTGATACGTTGGAGTCCGTCTGAATCCCGGATGATCTTGAAAAATCATCAGACTCTCTTCTTCCTCAAACATCGACATGTGCAGGTGGGCGTTTGTGTTTGAAGGGTGGTCCGAGCACCAGAACGCACTCAAATACATAACAACTTCTCAAGAAATATCTGGAAAACAACTGGCGATCCCGTGAGGACCCACCATGAATAAATCAGTGAAACGATAAAATCACTTTCCCCCCAAAACTTCACATATCGGTGGTTCAATCAATGTCCAATCAAAATGTGTGTGGGCCAGCCAAGTTTAATTGTGTCGTTACCGATATTCTTTTTCTCCCTTTCTTTTTATTTTGTCTTCCCTCCTCTGTCTCGAAGCCAACAGCTGCATGTTGTTTCCTATATTTCTTTTTAATCAAGAATATTATTCCCATCTTCAGGCCTCTGGTGGCCTCACCATCTGTCACTTGCGTGAGACAAGAAGAAAGCAATTATTGAATCCTGGCTTTGAGGAGTGCCCGCCTTCATAAAAAGTCCCTCATGCTTTCCCAGTTTTTTCCTCTAGCGTTGCTTTCTCTATCTGAGGAGTGCAATGTGGAAAGATAATGTTGAAACCACAGATCATCGCTGGGTGTCAGACCATAGAGGCAACACATATAAAGGGACGAGGATATAACACCATAACTTTAGATAATAAGCTGTGTGTGCAACAACCATACTTCACTACATGTTATGTTTTATTTATTTTTTTCTGTTCTTTTATTAGTAGAAAAAGGACATTCATGCTGACACATTCAATGGATGTACATGTCATATTTGTTGCAGAATGTCAATAAAAAGGCAATTTAAAAAAAAAGTGATGAGGAAGCGTCACAGTTCTGCAGAAGCAGATGTGTGAGTTTGAAAGCTGCAGGCTGGGAGACTTCATTCTTCTTTCTCTTGAGAAGTTTTATCATTGTTAGCAACATCACTTTACGTCGAATGTTTCAACTTTATCAGCCAGTTTCACTCCCAAGTTGAACATATCTAAAAACATACTTTCCCTGGAGGACATAAACGCAACACTGCATAGATTATTGTTATCATTCTCACCGAGTTCTCTGACGGGGAAGCGCTTTATGTTTATTTACCTCCTCTATAATGAGGAAATAATGCACCGCATTAACATTTAGGGGAGAAGACACTGGTGGTTTTCATGGAAACAGGTGCCAGTGGGGAATACAAATCCAGGCGGTATAAGAGCAGAGGTCACTCTCTCATGTGAGTTTCATTAGGTTCAATGAATTTTCCCCTAACCTTTTTTGGCCACCAACGACTCCACCAGCCACAGAAAGTAATTATTAACAGGCTGTGACAACCTTAACCTCTGTCTGCTGGCTCCGCCACATGATGGGGAGGCAATTAACAGCTGCTCATTCCTGGCGAGGTGAGGAAACAAGTGCACCTGCACACTTGTGCATGTATGCACACATCTAGACGACGTGGACAGATGTGAGCGCAAACAATTGGCACACACACACACACACACACACACACAGAATGGCCCTCAGCCTCTCTGAGGGACATGCCGTTTGTGTCGGATTTAATGAGGGAACATGTACACTCATCCCTCCACCTCACCGGGAGAGCTGTTACCTTTTGGTGTGATGAGATATTAAAAATTCACACGGTTTCTGCAGCGCTTTGACTAGTACGGCAGAGCGCTCATTAGCATTTAAATGGAAAAAAGATAACGCCGCACTTTCTCGGAGTCATACCTCCATCAGAGAGCTTGGCAGACAGACGGGAAAACTTGAACCCCCGAAAAACTTTGGCTGCATTTTGACACCTGAGGGTTGAAATAGCAAAGTCTATAGCATGAATCTCGTGTAATTGTCAGTACCTCATTAATACGCACATCTTTAGACAAAATATATATTGTTTTAGAGTTGAAATCATCCCCACTGGAGAAACCTTACTTTAAATTCCCACGTCAAAATTCACAGTGGCAGTTTTTATTACGAATTGGACGACAGTCTGCTTTATGGACGTTAAGTAAGTTAATTCAATGTAAAAACTCGAATTGAAATGCTGACTCTGAGGTCTCTTGCTGTTGGAGCACTTCCAGGGATTTTTCCTCGTAACCGTATCTGCCTTCGAGCCACAATTCTATGTTTTTATTGAATAAATACAGTTTGTCTATTCTTCTTAAAGTACATTCATGCCTACAGGAGAGTTAATCGCTTCCTGTTTGGAGATTCCCATTCAGACCACTGGTAGTTTCTGAGTGATTATTTATGTTGGCTGAACAGATAAATAGTAAAAAAACTTGAGGCTAAAACAATAGAATCTCTGTGATGCAAATACACGCAGAGGCCGATGTCATCGCCTGCCGAGTGAATCTGCAATCAGCCAACATTTATGCTGTTTCCTCCTCTCAGTGCTCACACACAACCTGCCACTTCTTCTTCTTCACGCATATTTTCTCACTTGCTTGTCATCTTTCTGCTCGTATTTGTCTCTCAGTCTTTTGTCACAGAAGCCGACTGTGTGACTCAGCGCTCGGAGCTTCGCCGGGATAAAAATGGGACAGCTGCCCCCGTTTTTTTTTTTTTTCTTTCTTTTTTAAAAATGACACAAGTTTGTCTCATTGTATATGGCTCACATGTCTCCTGCCTGGGAAACAGAGGGAGGAGGGCAGCTGCGGTGGGATGATTTGGTATGAATTAAAGCTGTTTCCTAACAGGCTCCACAGGGTCTGATCCTGTCCCCCTGCTTGTCTGGTGGATTCCCTCCACCAGTATCAACCAGAGGAGAGACTGTATTATGTTACATCAGCCCACCCCCCTTCTTCACAGTAAACCCTATTGCAAAGGATAACAATGGCTTTATATTTAGCATGACTTTGCGGTTGAAGGTGCCCCGGCCATGCTACCTGCGGTCTGTTGAGGGGGGTTTGTGTAATAGTTTTCCCATGCAGCGTTGCTGGCGTGGGCCTCGTGAACGTCCGGTCTGTCAGTGTCATTCTTCATCCAGCCGCATGTCTGCTGCCAGGCGGAGAGACCGAAGACAGCGAGAGGAAATGACTGCGCTTTTTGTTCTACGCTGCACTCAACAGCGGTTTAGCTTTCCTAGTTGAACCCCATCTAATGTAGCCTGTGGTCTGATAGGGGAATACTTTTGTGTTTTTCGCCATGAACTAGTTCTATGATTATTTAAAGAGAGGGAAAATCTTCTCAGATTCTTGCTTATTATCCTTTGCTTGTTTTCGGCGACTGAATTTTGCAATTTGCAACTTTATGTATAGCACATTTTATTAGATGTAAACTCAAAGTGCTTTATATTTAAAGAAAAAATATAAAAATTCTTGCTGTTCTGGTTTGTATGCATGGATGAATGCACTGGAAGTGTCGGCTAAATGTAATTTAATGTAAGAACAAAATACACCACATTGGACTTCTCATTTCCTTCTTCTGCCAGTCTTTTCTTTCCATTTCCCCTTTTGTCTTATGATTTGTATGGAAATAAATGTTAAATATAACCAAAGACAAGAACAATTACGAGCTGTGGCAGTGTCACATCGCCTACCAGGTATTCGCTATGTCTCCGTGGCAGCGTTGGTCTGTGTCGGTCACCTGATCCACCACGTTGGTCCAAACTCAACAACTGTTGGACGGATTGACGCTCATGGTTCCCAGGAGATGAATCCTAATAACTTAAGTGACTTTCTCTCGAGTGTGAGGTTCACATTTGCGGTTTTGTGTGAAATCGAGTCTCAACAACTATATTGGATATAATAACACACATGTCCAAGATGAATTCTACTTACTTTATTTGTTTATTGCTGATGAGCAAACACATTAAACTAAGATAAATATGGTCAACACTATGCCTGCATCAGCATGTTAGCATTGCGACTGTGCGCATGTTAGCATGCTGATGCTAGCGGGTCTCACCAAGCAGCTGGCTTGGCTGCAGAATCTTTGTCGTTGCGTCCAATCATTGTGTGTGTGTGATCACGCTGGGTTTAAATCTTTAGTGCGCAGTATTTCAAAAACGTATCTTTACAACGCCTGTCATTAATTCACTCTCCCTTTGCAACAACTCGGACTATGCCGAGTCCCTTGTCCTTCACCCGTCCCCTCTCTCCCCATCTCATCCTCCTGTCATCACTCACTCTGAAGTGCAGGAAACAGGTGGCCGGAGAATTCAAAGTGACATGGGAGGGATGGAGAGCAAACAGTTGGGGAGAGAGAATCCGAGAGAGAGTTTGTGTACGTGTTCATGAGAGAGAAAAGGGAGGGGGTCATCCACAAACAATCACCAAACAGTGTTGGTTACTACTGCCGTTTTCTTTTTCTTTTTTTCAAATTGGCTGATAATCTTTTCAGAGCCTGCAACCACTTCTCTTTCAGCTCTCTCTGGGAGATATTTCAGATTCCCACCCCTCTCCCAGAACCGTCAGCCCGCTGCCAGAACACACCTAAATTAAATTAAAGCTAATGAAATCCATCTTGATTCAAACCATGGACGCCAAAGTAAGGGAGAAAGAGCTGGAAGCAGTGACAGATTGGACGGGTCTATACCAGACAAAAGCATTGTGTAGTTCACTAAAAACATACTGAAAGCTTGAAAAACCCAACAATGGTCTACAGGAAAGCTTTTCCTAGTTTTGCAGAAAGAGAGCAATTCTCCCTGGACATCTGTTCCCAGGATTTTCCAGCAGTTGTGCTGTAAAATATTCAGTCGTAAGTTGTCTGGAGACAGTACGGCACATCAAGCGCATACTCCAAACTCTTTCTCTGTGGCTTAGTTCTCAATTTAATTAACTGTGAAAATGTTGTAGGGGGGATGTCACAACTGTCGGTGGCTCCTCCAGTCAATCCCAGAAGAGAGTCCCTCGGTCTTATCACGTCTGCTTTCCCATCAGCCTCCTCCCAACGCCGGAGTTACCGGTCGCTCTCGCTCATTTGGCGAAAAAGATTCCGTTCGTTCAATGTTACTTTCAGCTTTTAAAAAAGATTATACGAGTTGCTTCACGCACTAACATCCCACATGTTGACAGTTTAATGGTCAATGACCAGGGACAGTGTCCTGCCTCAAACAACTGCCAGTAAATGTCACATCTGGCTCGTCACTCTGCAGCGAGAAGCAGAGCGAGAAGCAGAGTGAGCGCTCTGTTCAAGCAGTCGTGCCAGCAGTCGCCGGCCAAAGTAAGCTAACCTCATTGTGTTCTCCGTGCCACTTTGCCTCTGTCCGCTATAATAAAGTGGACTCAGAGTCGTTTTAAAGCGCGGAATTACTTCACTTTGCAGTTTGTTACTCACGCAAATCAGGTTAAACCACGTGGATACTTCAAGTTGTGTAATAGCTACTAAAAAAAGGAGACCCGAACATCTGAGGAAGATGTGTGGCAGAGGTTGCACAACCTCCCAGCAAGATGTGTTTCTGATAGAAACCAACAGGCCAAGTCGGTTCAGCCGAGGCTTCGATGCTCCAGCAGTTTTCCTCCGGGCGTGCGATGCAGGTTGGCCACAGATTCAACATTACACATGCACTCTTAAGGTTTGACATATTAAACTGCTGAATAAAGACCCCTCGCCTCCACAAACTGTTCAGCATCTCCACGTCTGTGTGTGAATGTTGGACAAGTGAGGAACATGTTATACAAAGTAAAACGTTACTGCAAACAATATTATACTTGAAAGCTGACAGAAGCAGTTGAGTTTGACATCAGTTTTTGTTCAACATCACTTCCTTTTTCTGAGACATTTTAACTGAACAGCTAACACACACACACACACATACTCAAACACACAGTCACTCCGTCTGTAAAGCAGCAACACATGTAGTCAGCAATCTGACTGGAAGAGAGGAGGTGATCAGACAGACAGCCCAGGGATAGGTGGCGCCTGTCATGTGGAATGGATCTCATTAAAAGTAGGCCCCAGGTCACACTTTGATGGACAGGGAGACGTCAGTCATCTGCCAACAAGATTAGCAGGGACAGGAGCTCCCCCTCCCATCCTCCCTCTCTGCCCCTTGAGAGCCCGCAGCATACCAAGTGGGTCCAAGCAGACTCCTTCAAACCTCTGGCCTGCCAATCACAGAAACAAACGAGCACATCCACCTCAAATCCGAAGGAAACAAAAAACAACTGGCCGCGTCAAAAGGCAGGTGACAGCAGTCTTATTGTGGATCAGGTCGTTCTGCAGTCTCAAAGGCCAAGCCCTCTCCCAACCTGTACGGATATGTTTGTATGAATAAGAGCCTATGATCCAAACATTTTGCTGAGATGAATGATTTTGTGTCAGAAAAACACAGTCAAACAACAACTTGCACAAAGTTTGAGACATTTTACATTTTCTCTCATTCATTCTCTGCAGAGAAGTGACCAAGACAGCTGTTTCCACACGTATGCTAAGCGAGAGTCTAATCTCTTCTAAGAGATCTGGAATACAGTCAGAACATGCAGATTCATAACTTTGTGATTAAATGATCATTATGACTATGAAATAAACTAAACTACAAAGCTATATTACATGATATAATTATACTAACCTACTAAACTGGTATATATTGGGTCTTTTGGAGACCTTAACAATTGGAGTGCAGCAGATTAACTATATAACATGGATCCTCCTCCTCTTATAACAAAACCATGAGTAGCTTCTTCTGGGCGTCAAGAAACCTTTTCAATAAAAATTAATTATAAGGCAAAAGGTGCCAATAGAGGCTAACTTGTCCTCACAAGTATGTTCTTAGCCCTCATTACGAATAGGGAATATAGTGCTGAGGCATTCAAAGTCAAAGATGTAGAGGTGAGGTGGCCAGGATATCTTTTTATCCATGGAGTTAATAATAATTTAGATTGAGATGAGTTTTCAGAAATCTCTGGGGTAGGTTTATGTATGTTCGAATGCTGCTTTAGCAATAAAACAAAAGTCTAATCGTAAAAAGTAAAAATCCTTTGAATGCTTTGGATAAGCAGTGTACTTCTACCGCCTTTGTCTTTGTTCCTCTTTTCTGTCTGACAGGAAAAAGAACATGCGCTGTAATCATACAGTGACCTACTGTTTATCCCAGCATTCCCAAGAGTTCATGTCTCCAGCAATAGACCTGTGGCATGATGCCCAGGACAGGGGCCACGCATGGCTTGCTTCGACAAGCATGCTAGTCAAGGCTGTGCTAGCTTCGCTCAAGGCAGGTCAGGATTCCCAGCAATCTCTGACACGCCGGCTGACGTAACACAAAGTGCATCTGAATCACGTCTAAATCTGGGGGCTGGTAAAATTGAGAAACAGTATTGGCAAAAGATGGAAGTAATCTTGGCTATTTACAGAGCCGAGGATGGGCTCGAGGAAATACGTCAGTGTTTAATAACCCTGGTCGGCGTTTTGATTTGTGACAACCGACGGAGATGTATGAAGTATCCTGCATTTAATCTGATCGGCACGCGGTGCGTCATGCTCCATGCATCCATGGCGATAAAGGCCAAAGGTAGGCAAGACAGATATGATGGGATGTCGCCTGCATCCTCTGTGCCCAGCGACTTCAAAGAGCTCCATCTTCAGGAACGAGTGCACGCAAAAATGAACGAACAAATCCCATTAGTTCAATAAATAACAATTCAATTAATTTCTGGCTATAGATGTATTTGTAACATAGCTTCTGGATTGAGTCTGAATTTGTTGGGCTTCCCCATTCAGCACCACATATACTCAACCAGCAGTCCATAGGTTGAAGAAGACACACATTGGGACGTCTATAGATTTAATTCATTAAATAATAATGAATCATTTCGTATTTCTGCTCGTCATGAAATAATCATAGTAGCATCATTACACCGCGGCAACCTAACACTCAAAACTTCCAGACACAGATATGTTTTTGGCATACAATATGAGGTCACTTTTGAAGTCTTCGGCACGTTGACTGAGGGGTCAGAGTGGATGTGATGTCAGCCTCCTTTCTCTGAAGAATTGTGACTTTTAGACATCTTTGCAATATGAGCTAACCCCAGAACGCCATGCTGGGACTTTCCCTCGTGAGATGCCCAGGACCCTGGGTCACTGGGCTCTGACACGACCCCTCACCTCTCAGGTACTCGCCTGCCCAGCCGACGTTAAGTAAACCGAGACGTGTGGGAAGTGTTAAGCGGCGTGCGTTGCTCTGTAGTCCTCCTTTTGAAAATGCATTGACGATCGGGGCGAGGCATGTTCATTTGTATGGAACATGGTAATTAATTTGTCGAGGTTATTAGTATAATGTCCATTAAATTCAAATGAGACCCACCAGGGGCTGCGGTGCCTGAGGAATAGACTGCTTTGTGTACGACATGAGATGATGAGGAGAGGTTGAAGGCAATGTGGCGGTAATCACAATAAATGTAATAATCCCTTCCCTGAGAACAGCAGGGGGGAAACCCAACATACAGCTTCCTCCTCGAGGCACCAAGAGCATCCACATTACATGCCAGCAATACAGGGGAGGGGGGGCAATGACAGTAAGACTTGTAAATGTAAGAAAACCGGCTATGTGAACGACTGAAAGAAGGAATTGGGATTCAGTTTCGGGGGTCTGCAGGTTTGCAATTAGACTTCATATCTTCAGGTAACTGTGGGAATTTAATAAGCAAACAGCATCAGCAATCTAGACAATGATACACTATGAAATCATGCAGTTTGAGTTACTGTTTGTTGTGGATTTCTTAGTAAGATATTGTTTAAATATCAGATGCCAATAATAAAAGGTCTATAAATGGCGCATGTTTCTGGTTTGCTGATGTGTAAAGCGCTGTTTTCTTCCCTGCACACACATGCCAAATGCATTCACCATGTTGTTTTTTCCCCCCCAGTGCTAATAGATACTCAGCTAGACTATCTGCATCTGCATCTTTTTCTCATTAAAAAATGCTGGGGAGCCTGCGTGTATCCACAGCAGCCACAGAGAGAGAGATCCAGTAATGAAGCCTCTCGCAGGTTTGTTTGCCTCACTCGCGTTTCCCCTCATTTGACTGTCACTCAGCGAGATACCACTTTCTGCCTCCCCCCTTTTAATCATCCGTCATCCCCGCTAATGCAATGCAACTGCCAGGGCCATGTCGGCAATCAACCGCATCTTTAGTGTCACTTCTCATTAGCGCAGGAAGTCAGGTAAGAGAGGGTTTACTGTACGTCCACAGTGACAGTGAATCTTCCCATCAAAACTGCAGCTATGGGAATGTCCTGTTGCGTGGCATGTTTGTGCCATTAGCTGGAAATCGGACATTGTCCCTGCACCTTTGCCGGCCCTTCGCTGTCCCGGGCTCTCTGGACCCTTCTCTCCGTTCACACAGCAGGAGGAGCTCTCCGCCTCCACCCACATCCAGTTCTCAGGCACAGCTGCCTGCTGTTGGGTTCCATCTTTAATATTAATGAAGCTTCGCTCACCTGCGGCGCAGAGCAGAGCACTGCACACGAGAGTGAAGGGAGGCAGACCCGGTTCATGTTTGACAGCCCACCGGGGCGAGAGAGAGAGAGGGACAGAGAGAGAGAGAGAGAGTAGCTGATGCACTCTCGTCCTCGTGGAGCTGCTGAAAGCCCCTCCATGTCAGAGCATCAGGCCCGTGTGGGCTGATGTGTGTTCACCTGCAGCAGCATTTGAATCGACTGTGCATGCCTGATCATTTCTCCCTCCATCACAACTTTTTTGTTTTTATTTTACCAGTTTGGGGTGTCTCCCTTTCAAAGAGTCGACAGGAACAGTGGGATTTCACATTATAATGAGCATGTCTCTAAAGTGGATTCATATTTTTGAGTTAATTATTGTCATTTTGATACAGAATGCTTTTATCACGGAGGACATGTTGACATAATTATGGCTTAATCAGTGTTATTATATTAACAGCTGTGCTGTTCCTACTGTGACAACATGTCTGCAGCTGTGAAAAGGTTCCCCTAAAAGTATCTAATAAATACAATGTTTAGCTTTGGTATCAGTTTTGTGATACAACAACGTCAATGGTTGCAAAAACAAGACTCTTCTTTGCAATAAATACTTCATTAAGGTTAGGTAAACATAGCGGTTTGGGTTCAAATTAGTACTTCATTAAGACTTGGGGATCTTTGATGTCGTGGTTACGATAATCACCCTGCGGTCGGGGTTGAGAAACGGTCGTGGTCATGTTAACAGGAAACCCAAAGGTCTGTCTGGAAACGGAGAGAAGTCTTCTATTTTGTTGACTCATCCATTCACCCTGAACTCCTCCCTCTGCGGACTGTCATCACTTTACTTCCTCCTCTCTCCAGATGGACAAGAGTCCTAATTCCTATTGGTTGCTAGAGAAATAGCTGATTCTGTTATATTTCTTGGGTCTCAGTCACCTCCCCTTCCCATCATGCCCTCGATGAACTCCGACCCTGCACCCCCACATGAAATCAGCCAACACGCCATGCCTTTTCCTTTTCTTTTTTTTTTTTTTAATCTCCAACCCCGAGGCATGACAGTAGGGCTGCCCTACATATTAGAGTGGTCATGCTCTGAATTGGGGTTATCCCTGCACCCACTCCAGCAGAGCACCCTCTGGTTGTTTCTCCCTATATGTGCACAAACAATCCACAGCAAGGACCAATCGCATGGCTCGGCTCGTCAGCGCCGCCGTCGTGCCATCACATCCCAGCATTCCTTCACATCGGAGTATCCTCTTGGCTGATTAAACTAACTGTTAGCCACCACTTCCTTGACTTTCACTCACGGGCATTAGCTGGTGTCACCAGTCCACTTCATATGTGTGTGTGTGTGTGTGTGTGTGTGAGAGCATGCTTATCATGATATTCTGATAATCCTGTTGGAATTTGACCTAAATACTGTGTTAAATCCTCATTTAGTGCACGTAGCCGTGCACAATTATCTTTAACAGATACAACAAAAGAAGGAAAACTATATATCAAACGTGAGCCTTTAGCCTTTTGATGGTAATCATGTGATCAGTTATCGAGACACGACTGATCAGGTCTTGATTCTTATGCTTTTTTATTAATTTAGTTCCATAATAAATTCTTTTTATAAAGTAAAGTACTTGTGTGATATATTTGATATATGTGCGATATATTTCTTTAAAAAAATGGGCTCAATAATAATAATGACAGACTGACAAAATGCATAGATTATAATCAAAAGCTCATCATATTCTAGTTCAAACATAGATAATCTCTTTCTCCTCTGCCGTCTCCGGAGATCATTTCCCATCAGCCGTACAAGACGAGAGATAATGCAGCCACGCGCGTCTGTGTGTCTTTTTGGTTGTATTTATTCGGGGACTGAGCTCCCCAGCACGCGTCTGAAGCATGAGGACGTCACTGGCCAGAGGCAGCTGACACATCCTGTCACTGTGACCTGGCACCGTCCTGCCTCTGCAGACGCAACTAAGCCTGAGCGCCATCGCAGCCAAAGTCCTACGCTTCACAGCCAACACAGGAAGCACAGCTACACACACACACACACACATTCCACGTTCCAAGATACACATGCAGGAGGCTGTCAGTTCCCCAAACCTTCCCCTTTGGAATACTGTCACCTCTTCTGTGTTTCCATGGAGACCAAGCACAATAATGAGGACTATGTGTTTCTGTGTGTGTGACTATTGCATGGGGGGGGTGAGAGGTCATTAGGTAAGGGCAGGTGATGGAAGCAGCTTGGGTTATTACAGCTGAGTTTGGCCTGACACAAACATTATGTGTAGCGGGGGGGGGGGGGAATGCTTCACCAAAATGTTCCTCTGGCATGAACTTGTAAGGTTTGTGTTCATAAACGGATATGTAAATTACCTCCATTTGCGACATCAGACCTCATGAATCATAAATCTGTATGATCAGAGAGGCGGGATGAAGGCAGGGATCTGCAGCCAATTAAGAGTGGAGATGTAGCAGATGGCTCGTTTTGGCTGCTAAAATAGGATTTTCCCTGACATCCATGACCTCGTCGACTCTTCACCATGTCAGCAGGCAAACACCACGGTCACAGGAGACATCTATAAATAAGAATGCAGATTATTTGCAAATGTCCTACAGAAAACGGAAAGACTGAGACACTATAAAAGGCATTATGATGATGCATTTATATTTTGTGCCGTGACAACCGCTCATTGTCATGTGTGCATTCCTGATCCTACAAGGGCGAGTGCTCGTCACCTATAGGTGTTGACAATGACATGTGGGAGTGGATTAGTTGAGTGGATCAATGGAATAAACCAACTCATGTTCATCTAATGCCTCCAGAGTGTATGAAGAGAACAGTGGCAGGTTGCTCATCGGCTCTGAACGTCTCTCTGTGGTGGGTTTGTATGATCTGACCTTTCTTGAGGCATCTCTGATATATTAAAAAAATCCTTTAGGATCCTTTACGAGAATGACAAAGAGCTCATTATTTACTGACACTCCAGCAGGTAATGCTGCAGGAAGCTTAGCCAATTAATAAAAAAGGCTCCTCTACGCTGAATGTCCACTTTTAAATCATTTTGAAACGATAACTCAGAGCAAAGTGTGCTCTGAGTTGCCGGTCACACATATTAATGAGCTCTTCTTGTTTTTTAAACCAGCTGCACATCATCAGGGAGGCTGTTTTGCACATTCCACACCTTTCTCAAGCACTGAAACCAGGTCATGTAATCAAAAACCCTCGCGGAGAAAGCCCACAGCCCCATTTCCCCATCTGTGAAACGGAGGCCCTTTTCCAGACTAGGATGACGGACCCCAGGTGCAAAGGCCACAAAACGAACCGCCCCATCTCTCCTGTACTCCTTTTGGTTCAATACAGTGCGTGTCTGTAGAGTGTACTTCCCTTTTTTTCAGTCAGTCAGACACCCATAGGATTTGCGCTCAATAAACTCTCTGCCCTTTGCACCTCGGAGGAAGTCCATCTGCTCTGGAGAGCGTTGAGCCGCCTCCAGGCAGCCTGTGAGATGCGTGCGTGCGCCACGGTTCACCACTGATGACTGTGCGGAGATTTCCACATCCTAAGCGGCACGTTCTTCCTTTTCCACATCCACTCAGGCTCTGTGACATGTTTAGCATTGCCCGTAATTAATGTCTGAGGCGCTGCAACAAGAAGCTTCAGGTAAAGGTCAGGAGACCTCGAGGGGGAATAAGTAACAGCTGAGGAAACTGATTGAGCTCATCCACATCTGTTAGACTACTTTATTTCGGTTTAAAAGTCATAAAAATGTGCCATTATTCTTAGATTGTTTGAAATGTTCACGCATTGTATTTTTTTTTTTAAATTTACTACAGTTTCAGCCGCAGCAGAGTAGCTACTGTACTAGTCTTCTGTTTCTTATTTCGTACTCTTTCATTTACATTTGTAGATACGTTTGCCGTTAACCGCACGGCAGCCTGCAGGGAACAAGTGTGAGCAGTTATTGCTTTACATGCGATACGTTTACCCAGCTACAGGAGATGTAGACAGCTTAAGGTGTCTGTCAACGTGATGGCATTTTATTTGGTGCTCCCAGCATCCCATAATCCCTGCGGATCGCTCAACATACAGCCTGGTAGCGAAGGAGGAGCAGGGGGAGGTGGCGTTGCTATACTGGAGCTTGTCAGGGTTCATTCACTGTACATTTGATACTAAAATATGTTACTTACGTCAGAACTATCAAATGTGACAAAATGATATTGGTGGATACGTGACCCGTCCCTCTCGTTCAATCCAAGGACTCACAGAAACAGAATTCATGCTGTAACATACGTGCACATGACATAACGGGACCCCGTTGTGATTAGAGCGAGTACAGTGACTAATTCAAGCTGCTGTCACTGAAGATCATCTACTCTCTTCTTCCTCAGTCCCAAAGAGAGTAACACCATAAATCAAAGCCTGATGAGCTGCCTCGTACGTTTAAGCAGATCACCAAAGGTATTGTTCCACTATTTGCTCTCTTTGGTCTGCGTGTCACAGAGCAGGAGATTAATGGGATTATCTCGGGCCCGTCTACCCGACCTGTGTGCCTTTGAGAACAAAATGGCCTGTCCACACCAACTCCACCTGGATGTTTGGACCTTGTAATCGGCTGGCTGTCAACGCGTCTGTTAGCCTTTTGAATCTCTCCTACAATGCAGAGCAAGGTTTGACTTTTGGCTACAGCTCTTTATGACCTACATTGCATTTTGAAATAGACAGACAGACAGACAGACAGACAGATAGAAATCCAAACCATAACTAGTGAAATCAAGAGTAGGTGAAACCTAGTATCTGGTTGGAACGTGTGTGTGGTCAATGTGCTGCGATTATTTTGTTAAACACAAACACATTACACATAAACACAAACTAAAATCCAATTATTTTTCAACTCAAATTGTCTCTACAACCTGCAAGCCTGTCAGTCAGTCACCAGGGCAACACTGTTGTTGATGACATGGACGAAATATACGTGATTTCCATCAAATTTGTTATTGTGCCGTTAGCGTCACTGCTGCATTAGCACCACTGTACGTCATACTGTCATATTTCCCCGTTAATAGTCTGCAATGAACGAATAATGGTTTCCGACATACTAATAGGGTGGGTGCAGCTGGTGGTTGAGTGGTGGCTAATGCTATTAAAAATGCTAAGCCAGTTATCACAGTAAACGACCCAGTTATCTCAAACAACAACGTATCCAACGAGCCACGTAAACATGTTGAGGAAGTTTGCGATACTTCACTGAGAGTGTTGCTGTCTATTAAGGGTTTAGTGAGATTGTTGAGACGTTAGCTGCAGCTGTAGCTAACACTAGCTACAGGTGCTGTGCTAACTTTTGCTAACGTTAGCTAATGCTAGATACAGCTGTTGTGCTAACGTTAGCTAAAGCTAGATACAGCTGTTGTGCTACAGTTAGCTAAAGCTAGATACAGCTGTTGTGCTAACGTTAACTAAAGCTAGATACAGCTATTGTGCTAACGTTAACTAAAGCTAGATACAGCTATTGTGCTTATGTTTGTTAAAGTTAGCTACAGTTGCTGTGGTAGACTTAGCTTTTTGGCTCAACGTATTCTGTGTGTTCTCAACTGTTGACTTCTCCAGCTTTGCATTTCACATTACAAAGTTTAGCTATTCGCCATGCTAAGTGGGTGTTATTGGCAGATTGTTTATTCCTACGTCAGATTCAATCTATTTGTTGATCTTGATAAAAAAAAAAAACAAGAACAAAAAAAAATAAATAACGGAGAGGGATCTCTTATCACCTTCCACTCACTTGCTAAACACAATCATTGTACATTGAAGTTTTGCATATAATTCTGTGTCCCCTATGTGATTCCAAAAGACATGAGACATTTATATAACCAAGAGTTCACATTGTCTGCTAGGTTGCCAACCACCTGGTTTTCTCAGTGTAGCCTGTTATTACTATTCTGTCTGCTGACGAGACCACAATCACAGCCGTTTCAGTGCTGCTCTGACAGATTAGGAGAGACAGACCCGCTTCACAGCTTTCAAGCTTAAAGGATACTTTCACAGGGGGAAAGGTGACTAGTTTAAATGCTCTCCAATACCTTGCACATGTGTGGTAAAATATATCACTGCTGCGAGAGAACTGTCAGCCTGAGTCAGAATTAATCAGCCTTTGTGACACAGACCCAGGCACTCCCCACACATAAATCTACGCATGCATGAAATCCAAACAAATACGTGTTCACTCTGATGGAGCTCCTTGTCGATGGGACCCCCTTTTTTGTGTAATGTAGGAAACAGGAATTCAAAATAAGAAAAAAAATGCACGTCGTGTGCACTTAAATTTGAAAGTTTATTGGAAGCGCCTTTAAAACCGGAGGGGTAGATTTTAATGTAGTGGCAGGAGTCTGAAGGAGAGGGATATTTGTCGGAAGTGTTTACTGCTTTACTGACTTCTCCCTCTGCGCACTGAAGGGCTCTGATTACAGAGTCCTTTGCATACCGTGCTTACGCCCCACGCTTCAAACATGATGCTCCGTTCACGCAGTGTCTGTGAGCTGAAAGAATAGCAGCCACAGCTGCTGCAGTGTCATCAGGGGCTCATCCGGCAGCGCGGGGTCAAAGGTCAAACGCAGCTGAGTTCATGTTTACGTGGACACGCGAGATATTCAGATCCACCTCATGCAAAGTAAAATAACACTGAGCAATATTTCATACAGTGAACGGCAATCTGCTCGCATATATTCAGTTAATTTGGTGGCTTTTCATCATAGACTGATATATATAAACGAAAATAGAGCGCTTTCACGTTTGCGCCACATGCACCAAACCAGGTAAATTAAATGGTTTTCTGTGTTAAGTGTGAAACATGATTGGCCTGCAGAGACCTCTAAGCTTTGAGGAAAGTGAATTATACAGTTATGCAGTCACAAAACTATTCAAAATAGCCAGGTATGTGTTCTGTTGGGGGGAGTGATAACCCCTCTCTGGGGGAGTCGGGAGGGAAAACATCGACAGATCATCGGTGATGGCGGGTCATGCATTCCTGACAGAAGGTCTGTCCTACAAAGTTTTTCTGCGGACCCTGGAGTATTCTCTCAAAATGAACAACATGTCTCTCTTGAACTTTGACTCTCCTCCGTGCTGAGGTGTGATTGTTTTGCCCCTGTTGGAGTATGATTACATAAGGCCCTTCATTTTAACAGGCCCCCACTTTCTGTTTTGGACACACATGTTGGGTAAGTGGTGATGAAGTGAGGGAATGTTAAAACTCAGGAGGAAAAAAAACACGTTTTCAATTCCCTTTCTAACCGTTACCCTTAGGTTTGGAGAGGCGTGACACCAAAACAAGTTTGTGTTCGAGTTAACGAACTGCAGCAGTTTCTGGGTCAGAATCTTTTTTGTAATCTGAAGGAGCTTTATGAGATTTTTTTTTTTTTGCGAACTACAGTGCGTCATAGAATGTAAATCAAAGGAAAAAGGCTGGTAGAACCCTGATGCATGCCCTTAGTAAATACAATTAGGGAAATTAGATTAGGACAATAAAGCCAATGGTTATCATAGTGCTGTCTTTTAACTACTTAATTATGCCGTTTTAAGAGGCTACAGGGATCAGATCCTGCCTCGGGGCCAATCCTCATGAAACGTCAATGCCATAAAAAATGGCTGGGTGTTCCCCCAATTGGATACATGTTCAAACATTTTAAGTAAGCTGAAACAGAGGTGAGGTCAGTTCAGCTTTTAGGAATTCAGCTTTCTTCAAGACATTTCAACAGAAAGAGCTTTATTATTTTGGAAATCATCATCAACCCAGATCCTACAACACAAGTGTGTAAATGAGATATTTCGCACAATAAAATCTAAAGACTTTTATGTCGATAATTGATGTAAGATGACACAAACCCTCCATGTAATTAAAAAGAACAAATACTTGTTATGGAAACTGTGGTCTACAAAGATAGAAGTGATGGCTTTTTAAATCTTCGGAGAGACTCGTAACTTAAAACTATGGCTCCACTGTTGTCATGCTAGGAAACAAAGATTTTAACTCTTGCAAGAAAGCTTTGGACAGCTTTTTTAGAGCGGACTGGACAGAATCACCTGCGGCTGAATATCAGCAAGCCCAGAGAGATGTATGCATTCTGGGAAAGGATGTGGAGGCGATGGAGAATTACAAGTACCTGGGTGTTGGACCGGAGATGTAACCCTGAAGCTGTTTACAAGAAGGGGACTTCCTGAGGAAGCTGAGATCCTTTAACGCGTGCAGCGAGATGTTGGAGATCTTTGATTGGTCTGTGGTGGCCAGTGTTCTTTTCTTTGCTGTGGTTTGTTGGGGGAGCAGCATCGGAGCCAGCGACAACAACAGACTCAAACTAATAAAGAAGGCTGGCTCTGTGATCGGCTGCAAAGAGGACACACTGGAGGCTGTGGTGGAGAGGAGAACACTGAACAAACCGTTGTCCAACATGGATAATCCTGACCACCCTCTCCACCCCAACACTCGTCAGACAGCGGAGCACCTTCTCCAACAGGCTGCTTCAGCTCCGCTGTCATAACAGATACAGGAAATCTTTCCTGCCACAAGCCATGACTTTCCACAATACCTCTGTCATCTCTAACGCCATCTATCATCACATGGTCTTCACTACATGGTGACCTTCATGTTCTGCTCCCTTGCACAAATTCAGCGGTATCTCCAGTTTCCAGAGTAGAAGCGGATGGTGCGTGTGTACTTGTCGTTTAAGTTTTCTGACCTTTGACCGCTGCAGTAAACAGACTTATTGGGTTATGTCTGGTCCTCCGACATGTAAAGGGGTCTTTGAGTCTGCAGACGCCACTGGCTAGGCGGCAAGGGGTCAGGAATTAGGGGACTGGACGGTGGGAGGTAATAACAGCAGGAGAGAGAGGGGTTTTTGAGATTGGATTTAGGAAAAATGCAGCCTTCTGAGTTACTAAACACATGGATCCCTGTATTGAAGGCATCAAAGCTCTAAAAAGACCTTCTGTCAGAGCAGAGCAGGACAAAAATTACAAACTACTTCAGCCTCCACACGCTCACCAGCCAAATATGTACAGCAATGTCATGGGATTGTTTTGACATTTTGCATAAGCGAGGTTCTCTGAGTGGGGTCTGGTCCCCATTGAACCAGATGAGGTGGCTGCCATGGAACAAACACACCCCACGCCACAGGGAATCGAGAGGCATTTGTTTGCAGAAGCACATTCGACAGCAGTCCATTGACCTTGTAGAAGCTGCCAAAATCCTCTTTTGTTTGGAATATACAGCTGGACTAATTTTCTCATCAAAACAGTGAGACTGGGTCGCATTTTTACTTCAGACAAACCAAGGTGATGCTGAAGCTAACGTGACAGACAAACACGCGTTGTTATTCAACACCGGATGTCTGTGACGACAGATCAAACTGCAGTTTCTAAGACAGAATCAGTGTATTATAGGAAGGTCCTGAATTGTGGCTCAACATTTTATCATGAGGCCTTTCAGAGCTCTACTAGAGCACCAATCCTCCTGTACCATCCTCCCGAGCCTCCCTGCAAGCTTCCGAGTTGGCATCCCCGGGGGAGCCTTCAGCCCGTGTCTACACTAATTGCTCATTGATACAGATTGCGATTATCTGTGCTTACGGGGTAATTATGTAGTGTCAGACTCACTAAATCAGGGTTGGAATGAGGCTATCACAGTGTTGGCTCTCCGGGGATTAAGGGGGGGTATGTCTGGGCCTCGGCGTTATCTCGATTCCTCTCCCGTCCTTATCTCCAGAGCGTGAGCCTGGAGAGAAACAACAGCCGGGCCACAGCCAAAGCAGACAGATAGTTGGAGTGCCAGGCATGCAATGCAAAGACACAGAGTGAGAGAATGATCTCACACACACACACACCACACTTTGATGCTTTTGGTGAGCCAGAATGAACAAATGTCATTTTTACTTCCCTGTAAAAGAAAAACAACTGTAATTTAACAATTTAATTAAAAATTGGCTGTGATTTCGGCTCCAGCATCTTCTCAGTCTCTGTCTTTTTTTTATTTATTTTTTTATGTGTTTCACCAAGCTTTTATATAGAGCCCAGAATTTATGCGTCCAACAAATACTGACTAAAACGGTGGTGGACCGTTTTATGGCTGGGTGTTTTGACATCACATAATGTGGTATTATATACTGCCTGTGTGGGTTGCAAAACTAGGCCAAGGTTGATCGAGTGCCACAATTGTCTCAGGCCCCATTTGTTAAACTGAATGACAGCCCACGGTGCAAAACAACACCAGCAATGACTGCAGAGAAAACATTATGCCATGCTAAAAAAGTGATGCCCCGTTAATAAAAGGTAACAGCACTGCTTTACCACCGATGAAGAAGGATGCTTCCTTAACAAAACCTCCTTGTATGCGCTGTGTTGCATTGGCAGTCTATTTGCGTCAGTCAGTGTAAGTGAGTTGAGGCTTCTACACAGAAACTACATACAATAATTATTCAGGCAAACAGTCTGCCTCTAATTGAATTTTCCATCCTTAATTTATTTTATGGCTCAGGCTCCAAGAACTGTGGCACCCTCTTTTGTTATTTCTAGCATGGGCGGTCCATTGCTCTCTAATGTGGTTGAGACGAGATCGCCACTGTAAATGTAATCTTTAACATATAGTGTTAATTGTTTTTCTTCAAGTAAGAATGGAGGGGAAAAAATAAAATCTTGATGGATTAATTCTTTTTTTTTTAAATTGGCCATTTCCAATTGAAATTCACCTGCTTTGATAAATATGTAGTCACTGTATTAAAACTGATGAAAATGCCATGCAATGTTTTCTTTTTACATTTCATGAGAACATTTATGCCATAAATCTGAAGCTTGTCCTCTTGATCTAACGCTGACGATGCAGTGATGGGACTTCAACACCAGCACTACTGACTTTGGAACAATATAGTATCTTATCTCTAAAATGTGTGGTTTTGACAGAAATGCTGGACTACCCTATCGCCAGACAAAAATGTTGATATCGGTGCATAATGTAAATGTTTTTTTGTATTCTTTTACATCCAATGACAATGTTGTTGAATTTCCCTTGTACGGCAGCCACAGTATGGTTAAGGTTAGAGAAAGATCATGGTTGTGACAAATGAACTGTAGTTAAATTATGGTTGAGGTTCGCCGACTAAAACATCTGGTTCATGTTTGTAAAGATTGTGGTTACGGTTTAAAAGACACACATCAATTTTAGGTCTGTGGGGGGACGCAAACCCCCATCAACTGGATGAAAGTTAGACCCACTGCACAACCATCCACCACCCTTAATTCTCACCTCTCTAAGTAATGGGTACACTACTTCCTGCATGGGCATTCGACCATTCAAAGTCAATCATGAGGTGCTGAATCCTCCAATATAAAGGGTACTAGGCTGGATTTCACTGTTTTACCAAAACTGTACATTGACATCATAAAATTCACAAATGTCTTGCAAGTTGGAAACATACCAAACAAAGAGTCAGAGTTATGAGCCCCTGCCATGGTGGAAATTATATGGATTCCATGTGTCAAAACTTCTGTCAAATGGAGTCAGAATGTTTCCCATCAAAACAGAGCGAGAGGGAAAGTTTCAAAGACTAATACTAAAGTCTCAGTATTTTCTCTGCGAGCCCTTTAACATTTCTGCTTCTGCATCTGCACAATGTAAAAGCTACAATTTGTCACGAGAACGTTCAAGTTCTGAAGTAACTGCGCTAATGACAGACACTTCCCACGACCCTTCAAATCCTCTCTTCCTCGTCCTCCTCTCTGAGGTCCGCCTCACTTCACTTTCGAGCTGTGAGAGAATGATGGTTTTCTTTTTAAATCTTGGCGTTGCTCGTTCTTGTCTGTGGCAGGACTGGATAATGTTGTCCAGAACTATAGTCAGTTGGAGCACATCCACTTCACTCAAGACATTACACGTTGTAACACAGGGGAACTGCATAGGAAGAACTTGGACTCCCCAAGTCTCTGATTTGAGGCACAAGTCCATTTGCTGGCAGCCATGTCTTCATATTGGAATCAGAATTTGCCTTTTGGAATTGGACTTTTAAAAAAAGAGTTTGGGGAAATTAAAGTTGTTTTATTTGTTTTAAGAACTGTTCAGATCAGCAGAAAATAAAGATAGCAGGTGTAATTGATCAAATTCTTTATCGTCCCATTCTTTTCAGCATCTCACAGTCAGTGATCATGCAGTAGCAGGGCCCCTTCCAACCGAAATGGAACGGGGCCATAACTGATAGTATGAATTTGTGCTTACCCTGCGACGACGCATCAAAGCGGCTCCCATGAAAAGGACATATTGGGCTGGCATGAATGGTGAGTGACTAATGGGGAAGTGGGAACAGGTGAACAGGAGGTCTGGTGAGTGCAAGGCTAACGAGGGACAGGTGAAACCAATCAGGGCGGGGCAGACCATCAAAAATGTCTCTAATCAACACATTATTTAAGGTGACCATTAGAATTGCAGCGTTGCAATGTTGAGTGTAGGTCTCACATGAATAACCCAAGTTCCCTCACAGTAAACGAAGCCTATATGTTTTCCGTGACACGGCATTGTTTCATTTCATGTCTGGATCCAACCTCGGCGTATTATGATGACTGTGCCACCGCTTTGCACGCTATATTTGCTTGGTGGGTCTTGCTGGACTTCTTTCTCATCTGCCTTTCTTATCTTCCACTTCAAACAAAAAGTCACTACCCCCCTAAAAACATTGTCTAACAGCCACTAAAGATGCTCCCGCTGCCTTCACCGCACTCGCAGCTCCCCCCCTTCCCCTTCCCTTTCACTGTCAATGCACGGAATACAGATTATCTGCAGAGCATCCCTTTGTTGTTGCGTAGAGGGGATGGGGGTATTTGAGTTAGATCTCCTGGATAACATTCGAAGCACCCAGCTTTCATTTCACGCAAGGCTCTGTCATGCTAACACTGTTGCTCATACAGGGATGCTGATGTAATTATTATTATTTGGAACATTTAATAGGGAAACCTGAAACTCACTAACTTTAGTGTTTTAATGTGAGGCGTAAGGAAAGTGTGAATTGACTTCATATGTTCTGTTTACTGGAGGAAGGACAAGCAGACTCCTTCAGAGAGACAGCTCAATGATGTTGCTTTTTACGGCATGATGGACTGGCCTTATCAGGGGCCATTCTGGCCGAGCTGACAGACTAAAGGGGAAGATCTGATCTGGGTTTTTTGTTTTGATCTCCTCAGACTTCTTATCTCCGAGCGAGTTGGTTGGAATCCAGCCGCAGACGTAGCGTCCAGAGAGGAGACGACACGCTATGGTTTACAGGTTATCATCTCTGCTCAGACATGCGAGACCCGCCTTGGCACCGGCTCTTGCATCTTGTCGTCATGGTTACCTCTCCAAACTGTTTCATGCTAAGGCTGCATTTTGGTCTGTTTATCCTCTACTTTGCTGTTAATTGCCTTTCATATTTACATAATTCTCAGGCAGAAAATGCTCTTTTTACTTGATGAGAAGATCCATACCACTCTCATATTTATACAGTAAGTATAAAGCTAATAAAAACACAGGTAATATGGCTAGCCTGGAACTGTCCAAAGGTAACAAAGTCCACCTACCAGCAAGTGTCCACCTACCAGTATGCTGTATTCATATGGACCTACATTCAGTCATTTTTCCCAGTTCACACACACTTTCACACACTGATGGTAGAGGAACTGCTTGGAGATCTAACTCATTCATAGGGGATTGAAGAAGCGGGATTCGAAGGAGGACGACCCACTCTACCTCTGAGCCACAGCCGCCCCATTCAAGCCGCCCACATCACCAGCTCCAAGTCACATAAACCAATAACTCTCACCTCCACGTGTAAACCTTTTTAAAGCAATATTTACAACATCCGAACGATATCTCCAAATGAGGATCATTTATTTTAGATTACATTACAGAGTGTTCCTGTCGGAGACGCTGTCAGAGCTCTATATATGGCATCTGTAAAAGCTTATTATTACATCTCGTGACCTTTAGGTGACTGGTACGAATGATAACATCATGCACCCCAATAAAACCCGATGGGAGATAAAAGAGATGTCAGGCTACACCAGGCATCTCCAAGGAGATCATAAGGGTCATTTGTCAAAGTGGAGAAGACTTATCCCAGCACTTAAAACCAAACTCATCCATGTGCTGATAGGACAAACCTCAATGAGGAGCACAAATTAGACAGTGCGTGGCAACCCAGAACAAAATCATATACTCAAACGAAACCAGGCTCACAGAGTGTTTTGCCAGACTGAGAGCTTTTTCCATCTTTGGGCCAAAAAAATGATCCTCTTGGAGAAGTCATCGCATTCAACACATGCACTACCAATAAAACCTGATTTATTTCTATGAGGAGGGTTCCCATAAATTCCTTGTGAAATTTTAAATCCCACCTCCTTTCCTCTCTAGACCATTGATGTGCTCGAACATGAGCAATCTCTCCGTTTCATTTTGCAGTCGTCTTATTTTCATAAGGCCGCTGTAAACACTGTCAGTGCTTCTGTTTGTTTGTACCAAGTCGCCCATGGAGACAAGACTCTTCAGGACACCTCTTGTGTCAGTGCCAGATGGCGCCTCTTGTCTCCGCGAAAGTATCGTTCAGGGATTGTCGAACGGATCGAGTGTTTTCTATTATATTCGCCTGCCATTTTCATCCACCCATGAAGGCAGATATTTTTTTCTTATCATCCCCATTCATCTGAGGAGATAAATCGAGCTTGCTCTGACCGGAGAGACATCGATAGGCTGGAGTCAGAAGGGAGGTAGAGGGAGGAGGTCCAGGTTCAATCTGCACTGCCACAGAACACAAGGAGAGATTGTGTTACATGCAGAGATGGGAACAGTGTCCTCCTCTCAGATGAGGTGCTGTCCTCCTCTTTTTTTTCTTCTTCTTTTTCTCCATGGCATTCCAAACACACACACCGGGTCCAGGGAGCGGCCCACGTCAGATGATCTTCTTTCTGCTTCATACACCGCCGGCAGGGCTGTCGTCAGAGGGATTTACCAGCGGTGTCTGTGAAACCTGAGAGTTGCCGGACAGGCTTCGCTCTGGGGTGTGGGGAGGGTCGGGGGGTGGGGGGGGGGGGCACGAGGTGAGGGAGGGATGTGTTCGTACTGTGGCAGAGGTAATGCACACCTCAAGTAGTAGGGCAACCGGGGCTTGGTGGCTCGCCACAGGGCAGCCTGAGTGTGAGGAAAGCCAACCCGCCGCCTCTAAGAGGATCAAATTTCCTCACAACTTGTTGCCCGATGCTATATAAACTCTGGCATGCGGTGTGGACACCCGATCTGGACTAAAAGGGCCGCTGGAGAGCTTCTCCGCACCCACTGTGTCCCCTGCTCTTTCAAGTCCACCTCAACCCCCCCCCCTCCTCTTGCCCAACCCCACTGGCATGGTCCCTCTAACAGGGGCCCCCAGTGGACCTCCACCACACAGCTCTCACTCAGGCTCAGTCATCACTGCGGCGCTAATGAGGGTCTCCAGAGACAGTCTGCCCCGACTAAAAGGACACTGTGGGACCAGGGACGTCCCTCCATCTACTGAGGGGAGCCCTCCGTTTGAATGTGTCCCCGGTGTGTGACAGCTGTCTGTCTGCCAAAACACTCGCAAATGTGAACAGAGGTGTGATATCATGTTTGACGGGGCCCACACACAATCACAAGAGGTGAATGTTTACGCATTAAGCTCGGTTCACGGGCTCTAAAGGAAGAGTTTCAAAGTCTGAAAGGGTTATTTCAGCTTGGGGCTTGGAGACGATGAACAAAAAGCCTGTTTTATAGAATATGTGGAATTCATAAGACATTTACGAGGAAGGGAAAGAAAATAAGATGACATCAAATCCCGTTGCATTATGGTTAACAGAATTTTTGGAGACTGAGCACTAAAATATTGACCTCTTTAGATCTTTAACTTATGGAAGTGCAAGTCAGTGGTGAACCATTTTAAATGGTGTTTTAGACCTCATATCTCAATATATTACTGATCATATCTAATATGAAACGGCCTTTTCTCTGTTTACATCCATACATTCGTATTATATAATTCACTCTTTGCATTATGAAAACGTTATCTGCTCACTTTATATGTGAATTTTGGCTTCACCAACAGAAAACACCTTGCAAAGTGATGTTTTTATAATTTGGGTTTTCTCCAATAACAATAAAGGTACACTGATTGATTCCAAACGTGATCGCAGCACCTTGAGAGGACAGCTGATATGCATGTTGCCAGAATAATACCACACCTGTTATCTTCATCATCTTGTAAAACACGCAGTGAATATGTCACTCGTGCAAACAAGCTGCATTAACCAAAGCCATTAAAAAAAAACTGCCACTGCCATTACATCAATAACCAACCCAAGGTGGGCAGTCCAGTGGGCCAATGGAGTAATGAGTGCTAGAAGCATCAATTATTCAACTTTATTGAGCGGGATATGAGCTTCTCTACTCTCGGAGACCCGATGAGCCGGCAGCCTCTGATAGATGTCCACAGTCTGACCTTAATGTATCACAACTCGGAAATCTAGCTGCCAATATACATCCCAAACCTCTGTGACGATGGAGCTGATGCACACGAGAGTTGTTGAGGGAAGAGAGACGGGGTATGAAGTGGAAACAGAGGAGCAATAAATGGCTTCATCCTGGAAGAAATCCAGTCTCTACATACAAAGAAGTCCTTAAATGAATAACAGAGACAATACGTTACGTGGGAAACATTTTCAGCGCTTTTATTATTGAATTGTAGCACGGAATTTTAAAAAGCAGCTGAAATCAACCTTTTTTTTTTTCGGGTTAGACTCCTGTGAACACAAAGGCTGTAAATGAACTCGTCTGTTGTGACGCAACATTCTCAAGTGGTTTTCCTCCAGTTTGGCCACTAAGGTTTTGAACCCACACCACTATAGGCTGCCTCTGGTTGTTGTGTCAGTGTCAGCTTGAACAATCCCGCCTGTGACCTCATCGATGGCTTAAGCTCTGTGGAGAGTCACTTCAGATGAGGATTAGGACCGGGTGTGTGTGGAAGAAGAATTCGGCAACAGGAGACAGCTCTTTTTGTTTCAGCGAGCGGGGGGGGAACGGAGAACGACCACATATTTCTGCAAAAAGCAAAGAAGCCGAGCGAGAGAGGAAAAAGAAAAGAGAGATTAAAACACCCGAGGGCCCCTCTTTCTTCACTCAGGATGTTGTTTATATTGTTGACAGGCCTTTTAACCTCCCTGAGCTCATTCTGTGAGGTCTCTCTGGGAGCTCACTTTGCGTTTGGAGCCCGTCGAGGCTCCGCTCAGCCTGCATCCAGTCAAGCAGCTGCATTATTTATGAGCGCGGCGGCTGTTACTCCGACTCCCTTATTGAGATGGTTGGTACCTCATCATGGAACGAAAATAATGAGTGGACAATAAATTGAAGTGCTGTCAACAGCCACTTGAGTGAACATCATGTCAGGTCCCCCCCCACCAGATCACGGTGACATCAGACTTCTCTGCGTGTGATATGTTTTCCTTTTGGACAGGTCACACAGATTGGCCTCGAGGCCCATTTCACACTGGATAAGTTTCCATTTCAAGCCCCGGCCTCAGCCCTTACCGCCTATATCGGAGACACGAACTCAGGTTAAATCCCCGGAAAAGTCTATTTCATCTTTTTTCATGGCTTTTTAAAAGCAGCGTGACAGAAGTTTTCTTTGGGGACATAAATTACGTTGGGTCAGGCCAAAAACAGACCCTAATCCAATTGTTTAAAATGGATCAAACTGGGATTGGTCACCACAGTGTTGTGTTGACATGTCGACAGTCAGAAGATGCAATCTCATGCTAAACCTTCATGTAATCTGGTAACAATACCCATTAGACCACCAACGTACAGTAATGAACATCCCTCATCAATGCACTTTACGTCCCCCACACAGTTTACACTCAGGTAAATACGTGTGTTTATGCCGAACACACACACGTTCCAGAAGTTCACACCTGCCTCCATGTGCAGAGAGATTTAAAGCGGACTGAACATTTCTCACAAGGGGAAGTGTTTTAAGTAGACAGCTGTAAATGTATAAGCCATGAGCTCCTCGTCAGCGAGCGTTCCTCCAGATGTGAACGCCGATCAGTCACTCAGAGCGTGGCCTCGCTCCCCGTCGCCTCACGCATGCACACAACAAAACGGGGCTGTTTGGATCACAGCGAATCATAACAGGAAAGGAGCGAAGTGGGGGAGCATTATCCCAGCCGAGGGAAGCTTCCAGCACGTCTCAGACGCCAGACAGACACCTCATCACCGTCTGTCCACGTAGCATCCGCACATGACGGAGAACCCGTCACCTGACCGCCTGCTAGCGGCCATGACAGCCCTGCAGCAAAGTAAATGCACATTTCGTTTCAAAGCGTTTCACTATGTTGAGTGCTGAGAGAAACCATTCTAACTGCATGTCTTCTACTACCAACTGCTAATAATCTTATTTTGTTGTCATTCTTCTCTAAGTCCTGTTTCTGAAGCCGCGTTAACTCTTGTCCGGTAACACCTCATCACCATAAACCTCCACTCCCACTACGCTCAACCTCAATGTGGTGAGTTTTAGGAGTAAAACCAATCCTGCTCCGACCCTTTGACTCAGTCTCTCGCTTGTTTGGTCACATTTAAATGTCTTCCATTTGTTTGATTAGCAACAGGATAAAGTTGAAGGATTGTATTCAAAAATGTCCATATGGGGTTTAAATATCTTATTCAGTCTATGGCTCCAATGAACAGCTGCACTAACTTGATACACAATAAGCAGTTTTTACCATTCAGACAGCGTGGAATAAGACATTCCTGGCCTTAAAGGTACTTACAAAAGGGAAAACCTGCAAATGAACGGTTCATTTGAGCTGCAGTTTATTGTCTTTTGGTATAAAAGTGATTTAGTGGAAACGACCCCTGTTGTAGTTGATCACCATCAGTCCCAAGGAAGTAATTACCGAGTGGGCTCATTTCTCATGAGCAGTGGTTTTTGCTTTTTGCCTGCAGCAGCTTGGTAACAAGCACGAGGACCCCTCTTAGTCCAGCTCTCCAGCAGAGTGGCATGTGGATGACTTTGCCACAAACACTCAAGGGGTCCCGCTGGCCAGCCTGGCTTCATTAGTGGCGTTAACCTTCAATATGTCGCACTGCCTCCTGCTCTGCCCTCTGGTCTGTTATGGCTGAGAGGAAGTTGGAGCAAGACTTGTGTCAAATATACTGTCAACGCGCTAAACAGGAACAGCTTGGACGCGGCCAAGTGGCAGCCGAGAGTCCCGCTGGGCAGAGGAAAGTTTGTTAAATACCACAGGAAGTGAACTGCTTGTCTTTGAAATAAAACTGCATCCTGTCTGCGAGAAAATGTCTTAGTTCCATCTTAAACTTTTATGTGATAACGTGTTACCGGGGAACTAACTGGAGGAGGGCCCGACATTTACACACCAGTGGGATAAGAACTGTAGCATGCTGCAGCCTGACTCCACTACTGAGTGAATGGTAGTATTTATGGGACGTCTCTGCAAGGTAATGTGACAGCAGTCTCTGATCCCCATTTCACGATGCAATTTTTGGATTAGCGGTCACTCGATCCCAAGACCATTTGCAACGTGGCATGGATGATATCACTACATGAAAGAAGAAAACACTGTCCTATATGTATTAAGTATAGTCGGTAATCATGATGCCCTCCCTCCATCTTGCACTGGTTTACCTTTCGCTGGAGAGCAGACACTCAGAACTACGGGAAGTATTATATGACCTGAAACTAACTGGAAGAAGCTGTGGAATTTGTCAAACTGGATATGTATTGATGGCAAATGATAGGAGCTGGTCTGAACCAGTCTTTTGGAGTCCAAAGCCATTAAAAGCAAAGAAGACCAGCGCTGAATAAAAATCCTATCTCATCACGCACCGCTGTAACTCACATCAGCGCCAGATCCCTCGTCTGTTATTGTATTATTTGTCCACGCTGCTCTTATTTCAAAGCTGTGTCTCTGACTTTGAGATGAGTCTGGACTTCAACACAAAAGGAAGTGAGATCTAAGGTGAGGCTAGCTCGCCCAGGTGTCACACCTTTGTTTCCTTCATTTCCTCTGCAGGACCTTCTTGAGCTGTTCCAAACCCCCACCCTCCACCCTCCACCCAACCCGGTATGCTGGAGGCCTGATGAGGTCCAGATGTGGTCCAGATGAGGCCCCTGTCTGATGCGTGGACCTGAGAGGAGCTCTAGCCTCCAGGGGCTCATCAAACTGCCACGGCTTGTGCTCAGATTGATTTCTGACATGGATTCAGTGCTCTTATGTATTTGAAAAAGAACATGTTTTGTTGTGCACCAAACACGATTCGCTCATACACCACTTGATCTGAAAAGGCTCATAAAAATATATTCAATTTGGAACATTTATGCTTTCCTGTAAATCCATGAATTTCCACACGATAGTCTCTGATCACACACTTTGGACTCTTAACTTCTGAGGCTTTTTGAGGTTTCGAAACCACGAAATGAAACCAGAATTACTCAAATTTAATACAACCGGTTACACAAAGGTTTGCTGGTCATAAAAGCAATGTCTTGCCTGTGACCCATGCAAACTTGACAGCTTCATTTTTCCTAAAACCTCATTAATATTGGTGTTTATTTGGGAGTGATTACATTTGAAAGAGACATCATTCAGCGTATGTTAGTGCTGCGCGTCCAGCTGGTTGTTGCCTTTACCGGATCCATAAACCCGATAATGATGTTTGAATGTATATTGTATAAAAAGTACTGTGAGGCTTTCCTGCTTTCCATTTCCACTGACACGCCTCACCACCGATGGGGAGAAAGTGAGTGTATATGTGTTGGAGGGCTGGTGACGATGTTACTGCAGCATGTAAACTATGCTCCTTCCTATAGCGGAGCTCCACATGGCAACAGCTGCATGATGTCAGATGTGCAGCAGAGATTGGACAGATGTGGTGATTTGAAGTATGCAGGAGATTAAGCCTGCAGTCTACAGAGAAATCAGAAATGTTAAGTGAGTGTACAGCAATGTAATTCAGGCGCTTCATTTTTTTTGCTTGGAAGATAAAGGATATAAAATATCACGTAAAACAATAAAAAACAGGTTTAGAGAAAATATATAAATGGTAGTTCTGTTCACAGTTTCAGAAAATACATTACGTATTTATATGGAATTCAGTTGCGTGACATTTGTTGGCTTTGGGTTTTGATTTGCCTCATTAACAACCTGGGACGTTTGTTATGATTCTTATCAGTCAGGAAAACGCTACAGGAAATAATCAGGTGTCTTTTTTTTTTGTTTCTTTTGTTTCGCCAAAGGTCAGAGGTCGGCATGTGTCGGACATGCTTAAAGTTCACTTCCAGGCCATGTGAACTCTCGCAGGCCTCGGCATCTATCAGCAGTCTATTGAACAGGATTAGATACGCAGAGATGTGCCTAATTGCCCACAATTCCTGTGTGCTGAGGCGACTGAAGCTCTTGCGAGCAGCGAAATGGATCCCATGACAAAGAGACATTTTACAAACCTGAGGATTATCCAACGCTGCAGGGAGAAATGCAGCTTGATTTATCCAATTATCTTTTCTTTGTTGAAATATTTCTCATAAGCCTCAGATTGAAGCAGCGGGACAAAGAGCCTGGAGCAGCTTGTATTTACAGGAACATAAAAAAAAAAAAACGAAACCCCCAAAACATAAAGACATGATTATTTGAATGTCAAAATTACACATTTACTTCTGGCGACAATTAGCTCTACAGATGTTTTTTTTTTTTTTTTTAACCCAGGTTTTGAAATATCTGCAGCTGAGATTTCTGCTGACAAACTGTAATAGAGCTGAATGGAATTTAATTATGGTGCTTAAACCATTGAAGAATTCCATTTGAAAAAACTCAACAGCAGTGTGTCTTTCCAGAAACAATGCCCTAGTTACTCAGCATAAACCACAGACCACACTGCGAGCACTTTTCATTGAAACTATTTTCCCAATGAAAGCTCTGTCTGTGGTGGTTACGCTTTTTTTTTTTTCACCCTTCCATTCTGACAAATATCATTTCTATCTTTTCAACTGTTAACATGATAACGTGTAAAGAGCGTCTCAAAAAGCAAAATATGTGTATCTGTGTTTTAAAGACGATGCTTTCAGTGTCTCTTCTAGTGTGTTGACATCGAAGTGGGCCAGTCAACCAGATTCCTCACTGGCCCACAAGCTCACATTCAAAAACGGCTTCTTGGCCAAGGTGCAAACGTGACTTTTAGGTGCCAACAACATTTGTCATGCAACTTTCTACCCTGTGTTTGACAGTTTGGAGTTGGCGCAGTAGAAATTGCTGACCAAACACACACACAAAAAATAGCAATGGGACCAAAATAGAGGGCAGGAAGTGGACGGAGTAGAAACAAGCAATGTATCTTAAGAAAGTCATATTTTTGTTTCTATTTAACATGTTCTGTGATTCAGACTTCCTGACATTAAAGTGCAGGGCCCACCATCCCTGTTGCTGTAGTTTGCACTGTTAGCACCGTTAGAACTGCTAGTTGCTAACCGCCGACTTAGCCGTCACAATGTTGAGAGCCATTGAAAGGAATCTATGGTATTCAATGGAAATGGGACAGAAATGAAACACCATCTGAAAATTTGTTTTGAAATAAGACGAACAAGAGCGAAAATGTGTTTTGTTATTTTGTTATGAATATTCATTGATTTAAAAAAAAAAACGAAATAAAAAATGAAATGTGTGTTTAAAAAAAAAGTTTATTCACATAGTCTTTGTTCTAGCTGCAGTGACACGTCTTTGGGCTTACATTGTTGTGTTTGGCACTTCGATGCAGAAGAGACAGAAACTTAATCCTGTGTTGAGCTTTTATTTGACCTGGGAAAAAGGAAAATTGTCTTTTTCCCTTTAGGGTAAAGAAAAAAAAATGCAAAATGTGTATGAGCCATTGTATTAACAGCTAGCAGCGCAATGTAAGGGAATAATCCATTTAACTATACAGCTACTACATCAATCACATGCGGGTCAGATAACTTTCCTTTTTCATTCTCAGGCAGAGGTTTGGAAATCTTATCAGCACCTACAGAATAATGTAGTCCACCTTTATCAGCGCTGTCTCCAATATCAAAGCCCGTGCTGTGATTGAGCACCCGGAGACTCCAGGTAGATTTCTAAGGCAGAGGAGGGAGAGAGACAAAAAGTACTGATAATTAATGGCTGTCAGAGTGGATGCGGGACGATTACAGATGACATATAAATTGCTGTGTAATTTCAGATGCTATGGGCGTTTTCTGTTGGAGCAGGTCTCCTCTTGTACTGTCTGACAGATGATATTCAAAGCCGGTCGAGGCCAGAAGGATAACATGCCATTGTTGAACCATTTGATATGCCAAGGACATATAATGGTTCAGGCTGCATGCAGAACAGCAGATCAAACACCTTCTAGGATTTCAGGAGCAAGCAGTGTAACACAAAACAGGCTCTTAGAAAATACCCACATCATTAGGCTCTCGTTGGGAAGTTTGCATTTCATTTTGACAGATGAAATAAAATGTATTCGTAGCAAGTAAACAACGTTGTCCTCCGTTGACTGCGTTGTTAACAACCTTGGACAGTTGGCGGATTTGACATAATCCAGTTTGAGAGCATTCATGGTCACTGATTAGTCCAATATGCCCACACGCTTTCTACTGGGGGGCCTCATCAAGTTTCCTTGTTTGATTTATGTGTGAGCAGCTGCGGTGGTGGCACACACACACCGGCCAGGCCTGACACAAATGCAACATCAAGGTGCGTCCGTAACACAATCTGCGTCTCTGTCCCTCAGCTACGACCAGAGACACTCGGGATGATCTCGGGAAGGTGATTCGGTTCACGTCAAAGGGAGGAAGGCGCTGGGAGTCTGAGGTTGTTGGAGGCGATCCAAGCTTAGTACTGATGATCTCTGTGTTCCTGGATCCTGAGCCCCAAACGGCGTCACCGTGACTATCAGAACGTTTCGATCAACGGTCGGTCACATCCATGAAAATGAAGACGGATCACATGCGATGTGGAACCTAACGGTAACCTCAAGACAATTTTTAGACACGGTATAATGGTGACATCGGGGAAACATCTCTGAGACACAAAGTCATTGAATGAAGACATTGCAGATCTTGCTACGTAACGCGTCAGTACATCTGAGTACATCTGAGTAGCCGAGCATTGGTTTAGTCTCACAACATCATCATGACAGGAAGACAAGATGGAAAAAGTCTACAGGCCACACTAGCATCTCACAAGAGCATGACCACATGTCCATATATCCATCCATCGTCTACTTTATCCTGTATTCAGGGTTGCTGGAGCCGATCCCAGCTGTCATTGGGCAGGTAACAGGTAACCAGTCTGTCACAGGGCTGACATGTAGAGACAGACAGGTAACCAGTCTATCACAGGGCTGACATGTAGAGACAGACAGGTAACCAGTCTATCACAGGGCTGACATGTAGAGACAGACAGGTAACCAGTCTATCACAGGGCTGATACCCGGGCTGAACCCGGGACCCGCTCGCTGTGAGGTGACAGTGCTACCCACTACAACACCGTGCAGCCCATGTCAATGGCTTGTTTAGGTGTGTTTGCATGCATACACTGATAGGTATTTTGCATGTATTTTGGTCATACGGGCAAATATGCACTTTGACCAGATTAAAAAAACACTGGAACGCCAAAGCATGCGGGAGAAGGGAAAACCCACGAATGTTAAACCTCCTGTTGGCACAAGTGGCAAAGTCAGAGGATTACAGACCAATATTTCCATTTCTACTTTCAGTACAAGGCCAGGGCAGATTTGTAAGTTTTCAGTGCTGCAGGCCTGCTGTTAAATGACTGAAGTCCTATAAATCCAAAGGGCTGACGTGCTCACATGAAGATTAATTCCACATCTAACTCTAATCGTGCTGCAATCACGGCGGTCCAGATTTGAACGCTCAGACCAGATTCCCATGCGTGATATAGTGGATTGCTGGAATTTGTATTTTTTTGTGTGCGCATGAAATCAACACAGAGACAGCTACACGGCATCAGATCAAGATGTACTTTAGCGATTGAGTCGTATAACGCATCACAGTTTCACAACCGACAATTATTCATTAAAGCAAAAAGAGCCTTCGTAACCCTGTCAAGCCTGAGCTGAGATGTTTGACATTGGATCTCCTGATAGAGGTTTGATACGAAACATTGCATCAGTGATCATGCCACGGTTTTGTTTACAGGAGACATGTGAAATCATCTCAAGACCAGTCATCTGGGATGATGGGGGTGGGGTACTTTACCGCCACATGTGGCTCCTCCTGTTTGGTCTATAGTAGGTAGACTTTGTTCTGTAATATAGCGATTTCATTTTCAGTTTCAAAGTGAAAAAGATTCGCCGAGGTGACGAGCAGCAGATTAAAAGAACACGTGGGAGAAGAGGAGGAAGTGTTGACACGAGTCAGGCAATGAAAGAACTGGGATTTCAAATGGAAGAATGTGAGATCAGATGCAGAAACGGCGTTAAAGATGCTCTCAGCACACTTTTAGATTTGCATTCATTCTGAACAAAGAATAATTCAAAGATGGAGAGGAGGGCTGAACAGAAGTACACGAAGGGAGCGTCAACATACTGAGTGCTAATTACAATGAACAATCTGTTGTGGTGATTTATTATTCGCTTTTTTTAAACAAATTAAATAAATAAAAAACATACGCCAAGAACATAGTTGGCGGGGATAAAGAAAGCAGTCAGACAGAGATATGTTAGTGTGCTGCTTGTTGGATTATGTAAGAATAACAGAGATAGTCCCTTTGTTGTATTTGATACTTTGGATACTGTAAGTTTAGATAGTTGTTGGATGTTTGCAAGTAAAACAATATTTGGTTGCCTAAGAAACATAAAATACACAAATTGATACACAAGTAGGACCGCAGTCGCATACTCACACGCTCACACACACACTCACACACACTCACTCACACTCACTCACACTCACTCACACGCTCACACGCTCACACACACACACACACACACACTCACTCACACTCACACACACACACACACACACACACACACATCCTCATTCCTCACCCCCAACCATGCACACATAATTTACTTCCTGCTCATAAGTGTACATTGAAAACCATCTAAAACCATCAACCAGCCTATTCAACCAGCTTCTACACCATCAACCAGCGAAAACCACTAAGACCAGCTAAAACCATCAACCAGCCTATTGAACCATCTAAAACCACTAATAGTCTGTTGAACCAGCTAAGACCCTCTAAAACCATCAACCAGCTAAAACCACTAGGACCAGCTAAAACTATCAACCAGCCTATTGAACCATCTAAAACCATCAACCAGCTAAAAACACTACGACCAGCTGAAACCATTAACCAGTCTATTGAACCAGCTTAAACCATCCACCACCGTATTCTACCAGCTAAGACCATCTAAAACCATCAACCAGCTAAAACCACTGAGACAAGCTAAAACCATCAACCAGCCTATTGAACCAGCTCAAACCATCCACCACCGTATTCTACCAGCTAAGACCATCTAAAACCATCAACCAGCTAAAAGCATCTAAAACCATCAACCAGCTAAGATGATCTAAAACCATCAACCAGCTAAAACCACTAAGACTAGCTAAACCATCAACCAGCCTATTGAACTATCTTAAACCACCAACCAGTTAAAACCATTAAGACCAGCTAAAACCATCAACCAGCCTATTGAACCAGCTCAAACCATCCACCACCGTATTCTACCAGCTAAGACCATCTAAAACCATCAACCAGCTAAAAGCATCTAAAACCATCAACCAACTAAGATGATCTAAAACCATCAACCAGCTAAAACCACTAAGACTAGCTAAACCATCAACCAGCCTATTGAACTATCTTAAACCACCAACCAGTTAAAACCATTAAGACCAGCTAAAACCATCAACCAGCCTATTGAACCAGCTAAAACCATCCACCACCCTATTCTACCAGCTAAGACCATCTCAAACCATCAACCAGCTAAAACTATCTAAAACCATCAACCAGCTAAGACCATCTAAAACCATCAACCAGCTAAAACCACTGAGACAAGCTAAAATCATCAACCAGCTAAAACCACTGAGACAAGCTAAAATCATCAACCAGCCTAATGAACCATCTAAAACCATCAAGGAGCTAAAACCATTAAGACCAGCTAAAACCACCAACCAGCCTATTGAACCAGCTAAAACCATCCACCACCCTATTCTACCAGCTAAGACCATCTAAAACCATCAACCAGCTAAAACCACCGAGACAAGCTAAAACCATCAACCAGCTAAAACCACTAAGACCAGCTAAAACCATCAACCAGCCTATTGAACCAGCTAAAAACCATTCACCACCCGCTAAGACCATCTAAAACCATCAACCATTTAAAATCACTAAGACCAGCTAAAACCATTCACCACCAGCTAAGACCAGCTAAAACCATCCAAACCCACCAGCTAAGACCAGCTAAAACCATCAACCAGCCTAGGCTGGTCTAAGCTGTTGTGTTAGTAGGGACTGAATCTCGTAATGACTTATTGAAATGTAAACCTCCCCTCATTGATTTCTGTGTATGTTTTAACTTCATTCCTTTATTATCATTGCTGCCATAAAGTCCATTCACTAACATCCGGTCTACATCTGTCCCGGAAACCAAGTCGAATGATTGGGCACTTTGTGTTACTGCAAAGTATGAAAGGTGCCATATAAATAAAGTTTGATTTGATTTGATTTGATTTGATTACGAGTCTGATTCGATCTTAAAGGAGCAGATAAATATACAGTTTAAGCAACAGGACATTCCTGGTTCATTACACTCTCAAGGTTGATGCATTTCACGAGAGCCCAATTGCCAAGAATCATTTTCCCTCCTGAAGAAATCCTCAAGAAACTAGACCCCTGCTAACATGCAGATGAGGTTTAACAGGCTCACACACATTCACAGCCCCTCTCTCTCTTTGCTCTCACGCCCACGAGGCATTCAGGGACCGGCTCGGCCCCCACGAATGGCTTGGATGTCGCCAGGACTCTCTCCCGGGAGGTGGACTTGTCTCAGGTTGAGAGAGGCTCCCTGTGAGCCACGGAGAGAGAAAAGAAGAGGCCGCTAGGTAGACCACAGCCCCCCCCCTCCTTTTTTGTTCTAAACAGAAAGCTTTTATTAAGATGTAGTTTAAACACGGCCTTACATATGGAAATATTTTTTATCTGACATGATTTGGGCACTTTAACATTCTTGGTAAAATGTGCAGTTTGGGGTTTGTGTTTCGCGAAAGAGACGCTGATGATTTATAGCCTCCGTTTGTCACCCATGGGGCCTTGAGCACTTCATCGGAAAGAAAAATGACATTAATGAGACACAAAGACTTCTGTTCCTTTCACGCATGCAGGCTGTTGACTTTCAGATTTCTCTGACGTCAAGGTAAAATCGCAGGAAGAGGGTTTAAGATAAAGATCCAGCTGATTCGATTTTGCAAACTCCATTTCATACAGTAGATAAGCACAAACGGGGACCGAGAGAAGACAATAACATTTGCATGTTCCCCACCAGCCCTATATCCATTCTCATTTATGTAAGAGTGCAGGCAACATTACAGATTGCTATAATCCCTCAAAGCTGACAATCGTGATAAGGCTCTTAATGTTGTCACCGTGCCGGTCCGTGCCTCCAGGACAATGAATAATTTGTACATCATTTTCACTCCAGGAATTGGCTTCGACGCAGGTGATTGTGTTTCAACAATGCCGTTGCATGAAAAGAAAAAAAACGCAAAGAAAAGAAAATGCACCGTTGTAAAGCCAAGAAGAAAAATACCCTGCAGCCAGCTTTAAGTGGATGAGGCTGGAACGTCGGCTGCATGAGGAAAGGCAGCTACGGTGCGTGTCTTCATCTGGTTCCCAACACTGTGCTGATAGGTTTATCAGCTGAGGAAAAGTTATGTAAACCCAGGGCTGATGGAGCCAGCCATGTGTTCTCTGCTTCCCTCCACGGAGGGATGACAGCTTTTGTTCTGGGGTAAAACAAAGTTGGTGTTATGAACACCTTTCATCACCCTCTGATCCCGTGCACATTTACAGGGCGACACAGGTACGGAGCCTCAAAAGCACGGTCATGTTTCTGTCATCGGGGGTCTATAACCGGGATCTGTGTAAAACGTTCCCCGATACCGTGAGAAATACCGCAGCAGCAGCAGCAGCAGGAGATGATCATTCTCAGCCTCCAGAAGGAGCTTGTGTTTGTGAATTTCACCACGGGGAAAGAAAGCAGCAGATAGACGGAGCACCAGAGGAGGAGAGAGGCTGTTCTGCTGTCTTACCTTGTTCCCAGCATAAGACTGGATAGACATTCTACACTCCTGACCCACCAGATGTTGAAAACAAACAGCTCCAAGTCAATCTTTCATGTGGCAAGACATGACAATATATCATAAAAGGTCAGCTCGGGTTTTTAACGTGAGAGAATGTCAAAAATGTGGCAAAAATGTGGCAAAAATGTGGCAAAAATGCATAAAGGTGAACATTTCCTATACAGACAGGTACCTCTAAAGAAACAATCCCAAATAAACAGCACAACATAAAGACAGCATACTTTGCCCTTACATACAATAATCACATTTCAGCGACAAGCATAATCATGCAGCGATCAGCTGCTATGTTGCAGGCTGGAGTACGTTGATGCAACTGATTAAACTGGATAAAGCAACGAAGGCACGCAAAGGAGTTGATAGATGTGAGAAAAGGTAACAATGTAATGTGCAACATGGCAGCGATGGCTGATTGCAACTGCAGTTATTTCCACTTCATGTGACCTGCAATAATAAACGGAGAAGGAATTGACCCGAAATGATGCTTCATCCATATGGCCCCCATGTTAAATTAATCAGTCACATTCCCCTCGGGTTATTATTACTGGAAAATGTTAACAACTTTACTGCCAGGTATGTCCACAGCAAATGAAAAAGGAATCATAAAAAATAAAAAGCCAAAAATAACTATTCAAATCTCCCTGAGCATGCTACCTGATGGTATTATAGACG
Organism: Chelidonichthys spinosus; assembly: GCA_029853015.1. Taxonomy (NCBI): domain Eukaryota; kingdom Metazoa; phylum Chordata; class Actinopteri; order Perciformes; family Triglidae; genus Chelidonichthys; species Chelidonichthys spinosus. Next base: position 6,652,638 of record CM056822.1, on the reverse strand, counting down.
TTCCCTCCCGCTGATATCGACTCTGTATATTATGATTTCTCCCCTCAATTTATGGTTTGCTCACTCAACCTCATATAAGATTAAATATTAAACAGGCCATTAATAATACACCAGGAGGAGTGCTTGAAATCATATTAGCCGGACAGAATTCTGATTCGGGGGAAAAGTTGCACAGTCCAGTAAATCAATTTAGTACTTTGGTAACTTGAGCACCAGATTAATATTAAGTTCTGTATTATATATGTTATAATTGTATTATAACAACTAGGGAATCATAAAGTGAGGTTAGAGTGCCAGGGTTGTGTTTATACAAAACAATTATTAAAACAGTCTGACTCATTTTTGGTCATTTTTGACCCCATTGTCGTCCCCAGGGTCATCCCTACTTGTTAAAAGCAAAAAAACAGACAGAAATTGACTTAACCTAGAACAAGATGTGTACCTGCCTGCCAGCCTTCCAGACTCGCTCCAATGCTAACCCATTGGGGCAAGTTTTATCTGCTTTTCTGGGCCTCAGATAATAATTCCAAGACCTATACAACACAGGTTGGGTCCTTACGAGACACGACAGCGCTAGTTTAACTCAAATAGTGTGGCAAGAATGACATAAATGTGTGTTTTAGCATGGAGTTACTCACCTCAAATCACCCCGTAGACATTAGCAGAAGATAGCCGAGTGCAAGCTAGTCCCTCCCACTCAACGCAGAAACGAAAACGTTTTCCTCGTAGTTTTTGTATCCATAAAGAAACCCATGCAGTCGTCATGTCCGTAATAAATCCATGAAGCTGTTATATCCACATGTATGACTATGTTACAATATAGCAATAATAGCTTACAGCTAAACAGCAGCCTGTAGCCAAAACGATGCAAGTCCCCGTCTGACGTCCTCACTGGCTATGTTGACGAGCGCGTGCCCGGCACTCTACTGCTAATGTCTACGAGGTGATTTGAGGTGAGTAACTCCATGCTAAAACATATATATTTATGTCATTTCGCCACACTATTTGAGCTAAACGAGCGCTGTCATGTCTCGTAAGGACTCAACCTGTGTTGCATAGGTCTTGGAATTATTTTCTGAGGCCCAGAAAAGCAGATAAAACTTGCCCCTATGGGTTAGCATTGGAGCTATTCTGGAAGGCTGGCAGGCAGGTACACATCTAGGGCTAGGTAAAGTCAATTTTAGTCTGTTTTTTTTTGCTTCTAATAAGTCGGGATGACCCGGGGGACAACGACAATGGGGTCACCATGGACACATCTTTGACAGCTCTCATAGGGAGTGGGTTTGAACTGTAAATCATACAATCTTTCTTTTTGTATCAGAAAAGGATAGAAGGAAACATTCCAGACGTCTGTTTTCTGTTTCCCGCTGGTGTCATTTCTCCATCAGTGCTGGAGTGCAGAACCATGACGTCATTCCCCGATGCTTTGAATGTATATAATGTTCTGGGTGACAGTCTGCCAGTAGGATTGGTTCTGCTACGAGCGTTTGGTCCAAACTCAACGTGAGCTGTGCTCTGATGTATGTCCCACACCTGACAATCACAAGGCCTTTTCTTTCTTTTTTAGATGATGTTATAGATTAGCAATCAATAACTTAGAGCATTGTTCAACTTACACTTGAAAGGATAAGCCAGATGGTGAAATTGCTCAGACAAGCATGCTTTTCCTATGAGCCTGTGATGATGTAGTCTTGTCTGTGTGCTTTGTGTGCCCCCCCCCCCCACCACACAGATATCCAACATGTAAGCATATGGTAAAAATAATACACTTTACATGGATTTGATTTCATGCAGAAATCAGCTTTTTAAGGGGATTTTTTGAGGATGTCCGTCCATGTTTAAAAGGAATTGTCCATCTGCAGCAGCTTGGAGTCAGACCTCCATCAAAAGCAGCCAAATGAGGCTCCTCTCCCTCCCCTCCTCACCCCTTCTGGACTGACAGCATATCTCAACATCTGAGAGTCCTGCTGACTGTGTTCTTCGTCCGTCTCATCCCCAGACTGCTCCACCCGCCTGCTGCTCAGAGCCGTCCAGCTGGGATAATTGCTCCCCCCCCCATCCACCTTTCCCTGCTGCCTGGAAGCTCCCCTTCACACATGCAGGGGATACTAACACGGGCAGCCCACACTCACAGACTAACTGCACATTCATTTTCATTCCGTAGACTGGCTAATTACAAAGATCTGTCACTGAGGGGTGGGGGTGGGGGGGCGACTAGTCCCTCATTCGGTGGCTTTATTTGAGATGTCTCCATGAATCAAAATCCCAATCTCTGCTGATATTGTTGCCCTTGTGTTACAAATTGTATTTTATAGGATCTGACTGCTTTGCTAACCTCTGTGTCAGAAAAGACTCATTACCAAATGTCAGCCTGTGCCCCCCCCCCCCCTCCTCCCCACGACTGTAATTTGAAATGTGTATTTCATTCTTCCTGTATGATCAAACAGTTTATTTAAATTAAATCGTCGGTAAGGTCAGGAGAAGATAAAGCGCATGAAACCCTAAGTCCATGTGAATGCAGGTAATAAATACTCGATTTATATGCAAATACACGGATAGTGTGTCTGAATCTGTTGCTTCTGAAAATGGATTCGTTTGACTGATGCCGCAGGACGTACTGACCTACGTGGAATTAAAATATGTGATGGTTTCAACCCGCCAGCGGGATAGCCAGAGGGGGAGAAGAACTGTGCAAATATGGAAGTCATTTAAAAGACCCGGCAACATCTAAAGATGTGATCAAACCTTGGATTTCAGCAGACGTGCCAGCTGCCCATTATGGAAATACAGTTACCACCCAAACTTTAAAGAGTAATAGGAATATAATGGTTTGTCTCTCCTTCCATTATACCATTGCAACATTGTTTAATTGTGTTATTAGTGTAAACCGAGAAGGCATTTTATATCATGATCTTAAGATTAGCAGTACAACATAATAGAAGGAATCAAATATGGCATTAGTTACATAACTATGTCTGGAGCATTTAAACTGAAGCCGAACAAGTTTAAACTCAATCCAACATGTTTCCCTCCTAAGGGAAGGGATTCAGACACAAGAGGAATCTCTTTGGATCCCACGTGGACAACACAGGTGAAGTTTCACCTTCAACCCCGCTTTAATCACTTTCTCTACTTCAAACTAAATGTACAGTTCTTACTTATGTTGCCTTCCTCACAGAGTTGAACTCAAAATACAAGCTACTCCAGCAGATTTGACGACTGAAAAGCGAATGCAGCGATTCGTCGATGTGTCAGGCTTTCGTTGCACATCTGAACCTGCAGATACTCAGTGCGGTTGCCATTATTGTGCTTCCCCGTTTTGTTGCCAAGCCACAGGATGAGCTTTACACTCACATTGTGAGGCTTTGTTACTCTGTTGCCGTTCCCTCAGACAGACCGACTCCACATGTCGTCGGTCACTCTGAAACAAAACATCCACCTTTGTAGTCGGAGGGGAAAAATGGCATTTGAGGCATGAAAACACCTGTTGATCAGCACAAGCTGATTTAGTAATTACTGAAGTAAACACACAATAGGATGCTGGCTCCCTGTTCTCCAGCGTTACATGTCTGTTTGTAATCGACTGCAGCTCCTCAGAATCCCCAGTGTTCTCGTTACTGCTCTCAGAGGAGCTTGTATGTCAGCACACTAAACCCACGCAATCCTCTACACTCATTGAACCACGGCCGTAGGGAGGGCGAGGGCTGTTTTTTCATCTCGGTAAAGGTCAGAGGGGAGACCTAATGTTCCGACTCCTGCGGTGAACAACTGGGGAATACTGCAGCTATTAAGAACTGAAATCACGTTCAAAGCAGCAAATGCATTAAGACGCGTTGGCAACATCAGCCTTTACTGGATTCCATATGGAGAAAAAAAACTGTATATCCATTTAACGCCTATATAGTTTTCTTTCAACACAATTCCAACATGGTCTCTTGCTGCCACCTAGTGGACAGGCGGTGCACGCACAGCAGAGGAAGCTCCTGCTAATTCCATCCATCCATCCATTTTCTACCGCTTATCCTGTATTTAGGGTCACGGGGGGCTGGAGCCGATCCCAGCTGTCATTGGGCGAAGGCAGGGTACACCCTGGACAGGACGCCAGTCTATCACAGGGCCAACATGTAGAGACAAACAACCATTCACTCTCACATTCACACCTACGGGCAATGTAGTCACCAATTAACCTATCCCCATCCTGCATGTCTTTGGACTGTGGGAGGAAGCCGGAGAACCCGGAGAGAACCCACGCTTACACGGGGAGAACATGCAAACTCCACACAGAAGGAACCCGGGCCGACCAGGGAATCGAACCCAAGACCCTCTTGCTGTGAGGCGAGAGTGCTACCCACTACACCGCTCCTGCTAATTGTTCCACACAATTAAAACAAAACACTTATGAAGCCAAAATGTTAGTCCATATTTTTTTTTTTTTACTTAAAAATGTGTACATACAACATAGCAATTTGTGAAAATGAAAATGTAAAAATTGCTAGATTTTTAAAACAAAACATAATTGTTGCCAGTATGACAAGAAAAATGACTACCTGGACACATTTCACAATTCTACATACAGGCCACACATAAAACATGGGCAGAAATGCTCAAAACGATGGCATGATGAATCACTTTCTATAAAACATCCATAGTTGAGGATGTCAAAGAATCCTTGTTTTTGACTCGGTTTAGCTCCACTGTTGCCTTGTCGTGTGATTGTTGCACCATGAAGTTTCTCCCATTGCATTTTACTTTAGAAAACTCTTGTTCTAGAATGTAATATCATCCAAGGCAGGGAAACAATAAAGACGGCCAAACAGATTTCTCATGCGAACGTAAAGGCAAGCATGTCATATCAACAATTCACATATTATCAAAAGGTGAGGATGTGTTCAGATGTGATCACTCGAGTTCCTTGAACCGTGCAAACATGGCCTTGCGTACAGCTTGTTTGTAGGTGGCATGGTCCCAAACGACAGGCTCTTTCTTTTTCCTCTGCTAGAGAGAAAAAAAAAGTACAATCGAAAAAGGTTAAATAAACTAACAAGAAACACCGCATTTTGCAATGAAATTAAGTTTTACACCAACCGGGGCAGGTTCGGATCCTAAACCAGGTCTATCGCTGACTTTGTGCATTTCCCTGAGGATAGAGGACAAACGGTGAAGGCAGAAATCTCAGTAATACAATATTTGAAACGCTCTTCCATTTCAGTGACAACAGACGGTTAAAAACACCCACCTGGAGCTTCCAGCCCAGGAGTTATGATGCTGCGGCTGATGGTGGTGCTTTCTTTTTTTCTGTTCTGGCGACTTGGCAGGTTCTCTGGAGTTTAGCTGTTAACGACACATTCCACTGTAAGTATTCAACCCACAACTCTCCTCCTCATACTTTCCCCACCACACGTATTTCCATTTACTTCTTTTTCCTGGTTCTCCAGTGCCTCTAGCTCCTTCTTTGACCTCTTGATCTTAAGGTGGATCTCCATATTTTGCTGTTGAGACAATACATTGAGTATTAGAGGCGATATGTATAGAGTCAGTGTCAACCATTGTTCATACAGAGGTCAAAAGGTCGTACTTTGTGCAGGTCAGAAAGCTGCTGGTGGCGGATCAAAGCGTCCTTGTTTGGGAACTGTCTTCTACACAGCAGACAGGCCATCTTCTTCCAGTCGGTCAGCTTGGTGTCCTTGTCTTCAGACGGGCCGCCCTGACTGCCTTTAGCCGCCTCATCCTTATCTTCTTCCACCTCTTCATCACTTCCAGCTGCGTAGTCCGACGCCAGCAGACCCAAGGAGCCCATTGGACGCTGGGGAAGCAAACTCGTGGTTACTTCTCCATTTTTAAAATGGAGCTCTGAAGGAAGTAAACAAACAGGATTCTTACTTTTGACTTGTCATCTTTCTTAGGAGGAGCTAGGGGCTTTTTGAAAAGCTCATCCACCCCTGATATCTAAGGAGACAAAGAACAAACCCAAAATAATTAAGATATGATAAATATTTTTTGTATATTTACATTCATAGTAAATGCAAAATAGACAGGGATTTTGGAGGAGAGTCTCTAACCTTCCTCTCAAAGATAGCGAAACCAGCGTCAGCAGACTTGGACTGCCTCCTATCGTCGTCCATTCCCATCCTCAGTACCGGTGACGCAGAACGGACACTATCCTTTTGACGATTCTGGATCTTTGCCCAGCGCTCCATATCTTTCATGATCTGCAAACAGCAACAAACGTCTCAACTATCTCCTGTTCACATAACGGCATTTCACATTATGAGCACTGCTATTTGTAACCGAGGCGCTACCTTGACAGCAGCAAGACTCTTTGGCTTGTCTGCATCCTTGTCCTTTTTAGAGTCGTCGTCGTCTTTTCTCTCGGAGGCTGCTGAAGTAGTCGAGGCGGCCTCCAGAGGAGAGCCGGCGTCAGGACCGGGAACTAGTGTCTGATCTTCTGCGGCGTTTGGAGGATCCAAAGCTTTCTTCATTTCCAGAGGAGCATCTGCTGCTGGGTTGGAGAGAATGGCCTGGTCTTCAGCGGTCATGATCAATGGTTGGGTTGGTGTAGGGTTCCCTCCCGGTACTGGGATGTAAGTCTTTGACTCGGCGTCCCAGTACATATACTCTTGGGTTACGGCATTGTAGAAATACTATACACAACACATTAAAAGAGAAAAAAAAAAGAACAAAAGAGAAATTAATGACAACCTAAATCAAACATGTATGGAGGCTACAGGCAGAATAATTAGTGCATATGTAGCTTTAACTGCAGTCCCTTCTTAAGAAATCATTCAAAACACAATCTATTATTATAACATAGTGATAAGGTTAGGTCTTTAGGTGTACATTTCACTCATTCCTCCAGACTGTGAGCCATTTGTGAATCTCTACTGGGTGTATATCAGTCTGAAAGTTAAAAAAAGATCTCCAAATTTGACAAAACCTTACTTATATAGTTACTTCTGGTTAGATGTGTATTACTTCATATTCTCTGGTGGGTTACTGACTACAGCACATGCATGGCTTTTGGATATACGACATTCTCCAACACGTTTCCCCTGTTGTCTTGTATTCTCACCCTGGAGGTAGGATCGTAGTACAGCGTCGTCTCCGGGTCATAGAAGAAGCCGGACGTGGAATCGTACAAGTAGTTGGTCATGTCTGGAATCTCAGAGCCTGGAACAATTGGGACACATAGATATGATATTTACATTGTAGTTCCGTAGCACAGTGACAACATTTAAGACCTTTTCTCTTGAGTTCTTAATTGACTAATATGTCAGATTCACGTTAAAGATCGTCACCGTTTACTTGTGGTAAAAATCACAACAGCTACACCAGAGTACTACGATGTTGTAACAATACAAACATAAGCTGATTTATAGTTTTTCTGGATTTGAAAGCTTAAACTTGTTTCTTACCATAGACGTAGGGCTGAGATCCATCAGCGGGGACCGTCATCCCAGCTGATTCTGTGAGCACATGGGGTCCACCGGCCTGGAATGATGGATCCAGAGCTGGAACCTCACCATAGCCAACTCCCTACGGGGGGTTAAAAGGAGACGTACAGTTTACCGCACGGTTTTGAGACGAGATATCATCTCTTTGCATGTTTTATTTTGTAACCTACCAGTGCAATGCTGGGGTCTGATGACAGAGCAGGATTAGTGCCGCTAGTCGTCAAATCACCTGGTGACAAAATGTTACATTTAGTAATAATAAACACTGCAAGGGACCATGAGAGCAGAATGTGTGGCCGAGCCCCACCTTGCATTCCAGCGGAGGCACCAGCAGGTGGCGGCAGAGGTTGCAAATGCTGTGGAGGCTGTGGAAACTGCTGCTGCTAATGTGTCAGAAGTAGAACAAATAAATCAATCAATAAATCACAGGTCATGTTCTTCTTTTTAATAACTTTGTAAAACAACCCAATTAAGACTACATACCCCCGTCATGCTGATCTCAGGTGGATATCCAAGGATGGAACTGTTTGTTTTATCAAAGTCTCTTCTGAAACTGAATACGACAGGAAATCATCAGAAACAAAAGGAGATGGGATTTCTTAATTAGACCTAGATGACAGATTAAAAAAAAAAAAAACACCGTACAACATGGTGACTTACTTTTGGTTCTTCAGAGGTTTTGCCACCTCTGCATAAACTCTGACTCCATCAACATAAAGCGGTCTGGGTTTGGTGAGAAGTTCAACAAGACGTGTCACTTGCTACAAAAGAAGACACAACGGTAAGTGCTGGGAAATCACAGGGGAACCCTGGACAAAGATATGGGCAATAACCAATTCTGACAGAAATGATACTCATTCATACTGTAGGTACCTCATGGGAGTCCATATCAACGAAGCAGAAGCACTTGGCTCCTGGTGGCTTGGCCTTGACTAAGCGGACATTTCTTTCATCCAGATATGCAAAGGGGTCCAAGGCTTTCAGGATAGTCTCTACTGTGGTGGTGGGCTTCACGTTTTTTATTATCATGGCTGCCCAGCGAACACAAAGGAAAAGTGTTGTTTACCCGACATGGTTATGATTTACAATAACACTTAACAGATGTGGCTACGGACTGAAGTCAACATACTTTTGCTGTCTTTAAAGACCGAGTCAGATGGGTGAGGGCCGGGATGAGGAAGGTTGCGGTTGCCCCAAGACTCTGCCTGCTGTTCGGTTTCTTGCTGCTGGAGCTGTTGGTCCACCTGCTGCTGCCAAGCCTCGGGGGTCAGGTCAGAGCTACGCTTCCATTGGCCGGGGGACAGTGGCTCCACGGGTCCTTTTGGCTTGGACCCATTCAGGCTGGTCTTCAACATCTCTAAAGGCTCATCTGGTCTGGGCAACTGGGGCTCCTGGAGTTGAGGTACTTTGTGATCTGATTCCTGATTCACAGAGAAAGGAACACGTTTAATTACTTTAAACTGTAGAATGGCAAAAAATATGTAGCTTCGATTCTCTGCCCGAGCCTTCCACACCACCGTCTGCAGTGATGTTGATAGGTTTTCAATGTAATGAGTCCCCGGGACCCACAGGTGGTGAGTTGAGTGGGTCCCTGGGAAATTCAATGGGTCCCGACTCCCCAGTTAAAAAAAAGGAATTCTTTCTTATATTATTCTATTTCTTAAATTGTATTGAGTGTTAAACTCCTTTGATGGTGGTATGATATGGTTATAATAAACGGATATATTCATTGAACATGTATGTTCAAAATGTATCTGAAATTAAACAAATAAAATTCCAAATCTGAAAAAACTGGGTACAACTAGGGGGGGGGTCCCCTGGAAGAAAATGTTGTCAATTTTAACAATTAAATGCATCAATCTGGACCACTAGAAAATTGTAAGATTTGTTTAACTTAAATATTTATTATTTACCAATGCATTGTATCAGCAGGTTAAAGACAATAGGCATATAGAAATTGCACAAAAGACCAGCTCATCCCTAAAGCCTGTACAAGACAAAACAAGATGACAGAAATCACCTAATAGTAGTTTATTTATTATCTATTATTATTACAGTCTTCCACTGCATTTTGGGAGATGGTAATCAATGTTCAGGCTCAGCAAGCAGAAAAAAAAGATCAAATTTGATCATGTTTACATTACAATAATTACTCTTATTAATTTGTACTCTAAATAGATGTTTAACTCTACTTCTATTTCGTACGTGCTACGCCCTCTAACGGGCTTCGCTATTGGTTTATTTTGGAGAAGCAGCTCACCTGGGAGGGGGGGACTTCTCTCCCCATCTCATGTGATGTGGAGAAGGGGGAGAAAGCTTGGCCACACGCGCTGGGTGAGAGCTCAGCACCCGAGTCTATCACTGACGTTTAGCATTTACTCCTGATTACTGTTTGCATGCCGACGAGGCAGGGCGAGTCATGTTCTCCTCATTTCCATAGTTAACCGCTCCTGCTTCAGCTTCTAGCCCGTGGTCGGGAAGCACAGCGGAGACTTTGGTTTGCTCTGCTTTGAATGAAGTTCCACCGCGACAACGCGCACTACTTGCGGAGTGACACGAAGACATGAATCAGAGGCACAAAAACCGTTGACAGCGTGAGCGGTCATTATGACCCGTGCCTTGCCGAAAAGCCGGATTTCCGGATTTATCCGGAAGAATCACATCCCTGATTAGCTCAAAAATGAAACATAACTAACACAGTGGAAAGTCTTTTGAGAAAAATGAAATGATGCAGATATGTTTTTGGTGTACACGAATGAGCACAGCATCGATCAGTGGAAACGTGGGTTTATTTACTATGAAGTTCGTATTTTTAATTGTTGAAATGAAATCAGCGGTGACGAGCTAGTTGTTTTGGTAGTGGCTAAATTAGCATGTTGCGATACTTTGTAACAGGCGATCACGTCTGCGCTGAGTAGATGCGCAGAGGGTTGAAACAGCGCTGTCCGGTCTGCTAACAACAAGGTTTCTTTTGCCAGTTACTGTGATTAAACACGAGTTGTTTAATGTTCACAATGTATCGTTTTTCATGGGAAAAATGAGGTGCGTCCCCGGGACGCATGGATAGTGAGTTTAGTGCGTCCTTTCAGATTTTAATGCGTCAGGGACGCAGGACGCGTACCTAGCAACATCACTGGTCTGTGGGTCGGGCCCTTAATCATGCATGTTTTTTTGGGTAGTCCTCTGTGTCTGTTTTAATATTATTCATTTTGAATCTGATTGTAATTGCCTGTGTGTTTATCTGTGCTTTGTTTTTATGATAACTGTGGCACCTTGTTTATTGTGAAGCACTTTGTGATTTTATCTGTGAAAAGCGCTATATAGATAAATTTTACATACTAACTTAGTTACCAATTGGGTGGGGAGAAAGCTATGCAGTAATCACAATTATATATATATATATATATATATATATATATATATATATATATATATATATATATTATAGCAATGTAGGCCTAAGTAACAAATGTGTACAAAGTTAATACATGCGTGTCGGCTTTGTCAAGTGCATTAAATGCGGGCACGCTTCAGAAAAAGGAAAGAAGAAACACGCAGTTTCAAACAACAGGGAATTGTATTTTATAACAGCCCGTTAAAAAATGGTCTCATAACTACAGTTAATGGGTCGGGCCGGGTCGGGCTCGGGCTGGATTTTTAGGACCCGATCTAAGCTCCAACGTGAGACTGTACATACTGAACTGCTGTTACACAAACGGAATCATTCCCAGGGGGGAAAACAAGGTTTCAACATACAGATTCGTTTTTGGGCATTGCCATTAAAGAAAGAAACACAATGTTATTATGGTATGGCTATGTTCTTGTAATGAAATTATACTGTGGGAAAAGATCTACAATTTTGTTTTTATGGTGCCTTTTTGTGACCCAACCATGATTCAAAAAATGTTTTTCCTTGAAGAGTTAAACTACAGGGGGAAAAACCCAAAAGACAATCATTTTCACTCACATGAACACTTCTTTCACACTCGTCTGGCTGAATGTACTTCATGGATGTCGTTCTAGTGCCAACCTTTAGGGATCCCTGGAAGAAGAACATGAACAATCAATCAGCATCGTATGACGACGGTGACTTATGTCTGAAATTACACCAATGACACCCAACATGCACTGTGGCAGGTTTAGCCCTCCTCTTCACTGCTGAGGATGAAACGGGCGAACACTTATGGTGGCGAGCCAAGCTCAGATCGAGGATCGTGCTTCACACAGGTGGTTTGCCCCGACACTACATTAAATAGTTTAAAGAAAACTATAAATTAAGGCTACGGCTAGATTATTTTCAGTATCAACTATTGCGCAGATGATTCTAGCAATTAGTGTATAAAATGTCAGGAAAAAAAAAAAGTATAAGTGCTGAACACAATTTACATCTTCAAATTGCTGGAATTGTCCGACCAAAAACCAAAGATATGCAGTTAACTACCCCAAAAAAACAGCAGCAAACCCACAAGACTTAAAAGCAGACAACCAGAAAGTGTTTGGCTTGAAAATAACAAAAACAATCATTAGCAAAATACATGCTGATCGTTTCCATGGCATAATTGTTTGCCAAATGAGAACCAGTCTCACAAGCTGGTAAAACCAAACCAAATCATACACCAAATATCCAAGACTAGACTGCTTTCTAACATGGCAGATATAAACATACTTTGCAAATCTGGGATACTGCTGTACATCCATAATGCTAATGTAGATTGTGCCTCTCAAACATGTATTTTAATCCAGTGGTTTATTCCAGAGTTAACCATATTTGCACAAAACTAAGAAATCATTAAAACTGCACATTAGGTCACACCATAAAACATAAAGCAAAATCCTTTACCACTCATGGTAGCTTCTAAGTGGAGATTTGAATCTTTATTAAATATTGTCTTCACGCAACATCATCTATTTTTTCCCTCTGAGCAATGGTCAATGCACAAATATGCACAATAGCAGTAATAAAAAAGCCAGACAAACTGCTACACATTTCAGCAACAATTCACCCGACCCCAACTACCCCTAGCTAACAGACTACTCTATAATTTTGCAGACATAATCAAAGCACATCAATCCTGGCCAGCGTTAAAGACACGGTTAATTGTGTCAAGATGTGAAAGTCCTTCACAAATTGCTCAAAGCAAGTGAAAGAAAGGAATCCTGGTGCCCAAAGTTCACCATCGATGAGTTCAAGAGAATAGCATCAAGAGGACAGGCACCCTTTAGCAAAGTCAGAGATGACAGTCCGCAGGGCACCAGCAGCTTAGTGAGGCTCGTTGTGAAGAACACCAAATAGATGAATCAAAGTATTAGACAAGTTAAACTTTGACTTGGTGGTGCGAGATGAAAAGTGAGGGCGATCACTGAATTGCACAAAGACCACAATGTCGTCACCAAAATGCATGCTCATCCATTCAACCGTTGTTGAGAAATTTCACTCTGAAGCACAAATACAAACTTGTGGTTTTGTAAGAGGCAAAGTCAGGAGATCCCCAAAGCTATCTCATCCTCTGGGAACCATGAATAGGAGTATAACAAATAGTGCTAATCCATCAATTAGATGTCAAGAGACTTCAATGGATAAAACAAGGGGATAAACCACAGTTGATAGGAATCGCTTCAGAGAGTCACCAAAATCAGTCGGCTTCTTCCTTTGTGGCCCACGATGATCTGGACAAAATATCACCGCAGTGCATCCTATATTCACGAGATATTTCCCTCTGCACCGAGAAGTGGACCAACTGACTAATAGAATGTCATCCATAGCACCACGACACTGGCAAAGCTACTAAGAAAAAACAGACGTACTCTCAGCCCATACATGGCTGGGAAAAATACACCCAAGGTAAGATCACTACCACGCTTTACCTGCCCTAAAATCCTGTAAAATTTTTTTTTTTTTTTAAAGAAAACTCAAAAATTTGATTTGCAAATAACAAAATGTGCACTAAAGAGTTCTCACTAAAAAGGTCACGTTCGTCTTCTCATTTATTGGAAAGAGGCCAGTCTGGCAACATAGCGGAGGAGCCGTCCAGCAGAAAAACCAAGGGCTGTCTGGCATGAGTTGCACCCGCCTCAACCTCTGCCAGGCCACAATGCAGCCTCCTCGGGTAACTATTTTTGGAATGAAAACCAACTCTTTCTACTGTTTACATCATAAGTACATGTATAAAATGATCCCCACCCCCAACAACCAGCCCCTTTGCATTATTTTAAACGCCGTTTTCAGGCAGAATCTCCGCCAAAGCATTGATATGAAAAGTGTTCGATCTGCAGTCGCTTCCTTGAGAACCAAAACTCAAAAGGTTTGCCTTTTGACAAAGATGTGAAAGTGCTGCACGTAGTTATTTCCTTCGATCCCCTTTGTTACAAACGCTTGATAAGACATGACGGCTTTGTGCAGTACCGTCATTGTCATTAAGGCTTCCTAAAATTATAAAACCTCTTAATTGTTAGACAATCCTCTGGAAGGATGTATCCACCCCCCCTCAAACATCTGTATGTTCTGGTTAAACCATTCCAGGGTTAGGGTCTGGGATTGAAATGCGAGTAATTATGCCTCATAGGGCAAATAAACTATTGTATTGTCTGTGTACATACACAGTTGAAGATTATTAAATATATTTCTAGTTCTGAACAAGCAACCTAAAGTACTAAGTATATAAAATGTAATTGATCTAATACTAGGACCAACTTTTGAGGTTTAACGTACTTAAAAATGTCACCAACTAACATCATCTCAGCTCACTATAACGTTAAAGCAACCCCTTCACAGATGTTCTCCCTCCCCCATCTACTAAATGCCCTCTCAACCCCTCATCATCCTGATGGGAGAGACGGCCTTCGTAGAGTGACGAGGATGGGCCACCTTGTTGGACTCCATGAAGTGGACTGCATCCTCGAGGTTTAAAAACTCCACATAGGCCGTATCGTAGCTGTAACCTGGGGACAGCATTTGAAATACAGATGGGTTTTTGTTAGTCAATGCCAGTAATGACAGTCACCCACTGAAACATAAAAGACAGCAGTTCGTGAACACATCGAAATCAGTGTAAAGCGGAATTTTACACCTTGACTGACACACATACCTTTTCAGGAAGACACATTTTGTTTACGCTTTTTTCCCCCCTATTCAGTCTTCTGATGACTGATGTCACATCAGACTTTGTCTGTTAAGGCTCGGCTTTATCAAAGCCTTTCCTGACAGATATTCCAAACCATTTGGCAGTGAGCGACCAGTGAGCACCATGGAGACAGAAAGTTTACCGGTCTTGTTTATATCATATGTTAAAAAAGGCACCTAATATCATTCGCTGATGGGCATTTTGATGTATTCTGCAAAATGAACAGCATTTGAGACGTAATAATCTTCACAAAAAGGCTTGGCATCATCTATGACCATGATGATCCACGGGGGAAAACACTCTAAAGCAGATGTTTTAGATCAGCAGGATGAACAAAGCACTAACAAGACAGTCTCCATTTCAGGTTTGTCTTTTTTCAGTACTTAGAAGTGGCACGGTGACACATTCAGTGAGTCACCTGTCACAGATCTTTTATGACTGACACTCTCCAAAGCTCCTTATACTGAATCCTTGGTAAGTCCTCTAAATGTCACAATGACCTGAAATCCTCGGACATGAAAAAGGATAGCATAAGAGAACCCCCGCCCCCCCCTGTGCGTCTTTGCTGAGCGAGTTCACACAGACCACCAACAACAAAAGCAACCAACGATGTAAAAAAAAAAAAAGAGAGAGAATGCGGAGTTTCGAATGTCGTAAAAGCGAAATGTCGAGGGACACGTTAGCGATCGACTGCCCCAAACAGCTCCACAAAGAAACTGAATTCTTACCTGGAACAACATTTTTGATTTTCATCCCCTGCATTGGCACACCCTCACGGACTGCAAAGGCACCAAGGATCTGCAAAACAGTGTCAAAAGAGTTATGCAACACATTCTACACAAACCAATGGACACAGTCTGGTAACCAAACACATTCAGTTTGATTATTACCTGCTCCATTGTGGCAGTCTTTGGAATTCCAATTATGGATATTGTATTGGAAACTTTGTCCTCCACTGCTGCATTCCTGTAATCTTGGTCCTTTCGCAGAATTTTAATTGAAATATTATGATACATGCAAATACAATGTATAAACAAATACTAGCAACAAAATAAAAACACACTCACCTGAGAACCAGACTCACTAAATTTTGAAGGTGTGATTGGTTTAGACTCTTTGATGACTTTCTCTGGGGCTGGAAGCATCTCACGTTTGTAATCAAAAGCCCTCCCGGACCCTGTTCGGTAATCAATGTCCCTGTAGTCTTGGTCTCTTGTCTGTACGGTGCTGCTGCTTTGGAAATCCCGTTCGGCCCCCATCTTTCCTCTGGCAGGTCCTTGATTGTGTGGCATTTCTTTCAACCCTTCAAAGCAAACATTTGGCTCCTGAATCACATGTGAGGGCTGATTCTTCTCTTGGTGGTAAGGGAGCCTTTCGTCGCAATTTGATTTATTCTGACTATGCTTGGGATTCCTTTCTCCGAGCCAATGTTCGCTCTGACTTTCTCTGCCAAGAGGGCCAGTAAGAGGAGGTACTTCCTGGCGCGGACGGTCTTGGGGGACCTTGCTGGCAATTGATGGTAGATTCATAGCAGGAAAGTGGTCACCACGAGGAAAGCCAACATCTTTCCCTGGGAATTCAACAGACGTTCTGTCCCTTTCCTGAAATGGTGGGGGATCTCTCACATTCGTATCCCTGCCAAAACCTACAGGGAAGCCTGGTTTGGGTCCATCTCCCATACCTTTACCCATTTCTATGAAAGGACTCTTGTCCTTTCGGCGGTTCTTCCATTCCTCTGCAAGAGTCATCTCTTCGCCACATCGATAATCCATGAGGGGGCTGCCACCTGAATCTGGATATTCTCTGCCTCTGGGTATGTTTTCTGCACCCATAAACTGTGATCTTTGAGGGCCAGCAACATCTGAAGGCATGTCGGCTCTCCCCCTGTCCCCTGGAGGGCCATCACTTTTTCCAAATCTTAAGGGAGATCGATCTCTGCCTCTAATCTCAGCAGGTGGACGATTTCTGAAATCCATATCAGAATCAAACCCACCTCTTTGATTGAAAGGTGGTGCTCCTCGTCGGTCAGTGTCTATCATTCTCCTTTCACGTGGCGGCATGTCCATGTTATAGCCATCAGAGTCACCAACGGCCATTGGGGGCCTGTCACGCATGTCCCTAAATCCATCATTTCGCTCCATGCGGTCCATGGGAAACCCTCTTCTTCCATCCATATTGGGATTGTTAAACTGTGGCATGTCATAATTAAATGATTCTCTGTCTCTCATGTCCATAAATCTGTTTGGTTCCCGTGGTGGCATACCCCTCCCTCCCATTTCTCCCGAGTTCCTGCCTGGTCCAGGGAAACCAGAAGAATTCATGAGTTTGTCTCTGATGGAAGTCTCATACTGCCTTCTAAGAGTGAAGTCTGGCTCTTCTCCAGGTCGGCAAAAATCCCTGTTTTGCTCTCTATCTCGCATATCCCGTGGGTCCATGTCACGCCCCCTCATGGGGGGTCCCTCCATCCTTCTCATGTCCATAGGTGGCATATCTAGAGGTCTTTGGCCCATAGGACCCATGGGACCCATGTTCATCCCATCTCTACCTCTAAAATCAGGCATGGGACGATCTCTGCCGCCAAACCGTTCTCCACGATGATCGCCACTGGAATATATATACACATCAAGATATTAGGCTACTGGTTTGTTTGAAATGCAAATTACCAAACTACAAAACTTACTTCAAAATAATATTAAAGTCCCTTTTATAAATTGTCCTACAAATTCCCATAAAGACGCAGTGAGAGGTGGGCATAGTAGTAATAAATACTGTGAGCCTAAAGAAATTTGTCAGAGAATTTGCCATAAAAATAAAGAGGAGACGAGCTGTCAAAAGCAGAATTGTGAAAATGATTTATACATTAAATATGTGCATAAAAAAGTACTAAGCTACATCATCATGCACCATATATATAACATTAACACTGATATATTAGATTTGAACAAAGAGCATGACAGGACAAACACAAAAGATACAACAAGATGTTTGAATGATGTGATTTTGTTTTGACTCGATGGACTTTCTGACTGATGCTCTCTTACCGAAAGGGCGGTCCTCCCCGTGGTCCTTGCCCTGGTCCATCCCACATGGTGGTTAAGTCAGTGACTTATCTGGAAGCAAAGTGAAAAGGTTTTCATCGTTTTATGAAGGTGGATGAACGCATCACTTTTGACTTGGCATTGGCAGCTATATCCATTAAAATACAACTGGTAAGGAATTGGCTTTGACTGCACAGCCCGAATTTAGAGTGATTAGAAATATTTGTGCGCATAGTTTATATTTATTTGTATAGCCCTATATCACAAATAACATATTATATCATATTTACAATATGTACAGGACAGAGGAATCCCGCATGACAGACAAACATGCAAAGATGTCGTGTGTAGAAAACAGACGGACGTAAAATCGCATTATAATAAACACGGTTGTACTGTAAACGTACATGAAGAATAGATGCTTTTATCTGTCGGGGGAGTGTGTTATATCGGTGCCGATACTTGAAAGATGGCTGCATACGTCAAAACCTGGGGCTCGTAACATTGCTACTGTCGGCCTGCTCCATCTATCACTAGGCCTTACCAATCTACGCCACAACACCAATAAACGGTATTGGTGTAGAACACGACTTTGCTGCAGTAAAAAAAAGTCAAAAGGGACAATGGCATCGTAACGGCAGTGTTAGCCTGACGCACATTAGGGTGCTAAAGTCCCATTATTATCAAGCGTTAGCCCCGTCGCATAAGAGCATTCACAGGGTGACGCGGTCGAAGCTAGCTAGGCTAACACTGACGGTTAAAAGCCGGTTTATCTGCGTTAGCTTGAAGCCGAGCGGCGTCGTTAGAAACATAGAACGTCTCACGGGTTGTATATTTCAATATTACCGCCTACATGTTGTTCGTACGAGACCCACCTTGCTCGTTCTTGAGCTCAGTATCGTGATTGCAGATGGTTGTTGTCCGGGTCGTCGACGGCTTAAACCCAACTGACGACAAATGGTGACGAAAGTCCTTCTTCTTCTTTTGCTGCAGCGGAGAAGAACCATCTTCTGCGAATTGTTGCCACCCAGCGGTAGTTTAATGTAACTACTGCCATATTCGAATGTATGCAGGGCCAGGCCCCTTTTTTTAAACAAAAAAGATCCCAAGAGCCACAAAAATACTACCATGTGACATATAGTTTTTTTTTTAATTTGATACCAAAACTTAAGATTGAAGTCTAGATGAATTTTAGTTGAAAACTACTGCACAACTTGTTGAATTTGGCCAAACAATATAATGGATTGTATCAGTCCCTAGCCATAATGGAGATTTACGTATTGCAGCTTTTATTAAATGGAAAATATGCACATCTGCACATGTCACATGCATTATTCATTCTATGTTTATTGACATAAATTGCAGAAAATATTGGGTTTATTCTCTAAAATATGTACATTTCGTTGTGAATGGAGCAGTAAAATCTTAAATCTCTCCTCTTGGAGGATCTGAAATGACCAATATAAAGTTTTAATTTGTAAATACTGGGGAAAAAGTATACAAAAATGCATTCTGTAAAACTATTTTAAATAAAACTTTCTTTTTGTTGCAATGAAACGGTTGGATTAAAGTGAAATGGTGGTTGTTGGGGTGGCCTGTAATGTCAAATACTCAAACTATCAGTTATAGGGAACGACTTAATAAAAATGTCACAGTTTCAGCAATATCAGTATTGCTCATTTTATTCATTCACAAGCGTTGTAGCAACCCGTTAGCTCAGCTAAATGTTGCTTAATACACACATAAATAAAAAAATACACATTTAAACAATGCAAAATTACATAGTGGAACAGTATATGGACGCTATAAAGTCGTTTACTTATTACAAGTGACAACACAACAACACGACAGCTAAAACATCACCCACATACGACGCTCTAAATGTCGATTTCTGTGTTTGAATCGCAGCGTCAAAGAGGAAGGAACACACGTATCAATGCAGCAGCGTAAGATCAAAACAGACGGGCAAAGGAAAACTAAGACATTTTAAGTTGTTTCGTTTGAAACATTTCAGTACAGTACATTACTGCAACAAATATTAAGGCACTTCAACTTAAAAGTATGCTATCTTGCTGCCTTAAAATTGTAAGTTGACTGAAGTTGTACTGCACTGAAGATAAACCAGCGTCTGTGTCGTCTGGGTGTCAAATACAATCCATCGGTGTCTGATTGTTGTAGAATAGCTTTTGTGTTTTATATATTTTGAAATATATCTACCTGTAAATGCGTTCCAATTAGAAGCGTGGAAGAGTTAACTCAAATACAAATGAAAGTATTTTAATAAATTAACATCGTTCAACTCATAATTTTAAGTCACAAGACACGAACTCAGGATTGTAAGTTCTGAAGCCTAAAACTAGCATTGCTTGATTTGTTGAAACAGACATCTATATACAATGTGCTGATGAGTAAAGAGCAGCTGATTTTTACGAAATTACACCATGACTTTTTATTTTTATTTTCGTTTTATATTAGAGTTTTCAGGGAAAAGGAAACAGAAGAGCTACTTTGCAACTAGCTTTAAAGAGACTTGTACACAAAATATCACGGGAGAGTGAGAACACTACTCAACAGACCGATCACTACAGAAGGCAAACATGAGAAACGGAACGCATGGCGTCGTGAAATAACTGCAAACTGGGGGGATCGTCGGACAGCATAGACATGGGATCACCGTGCCAAAGTGAATTGGCTCTACTGCACATGTGCTTGTTGGTTGGCAAGGGTCCTCTTCTCGACGCCTACTCTCCCTTTCTTTGCGGCAACATTTGGGGAACGTCACCGTTGCACCGGGTCTGCGGCTGCTCCTCCTGTCTCGCTGCACTGGGGAGGGGGAGCGCAGACACGGTGGCAGTCTGTGTGTCCGGAGCCTTTTCACTGAGAGCAGCCTTCATGCTGGCAGCGACACCATCGCCGGCTGGAGGAGCAGGAGCACCGCCGCCGCCGGGAGCGTTGGGGTCAGCGGGCGCCCCAGAATCGCCCTGCTCGGATGCCCGAAGTCTCTTCATGAGGGTGGTCACTCTTACAGCTTTCTAAGGGGAGGTCAGATAAACGGTGGGGTCAAATCCAGTGACAGCATACCTCGTTACTGTACTTCAGTGACATTGTTTGCTTATTTTAGGGGGCTGGAGCTACTAATAATCTCATATGATGAAGGGGTAAACATAGAGTTTTAGGATTATAGCATCAAAGAAATTACTGTAGAAAGAAGCATTTCGGTAAAGTATATTTGTTTTTTCTTACAAACACTGTATCCTCATTTTGCTTGAATAAATACACAATAAATACATACAAAATACATGTATTTGGGTAAAGTTCATATTTAAGTTACCTTTAAAACCAGTCTTGGTTTATTCTACTTCATACTTTATGACAGGAAAATTAAAAAATCACACTCTAATAAAACAATCTACAGGACAGTGATTGGTGTAATTAACGTCCCCTGCTGTACTTAAGTGGATTTTTCAGGTATCTGTACTTTACTTTACTTTATTTATTTATTTATTTAACAACTTTACTCCTTACATTTTCAAAACAGCCTTGTTACATTAGTTTTAATGCATTTTAGTGGAATTATTGGTTATGTTTTCTTGTTCATTTTGTCACAAGAAATAATGAATTATATGAGCAAAAATGTATTGATATGCAAGATGTGTGTAAAGTTTTACCTTCCATTTGGCTTTGGCAAAGTTCTTCTCTATTTGTGCACAAACACCATCCTTGATGTTCTTATCCGAGGCGGCGTTTCCAGAAATCCTGGGAGAAGTAACAAAAGAAGCATTTTATTATATCCGTGGCATAATTTAACAAAATTCATGACCTATTTATTTATTTGTTTTACCATTCATGGGCAATAGCTTCCTGTGCAGTTAATCGCTGATCTTGGTCCACTTCCATCAAAGATGCCACTAAGTTTTTGGCTGTAAAAAAAAAAAAAAAGTAAACAACTGACACCGAACGCATAATCAGTAAAATACGATGACATTAACGTGCATTTTAATAAACCGATTCTCTGTTACCAGAATCTGAAATGTCATCCCAATATGGTGAATCAAATTCATAGTCGCCCGACAGAATCTTCAGGAAAAGGTTTTTATCGCGATCGTCGTCTTCATCGGCATCGTCATAGAAAGGAGGGTTTCCAGACAAACTATTGAGTCGACAGAATGAGAACATTTTGACTAAGGCACTTCCATATACTTCAGAATACTGCTGTAGTGTATTTTTAGAGTACTTACAGTATATACATGGTGACACCGATGGCCCAACAGTCCACAGGTCTTCCATATCTCTGCCTCCCGACCACCTCAGGAGCTGAGCAACAAAATATGTTTTTATTGTAGGACTTTTATTTATCTAACATCTACATTCTGGGGCTTCAGGGTGGTGTAGTGGGTAGCACGGTCGCCTCAGAGGGTCCCGGGTTTGATTCCCGGGTCAGGTTCGGGTTCCTTCTGTGTGGAGTTTGCATGTTCTCCCCTTGTTAGCGTGGGTTCTCTGGTTACCTGTCTGTCTCTACATGTCAGCCGTGTGATAGACTGGTTACCTGTCTGTCTCTACATGTCTCCCTGTGATAGACTGGTTACCTGTCTGTCTCTACATGTCTCCCTGTGATAGACTGGTTACCTGTCTGTCTCTACATGTCAGCCCTGTGAAAGACTGGTTACCTGTCTGTCTCTACATGTCAGCCATGTGGTAGACTGGTTACCTGTCTGTCTCTACATGTCAGCCCTGTGATACACTGGTTACCTGTCTGTCTCTACATGTCAGCCCTGTGATAGACTGGTTACCTGTCTGTCTCTACATGTCAGCCCTGTGATACACTGGTTACCCGTCTGTCTCTACATGTCAGCCCTGTGATAGACTGGTTACCTGTCTGTCTCTGCATGTCAGCCCTGTGATAGACTGGTTACCTGTCTGTCTCTGCATGTCAGCCCTGTGATAGACTGGTTACCTGTCTGTCTCTACATGTCGGCCCTGTGATAGACTGGTTACCTGTCTGTCTCTACATGTCTCCCTGTGATAGACTGGTTACCTGTCTGTCTCTACATGTCTCCCTGTGATAGACTGGTTACCTGTCTGTCTCTGCATGTCAGCCCTGTGATAGACTGGTTACCTGTCTGTCTCTACATGTCAGCCCTGTGATAGACTGGTTACCTGTCTGTCTCTACATGTCAGCCCTGTGATAGACTGGTTACCTGTCTGTCTCTACATGTCAGCCCTGTGATAGACCGGTTACCTGTCTGTCTCTACATGTCAGCCCTGTGATAGACTGGTTACCTGTCTGTCTCTACATGTCAGCCCTGTGATAGACTGGTTACCTGTCTGTCTCTACATGTTGGCCCTGTGATAGACTGGTTACCTGTCTGTCTCTACATGTCAGCCCTGTGATAGACTGGTTACCTGTCTGTCTCTACATGTCAGCCCTGTGATAGACTGGTTACCTGTCTGTCTCTACGTGTCAGCCCTGTGATAGACTGGTTACCTGTCTGTCTCTACGTGTCAGCCCTGTGATAGACTGGTTACCTGTCTGTCTCTACATGTCAGTCCTGTGATAGACTGGTTACCTGTCTGTCTCTACATGTCTCCCTGTGATAGACTGGTTACCTGTCTGTCTCTACATGTCAGCCCTGTGATAGACTGGTTACCTGTCTGTCTCTACATGTCAGCCCTGTGATAGACCGGTTACCTGTCTGTCTCTACATGTCTCCCTGTGATAGACTGGTTACCTGTCTGTCTCTACATGTCAGTCCTGTGATAGACTGGTTACCTGTCTGTCTCTACATGTCAGCCCTGTGATAGACTGGTTACCTGTCTGTCTCTACATGTCAGCCCTGTGATAGACTGGTTACCTGTCTGTCTCTACATGTCAGCCCTGTGATAGACTGGTTACCTGTCTGTCCCTACATGTCAGCCCTGTGATAGACTGGTTACCTGTCTGTCTCTACATGTCTCCCTGTGATAGACTGGTTACCTGTCTGTCTCTAAGTGTCAGCCCTGTGATAGACTGGTTACCTGTCTGTCTCTACATGTCTCCCTGTGATAGACTGGTTACCTGTCTGTCTCTACATGTCTCCCTGTGATAGACTGGTTACCTGTCTGTCTCTACATGTCTCCCTGTGATAGACCGGTTACCTGTCTGTCTCTACATGACGGCCCTGTGATAGACTGGTTACCTGTCTGTCTCTACATGTCTCCCTGTGATAGACTGGTTACCTGTCTGTCTCTACATGTCAGCCCTGTGATAGACTGGTTACCTGTCTGTCTCTACATGTCTCCCTGTGATAGACTGGTTACCTGTCTGTCTCTACATGTCAGCCCTGTGATAGACTGGTTACCTGTCTGTCTCTACATGTCAGCCCTGTGATAGACCGGTTACCTGTCTGTCTCTACATGTCTCCCTGTGATAGACTGGTTACCTGTCTGTCTCTACATGTCAGCCCTGTGATAGACTGGTTACCTGTCTGTCCCTACATGTCAGCCCTGTGATAGACTGGTTACCTGTCTGTCTCTACATGTCAGCCCTGTGATAGACTGGTTACCTGTCTGTCTCTACATGTCGGCCCTGTGATAGACTGGTTACCTGTCTGTCTCTACATGTCGGATGGATGGATGGATGGATCTACATCCTGGGTTCATGTCACTTACCCAGATATTCCGGAGTCCCACACGGATCCTTAATGAGTCCATTTTCCAGTTTTGCCAGTTGGAAGTCACTGATAACAATTTTGGAGTGCTTCAAACGATTAAAGTACACCAGGTTCTCCAGCTGCACCAGGAAACAAATACAGGTTCACCTAAGCATTCCCAAACAGCACTTATTCACAGTCTTGTTTGTGGTGAAATGCTGCTATTTTCTCACTAGGTGTCAGCAGTGTAACATACCTTCAGATTTCTGTGCACAATTTTCAGAGAGTGCAGGTAAGCTACAGCTTCCAACACCTGCCTCATCACGTTGCTGGTGTCCCTCTCAGAGTAGTATCCTTGATCTAAGATCCAGTCAAACACCTCTCTGCCTGTAGCGCTGCAAGGACAATCCAAACCAAGCATCTCTTTATTGAACAACCACACAGTATCCTGGTCTGCACCGCCGCTCCAGCCTCGGATAATACTCACAGCTCCAGAAACAGGAAGTACTCTTTCTTTGTTTCAAAAGTGTCAACCAGCTGGAGGATGTTATGATGCTTTACCCTTTAAGAGGCAGGAAAGAAATGGTGAAGAGAGTGGAAAGGGAATGGAGGGATGTAAGTGGGGTTCAAATGAGCAATAAATACACTCAGGAATATTAAGGTAAAACTAGTAACTGATAACTACAGCAGATATATTTTTCACAGCATTTTAAAGTGACAGAATTATTAATTTTGGACTATGCATGTTTTAGTGAAATCCATTAATTTGTGGATCTTTTGTCCTTTAGTGTTTTATTGTTCTTGGTGCAAATTGCAGCGATAATTCATTGCGAAGACACAACGATAACGAAATTATGCTACAATAGCAAAACAAACGTGGTTCCGTTATTTCCTACGAAACACAGGGGAGTGTAGTTTTTAGCAAACACAACTCAAACAGGAGTAAATATTTGTCTTGGACTAATTACAGCTAAATGCAGAGCTATATGTCGCGTTGAGATTTGGTTATAAAGTCAATTCTTGTTGGTGGAATTAATACATCCAAATATATCCTTGTGTATTACTTTAAGAACATTTTCTACCACTCTGCTCGGGCTGAACCTGAAGAAAACCTATGCTAATCATTTGCTATCACACTTTTTCTCAGGCATCTGGAATTTGGACGACTTTACTCACATCTTTAAGATCATTATTTCATTTTTGGCAGCTTTCCTCACTTTCCTCCCGTCTTTTTTGTGGAACTTTTTACAGGTGTACATTTTCAAGGTGTTCCTGTCCTTCGCCCGGAATATCTCACAAAACTCCTCTCTGTTTAAATAAAAGAAGACACACACGTCACATTCTGGGGGCGGATTCCTCCAATGCGTTTACGCACTTATTACGACATTCAGCCGATACTCACGATTTAACAATTTGTCCAAGGTCATATTTGTCGGCCACCTCCGAGGGACTGTTGTAATCCTTCTTCTCCCCGAGTGTCAGACAACCAAATGGCATGGCAGCTCGTGCCCTCCAGCCAGGGAACGTCCTGCCACAACAAAACCTGTTGACAATTTGCAACGCGTTGCATTTACATGAGCATCGTTTTGAAAGACATGGAGAGTGGATCTGTGTTGAATCAGAAGCTTCTTTTTGTAGCTATTTGTGTTTATTTCCAATGAAAAAAAGACAGAAATGATGTTCGTGTTCACCAGATGAGTTGATGCCTGGTTGTATTCTTTAGGACTCTGAATTATTATAATTAAAGGTGGATGAATCCAAACCAGGAGCCTCATTATGAAGGATGATTAATTCTTCAAATCCAAAAGACAAAACAGCAGAAAACTCATTACTGTATGACCTCAAACAACATTACTGTAAATGTATTGGTGTAAATGCGGTGCAAGTTACATTACAGAGAAAAAAATGGCTTCATTAATGGTGGTAATAGGAATGGAAGAAACTGTTGCTCATTGGAGACACTTAAAAACAAAATGAATGCGGTAAATCAATGCACACGTTTGGCGGTGTGGGCACCTTTCTGACCATACATCTGAGAACAGGTTAATGTGTAATTGGGCTTGTGGGAGCAAATTATTTCAAACCACCGCGAGAGCGAAAACAAGATAAAAATGAAACTTTTGAATAACGCAATCATTCCCAGTGAACTCTGTCGGACTGCCAGGCTTGTTTCTCTCCGCGCTGCAGTGAGTCAGCTCTATACTGCAGCAGCAGCAGCAGCAGCTGTAGCATTATTCATCTGTCTGCTATAGAAAACAGGATTCAGATGGACCTGACCCTGGAACGTTTGTCTCCTCTTTTCATATTTCAAAAGGCACTTGGAAGTTGCTAGAAACTGACTCGGCTACAGAGGAATACACATGGAAGAGTTCCATGCATTCAATTATGCAAACCAGGAAACGATGAAGATAATACAGTTATAATAACACAAGCACTGTTTCAGACTCCAGAGCTGCCATTTGGAATTAACAATAAAGATGAGCACACTCTTGTACAGTGTATGAACTTTGTTTAAATAGATAGTAACCTATTTTATTAAAATAATTAAAATATCATCAAATTCCAATTTTGCCATAAAGCAGAGCTGCTCATTGATTTCCTGCAATAGATGTCTACTGTTAATGTAATCCACTCTCAGTCACACTTAGTGGTCACTCTGCTGACCATAACACAGCTGATTCTGAACACACTGCAGGAAATATCACTGCAACAACATAACATTTAAAAAAAATAAATAAAGTTCATCCACATGACCTTCTTTGACACTTATTTCAAAGCCTCAATAAATAGATAAATAACTTAATAAATAGCAGATCAACTGACATATTTGGTATCTGATACAACCTGAGCCGTTAGGAGGTTTAAATAAATCTTTAACTTTCTGATGTGTTTCTAGTAAAAGACACCAGTTAGTAGTGGCCCCTTGTGTTGCACACTTTGAACTGGGTTGAGTAGCAGCAGCAGCTAAATAACACTGACGAAAGAGGACGCTTGCATTTGTTGGCCGGCCTTACAGTAGAAATGGCAGCCAGCATGGGCGAGTGGGAGGAGAGAGATTCTGACTGAGATGCTGTCTGGAGTCTCAGACCCCATCAGAGGTTTGAGCATCCAGTAGTATCTACAGTACGAGAACGAGTGCTCTTATAAATACAAAACAAAGCCAATTTGAAGACCGCACTTGTTAAGGGGACGGCCTATTTATACACTATATTACTGTGTATTACTTGCAAGCAACAAAGCAGAACGTCTCAGGCAGGAGATCTTATGTTTTGTGAATCAACAGAGAGCCCTTTAGTTGGAGTCAGTAGGCCGGACTGTATCAGACCAGAGTGCTACCGCCCACAAGGGGACTCATTACTCCATAATCCAGTCTCCTCAGATATCTGCTGTGGAGCTCATTAAAGTGTTACCTTATGCAAATTGCTTGGTATTATCATTTCCAGAGTCTGTTTCTACTGAGCGTAGCTGTCTGTGATCAATATACTGCAGGGAGGCATGACTTTTTTGTGATTTATTTGGATATAATCCTTGATAACAGGGTTGTGAAGTAGCTGTGCTCCAGTGTTGCAGGTCCTACAGACTGACACATGACCTTTTCTTCACATGGGATAGGTCAACATGTGTCTCTGTAATATCTTTAAACCTGAAAGGCAGTTGTTATTATGCTTCTTTTTCAAACATTCTCAGAGGCATTGCTGGATCATTAATAGATATCATAGGAGAGGACATGATCTGACCCTTTCTGATACAAAACAATCAATGCATTGGTTTGAAGTGTTAGAGTGAACGACGGCAGAAACAACTTGATTATGCAACGTTAGCTCTCAAGGACAGGCAAGTCACGCAGCGATAAAAACACAGTGCTAAATCTCTTCTGCCAGCAGAATTACACCAGCCAGACACAATTTTTAGTACATTTATGGTAATACTCCCCTCCATAAGAAGTTCTCATCCCAGCGGTAACAAGCTCTCTTACTTGCAATCTGATGCTACCTTAACTTCTCAGCAGAGATTTCACTCCAGTTAATTGGGTTATTTCCAGAGTTTTCCTGGAAATGACAAGCATTTTTTTAAGTCTTTTTTTTTTTTTTTGCAGAAAGTTGCTGCAACATGCTGACAGATTTCTAAAAGCGGCGCTGTCAATAATCAACAGATGGAGGTAAAACACGGTTTAATACAAAATACTGCTGGTTTTATTTCATGTCAGGCTACAGTAACCATAGTCACACATTTCAGAATGGAAAGCATGAGGTGTTGCATTAATATGGGTCCTGTGATCCAAAATAGATTAGAATATAGTCTGGATTAACCAGTTGTGGTTACTTATATTTCTACATCTCATGGTCCAAATCGCTCTTTAGCTGAGAAAACAATGTATTAGTATTTATATGTCACTAACAAAAGCCTCCGAGTCACTATTCCTTTATGTAGTAAAAAGAAAACCACACACTCAGAATAAGCCACACTTGCATGAATCCTTTTTTTTCTTGAGTGCATTTGGAAGTCAGCCGGAGTAGCCAAAGGGATCAAATCTCTCCTCTCCGGCTTTGTTGTCAAAGTTCACCCCTGACAAGGATTTTTATACAGGGCTGCATGTTTTTACAGAAGTACGCACAAGTAGAAGAAGAAGCCATTTCCTGGGGTCGAATAAAGAGGCTCGGAGAATGTTGCAGAGTCCGTCTCTCTATCTCGCTCCAGGCCAAACAGCGATGTGTTTCAGTGCATTACCGATCAACGTACAATAGCATACATCTGTCCTAAAGAGGAAGGCTGTCACAATTAGAGCATGATGAGCTTTATCCAGCTCAATCATCCCCTCTACGTGAATCCTGCGACAATACACTCAGCCCTCGTGTCATCTGTTTCACCTCCAATCACACAGCCTGGGTATCAAAATGATTTATCTTCATAATAAATGCCTCACGATGCTTCTTCAGACCAATATGAGCACTCAAATTATGCACAAAATACCTCTCCTTATTTGCTTTTTTTTCATGCCTAAACTCTTACATCATCATCGAGGTGTGTTAAATTAACGTCATCGGATCAGCCACTGTTGAAAAGTCGGTGGACTCTGTGGCCTAGACCCCCCCCCCCCGCCCCCCACCAGATCTCACAAAGAAATACAACATGGTGCAGGCCAGGCAGAGTTAAGGGTCGAATCTGATGTGAGACCAATTATCGGCGTCATAACACCCCAAACCCCCCTTCACCTGTTCTGGCGAGCTTGACTCACAGCGCCACAGTGCACCAAACACGAGGCAGTAAGTATAAGTCAGACTCAATTTGAGCACCCCCCCCCCCCCCCCCCCCTCCATCATTTTTCAAAGTAATCTCAGGATAAAAGGCTGTTCTCCTTCACCAGAAGAGTAGATAGAAAGGCACTTTGACTATTGCTGAATCGGGGCTCTTTTATCTTCGCCGTTTGAAAGATCTAAATGAAGTGTTCTTCACTAATGGGAATCTAAATGCCGTACCCAAACCTCAGACAGCTCGGCATTGAGGGAACGTGACTGTGGACACCCTTGAGGGATAATGACAAACGCAGAGCTGCTGCATTTGATAAACAGATTTCAAATCTGCATCCAATTCATTTCCAAAACCTCTCCCATTTACATTATTTTGTTACGCAAAACTAGACGTGGAGTCACACTTTTGCAGTGCAAAGTGCATTAAAAATAATGAAGAAACCTGTTATCGTGAGAGTTATATGCTCAGATGCAGACATATTTGTGGAAGACTTGGCCAACTGCCACTTAATCAGCTGTTTCACACACTTCGGGATCTGTTTGTAATGACTTTCTGCTCAGGAAGTCAGCAGAGGGTCTGGCACTGACAGGATCAGGGATACACACTAAGAATAGCAGCAACTACTGTAAATCAGGGGGAAACAAGCTTAAAGTTGACAGAAGGTATACTAACAAGAGTGGAGTGGAATGGAGATGTGAAATATATGACAGCTTCGTGCCACACAAGAACATGAAACTAAGATTTGTCTTGTATCTACTCTCCAGACAGTTGATGCTGTGTGAGGAATTAATTTAAATATGAATGGAATATGGATTATTTGGGGCTATACATGAATTTGACTTGCTCTAATGATGATGTCATCACGTCTTAGCTCCTGCACTTTCAGCCTGTTATTCACAACAAGCATAACACAAAGTAATGAGGGTTATGATTGTTATAATTAGAGGTAACATGAGCAACTACACCGTGTTCCAGCTGTTGCACATTTACACTGCTTGGCCAAAAGGCAACATTACGGCAAAATGTAATCTAAAACAATGCGATTGAGGCATCTGTGTTCTTTGGTGTTGTGGTTGTGCTGCACAACTCCCACTTCTGGATGCACCAATCATCCCAGCATCATGACTATACAGACAAGTAGTGTTTGCACAATGTCTAAAACATCTGTGACACTGCACTCCATCTTTGCTGCAGGGAGGATGCATTTAAGCTCCGTTATGGCGATAACATACCAAGCGGCCTGACAGAGGAGCTAAATCTAAAATTCAAATGAACTTAAAACGGCGTCACGTGTGCGTATCGCCATATTTTAACTTGTTAAAGGATGTCTTTTCAGGTGTTCAGAGCATGAATAAAGCAGTAGACACCCCACGTTTAAGCACAACATCAGCTGCTCATTAAACGATTTAAATGAATGTTCTACCTACTAATAAAACAGGGTCATAAACTAGAGTTTCCAGCCACTATAATCCCAAACAATTCAAAGTCAAATTGACATGAAACTTCTCACCATAACAAACCGCTTTCCAACTTCTGGCTCAGGCCTGCTGAGTCATGCGAAACAACCGAGATGTACGAGTGGGTGATGATTACCCCAAACGTAGCAGCTCATTTGTATGGATAGCGCTACCTTTCGCCTCTCCACAGTTCGTTGTAGGGGCCCAACAGTGCGTCCTGGTAGCACACTTCAGCACCGTCCGAGGGGAAGCATATAGCCGAGTGTGGTGTGGGAGGATATTTATGAAGTAGCAACTGAAAATTCCTCAAGCATCTGCTGAATTGCAGTTTGGGGGCACTGAGAACACACACAGTCGGTCTCAATTTAAAGTTCCTGTTAGATCACTAAACAAAGATGTGGGCTTGAAGAGAAGCGATGTGCTTTTCTTTTTTTTTAATCGTCTAACATAAGTGGTTTGGTAAAATCATCATTGCTATTTTGGAACCAAGGTTTGTCAAAGTCACGTCAGACGATGGCACCAGGCCAGAGGGAGCCGTGGATTTGGCCACAGCCGAGCCTCTTCAAAGCGACGGGCTTGGTGACAGGGGGCAGATGGTGGTGACGGTGTCGGAGCCAGATTTTAAAGCCCGTAATGCTTCGTTGATGGCCTAAATGGCGCTTTTCCTAGCTGTGAACACAAAGATTTGCACTTATACTTTTTCAAGGACATCAGGACTTGTGAAGAGAGACGCGTTTGCTTCTCCGGAAGTCCGGAAAAAGAAATGTGACATTTTTTTTTTTTTTTGGACAAAGCATGAATCAGCCCTCCTTTGTGCTTGACTCTGCTCTATGCATTGAGTCCACCATTCATCTCTTCTTTGGGCATCGCTGGCTCATCTGACCAGTCTTTCTTCAGATGTTGTTTTGTTGCCATGGTCACCAAGTGCTAGAGTATGCACCCTGGTGCTGTCTGTGCAGAACAGCTCTCCGTGTTCTCGCCGACGTTACCGCCCAGCACCTCGGCCACCGGATGTGACCGAAACTCCATTTGCTGATCTGGACTCAAACACGGTTTCCCAGACAAAATCAGGGATCTGAACCAAACTAATAACAAATGAGGAGGATCGTATTTACATGTCTGAAATCTGACATAATTAACAATAAGTCTGAAGAACAAACAAAAGGCTGAGACCTTATTCAGATAAGCCTTTTAAACTATTCAATGATGAATAATTCACTCAGAACGAACCATCAAGGCTAAAGGGAAGAGAATAGACACAAGGTAAATAAAAAAGGACATATTTCTGAAATCAGCCACTCTCTTGCATCAGAACAATCAGGAGTGCATCAGGGTTCCCAAACTTTTTTAACAATTTACATGTTAGACTTCTGATTTGATGCCCTGTTGATCCACATGCATTTCCCCGATGCCAAAATACCCTACAATGCCAGCAAAAGGACCTCTGGAGGTCCACACACCGTTTATGGTTCATTCAGTCCATGACAGGCACCTTCACACCCCGACTTGTCAGAGCACTCGCCCTCCTTCCTTCTGGGCTGAACTTGGATTGACAACCTAAGTGGGAAATAGCGATCATAAAAGCTCTCCGGGTGTGAAATGATGACAAATAATGACAGGGAGGCAGAGAGACTGTGAGACCAGAACAACTGTGAGCTGGAGAGGTGCTGCAGCAAGTCTGAGAGCATGAGCAGCATGTCTTATGTAAATCCGAGGCGAGTCTTTATGAACCGTGACGCTTCACGTTGTGAATGGACTTGTTGAGCGGCTCGTAATGAGCAGAATTACGCGTCAACGATGGCTTTTTATGGGTGAAACAGCAGGATTGAATATATATATATATATATATATATATATATATATATATATATATATATATATATATATATATATATATATATATATATATACCGCTCCAGCAGCTTTATACACATAAATACACATTGTTGTTTGCGCATAACGCGGGTTGGATGTTGCAGAATTAAAATAATAATAAAAAAAAAAAACAACTCCTGCAGGCTGTTTAAATCACGTGAGCGCGTCCGATTTTTAAACCTTAAAATGTTTTATGGCCACAAAAGTTTTCGAAAGCAGTAATTCGCCCCCGGTTTGAGAGCGCAGGGTGGGCTGCTGAGGGAATAACGCTCAGGCAACATTCCTCGACATTCTATTGTAGCAATATAACATTTAATATCACGCAAACTGCGTCCACTTACCTTCAACGAAGTAGGTAATAACCAATAATCCAGAGCTATCTCTGTCTAGTATTTTTTTTTATTATTATTAGTAGTATTTCTTTTTTTAGTATTCTCCTGTTTCACTTTTCCTCCCGCTGATATGACGGTCAGCGCGCTCGCGGACAGATTTCAGATCCTCGAGCATTTCCAATAAGTCAGCTTGTTCACGGGAGTATTACGTGAGCGCGTGACGATAACAGCGGGATATGATGCAGGAAGGAGGGGAAGGAGTGCGCGCGAGCGCGTTCGACGCGCACCCCCCCCCCCCCCCCCAACTTCCTCTGTGTGTGCGCGCGCGCACCCGTGTAGCAAATGTGTTGATAATAACATCGTGGTTTGAAGACTTTTAAACAAGCATGCTCGAAGGATGTTTTTCTCTGAAAGTTGCTGCCAGTCATTCGACCACCTGATCCCAGAGCAGATCTCCCCCTTACTGCTCGTCAGTGGCGTCAATGCTATAGTGATCCCCTTTGAAATGGTGGAATTTTTAAAGTTTTAGACCAAGAGAAAGTCAGGGTGTCACGTGGATTTAAAAAAAAAAAAACTTGCAATGTAGAAGGTGTTTTGATGCGAGACAAATGGGTTAAATCAGAGGACATATACAGTAACTGGTAACAGGATCAGGAGAGCATCTTGGTGTGTGTGTGTGTGTGTGTGTGTGTGTGTGTGTGTGTGTGTGTGTGTGTGATAGATGACTTCTCCGTGAAATTGCACATATATTTGGAACGGGTGAGTATAGGAATCGTTGATTTTATGTTAATATTTCTCTTGAAATCTACAGACCTGTGTGTGTGCGCATGCAGCAGTCGAGCAGATTCAAGAGAGAAAATGGATCTGACCACCGGTAGGCACGTTGCAATTATATGTACAGGTATACAGTGGATCTGCGGGGATTTTAGCTGGTAGGCAGGCTCTGTTGGCTTATGTAACACGAGTGTCTCTTTCCTAAAAATGAGTAATGTTGCTAAAAGGCCATTGGGATAACAGGAAAGAGAGTGGTGGAGCATCTTCAACCTGCTCCCCACCAACCCACAAAAACACCTACTCTCTCTCCTGACTCCCAGTATCACACAGCTCTCCAGAACTCTGGCTGTCTGAGCAATGCAGGTTGTGTTGCATCACAGATGTGAGTCCTGGAATCCCTTATATCACTGTCATTATTCTAGAGAGGAGGCTTTATAATCCTCACAATCACGGCTCTAAGTTTAAGGCTAAAAAAAAAAGGGGTCTTTGTGACATCAGCCCGGGATGGAAAACATTTTAATGAGGGTACACATTTGAAATTGTTTAATAAAAAGGTGAACTGTAAACTTGGAAATAGAAATGTAGCCTCCATGACGCAGTCCCAAAAGTAGAACACTATCAGAGACAGAGCTCAGGTAAGCCCTGCATTTGCATGTTCTTTCAAAGTTGAGGCACAAATATGTTGAGTCGTAAATAACAGACATGGCATGACTCGTGTGAATTGAAGCCGCCTCATCAGCGTAGGTTTACACTCCATTTACAAATTATGGTTACTCCATACTCGCGCCTTTATTTTCTAATAATTGCTTGTCTCTGCGCTTAGAACAGCTAAATTGTCTTTGACATCCATGATTTTGGTGCACCGTTACCATAGTAACAGCCTCTTCAGGGACATAGATATTGCAGTCTTTAGTGCCTTTTGAAAGAAGAAGCTGTAATAAAAGTCATTTTTACACTAACAAATCTCACAGCGAGGAGCCCTAAAGCAACTTTGAAGATTATTAACAAGGATTTAATGAGTCTTGTTGTCCGGCAGAATGACTTTGTATCGCTAGTTCTCCCCCTGACCTTTGAGAGTACACTCTTCTGTTGGCAGAATGTATTTATTATGCACAGTTCTAATTCGGTTAATCTGTGGATCTCAATATTTAAAGCTGTGCCGTGAAATCAGTTAAAATTGCACGTTGATCCAGATGGAAGTTTGACCTTCAACAGCTGTCTGATGAATACACACTGGTAACCTGCAATATGCAGGGTGCCGACACGTCATCAGTTATTTTTTTACCACATGTATTTTAAAATATCTCATAAAGAAGTCAACCTTTTCTTGGTGCCTCCTAACAAGAAGCCCTGCCCCAAATAGCCCATGCAGTATATTCCTCTAATTGTGATTTATATCAGTTGTAATTATCCACTGGCACAAAGCTCTTTAGTCTGTCACACAGCAGAAGTATACGCAAATAGGGAATCTGCGTCACAGAGCTCGCAGGCAGTGCCTCACTGTGCTTCTCTGAAACTATCAATGCTCTGCTCATCCCTATGTTACCATGGCTGCATCTATAATCCAGCATTTGTAAGTCTATGAATGGACTTGAGTGACTCCCCTGCTTCACTGTTGCAGCATGTCTGTCTTCCTGCCCGACATCTTAGTCTCTCCATTGAGGAATGTGTGTGTGTGTGTGTGTGTGTGTGTGTGTGTCACATAGATCAAACTATGTGATTCCACGCAAACTCTTTTTCGTTGTTTTTAAGAAAACATCATTCAGTTTCTTTTGCATTGCAGGATCCGGCTCTGAAATCCTTCTGACCAAAATATTTTTTTGTGTGTTCACATGTAAGACCCAACAGCGAGAATGCATACGCCCGAAGCTGCTCTTTCATAAAAATCAATCATGTAAGAGAACACAAGAGGAACCTTTCACTTATCGAAAAGTGTGAGGAATATATCTAATATATTATATAACATCTACGTCCTTTCAAAACATTTCAATGCCTTTCAAGGACTCCAACATGCAGCATTTTACAGCAACAAGGAAAAGAAGCTCTACAGCTGCATGTTATTTTATTCTTGCCCTTGAGTCACTAGAGAATGCTAACATTTTTGCACATTCGGCTGCTTTCCGGAGTTGCTTCATCAAGTGTTAACATCTGAATTCCAACATTGTATCTATTAAATATAATAGTATTTATAGTAAAACTGTTGATGTTGAGACGTTCTATTATACAGACTATAAACAGTGACGCTGTTTCTAGAAATGTTGCAGTGGGGATTAATGGTGTGAGCACCAAGAATGCCATTTTAATCACCCCATCATTGAAATCGAAAGAAAGAGAAAATATTTTGGGGGGTGGGGGATTTTGGTGGATTGGTTCTTTAAGAGTAAATCATCCCGACAGTAAGTCATGTGGATTTTGATTGTTTTCGCTTCCACACAGTGAGGGAGGCACAGTGTCACAGATGATACCCTCACACTTCAAGGAGAACATTTGGTGCTCTTTGAGGTTACCATAGTTACCACAACACAGCAAGACCGGATGTCCATAATGTTGATCGGCTTGTAACAGGTGGTGTATGAAATCTGTGTCAAAGTAAACACTCCAACAGTCCACTTCATAGTGAAGACAAAAGATTCCGAGTTGTAAACTATCTTGTGTCATCTTGAGTCCCTAACTTTTAATTTAATGTCTCGACACAATTCGATGGTACGAAGCAGGTTTGGTCATTTTTGATTGGTTCAACCCCTTCGGATAAAGCAGAAGCAAATTAAAGTTCTTTAAAGGTGTCATATTCTTGTAATTACTGGGGTTTCTGTGCTCATGTGGAAAGGACATTTTTTTTTTTTTTTTTTTTAATTCATTATGTTTTCTTGTGGTTTAGTGTTTATGAGGTCTAGTCTAGATGTGCACTTAAACAGTGCAACTCTTTCTCCTAATTGCTGCAGGTTGTAGGCTGATGAAGAACTCTTCCATTTCATAAACTATGTTACATCCAGAGTTTTTAAAACATAGCTTTTTGCAAGATTTATGTACAAAATATGACTTAGTAACCTTCAAATGACAAGATTTTTAGTATTGGATGTGGCGTCTGTTCATCTTTAATTAAAAATTGTTGTGCTTGATTACGTTTTGTATTAAGTACAACCTATTTATGTACTGTGATGATAACGGTGATCCTTTTGTGATGTCAACATAGTTTAATGGTCACTGTTCACTTCTTTGAAAAAAGCCAACTCATCTTTAAACAATAATTAATGTCTAAAAGTTTAAATTCAAGTGCCCTTCAAAGGTGTTTTACCCTGCCGATATGGAAAACCATATCATCTGATTAAATGATGTTACTTGCAGGGACTGGACTGGCATTGATTCTCATGAGATCTAAAGAGAATAAGCAAAATAAACAATTTGTTTAATGAGAGAAAGAAATATATGCATTAATATACTCACAATAAAGTATTCACTTTGAGCTCCAAACAGAAACATAATCTCTGAATTAATCATGGGAAGATATGACCCAATGTTACTAAATACATGAATGAATATCATTTTCTGGTGTGTATTAATCTTCCAGATTAATTTATTTCGTCACCCCGACACAAAAACACACATACGTGGACATTATGAATAGATTATAAAACATGCAAAAAGCAGTTTGCTAATTTTCCAACCATATCTCTATGCCTTCCTACACACCACTGGTATTAAATGGTGGTTGCCATGGCAACAAGCTCACAAGCCACAACAGGGCTTTTGGAAGACAAAACAGATCAGCATAAGAGAAAATCTCATATCCACCTATTCTGCTGTCAAATCTGTCTAAAACCCCGCTAACCAAAGCTTACATGATTGATTCTCGCTTCTCTCATTTACACAGACTGTCTGTTAATACGGGAAACTTCATGACTCGCTGCACAGAATAACACACACTCATGGTTTCATGTGGCACCTCGGTCACAGAGGTTTGCAACACCTCGAGACGAGACTGTCGGAACCCAATGTGGGCCTTTCTGTGTGTGCTCTCCTTATGGGTGTCAACTCAAGTCAAAAGCCTGTTAGAGGAATACGTTTCAGCATCCCACAAAATTATATTGAACGAACTTGGTCAAATGTAAATGCTGTTACATTTAGATGCTAACTTTTTAAATATTAAAAAGCAATGTTCAGACTCAATAATTTAAAGATCACTACCAGTTTTTTTAAAAACTGGACCCAAAATGTTAACTCAGACATGGAGGCAGGAGGAGACGTTCAACAGTTTTAAACAAACTACGAGGCAAAATACTCTCAGGCTCAGTGGCAGCAGGTGTGATCAGGAAAGGAAGCAGGGATGAGCAGACCTGCCAGCCAAACCCTTAGGAGAACACACACACACACACACACACACACACACAGAGAGAGGGAAACACAAAGAAACACATGGGACGGGTCCAGCAGCCTGCCTGGCCTGCAGAGTGCTGCCAGCACTTTTGACACCAGCAGCGGTGGGATCACTTCTGACGCTTCAATGTGACGCTTCGCTTCAATGAGAGCGAGATTGAGAGCCTCGCGGCTATCCTGCTTCCACAGTCAGCTAGTCAGAGGACAGGAAGTCTCAGCGTGACAGGGAGACCCTGGAGCATTTTGATGAAATCATTAAAGAACGAGCACAGCTAGATGCAACTGCTAATATCTACAGTAGAGGTTACTGGTGAGCTAGAGTTAGAATGGTTACGACATTGTAGTATATATCTATATCTATACCCACAGGTGGAACCCTCTTCCAAGCGAGCCCTGCTATTATCACACAGAGAGGGTGTAGACTAGTCAGGCAGCGGTGTGTGCTGCCTTATATACCTCATGTATACTCTTGTAGGCTCATGATTGGATTAGAGTATTACACGTAGAGTCCAGAAGAGGGCTCCACATGTTCTTAGAGTGACTATATTGTAACCTTCGTTAAAAAGTGAAGCACACTCATACTAATGGTGGTTTACTGGAAAACATAATTACAGTAAAAGTGTACAATGAGTGTGTATTTATACAACATTGATGAGGAAAATGTTTGCATGCATGACGATGCTGTAGGGTAGTCAGACTGGCTCTGTGAATATCAAATTATGGCAAATATAAAATGATTAACTTGCATTTCTGGGAAGCAAGGGGAAGCGATCGTTGTGTATGATTCACTGTTTTATCCTGTCACCAAATAATACCAAGGACTGAAGCAGTAAACAACCGTTTAGTAATCCAGCAATAATTGTGCTTTCAAACTAGAGTCAAGATGATGTCATTTTCCATTAATGGTGTCTCTACTGTTGTAATTGCCCAGTATTTCCAAGTATTTCAAACCAACATGAAATAACTGCAGCCACACATCACACAGGTTTAAAAGACGGATTTCAGTCCATTGTTTTGGTCCATTAAGTCAAATAATTAAATGTCTTTAACCGTGTTTCTATTTCTGTGTATTTACATAGAGAACAACAAAAAAACACCTCAAGTTTTTGACAGCGATACGTTCCCAGAAATAAAAGCCTGAAGGACCGAGGTCGCAGGTTTGGAAACTAACAAAATAATGCACAATAACACAAGTGGTGGGTTCAAAAAGGTGACCGGAGAAAAAAACTCACAGACACCCACTGATTCAAAATGACAGCTAAACAAAATAATTTGACCCAGAAACAAAATTGAAATGGGAGTCACTGGATGGGGAACAAAACAGCTAAAACTCAAAACACCCACTCAAACACAAATCCCCGAGAATCAACTGAAGGTGTTGACCCCTGGACACACACCACACACTGATCAGGGATCTGCAGCTCCCTTATATAACCCCTCAGACTGATTGATTGCAGCTGAGGGAGATCATCACAGGTGCACCCTCAGCTCCTGATCACCTGTGATCCAGATCTTCCCAAAGAGATCCGTAACACAGTGTGGATATAAACATGGTTATGTACTTAATCTTTCATGTATACATATGCACATTTACTGAGGCATAAACAGTATACAGTTAAGGGAGCATTATTTATCAGCAAGAGATAAACACGTCGTTTCTCACAGTTTTCTATGTGAAAACACATTTTTGTGGTTATGTATGCAGTTGGTATTATTAAAAATGAATAGGCACGGGTGTTGACGGAATCTGTTTCATTATTAATGCAGAAGTAACTCGACAAGTCAGTACATGAAAAACAGCAATGATCACAATGGGCCTCATTTATCAAACGAACGTACGACCGAAAACCGTGCGTACGACCATTTCCACGCAAACTTCGGCATTTATCAATTTGGACGTAAGCGGAAGCTGCGATATCCACTCAGGTATTAAATGGTGGTTGCCATGGCAACAAGCTCACAAGCCACAACAGGGCTTTTGGAAGACAAAACAGATCAGCATAAGAGAAAATCTCATATCCACCTATTCTGCTGTCAAATCTGTCTAAAACCCCGCTAACCAAAGCTTACATGATTGATTCTCGCTTCTCTCATTTACACAGACTGTCTGTTAATACGGGAAACTTCATGACTCGCTGCAGAGAATAACACACACTCATGGTTTCATGTGGCACCTCGGTCACAGAGGTTTGCAACACCTCGAGACGAGACTGTCGGAACCCAATGTGGGCCTTTCTGTGTGTGCTCTCCTTATGGGTGTCAACTCAAGTCAAAAGCCTGTTAGAGGAATACGTTTCAGCATCCCACAAAATTATATTGAACGAACTTGGTCAAATGTAAATGCTGTTGCATTTAGATGCTAACTTTTTAAATATTAAAAAGCAATGTTCAGACTCAATAATTTAAAGATCACTACCAGTTTTTTTAAAAACTGGACCCAAAATGTTAACTCAGACATGGAGGCAGGAGGAGACGTTCAACAGTTTTAAACAAACTACGAGGCAAAATACTCTCAGTCTCAGTGGCAGCAGGTGTGATCAGGAAAGGAAGCAGGGATGAGCAGACCTGCCAGCCAAACCCTTAGGAGAACACACACACACACACACAGAGAGAGAGAGGGAAACACAAAGAAACACATGGGACGGGTCCAGCAGCCTGCCTGGCCTGCAGAGTGCTGCCAGCACTTTTGACACCAGCAGCGGTGGGATCACTTCTGACGCTTCAATGTGACGCTTCGCTTCAATGAGAGCGAGATTGAGAGCCTCGCGGCTATCCTGCTTCCACAGTCAGCTAGTCAGAGGACAGGAAGTCTCAGCGTGACAGGGAGACCCTGGAGTATTTTGATGAAATCATTAAAGAACGAGCACAGCTAGATGCAACTGCTAATATCTACAGTAGAGGTTACTGGTGAGCTAGAGTTAGAATGGTTACGACATTGTAGTATTTATCTATATCTATACCCACAGGTGGAACCCTCTTCCAAGCGAGCCCTGCTATTATCACACAGAGAGGGTGTAGACTAGTCAGGCAGCGGTGTGTGCTGCCTTATATACCTCATGTATACTCTTGTAGGCTCATGATTGGATTAGAGTATTACACGTAGAGTCCAGAAGAGGGCTCCACATGTTCTTAGAGTGACTATATTGTAACCTTCGTTAAAAAGTGAAGCACACTCATACTAATGGTGGTTTACTGGAAAACATAATTACAGTAAAAGTGTACAATGAGTGTGTAT
The DNA here is from genome assembly GCA_029853015.1 of Chelidonichthys spinosus. NCBI lineage: Eukaryota > Metazoa > Chordata > Actinopteri > Perciformes > Triglidae > Chelidonichthys > Chelidonichthys spinosus. The sequence continues at coordinate 6,611,102 of CM056822.1, read as the reverse complement.
TTATACAACATTGATGAGGAAAATGTTTGCATGCATGACGATGCTGTAGGGTAGTCAGACTGGCTCTGTGAATATCAAATTATGGCAAATATAAAATGATTAACTTGCATTTCTGGGAAGCAAGGGGAAGCGATCGTTGTGTATGATTCACTGTTTTATCCTGTCACCAAATAATACCAAGGACTGAAGCAGTAAACAACCGTTTAGTAATCCAGCAATAATTGTGCTTTCAAACTAGAGTCAAGATGATGTCATTTTCCATTAATGGTGTCTCTACTGTTGTAATTGCCCAGTATTTCCAAGTATTTCAAACCAACATGAAATAACTGCAGCCACACATCACACAGGTTTAAAAGACGGATTTCAGTCCATTGTTTTGGTCCATTAAGTCAAATAATTAAATGTCTTTAACCGTGTTTCTATTTCTGTGTATTTACATAGAGAACAACAAAAAAACACCTCAAGTTTTTGACAGCGATACGTTCCCAGAAATAAAAGCCTGAAGGACCGAGGTCGCAGGTTTGGAAACTAACAAAATAATGCACAATAACACAAGTGGTGGGTTCAAAAAGGTGACCGGAGAAAAAAACTCACAGACACCCACTGATTCAAAATGACAGCTAAACAAAATAATTTGACCCAGAAACAAAATTGAAATGGGAGTCACTGGATGGGGAACAAAACAGCTAAAACTCAAAACACCCACTCAAACACAAATCCCCGAGAATCAACTGAAGGTGTTGACCCCTGGACACACACCACACACTGATCAGGGATCTGCAGCTCCCTTATATAACCCCTCAGACTGATTGATTGCAGCTGAGGGAGATCATCACAGGTGCACCCTCAGCTCCTGATCACCTGTGATCCAGATCTTCCCAAAGGGATCCGTAACACAGTGTGGATATAAACATGGTTATGTACTTAATCTTTCATGTATACATATGCACATTTACTGAGGCATAAACAGTATACAGTTAAGGGAGCATTATTTATCAGCAAGAGATAAACACGTCGTTTCTCACAGTTTTCTATGTGAAAACACATTTTTGTGGTTATGTATGCAGTTGGTATTATTAAAAATGAATAGGCACGGGTGTTGACGGAATCTGTTTCATTATTAATGCAGAAGTAACTCGACAAGTCAGTACATGAAAAACAGCAATGATCACATAGAGTCTATATATTCTGCACACATTTGCATCCCGTTTAATGGTATTTTTCATTGCATAATCGAACCGCAGCATTCAGTATGTTAGCTTAGCGTGTACGCAAATTCGAGTCTGTGGATTTGCGGTGCAGCACAGCAAAATCTGGCGTAAAATAATGAACAAACCTCAGCTGTCATTAAGCATAAGCAGTCACATATTTAGAACAGATCAAAACGGATTATTAAAACGAAAACATTTCTTTTAAAGCCCATGTTTTTACTGATACCACTTTCAAAAAATTAAACAATGGGATAAATAGCCTAAGATGACAACTAATTATTACACATTAAAATGTGAAAGAATCATAAATACAAGCAGAAATGTGTGTTTGCAAATTAACTAAAGGCAAAAATGTGTAATTGTTTTTGTTTTTGTCCGATGGGTGTGACAGAACTGGAACAAAAATGAAAGCACCTGTTGAGATAATCATCGTTCCACTGTGGTTGGTCAGATGTTTATTCATTCCCCTATTTAAACAGATGCTTTGACAGTTATCAAGTCTTGATGATGGCAGACTTGCTTATTTTGGAGGAACAATACGCGCGTGTCAGACGTGAGCGCGTTTTCAGGGACCGCAGGGATCTCTGTGTCACCTCCACCACTTATGCCACAGATCGACTCCGACCTAATTAAGGAGGCAATTTTTTCCTCCGTCCCCGTCAAGATCAGCGGATGAAAAGATTCATTTAAGTCGTTAGGCATGGGTTAAGTTATTGAGAATTATATTCAAACCTCAGCTGGAGTCCGTTCCTCTGCGGCAACGCTGTTGACTGCCTCCGTTATCTTTTTCCAGACAGCGTTTTTGTGAGCCCCTTTTATGCCACCCTTCAGTCTGCCAAAAAGCACTGTCTTGTTGTGTTCCACCTCCGATGTCAGGATGCCGATCTCCGTGTCAGAAAAGTTTCTTTTCTTACCCATGTTTCGTCTCTCCATGTTTGACCTCAGTGGGCGAGGCCTCCGAAACAGGAATATTTATGGGCGTAACATGTTAATGACGATCGAATTCAGCCGCCGCATTTATCAAGGCCCGCTCATTCGTACGCTGAGATTGGTCAGATACGAACGTTTCATAAATCGCACGTGTGTCCTGTCGTAAGACCAAATCTGCGCTCAGATCTGCGCCCGTTTTCACGCAAGATTGATAAATGAGGCCCATAGAGTCTATATATTCTGCACACATTTGCATCCCGTTTAATGGTATTTGTTCATCATATCACCGCAGCATTCAGTATGTATAGCTTTAGCAGATTCATAATATATCCAGCATGCAGTATGTAAAACCTGATTTTTAGCAGCAGCAGAGTGTGCATTAGTACACTACAAAAATACCCTGGCATACTGATAACAAGATGGATGATGAAAAACTCTTAACAAGTACATTTAGCTTCGTGCCTGGCGTGGCCTTGTAACTCTAAAGCACTTTCAGTGCTCTGCAAATTTCTGTTTTCCTTTCAATATAATCCCATCTGTGGAGACATTCACTCACAGAGCAGAGATGGAAACAAACAACACTTCTCTCCATCTGTGACCTCCCAGCTCTTCATCCTCCCTCTGAATGCATTGCAGCGATGGAGAAGAGCAAGGGAGAGGGAGGAAGATTGCCTCTCTATTCAGGTTGCTACTGATGGTACACAAGCTCAAGGATAGCAGATTCAATTCAGAGAACAAAAGAGTGAGAAAGGCTACAAAGTCACTTGCAAGGTATTCCGTACAGGGAGGTGGGCTTTTAAGACGGAAAGGTTCCAGCATATCTCTTTAAAAAAAAAAAAGGTGATTAAGTGTTTATCAAAATACAAAATGAGATACATACTTTATGTTTGATTCTCACTACACAAGCAACAAACTTAATATTAACATGTATTGGAAATCAAAGTCATTTTGAATGTGTTATATTTGCATGTTTAATTAGAACTTTGTCCTAATTAATAAGATTTTTTTTTTACACTGAGTTGTTTTTAATTGGTTTGTCAAATGTTACAATTCTTATTATTAAAAGTACAAATTGAGAACCCAGACAGCCCAACACTGTGTACATTTCTGACTAATTAAGTATGCATTGTGTTACATTCTCATATTGTATTTTCCCGCTTCCTCTACAGAGCTTTTCTCACCAACATCTTAAAAAACTGAGGGATCTTTAATGTTGAAAAACTTCAGACTGTTAGTCATAGTTCGAAACACCTGCAAGGAAAAGGCTCAACATCAGTGAATCATGTTTGTTTTGTTATTTTCTTCCTGTTTATACGCAGTGCAGAACATCTGATACCTGGAATGACCAAAATACATTTCAAGCCTACTATTAGCTTTAATGTGCACATCCAGAATGCTGTCGCTCACTCAGCTCATCATTAGCTCATCGGAATTGTTTGGAAATTTTTAAAAGTAGTCTTCCATTTACAATATCGGCAAACGTTTTCATCACTGCTCTGGGTCATTAGTCAGTATTTTAGTCATAAAGTTAAAGATATGAGCCTAAAGCTGAAAGCATTTCCTGTTTTTTCATTGGAGCATGTTTGTTAAAAGAATTCCTATCTTTGTTGTGGGGTTAGCTAGCACCGCTATGTTAGCTAGTACTGCTGCGTTAGCTAGTACCGCTTGATAGCTATAGCACTGCACCACTGCGTTAGCTAGTACCGCTATGTTAGTTAGAACCGCTATGTTAGCTAGTACCGCTGCGTTAGCTAGCACCTCTGTTATTTCCCTGTAAATAGACTGCAATTTACGAATACTGGTTTCATACTAAGTTGACGGACAAACTAATACATCATTTATATTTGACGACTGAATTTGATTGGCTGCCCTAATCTTGTGTTCTTCCGTTTAGTCCGAAGAGGACACATTTGCATAAATCTCGACAGGAAACAGCTAGTCGCCACAGATCCTTCTCACCAGTCCAGTTTGTCATGATCACACAACAGATGCTGCATGATATTTGCCGTTTCGCACATTTCGACCGAACCCTGCTTCAAAACCAGGACAGTGTGAAATAAAAGTGTAAAATATTTATAAATATATACACTTGAAGACAACAAAAGGAATTTTGGACCAGACACTTATGGATATGCTCTCAGCTTGTTTCAGTGCAGCCAGCCCCTCACTGTGCTACTAAGACGGGGTAGTGTGTGTGTGTGTGTGTGTGTGTGTGTGTGTGTAGTGGTTGGAGGAACATGTTGTGCTTCTGAACAAATAGACTTCTGAGACTTGAAGGTGTAGGTGCTCAGGGACTCTTTTTTGTGAGAGTCGGGTTTTTTCATTGATTAATTGATGGTTGGTTCAATCGTTCTTCAGTTAATTATTTGTCCTTTCAACAAACAAACTTCTTTAAAGAAGAATTTTACTCACAAAGACCGAATCCTCGGTCCGTAAAAAAAATTGTACAATTCCCTGCTGTGGTTTTGACTTTTCTAAAGTACTTTTCTAAACAACACTGGTGATGTCATTTGTGTTTTTTCGACTTGCCACATTCATGTCATATTGGAGGAACTGTAGTTTACACCTTTAAACAATGTACACGTGAACATTATTATATATTAGAATACTATGTCAGAATATGTTCGGCCTCTGCTGGTTCACGTTTGACCATGTTTTTTTAAGGTGGCCCTTGTACGTCCCTCAAATGTGTGCACTGCTCAATAAATTGTGGATTACCCCTTTAAGATAGACAGAGCCAAAATGCAAGGAACTACTGAGATTTTCCCAACACACTGGCAGTTGAGGTTCAACTGCATTGAAAGCAAATCCTGAACAGAAATAGGCAACATTTGGCAAACCTCTAAAAACAGTAAAGTAAAACAAATGTAAATCAAATCAAATAAATCACAATCATAAGAAAAGCAGACTCCCTGAAAACAGCAAAAATACTGTTTTGATGCCACTTTGCTGTTATTTTTCAAGTACAACTTCCCCACTCCCCGACGCCAATCTTTTTTTTGTTTTGATTCCACTGCCAGTGTCCTTATTTCATGCCAAATTTTAACTGCCAACCGCCTCACACAATCCCAGATACTGCCCAGGCAAGTTAATTATGAGATCACTACGACAAGTTAGAGAACAAATCTGTACAGAAAGCCAGAGACTTTGGGACCCTAATGCTATTGAAAGAGCAGATACTTTACAAATAAACACATTGCATGTTTGCCTCTTAAATAAAAGTAAAACTCACATTCAGTGATTGTTCGAAATAAAAACATATCCATGATTTTGTATTTCTATTGTGTTATCTCGAGCTGCAAATCCAAGCCTCTACCTGAACACAACCCGATCTTGTATTATTATGGCCATCTTTTCAGCACCTGAAGGCCATAAATTATTCATAGAGTATTGCAAATGCTAGATACACAGATTAGACAGAAGCATGCAGGTTTCAGTCTGGTTGTGGTGACATAATTCAGACCTCTAACTGTGTGTTTTTCCCTCTCGTCCACCTGACAGAGAACACTTGTGTCATTTCCTTTCATGATCCGCTTTCATACAAAATTTCTCTTGCTGCTTTTTATTAACCGAAAAAATGCCTTATGTGCCAATCAGGATGTTCCTTTCTTATTATGAATTCAGAATAAGGCTGGGAAAAACATTTCTCTTTAATTTAATTTGTTGACACCCTTTAACAAACAAGTACTGCATGTGCAATAGACCATTTGTCTGTGGAAAAAAAACAAACACTCTTTACAGTGCAACCTAGAGCAAAAAAAACATCTGTTCAAGCTTTGGTAGGAAGAAGAGAAAATGCAGCAATGACAAAAAAAATCAAGTATACCAGAGCCAGAATCTAATAACGCTGATAGAAAGCTTGTTGGCCAGCCGTCTTTCTGCATTGTCGGTCTAAAAGAAGTCGGAAACGCCTGTGCGTACATCCTAAAATCATTTTAGTTACAAGCAAAAAACAAGAAAAAAAGCACAGTAGGGACTGAATGCTATGCAACGTGGATTGAGTTGACTCAGATGGATGTACTGTAGTTGTGCTGTTCGTGTTACATCTTCGTATTGAGTTGACATCACTGCAGCAGCCACTGAAGCAGGCTTTAGAAGGAGGCAACGGTTGCCCTCTAGTGATAAAGCAAGGTACTCGATGTGTTTCCAAGCCAGTTGATATCTGAACAGCACAGACAGCTCACTGTATAATTCAATAGGTGCTGCAGAGCTTTTGGCAGCAATGGTTCTAATTCTGAGAAGAGTGAGTTTTTCTGCATCGAGTATGATGATTTCATATGTCAATGTCCATTTTTATTTATTCTACATATCCTATAAGGATATTATCCATATTATACCCCCATATAGCTAGAAATGTGTAAAAAAAAAAAAGAACTAAAAATGTTGACCCTTGAGCACATGTCAGTATTCATAGACCATTGTTTCTAACAGTCGAATCCAATAGCCTAGAGACAAATATTTCTATCACAGCAAGTCTAAGAACAAAAGCACATTTTACATTCATTTTGTCACACTTTTGCTTCAGATGTTTGAAATGAGAACAATTAGTTCCGTCGACATTCTGTCTCTATTTTGCTCCAAATAAAATGTGGTACCAAGGATGGTCGACTTCCAGCGTGATTATGTCTTCCAATAAGAGTTCACAGCACCTACATTCTCTTTTTAAATCAGTAGCCAAACCTTTCCTTGAGCCCGGGCTTGTAGACAAGATCAACAATCGATGTGATGCATGAATGAATCCGGGCTAACTTGTCCCTTTTCTTGTACGCTGTCCCAACTTTAATCTGGATCCCGTGTTCCTATCAGTGAGTCTTAGGACTTTGCACCCTCAACCAGCGTGACTGCTTGTGTCCAAGTCCGAGTCCTCGGCCTGGTCGTCAGATCCATTCAGGGAGGCGTAGGGCCGCGGCTGGCCAAGGTTGACGTAGTGAACCTTCAGGCCGATGTAGTGCTCCCCTTCGAGGCAAGACAGGATGTGTTGTACCTCTGAAACCAGGCTATGGAAGCTAGGTCTGCACTCGGGCTCCGGGTCCCAACATGACAGCATGATAGCATAGCTGTGGAATGAATGAATGTGGAAATGAGTGAATGGGAGTGAATATGTAAGCAGGAAAGTGAACTATTGAGCAAAAAATGACACTGAGATAAAACGGATGCAGAGATTTAAGTCTCTGAAGAAACTAAAATGATAAGAATTGTGTTATGTCATTATGACATGGGATGTTTATGGGGTGCATGCATGATTCTTACAGGGTATTAGGGCAGAACTGTGGCTGTGGAAGCCGGCGTCCCTTCAACAAGAAGTGTGTGATGTCATAGGGGTCCACTTCTGGATAAGGGCTAGCACCTCTGGTCAACAGCTCCCACATTAAGATACCATATGACCACTGGGGGGGGGGGAAGATAAGCAATATATTGTACATAAATGTGGTAACAAACATATTTCAGTGGACTGGATGAAGTTCACTCACCACATCCGACTTGGTGGTGAACTTTTGTGTTTGCAGGCTCTCGATGGCCATCCACTTCACTGGCAGCTTGACCCGTTTGTGATCCTGGATACTGTAGTACTCTTTGTCATAGATGTCCCTGGCCATGCCGAAGTCAGCCACCTTCACTGTGAAGGTTTCATCCAGCCTGAGAAGAGAAGGCATCTTCACTAAAAACATCATCTCTCAGCCCAGTTCCTGTTAAGGTGACACCGCTCTGTACTCGAGGTGTGCACAAGAGGAGCAAGGTGGACTTTTTTTTATTTACACCAATTGGAAAAATCAGTGTTGAAGAGCAGTGATTAAAGATTTGCCATGTTCAGGATACAGAAAGAGTAAAAGAAGTGAGAGTGTATTATTATCATCTCCAAGAAATGAAAAAGGTGTTTTTTTCCCCAAAATGTTGCACTATTCCATTAATATGTATGGTCAAATGAAAGATCACAAAAAAACAGTGATACTACACCAACAGTGTCTCAAATATGTTGCCATATTTAAAAAGAAAAATCTAAAATACAGTATACTGTCATACTTGTCATTTGGTGGGATCCACTGAATATACTTGAAAAAGAAAACATTAATTATGTTAAAGAAACATACAAGTTGCAACAGTAATCAGGTATATTTATGTCCTTTTTGGGTTTCATTTTTTTTGACTTACTTTGCTATTTTTAAGGACCATATATCAATACCAATCTACACTGTAGTATATTGTTGCTTTCATTAAACCAGTAAAGAGTTTGATCACTTACACTATAACATAACATACACTACACCTGTATAATATATCACCTAAAATATAGGTGATAAAATCATGCATTATTTAGGTCACAAAGCTTTTTATCTTACATTTATATAAACAGTCCAGTTATATATGTGATTATGTGTGATTCACACTCACATGCAATTACGTGCAGCCAGGTCTCTGTGGACAAACTTCTTCTGGGCTAAATACTCCATCCCCTTGGCAACCTGAAGCCCAAAGCCTATCAGGTCTTTCACGGTTGGGTTCTGTGGTGGACAAAGAAGTATCAGACAGACAGATATCATGGTCTGAAGTAATGACAAATATCCATCCAATCATTGTGTAAGTTACCCTTTTCTCCGAGCGGATAAAATGACGCACGTCCCCATGCTTCATATACGGTAGAACCACCAGGGGGAGCCCTTCTTTAGGCAGCATGATGCCCAGCAGAGACAATATGTTGGGGTGGTGGAAACCTTTCATAATGATGCCCTCTCTGAGGAACTGGTCCACCTCCCCTAAATCTGTTATCCCTGTTAACACAGACTGTTTTACAGACTCATCCGACAGCCGAGAGCTCATATGATATTTATATTTATTTAAAAAAAATGCACATACTGTTCAATGATTTGACAGCACAGTGTGTCTCTTGCTTGTTGCTGTCGATCAGATATCCATGATACACTGTACCAAAGTGGCCTGCGTTAGAAGACGGAAATATTAGAAAGGAAGAACATCACAAACAAACATTACACAAGACAAGAGGCTTACCTTTGCCGATGATCTGGTTGTCCTCAACCCGGAGCATGTCAGCGGGGATCAGGACCTCTTTGACCTCTTCCAGGAGGGCCGAGCTGACGCTGACCGTTGAGCTATCCTGTGGCATCAAAGGAATGGCCAGGTGATCGTGGCTCGCAGCATACAGTAAACCATGGAAGGACATTCCTCCCGAAGCCGATGTCTGACTGGACAGATCTGCTGAAGAGCACAAGGGGGAATAAACGAGGGAGCCGCGGCATGCAGACGTGGCATGAATTTGGATGTCTCACCTCGTCTGTAGTCACCTGTTGGGGAGAAATCAGGACTGCTGCCCATGCGGTTCCGTGAAAGCATTGTTGACAAACGATTCTCTATGTTGGCTGAAAGAATACACGTCATCAATTAAATTACTGAACAATAAACTATGGAAATATACAGTAACGTGGGCCAAAAGTGAAAAAGCAAAGGTCACAGTTGGCCAGGTTAACAATAAACAGATCATTAGTACAGGATGGAGCTATTATCACAGTAAGTGCTCTAGAGTCAAGAATTTCACACCTCGCTTTTTCTTCCTCAAATGGATCATCACAAGTAACGCCAGGCCGGCACCGAGCGCCAGAGCAGCGAAGATGCCCAGCACGATGCCCGCGATCACGGTGCTGTTGTTGCCGTCGTCGTTGACGACGGTTCCCACGTCGTAAAGCTCCCCATTCACAGACACCTACAGCAGAACAGATGGCGACTTTCATTCAGCGTGAGGTCATGCAGGCGGTCCATTTAAAAGCAGCGTCTCTCACCTTGACGGGCAGTCCCTCGCCGGGAATAACCAGGCCTTTAGGGATTCTGCAGGTCAGCTCATTCAACAGAACCTGGGCGTTGCAGCTTGAGCCCCCAATGATCATTGTGATCTTCATGCATGTGTTCACTGTGTTCAGCTTCCAATGCTGTTACACGAATGGAAACGGAGAAAGAATGTTAACGACTGGGCTTTGCCAGAATTGTTGTAGTTGAGCTTTGAATGTAAACATACATGGAGCGAAACTTCCGTCTCTCCTGGTTTCAGACGTAATTCCCTGTCCTCGTTTTCAAAGGGAATGATTTTGGCATCAGGGTGGTAGTCGAAGCGTCCCCTCCAGAGGTTACGTTTCCCATCCATGTGAATGAAAAGCTCTCCCGAGTCAGACTTGTCTTCTGGCATTTCCTCGGTCAAAGCCGGGGTCCAGCACTCCATATATGTGGCGTTCAATGCGCCGCCGCAGACCTTAAGTGGCATACGGTAAGCACATGCTGTATTATTGTTCACAACTATTGCCTTACACAAGGATAAAATCAAAGTGTTGACTCACTCGTTCCAGAGATCGCAGGTTGGAGTTTTTCGAAATGTACTGAACCACAGTTTTCTGGGCGGAGTCAAGATTCTGACCTTCTATCACCAACTTGGAGCCGCTGCATGACAGTACAAATGTTCATATTAACTTTGACTTGTTTTAAGATTAAAACACTGTTTGTCTCACTATAATCAGTATATTCGTGTACTAACCTTTGGAAACTGCAGCGAGGAAGTACCGAGGTTATGTCCGGGTTTTTCTTGTAGAAGAACATCTTAGTGGTCGACACTAGAAAGCTGTCAATAAATATTTTCACAGGTACCTTCCCAACATCTGCTGCAGCGGCTGTGTGGCAGACAACTGAAGAAGTCCCATTTCCTTCAGGTGCACTGAAAGGAAAATGGGGATCACAGGACTTAAATCCCTTCATTTAAAAAGGAGGTATCTGAACTGAATTAGTTGAAGGCCATTAGTCAGCAAAAGAAGAAGTCTTCTGTGTTGCTCACCTTTGAATGTTGCATTTTTTGTCAGCAAAGAAGACGTCTCTCTGCGTCCCAGAATGAAGATATCTGCCTGTCAGAGTGACAGTGGTTCCTCCAAACACAGGTCCGTAGTCAGGCTGGATTTCTGTTAAGCTTGGCTCCTGGTTTCAGTGGAAATATGAAATAATGCTGCGTTGTGCATATCATTTACGCAAATATACAGAACTCATTTCAATTGCGTAGAAGTTAGCGTTCTCACCACAAAAGAGAAACCAGACATCTGAGCTGCGCCTTCAATTGAGTAGCTGCCCTCCACTTCCCCCTCATGCACTTCCAGAGAAATAACCAGGTCCTGGTTCGGTGTGTTCTCCTGGATCTTGCAGACCAACCTGCATAAACGGACACACGGAATGACGTTTCTATGAATTCTTTTGATGAAGTTCGTGGTTGGTTTTAGTGGTCGGTCGATATGGGTTCTTCAATGGCCGATGCCGATATTTAGTGAGCAATGGCGATAATGTTTTTGTTGTTATCATGTTTTACGTTGCATCTCTGTCCACGTGACAAATAAAGAAATTGGAACCTTGTTTTTTTGTTTTTGCATCTGATAAAACACAACAATAAACAACTTAAATAAACATTTATTTAACACTTGAACACAGAAAACTGCCATTAATCCGCCCGATTAATCAGCCAACCGATTAACTACTAATTGTGTCGGTGTTGCATGTACGCTACTCACACTTCACTACTGCTCCTCTCAGGCAGGACGGCACACACAGTGCCAGAGCCCACTGTGATGATGTGGGTTTTGCCGCTGATGATGGCGGGTCGCAGAGGAGACTGAAACTCCCAGCCACACAGTGTCACTTCTGTCTTTGCACCAGCGGGTGTCATTTTGGGGAAAAACTGCAGAGAAAAGTGGTTTCATCCAACGTTACAACACAATCAGTGTGATGGGAGTAACTTTATTTTAGTAACTTATGACTCATGGGGCCTCATGCAGGAAAGCAAAAACATAGTTCCTCATATTTCCATCCATATCCACAGTCCAAAGACATGCAGGCTAGATTAATTGATCACTCTAAATTGGTCATTAAATAGCAAATTGGTTAAAGATAATGGATGGATGGATAATGATTGGATTATTACATTTGTGTGCTTAATGATTAATCTTGATCCATTGATCCAATTAAGACAATAAAACCCTTGGATGACTTAATGCAGGTTCAGCTTCTGAATGGCTTACATACTGCTATTCAATGCTTTGGCTGTTTATTTAACTGTAACTCCATTCATTAGTTGTTTTTCTTACAGCATTTATGCCAAAAACACACCTCCAATTTATGATCAAGTGTAATTCGTCATTCAACACAACTGGGCAAGAGCAGATTTAGATGGTTACAAACGTTTAGCACATCTGGATTTAACATCTGATTTTTTTCTCATAAGAGAAAGAGAATGCTTCTGCATGAGGCCCTCTTTAAACGTCATGCGGTGGCTAATCGGTTACACCTTATACCTCGGTAATGACGGGCGCACATGAGTCTTTGTTCCACTGCGAGGCACACTCATGCTGCCTCGAGCAGACTCCCGAGCACCAGCCGCAGTTCATGAAGCGCGGAGCTGTCAAACATACGTAGCATGTCATAAAATGTGCACACCCCGGTCCTGCAGAGGGCACCCTAAACATCTTGAGCATGGAGAGAGGAAGACATGGGTGGGGTAAGCCAGATGTTACGGAGAAAAAAACAGTCAAAAGGTTAGGCAGGAAAACATGGACAATGATTTGGCTCGTCATTATACAAAAAAAAATGTAATTCATTGTAATTCATCTTCATATCTTTAAGATATATGCGTTTATTTTTTGTCACTGACTGATTGTTTATGGCAGCTCCCATCATTATCCGATGGATGTGAAATCCCAATCAACCAATGAACTCTCACTATTAAAGGCTGAGCTCCAGTGTGCTCCCATAGAAATCACAAGCCGTACCTGAAGAGGATACAAAATGTACCTTATTCCCCACTGTGAAGAGAAGCGAATCGCCCGAGTACACATGTGCGGTCCTGGACACTTGGGTGTCTCCAAGAGAATAGTTGGCAAAAACAAAAGGCCTGTACAGAGTCAGAATCACCTAAACCACACAAAACAGAGACAAGGGATTTCATCGGTGGAAGTGTTACAATACACCTGCTTCTGGCTGCTTAAATATTTAGTTTAGACATGTGAAATAATGGTTATTATGAGCACTGGATACATTGGTTAATACATTACATACACTAGCAGGCCTCATAATGACTGTATCACCTCCAGGCACATTTCTACCTGCAGTATGCGGCCGTCTGAGGTGCCAAAGTGTCCCAGTGTGTCATTCCCAATAGTGGTGACCAGGACGGCGGTGAAGAGGACGTCCCGCATCTGCCTGTTGAAGAGGTCTAGTCTGTAGTACGGCTTGGACACCAGAGTGGGCTTGGCAGCGCATGTGTCATTTCCTTCAGAGCGCTACGTAAACACACATACACACTGACGATGTCAATTTTCAAATCACATGCATGGATACATCTAAAATATCTTGGACAGCATCCATCTCCCTCTAACCACATAAACAGTCACATTCTTGTGCCTGAAAGAGAGACGGTCTTAATGTATGCTCTCAGGAAGGGAGTGCTCCAGCCTTGGCCTCAGGTCATATAGAAACAAGCTGTCAGAGAAACAAGGTCATAAAACCAGCGGCGACTCCAGCTCTTCAGGGAATGTTGACTCGCTGGCAGCTGCTGAAACTGGGCTTTCCATTCCCTCACACGGATACGACAGTCGTGCGTGCGGATGGTTGGCAGAACATGAGTTCGTAACAAGTAATACTTCCAACAACAACAAAAAAGAGACAGGATGTGTTCAAATAATGGTAAACATTCCACTGCGACGTCATGTTCGGGTGACCTGCCCCAACACGCCCCCGTTTGCTTCCAGCCACCTGAATGCTCCATATTCATCTTTTCAGTCACTTTGCATTTCAGCATTTGAAGCTGGAATACACACCGACAGCTTTAAAACTACACTTCTTCCAATGTTATACCCATTTATTACTCAGATAACATGAGTGAAAGCCAGGCGCAGTCCAACACTCTCCCTCCCCTCGGAATTCCGCCTTTTTTTTTATCAGCAGGATTTGTGTGTTTCTTGGCACACACGAGCGTAGGTGTACACATAGCTGCTCAAAGGACACCGTTTGAACTCGACAAAAGGGGAAAAGACCACACCTTTATCATTCCGTCGAGCACCGGAATGCTGTTTTGAGAGTGTGCCCTGCATTTCTTTTTATTCCAGCGTTGGATTTTACCCACTAAGCCGCCGTTTACCTTCCGACACGTTTCCCCTTATCAATTGCATGTTCTGGCAACCGGAAGAACTTCACCTCGCTGCAATGATAAAGCCTTTTTTTAATCTTGATGAAACCGTTTCATATCAAATCTCTGCACGGTAAACAGTTGCCACCCTTTCACGCAGACTGAAACTTAACAGAGCGGAGAAACGGTGTGGCAACCACGGGTCACACCATTGACTCATCCACCCTTCCCAGTTCTCCCATAAAGCTTCGTCAGAGTTGCCATGGCACTGCCCACAGGCATACATTACCCCAGCAGTCAAGATTTACTTTATACTATCTCCTATTGCACAAGGAGACGATATAAAACTGTATGCTTAATGATAAACTACCTGTTTCCCATCATATGTGACTCAATTACACGGTGTTTGTCTGTAGAGGTCACTTCCTGTCTGGGCGTGGGGAGACCTTTGCACTGTTCCTTTGCTCTCACAACAGTCGGGCAAGAGAAAAAAACAAAAGGAAAAGGATTTACTCACTACTTCATGTGGGCAGCTCTCGCATGACTGGAAGTGACAGAGACCTCTGGACAGCTGCTCTGGACCCGGCCCGCAGCAGGCCTCCACGCCTTTGTCTATCTTGTGGTTTACCTTGGTCAAAGGGAAGGCGCACAGGGCCGAGTTCTTCTGGGGTTCGCCGTGCTCATTCACCTCCGCAAACACCCCGTACAAGATGTCTCCGCTCACCCTCAGCTGGTCCGCCAAGTCCTTCCCCGCTTGCCCAAAGTATGCCGCCTGTAGCCCGTTGTACACGATGTCCCTGAAACCCTCCCTCCGTCTCCTCCTGCGCTTCGGCTCGTAGCGGCACTCCAGGACCACCTCCCTGTACATCCACACCTCCGGGATCAGGATGGGCAGCCGTCCCAGGCGGGTCTGAAAGGCCGAGTTGCTCTTGGACGGGTTTTCTCTCTGCAGGGACAGGAAGTAGACGTACTCCTTGGTGGAGAAGCTGTAGATGTAATCGATCTTGTAAGAGTCCCGTAGAGTGGGGAGCACCGTCAGGCCCTCCATGACCATGTGGAAGCCGTCCTCCGTTGAAAGCGGCCTCACCACCGATATTGACCTCCGTGGATACCTCTGTGCCACCGTGTCATCCACAGAGGCCGCCACGAAGAAGAACATGCTGGTGCCATCTTCAGCGATGGTGACTTTGGTGCCGAGGGGGCTGGCCAGACAGTCTGGACACTGGCTGGGAGAGTTTTTCTCCTTTTTGTATAAACACATAGGCTGCGGCTGTTCAAAGCCGATCTCGATGAAGTGACAGATCCCGTGCTGAGTACTCCCACAAATGTACAAGTAGGGAGCGGGAACTACAGAGAGATCCAGAAGCAGAACCTCATTGTCTGTATCCACTGGATCCCCGGGATCTATTTCTACGTTACACACTTGACAGGTTTCACAGTCAGGACTGCCCACAGGTCCGGTTTTCACCTCCCATACTTTTTCCATAGCATGATTGACTGCCACGATCAGATTCTGGCACGCGACGTACACCTCTGAGCCGTCCTCCTGCAAGTGCACGGCTATGTTCTGTATGGGTTTGTCCGTTTGGAAGTAGGGGAGGGAGTAATTGACGGTGAAATCCTCCTTCCTGCGTGGGGTAGAAGCACACGCGTGCTGTCCCGAGGCCGTCTGCGTTTGTATCCATATGCATACTGTCAGAAAGGCGGCCCAAGTGACCATCTCCACGTCACAGTCCACCGTGATTGATGCTACCTATAAGATACTTCCCTCAAAGACGGCATTCTGGGAAACCAGCGGGGAGCTCTGTGAGGGGGGGGGAACACAGCAGGAATGTGGAGATTTTAACAGAGAGCAGTAACATTTGAAGCTCACTCAACAGAGAGCCACTGCTTTTGAAGTGGACCTGGACACTGTAAACATTTGAGCTTGTTTAAACTGAGCAGGCGGAAGTGAGCATCAGCTGCTGAGCTCTCTGATTGTATGAGTTTATGCGTGTTTAGAAATGGGTCATCCACCATTTCAGATTAATAAGACTTGAGATCTGGCATAGATAGGTGTTGAGCTACAAAGCTGATTAAGGCAGCCAAGAGCAAATGTAATGGGCAAGACATGACTTGCTGCAACATGTGCAGAAACTATGGAGATGTCCAGGCGAACACAACACCGAAGAAACAGTAATAACTAAGACTACGTGGATTCAAAAAGTACATGAATGCAAATAATGCATACACTGTTGTGCAATGGACAACTACATGGAGTTTTTTAACAGAGAGAAAAAAAACATCCACTGAGCTTTGAAGTGAAGATGGGTATAATTATGATAATTACATTAAATCAAATTAATAATTAAATGACATGTCCTGTACAGGTACAGGTGCGGTGTGAATTGTGGAGGAAAAAAAAGTGTCTTCAGTCATTCATTAACGTTGACCAGCTGCTCTAAAGTCTTCAACCTTCAACAGATTTAAGAAATCTTCTTACCTCGCTTCGGGAAGGCGGGAGGGCGGAGGGGGGGCGTCGTCGTGATTTGTCCCACTGGCTTTAAAATGTGAATTCTTCACGAGATAAATAGTCCCGTGTCCGTGAAGCTCTACTCACTGACGCGCAGCGCGTTCACCTGACAGCACCGGAGTCCCACTGGCCCGGAGTTCACTCCGATGCTGCACTTCATTAAGGCTGTGAGGTGAACCCGCCTTCAAAATAAAAGCACCGCAGCGCGAAGCCCTCGCGGTAGGAATGTGGTTTTACTGAATTGGTTTAAAAAAATACTCTATTAAATGCTCGTAACAGCAGATATATAACACAAATAAGGCATATTAAAAATAGCTATTCATTATATTTAACATAATTTTGCTAGGTGAATTGTAATACAACTTTCAGGTTAATCTGCAAGCACTAGTCCCAACAGGTAAAATGTCCCGGAGGAAAAGGTTTTAAGATTTATTTTGAAATATGAAAACCGGAAATGCTATATAGTCATTCTGATGCGCTTGACTCTGATGTGGGTGTGCTGCTCAAACCGCGCCCGCAACAAGGAAGTATGAAATAGTTGCGAAATCTGGCAACCTCCAAAAAAAAAAAAAAAAAGAACTTATTAGTTTCCTTCTCGAGAGTCATATCACATCACCAACTGTAGATAGTTGTGTCACATTTTTAGGAAAAACTGTCTCAACCTATGAAAACAATCTGATAAAGGCTACGCCTAGGATTTTTGCCCCCCCAAAAAAGAAGGAAAAATGCATTGCATTCAGATGATGGAATGAAGTTATTCTTAAAATATATGCAACTCCAGCCAGGAAGTTATGAGAGGAATGTTTTTCTCTCCAGTCAGATAATCTGCAATCTGACCTTTAACGGATAAAATAAATATTGACAGAGGAGAATTAAACATGTTGGAAGTTGATATAACGTGAGCTTATTCATCATTATACAACATGTAAATAGACATGGTCCCATTGACATAATAAGGCATTATAGATCCCAAAGTTAAACATCTACCACTGGATCCAAAGTTCAGTAATCACACTGTTTGAAAAGCCTCCATATCACCGCTACAAATCACTGGAGACAACTTTGATAGGTGTAGTAGGCCAACTGCAAGTTGAGTTGCATGACACAGAGGAAGTTGTTTTGATTCAAGCTGGACAAGAAGGAATATTTTGTTTTGCTATGAAGCCATTCAGAGGTTTATAAATAATAACCTGCCATAAAATGGTTGTTGAGAACAAGTTTTGCACAGCAACAGCTTGTTTCTTTAATTATGAATAATGAATCTGATTGTTTGCATGTTACTTTTTAGATCTTGAAGTTGTTTGTTCCTCATTCCCACACCACAGTGACATCAGCGTGGTCTGCCATAATGAAGGCTATTTCAATGATGAATGAATCATGACTCGTCACTTCTTTGCATGAAGCGCTTTCCTCTGGAGGTTTGTATTTTTGCGACTAGACTGAGATTGTTCAAATGAATGACAAACACATGAAGCAGCGGGGTGTGTCTGTGTTATTGTCGCCATGGAAATGTCAAAGCTTTTTTTTAAATACTTGAGGGAAGAAGCAGGCTATTGTATCTGACATGTTTTGTTTAGTTTGTAAAATGTTCAGTTAACTTAATTTAACTTAAAATGCCACAGAAAAGTGAGATTATTCCACAACACACATGTAAATTACATGATGGACAATGATTGTAGCACTCTCGCCTCACAGCGAGAGGGTCCCGGGTTCGATTCCCGTGTTCCTTCTGTGTGGAGTTTGCATGTTCTCCCCGTGTAAGCGTGGGTTCTCTCCGGGTTCTCCCGCTTCCTCCCACAGTCCAAAGATGGGGATAGGTTAATTGGTGACTCTAAATTGCCCGTAGGTGTGAATGTGAGAGTGAATGGTTGTTTGTCTCTACATGTTGGCCCTGCGATAGACTGGCGTCCTGTCCAGGTGTACCCTGCCTTCGCCCAATGATAGCTGGGATCGGCTCCAGCCCCCCCGCGACCCTGAATACAGGATAAGCGGTAGACAATGGATGGGTGGATGGACAAGGATTGTCGATGTCTCATATCCTGCTCATTTTTAACATCTTAAACTCTAGATTTATAGGTGAGGTCACAGAAATGTCAGCTGATGAACGTGAAAAAGCCCCCTAGTGTCAAACTCTGCACAGTGCATGTTAAACATTCAGATGACATAATAATAAGTATAATTTATTATCATATATGATCATTTATGCTCTAACTTAAAATAATTAGTTTGCTCCAACCTAAAAATAATTTGATTTCTCCAACGTTTAAAAAGTGGTTGCATGGAGTTAAACCTTTCTGGTGCAACTAAATTAAATTATTTGCTTTGAGTCAATGTCAAATATTATGTGTGATTAATTACCTCAATTTTTTTTTTTTTTTTACGTTGATCCAAGGTTTTTATTTTTTTCAGTTACTTACCCATGTCTGAAAAGTGGTTTTCAAATCCTGATCAGAAAAATAAAAATTAAAACTTTTAATTTAGACCTGCAATGTTTCCACAATGAACAACTAACTTAAAGTTAAAGTGTCACCCTCAAATATCACAGTTCTACCTTCCACAGCGCATTAAATGTATATTCTAAGCAGCTTAGTAGCCCTCTGTCGCCATCTAGTGGCCACATTTATTTTGGCACAACAGCTGCAAATTCCCTGAAACGAAAGTGAAATCGTTTCTTTGAATCACATCTTGGTTTGCCGTTTCACTTTTCTTCCTGCAGACCTACAGCAGACACCATGTCGGACATCGATGAAGGATTCTACTCCAGACAGCTGTAAATACAACCAGCTCACCGCAGTCCGTCCGTTTTAACTGTGTCCTCAGTGAGTCACGTGTTCTTTTTTACCTATACAGGTACGTTCTGGGTCATGACGCGATGCACCGGATGGCCACGGCCAACGTCCTCATCGCAGGCATGCGGGGTCTTGGGGTCGAAATAGCCAAAAATGTCATCCTGTCCGGAGTGAAGTCCGTCACCGTGCAGGACGAAGGCGTGGCGGTGTGGAGCGACCTGTCCTCCCAGGTACGAACCCCGAGGTGTTCATCCATCAAAAATCAATCATAAATAAATACATAAATGTATCATCATGCCAAATATCGATCCTCTGTATCCAAATAGTGTATAATGATCCTGTTGAAGTGATATTTTTATTGTTAAAAGTATCTTTTTACTATTGTTTTTTCTATTTAAATGTCAGATTTGAAATATCACGCTATCACGGTTGGTTATTGTAAATGGCCTGCTGATCAGAAGTCAGTTTCACTATTCATTTCATTGACTCCCCTCTCACTCCTATGACATCACACATTTGCTACCATAAAAGTATAATAAAGGTTTAATAAAAGCGTAATACGTGGCTGCTGAAGAGCATTTTATTCAAGTCTGAATTTGATGCTTTATTCACAAAATAATATGAGCAAACTAAGATTGAGATTGTTTTGTCTGTGACGTCGCTTCCCACCAGTTTTTCCTGAAGGAGTCCCACCTGGGTCAGAACCGGGCCACGTGTTCTCTGCAGCAGCTGTCGGCCTTAAACCCACATGTGTGTGTGGCGGCACACACTGGACCTCTGGATGAGGACCTGCTCCTGCGTTATCAGGTAATTCCAGGTGCAAAAAGGCAAATAAAAATGAGTTGATTAAATAGTTGAAATGTCTTAAAATTGCTCTATTGTCCCAAATATTTGTTCCCCCAAAGTTCTGCTGGATACAGATGTCTATTACTGTCGACATTTATTAGTGTGGCACACTTGCCGCAAACTATTAGTGATGTCCCCCAAAATTCTGCTTGTACTGTACTATTGAAACTGTGATTTATGGTGAGCACAGAAACAAGGAACACATTTCCTTTCTGAGAGGGAGGGTTGGGGGGTGTCCTTTTTCAGGTGGTGGTCCTCACCGACTCCTCGCTAGATGATCAGAAGCGTTTTGATGAGTTCTGCCATTCGCATGGAATCAAGTTTATTGCAGCCGACACCAAAGGACTCTGTGGGTAAGACACAAATATGGAGATATCGGCTGTGGAGATGAAATAGAATGAGACTCAATGGCACTCGGCCAAAATAAAAGAATTAACAGCAATGACTCCAGATGATCCACATCAGCAGTCTCATATATCAGACCGATGAAATGTGAGGGCCGTACATTCCCATTAAACTCACACAGAACAGTCTAGACTGATACATAGCACCACAAATCTAACCCTTCTTAATGTTGGGATGAACCTTTGCAGCCAGTTGTTCTGTGACTTTGGAGAGGAGTTCCAGGTCTTGGACCAGGATGGAGAGAAGCCGGCCCTGGCGATGATACAAAGTGTCTCTCAGGTGTTTTCTCTTACTGGCATATTTGAAAGACTTTTTTAGAGTTTCACTTAAATGAATCCGAATCAACAACGCTGACTTTGTTTCAGGCGAATCCTGGAGTGGTGCGCTGCACGTACGACGAGAAGCACAGGTTTGTAAACGGTTCTCAGGTTTCCTTCTCTGCAGTCCGAGGCATGACGGAGCTCAACAGCCTCGGCCCCGTGGAGATCAGCGTCTGTGGTCAGTGTTCTTTAGCTTCTCTCCTCAGCTGCAAAACACCAGGCCAAGGCTTTGAGAATTCAACTCACGTTACGTGTTTGTCCCCTCTATAACCAGACTCGTACTCCTTCACCATCGGGGACACTTCAGCCTTTTCTAAGTACGAGCGCGGCGGAGTGGTGACCGAGGTCAAACAGCCCTGCGTGCTCACGTTTGTAAGTTTTTTAAACTTTCTTTTGCAAGAGCGTATTCTGCATTGGTAAAATAACCACAACATACATTGCAGAAACCACTGAGCGAGGCTCTGTCGGACCCTCAGCTGCTGAAGTTGAATGATTTTGGGAAAATTCAGAGGCACAAAACCCTGCACTTGGCTTTCCAAGCCCTGCACGGCTTCGTGGAGAAAGAACGGCGACTCCCTCGTCCTCGGTCTCAGGTCGGTGGCGGTTTACAGGTTGAACTTTCTCGATCAATGAATACGGGGTTGTAATATAACCGTTTAAGCGCTTTACTTCTGGATAAATCCCACAGTCGGATGCCGACGCCCTGCTTGCTGCAGTGGGAGAGCTGAATACAGTGGCACAGTTTGGAGATCTGGATGAAGCTGCAGTGAGAAAGCTGTCCCACACGGCCCGCGGTCACCTGGCTCCCGTCAACGCTTTCATTGGAGGCCTGGCAGCTCAGGAAGTCATTAAGGTGGCTTGTATTACATCATTACACACAGCTTAGCGGTGGTTGGTCCATATAGCTGACTGTGTCCTTCCTGCAGGCATGTAGCAGGAAATTTACACCTCTTCGGCAGTGGCTGTATTTCGATGCACTGGAGTGTCTCCCTGAAGAGGAGGAGCAAATGGCCGAGTGCTCCCCTTCAGCGGTGTGTAACGAGATTAAAACCAGACGCATTAACAAATCCAACTCTGGATATGTTCAACATTTTGTTTTGTTTCCTCCCCGACAGGAAGGCTCGAGGTACGACGGGCAGATTGCCGTGTTTGGGCCGGCCTTCCAGAAGAAGCTTGGAAGGCAGAAGTATTTCCTGGTGAGGGCTGGTTAGGTATTTCGTCCAGCAGGGGCACACTCTGCACGATACACCATCTGTTTTTTGCCCACCTTTGATCTTGTCTGGTGTTAATGATGGCACATGCAGGAAACTGCTGTGATACAGGCGGCGTTTCCTGCCAGCGCTGACCTCTTGGTGTGAAGGAGGCCATTCACCAAACAAACACCCCTTTTTCTGTTTCCTTTAAAAGGTGTTGTTTATACTGTTTCCTTTTTACAGGCTGAATGTGTGAGAGGGAGAAAGAGTGAATGTTTCTTTTGTCATGTATTTATTCAGTAGGATAATTTTCTGCTTTATTATAAGAGCCGGATTGGTCTTTTTTAAAATCGGTAAAACATAGCTTTAATGTGAGGACAGTTACTTGTACTGCAGTCACTCCTGTCCCTTTTTCCAGGTTGGAGCCGGCGCCATCGGATGTGAGCTCCTTAAGAACTTTGCCCTCGTGGGCCTCGGTGCAGGAGAAGGAGGTCACGTCACCGTTACAGACATGGACTTCATAGAACGATCCAACTTGAACCGACAGTTCCTGTTCAGGTCTCAGGATATTGGGGTGAGAGAGATCACAACCTCCCAAAGAATATCACATGCCACAATAGTTTCCTGGCGCTTGTTTGACCTGGTTAAGTGGAGGGGTCAGAGGGCGTACTAACGGGACAGGCGGGGTGAAGCTGTTGTGTCAGATTACACGTCCGCGCTCCATCATTCGTGGCAGTTTTTGTTTTGCCGTGTGCTTAGGGAGTATATCAGCTGATCGCTCACGTCTGAGTAAACAACCACCAGTCTCTAAACAATTTATGCAACGCATGCGGTTAATGGTGTATGACAACACAAAGTGCTCTGAAATGATGGAGATAAAAATGTGTTGGTTCTGCTGTTATGTAATAGAAGAACAGCGAGAATCCAGACATTCAGTATGGATTACCAAAGATGGAGATTTTGCTGATTTGTTGGAATAATTCCATGCAACGATCCAACAGCCTCGTTTGCTCACTTCTCCACAAACAGAAACCAAAGTCGGACATCGCAGCCAAAGCAGTGCGAGACATGAACCCCCACATGAGAATCACCGCTCACCAGAATCGCCTGGACGCCGCCAGTGAAGGAGTCTATGATTACAACTTCTTCATGGGTCTCGATGGAGTGGCTGCAGCCCTGGATAATGTGGAAGCCAGTGAGGGCATCCTCTCTTTTCATATCTGTTTTTCCATATATGAAATTAAGTCTGCATTACCACAATACATAATTGACTACAAACGCTGTAAAATCCCTTTTTTTTTTGCTGCCTAGGGGTCTATCTTGATGGATGCTGCGTTCAACACCAGAAACCTATGCTGGAGGGAGGAACTTTAGGATGTAGTGGTCATTCTCTGGTGGTGCTGCCTCACGTGACGAAGTCTTTTGGCCCCAGCCCGTCCAGTTCTACTGATGACATCCCACTGTGCACGCTCAAGAACTTCCCTAACCGCATTGAACACACGCTGCAGGTACGACGGCCACTTCTCATCGATATAAGTCGTGTTGGAGCTTCCGGAAACTAAAGTGTCCAGATGTTTTTCATATTTTATTCCACCTAATTTACATATATAGACGGGTGAAACATATATTCATATAAGTTCTCTGAGGATGTAAGGATGAGGATGAGTTGAGCTTCATACTAAATTCAGCAAGCTAACCTCATTATGACAATGTTCAGCGGCTTTACCATCCAATTGTTCCCCATTATAGTTTTATCTATGTTAGCATTCTCACATTTGCTAATTGGCATACATACAAGTATATATCTGAAGGTGATGAAGCTGATTTCACACATATTTGGTCATAAACCAAAGGATTGGACACATCATATATGTGACCAGATGATGGCGCTAAGTGATCAGAATTCATCCCAAGGGCGACATGGATGAACACCAAATTTAATTGCAAGACATTTCACTAAAGACCAGAAGTGTCACCCTCCAGATTTATATAAAAAAAAGTAGAACAAAATATTAATCTGTTAAATTTTTTTAGCAGTTTATGTGAAGTGGACATTTTTGTCTTTAAAGGTGAAAGAGGGTAGTAAATTAAAGTGACGCCTGGGTTAAACTGACTTGGCATTACTCTTCTTTTAGTGGGCCAGAGACCAGTTTGAAGGACTGTTCAAACAAACACCTGAAAATGTGAATCTCTTCCTGAGGTAAGATGATGTCATCACATGATTTAACAAGCGCCGCCTCCGACAAACGTGACCAATAACATTCTCCGATCTGCTGCCGACCTGCTGGTTAATGAACACGACTTGCTCATTTTTACAACCATTTCCTGTTCTGGTGCAAAGCATTTCAGAAAACCTGCAACAGCTAATGAAGTGCTTGGAGCTCATTATTTCTTTTCTTTTTTTTTATAAACAGGGAAACATGTGGTTGGCTTTAAGCAGTAAACTTCTAGTTAAAAACCACACAAACAGTCCGTCTGTAGTGTGCAATGTGTCTTTCACATCAGCTCTTACACCATTTTCTCCAAGTCCACTAATTAGAGGCTCTCTTGTTTAGAAGCATCGATGGATGAAATAAAAAAGATTAGATTAAAGCAGAAAATAATACTACATCATAACAAAGGGGATTGTCAGTGAAAAAGAAGCCTCCAGGACTAAACGTTGTCTGAGCTCTGGACTTCAGAGCCTCCTAATCCAGCCATGTTTTAGACATCTCTCTGTTTTGGTGAGGTTTAGTGTAACGCCCCCCCATTGTAAAGCACTTGCTCATTTTCTCGAGCCTTTAAACGTAACTCAAGCAGAAATGCTCATTAAACTTCCTCACATATGTGTGGAAATAACAACACATATTAAGTGTCTCTTCAGAGGCTTCTTTGTAGTTCAGTACACGGAAAAAAAACCCTCTCTGGACGTTTTCACGAGGCGGGTCAGTTACGTGTTGTAGTCCAGTAAATCGGAGGTCCTGGTTGATGAGGTTATGGAAAAGGAACAGTCACGTTTTTGTTATGTTATCCTGCAACACATGCAGCTCTATGCAGAACTATGACTCTTAAATGTTCCTGTTTAGACCTGTTTGGTGTAACTGCAGGCAGAGGAGGCAGATCCCTTTTGTTCCATCACATAATGATGCTGCTAGAACCTTTTTGTAAAACTTTTACAGAGATCTGCTTAGTCATTCTCCCTACAGCGAAATATTTTTCCATGAGGACTTCAAATGTTCTGCAAAAAGGGAGGCTCAACTCTGAGAATGTGTTATACAACTAGAAATGTAGATGCCCACATGACCACATTACCTTTTGGATGCCGCATGTGTTTCTTGTAGCGATGACGGGTTTGTGGAGCGAACCCTTGGCCTTGGAGACGCTGAGGCCTCGGAGGCTCTTTGGGGTGTGTGGAGCAGCCTGGAGACCATGGAAGCTGGAGGCCAGCGTCCCACCAGCTGGGAGGACTGTGTGAGCTGGGCTCGTTGCAAGTGGGAGACTCTATACAACAATGATGTCCAGCAGCTCCTGCACTGTTTCCCTCCAGAAGAGGTAAAATCACAAGAGGCTAACTATCATGAAGCTGTGATTTATGTTAATGGACACAAAGCGGCACTGTTGAGGTCCTGGCATAGCGATCAATGAGAGGCTACAGTGTGGCATTAGCACAAAAGGAATGGCGATCACTTTTTCATTTTTCACTTCATGGTGTAATGCAGCGTATTTCCCCAGGCTCGAGCACCACTGTTGACCTTATCTGAAACCCGAACTGCTGAAAGCCATCGCTGATGAATATCTCTGAGCTGCTCTGAGGGCTTGTAGTCTGGTGAAGCATGCAGACAGAGTGATGTCACATGCTGCTGTCACACCTGAGGGGGGGGGCAGGTATCAATATCAACCCAAACAGACCCTCACTAACCCCAGTCCAGCCATTTCTACCCTCATTACATACATTCCTCTGACCAAGAAAGTGTTTTTTTCTTCCATTCATGTCTCCTTCAATATATATATATATATATATATATATATATATATATATATATATATATATATATATATATATATATATATATTGCATTCCCCATATTTCCCTTGAGAATTTTGGTTGGTCATGTGTTACAACCTATCCAGAAAAAAATCTTAACCTTTTTGTTTAACCCTTCGATCGCAACACTCCACAAAGAAATACTGTATGGGTGACATTTTTTTGCTTCTCTTTTTTTCTCTCTCTCTCTCGTTGTCATAGTAACCTATACTATAAGAGTTATGGCTTCATTGTCTCCTGTCTCCTGTTTGGAAGGTCACTTTTGACCACAGACTTTCTGAGGAACTATGATAAAACGGCCAAAGTTAACGGTCACAAACGGACCAGAGAAATGCGGTTACACGAGCGTGACGTTCGGTGTAGCAGCCCTAATCAGAGTCTCCATGCAAGGCTTAAGAAATAAAAATAGAGTAGACTGACCAGTATAAGATATGGATGTAGCTAAAATGACATCAGAGATTAAAAACCTAATTTTATTAATGCAAAGCCATTCGTTACAGTGAGCAGCTCATTGCCTTCTAATGAAATTACTGCAGTTAACGACCATAGACGAGGGCTGAGACTAGTTGACGGACAGTCAGTTACTTGAAGGCAGTTATTTATCATTGAAGTTAGTGATTTAATACCAGTTTGATTTTTTTTGTATAATAGTCACACAAGTTTAAATTTTAACACATGACGTGTTTTTTAAAGCATTTTCTTTTTTCGAATACTGTAAATTATTAATCAAATATAAAGTAATAATAAGTCAAATCAATTGTATTTATCTATCTATTCATCTATGATTTATAAAACAGGACTTGTGGGTTGTAATATTTATGATGACTCTTCTTTGAACCATGAGAACACATAGATTTTTAAACTAAGACGTGGATCAAAGGATCAATAATGGCCGATGGCCTAAAGCCGTCTGGCTCCTGGTTGTGAGGAAGAGAATGCTCTTGATGCCTTTTGGCTGCTGAAGAAGAAGAACCCCTGCTGTGAAAACTGGCACCACCAGTAGGAGACTCTCTCTTTCGCAGCATCTGGACCATTTGGAAACATCAAAGCTCTGGGTTCCTTTGTTCCGTTATCAGACGTACAAATTGTGTTATCACCAAACCACTGATATAAATATTTGTCCTCCTGCTTTGTCAGGAAACTAAGTGATGTTGTGCTTTATAAAAGAATGAACCGTCATAGGATGGGATATTTTCAGGTGTTCATCGTGATAAAAGGATATTCCTCTCCCTTTTTTTAAGATGACTTCTTCTGGACTACCCTTCTGGTCTGGATCCAAGAGACAACCTCACCATCTGACCTTTGACCCCAACAATGTGAGTAGGGTCTGGTCCAGTTCCTGGTGCAGTAGTAATCCTGAAACAGAAGACAGGAATGATTGACAGCATTCGGTGACGACCGCTGGCATTCCTCCGTTATCTGGTCGGACAGTTGTCTCTTTTTGTTGGATTTGTTTTTATCTGATCTGTGAATGCAACTTAACCTGCATATGGACAATGAAAGGCAGATAATAATCTGCTCTCCACACACATTCACATCCTTGATAGCCAAGCTGATTTCTACAAACTCTCATATTAAGTAACCAAAGGTTTAAATACTGGAACGTTGTAATGGAGAACTGATAGCAGTAAGAAATGATCAATTTTGCTTTAATTGCAAATTCCAGGATTGGTATCAACTTTTATTTGTCTAGAAAGCAAAGATCTCTGGTGTTAATTGCAACATCTTTGTTTGAAATCTATTTGTTTTGCATCAACTTTTTTCTCTTTTTACATTTCATTAGTTAACAGTTCATAATTTGGTTTGTGTGTTTTAGACTTCCCATATGGAGTATATTGTGGCAGCTGCTAATCTGTACGGGCAGATCTTCGGAATCAGCGGAACGAGAGACCGCGCTTCCATCAGAAAGATCTTAGAGGAAGTCCGCGTCCCGCCTTTCGCTCCCAAGTCCTCCGTGAAGATCCACGTCACCGACCAGGAGATGGAGGAGGACAACGAAGGGGAGAGCGATGATGCCCGTGAGTCATTCTCACTTTGCTGATATATTTTATGACCTCACTTCCCTCCGGGATTTCTTTTTTTTTTTTTACTCTCTGTGTCTTCCCACCAGAAAAAGCACAACTCGAGGAGTTGAAAAGGAAGTTGGCCTCGCCATCTCTGAAAAGCTCAGCCATGCAGATGTACCCCACTGACTTTGAGAAGGTAAGGCATGAATGCAGGGACGCCTCTGCTGCACGCTCTGCAGAATAACCGCCAGCTGAGCGTTAGCGGGGAGCTGCACTTACATCAGTGGGTGCTTTCAGAATAGGTTTTTTTCCCCCCTCCCTCCTCTTGGCTCCTCGGTGACCCGAATGCGTGCTTTTCATGGAAACATTCATGAAACAGAGCTTGCTTGTGCTGCTTGCATATTGTTTCCACCTTCAGCGAGCAGGGTTTTCAGAGTATGACACGTCTCGATGTGAGCGCTTTATTGGACCGGTTTGGTTGAAACACAGGACAGAGACGTACTGTCTACAGTTGGCACCTCTCAACAAGTAATCACTTACTGTAGGTTTAGCGCTCAGTTGACATCTCATGTCTGTGGGAGCCAAGTGTAAAGGTCCATATAAATAAAATGAGATCCTAACTAGTTCAGCTTAGTCAGCAGAGGAGTAAGAAAATCAGACAAATCCAGATAAACGACTTTGGCATCAGTCAGATTTGCAAGGCAAATACAGGGAATACATGAGTTAAAGCATGATAACAGAAAACTTCTTAGTTAAATAAAACAGTAACATAATGAACCTGTGTGTCAAACTTAACCATATGCAGTGAGATCTTGAGTCATTGTGGATGTGTCTCTTTCCAAATATAATTAGTCTTTCACCCCTTTGGAATGACATTTCTCCTCTGACCTTTCCTATTTACCTGTTGACCTATCGACCCTCCTGTGAGTACACTGCGTTTCCCGGGAAACCTTTGAAAAGGAGAAGGATCATTAAAATGCTCACCTCTATACAAGCGTATTCTTTATCTCTGTGGAGGTTGGGAGTGTGGAATTGAAAGGTTTGTCGCCTCCACAAAGAGCTATGAGCAGGCCGCTGCAGAGGTGTAGTAGTCTGGTGGAGTAGTCGGTGTGAGTCAGGAGAAGCAGTAGATGGAGGTGGATGAGGTAAGTCAGGTCCATATTGAATGTCGTCTTGAATGAGAATGAGATCCCCCCCAAACTACCTCCTCATTCTGATGCCAAGGCCGTGCTGTGGATGGATGGAATGTGTGTAGGAGGGTGTCGGATGCATCGGGTTGCCAGCTCACAACCCCTAAAGCCATCCCTGAGTGACAGTCCCCCCCCCCGTCCGAGCCTTTGTAGAGCCGGCGAGGCCGAGGCGTGAACTCACTGGCCACGTCGATCACAGCAGAAATCTGATTTCAGCTGCATGATGATGTGTTCGACAACAACAAAGCCGAACTGTCGCATCGCTTGGCATCGTTATGATTTGTTCTTAGAGCGTGTTGTACGAATATCTGATCTGTGTTTCACATCCTGGCACAGGACGACGACAGTAACTTCCACATGGACTACATCGTCGCTGCTTCTAACCTGAGGGCGGAGAACTACGACATCCCTGCAGCCGATCGGCACCAGGTCAGCCTCTTCCCTTCTCATCAAATCTCTATGAAAGAAAAAAAAGAAAAAATAAAGCAGAGGGATGAGAGGCGGTGTAGATAAGAAGAAAAAGCAAGAAAATCCTCCCTCGGGGTCATGTTTAAGTCCCACACCTGCCCCGCAGCCACAGAAGCAGCCTCCTCACCTATTGTTCCCGGAGCAGAACTAATCACGGCACTTTACCTGTCGCCTGGGAGGCGACACCTGAGCCCGGCCTTGTAGCAGCCGCTGCTGGAGACGCTAACCACCGAGACAGATGGAGGACAGGGGTGGGGGGGATGGGTGCTGCTGGGTGGGGAGGGGGACAATAGAGGGTCAGCCTTGCGTAATCAGACGGAGATTTGCACGTGTTGCATCTCGTTTTTGGGAATTTGACCCGACATTTAACGCTGTCCAGTGGTCAAAACCTACGTCAGGTTTGTCGTCACTAATATTAATGATAATAAGGATGCTGTTCCTGTGTGTTGGTATATACTTATATACTTGTCTCCTCCACAGAGTAAGCTCACAGCTGGGAGGATCATCCCGGCCATAGCGACCACCACGGCCGCGGTGGCGGGCCTGATGTGCCTGGAGCTGTATAAACTGGTGCAGGGACACCAGGAGATCAGCTCCTACCGCACCAGCTACATGTACCTGGCTGTCACACACATTGTGTTTTCCCAGCCGAGCCCGGTCCAGCACTACCAAGTGAGTAACGGCTCGATACGCCCGCCGCCATGTGTGGTTACAGTCTCTGTGGTGGGTTTCATGGATGTACAGAGCAGTCAGTCACATACAGGACCTGAGGAGGGCCACTTTATACAGCCTGACAGACTCTTACTGTATGCGTCTACATATATATGTATTTATAATTTAAGACCGTCTACTTCGGGGGATAAATCTGTATGGCCCTTTGTAGATGCACGTCTTTCCTCTCAGGCTGGAGAGCATTAAGTCATGAATGAGTGCTCTCAGCGTAAGAGGCCGCTGCCAACGCTCGAGTCTTTAGTGAGCTCAGTGTAATCCTCAGGGCAGTTCAGCGCAGGTAAGGCATAAACACACCCGTGTCTGATTCCGTGTTTGCACAAATTAAGGGGAATTTAACTGTAATTCAAAGCAAAAGTGACAGGATCTCATTCTCGTAAAGGCGGATGAAATCCACTCTCACGTTTTTAGGGTTATGCCAGGTCACGCCGAAGTCTTTATGCTGCTTTAAATCACAAACACAAAATGGCTAGCAGCCAGATTTAAAAGCTGAGGGTCACGTTTAGAGAGGATATCCAGCCGAATCATTTCGCTGCCCCCCACCTTTTACAGGCCCGACTGCTTTTACCTCAACATCTCCCCTCTGGATGGAATCAGACATCGGAGCTGCCTCGCCAGCTCTCGACTCGGAGCAGCCAACCCTTTGACAGACAGGGGTCATTAGGGGTCAGCGAGTAGGGGTAGCTGTGTCCTCTGGGACGTGAGGGTGCAGTGGCAGGGAGCTCGGAGACAGTGTGGGTCTGGTTTCAGCTTTGGTTACAGGCAGAAACGCCGCAGCTGCATTAAAGCCCGCTGTGATGACAGAGGCAGCTGTGACTTTCCTCGCAGTCCTGAAGTTGCAGGCGTGCCCTCGCCGTGGCTCACAAAGACCCCGGTGTTCAGTCGTCGTACGTTTCGGTGGGCGAAAGTGTTTGCCCGTACTTCTAAAAATCCGCTGGCTGCAACACGACGTTGCTGAAGCAGCACGGAACGTTGGATACGCTCGCCAGTTATATACTCAAGTGTTGAATCATTTAGTGACAGGAATGGGCAGACGTTACAGTTTCCAGATCCAGATTTGTTTTCCAGCCGGGCCTATAGTGTTGCAGCATCAGCTTTTAAGCTCTGGAGGGGGGAAAAAAGAAGAAAAAAGGCTGGGCTGAGGTACCAGATCAGCGTTTTGAGGGTTTGGGACAAATTTGGCAACATAGGCCGGTCCAAACTCGCTCATGGAGAGAGGGAAGGAGAGATGGTTGTCCGCCAAAGCTGACGTCATCTGAGTGGGAGATACTCCACCGTCTGCCAGAGAAAACCTCGACGTCTTTAGTCTTTGTAATTAGTTTAAATTGCTCTGTGATACATTAAAGAAACACTCCCCTTTTATGTAGCGTGTGATCCGCCTATAGGTCATTTGATAAAACACAGTTAGGCATCAGTTCCTGCAGTTTATATGATGTATGTCGTGTACTCAGGCAATGCATTGATTATCATTCAGGAAATAGAGCCTGACCCAGAAATGCCAGCTCAATATTAATGATTGATATTAGCTAATCACATGTTTATCGGAAATCAAGAACGTGAACATGCAGAAGCAAAAAAGGACGGTAAACACAACTCTTAATATTCTCTTATCTCTCTTAATCTGGCCGAGATTAGAGACGGTTTTATTGGGCCGCCTTTGAAACGAGCGCAGACGTGCAGCTGTTAAACATCAGCGATCTGACATGCTGCATCAAGAGTCTGGCTTACTTAGACCTCCTCCTCCAGGAGATCAGGCTCAGTTCATTCAGATCAAGTAACAACGCACATCGCTGGTCGTGCTGGTGGCCCACACGGTGGAGGGGATCGAACCATTGCAGCATGAATGCAACCTGAACAAATGTACCACTCGGTCCACATACAACAGTTTAACTCACAGACTAACTGAATCACACTACTGCCCGTTCTCCCACCACGCTAACCCTTCCCCAGAAATTGTTGCTTTAAAGCAGCTGTTTCCCAAAATAGGAAGTCCCCCCGGCCTTCCCCCGCTGCTGTTATGCAGGCAGAAATATGTAAACAAACGGGAGACTGTCCTCCACACTCTTCCTCCTCGTGTTTATGTTGGTGGGTATCGGGTGGGATGGATATCTCTAAAATGGCTGCAAATGTTTGCACAGAATCTGCATTCGACGTTATCAGATGTCCGTGAACGGCTTGGTTTTAAAGCTGCATTCTTTTAAGTTAGAATATTCTACTGTCGGCCCAGAGTAAACACTCAAGTTAGAGGTGCTCCTGTTTCTAAGCAATTTGTGTCAAATCTCTGCTTATCCTTTGTATTATAAACTCGTCGTCACTGAAAATGAGGGAAACCTCAATGTCTTACGAGTATAAATAAAGGTTTGATGATTAGTTGTCACTGTGTTGAGACAAAACCTCACAAGACACGAAAGGATACTTCAAGTCCAACACAGATTAATGAGCGCTGTGCTCCCGCAGCTGGAACCGAGCTGCAGCCTCAGTGAAACATGTGGAGTGTGACATCACCAGCCGAGGGCCGGGACAGTAGAGGACGTGTTTCTCCCTCTTCCTCCTCCCCTCCCTGGCCGTGAAGCCGTGCCCTTTCACGCCCCCCCCTCCTCTCCCCCAGCTTGCCCTTTCGGTTTCTAATTGAGTTAGCAGCTTCGGAGGCGAGGCTCCTCATCTCTAGGAAGCCACTCCGAGGCCGACGCCGCTCACACTGCTTCTTTGTTAATTGCCTGCAGAAATGACGGCTATTTCCTGCCTTCACAGGAAGCGGTGTATTGAAACCAGATTTCGACCCCATGAGCACTACGGGGTCTCGCTGTATGGTCTGTAGAGCACCGGCCGGAGGTGGGGATTCTCTGTTTATAGTCCCCTTTCATTCTGAACTTGCTCAGCAAAAAAAAGACCACTTCTGGTCAGGAGAAGTCCATGGTGTTTTTTTGTTGTTTTTTTTGCCAATCCTGCAGCCTCTTGATTTGATATTTAAGCACTTACATAATTGAAGGTCTCACATCTGTCACGCACATAACGGGGTCTGCCTTAAAAGAGAGAAAGAGAACGACAAAAGGGGAGATTTAAGCCTCACATGTGGTTAAATCTGCGTTGGCCTCCTCCGACTGTGCCACTAAAGAAACAGGGGGAACATGATCCAAGGCCCTCAGTGCTCCAGTGGGAGCTCCGGCGGGGAGCTGCATTGTGCAAATTGTAACTCAAGACTCTGGGCATGAATAGTGCTCTCGGGATAATGAGTAATCTCTGATCAGCAGACAACTTGTGCCTCCTGTTGTCCTCTGGGGTTTTGTCGTTGTTGTTGTTGTTGTTGTGAGGTTGGCCTTATGTTTTTGAGTCGTCTGTTGTTTTACGCTGCATTGTTCTTGAGTTCCCCACTGATCTTTAGCTTCCCATTTGGGTCATCGAATAGCATATTATGGCTCCACACAGGTAGGTTATTCGTGTGGCATCAGACAGAGAGACAACATTTAAGTGATAGTCCAGTTATACAATCTGAGAAACGCCAACAGGATGCACTTCAGCTGAATCGACGTTCACACCTCTGTGTCGATGCTGAGGCCATATTCACTTCTATCAAGTGTCCTTGAGCAAGGCAGTGAGGTCCAACCTGCTTTCAGAGGCACTACTCTGTAGTTGACCGTGACCTGTCACCTTTCCTGAGGAGCCCATACAGAATGGGATAAAGTGTTCGCCTAATTTGAATGTTTCATTTTGGAAAAGTTGACTTTGCGAGGCATTTTCCATCAGTTTTGTCTGTTTGAATAGAATTAGAACCAAGCTTTAATTCTTGACATTGTACAGATTGTGATCCCTCAGCTGTGTGCTGTGATAATAAGTTCATCATGTTCTTTTGAGGGATACTCCCACAACGAGAAAGCCTTATAGCTTCTTTCCTGCAGGCCTGTTGGGCTCGATGGCAGCGCCATGTGAAAGTTATTAGAGCTCTCTGTCCTCCTGATCATTATTCTCTCATTAAAGCACCAACGCTAGCGGGAGATGGGCCGCAGGTTTCTCATTAGTGACGTTCAATTCAAGTTTCTAGACGCGATGAGAGTTTACATTTGAAGCCTACACATTAACCCTGACTTCTATAGGCATTCAGTCGGGGATTTTCCTCCCTTTCCCCCTCTTTCCTCTCTCTGCTCACACACAAAGGAACCGTTCCCTCATACATAACCACAAAACCTCCCGGCCTGGCTCGCTGGATGTTGATGCCACACATGTGTCTTGTCCTGTCTGTCTGCAGACTGTATGAACATGAGGCACTGACTTACAACAGACCAGGTTCTGGTTATGGAAATAGAGGTGAAGTCACTTTTAACTGGTCTTAAAAACCACACGAATGTACTCACAAATAAATTGGAGCAGTTTGTGTTCATCCGTGGACTGCGGCTGCAGGATTATAAATAGCTCCTAATGAGTGTCTGTCATGGATTGTATGCTAATTTTATGCTTAACGGGCAAATTAATGGTTTGCCTCAATTTCCTTTGTAATAAATCCAACAAGAACTCGCACCGAGTTTGTTTTGCAAAGCTGAGTGTCTCAGTCATCCTTAGGCCCCAGCAGCTGAAATCCAAATTGGCTAGATTATGTTCCACGTCTACAGCCAAAAGAAGAAGCTTCGGCAACTGCAAAGTGATTCATATCGAGGGGGAAATGAATGACTCCCATTTTTCATAGCAAACCAGCCAATAGCTGCTGAGATATTTCAACCAAAACCCTCAACATCAAGCTGCTGGTTGCACTAAAGGAAATCACCAACATCAAGTTGTCCAGCCGCTCTTTTTCTCCCCAAAAGGTGTGCAAAAGGTTGCCGTAAACCGGGGATCATGTCTAATTAAAGCAAGGCACGCTTCCCGTGTTCAACACCTCGGCAGCAGCATGGAAGTCTCATGTGTCTGACAGATAACCTAATATCTTATTAACCGCTGAGAAGACATCATGTTGACACAAAGACATCAATAACTTGCTCCAGTGAGTTACATCATTAAATAACGCGTTACACCACGTAACCAAAGGCTGTGACCTTTGGCTGCTAAAGCATTTAAATCAATGACACAAGCTGGGATGTAGCAACAGAGGACACACTGATCAGAGTGGTGCGTTTGTTTCCAATCCATCGCTGCAAATTACAGATTTGCAGAAGTGTCCAATAAACAGTATAGTGCTGATTTCATAAGAAACTTGCAGCAATTACAAAAGTTTCCAATGATTTCGAGGCCTTTTAATGAGAATTCATTGCTTCACAAATGTGACTCCCGAGTGTGTTTGCAGGCTCCAGCATGCCAGCGGGCCCATTTGTAAGAGGAGCATTTTATTGACTCAGTCCTTCTGCCCCAGGTCATTTTCAGTCAGGCGGAGTGCTGTTATCTTCTCATTTGAAAGACAATCACACTGAGATTGCTGTTTGCTGTTTTACACGTCAATGGAAGCCCTTTCAAAACCCAATGTGCTGCTTTTAGGCCGCGTGTCAGCACTCAGCACTCTCCGGCAGAGGAGTGTCTGCTTGCCGCTGGGCTGGGACCGGCGTGGGCTGCACTTCACCGGCGTATAATACAAAGTGTCTTCAAAACCGACCTTTAATGTATTAAGTCTGATGTATTGTTTTAATATATAGTCTTTGGGGAGGTGTGTGAGGCTGGTATCCTGTCAATCCTCTGGGGTATCAGGGCAAATAATGCAGTGGGCTGGAGGGAGCAGTTGGAGGTCTCAGCCATCTGTTTCTTCATTGCAGTCTAAAGAGAGTGGTGATCAATAGTGACCAGGTAGCAGATGACACTCCCGATCAGACAAAGGGCACACTTTACATGACAGTGTCCCTTTGTTTGTTAAAAAAAAAAAAAAAAGCTCATACGGGAAAACCTAAACATGTTCCTCTGTTGTAGTAAAACTGTCATTTCGCTTTATGGTAAAACCTGAATTCAGGGTTAACATGATTTACATACATTTAAGGTGTACTCCACTGATTAAGCATTATCCTCCTATTATACGGTGAGAGATAGAGTAAATAAATAGATGCAGCAGAACTAAAACTATTTTTATTACTTTATCTGATGCAACACTAGTGCGTTTCCCCTTTTTTGGAACCCACACGACCGCATTCACATGCACTTTTACCGCATCGCCCTAGTGACCTTAATTCATTTACAGCAGTTAGCTTCCATCCATTGTGTTACTGGCACGATAGAACTGTGCATCAGCCGTGTGACGTAAAGGGAGCTGTATTGATACTGGAGGGCTGAAGTGCAAATGGATTGTCCGCTAAACGTTTCCAGTTAATGCATGTTTGAACATGAAACATACTTCCTTTTTAGTTTTAAAGAATGTTGTTTCCTTTGCTGTGAAATCGTTTTTTTTTTAAGAAATCTATGTAAATCTGTTTGCACCGACTATCAGCCTCATGCAACACTTAGTGAAAGCATTTTGGCTTTTTATGATTTAAAGAAGATACATATTTAAATGGGATATTATGCAAAAAGTCATTTTACTGCTGATTGCTTTCATTGTAGGAAAAATGACTGCCTATCCACTCTTTTAAACTGTATTCCAGCATATCTGAGATAACCTTGGTGCATGCTGCTTGTACTGCAACATCCATCATATACAGGAGTCAGCAGCATCACTTTCATGTTCCGTTTCCACGGCTCCACTTTAGGACACAATATCTTCGTGAACTTCACCAGATTCATGACGAAATGAAAGCAAAGGGAAGCTATATGAGATTAACATGAACATATGATCGGAAAAAGACCACACATATCCTCCATCTGCCCCCGAAGCTCACTTTGAAGCCCTCCAAAGGAAAAGCGTCGCCTTTGAAGAAACAGGCCTCTGGCCACAACGGCTTGTAAAAGCGTTTCCACTGGTGGGATTCTGTCCAGATAATGAAGCTGAGGCGGCAGCGTGTACCTCAACCTCAACAGGGCCGTTTCTTGTGGCGGGCTGCAGGGAGGAGGACTTATCGAGGTTTTGGTCTATCCCAGCTTCCTGTCTCTAAAAAATGCTCCATTGTCTTAAAGGGCAAGACTCAAAACACACATTATAGTAGACCAGCTGGATTGTGGGTCCGACTCCGATTCATTCTACCTCCTTATCAGGTTCACTTGGCTGTACTTCCTCTGGCTGCACCGCATTCCCATGCACTCACGTATATCATCTATTTTTGCCTACAGTAGCCCTCGTTATCATAAGAGACGTTAATGTGTGTCAGAGCCGGCTCTCCTTATGTTTGAAGGACCCAGAAGACAAAACTCGTCATGCTTAATTATAGCAAAATAAAAGGAAAGTAAATGTGATTTGAAAAGTGGGCACATGATACCAAACATGTGGCATTAAGTCGGACTGCAGAATGATGCTGATCTGTATCGTTGGGACTAGACCGTGACCGTGAAGTCGGCTTCGGTTTCAGCCTCATTGGAAATAACACTTGATGATGCTGATGAAACCACATTCTTCTGACCTTTTGATCATGCAATTCTATCAAGTTAAAGGTTTTATTGAACTCTACAAGATGGAATTCATGTAATGTTGCAATAAAGTGAGGTATTCTTTTAAGCATGTCACAGTTTTTGGATATAACATAATCCAAAAACATGTTTCTTTTATAAACAAAACCAAAATAGAGCAAGTTGAGCTCTGTTATTGAGGGCATTCTCAGTTCTCACCTCATAAAGAACAGTAGAACTCTTCTTAGTTTCTCTGCATCTGCACAGCAGACACATGATTTATTATCTGTTAAAGTCATCTGTTTTCTTTAATTCATATCTGGTCTTGTTTTACAGATTAAAGACCAGAACATTGGAAGGGTTAGAGTACGTGTGTGTATTATAAAATGGGATTAATTTTTTCTTGGAAGCTGTTTCTGTCTCATTCAGATGAAGCAGCATGAAGTTTTAAGTGTTCATGTCTAACGTTAGGAGCTTCATATCTGAACAGGACATAAACTGAGATATTAGGGCGAGCATCATATAATACAGCTCATCACTGATATATTAATGATTATTCTAAATCCCTGAAACGATGACGGGCATAGTGGTGAATGAGAAGCACTTAAAATATAATTGTCTTCCTTTATTGTTTTGTAAAAAAAAAAAAAAAAAAAAACAGCTGTGTCATGTTTTAGGGGGAAGTTCAAAGCTCCAGTGCAGACTCCAATATGTGGACAGCAGATGAGAGATTTGGCCCGCCTCCAACAACAGAGTGAAAACGTATATAGATGAACACTGTGGCTCCGTTCGGGCCGTGAAGCGGCCGTTCGTCTGCTCCCGATCCTCAGAAGTCGACTTCTGTGTAGTTAAAGCACTCAGAGTCCCGACTTCCAGCCGACCTCTCAGTCCTCTCAGTTGGTTTATCAAAATATAACGTGGATAAAGATGTTCATTATGTACACTAGGGGTGAGTTTTGGCAAGAACCTCACGATACGATACGTATCACGATACTTTGGTCACAATACGATACGTATCACGATACTTTGGTCACGATACGATACGTATCACGATACTTTGGTCACGATACGATACGTATCACGATATAAATAAAGGTGAAAAAGTACCTGCATATGTACATCAGATGATATTGATCAGAGGACAAATTGAGTCAAAACTATTTCATTCAAAACAGACTCCATGTTATTAATTCCCATGAAATTCACTGGAATAAATATTGAAAATAAAATGAAAAAAGGATAAAGTATTGGGCAGCAAATATCGCGATATATTGCCGTATAGATATTTTTACCCACCCCTAATGTACACGCAGTAAAAGATTTGCATTTTGTCTCCCAATGTTTGTGTTAGTTTCCTCACTGGTAGTTTGGTTCAGTGTTGCTGGAGGAGAAAAACAATAACACTCTGCTTCAAATTCCTCCTGTTTCCCCAGAGATAACAGCTTCATCAGGCCGTTCTTTTATGCACGAGGTTCCATGACAAATAGATGCTGTACTTGTACTTTGTAATCATTTCCAGAAGCCTGTTCGCTTCCAGTGTTCTTGCTCATTTATTCTCTCCCTGCTGTACAGCTGACGTCACTCTATATGGACCGATGGTCTGGTTGATTGGCTTCAGGTTCCTGCCACAGTTTGTGTGACAGATATGAGAGAGAGGAAGGGAGGGGAGGGAGTAAAAATAGCCTGCTCGCCTGTTTAGCATTGTGTAAAATCAGCATCTGCACACAATAGCACTCAGGAAAAACTCATGTAGCGAAGTCCGAAAATGACTTTGCATTTCAAATCATGGCCTTAAAGTCTTAATCTGTTTTCAAGGGGACTTGGAGGTTCCAGCATGACCAAGGGGGTAAAGATGTGCATCTTGCAAACAAACCGTGCTTTGTTTGAGAGCGAGACAAAGGACCTAGACACCCTGTCAGACTTGAGGCGAAGTATGCTTCGAGTGTGTCTCCATAACCCCAAACCCCATAAGTGGTGGGAGTTGTGAGGTCTAGTCAAAAAGTTCCCCATGGCTGCCAGAGCGGAGATAATTGGACCCAGGTTTAGCCTGAGTTTTTTTTTTTTTGGTATTCGCATCTTGAGCCAAGTTTTGATCTTCACAACATCTCCCACCAGACAGCGACCGTGTCGTCGGGGTCGTCTGACTCGGTGACGTATTTTGACTTTGAGGTTCTCTCTTCAGGTCATTTACTCGTGGAGGCATGTGAATCGCTCCAGTGACGGAGGAAACAGCAGAGTTTGTGTTCCCAGCGGTTTTAATTGATCTGTCTGGGTGTCAGAAGTTTATCCCAGTGGTCATAATGTCATGAGACGGGAGGGGTGTGACGTCGGTGCTGGTGAGAGTGGAGTCCGAGGCAGCAGAAAGAAGTGTGTGGTTTGTGAAGTTACTCCAACTAATGGCTTTAGATTTTAGACTTACAAGACTCTCTCTTGATGCTTTCTCAAGTTTTATGATCTTAATGTTTCTCAATGTTTCCCAGAAATAAAAGCCTGAAGGACCGGAGTCACAGGTTGGGAAACTAACATCAACTAGTGGGGTCAAAAAAGTAACCGGAGAAATACAAATCCACAGTCACCCACTGATTCAAAACGACAGATAAACAAAAGAATTTGACCCAGAAACAAAATAATTGAATGGGAGTCACTGGACAGGGAACACAACGGCTAAAACTAAAAACACACACTCAAGACACACTCACACACAAACCCCAGAGAGCCAACTGAAGGTGTTGACCCTCTGGACACACACCACACACTGACCAGGGATCTGCAGCTCCCTTATATAACCACTCGGCCTGATTGATTGCAGCTGAGGGAGATCATCACAGGTGCACCCTCAGCTCCTGATCACCTGCGATCCAGATCTTCCCAAAGGGGTTCATGTATATAAATATCTCTCTCTATATATAATTATACCTAATATACCATAAATATATTCAGCACAACATACATCTTATCAGCAAAAGAGGAAAGGAGATAAAAACTGTTATAAATCATTCCAAGTTCCAACACAGAAGACTCGCTACAGGAAACTCAAAAGGAAAAAACGGCCCCTCGAAGCTCAAAATTCAGCTGCACGAAGTGCAATTTGGCAACGTGTCTGGAAACTCCCTGTTGCTGCCGCCCAGAGCAACACATTTCTATTCACACATATGCAAGTTTAACAAGCAACATTCTTCAACTTTTTCTTGAAGTTGCACAAATATCATCCATCCCAAACTACACCGACATGCGTCTTTCACCGGAGCAGGACGGTCGAGTCATTCTTGCAGATGGAAACCTGAGAAAAAGCGAGGTCACATCTTCGTGCACGAGGAGGCGCCTCCTTTGACCTCATGGCAGCTTGTTCGGGTCGACTCTGCACCTTTCACAGATTGTTCTCAGCTGCTTCCTAACGCAGTGTCCAGTACCGTTGTGATGGACCCAAACATGAAGTGCACATTCCTCACAGCAAGTGGTGCTTCATCTGTCAACTTTGTCTGTGTGTGTGTGTGTGTGTGTGTGTGTGTGTCGGGGTATGCAACGTGTCTATCGGCAGGTCGCAGGAAAGAAATACACCCTGTGGGACGGCTTCCTCGTCGAGGGCCGACGCGGCGGTCAGCAGGAAATGACCTTGGGAGGTCTGTTCCAGTATATGAAGGTACGGCCTCCTCACTCCTCTCACCGAGGGGAAGATACGCTTTCTTCACGCCCGGTGCTTATTTTATATTTGTTTTTTTATCCCTAAAACTGCTCACCTTCCTCCTGTGCACACAATAGCCATTGTTTGAGATTTAACGGCCACTTAACACCTTCCATTCACACCTTCAGGGCTGGATTCTACCGTCCTGGAAGGAGGTCAAGCCACTTATTCAACCACACAACTTTCTTGCGATGGCGGAGCGACATTTAGAGCCTTTATATATGCTCCTACCCAGAGCTTTTTATATTGCACTGTACCTTTAACTGAATCGTTTCTTTTTGCAGGATGAATACAGCTTGAGCATCTGCGCCCTCTTCTATGGAAGCTCTATCTTATACATGGGGCAAGAGGAGAGGCTCGCGCTGAGGTATGTCTATCACATAAAGATACAGTGCCACTTTTGCATTAGCATGGCTGCACACGACCATACACACACACACACACACACACACACACAAACAAACAATCACAGTAGAGCAGCCTCCTTTTGTTGGTTTAGAGGCTAATGGCAGGATGAGGTGTTTCCTGCCTGTGTGCAGAGAACCTGTTGACACATTCGCACGCATCGCCGGACACTGACGAGTGAGAGCGACCCCTCCTCGGGTTCCCTCGCCTTTTTTTTTTTGTTGTGTTGAGGACAAGAGTTAAAGAGTTAAATGAGTGTGAACCCATGCTGTTTGGGCCTGCTCAGCGTTGCAACACATTTTATGTCCCGGGGCGTCGGGGAATAAAAACAGCTCGTGCTGTAACATCTCCTCACTAAGAACTGTGTCACAGCCCGGGGATGTTTCGATTACAGGAGGAGGGGAAACTCTAATAAATCAAGTGAAAAATGAAATCATTCTGCTGTGTTTGTGATGCTCAGCTCTCTGGGGAGCTGGTGTCCGTGCTGTGGAGAGATTAAGCTGCAGAGTGCTGGCCATGTGCACAGCAGGCACATGACAAATGCTTCTCCAGTAATCACTTCCTGTGCAGTCGCGCCGCTCCAAGCTTCCTGTGTGGGGCCGGCGAGGGGGGAGCTCAGAATTCAGAAGGAAGCCAGATACCATTTAAAAACTTTGAATTGTAAAGTCGCTATTATTGCATATATACCAATTATTAGCTCTCAATTCTTCCTACTTTCCTTCCGTCCCCCAAGGCCATTCCTTCTAACTGAAGATGGACATCCATAGAAACAAGTCACAGCTGATTAAAGAGTTTCCCAAACAGCTGGGCACTGTATTTTTTTATATTTTATAACAGGAGTCATACGTATATTTGTCAGGGACTTTTTTCAGACACTGATTAATACACCTTTTGTGTGCTGCTGAGTGTTGTATTTGTATCAGCGTGATATATTTGGGATTTCCATGAACAATTATGGAGGTCTATCTCACAGAGGAATATACCTTAGCAAGATTTGTTTAGGTTGGTAGGATAAATTCATTGGTTATTTTCATGGGATTTGTTGAAAAATGTATTAATTTAAAAGCAAAATTAATAAAAAAAATATTTGTTTAAGCTAAGTATATTGTTATTATACTGTATAATGTTTGTAATACTTTCCCCATCCCTACTCTCCTCCCAGTCACGGCTGACACTCCCTTCTATGTCTGCAGTGTTTCTGAGGTGGTGAGGCGAGTCACTAAGACCGATATCCCTCCGCACAAGAAGATGCTGGAGTTGATCCCCACGTTTACTGAAGATGAGGACTGCGAAGAAGTCCCACCCATCAGATACCTGCTCTTGTGATGTCACCAACGTGAAGTTTCCAGTGAAAAAGGCGTCACATGGGAAAACAGCTGTCGGTCAAAAACATCCTTGTGTTGCTTTAGCTGTTGTTTACATTAATATGTGAGGGTTTTTCCAGCATCTGCCTATCTGTCTGTCGTTCCACAAATATGTTTTTGTTGCACTGGAATACTTATTTTATTGTTAGTGACCCTTTGGTCATGTGAAGTGATCGCTGTCATAGAAATATAAAAAGTCCAGAAAGATTTTTCTGTTTTATTTAACAGCCATCTGTAATCTCCGTCGTGTTCTGTTGTGGTTTCCGTTTACATGCATGTCTTTGGAGAGGATTATTTACTCAGTGTGAAATCAGGCCTGTGATTAAAGTGTGGTTCATATAATTCAATAAATATGTGGTAATGAGGAACCATGTGTTATCTG
This sequence comes from Chelidonichthys spinosus, assembly GCA_029853015.1. Lineage (NCBI taxonomy): Eukaryota > Metazoa > Chordata > Actinopteri > Perciformes > Triglidae > Chelidonichthys > Chelidonichthys spinosus. Next base: position 6,567,049 of record CM056822.1, on the reverse strand, counting down.
CGCACTTTACTAAGACTTCAGTTCCCTTACTATATAATATGTTTCACATACGTTACAAGGATGAGCTCACTCCACCCTATAGGTCTAACTGTGGGTTTTTACTGAGCTGACGTTGATTGTATTCATTCTTTTTTTAATGATTGTACTCCCAACTGTTGTCTGCGAGCTTAAAAGTTGACACAAAATGCTGAATCAATGAAAATGTCGGACATATTTCAGCCCTATAACATTCAGTGTCATGAAGGATTACTTAGAAGCTTAAAATGTGTTAACTTAATGACAGACTGCTACAATAATATATTATTATACAACCTATTGACAGTTGAATAAACTCAACAGGAACAGAACACTTTCATTAACTCCAAAAAACACTTTTATTCCAGATGCATCAACATTGAATCCAATTATAAAAATAGAACCATTTTATTCTAATTAGTGTTAACGGTCAGTCCGGAGGGCCAACATCCCTTAAATGTATCCAATAATGTCATTGCATATGATGGGTTGTCGGCTGCCCGTCTTCAGGAGGGCGGTGAACTGGTGGAAGTCGGTGTCAGGTTGGTGTAGGCCTGTGTGGGACTGGTGAAAGAAAGGTTTGAGAGTCTGGAGTCCCACAGGGCAGGACATCCGTTTGGGAGCCTCCGCGGCCCTGCAGCCCCTTGTGGAGTCTGCCGACCTCAGCCTCGGCCTCGCCTCCACACCTTTAGACATCCCCGCCAGTCTCCGCCGCATGTTGGTCAAAATGTCTTTGGCGAGGCGGCGGCCAGCGGTGGGCTTCAGCTCCGTGGGCTCAGGACACTCCGGGAGGTCCATCCAGTTCTTTATCAGGTCAGCAAAGCTGTTGTCCCCCAGAACCAGAGGCTGTCTGTTCCGGCTGCGGCTCAGCAGCGATGTGGTCCAGTCCTCTGGGTCGCTGGCCTCAAACGAGGTCCACCGCTCCAAGCAAGCGTCCGAGGTGGATTTGGGCCGGATTCGGCCGGAGGGTCCTCTGTTTGTGCGGAGGCAGGCGGAAGAGGAGACCCGCACGTTCCTGGTCCTCCTCAGCACCACCCCTTCGTCCTGCCAAGAAGCTTCGGAGTACCCCGAGTCAAAGTCCAGGCTCTTCTCGCTGCTGGGGGAGCCTTGTGCCAACCGTTCGTGCTCCTCCTCCTCCTCCTCCAGCGGGCTGGCCAGGCAGCAGGCGGAGTCATACGTGCCGGCTTCGCTGGCGTCCGATACTCGCAGGTGAGTGAGTCGCTCCTGCTGCGCCCGCTGTTTGCAGAGCCGCGTCAAGGCGAACGAGCGAGCGCACGGTTCGCTCAGCGGCCTCGGCCGGCTGATCTGCTTCAGGTCCTGCAAGGATCTCATCATGCACTGCATTTGGTCCCGGAGGCAGTCGGACGAATCTCCCAGACACAGCTGCAAAAAGAGACACATAGAGTCAGCGATGCTCGCAGAATCAAACAGTGATTTAAAGTCAACACAAACAGCTTCACAGAGCACCAAAATATCCCATCATGCTCTGCTGCCGGTCTAGCTACAGTTGCCTTTGTTTTTTTCCATAACTGGGCCAATAAGATTTTTACCAGCTGAGCTCACTGTGCTCTTATGAGCATATGAAGCATTCCTGACAGACCTCAGAGCAGTTTTATGGAGACCATCTCATGCGGCGTGAGTACAGAAAATTAAAAAGTCATGGCTCTGAGAACAGGATGCACATTTGTACAGAAGCTCTCCCCTGAAGTTTTCCCAAAAGTGAGAGGGGAAGTTTGAACAAAAGTAGGGCTGGATGGTGGAGGAGTGCCGAGGCACATATCCTCTCTGGACTCCCCTAACTCACAGGATGTCCATTGGACTGTATTATAAAGCAGGAAATGATGGCAGCGTGTTGGAATTACACAAGGATCGTGTTACAATTATGAATCATCTTCCAGCTTTCAGATAAACAGTCGATGCAACGTTGCTTCGTACAGTTCCACCTTAAACCTAAACTCCTAAAAAACAATCAGTAGCTCAACTTTTTTGTTGTTGTTGTTGCTTTTTCCCGGGGGGATGTAAGGACAACACAATGCCATGATGTTATCACAGCTGTGGGTGCTGGACCATTTGGGCCCTGGGGGGGTGGGGGGGCATCCTCAGTGGGACTCTGTGGTCAGACTGCACCTTTTAAAACGTGCTGTTCTCCTTGGCTGCCTTCACACAAACAGCAGAATCACCCAGTTGTATGCATTTGGCAGGAACAGTGTGGTTTGAATTAATTGTGACTTAGGGGGTTGAAACTTTAAAAAAAGAACAAATCTTTAAGAATCAGTACAAAATGTACACTGACTTCTGCAAAAAAGAAAATTAAATAAAGGGCCTGAAGCAACGACTTATCCAACTTCACTACCAAGCCTCTGCATGCACATATTCATCCCAATATATCAAAGCATGTGGAAAAAAAACACTTACCATTGCCTTTGAGGTAAAATCTGCAGTGAAGTCCAGAATCCCGTTATGTTTCTGCAACAACAACAAACAACGTATTAAATAGTTGATTTTCTAGTTTTCATCATGACATTCCTACACAGACACAGTGATGCATGAGAGGGTTAATAACACTCACCTTTGCATGGGGTTCAGCGTGAACGCAGCGCTGATCGGTCGTCCTGTTCATCTCCTCATCTGAAGCACATGAAGGTCCGTCTGCGGACTTTTGACGATGCGGAGTTTCTCGCTGCAGCCAATCAGCGCAGGGCATCGCAGAATCAGCCAATGGCGAGTCGTCTGGAAGTAGACCCCTCCCGCTCCAATCACAGCGGCTCCTACTGTAACTCTAACTTTATTGGGGTGCAAAGATTCTACATCTGGATTCTGGATATAAGACGCGGTTTATTTACGTAGAATCAACACATATTTTTAAAATATTACATTTAATCATTTGTTAGATTTTTAAGACCAATGATTCATTGTATGTAATGCATTTTTTAAATTTTTATTATTTTCTTTTAATTCTTCTATTTTTCTTTTCTTTTTTTTCTTCTCACTTTGTTTTATGATGTGAAGCACTTTGAGTCTGCCTTGTGTATGAAATGTGCTATACAAATAAAGTTGCCTTGCCTTGTATTTTCATAAAGCTGTATAGAATATAAAATCCCACTGTTGTAAAAGTTGTCTCGACTGAAAAAACTTGATTTACTCAAATCTACATATCGCCACCTTGTGGATCTTTGCAGTCATGACCTCACATATGAGGCCTTCCATTCTCTGAATAAACCTTTCATTCACTATTCTTCTCTAAATGAGTGTTTAGAATGACAAACATGGTGTTGGGCTCCAGCAGTCCTCATTTCATTTGCAGATGACACTCCTCACTTCACCTCGGTGGTCAACACACTGTATTGTAATTCTGCTGCAGTGGAAGGAGACTTATTGAATTATCATGTCATTGTAAGCCACAAACAAGGAATTAAAAAGGGAAAGTATGTCATTAAAATGTCATACCATAATATATGACATAGTCATGCAACATACCACAGTAGTGTGCAATGAAAATGTCTTTAAAATGAAACAGTATGCCAAAAGAAATTAAATATAGTATTTGATTAAAAAAATGTCATAATATAGTGTCATAAAAATGCCAGAAAAACAGTTCCATTAAAAATGTCAGTATATAACATAAAATGGCATTAAAAGTATCATACTATATACTGTAGTATATTAAAATGATATTGTACTAGTGTGCCATACAACTATCATTAAGAAATGTCATGTAGAATGTGATAAAAAAAAATTGCATGAAAAGTAATAGTGTGGTATGTCAAAGATAATGCTGCATAGAGCAATTTACCAAAAAGTTTTCCTAAAAATGTCTTAGTAGAGTATGTCATAAAAAGTTGTTAATATGTCATTGAATAGGAAAACATGAAAGTGTCCTTAAAGTACACATCCAAAGACAACATCTCCCTCTAGTGGAGTAAAGTAGCATAACAACAAACACTCAAGTCCTTCAAAATTACACAGTAATTCAGTTTCTACAATATTCCACAGCTGTACAAATACATTGCTGATGTAGAACAACATTAAAGCAACTCAAGGTCCACTTACTAGCTTCTCATGTGTTTTCTACCCCATCACATTGTCTTTGTAAGCTAATGTTTCTTTGCCTCTTTCTATATAATTTGTTTGTTTGTTGTTTTGATCCAATGATGGAGGAACAGAATAAGATGATTTAGTGCATTTTCATTTGACACATCACACTGTAGAATAAAAGATAATGTGAGGAAACTTTTATTTACATATAACAAGTGAATTACTTTTCTTTTAATAATAGTAATAATGAACCACTATCATCCATTTTTCTCTGTTTTGTTGGTGCTTCTTTAACGGTGGGTTATGTGAACCGAAGTGGAGTAGAAATAGCCCTAATTCACACTATGGAGATAGCATGACTCTAAAGAACAAGTGTAAACAGATATCAAGGCACAAACATATGTAAAAAGACTTGGAATGGAACAAATATTACAGGACAGAACCACTTAAAAATCTTGCAGATATCTTAGAAGTGACACATAAACATTTTTGTTTTATTTCTTCAAAGAAGTTACTTGAGGAATGTCATCGGGTTTGTGGCGGGTACAAGCTAATCTATGGACATCCATGCAGAACAATGCACAACAATACAACTGTAAATATTGATTCTGTGTAAACATTGTACAAAAAAACGGCTTCCCTTCGTCCATTTTTCATTCTCCATGCTAGTTTGGCTTCTTCTAAAAATAAGCTCTGTGCAGTCAAAAGGTTCATAAAATGCCAACATTTGCTAACAGTTTATGTGATTTCTTTTTATAAAAACTTTTTTTTTTTGTACTGTATCTTCTTTAATAAACTGCAAAAGCAAATAAGGCAAGTAAAATGAAAAGCGTGAAATGACGACGTCAAGAAACAGAAACAGACCCGTAGAGATAACTACAGTTTGAAGGTTGTTCTTAAACTGGTCCTTGAAGGATGAAAAACAAACTTTAATTGCTGTGTTTTTATCTGCCGTGTGGCACGATGAGATAATGTGTTATTATTATACGTTTCCTCTTCCGGCAGCTATCTCCCTCTTAACCAGTCGAATAATATAATTTAGGATACAAATTTATTTAAATGTAAAAACCAATAAGGGTTCCTTGCTCAAATATATATTTACAGGCACTCAATATCAGTAGTATGAGAACCCCAAGGCCATATATATATATACAGTATATATATATATATATATTAAAAAGAAATAACAGATAATGTGATGGTTGCAAATCAGTGAAGGTCTTTACGGTTCCCCCTCCAGGAATCAAGTCTTATGGTTTTCATTATGAAAAGCAGTAATCGTCACATGGCTGGTTGAGTCTCTCATGCAGTCTGTGTGCGTCGGCGTCGTCCTGCAGGGACAGACAGAGGATGAACAAGCTCCTTTAGACAAATGCCTTTCACTGTTTTAATGCACTTTAAGACTTTTAGTTTACTTATTTATCTAATTTTACTTACTGAGGTTTTGAAATGAATATATAAATAGAGAGGGTTTTTTATTTTTTGCATTTTTGCCTAAAAATGTCTCAAACAATGGGATTTTTTAATCAAACTATTGCCGATTCATAATAATGAATTTTCTTTAGATCCACAAAATGACTCATTGACGAATCATGGAAGCTGTGCTCCAGTTAAACCATCTCAAATCGTCCGATAACATCTTCCCATCCTACCTTTAGAAAAGCCCACAGTCTTTCAGGTTGTTCTTGATAATGACGTCGGTGACGGCGTCGAAGACAAACTGCACGTTCTTGGTGTCGGTTGCACAGGTGAAGTGGGTGTAGATCTCCTTGGTGTCCTTTTTCTTGTTCAGGTCCTCAAACTTGGTCTGGATGTAACTGGCCGCCTCGTCAAACTTGTTGGCTCCTGGGAAGCGACAGTTTGGGAAGACGAGGAAGGCATTTTGTTATCGAGCCGACAGATTAGGTTTCCGTATGTTGAGGTTTGTGAGTGAGCCGACTGAAGCCGTTTAAACGTTAAAGTGCACCTGTGTACTCTGGGAAGCAGATGGCGAGGGGGCTGCGGGTGATCTTCTCCTCGAACAGATCCTTCTTGTTGAGGAAGAGGATGATGGAGGTCTCGGTGAACCACTTGTTGTTACAGATGGAGTCAAACAGCTTCATGCTCTCGTGCATTCGGTTCTAAAGGAGCAGAGTGGGAGTCAGAGTTGTCGCCTGTTTAAAGGGGAGCTTTAAATTCAGCAGCAGTTCAAGAAAAGTGGGGTCAATTGATTCAAGTCACTTGAAAGATTAGCTTTTTATAACATGATTGCACTCTATTGATTCAACAGTAAATGGATCATTAAAAGACACATTTACAACCTGGAGCTCGCTACCATTAAGCTATAATAAAAAAAAAAGGAAGGATGGGTGATTTTAAATGCCTTGTAATGGCTTCAAATCTAAACGGCATCAAGCTACAAATGAGCCAAAGAGCAGATTTATTAAGGTAGTAAAGTGATCTCAGGCGTGCAGATGAAGACACGCGTGATGGACGGTGAAGTCCTCCTTACCATCTCCTCATCCTCAGCCAGCACCAGGTCATAAGCACTCAGTGCAACGCAGAAAATAATGGCCGTCACTCCTTCGAAACAGTGGATCCACTTCTTTCTCTCGGAGCGCTGGCCTCCCACATCAAACATCCTGCAAAAGGGGGGCGAAGCAGAGGAGACGTTGAGGAGGAAGGAGGTCGCTATGGGAGACAGTGAGGTGAGGCGGAGAGTCGAAGAGGACCACCACATACAGCACAGCTGCCATCTTTGAAGAGGACACTTATTTCTCCCTTCCATACGTATTAGAAAAACATCCTATGGATCGCCTCCATGTATTATTCAGGCCAAATATTGAGGCTGTGACAGTAAATATCAGAGAGTTCATCAGGAAACTGGTCACAACCGAACGATTTGGCAGCTTTGTTTTAATTATCCAGATCTGTTTGGCTGCTTTATAAAGCGTTGGGTATTTTAAACACTGTTATAACCAAAAAAAAGTAATAAAACATCTGAGAGCTTTGACTTTTATACGACACATTTTGTATGTTCACCTATTACACTATGCAAGACTTTGATCCGCTTCGGTGTAGGTCCTGTTATAAAATGTTTAAACACTTATTGTGTATATATATACATACATATATACAGCATATTTAATTAAATACCTCTGGTTTCATTGAACAAGAGCACTGAGGGAGGAATCTAATTCATTTGCTCAGCTCTAAGTGGGATTGTGATAATTATTGAGCTTTTAATAGCTGGTATAATTTGGCTTCTAACTCGCCGACTTGTGCGTTTCGAGCCAGAAGAGTCAATCGCTTCTTCTTGATGTTAATGTCGGGACGAAAATAAATTCTAGCAATTTGTTTAAAGCAGGTGAAGGAGTCTGGTACAATGATGTCACTGCTAAAAGAAACTAATTCAATGATAAAAGAATGATGACATGCAGTTACTTTAAGTTTAAGTTAACTCTAAGTTTTTGCCTTGCTGCTATTTAATATCGGCCATGTTTCATTAGACAAAGTTTTTCTATGTATCACCAAATAACACTACAAGAAATAGATGAGTGATATTACCACTAATGTTAAATACACCCTGGCTGAGGTCGAATAGTCAAAAAATTAGGTCCTAACTCCTTTTCCTTGACCTTGGGGGAAAAGGTCACGGGGTTGAGGAAAGTTGGAAGGAGAACTCAAAAGGATTTAGGAAAAGTCGACCGCGGTGCTCAGAGAATCCGACCGGACTATAAGGCACCGTTGATTGACACATTTCATTTGTTTTCGTCAAATTTGTAACATGATTGAAATAAATAAAAATATCATTAAATTATTATCACTATCCACACATTTATCAACACAATTCCAATTACTATATGTCTGCATGAAAGTAATTGTTAAATATGCAAATAAGCATATTGTTTGTTTTCATGAACGGCCGAGGTGTGCGCCACTCTAAATGTTGCTCTTGCAAAGAATTGTGGGTCGGCGTGATCTCCTTTCCTTGCGTATAGGAAGCTCCGTTGCATCCTATGCTAAAGGAGCTCTGAAAGGAAGCATTGGAGCTCCTTTCCTTTGCATTTAGAGAATCAGAACGGCTCTTTTCATGGCGGCCACTTGTTTACTTCCGGGTCACTCCTAAGCAAAATAGACTATTCGACCACAGCCCCTCTCACATTGCGAGTTGCTAAGAGTTCCCTGGCCTGGACTCTCACATTGCTTGTAAATGGCTGAATCACCTGTTTTGATAGAAGAGAGATGGCGTGCGAGTGGAGATAGCAGTGCAATTACAGCGTATTTGTTTCATTTTTTGTTTCCAAAGTATTCCATTAACATTAATGACCTTGTCTATCATGACGGGCAGCCTATATGACAATGCACCGTTTAAAGGCATCCATCAGTGCAGTGCAACTCATTTCCTCCAGTGGAAGGGTGTTTTATCGACCATGCAGGCATCATAAAGTCCACCAGTGGCCTTACTTGAAGTGCAGTTCCTTGAACGTGAAGTGAGTCTCCACGATGCCAGTGGTCTTAACCCGAGTTCGCAGCACATCCTGCTGGGTGGGGATGTAATCCCCTTTAGCTATCCTCTCCAGGTCATTCAGGTAACTTAGAGAGAGAGAGAGAGAGAGAGAGAGAGAGAGAGAGAGAGAGGGAGATTTCAACATGATTTGTAACCTGTAAGGTGGAAAGAAAATATCGACTCTGCAAATACTCCACATTCATACAATTATAACAAAGTAATAGCAAAATATAATGAAAGTAACACTAAATCTATATAGCACTCTTTCAAATAAGGTGAAATTTCAAGGTGCTTATTTAATAAAACCACCAAAGGACGACCACTCAACCCACTAGCACTACGTTCTATCCTTAACGGGAAGATTTCTGTTGCAACGTGCATTTTCTTTACCGAGTTTCTCCAATTAAGTGAATTTGATACATCAGCGAAAAAGAAATATTATTCTTTCATCTTACATCTTACATGTAATTGAGATAATGGGGCATTGAGGATCATTAGAGAAGGTCTGCCTCAGTTTATCTACCCGCTGCTGCCCTCTCCTGTTTCCTGGCTGACTGTGGGTCAGTGGGGGAGCGTGGAAGCACCGCTGCGATGCTCCACTTACACCAGCGTTGCATCATCCTCCGACGCCAGCCGGGAGCTCTAGTGGCCCGCCAACCCCTCGCTCCGCCGTCAGTAAGAGAGAAATATCCAGGAGTTCAAAGCCAGATTTTTTTATGCCACACGTCCACAGAATAATAATAATGAATAAGCCGACAAAGCCTGGTAGACTTATCAAAGTGAATAAAAACATCTTCAGTCTCATAATGGCAGCATATACTGTTGTAATCAAACAAAGGATCATTCATAAATCACAACGAGGCTTTGGAAAGATGCCGCCTGTAGTTACTAATCAGAGCACGCACACACACACACACACACACACACACACACACACCTAGATAGAAGGTTTTATTATTAAAACTATCAATTCTCACAGTTCTCTTCGAGTTTCTCTCTCAAGACAAATGATTTTGTTCTCTGCTTATTAAGTACAATATTAAAGAGTTTTGGAGAAACGATCACGACATGAAAGTTACTGAACCATCTCTCCAGTCTCGATTGCTCCCTAGAGGAGTTAAAGACAGGTTTTTCATTGCAGCACATATGAGAAAGGCACCACTAGATCCATCACAGCACCAAGAGAACAACATCCCTAACGCCGGGACTATGAAACAGCCCTTCATATGGCAGCCACCTGAAATTAAATCAGCACGACCATAAACCACACACAAACAAACACCCAAACATGTCTCACTCACAAAACACATAGAAATCACACTCACTAGGCTGCAGAGTCATTGAGTTGGTATTCCCGTGAGCGTGCGAAGCAGCTCTGTATGCCGGCGTCGCCCCACAATCGCCTCATCACGTTGGACAGATCGTCTGGGAAGATGCCCTGTTCTTCAGCAGCTGCAGACAGGGCGAACAGCTGATGGGCATCGTCCTGCAGGGGGCGATAAGGACACAGGACACATGAATACTGTACCATCGTCTGTATAGATGTGTGTACGGATTTAAACAATAATGATGAATGAAGGATATTTCATATTTGAATCACATGGACATTAAAAGGGTTTGGAAACTTTGGAAGATTTTGTTTATTTAAAACGTGGGTCACGAGTGACATCACACCATCAGACTCTTTGAGAATGTTTGTCGTGAGACGAAATCTGCAGGAAGTATAAAACATCCCAACTTTTCATCGTCACGATTCCACATTTTGTCTGTGTGACTGTCCTTGCAGAAAGCAAACCCGAGGCTGAACCCAGACCTCGACATCAGCCTTGGCTCCACTTTGAATGCATTTTTGCAGTGAACATTCTGAAGAATAAGAATCACAGTTTTCACTTCTTGCTTGTGTTTGTCATATTAGAGGAGATTTTGGTCTTAAGCTGCTTTCATTAGGCAGCCAAAACAAAAACATTTTTCAATATTTGCAATAAAGTTTCTTAAACCGACTGATGCTTATTTACCTTGTTATTGTTGAACATCAACCACCACTCGCTCCCCTTTACTCTGAAGAAGATAACAGCTCCATATATTGAGCTTTTGTCTGCCTGTACATTTGTCAACCCCAAACAAACAGAACTGCAAAAAGTGGGGATGTATGAATGACTTGTATGTGCATTTGAATGCAAGCACGTACACTTGCACAATCTGTGTGTGTTTGTGTGTGTGTGTGTGACATAGTGCACTTCTGCAGTGCTGCAGTGTGCAAGTATGCGCAGGCAAGCACACCACAGTAATTGCCGTGTGTGGGAGAATGTGAGAGTACCGTCACATCCATACGGCCGTTTGACAGATCTGCCAGAGGAAGAAGTAAAACTCTAATGACCACAGAGGAGTCCTCCATCCTCTCTGCTGCAGCTTCACTCCCAACACACACACACACACACACACACACACCGGCCTCACTGCAGAACCAGGAGTCTGTACTCTACTACCCTGACAGCTTGTGCATCCGCTGATACGAGTCCAGGGTGCAGCAGCAGACTGGATCTCTGCCTGAAGCTGGGACTTGTTGTTGATGGTGATGGTGTCTGTCTGCCTGTCTGTCTGCATAAGAGTTTAATAAATGTGCTGATGAGGTCCTGTGACTGTGTGTTAAGTCATTTGCACCTATTTATTATTATTCACAAAGGCACAGAGGTAATGTGATGTTTGCTTCAGAGATGATGGGCAGACTGAGTTTCCCTCCGTCGTCGTTTTAAGACAGAAGAAAATGTGAAAGGGACAACCACAAGATGCTGTTGATAAAACACGCCTTGTTTTCTGGTAGCCCGAGGGAGATCCTGATCTGTGCACGGTAAGTAAAACCAATGGAATCCTCCATTCTCCAACAACGATCATTTTGTACGACCGGTCAACTTTCTCACGTGTATAGAACCACCCATTTTCAGCCATCACGTCACAATCACAATTTATGGGAGATGATCAGCCAATGCCTGCGCTCACAAGGCCGATAAATAAATGTCTGTAGACACATCTGTAGGTGGCCTTGCAGAGCCGTCGCACAACACTCCGTTCATTATTATTTCAAGGGTCTTTATTATCACGTCACAGATGAGATGCAACGTAGAACATGATAACAAAAACATTGGTTTTATAGATCGGCCATCGACTACCTGCTCTCTAAATATCAGCCACTGAAGAACCCATATGGGTCGACCACTACTAGTTAAGTGTTTCTTGTGATTTTTAATAAGATGACCGTAAGGATTATTGATGTACAGTCTAGTTGTAGTGTTTGGTGTGTTGTTGGGCTTGTGTGTTTTACCACTCGTCCACGGTTGCTGTAGTCAATCTTGAGGCTGGCCATGGCTTTAACAATGGCCATAATCGACTGGATGGTGTTACTGTAAACAACCGCTCTGTACTGCTTGCACTCGTCTTCTGAGTAGCCGTCTTCGTGGATGATCCTGAGAAAAGAAAAACAATACGCGACATTGATGAAAGCGCACATTTAATGACAGGTTCAAGTTTGTCCTGTGTCTGATTTAAAAGAAACCAAAATGCTCAGTAACACTCAGAGAAACGGCAGCGTTTCATATAATTATACACAGTATAATATAATGAATAAAATAACGGATTATTATACGGTTTAGCAACCTTTTTGTGTTTCACAGCAGTCACTAATCAGTTGAGTCTCTGAGACAGATTTGGAAAAAAGGAAGTTCCACAATCCACGACGAGGCTGGATGACGAGGAGCAAGGGAGACGAGGGGATTGGATGGAGGGTACGAGCCAATGGGAGCCTTCCGGAGCAATGGCTCCTATTGGTCAATTTCTATGGAGGCCTACAGCTGATAGACTGATTGTTTTTCTTTATTCCAAATCGTAGACCATAGCTTTAAGTAAAACATGAAGATTAATGTTTGGGTGTTGATGCAGAATCCTCAGTTTACCTGCAATATTATATATTTATAGTATATTAGTCAGAAGCTGAGAGAGAGGCGACTAAGTATCTGTGCAACCTATCATGAGCTGTAATCACAGAGCGAGCATCGTGATGACCTCACATGAATGCTGAAGTTAAACTGTGATGTAAATGATAATGAACAGTGGTCATTATCAAGTGTGTGTGTGTGTGTTTGCCTTACTTGCTCTGCTGTAATGTCACGTTGACACAGATACATGTATCTGTACTGACAACAGGCCGGCGTTGCAGTCTTGAGTTATCTGTACGCCTGGACGTGTTAATAATCTGGCTTCAAAGAGCGACAGGCTGTTCCTACTCCAAGCTTATGAAAGATGGATTGAATGCCTGGCTAGCCCAGAGGAATGTGAATAATTAAGCCATTCAGGGTCCTCTGAGTGTGTGTGTGTGTGTGTTCTGGTGCTATGGGCAGTAAAAGACTGTAACATACAGTCGAGGCCATACTGTCCCCTCGGAACCACACAGGAGGAAGTCAGATGTATTTTCGAGCTCTATTCTGATTTAATACATCAGTAATTTTCTGAGACGATGGCAGGAGATGAGATCAGTGAGGTGTCATGATGGAACAGAAAGTCGATAGAACACATCTTCTTCTCCCTTTAGCTTATTGCCCAAGTATTAGTACCTCATCAAAAAGTCAGAGAGGGAACCATTGATGTTAAAAAGGCGAAAAATCCATCCAAATATCCAACGCAGTAGGATAAAGATTGCTTACTTCATCTGCTTTACGATGGTGCTCTTCCCAGATTCCCCGGCGCCTGTTGGAACATTAAACAATTAGAGTTACAAAGGAACTTCAAGTGTCGCTGTTGTCTTTCTGTGCTACAAAAACATGAGATACCCTGTGATGACCTGCCACTAACATCCCATCTGTCCTCTCTGTTGTCTGGTTTATTTGTGTTTCTGTTTGAGGACAGACTGATAGAAGGTCGTAGGGAAGAGAGATGGTTTAATGGCTTTTAAGATCTATCCTTCATGATGAAAAAAAGATAATAATAATAAAAGGTGGCTTTTGCGTGTTTCTAACCCATTAAGCAAATTTTCCATATCATTTTCAAAGCATACGATAGATTCATATATTAATGTTTCACTCTCCAGGTAGACATCGGTTTCTGTTTTGAAGTAAGAAATCAATTACTGAACTTTTTATAGATTCACAAACTTGTCTGGTCAGAGTTATCATCTCTGTGATCCAATGTCTGGAATGTAAAAGTACTTTGTGGAGTTTCTGACCACAGGTAGCACTTAGGATCGATGTTTTCAGTCGGTAGAAGTCTCGCTTGATTTTTTTTTACACCATTTTGCCGAAACAAACTGAGCAATGAGCCAACACAGCCAATGCTTTTTGGATTATACTGAATGGAAACATAACTTTTGTTACTGTTTATTCACAAAAAACAAGAATTTTCAGAGTGCAGACAAGATTTGCAATTAACAGAAACCTGGAATGAACTCAGTTTAGAAAAACATAGGAATTCATGACACAATCTGAAAAATTAAAGGAAATATTGGATAATATTTACAATCAATGGACTCAAATCATGAGTATGGATGGGAGGAACTTCATAAAAGGGCAAGAAAACTTTGAGCAGACAGCAAATAAATCAACTCTGTACCAGACAGTAGAGAAGTCATCATCCCCAGTTTTCTTCCTTGCCAAATAGACCATCGTTATCTTGTTGAAAAGACTACGTTTTACTTTTTGGCACTTCCCTTGTGCTGTCGGGACAGCGCCGGCATTGGCTGTCCCTCGATGCCACCTGACCCATCCCCGTCAACACGCATTAGCCCGGCCCGAGGCTGACAGAGCAAGTGGGACCAGTGGTGCTGTCAACACTCATCATATTCACACTGATCGAGCACTTTTCTGAGAGAGAGGGAGGAGCGGCGGGCAAGCCAGGGTGTAAAAGCAACGTCTGGCGCCGCGTTCGCTGTCATACGAGTGGTCACTCAGGATTTACTGTCAGGTAGCAGGTAGATGAATTTTCTGGAGACTTGTCCATTGCAAAAAAAATATAAATATACTACACAGACAAAACAAGATTGCATCAAATTCAAATAACAATATATGGTTTTATTTATATTCCTGGTAAAAGTTTCATGTTAACCTTTTCTCTTTAATGCTTTTTTTGTTCCCAAGATACCCGAGTGAAACTTCTTTAATACTTTAAGCGTATCTAGATTAAATTATGTAACGGCTGCTTCGATTCACCAATTCTAGGAAAAGGTGTTTTATCACAGAGCTGTTCTGTTCTTTATAGACGCTTATATAAAACTATCCTCATCGTCAAAGAATAAAAGGTGGATGGTTGAAAGTGGAATATTAGCTCCTCCGCGTGAAGGTCACCGTCCTGACTCCCGAATAAAAGTCAACCATTAATATTTCAACACTCAGAGGAAACCTCGTTCTTTATGCTCAAGGTGTCGGAGAAGAACTGGGCAGAGTTGTTGTGCTGCTTCTGGGGAAAACTTTTCAACAGCATCAGGTAATTCTGTCGTCGTAGCAACCAGAGGGCCAAATTAATTAATGAATGTAAAAAAAAAAAGTTTATAGCAATCAATCAAATACTTCAGATGTTTAAGTCCGGACCAAAGTGGTGGACTGGCAGTGTTTTTTATGGTGAAGCACTTTGTGATGTCTGCTCTCTTGAAATGTATCATCATTATTATTATTACTGTTAATATTATTAGCAATAGTAGATAGCAATAGAAATACTGCAACTAGCTGAGTGATAAGAAAACGATGCACCTTTGGAAAACGTGTCTCATTGCTCTGTAGGTGCAGTAGTCTTCAAGTTGGTAAACAGTGTCGCATTAACACATTATTCATGATAACAAACAGACAGGATTGATTTTTTTTCCCCCACCAAACTTCTGCCTCATTGTTCATTCAGGTGCTGACATTTCTCAAAACCGCACTTGCCACCAGAGGAGGCAAAGAGCTGCTGCACAGTATTAATCAAGTGCCACGGGAAGGATATTAATACAATTGTATGTGCGGTAAAATGACTAGATGCATAATTGATTTCAGGGAACATGGAGCCGAGATATTTACATGAGTGTATCAGTGAACATCTACCCTGCAGAGAAAATCAAACCGCATTGCTAAATCATTCAGTTCTGCCATTAAGGATGAATCTAAGAGAGCAGATGTATCCCCGGTTCATGAAGCCGTGTACTTCCACAGTGCTGGAGCCGCGACGAGGGCTGATTAGTAGTACAAAGACCCCTCTGTGTGCTGTGCTGGCAGGGGGGGGGACGCTCTCTCTATTCAGCCTCATTGCAGCAGACCCAGAATCTGTTTCTGTCAACGTGAAGATGATGCCACTTCCTCTTTCTGCGTCCTTAACCCCAAATATTCATACGTTTGGTTTTCAGTGAGCGACGGAAAAACACAGCATTGACAACATGAGGATCACGAG
Source organism: Chelidonichthys spinosus (assembly GCA_029853015.1). NCBI lineage: Eukaryota > Metazoa > Chordata > Actinopteri > Perciformes > Triglidae > Chelidonichthys > Chelidonichthys spinosus. The sequence continues at coordinate 6,551,109 of CM056822.1, read as the reverse complement.
CCGCGGAGGCTAAAGCAAACAGGAGCGTCACTCTAAACCCTGACTGTCACAGGCCCACTCACATGGATGACGACTTGGCGGCGGTCGCTGTTCCTCACTGCATGATGCACCGATGAGATATCCTCATCTTGGCAGAAACACAAACATGCACACAGAATTTCACAGCAGAGAAGGTTGATCATCTGTCAACCTGCCTCAAAAAATGACGATCATATCGGCTGCAAACAAGAGTGGAGGTTTCTGTTATAATACTGAAACAATTACTTGGTGACAGGAATATAAAAAAACTGTTTATATTTGAATGAGAAGCCAGTGACAATACGTTATATTAAATATGGATGTAGCCTCTGTGACATCACTCGTTGGGTGTTCATGAGGATTGGACACACATGAGGTTACAGTGATCCAAATATCTAATCTGTACATACAGACAACCCAAAAACATAAAACCTCGGTTGTATCAGTGTGAGTTAGCAGTAGGCTGCTATTTGAGGGGCTTTGGTCTGAAAAAAACTATTGCAGAATGCAGAAAAGGGCATAGTTAAACGCATTAGTGACACCTGACTTCCTCTGGCTTGTATTTGGTCTATATGGTTTAATTATGAGCACGAGGCCAAGATCAGTCACATAATGAACTTGCTGAGAATAGAATACAACTGGGAGCAGGGAAAGAAACCTCTGTGGTGTCGCTCACAGGGCCCAGATTCTCTTTGGAAAAGCCGACACAGTAACTCCTTAGTAGTGTGGAGATACAGCTTCCAGCTTCTAATATACAGCCTCCAGCTTCTAAGATTCAGCCTCTGGCTTCTAAAACACAGCCTCCAGCTTCTAAGATACAGCCTCCAGCTTCTAAAACACAGCCTCCAGCTTCTAAGATACAGCCTCCAGCTTCTAAGATACAGCCTCCAGCTTCTAACATACAGCCTCCAGCTTCTAAGATACAGCCTCCAGCATCTAAGATACAGCCTTCAGCTTCTAAAACACAGCCTCCAGCTTCTAAGATACAGCCTCCAGCTTCTAAGATACAGCCTCCAGCGTCTAAGATACAGCCTCCAGCTTCTAAGATACAGCCTCCAGCTTCTAAAACACAGCCTCCAGCTTCTAAGATACAGCCTCCAGCTTCTAAGATACAGCCTCCAGCGTCTAAGATACAGCCTCCAGCTTCTAAGATACAGCCTCCAGCTTCTAACATACAGCCTCCAGCTTCTAAGATACAGCCTCCAGCTTCTAATATACAGCCTCCAGCTTCTAAGATACAGCCTCCAGCATCTAAGATACAGCCTCCAGCTTCTAAGATACAGCCTCCAGCTTCTAAAACACAGCCTCCAGCTTCTAAGATACAGCCTCCAGCTTCTAAGATACAGCCTCCAGCTTCTAAGATACAGCCTCCAGCTTCTAAGATACAGCCTCCAGCTTCTAAGATACAGCCTCCAGCTTCTAAAACACAGCCTCCAGCTTCTAAGATCCAGTTTCTAGCTTCTAAGATACAGCTTTGAGCTTCTAAGATACAGCCTCCAGCTTCTAAAACACAGCCTCCAGCTTCTAAAACACAGCCTCCAGCTTCTAAGATACAGCTTTGAGCTTCTAAGATACAGTTTCCGGCTTCTAAGATACAGCTTTGAGCTTCTAAGATACAGTTTCCGGCTTCTAAGATACAGTTTCCGGCTTCTAAGATACAGCCTCCAGCTTCTAAGATACAGCTTTGAGCTTCTAAGATACAGTTTCCGGCTTCTAAGATACAGCTTTGAGCTTCTAAGATACAGTTTCCGGCTTCTAAGATACAGTTTCCGGCTTCTAAGATACAGCCTCCAGCTTCTAAGATACAGCTTTGAGCTTCTAAGATACAGTTTCCGGCTTCTAAGATACAGCTTTGAGCTTCTAAGATACAGTTTCCGGCTTCTAAGATACAGTTTCCGGCTTCTAAGATACAGTTTCCGGCTTCTAAGATACAGCCTCCAGCTTCTAGCAAACACTAAATGAATGAATCCCAATTAATGAGAGGAAAACAGGAAGGAAAAGGACTTTTATCTAATGGCAATTAAAGAAGAGGGCAGACAGTAGGCATCGGCAGAAAAGGTGGGCAAGAGTGACACATGGACAGGAGATGGAGAGGAAGGAGGATGATGATGATGATGCAGAGAAACTGGGAGCGTGTGAGCAGACTGAGCATGGAGGGCACTGGTTAAGAGAAAAAGTCGTGGGATGAGAACTAACACGAGTGCCTGGTAAATTAATGAATATTCATAACTTTGCATTTACAGTTTGGCAACTAGGAGCAAACTGAATAGCGACATTTGTAATGGAGGCGTATCATTTACAGTGTTGGATGTAAATAACGTTGAACCTGAAAAGCATTCAGTGATCACAAGTGGTCAGCCTGGACCAAAGCAGTGGACCAACATTAACATTCTTATAAATCTGCAGTTTGGAGAGACTTACTGCAGCTGAAATCCATTCTGCTATATATCCCAGCATCCTAGGGAGGACTATGTTCCTCTTCTCGGTGTCAAACATATGCCATCTATTGTCTAAGTGAGTCACAGGGCCGGCTGTGACTCCATTCCTCCTTCGCTCTCTGCTGGTGTCACGGCTGCTCACATCCAACCAGCTTTTACAGTCATTTAAAAAGGTTAACATCCTCTGGGCGTTGATGACACCGAGCAGAATACACCACAATGATGCCGTCGCTATTTACAGCCCTGACGCAGTGAGTACCGAGGGAGATGACTGACAGGAGCAGACATGAGTAAATATGTTTGGAGGCGCAGTTTTCTTCCTGAGCCATAATCTGGTCATAAAGTATCTGATGGATAGAGATCTGTAGGAGGGAACATATTCGGATGTGGTGTCCAATAGGGGTGTGAATCTTAATGATACAGTAGTTGGCGATTCGATTCAAGGACGATTTTTTTTTGTAACGATTCGATTCGTTTCTATAACTTGTAACCAAAATTCTACATCCATGAAATAAACATGCAATAATGCAAGTGAGATTACCGGTATCTTCTGAAAGGTGAAAAAATAACATGTTTATTCTAGAAAAAAGTAGCTGCATAATATTTTATGCTGAATACAAAAATGTAATTAAACAATGCTCAGTTATTTTCAACATTTTTCAATAGAATACATGCTGGCAGGGGGGAGAGTGTCTTAAACGTATTAAAACATTAATCATAAATAAGAATCACGATTCATAAGATTAAATGCATTTATATTGATTATTGGTGAAGCCAAAACGATTCATTCTATCTATTTATTTTAGCAGATCGATTTAGAAGAATCTATAGGACTGACGATCGAATGAATCGTTACACCTCTAGTGTCCAATAATCGGAATCATAATCAGTCGATTAAAACCAAACTCAAAAAGCTTACCGGAAGTACCTTTTCTGAAGACAGTGATAGGTCACAGTTATTATGTGCAAATAACATGCAGCAGTGCTGACAGAGCAATAGTGTTTATAATATAAAATAACATTTACAAGACAAAACGTTAAAAGTGGATGATGATATAGGCAAAGCTCACTGAATCAGTGGAGCACTGTAGTCAAGTCAATTTGAGTTTGTTTTGTTTTAAATAGGAAAATTGACAAAAACTGAAATCCCTAATATAAACTATAAAATTTTTAAGGCAACAAAAGACGCTGTGCACGACAATACATCACATCAATACAGCATCATAGAACGCACAGCGTCTGTATTTACAAGGGGATTGAAAATCTTGGTATATTTTCCTCAGTGGTGTCGACCCAAACAAACTAAAATGAGAGTGAAGGCTGGAAATGCATTCATTGGGTTGCCAGTTCACACACACACACACACACACACACACACACACACACACACACAGAATAGTAAGATTGAGGACAAACTTTACTATTCTTAGATTATTGTGACCTAAATCCTTTAGGTGAGACGTTTAGTTCATCGTTTACATCAGGCTCTGTGTGTTTTATGGAAGTGTCTCCAGGTAATACATGGAACACACTGGATTCCCGTCCTTTGCCCTCCGTCAGCAGGCTGATTTTAACAAAATCTGCTTTTCCTCGCAGCCTTCTCTACCCTCCTTTTTATTAGCCTGGAGATAGCAACATTATTTGAATTATTTCATGAAGCTGCTCCACAGATTCAGCAGCCAGGAGAACACAGACCTAGATTAGCTTCCTGTCTCACTACATGCAGGCTGACTGTCTACAGACGAGCATCAGTAACACAGGTGTTTCCCCCCCTCCCTCCAACCCTTTCCACATGCAGAATTTGGAAATGACGGAGGAATTTTACATGGCTGGATACGGTGCAGTACGTGATCGCCTAGAGTGGAAAAGTAGGTCATCAGCCTCACGGAGCAGCGGAGCTTCACTTGCTCTGCAGTGGAGTGTGTGCTTGCTGCACAGCGAAGGTGAACCCGCGTTTCATCCCGTTTCATGTGTTCTCGTCACACGACCATGTTTACGTGAACGAAATGCTTAATATATACCGCGCGATTCTACGCTAAAAATGGCTAGAGAGCATCCGGAAGCTACCGCAGTCAAAAACAATGCAGCACATGATGTGACGCCCAACAGATGATAACTGCTTTTCAGATTCCCGGTGCCTTAAATCCCCAGATTCACTTCTGTGGCGACCAATCAGCAAAGCTGATGAGAAGAAACGGGCGTACGTTTCAAAGACTCGTGTCTCACGCCGTCTGAAGAAAAACAGCATCGGGGAGAAACAACACAAGGAAGTGGAAGCTCCATCTGATGCATTCGACTCAACAATAGCTCCCTGAGAGCGCCAGACAGCGGTCTGAACATGACATCCGGACACTTATGGGATGCCATCAATCACCGCTGCCTGAGGAAGAGTGCTGAGCTCACATGAGGATTACAGCAGAGACACACTCCATTACAGTCTTTAATAAGAGAAGCAAGCGTGCGTTTACTTTTAATCCTTTTAGGCCTCGTTGCCTCCTTCAGCACCGTCAGCCATCCCGCCTTAAATCAATGCATGTAAGCAGTGGGTGTCTCCATCCAGTACAACCTTAACCAGATAGTATACTAATATACAGCGCTGCATCATGACAACAACCCACCATTAGGCCACTATAAGCCACACAGACAATGACATGCCATGCTAGCGGTACAAATAGCCTTGGCACTGTCCTTGGTGCTGAGGAGGAGATTCCTCTAGTCTTCAAAACAATCGACTTTGCTTCACAACTCGGAGATCAACATCTTTCCATTGAGGATTTTGGACAAAGCATTGATTTTTTTATTTTATTACAAACTCACCATAAAAAAGAAATGTGATTAAGTGATTAATCTGATTAATGGGCTAGTCTTTGTCAACTTTCTTTACAGGATATAACTTGGAAGTGATTTGATGGCAGTGAAAATGTTTTTGAATGGCAGAATCTTCTATTAGATAAAAAAAAAACAATCCGCAGTCATTGGAAATGTTTGGATCACACAAGTCAGAAACAATCCTACCATTGTAATCTAAATATCCAAACAACATGAGTGCAGCCTAATCTTAATCTGCAACTGAGCAGGAATACTGTTTTTAAACAGGATGAATACACAAAAGAAAAAAACAGCTGCAGTGTTCAAATGTCGATTTTAAATGTGAACGTCAGCGTTCTCAATTAACCTTTAAATGATTTGGTACAGCTGAGATGCAACTGCATTAGCACACACACTCGTTAACAGCCTGTTCCAAAACATGGTATAAATAGCATCAGCAATGTCCTTGGCATGCAACCACATTCCTGTTAAACACATTCCTTCATCACGTTGGGCGTAAAACACATTATTTCATCGCTTTTCACGGATTGGAGTTTATTTAAGCTGACAAGGCTGTGCCTTTGTTCTCGTTTCTGTCAATATGTAAGTGAGCAATGTTTTTTCATTCATCTAACTGGTGACACTTGGACGACAAAGTGCAAAAGCTATAGTAACACCTAGATAAATAAAACTCATTACACTTAAAACACATTTCATTCTAATCAGTAAATTATGTGGATCAACATGGATTCTCATCTCAAAAATTAAGAAAAAAAGCACCGTTATTAAAAAAAAGTACAACTTTCTAAGGCTTTCTCCATCGTTTAGGGATTTGTGGTTTCATTGATTATCTGTTATGATTGAAAGCATTGTGTCAAAAGAGGAGGAATTCTGCCTTGATTTAAATTCTGGATTCAGATAAAATATCCATTAACAGGATTCATGTTGAGCCGGTTCCACACAGTATGTGACGAGTTATCGTGTGTATTAGGCATCACATAAAATACGTACCAATCACCGGGGTGATTTAGAACCAAATCAATATACGCAGCCTTAATTGAATCTGTATTAATTACACCATCAAGTGAGGGCATATTGATCACACGTCACATGCGGGAAGAGAAAAGCTGTTAATTCTGCAAAGTTCAAATAAGTGGGCAATGGAAAAAAGAAAGATGTCGGGTCTCGGTTAAACCTTTTTTTTTTTTATCACAGCATGAAAGCCAGATAGAGCAGATTAATATGTCAACTCAGATCATAGACAGAGCCGATAAAAGTCAGACTAGACTGGAGCCCTGCTGAGAAATTGGCCGCAAGCTACTTTAGAACCATAAAGTCCGAACATAGTCTGGTCCTCGTTGAGACCCGATATCATCCTGGTCTCTGAGACCACCAGGCAGCTGAGAAGAGAGCCGAGTACCAGGACTTCTTTTTATAGATGAAATGCTGCCTCCTCTTCTTTAAGAAACATCGTCAAATATACACATTATATATTTCACAAAAGGCTTTGTCTGCACGGTGGTGTAGTACAGCCAGAAGGTCCTGGGTTCGATTCCCGGGTCGGGTTCCTTCTGTGTGGAGTTTGCATGTTCTCCCCTGTTGGCGTGGGTTCTCTCAGGGTTCTCCGGCTTCCTCCCACAGTCCAAAGACATGCAGGATGGGGATAGGTTCATAGGTTCCTGTGATAGACTGGAGACCTGCCTTCGCCCAATGACAGCTGGGATCGGCCCCCCGCGACCCTGAATACAGGATAAAGCGGTAGACGATGGATGGACAAAAAGGTGTCGTCTGCATGTCAAGAAGCATACTTCAGCCCGCCGTGACATACAAGTTCACAAATCACTAGAACTCCATAACTCCTGGCTTCCACCCCATCTGCAGGCAATCCTGATCAAAACAATGTCATCTCTTTATCCAACGCCGCTTCTCTGTTCCTGAGCACAGCTAGGGGAAATTTAGGAAAGCCTGCGTGAAATACAGACATCATGGCGAAGTGTATGAAATTCATAGCTTTCCCTCTGGGCTAATCAATCCGTGATTCTTCGCACATCCTCCCGCCACAGCTGGTGTTTGCCCAGCAGACATATTGCTTATGCGCTCCCATATTCCTGGGTTTCTGCATACTGTCATGTCAGCTTGTGTTCTAGACACGACACCGGGAGTATCGGGCAGCTGCTAACGTGTTGGAGGGGGATCCCGGAGAACCATCCTGCATTTTTATTGGCACACCAGATTGTCGGGGGGAACGAGGACTTTGTTTACTCAATTCCATGTTTGGGTGTTGGGAGGAATGTTGATAGCTTTGGTTGGCCGAGGAACACACAATCTTGCAGAGCAAAATTGTGATTCAAAACCAGGAGGCCATTTCAAATTTAAGAGCAGTAAAATAATAACATTCCTGGGTGCTAGAGGGCTTCATCTTTGAGAGAGAGAATACAAGTATGTGCTTCTGTGTATTTGTACGAGATACCTGACAGCTCATCTGTTAACTTCACACGGCGGTTTTCATGAAATTCCCACATGGCCATGAGCTGCTGCGTGTTGCACCAGCTGTTTGGCTGATATGAGAGAAAAAAATTTGCTTTTGTCAGTTTTATTTGAAATAGTGATTTAGGTTAAACATTCTCCTCTTTGTACGCCTTAAAAATGACCTGTCACACTCACAAACACCCTTACTGACCACTTCATGCTGTAGGCAATGTGCTGTACTAGTGTTTCACTACTGTGACTTCAACCCATCATATGAGATCAATGAAATATTAACTGGATTCCTGAGTTGCTTGCGGCAACGACCTGACATAAAGAAATCCGTTAATGAATGTAATCTAGTAATTTACAAGCCATGTATCTATATCCATAAATCTCCACCCATTGATGCTGTGGTGTTGCCAATACTATCCCAGTGGAGACACATTACACAAAAAGGAAGAGCGACCAGGTAGACATTACTCCACTATGTCCTTACACAGCAAATAGTCGTTATTAATGCACTGAATGTCATCATTTTCACATTTAACTAGGGGTGGGTAAAAATATAGATACGGAAATATATTGTGATACAATAGTGATTTTTCAACTCCAAAGATCGATTTAAAAAAAAGATTCATGTTTAGGCGCGTTGTGAATGCAGTACTTTATCCTTTTTCATTTTATTTTAATATTTATTCCAGTGAATTTCATGGGAATTAATAAGATGGAGAGGCTGTTTTGAATTAAATAGTTTTGACTCAATTTGTCCTCTGATCAATTATCATCTGATGTACATATACAGGTACTTGTGTTTTCATCTTTATTTATATCGCAATATCGTGGTATGTATCGTATCGTGACCAAAGTATCGCGATACGTATCGTATCGTGAGGTTATTTCCAATACTCACCCTTACATTTAACTGTAACACAGGTAGAATGAATGGAATGAATCTGAAAATGAAACACAGCTTAGAAATCTCTTCAGCAAGACAAAGATGTAGTGGTTGGATATGACTTAATAAGATGAGAGAAACGGGCAGAAATAGTGACTTTAAGCTTCACTACTGAGCTAAATCTATAGATAAACAGACAGATGACATCGAACAATGAATGAGTAAACAACCAATTAAGTGTTGAAATAAGATCTATTTCAAAAAACACCACATATAGCTCATAATCTAGAGGATGTCTTTTTAAAGACATTCAAATCTATTGCAGCCTGACTCCTGCACTGGACAGTTATGTGAATACATATTTATGGCAGATTCATTCAGGCTGGATCAAACCAAAAAAGGGTCTCCCATAAGAACGATCTGGAGCAATTAAAGAATGAGGGCAATTTTTTTTTTTACATACTTATATTATTCCACTGTGTTCAAACACACACTTACCTGGCCACCTTATGATTTATGATTATTATCGTATTTAAGGTAGTTGAATTATTTGTTTTTAACTAAAAAGACATGGCCTATCTGCGAAGAATTAAAAGTATTTGTTTCTTAACAAAATGTAAAGTGATACCAGTAGTTTTAGTGCCATTTTTAAGAGGAATATTTTGATAATTATCGGGAAAATATCATGAATTGCATTTTTTTGGGGGCAGTATATTGGTGACATGACATTTGTTTATCGTCCCATGCCTATTCAGATCACAAATGTATATCTTCATAAATGTGAAAATAGAATAGTGGGGTTTGCCAGCTGATCAGCTGAGGTGTATGACAGGAAAAGAATATTCCATCTACCGAAACCTTCGTTTTAAACCTCAACATCTGTTAGTTCTGTATTAACTTGTTCATATAAAACATCTCTCTTAAAAATCTCAACTAGCAGTAAGTGTTTACTTGTTTTTCATTCAAATTTATTCACTGAAAGCATTTTAGCACCTGCTGTTTTTTTTTTTTTTTTGCAGAATGAAAAGAATGAAACATGTTTGAATGTATCATTCAGTAGGAATATAACCATGGCAACCAGGCAGAGAGGAATTAAGACTGGTTCATTTTGTTCCACTGAATTTCAACAGAACTACTGAATACAACCATGATGACACTTTTTCATCTGAGGACTTTTCCTGTCCAAATATACGCACCAAAAAAAAAAAAAACCTAGAGGGAAACCCAGATTTTACAGGATTTACATAGCAAAGAAACAAGGCTTCTACAGTGTAAATGTGTGAACGGATTATTTTCAGTGGCTTTAACCTAAAAAAAAACACACACACACACACACTATGATGCAGGTGCTGCCAGTGTTTCTGCAGATGACACCAGTTAAATCCCATCGCCCACACATTGCTTCTGGCAATGCAAACCCTGCCTTTACATAAGTCACATCCTGCCTTGGTCTTGTGCCTCATCGTAGCGTTGCCATTCTGGAGATTAATGGACGAGCTACGTCGCAGCTCTCGCCCTAGTGAGACTTATCTTTGCCTCTATATACTATAATCATAACTCTGCCAGGATTCAACTTCCAGCCAAGTCAATGAGCGACCTTTGATGTTGACATATGGAGCTTCAACGTGATGCACTCTGGGCCACCGTTCATAAATGCCGCGATCATAAATGTGCTGAATGTACACGGATGCTGAGCGGACATTTCAAACAGCATATGCCGTCTGGTAGGTTTTCAGACCTTTCAGCAGCTGGTGATGCTGAAAGTGTTATCAGGAAAAGAGGGTCTTCAACAAGCAGCAGGTGCTTTTTGAGTGAGTGGTCACATTGTTCTGCAGTCCTCACCGCTGTCACAACATGAATCTGGAAAGATGATGGAAGTGGAATTCAACCGTGGCGTTCTGTTGGGAGATGCAGTGACTCGAAAGAAATTAAGAGTAGAAGAGCTATGGAAGTCCCCGAGCCACTCGGCTCATTTACGAAGGAATAATCGTAAAACTTAATTAGTAAATTGCTGAATTACTACCCAAATTAACGTCGGATTTGGAGAGAACCAGAGTTCATGGCCTCATATGGCATGTATGAGGCCAAAAGCATGTCACCACTTCTGCAGAATGTGGGAAATATTACGGTTCCACCTTAATGATATCATCTGGCACATTTAGGCGCGGGAGCCAGATAGATGGTGTAATATACTCGCCCGGTCGCCGGTCTCCCTCTGGACCAGCCGGGCCGCTCGGAAATGAAAGACGGCCAAAGGACATGTGATGGAGACGGAGAGAGATCATTATTGCTCTCCGGCTCAGGAGGTTCTCATTGTACCGCGGGAAAAAAATTCAGGTAACAATGAGTCCGGGGATGTTCGGGGAGAGGTGCATGAATCAAAGTTGATCACTCTGACATTTCACGTGGCCACTGCCCTTTGAAGTGTTCTGAAATCTGTTCCTGCTGCCATTTCTTACTCCTACGCCCATTTTTCAGAGTGAGAGTAAATCATCTGCAGAGGCAACACTGTTTAAACAGGGAAAAAAGCTCCTGTTTCATCATGTGTTTACAGTCCGAGGCCTTCAGTTGCTACAGATTATATGCAAGAAGGATATCAGTTAATGCAGAAATATGATTTAAACGTATTTAGTATTTAACTTGGATGATTTCAAACTTGCCGAATTGATCATTCCGTTTATCACTTAGTCATGTAGAAAGTAAATAATAATACATTATATGAACAATGTGAGAATTTGCAGCTTTCATTCGTCTTAATCTGTAAAATAAAAAGATTTTGGCCAGTTAACAATTTAAGGACGTCGCCTCAGAAATGAGGACGAGATGTGCATTCTTCATCATTTTCTAGAGGCTGAACTTGAACACATTAGTCAGCAAAATAGCATATTAAACAATCATTATCTTGTGTGAATGTACTCAAGATCTTCCTTTATTTATAACTTCTGCCAACACAGATTATGTCTCCTTCAACTCAGTTTTTTAGATTCTCTCCATAAATATAGAATTTGCTCACATGAGCTGACAAAATGTCTTTCCTGAGTCAAAATAATAAAATCATATTTCCATTTAATTTGGCCTGATTTCCCCCCCCGGGTAATTGCATGGATTTATAAATACCTTGAGCAAAGCCTCGTTCCTCCTTTCTTCTCTTCCTCCACCATCTATTATCTCTACCTCTCATCCTTTATCACGCTCTCAACCCTCCGTCGTTCTCTGCAAAAACCAATTAAGAGGCCTTGTTCGTACCGAGTTAGCCCCCCCCCCCCCCCCCCCCCGTACGCCTCCCCTCTTTGGTGTCACGTGTAACGAATGTGGGTGGATTGATGTTGAAACAGGTAACGTCGCGGTCCCAACAGGACTCCCGCTGTTCACGTACGAGAGCGGCGGAATATTAAAAGACAGGGAAAGAGATAAAAGGAACATCCTAAATTATAAATGGGGGGGGCGGATAATAGAAATGTGTTTGAAACATGAAAGATAGGAAAGGATCAGGTCTATCTATCTATCTATCTATCTATCTATCTATCTATCTATCTATCTATCTATCTATCTATCTATCTATCTATCTATCTATCTATCTATCTGTCTATCTATCTATCTGTCTATCCATCCATCTAGAGAGAGAGATATGACAGATGGCTCTGCTTCTTCGCCCAACGTGAACCTGACGCAACCATTCTTTGGTTCTGCTACCAGAAATAATCTGCATCAGGGGATTAAAGGGACGTTGTTTGTTTTCTTCACACAGAAACCTCACCAATCACTCGTGTCGGCAGTGAAGTGCAAACATCTAAATGGAAGTAAAAACTGCATCGTGACTGAGGCTGCACTGAGCGTCCACTTTCTGCTCGCTCAGCACATGAATACACATTCACTGAGGGTTGAGTGGTTTTCAGCGTAGACGTGACTAACGGTGCCTAAGTGTATTCTTCCAGGTTTGTGGGTCTTTGTGATGCAGCGATGTCTCACCCTGAGCCCTCCTGTCATGACATGAGTCATGTCTGTGAAGCACTATCATTACTGTCTGCCTGGGGTGAGAATTAGAGGAAAGCTCCAGTGGAGGCTCATTTAAAGGAGGGTTCAAAGGGAAGAAGTAGGAAAAAATAGAACTATATTGACACTTTCTGGGTGAAAATGTCTGACAGAACATCTGAAACATAATTAAGCAACATGACATTTCCCTGATTACAACATGACACTAATTAGATATCACTTATGTGGCAGATAATAGATACATGTACTGAAATAAGTAATGTAATCAATCATTTTTTAGCTAAATATGATCATATTGATTTGACAAAGAGAATAGTAATACTACAACTATTACAGCATTCTTACATTCACTTCTCTGGAAAGAAAATACTGCAAATATTGCAGCACAATCCATGCGTTCTAAAGATACAATGGTAGTAATACAATATTTATATATACAATATACTGAGATTTACATTTTCTGGAATTATTTGTTCTTCAGAATGAAGAAATTCATGTGAACCCGAACAGACACCTTTGAATGGGCTGTTAACTTAAACTTTATTTATTTAAATAGCAACTTTCATACAAAATTACAATACAAGGTGCTTAACAATGCAATTAAAATACAACAATACAAGAAAATACATGAAAATAAATAAACTAATAAATATATAAATACATAAATAAATAATAAGGAGTTATTAATGAGGAATCAACTGGGAAATATTGATGTTAAACTCATTATATTTTAGTATGTTTAATATATTTACACACGTGTATACTTCTTTACATTCCACACACTGGTCTTCACTTCCCGAGATGTTGCATCACAGACTACTCGTGCAACATGAGTTTTTGTTCGTTATTTGCCTGATAACGACGTCTGGTCGGTTGAGCGTGGCGCAACATGGTGAAATCACTGCTTTCTTACGACACTGGAAGGGGCCGAAGGGAGAGTTTCCTCCGAACCTGTCAACTTTCTTTTTGAGCCCCGTGCTGAAATACAGCTTAATGTATAATCCCAGCCCGTTAGAGGATGCGTGGAAGCTCTTTATATCCGGGAACAGTTTAACTAAATGTTCACAAACTTCATTCTCCGCCACATAATTGGATTCTGATATCCCGAGGCTGACAATTACCACAAGCTGTGACATAAATCTGACTCCGAAGGAAGTATTCTGGTTGCTTTTTCACTTTGCAACCTGAACATCACCGAGGCAAAGATAGAAAATACTCATTCTACAAGAAGAAGAAAAAAGAAGGGGAGAAAATAAATCGACGTGGATTTTGATGGACCCGTTCATGCTTCAGTGGCTGCCCTCAAGTGACTCGCCTTCTCTTTGTCAGAACAAGTCGGTGTCTTCTCCAACAGAAACGAGACAAATACACAACAAGTCTTGTCCTCAGCTCAGCCTTAACGTAGCAATTGAAGGATTTTATGCTTTTTACCTTATCATTAGCAAACAAAATGTAATGCCTATAGAATATTGAGATTGATTCTTCATGAGTTTGCCAACAGGTGAGATCTCCCAGGAAAATTAATTTACTTGACGTTCAGCACAGAAGGAAGCACGTCAACCATTGCACAACCAAAAGAAATACCGAAATATACCGAAATCTCAAGCTTTATCAAATACTTCCGAACTAAACAGACGTCCAAGATGTCGTAAAAGCTGGATTGTTGCTTTGTGAGCATGCTAGTCAGCATCCTCCGTCATCATTGCATGAATGTGTGTGAATGTTGACATTGTTGAGATGTTTTTTTACTTTATTTTCAGTCAACCGCTACCTTAAACTTGGCAACGGCTGAGCCGAGGGCTTGCAGCTAACAGCGCTAACGGTACAAACTACGGTGAACGTGCTGACAGATAACCGTGTTCACCTGAGGGAGAACCAGAGCACGCTCACGTTTAGAAACGTGCAATAAAAAAATGCACGCGTATGTTAATAAAGAACGCAGACGCTCTCATAACAACACACACGGCGGGAGAGCGAGTTCATTCTCTGCTCAGGTACACGCAGTAGCTTTACATATCAAATAGATGTGAGCCGCTCAACGAATGCTCCGTTGATTGCACCTTGAAAACGTGTACGAGTGTGAGGAAGAGCGGAGCGAGAGCGCCCACAGACACTTTTTGACCTTTCGGAAATAACATGATAATAACGAGCTAAGAACATATCGTATAAAAACCACAGTGGCACAAGGACATTTCTGTCTTTCCCATCAGCCCTTTCGAAGATTTTCTGGCTGATAATTCATGACCCAGCATGTTTCTGGTCCAAAACACATCAAAACCACCAGCAATCCTGCAGCACCTACCTGGACAGCATTCCAGGTCAGTTTACAGGGTTCGGAGTGTTTATCCATTTAACTGTTGTTGTTGTCTGTGTGCTGAAGTGTAAACCCAGTTTACCTTTAGTCATAATCCACGTTTGTTATATTGAATTAAACTTCCTGGGCAAAACGCCAGCTCAGAGCTCCCTGCAGCTGTGGAGCATGTTGACATGATGATATCTGACTTCTCTCTCCAGGAATATGCACTCTTGTGTTGGCTAATTAATAACACGACGACATGCTGTGTTCCAGGATGACAATTGGAAGCTGTTAGCACCAAAACCACCTCTTTTTTGTGCTCATGCAGGCCCCTCGGCTATGGGAGAAACTCTATAGCTGCTTGATGGCAATGTAAGATAAGATGCTTGGTCTCACCAAACTTTATTCCACTTGAGTTTCCCCCTCCATGTTTATTCATATTTATTTATTTATGTGTTTTAATGTCTCATAATGCGGTGCTCAGGTGGTTTCAGGTAATTCATACAAGCTTTGACCTACCCAATAGAAGCAGTTTCACTTCTCTGGCTGCCTTCTCTCCGTCCTCCCGGAGGTTCTTGTCGATCATCTTTGACCTCTCCGCGGCAGCCTTATCCTCGGCGCTCACCGTGCAACCCATGGCTCCAAACGCTGGGGCGCACCGACCACTTGCGCAAAAAGAAGGCTTCAGCGCTGCTGCTGGCCTCGGCGTGCCTGTCAGTGCCAAGAATAACGATGGAGCGGCTCCTGCGTCCAGCAGCCGCCTTCCGGAGAGGAAAACGACTTTTTTTTAATTTATTTTTTTACTCCACGAGTAAAGTAAGCCAAATGTCCCGCTTCTCCCGTCCAGGTATGGAAGCTCAAAGATGAAACGGATCAAATCATTTGGCGTTTTTTTGTTTTGTTTTTTTTTCTACCACCGCGGGTCCATGTCGTCCCTGCGTGTCTTCCCCGGATGCCTGTGCTCGCTGCTCCGCTGCTCCGCTGGTCTCGTCGGCCTCGGGTGAAAGCGGCGCGTCGCTCGGACTGCTGCAGTGCTTCTCGACGCTGCTCGGTTGTCGTCCTCCTCCTCCTCACACGGTCGGAAAGTGGCCGAACGGCCGCGGCGACGTCACTTGGACAACTTGTCGCGATAGTCCAATTAGAGCAGGTGCGCTCTCCGCGGCAGCTCGTGCGCGCGAGGCAGCGAGCGAGGCGGGAATTCAGGAGTGCGGCGTGCAGACTGCAGTGGGCGCTATGCCAGCCCAGAAACACACACACACACACACACACACACACACACACCACGCACACACACACACACACACACACACACGCACGCACACACATTGTATTTGCGAAGATGCATGACGGGGTTTAAAATGGGTCTTTGAGTTAATGAAGTAGCCTAACTACCACATAATCAGGCCGATAGAAGAGCTGGTTGACAGCGCCCTCTAGTGGGCATACATAAATATGCTCTCTGGTAGCTTACTGGGCCTTGTAGCCGTGAAGACACGTTGATAATAAATAATACCTTTACATTTATACAACTCTTTTCAGACCAGAAATGTAGCTAAAACTAAAAACAGCATGTAATTCGAGCAAAACTTGAATTATTAAAATATGATGAAGAAAGAAGGGAAGTAAAATAATAACAGTAAGTCGTTGAGTCAAAAGTTAAGTTATTTATTAGTGAGGTCATATTCATATTCTTCTACATTTGGTAAATTATTATGCCAATAAGATTATATTCTTATTGAGTGTGTATTTTATTGCTAATTGACCTCACTTTTGCTTTTCTACACTATTTCTACCTTTTATCTACTTATTATTTTTTAATTTTTGACTATATCAGGGCTTAAATGTGGCATGGAGTTGAGATCACATTCCCGAGGTGTCAGAAATACACGAGCCGATGTGTCTTGTCTGCTATTTTGACCAAAAGCAAATCTAAAGGAATGGGTGTTGATGTGTTACAGTAGAAACATGGTATGTTGACACAACAAGGCCAGCTGCAGTGAGGGTTCATGGTGACCTGAAGTCTGGGCTTAGTGTTTTTTGTAAACACTGCTTAGCCTTGACAGATACGATAACACTGGCCAGGTAGATAAACACTTCTTTTAAACCATGTACAAAAATACGTGTTTGTTTGGAAATGAAGATGGTGTATTCCTACAGTGGAATTTCAATTATTAAAATGTGATAAATGGCATACAGATAAATAGCAAACACCACAAAAGAAATCAGGCTGTTCAGTATAAGCAGAAATGTGTGCAGCTTAAATAAGAATACGTTTCACTTAAAGGTGAAATGATGACCAGAGAGACAATGTGAAAACATCTACAATTATTTTATTGCCAAACTAAAACTGTCCCTGCTATTTACACTTTACAAGCTACTGTAAATATGCATCACAAATATAAAATGTTTACATTTATATACATTATTTATAGAAAGCCACGTCTTATTCACCAAAAATTGATTATTGTTTTTCGTTATTTTCATCGTTATTTTATTTTATAGTCGTGTCACTTTCGTAGATTTATGTCTAGAACAAAAACTTTTAATAAAATATCACATAGATCCATTTAGGGACATGGAAAAAAGCATATTTCATATACTGTGTCTGGTATTTAAACTGTGTTAAAAAGCCATTTCATAGCAGTAGGTAGTCCCGTTGTTGTTTTGGCACGATACCCCAACGTGAAGACAAACTCCGTTCACCAAACATGACAAAATAGACCATCACCGGCACCACAACAACCACTGCAAAGCCACGTGGAGAAGCAAGGGACGGACTTCGATACCTGTACGAGTATTTCCTCGGCTTTTGTTCATCATTTAACCTTCAAAATCAAAGCTTCTCAATGAATATCTGCTATATAAATACAATTAAATAAGTCGTGATACAATTGATCATCTTTGGAGCAAATAGAGAGAGTAAATATTTGTTCTGAGGTTTAAACTTTTTCTGCTGTTTTTTAAACTAGAAATGTAATCTGTGCATATGTCTCATATGTAGGTCGTACTGCTATTGAGAGTCAAAATCCCCCTGAAGAATCACTGAAAGGATCCATCCTGAGTGAACCAACAGTGATGTTTGAACCATTATTTCCCAGAATGTTCCACAACACTAATATTAACAATAGTTGTTCACTATAGCAACCACAGGTCGGACAGGACACAACAACATGCAACACATTAACCTCAAGTCCAAATAGTCGGCGAGGATGAAAGCAGATCAATATACTAGAAACCAGTACGGCAAAGACGTGACGATAGAATCCCAAAGGCATAATACACATTCAAATAAATCAAATGATCTGACGGACCACCTACAGATTCACGGTGCGTGGACGGCCATTGTTGGAACCTATGGAGGACGGGTGGGTTCACCCAAATTATACAAAAATAAAAACCCTATTTTCTATCGGCCCCTTAGTGCCTTTGTGGTTTCTAGTCAAGATAGCTCTTGATTTTATTTCCATAGGTTTTGAGATATTGTATGCATTCAGGTTTCCACATAGTGCATCTCAAAACCAGGTACAAGTACAACCAAAACTATCTGCATGGCTCTCATATTACCTCATATTAAGTGTCAGCGACCTTTATGGGTTATGGCTTTTAACCTCATGGCTGAAGTTGTTCGATACAAACAGATGTGAAGGTCAATCTCCTCATCGTTCTCTAAGTTCTCTTTCCAAAACAATTCCTTTCATTTAAGTTCATATTTTCACTTGTGAGCGTCACAAAACTTCATTGGCAACGTGATTTCTGAAGTTATACAAACTAACAAATATAAAGGGGGTGTCGGGAATTGAAGAGATGATGGCTTGTATTCAAAGTCAGAGTATAAGTGCTCTGCTGTTCTGAGAAGGGAGGTATGAAATCCTGAGATCAAGCTCTTTTAATTCAGAAAATAAATGTTAAATATGTCGAGGCTGTATTCCTTCCATAGTCGATATATACTGCAAGCTAAAAACAAAAATTGATATCATATGTAATATATTTGGATCATTGCCTTTATCATATACAGTAGTTAAATATACTCCATTTGAAATTAAAAACACAGATATAGTAAGTAAATAAATATACACTTCTGTTTTGTTGGCCGTGTGTTCGTGTGCGGTTCCAAATGCTAAAGGCACCGGGGGTTTCCGTCGAGAGTTAGCGGATCTGGAACGAAAGCTTTCATACGACACATGACATAACTTGACAGATCATGAAACGTGATGTCACCTGCGCTCTAAGGCCTTAAAGCACTTGTTCTCTTGTTATATTACATCATGATAAGCAGTTTGGAGAGCGGCTGGTTCGGGATGACATCATCCGATTATTCTCTATTGTGCATCTCATGAAAATAATGAATATTTGTGTAAAATAATGAGTTATTTCTGTATCTAAATACATTTATCCCAACAGACAATTATGCCTTATTTCTCTGTACAGTACCAGCTGCAATAGTTTGTGTGTAAATAAAGAGGAAGCAACAGGAAAGGACCATTTCACCACCGTGGTACAGCTAAAAGATGGTTATAAATGTTGTTGTTTAAAAAAAAAACCCTGTTTAGTCCTGATTATTCATTAAAAAATGCATTACCATTGCACTCTGTTACACTGAATTATAGAACCTCTTCTAGGATTTTGTTACGTTACACCGCAGAAAGTTAATTCAACTCCATCAGCACCAGTGTGATTCCAACTAACCGGATATTTCATTAGCCCCTGCAGGCTGTGCTGTGTAGCCCTGTAGTGTTTTCTCCCCTCTGGGGTGTTATTTCTCCCCCTTTATATTTCACAGAGCTGGCATACACACACACACACACACACACACACACACACACACACCGAAGCAGCATCTAGTGGCCTCCCGCAGCATGGCCGCCCCCTGTTGTCCAGTCGATGATTATGAAGCTCAGACTCATCACCATGAAGATGACGCCCAAAGCGGCGAAGCAGGTGGCCTGAGGACGGGGGGGGGAGAGAGAGCTCGTCAGTGGCACAGTCGTCAGATTGTCAAGAACTCCAAGGAGTAGTGAGTGAATGAGCGAAGGCCTCACCAGTATCTTAGGGACGGAGTTCATGGGTTCCTCGTCTTTGGGAACGATGCGGATGTAAAAGACGGCCGGGAAGATGAAAATAAGGCAGGGAGCCGACGTGGCACCTGGAAGGAGAACAGTTAGATATATCAATACAGAATGGGATGGGAATGACGAGTCCTCTTCCGACAGTTTTTAGATACATATCAGTGTGATGGGTATCAATAATATAAGTTTAATAAAAGGGTACTTATAGAGTTACATTTGAAAAATTACCTCAAATTGAGATACCAAGATTATCAATAAAGCCACGTTAGTATTTGGATCATTTGTTTGTGTATTTATCAGTTACTTTTCTTTTATTATTGACTTTTTTCCCATCACTGGTCATCATTTTTCTTTATTTCTGTTTTTTTTCGATGCTTGCTTTGCGAATTACATTTTCTATCATGGATTCTGTTAACTATAAATCAGATTCACGTGTTTTTCAACTCGAACACAAATTGATTGATACAAGAGTTCCTGCAAAGAGCTCCGTGTGTTCTGTCGCCCGCATGCACATTTGTTTGTCAAACCAGAACCTGTGGCTTTGAAGTCTTTTTGACTTAAACGTTTTAACTTTAACCTCTGACCTGTGAAACGTGAGCAAAGAGCGTGACAATAATATTGACTCGGTCAGTCCGTGAGCAAACATGCTCTGGTCACGTTTTTTAGTTTTGCTTTTAATGGGGGGTTTTATTTTATTTGGAGGGGAACTTTAAAACTTGAACCACAATAAACACGACCAGGTCAAAGGACTGGGAGAGAATTATTAATCCATATTCACATCATATGTAGAAATATCCCCGATGGTCTAATATGTGCAAGTGGACGAATACAACACAAATAATAATAATAATAACACATAAAATGCTCTTTTCGATGATTTCGATGATTAAATTCATGATGTATAGGAAAATATGTTTGCTCCTTGTGTGTCATGGTGACGATGTTTCTTAGACAATCCTCCTAAAAATGATTCAACTGAACAATAATACACAATCTCCCATCCAGCTTTGTCTACTACTTCTCTTCATGGTTTCAAAGCATCACTTCTAATCCAGATTTTTTTTTTTTTTTTTTTGCTCTTGTTTTTACATTTTGTTTTTTATTGATTTTTTTCTAATTCTTTGATTTTAGTTTTATTTCTTATATTTTTTTATTTTTTACTTTGTATTATGTGTATCATTTTATGAAAGGACCCCCTCGAAAATGAGGTGATTCAAGGGACTATCCTGAATAAATAAATATTACTTAACTAATAGGAGGAGCTAATGACATTAAAGGCCTCAGACATGCATTGCTAACTAACCAGACCATCAAAGATGACACAATGTCAGCTTCGTTCCCACGGCTCTACTAACCGATGATGCCGAAGATGCCCAGGATGTTGGGGCGAATATCACCAGCATGTTGATGAGTGTGAGCAGGAGGAGAGCGATGGCGATGTGACGCAGCCAGTTGAAGGACTTGGTGGGGAACAACATGTGCTGGATGGCTCTGCGTACCTGTGGAAAGAGGGCAGAGGATTGAGCTGGGACGAAACAACATCATATTCATCACAGAGTATCAGAGCGGAGGGATCAGACTCACGGGGAACAGCACGATCGGCACCGTCAGCGTCACGGCGGTGAGGACGGCGACTCTCACACACAGGATCAGAGTGTCGTACGGGTCGATCCGGCTGTAAGTGTGCAGCAGTTCAGGCTCCACGTTGTCTACAGACAAAAACAGAGTTTCTCTCATGTACCGTAGAGCACATTGTCACCACAAGAGGGCGCTTGGGCTCTTTGTTTGGGAAGAGTAGCTAACCATGAATATTTGCATTATGGCAATTCTGTTCTGTGTTTTAGTATCCTATAATACTTCACTCTTGTTTTCTGTTGCCTGTTTGTTTGTTTTTTTCTATAAGAAAAAATGACCACTTTACTCTTTGTAAATGTTTTAATACATTTGTACTCATCTGGACCCCAGGAAGGCTAGCAAACTGCTACGGCATAAGCTAATGGGGATCCTTTAATAATAATTAAAAAATCTGCAAAACCCAATAAAAAAAGTTTGAAAAAAAAAAGTAAACAGAGTCAATCAATTATTATCTTTTGTCTAAACAAACTGTGAATTTGTCTATGCTCGTAGGATGTCAAAGACAGTAAAATATCAACTTTATTTTCAGCACCATCCATGTAAACCTGCATATGATTTTTCCCATACGTGATTTCTTGATGTTGTCTTCATAGCAGTTATTCCCCGCTGCCAAAGGGAAACATTTGCACTCTGAAGCTTTAACATTGCAAGATAAAGTAGGCAGCAAAACTAAGTATTTTTAATATCAGTTTTCAAGCCTGAGGCCATTGAATGCAATATCTCAGTAACACACTTTCTTCAAATTGGACACAAACGTCCACTGGGAGTCAAGGTGGAACTGATTTGAACTCAAGAAAACTTAATTATGACACGTTCACACAGCTGTCTGAAAGGTTAAAATGATAAAGTCATAATCATTTCAGACGGATGTGGATGTAAACATTACCGGTTGGCGGAGGCATACAACGGTGAAGCAGCAATTCTATTTTATAAAAAGCATCTCTCAGCTCGCCTGCCTCTATATTCCAAATCAGCATTGTTTTACCGTGTATCACTGCACTGCATCAGATTTGTGTATTTAAATAAAGTGGGAGAACTCACCGTAAAAGGTCAGGTAGCCAAAGAGAGCTGCCAGAAAGTACATGGTGTACATGACTAAGATGGAGATGTTGGACACCTTCTGCATCTTCTTCTTCGTGGGACTGAAGTCAGAAAGCCCAAAGTTAGTCCAACGCCACATTCTATGACATAAGAGGTCGTAGGTTACCGAGGTGGGGACTCACTTGCGCAGCTCGGTGTAGATGGGGAGCACCTCAGGGTGGCAGACGAAGGCGAAAGCCAAGATGGGAATGGTGTATGCTGTCTGTGAAGAACACATTGACGGGTGAATTTCTAGCGATGAGAAGGGGGCGATCGAGCCTCACGGTGTTTGGGCTCGCCTGCGTACCTGCGAGTTGATGGTGATCATGCGCGGGTCGCAGTGGGCGTCCTCGTCCTCGTGAACCAGGTTGTTGTAGGCGTGGCTCGAGACGTTCAGCTGGGCGGCGGTGCTGTTGGCCGAGTACTCCTCTAAGGGGCAGAGAATCTGGAACTTCTTATAGATGACCTGAAGAGGAAGGAAGAATAAGAGGTAGAATCACTGGTAACATTGGATTGGCGTGACTCCGCCTCTTGTACATTAAGCAGCTCTTACAGGCGTCTCATCAAACGGAGCCATGGAGCGCCGAAAATAGAGACGAGAGCAAAGAGACGTGGGTGGAAAGAAAGGGGGCAGGATGACATGCCAGAAGAAATGGGTGCTGATGTGCCACTGTGTGCCCAACTTACTGCAGAGAGGAAAAACACCATACAGCTGAGAGAGAATCCACTGGTGTAACCGAGGTAACCTGAAAATAACAGAGGGGAGGGCGGTTAGTGTCACAGCTCCTGTCTGTCCGGGACTTCAACAAGCTTACAGGTTTTAATGCTGTTCTTAAAAAATGCCCCGAGAGACCATGTTTATTTCAGGTGTTAATAAATTGCTTATTGTGGGATTAAGCCGGAGACAATGGCGTCTAATTGTTACCGATGTCAGAGGAGAGACCCCAATCAGAATCTGACTTCAAAGTCAAAAAGAACACCCTCTTCATGAACAAATCTTGTTTCATAATTTGGAAAACGTATAACACGTGAAGCGTATTGGAGTTACACGTCAAACGTTTTTGAAAGGGAGGACAAAATCTGAACAGACCGACTCCTTCTACTCACCCAGTTGCTTCATCAAAGCCAGGGGCAGGATGATACTGGCAGAGACCATGATGACCAGATAATTTCCATTCAAGTACCACAGACTGGAGAAAAAAAAAAAAAACGTGTTTACTTAATATTTCAAATATTGACACAGAGACACAAACATTAGCTGGTAAGAAGGGGGGAAAAAATCACATCAAGAGGTTGCATTTCATCAGCATCAGCAACCTGCTGGGGGGACATGGTTGGAGTGGAACATGTGGAAACAACGCGTCGGCTTATGTCGCTCTGCACAGAAGAACTGGAGCAGACCGTTATGTAACCGTGATGGTTTACATGAAAAGGAAACCATAGTGGAGACTAAACAAGCAGGCAGCGATGACGTTAATGTGAGCAGCCTGTTCCATCACAACATCGCTGCCCCTTCGCTCCGTTCTTACCGAGCTGAGGAGATCCAAGGAGAGATTATCTCCAGCAACACGGCGGCTAAAGAAACAATCGTAAACCATTAAAGACTACTGGCTCATAAATCCTGTGTAGAAGTTTAGAGTGACACTTTTAAAGAACTCTGTTTAAGCCGCTAAGCCCGTTATTCTTAACCTTCTGGACGATAAACAGCCAGTCAGACCAGCTGTCTGCCCTCGCCTTAGCATGCAGCGATCTATGAGACTATCTGTGTGTGTGTGTGTGTGTGTGTGTCCACATGTGAGATAAAATGTAGCTGCTGTGACGTGAACCCCGAAACTTCCGTCTATGGAGATCCAAGTCACGTTCAGAGCCGAGTCCAGGTCACATTACAAGTCTTTATAATAAGCAGAAGCATATTTCGATGACATAGTAGAGTCTGAATGTTTACAATGCAAAGATAAATGTGTGAGGTGTGTGGTTAAGAAAAGCCGAGAGCGCTGTTGACTTGTGTTGATTTTACAGCAATGATATTAGATTGTTTTAAAGGTAAAAACAGAAATATTACCAAAAATATAAAATAACTTACAGAATTAATTTGATCCCATTTTACCTTTTTTTTTTTTAAACGTATTTTGGTCACAATTCTTAAATTCGGGGGATCCTATTGTGTTTATGTTAGAAAATCAGCCATTGGCTGATAAACGATTCTTTCATTAAATCAAATCTAAAATATTTGCTTTTGTTTCCGCATCAAAAATCAAATGGCATGAAGTCAAGTCTCACAGCAGCCACGTCCGAGTCAAGTCAAGTTCAAGCTCTTATGTTTGTGTCACCAGCCTCGAGAGCTCCGACTGAATGCCTGCTACGTCCAAAAATCTGCCCTTCTCGTGACCACGGCGACCTCTGGCCCCACCACCCGCTCCCCATTCGACCCGCGTTCTCCTGACGCCGTGGGTCTGAGCGCCGGCTGGAGGGGAACAGCGTGTCTCGGCTGCCGAGCTGACCCGTCCTCATGCTCGACCTTGGAATTTTGGCCGCGGTGCGAACCACCTGCTGCTGTCATTTGTGAGTGCGGCGTGTGAGAGACGCGGAGACGGCATGAGTCATAATACTTTGTACGTCAGGTTTTGATTGTAGCTAAGCCTCTGGCCCTGAAATGAACCCACCCAAACATAGAAAGAAGTATGACTTTATCCCACTCTAAAATTAATCAACGATAAAGGGTAATGTCGTGCCCTTCAGTGGCTTAAATACAAAAGTCATCTAAAGGGCATGGCTTCAAAATGGAAAAACACACCATGTGCTGCGAAACACGAGGCTGAGATTGGTTGTTTTTCTCTGAGGTGTTTTAAGAGGGGCCGATGCAGGCGCCGTGATCCCTTTTGAGAGCAAGGTTTGTTTTTAGATCTGAACAGGCAGCTAGAATCCACTTCAGCCCGCCGTGGCCTTATGCAGAGCGCCTCTGACGTGAACGCCGCTCGCCTCCCACAGTTGACAGCGCTGAGTGTTGCGTGTAGACACAACGGGCAGATAGTTACCCAACCACGGGGGCCAACCGGCAGCTCAGCCAATCACAGGCTGCGATTCCCATAACACTCCCCCCCAACGCTGGCTGACTCAATGAGCGGTGCAAACGGGATATATAGTCACTGCCCCACACCGTGTGCCAGGCCGCCCTTTGACCCCCGGCACACAGCATTTAAGCCGGACCCAGACGTTGAAAGTAATACTCACTCGGAGTTGGAATCGGCCTTCAGGAACGTTTGGATGACCAGCGGTAACTCTGACTTGACGATGTACAGGTAGCTGGACATGGCTGTGACAGAGGGGGGGGGGGGGGGGGGTGAACATGTGTGGCTTGTGTGCAAATACGCCGGCATGTAGAGCAAATAGATATGATGTTATGTTTGTGTAGGTGACAGAGCAGAAGCTACTACTGAGGTCATGCACTCGTGTTTCGGCAACACAGGGGGGAGGCCACTTTCTACAATTTAAAGAGCAAACACAAAAGGGAGTTTTTTTCCACAACATTTAGATTTAAACATAATATAATCAAAAAAATCAAGTATTTTTTTACCTAAAAATCCTGGTTTAAGTGAACCTAACTGTGAATGCTTTAATATAATTCATATTTTCTGCTCCAAGGAGTTTAAAGACCACACATTTGTGCTACGTGGCGTTGGATCCTCACCACCAATATTCTGCAGGGTGATCGCGATACCAGCAGCCATTTTTCCAGGCGTCCCAAAGGCCCGGTACCCCAGCTCTTCATACGCTCGGATTCCTGTAAACAGAAAACACACAAAATGATTCACGCAATAAAAAAGGTTGTACGTCTGTGAGGGATGGGTGAAGTTTTCATAGTTTTAATGTTCAGCTACACATTATAAACCTTTGCCACATATACTGGATTATAGAATAAATCAATAGGATTTAATTAAAAGCACCTTTCAGGATAAGCATATCTGAGGAATTTCAAAACAAAAGAAATAATTATAATCAGTGTAACCCATCATAGAAGGAAACTAAATGCTCCAAACTTTATAGTGAGTGTTAAAAGCAGTCATTCAACTTTTAATCCATTCCCATTTCTAGATTAATTTACTGGTCATGGTTATGATAACATAACTGTTCACTATAATAGCTCCACTATTTCTTTACAAAAGACCAAAGACATGACACAACTCTTACCCACAATGCCAGAGGATTTGAGCAGCAGATGAATGGAGTAAGAGGACAAGGCTGCCACTGCAGTCAGAAGAAACCTGAGAAATAATACAGAAGGGACGTTTGGGATTATAATCGAGGCATTCCTCTTCTGAAAATGTCATATACATTACAATCCACCATGTGCATTAAGTCCTGATGTATTGGACGTGTTCTTAGATGTTACCGGAAATGTGACATAGCTCATGTATTATAGTTTGATCTGACACTGTGCATTAACGAGGGAACAGAAACACGTCATTAAGCCTGGGAAGTTGAGCTGCAATGGTGGCCGACTTTGGGTCACAGTCCTGCCAACGCGTCACATTTTCAAGCTGATACTGTTGGAAATGTCAACTGCACATAATATCGTGAGACTAAACCAAAAGCTGAAGCAAATATTCAGCATGAAACAATATGAAATAGAAAAAATTAGTCTTTTCGAATAATAGAATTCTCAGCAGTCCTACGCCTGGATGAAAACCATATTTCCCACAACCCTTTTGTGTCTATGAGTTGCACTGGTCCGCCTACAGAGTCAAGTCAGCACAGGGTCAGGTCAGCATTCCTAATGGGTCCGAGGTTTGATCCCAAATCCATCATCTTTCTCAGACCTTTTCCCAGCATTTATGGAGACTGTATTTTCTCATAGCCACACATGTACATTCCTTAAATGAGGAAATATCCTTCTCTGGATCCTGACACCTCCACGACCGCTCTATTTCTGTGACTCCCTGTAAATATGCTGACGAGGATTGAGAATGTCTATTTGTATCTCTGCTGGTAGGCTCGTCTTCAGACTACCAGCTAAAATCTTCCCCAGGGCCAGAAATGAAGTGGAGGTAACACGGACCAACCGGGTACGGATCAAACTTGTGCACCAACACAGTTGAACATGATGTAATGGAAAAGTGAAGGTAACAATAATGCAGATATTCTTAATACATGTTAATACATGAATCTAATCGATGCTAATCAAGTATCAATGATTGATCTTTCCATAAACAAACTGGATTTTACTTTTAATAAAGTGTATAGAGAGCCATTCACTTGAAATAATACATACATAATTAGGCTTATGTGTCTGGAAAGCCATTTTTGTTTGCTTTCTAGGAATTTAGCTTTTGAAAAACCTCTGGTGTGTTTCCTTTTTAAGAACCACTTCAATGCACTTTTATTTACAAGGCCATGCTTGGGCTGCTGCCTTCCTACATCGGTAATTTAATCACACGGAGAAGTGTCGATTCTTATGGTTTGCGTTCAAATGATCAGTTGTTGTTTTCTGTTCCATTTGCCTGCACAGAACTGGGAAAAGAGGCTTTCGTCTACTCTGCTCCTTCTACCTGGAACGTGCTGCAAAAAGACTGGAAATTAACTGAACTGATATCTTTGAATGTTTTTAAATCCAGGCTGTAACGGACTCCCTCGAAAAAGAGGTTTTTAATCTCAATGGGACTTTCCCAGTAAAATAAAATAAATAAATAAATAAATAAAAAATGAAATCCCATAGACATCAGGGATGAAACAGGTGTTAGAAAGCAGTGCTGTTTTATGCAATAAAGCAGAGACACAAAGCTAGAACAGCTTAAATGGAGATACAGTAGAGTGAAAATAAGGCCGTGGCCTTTCTGGGGTCTTTATGTGGCAACAGGTTCATGGAAAGGAGTCTGAGAAAAGTGACATATCGTGGTACATGATACGTTCCAGGATGTCCTGACAGACACTTAATCACCCTTGTAAGTAACCACCACCAGTCTGGTCCTTAATCACGCCACCAAAGCAGCCCACTCCCCTACTGTAATCCCTCAGGAAGCTCATTAGAGAGTCTCGGGACTCCATAATTCGTTTGGCGAATAGTTTGATTCTTTTTTTTTAATCAGCTCTTTCAAGTAAATCATATACCACAGTGTTGGGGTCAAGTACACCTAAAGTAATGAGCAGGACCAGAGTATGGAGACCAAGATCAAGACATGGCGAGACAAGGTCAAGACCACACATTCTAGTTCATATTTTGTAAATTGAACTTAAACAGACGTATTTACTCACAAGAAGAGGAGTATGCCGGTGTTGGCCATGGCGTACGCCAGTCCCAGGATCCCGCTGCCCATAATGGCATTCCCCAGGTTGAAGACAGACATGCCAAAAGAGGTCTTTCCTTCAAACTGAGGTGGAAAGAACAAGAGAACACAAATGCCCAATCAAAAACAAACCATGATGCTCTTTCTGTCGTCGTCGTTGTGTCTGTAAACTAGACTTACATCTGTGAAGCGTATCGGTTTCTTTCCATCCGCAGTGGGCAAAAACTCATCATTCTCCTGTCCTCCATCAGGATCATCAAATCTAAGGGGGGAATTAATGAATGAATTAACTGGCTGCTCTATCCATCTCTGAAAAATGTGAACACATTGTTTTTGTATTATCATATGACAAAAATGCAGTTGAAAAAGCCTTCAAACCTGTGCAAACATACCTGACTGTTTGAGTGCCATTTCTGTATAAGGATCCACCCGACGAGGTGAGCAAAACAACAACAACAAGGTCAACATGCATTTTTTAAAAAGTGCAACATAGGAAGTAAGTCACACTGCATGTCATTGACCACATCCTGATCATTATAAACAGGAAAACTCTTATCACAGGGACAAAGGTACATAAATCAAACAGTCCAAAAGTCTCTTTCTTAGTTCAATTCAAAGCCAGTTCTTCAAATAATCCAGGATGTGGTTTCAAGTATAACTAATACAGACAGACAAAAAGGCATAACAAGTACTTGATACATGCTGTGTTAAAACGTCATCACCAGCATGTGAGTGACAGCAGCCGATCATTTCTGATTCAAATTAAAGGGGGAATACTCACTGATCCTCTTCTGGGAACGTCTTCATCGGCATCCCCACGTCACCTTCCAGGTCGTGACCTTTCCCGTTGGATAAGATGTTCATCTCCGACTGAGTTGGTTCCATCATCCGATTTTTTTGGCTTTGTTTGTGCTCGATGAAGTGTATCCTCTATAGTCACTCAATATCTTGAATATCTAAGACAGAGGAAGAAAGGACAATGCAGTTGTTCAGATACTATTTTCCATTAACGAGCAGCCCACAACGTTAAAACTGAGCAGCACAGTTTGAATGTTTAAAGGCCCCAGAAAACACATTTCCTTAATCAGCTGCGGCCAAAGTTCAAACTGTTTTTTTATTTCAAATGAGGGGAGAGAATGGGTTTTGTGAGCCAATTAGATCAACAATATCCAATGAGGGCGTTAACTTATGTTTCCACTTGGGGTGAGTATTGGCAAGAACCTCACGATACTTTGGTCACGATACTATGGTAACGATAAGATACGTATCACAATATCACGATATTGCGATATGAATAAAGATGAAAACACAAGTACCTGTATATGTACATCAGATGATATTGATCAGAGGACAAATTGAGTCAAAACTATTTCATTCATAACAGCCTCTCCATTTTATTAATTCCCATGAAATTCACTGGAATAAATATTGAAAATAAAATTAAAAAGGATAAAGTACTTCATTCTCAACATGAATCTTTTATTTTAAATCGATCTTTGGATTTGGGTTTGAAAAATCGATATTGTATTGGGCGGCAAAGTATCGCGATATATTGCCATATTGATATTTTTGCCCACCCCTAGTTTCCACGCTACTGTCAAACAAATCTGATCAAATCTCACCTTTCAGTCCTGATTAGGCAAATGCGTTGAATTTTTTGAGTGTTGATGTCTTAATAAATTATACTTTCTCAACATTAACCTTGAAATCTTGCATATTGAGTGAATATTAATGTTATAGAGAAATGCTTTTTGAGAGATACGATGGCCTTCAGATAATGTAAAAACTCAAAAGGCCCTTTCTAGAGCCACTATTTGGTTTGTCTATTATACTGTAGAAACATGGTGGATTCAATCCCTATAGAAAAAAAAAAAGTCTTCTTAGTTTCAGGTGATAATATTTGAATGAAAAAGTGTGGTAATGATACAATGATAATGATACAATAACTTTTTTGCCAAATGATTTAGTTTCGCCTTTTAGCTCAAGCAACAGTTGGTAATGTCCTGCCATTTCTGTAAACTGTGTCATTGGATGCTCCTTATGTACAACACGTGTCTGCATAACGATGACCGCTGTTGACACGGTGACTTCCAACGCTCCAAACCTGACCTCATCTATCTCACTCGTCAAATTCATTCACTGAAACATGTGCAATGTGTACGATGCATACACTAACGTGAATGGTACCTAAGTGTAAACGATCAAAGGCTGAGCTCAACTGTTGGAAAGTATGACAAATATGCCGCGATTTCCAGAACGTCAGTACCGAGCAAAGGCAAACAAGTCGGGACCACGCGGTCAAAGGTCAAGGTCTGTTTGAGTTTTTTTGGACTTTTGTGCGCTCTCTTCCTCTGTGTAGTTAATGTCACAAGCCTGCGGATTCCCAGTGCTGCTGTTCACATCCAACACAATGCCACGGCGGTCTTTACGACGAATACAAGCAAACAAAAATGCTAAATCCCTCACAACAGCAGGCCTCGAATCACCTCAACACTGTAATCATACATTTCAACAGGATTTTCCCTGAATGGGTGCGGTGTTTCCTCTTAATCCCAGTTGGATCATGAATCACTATAATCACATACTATAAAGATCTCTGTGGGGAATAAAACACATCACTCACATTCAATGAAATTATGAATTATTGAGCATGTGTCATTACCTCCTACCACGACCCCAGTGACATATTGAATCCACCAGAACTCGGAGAGACAATAGTGTGTTGTTAGCTGCTTCCTCTGTGACAAATGTACAGCAGCTCAATTGTGTTCGCAGTGTCCTCTCAGCCAGAAGATCCCCATTACTGCTATTCATACTGTACCGTTAAAGAGGGCCATTGATGCTAGGCCACTGCAGCCACAGAAGGAGGCTCAAACAAAGTCACACATAACACCAAACACAATCATTAGGCTCAGACACCTATCTTAACATCATGATGGAGACCAATCTCCCATCTTGTCCCTTTCTGTTGCAACATCGCACTGCGATAATGATCATTCCTAGAGACTCGGAAGGGACAAAAATGATTGGAATGAAGTTCATCACACTGTTTTATGTCTTTATGGACCAGATAAAGGAGTTGTTCCACACCTGGCCTCCAGGGGAACCCACTTTGTGTTTTTGGTACATGAAGAACCACAAAGCAGCAGATGAGCCTGGAGAACATTTACAGTAAATACAGATCATTATGGAGTCCCATGATGTTGTCACTTTCCCACCCATATCATCATCGTTTTGTGCTGTATACATCCTGACCTGCATAAACACCCTTGCACTATATAATACACCACGTTGGAGACGGCTGCTCTTGTTTCAGACAATGGCGGAAAGTAATGTATGACATTGTCATTATGGGATGTCTATGGGGTTAATGTTCTCACGTGTTTTTCCAAATTTCATTATCCTACATTTTACTAGTCATTGAGAAATACCTCAGTTTTGTCAGGAATTAAAGACAAGGGAAAACTCAAATCCATCCTCTGAAAACACTTGTTGCTCTCAGTCAGGTAAATTTTCTTATATTTCAAATAAAAAAGAGAGAGGCCTTCTGAGCATCATTCAAACAATGACAACACAGAACAGCACCATGGGAAAAAACATATATGTAATTTAGTACTCATTCTATGGAATATAGAGGCCATGCTCAACTGATACACTTCATTTATTCCAATAAATTCATAGCATTCCATTGCAAACTATTATAGGTGAATCACACATCCATAAAACAGCATGACCAGAAGTTCTCTAGGGTTTTAAGAAGTGTGATAAAGACCTATAAGACACATCGCTGGTTTCGCCCATGTAATCTTATCTAGCAAACCAGAGGCTGGACCACAAACGTCCCTGAAGACCAGCTTATTAGGGACTTTAAGCAGATGTGGTGAGGGTATCCTTTGTATAACACAATTATACATGCAGCAAAAAAAGAAAGATTAAATATTATTCTTAATATTAATATACTCAATGAAGACTGGGAGTTGTATGATGTCCAATGTTTGATTTTTGCATCACTGAAACATTATCAACCCAGATACTTTATTAAAAAAAAGGTTCACAAATGAGGACACCAATTAATTGTTTGGCAAAAGCTTCAAATCTTATAAATACAAAATAATACTTTCTTTACTTTTCTTGCTATATATGTTTCTAGCCTTCTTCAAATGATCAAAGGTAAAAATGATTAACCTCTGTACCTGCAGGTCTGCTATAAAACAAGTTCACATGTTCTATTCAAGAACATCTGCATCTTAAGTTGACATCTTGTTATACCAATAAAACACACAAGATTAATTCCTCCGTGCTAAGAAAACCGTTAGCTATGTATGCCTATAGAAATGATCCCTGTATAGAACATATCCTCTTCTACCGAGCAGCATGAATGTCACCTTACACTCTTCCAGTCCTGCAGCCCATAGAAAGTTGTGTTATGTAACGAATCAGCTCTGAAGGGGCGCGGGAGTGAACGTTTCCATTTTGAGTGACTGCTCTTAGGTGACATTTGAAAAGTTTGACCTGGTGGGAGGGTGAACACCAGTTAGCTGTTAGGTTTTTCCATCTGTTAAACATTAACATGAGGGAATGACTATTTATACATCTTTTACTCTTTTAAAAAAAAAAAGACCCTCGCAATTATTCCCTATCTCGTCAAGTGTCAGTTGGACATGAAACAGGGAGGACAAGTGGGGAGCAGTGGGAGAGCACATGTAGATGAGGAGATGCCGATGTGGTGGTGTATCAGGAACAGGCACGAGGTCCAGCCAACATTGCCTGGCAGCACCAGCTCCTCTAGGCCACGTGCCTGCTGGGGACAAAGGAGCACATGCTCCTGTCCTGCGATATCGGCCAGCACCTGAATCACACATTCTCCTCTGTGGCAAAATGGGCTTCAGGAATAACGTCCATATTAGGCAGTTCTACATGAGCCACCCCCTTTAAATGCCCCAGACAACATTTAATAGGTGAAACAAACAACATTCTGGGATGGTTATTTGTTTTCTTTTGCTAGTGAATTTTTAGTGGCTAATAAGAAGTGATTTGTTTTGTTTTTCTCATACATATTTGCCACCCTAATGTATCTACATTCAAAGAAATATTAGAGGCAGGATTGTCATAAAATTATCCTTATATGCAATTTGTTACAAAATATCTAAAAAAATATCAAAATCGCACATAAAGATAAATAAATCCACAATTTCACAAAATAATACTTGAATTAACAACTCAGGCCATAACCTATACCATTAAATTGCACTTCAACAGCAGTGATACTGCATCAAATAGCTGAACGGAGATATATTTCTCCCCCTGCCTCTTTCCTTTCACCCAGCTTGATTATGTTACCTTCGTGCTCAAATGAAAATTTTAAAATTATATACACAAGAGACAATCTGGGTGACATTCATGCAAAGACATTAGCCTTTAGAATCCGCCCAAAGCCGACTTAAAGCAGTGTGAAGCAGAACACACACACACACACACACACACACTAATGATAAACTAGATCACAAGTCAGGTCTTGCCAAGTCACCGATGCTTTTGACATTGGAGCAAAGGCGTTTATCAGAGCGTTTACAGTCTAACATAACCACCATTGCCATTCCCGTCTTTCGAAGCATACGGGTTGGTGTGTCACAGATGTTCTGATAGCATCAGGAACAAAAAGAGTCAGTGCTGTTACTCTGTTACTATGTATGGGATCGCGAAGAGGGCATCGCACAAACAGGTGAAAACATATCATAATATATTGAAAGTCAACAGAACGTGATTTGCGGAGTGACATCAAACAGCCCGACGGACCTCCTATGTCGAGTTAATCCTTTCACATGCACCCTGATTGCAGGCGGATCCCTTAAATATGCCTTTCATTAAACAATAACAGAAGCAGTGGCATGAAATGTTCACTTATGGAAAGAGAAACACATTTCAGGAAGCAATAACTCAGAATCATATTTAGTCTGGGTAGCCGTGGGAGGTCCAGAACTCTTCGCTGCATGACTTCATCAAGTTAAACCTTGGTTCAGATATAATATAATTTCATCTGCAGACTAATTCCACTGTACTGCATTATTGTGAGAGGTGTATTTTGTCCATCTAGATATTTATTCCATGTTGGCAATTACATGTGAGTCAGTCTTAATGTGGCAACACAGTCCAATAGTCAAAAGCTGTTGCATGTACTTTGTGTTCCAGGGTTTAACCCGATCAAAACTTGACTTGAATCATTTTAATTTCAGAATGAGTTAACTGCTGACATTCAGTACATGCTAGTGTTTATATCTTGCCAAGTCTGTCGTGATTTAATTCCTGCGAGTCTTCAAATCCAACAACGTATGGCTCTCTGTGGATTTCTGCAGGCAGCATATATCGACTTGAGGACATATATTTTTCAAGAGGTAACAAGTTCATGAGAGCGTCGTGGCATTTTCTATCCATTAAGCTACATAACGGACTCTTTGAACAAGATAAACGAATCCCAGCTTGAACTTTCTCATACGGACAGAACATTAGCTGTTGGGAAATGTTCCCAAAAGACTATCTTTGAGATAAAAAAAGGCCTGTAGGAAACATACAATGCATTCAATGAATATGTGCCATTTATCAACGTCCATCCACAACATCAACAAAGGGCTTGACAGAATGATTTAAATAGACAACAGCACGTGATCTGGACGAGCTCAGGCCCAACAGATTATGAGTCCCATGGCAAAGATAATAATAACCTCTGGACACTTAACACGACTCCAACGCAGATATTCACAGGTCTGTTGGGTACAGCTGGCTGCTTCCCGCGGGATAAAACACTGGTCTCCACATGCTGCCCACCTGTCCAGCTCCTCCTCAATCTCTCCGCCACTTTGATCGCTGCAAACACTCCAGGGTCACTGACAGCAGGCCAGCTTATCTGCCCATTCTCAACTGTGATGAACCCAGCAGGAAAAAACCCCATACAGGGGTGTTGGTGTTTAGATAGGGGCCAAAGTCAAAAGCATGGCCCCTCACCCACACCACCTTGAACACAGAGGCAGAATTGCTCTGGTTTTTCAGTCTTAATATGGTCGGATATTTAAAAAATGTTTTCAAAGTGCACTCACCATTTATTAAGTCAGTAAAGACGGAAAGTAGCAACTAGCAAGGTGCAACTCAGGTCATTCAAATCACTGGCAGTTCATTATATAGGAGCACTGCTCAAAGAAAACCAGAGCATGTAAGTCGCAAAAGAACTGTCTCCATAACCCTTTTCCACCAAGGCATTTTGAGGGCCGGTTCAGAATCTTGATCCTTGAGGTTCCACAGCCAAAGAACGGACTCTTGACCAAGAAAACCGATTCCAGAACAGGATCTAAGAAGGTTTGCAAGTTCAACGAACTGCGAACCAGCACAGGTACCAGCCCATTACATTGGCATCAACACGAGACGGATAAAAACATTTGTGCTGCTCGTCTTGAATGCTGTGGACGGAGATGCCGTTTGAGAAGAAAGGTAATCTAACACGTTTTGATAATTAACACTGAATGTACGATGTTAATGCTAGCCCGCTAGCTCTGACGTTAGCTAGCGTTACCTAGCGCAGACTACATGGTATTGTTCACATTGCAGTTAAACAAAACAAAATGAATGATACACTGATTTCTTTACAGGTCAACGTCATTATTGGGGCAGTTGGCAAGACAGAGGTCGCTTGTTGTCCAGCCCCGATCTCACCACTGCTAAAAGTGTTATTCTACCTGTTCTGTTTTGTTCAATTATTTAAAAAAAAAAAAAACACCAGATTGTAAATTTGTATGTGCGAAAGTGTGCATTAACATTTAATAAAACTTGCATTGTGTTTCTTTTTTAATTAAGCATACTAAAGCAGACATGTCTTTTTAGAAAATGTGTTTATTTTAACAAAAAACAATATAATACACAAAATACTAAAATGACATTTTTAGTTTGTAGAGTGCAGTGTGTGTAATATCAATTATCAGTGTTTGATGTTGAGTCATCTGCGGGGTTGGGCTTCAATTCAATATGGCCGACGTCTCTATTAACAAAAACAAGAACAGTAGTTTAATCACAAACTAGTCCACTTCACTATGCAGTGTCACCTTTTTGTGAAGCCAGATGTTACTGCATAAGTTACGTTGGTAGTTTTTTTTGTCCAAAACTTTATATAGAAAATTTAAGTAAAATACAGCCTCTCGCAGGAAGTGACGTTGGTAGTTGGTAACGTTTAGCGTTGTCAGAAAGTAGCATGCTAACGTCAATGTTAGCAATATCAAGCTAATTGCTGCTGTTATGAGCGTAATAAGTAGCTAGGTCAACTAAGCAGCTAAATAAATGTATAGTTTGTTTGCATGAAGGCGAAACATTTGAAAAGTGAAACTTACCAGGATCGGAAACGTTAGTAGCAGCGTATTTTTCCCCCCACTATCGCCTCAAGCGTTAGCCCCGCCCACCGCCTCTGACGTAAACAATATGTTCGCGGACGGTTCGAGACCAGCAAAGAATGGGTTCCGCTCTAGAACCAGATTTAGCCGAGATTGAGGCTGCTCTTCTCCTTCTCACGCGTGATTTACATGATAATAACGCATTCACACGCAGCAGCAAAGAGTGCGCAGCGTGAACCTCCCACGCAGGGCGCTCTTCCTCCACATGGGTATATTTAGCTGACAATAACAAAAGGCTAAGCGCTTTAAAATCTGCTACCGGTGACTATACGAGACGTTTGACGCGGATTGTGTGGCGGGTTGTTGGCGAGACAAACTCAATTCGTTTGGGTCGGATGTGGATTTTGGTGTCAGGAGGGAAAAGGAAATTGCGTTTCCTCGGTGCCATGTGGTCATCACCCTCACATTAAGGCTGTGTAAACCGCAGGACATGTTATATTATTATTCATTAATACGAGTCATGAAATATTGATCAGTTTGATTGAGCGGCGGCAGCTGCTTGTAAAAGAAAGACCCCCCCCCCCCCCCACACACACACACACACACACACACACACACTTTCACCAAATAAAAGTAATATCTGCTGTGAGTCACACATTTGCCATTTAAATCGAATCCCATTCATGTTGCTGTTTGTTTCACCTGTTGCAACGTGCAGGTAAAACTAACATGCATAGGCTATTAGAGAAATATTTGTAAAAATGCAACACGAGTGTCCAGACAATAGAGGGACAATCTGTCAATGACTCCTTGAGCCACATGGTCCTGACATCTGGACTTGGCGCTCACTATTCTTTCCTTATTGATCCCCCCCTCCCTAATGACAAATACTCCAAATTATACCCCAATACAACAAAACAATAAGCCCCAGTGGACCCAATGTGTGCCATGTGGTTATATAAGCAACAATATACACACTAGCCTATCTATTTTTAATTATTGCTCGTGGGCTGCAACAAAATCATTACAACCACGGTTGTAAAATAATAATTCACAAGGCTCAATCTTTTTCAATAAAAGCGGTGAAATGAAAACATCATGCCAAACAGCAGCATCCTTTCTTTTCCTGTGTAAACGATCGGATTCAGTCTTACCAAAGGTTCTTGTCACGAAGCGTCCAAGTTAATTCCCGAGCTCAGTGCGTATAAACGGTGATGGCCAGACTCTCTTTCTGTTTGCTTGTTGTTGTTTTTTTTCTGAGTCAAAGTGATATCATCTGCGTTCGTGTGTGTGTGTTTTTAAACGCACATTCGAACCGTCGCTCTTTAAGTCAGCGACTCCAACATGCGCTTCAAGGAATGGTGGGCATTGTGAAAACCCTGTGAAGCTCATCTGTGGGGGTCGCATTAGGTCCGCCCCCTTTACACCCCCACCCCCCTCCTATAGCTGCGCTGTTGGTTTCACCGCTTTCCATGTAGGTGGTTGTGATACGAGGAATATCACTAGTGGGTACTCTCGTCTTTGCAATCATGGATTTGCGTAAATGACAGTTTTACGCACGACGCCGCGTAAAAAGTGGCGCGTAAAATCCAAGAGCTACCAGGATGAAAATGGTGTCCACCATACGTTTCTCCCTGAATTGGCTTGTGAGCATTAACACAGATATTTGAAAATGTGAAATAGACGCACATGCAGTGGTGTGGTTTATT
This sequence comes from Chelidonichthys spinosus, assembly GCA_029853015.1. NCBI lineage: Eukaryota > Metazoa > Chordata > Actinopteri > Perciformes > Triglidae > Chelidonichthys > Chelidonichthys spinosus. The sequence goes on along the minus strand of CM056822.1, from coordinate 6,512,052 downwards.
CCTCCTCTTCTGATCAGGCAGCTCCCAGCATGGTGCAGCCATGAGATCTGGCACCTGTTAGGAGTGTGGAATGTGGAGAGCGTCCACCCTGCTCACTCAAGGGAGAACAAAAGCTGCCAGGACACTTAATAGGACACTTAATACAGAGGTGAGGAGGTCATCCTAACTAATACCGTGTAATTAATACATTCACTATTTAAATTGCTTTGTTGCATAGCAACTTTTATCAAAGTCCTGATGTGTATTTTGAGTAAAATATCACATCAGTGTGGCCCACTGTCTTAAACTCACCAAAACATACACAACTCAAGAACATGCAACACATAATAAAAAAATAAAGAATAAAAAAAAAATCCCACTGAAATAAAAAAAAAAATGAAAGCAAATTGTAATTGATCCAAAACCCCAAATAAATCACTGTCTTTATAGATTATATAGATCATAATATAAACACGTCTATTATACTTTTATCATTGTAGTTCAGTGTCCAGATTTCTTAAGGAGCCACCAGCAGACTAAAGTCACTAGAGGGGGTAAGTGGCCGTTCTAGCGACCCCTGGCGGACACAATGCTGACGTTCAACAGTTTACATCAAGTGGTTCCTCTGAAGAAGGGGCTTGTTTTGGTCTTCATAGAGAGGGACACTTTTCTTAAGACTCATTATCTAATAGGTAGATGGTATTTGATATTCACAAAAAAGTATGTTAATGCTAATATTTTTGTGCTGTAAACCTGCATTTATCAATTTTACTGTTCATTTGAAAGCATTACGTAAGATCATTCAGAGAGCAGGTTACGGCTCGTCTTTCTCACGCTGCACATGTTTGATATTTTGCCGTTTCTGAGAAAGCAGGACGGTATTATAACAGCGGTTTCCACCTCAGACCACAGGAGTTAGGCTGTATTAATACAATATATTTATGTAAGAGAAGTAGAGGTGAGGTTCAGAACATTCTTCTCTCCGAGAAGGGAAAGTATCAGAGGATGAGGCCCCATGAGGTCCGTGAACTAACCGGAGGGATGCATTGTATTATGTTGCATTGTGTAACACGCTTTGTTTGAATAAGGACTGCCAGAGACAGAGACGGAAAACTCTCCATCTCTTTGTGTGGACGAACAATTACATTAGCAATAAAATGTACAGGCCGAGGGGAATACACCTGTTGCTGCTCGGTCTGACTACGGAAAGGATTCACAGTATTCAGTAAATTACAGTCTCTCAATCTGAGAATTGTTCACCTCATTTCCTTCTGCTGTCAAACAGACACTGACCTCAGAAGTAATGAGCTCTTCAAACTAAAGAGCAACACGAACAGACTCCTTTCTTCAAACTATGGAGACGAAAAATTAAAACTTCAGAAAAAATAGGCAAATAAAAGAGGTAAAAACGATAGGGAAGATGGATTAAAGAGACTCATTCAGGAAGTTTCTGCACATCGAGTGGTTATTTGGTAGTTTTATCTCAGCTTGAGAAACCCAGAAGTAATTTACCTACATAAACAGACCCCTATCATCACATACACTACTTGTGGCTACTGTCAGTCTTACACTTTATACTGTTGGATCTTTATTTTTGATATATATATATATACGTATTTTTGTAGTTAATTACATTTTATAAAGTGAATAAATTGTGTATTTTCATAATAAGTGAAATATTTCTCTCTGGAATTTAGTGAAGTAGAAGTATAATGGATAATAAAATGGAAATACTGGAGTTAAATAGTCAGTGAGTGTTAACGGGGTCCTCGGTTTGGACAGGGGTCTGAAAAAGGGGGTGGGGGTCAATATAAAATAAATTAAAAAAACCATATTAATCATACTTCCATAAATTTGCTAAAAATACATTTCTGCCAAGGTTGATAAAAAATATGATAAAGACCATCATAAATCACTTCTGTCATTTATTTTGGCAATTGTTTTTTGTATAAACTGTACATTAACATGCTGAAACAAAAAGAAAAATCATTAACACAGAAGAAATATGTAAACAAGGGAAGTAAATCTACTTTGTTATGTACAATTTATAAATTATATTCCTCACCATCTTATGCCTCATTACAGAGTTGTTCTATTGTCTGGTTTAACTAATTTGACAAAAAGGCATCATACATAGAGTGAAATCACTGCGTCCATGTCCGTCCACTTGTCAGTGTTGATAAGACAAAGTGGCGCTCCACGTCAAAAAGAATCATCTGCAGACTTGATGAAAATTCATTTAGCTCGAGACTGTCGACTCATTCCAATTCAGTGAAGCGAGCGAACATGGCTTTACGGACTGCATCTTTGTACGTGTCGGAAGCAGAGAGGGTGTAGTTGGTGCCTTTAGTGCCAAGTCCAGCTCCCTTTGTTCTCAACTGTGCCTGTGGAGGAAAACCCATAATCTTAAGTACCTTTTCAAGATATATATATATACAGTTATTAATGCGGATGGGTACTGGTTCCTCGCCAAAACTACCAGGCGATTGTTGTGATTACCTCTATTGGTGTAGTGATGCCCTGCTGGTTGCGACCAAGACCTTTTCCCTCCTTCCATCCCATGGCCTGGAGCATTTTGTTCCCAATATTGTCACTGTTAAGGCCGTCTTTAGTGGGTTGTTCATAGTTACTGCACAGGAAATAAGGAACATTTTAATGATTTAACTATTACAAAAACACAATACAAACAGTATTTTATACAACTTGGTAATTAAGCAGAACAAAGCTCCTTACACGACTGGTGTTGGTTGACTAAACTTCTTCTTTTTCGGTGCTGGGGGTTCAGGAATGCCATATTTTTCTCTCCTCTCAGCAGCACGATCTCTATATTTCAGCTATTCACCAGCAGGATAAAAAAAAAGAGTTTAAAATGCAGTCCCATGAACTGAGTGAAAACAATTTGACTCATTATCATCTGGATGATTCGGTACTGAGACACACCTCAGTCTCTTTTCTCTCCCACTCTTCCAGCTCCGCTTCGGTCATTTGGGATCTCTGGAGAACTTCCATGTTTTTCTAGGAAGGAGATGAATATCTCAATAAATCTTTCTTGAATGACAAATTGGACTTTGTAAGTAATGTATGCCTAAAGACAGTATGTGTGGCATTACCTTGTGGAGGTCAGAAAGTTGCTGATGTCGAATTAGACCCTCTTTGTTGGGAAACTGTCTCCTGCACAGCAAGCAGGCCAACTTTGACCAGTCTGTCAGCTTGTCCTGGCCTCCCTCGCCACCATCGGGTTCTGATACCCCCTCCTCAGGGTCACTATCTCCACTGTAGGCTGCCACAAGGCCACACTAACCACACCATGGAGAGAAAAAGGCGGTGTAAACACATTTATCTACAATGTAATTATTTTATAACGCTGCAAAAGATGTAGAAAACGCTCACCTTGGAAGTGCTGACTGAACTCATTGGTGGCTCCTCCTCGGGACCCCTTGGCACCTCTGGTGTGAGTCTGTCTAAAACGCCTGCCTGCTAAAAAAAATGAAGACATAAAATCAATCAAATCAGTCTGACCCTCACACAAGCCTCTCAGGACTCAACCATTGAATCCCACTGGATTACCTTCTTTTCAAACAATATGAAGCCAGCATCAGCAGCTGCTGCCTCCTTCCTCTCTTCTTGACTTATGGACTGAAAGCTACTCTTGAAGTTATCTTTGTGCTTGTTGAGACTTTTAGCCCACCGCTCCATGTCTTTAGCAATCTGAAAGAATCAAGCAGATTTAATGAGAAGCTCTAAAATGTTATAATATTGAGAAAAGGCTACATAGAAATTAAAAGTACCTGCTGAGCAGTCTTGCTTTTGGGCTTTTCCTTTTTCTCCTTGCCCTCTTTGGGCTCTTTGCTGCCTGTTGCTGGGTTGTCACTTAGTCCAGCATTTGTCTCGGTTGAGGCCGGTACATATGTCTGCTTCTCACTGTCCCAGTAAAGATACTGCTGGGTCTGAGAGTTGTAGTAATACTGAAAGGCGATAAACACCAATGTACATCATCATTATTATCATTAACTCAGACAGAAAACCTAGATAGTCACACATGGTGACTGTTCTACTTACATGACTTTTTGGGTCATAGTAGAGGCCAGTTTGAGGATCATAGTAGTAGCCAGAGGACTCATCATACTGAAAGGTGGATGTATCAGGACCTGTCGATTAGAAAACACAACATTAACTACTGTAGACAGCTGGAGAGTTTGGATACATAATCATGCCTTACAAACATTTTAATTACCAATACACCCAGTCGAAATTCTCACTAGCCTTCCATACGGAAGTCACTCTTAAGGCAGACACCTTGGGAAGTCATGAGTTTTAAGCTCTTGGAAATCAGCTTGAGCATTAAAAAGAAAAGTATTCTCAGATAAGGCTGCATGGTCCACATATGAAAGACTAGTCATCGCTGCCTAGTCTGTAAATGTAGTGCTTTAAATCAGTTCTTTCTATTCTATTTTAGTTCAGGAAGGGCATATTAAACTCCAGGCAGAACCAGATTCTCATGTGTTTCAAACTGAACACAGAGAAACACTAACATAATAGATGGACAGTGACCTCAAGATAGGTTTTATGGGATCGTATGTGCTCATACCAGTGCTGGCGTCAGCTGTCTGTCCCGAGGCTGTTGATGTAGCGTCAGAAGTGACCGTGGCAGCAGCTACAAGGCCAACAGGCACAGACACGGGGTCAATGCCTGCAAGACGTCCTGTGTGGGCTTTTGCCTCCATTTGGTGGGCAAATGGTAAGACCTGCAATGAGTGTAATGTTATTTAGAAATCGTTAAACCATGCATTTTAATAATGCAACAATACTGGAGTTGAATAAAAAGAGATGTTCATGTTACCTGAACAGCTGGCTGCGCAATTATATGGGGTTGGTAGACCTGCGCATTCTGTGCAATTACGACTCCAGCTGCAGTCGGAATAATGTTTACACCTGGGGCAGCTGCAATTGGAAAATCAAAGGGCTGTGATCATTTTCCATAAATAAACATCAATGTGTAAACAGATTCAAAGTATTACACTGTTCAGGATCTAGCAGAGATCTTTGTCTGTGCTTGTTGCTTCTAAAAGCAGGGATTATCCACTTCTGTCTACTTGCTGTGTTTGTTGTTCCTACAACCTTAATATGAACAAATATTAGAATAGTCTGCAATCTCAGCTGTATGTCAGTGAATAAAATGCACTGAAAGACTAATGGATTAATTGTGAATCAATAAGGATAATGATACAAAAAAAAGCTTCTATTAAGGTTTTGGACTGAGACAAATAACAGAAAGTGATCAACTGAGCGCTGGTGAGATGAGATGAGATGGTGGACTTTTGCACGCAGTGTTCCTATTACACAGTTAAGATCAGTCACTGCAACATAGCATCTATGAAAGCATTTCATACCTCCTAGAATCCCATTTCCCTGAGAGGTGCTGGGTCCTGCTCCTTGTTGGTAGTACGTCTGGTAGTCCTATGGAAAAAAGTCATTCATTAGTTCATTTCTGACCTTCAGTGTTGCAAAAATACTTGACTTAAGTCAACATTTTTTATACCCAAAGATATTGCCAGTGTAAACATTTTAACAATGGCTTAATATTTAAAACACTGTTATGAAATACAAGTACAGCCATGTGTGTCGTCTCTGAGGTGCTCTATATGGAGAACAGTGTTGAATCAAAATCACAAGTTATTTCTCACAGGACACTTGTTGTCCATGTTGTAGTATTCTATAGCTACCACTAGGTGTTACTACAGAGCAATGTTTTACTGAATACAATTTAAAACCAAATGTATTGAAGGGTTCAGAATGCATCTGCTCTCCAGTTACAGTTTATCATTTACAACCAGTTACCATTGTTCTACTAACCTGGGGCATTGGAGTATAGCCTTCTTGCAGGTAGCTGTACTCCGACATTCCCTCTGAGCTCTGCTGTGGCTATAAAAAGGTAAAGCATGGGTTATGAGTCACTTACACACTGGGAGAGGATAACAGATGTTGACAGAAATTGGACCTACCTGAGTTGAAGACCACTGGGCTGCAGCGATGGCCGTGCTGGCCACAGAGAAGGCACTGACACGATTCCCGTCAGGCATTAAAAGGTCTCTAAAACAAAAAGGGCAAAACAAATGTAAACACATTTTTTCGCAGCTTTGTTTACCCAAGTCAGCTTAAAAGTTCATATAGATGTAGGGATCTATTTTCCTTTATCACTAAATCAATGCACACGATACACTATTATACTCACTTTCTAGCGCTCTTAGCATAATCCACCCCAATTGTTTTGCCATCCAGTTTGAGAGGTGGCTGAAGTCCCTGTAAGATGGTGAGCAGCTGAGAGGCCTCCTGTGAAAAGGAGTGATATTCATTTCATTTTAAGGCATATATGCAGGCATCAACTAAATGAGACACTGTCATAATGTTAATTCATGCATGTTTATGGATGTCTTACCAGAGGAGAGGATAGTTGTACAAAGGCAAAACCTCTGTTCTGTCCCGTCTGCTTGTCCTTGATGAGGCGAATGTTGTTGGATGAAAGATTAGCATATGGTGCCAGGGATATCAGGATGGCTTCCACGGTGGCCAAAGGAGCAATATTTCTCAAGATGATGGCTGTGCAGGAGAAAAGACCATATTTGAGGACTCTGCCATGGATGGGATAGGATTGTGCATCTATAAAAAGTGACGTTCTTACTGTCGCCATAGAAATCTCCGCTGGGTTGAGTTTCAGAGACTCCAGGATTATTGCTGGTTTCACTTTCTATTGAGAGAATGACAGAGAAGAAAGAGGCGCATTAACAGAATGTTCAGAAATGTGCAATCAAAGAAGTGGAAATGGGGTATAAAGTGTTGTGTCCGTGTGCTAAAATAAGTCAGTATTTAAAATATTTGAGAAACTCCATTGTGTATTGTACCCATTTGTAGGTAACAGGGAATAAAAGTGCATGCTGTTTCCTATCTATGGACGTTGCCTACATCTGACAGTGTCGACACTTGTGAATCCACATCATTTGGCCTCTACAACTCCAAAAACACAAATTGTGCTTCCATCCCAGCACTGTTGGCTCAGGCTGCCCGGATGTCTGCAGTCAGTGGCCTTCTTGTTGATTTAACTACTTACCGGCTTTGGCTGCTCCACACCTGAAGCACTTCAGCCTCCTCCGGAAATTGTACAGGCCACACTGCAAGTAACCGTTCACATCATTTTTATTATACACCTACTAAAGCCCTGAACAGTGCTGCCTCAGAAAGAAAAAAAAAAAGGCAATCTATATTGGTGCAGCATACCATACTTACCTGAGACACAACCTAACCGTTACCGCTTATTCAAACGTAGATGTACCACAAAATAAGCTGACAGGACTGAAACAATTGTAACTTATAGGCCTAAAATATATACTTATCAGTCTCTGTGTATTGTGTATGTATGTGTGAAGTATTCTGTAGTATTATTGTGGTAGTAAAATGTGGCAATGAAACCCAGACAGATCAGTAACTTACAGTGTTGCAGAGCCAGTCTTCATACTTGTTTCTGGGGTGACTGTAATGCATGTCCACGATTTTCCCTTGGATGGTCAGACGTTTCTGAAAGAGGACGACAAAAGTCACTCAAGCGTTCGTGGCAAGCATCGATCTCATCAATAGAGCAAGCAGTGTTGGAAGGGAGAGAAGGGGAGAGGGACCCCCAACAGACAGCCTTTGTGTTAAAGACAAGACAGGCACATGATGTGTATGTGAGCATGATGTAGAGGGTTTTAAGTGTTTGGGACCCGAGTGCCCAGGCTGAGCTGGAGCAGAGTGTAAATGTGACCCTAACAGACATTTTGACTGCTTAAAAAGAAAAGGAAAAAAAAAAAAAAGTTTGTTTAATAAGCATCATCTACTTAAAAAGGATAGACTGAGCTGACATTCAACTCCTCAATGCTGATTCCAGAAAGGAATATATAAAATATATTTTAAAACATTAAGTTGTAAATCCATGTATATAATATCTACTAATATACAAATCTCTTCTTCTTTTTTTTTTTTTGCTCTGTGGCATTACATTCCATGGGTTTTTCTTCCTTTCCTTCAAATAGTTCTGCAGTTTCCAAACTAGTTATTCAATGCACTTTGGTTGCCTTTTGGGTTATTTTTCCAGATCCCCAAGATCAAAACTAGACTTGGCGATTGTGAAGCAACCTGATTGGTCTCCATCCATCGTGTAGCATCTTGCAAGTGATAAAAGTCCACGAAGGCGAAACCACGGCTTATACCTAGAGACAGCATTCAAATATAGACGGGAGGCGTGTTAGTTAAGAGTCCATGGGCATATTATTCAAACTCTTCCACAAACTGCTTCACGACCCAGGCCAGGTTTGGTACACAATAGGTAACTCCTTAGGAGTTTAACCATAGCAAGAATTCCTGCTGAATACCAATTTTTGAGACACACTCAACAACAAAGTGTGTCGGCCAATTGAGTTTCTGTAAATGTTATTGTTGATCTTACTTACCTGAAAATAGATCCACAGTGAACTGAAATGATAAGTCTTAAATCAACAATTATCTTATTTTCCTAGTTCCGTGGTACTATTTTCTCCTAGCTTTTTTTGGAAAATGGGTCTGGTGGAAGCAGATTTGCCCTATGGTCAAGACTGGGAGGAGGTTGAGGTCCGTCGGATATGTGGTTCTCACCTGTTTTCTTTTTCATCAGCCTAACATCCACTGGCTGCGGTCCCTCCAGTTGGTCTATGGCAAAACAAATCTGAAGAACGGGGCAGATGAGGTGTTAATTTGACACCAAAACACCTTTAAAAAGGCATTTCACCTTGCATGTAACCAAACTAAACACTAAAGAGGTTGGATATCTGCAGGACTTACATCATCCTCAGCCACATGAGGAGACAGACCCCAGAGCATTATGGTCTTGCTCTTCTTCTCCTCCCCAGGCTCCCTTCTAAAATCTTGGTCTGGGTAGTCGCCATCGGAGTGATAACCATCTTCTGATCTATCGCTGTTACGTCGTTTCCTTTCTCTTTGCTTTAAAACAAATTGAAGCTGTTAAGCGCGGATCTTGTCCAATAACAAAATTAATTTACTAATACATTATACTAGCATTGAAAATCCCTGATGTTAGAATACATACCTCTGGACTGTCTCTTGATCCTCGGCGATCTCCTTCAAAGCGATCACTGCGTCTCTCTTCGCCCCAGCGGCGATCACGCTCCTGGTCTCTGTCTCGTCGGTCACGCCAGTCTGATTCATCACGTGGTTGGTCAGAACCATATCTACCGCTACGCTCTGTCCGACTAATCCTATTCAGAAGGATATTGAAACACAAGGTAAAACATGAGTTCAACTAGTCTGCAATTTCACAATATCCCTAATAATCTGATTACATCAGATACTATTGTATCAGCAAACAACACAACTCCTGGTTAACATTACAGGGAAAACAGTCTTAGGTAGTCCATCTGTTGTAGGGGTACTGTCTCAAGTACTGTCAAAGATTTACACTAAAATTACTCAAAATTAACAGTGGTTGTTGCAGTGTATATGAATAGCAAATGTGTGATTTTTAAATTTTTAATTAATTCGTTTTTGTTATTTTGTTACTGTAACATAAACAAACAACAACACGCAAATAGATTTTCTGCTTGTCTAATATGTCTTGATTTATAGGCAGAAAGAAACCGAGTAGCCAGGATCACAAAGTTAGTTATTGGTCACTGTCTCTTTAAAGAGCAGGATCTCTAACCCTATTAAACAAGCTACAATACACAGATGTGGACATTTCTGTATTATATCAATTTCAACATTATAGGGTTGGGGCTATCCCTGGTTCAATATAAAATATTAAATCAAAATAGTAAGATAACTTGCCTATACTATCGCTACATGGTTGGCATTTTATAAGAGCAGAAAGGTAGGAAATAAAGAGGAATATTGCTACGATGGAATAGTAATGAAGCGCCCCGTCTTGGCGATAACGTCACACCATTACCGTCAACTATGTACGGCTATTGTAAGGCTAACTTTCACATATACGTTACAGACAGGCGTTTTGGATGACATTTAACGTTAAAATAACGTTACTTTGCCGTAGATATAAAAAAAAAAAAGCGCTGCCATTTTAGTTAGCCGCACCTACCACGTAGCACCAGCGTTTAACGCGCTAACTACGGTACTAACCTTTTATCGGCTCCCATGTCTCTCAACTGCTCACACACACCCGGACCTAGAAAATAAAAAATGCCAAGAGATTCAATTAAAACACACTCTGTTGTGTTTTAGTCATTTAACAAGTCAGAACGGTCCTGGATTACAGGGAGCACAGCAAACTGCTTGTAAACCACGACATGGATCCGGCCATAGGCTACCAAGCACATTTATGAGAAACGGTACAATTGTCCGTTTCTACTCTGAACGTACAACAACTTACCAGTGTAGTTGTTTTAATAACGATAAAACCCACTAGAAGTTTTTCAAAAATGTATTTGAAAAATCGTGGGAAAGGTAATACATCTCAGACTCAAGGACTTTTCGCTACACTACAACGACACCTTCTTTGTCCCGTGATGCATTGGTGTATAATCCGGTGCATTATGGGAAGTGGGTTTTTTCCGCCCCCGAATTTACCTCCCAAGGAACAGTTGGTCCTGTCCGTCGTCAAAGACGGTCCATGCCCAGATTGACATTGAAAGGAACGAGCTTTTTTTTTTTTTTTTTTTACAGCTATCTTTCTTTCCCGTGCTAAGGAGGCATGCTACGGGAACATAAACTGCTGTGTATGGCGTTTGAAGCGCTGCCTGCAAAGCGAAACTAAGGGAAAATTACCCCCATGTATTTCGGCCATTTTACTGGATTATGTGGCTTTTTATTTTGCCATATTTTTGCTATTTTTTTTTTTTTTGTAATCTATAGTGCTTTATAATGTGTTCCTGATTTCACATCAGGCTTTTAGTATGCTGCTTTGTATAGAAACTCACATTAAGCTACAGGATGTATGTGACTTGATTTTGAATGTGTAGCTCTTTCAATACATATTTAGTTTTCAACCTGGTCATGAAGCTTTACTTTATTAAAACCCCTTGCTCAGAAAATTCTTATATTTTTAAATAGCTTATTTTATTCCAGCATTCACACCAATGCTGGACTCTTGCACTGTGTCCCACAATCCTGTATAGTCTGCAACAATTCGACCTGTTTTCTATACTGTTTGCAATCCAGCGCTTGCTTGTACAATAGCATAATACTCACTGTACATGTTGCCTTTTGATTTGCATTGTCATCATTTTGTGTCTTCCTGTTAACTCTTCTGTTTGAGTAAAGTGAGAATTAAACATCTTTAATATGTCAACATATCCAGCCAATTAATTGAATCATACAAAAGGTAAAGAACAACACAAATCAAGGTAATTGTTTATCATTTATTACAGTATTTAAATCCTGAAACATCACCAACATTTCACTGTACAAGCAGGTCCTCACAAAGATGACTACACAATTAATTGTTCGACTTGGCACACAAGGAGGTTCCCCTTTCATAAATGTCTAATGTGGCAATGACACTGCATACAACACAGATGTTCAACAAGTTGTGCTGATTCTGAACCATAATTGAGGAGCTCCACAATATGTTTTAAACCAATACTTATGGAGCGTATTTTTTTTTTTAACATTGATGATGCTTGAGTCAATGGCACCCAAGGGAGACCCATAATCTTCTATACAAATGTGTCATGAGATAAAACACAAAATCCTGCCATATAATATAAAAATGGTCCACATGGTCCCAAAAAAAGGAGGGTGGAATCCATCACACTTATTCCAAAAATGAAGGGAGGGGAGAGGAAGAGGAGGAGAGGAGGAGGAGGTGGGATGGGGAGGGATGCTGTGCATTCCCATAATGATTTCTAGGTTAAGGTCTCCCCTTTCGTCACCTGTAACGACACAAGTAATTACAAAATATTATATATATTTTTTTTAAATATTCACATAGTAAAAGGACATTGGGTTGTTTAGATTACAAAGCGGTGTATTTACTCTCGCCTCGATGTATTCAATCCTCCTCTCCAACGCCGTCAGCTTCTCGTTGAGGGTGGCCAAACGGGATCGACACGACATATCTGAGGGGATAAATTGTGTTCAGTCGCAACATTTCAAAATTATGTAGGAAACAATCTCTGGGATAACACGTAATTCCGTGCTGATGCTAATACGACAGCCGAGGAGACTAGCAGTGGCCTAACAGCCATTAGCTTAACACTCGTATCCAGCAACGTTCACGGTTTATTTTTTAATTAAAAGTTACGCCTAACGCCAGCTAATAAACGAAACTAAATTTAAAGTGGTGGACGCCGAAACCATCAATGTGTTTCTACGAAGACACCATAACAACCTCACAGCTAACGATGGAGCTAATTGCTAACTGGGAGTGGCCATTGAAAGCATCAACACTAGCGCTAGCAACCGCAGTAGAGCTAAGCTAGCGGAACTGGCTCTACGTTAGCCGTCGAGACAGAAGTGTCCACAGTCGTGATATCATCCGTGAAATTGGTCGTTGAAGGCTCACCGAATGAGTTAAGGAAGTCGGCGATTTTTTTGATGCTGCTCGTTATGACTTCTATGTACTCTCGGTTCGCCCAATCTTGGTGAATCTCTCTCTGCACTGGGTCTTCCTGGCCGGCCATGTTGGACGAGTCGCAGCGTTCACTCGGGGCTGTTAGCGCCCCCAGCGTTCAGCCGTGGTTCAACCAGGAAGCACGGAGTGCTGTCATGGGAAATAATAAACGCTATTATATAAAATAACGGTTTGCCGTTCGATACGTATATTAAGGTGGTTTTATGTGCAGCAGCCACCAAATTGTTGTTTTGCATCTGCAAAAAAAAAAAAAAAAAAAGTTAATAGACTACCTCAAAGTAAATAAATACTGGGATTGTATGTGTTTGTATGCAGTTTACAGAAATGACAACAGCACGTTATGTGATGTCACATTTTTATTTAAGATAATTAATAATTGTGATATGAGTAACACATTCAGGTAGAGTTAACCTTTTACATATTCATCAGAAACTCCCCACTTATAAAAAGGCTCCAGAGAGTGTCTTCACTGAGTAAAGAGACTTAACAACCTGAATGTACTCCTCTGGATCTTATGAGTGCTGCAATTGATTTAAGTGAAGGTGGAAAAACATCTGTACTGGTTAATCTGTTTGGTCAGGCTGGTTATAACTGAGACCCAGAGCATATTGGAGCACACTTTACTTCACCCGCTTGAGTAGCTCTTTAATATCTGCCTCAATGTCAATGGTATGGAAATTTCTGCTGTAGCGCTTGTAGGGCTCTCCGTCAGGACGGATCAGGAACTTCTCAAAATTCCAGGAGACGTCGTTTCTTCTGACGGGACTCCAAATAATGAACTTTGGATCAGTCATGAGAGCCATGGCGTCATCACAGGGGCTTGGAAGCTTTTCCTTCAGATATACAAACAAGGGGTGAGCATCCTTTCCATTTACTTCCACCTTCTCGAGGAGCTGGAACTCGGGTTCGAAGCCATTCCCTGGACGGACGTACTTCAGAGAGCTTAGAATTTCATCATTCTTGCAGTTCTCCTGTTATAAATATACATTGGATACATTAGAGATGGACAGCAGCAATCAGGTTGATTAAACTCTAGTGCACATCTGTAGTTACTGGTCGTTTAGCAGATTTACAAAACCTATGACCAAGTGATTAGATATGAGGCACAATTAAATAGAGTACTACCCAACAGTAGCCTAATTAGCTCTACCCCTACCGACTATTACAGTAGGCTATAATTATATTATCATGAATGCATTAGTAATTACACATACATTCTGCTGCCTTCCTAAAATAGTAATTAACACTGAAAATACATGCAGGTTAATTGAACATCTTTCAGATTAAAAATGTCTGAGGCTACTAGAATTCACAGATAGGCCTATATTTGAGCTGTTTTGGAGTCCCAGACACATCAGATTATGTTCTACCCTTACTATGTGGTATCCTCTCATGCTAAACGCAGTATTGTCAGCCACGTTTGAAGGCACACATGTCCTACCTGATGTCCAAACTGATTGCAGGGCACTCCCAGGACAACGAGCCCCTTGGCGGAGTAACGCCTGCTGAGCTCGTTCATCTGAGTATAGTCCCTGGTTGTTGTCCCTCATAGAGACGCCACATTCTCGATGAGAACCACCTTCCCCTTCAGCGCAGAGAAACTGAAGCGCTCGCCAGACAGCAGCTTCGCTGTTAGGTCGTAGAATCTCCTCACATTACCAGCCATGTTCACGAAATCAAACACACAAGTAGAAGATTTGAAGGGGGGAAAAGACGCGGAGGTTATCTGTATATGTAGGCGGTCCAAGAGGCTATAAACTTGCTGTAAGTCCAGCCCTCACTTTCTTTAAGGGGTGGAGCAGAGGCTTTATTCAATTTCCAATTATTTTTTGTAATATCCACAAGATTCGATGGCAAATAAATCTCAGATGTCATTATTGTGATTCATGAACTCACAAGGTCATTTAAACTATCAAGGAAGTAGCTCGCCGTGACGCACCGCATATAACACTTATTAACCAAAGGTGGTAACTGGCTTGAACCGGTATTTCTTCATGGTGTTCTGCTACTTTTGTTTCTGATCACTAATGCACATCTCGGGTAACATCTACTCGACTTTTAACTTCCATTCAAACATTACAAACATTACACACGTTACAACGTGAAACAATTACAAACATAAAAGGGGTATACGTACTATATGACGTAGATTAGCAGCTACAAATGCTAGCATAATGCGAATATCGACTTCATAAACCGTCATCAGCAGGATAAATATGAACCTTATCATTTCCCCCCGGAATAAGCATGTTATCTTTTCAGGAGTTTTACAAGTTTATTTGCAACAAACTCCCCCTCTCTAGTGGGCATAGTTGGTACAATCCAGGAAGCAACCTGCAATGTGTGATTTTCTTCGGTGTTTTTAGTTAATTCAAGGACAATTGCCAACTGAAAAAGACTTAACGCTTATTGAAAATGTTTTAATCCTGTTAACGTTACAGGCTACTGTAACAATTGTGTTCGGGTTCAGGAGGAGTTAAATACCGGGACCTCGTAGCGAGCTACCATGCCGGACTGGCTCAATCTGTGTGTGGCCGTTAGCCTGTTGATAAGTCTTACAACAATAGCCGGTTGGGTTTTGTACTCGGGACTCCTCTCAGACATTACCGTGCTCACCGGTTCTCCTCCCATAAAGAAAATTACGTTTGCCTACAAATTCAAAGAAGGACCGTACAAAAACTGCGGACAACTTTTTAAGGAGTCTCAAAGTATTGGACCGAAGCTGTCGTGTATCGGAATATTTTATGATGACCCCAAAAAGGTAAGCGACCATTTGTGCAACACTTAGTAGAACCGACGTTTCTCGCGCCGTTGGTTTTACTTTGATCGATATTTTTAAGCTTAAACACACGACAGATTTTTACTGTGTCAACCAGAGCTGCGTAGTCGACCGCTAGATGGCGATAACGCCCCTCTTAAAACCAAAACGGAAGTGCCTCAAGGTGAGATACTTATCACCAGGTAACAGTGGATGTTTTGAATTACTTCATTCACTCAGTTAAAATGTTAATTTTCAGATCAGTTTAATGGAATTCCCTGAAGGCTTCACATTCTGTCTGTGTTCTTTATAGGTTTTTTTTATTATAGTTTTTATAGTTTTTGTCAGAATTTGACACTGAATTTTGTGTGTTTTCCCGAGAGCAATATCGCGACATCTGGACAGGGTGTGATGTGTTTTGTGGATTCATAGATAGTCATTCATAGTAGGCTATAGCCACTGTCCCAGAGTCCACCAGATTACCACTGTTGCATATGCACGTTGTGTGTTTACATCAATGTATTGTATGATTATGAATTGATTATATGTTTTATTGTATATTAAACACAAAACAATTGGTGTCAATAATCATCAAATCAATCAAACAACTTCCCAGGTAGGTTTTTATTGGATTCACCATCTGACCGTGTTTATTTATTATTGAATTGAATCCATAAAGTCATGCCAATGTGACTGAAACACTCCTTTAATGTCACGCCGTTGATGCTTAAGACACAATTATTAAGTTGGATCTCTCCGTGAGTTGTTTTCCTACATTCCAAACCGTTCCCTGTGTGAACTCCTCCATCCCAAAATCTTCAGTATCTGTAAACACAGCAGGAAATATTATCTGCCGGATCTGTTTTCCTGATACATAATACCCGCTCACTCTCTGGGGTCTCCAAAATCATGCAGCGCTAGTTCACACATTTTAAAGTGAGTTCGGCTTGAGTTGTTTTTTCAATAGGTTCATGCCCAAAACAGAGCGAGGAAGAATGAGACGAGGAGTAGCACCTTGAAATGGTTGCAGTTTGATGCACCTCTGGAGGGTTCAGGCAACAAAAGGCAAGCTGTTGACCTCTATGACCGTCGTGAGCGAATGCATTGGAGTTGGGACGTATGAGACAAGATAGCAAAAATTTTACTTTGAATATGATCCGGAAGAAATTATAAAGGATGATACATGAGCTGTCTGGTTTCAGCTTCTCAGATGTGATGCTTTTCTCTGTTTTATCTCATTGTAAACTGAATATCTTTGCATTTGGGACTGTTGGTCGGACAAAACAAGCCATGGTAACATGAGTTTGATATTTTATAGACTAAAATGAATAATCAGTTCATTAAAAAGTACAGCCTCATGAACAAACGGTGAATCAACTTCTCTGTAAAATAGTTTCAACACAAACAGAACTTTATAACCTTCATTTGTCTGGCTGTTGTATTGTTTTTTTTAAGAAAGGTACTTAAGGAGCTGTCATTGTATATACTTACAATTACATATTAGCAGCTCTTACTGGAAGGATCAATCAGCAACTTGCTTCGCCATAATTAGTGATTATTTCTTGTTACATACCTGTAATCTATAATATATCATATATGGAGATGCCAGAAGTCATAATACTGATACCAAATGTTGTGATATTACCTTTGTCAGTATCGCACATCTCTAATATTTGCATTGATTCTCTGTCGCTGAAATATGCTGCAATCTTCTAGCTGCCTTTCAGCAGTATTGACTTAAGTGGCGCTACTTAAACCCGCTGTAGCCTGTTGGAATGTAACCAGAGTTCAGTCGTGGACTTTGCTCCTCAGCGCATGCTTCAAAACACTTTTTGTTTTGCTCATCCTCTTTTATCCCAAGCCGGCAATTAGGCTAGCATTGGGTCCCAGTTCCTCTGCACAGTCACAGCCAAGTCCTGATCTAAGTTAAAATAATTGGTGTAATGATCTCAGCTCATTAGCGTCCGGGCCTCAGGATGCCATTCTGTCCCAGTGTCAGGAGCCCCAGAGAGTGCTCTCAGATAGGAAGACTGGTATCTGGTGTCTAAATAGTGAGACAGTGTCCATTGATATTTGCAGCCAGAGATATTTTCAAAAAGTGCAGCTGACGGAGGATGAAGTGTCAGTGTCGCTGGCTTCATCCTCTGTTCTCAGTTTTCCCACTTTTACCTCCTTTAATCACTTCCTCTGGAGAAACAAAAGACCTCAACGAGGACTTGAGTTGGTCGTCAGATGGTTGCCATGGATACAGGGTTGGAGCAGCTCTGTCTGTGCCCTTCAAACGGCTAACAGATACTGTGGGGCTCCGCTCACTACACCCCTCTCCACCAGCCTCTTCACAGTTTCAAAGCCAGGGCGTTTTATGACCCTGTGACCCCACTTCACCTCTACCCTACAGCCCCCGCCTCCCCAACTGCAAGTTTGACAAACGTCAGAGGGAGATAACATGTAGGGACCATGTAGTGTTCTGTCAAACTTTATATTCCAACTAAGCGACTGGGGTCAGGGTTTGCAGTCCTTGAGACATGCATTGTCTGCTGCCTGACAAGTGAAATGGTGGTGAAATGACACATGTCTGCCCGTCTCCAGAGACCCATGTTTTGGGTCACAAGACAATAACAGCTGTGGGCTTGTCGTGAAGCAGGGGCCAGTCAGGAAATATGTATTGGTTTGAAATTTTGCCAGTGTGGTGGATGAGGAAAATCTCTCTGATACTCGCTGCTCTCGGAGCGTGCTGAAGAGAGTTTGCCTTTCTTACTTTGTTGGCTCTTACCAAAGTCAATTCAGCCCGCATGCACATAACAGACAGAAAGCCGTTGTGCCTTCAGTTGAATTTTTTTTTTTTTGGAAACTTCTCTTCTTCAGATGAGCTGTCAGTTTTTGAAGAAACCTCAAAAAGACAGCACACTTGTGCCTTGATGAGTGCAGAGAAGCAAAACAAAGATTGTGGACAGAGGCTTGTGCTTTTGGCGCTGGTTCTTTGTTCTGGACTCCCTACATGGAGTCGTGTGATGATTAATAAATCCAGTTGGCTCAGACTCCCCACTGAGAGCCCCAAAGCATCCAAAGTGTCAAAAATATCCTCATGTGGAAAGTTTTCCCAAATGTACTTTTGGTACTTATAATATAATATCTAACTATTTATATATTCTAGAGGTGTAACAACTCGATGTCAGGCCTATAGATTCAACTTAATCGATCTGCTAAAATAAATAAATAGACTGAATCGTTTTGGCTTCACCAATATTCAATATAAATGCATTTAATCGGATGAATTGTGATCTTAATTATGATTAATGTTTTAATACGTTTAAGACACACTCCCCTGCCAGCATGTAGTCTATTGAATGTTTTTTTAAATAACTGAGCGTTACATTTTTGTATTCAGCATAAAATATTAGAAATATAAATATTATTTTTTATAGAATAAATATGTTAAATAAGTAAATCTGTGGTCTCTTTATTTTTTCCCCTTTCAGAAGAATACAGATAGTCTCACTCACATTATTGCATCTTTATTTAATGGATACATCATTTTGGTTACAAGTTACTGAATTGAATCGTTACAAAAAAAATGTCCTTGAATCGAATCGCTATGAAGCCAAAGATCCACACCCCTAATATATTCTATATATTGCATAGGTACAAAGGTACCTGTGTATCTATCCAATATATGTATGTATATGCGTGTATATAATTTATGTATATATATATACAGTATGTGAGGAATCGAGGAGGAAATAGGCTTTCTCAGATACAGTGGTCGTGCTAGAAGCGTAGCATTAATAGGTTTATGGACAAATTGGGCCATTCCAGCTTATTTATTGAGCCTTCAGCGATGCTCAGCTCAGCACAGTGGGGAGAAAGTCTCGGCTATCCCAGGAGGATTCATTTATGAAGAGCGTCTCCCTTTTCTTTTTTCTTTTTAATAGGCACCAGGGTGTTCAGAGGGAAGGAGCAATAATTGCCCGACTGCCAAATGATCCAATTAGAGCTCCAATTAATGAGAATATTTTCTCCTTAAATTTGGCACCTGGCTGACGAAACGATGTCTACATCCCATTGTGTTGTATAATATGCGATGCACTGCTCATAAAATGACCTTACATTACATCTGTAGTGTTTATAACTCACCGGCCTTTAGAGACTTTGGAAGTCGGTGCTGTAGGTAAGGTGACATTTCAGAGTTTCCCCATTTTTTTTTTTTTTTTAAGGGAGATTGACTGGCGAGAGAAGAGATGATGTCGTGAATGGCAAACATATTCAATGGCACGTGGGCCAAATAGGAAAATCACTTTTCATGGGCCACGAAGAATACTTCGTCAATTAATAGCGAGAAATAATTGTTGCACAGTATGATGTTAGTAAATATATTAGAAAACTAGCTGGTATGAAACTTATTATAGTAGTTTTATTCATCATATCACACCCATGCCAGCCTGAATCCCAGGCAGTTTCTAGAAAAAATTGAAAAGGGCCGTATCGTTCTATGTTCCCGCACAAAAACAGGGGAAAAGTCAAATACTGGTGCCTATTTATGGCCATCTTTTCCATCTGATCTGTCTATCACTCCATCTTGTTTATAGCTTCTCTCTGAAAGACCTTTAATAAATTGTTCCTCTCATGTTTGCTTCTAGGTGCCGGGACCACAGTGCCGCTATGCTGTCGGCAGTATCCTGAGCGAGGGAGAAAACGAGGCCGACGAGGAACTTTTGCAGAGCTATAAGACATCTGGCTTTAATGTCTTTTCCTTTCCCGGAGTCACACATGTGGTCACTACCTCGTTCCCCTACAGGACCTTCTTCTCTGTCCTCCTGGGAGTAAGAAGAGTTTACCCACGACTGGAGCTCCACATCAAGGTATGCCCTTTGTTTTAAATAACCAATTATTTGTTCATTCAAGGGCAAATGCGCCATTGAGGAATATATGATATAATAACACCAATGATAACTGTGAATCTATATGAAGTAAACAGAAGAAATCACTGTGTGCATCACATATCTGTATCTTTACACACCCAGCATAATCAGCATCAGTCTTAAAGGCCTCAATGTTGAGTCAGCACACAAAGTGCTCTTAAAACACAGCGTCCAGATATAGACTGTGGGCTGTCATTGTTCTATTTCGACTCATTGTGGAATATTTAGGTGCATTAACCAGCATGAGCCACTGCCTGTGTGCTTATTTTCGTGAAAGGAAACAGGAAAGTGAATGTGCGATGTTAAACGCATGTGTGTATGAAAGGATGAATCACTGCTCACTCTCAGGTGGGCTTTCAAAAGGTAGCAAGTAAATGATCAATATCTAACCCTCGCAATCGTCACATGCACATCTGAGTCATATCCATAAAGTGTTCTGTGAGGAGCCGAGCACGTGAAACCCTCTCTTCATGTCCCCTGGAGGTGTTTGTTAGGAAGTACAGCAGGAGGAGAACAATCCGAGCTCCTTTTTAGCACGTTATGATGAATGATCTCAACGAATGCTACTTGAGGGATGCTGGGAAAGTGAGTCATTGTGACGAGCCGAGAGTTTTGTGTTTGTGTTTAATTATGCAGGGCGCTGAAAACAGGTGGCGACACCACAGGTTGTCTCGATCACTCTGCTTCTGTTGGAGGAATGTGTCTGTGTGTCCTGTCTGGCTACTTCTTACCATCTGCTTGGACGCTGTTTAAATCTGGCTGCACTCCAGCGGCACGTACCCTTTCTCCGAGGTCAGCTTACACAGCCATCAAAGTGGACGCTAGTCTCCTTTGAATCGTTTTAATACTGAACATGTTCACATATCAACATTCACAGGGTGACAAATCCAGGAATTTCTCAGCCCTCAAAGTGAAATATTTAAAGCATTTAAAGGATTATTACCTGTCATGAGTTTCTTATATCTTTCTAACCAGTGCACGCTGACTTGCTGAAGGAAGTCGGAAGGTCAAAAGAAGAACTTTTCTGCTTTATTTTGATAGTGAGAGGGAGAAATGCAGGGGAAAGATGGGGCGTGATGTCTCCATGATGGGTGTTGGGCCAGACTCCAACCCTCAAATTAGTATGCAGTCTACCCAGGGCACACCACTGAATATAAATCTGAAATATATTTGTGTAACAAACGGCCTGGAAACATTATAAACTAAACACAAAACACAAAACCTTTGAATTAAAATGTATCACTGCATAAAATTCAACTAAAGCGTGGCTCACATTTAACAGAAGCAGCACAAACGGGGTCTAAATGAATTTCTTTTTCCTGAACAAAGCGTGCTGTTGATGGCTGACACTTTGAATATCCCAAGTGGTGAGACCTTTTCAAACAAGCTCATCAGCGTTTAGCATGCCTGGCTTGTTATGGCAGAATGATTTCTGTCTGTCAGACACTTTAAGTTGCCGCGCCACAGTCGGGCCTGATATTTGCCCGGACCATCGATCGACCCCGGCGTGTATTTTCGTCTCTGCCTTGGCTCTTTAGTGGTGGGCTACATGACAAACACCTTGGCATCATGAGATTTGACTCGAGCACCGTGACCAGGCCTTCAGACTGGATTTGGGGGGGGGGGGGGCTGGTAATAATATTGCTGACATTCACAGAGATCTAAAGGTTTGTGAAAGGCAGACGATGGGACATTTGTTCGCTCCGGGGCACTGAAGTTTGTTTCCAGCACAGAGGTTAGGGGCTGAATATAAAACCAGTTTCCCTTTGTCCCTTTTGGTCGCATGGTGTGACAGTGATCACAAAATCTTCCTCAGCGTGACGGAGAATGAAGCCTTATCTTTGGGACATATGGTGCTGCCTCTCATAATTCTTGTCCCAGTCGTCCACATGGGCGACGCAAAGCGGTGCACAGATGCTCGTCCGCAGGGCCTGTTAATCAGCAGACTTTTAGATAAAGATGACATACATTCAGAAAGGTCAGGAAAGGTTATCTGCTGGACAAAGTCATGGGGGCATGCAAGCTTTGGAGTCAGGTTAAATAATAATTAATTTGCAAATGTGAATGGTAATCACAATTCTGGCGATGTTTGAAATATTCTCATCAAGGACATTAAACAATTTATTCCCATACGCATAAACCGGCCATCAAATGGGGGAAGAACTGAATTTAAATGGTAAAGTAAAAGCCCTGTGGATGCTCTCCATGCAGAAGTTTTTGTGTCACCTCTAAGTAAGTTGTACGTATTTATTTTGTTTGCTTCAGCTGTAACTCATGACACAAGGATCAATGCTGCAACCTACAGCTCTGAAAAGTGAAGCCAAGCCTGAGGTGCCTTAAACTTGATTTTATATTTCAGTAAACATTGTAAATAATAGTTTATGGTCTCAATTGCTAGTTTCCACTCTTCAATAATTCACAAAATTATGTCTGTCTTTCACTGATGAAATCTTCCTCATTTGAACCCATCAAGCCCAACGTATCCAATACGCACATGCACAGTGGCGTAAACGCATCATACACAGACGTGTCATTCACAGACGCAATGATAAGCGTTAATCTCTGTTGATGGATGCAGTGTCAGGATGAACAGTTCTTATGTTGAAATGGGATTGAATTTGACTGTTATTTTTATAACTAACTATGTACTCTTTGGCTCATAATCAGTTGGATTTGACACATCCTGAATCTCATTTAGATTCATCTCACCTTAGTAAGGTACGAAATATTTGGCTGTTTCTGTGTTATTGCTGAAGGCGCCATCTCAAACACGTTTTTTATTATTTATTCCCACAATATATCCATAGTTTCTATGAATGTTTGTGTGTATCACACCTGTTAAATATCCGAATCATCATGCATAATCCTTTTGTCTGAATCTTTGTGATCACAAACAAAAGGCATCGGAGGAGTTAATTCCTTACGGAATACATTGTGCAATCAAAATGAGCTGCTTAAATCAATTTGTAAAGTTTAATTTAAAGTTTAGGACCTCAGACATTCTATTAGCAGGTGTTATTTTTAACTAATGAATTATATTAACGCACAAAATTATTGGGCCTCTTTCATCAAGTGTGTTGCGGTCCTGCGAGCCAACTGGTCCCGTGGGACCCTCTGTGGAGTTTGCCTGTTCACTGTTCAAACATGGCTTTAATCCTCCAGCTGCCGGGACTCTACTGTTGGTGTTAAATGTCACATCTACATATGATTGATCCGATTCAAACTTTATCCTCTGTTGCTCTGTCGCTCTGAATCAAGACCAGGCAGGGTGAGATTACAATTTAAGAAGGGGAGTTATTTATAGATATGGGACAAATAGTTTTGTGCCAGCGGCCATTTTATCAATCACTAGGGATGCGAGGATGGAGTGAATGCTTCGAAGATGCACGCTGTCTAGTTTGATGTTATCAGTCTGTGATTGTGCTGCGTAATTTTTCTCCCTGGTTTTCCTGCCGGCACTGTGAAAATATGTGAAAGAGTTCACCTGCAAATAACAAATATTGTAGTTTTCTTATTTTCTTAACTCCCTCAAAATGAGATAAAGAATACTTTAAGCACATATGGCACCATCTTATTAGCTGACCGTCACAGTAGGACTACCACACCCCCCAAATCACACCAGTAAAATGTTTAGACTTTTTAGAAATATGTGGAAAAACTGGGTGGGAAAGAAACAGAAATGTATTTCCTGCATTCGAAAGCCAACTGGACTATAGTTTGAAATCACCCTCTAAATGTTAAACCTGCTGCTGACATAATTGTGATTGGATGATTTACCAAACAATGTCCAAATGTCTTCCACAACTAGCTCTATTAGGACTAATATGTTGCATCCATACGGCTCTTTCCAACATGGTCAGTTTATATTTCTGTGATGTGGTTCAGCTAGAGAAGAACACACACACACACACACACTTGTATCAACTAAAATATTCCAACAATTTGCTTGTGTCTTTTGTTGAGACAGGCATGCAAATTAAATGAATTTGCTCCAGTGTCCTCTTGAGGGATTTTCTGAAAAGTAATCCGAGAAGCAATTTTGAACCATTCAAGTATGAGTCGGACTTCAGGGTGGGGGCACCTAACCAAGGTGCTGAGGTTTGGGACCTCGCTGAGCTGACTAAAGAAATGGGAAAGATAAAAAAAAAAAGAGGCTTAAGACTTAACTGCCTTATTCAGCTCAGTGACTTTCAAACAGTCCTTGTTCATTTGTCAAGGCTGAATAAGTCTGTGTAAAGAGCGTTGTTGCTTGAGTGACACCTGGATTGTTCGTCCTGGCAGCGACTACTGTCATTCATTATGCTGCCAGCCCCTTTGAACCGCTTTTTTCCCCCTTCAGGGCTTTGAAATGAAATGTAGACTCTAAAAAGGGCTGTAGAAGTACTATGTTCCATTATCCCCTCCTCCATGTGAAACAATAGGACCCTTAGAAAATGTGTGAAAAGATGGTACTACTATTGAGGAAACCATTCTGTGCCTCTTAAGTAATCATGTGATAAAGCAAAAACAGATAAGAGAAGGGAGGCATCGTTAATATGACGGTTTTATTGGATTGGTTCGTTAACTAAATGAAAAGATATTAAAGGGAAGTAAATTGCCAGGGAGAAAGGAGGCCACATGACACTAATGGAGTGGAACGGTATCCTCTGTAATTTTACAGATTACTGTCATTAACACAGAGGCTGCAGGAAGCCACGTGTTGTCTTCATGTACACATGTAGCTAAGAAAAGAGCTGACAGTTTCAGAAGCTTAAGACAAAGTCTGTCTACATGTCTTGGGGCGTGTTGCTGCATATGTGACAAAGATGAGATGCGTAAAATGTGATAAATAGCGAGGTGCAGGGATGATGTATTTTTCTTGGCTAAATCTGGAAGTTAGCATCGCTCTGGTTCCCTTGATAAAAAGCTAATGGGATTTTTCTTAATCCTTATTTAATTGCGGATTATTGCAGGAAGTGAGCTCTGCAGCAGCAAATGTTGATGATACTTGTATGTTTTGTTCTGCAAAAAAACTACCCCCACCCAAAAAAAAGCACTTTTATGTTCTTACCAATAGCACTTTGCTCATAGCACTGTTGTATTTAAGGTATCCTTGCTGAACAGCTATACTTTACTCAGACGAGGACCTAACACTTGTTTCTATTTTTTAGCTCTTACTTTATCGGCAATGATATGTTGTGGTTTCTTTCTTTCTAAGTCACTTTGGACAAAAGCGTCTCCTAAATGTCCTAAATATAAGATAATCTCTACAAATGAACAGCAATTTTATGATTTTTTTAAGAAACAAAACTATAAATAAAGTCCATGGTCACATGATGCAACAAAGAGGTTGTAAAGGCAGACAAATCGGCATGAAGACATTCTGTAATACTATTTTGCTGGAAACCGCCTTTTTAAAGGCAGCTTCAGGATTTACGAGAGGGGTATGTGCTCATGTATTTTACATCTTAGAACAAATCTCCTAAGTTACCCACAGATCTTATTTCAGGCCTCTAACCAAAAACCCTTCAAAACGCCTATTGATGTTGTCGATTGATTTTGTTGATTGATTTTGAGACAAGGGAACTGGAGGTGCAAACCTATGAACTAACTTCTGGGTTTTAGGACTTATTCCTGCAGGGCTCTATTGCTTCAAGTGAGTCGCCGTTGGTTTTGAAGACTACAAGTTTGAAAGTTAGAAAGAAGTGATCTTACCGGACCTCAGTAGTCCACTCCTCATCTCTGCTTGAGGCTGGCGAGGCTCCATTAGCCACTACTAACATAGTCACCCAGCTGAAGGCAGTTAAGTTGTATTGTGGGTAAAGAAGTTGGCAGGTTTACAGTAGAAGGGAAAGATTTTGATGCTGTTTGAAAATGGTTCATCTTTAGTCAAAGTGGAGCACTCAACACCATCGGGAGTTCAAGTTTTGGCTACAGTTTAGTTCCATTTTCCATTTTCAATTTTTCCTCTTTGTTCGGAAAAACTGCAAAGCCCTGTGGGATTTAAAAAAAGAAAAGAAGGCATGGTCTTGTGGTCATGTCATCTGTAAGAGAGACAGTCCCTGTTCCCTGCAGCATCTGAAAGCCCGCTGTCATTATCAACCATCAGGTGAATATTACCTTTGAAGTCATTTCTTACTGCAGTGGGTAGTTGGTCGTCCCCGCAGCATTTAGCACAAAACACACGTCTTGCTTCTCAATTCTGAGAAGCTCACACTTTGACAGATGTTATTTTCTGTTGCTACATTTCTTCCTATACTGTGCTCATTTTATGCAAGAGAAATCTGCTGCATATACAGTATGTCTCCTTCATAATGAGGGAACCATGCAGACTGCAATCTGAACTCATCCCTGAGCAAATATGACCAGAATGACCCTGAAATAACTACTTGACTGAGACGGAGAAACTTCTATATCGTCCTATATTTCTATAAGCAGTTGTTGCAGTGAATAGCCAACGGGCATGGGCAGTAAATGTTTATCGGTACACAGTTGTAAAACTTGCGTGTCATATACAGTGTGTGCACCATGCTTTATTTTTAAGATGTACATTCCAGATGGATGTTCATCTGTGAAATCACACATCAACCGCAAGCATTCACTCAAACAAGGGCAACATCTTTCAATTTGGCTCTCATCATCAATGACAGTTTTCTTAAAACTTAAAATAGATGTGCATTTAATACTGGTAACCTGTCTTCTACACAGTTTATTTGTCTCTGAATTCCTTTGCTTGTCTTGTAGGGAGTCCAAGGTCGTCTGCCTTTTTTAAGTAAAACAAACCAGTTACATAACTCGAGGTCAAAAACTCTACAGGGAACCTTTTAATGGTGACGCGTTGTCTCTCTGACGAGATGAAAGCAAATCAGACCAATAACAACAACAATACTCTCACTGATATCATCCTACAAACTGCCACACTCTTAAAAGTCCACAAAGGCAATTTAAACGTGCAATGTCTCTTTGTTTTCAGACATGTTTTCCCATATTATTATTCTTCCATTATTATCAGTGATAATTACTATAATTTCAATCACTTTTTGGAGGTAATTTCTACCTTGACCCACTGCTTTCACTGGCTATTGTTACTAATATCAAGCTTATCTGTTTTCAGATCAATTTTCAAATCAAAGTAAAGGATTACAAATGAATTATTGTCCCATTCTATTAAGTGTGTCACAGCCATTCCAGTGATCCAGCATGCACAACACCAGGAACAGGGCCATAATTAATGTTATTAAATACACATGTTTACCTTGCAATGACATGACATGTGTAATTACTGTAATACCGTTTTTAACACATCAATACATATTGATCTTTGATTTATTAACTTTTGGTTTCGTGAAGGGATATCATACACAGGTGGTGTATTTTGTCCATTTTGTGTTATACTGATGTTGGTTGGCGGGTTCAGAGTTGTTATTTTTCTTGCTCACAAAGAAATGGAAAATTATAGTTAATATACCGAAAAACAGCCCTGTTTGCAAATTATCTGAATGCAGTGCGACGGTTGGAAGCACTTATCTGCCACTTTGTCCCATCAGCTGTCCTCTTCAGTGCTGGCAGCATGGTGTTCACATCCTTTTGCCTTTCTCCTCAGGAGACAACGAGCCTTTGTCGAGGCAGAGGTTGTTGTTTGTATCTGTCTCTGGACTCGGAATGATCATTTGTCAGCTGTTTTGCTCTGTTTTCCCCGTCTATCTCCCCACGGGAAGCAGATCGTCCCTTTTCTCCATCAATTTTTCCAATGTCTTCATCTCATCAAGGCTGACTCGTTCTCACAGGATTCAGGAGGTGCAGTGCCCCCTGGGAAGTGGTGTCACTCTAAACTTCTGTTAAGCTTCTGTTAGACAATCAAATACTGGAATATGTTAATGGATTTGATTTATTCCCTTAGTAATCCCTGTAACCTATTCTTCCAACGTGTAATCTCTATAAATAGAGGCAGCAGGACAAGATTTTGGTATCAGAAGTGTTCTGGTTTGCGTTTGTAGGAATCATGTTTGGCTGAATGCAGATCAACAAAGAGAGCAAAAGTGGCTGGAAGTGGCATCGCGAAATGCAATATTGTAAGCCACTGACTATCGTCTGATGATTTCGATTTGCAAATTTAAAATTAGCTTGTAAAACTGGCTAAACAATCCGGTTGTACACATTGTCTCTCAACTCCATTCTCACATCAGCACTTTAAACATGCAGTACACGGAAAAGGAAGTCTAGGCCTGGATATCCGCTGGCTTTACCAGAACCCCAGAAATACTCAGTGTTGGTCCGTCCATCTGAAGCACCTGAGAATCAATTATGATTATTATTAATTATGAGTATTGCTAAAATGTTGGATTTTGAGCTCCTTATTCCACCATACATTTGGAGCATAAACCCTAAACTATATTAAAATAATTATTAAATATTATCTCAACTAAATTTCCAATGAGATAACTTTACTTCCTTCATTACATGTATGCGACTGTGTGATTCATGAGCAGCATTTCCTCCACACACTTCCTGTTTCACACCACGTCTGGACTGATTTGAATGGTTGTTGATGTGATTATTCATCATCATCATTGTGGAGGGAATAATGTTCAGGAGAATGGTGCCCTGTTATTTGTCTTATGAGTAATATGGCATGCATTTGTGGGCGGTCCTAAAGGCACCGGATGAAGGGAGATCCATGAACATTCATCAGGAGCCTCCAGGGAAAAACACGTCTTATTTCTTTGTGTGTTGGGAATAATTGGCTCCTCTACAGAACCACCACTGGTAGCTTGTGCAAACAGTCGGATTTATCTATATCAGCCTTGGCTGTGGTTATTGTTATCTCCTTGTTAAAACCACTCCTCTGGTGCCCAAATGTATTCACTAAATTTGTCACACTTGCAGTCGCTGAGTGCCTCTTTATATCCGAGTAAAAAATCGTATTCCCCACCAACACTTCCAAGCCCGTACTGGAGAGAAATGTATTTTTCTATCATTGGATTCCTTCTCACAAGGGAAATTCTTAAGAAGTAATACTGGAAAAGTACATGAAAAATACAATAAATAAATATTTTACCCTTCATCTTGAAAACACAAGTCACATTTAAATGTATTTTTAATTGTATTTATATAGGACTGTACTTATTTTTTTAGTAGGGATCTATTGTGTTTGCGTGATTGTCTTATCTGGTCATATCTAAAGACATTATTCTTCAGCAATCTGTGTTTTTCTTAAAGCTGTTTAAATGCACTCTAATATATTCATAATAACTCTTTTTGCGACCATTATTTGACTCTAAATATGATCAAAGCAACAGTAAAGAGACTCCACTTAACAGACATGTGTTCCTTCCTTCAAATCACTCTGGTCTAATTGTTTAATTTAGGATGAATTTTTGTTGTCTGGGATCAAAGAAGTCACTTAAACTCCAAATCATTTAAAATCTCCGTTCGACCCATGTGTTTCCAGGAATCAGGTTATTTTGTGCATGTAAATATCTGGCCCAGTGCACTAACCAACCACAACTTCTATTTGCGGTGTACAGATTTCCAGGAATATTGTTTAAGAGCTCTAAAAATACCACATATGATGTATTTGCAGAGACGTCCCGTGCAGATGTTTTCCCCCAGGCTAGGAACCTGGAAAGAGAGGGCACTAGCACATCCTCTCCTTCATGTAGACTGTCCTTCACCAGCTCCCCCAGGACCTGCAGTGTGGCTACAAATACACACTTAGCATAAGAAAGTGCTTGAGACGTGACTTTAAGCGCTGTGTGTGTGTGTTTATATGTGCCTGTATGTGTGATGTTTTTTTGGTAGTGCCCTACAGTCTACATATTCCATCCATTTCCAACCCGTTGTTGATGCAGATTTCCCTTTGCAGTGTTTCAGTAGCAAAGCGACTTGACTTGGAATTAGCTCAATACTTAACCCATTAACTAAGCTTCCATGGTACCTTTTTGAATGGTTCCCAATGAAACAGCTGTGGCACAGGCTGGTGTGTCTTCTGAACAAACGAGGATGTGATACTACATGCTCTCCATATTTGGTCTCAACACATTGATAGAGAATCGTCCTATTTACCCATTTGTGATTCGTGACATACTCATTTTGTTCTTTCTAATGTTGAAACAATTTAATCACAGTAATGTGAGGTCTTGGCTCTTGTAATGTCTATTCCCTTAACAATGCTACAGTGTAATTATGTTTTCATACCTGAGAAACAAAACAATGTGTTTCTGTCCAAACATATTGCCATATGCTGTGGAGGTGTGAAATTGGCCCCGTTACTCTGGACTGTGTTTAAGGGCCCTCCTGGGCTCCCTGATACTGCAGAGAGGATGGAGAGAATCAATCAAAAATCTATAGCTACACTCTCCTCAATACCTTACCCAATTACAAAAGTCTACCGTGCACAGCGATTCCACTGTGGGTCTGATTATTTGCCTTCCCTTTGTTTCTAGGTTAGAAACTGACCTCAGCATAAAGCTACGGGCTCACTGGGTTAGACTGTTGTTCTACTCACCCAGCAGTGGAATTGATAGGTGGTAGGCTGGGGCTCTATGTGTGACTCCACAAATAATAACGATGTTCTCAGGTCTAATAATACATTTAAAAAACACGAGTGCAGCAACTTTTACTCTTTATCAATTAATCTCTTAATTATTTTCACATTTAGTCAATTAAATGTTTGTTGCATAAAACGTCAGAAAACAAAGAGCATGCAGGTTTTTCTTCTTCTTCCTAACATGACATCACCAAATTACACTTTTTTGCTAAAATAAGCAACCAATCATCAAACTCTAAAATTTACTCATGTTTCATAAAAATGCAAATCATGTACAATTGAACATTAAGTGCTTGGTTGGTGACCCAAGTTCAGAACCCTATTGTGATGCTTCCTCTTATCTTTCCCTACATATATTGAGGTATCACACTGGGTCATATTCTTAGCTACAATTATATTGTCTCCTATACGTGCTTATATAACAATGATTTTAGGCATTATATAGCTTCAGAATTCAAATTGTGGTTGTTGAATGGAACATTTCTTGGTTATGTCTTGATCAGTTTAAGCTAGATAAAATTCCCTTACTTAAAAATTGCAAAATTTGTTATCAACTTCCTGGAGAACTCCCATGAAGCAAAGAATAAAGAGAGTTCTGCTGAGAGCACACACTGGGAGAGTGAAGCCTCTCACTGAATATTAATCTATTCAGAATCAATTAGCATTTAGCATTCCTTTATTCTTCGCTCACTTCTCCGACCGTCACTGGTGGACTGAAAAAGTCAGAATTACTCTCCCCTCCACCTTCCACAAAAGAGCACTTTTATTTCTTCATTACTGAGAAGAACATTTGAAATTTGAATTTCTTTCATTTGCCAACGCGGCCCCTGCTTTCTGTTTTTACAAGGAATTAATTTGAGGTGGAACAAAATAATGGAAAGGTCGCATGAAACCTTGAAATAACCTGTTACGAATGCAAATGCACAGATGATTATTGATGCAGCTTTGAGCAGAAGCCTCATGAATATGTCTTTATGTAAAGTAAAATAAAATGATGAGAAAACAAGAATTATGGGTATCCTATGGATGGTTTCCAAAGCTGTGAAAAGGTATGCTGGAATGCAGTGACAAATTGATCAGTATAAATTGTTAGAATTTAACTAATACCATAAATGTCTTGCATGTAGGCCTGGATAAGCTGTTTGGTTTGGTTTTATTTTGAGATAGCCACCTGTTTTTAACAGATTCAAGTGCTTTTTTTTGGCTTTACTAAGTACTGATTAGATCCAATTGTTGCTCTGCACCTTAACACAATATAAATAATAATGTCCCGATGACATAAGACTAAGGTCAGGGCTGCAACACCGCAGGGCAAATCCAAAATTATATGTCATGAATGCAATTATAAATGTGGACATCTAAGGTGGCCTTAATCATCAGACCCAAGCAGCACTAATTCTTAACAAGATGTTGTGAAGCAGGAACTTTCTTCATCCTGTCGAGGCTGTCCCCATGCAAACAGTCCAAGGTTTGTATAAAAGAGCCCTTTTTCTCTATCAGGCACTTGATATTTATTTTTACTTAGATATTTCTGTGCTTAAGGGTGAATGCAGTGCTTCTACAGCCCATCCTGTGCATATAATGCTTTTGTACTCTCATATTTAGAGTGTCTGATTAGACCGATGATTATACTCTCATTTGGTACATTTATTCTGCAGTTTTTGTTTCTGCAGCACAAACTAACCAAACCAAATGTATCATCCATTGTAATCTGTACATTGCCTGACAAATCTGAATTTTCCAGTAAATGTTTTAACACTGAACCCCTCGATGTAGCTGTTGTACCGACAGTGTGTCTGCTCTATGCTTCATTTTCACATTTGATCATTTATTTATCGTCTGAACTGCAAAATTAAACTTGTGTGTCTGTATGCATTCATGCCTGTGCATCAATATATATGTAGCAGTAGCTGATGAGCCATGCCAATGAGGATACACAGACGTCCCTGTAGGGAAAAAGTGCACCAATAATTGATGCTTCTGAATCAGTGGAACCGACAACGTTGTTCCTGCAGACGAGAGGAACGTCACCGCTGTCATAATTGGGCTGAGAGACAGATGGTGAGCGCAATGATAGGCTGGAGTCTGACAAGAAGTCAACCGTCTCCTGAA
This sequence comes from Chelidonichthys spinosus, assembly GCA_029853015.1. NCBI lineage: Eukaryota > Metazoa > Chordata > Actinopteri > Perciformes > Triglidae > Chelidonichthys > Chelidonichthys spinosus. Next base: position 6,479,146 of record CM056822.1, on the reverse strand, counting down.
GAACGTATCTTATGCGCGTCTGTTTAGTCTGCATGTCTGATTTTTGAGAGATCCTCCGCGTGCGATGTGCCTGTTGTTTCCACTAAACGCTAACCTTCCTGTCACCACTTCCACTTTGCTTGAAAGTGGAACGTCAGCAAGAAGCTCTGGGACGCTGCGGACCCCAAGGGTCTGACAGGAAACTTTCATAGCGAGCAGTTTCAATACCTGGAGAAACGGCATGCCACAGTGTAAGAAATGAATTATGGTCTAAAGTATTTAGGATAATAAAGTTCAAACCAGCGGTGAAACTGAGGATTCAGCGATGCAGGAACGGCACAATGTGTGAATGCAGAGGTCCTTATTACAATAATTTCTGAATTCATTCACTCAAAAAGCTGTTGCCTGTGGTTTAATCTGATGTAGAATATCGTCAGATAATAAACCACCTATTAATTTGTAAAATTGCATCAAAAACAATTAACAAGTCTCAATGAAAACCGACATCAATTAGTTATTCAGTTTTAATTTAGCATATTAAGACACATTACCTAATTGATCCCATTGAGATACCGCGCCGAAGCTGCAATGGGTTTCTGGTATTGCTCGACATTCAGCGTATGCCATAAGGGTGAAAGTTTCAGATGTCGGATGTGCATGAGCGGAATAACAAAACATGGTGTATGAAAGGTTAATGAGCCCGGAGAAGTGGAGTGGTCTCTGTCATTTGAGACTTCCCACTTCTGGAGGAGTGAGACAAGTAACGGAAGAACTTGCAGCATTCTGAACAGAAGCAGCGTGCGGAGGCTGAACATTCATGAAGGCAGCTGTGTTGCATCACGTGTGTGTGTGTGTGTGTGTGTGTGTATGTGTGTGTGTGTGTGTGTGTGTATGTGAATCGCTTTCAGTCATTCTTGACAGGAGATCAGTGGGCAAGTCTGCAGTTACTCTTACTATGGTGTTTCTGCGGTTCCTTATACGTTAAAGTGTGTGTGTATTTAATAAGTGTTCATGGGACTCGTTAAGGAGAGATGAATTAACCCTGACAGCTTTCTAATTGGACTGAATTACGTCATTAAATTACTTATTAGCGCTAAACGTTTTACCTTGTTCGACATCCAATCCACCTTCTTGTCAGGCTGAAAGTTATGTCTTTCTGTTTAGTAAGCCATAGCACGGATGTCGCACATTCACAGAGGTAAACAACACATTAATCACAGCCAGACAAGTTTTCTTTTAAAATGATTAATTCAACATAAAAAAAAAGAGGTGATACTTTTCTAAAAGCTTTGTGGATGTATTGTTTTTTTGTTAATTATTCGTTTACATCAAATATGTTATCAATATGACCTTTTAATGTCACGCATTACATTTATTGTAAATCATGAACTTGCTTTTTATTTTCGCCAACTTTAAATGGTCTCTTGCAGGAAAGGAGGCTGTGTGCACACCCCTTCCTGGAGATCCACAGAGAGGGTCAGATCCAGTTCATGGCCCCCTTGGCCCGGCAGGGAGATTTCTATGTGCCTGAAGTCCGACAGGTAGAAAGGACGCTGTCGGACCGAGAGGAATCGCACAGTGACTCAGAAGTCTCAGGTACGTACGTGTACTTCACGTTGTACTGTATAAGTGCGTACATTTTCTGTTGTACCTACTGTGAGATTCCTGTTACGCTGGAAAATTGGTGTAATTTAGCATTCCCGCATAACCATTATATTAATTTGATGATTGCAAATACAGCTTAGTCTCCATTGCTGTTTGTTCATCACTTACTGAAATGAAAAGCCCCCATTCCATCCGAGCAGGCCAAGAGCTTCCAGTTTCACTTTCTCCATCCATCCATATAAATGTCTTTTAAAAAGGATATCTGGAGTGCAACACTTATTTGATTTAGTCTCACATTTAGGACATCCTTAGTCAAAGCAATCCTATTTTCCTTTCTATAACAAAACTGCGTTAAAAGCGTTAAAGAAAAGAGTTAAGGTCAATATATTTACAGCTTTCTTAGGTCAGTTTACTGTATGCGTTGGTACTTTACAATCAAAAAACATCTGTGTCCCAGCATGTGCTGTCAAGACACTAAAACAGGTGATAATTGTCTTTGGTTTGCCAAAATAAGTGACCCCGTTTACATTAAACTAAGGGGCAAATTCACGAACGTTCACCCCACTTCTGCAGTTGAACCTGCACGAATAAGGAAAAAAAAATTCCCCCCCCAAAAGAAACGGTAATCAAAGAAGCCCTCACAAAGGGGTGAAATGCTCCAACTGGGCTGCCAAGTAAATAGCATCGCGGTTGTCCTGAGCCACACGCAGTTACGGAGAAATGATTTGCGTCTTCAAAGAGCCGGAGAGCTGCAGCGCATTTATAAGGGGTGTCTGCTCAAACTCATTTATTTAGGGATGCAGTGACAGGAAGCAATGACAGTTGTGTCATGAAAAATAAATGAATAACGCTCCCCTACATATCATTTTTGAAAACACACGACCAAAAAAAACTAGAAAGAAATGAAAAGAAAAATAAGGTTATTATATAAATGAATAAACAAATTATTCCCCCCACTCTCTGCTTTCCCAAACCCTGAGCTTACATTTCTCTTTTCCCTTTCTTAATTGCCTTCGGGAGGTTTGCATGGAAGTGGCACTCTGACAAAGCCCCCCATTTACCCCCTGACCAGACCTCTGGCTCAGACTAACTCTCACCCCTCTCTACCCATGCATTGGCCTCAAACGCATGTATACTTTGCCACATAGATAATTGGAATCAGAAGCAAAAAAACACGTTAGGGGCATTTTGTGCTGTAATCTCATTATCACAATGTATTTCTGTACGTTGGACCTTTCAAATCAAATCGTTTGCAATTTGTGGTGGTTCATCAGAGGAATCCATTCTTTGTGAATTTGCTCCTTATTTCACTCAATCTTTCTCTTAAAAATATTGAGAAGTGAAATGTGTTGTCAATGCAATGATATTGTATATAAAAATCAATTTCCTGTGTCAGTTCTGTCTGATGGCTTTTAGAAAGTTGCATGTAAAGGCAGCTGAGGCCCCGTACACACGAAGCAAAACTGACTTTTTTCTCAGTTTTGCCTTGGCGTCGTTTCAAGAAAATCTGCGTCCAGACGAATCTACTGAAAACGACTCAGCGCGCTGTAGTACATATTCCAGGCCTATATGTGGCGCTGTTTCTGCTACAAAAATGCAGAAGAAGAGACGGAGCGTGACCAGATGTTTGCCATTGCTATGGCAACACGTGAGAGCTACGGCTAAATATCCACCGGACCACCTGATCAATAAACACCCATAAGATGACAATTTGGCCCGTATAAATAAAACCAACAATAAGCACCAACAGCCGTCACCCTAAGGACCTTGACAAGGCGTTGTCACACATTGGGATGGATTAATTAACAAATAAATGCCTACATTCATGGGAAGTTAGCTAGCGGTTGTTTGTTAGCATCATAATAAAGTAGCTTTTTTCCCGGAATATCGCCCCCCTCTCTCGGCTCCGTTTTTTTTCATACAGCGGCCCTAATATGCCGACGTACAGATGAGCAGATTATCTGCTACGAGCACGAAGGCCGCCGTTGTTGTTGTTGTTGTTACGAGACATCGCGGGGGAAGAAGTCAGGCTCGAGGGTTGAGGAGCGGGGTGATGACGTCAGCATATTCGTTTTCGCCGTCCACACGAAAACTAACACAAAACGAAGGGGTGCCGTTTTTCTCTTTTCCACCCTGAGAGCTGGTTTCCAAAAAGTGCGTTTTCAGGCCACGAAAACGCCGGATTTGTATGGCCGGCAGGGCGAAACGCACAAGACTTCTGCGTTTACGCACTAAAAATGTTTTTGTCTGGACGGCCCCTGAGTTTTCAGCCCTCCATATGAGCTGCTGCCTGAGTGTAATGCAGGACAATGGGACCTTGTTTCTACTGCTGTTTTGTTAATGAGCAGCCCTGCAAAAAGCAAACTGTGATTGACACCTTCCTAGGTGTTAATGAAAAGCCGGGACACAACAGCCTCTGGTGGAAGTGTGCTGCCACACCGTCACCGAGGGGCCGTCCACAGCGACACGGACACCATATGGAAAAGTGCCTTTCAATGTTAAAGATGCACAAGCACGTAAGCTAACCAATTTGACTTGACACTCATTTATCCTCATGAGATGTAAAGGCTTGTGAAGGAGTGTTTTCAAAAGTCAATCCTGGTTGAAGCAGTTGAAGCGAGTCTAATCATGCGCTGACATGGGGTGTGAAAATAAGCCTATTTGATGATAACAGCCTCACAGGACCTAACTGCTAAAGCTTTGTGGCCGTTCCATTCAATACATTACAAGGAGACCATATCGTGAAGCTAAAAATAGTCCTGCTGAAACCACATAAAAGGAAAGAACCACATTAAACACAACAGAAGGCACAGGGGACCACATGTTTTAATTTTTAAAAAGTAGGTGAGAGCATGGGTTGTTTATAAATACATATGATTGATGCTAAAGCAATTATTAGTTAAGGTGAAAAACAAGTCAAGTGTTTTATTTATACAGCCCGATATCTCATAAACAGACATGTAATCAACAACCGTTTTAATAATCCATTATTTGTAAACGTATCAAGTAAATATGCCAAATATTCTATGGTTCCAGCCTCTCAAAGGTGAGAATTTGCTACTTTTTAAATTGAATATCCTCGAATTATTGGCCGCAAAGTATCCTGAAGATGATTAAAGGATCTTTGTACCTTTTTGCACATAAGAAGTTGCATCTATGTTGCAACTAATTATGTGTTTAAATCCGTTAGAGATACAGTTGTTATCCGTGTCTCTAAAATAAAGTAGAGAGCTCAGATAATAATGAGTTACTTAATATAGTTAACACCTAATATCTCCAAAGGAAACCATATCACAAACGTCTATGTGGATCTTATACTTATACCAAATAATGGAGTAAACTAAGTGTTGGCGACAAATCCACCGTGTTTCGTGTGTCATGGGTGCAGTGCAGGGTGGGGACATTTGGGTCCATGACTATGAATGATAATGTGACAGCAACCCTCCATCCTGTCACACTGGGATCAACTCAACCAGGTCAGTGGAGTATGCAGGACACTGGAGACATCTTCGGCTCCACTGCCGCCCCCGTCTCAGCGACCGGATCAAGCCATTGTCGCTGTCAAACAGCAGTCGGGTAGTTAACTCTGTGGAGCCACACACGTCTCTGAGTGGATGGGATGCAACATTCTGCTTCGGTTTTTGTTGTTTACTACGAGTCTTTGTTAGTTGTCTTGTGGGGCAAGTCGATGTCCAATGTCAAGTTTTGTCAAAGAAAGCCGTGAGGACATTTTCAAGTCCAGGCGATGTGACAAATCTTCCAGATCAGAGTGTTTCAGGTCTCTGAATGTTGATTATTAAACAGGCATGGAATAAGGGGCGTTAAGTCTTGCCTTGAGTCCAATTAGCTTGAATAATGTTTTGGGTTTTTGATGAATGGACAAGACCGTTTCTCATCCTTTTTATTTATTTATTTTTTGTGGTTTTTAATATAATTTTTGGTCCCAACTCCATTTTTCACATTCAAATCCACTGACAGAAGGGAAATAAAATGTGAAGGGACAGTCAACGACATAGAGATAGACACAAGTCGCCAACAGCTGTTACAGCGCCACAAACAGCTGTTTCTATGTGTCCCCCACAGCTGATTTCAGAGAACCATTCGCACATGTAGTGCTCTGATTGTGCCTCATTCCGGTGGGAGTTCTCTGAAAAAAATAAATGTAGGGATATTCTTTGATTTTAAAATAGCCATGTTGGTATTTATAAATGATGACTGGTCCTTTACCACCATGATTCGGCTGGGAGAAGTGGTCACACCCCGAGAAATAGTTGAGGAATACACTTCTATTGCTTTTTAAATAATAAAAAGGTTAGATTAGAATACCATTACCAATGCTAAGCTATTAGCTTAGCTTAGCATAAAGAAAAATATCTAAAAATAACTGCCTTCCAGCACCTCTTTAGCTCACTAATTAACACGTTACAATTTGTTTGTTTCATCTTTACAAAAACAGAAACAGAAATCATAAGTGGTGGTTTTACAGAGAGGAATACGTGGTAAATATTTAAAAAAGACTTTGTGGAGTATTGTCACTCACCATGAGGTTGCCAGGCAACAGGCAGCCAATGAATAATTAGTGCTTTGGACAGAGTCAGGCTAACTTTTTCTCCCTGGTTCCAATCTCTACACTTTACCAAAATGTCATTCCTTAAACGCTGTGTTAGTTAATAGTAGATTTAAGCCTTAATATAATAATTATCTTTCTGTAAATGAAGTTTGAGTTTTACACATTAAATAATAACCAGATTTTGCAGCATCTCTCTGCATCTCTCTCCTATACGGGATCAACTCATGTAGAGACCAACGCCTGAAGGCACTAAACCCTTCCAATCAAACACAGCAACAGCTTTCGCCTTTAAAAATGAAGATATCATTTAATGTGTATCTTCCAATCTAAATGGGATTTTTCTTCCCCCGCGGACTGATTCAATTTTTGCAACGTGCTGTAGGCGTTCACGCAGCGAAACCAATACAAGACCACACGCTCTGCTCTATCTCTCTATTTATAACATTTATATCTCGACTCCACCAATCACGTTCACATGTGAGTGGGGTGTAAATTAATCAGCAAGAGCTTGTGGCTAGATTCCAATATTTTATTATTTTGGATGCATTTTTTTGTTAATTATATAGTGCACATTGTGTTTGTACGCCTTGTGTTTTTTCCCACATTTACATACATTTACATTTAGACATTTTACATTTAGGTCATTTAGCAGACGCTTTTGTCCAAAGCGACTTACAATAAGTACATTTGTCAAAAGAAGGAAACAAAGAAACCACGACGTATCATTGCCGATAAAGTAAGAGCTAAAAATAGAACAAGTGTTAGGTCCTCATCTGAGTAAAGTAGTACTTCAAGAGCAACAGTGCTAAGATCAGAGTGCTATAGGTAAGGTTTTTTTTTGTTTGTTTTTGTTTTTTTTGTTTGTTTGTTTGTTTTTTTTTGTTTTTTTTTGGGGGGGGGGGGGGGTGTCGAGGGAGGGTGCTAGTGGGTCATGCTATGTAGAGTCAAGGTGAAGTCTGAACAGGTGAGTCTTGAGCCTTTTTCGGAAGATGGCAAATGACTCTGCTGTCCTGACATTGGTCGGGAGTTCGTTCCACCACTGAGGCGCCAGAACAGAGAAGAGTCTGGACTTTGCTGAGCGACATTTGCTTGATTTCAGCGATGGTGGTACCAGCCGGCCAGCTGAAGTAGAAGAGCGAAGTGCTCGCTTCGGGGCATGAGGTTTGACCAGTGTTTGAAGGTAGAAGGGTGCCGTTCCATTGATGGCCCTGAAGGCCAGTGTCATCGTCTTGAATTGGATGCGTGCTGCAACAGGGAGCCAGTGGAGGTCACGGAGGAGGGGGGTCACGTGGGAGAATTTGGGTAGATTGAAGATAAGGCGTGCTGCGGCATTCTGGATACGCTGTAATGGTTTAATCGCAGAGGCCGGGAGTCCGGCCAGGAGAGAGTTGCAGTAGTCAAGGCGGGAGATGACCAGTGCTTGGACCAAGAGCTGCGTTGCATCCTTTGTGAGGAGGGTCCGAATCCTGCGGATATTGTAGAGGGCGAATCTGCAGGATCGGGCCACAGCAGTGATGTTGGGGGTGCAGGATAGTTGGTCATCGAGGATTACACCCAGGTTCCTCGCAGTTGAGGAAGGTAATACTGTGATGCCCTCGACAGTGACCGACAGGTCCATGCGAGGGCAGTCTTTCCCTGGGATGAAGAGGAGTTCGGTTTTGTTCAGGTTGAGCTTGAGGTGATGTGCAGTTGTCCAGACAGAGATGTCAGCCAGACAGTTTGAGATGCGAGTTGCAATGTGAGCGTCAGAGGACGGGGGAAAAGAGAGGAACAGCTGGGTGTCATCTGCGTAGCAATGGTAGGAGAATCCATGCGATGTGATAACAGAACCTAGTGATCTGGTGTATAGTGAGAACAGAAGCGGTCCTAATACTGAGCCTTGAGGGACGCCCGTGTCCAGAGAGCAGGGTTTGGACATAGAGCCATTCCATGTGACCTGGAAGGTGCGGTTTGTCAGGTATGATGTAAACCAGGCGAGAGCAGAGTACATAACTTATCATCCACAGGTGGACATCGTTATCCCCTATATGGGATGCTATTGTCTTGAATATGTAATTAAGCATTCAATCAGCAATGCAGATTACATGACTTACTTTAAATTCTCTCTTGTTCTTGCTCCCCTGTGTGCGCTCCATCCTGGCCACAGTCTCATATTCTCTGTCAACAAAACTGATTTGCACGACTCTTATTTCAGCTTTTCTCATATCAGATTTTGGGCATGTGTGACACAACGCATGAGCCTTTTTCTGAGGTTTTCTCTCTTTTAACTAACATTAACATTACAGCAAACTAGCAGAGTGGCACCTTCATGTTCTTAATTCAAGCTGAGATTTGTCCGAAATCTCAGCTACCTCTGATAATTTCCCCCCCATATCATAATGAATGCATCAGCTGAAACTTAGCAACGAGCCTCTTTTGCCTCCTGTCAACTGTTTCCCATGAAAGGTTAGCTCATATCATCATCAGATCTGCGGTTAATGACAGGCTGGCTTAGTGTCTGGAGATATTGATTGGAGGTGAGTGTTATTTTGGAAACATTCACAGCCACACAAAGGCAAAAAGGTCGACAAAATTTCACACACGTCTGAAATTGATCTCATCAACCTGCAAGGAGCGAACTAAAAAACACCAAAGAGTCAAGTGGCCCTGCTGCTTGCACGAACCTTTCCAATTAAAGAGCAAAAGACCTTCAGCTTACTGGAGTTCTAATTAACAACAATGCAGTGCCTGTTTTGAGTTCTTACTTCAAGTCGCAGCTCATAGTTCATTAACAACAACAGAAGTGAACTTTATACAGGTGAAATGATTATTTGTGTTTAATGTACAATACATTTATAAAAATATAACACTGGAATACAAAAAAACAAGCTCAATATAAGAGGCATGTAGGCAAAGATTAGCCTCACAACTGTAAGTAAAAATGACTTCATTAGTCATGAAAAACTTTAATCCAATAAATATATAATATATAAGTTATGCATCAAAGCTGTCGGGGGAGATGACACCTGAGAGTCACTGCAAATGTTTAATATCTCTTAAGGGGATAAGCTGTGTGTGTGTGTGTGTGTGTGTGTGTGTGTGTGTGTGTGTGTGTGTGTGTGTGTGTGAAATGTCTCAACAACTGTTTGATGGATTGCCATGAAATGAAGGTTGCCTCAAATATTCATGGTTCCCAGAGGATAATGACTTTGAGGATCCCCTGACTTTTTCCGCCAGCGCCACTTGAAGTTGACATTTGTGGTTTTGGAGTGAAATATCTTGACCTCTAAAATGATATGAGCTGTGATACAGACGCCCGGTACGTCTCCCTCGGGATGAATTGTGATCACTTGAAAGATGTTTCATCCGGGAGGTAAACACAGTAACATGTAAGCATTATCTATGTGGGCATGTGAGCCACCATCATGCCTGAAAATACTAGTCCTGTTTCATGGTCTTGAACTGTTTTAAAACCTCTAAAGCATATTTGAAAAGAAGTTACATTCATACATGCATGAATACATCTTCTTCCATGCATATGATTCCCAAATAATGAAGGAGTAGAATAAAGTTTATGGAGGAGATGATGGTTGTTCTGAAATGATTCAGATTTCCGGTAACTGGATTTTCGGGCGGCCTTGCTTTTCTCATGATACAGAAGTCCTCTTACCATCTGTCCATCCCCCTCCCTTTTGTTTCATCACTGCTCTAGGTGCCGACTCAAACAGCGAATACAGCTCGGGGAGTGGAGTGCTGCTGTCGGACAGCAGAGAGACGTCCCCGGCGGGATCTTCGGTGCGCTCGCTGCCCATCCCGGATCAAGCGGGTGGGAACTACAGAGGGAGGAGCTCGGGGGGAACCTCGTTGAAAGAGCTGGACTGGGAGCCGACTGGTGGACGGCAGAATGAGAGAGAAAAGAGTCTTCGTAGAGACTCCAACAAGAAGAGCCCCGAGTGGAAGAGTGGAGAGGAGTGACGGCTCAGTGAGACACATTAGATGAGGAATACAAGAGGATGTATAAAAGTCTTCCTGCGGGTTCACGTCAAAAAAGGGAATAATAAAGGGAAAGGCAGGTATTTTCTATATTCTATTAGCGTGAGCAAATCCAATGAAAAGACCAAACTAACAATGTGTTTCTCAATACTTTCAGACTCCCGTACCCCAAGAGCCCAATCTTTTCTCTAGAATTATCTTTAAAAACGCCTCATGAATAATATAGTGTACTTTTTTTTTAAGATTTCCTGAAACAGCTGACCACTGTAGATCAAACAGAAGTAGTGGATGAATCCACATTTGGTGCCCCAGTGACGGTGTATCTGTTCATTGAAGGAACATGTCACCCAGTTTAATAGTTATTAAGGATCAGGCTTCAACTATTATATATGAGAATATATAATTTACTTATTCTTTGCCCTTTTAATCCTATTCCTAAAGTGAAAGTATTAAAAAACGACTAGATTTTGTTGACAGAAAACAAACCACTTGAACTTTTTCAGGTAGCCTGAGTTTCTTGAAACATTTTTACAGAAGTGAATGATGTTTGTCAACATTATTAAGATTACTGAACTGTGTATTTTTGGAAAAAAGGCATTTTACTTGAATCGTGCTGTACTGCGGCAAACCATTAATCACATTTCTAACAAGACTGTGAGACTGACAGGGTTTTGAAATGACTCTCAGCACATAGACCTCACAAAATGCTGTTTTTTTTTTTTAATATTGTGTACGACTGAACGTTTGAGTGCCTTGTTAGAAGTGTTTTGTGGATTTTTTTTACAAGACTGTGTGTTTTCATTGATCTGTTGATGCTGCACATGTTTTGATATAAAGATTTTCTTCATTTCCAAAGAGGAAAGTGTGAATAAATGAATAATTTCCGTCTCCATCTTCGTCCTCCTCATCTAAACTGAGGACATGAGGATGAGCGTGCAGTCTGCTGCCACGATCAGCCGAGGAGACAGATGAGAAGCCAAGTGTGCTGACCATTAATATTCATTTCACTATTAACGAAAGAAACGTCGTGCCTCTATCTTTTTATTTACATCTGGCCCCTGGCATCCTCAAATTTTCCTCAGGCATCCATTCCCAGCGCCTTCATTTTCTGTTCAGCTGTCATGTTTGTTATTATATATTTTTTAACTTTCGCAACCTTTTCTCCCGTCTGCCGTCTCCTTGCAGAAGCTTATTACCAGGTACTGTTGATGTGAGTCTCTGTGTGAGTCATCGTTGCAAAATGTGGTTCAGGAGACACCTCCCTGTAGCGGAAACCACCAAAGAGGCCTTTGCCAAGTGGTTAAATTTAACTGTTTCTGTTTGGGGAGAGATGTTGGCACCGCGATGGCGTCGCAGAACTTCAACACGTAGTGGAGATCAAAACGAAGGCCGAGTTTGAAGCTAGCCGAGCGAGGGTGAAGGAAGCGGGGGAAGCGACCCCTGGCCCTCCCACTTTTCGCCCCTGGGCCCCGATTTGAAGTCACAGCTGGTGTGTGAGCTCATCACAAGTCTGTCATTTCTGTCCGTTTTATCTCCTTTTATTCTTTTCTCTCTTCTGAACACAATATGGCAGCTGCAGCCTGACAGACCACCTGATGACCCACACATGCGTGTCCAGTCATATCCGCATCCTTAATCTTCCAACAAACAGGAGTTCACAGGAAGCTTGTCGCAGCGAGCCGCGCTCACTCTGAGGGTGCAGGAAGCTCAAAGAGACGTTGCATATTCTGAGCGCCAATGTGTTCATTTAAGATTCTCCAGATTTTCACTTTGACAAAAAAAACTGAGTACTGTCAACAAAGGCTTCTGCCTGTCCTTCACATTGTTTGATTTGACTAACAACACCAACAGGGCTGTCCTTAAATATGACTGTGGCATTACATTTTCAGATAAAATGTAATATTAGCGGAGAAACCCTGAGGAAGAGAAGGGGTTCGTGGAGATCTTTAGTCGCCCAACATGTTAATTTGAGAGGTTTTTATTGACGAGCATCCGTTAAGTGCCTGTATGTTCCTATTCCACATGGAAACGTGGAGCTCGTTCATTAATTTACTCTGATTGGAGTTGCCTCAGAGAGGTAATTGGCTGAATGCTGAGCTTTTACCTGACGAATGTTCTACAAATAAGATGATCTATAGCAGGTGTTTACGTTTTTAATCTAAATGCTGATTGCTCTAAAGATGGGGGGTTAAATTCCCCCGAGGCTGAAGTTAAACAAGACGAATGTGCTTTAGGAGCCGAGCGAAGCCGTGAGATGCTTTCTGTGGATAATGCTAACACCTCCCTGGGAGCAGTGGGCGTCCTCCTCTCTCCTCCTCTCTTTCTGTTTACACACGGGGTAATAACTTGCTGAGTCCATGCATCTGTGACTTATTTGCCGTCTACGGGGAATCTTAACGAAACACAACTTAAATCGGTATCATTGGTGTTTCACAGTAATGATCTAATACTCTGGGCTGGTAGTGTTTTATGGTATTAAAGGGTAATTCCACTTTATTGCAGCTTGTTTCTCATTGACAGATTCACTGTTCCTGATGACTTTAATGATTCTATTCTAAGAAAAGTAACAGCTGTGCAGCCAATGACTTTTCAGTTTTACCTCCAAATAGAGCAGTTTGAGTGATCTGGCTTACAAGGCTTGTGTCTGATTGGCTGACTGCTCGAGTTTCTCGCCACATTGGAATTCGTTTTAGCCGTTTGGTTTAATTCCCATCACTTTGCATGAAGGACAATGTTAACCAAAAGTATGAAAGTAAAGACTAACGATAAAATAGAATCATCCTTTAAACAAAGACGAACCTTTGGGGTGAGAAGTTGAATCCGAGACCTTCTAGGAGTGATCGCTTAAAGGGGCAAGGGAACATTAATGCAAAAAAAAAAACAAGGCAGAGTTAGAGTTATCAATTAACCTATCCCCATCCTGCATGTCTTTGGACTGTGGGAGGAAGCCGGAGAACCCGGAGAGAACCCACGCTTACACGGGGAGAACATGCAAACTCCACACAGAAGGAACCCGGGCCGACCCGGGGATCGAACCCGGGTCCCTCTTGCTGTGAGGCGAGAGTGCTAACCACTACACCACCGTGCAGTTTCTGCAGACCTTGTTATGTAAATAAAATAAATAAAGGAAAAACAGGCTATTTCTTCAGTAGAAAGAAGTGTTGCTTGTTATTTGTAACATGTTTCCATTCTCATGAATAGCAACAAAAACAGAAACACCAGAGAGACACAAAATTGTTGATTTTAGACCGGTTTGTTGTCGTTCATTAACGTTGAATGATCAGAAACCCAAAAAGATTGCAACTGTCAGATTGATGTGCACTGACCACTGGCTTTGTATCCGTCCTCTATAATTTCCCTCGACATTAATTGGCATGTTCCTGTCTAAACTCTGCATTCAGACCACTCGCCATCAGCTATTGTAATGTAAACTACAGTTCTATTTCAGGGGGAAATTGGTCCCTTTGTGTTAGCTGGGGGAATTATCCAACAAGCAGGACCCGCTCGTCATTTTAATTGCCACTGTAGGCAGAAAAAAGTTCTTTTCTCCGGCCCCTAACTGCAAAGTGGCTGCTGTTAGTGTGGAAATGAAACATTTGAAAATGGTGAAACGTTGTTTATTTTTGTACTTGTGGATGAGAGGGTGTGGGGAAAGGTGGAGGTGCTTAAAGTGACAAACATGGGTGAGCGATGAAGCTGAATACACACTTGATGAATCGTTGTTTTGTTCCATTGCCAGGTTTAATTGTAATGGGTTGTGCAGCGGGGTATTGAGTTACCCAAACTGGTGCAGCAGACCTTCTTTTCTGCACCCTTTACTAATTATGCGATGTGATATATTTTTGGATGAGGCCGGAAAAGTGCCGTTTGTCACATGAAATGATGTCTGCAGAACATTTACCTTAATTATCAGCGAGACCTTGACGTTTTTTCAACTGCTGATCATCCAAACAGAAAATGTAATTAAAAAATGCTTTAGATTAGGGAAAACATATTAACCATGAACTAGTTTCTTATTAGCTTATTCTTATTAACAACAACTCCCTTACTCACTACCAATAAGCAGTTAGGAATTCATTGATGGAAAACTCTCACAGTAATTAATAGCCTAGTGGTTGCAGTATATGATTATTCAGAATAAGGCATTAGTAAGTGGTTTATAATGGCTTAAAAACAGCCAATATGCTACTAATATGCATGCTAATAGCAAACTAGTTCATGTTTAATATGTGTTCCCTAATCTAAAGTGTTTGTATTAATTCAGGGTTATTTGTAACATAATACTATCACAGATATATGATTAAACCTTAAGGTCAAATATGCATTCATCACTGAACTGGAGTGTATGGATTAAATGATGTGAACTCTTTTGCTTTTGAGGGTTTTATCTGGGACGTTGAACAGCCTTTCCTGTGAAAAACAAACTGCGCAAGGTTCCCCTTGAGTTTGTGAAGTGCTGCCACTCATCTGTAGTGCGATTCAGTTTTAATTAGATGGAGGGGAAAAAAGAGCTGGCTAGCCTTCAATTCTAAATTTAGCTGCACAGCCTTGTTTTGTCTGTTTGGAAAGAATTGCACTTTTTTTTTTTTTTTTTTAGGGCTTCATCATTAAAAGTTAGATTGATAGCTTGCAAGCATTTGATAAGTAAAAAAAAAAAAGACCAAGAAGTTGGAAACAGGATTTTTGATGTTGATTGATGCACTTTCGTCATTGTTTGTCTTCCGTACAAACTACAAAGCAGCGCACGGTTGAGTTCATTATCTCTGAGTCACTTGCAAACGCGCGCTGCGTGAAGCCCGGGGAGGTTTCTGGGAGGTTTGCCCGCCGTACTCGTTCATTCTAGCGGCGGAGCTGCAACCGCGCGATTCCTCAACAGCTCTTTGCTTTCAAGTCGATTTGATTCACGTCCCGAAGAGAAGCGACTATAAATAGGAAATGTGAAAAACAAAAAGTGCAACCCCGTATTCACTCAGACCAGCTTGACTCCGAGTCCGGAGTCACGCAGGAGAACCCGTCGCGCGTCTTCACTGTGGACGCGACCGGACACGCGAGCACATGGGCGGTGGGCTGCGTCGCTCCGCGCTCTTAGACCCGCTGCGCACACTGTGACTGGCGGGCGCAAGTTGGAGGGCACCGAGAGGAGTTTGGTCCGACTTGAACACTTTTCAGAACCAAGGACAGATCCGAGCCGCTGCCTGGCACACGGGCTCAAAGTGAACCACATCTGGACTCCCATGAAGCGCTGCGTGTTGTCGGCTCGTGGACCAGAGACCTGCAGATCTACCCGACCAGACGCATCCAATACAAGCAGGTAAGAAATGAACAGTTCATAAGTTTGCTTTCCACATAGGGATGATTTTTGTGTGTGCATGTAACCTTCATAGAAATCACTTTATTCCTGTATTTGATGCGCCTTTTTCTCTATTTTCTCCTTATAATTAGATTCGACCACATTTCCCACAACCTCAACGTGGTGACCATTACATCCATTATAATGATCAGTTGATTTCCTTTCCACCAACACGTCTCCTTCACTGCACTTAAACCTCATAAACCAGCGAATATTCACAGCATCCGAACTTTATTATAAGACCACCCAACAGCCGAGCGCGTCTGCGTAAATCTCGGGATTAAGTTGGTTTCCCCACTTTACACGATAGAATATTCAGCACACACACACAGAATTGCATAATCTAATATTTTCTCGAACCAATTAGAGCTTTTTTTTGTTTTCAGCCCCCAAACACTGTAATTGTGTCCTGCTAATTGGGTTGTTTTTATTTATTTAGATCCATTTTTTGCTCATTTATTCATCTAAGTATTTAGTAAAGACTGATTTGGCCTTGATCACATGCATAAATATTGTCAATGGATCAGACAGGATGTTATAGCAGTGGGATTTCTCTTCTATACAAGAGGAGACGTGATGGGTGTAGGGTACAGTTATTCCACCACCACACACGTCAGAATGTGAATATATTTCACAGAGGGAACCTGTTAGTCTCGCTCTCACATCTGCACTTTGTGTCAGTGTGTTATTCACACACGCCAAGTTTCCTCCAGAAGAAACATGCAGGTGAGATTTATTCACGGTGAAATCATCTGTCGCTTCATAGAGCCGAACAGGTTGACTGATTTCCCACGTGTCCTATTTGTGACGAAGCCATGCACTTGATCCATGTTCAGATTTGACGATCTAGCCGACTGCTGGTCACGACAGAAGCATCCTAATTCCTTCAGCTGACAAGTCCAGGTGGAGGGATAAACCGAGTCCCCGCTGGAGATGATATCATGATGGAAATCATTAGTGGTGGCTGCTGTCATTTTTTCTCCTTCTTCTTCTTTCTGCATTCCATTAGCAGTACATATTTAGGTCTAGTTCCAGTCTCTCAGAGGATCATTAAAGGTCATCATGTTAAATGGCACAGGTGATTTATCTTGCTATGAAAATCTGTTGTGTCATATAACATGAAAGGAAAATCCATCTTGTGGAAGTTTGCCATAATGAGCACCAAAAATGCCACTGTCGTAAATTATCGCCCCAATATTTGAGATGGATCTCACGGGACCAGTGCTGCGTTTACGCTCCTATGACTCAACGGGCTCAGTGATTCACGTGTGCTGGATCAGACACTGAATTAAATGTCATGTACATTCAAGTATTCAACAGAAAAGGCCGTGTGCAGAACAAACCCAAGGGCAAAGCCTGAATGCTTGGAGGGAATGTTCCTAAAAGGATCATTAATAACATTATAATGCATCACAGCATTAAATAACACATCGAATAGATGTCAGATAGTCGTCAGGTCCTGGAGTAGCATTGTCTATCGTTGTGAGCCTTTTAAAGGCATTCTGCAGTGAGTCGTTGCACAGACGTTGTACTTGGAAAAGACAATAAGGAACGGTGTTCTCAAAACCATCTTGTCGGCGAAATCCTCCCCGTGCCGGGCGGGAGCAGTAATGCGTTAGCTGATGGTTCAAAGCTGACTGCCTTTTCTTTTTGAACTTGCCTTTCAGAGGGAATATTGTGCTCAGACATCTGGGGAGCGAGTGTGTCTCTCTCTCTCAGTGTGAGCGTGACAGCCGTTTCTACATCAGAATGCTTTTAATGAGGCGACCGAGGCCTTAAAGGTGCTACTTTGCAACTATAAGCAGCGCCCGATGTGAGCCGATATCACTGCCCCGCGTCTAATAAGCGTTTCGGGGGGGGAGGGGAGGTATCCAGGGGGGGACGGCTGCATTTCACGTCCACTTCAGCCCTCTCCAGCGTTTATTTGCACTCCTTAACGGTTCTTAGAGGCTCTCCTGGACCTCCAGCCTAACTTTGACCCAGTTTGCATAGCCCTGCTTAATTGGCTGTTCCTTACTGCACCATTAATTCAAACGGTGTCCTAGCCGCCGCCACCAGAACGCCCCGATCGGCTCCAACGGGGAAGCACAGAGGAGCAATTAGACTCTTGATGTTGAACTCTTCCAAGTTACTTTCTCACCTTGGTGCTAATAATAGGCCAACATGTGGCGTAGCACTATCAAACACCTGCACCTGCAAGACGCACCAGCAGCTCTGAGACCCGTTTCGACATGAGGTCGGTGCGTCATTCGGGTTTTCCCGCCCACATTCTGATGTCATATCTAACGGAGGGACATTCTGCATTGATTGCACTTTTTCCCTTCCTGGTTTTCTCTGTTGTTTGTTGCATGTTGCACACAGAGACACACACGGTAATAGATTTGGACACCTACAAGTGTCTGCAAGTGACATGTTTTTATGTAATGCAATGTCAGTGACGGTGTCACTAATAAGCTCCCTGCGGTTTGTTAAACAACAGGGGAGTTGCATCATGTATGGTTGGAAATGACTGACAAGCTCAACTTGGATTTGAAAAATGGAGAAAACACACTAACAGACCATTTCTGATGACGTGTCATCCATGCATCCCCGTGCTTTTATTCAGCTTTTATACTACCAGAAAGGAATAGAAACAGTATCGAGCATGCTGCGAGTTAGGAGTTATTAAAAGTCTCTTTGTAAAGGCGGCTTACATCAATCTGTTTATTACCCCGTGGGTTTGATGTATGTGGTGAATGGAGCGATAAAGGAGCACTATTGGCTTCATCTCTCTGAGAGCGCCGCGATTGAAGCTGCCCACCCCCCTAATCAGACATCACAACGTCTCCAGGTGAGGCCTTAAACCTGTAACCTCCACATGACAGGAATCTATATTAGCATACATGTCTCACTGCCCACTTCCTTCCAGTCCAACCCTTATTTATTTATTTTTTTTTACTCACCATGTTTCCATGGCAACCCCAGCCATTGAGGAGAACCACCATCGATGTAATATCTCAGTTGCAAAATACGCTTCATTTGAGAGGCGCCTTTAAATATCTATAAATGTTTGATGTGGTCACTCGGCCGCGTTTGTCTTTCAGATAAAACTGCAGTGATTATATTTCAGACTAGAATCACAGAGAGCGCTCGGCTGAAATGATCTGATTCACTTCAAAAAAGTAACTCATGAGATTCGTAGCCCAATTTCAGCCTGAAAGGTTTGTACTGTAATGTCGTTATCTGTCTGTACGATTTCTATAGATCGCATTAGGTACAGAAAAAGTTCAGAAAATCGATAAAAACAGTAAGAAAAAAAAAAAAACACCCGCAAAGAAAGTTTAGAGATAAAGTGGCTGCTTCGACACTGCGTTATGGATTGGGTTGACTGTTTCATGTGTTTTAATAACCCCGTGGGCGAAAAGCTGAGAGTACGAGATTAACGGCACGATTGATAAACAGTGAAGACATGCTGTGAGTTTGTGTCAGTAACGAACGATTTGAGATATGTGGTCATGTTATTATTATTTCTTATAGCTTGTTTCATTAGTTAAACTGTATTTTTCAAAATATCTTGGATGGATGGATGTTGGATGATGGAAGGATATATAGATGGATAGATAGATAGATGGATGGATGATGGATGGATAGAAGGGTGGATGGATGGATGGATGTTGGATGGATGTGTCTGCGATTAAACCATTACAGCGTATCCAGAATGCCGCAGCACGCCTTATCTTCAATCTACCCAAATTCTCCCACGTGACCCCCCTCCTCCGTGACCTCCACTGGCTCCCTGTTACAGCACGCATCCAATTCAAGACGATGACACTGGCCTTCAGGGCCATCAATGGAACGGCACCCTTCTACCTTCAAACACTGGTCAAACCTCATGCCCCGAAGCGAGCACTTCGCTCTTCTACTTCAGCTGGCCGGCTGGTACCACCATCGCTGAAATCAAGCAAATGTCGCTCAGCAAAGTCCAGACTCTTCTCTGTTCTGGCGCCTCAGTGGTGGAACGAACTCCCGACCAGGACAGCAGAGTCATTTGCCATCTTCCGAAAAAGGCTCAAGACTCACCTGTTCAGACTTCACCTTGACTCTACATAGCATGACCCACTAGCACCCTCCCTCGACACCCCCCCCCCCCCCCAAAAAAAAAAAACAAAAAAACAAAAAAACAAAAAAACAAAAACAAAAACAAAAAAAACAAAAAAACCTTACCTATAGCACTCTGATCTTAGCACTGTTGCTCTTGAAGTACTACTTTACTCAGATGAGGACCTAACACTTTCTTTCGTTCTATTTTTAGCTCTTACTGCATCGGCAATGATACGTCGTGGTTTCTTTGTTTCCTTCTTTTGACAAATGTACTTATTGTAAGTCGCTTTGGACAAAAGCGTCTGCTAAATGACCTAAATGTAAATGTAATGTAATGGATGGATGGATTATGGATGGATGGATAGAAAGATGGATGGATGTTGGATGGATAGATGGATGGATGGATGGATTTTGGATGGATGGATGGATGGCTGGATGGATGGATGGCTGGATAGATGGATGGATGGATAGAAAGATGGATGGATGGATGGATGGATTTTGGATGGATAGATGGATAGATGGATGGATGGATAGAAGGATGGATGGATGGATGGATGTTGGATGGATAGATGGATAGATGGATGGATGGATAGAAGGATGGATAGATGGATGGATGTTGGATGGATAGATGGATGGATGGATGGATTTTGGATGGATGGATGGATAGATGGATGGATAGAAAGATGGATGGATGGATGGATGGATTTTGGATGGATAGATGGATAGATGGATGGATGGATAGAAGGATGGATGGATGGATGGATGTTGGATGGATGGATGGATTATGGATGGATGGATAGATGGATGGATGGATAGAAAGATGGATGGATGTTGGATGGATAGATGGATGGATGTTGGATGGATGGATGGATTTTGGATGGATGGATGGATGGCTGGATGGATGGATGGATGGCTGGATAGATGGATGGATGGCTGGATGGATGGATTTTGGATGGATAGATGGATAGATGGATGGATGGATAGAAGGATGGATGGATGGATGGATTTTGGATGGATAGATGGATAGATGGATGGATGGATAGATGGATTTTGGATGGATGGATGGATGTTGGATAGATGGATGGATGGATGGATGGATTTTGGATGGCTAGATGGATAGATGGATGGATGGATAGATGGATGGATGGATGGATGGATTTTGGATGGATAGATGGATGGATGGATGGATGGATAGATGGATTTTGGATGGATGGATGGATGTTGGATAGATGGATGGATGGATGTTGGATAGATGGATGTTGGCTGGATAGATGGATGGATGGATGTTGGATAGATGGATGTTGGCTGGATAGATGGATGGATGGATAGAAAGATGGATAGATGGATGGATAGATGGATGGATGATGGATGGATGTTAGATAGATGGATGGATGGATGTTGGATAGATGAATGGATGGATGTTGGATAGATGGATGTTGGATGGATGGATGGTTGGATGGATTTTGGATGGATGGATGGATAGATGGATGGATGGATAGATGGATGGATTTTGGATGGATGGATGGATAGATGGATGGATAGATGGATGGATGGATGGATGGATGGATGGATGGATTGGATGGATTTTGGATGGATGGATGGATAGATGGATGGATAGATGGATGGATGGATGGATGGCTCTTCATGCTTTATTAACTGTGTAATCAGTTTTGACTTTCATTCCCTCAGGAAGAATCAAACATGCTGCACCAGCCGAGAGAAGCCTTGAAGGTGATCCGCCTCCAGCCTCTGTGAAGCTCCGCCCCTCCCTGCTTCGGCCAGCTGAACGCTGCTCCCTGACGCCGCCATGCTGCGTGTAGGACTCTGCTCCAGGTCGTTGGCCAATTCTGCCCATTACTGGCCTCTCCGCATGCTCCTGCTGGAGCTGCTGATACCGGGAGTCCTGCCCAACATCTCCAGATTGACCCCCGCCGCCAAACGTGAGATCATCATGGACGGGGACCTGGTGATCGGAGGCCTGTTCCCAGTCCACCAGAAAGGGGACGGGACCGAGGACTGTGGGAAGATCAACCAGGAGAGGGGGATCCAGAGACTGGAAGCCATGCTGCTGGCGCTCGATGAGATCAACTCCAGCGATCGCGTCCTTCCCGGACTCCAGCTGGGGGCCCACATCCTGGACACCTGCTCGAAGGACACGTATGCCCTGGAGCAGTCTCTAGACTTCGTCAGGGCCTCCCTCACCAAGGTCCACGATCCAGGCTTCATCTGCCCAGACGGCTCCAGGCCCGTCCAAAACGAGGTCCCGCTCGCCATCTCTGGGGTCATCGGGGGATCGTACAGTGATGTTTCCATTCAGGTAAATGAACCGCTATCACTCACCTATTTTTCATTGGGTTTTTCAGAATCCAATACTCACATTCTTGTCTAGCACTATTGATTTCCATGTAATTCCCCGTATCCACTCTGAACCAATCCAACAGCATCCGATTAGATCGCAGGAAAGAACCATGAAGAACTAACGCTGCTGCATACATTAGCTACGTGGAGGTGAACGAAAAATGAATTACAGTATGCAAAACATGCACGTCGGAAATTACAGATGGGGAATGCAAATGGAATTACGTTTGGAGAAGAGTTTATTATGACTTCAGGAATCAAAACTCAAACTTTAGGACTTACCTGTGACTTGTGAAAACAATGACTTGGTTTCACCTGAACTGCATTTGCCTGGTTTTGGTTTTGTACCTAATTTCAGCAAATATTTTTGATGAATTTAAAGTATTTTGCAAATATTTTGCTGCTTGAAGAATGTTCCTCACAGACAACCCACACTTTCCTCTTGATACTCGGCGATGGATAAGCAAACCCACATACCTGAATCACATCTCTCACTTTCTCACACCCTTTCCACTTCCACAAAAAAAACAGACAATTACCCAAAATCCCTTGCTTCTCTGAGGTTTTCCGAGCCGGAGCTCTGAGCTTGGGCTGAAGTCGGAATCCACCTGTGAGGATTCTGTTTGAAGCATCAACATTCACACAGAAGGATTCCTCACTTTGTCAGAGAGAGATTAAGCTTTATGTATTAATTTGTAGCAAAGCTTTGGAACAGTAAACTCTATGCATATTAAGATCAATATTATAAAGTGTGCCTAATGCTTTAGTCACAGAGACTTAATTTGCTTTCAGATAATTGCAGTACTTTCTCTTGCTCTTTAGCGATTGGTTGACTAGTTGCTTATTATTACAGCTTATGGAAATTTGCTGTTTTCAAAACATATTATTAGATGTTGTGAAAACATTGTTCCATCCGCCTGGACGGCCATCTTCCCAGCTCCTCCTGGGGAGCCCTGAGGCCCATGACCACACGATATATAAGCTCCTCACCCTGTTTCTGAGGCTCCCAAGGAAGCTCATTTCCGTTTTTCCAAATTGGTATGATTTGATATAAATGGCTGTCTGAAGTACAATAATGACCTCTTTTCCACCTTTTCAATTTCACAAAAACGTATTTTATTTTTTGCCTCCAGCCCTTCCACACACCCACTACTATTAATGGTTGCCTGGTGATGTCACGGACCCAGCTTCTTAACTTATTGTGACATCACACTGAGGGACACTTCAGAGTGGCTTGTTGGTTAAACAAGGAGGATTTACCACCGCATGTTCTTATGAAACAACCCTCTTAAAAACACAGAAGATACGCAGCCGACCCCGGTTCGAATCCCGGCCGGAGCTCCTCTGCTGCATGTCACATCCCCCTCTCTCTCCCATGTTTCCTCTCTGTCCACTGCTAAATAAAAGGTGTCTATGCCAGAAATATATATATATAAAAAAAGAAACACAGAGGATATCACGTTTGCTGGTTGTTTATATCAAAGGTCAGAGCCGAGGGAGACGATGTGTTGCGTGCGGCAGTTACACACACACAGTATGACTAATGTTGGAATTTTTCACACATGACATACATTAAGCATCACATGAATATTTTATATTACACCTGGAACTCCCGACGACTGAATCACTGCTTATGAATATGCAGCGGTGTTTATGCAGGCTAATCGGTGGACACGCTACTGTGCGACGAAGCTGCTTTGCATTTCAAACCACCGAGTTTAAGACTTTGGGCCATCAGGGTTAAATGTAGGTGCAACGATGCTGATGAATGTTTCCCAACAGAGAGAGATGGAGGGTGTTTATTGACCGATTATTGGTGGAGATTATGTGGCAAAATGTATTTTAGTCTATAAATAACATATGGAATGATAAAAAAAAATGTAATTGATCCCAATTTGCCCAATAAGACACACAGGCTGAAGCCACAGCTCATTATTTCTGTGCACATTTACCAAGCTCTCAGGCATTAAGTCCTTGTGTCACACTGATATTCAACTATTAAAAACTTTTCTTTGGGTGGCCATATTTTCCAACCACATTCATGCACATGTATATCTATGTGCTTATGTATGCACGCACTATAAGTGTGCTATTGCATAATTGCTTTCTGGCCATCTTAAAATGATCTTTTACATTTTTGCCACCAGTGTGTGAGCATTTCATTATACCAACAACATACTGATGTTTTTAAATTGGGTTAGGTCATAATGAGTGGGAAAGAAAATGATAAGCATCTGCAAGCGCTGAAAACAAATATAATATTATTGTTGTATTATTACTTCCTGGACAAACCGGAACGTCTGGTCACCGTATGAAATACTGTTTTCCCATTTTCGTCATATTTCTTTCAAATCATGTACCTAAATCTCATTTCAAACGTAATATTTATCTGCAAAGAGTTAGATGAGAAGTCAGAGACGTAATAAGACATTAACAGTCAGATATAAGAGTAGTATTGATCTTCTCAATTAACTCTTGGAAAGAAAGCAAATAAGCTTTTTTCCAGAAAAAGTCCAAACTACTCCTTTGAAGCACTTTGTTTTAGTGTTTTTCTTTTTACACGACATATCTTCATAAGACTTCAACCAAATATTTTATAAATCTCCTTTTTTAAGTAAGCAGAGAATTAGATGAGTAATTAATTTATAATACCACACAGTGAGTATATGGGAAGCACCGACTATTTGAATGCTGCAGCCTCTTTGACTGTGATTCTCTTGTTAAAGTTGGCCCGGAGTCTGCAGTGATGAATGGAGAAAACCTCCACAGACAAAAAACAGTCAGAGGATGTCCACCTGACCATGTTGGAATTATTTAGAGCCCCTTATAAACACCAGGACTCTTTGAAAGAAGTGGATCATATGGATCTCCTGTAACATTCATGATGCGTTGGCAAAAGAACAGCATGTTTTGAAGAAGCAGGAGGAGGACTGTGTGTGTGTGTCGCCCTGTGAATAAGTCTTCAGCGACCACACAGTCACAAAAAGGAAGCTCACTGCTGCTTTTCAGGGTTTTGTATGAATTTGAATACATACCTCTACTGTCACTGTGCTCAACAGCCTCTTTGTTGGCGCCCCCTTCACTTCCTGGGCGCTATAACGAATGGAGCCGTGAGAGCGGCGAGGAGCCTGCGGTGGGATTCTTTTCAGAGGTCACTGGTTTACACAGTCCCTATTTATCCCGGAAAATCACTTGTGTGGGGATGAGGAGCATTATACGTGTGAGCAGGACGAGCGCCAGGGATGGAACGATGAGGAGCTGCTTTTCCCATCTGTGGGGTGCATCTCCGTTGGCTGGCAGGGACACGGCGGCGGCGGCGTCCACCTGCGTGTGGAGAGGAGGCCGACGCCGCCTTCTGCGACTAGAGGCCAAGGACAGGATGTGGGAAAGATGGTGGGAGACGAGCCAGTTTCTCCTCAGCCTTCGGAAAAGGATTCTTTGATAATTAGCCCAGCAATATTTTAGGAGGCTTTCATCATCTTCTTTCCCAATCTGGTGGATGTCGTGCTTCCTGGAGTCTTGTTTAAGATTTTGCAAACAGTGTTTATTGCCATCTGGGATGTTAGATATACGATGAAAGATGAGTCAGTGCTACCAGCCTACACGTTTTACCATAATGAAAAAAATAACAATGAAACCATTCTGAACTCAAATTCACCAGCCTCTATACACTTTCACAGAGAGATTAAATCTGCAACATATTTGTCCACATGTTACTTTTAGTGCTAATCCACACACATGAACACAAAGACAACAAATCAGGTAAATCTGTGCTAATAATCGCTAAAAAAAGATTAGATAATCGCAGGACAGTTTTAACTGCTTGTCTCTATGGAATACGGCACAATGAATGAGCCGTTCTCCCTTCAGATGATAGTGGAGATGATGAGATAGGAGCCACAAAATGTAATATCCTTAAACACACACAATAAAAAACAAAAAAAACACCAAATCATTTCAAACACTCTCCGTCAGACCCGAGGGATGTCCCTCAACAATTTTGGGTTCCATATCCGTCCTGCCATGTATTGATATTTCATATTATTTTGTTTGTGAAGGTTTATTAAGTCTGTTTATGTGTTTTGCCGAGGAAGAGGGCTCAATTTTGTTTTTCCATCTTCACAGAGTATAACTTCTAAAGGGTCTTGTTTATTATGTGATGTTATGGCTGAATCCCGTCCTCGTCTCCTCTCCTGTTTTTTTTTTAACTGGGAATTTTAGCACATTGGGAGAACGCAGCTCCCTAATTAGCACATCGGGAAACGGCGTAACGACTGGAAGGTTGGTCAGAGTCGGGACCCACGCGATCAATAATATTGCCAGCCTGTCAATTCCCAGATGCACTTCCCTTCATCTTGTCTTTTCTCAGAGCTGTTTTCTTTTCCTCTACACGGTATCACAGGAATAAATTATTGCTCAGAACCTGTGGCTGTTATTTGGAACGGTTTGCGATAGGAACAACTCAGGGTTTCAATAATATTGAAGAATGACTGAACTTCTCAAGTTGATTCCAGCTAGCTAGAGGCTAGAAGTGATATTTCACTGGTTCGAGCTACGCGGATGATAAAGAGGAACATTTTTCTTCGACGCATCCTTATGCTTGAGAAAAGGTCGCTCTGGTGGTGAGCATTGTTTTGCTGGTGGGAGGGAGCAATAGATGTGAAGTTTAATGTGAAGGATTGTCTCTTCCTGAAATAGCACATGCAACACATTTCTTCCTGCTGCTGCATTGCCAGCTATGGAATGAAGTCACAGCTCTGACCCACAGACATGAATATATGCAGTGTGATCTTATGTCTGTTTGCATGTGCTGAATATCATATCCGTTTAGGCCTTTGTTACGTGTGCTCCTGTGTTCAAATATAGACCAAACATGACTTTAAAAATGTGTGATTGCCCATTTCTTCAAGTCCAAACATATTGCCGCTCCCATTGTGCCAGCTCTGTCTCATAGAAATTAAGTTTTCTCTCTTCACTTTTTCACAAGATCCTGACAGGAGGGGTCTGTGTGGTAGGGCCGTCTGAATGTCGAGTGATAATAACGATGCCCTATATAGTGGACTGAAAGTATCCCACATCTACTTTTCATCCTGAAAAGTATTTTAAAACCGAGTACCGGCAGGTACTGGACTGATGAGAGTAGACAGCAGCGCAATGGAGTTGTGTTGCTCAAATTAAATATTTATATGTGTAATGTAAATAATATATTTAATGTGAGCAGAGCAGCACATCACAACACATACTGCCATAAAGTACTTTTATTTATTTAGTTATCTATTGGCCCCACATTGACAACGGCTCCATCCGTTCTAACCCTTCACAATAAAAGCCCTGGAACCACTGCTTACCAGGGCAACTTAAATTCACCAAAATGGCTTATAATATGTATTTAGTACAAAATATGCCAGTATTTATTATGGACTGTTGATCTGATGCAGTGACATTCTGCTTTCATCATTCATCCTCTACATAGTCCTCTACATAGCCCTCTACATAGTCCTCTACATATTCCTCTATATAGTCCTCTACATATTCCTCTATATAGTCCT
Organism: Chelidonichthys spinosus; assembly: GCA_029853015.1. NCBI lineage: Eukaryota > Metazoa > Chordata > Actinopteri > Perciformes > Triglidae > Chelidonichthys > Chelidonichthys spinosus. The sequence continues at coordinate 6,451,683 of CM056822.1, read as the reverse complement.
CTATATAGTCCTCTACATAGTCCTCTACATATTCTTCTATATAGTCCTCTACATATTCCTCTATATAGTCCTCTACATAGTCCTCTACATAGCCCTCTACATAGTCCTCTACATATTCCTCTATATAGTCCTCTACATATTCCTCTATATAGTCCTCTATATAGTCCTCTACATAGTCCTCTACATATTCTTCTATATAGTCCTCTACATATTCCTCTATATAGTCCTCTATATAGTCCTCTACATATTCCTCTACATAGTCCTCTACATATTCCTCTATATAGTCCTCTACATATTCCTCTATATAGTCCTCTATATAGTCCTCTACATAGTCCTCTACATATTCTTCTATATAGTCCTCTACATATTCCTCTATATAGTCCTCTACATAGTCCTCTACATATTCCTCTATATAGTCCTCTACATAGTCCTCTACATATTCCTCTATATAGTCCTCTACATATTCCTCTATATAGTCCTCTACATATTCCTCTATATAGTCCTCTACTATTCTTCATAGTCCTCTACATATTCTTCTATATAGTCCTCTACATATTCCTCTATATAGTCCTCTACATAGTCCTCTACATAGCCCTCTACATAGTCCTCTACATAGTTCCTCTACATAGTCCTCTACATATTCCTCTATATAGTCCTCTACATAGTCCTCTACATAGTCCTCTACATATTCTTCTATATAGTCCTCTACATATTCCTCTATATAGTCCTCTACATAGTCCTCTACATATTCTTCTATATAGTCCTCTACATAGTCCTCTACATAGTCCTCTACATATTCCTCTACATAGTCCTCTACATAGTCCTCTACATATTCCTCTATATAGTCCTCTACATAGTCCTCTACATATTCCTCTATATAGTCCTCTACATAGTCCTCTACATATTCCTCTATATAGTCCTCTACATAGTCCTCTACATATTCCTCTACATATTCCTCTCTATAGTCCTCCACATAGTCCTCTACGTATTCCTCTATATAGTCCTCTACATAGTCCTCTACATATTCCTCTATATAGTCCTCTACATATTCCTCTATATAGTCCTCTACATATTCCTCTATATAGTCCTCTACATATTCCTCTATATAGTCCTCTACATATTCCTCTACATAGTCCTCTACATAGTCCTCTACATATTCCTCTATATAGTCCTCTACATAGTCCTCTACATATTCCTCTATATAGTCCTCTACATAGTCCTCTACATAGTCCTCTACATATTCCTCTACATAGTCCTCTACATATTCCTCTATATAGTCCTCTACATATTCCTCTACATATTCCTCTACATAGTCCTCTACTATAGTCCTCTATATAGTCCTCTACATATTCCTCTACATAGTCCTCTAATAGTCCTCTATATAGTTCCTCTATATAGTCCTCTACATAGTCCTCTACATATTCCTCTATATAGTCCTCTACATAGTTCCTCTACATAGTTCCTCTACATAGTTCCTCTACATAGTCCTCTACATAGTCCTCTATATATTCCTCTACATAGTCCTCTACATAGTCCTCTATATATTCCTCTACATAGTCCTCTACATAGTCCTCTATATATTCCTCTATATAGTCCTCTACATAGTCCTCTATATATTCCTCTATATAGTCCTCTACATAGTCCTCTACATATTCCTCTACATAGTCCTCTACATAGTCCTCTACATAGTCCTCTACATATTCCTCTATATAGTCCTCTACATAGTCCTCTATATATTCCTCTACATAGTCCTCTACATAGTCCTCTATATATTCCTCTACATAGTCCTCTACATAGTCCTCTATATATTCCTCTATATAGTCCTCTACATAGTCCTCTACATATTCCTCTACATAGTCCTCTACATAGTCCTCTATATAGTCCTCTACATATTCCTCTATATAGTCCTCTACATATTCCTCTACATAGTCCTCTACATAGTCCTCTATATATTCCTCTATATAGTCCTCTACATAGTCCTCTACATATTCCTCTACATAGTCCTCTACATAGTCCTCTATATAGTCCTCTACATAGTCCTCTACATATTCCTCTATATAGTCCTCTACGTATTCCTCTATATAGTCCTCTACATATTCCTCTACATAGTCCTCTACATATTCCTCTACATAGTCCTCTACATATTCCTCTATATAGTCCTCTACATAGTCCTCTACATAGTCCTCTACATTGTCCTCTATATAGTCCTCTACATAGTCCTCTACATTGTCCTCTACATAGTCCTCTACATAGTCCTCTATATAGTCATCTACATATTCCTATACATAGTCCTCTACATAGTCCTCTATAGTCCTCTACATAGTCCTCTATAGTCCTCTTTATAGTCCTCTACATAGAAGTGAGTAGGGAGCAGAGAATGAGTTATTCTGGACCCAACCAAGGAGACAGACTAGCAGCGATGGTTTTACTCTGCTGACAGTGAGATGAGCTGAAGAGGAACTTACTGAGATATCGGTTGGCATAAGCGAATCCAAACAAGGCAAACGCACAAGAGGTTGGCAGCTTTGTGAAGTTGTTTCCAATTTGGAAGAATCGGCCTTGGACTTGGAGCCGCACTGAATCACAGTAGAGAGCTTCGTCCTCGGTGATCGGGTTCAAGAGGAGAAAAATACGTCCAGATGGACGAGCACAGAAAAGGCCTCTTTAGTTTAAGATGCACGTTTAATTAAGTCACACTGCTGTTCTGTTGTGTACTAGTGTTTACATCTTATTCCAATTAGCCATTTATCATTATATATATATATAAAAAACAAAGGAAATGCTCAGATAACAACACACACAGAGGGAGAGCGACTGCTCAGCGTTACTCCATAATATCTTTACATAGCAAATAGTTGTGTGCTGCTATATTAATGCTCTGAATGTTATATATTGTACATACAACTGTGTACTCAAATACAACCATATAAATTAATATCCCCAATACATAGTTTGCATGCCGTTACATGTGCACACTATTGGACGTCCTTATGAAAACAGCCCTATGATGCACACAGCACATTCATTTTCGTATCCAAGGTGTCTTTGCTGTTAATTGCAACAGTCATATTTCACTCACTCACCATGTGCATCATTTCTATTATGCATAACGTGTATTTCTGAACCCTCGGTAAGTGACATGGCTGGTGTACATCCTGAACTTTCACTCTGCGTGCCGTCTACTGTATCTACTGTAGGGCTCGACTTGACAGGGACCTCGGGGACATACAGATGGACTTTCCATGTTGGAAAAAAAAAAATCATGACAGACACATGAGTAAGAGATTCCAGCTGTCCCATATCCTTCCTCTGTGCCTGCAATCCCATAACTCTGCTCCTCATAATGCATCTTATTATCATCACATCGTCAAACTACACTACAGCTTCATTAGTCTAAATCCTAAATGTTGTCTTTTTTCTAGTGATTATATTACGATGATAGTGACAGAACCGACACTGACACAAATATGCCATATTTATGACTTTATTCATGTTTAGATATTGCAGTTAAGACTCAGTAAAGTGCTCCTGCATACTGTGAGCTGAGACCTCAACACTGCACAGCGGTAAACACGAAGCTCACATTATATATAGTTCCTGCGCTGTTTACATTTGTTTGAAGCTTTTGTCACAAAGGGGAGATGGAGAACCGGTGCTAAACGTGAGGGAGAACGCTATGGGAGATGTAAATACCATCCTTGGAAACGTTTCCCCGCGGCCATAAAATAAGCGCATCTCTTTATTTGAAGATTCCCTCCAGGCATATTTGAAGACAGTGAAAAATGCTGCGCTTTGAATAATAATTTGTGTGTGGTATGCTGTGAAAACGTGAACATCATTAAAACTACATCACCTCTACTTCTCCCTCGTTGTAAAATCCTGAATCTATGAATATGCAAATGTTCTTCATTTATCTGCTGGACGCGAGTATTGCTTCACTTAAAAGTCTCATCTCAGCAAACCACGGCGTGTTTCTAAGCCAGTTGTGATGTCACATGATTTCTCGTGTCAAACTTGGCACATACATCATTCTGCATAGGGTTAGGCAAGGAGATATTATTTACAGTATTTCAACAACAAAACAATTCAAAGGGCATTGCATGAGACATGAAAAGCATTCAGACAAGATCTAGGAGACAAGCGAGACATTATAATGAGACATTGATGGGATTTTAAATGGTAAAATTTGAGATAAAATAGAATAAAACTGACGAACAGTTAAAATGCAGTGTGGGATGTAAATAAATAATTCTAAATGTCATTTAATATGTGTTCTTGTTGACATATGAAGACCATGCTTTGGCATTTTTGCAGTTGTATTACTTGTGTATGAAATATTATGCTTTGTGTATCGTAGAGCATGTTCTATATCACTGCAAAGTTTATATATGTATGTCATACAAATACTTTGTAAGGAAGCATTAAAGAAAACAATCCGTTTAATTCATTAACCTTCTAAATAATAGAACCAAAACAAGAAAGAAACCTGCATAATGTGCTGCCATAATCATTGTGATATATTAGATATAACCTGTAATACTAATGAGGTCATTCATCTAATTAATGCAATGATTTGCAAAACATATTTTGCTGTTTATAATTACCCTGGCTGAACTAATGGACTCTATTCAAATTATTTCTACATCTTAAAAGAGCAATCGTTTAAAAAAAGTTTACTTTAGTTAGTTAATATGAAAATATATGCGAGAGACTGCCTTAAAGCATATAATCGGACCTTCGTATAAGGCTGTGGTGTGAATATGCCTCTGTTGTGTATTATCTTCCCTGGTCCGAGATACAGTGTGCCACATTTGGGATCCAGATCAGTGGACCGTGAGGAGCACCTAATTGGTGCCTCAAAATACTGCAGTTGCGATCCAAACAGGCTGAAGTGGGTTCAGACTAGAGTACAGTCTAGAGTTCTCGGTATATATTGATTATATTTACATTTACATTTACATTTAGGCCATTTAGCAGACGCTTTTGTCCAAAGCGACTTACAATAAGTACATTTGTCAAAAGAAGGGAACAAAGAAACCACAACGTATCATTGCCGATAAAGAAAGAGCTAAAAATAGAACAAGTGTTAGGTTCTCATCTGAGTAAAGTAGTATTATTATTATATATTTAAGGTTAGTGGAAGTCTTAAAAAAATTAGCATCAGTCAAAGTGTTTGCGAGGTTTCTTGCACGCTGCCATCTAGTGGCGGGACTGAGCTAAAACGGCATTTGAAGAGTTTCCGACGTTTTGATTACGGATGTCATGGTTTTATTGTACTCGCTGATGTAAATGCGTGTAGTATTTTGTTAAACAGGAAGAAAATGACGATGGATTTTCATATACAAATACGTTTTTCAGCATGTTTTGTTAAATAGTTCCCAATATTACCCAGGATGGATCTAAACGAGTTAAAAGGGCATTTTTCATTTCAGCTCAACTTTAAAGCTATGGTCTACGATTTGGAATAAAAAAAATCCATTCAGTCTATAAGGCGTAGACCTGCATAGAAAGCGACCAATGGGAGCCATTGCTCCAGAAGGCTCCCATTGGCTCGTACCCTCCATCCAATCCCCTCGTCTCCTCCCACTCCGCCTCGTCAAATCGTGGAACACTGAGGGGAGGGTTTTTTTCAGTATGTAGACGATTTAATTAAGAAATAAAATGTAAGTTTGTGGAGTCTTGTGCGAAGACAGAGCAAATTTACAGTATGATTCTCCTGAGCCGGTATCCCTCTGTGGCTCCGTTCTCACTTGACTTTAGGATGGAGAGAGCTGGAGGGAAATACCGCATGAGGGGGAACAGACGCTTACTGTCACACACTCCAGTAGCATCCTGAAAGGTGTGCTGTCAAGCTTCTCCAAGAATCGATTGATGAAGGCCAAAAAAAGCCTGTCTGAAAATCCTGCAAAGAGGAAACTACCTTATTATTATGCAAGTGTGACTGACTGACTCGGTGTGGCCGCTTGATGTTATCCTTCTGCATATTTAATGCTGTATATATATCTCAGGCCCCCCTCACACATGAACAGCGGAAATCACGTCTGTCGTTGGGTAATTTGATGAGACCTCTGCCCTATATTCTGCTGTAAACAGTGGAGAGGACTACTGCCGGGTGCAGTGCGCTTGTCTAAATGCATCATATTTACTCCATTCATCCCCTCAAGAGCTCGTTGTGTGCCTGTGTTTCCTGCTGGCTCTCATCTCTGGGGCGTTTTAGCTCAAGGAGGTTAAGCACACGGCCGCCCGCAGATCAGGGTTAATGTCAGTAATTTCTGGGGCAAAACAGAGCCAGAGAAAATGTTTGTATATTCATTCTTAAGTCATCTCTTCAGTTTATCTCAGTCCTGTAATGTTTGCTTACAAATGCTTCACTTAAGTCCGGCAATGAAAAACAAATCAATGAAAAGGGTGACCGTGTCAGGAGAAGGGAATCGTTCCATCAGAGAAGAAAAGTCTTTGAAGGAAGGACAAAGTGAAAGTAAAATGCTCACAATGAATAAAAGATACTGATTTTAAATGTGGACCAACCTCTTAGTTTAACAGTTAAATAACAGTTGAATAAGATACTGTGATATAGGATTTTTTTGTTGTTTTACTTTATTTATTATTACGTGATTATTTTATCATCTGTTCTTCGATTAGATTTGTTTGTGTTCGTATTTTAATCAATTTGTTATTTTTCTTGTTCAATTATACTATGTAGTTTATATGATATTATCTAAAAAGAACTAAATACAATGTTGTTTGGGCAGTTGGAGCTTCTTGCAGAGGCTTATAACATGTGAATATTTTCTTTTTTTAAGCATTTAAACTAGCTAACATTAGTAACTTGGCCAATACATCTGAGGCTGATAGGAATCATTGGTTTGGTCATAAAACAAGATATTGGACAAATAAAAAAATGACCTGATGGTGGAACCAGTTATTAAAATTCACCTCCTGGGGTGGTAACACATCCATCCAATAGGTTTTATTGTTATTGTTTCATTTATTTATTAATATTTCAGACTGAATCAATCTAATGGACCAACATAGCGCCATCTATGACAAAAATAAGGTTGTTGAGCAACATGTCCGGGCTTGCACCACATGCAGAAATCTGTGCTTCAAGTATAAACTTGTGATTTCTAAAATCATAGAAAGGATTTATTGCTGTGTTTAGGTTCTTGTGGGTTCTGAATGAGAAAGCTGTACCAGGGAACGGCACTTTTAATAGGAGGTAGCGACTGTGGAGGGTTCCAATTACATCCGTGGGGATGTCATTGTTTGGAAAGCCTCCGGGCAAAATATGATCCCCGAGGGAGGAGGCGGTGGAATGGAAGCTTAGTTATGGGTATACACTCATCATCACTGCGTCTCATGAGGGATCCTGCAGAAAGCGACAAGTTTCACCAGCTCTCTGTCATAGTTAGCTCTCAAAGGCCGTGTGGCAAAAATAATTGCCATGATTTAATGTTGCTCTGACAAAAATCACTTCAGCTGGCTCGTGTCCAACATGGACGCCTCGCTGAGTTTTCAGTCAAACATTATCATCCACCCCTGTGGCTGAACTCAAGTATCATCTCGAGAATATATCTGTGCATATATATACACATCAGCATCTCATTAAAAGCATCCTGAATATCCAAAATATGCTATATAAGTCTTAGAATTATGATGAATGAATATATATATATTTCATAACTTAACTGGCAGAATCTGTGACGAGACTTTAATGACGTGACAGATTGGATTTGACTCTGGGGGGGATGAATTGATACAATTCTTATCTCTATTCTATCACACTCCCTGTGAAAGGATTTGTGGCTCCAGCTGCCGGTGATGTGGATCTCTGACAGAGTAAACAGTTTGAGATAGAGGAACACTGAATCGCTGCTCTTTCCACTGCCAGTCTCTTCCACAGAGCTCAAACACATCAGACAGCAGCGCTGCCCTTTCAACGGCTCCACTTCACCTACAGACCAGATGGAAATCTACAAGCTGGATAAAAAAAAAAGCTTTAACAAGACTTGAGGGATTTGAAGTGTAGCACTGCAGCACTTTTTTTTGTGAGAAGTCGGTATTAATAAGTTTTATCACAATTACTAGACATTCTGAGATCTTGAATTTCCTCACGAGGAAAAAAAAGACTTCACCACATTCATAATTGTTGGCTATCATGACGCCATTTAAACCATGAGAATGTTGTAACATTCAATTATCAATTGTTATGCTTGTTAACCGCACAAGCAACTGCACCGCTCTGTTAAAGTGGTTATAATATTTTTAGAATTACAATGGATAAAATGGCTTGACTTGCACTGAAAAACCCACAGATAATTGTTTCCCCTCAGCTCTACGGAGCTCTATAATCTCTCCGAGGCTGCTGTAATTGTAATTTATATTTATTTAAACAGGGGCAGTGCACTAAACACATGAGTCTTATAGAAAACAAGGAGAGAGGTTTTAGCAAAGTTGCTATTTTCTACCTCTAGTCCCTGGACCTAAAGAGTATAAAAAACCTACATCCTAACATTTTACAATCATCATCAAGTTCTGCTAAGCATTCTAATGTTCATACCTTTAAGGGACCTTTTATGCATGCCATGCTTCTGCCATGCTTCCTCCATACTATAAAAGTGACCGGCTAACCTTCTCCTTCTCCAGGTGGCGAATCTCCTGCGACTGTTCCAGATCCCTCAGATCAGCTACGCCTCCACCAGCTCGAAGCTCAGCGACAAGAGTCGCTACGACTACTTTGCCCGCACCGTGCCCCCGGACTTCTACCAGGCCAAGGCCATGGCGGAGATCCTCAACTACTTCAACTGGACCTACGTGTCGACGGTGGCGTCGGAGGGCGACTACGGCGAGACTGGCATCGACGCCTTCCAGCAGGAGGCGCGCACTCGCCAAATCTGCATCGCCACCTCGGCCAAGGTGAGCCGCTCCATGAACCGCCAGGGCTACGACAACGTGATCCGCGCCCTGCAGCAGAAGTCCAACGCCAGGGTCGTCATCCTGTTCACCCGCAGCGAGGACGCCCGCGAGCTGCTGGTCGCCGCCGCCCGCATGAACGCCACCTTCATCTGGGTGGCGAGCGACGGGTGGGGAGCGCAGGAGAGCGTGGTGAGGGGCAGCGAGACGGCGGCGGACAGGGCTTTCACCATCGAGCTGGCCTCCTACCCCATTAGGGAGTTCGAAGACTACTTCACCAAGCTGAACCCCTACACCAACACGAGGAACCCGTGGTTCAAAGAGTTCTGGGAGCACCGCTTCGGCTGCAGCCTCCAGGAACCCGGCTGCAGCGAGCACAGCCTGCGAGACGGGACCTTTGAGCAGGAGTCCAAGATCATGTTCGTGGTGAACGCAGTCTACGCCATGGCCTACGCTCTGCACAACATGAGGCAAGCCGTGTGCTCCAACACCACCAAGGTCTGTGACGCCATGAAACCGGGCAACGGCAAACGGTTCTACAAGGAGTTCATCTTGAAGACCAAATTTGAAGGTAAGGAATGAAGGCGAACGTAGACGAAAGGTTTCACTGGAACACAAATGAGTGTTTCATGTGTCTTGAAATAACTGATGGTGGGATTTAAGAAAATTATTTAAGAGATGGTTTCAATGTCACGAACGTGCAAGTCACTGGATTAAGACATCACATTTCAAGATTTCAAGATTTCTACTTCAGCACTTGAAAGGGCTTTTTAATGAGTCAATTAGTAAACATAATGAATGAATTAGCATGGATGAATTAATGGGAGGGGAACCCATCGAGTACATACTATTCTGAGAATATTGGATATTGGAATATTGGATATTGAATGAATGTTCAAATTCGACAGGAAACCACTATGTTGTGTGAAGCTATTTAGTGAGAGTGATCTTTCTATGATGTAATTTTAATGTTTTTGAGGCCTTACTGAAAATAAAAGTGGAATAACATTAGTGTTAATTATGTAAGATACTTCAGGTAAATACACATATATATAATACACAAATAGGAAACCATTTGTTCCAGAAGGAGTAAATAACAAGATGAATTGTACTTGTATCTTTATATTTTCCCTGTAATTGTGCTTCCAGCTCCGTTCAGACCCGTAGACACGCAGAACATGGTGCGCTTTGACTCTTTCGGCGACAGCATCAGCCGCTACAACATCTTTCATTACCGCAAAGAACACGGGAAGTTCGTGTACAGGAAGGTCGGCTACTGGGACCAGAACCTGACACTGAACACCACCCTGGTGCCCTGGCGTGACCTCGTACCCCCCACCTCCCAGTGCAGCGACCCCTGCAGGAAGAACGAGGTGAAGAGCATGCAGCCCGGAGACGTGTGCTGCTGGATCTGCATCCCCTGTCAGCCCTACCAGTACCTGCAGGACGAGTTCACCTGTGCCGACTGCAGCTTCGGCCAGTGGCCCCTGGGCAACTTGACCGGCTGCTACGATCTGCCTGAAGAATACATCCGGTGGGAGGACGCGTGGGCCATCGGACCCGTCACCATCTCCTGCCTGGGCATACTGTGTACTCTGTCGGTGGTGGGCCTGTTCTTCAAGCACAACGAAACACCCGTGGTCAAAGCAAGCGGACGTGAACTCTCCTACATCCTCCTGCTGGGAGTGCTGATGTGCTACCTCATGACCTTCATCTACATCGCCAAGCCGTCCACCGCCGTCTGCACCCTACGCCGACTGGGCCTCGGCACCTCCTTCGCGGTGTGCTACTCCGCCCTCCTCACCAAGACCAACCGCATCGCCCGCATCTTCAGCGGCGTGAAGGACGGAGCCCAGCGCCCGCGCTTCATCAGCCCCGCCTCCCAGGTGGCCATCTGCGGCGCCCTCATCTCCTGCCAGCTGCTGGTGGCCATCATCTGGCTGCTGGTGGAGGTGCCGGGTGTCCGGAAGGAGGTGGGCCCCGAGCGGAGGAACGTGGTCACCCTCAAGTGCAGCAGCAGGGACTCCAGCATGCTCATGTCACTCACCTACAACTGCGTCCTGATCATCCTCTGCACCGTCTACGCGTTCAAGACGCGGAAGTGCCCTGAGAACTTCAACGAGGCCAAGTTCATCGGGTTCACCATGTACACCACCTGCATCATCTGGCTCGCTTTCCAGCCCATCTTCTACGTCACCGCCAGCGACTACAGGGTAACTATCCAGCAACATTTTATGTTTAAATCATGTGAATTGTACGACGGCGTATAAAAAACGGAACCGAGAGAGGGGGGCAATTTTCCTGGAAAATTTACGAGTTTATTAAAATGCTAACAACCACCATTTATGCTAGCTAACTTCCCATGAATGTATGCATTTATATATTTTTCTAATTATTTTACTAATCACCTTAGGGTGATGGCTGTTGATGGTTATTGTTAGTTTTATTTATATGCCTCAAATTGTCATCTTATAGGTGTTAGATAGATCGGGCGGTTGGGCTAAGATGCTAGCGGTAGCGTTCATTTGTTGTCATGGCAACCGCAAACACGCGGTGTTAGCGGAACCAAGTAACTTGTTTATATTGGCTATATATATATATATATATATATATATATATATATAAAACGGAGCCAAGAAAGGGGGCAATATTCCCAGAAAATTAGTCGCAAATTTGTGGGTTTATAAACTAGCAAATTCTGCTACTTGATAATATATATATATATATATATATATATATATATATATATATATATATATATATATATTGCCCCCTTTCTTGGCTCCGTTTTTTTTTTTTTTTTTTCCTATAGTGGCCCTAAAACACCGTCGTTTAATTGCGTATAAGTGTTATTGTAAAGTATATTTCTAGAAACCGGAATAATGTAAACAAAGTCTATAAATGACGATCCCTCGTGTGTTTATCCTTCCTAAAGAAGAAGGTGTCACTTTCACATTCCATTTGATCACCGTTACCCAGACTCATGAAAGAGCCAGCTTTCATCTCGTGCAGCTGAAGGATCTTTCAAGACGAGAACAAAGACTCGGGGGAGGCGGGCCGGGCTGGAATATACTCGATGGAAATAATTAGCGGCAGCCTAATTGATTCATTGAATCATGGCACAACTAAATGCTTAATGACACATGTCAAGTTTTTGAATTTTTTGGGGGAGATTTATTCCAGTTTGATGCTAAAATCACATAGATGCTATATAGTGAACTCGTCACTCGTGGTTTAAATAATTGTAAGGACGTGGAGGGCTGGCTCTTTAAGTGTCACTGCCTCCTGTAATAGAGGGAATACAACCTATCTGCTGCAGTGTTGTCACAAGGGGATAAAGTTTTGCAGCGTTTACACAAATGCCAACGGCTGCGTTTTTTCCCTGCATCTTAAATGACATAACGAATGGGCTGAATATTCATAACTATTACTGGACTTGTTTAAAGATGCTGTAGTAGGCTAAAAACATTAGAATATACATTTTTTACGCTCCCCAAGTAGAAAAAGCCGCGAGGAAAAAAGATTGTATTTATCCATGCCGTGTGAAGTAAGAAGAGAAAACGGGCTCGAAGCTGACAGACCATGTAAGTTATGAGCACCAGCACCTCGGGCAGACTCAAGGCTCCTGCCACAGCTTTTGGTGGGGTGTGCATGGAGGACTTTGTTGTGCAAACAGATGGGGGGGAGAGGGGGAGGGGGATCACAAATGCTTTGTATCATCATGGGGTACCTCAGGCTTTTCAAGTCCGTAGTGATCTGCCTTCCCCGGCACCCGAACCGTGAACCCAAAACCTTTACCTTCCCTGATCCCCCCAGTGGGTTTTCATGATGAGACCGGTTGAGCATTGTAGGATATCCAGCCTTGTACTGGAGGAGCAGCAGTAATTGAAAGAATGAGAGGTTTGGCACCGCAACAGAGACCTAGATGCTTTGGTTCTGTGTGACACCAATAATAATGGCTGTGGATTCAGATGCCACATTACAAATTAGGTTTGGATAGCGCAGAAATATTCTAATGAGACTCGCCTCCTTGCCCCGGTGAATCACGACGAGCTCGGCGGATCGACGGATGAGGATATCATCTTCAGAAACGCGCTACTTGTTTCATCTCTTCACATGGGCATTTTAGTTTTTCGGAGAATGCCTGATACTTTCTGTATTTTTAAAACAGGTTTTGAAAAGTGAAAGTAAATTAAAAATACGGAATCATAAAAGTCTAAAAGTGTGAAAAATAATTGATAAAATGCTCTTATATTCAAATTAAAGTGCTAACATCTGTTGAAAAACGAGAAAGAAATCTATTTGAAAGCATAAAACGAATAATTCAAATACGATAAAGAGTGTTTAAAGGCATTGAGCATTAAATAAAGTTAAGTGTGTAACCTCATTCTCTTCGCTGTCTGTTTTAAAGTAAGAACAGAAGGGTTGGCACGGTGCTGCAGTGTGTCCTACTGGTGCTCCATAATTAGTTTTATAAAGAACTGTTAAATGGAAACAGCTTTATGGGTGAACGAGATAAGGAGCTGCAAGCAAAAAAGACAAGTGAAGTAATAAACCCCGCGGTGTTGGCGGCATTTTCACCAGTTATTTTCTTTTTATACCAGAATTTAAATTGATGAGTGTTTGCATACTTCTGCAGTGTGTTTAGAAGGGATTTCACTTCATGCTGCGGTTCTGCAAATAGCAGTTCCTTGACTGCGGGGGTAACCAGTGGGGTGGGATGAGCTGCTGCTCTGGAAGATGACCCCAGCAGTCAGCTCACATTAGCAGCTGAAATATGACTAACAAGGCCCTGACTTCCCAGGACAGCCAGCTGTGTTCCACATTCATCCTGCCCTCATCTCCATGCCCACAGAGACACGCAATTAGAAACGGTGATCATTGAAAACGTCACTCTTGGACACATAATTGAAAACACTTGAATAACAACTTTCCCGCAAATTTCGGACAAATCCTGTAAATTTAGCACATTTCAAAGTGATTAAATTCAGTCAAAGCGCCATATGTGTTTTTATTCCCTTGGAAACGCATCAAACCAGTCAAAGTTGTTAAGACACACCCCCTTATTAATGCAGGAGACTCTAACAAGGTAAAGTTTGATTATTCTTTTCATTCATGTGGTGGAATGTGGTGAGTGATTAGCATGTAGAAAGATGAATAACTTGAAGATCATTATGTGGCTCTCGTGTTAAACCAGATGAGAGAAGGAGAGGTGTGTTTCATGATGAAAGATGAACATATCATATCATAGCATAGTATATTATTGACAGGGAGGTTGGTTCAATAATATTGTGGAGAGAGAATGAGAGAGAGAGAGAGAGAGAGAGAGAGAGAGAGAGAGAGCAGACGCCAGGTGGCTTTTGAGCAAACTTCATTCGTCCTTTTGAAGACTAAAAAAGAAGAAATCTCCCCCCTCCCCCCCTCACAGGTGCAGACCACCACCATGTGCATCTCTGTCAGTCTGAGTGGTTCGGTGGTTCTCGGCTGCCTCTTTGCCCCCAAAGTTCACATCATCCTGTTCCAGCCCCAGAAAAACGTGGCGTCACTGAGAGTCACGGCCAACCGCTTCAGTGCCACAGTGTCGGCTTCTGCCTCGGCTCCCAGCTCCAGCTACTCTAAAGGTACAAGCAGCCGCTCGTTCACTCACTGCTCTATTTAGTACTGTAACCATGGCAATGATGGATCCCGCTGGAAATCACAAAACTTATATCCTAGTTTTTCTTTGCAATTTCAGCTGCAACCCTAAAAGCTTGCAACAGTTTACTTTTTCAAAAATAGAAGTAAAAACAAGGCAATCAGCAAGATAATTGTAATATGTTGTACTTCATAAAACCAAAAAACAAATGTTAGAGAACAGACAACGTTGAACTTTTTTTTCAGCCTTTTTCTTCTGATTAGGTGTCAGTTTGGTTAAGCAATTAAAATCCAGTCATTACGTTTCTTTTCATATTAGATAAGTACGTTTTAGATAAAGCTCATTAATTACGTGACGACTAATTCAAAGTGCAAGCTTCATAAATAAACACAGATGCATTATTTGTTTCCATAGTGCACCAAGTGTAAATTAGACTTTTTTAGAGCTCAAACTGCTTTTAATGTTTCAAGGTTTATTGCAAGTTTAACTTATTGCTTTATGGACTAAAGACATCTGGAAGTATTTAGAGTTTTTACTAAAACTACTAACTACTCAATTACAAGTAAAATCCTACCAAAGTAAAAGTACCAAAGTATTATATTGGATTATGCCCATGATGATGAGTAAGTTAGCATTTTACTGTTATGGCTGACGTTAATTGTAACTGCATGTAGTACTGGTGAGTAGTTGAATCTGGAACAATGTGTCATGTTTTATCAGCTGATTTTATGTTTTGTATCTAGAGCCAGCCAAGTAGCTGTCAAATACAGTTAAAGTAGCAGTCTGTAAGATTTGAGTTACGTTGCTTCTAGCGGCCTCTCTGGCGGTAGATGGAACTACAGGCGAGCCTTTGGGACCTCATCTCCCTCATCCAACAGTCTCCACTGTCTCTCATCTGCGTGATGCCTTCAAATGCTCCAAAAAAGGAGGTCCGTCGTTTCCCCTCGTTGGCGGTCACTTTACATCTTGATGACATTCCTTCTTCACTTCCATTAGTTTTTTGTTTCTTTTTCTTGGACTGGAAGTTAAATGGTCGTCTTTCTCTACCTGTTGATCCTCCATTGTGAGTCAGCAGTAATTAAATCTACCTGGTCAAACACTTTAGACTAGAGGGAGCCTGACTCAGCAGTTGGAAGTTACTGATCTCCGATTACGATGAAACGCAGCATATGCTTCCCGTGAGTAGCTCCACCTGCAGACCACCCGCTGCTGACTGACGCAAAACGCGTCACTAATTTTAAATTCTGCGCAAGAATGTCGTCACAGATGACACATCCTATTTCTGGGCAAAGCAGCAAGTACAAGCACTTTCGTTAGTGGGTCACATGACCAATCACCATCATTTTAACTCACTCTTTGATAGATAGGAACTTAAAAGACAATTAAATAGATGGAAATGTTACGGACTGCCACTTTAATATGTAACAATAAGAGGATTTCACCCAAAATTGTGCTTCAGTACAAACTGGCATTATTGGACTGGTAGAAGGAGCAGACTTAAACCAGCACAAACATATATGGCCTGTGAGTCCATTTCCTTTTGCTCTCTGGTCCGCTGTTGTGTTTCCTAACAGTGGAAAACAACCGTCTGCCTGGGTAACAACACTGTTTTCCCTCTCCCAGGATCAGCCTCTAACTACGTGCCAGCAGTTTGTAATGGCCGCGAGGTGGTGGATTCCACAACATCCTCTTTGTGAAAAAAGAAAAGAAGCTTCCTCTCTCAGCTCAAGAGACCATCGCATCGTTCTTCATCCCTCCATCCAGCAGGCTGCAGAGATACAAGTGTGTCTGGGTAGACCGTCAAAGTGGAAAAGGGTAAACTCTTAACTGTGAAAAGCGTAATGATGTTCCTAAAGCGAGCGGTATGTATTAATTGTAAAGTCTTTATAGATTTAATATGCTGTGATCTCCTTGGTTTACGGATATAGATGTGATTAAATGCACCGTGCCTTGTCCTAAAGAGTCTTGTTGTCAAATGGGTGGTTGTGAAGCAATAGTGTTAAAAAACAAAAGGCTGTTCTTATCTTGTCCTGACAGTGCTGTGAATATATCCAAATGTTGTAGACAAAAAAAAAAAAGAAGCTATTAAATAAATTTAGCCCTTCTGCTCTACAAACTATGTGACTAACCTTCGTGAACGTGATGAAAAAAGTAGGCAACTAGACTATATAAAGGGTGTGTGTTGATGTGTACTGGTATAACAGTGTGTGCTTTCCTGTAATTTTTGTAAATAAAATGTTTTTTTTAATATTAAACAATTAAATACTACTGTGTTTGCCATTCTTGACAGTATTACCAAACTAAATGTAGCTATTACCAGACAATAGCAGCTTTCCCACACAGGCTTAGTTTCTTTTTTTCCCCATTTAAATGTCTATTTTCATCAACTTCCTCTAATTTGACAGATTAAAATGTTAAATTTGAGATACTAGTGAAAGAGCACAGTAATACTTCCACCAAAGCCAAACAGGAGATCTGCTAAAGTTGAAGAAAGGGCCAATATTAAACCAAACAGGCTTTAAAATGCAAATTACTGCCTGATGCAACATTGCCATCATGGTTCCACTGATGAATCATCACTTATAATGAACGGATTTCAGTTTCTTTATATAACATAAATTTATTGATAGCTACGGTCCAATAATGTAAGCAACCATTTTCAGTCCAACTGTACAATTTCTTTTCTCACAATCCTTTGAATACAAATGTGAGGTTTTTTTTGCAAGATATAAAAGAGTCTGGAGGTCTTCAACCAATAAAAAACAATTGTTTTCCTGTTAATTATAAATGTTTGGCTCTGACAGGTCGACTATAACCTACACACCATAGCCATATGCAGCAGCGAACCCAGCAGATCATTTGACAAAGAAACAGAGAAAAACAGAAGTATAAATTAAAATAAACAAGTTTGAATGATAAAATGGTAAGAGAGGAGTCTTGGTCAGCTCAGACAGGATGAACCGACGCCTACATTACAGCCTTTCCTCATCTGGGGCTGCGTCAGCCCGCCCACCGTGCCCACGCTGCGGACTCCTCACTAAAGCCGGGAAAGCTTCTTCACATAATGAAAATGAACATCTGTGTGAACATATTTTTTATTTTGGAAAGGAGGAAAAAAAAAAAAAACATGAACATAGGTCATTCTTATTTACAAACAGCCCACTATTCAGCCGTTTCTGCTCCCTCTGGATTTGAAGGTTTTCTTTTAAGGGGAATGACATAGATCCCATTCTTGGCCTCTTTAAGTCTCCACCATCGGCCCAACCTGCAGGAGAACACACTTAGAGTCAGAGGAAATGTGCATGTAGCAGGGCCTCGAACCTTTATTGAAAATGTGAATTAATATGAATCAGAACAAATACTATGTAATGTTTGTGTGGGAACATTTTCACCTCAATATTATCCACCTGTAAAGTTTGACTGTAGCCCCCCAGTCTGGTTGGTTGTTAGAAATAACTTCAGATATAAACCACATCTACCAGAGGTTTAATTATTTGGCATTTCTTCCCACACAATGACGTCTCAAATAGGAGGCTACAACAACCTCTGCAGTTTAAAATTGAATTCTCGGGTATGTAGCTGATTTTTACGGAAGAGGATTAGGGCCACATGTGAATTTAGTGAGAATTCTGAGAATGAAGTGAGAATTCTGAGAAAGAAGTCAGAATTCTGAGAATAAAGTGAGAATTCTGAGAAAGAAGTCAGAATTCTGAGAAAAAAAAGTCAGAATTCTGAGAAAAAAAGTCAGAATTCTGAGATTAAAGTCCCAGAATTCTGAGATTCTGACTTTATTCTCAGATTTCTGACTTTAAAAGTCAGAACTCAAAAACAAAATTCACATGTGGCCCTAATCCTCTTCCGTAGATTTTTAATTATCCACTTCACACCATAAACAATAAACATCCATCATTATATATATTGTTTTCTGGAAATTATCTAAAATAGTAAATAACTGCTCTCTTTTCAATCACCTGATGTGATCTCAAGCGACTGCCACTTGTTTCCAGGTTTCTGTAAAGTTTTCCCACCTGTGGCAGAGCCTGAGACGGATTAACACTGCCATCTAGTGGACATTTAACTCACTGACCATGAACCCACACTGCACCGCCAGTTCATTGGACTTCTACGGCCAGTTTCTATGGAAACGTGATCATTAGTTTAGTCACCTGTGCTCCTGTCCGACTCCTGCCACCAAGAACTGACCGGAGCTTGAAAACTTCAGACTGTTGACAAAACCGGACTGAAAGAGGAAGCAGAGGAAGGGACACCATGAGATGTGGCGTGACGGCTATTGTTGCTGCCAGGAATGAAACAGAAATGTTTGCACATCTTGAGCGACTGCGTTTTCAAAAATGGAGGAGGGAGTGAGAGCTCACCACTGGAACGCTGAACAGAGGCTCCAGGCGGTGGTAGTTTTGGCCACACTTCCACAGCTGCACCTGAGAGTTGTGTGAACCTGCACAGAAGAACGGTCGTAACTTTATATCACTGCAGAGACAACAGAGCACAGAGATAAACAGAAAAGAATCAGGTGTTCTCCTTTTGAGTGTGTTGGGTAATTATAGTGATTAAATTTGCATTCTTAAAACTCTTAGTATGTTTAATTTAATACATCATCCATTTAATAAATGTGTGTGTGTGACGACAGAAATCTGGTACGGAGGACTCTCACAGCCAGAGGCACCTGAGGCGACGGTATCGGAGTTCTGAAGCGCGGCCACCGAGGCGACCCAATGAGGCTGCTCCAGCCCTGCGTCGCCATGGCAACCGTGAGCCTTTTTCACTGTGCTGAGAGGCTTCTTCTTGTTGACACTCCAGAGGGACACAGAGCTGAGGTCGCACAGGCAATCGAGAGAGGGGACACGGAGGATTAAACATGAATGAATGTGGAACAAAGCTGTAAAACCTGAGTGTGTGATTGTGAAAGCTGCAACTGCCTCACCCGTCATCAGCTCCCGTTATCATGTGCTCCTCGTTTATGAGCTGGATGCAATCAATAGAACCCCTGAAGGAAGAGAGGAGCAGATGATGACAGTCTTTTTCTGTGTGCTCTCAGAAACTGACATATAGACGAATATTGAGATGAATTCTGCCATAATTATAATAGAATCAATTAAATCATTATGAAAAAACGTAAAACACAAGAGTCACAACAAAATAACCTCACAACAAATTAAATTGCCCTTTTTCATATTCTATAAACCTTGTATTATATATTATAGTTTCAGATGTGTGCTGCTGCTCGAAGCAACCAAACACAGTTCTGTAGCTTCATCCAAAATCCTGCCTCTATCAACTCATTCACTCATCTTTATATAATAATATAATAGTTGATCTGTAATACTCTTTTCCTGTTGATTTGTTAAATGTAGTTTTTCTGCAGTTAAAACCAAGCTAGCCACTGTGCTGGCTGTCTGTAGATAATATGATGCTACGCTAACGTTCTGCACCTTTTATTGGACTACATTCCATCTCAAGGGACTTCCTGGTTAAGTCAAAAACAAAAAATGAAACTTTTTAGCTTCACAATTTTTAAAATCGGTCTCTTCATTAATTCGTGTGAAGCACTGGGACCCAAAAACAACGGAGGGCGGAGGGACAGACTCACTCGTGGCCATGGAACACCAGCTGAGACTCCTCGGCTATCTTCCACACCCTCACCGTGCGGTCCCTCCCTCCTGCGGTCACGCAGCGCTCCCGGCTCAGGCAGTCCAGTCCTGTGATGGCGTCCTGATGACCAAAGCTAGAGAGAGAATCACCGTTTAAATTCACACCCCCCAAGGAAAAAATCCAAGTGTTTGACGGTGAGCTCAATTATTTGTCCTCACAGGGTTTCCACGTATGCGTTCTCGTCCACGTTCCACACCTTTATGGAGCGATCGTGAGAGGCGCTGTACAGGTCATGTGATCCCTTCCTGAATGAAAGACCCTGAGAAGAAAAATATTTAATTTGACTCACAAGAACACCTCAGAGCGACGGATTCTAGATGAGAAAGAAAGGTTATTCTATTATAAAAGGAGCTAAAACGTACCGACACAGGGCCCTTGTGTCCCGTGAATTTATATAGATGTTTACACGTTTCTGCCTCCCAGATCATGATCAGCTTGTTCATGTCTCCCGTCGCCTAAAAGATGTTGAGAAAGATGCCGTGTTACAATATAATACTAAAACAAACTACGGGTAATAGCAGGACATGCTGAGAGAGTACTACTCGCCAGGTATTTTCCATCTGATGATATGTCCATACACAGGATATGGGCTGTGTGTCCCACATGCTTGTCCTCCGTCCCTTTCCTTCCACCGGGGATCGTGTGCAGTTTCTTCCCACTCTCGACGTCCCCTGAAGAGTTAAGAAAACCTCATTGAATGGAGATCTTCAGACAACTAGCCTCAGAGACAAGATGAGACACAGTTTTCATGCTCCGATGCATCACAACAACGGATACTGACATTTAATGATGGAGCAGTCTTTGGCAGCAGAGAAGATGCACTTGTCATCAGAGCTAATGACCAGACAGGTAATTGGAAGTTTGTGTCCTCTTAACATCCTGATCTCGGAAGCATCCGGGGGCATGAGCTGAACGACAGAACGAAAAATTAAAAACGGAAGTGAGTCTGTGCATAATCGACTTTCCTCGACGTTCTGTGGAGATTGAAGGGATGAAGATCCCCGTACTTACATCTTTGGCAATAAGTCGTTGAAGCTTTCCTTTTTGTTCAAGCTGAGGGGGAAAAAAATCACATCACGCATAAGATCAATAACGTAGACCAGTGTATGGCTGGGACACAGGTTTATAAGTAAAGAGAGGTAATTTTTATCCCACATATTGACTCATTTTCAAAAGTCAAATCACTGCAGGAGATGCTTTCCTAACAATGATGAGCCTTCATACTGAATCCATGCTCACCACTTCTTCTTGAAGCCTTCCAGCGACCAGGTCAGTCTCAAAGGACTCATCCTCTGCTTTCTCCTCCTCTGATTGGTGAGATCAGAATACGTTACGGGCATAGCAGTAAAGTTAGAACCTCAAAGTTGTGCTAGTTCAAGATAGTTCAAGCTCACCTTCTTCCCTCAGCTGTTCGAGGTAACGTTTGGCTAATCTGAGCTTCTTCTCCTGTGGCGTTTCTCCATAATCATTGTCTTCGTGGGACTGTCTTTTCTTGGACACCACGGGACTGAACGACGACAAACACAGTCAGTTAGGCGGTTTAAATGCAGAATTGTCAATGCACAAGCATCACGTGAGCACATTAAAACGAACCCCTCTGTCTCGGAGTCGCTGGAGATCTCCTCGTTGTGTTTGGAGTTGGATTTCTTGGCTCGTAGTTTGTCCCCGTCACCCTGCAGCAGTAGAAAGACACCGGGCGGCTTGTATGAGTGAGTTACAGCAGAGCTAACAGTTGCTAACAGTTCAGCTTTTACTTACCTTTCGTTTTAGCACTCCTGCATTTTTCCCCTTTTTGCCTAACTTGATGCTTTCTTTCGTCTTCATAAAGAAAGTCGACGCCATTATGAGGCGCGAAAAAAGCGTTTTCAAAAGTAAACGATAACTGTATATGAGTTAACTCCTCAATGTGTGTTTCAGCAGCAAGTCAACATTGATCCCACATGGGTACGCCGCAACCGAACTAGGAAGTGAAGGGAAATCCGAAGTCAGACGCTGATTGGCTGACTCTTCTAAACGCCCCGCCCTTTGTTAAAACCCTGGCATTTTATTGGTCAACCCCGGATTTTTAGCCGAGCAGGAAACTGTACTGGAGTAAAATACTTCCCTCGGGTAATCCGTCTCGCAGCTTTGTTCCGCATATAATTGTAAAAAAATATAAATTTCACAACACAAAAATCTTACACACGCGTGCGTCACGCACGCTAAAAGATAAATGCAAGGGCGGTATTTTACACGTATTTAATCGGGTACGCGTTGCGCGGCTGTTGAAAATTAGCCGTAATTGTACTGGGATCTATGTACTGTACTACTGCAGTAGTACTACTACTTCCTCTACTACGCAGTATTTGCATTTACTGCGCTGTCTCTGTCCTCGGCGAGTGTGGCGACAGTTTGTCCGCGGAGTGGAGCCTAGCTAGCCAGGTGAGCCTCCCCGGGAACCGCCTAACGTTTAATATCACGCGTTATAACGTGTCGTATCGGTGGCTCCAGCTGGAGGCGATCTGGAAGCTAGTAGGAGGGGTTGAGGGGGGGAGGAGGAGATGGGGGGGAGGGGGGATGCGACGTGAACTAACTTTTCATCTTCGTCTCGGGAGGGAAATAAAAACACAAATGACGTCGAGCGACTGGAAAAAGTTTCACTCAAAAGTTGTGTGGACAAGCTAGTGCCTGATCTGGTATTTTTCCTCTCCCCAGGTCACCACCCCCCCACTCTTTTTACACCCACATGCCACCCAAGAGAGACGCAGGGACGAGTCCGACACAACCGCCACCCAAGATGATCAAAATCGGCAGTGATGCGCAGGAGTTTGGCTGCGACCCGGTGGAGGATAAGTTCAGGCCGGCCGAGGAGTCCAGCTACTCCCCCTTCCCCAACAACGAGGCGAGTGATGAGACTTGGTACTTTAATTCCCCTTTAAACGGTGGACGCTGACGTGATGTTTCTTGTCGTGTTGGCAGCATGAAAACATTGAGTTTGATGAGGAGAACGTGCCAAGCCCCGACATCAGAACAGACACCATCAGCCTCCTCATGAAGATCGAGCAGCTGCAGGCTCAACTCAAGTATGAACGCAGGTGTAGGATTCTGGCCGAGAGGGAACTGAGGGAGTTGAAAGGTGGGTGGGAAAAGATTATCCATTTATTCATTAGAATTATAACAATATTTGCTAAGAACACACACAGTACAATGACTGTATGTGACTCACTGAACTAATAGGCTGCACATGCTTGATTCTTGATGTATCTTTTAGACCAAAACAACGCTTTGCTGAATAGTCTGCAAGATGGGGAAGAAAAACAATTCAATTTGATACTAAATAAAGGGAAAATAGTTAATTGTTACACTTCCAGCTTAATAGTTATTCTAAATCGGGAGTTTAACTTTCAGTCTTCTAGTCGGTGCACAGAAGATCATGCATACCATTGAACTTATTTTAAGAATTAAATCTGCAGTAATGACTGAAAACAAATACTATTTGTCTGTGTTTTAATTGGTTGAGTGTTTCTTTCTTTGCAATTGATATCAAATTGCAACATTTCAGGAAACTTCAGAGAAATTGATTACAAAATCACAAACTTATTAAAAAAGTGTTACTAAGATAAATAACAAGGATTTTATATTCCGTACGTACTTGTAAATTAGGGGTGAGTATTGACAAGAACCCCACGATACGATACATATCACGATACTTTGGTCACAATACGTATCACGATATCACAATATTGCGATATAAATAAAGATGTATAGATGATATTGATCAGAGGACAAATTTTACTTAAAACTATTTCATTCAAAACAGCCTCTCCATTTTATTAATTCCCATGAAATTCACTGGAATAAATATTGGAAATAAAATGAACAAGGATAAAGTACACTGAGTGACAATGCACAAAATAATAAAATAATAATAATAATAATGTTTCTCCTTTTGTGTCACTGTTTGTACACTGAACTGAAGAAGTCATATAAAAATAATGTAAATCGATCTTTGAAGTTGACAAATCGATATTGTATTGGGCTGCAAAGTATCGCGATATATTGCCGTATCGATATTTTTACCCACCCCTATTGTAAATGTGTGTAGAGGTTAAGCTCAGGGACATAAAAACAATATATTATGAGCAGTTAAATGAAAAAATAAAATTTAAATTTTTGGAGTTTGGCAAAATAGTGAAAAGCTGGTGGAATTTAGGGATTCTGCTAAAATTCTAACTATGTTGCCTATTCTGTAAATGTGCCACCCAATAATGTGAATTACTTTTACAGAGATGAACACTCTCATGATGCAGATGAGGCACACAGCACATGAACTGCGAGTCACTCTGGATCACGTTCTCCAAGGAGGCGAGGCCACATCAACACCACAGACCTCCCAAGAGGAAATCTCCTTCCTCGGTGAACCCGAGGCAGAGATGGGAGGCGAGGATAATAACACAGAGGTCAGTCTTCTTATTCCGTGTCTTCTGTTCACACCATTGTGGGAAGATTCTGTTATTGTAGTGGAACTAATGATACAGCATGTACATGTAAAGCATCCTAATATGTTGTTATCTACCTGATTTTTATTTTTATTTTTGCCCCCAGGACGATCCCAACTATTTGTATCTCTCTGAGAATCTTCGAGTACCAAAAAATCTTTACGTGCGCATCGCACAGATCGGAGACTACAAAAAGTACACGTCGGCTTTGCTGATGATACTTTTCGACCGAGAAACGTTGGCCACACACTCCCTGCAGGGCCGGAGGAACACCTTCACTGGAGAGGATTGCCACAAGCCTCAACTCCCACCTGAGATCTTGAGAAGTTTAATTGGTGAGATAGAGAACATGATGTATCATTGACTTTTTTCAAGCACACAGACTTTGTAGATTAAAATGTTCTCATGCTTCCTCCTCCAGGTCATGTGGCGCTCAAGTTCGGCGTTGATAGCAGCCAAATAAAAATTGCAATCCGCACAAAGTTGAACAACGAGGATAAACTATTAAAGAAGAGACTGGGAATAAGCAAAGCTGACAACAAAGCTATTATTGACCCAAGCTTTTGCCAAGATGCTTCATTCCTGCCTGAAAACGGAGCAATGGGGAATCATTCTCAGTTATAACCTCGTGAGTCTGCCTTCATCTTTTGGTCACCAGTATTTCATGTCTGATAGAAATGTGAGAGAGGTTGCCTTTTAAAATAAATAATAATAAAAAAAAAATCCACCTGTAATTTATTTCGTAATAAAATCTAGTGCTTGAAGTCGGTTATTTTTCAACTCTCTTTTTAGAATTTTTTCTTTTTACAGCTGTTGTCTGTCACATATAGGAAAAGTGTAACAGCACTATAACATGTACACGTGTAATACTTGTCAGTGGTAAAAACTACTAAGTGTTCTTATTTACTCTGAGGTAGTGAGAGCTTGTGTTAAAATAACAAGTGTGTGAAGTCGGCTGTTGTCAAACGTTTCAGTCAGTTGGACTTTTCTTCTGTTTTGCAAGTAGGACATATAATATATGAAATAATAAGGGTGCTATTTGTACCCTCTTGATGAAAAAACGTGCATTACATGACACAAGTGATACTGTACTCCTAGAATAGTTATTTTGCCGTTGCAAAATACACTGTAAGTGATAATGAATTTTCCTGTTTCCACACCATGTACTACAAACCTTCTCTGTTATTTGTGACTACGTAAGGGACAATAAACTTTTGGAACTCACTTCTGTTTTCTTAATGTGGAGCCTTTCTTACAACAGCAACAGTATTCTCTCATTCAGAATTGTTTTCCCTTAGCAACCAGCAGGTGTCAGCACTGAGTCCTGTTTCATGCTCTTCTGCAAACCATTAGGAAATGAATGTTACTATTTCTTGAAAGTTAAGAGACAAGATCAACTCCATTTAACACGTGTGTGTGTGTGTGGTGTGTGTGTGTGTGTGTGTGTGTGTGTGTGTGTTCATTCAGAATAGAGGAACATTTGTAAAACGGAGACATAGTGGACAGTGTGTGTCTGTTACTGCCACATGCTGACTGATAAAAGTGTGTGTGTGTGTGTGTGTGTGTGTGTGTGTGTGTGTGTGAGGGACATGGTCAGTGTCAGCGGTAGCGGTTTGATAGAGTCTTCTTGTCTGGAAAGATTTCAACAACCACCAACTGGCTCCGCCCCCTCCTCTCTCCCAGCTGTGCTGTCTCAGTGGACACACATCACATCACCTCTCTGGCAGTGGCTCTCCATGGTGTCCGTTACTGAAGCTCCTATGTTTCTCTGGGAAATCTACCATTCTTTTTCACCGTTTTTGCTCCAGATGTATCTCTATAACTTCTACACCTCTACACTTCTACACCTCACAGCAGCACCTGATCGATCAGGCGTTGATGCCTTGAAACGATTCACAGAAGAGTAATCAGCATGACTTGGAAGTTCTCAACTTTACAAAACTTAGAGAGTGAACTTTTTTGGAGGAGCTACAGTCGGATTTCAAAATGCAAGAGCTGTTTGGTAAGTTTTTGTGTGAGTAGTACTAGTATGGCATTATATGCTTTGAAAATCAGTGGGATTCATATACAGGAATATAAATGCTGACAAAATATTTAATGCTTTTTTTAAGTAAATAAAATAATAAAAAAGTAATTTGCTGTTTTCTCTGTTATCACTTAAAATACCTGAGACGTTCAGTCTTTTAGCGTTTCTTCCATGCATGTGTTTGAGAAAAACTTGAATTTAGGGTCAAAGTGAGGAATCATACGTTCATTTGAAGTCCCAGCTTATTGTCTGGTGAAATTTTGACCAATAATTAATTTAAAATATTTGTGGGAATTTAATCTTAAAGACTCTAAAAGAACAATCTGAGGAAGCTGGTGATATTATAAACAGACATTCTGGTAGTTTAAAACCTGAACTTTAGGAATTACGGATAACAAACCAGACAAAAAATTGCTGACTCGTCGTGCCCATCACATATATGTGGAGATGAATGTTTTTTTTTTTTACAACAAACTCAGTGACTCATGTATCCCTGCACAGGATGAGGCCTATTGTCATTTTAGGTGGAGTATGATGCACTTTACTAAGATAATATCAGCATTACATCAACATATAATGGAAACACTTAATAATCAATGATTTTTGTGTCTTTTTATTCCTGTTTTATACAAGTAATGTGTCATTTTTAATGTCTTATCTTTGACTTATGTTACATCTGAAACAAATGTTTTAATAGCACATTAAGCCACTTTTTTGCATTACAATGGTTTATTAACATGATTAAGAAGGTCAAAACAAAGGGTGGGATTATATGGGGTTTGGTCAAATACACTATTTGAGGGATTAAAAGACTTGCATAATGCTCTCATCCTCATTATACCGTGGAAGACACAGACCAACAGCAGAGGGAAACTCCACTGCGTGTTTCACGGTTGAATTAAGAATTATAAAAAGGGTATAGAGGACTAAATAAAGTGGAAATGACCAGAGGAGGGCTAAATGACCACACTAAAACTTAAAACATGCACATGAACGCGATGAGAAATGAGGACACTCTTACATAACATGCATGATAATGTACATGTAGTGCTTCCTGGGGATGCAAACATGGCATGCCAATATCTGCCGAGCAGAGAAGATTACAGCAGGGGAGAGTATCAGTGGATCACTGCAGACACATTTAGGACGCAGCATCCTCCACATTTCAAAACATTTCAATCGACAGTAAACTCATAATATATATACAATCAATGTTTTCCACAAGAAACCCCATAATTAGGTCAAACCTGTCCCGCTAGGAGGTTTCCTCTTTGATGGTGTGGTGCAGGGTGACACTGAACACATACTAATCAATGCAGCCAGTTCCTTGCAGCTGGGATAAAACAAACCCATTCATTATCTTTCATTTCTAAAGGACGGGGACGGACGGAGGAGACACAGGGTGTCCTCCATGAATTATTCCTATTGATCATGTCTCTCCCTCGCTAGAGTGCTCACCTTCTTCAATATTCCCACTAACTGTTATTGATCAACTCTCCGATGCCTTTAAGGTATGTTCTCTTGAAGGTTGTGAGGGTGAAGCGAGGACCCCTTGGATGCTTGAATGTACACATTTGATAACAGGCACTATGTGATGAATGATCATGCATAAAATGAGCATTCTGCATGGGATTAGGCATATGAAATCGATTCAAATTTCTTTTTTAATTCGTTTCCCAGAACAAATAAAGTGGACAAGGGGAGCTCCAGGTAAAACCCAATAGATCAGTTTACATGTCATGGTTAGTCCTACTCAATAAAAGCAAAGCTGTAATGTCTTTGTCACCCCTGATGACATCACTGTGATGTCTTCAGGGTTTGAGAAAGCCTGCAAACCGGAGGGAGATGTTGGAGGATGGAGATGCTTTCCAGGCAGATAGCTATTTTGTTGCCTTAAATGTAGGATCCAACATTTTCTGAGCTAAAAGTCAAGGTATCTTTGTCATGAATGTTTGATATGGACTCAACAGCAAACTCCTGCATATTTAAAGCTTTAATGTTGATGGAAGTTAATGGACTTTGTTTTCTCCAACACAGGAGTGAAAAGTGCTTCGTTTGAGGTCTGAAGGGTTCTTCTATGATGGGGGAGTCTTGACCAGAGATGCGTACTTCTGCTTTGCAACCTGCACAATGAATCATGGAGGAAAACGCTTCTTCCCTGGGCCCCGAGTACAATGACAGCACCGCCATCTGGGCATCGACGTCCTCGGCTCCCGGCAGACATCTGGGCACCCTCCCCAACCCGCAGACCCGCTTCAAGGACCTGACGGGGATCTTCTTCATGGTGACCCTGAACGTCCTGGCGCTCATGGCCAACACCGCCGTCCTGCTGGTCGTCGTGAAGGCCCCCCATCTCAGGAAGTTCGCCTTCGTGTGCCACCTGTGCGCGGTGGACCTGCTGTGCGCCATCGTGCTCATGCCTCTCGGGATCGTGTCCAGCTCGCCGTACTTCGCCGGCGTGGTGTTCACCGTGCTGGAGTGCCGGGTCTACGTCTTCCTCAACACGAGCCTCATAGCCGCCTCCATCTTCACCATCACGGCCATCAGCGTGGAGCGCTACTACTACATCGTGCACCCGATGCGCTACGAGGTCAAGATGACGCTGAGGCTGACGGCGGCCGTCATCGCGACGGTGTGGGGGGCCTCCGCCGTGCTGGGCCTGTCCACCGTGTTCGGGTGGCCCTCCTACGGGAGCCTGGCGTCCGTCAGCGCCGCGCACTGCGCACAGCACTGGAGCCACGGCCACCACCGGCGCGTCTTCTCCGTGTTCTTCGGGGTCACGTGCTTCTGCCTGCCGGCTGTCGTGATCTTCGCCGTCTACTGCAACGTGTACAAGGTGGCCCGCGTGGCCGCGCGCCAGCACGGGCCCCTGCCGCTGTGGACGAGCAGCCAGGCGAAGCACCGCTCCGACTCCATCAACAGCCAGACGACGATCATCATCACGACGCGCAACACCCCGCGCAGGATGATGCGCGACCGGCCGTTCGGCGGAGGCAAGGCCGCTCTCACCCTGGTGGTGATCGTGGGACAGTTTCTCATCTGCTGGCTGCCGTACTTTGCTTTCCACTTCCACCTGACGACGGACGCGGCGCCCGGCGGCGTCCCCGGCGACCTGGAGGACACGGTCACCTGGCTCGCGTACTCCTCCTTCGCCATCAACCCGTTTTTCTACGGGCTTCTCAACCGGCAGATCAGGGAGGAACTGTGCAAGCTGAGGCGCTGCTACTCGGCCCGGCCGGTGGAGCTGGCCGTCTCCAGCCACGAGGGCTCAGGCCACGAGAACTTCCTGCAGTTCCTCCACAGGACCAGCTGCACGGTGGAGACGCATGCCAGCTTCACCACGTCGAGTCCCAGGAGCACCCTGGATCAAACTGGGCAGACTGGGTTCAGGATACCAGGACAGATCCCAGAAGAGTTCAGTTAGATATTACCACTCTGTGGTCAGCATAAAACAAGTGATCCACTCTACTTAAAGGTTGAGTAGGAGATTCTGTTCAGAAACACTTTCTGTTATATTACTTGAAATCCTCGTAACATACCGATAGCAACGAATAAATGAAATGCTGTGACATAAAAATATTTAAAAAAATGTCATGTGTGGCCGTGGCAGGACAGTAAAAACAACATCCAATCAAAAAGGTCAGGCGGAGAAAATGATTGGACGGCCTGCCTGTCTGTCAATGCTTACTTCCTGTTTGTTGTTCTGGGGGAGTGGCTTTGAACAGAGGTCTGAACGAAGGGGGCGGGACTTTTTCAGTCATCCATGTGTTCAAAGTCTCTGTTTTTTTTCCAAATGACCTACTCTGCCTTTAATGACTGCAATATATTAGCATCAAGTGAATGTCAAGATGCAGCATCAAGAAATGAATTGTTTATGAAACCTGACATACTTTTTAAAAATGACACTCAGAAACGATACTGGATATAGTTGATGAGTTATTGTAGCTGGATATGTGGTAAAACTACTGGTAAAGTTACTTTTTTTTTTAATCTGTGATCATTACATATATTTTATTAAAAAAGTAATGACCACAAATATCAGATTATACTTGAATAGTAATTCTGAATATAACCGACGCATATCTGCTGTTGAAAACAATCTCTGAATGGATTTATTACGAGGATGAGAGTGAACAATCATTCATTCTTTTCTTAATTTCTTGGGACCACGTGTTTTTATATGAGGTATCAACGCAGCAGCTATATTCTTTGTAATTCAGTGTTGTCGTGTTATATTTATGTTGCAGGAATTTATGTGAACTTTATTTATTGTCATCGTGGAAGACACATTTTTGTGAAAAAATATGTATCGTTACTTAATGCTTTAAATGTGCAAATAAAAAACGTTCATCATTCATGCAGCTCTAGCAAGCAATATGTCCGTATGCACGCGTCTGTTGGCCTGAAGAGGCTAAATGAGGGTAACAAGAGTCACACATGACCGAGCAGTCAGTCTCATAAATGGGTTATTTTCATCAAAGATGTTGTGTTTTATGACAGCAGAGAATAATTCACTAAACTCTGTTAATAATCATTATAACAGTCAGCCTAAAAATCACTCCCATGTCCCGTCAATTTGTCAAAGTGTCCCCGACTTACCCTAACTCAGTTTGAAGAAGTGTTTAATTTCCCTTCAACATAAAAACGTCATTTCCATCTTCTCACACACAAAAATAAGCCATCTATTAGCAACCCGATACCCGCATGTGCACCTTTTCTCTCTTTGCAGACGATCCCTGACTATCCGGGTGCCGACCTCTGTGTCGTCCCTGTGTGTGTGTGTGTCCGTTTATGAAAAGCCTGTGACGAAGACTGAACCCGGTCACCCCACACATGATTATATAAGGAGAAAATGCCATTTCATAACAGCTGAAGTGCTTGTCTCTAATACCCTCTAAATATGCGTACTCGGGCAGATCAACAACAATTCATACACCTTAGATGTATCTTTGAATGCAATTGCTTTTTGGTAAACTAGGTTTATTCTTAATATTCTTTAATCAATGAAGACAGTATTTTAATTAGACTTAAGGGATACCATGGGATAGACCCGCTGATGAGTGAGGCGGTCTAATGAATATTCCATCCTGAGCAGTCTTCCTAAGTTGCTAATTGAAGTGAAGGACCTCCCGTCTCTGCTTTTATTAAATCAAGACAATCACATCGGCTGTACGTCTCCTTTGCAAAGCATCTTCATTGTAGATCAAACGCGAGCGCCCACTCGATATGGAAAGTGAGAATTCATGTTTCGAGCTCAGCCCAGTGTGCTTTTTAATTTAGCTGTACTTAATGGTGAATCTGGATGGACGTGTGAATGTGTGCTGTGGCGTCTGTTTGACGGTCATAATGGGAAGAACCACTCCTGGAGAAATCAAAGGGACGAGGTGTGATTGATGGTGCTGTCCGAGAGTGAACCGCGTTATTTCATCAGAAGCAGCACGACTTCCCTCAGGACTGCATGTACACATATAACATGACAGCTGCTCGGCCATCTTAGGAGAGCTTCTCACGGGGCGACCTCGTGTCCAGAGCACCCGGGTCCCACAACGTCATAAGGATGGGAAATGTGTGCACATTACAGACCTCTGAGAAACACTCCTCAAACTAGGACATTTTATGAAATACGCTAAACACCACTCTCATGTCTGTCAGATCACATCCTCGCTCATATTTATGTATGTAAAAAAAAAAAGAAATCAAAATCCAAAAAAAGCAATTTCTTTGTATTTATAAATCAAAATCCAATTTTATTTTCTATCTGTAAAACAAAGTGGAAGAATACCTAAAATAATTTCAATGATTAATTTCATGACATCCCTCCATTATTCAATCTGCAACCCAATGTTAGCGGACCAATCAAATGCACACTACATGGCTCGGTTATACCATTTCATGGGGGAATCCGTCACAGTGCAGAAGCCTCTCTAACTTCACCTGGAGCTCCAGCCAACAAATAAAATGTAAATAAAATGAATGTTTTAGTGAAACAAACTCTATCTTAGCCCATCATTCTCATGCTGATATGAGGGTTTTATCTTGTTGGTTGTTTGGCATTTGAGGGGGATTTTGTAAACATAATCCAGTGTTGAAAACAAATGAGGTTCCCGTTTTTATTTATTTATTTTCTGTTGCGGTGTTATATGGGAAGCACTGATTGGTGATTACGTAGTTAACTAGACAAGTAATCAGTCTGACCTATTGTGCTGGAAGCAGCTGGACTGACAGGTGCTGAGTAGGAACACTGACCTCCCTCGTGTCCCGTAAAGCCGCCTGCTCTCAGAGAACAGAGGGTTTTTAACGTGGCTGGACTTAAATTAAAGTATTAACTGAAAAGGACACTAATATAGCCGCCATTCTCTGGTCTGAGGGGTAGATTTAACACCGCTTACAAAACATACAATAGTGTTTTTTTATAGGAGGAGTCAGAAAAATACATACACAATATTTGATTGTAATACTTTGTTATTTAAAAATAAATAAATACATAAACTGAGCCTGACTGGTTGAAATGTATTCAGAAGTTCAGAACAGAAATATTGAAGAAAACTATTAATGTCCAGTAACTATATATCTTAACTTCTCCAAAATTGTATAATCGTGTGTGAGAAATGTGTCTCTTTTCCTTCTTCTCTCCCTCTCTCTTACTCTCTCTCTCACACACACACACACACACACACACACACACACACACACACACACACACACACGCACACACCTTCCGCTGACCTCACCTGTGCGAGCCACAGTCACAAACAAACCCCATCTGGAGAGGTGTGGAGTCCATTAGCATACCATCGTCTCCGGCGCCGACACAGGAAACGCTGTCATCAATACACCGTGTTCCCTCTCTGTCTTCACCCAGCATGCATCACGTTACCCTGCAGACTGTGATAACCGTAGGGCAATTCTGAACAGATGTACACTTGGTATTGTGTACTGCGTGCAATAATAGGGTCTAACTCTGAGATCCATATCTCAATACAATCAATTAACCACGTTTCATTTTGAAGTTTTTCACGCGGTGCTTTCTAATGTTATATTACGTTGTCAGCATCTGCTGCGTTGGGTTCTGATGGAGGTGAGGATGATGAGAGCAGTGTGAGGTGGTGGATGAAGGTGTGGTGGGTCGCTGAGCGTTAAGGTCTAACTCTGAGGATTCATAGCTGACCTATTAATAGCAGAGAGGATGACTGGTTAATGGGTCCAAAGGTTGATGGAGGTGAAAGGTTTTTTTTTTTTTCCCCTTAAAAGCATGTTGCGAAACATGCTTTACACCAGACAGAGTGCAGAGACCCGAGAATGCTCTTGGGCTTCAATGAGAATATTGCCATGACATGCGATATACCTCTTATTGACGCTGTAAGATCCTCGGAGCTGAACAATCAACACGTTTCTGTCAAGCACAGTATGAAAATCAGCTTGTTTGATTGTATTCATGAAGGTGCATTTTTTCCAGATTTAAAGAAACAGTGAGTTTTTATTGCTAGTGATTGAACATTTTATGAGTAATGAAAATGTTTTGAAAAGGGAACCTTCTGATTGTTGAGAAAAATAATCTTACTTGGATACTTTGATCACTCTGAAGCAAAGACTTCATGTCTTTAAAACCAAGACATTTCCCTTGATTCAAGTGAGGTTTTGGAAATCAATGAAATCCGTAAGAAGAGGACTAAGATTAGTCAGGAAAATACACCTGAATCAGTTCATATACCAGGTGGAAGTCACCTAACACGTGTTACTGTATCTTGTCTTCGAATGTGTACGTCTGTGTGATTGCCAGTATCGAGTGTATCGGCGTATACAGAGCCATCTCCATGCTTACAGTATTTATATCCCACCATATCCTTCCTATCCCTCCCACAGCACAGGAAGATGATCTTCACTCCAAACACCATCTGCAAATACCATCCAGGGCACCGTAACGTTCCCGATATAACCACCCGGCCAGCTGGAGGGTGGGGGGGGGTCTGGTCCGGTCAGACCGAGCTGTAAGGGAAGCGAGAGGCACCCTGCTTTTGCTGGATTGTGTGTTTGGATGACCACCATGATAAAAGGGGACGATTCAGAGGAGGTGGAGATCGACTTGGAGGATTCCAGTGACCCCGATGATGAGTTTGATAACGGGGAGGAACCTGAGACGCTGTGGAGGGCCCATCCTTCCCTGGAAGTGGAGGAGGACATTCATACGTCCACACTGGTGGAAATCAGCGACACCAAGCCTCTGATTAACGTCCGAGACCCCCGAGGTGTCAATGACTGTCTCAAGGTATTGCATTCTTACGCAGGAGCTCTATTGACCTTTGACTTATGGATCCTTTGTGTCCGTTTGACACATGCAGTGACTTAGCTGATTAAAAACAACCGACTGCTTGCACTGCCCTCCAGTGGATATCATTTATTCCCGGTGGTCGGTTCACCTCTCTGCTTTGTGTCTCCAGGTGACGTTTGAGGATGTGATTGCTGAGCCGGTGTCAGTGCGCAGTGGGGACCGGGTCTGGATCTGGAGCCATGCTCTGTTTGAGGTGTCTCGGGTCTGGATCTACAGGGTCGTGACGGTGCTTCTGGCCATTCCTGTTTCAGTTCTCTCCGGTCTCCTCTTCGCCATCCTCAGCTGCATCCACATCTGGTATGTTCACATCAGGGTTTTCTGGGTCCCCACTGTTTAGATGTGGCTAACACTTCCTCTCATGTGTAAAATTAATCATGACAAAAGAAAATATGTGTGCAAATAAACGTTCACAACAATTTTAACTGACATTTATTATGTTGAATAGGTAACAGCCATTTCATAGATAAATCACAATTTTGTATAATGTATTTAACTTATAATGATAAATACTTGATATATAAAACCACATACATGAATTTAGGTAGAGTTAAAGTTTAAAAAAAGCACAATATACTGTATAAATATATTTGCAACCCTAATAAACCCAGTTGGGGTCCTGATCCAGTCTTTAGGAATGACTGCTTTAGATCATATCTGGGTTGTGTCTGCTCTGTAATGAAATCCTTATTCTATAATATTATGAAATATTTTGAAAACTAATTCTGTTAAAGGGCATAATGGATGTGAGCTGTGGGAAAGAGAAGAATGAAAGAGAACTAAGCTTTCATATCCTGATTTGACCCAAAGTTAAGAAAATAACGAAGTACTAAACGGTTTTGGGGAAGTAAAAAAATGAACTTTCTGTCTTTGTAATGTTTTCTTTTATTGTCAGGGTTGTCAGTCCGTGTAGCAGCTGTTTCCTCATCGGGGCTCGCTGGCTACAGAGCCTCTGGAGCATCGTGCTGGGCGTCATTGTGCGGCCCTTCTTCACGAGTGCTGGGAGATGTTACGGAGGCTTCAGCATTCACCTCGCCAAAGAATGAGACTCACACACTGGGGTTGTTCGTTATGTGCTTTTAGTGGACTCCTAATTACATGTTTTCTACACTTAAGATGCCTTCGGTCAAAGTTCAACAGCAACTGTGCTTTTTTTAATGTTTGCTTGTGACACTGTGACGAAATGAAGGTGTGAAATGACCCTTTTTGTTATCCATGCAGTATTTTTTCCTCACAAAGTTGTTTGGAATGTGAAGTTTTTTCAGCATTTGCAGTACAAATCCATCGTTGTATCACCTCCGTGTCCTAATACTTAGGTTTGGGTTTACTTTTTTGTTACATTTCTAAAATGCAGCTCAGAGTTTAAGCTTTAAGGACTAAAATGTACAACTAGGAGTTAATCTTAATTATAGAAGTTATTGATTTCAAACTCAAGAATATTTAGTTCAGCAAGAAGAAGAGAAACTTACATTATATGTATTCTTAAAGTAGAAAAAAGAAAAAAAATATAGGGCAAAGTCCTTGATTAATCCACTTTATTCTCTTAATTGAGATATTTCATGGAAAATATGAAGATCAGCAGGTTTTATATCGGCAACATTTGAGCATTTATTACGTTTTTGGTACTTTGAGGGTGTGGATGGAAATTAATTAAACATTCTAAATGATCTCAGCATAGATCATGAACTTATTTACTGACTATGTCTTGTGTTTCTTAGGGCAGAGTGGATTTAAACATGAGTCTGCCTCCGTCTTTTAAAAAAAAGCTTTAAATGACAGAGTGAGTTGTCATATTTGTAAAAAGAATAGACGATGCTATGTTTGTGACTGTGATCCCTAAACAGCAGCGCCTTCAGTCTCTTTGACAGTTTGAGGTAGTCATCACTGGCGGTTGCCTGCTGCTGTTCCGGGATCAGTTTTTTAAGGTGCCACCCGAGACCCCAAGCAAATCAACAAAGATGGGATCAAGGTGCAACTTATCTATTCCCTTTATTATCAAAGAAGTGCACGTTTGAGATGAATGAAGCCTTGAAGGTATACGTGTATAGGTATATGTGTGAGACATGTCGCGCTAATTTTTGATTGTTTTTTTTTAATATCATTTTGGGTTTCTACTCGATCTAGCCTACGTGCTTTAATGATACAAATACGTGTGTGTGTTTGAAACACTCAATTTTAGTCTGTTCTGATTGAAAAATATGGTTCAGGTTTGCAAAGGTAGTTCTGAAGCTGTGGGTGTTGTAATGTGTGTGACATGGGAAGGGGAAACACAGAAACTGGCTGGGTTGGGCGAGTTTAACCGTTATGTGGGTTGGTTGGAACTACCCAAATTGTGAAAGCACTGAAAATAGTCTGCTTTATGTGCAATATGAACGGTCTCTCGCACTAAAACGACACTTATTGAAACTGGATGTGAAAGTGAGTTCCCCTACTCCAACTGCAAGCTTCTCCCTGTGGATGGCGCCCAGAACCACAGTGTTTTGTTTGGCCGCCTTCCAGGCAAGTTAAAGACATTTTAAAACACACCTCATAATCCAAGAAATTCACATACTAAATCTGTCATGTTAAATATTTATATTATTTTCTTTTTGCCTCAAATCTATACAGCAAAAATGAAGCTGAACAGAAAAACAAGACAATGTGTTGGAATCATCATTGTAGCCACAAGGGGGAGCCATTATTATAGTTTGATCCCAGCAGATGTGTTTCAGTGTGAAGGCACACTGATAATTCCAACCACCTAGAAAAGAGGAGATATACAAAATATGCAAACACACACAAGGAGCGGTGGTAAGTATTTACAAAGTGAATTTCATATTACATCATCAAGGAAGAAAACACCGTTTGATCTGCTGAAAACACTGAAACCAGCCTGCCTGTTGCAGAATGCATTCCTTATGGACTTGGCTGATTATTTGCATCTGTACATTTTGATTGGACCGTCTGTTTGCACACAAAGTAATGCTGCTTTTTTTGTTTCTTTTTACAAATTCTGATTTCAGTGACCAACTATAGCTTAGTTCAGATTCCCCTCTAGCGTTAGTTTTGGACACGGCAGGGATGACGTGTCAGTTTCCACTCATTTCATGCAAAGTGTCTTTTCCAAATGATCTTCTGCCATCACAGTTAAGTCACATGACTGTGATGATTGTCACGTGACAAAATTTACTTTTAGTTTTACACGGGACACAAACAGCGGTTTCCTAGGTGAAAGTCTCACCCATCCCCTTCCCACCTGCACCGTGTGGACTACAGTAAGATGAAAGTTGTGTTTTATGTACATTTGTACGTTTATACAAGTTTTAAGTTGTTTTGTTCAAGATAAAACAGTAAAGTCGCGTGTCATGCATATGATGACAACTCCACCTGCTGAGTCGGACGTCCGACGCTCGGCTCGGTGATGCTTTTTCTCCCAAAACACAGACAGGAATGTAGCAAACCTTTGCTACTAATGCTACATGCCGGTATGCCCTAAGCATAGCATGAGCCAAACCATGTGCCGTAATTGCCTGTTCACCACGTAAACACCATCCATGTTACATAATGTACTAATAGAAACATCTAAGTTTGAATTGTTCTACCTTTGTTTTGACTGTAGGTCATATACTTTTGTATTGAAAGACAAATAACTTTAAAAAAAGTATAGAAGCTTGAATAACTTAACTTCCATCTCATGATAGAAATTTAATTCCAATATACTTGAAATAACTTACATCTAAAAGATACAATAATCACATGATGTAGAGGCGAGTGGTGCACACATCCATAGAGATCAGGAGTTTTATATCGTCTATTTAGCTGGTTAATGAATTGGCCGCTGCAGGGCCGCTACGGATGATTAAATGCCTGTAATGACGTGCAACATTGCCGGATTACACAACTCCAGGAGGCCTCGATGGCTTCCAGCTGGTTCTTCAGTGTCCCGGTCCTGTGCTGGATGTGTGCGTGAGGCTCCTCTGGCTGCTGGTGTTCTTGATGGTGCAGGTGGAGGACTTGCCCTTGTGCCTGCACTGTCGACCACAGCTGCAGGAGGAGGCCGGCAGGTACTGTCGACAGCAGCAGAAGAAGCACCGCGCCAGGTCCCGGAACAGGTGGCCGGCGAAGAACATGTAGATC
Organism: Chelidonichthys spinosus; assembly: GCA_029853015.1. Taxonomy (NCBI): domain Eukaryota; kingdom Metazoa; phylum Chordata; class Actinopteri; order Perciformes; family Triglidae; genus Chelidonichthys; species Chelidonichthys spinosus. The sequence continues at coordinate 6,412,519 of CM056822.1, read as the reverse complement.
CAGGGGTTGCAGCAGCTGTTGAGGCTCGCCAGCAACATGGCAATGATGAATCCCATGTCTAAGGAGGGGAGAGAGAGAGATTTTGGGTGAAAATGCATATATATTCTTAGTTACGCTCACCAATTGCATGAAACCCACAGCTGAAAATGTTCCGAATTTAACAAATGCACAATTTCCTCCTGTTTGGGAAACCTTTGCTAAAATAAAAATGAAACAATGTATTTGTGAGTGTTCTTTAAAGACGGGTTTCAGGGAAGTCAGAAAGCACCGAGACATGGACTAAAACATTGATGCTTCTGGTCTTTTCATGGGATTTGCTGACAAGGACAAACATATATCATACCACCAGCCTTATCCTTTTAATGAACCTATGACAAGCTGGCAACCTGGCCAGGATGTAGCCTGCCCCTCAACGCATGCAGAGACAGGCTCCGACCCCCTGCGACCTGGAACTGGGTAAGCAGTTTAGAGAGGGAATGGATGGGTGGATCTTTAGAAAAAGCCCCTAAAGTAGCAGCTTTTTTGTCCTTCCAGTAAGTTTGTGTGTGTGTGTGTGTGTGTGTGTGTGTGTGTAGGGTGCTGTGTTTGGTCTTTAAGCTGCACTTTAAAGTGTTTAAGCCATCGATATCATCATGGCTGTAGGGATAGTCTGGACTTTGGTCCAGACTTTAATATTGGATTTTTATATCATTCAATTATTTTAGTGCAGACATCCACGATTCCCAGACGATTTGTTCTACTGACTTTGGTGAGCTCCTGACCTTTCCGCTAGCACCCCTCCCTCAGATGATCTCAGCCTCGGCTGCACCATGTGTGTCGGGTAAATTCGGATATATAAGCCACTTGCAACAACAATCAGATGTCACAAGTCAAACGCCTTCGCTGGACAGCTTCGGACTTTGCGTTTCATTTCTCCAGAATAAAGTCCTGGTTGCACATCACTGATAGAGAAATATATGAACTAATATATTTGAAGCATTTCAGAGAATCCCTAAAACATTTGGGATTATTGCTCAAGAATTCTGGAACTTTGATGGATCCTTGGCAAAGAGGATTTTAAGCCATCTGACACAAAATGATGAATGGCTTCAATTAAATTCGCTCTGTCCTGGATGGAAAAATATACCTGATTTTTCTCTGCCATTCATGTGATTAAATTTTCCGTCGTCAGTCGTACAAAGCAGGAGAGGTACGTCATTTGAACAGTGGAAAGAAGAAGCTTTTTTTTAAATCGTTAATGGAGTGAGAGATTTAGAGTGTGTTGTCTTCTTGTCTTCTCAAGTGAGACGGCTGACCTGTCCCCTTTACGGTGGTCTGACTCCATGTAGTACTCCCTTTGCTCTGTTGTGAGATGTGTTCCAGAGATAAGTTAAACTCCCCTGTCCGTGATGTCTTCTTTTATGGTTTGTTATGGGGGAGCACAGTATTAACAAAACCTCCTTTTTGCTCAGGTAGAGTTCTCTTTGACTTATAGCACATTTACCACTTTATTACGCTGCCAGAATAGAAAAAAATGGCGGCTGCCTTCTTGTAATATCTTGATGTAGAGCTCCTCTGAGACTGAAACATGGAAACAGGGTGATTTTGATGAATTGAAAAAAAAGGAGGACGGTGATGATATTGCCGTCATTTATTTGCACAAAGATAATTCTGAGTTTAAAAAGTTAAACAAACATTCCACGAGAGTCCACGTTCAGCTTCTCCTTTGAACTTCCCCTCAGCGACAGGAAAACTCACCTACATGGAGTCTTAACCTTCGTGGCCTTCCTCCACAGAGAAGGACTTTTGAATGATCGTTTCTCTGAAAATTCTTTCTTTGATATTGTATCCACAACGACCTATACAGTAGTTCCCCTCGCATGAAACTCCTCCAAATCCATAAATCATATTGAGATATTTTAAACGGATTATATCTTTCCATCTTTCCTCTCTTCTTCTCTCTCGTGCATTTATGTAAACCATAAACCTGTTCTGTCTCGCTAACTTTGATCACGTTTCCTGTTTAATCCATTTAATGTGAAATTGTTCATTTCTACGCAATTCATTAACAATGAAAAATCAATTCATTATAGTCGAATGAAAACACGGCAGTTTATGAGAAGTTGACATTTGGGAAATACATGATTTTCACGGGAAAGCTACAATGAATTTACTATCTCATATTATCATTTTTCTACTTGTATATCAGTCTTTCAATTCCTGAATGTGAATAAATAGATATTGTATTTACATGTTAAGCATGGCTTTTTGAAATAGAATAGTCTTTATTGTGATGGCACATCGGACAATGAGATTCGCTGTGCATCTTCAAAACTTTCACTCACACAGACTCACCTTATCAGTAATAACAAATATAAAAAAGTACCCATGTTATGTTCAAAATAGAGTCTGTCTTTAATGTGTTTATTTTCCTAATTTGTGCAGAACTGCTTGGGAGAAGCCTCTATGAGGAGGATGATGAACTCGTCTGAGTCTGGCCTATTGAAGATAAATCCGCTCATGCAATCTCGCTCTGATAACACCACTCGGAAGGTTATGGAGCGTATCTGCTCTCCTGCTCTTGTCCTCCTTAATGGCAACCTCAAACGGAGACATCTGAACAAACTATGCGGTGAAATGGAAATGAAAATAAACCACCAGCGGGAACCCAGAGAGAAACTCTTTGATGACCTGGTATACTTCCTGTCTCCGTGGCTCATAATCTCCATAAATGACACTCCCATTAATCTGCCCTACTCTGGGGGAAGTCTCGCCGGCGTGCTGCCTTGGAAGTGAAGTGCTGTGTATTCTTGGACATATTTCCTGCGGTGGAAGAATAAACTTTGTACATGGGAGAAGATTTACAAATGATATAATCTTGGACGAAGAGGGTTGACTTCTGTGCATTTTGGCAAACTTGAACTGGGTTCATAAACCAATAATGTGATCAAGAAATCAGAACAGTGGTTTTACCTTCTTGCGGTGCAGCAGGATCCCACGCAGACCACATCTGGACAAAGAAGAAGGGGGTCCAGCACACAATGTAAGCAAGGACCACCACAAATGTCATTTTCACTGTGCGGATCTTGGCTTTGGAAATGAGCCTCACGCTGCTCACGCGACAGAGCGGCGGCGCGCCTTTGGAGGGCCTCGGAGCCAGAGCCAGGAAGTGATCCCGTCTGGTTTTTAAATTGAAATTCTGCCATATTTTAAAACAAATCAACCCGTAGCAGATGCTTAAAATCGCCACAGGGAAAATGTAAATGCTGAGACTCATCCACGTGATGTATGCTTTGGCCCCCCACGGCTGTATGAAGTCCCCCCAGCAGTCGTGCACGCCGTTGCCCACGTCCCTCATAGAAAAGATGTACGCCTGTGGAGAGCTGAAGATCAGACTGAGCGTCCAGGAGGCGATCACGCAGAAGCGATCCTTCCGCTTGTTCACGGAGCGAAGCGGCTGCCAGATCGCCAAGCACCTGTCGACGGACATCAGCACGAGCATGTAGGTGGAGGCGAACATGCCCACGACCTGCAGGTATTTCACCAGCCTGCACAGCAGATCCGGCCCGTAGAAGCGGAACGTGATGTCCCAGATGAGCTGGGGTAAGACCTGGAGCAGCGCCACGACGAGGTCCGCGATGCTCAGGTGCTTCATGAAGTAATACATCCGAGACTGGCTGTGCTTGGTGGTGCGGATGGCCCACAGGACGCACAGGTTGCCGGTCAGCGCGAGCACCAGCACCAGGACCAGGACGGTCACTTCCACTTTGGCCACCTCCTCGTTCCGTTTCAAAGGGTTCACCGTGGTGTTTCCTGGATGGCTGTCGTTATTTGTCGCCGCGTCGCTCCAGGAAACATTCTGCGTCCAAGTATTCTGCTCGCGTAAAAACTCCTCCATCGCGCGCGTAAAGAAGCGCCACTTCAGCGCAGCCAGCGATCACATCACAAGAAAACAGATCAGGGCCGCGTCCCCTTTTGTGCAGTCACGCAGTCCACTGCCAGCTCTCTCAGGTGAAGTTGTTTTATTATTATTTTTATATAAATTGTCCTCAGGATAAATTAGGGTATAATCCAAAAGTCTGTAGGGAAACACATTGGAACCCTTTTTAATTGAAAACTCCCAACTCAAGCCTTTGAATTATTAAAACTTCATAAAAAAAAAAGTATGATCTCACAACCAAACCTACCCTGTAAGAGCTCCTTGGCACAGTGATGATGATGATGATGATGCGTCCAGCTTCATATCTGGTAGCAGCAGCTTTGTGGGCTATCCTTCTGATGTCAGTAACTCCCTCCCTCCTGCATCTCATTTTAGTCTCTCTCTCTCTCTCTCTCTCTCTCTCTCTCTCTCTCCTCTCTCTCCCTCCTTGTGCATTGAGTTTAGGTTTAGGTACTTAAGAAGGAAAATTCCTCTCTGAACCGAAAGATGCTATCTGATGCTGTTTGGACATAAAACTGTGATGCAAACTTTACTGACTCCTTCAGGGGAAATCAAAAAGCATCAGTATTCAAGGGCAGGGAGTCATTCAGTCCAGTTAAACAGCAAACAAGCAAAAAAAAAAAAGGGCTTATGGAGTGCTTGTAATATTAATTGTGCCCTAAGAAAACCATACCGGCGTCCACACAGGGCCTTATTAAATTCCCTAATTTCCTCCTGCGATGCAGTCATGATTCCTCGTAAATTGACTTTCCCTTTTTCAGGCCCACGCAGCACATTCATGCACTGACAATAACTCGTATTACTAAAACAGCAATCCTCCAAAATGTCAGACGTGTTTTCTTTGAATGAAATCCTTTATTTATTCACTTGCAGGTGGTGCGTTGTCATCTGAATAGCCCTCGTGTGTGATGCCTTGTTGCGTTTGTGTGGGATCTAGATCAACTGCTACGTAATCAAGCAAACCAAGAAGAACTTATTACGGTTTTTATGTAAGAATTGAAGATACAAGTTTTCTTCTGCTTGAATAATCATCTTTTTTTTGTCATGATGACTCAAGGCTAAGATGTCTGGATGGTGAATAATTGAGTGAAAAACCCACCGATGTCGTGGGTTGTTGCCATCAGCCATCCATCTGTGAGCTAGATGATATAACAACAGTAAGACCTTGTAATTCACCCCACATGATCCTCCAAGTAATGTGTTAAAATGAACTATTTTACTTTGCTTATGCAGCACTCAGGTAAATCAGTCATGATTGGCTACACAAACGTGATGAGAAGTTGTCCCCCCTCAATATATTCTTCAAAATAAAAGATTAACTTATTAATACATGAGGTAACCATGGTGACTTGCTGGAGTCGATATGTGAGCCGAAGAGACATGTGGGACAAACAGGACAAAAGATTAAATCAGAGGTCAAAGACTGCAGATGAGGTCTGTTATTGATACAGAGATTTATTGTGGAAGCCACAAAAGAAAAGAGCAGAATGAAGGGTAATCATTGACTGACTGCAGGTTCCTTTTTCCCAGTAAATAGAACAATATTTGACATATTGCAGCCTTCCAGGATATATGATAGTTGACATGCATTATTTTTATTTATCAGTACAAGGAGGTGTAAACGGCAAGACCTTTTAATGTAAGTTTTGATTTAAAAAAAAAATGTCACGACTAAATAAGCAAAAGTTAGAATTTAGGAATAAACGTCTTTAAGTGTGCTTCCTTCCTGTATGAAGAGTTTATACTCAAAAAGGAAAAGAAAAGTTGTTGTTGTTGTGCTGTGATCAGATTGGCAGAACATTATGTATTCATTTAACCACTCACAGCACAACAATTGACAATAAAGTGATTAAAACTGTCTTAAATTCCACTTAGATCCTCTGGTATTTGTGTGAACCAATCAGATGACAAACCAATAGAAAACAATAATTAATATTATTATTTTTGGAACCATCTACTTCAGAAAACATGATTTCCTGTACTTTTCAACGTAACCACTCACAGCAGGAAGCTGTAAGAAAACAGGACCTTTAAACTGCTGACATCACACCCTCTCACACAACGCATGAAGCAGTTTCATTCTTTTAAAAGCATCTGAAGCTGAGGCCGCCATCCCGACTGACAGTGTTCTCATTGGAGCGTGTAGAGTTTGCCCTTGGGGAAACACTGTTAGCTGTGTCAGCACTTTTTCCATAGTTTGCGGTAATAGCGCTGTTAGCACAGGCAAATAAACTCTCCCGATCTCGGATATAGCACCTTTAAACATAATACAGGATTAGGTGTCAGACATCATGGAATGTGTTTAGAACGACACAGACAACGCAACACATGAGTTTTATCTTGCATACTAAGCAGCAGCAGCTGGGAAAGCCCTCCGAGCATCGGCACCCTGTCCTGTTGTGTATTTTTATGGGCAGCAGCATCTGCATCATGATCTCAGCCTATGGTCATTAACATGCAATGACGTTTAATGTAAACTCATTGGAAGAATGAGAAAGAGCTCAATTATGAAACCACAACTGAACCTTATTAAAAACATATACATTATGAGATAACCCACATGAGATCGAATCAAATGGGACTTTTCATTAAGAGGAGCTGAAAATAATTAGAGAACCCTTCAATAATGCCAATAATAATATCTTTCGGCGCCTCTCATATAAGGGTTTGGTATTAATTAGTCTTATAAATAAACCTGCCTTTGCCAGTTTAAATGGGAGATAATCCGTCTTAATACACAGGCAGAGATAGGAGAATATTAATAAGATCTGCTGGACCCAATTTCAAAAAAGCAATCAATCCGTTATTAGATGGTATATTCCTTAATAAAATTAATAAATTATGTAAAAGCAATTCTATTTGGACTAAGAAAGATTATTTTGACATAGTTTTGCTGTGATGCATTTATGAATTCTACCAAATGTATCTGACATCTTGTTTGCAGAGCAATATATCCAAACAATTATTTGGCCTTTGAAAATAAGTTTGTGACAATTAATGTTGACAGATTATTTTAGATTTTAAGGAAATTCTTTATACCAAAGACTCCACTACAGCATTTATAAATTGTCATTATTTTACCATTTCTGTTTTACCCAAATCACAGATAACTTGCCTGGAAATATTTACTTTACTGTGGACAATAATTTACATTTAGCCTTTTACATGATCTGTAAGAAAATATCATGCTTACTTATCCCAGAATATTCACCAAATAATTCTTAATGATCCGAAAAAATGCTGCTGTCTCTCCTATTTGCAACACATGATAAACAATTGACAAAGATTATTTCAAAAGGATCAAACCTGAACACAAGAAAATGCTCGAACTCGACCCGAGACCTAACGTTTGTCATTTACTACTGGACAACAGCAAACTCAATACAACACACACAATCTTTATTTTGCTTATTTTGCCAGAGCTGCATTCTGGAAACAGTTTCTCGGTGTCCCCAGAGTCAGAACCAAACATGGAGAGGCAGCCTTCAGTTTTTACGCACCACACATCTGGAACAAACTTCCAGAAAGCTGCAGGTCTGCTGCATATCTCAGCTCTTTTAAATCAAGAAGACTTTTCTGTTTGCTGCAGCCTTTCAGTAAAATACTATCTATGAACTTCTGATACTGCGCTGTTATTTCTATTCCTTTGATATTCTTGTTTTTAATTATATATTTTTAAAATGTTTTATGTAAAGCACTTCAATTGCCCTGTTATTGAAAAGTGCTATACAAATAAAACTGCCTTGCTTGACACAAATGTGTATAACCTAATCTCTGACTGTAAATCTATATCTACCCAGTTAACTGGACCAAACAACCATATATATATATATATATTTATATATATTATTATTTTTTTTTTTTATTTCGATCACATATACACACAACATTGCATATGCAATAAGTTAAAAATGCAAAAAAAGGAACAAAGTTGTCCCCTTAATTTATACATTAACATTGCATAAACTATTATCGCACAGTGTATGAACATGTGTTTTTGTTATTCTGCAATACGTTTATGGTTATTTTACTGTAATTCCATCAATAGCAGCACGGCTACAGTACATGAACCCACACCAGAACTGGACAACATATGGTTAAAAAAGATCTTGTTTCACACAAATACCTTGACATGAAACAGATGAGTGTCACAATGAAGGCTCTTCAGCGTGGAGACTGGCATGTAAACAGATAGAGACGGGACCCTGACCACACGTCAACTCTGTCTCAGGTGTCACTTGGCATCCGTGCACTTCATCCGTTCATCGGTATATTTACAGATCGACTCGGCGTGTTGTGACAGTCGTTGGACCCGGTGATGTAAGTGCAGAGGCGTCCTGCTTTGGGAATGTCTGAGCGCACGAGGACCGCTGCAATACAAGGATAACAAACGGGAGTGTTGGTACAGCTGCCCCGTGGTTTCTGTGCACTCACACAGGTATAAACCAGCAGTCACTCTCCTGTTCCTAACCCAAAGCATGTGTGTGTTGGTGGAAAGGGTCAGAAATCATGCAGAACTAAATCATGTTAGCGTGACTAACAGAGGGTTTGCGTGAGCACTGCAGACCAAAATAACCCTTTTCACTTAAATGGTGCCTGTTGTAGACATATTTAAAGATTGTTTCTCAGTTGGTATCTCTCTCGTGCGTGTTTTAATTACATATTAGATACCTATGAATGATAAAAACAATACTGTTGTCTGTTTATCTGATATCCACAAGAAAAGTATTCAGGCATTAATAAGTATACTTTTTAAAGGGATAATTATTGGCTTTTAGTCATTAATGATTTGACACCACGTGGTCAATGGTGGACTTTTGAAGACTTCTATTTGAAATTAAATGAAGCAAATAATACCAGCTGCTTGGTCAGGTATCCAACAGAAGAAGGGAAAAACCAACTGTGGAGTGGGGTGATCTATTGCATCATTTTCTTTTAATAAGCTGACTAAATGAGAACTATTTTGTGTGACACTCTAATACTGGACTCATATCAAATGATCTTTGCACTTTGCATGATATATATATATATATATACAATTTGTTTTGTAATGATCTGAATCTGTCAACAATTATTATTTTAATTGCTTAGCATTGTATACATACTTCATTACAAATTATCTTTATACATGGCCCTATAGGCTGCACTACACATTATTATTGGCCGGTATAATAAGCAATAAGCCAGGGGGTCCTTGGCCTGAAAAATGTTGAAGACTTCTGCTTTAAACTGATCACATGTTCTTCCTTCAGAACTAACAAAGTATAACAAAAGACCACTCTGTACATCTATGATTAAGGGCTAAAAATGGTTACTTTTAAAATGTTAAAAATGCAATAGTTTCTGATTTTAGGCTGAGCGAGAAAAAAAAAACAATCACTTTGTATCAGAGTCAATGGTTTCAACAACTGCTCCAACACATGGACACAATTGAAAGCAACAGTGATAAAAGCCAAGCCCTCCGAGAATACACAAGACAGCAGTGCATGCCACCACAGCCTCTGGCATTATTCTCAGAGGATACTTCTCCCATCATCTGTACCATCTGCAGCTGAGCTCAATTAATGGAAAATCATTGACATGCATCCAAGCAGAGGCTTTGCATGTTTCCTTCTGGTAAAGCGCCCTCTGCAAAAAAAAAAGTGGGCCTTGTGAGTGAGCTCACAGATCTCTGGTGTACCTGTAAGTGATTCCTCTACCAGGTGGCAGTCAGTGGGAAAGTGGATTTGACAGCATTGGACCTGGAAGATTTTTCCTCAAATGTCTGGACGTGTTTATAAAACACTGAAAGTTATCGTTTCCTGTGCAGTCTATCCTTAACTGCAGCTGTAGCCCCCAAACACATCATTTGTCTATTTCAGGTCAATTTCACTTGACACAAGATCATCCTCCCCTTCAGTTGAAGAAAGTAGCACTCTGAGGGAGACTGAATTGGCCTCTGCTTGATTTGATGACCTCATGTCACCTGTGTGGAATAAATGTTCCAATTAGACGTTTATTGTATACGACCTCTTCTTAGATCCCCAATGTGAAATAATAATGACAATCCTCCCCTTGATACAGACTCCATTAGTTCTAACTTCGGTCCTGCTTGAACAAATACACCCCAAATTCATGGTTCTGTCACTTAAACTGGCTGAATGTCCTGGAGAGATGATGGAATTGTATATCAGATCTCACCAGGACCTGAAGCAACACACCGCCCCTATGTTGTTTTAACACAGGTTTGACTTCTTTATTGCTTTATTCTTCTCACCATATGTTTCCCTCATGGCGCCCTACTTTGTAAGATGAAAATAGTGCGCTTGCAACAAAAGTCAGGTTTAGTTTCTCGATAAACAATGACCCCCTCGTGGCTCTGTTGACACGCGGCCTCGGCGGTAAATTGGAAAGTATCACGTCACACAGTAGTTAGAAAGTGTGGTAGATGTGGAGTCAGCCAAGGACTTTGAGGACACACAGAAAGAAAAAAGTCAGCGTCGAAATGACACAGATGCAGACTGCCTTGCTGTGGGATTTAGAGTAATTCTTCAAGTAACTGGTTATGACTTCTCCTTAAAGTAATGCCACAAAGATCTTCTGTCTAATGCCAATACTTAGGAGTAGCTGCTGGAAAATTCCTCCTCCGTTTTTGAAACTGTTTGGGAGAAATAGACGCTTTTAAACGTCCACTATAAAGTAGCTTTGCTCAAAGCCCACTCCTATTATTATCATCATCATATATCAGCACTAGAGACCGACTCACAAACAAATACTCTTACTTAGAACAATTTTACTATTGTGTGTCAAAACAATATGAATTATGATGGATATTGAGACGGAGTTGCATATTGTATAACAGGATGAGATCAGTATGAGAGAGGGGGGCGAGGGATACACTCTCCAGTCAAACAGAGTCTACTTTACACCCATTAAATCATACCAGATGGGGCTGAGCCAGGATAAGAATTGTTGGAGGTGCGGAGAGGCACATGGTAGTGAAGCCTCCTCCATGAAACGTGGTAATCACAGAGCACGGAGAATGTCCTTGGGCAGCCAATAGCAAGAACAGCGAGAGTGAGCCTGTAATGTGATAAATCTTTTCCAATAAAACTGAATCTGATTAAATTGAAAATTGTTGCTTTTAACGTTTGGGTGAATCCACCCCTCTTTTAAGGAATAACTTTTTTTTTTGTTGTTAATAAAAGATTTGATGAAATAATGGCTATTGCTGTAGAAGACAAAAGAATAGAACTTGCTTGGAGGTAAACTGCCATAATGATGATTTTGGAGATATTTTTATGGAGTACCATAATAGTTTTTTGGACTGTTCTGAAGGCAGGATTTGTTCTCCTTTATAACAAGAGAGCAAAGCACTATACGTCAGATTGTGCACAACAAAACCTCTCGCATCTCCTCGAATGATATAGATCTGATTTACTGAGTTTGGCGGTGGCAGATTTGTCACACTGAACAGCGATGAGTGCATCACTGAGACATTTTCTCAGCTACTCACGTTTTTGTGTTGTACCGATGAAAGAAGATATCGTGTTTGGTTTACTCGGAGCATGTAAAATGGAAACAAGATGGAGACTACATTTAAATTCTTAAAGACGTCCACAGGCAATGAGTGTTAAAGTAGAGGAGGATTTTCCTTTCGCGACGGAGCTCTATCTGAGATGTATTAGCCGACCAGGAATTTGAGTTAGGAATCCTGGTCTACAAAATAATCTTTCTTCATAAAAGCGAAAGCCAAACGTTATCCTAATTGATCCAGTAGTTGCTGACAATGTGGTTTTGACATAATAATCCATTCACTAACACCTCATGTATGATACAGCGCTTTATCTGAGAGAAGATAATATTAGGTATTATTGGTTTCATACTATTTAAAACCTGATTTGCAGAAAATTCCAAACCATACAGCAGTCAATCAGGTAATTTATTTATTATTTTAAACTTCTTAAGTAAGACGCAGTGTGGTAAAAATGTATGCTAACGGTTGCACATCTTAGCCCCACTTGCAAAGTTAGCACCTGATGTTGTACGCTAATTTAAAGGGACAGTGTGTAACATTTTAGGTAATTCATGAGCTAAAATCAATATCTTCATTCATAAATAAGTCCTCATATATATATATATATATATATATATATATATATATATATATGTAACGTTTCATTCCCATATATTTTGAGTCACTTTTTGCAATCACATGAAACACTTTTGAATCTCCATAGGTCCACCAAACAACACTTTTTTTTAAAAAAAACACCACACGTTACTTTGGATGCTTTGACTTTGCTGACAAGCAATCTAGCATTTAAAATGTGATATTTTTAAATGGGGTCTGTCAGAGCGCTCGCCCCCACATAAAAACAAATATTCCCCGGTTTAGCTCAGCGAATAACACAGAATCTGTCAGCACATTGGTGTATTATTGTTTGTTCTTTGCTGTGTGGGTGTCTACGCTGTAGAGCATATTAATGGCATTGTATGTGGGTTGTGTTTATATTTATATTTTAATTATGATCTGTTGACAGAGGAAGTGGCTAAACCAAAAAAAAACATTACAACATTCTTAGTAGGATATAATAGTAGTGAGCAATATCAGTTGATCGTTTCTTTTTTCCACATAGTCCAATCGTGGTTGCTAAGGATCGCCAGAAGGCAATCTGATCACCAGGGGGCGCCCATGTGGCCCAGTGTTTAACAGAACATTGAAACAATACAATCTAATTAGGTTAAGTTTATAAATGCGTGAATCTATGTTTAAACAAGATTTTTTTTACTGATAATAATAATAAAAAAAGTACAGATTCTAGAGATTATTTTTTCGTAAATTTGTTAAAAATTGCCTTAATATCCGCATAAAAACCAATTGTCAATCATCCCTTCAATCGTTGATATATGATCCGATCGCCAGTGTGCACAAGCCTAGGAGACACCAACTTATTCATATTTAGGTTTAAGAGGAAGCATTTATTTATTTGGAAACACAGGTTAGCACTGCAAGGAGCAAAATTAAAGATTCAAATTTGAGTTCCCATGGCAGGATACCACTGTTTGAAATACTAGCTGGGTCTGGTGCTGCATATATCTGTGAATTAGCTCATACTTATACAGCTTAAGGGTAAAACCGGTGACCCATTAACTCATTTTCACTTCAAAACATTTGTAAATGTTGTCACGTGACCATGTATTTTACAAAACTGTGGATTTTATACCTTTTAATGGACCGTACCTCAGACTACATGCTACACTGCTGCTATTTTATACAAAAACAATCCAATAAATACACTCATTGTACTACCAAGTTCGAAATATTGGGGCCAGCTTATATTTCTGGCTGCACTGAAAATACAAGGTTTTCTTGTTTTATCAGTGCTTGTCAGTGATAAATGAATGTCTTCCGGAGGTCACGCTACCTTTATCGGGTCTGAGGATATTCTGAGATGTTTTTATCAGAACCGTTATGGAAAGAAAACCAACACACACTCTGGTTCACCCACCCAAAGTATATGTGAGAAATAAATCTGTTATATGTCATATAAGGTGAAGACAGCACATGTAGGTTTAAAAGTAAAACATGCAATAAAAGTAAGCGTCCGTCATCAGATCATGTTTTCTTAACGTTTCGAACCCTGATTTCCCCTGAAATGTCCCCATATAGAGCTTTTAACTTGAAATGTCCATGTATGACAAAATTAAATAAACTGTTATAAGCCAAAATGCTTTTTTTTTGGCTGCACCATTACTTTAAATGGAAATATTGTCTTGTATGTTGTATTATCATGTGTGTCGTAACTGGAATTTAAAATTAAGGTATGTTTGAAAATGTTTGTCTACAAGACATGAGCTTATATCGTCGTATGAAACAAATCAACTGCATGAAACAAGAACAACATGTTCTATAAAATGTGTGAGCTTTAACATCTAGGTCTAAAAAAAACAGGATATATTGCAGACAGACGTAAGTTCAACACTTAACATAATGATGAACAGACAGAGATGCACTTTGGAGAAGATCTTTTATCAGAATATGAACTAGAAATAAAAGCCTGATGGGTCTACAGTAAGGCAGCCCTTTTTAACTTCATCGGCTGATTCAATTTTAACAAGAAAATTCAATTCAGAGCTCAACATTTTGGGAATCAGTGGTTCAGTGAAACCTCAAGGCCTGTTATAGTGTTCTTTATATTCCCCATTTATAGCCGGGCCTTCAGTGAGGCTGTTTTATATCAGTCTTCTTATCCGTCTCACTAAGTCAAATAACTTTTAAATAAATATATATCATGTTTACTTTTAGTGACATCAAGTTGATACAGCAGAGATGGTATTAAGCATAGTCATGGTCACTTTGCATCCCTTTTTTAACCAACATCCATAAAGAGACAGTGGCTGTTAAAATGATTTACTCTCACGCAAATCCGAAAGTTACAGAAACATAATCGCTTTTTAAATGTTGAGCTTTGATCTTGTGCTGATTTTTGGGAGTCAGGCAAAGTTAAGATGGGTCCCTGGGGTTCTGTGGAAAAACGACTTTTCCACTGTAGAGAATTACCGCCTCTTGTCGTCAACAATGACACACTGTTTACATTATGAACTGACTTCAAGAAAAACTGAATGTTTACAAAATAAACAATGTTGAAATAAAATAGAGAAAACCCCTGTCATCATTTATTGAAACTTTTATGCATGTTGCTAATGCTATCAGGTATTAATTCACTCAAAAGTATAAATAAAATATTGTTGTGGTATTAAATACAGAGATATAATTTTCAAACACGCAGCTCTCTCATCGTCCATTTCTGATAAAGAAATAAAGATGCAATAAAGATTTCATTGTCATTCAGTTATGAAAAAACTTAACAGATCCTAATGCAACCTGCAGGCCTCATTCCTCATTATCCGTTCTTCAATACAGTCTTGTTGAATGGAGCAGAAATCACTGTAGTAGTTGAATTTATTGTCCTAATACAATGCAATTCAATGTTTACCAGTTATCGGTTAAAAGGTAGGGATGAAAGATGTGTTTTTCCCTTTCTTGTCAGCAAAGTAGGCAAAAGCTGCTAAAAAAACGTTCCCATCAACTTCTCTTTTTAATTTTCTGCTTGTAACTCATCACTACATCACGTCAGACTGGAGGAAATGAAAATGAGTCACAGGCTGTTTTTATAAAATAAAAAAAAGATAGCAACAGGTCAGCCTTCACAGAGGGAATTCAGTTTATGCGTTGACTGGGGAGACCTAAATTTATGTGAATTGTCTCCTAAGTGAGCCTTCACACGAACATTTTTGTCGTTTCCAGACAAAAGACGACACTTATGAGAAGAACGTGACAGGAACAGTGAACACCAGCCCCTCCAGGGAGTCACAATCCCTGTGAATTATGCACAAGCTTGTCATTGTGTCACGTAACCAAACTCTGCTTTCCTTGTTTTAGGACAAAAATATCACATTTATTAACAAAAAATGACTGCGAAAGGATGTCATATAGGATGCAGGACAGGACAGAAAAATATTTCCAAAAGTGGGACATGTACCTTGACTCTATACACGTACCAGTCTAAGGAGGTGAATGTTGTCATTATGCTCTCTCCCCCTTTTTCTTTTTTTTTTTTTTGTCTGAGTTTTATTTTTCTCTATTCTACAATGTGTTTATTTTTCCTTTTGTAAGTCACCGTAAGAAGTAAACCACTCTGTATATAGGCTGAACCCTTCTGGTTATGGGGTGGTGGGTGGGAGGAGTGGTGTGTTTGTTGCTACAGTTTGGTTTCTGTATGTTGTGTTGTATTATTGCCTATACTAAAAAAGAATAAAAATTCCAAGTCATAAAAAAAAACAAAAAAAGTACTGCTAAAGCCTGTGGAATGCAGGTCCCTGAGACACGAAAGCTTGGTTGAACCATTTCTCCATTGTGGAGAAACACAAATGAAAGTCATCGATTGACAAACACCGTTCTACTGGAAACACAGCTGGAGAATGGGACAAATAACCATGACACACGGTGTTGCACCACAGCCATTCACATGAGCTGGAAGAATCAAGGAGAGTGATTAAATATGCAAGGTTAGGAGTAATATTAAGGTAGTATTATTTTGCAAAGTTTAAGCCCCCATGATGATTTGGTTCATGACACAGTGTCCTAAATAAGGTGGCAGCTGATTGCCTGAAAATGTCCTTCTTCTTTTGGATGTAATTCTCAATCAATATCTCGATTACGTCATTGTTGGGTTCATTGTTCCTTTCAACAGCCCAGCAACCATTACCGAGTTAAGCACTGCAATTCAAAGCACTTCATCCATCCAGTTTTATTGTTTTGTGTTGTAAATATCTTACTTCTCAGTTGACTTTGCTGAAGTTTATTTGCTGCATTTTGTTCCGAGCCTTATCGGCTGATATTCATTGCTTATGAATCAAAACGTTGTCAATAATAGTTTAACTGCTTTCACTTGTCATTGCATGGCATCTTTATGCGGTGTGTTTGATTTTTCTCTAAAATGAGTAAAGATTGGGTTGCAACTTGTAGTCATTCTACTCTCTGAAGAGTGACCATGCAGTGAAGTCATTGGAGGAGCCACTACTTGTTCAAGAGAAATACTTAGTGACTCCTGATATAAAGGGGAGATGTGGACCGAACGTCCTCAGTGACCCCCTGGAGAGGAAGAGTCTCCCGACCCACCTAGCAGATCTAACTTTCCCTAAGGGAAACCATTCTACTGTGTCTGTGTGAGCTTTTCATCCACTGAAAGCATTCATGCTGAGTTTCTCACAGGTGTCCTACCAAAGCTGCCTCCTGTAAAAGGAGTTCAGTTCAGGTCAAAAAACTGCCGTCAGGTAGGAAGGCAACCAAGGCTCCAAATCCTGATCCTGGTTCACTGCAGTACAGAACCATTCAGAGGAGATCATAGAGATGGAAACAAACGAGATCAATGTTCACATCTGGCTTGACCCCCCCTACAAATGTAGTGTGATTGTCATTGATTGGTTGCATTGACACATTTTTGAATCGTTTGTTATTCTAAAGCACACAGACAGTCTGTGGGCGGACTCTAAGAAATGCTACACAATCCAGATGTGGCTCAAAGTCTCCAAGTCCAGTCCACCATCATCATGACAGACACGAATACTGAGACATCTTCCAGAGCAGAAGCCCAATGACGGAAACGCTTTTTGACGACCTGCAGGATCTGTCGATAAAGAAATAAAGAGCTTTATATGAAACGGATGGACATAAAAAAGGTTATTTCAGCACATTCGCTCTCATCGGATGAAACGTCCCTTCTGTTTGAGGACAGAAACTGTGATTTATCAGGAGTGGAGCAGCTTTGATTCATCACCTCATCATCCAATGTCAATTTCAAACGGAAAAGTCATTTCAAAATGCATTAAACGTTTGACGTGTTTTAATAGAATACAAATGCAAAATGCACCAACATTTCTTAATGTCATTTATTTGTTTTGAAAGCATCATTTGTTTTTAACGACTCATGATGTCACAGTGTCATCATCCCTGCATGGAAGCTACGGTTGGCAGTCCTATAGATCCGGGATCCAGCAGAGAAACTTTGGAGCTTTAGAGAGCTCTTAAGTTTTAAAACTTGGCGCTTCACCGTTGATCCACACATGCTCAGGAAAGTGCAGAAATGTTACGTTTTAAAGTCAACCAGCATCCAAGTGAGCAGGTTATATAAAGCATCCTTCAGCCAAACTGCAATCAATGAGCTGCTGTTTGCTTTCTGCAGACATGATTCTGGACTGCAGAATCTCCACACCCACTGTTACACAGTTTATTCAAAGTGTCCGAACGTCATCGTATTTGGTTCTTCAGCCACAAAGGAGACGTGCAATTGAATGCGAGGATGTTAAATAAGTCAATAGAAGTCGGCTTACTCCTGAACAATCTGTCCCTCACTTCTGAAATGATGGCTACGCCCATGTACGATTGGCCATTGGCCTGGAAAAAAGAAACCAAATCACAGCTTATCGGCTTTGAAGGAGGGTCAGTTCTTCATATACAAGAGACGTTTTCAGAACACTGAGGCAAATCCAAAATATATTGACACGTGATTGAAACAATAGATATGAATATTTATCATGACTTGTGGGATTGTCTTTCAAAGGGGCCTCATGTTAGTTATTAACTCAATATCTGAGGTTAATACTGGATTGGGGTTAAAGCATCTGTGACTACAAATTGAAACATATTTTCAGTAGTCCGCCATGTGAGAGGGTCTCTAAGGGAGATTTATGAATCCAATTCTGGATGCTATTCAAACATGTTTTATACCGAACAATGTACCCTCCTTGTTTACTGTACACGTCCAAACGTTTCAATCAGACACCTTTCACTGATCCAACACCATTAGCCAGATCAAAACAAAAGCTTTTTGTGATTTACATAATCTTCTTTGGTATTGGATATTTTTAGCTCCTGGTGTCATTTATTGCACTCCCCCCAGCAGATCCCTGCAGACTAGTGGCCATCTCAATAAATAAACAAATATAATCCGCTTTTCCAGTTCTGCCTCTTCGGAACCCAGCAAACAAATTTGCACCCCAAAACTCTGATGTAACGCAGCTCCAGTTACACTGGGAATGTGCCATAGCCCAAAGCTCACGTGGCTAGAATGGCAAATTGTCCGACAGCAACTTCTTACATTTTAAGTCTTTTTCTGTCCAAAAGTGTTGCACGCAGTGGCGTCATTAGGCCTATTTAAGGGGGGCTTCTGCCCCCCTAAAATATTCCTAAGCCCCCCCTAAATAATTTTATGTTCATTTATTAAAAAAAACATTTTTTTTTTTACAAAAAGTGCAGACAAATTCAATATCATGTGGCCAGAATATGAGTTTAAATAAACAAACCAGTTATTATTAACTTAAATGTGATCATAAATCTTAGTTTCCCCTGAACTTCACTTCATAGTGGAAGCGGTAGAGAGTCAGAGTCAGTGCTTCGTTATCCAGTCCATTCCACTTGTTCATATAGAGCACGCCCACATCACTGAAATCCAGTCCACGTTTTCCCTGCAACCTAGCATTCTGTGCATCCTCTGGGGGCTAAGAGCCCCCCCTGTCCTTAAAACCTAGTGACGCCCCTGGTTGCACATTAAAAAATAAAAGTTACGTCAATCGCGTTTGACTCTGAAACTTTTGGAACCAGTTAGATTTTATGCGTTTTTTCGTATCCGTCAAAAAGCATTTAGAGAGTTGTTTGACCACTTAGAGCCCAGTAGTGCTGCAAACTGGACCACCGACATCCTGAGGTCCATGTGGAACCGATCTGGGATAGCTGCACAGCTCTGTCACTGCTGGATGACTTATTTTGATTTTGCAAGTTTTTGCAACCAATATTTATTAAAAAACACATCGGACTCAGTGTGTAACAAATTTATTGGATGACGGATGGAAAAAAATGCATGCGAAAAAAGCATGACTCAGCGTGCAAAGGCCTTAAGAGTTGCTTTAAGTGGTTAGTTATTAAAACAACAACAATAAAAAGGGACGGAATCGAATCAACATCTGAGAAAGTTATTTTCTCTGAGTATCCTTATGCGAGGTCAGGCAAACGGAGTAAACAGTGGTAGCGTGTGTGGATGTATAAACACATTCCTTCATCCTTCAGTGCTTCTGAACCATGAGACTTAGCTCGATGCCACTGTCCACTGCTGCCAGCTTATTGTCCACAGGAAGAGCAGAGGCTCATCAAATAAACAATCCCCCGATGAAGCATTTCATGTTTAACACATATGTGGGAAAGAGATCCTGCATCTGTATACTAAACAGAGACAGATGATATCCATGAAATCAATAGTGGAGAAGCTCTCAGCATTGCAATGTAGTAACACGGCTGCAAGCTATTTATTTCAGAAAGTCAAGCCTTATCAAAATCTAAATGTGTGCGACCCTCAGCTATTTACATAATAGACCCACTGGACATTATTCTTGGAAGGACAGACGTTCTAGTTATATGCTCAACAGATGGAGGGGGGTGAGTGCAGTAAATAATCCCAGTTTCAAATTGTGTACCACCAGTGAGCATGCATGTTGTATTTGACCGCTTGCTTCCAGCAGACTGCTTTAAAACAAAGTACGATCATTGTATTGGAACAGTGTTGATAAAATTAAAAGTGCACAATAGATAGATCCACCGTTACAAATAAATCCTTTATTCAAATTTCACTTGACGGAAAAATAAATAAGTGCCAAGAATCGAAAGTAAATGCAGTTCAGTATCAATGTCGGATAAAAAAAGATATTTATAATTGTGTTTAAGTGAATAAGTGGGGAACGAGGAGAAATAAGAAATAAAACAAACAGAATGATGGCAAACAGAAGCAGAGTATAAGAAAGCACCAATGTAAATGTTTAAATGTGTATCAAATTATTATGTTGCCACAAAAGCGCCAACACACATTATTACCATATTACGTGGTGAAAGGAGTCCGCCAACACTCCAGTAGAGATGGAGCAACATTTGCAATTTTAAATTGTGTCTCTGTCAAACTTGTAGGTTTAATCCAATACTTTGGTCTCAACTAGATGGGAAATATCTGGATTTTGAGCAGCTTTTTATCTAGTTTTTTCCTGTTTTGTTTTCTGCGTTGGATGAAAATAAATAATCCTTGATTTTTGATGCAGTCTCACTGATTTTGTAGCATAGTTTTCTGCCGAAATGACCAAATAACAGACGGACAAAGTGAGCGACTGGCTCATGAACACATTTTGCAGATGATTAGTTGGGAGAGACCAAAAACACAACTCCAAATGATGACAATTATGGCATAACTGCTGGAGGTGTTAATAAAAAATGTATTTTTGCAGGTTGAATAAAGAAATATTGATAAGTTCAGCTTTATGTACTGTAAAGTATCAATATTGTCATGTAAAAATTGAATATAAAAGTAAGTATAAAGTATCATGAGATCAGTTTCTCGAGCACACGGCACTGCTCGCTCAGAAAAAGCTTGAAAACTTTAAATCTGACACAGAGAGGAGACTTTTCTCTTTGTATCTCAATCTATTCCCTCTCACCTCCAGGATATGATGAATTGCTTTTTTCCAGAAGCACATTAGTTCTACCAGTGACGGATCCTGAGACTCACTGAATAAGATATTAAAAAGTGGGACCTGCCAGGAATATTTTGGCACTTTGACACCTGCCTCCAGTCATCAATGATTATTGTCTTCTTCCTCCTCTTGGGCCAGAAATCTTGTCTTTTGAGAGATTTTGTTGATCGGGCCGCTCCAGCTCCTGACAGTCGTTACCGCTAATAGCAGAGGAGCAGGTATTTCATATCTGATTTATTATTGGCACAGTTTTCATACAAAAGCAAGACCAATATTTTCAACTATTTTCTCGCAATTACAGAAGACATGATTTTAGCAGAAACTGTCCCTGTTTCCCTCTCCCATTCACATTTGACGAGTATTTCTGTCCCCCAATCTCAGTGTTATAAGACAGTGTGTTTTTCTCCTCTATAATTTGCTAATTTAAAACCAAGGCCGCACCGAAACGCTCGTCTGAGGCTGTTATGAAACCAGAAAAAAACACTCTTACGTGACCTTTTATGGTAAAATGGAAAGGTATTGAGATCTGGGTGCAGTGGCCACTGTGGTTAATGCCACATTCATATCTGCCGTGATCTAAAAACATTTACTCTCATGATTGACAGGAACTGACATAAATGTTATACTTTTTTTTTTAGAATAAAGACTTTTGAGAGCCTGGCTTTCTCAAATGTTAAAAATACACCATCAACACCCTTTTAAAGCTCACTAATTCACATACATCTCGGTTTAGTCCTTCCACAAACAGACATCCAGAGTGTTGCCTTCCCCATGAGGTTGCCGGGCAACACAGACGGGAAGGGGTATGAATTGTGTTTGGTAAGAAATAGTTCAAGTACATAACCGAGATACTGGATGATAATTAGTGAGCTGACTAATTAGTGAAGTGAGTTAATTAGCTTGGGAGTGTTTGCACTGCTTTTAGTCTTTATGCTAAGCTAGGCTAACCATCCAGTTTAAAGGTTTAGTTAGTTTAAGAAATGTATATGTTCACTTACTTTTTATCAAAACACTCTCATCTAGAACGGAGCTACAGCACGGTTAGCCTAGCTTAGCATAAAGACTAATTAGTGAAGTGAGTTAATTAGCTTGGGAGTGTTTGCGCTGCTTTTAGTCTTTATGCTAAGCTAGCCTAACCATCCAGTTTAAAGGTTTAGTTAATTTAAGAAATGTATATGTTCACTTACTTTTTATCAAAACACTCTCATCTAGAACGGAGCTACAGCATGGTTAGCCTAGCTTAGCATAAAGACTAATTAGTGAAGTGAGTTAATTAGCTTGGGAGTGTTTGCGCTGCTTTTAGTCTTTATGCTAAGCTAGCCTAACCATCCAGTTTAAAGGTTTAGTTAGTTTAAGAAATGTATATGTTCACTTACTTTTTATCAAAACACTCTCATCTAGAACGGAGCTACAGCACGGTTAGCCTAGCTTAGCATAAAGACTAATTAGTGAAGTGAGTTAATTAGCTTGGGAGTGTTTGCGCTGCTTTTAGTCTTTATGCTAAGCTAGCCTAACCATCCAGTTTAAAGGTTTAGTTAGTTTAAGAAATGTATATGTTCACTTACTTTTTATCAAAACACTCTCATCTAGAACGGAGCTACAGCACGGTTAGCCTAGCTTAGCATAAAGACTAATTAGTGAAGTGAGTTAATTAGCTTGGGAGTGTTTGCGCTGCTTTTAGTCTTTATGCTAAGCTAGGCTAACCGTTGCTGTAGCTCCGTTCTAGATGAGAGTGTTTGATATTCTCATTAAACTCATGGAAAGTAAGTGAACATATACATTTCTGAAACTAACCAAACCTTTAAACTGGACCTGATAAAATCATATCACGTATCAAAGGGATCTGCATGCTGCAGTCCTGGACTATTCAACATCTCATCACTCATGTGGCCTAATATGGATATTATGCTGACCGGCCCAAAAATACTTTGAACAAGGCTTATTCATTTTATTACAAAAATGTTTGAAAGCACATCAAAGCTAAATGTGACCATGACAGAGGAACTTAAGAAGGGGCCTATTTCTAATACTCACTAAACCCAAAGGTGATAAGATTAAGCTGAAAGATCAGTTTCAACATGAGAAATCTTTGTCATTGAGCTTAACTGTCAGCTGGATCTTGTTCTACATTACATCGTGTCCTTGTCTGCCTGGAATGTCCTTCAATACTGTTTGTTAAATTAAAACCACTACCTCTCAGAGTCCTCTTCCAATCCATAATCATAAAAAATAAAAACATATATGTATGTATTTGCTGTCTTGCCTGATTCAAGTCAAACAGACAACAGATGAAGAGTGTCGGTACTGACAGCGGCTTTGTATTCAGCCTGACCCAGTCGCTGCATTTGGAGTGTACCTGAAGAGTACAAGTACAAGGCAACCGGACAAATGTTGGCAGCTCTTCATGACCATGAACGAAAACGGTATCCGACCACCCATATAGTATATATTAGGTACAGCCTTGAAGGACTATAGGGTATAGGGAATAAAACAATTTGCCTGTAAGTCATAAATTATCCTGAGTGTCAAATCGGAAACAGGTGAAAAAGAAAAATCCCACTTGTGTTTTTCTGCTTCACTGCTCCTGTTGGCAACCTCCTGTCAGTGAGGTAGAAAGTGAGAAAGAAAGATATTAGATACTCAGATGCTTCGTTCTATAAAGTTACAGAAAAAAAGGGGAGGATAATGATCTCAGTGTGCAATTAATTTCATAATGCATGAACTATTTTTTATCAAATATACAAAGTTGTCTAAATGGAGAGGAAATATGATGTAATTACAGTTGTTTCTGCTGATGTTGCAGTTTGTTGATGTTTGCGTCGAAGACGGATGAAGTGTAATCGTCTGCATACGGGGAACATAAAGTTTGTAATGAGTTACATTACACGGTTGGTCTGTGGTCAGTAATTAGTTCAGCTCAGTTGAAACTGTACGCTCTAAGGAAACCTAATGGTGTGGAAGATGGGATGTGGACGGGTTAGAGAACTCTAAATATAGAGAGTCATGCATACTTGGTTTTTAAAAAACAAACTCGTCGAAACGCAAAAAGTAATCAGAGAAGTTTTTGTTTCATTGATCGCCGTTATTCAAAGTCACTTCAAATCTGAGTTGGAGTTTCACACATAAAGTTTGGAGACAGGCTTAATCATTTCAATTACTTTCAATCCGTGTGTGTGTGTGTGCGTGACTTGCTCGTTCCTGTCAAGTTGAACTAGTTAAAAATGCCCTGATCAAACAGAAACGCTGAGTTAATCACATTTATGACACTGAGATGACTTTGGGTTATTTGCACCAGTAAGTGAACCAACTAGCAACGAGGAATTCAAACTGGACCCAGGTAACATGAATTACTTCTTCTTTTTTTTGATTTCTAGAAGCATCACATGCAACAGCACAGAATACTAGGAGTTATGGTGAATTATTTACTTTAAATGAAGGCTCAGTCATATGTTTTTCAGGTACAATCAACGCATCTTATTCTATTCCTGTAACTTATTCTACAGAGACAAATCGTCCATCGTCAGATGATTCAAGTAATTAAAAAGCTAGAGGGAATATGTGACTGAGCTACCTATTTATTTTCATCATGAAACAGGAGATGAACACTAGTGTTTTAGTGTAAACCCCAACATGAAGGGTATCATCGTTTTGATCTAATTGCATCTTCACTGAGCACAATGTGAATCAGACTATTTAACCACTCAAACTGATTTAACACAGGCCAATAGATCAAGTGAAATCTGCAACTGCTTGACTTTGTCAAACAAATGCTACAACAAACACATGCCTATGTCAGATTTACACACACAAAACAGATTGGATCAAACCATGAACAGATTTGTTATAAATGAAGGAACGTGGCAAAAAAATCTGGAATGATTTGACTTGATCTCGTGCAAAGAACAAATTAAATCTCAGCACTTTGCACACTGGACGAGTCTGAGCCTCCTCACAACTCATGTAGACTGTGATGACATCCATGTTATGCATTAAAGTGGATATTATCTATTTTTATATTCATAATGGCTCACTTGACTACTTGCATGTGAACTCATCGTGAAGGACCCACAGAATTTATCACCCGACACTCAAGTTTCCCTCATCTTTTTTGCGGTAAAAAAAAAAAGAGAACTAGCAATTTCTTTGTGAACATCGTAGACCATTTCACAGATACGGATTTAATTTCATTTGATAATATTTGGTGAATATTGGGCTTGAGTAAAGAAGTTGATCTACTTTGTTACTTTGTTATCTATTCAAGGCCACTTTGAATACCTTCCCCGATAGGACCAATACATTTAATTGAATGGCATTAAGTTAAACTCTTTAATCATCAAAATGGAACAAAATAAATGTGTTGAACAACCTCATGTAAAATAGGTGTCTTTGAGTGGAAAAAAGGGGGGGAGGTATAACAGAAGAAATGTCCATTTCCGATTACTTTTTTATGCATTCCAAATTAATTTTGCTTTGCGTTTGCTGGTTGAATAAATTAGATGTTTACCATCTCAACTTAAAAGTTTGACACTTTGTTGGTGACATCTCTACTGTTGCAAAGTCGCCCAAATAAAACCTCATCCTCTGCTTCCCACGCAAGTAAACAACATCAGCACTGTTCATGCTGTTCGTACATTAGCCGGGAGCCGCCTTCGCCGTGTTGGGAGCTGTGGGGAGGCAATAGCTCGACTCAGATCTAGGGGTGAAGTTACATTTTAAAGTTCCCAATTCAGGATTTGGAGCATAAATCAATCCACTGCATACGTTTGAAAAATGAAAAACAAAAGCTGAGAAATGAAACCTGTGGGGCGCCCTAGTTTTCTCATTTTCCAGTCATGTTCTGTTACCAGTGTAGAGTTGCCGAGTTAAATAAAGGTTAATGCTTCAACTCTTGTCACAGCATAGGAAAGCACACTGCTGCTCACCAGCTTTTATGATGTTTTGAAAGCTTCATTTCCACACAAAGGAGAGGACAGACTGTGTTTGTAAAACTGCATAGTGGAAAGAATCAAAATGATGGATGCAGGGAGGAAGAGGGCTAATTAGAGGGCGTTAACTTCCTATTTCATGATGTAGATTAGATACTAATGGTCGACTGTATCAGAATAGACCTTGCAAATAGGGCTGATTTATAACAGTAGATTTGAATTTCAATATTAACTCTTGATACAAACACATCATTAAGTTTATAGCCTAAATATCATGTTTAAATGTGCAATTTCTCTTTAAAATACAGTATATTGGAAATATTCAAACCAGTTTCCAGTCCTCTGTTGAAAGTTGTGTGGGCTACTTTGGTTCAGGAAGCCTCGGAGGGACTGTTGAGAGATTGTGGTGATATTGTTATTTGTGCTACCTCCTGTAATAATAGCAATAGTTATTAAACCAGAAGCATTAATTAAGAAGGAAATTAAAACGCTCCTTATAAATAAAAAACGCAAACGCAAACTTTCCTTCTTTAGCCAGAGGGCCTATTCCTCTGTTTATAAATAAAGAGGTGCCACAATAAACCCCTCCATATTCTTTATTTACTCAAATGTATTGCAACATTTAAATCCTAACACCATCTGATCTAATCCATGTATTGTTTGATAATACTGAGAGGATTGAATAGAAACTTAATAAATTGATTCAAAGAAAATTATTTAAAAAAAAGGAAAACAAGAATATTATAAAAACAAAAATCTGAAAAAAAAAGAAGAAAAAAAGCGTTCAACATAATTAAAAAACAGTTCTTACTTATGTTTAGACTTTAGTTCTCTCTAAACGGCGAGGTCAAGTTCCGGTTAGCCTCAGACGAGCGGCTGCTAACTCTGTTAGCTGCACGCCATTAATTAGCCGTCTGAGATGCCAATCAGCTGCACTAACGAGGTTACAGTAACTAATTAGAGTTACTGTAACAGTAAGGATGCACCTTAATGTCTTACACGTGTGTGTTAGTTCTGTATGTTTCATGTTGAGTTGTTTAAAATCGGAGAATTATCTCACACAGAAACGCCTTCAGTCAGGAAGGGAGAAACCCTCCGCTTCCTGACTGAAGGTGTTTCTGTTTGCCGCTGCAAACAATTCCCAACCTCGTGTTCGATGCAACTCTGGTGGCCTTACTAATCATATCACAGCACTAATGAAAAGGCCTTTTGAACTAGGGAGCCACAGCCGGAAAGCTGGGTGTTAGTCCACGGGTGGTCCGTTCCCTCTTGGCAGCCATTCAGGCCTCGGGAAAGGTCACAATCTGATTATATTCCCAATTTAATCCCAACAAACACACGTAAACGCACTTAAATCTGTCTCTGAGTGCTGCATGGAAGAAATCAAACCTACCTTTAGGGGAAAACAAAACAAGGTAGTGAAGACCATGGGTGTCTGATTTATATATTAATGTTAATTTCTATTTAATATCTTTATATTTTGTATCACCTTCTTACAATGTTAACAAATGGACACTCCAAGCTCCATTAAAAAAATCTATTGTGACACTTTTATAGAGATTTTTTAAATTCTTTCCAGTCTCCCAAGTTATTCACTTCTTCCTCCCCATCCATGTTCTATGTAATTTACTACATCGTATAAGATAAAGGTATAATAAATCAAATTTAAATTAAATGAGATACCATTCCAACTCACCTTCGTTTAGCCTCAGTGAAGACTGACTCCATACTAAGACACTTCATGTTCATGTCTGAGGTCTGCTCTGCAACAATGCACAATCCGGTTATCTACATTTCATCACTATATGTATGCAGTGATGTCACGTGAATGTATAAATACTTATAGTGCTATAAACATAAAACAAAAATGTAATACCAGATATCTATTCAAATCACATAATGATAGCAACATAAACACACCTTTGAAATGAGTTTTTTCGAGGTCTTGATGATGATGGGGGGTTAAACAGTCTCACAAGGCGCCGACACATCAAGACGCCCCTTTGTCTTAGCATGTTGGCAAAACATCTCATGGGCCTGTGGCGCGGGAGTGCGTGTGCAACCAGCGATCAAACGTGATGAGCAGGGAAAACACTGATTCAAGCCGACGCTGAGCTCTTGCTGTTGCTCTGCTGTTGGATTAGCAGGATTAGAAAAGGCCTGTAAAAAGCAGAGGTTTTCAGTTCACAACATACTGGGAAAAAAGGGAATGGTTTGGGGAATACTGCCATCTGTTGCTTCTGTGTGGGGTTTCCCATGTTCTCCCTGTGTGAGTGTGGGTTCTCTCCAGCACCAGGATAAGTATTGATAACGGATGGATGACTCCTTTAAACCCCAAAACTCATAAAAACATAGGTCTTCCCTGAAAAAGGCTTACAAATCTTCATACAGATGTTTCTGAAAACCCATGTACATTTACATTAAGATTTATTGTCCAGCCTTTGGAATGCTGGGAAGATGATGATTGATGATAATTGATCCTTAGGCCTATTGAAGACAGCAAGTACACTCAGAGAACTGGGATGGGACAGAAGTCGTCCTTTTGGTTGCTGCAAAGTGATCCAAATATCCCAGTATAGCCATAAAATCTCATAGAAATATCACAGCAAAGTATCTCATAAAAAGCTCTTTATAGGGTTTCATAAAAAAAAGATATAGTATGTCATAATGTCAAGCATGCCATAAAAATGTCGTAAATACATCATAGATATATCATCATCATACAGATGTCTTATTTTACTATGCCAGAAAGTATAGTGTGCCAAAAAGATGTCAAAGTACATAATCTATATTATAATAGTATATTATGCCATAAGAAACCTTAAATATCATAAAATCTATCTGTATTGTGTGCGATAGAGGATTCATACAATAGTGTAGTATGTAGTATATTATCAAGGCAAACTATACTCTGACATTTCGATGACACACATACTATATTACAGTTTTTTCGTAGCGTGCTTTATATATGGCTTTTTGGGTTTGGGATTTTCATATATATATATATATATATATATATATATATATATATATATATTGACATTTTATATATAGTGACATTTTATATTATATTATTATATACTTTATTATGACCACTACAACTGCAAACTTTACCAGCTAGTACAACTGTAACGACTCCTGTACTTTTATTGCTGCTTTTCAAAGGTTGAGTTTTCACTGAGGCTATTGCTACTTGCATCTGTATAAAAATCTTGTGTTTCACCAAACAGGCGTTTCTTCCTTAAACTGAGTTCCAGGATGACAATGCTTCCACCCACAGAGAAAAAGTGGTACTGCACGCGCTGAGGGACGACAATACAGCACACTACTGTAGTATTGGAAGAAGTACTAAGGTCCTATACTTTAGTAAAACATTTGAATGCATAACCTGTACCTGTAATGGATGTTTAGACAGTTTAAGTAAAAGTGCGTTAGAATTGTCAGCAAAATTTAATTTAAGTATCGAAAGAGAAAGTCCTCATTCAGATACGTCATTCTCAAAGCTCTGACGTGAAACATTTTGATGTTGGAGTTCATGTTAAACAGGAAGAACGTCAAACCAGTGTTGACCAGTAGATGGCACTGCAAATCCACTGGTCTGACAGTCATGTATTGCAGTATGTCCATGCACCTTTACTTATCACAATGTTCAGCTTAACAAAGCAAGGACTCAGGATAGAAATATGCTATAATCATCACTGTTCAATCTCCATTCAGCACGTTTTCATCCATTCCTATTGAAGACAATAAAACAAGGTTTCACCGATTTATTGTTTTGTTAATGTTTGTGCAAGGATAAGAGTAACAAAAATCTACAGACTAGACATGATAATATATCCTGTTCCTATCATACAATGTTATTTATACAAGTCTCCTTGAACAGTATGTATATATTCAATCCAATGTACCTATTACACTTTTAAGATATATTGATCATCCATATAAGACAGAGGACAAACACCAACAGTAAACGAGTTCCTCTAAAACACCCACACAGCCTGAACTGACCATGTGCAATCTAGACATTATGTAAGCATCAAGGATACCGATGTGCTATATCATGTTTCTAGTACGACTTCATCAAAATGAACACAGAGCCTATAAATGCAGCACAGTTCCCTGTAGTGTTTTTAAGTGCATTAGTCACTTGAACTGGAGAAATGTGTACTTTATTGAGCTTATCTTTTTTTTAAATATATATATAGATTACTATATTCTAAGAACATTTTGGTGATTTTAATCTTTATTTCCGTGTGTTAGTTCGGGGTGGCATGTCTATAACGTCCACAATATTTGTCAATGTTCTCCGTGTGACTGTGTAGCCCTCCAGCTTGGTCGACTTCTGCGGTCCACTGACCTGTTCTGAGCTTAATGAAAAATATAGTTTGGGCTGAAACGAGTATGATTTTGTTGCCTTAAAAAAAAAAAAAAAAAAAATTGGAACGGCTTTCATGCAGCAAACACGATGAATTTATCAAACATCAGAATCACAATTTGTAACCGTCCTGGTCCACTGCTGAGAAAATGCAACAAAGATGGGCAGAGTCTCGGGGTGTTGCTGAACTGCTACCAGTTAATGTTGATGCTGCCACTGCTGGGCATTAAGTGGCCAAACTGCATCAGTACCACATCTGATGACAAAGCTGCTAGTGAGTTTTCCTGTGACCGTTTCTTGAGAACTTCTTACGCTTGCGGAGAACTTTTCCAGCCCTTCATACTCAGTATCTCTGGGTGGATCAGCATGAAGTGTTTGGAGGCACTGCTGTACGCTGCAGTTTGGGTTTTTTATACTACCATTCTGATTTTTTTTTTTTTTACATTAATACATATCCAACATCTACAGGCCATTAGAAAAACTGCCACTTAATGCAGTTCTACCCTGGTTTTACCATTCATCCATTGGCTGTGTCTGAAATCACTCCCTTACTCACCTCTCCTCGAATCATTTACTCTATTATGAAGCATAAATATGTCCCTAGAAATCAGCATCATTTTTTGCTCGCAGGGTCACACAACTGAAATTTTCGCAGGGAAAAAAATGCCATGCACGTTACTTTCTTGCATCCCATTAATAGATTTTTTGAGGGCGCTACATTCAGTAGTTCCCCCACTCAGAATTCAGACACTGAAATAAATTGGTAAGTTAATAAAGTGCGCAACATGGTGACTAGAGAGTGATGTCAGACACAACCTTACACTTGCTGGTATATGCTGGTATCTACGCAAAATGGTGCCCACGGAGTTAGTTGAGATAGACTACACCAACCACCAGCACAGAGCTGGATGTCGACATTATGAGTGGTGAGATATTCTCATAAGGGAACATGAACAAAGTCACAAAATCCAAGCTCACAGCATGTTTGCAACCTCTTAGCACGAGATGTTCGTTGTCAGATTTCAGCAAACGGGAGGCATTTTCCAGTGCATCCCTTCTTCATCCAGCATGGCTGTTCAGCCGGTAGCACTCTATAAAATTACTTTGTTGTATTTCTGTGTAATATTATAATGCAGTCCACCAACGAGTTTATGTGTTGGGCGCACAGTCGCCAGAAACCAGTAGCATCCATGCTACGCTATGGAAGGTTAGTAGTAAATAGTCATCATTCAGAACAGTTTCAGTTGTTGTTGTCAAAAGGAGGTGCAGGGGCATGATGGTAATCACAATCTCTTGGTATCCTCTATGGTTTTTTTCTCGACCACTCGACTCTGGAGCTACATGTGACCTTGTTTGTCTGAAGATGAGGAGGAGTTGGATGGTGATGGGGAGGGAGGTTTTGGAAAGACCCTGTCGGTGGGTGTGATGCCTGGGCTGCCCAGCCCAGAGGAACTGGAGCTGCTGGAGCGGTGTGGTCCCTGGCCTTGTCCAATCACAGGAGCAGGTCGGACGGGTCTGACGGGCGGCGGCCTCAGAGGCGCGCTCGGCCTACGTGCCGATATAGCGGGTTTAAAAGTGGTCATGGTCTCGGAGGAGGAGCTGCTGCTGCTACGCCGCTGGGCTGCATCTGGATCCCTGATCACCATGGTGTGGAGGGGACTTCCAGGCGGATCCTGGACCCCGGCGGCGTGTTTGAGGGGCTCCAATGTGTCCAACACGACATCGGGGGCGTGTTTGGCTACATTCTGTCGCTCCAGCTCACGCAGCTCATGGAGCGCTGTATTCATCGTTTTCTCTATGTCCTGACATGAATCAACAGAATGAAAATGATATTGACATTTTTTAAATGAGCCTGGTTTTTTATAATTAACAGCGTCCTACTTTAGTCAGAATCCAGACTGATAAATGCTTCTAATTCAGTTATTTATGTTCCCTCGGAGCAGTAATGTCTCAGAGCACCAGCCAGTGATTCACTGTTTGCCTCTCAGGCTTCATACACTCTTATTGTTCAACCTCTGATTAGTGGAGAAAAAAAACACCTTTAATTTCTATTTTCATTTAAAATCATTATCCTATTAAAAATATGCTAAAATCCATTATGAATCAAATATTAAACAGTCCTTAAGGCAGTAAATGATGGTGTTCTTAATAATGAACGTCTACCTGGAATATGGATCTATCAAAGAATAAGGTTTCCATCAACAAAAATCTAATTATTTGAAGTATGAAGTGTGTATTGATTTGCCAGTTTTAACGCTCACCTCAGCGAGGGCTTCAGCCTCCAGGGTTTTGTGATCTCCTAAACTTGCGTGCCGAGTGCTGCTGGGTGACGATCGTTGAGAGTGGCTGTCCATGAAGGCCTTTCTGTCGGGGTGGTTGATGCAGCCGGCGCTGCCAAACGTGGCGAGACGCCGTTTCTCCGGACTGTCTGCCGGGCCTCTGCTAAGTGCTATTTTGTGTGGGCTGCAGGGCCGAGGCAGCACCCTCGGGGGCTCTGCAGGTCTGGTGGGGCTGTGACTGTCGGCACCGTTTCTGTGGCGAGGACCGGCAGCTCCATCTGACCGCATCCTCACCCTAAGAGAAAAAAAAAATCACAATTTCATGACTTTATTTTAAAATATATACATTTTTGCTTCATTAAAATACGTATTTTTTTGTATTTACCTTCCCAATGCCGCTCCAAACTGGCGCTCAGGTGTGTGTTCGCATGGAGATTGGCGGTCATTCCTGGAGGAGGGTCTGTCCTCGTGGTGTGGTCCACTGCTGGCTGCACTGTCAGTCCTCTGAAGGCTATCTGAGAACGCATCATCCCTGATACGGACAGACAGGAGGGATTGATTCGATTAATGGCTTCCGCCCTCGGGAAATGTTGATATTGGCTTTTACTCTGAGAGATCGAACTTTGCAAAAGTTTAATCACTTGAACGGCACACAACCATCCTTCACAATTACATTCTTGCCCAAAAAGACACGGAAATGCCATCAGCACAATGGGCCTTATTACTTTTGCAGACAGAATGAATCGCTTGTCTGTCAGCGTAAGCCACTGTTGGCAGTACATACATCACTCTCCTAATTTGGATTTAATTGCGTTACCTCGTTAACGCAACAAAACAGGGGCCTTTTACCCATACGGATCGTTATGAGGGTGCAGGTTTTATAAGGCCAAGCTTCTTTGAAAACCACAACACAGCTTGCAGGGATGGAAACATCCATTTTGGGAAAATAGAGCGGCATAAATAATGAGCAAACCCAAAGTAGCTGTTGTCCTGGTGGACGAGGTCACCTTTCTGCTGCAGTTTTAAACCAAAATAATGTCGACGATGTTATTGTGGGATTCTCAGATTCACGTGTTCACTCACATGTCTTGGACCACGATGTACTGATGTGGAATCAGCCCGTCCACGCCGTTGTGCCGGCCCTCCCACCAGTCCTCAGAGGCTCGCAGGTAGAGCAGCAGAGAGGCTCCCTTCTTGAAGGACAGCTCTCTTGGACTTCGGCCCACATAGTCAAACTTTGCGATGGCCTCGATCTGCTCCAGCTCTACGATACACAAGTACGACATGAAGAAATGTCCCCAGATGACACTTTTGATTGTTTCTTACAGGTCTGTGTTTGCAGACTCACCTTCATCGCTAGTGTTGGGTCCAGTACCGTTGTCTACCTCGTCAAGAGCCCCCGGCTCACTGTGGGGGCTTTCACTGCAACAGACATAATTATGCAAAGTGAGTATTAATGGAAATGGAAGAAGCCTTTTCCACATAATCAGATATTTCATTAATATACAGAATATATAGCATATTGTCCAAGCATTTAAGGGGAAAACTGGAAAGAGTATACTTTCTTCATCCGTTAAGCTGTCAACTCTGAAAATGGACGGTAAATGGCTGCATATAAATAGCAGCTTTTATACAAAGTGCTTCCCAATTTTTTTTTTTTTTTTAAAGCCTCTTATTCAGCCATTCAGACACACACAGACAACGCAACAGCCGCCACACAGACTCTGATACATAATGGACGCCGCTGTCTTGCACTCACCAGTACTCCTCGCCACCAGCCATGCACTTTTCATACACGGGTCCGTCCAACTCGCGCTGGGCCGGGAAGATGACCTCATGGTGGATGATGACAGTCTTAATGATCTCGTTAACATGCGCCTGGCATGCCACGGGGTCCTGGTCGTCCGGTATTGGCATCAACGTGGGGCCGAAGCAAATGGCCAGGTTGTAGGGGTCCATCATGTTCTCGTCGCTGTACTGAGAAAGACTGGAAAGACGGGAAGGCGGTGAGCGCTTATGGAGCATCGAACCAATGGCTTCCTTGTGGCAGGACTTACTGATTGAGAAACGCAAACAGGTATCTCATGACGATGATCACGGGCCGCTGGAGGGTCACAACGATCTGCTGGAGGCGATGAGCTCTTTCTGAACCCGAGTCAAGCTCTGGGATTAAAAGAGACACAGAAAAAAAAAATGGGAAGATTACAGAAAGCTCCGCCAAATAAAACGCTTCGGTTCATCAGATTGTTTTCCTGGAGCGCGACTCACTGGTTGTGGATATGAGGTCGAGGAAACGCTCTTTGGGGAACAGCGGGTTTTCCAGCCCTCTGAAGTAGAGCTTAAGAACGCCGGCCACAGAGTTGATGTCATGATCGGCCTGATCATCCACCAGCGGATCCTCGCCTACAGACATACATTTAATCCACTCATCAATCATTCATTATTATCAGCGTTCCTGTGACAACACCGATGCAGATTTCTTTATGCATATTTCACGTTGGGAGGTTAATATAAACATTGAGAGTGCCATACTCTTTCCTCATTCATTACAACGAGATGCTGATCTTATGCATTATGCATGTTAAATGGTTTACATGTCCATTACAGGGTTACATGTGACACGCGGGCTCTTTACTTGCACTTTAGAGGCCCGTGGAAGAGACTGTGGCTTTTGAGGTGGACAAAACGCAATTTAAAATCAATCAGGAAAAAGAAGGCCAAACACACTGGGACTAACCTCTTTCAAATGCATTTTTAATATCGTTGACTTCGACCTGGGAGCCCGGGACTCGAAATATACCTTGCTGCTGAAGACCTGTGGACAAATTGATCCATGACATTAAAATGTACAAATGTCCTTTCATTGAATCTCTTTGTGCATTTAAAGTTTAAGAATAGAAAGCATGAGCACAGAACATAAAGCCTGAAGGTTAATGCACATAAACAAACTAATCACCAAATGTTAAGTTAGGCTACGTTGTGACTTAGAATATGTATGTGACAAAAAAGCAATGTCGTCTGGATATGAGAGACAGAAGGTGTCATGTGATTACAGCTGCTAAATCTTGGTCAACATTCAGTTAAGGGATATTCATTACTGGATGAAATTTAAGTTCAAATGACATCTCTATCAAACATTTGTCATTATTGAACACTTGAGTTTAGGAAATCCTGTGTGCTTTTCATCTAATTCAATAAAATGATTAACCAAATAAAATCTGATTATTTGTCCTGATTTGAACCAAATTGTTCCAAGAACTATGGAGCCACAGAAACTAAAACATGAACTCTTAGTCTAATATAATCTAATAATATTAGTCTAATATTCTGATGAGTGAGTTCCTATGGTGAAAAAGAGCTATTTTTTGAAAATATGACCTGTAGATATCGTACATGAAAGCATCAGTTTTGTCTTTTTGTCTAAAGAAACCCATGAACAGAACATCGGAACGTACCATACAGATTGATGTATCGAACGCAGCTCTCAACCACCACGGGGATCGGCTGCCCCGAGTCCTACCAGACAGATTCAAAAGATTATCATCTGAAGCACATGAACGGAAAAATAAGAAATAACAGAAAACAAATAGTCATGCCAGCAGGTTGTTATCACCAGAAGCTTAAAGAGGCAGCCCCTCAAATGAATTAACTTCACACAATTCAATGTTAATCATTTGATTTTTTTTTTAAATAAATAAAATAACTGATGTTAAAGTGTATAGAAGAAAAACAAGCAGAACAAAAATCATGTTAGTGTCTGCACACCGTTTTGTTACTAGCACTACAGTCATTTCACAGGGAGGTGAGGTTTGGTTAGCATACTGAACACAGTGGGATTACCCCGCCCTGCTTAAAGACAGAGTACCTGACTCCTGGCACGGACATTCCTTCTTCCCCTGGGCAGAGAGCAGAAAGGCACGTAGACAGAGGAAGAGAGGCAACAACAACCACAACAGGTTAGTGAGAGAGACCGTACAGAGAGGGAGAAAGAGGAGGCCTGGCCTGACAGAATAGCCAAAGCATAAGTGCCTTGTGGGGGGTGAAACATGAGGATGTGGCGGGCGGAGTGTGTGGGAGCGGCGGGCTGCCTGAGAAGATGGGGAGGGTCTACGTACAGTCAGGCATTTTTGTAGGGCTGCCAATAAACCAATTATTATGCATTAATGTGCCCATTAGTCTCCTGATGAATTGGTTGGATAAATTGTTTTGAAAGATGTCGGAATATATATACATATAGTGACAAATGACCACCGCCATTACCGAACACTCTAAAACCTAAATATAGTCGGTTTATTATCATATAAGACAAATAAAATTAGAACCTGGAACGTTCAGGATTTGTGTTTAAAAATTGACTTTTTTTTTTTTCTTGTAGCTCTTTATTGGCATAGCCCGGCTGACATGGGGCCAAATTAATTCAGTGTCTGGAAGTCGGGGAGGGGATCGCAGGAGAACGGATGTTAAAAGCAGCACCGCCGCTGCAGCGCTTATGAAATCAAACCGGTTTCCAGAATGTGTTTGATTAGTTTTCACCCCACCCTGTCTTTATCCTGAACAACGAGGCTGTGAACACAAGGCAATGAGCAAGAGGAAAGTGCATGAGTGAGCCAACATTTGGGTAAAAGAGTGGTCAAAGGCAAGAGAACCCCCCGAGGACCGCTAGCAGCTGAGCTCACGCAGACACAAAGAGCACAGATGGGCTAATACCTGAATGAAGGCCTCCATATTGCCGTTAAACAGCTTACGGTTAAAAATGGAGCGAGGTCTAGACTTCCGCATTCTCTGGGGTTTAGGGGGAAGAGTGGGGGGCCTGGAGAGATGGTGGGGGGGTGTACGGTTGATACAGGATAACATAAATGATAATGCAATTGGTATACACATCAAAATACAGACATTTACTTGCATGTTTTTTTTTTTTTTTGCTCCTCCAAAAGGAGATCGATACCACTCTCACACAGTTTCTGATCATATGAAGCTGCAGACACCATTCAGCTAGCTTAGAAAAGGCCATGTCAAGGTTTTACATGGTCTGTTTGTGGTAGCTTCATATTTAGCATCACACGGTGAGAGGGGTATAGATCGTCTCAGGTAACTCATGTCAAACTGTTCCTTTAAACTGACCCCAGAGCTGCCGTAGCAATCTTTATCAAAGGCAAACATAAGGACGACAGGGATTCTTCAAACACAAAATCCAATAAAGATTCGATTACATTTAACAGAACGTGCTCCAGTTGGAAATAGTTAAAAGCCAAACACTTCTGTTCGACGCGTCACGAGCCTGGCGTGTCGATATTTGTTCATTTTCCGCTCACCGATTTGTTTATGGAAGAACAACTGCAGGATATTATCAATCTCCCTGGCATTTCATTTCTCAGTCACATATTTTTTTATGGATTTAAAAAAAAACAAGCACCACCTTCTCTGACTGGGATCACACTGGATAAATAACAGAATCTTATTCCCACACTGGGATCTCATTCCTGCCACATTCAGGGGGGGGGGGCACGGGAAGGATTTAACACACCACTGCCCTACTTTTATTCACCCTCTTGTCACTGGACGTCTTACCTCGTCGTTCCATATTCAGCCCTCTCCCCTAAAAAAGGAAGAACAGCAGAGAAAGAGCTATGATTAGTATACACTGGCCTTACAAACGCAGAAGTTAGCGGTGCGGTTGAGTGCTGGCCGACTACACGGGGGCTGGCAGATGGAGACGGAAAAGGGGAGTGATGAGAAAAACGGGCATCTATTCAGGCAGGCTCAATGGGGTGAGCGCCATGGCTGCGTTTGACTCGCCGCCAGGCAGCAGTCATTCAGCGGTTGCCCTAGAAACGGCACAAGAGCCCCAGAAGGGGATAACTTGTCTACTTGGTGAAGTGAAAATGTATCCAGGGGCAACAAGAGCGGGGAGGGGAGGGGTTTTTTTTTTTGCAGGGAGCTGATTTGTGTACAGTGCAATGATTTCATGATATCCGCATCACTTCACACGAACCAATTAGGGCCTCGCTTTGATCAGGAAACAAGAAATGTCT
Organism: Chelidonichthys spinosus; assembly: GCA_029853015.1. Classification (NCBI taxonomy): domain Eukaryota; kingdom Metazoa; phylum Chordata; class Actinopteri; order Perciformes; family Triglidae; genus Chelidonichthys; species Chelidonichthys spinosus. The sequence continues at coordinate 6,373,937 of CM056822.1, read as the reverse complement.
GCTCAAGGATTACGTCGCGTGTCAGAGCGGCTTCCTGCAGCATACTACTTTATGTCAAACACCCGAAGGGGAACGTTTGAGTAGAAACATGTGGAATATGAACATGTTCTTCACTCTTTTGGCGCAAGTTAATGTATATAATAGGAGGACTTTAGGAACAAAGTATGGCAAGAAAGAACACCAAGTTTTTTTCCTGCCTTTACCCTCTTTTAGGTCAAGAAATCGTCAAGCTGTCAAGGGAATGACAGAGTCTGAAACCTGTGCTATGACCCAGAGACGATAACCCAAAGCAGACACTTTCAGTGACTATTTATGGTCCAAACATTGTCAAGCACATGATAGTCATTAAACACTATTTTGTATTCCACAGAGAGACCCGGAACCATTACCAACACTTTCCACCCACTAACGTGTAAATGATCATTCTCACCTTCTCCGAGCGTCTGCTTCAGAAGGTCGTGCTTCGCCTGCAGTTTGATGATGAGATTGCTGCCATTCAAGTACTCCTTGTATTTCTTCAAAACAGAGACAAATAGCGTTATTTCATCGTCATACAGTATGTGCTCCAAGCTGCGTTGTGTGCTCCCGTTCGACAGAGAACTCACGGTGAAGTAGAAGCCCTCGGTCTCCTGCTGATTGGCTCGTCTCTTCACGATGTTGGCCTTGCTCATGTAGGAGTCGGAGGAAGCCGATTTGACCGACTCCGTGGATTGGCTGTGGTGGAAGGCCTCCGAGACATCAAAGTCCTCGACGGTGAGCATGTCCTGGAGGGTCTGCATGGTGGCGTCGAGAGTCTTCCTCACCTGAAACACCCACACACACATGAAATCACAGAAGTTAGCTGTAATATTTATACTTCCAATATATCTTCTCGGCGTCACACACGAGCTGTACGGAGTAAACAAGCCGGCACAGTCTGCCACTATATCACTGCAGGCCGTTTTCACAGCAGAATGACTGGCACGCTGTAAACAACGGTCTAATTAGCTACCTGCCATGAGGCTTCGTGACATGAAACATTAACTATGTTCCTTCCATGTGAGGCAGACAGGAAGGCGGTGTGTATTTCCATATTCATGACAGACAGGCGCTGACACACATACACACCCAGATGACCTTTAAACAGGTCTGTGTGAGTCACGGTGGCCTTGGTGGCTCCAGGCCAGGAGGCCGGGGAGCATGCTGGGGTTCCACCCCCCCAACCCCCTCCCTAGTGGAGGCAGGAGACTGGATCAGAGCTGATTAATGATAGAAGATGAACCTGAATGCAGGGTGACGGTTCAGAAGACTGGCTGTTTGCTGTTACACGATAGGAGTGACAGAAGTGAGGATGTTTTGGAGTGAGTGAGAGTCATTTTGAACACGATATATGGCACATCATTTCTAACTGAAGCAGCCTTTTCAAATGTTGTGTTTCAGAAGAAATTTTGAGATATGCGCTTATCTCTTTTAGCTGAAATGGATAAGAAGATTGTCACGTTTTGGATTTATGTGAAAAACATCCAGAGCCCCAAAGCATTTCATTGTGTCATAAACATATAGAGCAGCAGATATGCATCATTAAGACATCTCCCAGTTCTGCTCACCGAGGTCTCACGTGATCGATCTTTTGAAACGATAACGCATTCATTTCCTGCCACAGTATTTTGCAATAACCTGGTGATATGAAATCGCTTCTACATTTTAAAATGTCTGTCACTTAGACATTTTTGTGCACGCCATGCCATGTGCATGTCTTTTTAATGATTTTTAACATCTTTCTTTCTTTCTTTCTTTCTTATTGTTTGCTAGATGCAGCTGGGACACCTATTCCTTTCAACTTTGTCATCTGAAATTATTTCCCCAGCTCCCTGGGAACCATCCGGCCACATACATGAATGTATTTAATGTTTAACCTCTTCGTTTTCGATCCTCAGCGTGGCCAGGCGAGACTGCAGCTGGTGGTAGCGCATCAAGAGCTCCGTCTGGACGGGCTGCTGTGCACTCACCTGACACACCTGGCGTTAAGACAGAAAGGGATGATTTAACATAGAACTACAACTCAAACTACTAAAAACTACAAACGAATAAACGACGTTCTGACTCACCTCATCCCCCATGTGTGGCTGACAGTCGAAGCGTGCCGGAGGACAGAAGATCTGGCTGTGCGCGTCCATACATTTCAGCTTGTCCCCTCTGGTGTCCATGGCGTCTACTGCTCCCTCCAGCAGGTCCAAACCCTCGTGGCGAGAAGTCTCCAGACTGTACTCTGCAGACAGGTAGGTCCTCAGGGTGCGTGCCAGGCTCGCATGGAAACCTAAGTCGCAACACTGTGGACAAGAAGTCAAACATTACGTAGCCATAAACCAATAAACGGCCTCGGATTTACAAACGTGGCCCTGAGAATTAAAAGGAAGAATTAAAGGAAGTAATGACTTACATCGATCATGTCGGAGACATCGTGGATGTAGTATTTGGCCACCAGGGCGTTGGTCGCCGCCAGATTGAGAAGATAGTCGTTCCGAGCCTTTGTGCATTTCAGTTTGTTTTCAGAGTACTTGGCTTGTCTCTGGGGAGCGAGGGGAAGAGTCCCATAAATGCCACGCTGGACAACAGATCCCTAATGCACTCAAAGGATGGATTACTACATCAATCTGATTTCATCATTACAAATGCATTTGAGTGTGGATGCTATGCCTGTAAAAACACCATGTTTAAAACAGACCTTCTCCTTCATTTTCTCCATCTTCTTGACGGAGCTGCGTCGCTGCGGGCGCTCGTCGTGACCGTAGCGCAGCAGGCTGGAGCCCGTGTCGTTGGCCTTGCCGATGTGCTTCTCCTCCTGCTTCTCGGCCTCCTTCAGCTTGCTCTCGGCACTGAGGCTCTCAGAGTGGTACATGTGGTACGTCTTCATCACCTGGAACGACACACATCTCCAGTCAAACAAGGACTTGTTAACGGGGAAAGAAACTCTGAGGCGGGATACGTAGAAGATGTATGAAGAACCACATGTTGAAATGTTAGAAATATTTACGTTGTACAAATAAATATTGTACAACGTAAATATTAATAGCAAAACTAAAAAGCAGCAGTGGTCAGTCGATAGCTCGCCAAATGTTTTCAACACCATGAAGGGACATCGTGTCAAAATGTGCCAAAAAGGGGAAGCGTATCATTTATAAAACACAAAAAATTAACCATATTCTTTTACTTAAATGGCTGCTGGAATAAAAACAACCTTGTGTTAAAATAGTGTTCAAAAGGTATAAACCATCACCATGTATTCTACCATCTACTCCAAAAGGAGTTTTATTTATGCAGGCAAATTACATAGTCGTTAAATAAAATGTTCAGGTTATCAATTTTATGACGGCGTCATCATGATAAGGTGAATTCATGTTTCATTCTCCCCAACAGAGCTGGGGGTGTTGTGCTGGATGCGTCGCTCTAAAGCGTCTTTATTTATTTTCAGCTTAAAAAGGAGCTCACAACGTAAAGCACTGCCATCGCTGCTCGACTTGCTTTAGAGGAATTTGTCGCTGATCTTCGTGAACAGATTCATGTTCTGATGGCTGATGGTTTAACTAGTAATGAAAGAAAAAAAAAAAAAAAAGGTACAACGAAACAGCATCTGCTCCTCCATGATTCACTCTAAAGCTCCAGTTTCCCAGCAACCCCGACTGAAGCCGACGTGCAAAGGACAGCGAGATCGATCAGCGGGGGGGAGGAAGTGACAGAGAGCAACCTTCCCTGCTTCCCGCGAAACAAGAAACTACTTGATTTCCACTAAACTCCAGCAGCCGATCAATAGCAACAGCTAAAGCAACAAACCAGCAGGCCGACAAACATTAATCCACCTAACCATTTAACTCATAACTGATAATACACACAACTAATACAAGTTGTTTAAGCTCCATAACTTTTGCCCAAATTTTAACAGACTATTGCAATTTCTATGCTGTTAGCTGCAGACAGACATTTAATAATGCATGAATCCCAGGGAGGGAAAATCAATATCAGTGAAGCAGTAAAGTGCAGTATAATGTTACATGTGAGATGTGGTTTATTGCATGGGAGCAGTCGGTGCACACGTGAAACATACATCTTTTGACGAGTCATCAATAATCACCGACAGTTTTCTGATATATTAAATATCTCTTTTATAAACTATTTATAACAAACAAACACAAACCATGTTACAGAATCGCTGCTACAGTAATTTGCTATTTTCTGCAAAAGATCATATCAGCACTAAGCAGCTTAGATCTGAAAGCATTACAGAGAAGGTTCAACTTGGGTGCAGATATAATTATAGTATAGTCACAATCAATTTTACAGCACCATGATAAATGTGTCTTAAATACGAGTCCTAACTTTGCCCAAGGTGATTGATTATTCACAGAATTTAAATCAATAACATTCTGTATGTACTGCAGATGATTATGTGTTCTTTTTTAATAAAATAATGAATTAAGCAGAATGGGAGTGTTACCTGTATAGAATTAAATCCTATAGAGTGTACAAGTGATGATTAAAATTACAATACATCAGAAAGGGAAAACACAACCATGGGAGCATCTAGTTGTGACTCAGCATTTTTACAACCTATCAAACCTCATTTTAGGAGTTTATGTGCGATATTAAACTGAGCTTACAGCTATTTAAAGTGTAGGATATTTCCTCGTTTGCCTAAAGATATCCTTGCTCTCATTCCCCCGTCGTCAGTTCGCTCTTAAGCAGCTTTTAAAATGAGCTCCGTTTTACTCCGCCAACTTGCTGCATGTTTTGTCGCATAATTAGCCGATTCTCTTTTTTTGCAGATTATCTGTTGAACAACAACTAACGCTGATTATACCACTGAGCGATAAGACCCAGAAGGAGGCACTCGTGTGTGTCCCGCTCCGTACAGCCGATGATATCATCGGTTTGTTTTTCTTCCGCCAAACGAGGAGGCATCGGCACCGAGCACAGCTGTTGTCTGTCCTCACCGAGCACGCAGTGTGTTTAATGCCATGTCTCTCCACTGTTTCCACACGGGGGTGTCTATTGCATGTGCGGTACAACGTGTAACAATAAACAAGAGTGGCAAACACGCAGTCGTGTCCCGCTAGCCGATGCTACGACTGCGGTCCAGTGTTTGCTGTTTGCAGTGCACCTCAACGACGCAGACTGCTGAGTCAGCATTGAAGCACTGCCAGGGGCAAGAACGCTCTCCCCTTCAACTGATGGAGACGTTCACAGCGGGAGGAAGAATGCAAATTTTCGGTCCTTTGGCGACCTCAGGAGATGGAAGAAATGACCTGTTAGAGGGCTGCACTGCTGATGAGGCAGATCTGCAGCGTGCAGCGTCAGGCCAGCTGTTCTACAGGCTACAGGTTCGGGTCTGGACTAGAGCTCTGGCTCCGGGGGTGCTGCAGGCAAAGACACGTTAGGCATGAAGCCGCAATGATAATGGTTTCAACTCACAGTGTAGAGTTCGTTGGTGACTTTCACCAACTCCTCGTGCATCTGCACCCCGATGTCTTTGCTCTGCAAGAGAGAAAACGGTTTCGTGTGAAAGCAGGTATTCAAACATCCCAGACTAAAAACAGAATTACCTCCCTGCATCGAAAAGCTCAAAGGCTGTGTGCCGGTTACGTTTTCTTTGTGAGGGATGTCAGCCGGCGTTGAAACACCGTCATTACTCGGCACCAGAAAAGATCTAACACAAGTGCACATGCAGACACAAATAGAACAGTACAGTAACTGCAGAGCATTTCCAAAAAGGAGTTGTGTCACAGTTTTCAGCTCAGTTACGGGGCCTAAGAGCCTGTGATGAGTTGGACATGTCCCATGACAGGGCTTATAGCCCAGGAGGAGGAATGAGGCCAGTGGAGAGTGACTCTAGAAATCCTGTTGAGGGGATGTGGAGCGACGCTGAGCCACATCAATCCCCTCTTTTTGCCACCTCTCAGAGACTTCTCGTCAAAAACGGCAACCTTGCATTTTCACATGCGACAAGTATTAAATTCCAGCACGCTCAGTGCATCTCGCATGCGACTTTGACTGAACCAAAACGGGAGAGGTGATTGGTTCCCTTCCCCCGCATGTGTAATTCATTAGCGAGTGAGACTGCACTGCAGCTGAACCGGGATGCCACGGAATAACGGGATTATTGTTTTTGGAAGAACTTCGTCAGAATTTGAGCTAACTTCTTGCAGAGGGAGACAGTTTTTTTCCTGCAGACGGCTATTAGTCCGCCTTTTTCTACGCTGGCTGCAAGCCATCCCGGTCGCGTGAAGGCTCCCGGGTCCCCTAAGGGGCATAAATTACTGGAGACTCCCGCCGCTGTCAAACGATACTGATCTAGGATCCCCAAGGCAGATTGTTCATCACCGCCTCTGAACCACAGCCACTCTGCTACTCTCACACGGACTATATATGTCATACTGTACATGCGCCTTATGTTGCTGTGGGAGTAAAAGCAGGCACAAGAGCATTAGGACAAATGCATCCTATGACATTAGCATTGTGATTGAACAGAGTCACGATGCATCTAATTCCCCTTCTCTCTCCGCAGGTCACTGGATAAGTCCGAGTTAATGTGAGTTAGGTGTGAAATGGAACGAGTGGGAGGATGGGAAACAAGAGTGATGAGGTGTAAAGTGCATATACATGGTTAGTGATCTAAATAGGGAGCTAGCTGAGCATGATACTGAGAGTGACAATACACATGATGAATGGGGGAGGCTAAAAGAGAAGAAACTCTCTCACTGACTGTTGAAGTTAAACTGTAGACACATGAGACACTAACAACAGCCAGGGTCTACTGTTGTCCATATAATAGTGGTGGGAATATTTGGGTGTGTCACGATCTGATTCCGATTCTTGAGGTCCCGATTCAAAACTATTCACAATTAAAAATCGTTTTTTTCTGTACACGCTTCAGGATCTACTCCAGTCCTCTGTGAGCGAATAAAGGCGGTGATGAGAGAATAAGATTAGATCATTTAAATGTTTTGCAAAAGCTAAACTGATTACAATAATGTAAATACACAAAGGCAAAAATAATATTAATTCACGCTTTACTTGCAGATTTTTTTTTTAAAAAAAGCTTCATCATTAAAAAAAAAATGAATCGATTTAGAACCATAGAAAACAAGAATTGCGCTTTCTACATGAATTGATTTTCTCCCCCACCCCTTCAATACTATGTCATATCATGAGGAAACTTGTGATTTATACCCCTCGTGCTTGCTGGGAATACTCTTAATGGCCATTGTTAAAACTAGGCTGTGAGCACCAGGCAATCAAACAGCGTGCTGTAACCAACATTAGTCACATCAAGAGAAAAAGACGCTGATCACGAGTCAGAAGAGCCTCTGAAGGAATATCCTGTGTACGTCCTGATGCATACATATCTTTACATATTTGTGCCGGCATGGCGTCAAGTTCTCGGCCGTGGGCATCGGTCACGCGGCTTTGAGCGGACGACTTCTGTGACTGTGTGCGTTAGTAACGGTCGGGGGTTACGCGCCCTCATCCATTTCATTCAGATTCTGACCTTTTTGAAGAGTCTGATGACATCCTCGCCCACGTGTGCCAGGCGCACAATGACGTTGTTGTTGTAGATGTCGCTGAGAGTGGCGTGGTCTCTGCTCTCACGCCTGGTCTGGTCCAAGACCAAATACCAGCAGTTCACAGTGGAGAGGAGATTGTGGTCCTTTCTGAAACAGAGAAGGAAAGACTTCACATAGATGGACACGGACACATAGGGGTGGGTAAAAGTATCGATACAGCAATATATCGCATTACTTTGCCGCCCAATACAATATTGATTTTTCAACTCCAAAGGTCGATTTAAAAAAAAAAAAAATCATGTTTAGAAGCGTTGTGAATGCAGTTCTTTATCCTTTTTCATTTTATTTTCAATATTTATTCCAGTGAATTTCATGGGAATTAAAAAAAGGCTGTTTTGAATGAAATAGTTTTGACTCAATTTGTCCTCTGATCAATATCATCTGATGTACATATACAGGTACTTGTGTTTTCATCTTTATTTATATCGCAATATCGTGATATGTATCGTGTCGTGACCAAAGTATCGTGATACGTATCGTGTCGAGGTTCTTGCCAATACTCACCCCCACACACACACACACACACACGCTGACTGACTGATCGAGTTTGTGAGATTATCCTCAAACCGAAGAGTTTGTTTGTCTTCTCATGTTTTTAAAAAGCTTGTATCTGTTTTTCTGACCTCCAACAAGTCTGACTGCAGTATAAAAGTGGTGCATCATACATATTTGTGCACACGGCCTGCTTACCAGCTGTGTGTAAAAAAAACATTTTGCTCCTGGCTGACTATGCTGAGATCCAGCTTTATTTCTCCTTGAATGACTGTTGAGATGAGAAGACCGAAGTAGTTGAGATGATTGATCATAACACCATTCAAAGGGAAGTTGACACACAGGCAGCTGATGTCTCTGCTGATCAGACAGCGAGGAAGTTGCAGTTGCGCAAAGATGATTATGATGTGTAAATTCATGACTAGTTAGCTATTACCTACTTTTATAATTCACCAGCTGAATTCAAACCAAGACTCCAATCCAGCACCATGAAAAACAGCAGTAGAGGTTGCAGACCTACAGCTCTACTTTTATTTATACTATTAACCGTCATTTACAGACAGGTATGTACATGCAATATGTATTAAAATCACCTGGGGAGCCACGTTGGGTTCAGTGTCTCGCTCAAGAACACTTTGACATGCTAGTAGCTGCTGGGGATCAAACCGCCAACCTTGTGGATAGAAGACAATGTGCTCTACGTTACAGAAACAGTCCAATTTAAAGGCATGGAGAACCCCAAGGTTATATTCTGGGGTTTTCATTCTTCTGTATCTTGCATCTGCTGTCAAATAATACATTACCACTGTATTTGTTTCTGTTGTAACTCTCAACTCTAAAATCACATACCATCGACAGTATGACTCCTATTAAAAACTAGTGCTGCAGTATCGAATGCTGTCTGGAAAGTCTAATAAATGATTCCAAATAATTGGTCGGACTCTCTGCAAATCAATGATTCACGGTGGCATATTAGACTTCAGCTTGATTCAGAACGCAGCAGTTATTTTTGACTCTAATCTCAGTTTTGAAGATCGTATTAACAGAATAGTCCTGACTTTCCTGTCAACTGCTTAAATAGAGGTTTATGCATGCTTTTTTTTTCTTTTTGAATTATGACTGATTCATGTTTGGTCAAGCTCCCTCTGAACGCACCATAACAGAAAGCCACAAACTCCCTCCATGTTACCAAAACGATGCTAAAAAGAGTAAGGTTGCACTAATGTGCGATTTTAATATTTATATACACTGTTAAAAAGAAAATTATGTCAGCTATGAACCGGCATGTTTACAAGGATGTCATGTATTCATTTCTTCCAGATCTGAATGCCACATTTACACTTGGATTCTAATGAACAGTGTTGACAGCGAATTAAAAAGAGTTGCATACTAAAGGTAATCCAGAGTGTCTTCATTCCTCCTTTCATCCTTTAACACTTTGATAAAAAAAAAAAAAAACATGAACAAGCTATCCCCATAGGCCCTCCTTTCAAGCCGAGCAGGTGTTTGATCCTGTACACGAGGTGCCAGGAACCTGGCTGTAAATCTTGGGCTGTTGGCTGCTCCTGAATAAGGACCAGAGCGTGGTATCGAGGACACAAAAGGAGCCGATGCAGAATGGCTCATGAAAGATGAGGGTTTTCAACACCACCAGCCTTCAAAAAGCACATGAATACCTGCTCCGCCAACGATGAGTGGCACCAGCCAGCTGAACTACAGTGAACCGGTAACACATCACATACAACTTCTATTAAGTACTGCACATGTTGGATTCTTCAAAATGACTGCATAGCATCGCGTTCTCTTGCGATCCCATTTTTGCTGCAGTCTCTCTATTAAAGGCGGTTTTGAAAATGTTCCTTGACGATCTCCTGCCAGTCGTTTTTATTAGATCCGACCTCAGAAATGAAAATCCGAACAGATCCTGGAGGAAAGAAGGGCACTGAGGTTTTGTAGGGTTTGTCTTTTTTTGAGTAAAATTAAACAAAAGACCACGTGGGATCATTAATGCCAGGCTTTGACGGTCCATTGAGGTCCGTGAGTGTGAATCCGGCAGACAGATAAAATGATGACCATTTAATGTGACGGGGGGGAATCTGGGGCAGCCGGGTGTAGAGAGAAGTCATGCGATGTGAGTGTCTTCCAGGGGTCTCCCTTTGAGGGGACGCTCCATTTATCAATATTATACCATCTTTGCTGCAGCGCACTGCTTTGTGAGGCAAGTTCGATTTCCTGTTACTGCTAATTCAATACCACTACACCGGGTATCAGACAAGGGCAGATTCTTCGGATTAATTTTCATTCGACTAATTACTCAACATCCACTTCTTAGCCTCAATCCGTCTATTTCCAAGGTGAAGAGAAAACTTTTACGCTCAAAGTTTTCATTGAATGTACTTTCTGATTATTCATTTTGTCTTCATTTATGACCCCCGATGCAAATACGCCACATGGCCGTGGGCAGCAGATACAATCATAAAAAATTACCCCGGAAGTCACAGCGAACCGCAGGCTAGCAGCGATTCCTCTACATGCTGAAGGGTATGTTTGTTTCACGGGCACGGATCTCTCAGACACAAACATTTAAAGTGAAATCAATCCGAGTAAAATAGTCCATATTGGTGTTTTCAGACACCGACCGTAACCTCCAATTTGTTTTCTTTGTCCGTTGAGAAAATATGAGTATTTGGGGAGCAGTCTAGCATGAAGTGGAGTGTGAGAATGGAAATGAAATGACACATAGAAAAGACGGGGGTGGGGGGGTCTGACCTAGTTGGGAGGAACACAGCAGCCCGAGGCCACAAGCTTCCTTGGCCTTGGCTTCATTTCAGGTCATTTCTCCTGCTTTATCCTCTCCTTTTTGTTGTGCATCCCTCCTCTGCCTTCCCCCTTTCTCTTTTTCCATCTCTCTGCTCGTCGCCAGTGATCAGTATGAAATATGCAGCAGTTGTTTTATCGGTCAAACATATTTGATACTCCGGCGCTTAGCAGACAGCGCTCGGCAGACAGGCGGGACTCACTTGAAGTGATGGTGCTCTCTGGAGGTGCGGATCTTGGCGGAGTAGCGCTCGGCCAGTTTGTCCAGGCCTCTGGAGTACTCGAGCTGGAGTTCGGCCTTTCGACGGAAGAACTCCTGCAGGTCCTGCAGCAGCTGCAGCCGGGACTCCGACTGCTGCTCCAGACAACGGAACTGCTCCACCAGCTGGTTACGGATCTCTGCATAGCAAAAAACAAAAAAAGGGAGAGACCACCTTCAGAATACAGAGAGCCTCTCTTTGGGGATCGGGCTTTCATGCTGAGTTTCACTTCTGCCTGCCAACCAGTGTTAAGGGTCAACATTTAACCCACAGTTCCACAGCGGATGTAGTAAATGCAAAATATGTGAGGGCAGTCAAGCATAAGCACTAATAACAAAACAAAGTCATCATAATTTGATTAAAATCGATGTCAAAGTGCGTTCGTCCACTGTGTGTGTGTGTGTGTGTGTGTGTGTGTGGGAGGGAGTGTGGGGATGTCTAAAATGGTGGGGCAGCACGTGCATATGAGATGCATGTCTGATGATTGCAGCAGACAGCACGGAAAATATAAAATAGGTCAGCTTCTCAAAATGCATTGTGCTGAGTGAGCCTTCAGAGAAGTTTGTCTTGAGAAAACAAATTGCGGGCATTCTTTCGATTATAAGGTTTCTGTGGTTTTCTGCTCATGGGAGGTTTCGGAAACTCACTGCTCCTATTCATAGGCTGAGAATGAGGAGAAATTAGGTTTTGCTGGACATGTTGGAAAAAGCGGTTGATGTGGCATTTAGAAATTTTTTTTTTTTCTTTTTTTCTTCATTTTAATATCTCAAATTGGTAAAAAAAAAATGTTTGTTTTGTTCAAGTTCGTCTGAGGTAAGCTTCATGATTTCACTTCATCCTGTGCTGAAAATGCTCCTGCTGGAGCTCGTCTGTTAAGAGAATAGTTCATTCACAGTCGGGGTGAAAACAAAATCTAATTTGTTTTAAATGACCAGGAATAAATCCAGCTTGTACTGGTAGTTGTTCCTGAAGTAATAACATCACTTTTCCGGTCTTATATTAACACCGAAAAGGACCACAAATAACATTTTATTTCATCCATATTTACTGTTTATTGCAAGCTTGTCATAAATCCAGTGGCTAAGAGGCTGCAGAATGTGTGGCTGAAGACGAGCCGTAAATCACACCAGAGCCTGGGGGCTGACCGATATGGCTGACATCACCGTACAAGAATATCTCGAATAAAATACTCCAAATTAATGCTGAAAGCAATGAACTGATCCATCGTTATGAACAACATAAGGTCAAACTCATATGTCACCGTAAATATTTATTTTGTTCACTTTAATTACAAAAAATCTATTATTTTGAGGACAGATTTCTCGAACACCACAAAATCTAAATTTTGAGCTGTGGATTACACACAGTAAAGGACATGGAGATGGCTGAAGATTCCATTATGACAGACTGTTACAACCACGCACATAATTACTGCACACTGAAAGAAACTCTGTAGAAATGTATCAATGGAAAAGAGATGGCCCAGCGGAAGAAAAGCCCTCTTGTTCGCTCCTAAATGCCGTTTCTGTATCAACAATAAAGGATTTCAAAAATGCCTCCCCGATCATCATCGTGTGCGAGCGGATATGTGAATGAAAGAGCGAAGGAAGACAGAGTAAATATGTAGTCTCTTGCCGTTTGGAGATGTACCCCTATACGGTCCCCATAGTTGCCCAGTTGCCTGGTTACGCCTCTGGAGGCATCTCAACGAGAGCGAGCCAGTTCCCTGTTCTGAGTCGCAGCAGTCAGTCCGTTTAGCATAATAGCCGAGGACGAGGGCAACTTTCTCCGCTTTGAAACACTCAATAAATCAGCCTGCGCTGATGAACCAGGCAGCAATCAGGTTTAATATAGAAATAACTGTCACGGCGATGTACTCCTGTGCTAAAATAGACCACAGGACAACACAATGTGTCTGCTTGATCACTCTTAAATCATACAGTGGCAGAATAAAAAGAACAATAGACAATATAACGAGCAAATTCAAATTGGTTTAACTACACGATTTTATCAGCGAGAGATCAAATAGACTCACAATATTTGCATTCGCTCTCCTGTGAGCATGTTATTTTTAGAGCTTTAAACGGGACTGTGCAATACTGTGCTTCATTCAATGAATGATTCAAGCCTTTGCAGACTAATGCATAATTACAAGGGAGCTGGCGAGGAGTTCAAGTGAATAATATACGGCGAAGCAAGCCTCAAAAGCTAAACACAGCCTCTTATCCGTCTTTTTATTGATGACACAATGGCACAGATGTCTCGAGAATGAGATGCAGAGTCGGCATGCTACACCAGGTTCTCCGCCTGGGAACAGCATGCAGTCGAAATGAATAGAATGTTCCACACCCAAAGGCTTGTAGACATTCCACTAATCGGTCTTTACTCGTTTGTAATGTTTGTTCCTCCGCTAACCTCATATTGTTTCATGCCCTCGTGACTTAGAAGCATTTTGAGAAGTCCCGGAGACGAGCCACCCAAATCCAGATCGTCCCTCACCTTTAACATCCTTCACATCACCCCACGTCGTTTAGTCACGTCTGAAGGTTGAAGGGGAAAGTACAAACCACCATTCAAACCACGTCAAACCACATCCATCCTGCCAAATTCATAAAAACGGCACGTCTGCAGAGGCTATACGTGCTTTTGGGGTGGGTTATTGGCCGCTGCTGCACTGCAAGGCTGCCTGTCAGGCCCCTGCAATGCAACAGAGAGCACTGAACATCACATAGTGAGGACTCCCTGTCACCGTGGTAGCTCAAATTAGCCTAGCATCGCCATTGCAATGGCCAGCAGCAGTCTGGGGGGGCCGTGTCTGCGGTTAGCCATGCGTGGCTAGTCACACGGCCTAACCCAGACTGACACGCCGACATCATTTGCTCCAAATCAAGGGCTGCGTTCGGTGAACACTTGTCTTCTGAATGTCTCTTTGCTTGAGTTCACATTCATTCCTCCCTCTCTCTCTCTCCTCCCGTATGAAGATCTCTAACAAGGAGAAAGCATCGCAATTTGTGCAACCGTAGGACGGGGAAATAAAGCACGTAGCGCTCAAAGTGGTTCTCTCTTTAAACCTTATATCGCTCAACTCCAGGTGTGCACCTGTCACGACAACAAGACGTGCTTCCCGGACGCCGGAAACAACAGATATTGTTCCACCGTCGGCTGACATTTCAAGGCAGCATTCTTTCTTGATGATGAATACAGACAGAGGGCTGTGTCTACACCCTCCTCCTGGTGGAACGCATCTCCACGGTGAATACGGTGACAGGAGGAGTGAAGCGCTACTTAGCGACAGTCAGATTGTCACCAAGCAAGTACAAGCTAATTAAAGTGTTTTTTTATGCGTTAGCAACAGATATCTATCTTGTCAACTTCCACATTGCCAGGTTTCCTTAGCAACAGCCAATCTTACAAGTTACAATCGATTAGATCAATTTTATAATAGAAGAAAACGGCTACGACTGGCATTAAATACAATATGTCGCCTACAAGGGTTTTGGTTTCAGGATCATTCTACAAACATTTAGTGATTCAGGAGGGGAAATTACGCCACAAGCCAGAAAAACATGCTTCTGATGACTGATGAATGTTGTGATACTCAGCAGTATCTGACTGACACTCAGTCATCGATGAATCAGGAATGACATGTGACAATAATCCCAAACACAGGTCCAGACCCGTACAAGCTTGGGGCTCCGAACACACATCACGAATCGTCGTCTCAATGTGACTGCGACCTTTGCCGTGTGGCGAAATGCGGAAGGTTGGGAAAAAATAAATAAATAACGCATTAGGGTTTGTGCCCGATTGAACTGATGCAGCAACTCAGCGTTATCGGAGGCCAGTGTCAGTGTCAGAGTAAAGCCCCCACTGATCTAAGCCCAGTTTGCAAATGAGCTTAAAATGTCAGCTTAAAAGCTTTTCCTGAAACTGAGACGAGAGACTGTGATGGCTCTCTCACTGCCACAGAGCTGGAGACCAGAGAGAGAGGTGTGTGTGTGTGTGTGTGTGTGTGTGTGTGTGTGTGTGTGTGTGAGTCTGGAGGAGTCAAACAAATAAACAGACAAAGACGGAATAACAGGGAGAAGGAAAACCACCTCTGTCTATGTATTTGGGTGTGATATCATAGTAATAAGAACATATATATATATATGTTAATAACCAATGTCAAACATGAATGTAAGATCTTTAAAAACGTGCAGAAGTATAACATTTTAATTCATACTTATCATTTTCTTGGCCAGTCAAACGACATGATTCCCACCCTTGTCATGTCTGTGTGCTCAATATGATGCTTCAACCTGCAGCCAGCTAGCTTAGCTTAGCATTACCACTGGAAACAGTCCAAAGACAACCAAATCTGCCTACAGGCTTCTTCTTCAACTCAGATAAACACATTACATCTTTATGCACATTTAATTTAGCTAAGTGGCACACAGTCGATACCAATTATGCTAATTCTCCGACAGTTTGTGGACCTCACTTGGAATTTTGGACCACGTTGATGCACACCTTGATAATGAGTTCACTTAATGCTCTTAATTGGTGCTTTCTCTGCTAAAATCAACTTTTGTTGATTGGGTGTTTTACTGCAGTCTTATTGGGTGATTTTGAACCAAAGGGGTCTGCACAGAGGCCGGTCCCGTACCCTGTACTGTGTGAAGATGATCTGGGGTGACCTTATTCTACACTGAAACAATTAGCTTGACACCAGACAAGCATCTCTACAGTCTAAAAACACTAATAAAGCAGCTCAAAAAGCTAACTTCCATTAGCCCCGTGTGTCTCTGTGAATAAAACCTGACACATCATCCTGAGCCAAACCCCGGCTGTGAGAGGGTGATGCAGAAAAGGCGTTAAAGTTCCCGCTGCTAAAAAAAAAAAAAAGAGGGCCGAGAGGACAATCCACCTACACCATCCTGCACCGTCTCTTCCAATACAGTAGTGTCACTGTCCCCTCTTCTCTCTCCCGGTGGCTCATCTTAGTCACATATTTAGCGACGGACACTAAAATCCTTTCATGCTTCATAATTCATACAGACGGCATACATTATGTATGGACTTTCTGAACTGTTTGCCTTGTGATCTTCCAAAGGAAGGAATTCTTCAATCGTCCTGGACTAAAAATGACACAGGTTCTACAACAATGTATATCCCAAACTTCATTTCTAGGGAAGAAGTTGCACTCAAGAGCGTTCTGCATAATGAACTCGGGTGCATGACCTCCAGTCTCCTGGGAGGATTAGTCAAGGTGAATTGGTGCATTCCCCTGTTGGGTGTGCAGCATCGGGAACAGCCTCACACAGAAATACCAGCTGCACTTTGAAAGTGATCATCAGACAGGCACTACAGCTGACATGGCCTCACATACAGGGCTTGGCATGTTAATGAACACACAGAGAGAGAACCAGTTCAGCCAAGTTGCATCTTACATCATTTGAATCAAGTAATAGCCTTATCCCAAAAAAAAAGATGATGACATATGAGGCATTTTCCAAAGATATATGTACAAAAAAAATGGCTGTCATCTATAACTATGCAATCTGTCCCGCCCCACAGCACTGCACACCGAAAGCCATATAAAGCGTGTGGTAAAGTTACGCATTAGTGGCTCGCCACGCAGCGTAAAGAGCGAGCGGGGCCCTTTGCGCGTTACCAACCTTTCACTTGGGTTTCATATTCGGCAATAATCTCTTTGTCCTTCTTGACTTTCGCGTGAGATGACATGTTTGAGGCAGAAGAGAGAGAGAGAGAGAGAGAGAAAGAGAGGAAGGGGGGATTGTGCAATCCTCAGGCAGGAATCTGCGTCTCGGTGGCCACGATGCAGCGCCCCGTCTGCGGTCCTCCTCTCACGGGTAGTTGGGCAACAATCAGATGCGGATCATCGCCCTGCGTTGTCACACGAACTTCGCGGATCTATAATAATAATAAAATAAAATATATAGAGAGAGAGAGAGAAAAGGGCGCTCGAGGCTCCCGCGGGATCGCTGCGCTGCTGCGTTCGAGGCGACGTCGGAAGCTAAAAGTGCATAGTGATCTCCGTCCCTGACCACTCCTCTCCGGCTCTGCTCCTCGGCGAATCGGGAAACAATTCACGTCTGGCGTGCATGTCAGGGAGCCTGTGGTGAGCTGAGAGAAGAACAGCCACGGCGATAAAACTGTCCAGTCTCTCTCTATCTCTCTCTATCCCCCTCTCTCTCTCTCTGCAAGTTCAATGCTGCTGCAGAAAAAAAAAAAAAAAGGCTGAATGGATGTGAAAGTCAATCTGAGACTCCTCCCCCTAACCCCCTCCCTCCCTCTCTCGCCACTTTTCTCCTCATGGATGATTTAAGATTCGTCTGAGTGAACTGATGCAAACCTTCCCCTGATCTCTTGTTACTCCACAGCAGGAAGGAGGCACGCAGGGTTCGGTGGCGGTGAGGCTTTGAGGACATTCTATTACTAGGATTAGTTGCCCAACGATGTCATGCAGTTGATCATTCGTATTGATTGTGATATTGATTATTTGGATCCTGTCATTCCCAACATGGCTTAGACACACACAGAACACCAGCCTGTTAGAAAGCGTGACACGGTGGCATCTCCATAGGGCAATGCAAATGAAAGGTATTATTGGATTTTTGAAGACTTATTAGTCACTCGGACACCGTAATGACAAAATTAGCACTTAATAATTCAGAAAAATGACGAGATCTTTGTCTCATAATTATAAGTTATTGGTGATAGGGACTGGAAGACTGCAGGGGCAGTTCAGTTTCATAATGTGTCACTGCTGACCACACAATGTCAGTGTCCTAATGCAATCACAAAATCACCAAATGATGCAAGAAATAACGCTCCAAAACAACAGTTTTGTCTTTAACGTCAGCAAAACTGGAGTGGTGGATTCTTCCTGAGTGTGACGGAGACAACTGACACCACAGGAACATATTTCAGAGGTGTTACAACTGACTGACTGATGCTATTCTGCACAACGCTCAGGTAAAGATGATGGATCATCTCCCCAGGGAAAGTCCTGATAGCTCAATGTGCCACTCTCTCTCTCTCTCTCTCTCTCTCGCTGTCTCAGTGCTCATCACTGCAGCGGTTTTCTGACAAACGCTGTCAAATAACTTCCTGTGGCTTCTCAAGTACTATTGTGTGCTAAACGTCTTCGATCTTCCAACAACCCCAAAAAAATGTGTTTTTGCCTCAAAGCAATGAAACAATAAACTGGTGTATAGGACAGCAATAATGGAGCACTCTCATTTTGAGCCTGCAATTTGAATCGTGTGAAGGAATCCTTCTCTGCCTTCGCACCTAATTTCTCAGGAAATCTGTGTACCGTCAGCCTGTGACAACTGCTCACGCTGGGAGCGAGCCCAGGAGAAATCTACCATTCGGTTGTCACCATGCAATCTCACAGTCAGTCTGATAAAAGCCGGGCTGGGTTTGAACATAATGGGGAAAAGCTGCATCTATCTAGGCCATGGAAACTTTTAACACCATCCACTCATAGGCCTTTATGGGAGAAATGAGCATTACATGGTCCACCTTCAGGAGGCTACGGATTCCTGCTATGTAAATGCAAACATTACAACACTGTTATTCAGGATTATGACTCATTTTATGAGGGTTTTTACACTTTTCCTTTCACTTTTTCTTTAAACCCATCGCTAACAGAAAATATTGACAAAAGGTGAAATTCAAATAAATACCAAACTAAATGTTACACATGAATGCTGCAGTTAATCAGCGGTGGAATGTAAAAGTATATTTACGCAAGTAGGCCTATTGAGTATAAATTCTAGGTTCTTGAATTTAATCTCAGTGATGCAACTTTATAGTTCTACTCAACCACATGTCATTAGGCAATTTCCAATGACTTTTACACCATTCATGCAATAGATGGAAGGACTGTGGAGAACCAATTGCTTTAATGCCACAACAAAATTAGGCCATTTTTATATGACAAGGTTATGAAATTAAATTAACTGCTTACCTGTAGTGAATATTTAATACAGATGTTTTCGTTTCAAAAGCATTGGACGTTTGATCAAGTGGTTAAAATCAAACCAATATTATTATGATTATTGTGTGATTATTTGTAATATAGTAATATGGGTTTTATGGTGGGCCTTGTGTGTCTTTAGTGTGTTACCATGGCATCTGAAAATAGCAAGGGCGTGATATTTCACAAGCAGCTCTTATTTCCATGAATTTGTCAAATAATAATTTGTTTAGAATACTGGATTCTTTTTAGCAAGGTGTGCAATAGTGACAGAGATGCACGTAGCTATAGCCTATTCATTGTCCCTCTGCCTGTAAATATGCTGCGGGATTTTATTATTATTTATTTTTGTACAATTCGTGCGCACTGCCGTGTAAATGTTTATGGTCGGAACTGAAGTTCCGGGCCGTTGTAGCTGGTCCGGTCGGATAGCGAAGAGCACACAAATGTTGTTAGCATTAGCATTAGCTAGCGGCCACTTGTGAGTGGAAAACCCCTCAAATTAATGATTTAATGCCCTCGAGCGAGGCAATGCCGTGTCCGAGTTCCACTTAACGTGTCCGTGTTCTTTGACACTCTCAGCTACTGTGTTTTTTTTTTTTATTATTATGTTTTTTTTGTGTATTTAGTTATCAAAACAATGTTAGCACTGATGGTCAAACTCAGTCGTATTTACGTTAACGTAACTTGCCATTTTCAGAAGTGAAACTTCCGAGAATTGCCTTTTGGGCTGTTTTTGTTTCATCTGAAATAACAACTCGTAGACTGACCTCAGTTCAGTTCTGGAGTAACCTCGGCTGATGCTGACAGGTGAGCGCATTACTACCCTCTGCTGTTGAGAAGTACACACCACGCTAACTGCATGTCGTCCACATAAACAAGCAGAAATACTACGACTATTCTAATAGTATGTAGAACATAGATTTTAAAAATATAATATTTATGTATAATATATTTATGAAATATGTATAATATATATAATGTATATACAAAATCACAGTTTCAGATAAAGGAGACTTACTCAGTGAATTACTTAGAAATGAATCATTGGTTTCAGTGTGACAGCGTCATCAGCGGATACTTGTCCCTGTGACTGTCTGGAAGTCATCTTAAGGAATTCAAAAATAGACAATTTACATTGTTAGGGGGGAAGTGAATGTTGTCATGGCGATATTACACATCAACCAACCCTGGGAACTTGACTGTGACACATTCCATACGAATATGTGTGACCTGACATCAACCCCGCACTGAGTGAAACATGAGTCCCTTCACCTTGATGATGTCAGTGCTGGGAAATGTTCTGGCCCGTGGCTTTTCTGTGCACTGCATGGAGTGGAAAAGAAGGAATGTGCAGGATGTTTAACCGTTTTTTTTTTCTGGATGGCGTTGCACTCTTGAAGGAAACAGTGGAGAATGTGGTTTTTGTGACGTCCGTCACCGTCTACTGCACAGTGTTGTGTAACAATTGTTGAAAGAAGCCACACCTTTCCACGCCTCCTAATAACCAGTAAGAGCAGTTTGAGCTGGGCTCAGACATATAACTGGGTTGCCAGCAGCTATGGATTACATCTTCTGCGGGACAGAACAAGTATCGGACCTTACTGAAACATGCTATGGACAATATTCTTACTACTTAATGGACTGCTCATACTAGTTCTCCTTTACTCCACTCGCACAAGGTAAAACCATTTAATAATATGTGTTATTTGTGCAGATATTTGATTGCATTTTGGTGATTTTAATAGACTAAATGTCTGCAAAATACTGCAAAAGCATATTATGCAATTATACTGTAATTGATCCACCCATCCATTGTCTATCGCTTAGCCTGTATTCAGGGTTGCGGGGGGCCGATCCCAGCTGTCATTGGGCGAAGGCAGGGTACACCTGGACAGGTCGCCTGTCTATCACAGGGCTAACATGTAGAGACAGACAGGTAACCAGTCTATCACAGGGCTAACATGTAGAGACAGACAGGTAACCAGTCTATCACAGGGCTAACATGTAGAGTCAGACAGGTAACCAGTTTATCACAGGGCTAACATGTAGAAACAAACAACCATTCACGCTCACATTCACACCTACGGGCAATTTAGAGTCATCACTGTAATTGATATTCAGTATATTGAGTATTAATCAAAGATGTTGATGAATAGTAATAATTAAAATAAAGAAATACCTCTTCTTTCATAAAACGATATGATCTGACTGATGTCTCCGACTTAAACGCTGATTCTCAGAGTTTAGTTTCCTCTTTCAACCACTAGAATAGTTCTTATCAGTTGTTCTTATGACTCACACTGTGGTCTGTTGCAGAAACATGATATACGGATCTTCATCTCAACTTCAAACCTGTCTGTTTAGATTCATGAACGATAAATTTACTCTGTGACACCGATAGTGGATCAGGAATGCAAGCTTGTGAGCGAAAGGTTCAATCAATTCACAATACACCACTGAGGTGCCCTCGAGCCAAGACCCTTAACCTAAGTGCTCCAGTGGAACTGCTCAGGGGCCAGCAGATATGACTGTGTGACTGTGATCAGGGTCTTCCTGAAAGAGAGAGGCTTAGTTTCAGTGAGTTTTAACACATGTTTTTGTACTCGACAGACAGAAGAATGAGCCACCTCTGGACAAAGGTTTCCTTCCGTGGTTGGGGCACGCTCTTGAGTTTGGGAAAGATGCTGCCAAGTTTTTGTCCCGGATGAAAGACAGACACGGAGATATCTTCACAGTAAGTTGTGACGCAGACTGTATAACCGGAGTATTGTGAGCTTGATTTGGAAAATCTGATATGAGTACTGAGTAGAGGCGACTGCATCTCATTATTATTCCGACTTAGAACAAAATGTTTCTTGCAAAAAAAGGGAACTGACCATTCCAAACAGCTTCAAATAAAAATGAATTATTTTAGGATAGAAAACCTAATAAGAGTAGGTTAAAAGAATGTAACTAACATGGTGTCCTCCCAGGTCCGCGTTGCTGGTCGATATGTGACGGTGCTGTTGGATCCGAACTCTTTCGATGCTGTAATGAATGACACGGTCTTCTTGGACTTCACCCGCAGCAGAAACCAGCTCATGAAAAAGGTCTTCGGTCTGCAGTTGCCTAGTGTGAAAGCAGAGAGAAAATGGATGGAAGGGTAACTAATGCATCTTTGAAGCACGTTATGGTTCAACAGCTTTTAATGAGTGTTAATGAGCCTAATTTATTTTTTATGACGTCCTCAGGCATTTCCAAGGTGTCTGTCTCTCGGAGCTCAGCAGCTCCATGAACATTCACCTTCAGAATCTGCTGATGAGCGACCAGAAAGGCTACAGCCCTTCGGAGTGGAGACAGGATGGACTCTTTAGCCTTTGTTACAGCCTACTCTTCAGGTAACACTCATCATTTACAACTGTAAATCAAAATGATACCGCCAGGTGTGTCAGACAGGAAGATATTTAACTTGTATGTGCCGTACTCAGGGCCGGATACCTTACATTGTATGAAAGGAAAGATAACGCCACTGCAGTCTACAAAGAATTCCGCAAGTTTGACAATCTTCTCACCAAACTGGCTCGTGGCTCGCTCAAGCGTGGTAAGCTGCACAATAGCACATTCAGGTACAGCTGTTTTACTTTCAGTTTCCTGTCTGGAGGAAACTAAGGTGTGCAGTCAATATTCTGATATTCAACAGGGGAAAGCAAAACGGTCAACTCATCCCGGGCGCAACTGTGGGAACTGCTGTCCCCAAAATGTCTGAGGGGAGGGTCGGAGTCCAACTCCTGGCAGCAGAGCTACCATCGCTTCCTGCAGGCGGAGGGAGTCGATGCAGACATGCAGAACAGAGCTTTACTCCTGCAGCTGTGGACCACACAGGTGAGACCTGGTTCATTTTCTGTCTCTCTCGCCCATACACACACACACACACACACACACACACACACACACACACACACACACACACACACACACACTGACGCTAGAGCATACACATTTTCCACACCCACACTGTACGCTTGAACCCTGCCAACAATTCCTCTCTCTGTTACTAACTGCTACCTGCCTCAACCTGTAGCTCATGAGTCTGTTTCCATGAGAGCTTATCTTGTTTGAGGTCTGTTAATTGCTTGTGGGATTAGCTCAGCGTGTTAGTCAGCGGAGAGGTCCCCTCTTTTTCCTGCGTCTTTAGTTTCACTACGGTTGTTTGTGTTATCAGTCAGGTTTTCTGCCGGTTACAATGCTGCTCCACTGGAGATGTTGTGTACGGGCACGGAGGTTAATTATACAATACAATTGGATACTTTGTCTCGTGCACGACTTCACACCCCCAACCAACAATACATCTTCTTGTCAAGGACTATCCATTGTTTTATTTTCAAATGGCTACAGTGTACGACATTATCAACAACAAGTGTGACTACAGAATTGTGATTTCGTCAACCTCACCAGTCCAGACAAGTTCAGATCAACATGGTGTCATTGCTCTGTGCTGCCAGATGGGGGAGATAGCGAGCCGTCTGACTGTCCCTGTGTCTGCTGTTCTTCTATGCTACATTGTAGCTGTCATAGCTTCAGCCCTCTTCTTACCTGCCAGTCTCTCTGGATCAATGTTTGTTCACAGAGTAACACCACAGTATTTTAAGTGAGGAGAAAAAAACCTCCCACTACAGGCTCTTTCAGAAGCTCTGCTGGTTTAGGGGAAGACTGCTAATTCTCCAGTATGTTTATTAGTGCTTTATGGTGTCTGCTGGGATATTCGAGCACACAGCCTCAGTCTGGGAAGGAAACTGGAGCAACACTGCAGAGAATAGAGACATTAGACAAGAGTCCAGTGGGACGTGCCAGAGTGAATGTCACTTATACACGTGTTACAGGCAGACTGAGGTATTTCAGAGTGCAATGCTAGATTTTCACAAAAACCACCGACCACCTCGTCGTTAGACCTGCACAATCGGATGCTGCTTTCTTTCCATTTTTAAACAATCAATGTTATTGACTGAAAGGTACAGTATATAGACTGTAGTGGATTTAATTTAGTTTGAGGGGAGATGGTGATTTAATGCGTGGACGTTTCTGTTCACTCTCATCGCACGCATGTAGCTCAAAGTAAAAGGAATTGATCATTTAGAGAACGTTGCTTTTTGGAAAACAAAGGGAGACACTGGCTGCCACATTAGTTTGAGTGATTCATGCATTCCTAGCTTTTCTTTGATGAGTAGATTGAGCCACACACTCAT
Source organism: Chelidonichthys spinosus (assembly GCA_029853015.1). Lineage (NCBI taxonomy): Eukaryota > Metazoa > Chordata > Actinopteri > Perciformes > Triglidae > Chelidonichthys > Chelidonichthys spinosus. The sequence continues at coordinate 6,349,555 of CM056822.1, read as the reverse complement.
GTCTCAAGTGCTAAATATAGCAGTCGGTTAGCTTAGCAACATCACTGGAAACAAAAACTGCCTACCAGCACCTCTAAACATAAAGAATGGGTTTAATCCATACAAAGGCTGTAAAAACTACAACTACAGTAACAATACTGTATATTTAGTCTTCAAATATGCAAATGGCATATTCTCATCTAAATCTCTAAACCCCATAATAATAATCCTTTAGAAATCCCCACCCTGGGTTGAGGTAACCAGGCTCATATCATTACCCGAAGCAGTACATCTGCTGACCTGAACATGTTAGAGGGCAGAAAGTCACCGTGTTGCACCTTTAGTCACTTTTGGGCATTTGCCCTACCTGTCAATGGAGAGCTGACCTCTTCCTGCAGAGGAAAGAAGAACAGCTCCCTTAACCCATAACAATTAGTGTCTGACAGGCTCAGGTGTCTCTTCCCCGAGAGGCTGACAGCAGTGTCTGCAAAGCATGTGGACCCATTCAGCCACTTTGCTTGGTATCAAGTCATATTCACACAGCAGCAATACGAGAAAATTAACTATTATGTCCAGTGTGCAAGACTCCTGCAAAGTTTTAGAAGCTTATATAAAGGGCCGAGTTTGTGGTAAGTTGTGTGTTCTGTTCTTTCAGTGCAACGCTGGACCTGCTGCCTTTTGGCTCCTTGGCTTCCTGCTCACTCACCCAGAGGCCATGGAGGCTGTTAAATCAGAGATCAGAGGCCTGTCTCCCCAGGACACTTCCCTACAGCATCCCCCCATCAACCTGCTGAAAACACACAGCACACCCGTGCTCGGTATGCAACAGCTGCTTTTCACAAACTCACTCTTATGGGGTTTAGCCACTCCAGACAGGTGGACACTAAGGCTCATTTGACTTGTTTAAACTAACAAGATAAGTGAGGCGTACCGAGACAGGGACAATAAATGCTCGACCTTTGATTCAATGATTGTCTTTTTCATATATTGCAGATGGTGTTCTGAGCGAGACCCTACGGCTGACCGCTGCCGTAATGATCGGCAGGGAGGTGGTGCAGGACAAGATCCTGCACATGGCCGGTGGACAGAACTACCACCTCAGACGGGGGGACAGAGTGTGTCTGTTCCCCTTCCTCAGCCCTCAAATGGACCCGCAGATACACCGAGAACCACAGGTGCTTTTAGCGTTTTAGGAGAGCATTAACGGCACAAACATGAAAAAAAACTGTGATGATAAGTGCGTGAGAGGCTGCAGCATGTTTGTGGGATACGGAGCCTGTAGTTGATGGCTTTAAGTCATAGAGCACAAAGCAATAGAATACATCCTGTGCTGCTAATTGCCTACAAATGAGCTAGCAAGAGAGCGAGATCAATTCCCAATGTTCATTCTGTTTATGTGTCTCCAATGGTTAGAGGTGATTAGTTTTCACTTTTGAAACACAACTGTATATTATATATATTATTATTTTATTGTATTTTCTTTGTAAAATGTGTGTATTGGTTAGTATGTATATTTTGTATATTTGGGTTTCACATTCATATTTAGGATTGAGTACTTGTATCTCCACAGTTTTTTCTTACTGATAGGCATCTACAGGCTTGCTCCAACAATTTTTTCGTGTACTTGTATAATAACAATAAAGATATCTTATCTTATGCAAGTATTATGTATTCCTAGGTCATAACGCCAAAATATTTTTAATAGAATATGAGACAGGAGACGTGATCAAGCCTATTTGTATGATATAATGCACATCTTATGCCTTTTTTTCTTGTCTCCTCTTTAACAGATTTTCAAGTACGATCGCTTCTTAAATGAAGATAAAACAGTGAAGGATACATTCTACAAAGATGGAACATGTCTGAAATACTCCACCATGCCCTGGGGTGCAGGGAGTAGCATCTGTGTTGGGAAGGAGTTTGCCGTCACAGCCATTAAACAGTGAGTGTGGAAATCCACTGCTTTTTTAATTCACATCTTTTGATGATGCCTTTTAAAGTTTTTAAATCATACATTCATGATCAAAGCAGTTTCTGCGATTCCACCATGATGCCCAGACCAGCGACACGCATCTCCACATAACATCCACCCCTAATATTGTGTCAGTCCTGCTTTTATGTTCTCCGTCATTATTAGCAAACAGCTATAAATATTAATCGCTTATAATCGTGGGACTCAACAAGTGCCAGGGGCAATTAAAGTGCCACATAGAGATAGTAAATCTTGCAGTGGTGGAGTGAGCCCTCTCGCTTCCTTCTCATCTCTGATGAGAGCTGCATATAAAAAGTTGTAGAGGGGAAAGTAGATTTCTTACCCGCTGAAAAAAATACCCAACAAACATTAATATCAGTCCTGTAATCTTGTTAAACTGTTATTTTTAGGCTTGTTGTTTTTTTTCCAGATGCTATCAGTGAGGCTAGTTTGTCACTCGTGCTCATCTGCTTTTGTTTCTCCAGATTCGTGTTCCTGCTCTTGACCCATCTGGATCTGGAGACTTGCGACCCAGAGGCCAAACTGCCGCCAGTTAATCCCAACCGCTACGGCTTCGGGATGCTGCAGCCGGACGGAGACCTGCAAGTCAGATTTAGACCGAAAAGGACACGAAATGCGAAAATGTGACTTAATTAACTGCATATGAATATTATATTGATGGATAAACCTTTTTGTTGAATGTATTGTTGCACTATGTACACTGTTACATTTACTCATTTCACCTATATATCATATTTAACTTGTTTGTTTGTTAATTTTTTCAGTCAAATGAAAAAAACTAAAGCACTTCTGACATTTCTAATTTTTTAAATTTTTGAACCTCTTTATGTTCCACAATAGCTTAACATTCATAGAATTTTCTGTGCTCCTTCACTCAAAACATTTAGCTGTTGCTTCACTTGGATGTTTTGTTTTTTTCTTCTCCATCTCTTGTTCCTCTCTTTGTTATCGTTTTGCCGCTAAATATCAGATTCACACTGAATTTCTAATCTGTTTATGATTAATAATTATAAAAAATAAGAGGGGTAGGACCAGAAAAGTTTTTTTTAACTTCTTCTTATCCCTTTTGAACATGAACTATATTATATAGAGTCGTGTATTTATTACTTAGGATTCTGAGGATCCCATTTGTGTTATAATTATTTTGTTTAACGTGTTCAATAAAGAATTAAATAAATAAAATAAAAAAAATATGTTTGACCTTCACTGCACAGGAGGAGGCTAAAAGCCTCTTTCATATCCATCTGTTGGAGGGAGAAAGTTTCTCTGTGCTCGACTTAAATGTGAGTTTAAGACATTTTCTGTCACATGACGACTAGTTTCGAAGCCCTGTGGTCCAATTTGCAGCTTCTAGATGTGTGAAACTTGAAACCTCCAACATATACTGAAAAAAACTCTTACATGCTTAGAATCCTAGCTTGGTAACCACTGGACTACAATACCCAACCATAAGTTAACATTTGCTCCAGCTAGAAAAGTAAAAGGGTCTAATAATGTAGTATATATATATTTATATATTACATTACAAATGTTGCTACTACATCAGTACTTTGATTTTGTCTGATTTCGAACACAGTAGTTGTACTTGTACTGTAGTATTAATACACTAATGGAATGTAGGGGATCTGATTACTTACTGTTTATATGTGAAGATAAAATGAGGGTAAACCCCCATCATCACCATCATCATCATCATCATCATTAAGCAGCATTAAATCCTTTTGTTCCCTTTGATGTTGGCTCTGTGCCTTCAGATTATGATCACATTTCACAGTCACTCCATGCTGCTTGTATCCATCACTAGGCTACACCTCGACCTGAAGGCAACAACAACAGTGGCCCCGAGTCCCTTTTTTCTGTGTATCCATGCAGGCGTGAAGGCGCGGTGCTGAAGGAGTTAACCAGCCGTGGAAGAGAGCGCGGAGCCGCCACGGATCTGCCTTCAGAGAGATGCGGCGCCTCCTCACGCAGCTGACGGGGGGAAACACAGGTAGTCTGTCCGGACGGGCTCTCGGCGTACTTGTTGATCTTCAGGGCGAAACGCTGGCGCGATATGCGGAGCAGGAGACCGGCGGGTGTGAGCAGTAGGTCGGGCTGAGGATCTCTCTGCCATGTCGGAGGCACGGGACGGAGAACCGGATCGGGTTAGACCCCGTTAAACCAATAACGGCGCCTCCTTTTTTTTTTTTTCCCCCTCTTCTAAATGCTGCTGCTTCATCTCCGTTTGTGGATTGATTGTTCACAGAGCGATACGTGCAGAATGACAACAACAACAACTCACGACGGTATTTTCTTCCCTTTTTTTTAAACCTTATTTGACTTATTTTGAATCATGTGTCATATCAATTTGCAAATCGACTACCAGTGACTTATAGGACTGACTGCGTTGAAACTGCACCAATATGGAGCGGGCAGAGAAACGGAGCTTAACGACGGAGGATTTGCATTCACAACATTGCAGCTGATTAAACATCCCGATGCTTCTCAGCGTCGCTGCGTAGAACAGGACGGCGTGTGCTCAAGGTGCTGTTTGTTAAGGATGCGAAATGATCGAAGCATCGAAAACACAGAAGGGTGGAGGCTCCTTGAAATTAACATTTCTATTTACTGCAGCCTGTTACTGCGTGTCCACAAGCCGACATGACCACGTCTCCATCCTCAAAATCACACCTTATTTTTTATTTATATTTTTTTATTATTCACGACGTGCTTCGTAACGTGTCGACATAATGCCTGGGCCCTAATTGCGTAAGTGAAGTGTTAGAAACTTTGTGTGACAGCGATCAATGATCACATTCGCAGGGCCGAGGTGTCGCCGGGGCTTCCACGCTCTCGGCACACAGTCGTAAACAAGAAGAACATTTTTTAAAAATCAGCAGCACGTAAAAATGTGCAGCTCAGTCTGCGATTGCATTTGTCTGTGGGGAGGTGATGCAGGCTGGAGGGAGTGAGGCTACCCCCGCTTCTCCCCCTTCTCCCCCGGGGGAGCCGGTGAACGAGGCTTCCTGGTGTTTCAGCACCACCAGAGTGGACAGCGCTCACACTCTCCTCCCGCAGCAGCGCTGCATGGGCGTCGCGCAGCCAAACGCTGAAAACAATCACATGTATTATCGATCACATATCAGTCCAGATGTCTATGGAATGAGTCAGTGCAAGTTTTTAAGTTTTAGTGGGGGAGGATTCAACAAGGTGTTGAATTTGTACCCAAATATTGTTGTTGTTTTTTCGCCCCCAAATAGTAATGTATGATCCTGCAGACTGCCATCAAGTGTGAGTCATCTCAAGTACCCACATCTTTATTAGATTCAGCACATGAATCTTAGCTTGTAGATTTGGTGCTGATTAGAAAAGTAATTTAAAATCTAATTCAAAGATGATAGAAGTGAAATGTCCGGAGAGAATAATACAATTGAGCTGTTTCTCATCTCTCTCTCTCTCCCCTGGAGCTTTTTAAAAACAGGTTTCAGTTATTGTCTTTAGTTCCCCACTGATTTTCAGCTGTTTGGTGGGAGATTTCATTCAATTGGGTTTGTTTAGCTAACAGAAGAATACTAAGTAAAAAATAATCTTGACACTTTCTTTCTGCTCCTAATGTGTGAGATCTTTCCTGAGTCAACTTCACACAGGAAATCATTTTCTATCAAATCAAAGAGTGTGATGTAGGTTGAGACATTAGATAAAGAAGAATTCCTGAAAATAATTTGAATCAGACGATACTGCTGCTACGTCGATGAGACTTAAATGTCTTGAAACGATAGACAGTGATTAAAAAACAATTAAACCAGTGACTTTGAAGTATGGTATTGAGGACCCTGCAGTGACCTGCCAATATCCAATCCATCAATCTAATCAAGGACTTGTAAGACAAAGACCAGGGTTGAAGAAATACTGCTGGTATAGCGTCTGACTTCATGTGGACACTAACTGTGAGCAGTTCAACCAAAGTGATTCTCTGAAGTCTGAAAAATCAAAATACTGATCCTTTCTTTTGAAATCTTCTTGTGACCTGCTTGACTCCTGACACCCAGGTTCTAAATTAACCATGAGGCACGGGGCCTAAATCTTTTATCGCCATATTAGGTCAGATGATTGACATTTGCGTCGAATCCTAGAATACTCATGATTTCTTTTTGTTTTTCCAATCCTTTAGATACAATAATGAAAGAAAGCAGGACCAACTGTAGTCCATAGCCCTGGATGTTTGCCTGATCCCTCAACCTAAAGTCATCATGGAGAAATCCTTGGCAGAGTTAAACAAAGCCGGCTCCCGCTCCACATCGTCGCTGCCACCTGAACCGGTGGACATCATGCGCAGCAAGTCGTGTTACCGCAGAGTCAGGCTGAACGTCGGAGGTCTCCCACACGAGGTCTTGTGGCGAACGTTAGATAGGCTACCACGAACACGATTGGGAAAGCTACGAGACTGCAACACCCACGAATCTCTGATGGAAGTGTGCGACGACTACAACCTCGAGGAGAACGAGTACTTTTTTGACCGGCATCCGGGGGCGTTCACGTCCATCCTGAATTTCTACCGCACGGGGAAGCTGCACATGATGGAAGAGATGTGCGCCCTGTCGTTCAGCCAAGAGCTCGACTACTGGGGCATCGACGAGATCTACCTGGAGTCGTGTTGCCAGGCGAGGTACCACCAGAAAAAGGAGCAAATGAACGAGGAGCTCAAACGTGAGGCCGACAACATGAAAGACAGAGAGGGAGAAGAATTTGACAACACTTGCTGCGCCGAAAAACGCAAGAAACTTTGGGACCTCCTGGAAAAGCCCAGCTCGTCTGTTGCAGCAAAGGTAACCGTCGTTTTGGATGTTGGGTGTGACTGGTTGGAGCAACACACACACACAGACACACACACACACACACACACAAGCATGAAACCTGCAAAACTAATGACATTCCTCATCCTTTGTTATTCGTGAAAATTAGCAAATGTTAGCTTGCCAACGCGCTAAACTAAGATGATGAATATTTACATTTACATTTACATTTAGGTCATTTAGCAGACGCTTTTGTCCAAAGCGACTTACAATAAGTACATTTGTCAAAAGAAGGAAACAAAGAAACCACGACGTATCATTGCCGATAAAGTAAGAGCTAAAAATAGAACAAGTGTTAGGTCCTCATCTGAGTAAAGTAGTACTTCAAGAGCAACAGTGCTAAGATCAGAGTGCTATAGGTAAGGTTTTTTTGTTTTTTGTTGTTTTTTTTTTGTTTGTTTTTTTTTTGTTTGTTTGTTTTTTTTGTTTTTTTTTTTTTGGGGGGGGGGGGTGTCGAGGGAGGGTGCTAGTGGGTCATGCTATGTAGAGTCAAGGTGAAGTCTGAACAGGTGAGTCTTGAGCCTTTTTCGGAAGATGGCAAATGACTCTGCTGTCCTGACATTGGTCGGGAGTTCGTTCCACCACTGAGGACCAGAACAGAGAAGAGTCTGGACTTTGCTGAGCGACATTTGTTTGATTTCAGCGATGGTGGTACCAGCCGGCCAGCTGAAGTAGAAGAGCGAAGTGCTCGCTTCGGGGCATGAGGTTTGACCAGTGTTTGAAGGTAGAAGGGTGCCGTTCCATTGATGGCCCTGAAGGCCAGTGTCATCGTCTTGAATTGGATGCGTGCTGCAACAGGGAGCCAGTGGAGGTCACGGAGGAGGGGGGTCACGTGGGAGAATTTGGGTAGATTGAAGATAAGGCGTGCTGCGGCATTCTGGATACGCTGTAATGGTTTAATCGCAGAGGCCGGGAGTCCGGCCAGGAGAGAGTTGCAGTAGTCAAGGCGGGAGATGACCAGTGCTTGGACCAAGAGCTGCGTTGCATCCTTTGTGAGGAGGGTCCGAATCCTGCGGATATTGTAGAATATGATGAACATACCTGCTCACATCAGGCGATTTATAATTATATATATATATATATATTAATTAACGGGCCGCTGTGGCTCAGAGGTAGAGCGAGTCATCCTCCAATCGGAAGATTGGCGGTTCGAATCCCGGCTCCTCCAATCTATCCTTCATGTGAATGAATGAGTAAGAACCTCTACCATCAGTGAATCATGATAGTGTGTGTGAACGCGTAAAAGTGACTGAATGTAGTGTGAAGCGCTTTGAGTAGCTAGTTAGCTAGAAAGGCGCTACATAAATGGAGGTCCATTTGCCATTTGCTGGAGATGAAGTATTTTAGCTTGATTTGAAATACCTCGACTGGAGCAAATGTGTTGACACTCTGATGGTAAAACCAAACATCGTTGAGATGCTCATCCTGTCGTCGCCTCGCATTTGATTCCACCTTAACAGTAGAAAGCAAACGTGCTGACAGAGCTTAGGGTGTTTCCCCGAGGGGGGGGACCGGAGGTTGGGTGCTACGCTACAATGACGCCATTACCGTTACCAGCTGTAACCGCCATGAGAGCGGTGCACAGTGGGGCACGCTCACATGCATAAACATGGGCACGTGGCCGGCTCGCCGATGTAAACAAACACGGAGAAGCTCACATAATTCCTGTACCTGTACATAATTCCTGTACCCTGCTCAGGTAGATATCACTCCTCTACATCTTCAGAATACCAAAGAGTGGAGCCGTTATAACAATGCTCTCACTGTCGCGTATTGTTTGTGGCAATGAACTAACGTGGGATGCTGTCGTTGTTAGACAATATCAATAGGCCTGCCATCAAAACACAATACGAAAACAAAAGTTGTGTCATTTTCAGACCTGCTAAATTTCATGAGTCGAATAGTTTTTTTTAACTCATGTTTTGATTGTTCCGAGCTTCCACACACAAACACAGAACACGACACGACGTTGAGAGTGGAAATTGTACAAAAAAAGCCAACGGATGTGATTTATCAGTGTGGGATGTGTGCGCTATTATCTGCCATTATCGCTCAAGAACTAGAAAATGCTTATCTTCGTCTGACAGCGAGAGCAGCTCTCTGGATGCATTTAACCACCTTCATCGCACAGGGTTCATTATCTGCATCTCCTGTAATGCTCTTACTACTTATGAGTCCATTGCAATGTTATTAACTCACCTTTAAAGTATGGGGGCTATTTGTTCTTAACTGCATAATCATCATATGCACACACTCACAACAAACACACAAATGCACGCTCACACTGTGTGTAACCTTGTGGACTGGCCGTACCCCAGTAAATCATTTATATTTCACTGTGCTGCCATTGCTTACACCATGAAATACATAGAATTCATTTATTTTTAGTTCATCCTCTGGATTTTGAGCCTGCATCACCCTGAGCCAATTGGATTTGAGATATTCTGCAGGAAGCTGGGATATTGAATATTATGGTGCACATAAACAATGAGTCAGAAATAATTTAGACTCATCTTTTGAGGAGTTTTGAGGAGTGCTTGGGGGGATAAGATGTGTTGTCATTACTGTGCATATTTCAATAAAAAACTACAGTGAGAGATGCATTTTTACAACACATTTTTAACCGTCAGTTACTAAAGCAGTCAGCTGTTTTTTTAGGATCCCTGCATTTTGTTTGTAACACCTGTGCGTAAAAAGCCCCCCGTCACAGTTAGATATTGAAATTTGTACGTATGCTGCACAATATTTCCCCATCTGAAAGCCATGCCTGAGCGTGTTGACTATCTGGTTTGCTCACCTTTAGTTTTTGCTAAAAAAAAAAAAAAAAAAAAAAAAACAGTTGGCCCTCAGCAGGCTTTTCAGAGAGCCACGCCTGCGATTGCAACCTGGGAGACCGAGCCGTGTTAAACATGAGCAGCCTTTGATCACACTCTTCTGGGTTGGATTGGAGGGATCAAAGAGGACGCGTCTCTTTCCCACACTGTTTTTAAAAGGCCTCGTTTTGGGAAATATATGGGAAATTGAACTATTAGTGTGCTGGCTGACGCTTTGCGATGAGTATTTGTTGAGGAACTGTCAGCACACACACACACACACACACAGAAACGACTTCCGCGGGTCTGTCCGTGAAACGTCTTCTTCGTGGGAATCAAAGAGATGTAAAATCAATGTCGATTGCGTTAGCGCTAAGGAAGTGAAGGAGATGACCACTCGGAGTAGACCACGGGCCGCTGTCTCCATTATCGCACCCTGATATCTGCAATTTCTCAAAAACTTCGCCGGAGAACAGATTTGAAGTGCTGAACCAAGATTGGGCGCTCCGGAAATAATGACACGGCAAAGTGCTCGGGCATATTGTTTCCTGCAAACATATAGCTCTCAATAACCACCAATTAATGAGCAGCTGCAGTTCTGGCTTCCCATTAAAAAAAACAAAAAAAAAGAAAACAAGTTCATCGCCTCTTCTCCCGGCATTATTATAAGCCTAGTGGGAGATGGCGCTCCAGAAAAAAGAGAGTAACCTTGACACAGCTAGAGGCAGGGTTTGTCAATTCCTAATTAGCTTAAAAGGGCAACATGAACCCGCTGACCAAACTACTAAAAGCCTTGATAGGGGTTGATGTATTGACTTAGTCATTTTTTTTTTAACAGTCTGGGGCAAACTGTGGGCTTGTCGAGCGATCCGGCTCCGACCACAGATTGCCCCAGAGTTGATCAGCTGTGTGGTCCGAGATGGAAATGTATATGTAACAGCTCATAAACAGATGGCCAACGCTATAACGTGGTGGTTACCAAGCAACAAAAGCATCATTTTATCATCAGCGAAGGAGTGTGTCCTGAACGTTAGTGTAGGTCTATTTGTGTTTCTGTGAGCACTTCGGCTTGGTTCCTGTATTTTAGTGTCTGCATAAGAAAGAGAGCAGCGGCTGAAATATTTGTCAAGACAAGCCGGGAAAAAAAAAAAGAATCTTGCCTGTGTTCTTCCTGCCTTGTCATCCTTCCTCTCTCTTTTCCCCTCACTGGCTCATATCTCTCTTCCTTCCTCCCCTTTCTCCAGGCTCCTCCACTATACCTCCGACTAAATGTCAGGCAAATGTCACGTTAATTATTCTCCATGAGACTCCGGGCCCAATTTGAAGCGTCCCTCTCTCTCCGTTTACATCCTTTGTGAGCCACAGCATTGTGCGTCTCTCGCTGGAGTCAGATTGGAGTCACCGTAAAATAAGATTGTCTTCTGGCAAAGCAGCGCCCGGCAGTCAGATCGTCGCCGAGGAAAGCCCTATTTCCCCGGCAGTGGCATTTATGTAATGTCATCGGAAATTTGGGTTGTTCCTTGTCGTTGATAATGCCAGAACGATTGGGTGTCAACAAATTGGGTGCTGAGAAAATCACTCAATCATCACTGACAAACATTAACTATTACAATACTGATGTGATTCTACTTATTCATTATTAGGATACTGCAGTATAATTTACAATTTGTGGTCAAATTTGTATTTCATTCAAAAATAAACAAGCTCAAGTGAATAATCACATTTGGAGACAGCTTTCACTGACATTTCTATATCAAGATTTCATTAACAAGAATCCAGAATCAACCAGTGTACCTGAGAAGCCAAAGCCAGAAATGCTTCTGTCATTTCTGTCCTCTGTGAATCCAAAAAAATTGAGGAACCATCATTTCGTGAGTATTGTGCATCAGATGGCAGGCGACAAATTCCAATTATGCTCCTCTCACGTCACACTAAAGATGATCCATGCGTACGGTTTGGAAACATTCCTATTCATAAATCAGTCTGCAGCAGAATCCAAGACATGAGGCAACCAGATGAGAATAGACCACTATTTCTGACAGCTTCAAAGCCAATAAGACGCTGGATGGTGATGGAAGTCATAAACAAACAAGACCAGAGTGGCGTGTCCCAATTTCAGGGTGCTGGAGTTTGTTTTTCGAGACTGAATATCTCACAAAAGGAGAATGCTCTATCTGCAACTCCCAAAATGAACGTGCCACAGACCAAACTACCACATGATGAGCCAGCAAATTCAATTCATTCTCACCCCAAACGTGTCAAATTACGCAGCTTGGTCAATGCTCCTAAGCTTCAGACTAGGGCGCACTAAGTACCACTCAGCATCGGCTTTGCAGTTTCCCCTTGTGACACGCATTGTGTCTTTTCAAAATAAACTACTCTCTTCGCGGGAAGCTACAGTTTAGGAAACAAAACCCACTTCAGAGCGCGATCGAAGTTTACTTGAGGAAAGAAAGTGAGTCATATACGACCCACACAAGACCATCAGCATAGAATATTGGGCTATTTCCATATAGTTATTCTTAATGTGTGTCGTCAGACTAATCTAGCGGGGCCTCTGGCAGCGAACAGCCATCTGTGGATAGACCCAGCTGCTCCTCCTCCAGCCAGACGCAGTGCTTTGCCTCACTGCTCCGCCAGTCCCTGCTAGGAGCCGACAGCGCCGCCGCCGCCGCCACGCTGCAGGCGGCCCACAGGCCTTATTCCAGACCCACTCAAGTATCTCATGTCATTTTAATGGCAGGAAGCTGCAGAGTCACAAATTTGTGCTCGACATGGGATTTGGGGGGAGGCGGGGAAATAACGCATCAGACATTCTCGGGTTATTTGTCTGGGTTTGTGTGCTGCAGAGATATAAACCGGGATCATGTGTACTCGGAGATGGAGTGCCTCAACGATTGCTTTCATGCCGGCCTCTCTCTCTCCCCCTCTCTCTCTGCCTGTCAGTGAAGAGCCGAGGGAATTGATTAGGAGCTCTCACCTATGACCAATTGTGTTGTCACTGTTAAGAGAACACACACATATATACACACACTCTCTCACACAAACACACACCTATATATGTTTATATTGGATTCCTATAATGAAGAGCAGACAGTATGAAAACCAGTGGGGATTAAGAGTAAACATTCAGGGTAAATCGTTCTTTTGCTGAATGTAATTAATGGTGTTTTTTTAATAATCACCACCATGTCTCAAAAAAAAAAAAGATTTCAAAATAAGAGCATGCAAACCTGTACCACAGGGCTGTATGAGTGATTTACATTGCAGCCAGACGGATGGTGGCACGTTGAGGGTTGTGTGCATCTGCTGAGCAATTATGATCATGATCTCATGAAGCATGAGAGATGGATCCTTTCCGTATCCTGCATGCTCATTACAAATTAATTTGCAAAGTCACGGCAAAACACGTCGGAGCACTCGAAGTCTGTTTATGTGCCATAACGGAGGCGGGATATTTCTCTTCTCCCATACTGTATGGTGCAGACTGGATCAAGTTTGTGGGAGAATAAGAAGCAACCAAATCATTTTGATGAAATTTGGCAAGAACGTTTTTTTTGAATTCCAAGTTTTGATTATTTCTTTTTTTGGCCACCTGGGGGTAGCAGGGATATGTTGTAAACATGTGATTAAAGTATCATCAGTGTATAAATGTTGATATGGCAAACAATTGCTTCTTTAGAGATCCAGCAGACACAGAGCAGCTTCTTTACTAGCTTACTCTGGGTGCATCAGTGCTTTTAGGCTAGTAACAGGCTGCTTCAGCCAGAAAAACCAGAGCTAAGAGATGCTAAAATAATTCTTAGAGCTGAGGAGACATGCAGAGTTGTCATATAATTCTCTGTGGATCCTTCCCGGATGACCCCTTTCACATTATACTTAATTTGACCCTCTTGTAATATGAAATATTGATTAAAGAAGCTGCTATTTATACAGGACAGTGAGTGCATACACTTAAGCATTAACACCGATCCAGCTGGAGGGAGCCATTTTTGTCTTCCGAGCTCTTGGTGTGATAGTCACAAAAACATTACATACATTTAGAGAATGGACCTCAAAGGGGAAACCCTGAGGAGTGTGCAGATGTCCACTTGGACTTGCTAATCCTCACTCTTTAGCTGTTTCTGTAGCGGTCAACAGTCTGGCTGGATAGATTACACAATATTAGCCTGATGGCGACAGTTAGAGAATGGGGTTCTTGGGGGTTGGGATGGGTTTTTAACTTTGTTTATAGTGCGTTTTGTCCCCTTTTTGGGATGAAAATATCTTAAGAGGCAGTGGATTATTTGTACAATATTATCATATGTGTATTATCGTGTATTGGCAGGCTAAGAATATTTAATTTTTTAATTATTACGTTCGTGTTAATACTGGTGTGTAGAAATGTGTTGAAAATGTTACAGGATTGAAATCCTCCACATTTCCAGATGTTTTGGAGAGGCTTGGGGTTATTTAGTATTGGTTTTGACATCGCGCTGCATATTTTAACGCTCATTCACCGTTAATGTGCAGAGGGCTGATTCTCTAGTGGCCGCGTCGTGCATTTTGTAGCGGATAGTTCAGGATTGGTGGCGTCATCTCAGCTTTTTTAGGCTTGCACGAGGGCACAGCATCGTTTTATTCCTGCTGCTGAATAGGTGAATGCGAGGACAGCGTGTTCGTTTTGCTCCATTTCCTTTTGCAGAGTGTATTCCAGTGGACACGTTCTGTCTGATTGGTGACTAAAATGCATAAGTGTGTTTATGAGTTACATAAATCTGGTCATCAGGGTAGCAATCCTGGAGTTCTCTCGCTCAATATATAATGCTTATGTCACTGATGAACTGAACACACCACAGGAATGGCTCTGATTGTGTAGCGGATGACAAGATCGTGGAGGTGGTCAAGAATAGTGGACTGCCACCGCGGAGCTCGACAGCTCCTTTCTTCATTCGATTTAGAGTTGAGCTGTTACGTGAGCACTGAGTGAAAGACGCTTCACTGTCCCCGAGAGGACGAAGCCTGAGGAGCAAAGACTAGAAGGGAGAAAGAAAACAAAATAGATCAAGAGATTGGGGGACTGTAAATGAGAGAGAAAACGACTGTGAGAATGAATGAATGTGGAGGATGAATCAGAGAAACAGTAGAGGAAACGAAGAAGTCGCCTTATGACTAAGGGGAAATCTAGCAGATAATGACGGTTGGATATTCACTCTTCTTTAGCCTGCGGGAACACTTCAAACTCTGGGTTGTCAGCGTGTGACGTCGCAGTACGCCTCACATTTCTGTTTCCTTCATGTACAGGAATCAATATGAGTCATAGGCTTGTGTCTGTAAGGCCTCAATTAACATGGCCTCAAAGGTTCTATTCCTCATTATTCAAAAATGATCAGCAATTTCTCTCATTGTTTGAACCTTCACATCACACGTAGACATGGCAGATGAGTCCGTGGCAGCGACCCCATTTCAATTCCAACCCGCTTATTGTCATCCCCTCTCTCTTGTCATTCCACAGATAAAATAAAAGCCCTAAAAGATCATCTTGAAAAAAGAATACTTAGTAATTGGTAAGTCGTTGATGACTTGAGACTCATTGAGAGTATCAGCCGTTTGGGGTCTATGGTTGCCTTTGGACTGGATTAAATTCTAAAGGACGAGGCTATGCATGACAATCGTCCACATTCCCACAAGCTAAAAGAAGAAAAGCATCTGGTTTGGATTTTGCTTCTGCTATGAGAGCAGAAAACAAAAAAATCAGTATTGAAGACCCAAATCGTCTAAATGTATTTGACAGCATAGTATGAGTATAGTTTATTATAGTTTGAGTGTTCCGGTTGGAGTGACATGCAGTCTTACTCATAGACGTACAAGTATCAGCTGAGAGTCTCAGTAAGTGAGTGATTAACATTGAAAGTACCGAATCAGTGCTAATCCTCAGAGAGAGCCCTCATCAACCGGCTGCTTAATCATACATGGCTGTATGACTCGGCCTACTGTAAAACACGGGCGTCGTTTGAGCAACAGAGTTCCCTTTTTGTGAAGTATCCAAACTGAAAATAGTCTTTTAGATTTCACACATCTGGACAGTTAGCACGGCAGCAGTAGATTTGCCTCTGGCAGTGATTGTGGGGTCATTTGGAAATTAGCACAATGCCACTTCTCCTGCCAACAATCCAATTTTGAAGAGAGAATGAAGAGCCCATAAGTGAAAGTAAAAAAAAAAGGTGATGTCGTTGATGTGAACAGAGGATTTAAGTTAGAATTTATATCCCCAAAAAAGGCTAAAGACTTTTGAAAAACAGAAAAGCCGGAGTCTTTTAACATTTAACTGTTTTTCTGTTATTCATCATTCACCTGCTAAGTCAGGCTCGATCAGTGAAGATGCACAATGTATGGATATAGGTCTGATGTGGGACCTCTGTCACAAGTCAGCACACTGCCACATGAAGTAGAAAACCCCCACTTCAGTCAGCTAACCCACGTGTACTATGAGTGAACATTTGGTGTCCAGGCTCAGACCTCTGAGGTGTATATCATGACCTTTTACGTCTGCACTGTGCAATTCATTGGATGTATAGCAACACTTTTTCTTCATTTCATTTCATTTCTCACGCGCACACACACACAGACACACACACACACACACACAGACACACACACACAAACACACTGCAGAGATGCCTGTGAAATGAACCCCCTGTGCACCATATCCAATACACATCCATATATGTGAACAAAACAACAAGCTCTATAAATCAATACACTCCTTGCTAAGTATCTGAAAATTGTGTGAGCCTATTAATATTTCAATAAACAATAGGCAACATAGGAGTGGTGGAAGATCTCAAAGAAAAGTAGTACTGCTGGTGAAAGTGAAAGCCCTGCATTTAAAAAATACTCAAGTAAAAGGTATTATCATCAAAATATACCTAAATAACCAAATGTTAAAGTATTCATGTTGCAGAAAAATGTGTTCATTGCATTAACGCTGCAGCTTGTAATGGTGGGGCTTATTTTAATAGCTTACTGTATACTGCTGGGTGGTTTAATCTATAATAATACATCAACATTTATTCATTGATCATATTTTGTTTTACTAATTAACGTTTGTAGTAGTAAAAACTAGATATAAAAAATATAAAAATATATAATTTTGTGATTGTTGTTAAGTTTCTACTACTACGGATTTTTAACATTACAATTCATAGTTATTATGAAAACTAAACAACCGTTTTTGCGATACACACATGATAAGCGAATAGACTTGATTAGAGGGAAGGAGGAGCCACAGTCAGTACTTGCGGTAAATTGAGCACTTAAAAGGCTGTCACTTCAGCGTCAGCTGCAGCGTCGGGCCATCAGAACGAAGACATCTGAACAAAGACACAGGGAGTCTATCTGTGGGAGTCCATCGAGGAAGCCCATTGAGGTAGGTATAACATCTCAACCCCTCGCAGCCATGTGTCTTATCCCAGTCAGGACATCGCACTGGAGAAGATTTCACCGAAGTCCCTTCACTCGAGGCTGTAACCCATCCAATCTCTGCTACCCACCACTCTCCACCGGTAAGGAACTTGAAGTACTAGGAGGGCTTTGGAACTGCCAGTCTGCAGTCAAGAAGGCGGACACCATCTCAGCCTATGCCTCCCTGCAGACTCTCCACTTCCTGGCCCTCACGGAGACCTGGATCACCCCAGAAAACACTGCCACTCCAGCTGCCCTTTCAACTGCCTACTCGTTTTCACACTCCCCAAGACGAACAGGGCGAGGAGGAGGAACTGGGCTCCTCATCTCACCCACATGGTCCTACCAGGTCCTTCCTCTCGACCACCTACCCCGATCTACGCTTGAATTTCACGCCGTCTCTGTCACGCTTCCTCTCAAACTCAACATCATAGTGATCTATCGCCCACCCGGTCCTCTTGGTGACTTTTTGGATGAGATGGATGCCCTCCTGAGCTGCTCCCCTGATGATGGCACACCACTCGTCGTCCTCGGTGACTTCAACATCCACCCGGGAAAGCTGCATTCATCTGAATTCATAGACTTCTTTTCCGCTTTTGACCTTACACTGTCCCCCTCTCCACCAACTCACCGGGCCGGGAACCAACTTGACCTTGTCTTCACAAGATCCTGTGACATCTCGGTACTCTCTGTTACCCCGCTCACCGTGTCCGACCACCACTTTGTGTCTTTCTCCATCCCCATGAAGCCCACCTCATCCCTCCACTCTACGCCTCGAATGGTCACCAGCCGCCGCAACCTGAAATCCCTCACACCCTCCGCTCTCTCCTCAACTATTATCTCCTCGCTCCCATCCTCGGAACAGTTCTCCTTAATGTCTACTGAGGAAGCCTCCTCTATCCTGATGTCCTCACTCTCCTCTTCTTTGGACACTCTCTGTCCCCCAATCTCACGACCGGCGCGATCATCTCCCGCCCCTCCCTGGCTGTCTGAACCTCTGCGAACCAACAGATCATTGTTGCGAGCGTCAGAGAGAAAATGGAAGAAATCGGGACATCACGAGGACCTTGCTCACTACCACCTCCTCCTCTCTGACTTCACCTCAACTGTTTCGGCAGCCAAATCTGCCTTCTACCTGGCTAAGATCAACTCTTCTGCCTCCAACCCCAGGAAACTCTTCTCCGTGTTCTCTTCCCTCCTCACCCCTCCTGCCCCTACCCCCCCTTCCTCCCTTACTGCCGATGACTTTGCAACTTACTTTACCAAGAAAGTACATGACATCAGCTCCTCATTCACGCCTATTCCCTCCCAGAAGACATCTCCCCCAACTCTCAACTCGGATGGTCTTACCAGCTTTAGCCCCCTCACCTCTGAGGACGTCCACGCACTTGTTACATCTAACCGCGCCACCACCTGCTCCCTTGACCCGATTCCCTCCTCTCTTCTCCAGGACATCTCACACGACATCTTGCCATTCCTCACCACCCTGATCAACTCCTCCCTCACCTCAGGTGTCATTCCAGCGGATTTTAAGACCGCTATCGTGAAGCCTCTCCTTAAAAAACCCACCCTAGACGCTACTGACATTCAAAGCTACAGACCTGTATCTCTTCTTTCATTCCTCTCTAAAACCTTGGAACGTGCCTCCTACAACCAACTGTCATCCTATCTCTTGCGGAAAAACCTCCTAGACCCTAATCAATCAGGATTCAGGACTGCTCACTCCACTGAGACGGCCCTCCTCACAGTGACCGAGTCCCTGCGAGACGCCAGAGCCTCGTCCCACTCCTCCGTTCTCATTCTCCTCGACCTATCTGCTGCATTCGACACAGTCAACCACCAAATCCTCCTCTCCACTCTGGCTGAACTTGGCATAACTGACTCTGCTCTCGCCTGGTTTACATCATACCTGACAAACCGCACCTTCCAGGTCACATGGAATGGCTCTATGTCCAAACCCTGCTCTCTGGACACGGGCGTCCCTCAAGGCTCAGTATTAGGACCGCTTCTGTTCTCACTATACACCAGATCACTAGGTTCTGTTATCACATCGCATGGATTCTCCTACCATTGCTACGCAGATGACACCCAGCTGTTCCTCTCTTTTCCCCCGTCCTCTGACGCTCACATTGCAACTCGCATCTCGGACTGTCTGGCTGACATCTCTGTCTGGACAACTGCACATCACCTCAAGCT
Organism: Chelidonichthys spinosus; assembly: GCA_029853015.1. NCBI lineage: Eukaryota > Metazoa > Chordata > Actinopteri > Perciformes > Triglidae > Chelidonichthys > Chelidonichthys spinosus. The sequence continues at coordinate 6,330,299 of CM056822.1, read as the reverse complement.
CAACCTGAACAAAACCGAACTCCTCTTCATCCCAGGGAAAGACTGCCCTCGCATGGACCTGTCGGTCACTGTCGAGGGCATCACAGTATTACCTTCCTCAACTGCGAGGAACCTGGGTGTAATCCTCGATGACCAACTATCCTGCACCCCCAACATCACTGCTGTGGCCCGATCCTGCAGATTCGCCCTCTACAATATCCGCAGGATTCGGACCCTCCTCACAAAGGATGCAACGCAGCTCTTGGTCCAAGCACTGGTCATCTCCCGCCTTGACTACTGCAACTCTCTCCTGGCCGGACTCCCGGCCTCTGCGATTAAACCATTACAGCGTATCCAGAATGCCGCAGCACGCCTTATCTTCAATCTACCCAAATTCTCCCACGTGACCCCCCTCCTCCGTGACCTCCACTGGCTCCCTGTTGCAGCACGCATCCAATTCAAGACGATGACACTGGCCTTCAGGGCCATCAATGGAACGGCACCCTTCTACCTTCAAACACTGGTCAAACCTCATGCCCCGAAGCGAGCACTTCGCTCTTCTACTTCAGCTGGCCGGCTGGTACCACCATCGCTGAAATCAAGCAAATGTCGCTCAGCAAAGTCCAGACTCTTCTCTGTTCTGGCGCCTCAGTGGTGGAACGAACTCCCGACCAATGTCAGGACAGCAGAGTCATTTGCCATCTTCCGAAAAAGGCTCAAGACTCACCTGTTCAGACTTCACCTTGACTCTACATAGCATGACCCACTAGCACCCTCCCTCGACACCCCCCCCCCCAAAAAAAAAAAAAAAAAACAAAAAAAAAAAAAAAAAAAAAAAAAACAAAAAAAAACTTACCTATAGCACTCTGATCTTAGCACTGTTGCTCTTGAAGTACTACTTTACTCAGATGAGGACCTAACACTTGTTCTATTTTTAGCTCTTACTTTATCGGCAATGATACGTCGTGGTTTCTTTGTTTCCTTCTTTTGACAAATGTACTTATTGTAAGTCGCTTTGGACAAAAGCGTCTGCTAAATGACCTAAATGTAAATAAGCAACAAAATAGAGTGTTTTTATCAATAAAAATTCCTTGGGGGAAGAACCTCTGGACTGAATGTCCTCAAATCCTAGAAACACCATGGTGTGAAGGGCAGAGGCAGAAATAGAATCCACTAAAGTGAAGGAGAAACCTTCATCAAGCCCACAGGCGACTGTGATGGTGGGGAGAGAGCACTTGACTACTGGTGCGAGACGCCTTTCACCTTGATGAGCACTTTCACCGGCCTGGGACACGACTACTACTACTACTAATACACACACACACACAAACACACACACACACACACACATGCATCATCACCACACTTTCCCTACAGTGTTTCTACCTTTTATTTAAACATTAACAATACTTCTTCCAATCAAATTTAATGTCCCAAAGCCCCTCCCCCAAACAGTGCTTGTCCTATCACAGCTTAGCAACCGTAACTAGGCATGGCAAGTCTGTCGAAGCTTTATTCTCCATACGTCAAAGCAGTGTGCATGGTAGGAACAACCAGCCAATCACAGCTGATGTGTTTTCTTTCTCACGTAAATGTCAGTCCGACGTAAATATATGGAGAAGTTCATCATTTCCGTCGGAGGAAATCACACGGTTGAAAGGTCAGCCAGATGAATCAAAAGCAGTACTGTGAGTGATTCACAATGCTGGGAATAAACACATTTTTTGGTTTTACTTTTGTTTCTTTTAGTCGTGAGGCTTTCCGGTAAATCAAGGAAACTTTGTCGTCGTGATTGGTTGCTTAGTTAGTTAGCTGGCTGAGTTTCCAGCTTATGAATCTCATTCCTAGAACTTCTTAATATCTCACTGTAAACATGTGTGCGATGTGAGGATGAGGTGGAAAGCTTCAGCTATAGCATGAGTAACTAAGAAGGGTGTATGGTTTCGTTAATTATCTTCCGGCGCATGTATTTACATTTGTAGAGCACAGAGCCTCCTGTAGCGCTGCAGTAATTGAATTACATATTGTACATGGATATTTTGCTCATCTTTGTGGAATGCTGCGCCGTCTCACATGTCGGCGTAGTTATTTGATTATTTCAGGAGAATACGACAGAGGCTGTTTCCAGTACAAATCGTGCATAAATAGCTGTCCGGTTTCCAAGGATTTGCTCTCAAATGGATTAACAGCACTGACCCTGAATGGCCACTGAGCTCTCACAAACTGTGAAATATGGACCCTGTGTAATGTTACGCCTTAGTGAGCAGACTATCTGCAGTAAACATGCGCCGGAGCGCCGGATTAAGACGAATCTCGCTCTGTGAACACAATTACGCCACATTTACATCTTCTAGTTCAAGTCTTGTTGTTTTTCTCACCGCCTTTGAATGGTTTTTGTGCTCCCTCCCTTTCTCTTTTATTTCTCACCGCCGTCACTAAAATGTTTAAAAGTTCAATGTCATCATCACCATGGCAACTGTCATTTCTGTGATGCTGAGACTCACAGCTGCCTTCTATTCAGGCAGCATTGTTGATTGACTGTGTGTATGGCTCTATAGAGGGGTGTGTGTGTGTGTGTGTGTGTGTCTCTGTCTCTCTCTCTTTGCGTTACAAATCAATGCTTCTCTCGTGTGTTTACATTATCTTTCTGAGAATACCGTGACATTCTCTGCCTTTTTGCAATAAATAAAAATGAGCCCAATAAAGAGGTAATATCCGGTGCAGTACTTTCTATTAAAAGTGCAATACAGCAAATCCTTGTGATGATTTTCGACAGCGTGTCATCGTTGCTAAGGACGAGGTATTTCACGCGGTGGGGAGATGACCGTGGTGAGAATTCTACAGACATTTAACAGACAACGGAAGCAGGTTGTGCTTTTTTCCACACATTCCCTCACTGGCCATAACTGCACTATGATATTTGCCCACAGAAAGGCCTCTTCACAACACTGACCAAGCCGTCTTTCATCTCCTTCCAATAAATGCTGCATACCCCCAGTTAAAATTCCTGATAAAGGCAGCCTCCTTTGGGTGCGAGACCAGACCCTATACTGTTTCTATTTATACGGCCACCATGGACCAGTCAGAGTTTAAATATAGATGCTGAGTCTGGATTCTCTTCTTCATCTGAAAACGCATGAATAATTGAGTGAGAGAGGAGATGAGGTGGGATTCATTCAGGAGATGGATGGTCCAGGCATAGATTTCCTACCTACATTAGCAGTTTACTGAATGGGGATGCGGTGCACTTTGTGCATGCAAGCACTGTAAGAGTTAGGGGTTTTTTTCGTTTTTTTTAAAAAAGCCCCAAAAATGGCCTGTTTCATATTTTCAAAATATCCTCAAAGTACTTAGTGTTTCTGGGGGTTACATTTGAGGAAAAAAGAATATTGTTGAATATGTTAAATGCTGCTATAAAGCAAATATTTGGAATATACTGAGAGATGAAGCAAAGTCAAAGGGCCTAATGAAACTTAAATTGAATATAATGCGATGCAAAATCTATCACTCTAATGTGACTTTTAGACTGCCTTTTGCAATATATTTGCAGATGAGTTCCGCAAATAACTCCTAACCATCACAGGGACGGAAATCAGGCCCTTCAGGAGTAGCTGCCAAATCATTAAGACACACACAAGGGGTTAGAAGTGCGGTAGCCTTAGAGATAGAGGAGCAAGGTGATGATCAGAGGTGACTAGTGTGAACCTACAGGCCTGTGCATTTGCGTAGGAAGCTGAAGTGGCAGTAGCTCCCTTGAAGAGCCACAAGATTCGACGTGTTCATTTTGGCAAGATGCGGGAGGTTAAGATAAACGAGGATCTGCTTTTCAAAGTTACGAGCAGAAGTGATGTAGGGTGGGCAGACTACAGCTGAGCCACTGCAAATGTGTGTGTGTGTGTGCATGTGTGTGTTTTAAGCTCTCATGCTGGGGGGAAATGTGGAAGACACAGTCTCCTCCCGTCTCCATGGAAACCCATCTCTTTCGCAGGCACTGAGGCAGAGCCCTTCGACATTCAGAATCAGGGGTGTGAATTATAACACATTATTTAACGCTCAGATTATTGCGCTCATACTATCGACCACTGGCAATAACATCTCCATGAAGACGGGGCTAACGTGCTTGCATGGCGCACTGTGTATCCAGTCGGATCATATAAAAGCCAAAGTGTGGCATACAATTCAAACATCTGCTCCCGATGATGGAGCTTCGTAATTGTGAACTCTTTAGCTTTTTCAAGAAAACGTGATTAAAAATGCATGCACAGAAGGCGGCACAGCACCTGAAATACAAACAGCAATCTGACAGTAAGAGAAAAAAAAACCTAGAGACTAGCAGTACAGATGGTTCAAAGCTGGGTGAGCTTTGAATGAGGTACAAATCAGGGAGAGAAGGAAGGAGAAGGAGAGAGAGAGGGGAGGTAGAGAAGGAGACTATGTCAGACTTGCTTTTCACAAGCAGGTCCACGTAGCCACCTCCTGTCGAGCTTCAAGGGGGTTGTCATGGTGACAGTGGCTGGCAGTCGAGGCTGGGAGAGTGTTGCATGGTATCCCTGTGGCCTCGGATGTGGCTCAGGGGACCATGGGAAAGCAACTCAGCTAGTCGGGGGATCTTAACGATCAACTTGGGATGAAATAAATACACCTTTGCTTAAAATCCATGCCTTTTTCAGTGTTAAGTGGAAGTTTTAGAGTAGTCTGTCATTCTTAGGTATATCTAACGGTGAGCGCTGGCAGAGTTAACAGGCGACTGCTCTTGGGATTCACAGGAACAGGAGCTTCCGCTACGAAAGCACAGCGGTGTGTGCGTTGCTCCTGTTGCTGCTAATGAGAAAGGTGCCAGCCGGTGCACTTGGGAGTCCGGGAGTCCCTGAACCGTCATCAGGGATGCCACCAAACCTAATGCATGTGAGGACACTAACCTGAGGTGCACCCGCACCAAAAAAAAAATAAACTTAAACAAACCTAAAAGCAATTGATTAATAAACCATCATGAGTGTAGAAACCTTTGAAGAAATGGAACATCTGAAATCGTCCTCTTACAAAAGGATTACAGTTGACCTCAATACATGAATATAATATAATAAATCCCACTTTGCTCAATTCAAGGCAGTCAGAGGTTTTGCTGCTGCTAGTCTGGTAAATGGACCTGCATTTATATGGCGCTTTTCAAGCTTACTAGCTACTCAAGGTGCTTTATACTCGAAGACTCACTCTCCCTCTGAGCCACAGCCGTCTGGTAGCCTTGGTGGTGACGGCAAAGTCAAGCTAACTTTAGATAGATATTTCTGTACTTCCACTACTGCTTCACTGTTTTGCATTATCCCATAATTGTTCCTTGGGGCCATAATGGCTGCTCTGCCAAAATTACATATTCTTATACCAATGAATTAGATGATTAGTGTCATGTGAAAGGAAACCCACAGAAATCATCATCTTCATCTGACACTGCAGTACCCCTCAACACTATGGAGCACGACCCACAACTTTACAGTTTAGCCAAAGGAAATAATCTCAGATAGACCCGCTGTACGCTGCCAAACAAAAGTTAGCCACTAGTTGGTGAACGAATTGTGCATTTAGCAACTAAAGAGCCAAAAAGACCAAATCCAAATGAGAAGATTATGAATATTGGTGGTGTGTGGTCACAATAATGACCCCAAATGACTGCTAGTCGGTAACTTCTTGATAACACGTTCAAAACAACACCTTTATATAATATGTCACGTTACAGCTCTTTTTCATTGCTCTAGCCAAAAAAAGAAATCTAATATTAGCCGATGCCCTAGTGCCCGCTACTGTAATTTCCTTCAGTTCTGTGCTCCCATTCTCAGCAGGGGATTTAATGGTTAACATCTGATTTATAATACCGCTCATTTTTTGACAGTTTATATGGGGGGAAAAAATGCAAAAGGTTCAAGGTCGCCTCCTGGTTGGGCGAGTGCTGGGGAGACAGATGAATGGACCCGACCCATACAAAACCCGGTGTAGCACAAAGCAAATGAATCACAGCTTCTGGGACACAGCCAACATAAAACCAGGCCATCGTATTCCGGGTGAAAGCTGGTGGCGGACAAAAACCCAAGTACGGCTACAGTAAGGACTAATTGTAAAATTAATGGGACGTTCTTTTTTCTGGCGCCCCAAGTGTACGCGCCTCCAGAGAGCAGGAATTGTTTTGTTGTATGTATAGTGTATGAGCCGGTGGTCCCTTTGCAATTACCGTCTTGTCTAAAGGCGTATTCCCTGTAGTTGATATGATTCCCCTCCCATATGTAATTCAAAGGAGAATGTCACACGTTGTGTGAGTGCGTTTGGGTGGTTTTTTGAGGGCAACCAACTGTGTCCTTGATATCTTTTCAAACAGCCTAATAAAGGCTGGTGTCACCTTGTCCCACAGCAGGTCTGTGTGTGGACTATTGTGTCTGCTGAGCCAAATGACGATATGTCACTAAAGACACGAACCAGTATAATCTGGCTTTGTTTCCAGTCGCAGTGGGATTCCCTGTCAATCTGCCGAACAGGCACCGCACAAGTACCTCTCTTTCTCTCCATCTCCTCCTTTAGCATGTTGTCTTTTCCTCCCGCCTCTGGATATAAATATCTCCCTCCCTTCCTTCTTTCCTCCCTTTACTAGGCCACCAAGGAGCATTCACTGGAAGTCACTTTCACTTTTTGTGTCCATATAATCCTGTTGTGATAATAGAGCATTAATCACACATCGCGAGGCATAAAGACATACGTTTCTCGTAGCCCCGGGGTCCACTGAGATTCTATAAATAGCATATAATTGTGTTAATGCCATTACGGTCATGTCTGGGGCTCCGTGCAACCTTTTCCTTGACATGTGTTTGTTTGTGGTCTCCTTTATGTGCGCTGAAAGGTTTATCTCAGATTTGCAGCGCAATTCTTTGATGCAATTAGCGCCCTGTGACATTAAACCACCAAAGAGTGAAAGAGATAGAGACAAGCAGGGCGGTGTGAGCGAGCGTGGAGCTGCACAGGTTGCAGAGGCAACAGGGACACGGGTCCGGTGGGAAACGAGCAGGGTTTCCTTGTGGAACTTGACCTCATAACCACAATGTTACACAGCAACGCCAGTGAGCCTTCATTAGCGACCTTTTTATAGCATCTCCATCCTATAACCTCTGTTCTTTTTCGTCCTGCGTCTCTGTAGCGACAATCTCCAACAGCTTTGAGATTTTTTTAGGATTCGTTATCAGCATCCTCTTTCTGACTCATTACTCTTACTTACATACTATTTATATTTCCTGGTTCAAGGGTTTCCACTAGAACATGTTTACAGGTTTAAATTTTTTTTTTCAGGATTGTCTACACTCCTATTCACCCTTTGTCTTGTATCAACGGTATTACGTTGCCGGGCAACAGCTTGGGTCCATGTTTACTTCCTGTCAATGTCATTCGCATACAATGTGACTGGAAATAAACGGGGACACATTTTGAATGTCTGCGTTTAAAACTGTGAAATGCTCTGTATATTAAAGTTGTGTTCTTGCAATTGTACGGAAACGTCAACGGCTCGTTTGAAGGAGTCGTTTATTATTTATATCACATCCAAACTGCTTTATAAAAATAATAAACAAGACATGGAAAATATAGGTATAATATATAGGATAAGCAAACACAAGCAATGCACCCTGTCATATATTTGATATAAATATTTTTCTCTTTAACAACATTTTTTCCTCATCCCTGACAGCGCTGCATCCTCTCTATCAATTCAGTTTTGTGCTGCACTTGTCAGCTCCACCTTCGCTCTCCGGTCCCGGCAACACTCTGCTCCTGAAGTGTTTGATTCAAATAGGTTTTCTCCAGGGCAGGAGGAGAGGCACACAGAGGGGAAGAAAATAAACAGATAGGGTCATTATTCATATCTGCCATGACGCTATGGCAACAGTGTCCTCCTGCTCTGATTGGCCGTAGATGATATTGGCTCTTTTGCCATCACTATTACTCTTGGGAGTGGACTCCCGAATGATTAGGCCGTTGTCAAGGCCCACGCTGTCAATCACCTCCTGACAACCGTTGCTATTGCCCTATTTCTGCTGCTGTGCTTTGCATTTCCTCTGGACGATATAGGGAAACCCCACATCATGTGCTCTACGCTGGCCTTTGGTCTATTTGTTTACACAAGTGACTGTCTGTTTAACCAGTGGATCCACTCTTGGATGAGGTTTGGATGAAGCTTAACAAGCTTAGCGAGGAGGAAATTTATATTTTTGCACTCTTTTAGGATTCAAATTAAATCACAATGAGATAATTAATTTCCTACTCATCTATATTGAATGCTCCATGTCTGTCTTGTGAATATGACTCCATTGCATTTTACTCTGTGCTGCACACATTTTCCACGATTGTTCTTTTTCTCCGTTTTATTTCATCACGTAACATCCGAACCTCCTTTGTGTGGGCTATTGCCAAAACAGGATCTGTGCTCCAGCTACAACCTCCTACACTATTCTCCAAGTTGTGCTGCTTAGTCCTGTGTAAGGATATCTCAGAGTCATTCAGGGTTATTATACAGGTGACGACTATAACTCATGAAGTTATCCTGTCCTTGGTCCAATTAAGAAACAGATGCTCACCTGCCACATTACCCGTGCTAGCTGAGTTCACTGCTCTAGAATCAGTTTTGAAGCCTCCCACAAAAGTTGCCTTTAGGGTGGATTATGGAAGCACGTTTACACAAAATTTGAAGTTGTGTAATACCATACTGTATTACATATTGTGTAAATAAAATGAAGGTAAGGAGATTTCTTACTGATTCCTATTGGATAATCTACAAATATATAGACTTCAACCTCCTTGGAGTGTCAGCTGTAATCTCAGTGGCTAATTGGTACGCTGATCACCGTTACATCTCTTATCTGAGCTGTAAGTGGGGTTGGTGGGATATATTACAAGCTGGATAGCTGTGAAACATCCCTGTGGTATAACAGTCACTTACTCACATGCTCAAGCTTGAGAATAATAGGCTTCAAAGCAAATGCTGTGATTTTTTTTGTTTACACTGCGAATGGTGGTAAAGACGGGAGCTGTCATACAGTGCTAAAAGGAGGTATAGCCTAACACCATGTACTTGCTTGTTAGCATGATTGGTGATGAGTGTGTGTGTGTGTGTGTGTGTGTGTGTGTGTGTGTGTGTGTGTCTCAGGATGCTGTTTTCTGACAATCTTCCCAGACTCTGTACTGTGTACAGATAAATCATCTAGTGCAGGGGATTCTGGTGACATTCTGTCCGTATGTGACTATGGCATGGTAATTTTTATGTTATGGTGGTGCCAGTGACAGGCAGTAAGGATCTACACAGACTGTTAGAGGGAGGAACAAGCTTGAAATAGCATGAGGATAACATTCTGTAACCCCAGTTCTATGATCACAGACTTTTCATCTTGCTTTATGCAATTGATTTGCTGGATACTGAAAAGGATCAAATGTGAGATTATCTCCACAACTGTCTGTCGGTCCAGTTTTTTGGTGGAAACGAAAATATCTGAACATGTATTAGATGGATTGTCACCTTCAACCTTCATCCACCTTTCTTAATTGATTAAATATCTGACAATTTGAGACATCATGGAAGATGTCCACACTGTAGTCTGTTTTGCTTGTTGGTTGCAAAACAATATATTTTCCACTGAAGCAAACTCACTCATGCAGATAAGCCCGATAAGTGAGTCATGAATAAATTAGCGGTCCAAGTCAATTCAATCCATTCGTTTTCAGCCAGTCACACGTTTCACACTGTCAGGTTTTTATTAAATGTTTTTTTTAGAATGTTAAATTATTGGAATTATGAGCACTTTCATAATGTAATTATACCCAATTTTAAATACACTGAATATGTATTAATTGTATCTTGTGTTGGGTGTAATTGTCTAATCAGAAAAAGGAAGTTATGCTTGAATACATATGATATCTGATTTTAAATTATAAGAGTAATTACCTGATCCTGCAGTCCTTACTCATAAAACTTGTATACATTTGTCTTTCAGATCCTGGCCATTATCTCCATCCTCTTCATCGTGCTATCAACCATTGCCTTGTCTCTGAACACCCTTCCAGAGCTGCAGGACACAGATGAGTTTGGCCAGTCTTCAGACAACCCACAACTGGCCCACGTGGAAGCTGTATGTATTGCTTGGTTTACCATGGAGTACCTGCTTCGCTTCCTCTCCTCCCCCAACAAGTGGAAGTTCTTTAAGGGTCCTCTGAACGTCATCGACCTGCTGGCCATCTTGCCCTACTACGTCACCATCTTCCTGACAGAATCCAACAAGAGCGTACTGCAATTCCAGAATGTCCGCCGCGTGGTTCAGATTTTTCGGATTATGCGCATTTTGCGTATTCTGAAGCTGGCTCGTCACTCCACAGGCCTTCAGTCTCTGGGCTTCACTCTTAGGAGGAGTTACAATGAGCTGGGCCTGCTTATTCTTTTCCTGGCGATGGGCATCATGATCTTCTCCAGTCTGGTGTTCTTTGCCGAGAAGGACGAGGAGGATACAAAGTTTAAAAGCATTCCAGCTTCTTTCTGGTGGGCTACTATTACTATGACCACAGTAGGCTACGGAGACATCTATCCAAAAACTCTACTGGGAAAGATAGTAGGGGGGTTGTGTTGCATAGCTGGAGTACTGGTGATTGCCCTACCCATTCCCATTATTGTAAATAACTTCTCTGAATTCTACAAAGAGCAGAAGAGGCAGGAAAAAGCACTTAAACGAAGAGAGGCCCTAGAGAGGGCAAAGAGAAATGGGAGCATCGTCTCAATGAATTTGAAAGAGGCATTTGCTCGCAGTGCAGAACTGATGGATGTGGTGGTAGAGAAGAGTGAGAGGCCCCATGACAACCATCTCTCTCCAAGCCGTTGGAAATGGACCCCAAGAGAGGTGCATCTGAGACGAGCTCAAACCGTTCCTTCAACGCCCAGGAGTTAGGCTCTCCGACAAGGCCCGGGTCATCAGTCCTCAGAGGCTTAATGTTCAGAAGCTCGAGGAGATGTACAACCAGATGGCCAAGACGCAATCCCAGCCAAACCTCAATGCTAAAGACAGGGGCTCCAGAGTTGGCAAACAGAGGGATGAGATAGAGCTGGGGGCCATCCAAGATCACAGGCCACCAGTGATAGGAACCAGAGAAGGAGTGGGGGACATGAAAAGCTTGTCCAGCATTGACAGCTATATCAGTTGTGCTACAGACTTCCAGGAGAATCCACGTTACCCCTATAGTCCAGCAATGGACCTCGAAAGCAACCGGTTCTCCCACAGTGCGGCTACAGCTTTCTCCCAGCATGGCAGTGCAAAAACAGGACAGCAAACCACTGGGGAGTACGAGCCTATGCTGACTCCTGTGTCTATCACAAAACCCTCGTGCTCCGAGAACGCACGGAGATTCTTCTTTTCCGGCAATTCCTCAAAAGGCCTTATCCCCAAAGGAGGCTGTCACAGTGAGGGGGGGTCAGGCCCATCCCCGCTCTCAGATAGCTCAGTCCTGTCAGACCAGTCTCTGTTAAGCCCTGAAGTTTCAGTCTACACAACTGCCAGCAGCAGAACCCCGCCAAAGTCCCCAGATAGCACTACCCTGGCTGCAACTGTCTTCACCTTTCACGACTCATCCATCAGCAAATACATCGACGCCGATACAGATGATGATGAGCACCTCCGCGACATATCCGACGCCAGTCCCTCAGAGCGTCTTTTGGCTGGTTCAAGCCCGAAACGCAACATCAATTACCAGAAAGGCGCCAACCATTTAGAAGCAGCCCAAAAAATACTGGGCCAGAACTGTCTATTTCCTATTGAAGCAATCCGTGGGATAGCTCATGAGAATCACGTAGGGCCTGATATGGTACGTAGACCAAAGGTTGAGAGGGGGCGTCAAAATACTTTGGATAAAAGCCTCTGAGGTACAAGTACAGCGGAAATAAACAGGAAGCTGGGACCAGAGACACCAGACAGACTTAACACACTCTTTAAGCCAGAAAAGGAAGAAGGAGAGACAAAGGTTCTCACCGAAACATTTTCACAAATTACCTGAGCATGCCATTCGGCACTAAGCTCAGGGTCAACGTGTTTGGAGAATACTCTGGGAGAAAAACACTTTTAAATTGGAGAATGTCACTGCCCCTCCTTCAACTCATTCCTACTAGTGGTATTACACAAAACAAAAGAGCCCTCCCAGGTAGCCAAAGGGTCTGTTTAGAGATCCACATGGGAGCAGAGTTGTCAGATTAAGAAAACCGAGAATGATGGTTTTAACAGCAGGGGGATATCTCTAAACTCTCTAAGAAAACAAATCCCTGCTGCCCACATTACTGAGTCCCAATCCATTTTGTAGTCTTGGAGATACAGGAGAGGACCTAGAAGCCTATAAGTTACTGACTTGTGCCCTCCATTCCCAAAACTGGCCTTAGTCATTTACATTCGTAGGGGTGTGCATGTCTGCATATACTGTAAGCGTGCGTGTGCATGTGTGTGAGTGAGCGTGAATGTTGATGGGTGATCTAATGGTAATTCATGTATACACACTCTTGAGATTGTCTTACCTGATTTATTTTTATATAGCCTAGATAAGAGAAAGTTCCTTATAGAAATACGTACTTTGCTAGTCTACTGTGTCATATGTGAAGAGTTATTCTGTGTAAGGTTCAATGTCTTGGCACAGAGGCTGCAGTTATTGGAGGCTTCATCCCATCATCCATTATAGTGAGTGCTCTTTCTTAAACACAATGTTGCTAACCCCTATGTTGTCATGTCATGGTGAGAATGAAGGATGATACTTTCAAATCCTGACCAGTGAATATTGTCTTTGCACCTCAGTATCATTTTTATTTGAAGTTACAGTAGTGGACCAAGATTTTTCGATACGGGCTCACATAAGCTTGATTGCTGCATTAAGCGCACATTTATGACGCATGCATGCACCCAATCGGTCAACATACAAAAACATGAGATGCTTTTCAAAAATGAAATGAAAATCCATATATTCCAATATAGTTTTTTTATGTTTACAATATATGATTATTAACGTCAAGTTTCAATTTTAGTATCAGATGTTCAGCATGCACTGGCTTTTCTTTTGACCAACATGAAAGCGTCCAAAGAGATCACACTCTCAGATGATGAAATATGTGTGTATTTAAAAAACGGGGGGTGTTTTCCATCACTACTTTCATCCTTTAATCATCATAATAAACTTCAGTGGCACTAAATATACACCACCAGGTTAACTTTTAACATAACTCAGCTGTGTATGCCTGATCTCCTGAAACCCATGCATGAGCGCACACACACACCCACGAAAGTATGAAAGACTATTTTCAGAATACACAGATACACTTAGTTTCCATGGCGACCGCAGCTGTCGTCAAAGGCTTGCAGCAGCTCAGCAACAATTTGTTAATTGGGGAGGGAAGGTGTGATAGCATGTCACGTATGTTCAACACATATACAAGATCACACACACACACACACGGGCATGTACGCATAAAGTGACAGGTAAGCACAGTAGTCACATGTTAGCAGAGCCACTCCTCACTGTGCATATTTATGAGTACTTTGTAAAAGCACTACTATGATGTAAGGACCTCGTATGTCATGTTTGTGTCAAAAATCTCTGTAGCATTCCATAAAAACTACAGTTCCTCAGAATGCATACTCTTATCTGTTTACACTCCCACATGGAAACATATTACATGAGTCACCATACACAGATTATAGAGCTATCCTTTAATTATAATCCAAACATCTAAAATGTGAATAAAATTATATATTTAGATTGTCTTTATATCCATACAGACCATGATAACATGAGCAGAGTTAGGATAAATAGTTAACAACCCACTGTTCCTCCCTCAAGCCCCCAAAATCTAATTATATCAGCATAACCTTGTTGACAAGATGAGCAAAGAAGAACCTCACTCACTGCCAACTAAACAAATTCTCAAGAAAAAACTGACCGTACAACATCCAGACAAGTATGTTAGTGAAAGATATATATATAAAAGAGTTTGTTGCACTATTATGAATGTAGGCGTGGATTAAAATGTCAAAATTGAAAAGGTGATCGACATAGATTGTTTTTTGTGTTTGTTGTGGTTAAGAGTCTAATCACCAACCCGGATATCATTTCCTGTTTTAATCACAGAGTTGAACCATTTCATATTGCTCTCCCATAGTGAGAGGAGCTGAGGTGTGAAAGGAATAGCAATGACTGTGAGAGGCAGAGGGAACCGTGTGTGTGCTTGTGTGTGTGTGTGTGTGTGTGTGTATGTGTGACAGCAGTAAAGCCAGCGCGTTACAGCAATGTGGCTGCGGCTTAATAGAAAAGAATGAACTGTTTATGAATCTATGCATGTCGGGGGAATCCTGCTTGTGTTTTCTCCATCTCCTATCTGCAGTTCTCAATCGATCGTACAACAGTCCCACAGATTGTACTCTAATCATACGAGAGATGAGGATTACTTAAGCACATTCATTTACTGCTGCGGCGAGAGGGATGGGAGACACATTTTACGGCTCTTATTTAACACACGTCATGTAATTAGGCAAGGATGGATGGTTTAAATGTTGATGATAAATTAATTTTATTCAGCTTCATACACTGTATCGCAGCATTCTTTTTTTTTATTCCAATGAAATATATAATTGTTCTATGTTGCACATTAACTAAGGTATCTGCTAATATTAGAAGCTATGTTTAGGAAAAAGGTGATATTCATATTGAATATTTTTTTAAGTATCCCCGAACACACGCTTCTTTGGTTATTTTCATGAATTTATTATGCCCAATTATCCCCATAATAAACTTCTTCAAGTTTAGTCAATTAAAAGCCATGTTCTTCGAGACGATATCTGTCTCAACAAGAGAAACATTTGGTTCATAGACCAGTTGGATGTTCGTTCCTGATTCACTTTCCATTGAATATGTATCTTCATCTTAAGGAAAGTCAGGGCAAATGTAAATATATTTTGTTACACCTCCATAGAGTTCAAATGTGTTTTATTATTTTTACATTTACATGTCCTTCTGAGTCAATTACACAATTAAAAAAATAGAATCAAGGTTCAATGTCAAGGCTAACATGAAGGCCATTCAGAGCCTCTCATGAAGCAACATGAGCTTCTGTCTCATCATTTAAGTTCTCTATATTACGCAGAGGTGGAAAGGGTACTAGAATGTTGCACTCAATTAAAAGTACTTTGTACCCAAATTCATTTTAAACACGACACTAGATTGTATAAAATGTCAATTTACACACAAGTGGAACAACCTCAGCAACAGGACCCCTAACGAGGATGACCCCACTCTGCATTCACTACACACAGCTGATTAACACTTAAAATACACAACTGTCAGTGTAGCCTCAGAAGAATTAACCAGAAAGGAGACAGAACTCCACAAAAATGATCAACATAAAAATAATAATACGTATTATGGGCCGATTACGTTTCTATTGGAATAAACAGTAGAATTAAATATCACCAAAATAGACAATGTGGACATGTAAACAATATAAACAGCAATCCAGATTGTACTGTTTTCACACCGCGAAGCGCCCACAGGTTGCTAGGCAACGAATGAGCTGCTGACGTATTCATCCGCAGAGTACTCACCTGTTTGAACGGTACCGCGAAGTCCCCCCACGGTCTGCTCCTGGTTCAAGACCTCTACTCGTTTATACTCAATGCAGAGTAAAAACATGATCCACTAGGCCTCTCTGGTCCCACTGAATGGGGCTTTCCCTAGCGTCAGTCGTTAACAGTTAAAAAAGAGTCCAAAAAACCCAGCTTCCACCACTCACTACTAGCATAGCAAGAGCTATTAGCATGTTAGCCGGACCTCGGCTACTGTTCATGTCGCGAACATCGTGTTTGCCCTTTGGTGCATTATTTTAGGTATTAATTAACACTTTTTTTGTAACAATGCTGAGATACATTAATGTAATTCATAACCACAGCCCCCATGTGACATTAAATTTCGATTGTGATATGTGAGATGCTAGCGAGTAACGCGGCTACCGCGGCGAACTCAAACATTTCCATGGTAATCATTTCCGGTGTGCTCCTCCCTGGAGCTCTGCCCCCCTGTGGCCACAGACACACCTACAGCTTCTTCTCTGTTGTAGCTGTCTTTCGACTTTCTTCTGTTCCATTCTCACTGTTTATCAGGACTTTGTCGCGTGACTTTTGTTTTTACTCTGTAACGATGTGACTTGAAATGTAGCTTAGGCTAGGCTAAGTAAAAATACAGATTTTTTTTTTTTAAACTAAGCTACATGTTACAGAAACAGGAGTAAATGTATTTATTTACTTCCACCCCCAGGGACCACGTTTCACTAAAATAACTCAACAATGATGACAATCAATATCTCATGAATAGACAGCAAGCATTATTTTATTTATTATGTGCAAAGATTACACAAATGCACAACCATGTGCATACACACTGAAATCCTGGCTCTAACGTTGACACTGCTACGTTTTTAGACAAGGTAGCGCAAAGAAAAAGCATGATTTTGATTTGATACCTGACTGTGATACTGTGACCTGATATCACCATCACACAAAGCAAAACATGATTTTACTTTTAAAAGCCATCCTTGTTTTTTATTTCACTTCACTACCCTCCGTTTTCCAAGGGAGGCATTGGAATGAACACAATCCAGAAGTCTAAAAGAGCTTTTCATTTCACAGAGATCCCTGTGGAGTCGTTTAAAAGACTAACCATCATGCTTTAAGAGGAAAACACAATCAAGTGATTTGTTTTAGTTCTCATTTATTGATACAAACTACGAAGAAGAGCACAGATTCTCAAACGTTTCCATAACAAGACTGTAGATGCATTTAGTTGAAACCTACAATAGAACTCGGTTTGTCACGTTAGCTGCTAAACTTCACTGTAAAGAGGTTGAAGTCTTTTCCCATTTTATGTCAGAGCCCCATCGATCCTTTCCAATGACGCGGTACTTTTGAAAACCCAGTGAGAACCAGTGCTTTAGCAAGTAGCCCAATTCCACTTCTCTGAATCTAACATTGTATTACAGGGTTGGGGTCGATTCAGGATGTCTTGATGGACTAAAACACACCTCACACATGACACACAAAAGGAACCAGTATTAGAGCATGAGACTAATTAAAACTAGTACAAAATTTAAAAAAAAAACACAAACTATATTTTTTTCTACACTTTAAGCTCTCAGAGGAATTGACCCCAACCTTGCCTAAGCCATCAGTATTTGTAAAGTTTCCAGGGAATTGAAAAAAAGAAGATATTTGAATGAACTAGCCAGCTCTTATATAATGTTGTTTGTAGGTCCCGAGGCTGTCTGTTTTGTAAAAAAAAAAAACAACCAACAACTCATTTTTACCTGTTGACTTTCTATGCTGTTGTTTCTGTATAAATGTTCTATTGTTCAGTGCATGTTGTAACTTTGGCGTTGTGACTGGTTGTGATTCACACAGAGCCAGTACTTGTCATGTTTAAAAAAAAAAAAAAAAAAAAAGTGTCTCAATGTCCCAAGATATTTCTATTTCTTATTTCTAAAAGCAACATTTCCCTTGGATGACTAAAAATGAAATAAATCAGATCACTTTACATTTTGATTAGGGATTTCTGACTCTCTTACTGTTAATTGGAGGTTTTTGATGCAAACCAAAAATGGGAATATGTATTATTCAAGTTTTCTTCTTTTTTTTTCTTTTTTTTTGAGCGGAAAGGACAATAAATGTATTATATTCTGATTAAGGAATAGGAAATTTTCATTGTCCACGTTAATAAAACAAATGTGGTTTCACTTATCTGGAGAAGGCACGACTGAGCACCGTGTTGTGACCACTATTTATTATTCTAGTTTGAATTATCCCAGAAGATTGTTCTTCATGCACCAGCTTGAGTAAACGTGGACAGGCGAGTGTTAGATGAAGAGGAAGCTGTGGGCTGTTGGGCAGGAACAAGCTTTCAGCCTCCCCACGCGTCTCCACACCCCCCTGCATCGAGGGTTTCCCACCGCCTGCCACTGGAGAGACTGGCTTCTGCAGGGAGGAAGGGGGCCACAAGACTTCTCTTTAAATCCAAGGGATAAACAATGTCGCCATCTAGTGGCAGTCCTCACTGCTACAATCAGATCTAAGAGATCCATATCCATGATATGGGTTAGGGTTTAAATTCGTATTGGGGTTTAAAATTCCCCGTGGAGTTTTTGACTTCTAGTAGCGGCATGGAGCAGTTTGCTATTCATCCCGTGCACGCCACCAACATGATGAGCATTCATGCCAACGCTGTCACACTATTCCACTGATCCACTGGTGGCGGTAATGCTGCAAGATAAGCAGCAATATGCTTACAGAGGCAGAAAACAAGAAGAAGACATCTTGGTGGTAAACGTGAGTCCTGTGTTTCCTGTGTGTGGTGCATCAAAGCAAATAGACCACCGTTACCTTGTAATTTACTCATGCGCTCTACGGTTTTTAGCCGGTAATTACAGAATTACAGGGTGAGACCGGAAGGTCCCCTTTTATTGGTGTGTTGTGAGCAACAGTGTGTTTCTTTACATGGGAGCAAAATGAACTCCAAGCTAATTTCATGGTTGAATACACACTCGCCTGGGCTGTAAAAACAAATACCTTATCTATCCCTTCTGGCCATTAACATGTCCTGAACAACACCAGCTTAAATGCGTGAGGAGGCTCTCTAAATAAATACAAAAAAATGTGAGCCCTCAAAACACAACTTCTTTTTAATCCATTTTTTTTTTATCTAAAAAAAAAAAAAAAAATCTTGAAATATTCAAATAATCTCACGAAGCAAATTCTCCGTTTTTTCCATCCTCACCTGGCCTGCTCGTTTTCCTCTCCATCTCCGGCACAATGCGTCTGTCCAGCAGCGAGTGCAGGCGGCTGGCACTCCACACAGACGCGGTGACCCTCCCTCAGGTGCTGCATCCACCGGGTGTGAGGGCCCGAATTCTGCTGGCATCCGTTCGTCAGAGAGGTCAACTTAAACTGGACACAATACCTATTTTACACACAAAAACACACACATCAACCAAACTCAGACTACATATAACACATGGGAACATGCATGAAAAACACTCTGTGAACTTATTACCCTATGATGTCGCTGCTTTCGGGGATGTCTCTTTTCTTCCTGGCGTTGCCATAGCCTCCCGTGATAATCAGCGCTGGGACTGCAGAGGGAGCACCCATAGAACATTACCCTCAATGTATGTTGAAATACCTCATACATTTAAAATGAGCAAGGAGGGAGGGGGGAGTGTTGATGGAAGGGTGATCCTCTGGTGTGAAACAGCCTGGCAAGCCGTGCTCATGTGATTCATCATATATATGTCCTGGCCATAAATCAAGCCACTACAATTACAGTATGTCTGAAGACCCCCATCAGTTCCCCCTTCAGTCACACAACAACATGAAGGCATTCGGTTGCGGTTGTATGAATGCTTTTCAATGGAGAGAATGGGTTGTCCAAATCAGTATTTCTGCACTTCTTCCTAAACACACATTTTGTGTGAGTGTGTGTGTGTGTGTGTGTGTGAGAGAGAGACTTCCTGTTTCATTGAATAAAAAATACCACAATCACATGTGTAATGAGCTGTCTTCTAAGCTAATTGGATGCAAGTGTATGATTATGGTAATGTGGTTTTCACTATTATATGATTTTCACTTTTTTTGACATTGCAGTGTGACCCAGCTATTAATTCAGATGTGACCTAATCACACTTTTACCCAAGTGGCCCTTTAAGCCCGCCATGTGTTTCCTTTATAACTCTCAGCATCACTCATCCTGTCGTCTGGTTGGCAGGATAAGAAGTCCAAGATTTGTTTTTTTCTCCCCTCACCAAGTGGATTGTGACAGTTCCCCTCCTGGTCCCCGTACTCAGCACAGCCGGCTTGCTCCTCCACGTGGGGACAGGGTTTACCGGCGTTGAGCGGCTCCTGCAGGATCTCCCTGGTCCGCCTGCGGACCGTGGCCCTGCAGGGCTCGGCACAACCGGACCACTCGGTCCACTCACTCACCACACAGGACAGCCCTGAGGGGGGGAGACAAAACCAGATGTGAGATGTTGAGATGCCACTTTAAAGTCAGTCCTCCTTAAAAGGATCATCTTACTATAAACACTCATAATAATTTCTAAAACCAATTATATTGCTTCTATTTGTGTTTATAGGTCTGTTTTTCCTATATGATGAAGATGCTCAAACATGTCAGTCCCTCTCATCATAAACACACCGTTCTGTAATGGATTCTATGGGACTTAATATTTGATCCCGACACAGACCTGGGCAGGCGGTCTCATA
Source organism: Chelidonichthys spinosus (assembly GCA_029853015.1). Taxonomy (NCBI): domain Eukaryota; kingdom Metazoa; phylum Chordata; class Actinopteri; order Perciformes; family Triglidae; genus Chelidonichthys; species Chelidonichthys spinosus. The sequence continues at coordinate 6,309,987 of CM056822.1, read as the reverse complement.
GTCGTGGCAGCAGTCCAGCGTGGAGACGCAGGCCTGGTCGCAGTAGCAGGTGCCGTAGGACCGGTCGGACCTCCATCCGTCGCTGATGCATGACGGGTCCCGGCCGGAGCAACACAGACCCGTTTCCCGGCAGCCGGACTCACACGGAGCGACCAGGATCAAGGACGCCAAGAGACAAAGTGGAGCGACAGAGCGGCTCCTCATCGTTATTGCTCTCGGATGCACCGCAACTATTTACAGGGTTTAATGATAACGACGTGACGTTACTAACCAGAGGGGAGCTTCAAAGTCCCGTCAAAGTGCTTCAAAGTCTTAATGGCATCTCCTATGATTTGTGGTCGGTGAGGTCAGCAACGTGAGTTTGAAGTCGGTGAGTTGGAAGTTATTCATGTGTCTCTTAAAGGGACAGTTCACCACTGTAGTGGAAGTGTTTTATAGGCTCAACTACAAATAAATCCATTAGGCAAGCTTCAGAATAGATTCATATACAACTCATAATAATTATGTCAATAATTAGTTTCACAGGACTTTATTTGCTACTTTACAGAATGTATTGCTTGAGAAAAATAAAACTATTCCCACCGTGTTTACATTACATTACATTTGTGGACTCGAACTCATTTTGGCCGTCACCATCTTCGATTTTTGCAACCAGTGAACAGAAGTGACCATATTTGGACTGTGGAGGAGCGACGGGTGGATCCCACAAACACAAGCGGCAGATCTGCATCCTTACTGCATCTGTGAAAGCTGTTAAAAACGTTAGCGTGCATAGTTCGAGGATGTTATATGTTAAAGTAATCTTAGCTAATTGCATTGGTACCATGGTAGCGACATTAGCGAGGCCGTGGTAGCGACCGCCTACAACAGTACAGCCACCATGCTATCCTGGAGAAGACTTTAAACTAGTGTTTGAGATGCTGACAATATGAACTGAGATAATAAATCAAGTTTAAAATATCAAGGGTCTCACCGACCTCCATGCAATCTCATGGGCTTTAGACAACAAACAGCAAAAGTAAGGTACAGATCCCCACATTTTCTGTAAAAATGATCATTACAATTTCATGAAAAATCCACCCTCACTTGCAAAACCACAGTAAAAAACTGTCTGTTTGGTTAGAGGCTCTCTCTCTCTCTCTCTCTCTCTCTCTCTCTCTCTCTCTCTCTCTCTCCCCCTGTGTTGGTGAAGCAGCCATGCAGCTTCCCAGGCCCACGTGTGCCCCAACATGTGAAAAGGCTGGATTAATGAAACTCCCATGGCTGAGGTTATTCATGCAAAAAGAATAACAGTGTGGACAGTGCAGGCTTCCACCCAGGAGCCTTGTGTTGTGTGTGTCGGGGGAGGAGATAGGAACAAAAAGAGGGGTGAGCTGAATGATTTCACTGCTCAAACTGCAACGAGCTCAAGTTTAAAATTGGGGCAAAGAGTGGAAAAAGCATTATGACAGCTGAGGATTCCTCTCCCTATGTGTGGCCCCTAACAAGCATCTAGTCCTCCAGTAAACAGACCAATCCAATCCAAACAGTTCGTATAACATAATTCTCTTCTTATCTTTTTTTCAAATCTGTGAATTTGAAGATTTTCTTTTAAAAATAATCTTCATTTCTAAAGCAGTTCTCACAACAAAATGACTTATCGTTGTTCACATTTGAACCAGGTGTCGTCTCCATGAAGTTGCACAGATTTGATCCTGAAGAGACAGAAATGGCTCAGGGTTGGATGGCTCCCCGCCAGTAAATGCTACAACAATACATGATTTTTTTTAAGACATATCCAATGGGGGAAACTTTCTGGCAAACGATCACAAACAGCTCCACACTGGATCCACATCACCTGAGCAGTAAAGCCAATATTCAGGTTTTACCACCGAGGCACTCTGATGTGATCTGTGCTGCTGTGTTGCTCAACAAGTCACAGCAGGGCAACTTTCTTGGCAGTATTTAAACGATCCTCCTTCTCACAGCTGTGCCTTATTTCTGTAAATATATTCTGTATAAAAAGGAAATATATATATTTGTTCTCACATGTTGTGAGACAAAATGCTCCACCTTAAAATGCTGTTGTTCGATTTCTTTACTATATTTAACATTACTGGTTCAAGATGCAAGTATAACATCACAGGTGATCACTGTGACGGATTCGCTCTCTCAAACCAGTGAAATTAAATTCCCGATTCAAATTGGCTCTTATAATTCTGTAAATGTGACTCACGTGCAAACGCAGAAAGAACGAAACAAAAACGTGATTCACAACGAGCTGCATTCTTGGGACGTAAGTAACAATGCAGAGATTTACAGTTCAGTAATCTCCTTATGTTCTCATTTAGGTAGATCTGGGAACCAAAGCATTGAACAGTGAACCAAACATGGAAACTTTATCACACTTTAGTCTCACTACTTCTGTATTGCATAAAATAGTATAAATCCTGGTAAAAATGAGGCTGGATTCAGGAACAAACTGCATTGAGGTCCTCCTCACAAATAAATGTGAATTTTGGAGTGCTGTAGATGATCGTTATGGGGAACTAATAGATAGTGAAATGATAAAAATCCACAATATGTCCCATTTAATTTCATCACCTCAATGTGAGCACTTACAGGTTTTTCCTTCTGTTTAACCCTAAGACAAACTTGTGCTTTCATGTACACATAATGCAGATGTTTTACATAAATATGCCAGTTTTTCCTATACTTATGTGTAATCATATAGGCTAGTTTCACGTGTACAGCTTGTGCAAGCTGTGAACTTTTGATTATGCCCCACAAAGAATCTTTAACATGGTATTTCCCTCAGTAATGGTGAAAAGGCCTACAGTCACACCTTACAACAACAGCGGTTTCATTAGGAGCTCAGGGTATTTCCTCTAATCCGGGAGGAGAGTGTTTAAATGAACCCCAGATGGAGGCCGAGGGTCACACCAGCCGTCTGCATCATTTCCACTCAGCCGGACTGAAGGAAACACCTTCATACTGGTCCTACAATCCACACCGGCAGCTGTAGACTAGATCCACAATGATTTTTCTCATGGACCTCCAGATGATGCTGCTGGACGTGATCTACTTCATCCTGCGCAACTCGGTGCGCGTGGTGATGCGCCCGCGCACCAAGCCCATCGACGGCGAGCTGGTGCTGATCACCGGGGCGGGCGGCGGCCTGGGCCGGCTCTTCGCTCAGCAGTTCACCAGGCACGGGGCGGAGGTGGTGCTGTGGGACGTCGACCGCGGCTCCAACGAGCGGACGGCCGAGCTGGTGCGCGAGATGGGCGGCAAGGCGCACGCCTACACGGTGGACGTGACCGACAGGGCGGACGTGTACCGCAGCGCAGACCTGGTGCGGAAGGAGCTGGGCCGGGACGTCACGATGCTGGTGAACAACGCCGGCGTGGTTGCCGGGCAGCGCATGTTAGACTGCCCCGACGAGCTGATGGAGAGGACCATGAAGGTCAACTGCCATGCCCTCTTCTGGGTGAGAAGATGTGATGAAGGCATTTCACCAATCACACACCTCAGATGAAACATGGAGGGGTATTTAGTTTAGTATGTCGACTCAGCACAGATATAACCTTTTATTAATCTGCTCATCCAGAAGAATAATTTAATTTCTAGTTATGTAATATTGAGGGGTAAATCCTGTTCATACAACAACTCATGATGCCATGATTTTGGGGAAATCACTGTGAATGCTCTTACCTTAATGCTGAGCCAAAAAAAACATCACTTGGTTTTTTTGGTACTACAAATTAAATTGTATTAAAATTAAAAGATATTGAGGTAGGGGGTGAACGGGGCAGGTGGGAGAGAGAGAGAAAGTGGATTTAAAGTAAACCATAAGTACGGTCTATGGTTTTTTGACCATGTTTAAGCAAACATGGACTGTTCTTTTTATATCGTATTTATCTATGCAATATTTGTAGGGGTGCTGCGACTCTAAAGCACCCCTAAACATGGGCTAGACATGCCTATGTTGCCAATATATTGATCATTTGTATGTGACCATAGAAAAGAGAACATCCCTCCTCTGTATCAGACTTGGTAATGGATCCATAGACAAACTAGAAGCTCACATGCCCAAATCTGTGCAAATATCCTATTATAATGCAAGCTTTTGGTCACAGAATGTCTTCTACGAGGAATATTTGTGCCAATATTAATAAATACTATATACACAAAAGACAAATAAAACCTATTTAAATTTCAATTTAAATAGCTTGTCAAAGTTAAAAAAGTGGAATTCTATCAAGAGCTCATGTTTTATTAAAACACATTAACTGCTTTGGTGGTGTGCCACCTTTTCCCCTTGTGATCCCTAATTAGCTGTTTAACTCCTCGAAGTCAAATCTTGCCTGTTTTGCTCGTCGAACACGGTCGATGATTCATGTAGAGAGCTGGAAATGATGCTTGAATGTCACGATCTCTTCAGCACCAGCTGTTATACGGAGCCGGTTCCATACGACATGTGAAATGTGTTGCGTTAACACCTTTATCCCCTTCACACAATGGACCATACAGTATATTCCCACAGAAATCCTCTTAACATGAAGCCGCTCCAGCAACATAAGCTTCCTCCACATTGAGCAACATTTAAGTTGTATGAACACTGCATGGTTTGTTGCCACATTAACATGCTGCAATCTAACGCCTGTGTGTGTGTGTGTGTGTGTGTGTGCCTCAGACAGTGAAGGCCTTCCTCCCTCAGATGAAGGCCCAGAATCACGGACACATCGTCACCATCGCCAGCGTCCTCGGTCTCTTCAGCACAGCTTGCGTGGAGGTGAACGAGGGAGCGAAAAAAAAAACAAACAAAGCATCAAATTCAAATACATATCACAAAATAAGAAGTAGCCTGAGTAGGTCTGGGATGTCGCACATGGTTTTGTAAATATTCAGTACACGTTTTTGCTTGAGACAGGATTACTGTGCCAGTAAGTTTGCTGCAGTAGGCTTCCACGAGTCTCTGGCCCATGAGCTGCTGGCTGAGGAGGTGGACGGAGTGAAGACTACTCTGGTGTGTCCCTACATCGTCAACACGGGCATGTTTGACGGCTGCAAGATACGGTACGCCGACAAAATGTTATCTTTGTATGCACAATTCAATTCCTATCCATGCAGCACTCAATATGGTTGTATTGATGTGGCATTCTACTGTTTTGCTGTCAAAATGCTAACACATAAGTGACCGCCCGTTTGTTCTCTGGTGCCACCAACAGGGAGGAAGTGGAACTGCTCCTCCCCCCTCTGGATCCCCAGTACTGTGTGGAGCAGGCCATGAACGCCATCCTGGTAGACCAGCCGTTAGTGTGCATTCCTCGCCTCACGTACTTGCCTGTCCTCTCCAGAGCGTAAGTAAAAAGTTCCTCTTATTTATATATATTTTTGCGCACTTTCATTGCTTAGCAGCTGATGTTCAGTCATTTGTTCCTTTTCAGATTGTTGCCATGGGAATCCAACGTGGTTACGTATCGTTTCATGGGGTCCGACAAGTGCATGTACCCCTTTATTGACGCCAAGAAGAAACAAGCGTCTAACGGCTCCGTTATGGTTGCATAGTTGCACCAAAGTACAGCTAATAGAACCTTATGGAGTCAAAACTTTTAAATTAAAATGAGATGTCGTTTACAAAAAGAACTGTATGGAAAGCAGTGTGCCAGGATTCAGTGTGGATGGGCTAATCATTCAGAAGTGTGTACTAGATGACGACTCAGCCAAGTGGTCATCAGCACCCCAAAAACATTCCAGTAAGAATGAAGAAGTTTACACATCCTGGACGGGTCAAAAGGTGAATGGGAGAGTCTTTAATATCTGCTACTTATTGTGCTGTATTATGTTTACATAAATAAAATGGATTGAAAACCACTTCTTTAATTTTCTGGAAAACTTCACAAGATATGCAAATTAGCATAAAGAGTGAAAACGCTGATAAAGGCGACACTAGCAGTAAGAAATGGAGCATCAAGAACCAGTTCTCTAATGTCATTTTGATTAATTCGTATTATATTCATGCAATACGTAATTTTTTCCATTTCCTTTTCCACTTTCCTCACTGATGTCCAAGAATAAATTCATGTTTGGGCACAAGGATAAAAACTTGATTTCTCTTTAATTTTAGCCAAATGAATCACTGAATCCGTTATTATGTGACAGAAATGTTCTGCAGCTAAATTCTGATAAAAGTTAAGGTGCTTTTTTATTTTCTACAACTCGAACATCACAAGAATCAGAATGATGAGTTGTATGAGCAAAAAAAAAAAGATACACAAGACTGTACTGGACCCCAGGACTGAGCTATATCTGTGATACAATCTTCTCTAATATTAATAATATATTTCACAATATGGCGAACGCGTACAAACAACGTTAAACAACAAAATTGCTTTTCAACGCACAGCGACTAATCTAAACTTTTCCGTTATTGGCGGGTCAAGAAGAAGATAACATACCAGACGTCTTTGTTTTGTGCGTGGAAGCACAGAAGTTTAATTACCATGGTGAGCGGAGAGAAGGGAGGTTTGACATATGGGAGGAAAATGGCGTATCGGGAGAAACTGACGCAACAGGGAAAACATCCCTGTTCACACACAGCAGAGACAACGTCACATTACATCACACGCTACATTTAGCCACGAATTCTTCCCGGCCCTACATGGTAATGTCAAATAACACTTCACTTGTGGTTGTTGATATAAAGCACTCTAGGAAAATCAACAGAGGTTCGCCAGCTGCACCCTAGACAAAGAAGGTCCAAACCTTTTACATCGTGTTTAACGAGCTAGCTCAGCGGGGGATAAAATGTAAAAAAAAAAATACTTAAAATCAAGAACAAGAATGTCTCACAAAGAGGACCACAAGTTCTAGGTAAAACCCAACAGAATTCACAGTTATAAACACTTCTTTTTCTCTCTCTCTCTCCGCCAAGTAAACCCCCCAACTCGTTGACTAGGATGCAGCTACTTTTTCTACAAAGCAACAAAATAAATACTGTGTACAATTAAACAAAATTAAGGGGAGAAAGCTAATTTTTTTCCTATCAATCTTATTTAACTGTTATGGAACGGTGAATATAACAATGGTGGTTTAGAGTCTACAGTGACTGAAACTTCCTGTAGCCCTCGGAAAAATTAAGAACACAGTGTCTGAGTTTTCTCTAGTGCTTTTACAGACAACCAAACCTGATCATCTAAACAGTGCCATCCAGGGTCTGTGCCAATGTGCTTGAGTTAGCCTGTTTGAGGTGCAAGTCACCTTCCATTTCCTGCTTGCCACACCTGTGGAGAACAAATCACACATACGCCGTTAATAGTTCGTCCCAAAATATGAACGTGAACCAGTGTTTATTCATCCAAATGTACATCATTTATAAATCCCACAGAAGCATTTATATGTGAGCTGAAAAAGCTCATAAAACTGTCCTGTTTACACAATAATAAGAAATAAAAGTGTGGTTTTTTTTTTACATACAAAAGCAGCAAATCAACCCATGGCCATGTTGAGCATGTGAAACAATTACTAAGTGTTCTGCTGTCCTTTTAGAACTACATCATTTGTTTTTTTTTATTACCAACCACAGAGACTTCTGTTTATATTCAGAAAGTGAACATTATCTCCCAAGGTTCCCTGGGAAACAGGCAGCACTTAACAATTAGCAGAGAGCACAGGTGACAAAGACGATCTTTAGAAGAAGCCATTTCATGCTGATTGAAGTGTTTACATGAGGCGTTTTATTCTGATTACTCGTTAGGATTATTAGCCGAATGAAGGGCTTATTGTAAACACCGCTGTTTCGTACGTGGAGAGTTTGTTCCAGCTTACCGAGAGACTGGTCCATTTCCGGTCCTTTCATTTGGCTGCTGGTCCAAGTCCGAGAGCAGCTTCAGTATATTCAACGCGGCCTGTAGAGGTGAGGTTAAGGTTATCACAGTGGCCAGGGAGATGAATACAAGAAATCCTTCATCCCATCATTAACCCTCCCCTTAAACCCCCGACCAACTAAGATTACCATTAAGGTTGATTAATAGGACATTCTGCAAACAACTGCATCACTGATTTGAATGCACATTTATTTAATTTGACTGTTAAACGCTGAGTATCATGCATTGTTGTATTGTTTTGATGCAGCCAGTGGAAGAACAATCCACTCATCATTGTTATCCGTTTACCTTGTTGTCATCTAGTAGTTATTTGCATAACGCACAATTACATTTTTTTTTACTTTTTTTTTTTTTTAAACATTTGATTAAAAAAATCCTTGGCATTAGTAGTTTTAATTAGGTATTAGTTACTTCTAGTGTTGGAATTTATCTGGGAAACATCCCTTTTAAACGGTATATTTGAGATTTTTTTTTACAAGATTTCATTTGAACACATCATGATAACATAATTTCCCCTTTGCCCAATTGCCATTTATACTGAATAAAGCTTGAATCCATAATAATGTAAATTATAATGTAAATGAATGCAACCTCTGCTCGCTAGCTGTTATTTAGCTTGGCAGGACTGTCCTGCCCACCGGCTGCTAACAGGTAACGTTTACCAGCTCTCAGCCTGCCTCCTGCAAATAAGATGATTTTTAGTAATCAACAAAGAGGAACAAAAAAAAAAAACAGGCGGACAGAAGAGTCGGAGCAGCAGTAACTTATTCAGACCATCAGGGTGAAAGTGAAATATATACACAAATCTATCACATTGTAGAGTAATCTGAGTCAGCAGCACAGCATCCCTAACTCTGTCAATCTGCCATTCTTGATGCATACGTGGTTTTCATAGCACCCTCAATGTAACTCACCAAGACTAGTGCACGTGGCTGTTTCTTGAATCCGAAAGTTAAGGTGGCGTAGAATGGCAGGGAATTTTAAATAACAATATTTTTTCAGTACGTGCCATATTTGGTACCCTATTTTGAAACATAACCAGGCGCCCAGGGTGACGAGCAAAGATCAACAGAAGAAAAATATGTGTAATATCTGGAGTATATGTCAGAAATTGTACCCATAAACACAAAGACAAAAAAAAAAGAGGTGTTAATCCAGGAGGCCATATGGGGTCGAGTAGGTCAGGGAAAAATGTCCGGTCCCCTGATCAATATAGTAAAATAGCCCTGCTTTTTTTTTTTTTAAACGATTGTCTTGTCCATCTAAATACATCCAAATACTCCCACATTTTGAATTTTGGCAATAAAGTTCTGTACTCTAATAGCAAATGTAGCTCAAACACAGTTCCTCACACAGCAAGTTTAGATGGAGGCATTCTAGACATAAGGTTGTTAAAGAGAATTGCATTTTCTAGTTTAAAAATAACCCAAAACTCACCATATCGTGACATGATTCTACATCTTTTCCGATCCCGTGACTGATGAGTGGAGGCAGGGAGGAGCAGTTAATCAGCGACACAAACTCATTCTTATTGTTTTTGGGAAAGTCTTTGTATTCCACCTGCAAGCAAATATGATAATAATAAGCAAATCTTCACCTTTTTAGTCTAAATCAAATGCACATACACTAACTGAACCGCAGCAGGAGAACACGCCATCAGTTACCTGCAGGTTCTGCACCGATGCAAGGAAGCTGAGCTGTTCTGAAGGCCTGGTGAGGGGTCCGTGGGGCAGTTGGTTCAGATTATTTTTGTTCTTTAGGATAGTCTCCGCAGTCATTGAGGTCCCTGCGTAAAGCAGCTCGTTGGCAATCATGGCAGTGATTGTGGCCATGCCTGGGTTTGGTACAGGTCGATTGTAGTCCTTGGCCATGGATGCTTGGCAGGCCCCGACTGCTTGAGCCACTTCAGGGACCATGGGCAGGATACCTGCAGGCAGCTGCTGGTGGCTCAAGTAAGGCATGCGGAACTCCTCCTCCTTGGAACCTTCAAACGGAAAGGTTTTTTTTTTGTTTCAAAAGCGTATTCACACAATGGAAAATGCTTAAACAATATGACCGCTAACACATATTTGAGTCCAGCAGGTCTATCGACACTTACTCATTGCCACTTCCTCTACAGAGCCAGGTTCAAAGAAGGTCACTTTGCGCCCATCACCAGGTTTCTTCACTGGGGTCTAAATACATGATGGAATGAAGGTTTGTCACAGATATTAAATATTTCTTGTCTGCCATCTTTACTAGCTTTGGACCTGCTTGATTAAAAGAAGTGGCGGTACCTTTTCATCTGTTTTGAGTGCCGGTTTCGGGGGCTGAGGCTGAGGCACTTTATATCCCAAGAGGTCCAGCATTTTCTCTGCTGCATTCCTCTTGGCCACCTTCTTACTAGGTCCCATTCCCTCTGCGGTCTGGCCGCACACTGTCACCTGGACCAGGGAACGTGCCGGAAACACAGGGAAAAACAGAAAGGCAGAGAAATTAAGCAAACGCAGAGGAAAACGATGTCGCTTCAGTAAAGCTAACTGCGTTCTTCCGCTGCTGTTGAATCACCTGCATTACAAACTCCCTGCGCCGAGGTAGACCTCTCTCCGTCACCATGCTGTACTCCGGCTCCTTCTCCTTCTTGGCCTGCTGGATCTGAGCCAGGCGGCTGATGGGATTCATTCCCTGGCCGTACTCTGGGCTGGTCTGCAGCTGTTGGCGTGACAGGTCGATGATCACGCAAAGAAGAGTGTTGAGGTCTCTACTGATTACTCTGATTGCAGCCGACTGGTTACATTACCTTGATGATGGATCTGGTTTTCTTTTTGATGCGTGGCAATATTTTTTCCACGTTGGGTATATGGGGTAGCCTCTTCAACTCCCCCAGCACCGCTGCAGCTGCCAGCTTCTTGGCAATCTTTTTACTCTTTCCTTCGCCTTCTCCAGAGAACTCCCCGACTGTAACACGCACCACAAAACTCTTCATATGGGGAGGGCCTTCTTCCTTTAAAACCTGGAATACAACAAGGATCGAACATAATGTAGAGGAGCATTATCGTTTGATTATTAAACTGGAAAACAAACTGGAATATGTCTACATAACAGTGAACTAATGTCTTTCTATTAACATTTATGAAAGAAAATGTAAAATCACCTCAAAGTTGACAGGTAAGTTGCGTTTTAGTGCAATTTCAAACACTTGACTGATTTCTGATTTGTTGAGGTTCTCCTCCTCTGGCTCTCCATTCATCTGTCAAGAGCAGAACGTAGATTAAGCGGGGTGGGGGGTGGGGGCACACAGGCTCTCAACCACTATTTCATGCTACGTGTGCACTTCTTCTCTCACCACTGGCAACTGTTGTAACATTGGCTCCTTGTGCAGCACTTTCAAGGCCTTGGCGGCAGCATCGTGTTTGGCCAGCTGCCGCGTGCGTCCCTTCCCAATAAACTGCTGGCCTCCGATAGTAAGCTCCATATGATATATCATTGGTCCCACTGGAGGAAATGGGTAATAGTACCTGGACACAAAACAAATCAGCAAATGTTACTGGTTTTTCCATCTTAAAAACAAACTTGAAGAAATGATTCAAAATCAGGCCAGAAATGGGGAAATGTCTGCTTTTCTAACTTCCAAGTAAAGCAAACTCACTGTTGCATAGAGCGCTGGTAAGGTCCCGGAGCCCGGACGTTGTAGTTGAAGTTTGGTGGTCTCATCCCCGGATATGGGTCGATGGGTTTATACATAGGCTTTTTACCAAGCTTCATACATAGTGCATTTAACTCCATGGTATGTGTCATGCCATCTACTGTAGAGCCAACACAAAGAAACCCAACAAACCGAAGATTTAACTTTGTGATAAAACTCTAAACAAACATTAGAAAGAGATTGGACAGAGCCAGTGGGAGGAGCCCGCCTGGGTTCTTGCCTGTATTGCGAGGTGTCCTCACGGTGGGCTTAGGAAGTGTCGTCTCAGCGAGGGCGGATGCAGCAGCGGAATGCTGGGCTTTCTTGATGCTGGTCCCCTCTGCCTCCCAGTACTGATCTCCCATTGTGAGCCTAACTGAGAAAATCTGACAGACGCAGGAGACAGTAAACACAATATTTACCATCACTCGCATGTATTTGTGACGAAACACAACAGCATCGTTTTTCTGCAAAAAAAAAAAAGACTCTCAGAGTACCTTGGAGTGAGCTGGTCCTTGCTCACAAAGCAGCTTATACTCAGGTTGAATCTTGTTGAAACGGGCTAACTCATTCACCAAACACATGGGGGTCTTCTCTTTAGGGTTTGCCATGTTTGATACTGTGACAAAACAAAAACAAGATCCAAAACACTCACAACTGAGAAAATCGACCAGATCAGGGTTGCTTCAAATACACAAAGAGTCTGAGAAAGACTCGATAAACCTGCAAACAAATATCATACCTAAATATTTCAAATGTAGTGACTCTGCCATACAGAGCACTTTATACTATTGCAACAATCAAAAACCCATCTGTCCAAATCCAAACCTGTGGTGGTATTGTAGGGAGTGGCTGAGCCCGCAGGGAGAGCTGAGCTCCTGATTGGCTGGCTGGCGCTCTCCGAGGGTAGGGTGCCTGAGGCACAGGGGATGCTGTAGCCAGGCTGTGGCTGCCCCAGTTGCAGTGGGGCAGAGGCAGCAGGCATGGGACTCGCCGGACACTGAAACTGGACCTGGGACATCTTCGTTGGTCGTGGTTAGTCAATCGTAGGTCGGGGTCAAGACAGGAACTTTGTAGTGCAGCAATGGTGAATGCCAAAGGAGGAGGAACTGTTGATTGAGGAGGTCTGAATGTAAGCGCTACCTGGAAAGTGAGGATAGAAGATAAGTAACTAAGATGTTTCTACATATGGAGGAAATTATGACATTTTAAATGGATCTAAGAACATTGTCTGTCACAGATATGGAAGCCTCCAGCACCCAATGTGCAAGATAAAAAGTAATCTCTGGGCAGGCTGCCTATCACAAGCATGACAAACAAACAAAAATCACATTCACGTCTATGCACACTTTCGTTTCCAAATCACTGAACCTTCTTGTGTTTGGATTGTGGGAGTGAATCCATGCACAGATGGGGAGAAAACGCTAAATCTACACAGAAAGCCCCCCAGCTTGCAAACCCGATCCGCTAAATGGCTTTTTTTGCTGTGAGGCAACACAGCTAACTGAGCTTCACAGGCAGTTTTTACACCCTCAGATTCAACTTTAAACCTGGAAACAGACACATTTATCACCTTTAAATTATTGTTAAAATGAAAACAACCCTAAGCCTAGTTCTCTCATATGAACAACAAATGCATAATGTGTATAATAAACATTCAAATGTTTCTGTTGTGTCGTATCTGCACTTTTGTTAATGGTATGAAAAAAAATAATTAAATAATATTTCCGACACAAGTATTTGTGCAAAAATTGCATGTGACATTTCACATTAATGCATTTGCAGGACAAGATGTGAATTCTGGTAGCTGATTAGCCTTCACAAATATGCATGCATCTGAGCATTCACAGCATCAGAGGAGGTCTCAGCATACTGGCTGTCACCCAGCATGCCAACATTAAAGAGCCAACAACAATGGAGCACAACCAAACAATGTAAAGTGACTTGACAGAGCAAAACCGACGTCAACCACCACTGCCAGCTTCATTTAAATCACTATTCTGCGGTAAATTCAAGCCACTCTGGTTGTCAGTAAAAACTTTCTAATCGTGTTCTCATTCAGATGTACATTTGGAGAAGTATTGATAAATTCTGGGTGTTGTGTGGCCCTTGAACGCATCACTGCGATTTCATTCATTCAGATAAAATCCTATGCAACTGATTTTAACATGCTACTAAAACATTGGACAACATTAACTAACTTGTTCATAAACAAAAAGGCAACTTAAACATTTTCTTGACACAAAAGTAATAAGAAAATTAACCAGCAAGCTAGCTTAGCTGTTTCAATAAGGAGCTTGCACAAATGCATAGACGTGGCTGTTCCTCATATAAATAGGGTTATATGCTGCATTAAGAGTCGAGCATATAGATGCATCAAGCAGACACTACTGCCAGTAGGAGAGTCACAGCTTTAAATTAAATCAGGCCGACGGGGTGTCTTTCCCAGAGGAGCACGTTAGCCACCTAGCTTCCTGGCTACAGTGACAGGGTTGGACATAACCTCTGTAGCAGAAATATCCACGACATTAAGCCGCATGGCTGCAGCAGCGGTGTCTCCGAGAAGACTCAACTGTCATCTCGTTAGCACCAGTACTTGACACTAGCTTATGAGCTAATTACACGTATCGTAATGATTCCTGGGGAGCCGGTGAAATTGCTCGCTAGCTGACGTTAGCTTAAACCCCGACCCTCGACAAGTTGCTGCCAAAAAATAAACCTCACCTCGCCGTTCCTTTTGTTCAGTTTCTAAGTGACTCCATAGCACACGTTGGTTTACTAGCGTTTGCTTTTGTTAGTGGTCAGTTTCAAGAGGCGGTCTATGTTGTTTTTATATCAAAATGCGGGCGGTGAGGAGGTGGACATTGGGAGAACAGGGCAAACACTAAAGAGAATGGCCCGATCTTGATTCTCTCTTCAGGAAGTGACATCACGGAGGGGAAGTACTTCCAAAATAATGCAGGGTTTACTGGAGAGGCATCACGATTTTCACAAGTGCACCTGGACCAGCAAAAATAAATAAATAATAAAAGAACAAAGTAACGCTTGTCCATCAATAAGACAATTAAAAAACACCAAACACAAACAGAATTAACGGGGTATTCTGAATTTTATTTTGGTAGCATCAATAAACCCCCAAAAAACAAAAGCTGCAGCACAATTAATCCAATGATGTAAGAAAAAAGAAAAATTAAAATGCACACACAAATAACTATCAAGCTCATTATTTTAGCTAATAAATATAAAAGTGATCACTATAAAATATTGCTTCTATGGTCTATGATCCTGTCTAAACGCCATGTCTTGAGGAAAAGAGCAGTGGGTGAGCTGGTTATAGTGGTTAGCCCTCCAGGTTACAAGTTGTATCCCTGACACATGTTCAGAGAGTCTCTCAGCATCAGGTCACGCAGGCGCCACAGTGCATCTGCCATAGTGGTGTGAGCTCCTTTGCTCTTCAGCCAGTGCGCCGGCAGCCGGCTCTCCTGCTCTTTGGTCAGGTAAGCATCACGCCTTTGAGCTGTGACGGAAACACAGTAACAGCAAACATTTTTACATCCACACACTTGTCTTGGCAAAAAAAAAAGCAGCCTCTTGAATATAGCATTAATAACCATAACGTTAGAAGGTAGTAAGGTCATTTATGTGGGGACAATCACCAGAAACACACACACCTTTGAGCGTTTGGTCCCACTTGCTGACGGTGGCAGACTCCGAATTCAAACCCTCGATGTACTTCAGGTAGGCCTCTGAGTGGAGCACTCTCTGGGTCTTTGGTGGTGGAGCCACAAACATGGGGGTGGTGGGCTGCAGGTGTGATGGCGGGCCCTGTCCCGGATATGGTGGAGGAGCGTGTGGTCCTGCACCGAACATCCCAGGCTAAAATAAAACAATGACAATATACTATTTAGCATGTGGACAATATGTGGATCACTGAAAATAACATGCTATATATTTCCTGGCCTGGTGCTCACCTGTTGCATAAAGTTTCCTTGTGCAGGACTTCCTGGCATACCATTCATACCAGGACCCATCATACCTGTGAAATGACAGTATTAGTTTCCTTGTATATAGTAATTGTTTTAACTCATGCTAGGTTGCGATATGTTAAGACCTTCAGCAATGCTTTTCAATGGCTTGTGAAAATGTTAGGTTTTTGAACATCAGTTGAATGTTAGTAGCTTTACATGCATGATATCTGCAAATGTGTATGTGATTCCTGTATATTTGACATGTGAGCACACAGAGAGGCGTTGTTGGAGACCAGAGAGCTTTGACTGCTCAGTGAGTCGATCAGGCAGGGCAGCCTGTGGACCAGGTGAACCCCTCCGGCAGGAGAGACACGCCTGAATGTGACTGAGCAGGTGTGACTGGGCCCTTACCCTGATGAGGCATGCCAGGGTACCCAGGTATACCTTGCTGGAGATGGTGATGAGGCAGGAGGCCCCCCCCTGCTGGGTGAGGCAGCATTGGGGCCACACTCAACAAGCCCTCATGGGGGCTCTGCATGTAAGGTGGGCCGTAAGCTCCCATCATGCCTTGGGAAACAGGGCAAGGAGAGGACAACAACATATCCATGCATAAGTGTCATGCAGCTGACTCTATAATAACATGCACTATTACTACACACTGTGGTCCCTTTCACACATGCACCTGAAGCCACAACAAAAGCTCTGGCAATTTTCTGTGATTACTCAGGACTGGCTAGATATCTAATGTGCGACTACAACTCCAGTGGGAACAGTTCTAGTTACATCTTGCAAGCTTTTACACAATATCCCTGTGTAAAGTTTGCAAGATGTTAGAATTTTCTTCAAATAAACCACCTGGGTCGACTCTTATAATGACCTTCTATGATATACATACAATGCATCTCTCCATTGTTGTCCAGCTGTGCTGCAGGGTCACATAAGACTCGACCCTGACTTGTGCTGTATTAGAGGCCAGTATGTGGATCACCAAAACTGCTGCTGACCCGAATAAGCATAATGATGTTAAAGGTTCAGTGTGTGTGAAAGGGGCAGACGATACAAACGAGTCCCGGAATGTTAGAAGGCGAAACAAGAATGAAAGTTAAATGAAAATTAAAAAAATAAATAAAAATCATGCAGTATATGTCATGCACTTTCAGGTAGTGATAATAAAAACACAACGTGAAACAGCAGTAAAAGAAGAAAACTGCTGGTTTATGAATGTAGTTTTTAGATGAATGTGTTTCAAACGGTCAGAAAAGGTAATTCATTACGGCATTTAACAGTCCGGCCTCATTTCCCTGCTGCCTTGTAGTCAAACATTCGTGCTGCCTCTGAGAGGGGTTACCTGACACAGGTGTCATGTTCTGGTTTATCATTCCCATAGTGCTAGGCGAAGGAACCACCCCCATCAGTGCCCCTAACGGGGTACCTGCTCGAGGGGACCCTTGCTTCTGCGGTGGTCTGTCACGGTCTTGTTGATCCACAATTTTGGCTGCGCGTTCTGAAACAAACAAATAACTCCTGTCATGACTTCAGTTCGAATCGGAGAACTTTCACACCCACAAACACTCACAACTGAGAAAATCGACCAGATCAGGGTTGCTTCAAATACACAAAGAGTCTGAGAAAGACTCGATAAACCTGCAAACAAATATCATACCTAAATATTTCAAATGTAGTGACTCTGCCATACAGAGCACTTTATACTATTGCAACAATCAAAAACCCATCTGTCCAAATCCAAACCTGTGGTGGTATTGTAGGGAGTGGCTGAGCCCGCAGCCACTCCCACTATATAAACAAATAACTCCTGTCATGACTTCAGTTCGAATCGGAGAACTTTCACACCCACAAACTGCTTCTTCTCACCTTCATACTCTGCCTTTTTTCCAGCCTCCAGGTTCCTCCACTCGGTTCCCACGAGTCGACTCAGCTCCCCGAAGGAGAAGTCCGGGTGTCGAGCTTTGATGATTGATCGCATTTCACTACTGAACAAGATATAGCCACTCATGTTGATCTTCCTCTTGGCCCCTTCCTTCTTAGATAGGCCCTTCACTTTAGGAGTGGACTTTGTGGAAAAACAAAGATAAGAGGTTGTCTTGATTTCATTATTAGTACCACAGGTTTGAAGTCTTTGGACATAAGATTTGCACTCCTTGGGTTAAGGTTGCTGGAGGTGTGCGGGTACCTGAGGAGTGTATGACATGGTGTCCATATCGCTTGCAATAGGGGTTTGCATCGGAGGCATAGATGGCATCTGTGGAGCTTCCTCATCGTCGTCCATATCTTCCATATCATCATCTGCATCCTCGATATCTGCCAGTTTAACCTCAAGCTCATTGATCTTCTTGTCCAAAAAGGGCGATGCTTCCTTCTGCGGCACTATCAATTTCCTATTACCAGCGCAAGAGAAAAACACTAATTAAAACTGGGCGGGAAACTGCCTTGAGTAAGAAACGGCGCTCGGCTCGACAGACCGACCTGAAATAGTAGATCTCTTCCTCCACGACTTTGGCAGAGTATGAGAAACGTTTCAGACCCTTGAACTTTTTCATCTGCTTCTCTGTGTCGATGTAGCGGCTCTCACACAGCATGACATCCTCTTCTGAGACCTCAGTAGGTCTGCATGACAGGTAGTCCTTAAAGGAGGACACCACGCATTTGCCTGGAGGGCAGACGGTTAAGAAAAAAACATGTTTATTGATAACATTGGTACAAAGCAAAACATAAACATGGATAGAAAATGTAGGCATGATGTCAAATTAAAGCAAAAGGCAGGTTAATAGTATTTTGACATTTGAGGAAATATGTTTATTCGCTTTCTGTTGGAGAGTTACTGTAACTCTACAAGTGAGTCAATGCTCTTCTTTAACTCTTCTTTAACATCACTGCTGTGGCCCGATCCTGCAGATTTGCCCTCTACAATATCCGCAGGATTCGGACTTTCCTCACAAAGGATGCAACGCAACTCCTGGTCCAAGCACTGGTCATCTCCCGCCTTGACTACTGCAACTCTCTCCTGGCCGGACTCCCGGCCTCTGCGATCAAACCATTACAGCGTATCCAGAATGCCGCAGCACGCCTCATCTTCAATCTACCCAAATTCTCCCACGTGACCCCCCTCCTCCGTGACCTCCACTGGCTCCCTGTTGCAGCACGCATCCAATTCAAGACGATGACACTGGCCTTCAGGGCCATCAATGGAACGGCACCCTTCTACCTTCAAACACTGGTCAAACCTCATGCCCCGAAGCGAGCACTTCGCTCTTCTACTTCAGCTGGCCGGCTGGTACCACCATCGCTGAAATCAAGCAAATGTCGCTCAGCAAAGTCCAGACTCTTCTCTGTTCTGGCGCCTCAGTGGTGGAACGAACTCCCGACCAATGTCAGGACAGCAGAGTCATTTGCCATCTTCCGAAAAAGGCTCAAGACTCACCTGTTCAGACTTCACCTTGACTCTACATAGCATGACCCACTAGCACCCTCCCTCGACACCCCCCCCCACCCCCACCAAAAAAAACAAACAAAAAACAAAAAAACCTTACCTATAGCACTCTGATCTTAGCACTGTTGCTCTTGAAGTACTACTTTACTCAGATGAGGACCTAACACTTGTTCTATTTTTAGCTCTTACTGCATCGGCAATGACACGTCGTGGTTTCTTTGTTTCCTTCTTTTGACAAATGTACTTATTGTAAGTCGCTTTGGACAAAAGCGTCTGCTAAATGACCTAAATGTAAATGTAAATGTAAACTGACTGCTGGTTATCTTAACAATGTTGAACTACTCCATTAAGTGCATTAACTGTAATGTGTGAGCACTAGTTAACAAAGGCGTACCTATGACACAGGTAATGGGCAGGGTCTCCTCCAGATGGCTCAGGAACACTTCTCTCTTGTAGAACATCTTCGTAGGTTCGTGCTCCGTTTCCTCAGGATGAATGAAGATGGGCCCAAAGAAGAAAGTAGTTCCATTCTGCACCCACAGCTTCTCTATCCTGCAGCACAATCAAGATCATGTTATCAATAGTTAATTACTCAATAATAACTCATAAGACAGGCCTTCTTACACTAGGGAGGGACAATATACGTTCACCCACCTGGCGATCCGGGGCTTTGACAGACCATGTG
Organism: Chelidonichthys spinosus; assembly: GCA_029853015.1. Classification (NCBI taxonomy): domain Eukaryota; kingdom Metazoa; phylum Chordata; class Actinopteri; order Perciformes; family Triglidae; genus Chelidonichthys; species Chelidonichthys spinosus. Next base: position 6,290,354 of record CM056822.1, on the reverse strand, counting down.
ACTGGATGGTGACACAGTCTCCCACTTTAAACCACATGTTGTTGTAGCGGAGCTGTTCATAGTGCTGACAGCCGGGCTCGGCGCCGCTCATCTCCGTGGGGACATCCTCCTTCTCCTAAACAAATAGACATCGACACACAGAGGACGCAGGTTGTTTCTTTATATTGTGACAAGCAAACTTTTATACTCGGAGCCAATTACTACTCTGCTACAATGCTGTTGTCAAGACACGCCTGCGAGTTCAAGACATGAGTTCACGAGTCAGTGAGTCAGCTGGCTAACAGTGTTCTTGCTTGGCAAGGATATACTTCTTGTTTTATTTTCATTTTCATTATACCTGAACTGCAGCCTCATCCTTAACACTGAAGCTGACTGGAGTGCAAGTGTTTTGATCCTGCAGGCCTTTTGGTGCTCGGCCAATGTAGCTCAATACTGCAGTTTGGCATCTGCACCTATAATTTGTCTTTGGCTACATTAACACTTATAGATTGTTTTTAAAGGCACAGCTGTTGTGTTAAAAAAAAAAAAAAACCACGAGTGAATTTGTTTGAGTGCATGTTTAGGAAAGATACGAGGAAGATCTTAATTATCAAACGAGACCTGTTATTATGGAAAGTACAAGTTGCATTTGCTGTAACTAAGCAACCAACCACAGAGCAGACGATTCTGCTTCCTGTTTACACTGGTATGTGCATATCCAGTGTACCTGAATGGCCATGTGATGTGTATTGGAGTATGGACATGGATTGTTTCTAAAACGCTGGTGTGCATGTGGAATGTTTTAAAATGCTGTTTGAATGTTTGTTTTGTCTTTTTATTTACTTCTATAATGACCCAGTTTCCATAAAAGTAAAATTAAAAAGGGCTCGCACAGGGTCATTAGCAGCTATAAAGCCTTATGTAGAGCAAATTCCTCTTGTCAAGAACATAAAGAAACACTCTGCATGTCTTAAGGTCTAAAATACATTTTAAAAATCGCAAAATATATAACAAAACATCCACTAGAAATGTGAAGTCTCACCTTGTCAATAAAACCACCACTGCCTGCGTATAAAATTGACAGTTTGTCGTTGTCGGGCTTGGCAAACATGGAGGCAACACGGACAACGGGCAACGGCACCTCCCGAGCGACCAGTTTCACGGAGCTCACAGGCATGGCCCAGATCTTGATCTTCTTGAAGGACTTGTTCCTGGCAGCGTAGCGGGATTCACAGATGTAGACATCCTCGGGTCCGTAGCCCTCAGGCTGCATTTTGAAATAATCCTACACACACCAGAAAAAAAGCCACGATTTGGTGAACAGATCCTTGTGTTGAAACAAATCATTTTCCGTATGCGGTTTAGTTTCTGCGGAGGGTCTGACCTTGACAAACAGGACCACGCATTTCCCCAGAACTTTACTGAAAGACACTTTGTTGTAGTAGTCGCTCTTGAAGACCTCCTTTTCCAGAAACTTGCGTGTTGCCAGGTGGAAGGTTTCACTTGGCCTGTAGAACCAGCAGCCATAGAGCCACTTCCCACCTTCACAGAGAAGCAAGCAATCAATACAAGGAAACAGAAATGGGCAAAAATCTAGGCTTTAATTCAAACAAACAAACATCTAAAAAGGCAGTTTATGGTTCAAGTTTATGGGCGACAATTGATACTTGTGTGGTGCAACATATGCATCAGATTTGAAATGCCAACACCACAGAACCGTTGCTTGAAGCGACATTTCTGTATATTACCGATACCCTAAAATGTATGATATCATGTGCATAGTAATGTAGGAATTGTGGCCAATTGATAATGACTTTTTTTCTTACCTGCTTCATCCTCCCACAGGCGTTCAATACAGACGATGTGTGGCTTAAGTTTTGCCTCCGATGGCTCCACATAGACAAAATCCCCAACAGAGTAGGTGCAGTTCTCAAAGCTGCACTCCTGGCTGTAAACGCGCTCTGACTCAGAGTCTGACTGCCATGCCTCTCCCGCCGAGTCCTCTGCTTTCTCGCCTGCTTTAGGTGAGAAATCCATGATTTCAAATCAATACCACAGGAATGTTTTCACGCATTCTTCGTACATATTTATTATTCAACACGTGTTCTACACACACACACACCTTTGTTTTCCTCCTCCTCTTCCTCCTTCTTGAGCTTATCCTCCTCAATCTCTTTGGGAATTTTCTCCCTCTTTTCCTGCTCCACGTCACTGTGCAGGTGTTTGGACGTGTAGTTGAGTGAAGACGACAACAGAATCTCTCCATTCTTGCATAGCTCATCCCTGATCTTAATGAAAAACTGTTGTAGTTCCACTGCATCCTCAAATATCTCGGAGTCAGTCCTGCAAATGCAAAAAAAGGGTGCATTTTGTAAACACTTTTGGACACTATATCACCTGTTTGATATAAAATATTACGTTGTTTTAGCTGTAGGAAGTATGAAGCCTGCAATAACTAAATAATGTAAAATCCTGAACAGTTTACAACAAATTCATCTGGTTATTTTTTTTGTCCCTAGACTGAAGAGAGCAAACACTTGTACTGCCTCTATAAAAAGCTGACATACCTGTTTATCCTCCTTGCCTTCTCCAGCACTTCAAACATGTGTTCCTGGAAGACGTCCAGTCTCCTGTAGCGGCCGCGGTCCACGTTGATCCTGATGATATCAAAGTTAAGTGGTGGTTTTTCAGGGGCGGCTGGATCCACAGCAGGGATCTCAGCCAGCGAGTCGCTGTAGCATCTGCCCTCTTCATCCTGGTGGCCCAGCACGGAGACGAACAGGTTCCTGATCAACTCTCGCACCAGATGTCCCACATTAGGAGGTCCGGAGTCCTCACCACCCTCCTGCTGCTTGCGCGTCTCCAGCAGCACCCGGTGCAGCACGAGAGCATCCCGATAGATCAGGGACTCCGGCTCATTGTAAATACAGGCATTGTTGAACATGAGAGCAAAGTCCTCCACCAGGGATTCAACGTCTTGGAAACGGCCACCGGCCATATGGCTTCGAAGACGCTCCATATCGATGGGTCTCTTGATGGTGGCATAGTAGTCGGGCAACTCGGAACGAGATGGCAGGCGAAGGAAGATTGTGCTTAGGCGCCGACCTCGGCGGTCGGTGAAGTTTCGCACTGCATCGTAGAGCTCGTTCAACCTCTGCTGGAGAGGGGTGAGGTATTTGGACTTCTTTGGAGAAACACCAGTCTTTCCTACACAACAAAATACACTTAAGATTAGACGGAATAAAACCAACAATTAAAGCCAAGAAAGAGCAACACAAGGGCACTCAAACACGTACAGACCTCTGCTACCAAGGGTCAGGTAGCAAAGGTAGCAGAGTTGTTTCAAGTTTATTTTTATACCATAATAAAAATGACTACATCCTATGGCTACCTCTTTTAAATTAGAAAATGATGTGATTCCGTGGCATATTTTAGGGAAATGTGAAGTGTATCTTATTTTTCATAAATCTACTAAAACATGCAAACACTGATATGATCAAACCTACTTAGTTTCAGTTTTGGCGACCCCACATCTTCTTCTTCAGGCAGAGGTCCCAACTCCTTACGCTTGTCCTTGAGTATCTTCTCCAGAATATCAGCATCGTTGTACACCTAGTTAACCAACACCCCCAAAAAAAATTGGTAGTGTGAGAAAATATAGCTTATGCCAAGACTTTTTTGGAAGAGGAGCAAAGATTAGCACTGCATACTTGACACAGTATGCACCGTCTACCTGAGATCCCTCCTCATTGTAATGCCGGGCGTTCCGGAACATCAACTTCATTTCATCCATCAGAGCTTCCTCCGTCGTGTAGCGTTCACTGCGGACGCTGTGCTCAATGGTCTTCAGGTCCATCGGTTCAAGGATGACTTTATAGTAGTCAGGGTAGTCCTTCTTGGATGGTTTGACCATAAACAGATCACAAAGACGGCGATTGGTGCCTGCCTCCTTAGCGTCAATCACAGCAGCGTACAAGGCTTTCATTCGGTTCTTTTTGACGTTTTTCTTGTGGCTGGAAAAGAATCAAGAGTCAAACAGATTAAAGGCATAATGATTGCTGTATTTTGATTTGTTGTTGGCAAGCAAACTTCATATTCTTCATTTTAGAGAGAATTAGCAATGGAAAAAATTCTGAAGGGAGAGGGGAAAACCAGCATACCTTTTCTTCTTGATGCTCCCTGCATCAGATGACAGTATGCTGTCTCCGTCCTCATCGTCTCTCCTCTGAAGCTCTCTCTTTTTCGCCTTTACCAACAGACAGATGGATCTCAATGAACAATTACACTCACTGGGCTATTTCTGCAACAATTTGTGGCTAATTTATTTAATTTTTAACCTAACAAGCGTGAAGACATCTTCCAGCATAACTAAATTAAAAACAACAAAAAAAAAATCTTACCTGCAAGATCTGCTGAAGCCTAAAGGCCCGTTTGTAAATGCTTGAGTTATGCATGTTGTAGCGCTTTGCATTTTCAAACATCAGAGTGAGGTCAGACTCCATCTGCTCCACATTTTCATACTCGCAGTTTTTCATCTTTGCCCTTAAAAATGAGCAAATTGTTACCAACGACGTACTGGTAAATGGTACCGCATTTTTAATTGCACCACGAGGTCCAATAAAAAAAAATGTCAACAAATAAAACCCATCAATTCATTTTAACAATGTCTAATTCTGCCTCTTGACATGATATCTACGGAGTCATCATTCCTCACCGGATCTGCTGCAGAGCGATGGGTTGCTTGATCTGCTGGTAGTAGTCGGGATATTCCCTGCGAGAGGGAAGGTGCTGGAATGGTTCAGAGAAGACCTGACCTTGGTTGTTCCTCGCCCCTCTCACAGCTTCATAAAGCTGGAATATCGGGTTGGTCATCTCCATGCTAGAACTCTGACTCTCAGCCTCCGACTCTACCTCATCGTAGCAGACAGAGCCTGCAAACATGGGGGTACTATTATATTTTCAACACAAACACAATATGGATTTTTCTGTCATCTCAAGACACTCACCAGAAAGTACAGGGTCGTCCTCGCTCTCTGAGCCATAGTGGAGAGCTACGCTTACACCAGAAAGTCGATCCCCCTGGCCAGACCTGCGGTTTCTTAATAGTAACAGTAAAGAGACGAGACATTCACCATGTAGGTCTTTAAAAAACAGTTTTCCGTTATGTAATAATTAGCTGATTGGTATTTAAGACAAAAATAATGCACTAAAAACGAAGCAATTGTCATTTAATACCTGATGCGAAGACTTGACTTAGTGGGTTCAGCGTGTTCAAGTTCAGTCTTCCGCTGGATGAAGACTTTCTTTATGGTGTTAGCATCCTATACAATACAAAAGCAAACAGTTGTTAATATTTGGGATGTTTATCCTATAAAAAAAATAAAATAAATAAAAAAAATCAAGAAAATAGTTTACCTTAAAAACCTGAGATCCTGGTTCATTGTAGGTTTTGGCATTTTTAGTCATGAGGTCAACATCCTTGGCCATTGCATTGACACTTTTATAGAATCCAATCTATGCAAATCATATCAATTAGTTATGGCTGCAATAAAACATGAAATTCTGAGGTCTGTGATATTTGACAACAAAGCATTCAGTAACTACCTGTATTCTTTGAGCGATCGCTCTCAGATCTATCGGCTCCTTTATAATGGCATAGTAGTCTGGGTAATGCTAGGAAAGACACACAGACCTGTAAATCTCAAGAATTAACCATTTCAGGGTGACCATTTAAAGTAGAAAGACTCAACGACTTACCACTTTGGAAGGCAATTTCTGGAACAGTTCACTGACCAGACGCCCTGAGGGATCGGCGTGTGACACTATAGCCTCCAAGAGTTGTTCAAACACTTCCTTCAAATTGCCAGTTGATGTCTAAAATATTAATATGCATAAGTTAGTTATTTATACTAAAATCCACGAAACACATATCAATCTTCTCTTTACAAACACACCTTAAAATATTTAAAAAACAACATTGAAAATATGCATTTTATTTTTAATGATTTTACACACTTATAGGTCAGCTTATAAGTGACAGTAAAAGCAGGTAAAGCAACTCAACAACACACATAAAGAGGGAAAGAACAGACCTCATCTTCAGTTGACATTCCTGGATTATCCATTATATCATCACCATCTTCGTCCTCCTCATCTCCTTCCCCGGGTTGCACAAACTCATTCCTTGATTGCAGATACACCTCCCACAGCTTGCGTGCAGCTTGATACTCCTCCGTGTCACTCTGGGTTGTTGAATATGAAAAAGAATATAGAGTTTTGAAAATGTGGCGTAACAGAATAATTGCCCTATTACATTATATTACAGTGACAAATTACAGTGCTGATTTTCTCCCCACCTTGTAGAATGATTTGGCATTGTTGAACATGAGCTGGAAATCTGCAGTAAGCTGCTCCACGTCATTATAATCTTCTGACTTCAGTTTATACTGAATTTTTGTCATATCAATGGGTTGGGACACTGCTTCATAATAATCGGGCTGATTCCTGAAAAAGAACAAGAGCAATCAGGCTTCACTGTAATCTCCTTATGTCTGAGACCCACCCACCAGTCAGACTGTCAAATCTCTATGTAACATGAACAGTGTACGATGGTTGATTTATATGATAACATGATGGCAAGTCATATCTTGAGTGGGTTACCTTCTCTTTGGTACTCTTAGGAACACTTCACAAAGCTGCCTCCCTTGGTCATCCTTGTAGTCCCTGACAGCATTGAACAGCTCATGACATACAGCAATCTGGAGGGAACAAGAAATCAAACGGCTCACTGAGAAGTTTAAGAGAAGACGCCACATTATTTTAAATAGTAGCAGCGATAGTAGTATGAATGAAATGCACACTTACCGTATCTACGGGAGGAACATTGGAGACTCTTCTCCTTTTTCTGCCACTTCCAGGTGTAGAGGAGGATGCATCGTCGAGGTCACCCCCTCCGCTGACGCTGCTGGAGGGCGAAGTGGCTCTCCTCCTCTTGGAGGTCGCTGACATCGTTTGGCTGGTTTAACAACAGGCTAGCCCGCTAGCTACAAAACAAAAAGGCGTTAATGTGGAATTCGTTCCGATTGATACGCGATTAATTCAAATTAATATTTACTCTGGTCGCTCATCTCGCTATTCACAGCACGGCAAAACTAGAACCAGAGCGAACTCAACCGGTTGTTAGCACCGCTTGGATGTATGAAACAAAGCGAAGAGACGAGCGGCTGTTAGCATGTTATCCTTTCTTTCTTGCCGCGTTCCCAACAACTAAGCCACGCTAAATATTCTTAAGTTATCAGAAAACACAAGCAAACTGGGGCAAATAAACAAATGATTGGTTTTCTTATTGCAACGCTTACCCAAAACTTAGCTAAATTTGCTGTAGTTCCCTGAGCAAAATAATGTGTAACGGCTAGCTAGCTAGCTACCGTTGTTTGAAAACTTCTGCTGCCCGGAAGTCGAGGATGTTTTTGCGTTTGCGGAAGGAAAGCGCCACACGGAACAGTGCTGCCCCCTTCAGAGTAGGAGTGGTAATGCACCCGATAGTCCCAATCACATACAGTAGAGATGCCATAAAACAATATACACAATAAGCAAGAGAAAGAGGTAAATGTTTTACATTTTTGTATGGTCTACAATATAATATAAAATAATACGAATACAATGTGTAAAATAAGTCTTTAATAGAGTTTTAAACGAGAACATGACAACGAATCTAAGTAATATCATCTATTCATGATTGCAGCTTGGCATGTGCAAAAACATATTGAATGTACAGGTTCATCATTAGACGTCTAAAGCTGTGGAAGTTAATACTTGTTTAAAAAAGTTTTTACATATTTAACAAAAACCCATCTGGGTCAGTGTGTGCAAATGACGTCAGAGTATAGATGTTGTGCTTCTTTTTCAGGTAATATTTTTTATTTCTGCAAATGGGAGCATTTTTGCAGCAGCATGAAAGCAGGTTACATATAGGTTATAATAAGGTTATTGTTTTGTGGACAATCATTTAAAAATATAGGCAAACTATCGGGAACACCTTGCGTTGCTTCACAAATAGCTCAGCAATAAAACATTTTTCGGTAACCCTTAGATTAAGGAGCACATATTAACCATGAACTAGTTACTTATTATCTTATTTTTATTAAGTGGTTTATAACAACTCCTTAACTCACTACCAACAAGCAGTGATTATTATTAACTGGAAAACTCTCACAGAAGTTAATGGCCTTGCAGAATATGATCATGCAGAATAAGGCATTAGTAAGTTATTCATAATGGCTTAAAACAGCCAATATGCTAGTAATATGCATGCTAATAAGAAACTAGTTCATGGTTAATATGTGTTCCCTAATCTAAAGTGTTACCCATTTTCTTTTTGAACCGATTGTTAAACTTCTCACACGGTGGGCCCTTTGACCTGGGACAGCCAGGGTCCATGTGGTATTTGGGAAGGGTGAGTTTGAAGCAGGGCGTTTCCTCAAGATTAGTGTCAGAATGTTAATTCCAAGTGTACATTAGGTCTATTGATTTAAAACACACTATACTCCTCTTTTATTCCATTTCCAGTATGAATCTAAATACTTGCATTTTCACACAGGCCGCTTGGCTTGCGTGTGCTTTATCATAAGGCGGTATTTATCTTAAGGCGGCATTTATGATAGGCGGTTATGCCTGTTTTGCAAAGCCTCTCAAATCGCCTGCATTCCCCGCATACTCTCCTGCTGCTGCTGCCGCCGTCGGAACGAGAGAAAAAAAGCTGTCCACACAGAACCTCGACTATCAGAAGGTGGATCGCAGATTGCGCGCTTAAGAGAACAGTGGGTGATTTTATGCTGCACTACGTCCACAGACGTCTGCTTCTCTTGACGTCAGGAGGAGAAGTCTGAGCGGAGCGAGCGCTGCGCACGAGCACAGCAACCAGATCGCTCCCAGAGGGAAGGAGACCACATCAAAGCCACGGATCGCAATTAAGGTACGTCTTCTTCTTATTTTATTTTATTTTCCCTAAAAGCATCATCAACCATGCAGTTTCTAAATAAAACTTAGAACGCGTTTTTGTGCGCGCCTCCATGTCGCATGTCTGCAGCCTCCCGATTTAACACCAAAGATGCAGCTTTCCTTTGACTGCCGTACCCTTGAGCGCTGCGGCGGGCTACGCTCCGCACACCCACACTGCCTTTTTTTCCCCCCTTCCCTGATCACCACCAACGAAAATCGGACTCATTGTCAGCATTGCACACTCGGATCTCGGTTCCCATTCAACCCCCTTGCTTGCCATTCACGCCCTGCAGCCCTGAACGCAGCGCGTTATCAGATGATTCGCACCGGAATGCAGTTTCCATTCCACCTCTTGTATTTGTAGATTATTATTTTTTTCCTTAATTGTTGAAAGCTCCAGAGATTAAATATAGCACAGGTCCCCCAGCTGGTATCTGCCCATACTGACCATGCGTTTTTTATGGTCCCTCGCTCTCTGCTGCACTGTTTGCCCTACTATCTCTTATTTGTTGCTATTTATTGTTGGTTGTCAGCAAGGCTGGAGTTGTGGTTGGGAGGAGGCAGTCATATCCATGTCCCCAGGATAATATCCTCTCATCAAGCTTATTTTTGTTTATTCATTTCATCTGAATGTTTTCTGTTATTTCTCTTGATATTTTGGAAACGTTTCCCCCTGATTTATTCTGTTTCTTAAAATATAAGAGACTGCAATAGGAGTCTGTATTGTGTTTAATGTTTCTATTTGACGTTTCAGTTTATTCATCAGTCAGAAGCAACTACTTGTCATTGAATCCTATCAAACTTGCTGCAATAATCCGAGCACTTCATCAGGAAATTCTAATGTTTTTTTTTTTTATGGCTGAAGGTTTGATGTAACAGTCAGTCAGCCAAATTGTAATGGACGTATTGAACTGATACTGGAGCAGAATATATCTTGCATCCTAATTAAGTACATTAAACAGTGCAAGAGTGCTCATTGATTGTGGGTCATGTCTTTTATTCCCCCATGTGTGACGGAATGTGGGTTCCAAAAGAGACAATTGAATTGGTTAAAAATGTAAAAAAAAAAACATGTTGCCCTTTTTTGTTGTAGTTATTTTTCTTTTAAAAGTCCCTGGTCCAATCAGTTAATCATTATCTTCCTGATAAGAGATTTAGACTTATCTGTTTGCCGCCGCCTTTCAGTAATCAATACTATCTGTGAACTTCTTATGCAGCACTGTATTTTCTATTCCTTGATATTCTTGTTTTTAATGATTTATTCTTATTTTATTTTATGATTGGCTGGTTTTATTGAGGGTTTTTCTATGCATTTTAGTCTTGCCTTTATTTTCTTTTAATCCTTCTATTTTTTTCACTTTATTGTGTGACATTTTTATAATGTGAAGCACTTCGACACTGCCTTGTGTATGAAATGTGCTATACAAATAAAGTTGCCTTGCCTTCGCTCCGATTACACATGCAGTGGAGTCAATAACTCTGAGTCCATTCATTGTTTTGTTTTGATTCTGTTTCTTTTGCCCCGTAGCTGTAGTGTGGCGAACCCCATCAGCATTGTAGGATGCCTCTTGGAGAGGATGGAAACGGATGGAAAAAGAAGACTTCAGACATCAAAGAACACTACGACTTCAAAGAAGTGCTGGGAACGTAAGTTGCACTGCTAGTTTGGTGCTGTTGTCAGGGCGAGTGTGACTGCAGGCCCAAACACCTCAGCTCGTGTCAGTCATACTGTAACTAACAGAGTGCTTACACCATTCACGGAGCTGGAGAAGCTGAGGGATCAAAAAGGAGGGGGGGACGCCACTCATCCCCCCTCCAGTTTGAATTTTTGGATGTGTCTGTCACTTCTGCCTGTTTTGACTTTCGACTTGTCTTGTTCTTGGCCGCTGTTGGATGCTGACTCATTGGTTTCCCACATGTCCAAAAGTATTCAAACAGGCGTTTTTTCCCCCTCCTCTGATTCTTCTTAGCGTGCAAAACCATTTAAAAATGGATTAAAGTTAAGTTTTTATGGCTTGACTGGTCGAATGCAGTAAACAGCAGAGTATATGATAAATTCAATTCTCACTTTAATGAAATATAACATAACTGCAGCTTATAAACATCCAAGTTCAGCCATGACTGTGGGTTGATCATGGCTTCAAAATGACTGGAACTGCAATTGCATGTAGTTAGATTTGCACCTGTGCAGGCCTGTGTGCTGTCTCATGAGCAAGTCTGTCACCGGGCATCATTGTCAGTTTAGATATTCTTCCTGCCTTGGATATTACGTCACTATTTGCACATTTAAAAATGGAAACTGCTTTATGTAACTGAAACATATTCATGCTGATGGCTTTATATTTAATACAACACAAATAAGCTACACTGTATAGCAGCAATCACTGATCTCAGCCAATCCTGAGTAATGTGTATAATACGGAGGGGACATGAAATTGAGGCAGCCTGGCCCTCATGTGAGCTCTGGCTTGGTTTTCTTGTTGTTAGGGGAGTGAAAGTGCACTGAATAAGGCTGTTGCCTGTGAGGCAAACACACGTTGTGTATTTATCTTAATTTCCAAAGGGATCAAGAGTATACTTAAACTCACCTGTGTGTGTGTGTGTGTGTGTGTGTGTGGTGTGTGGCCTGGTTGTCTTGTTGCTCATAATCTGGAATCCCAAAAAGATCACATTTACATCAACATTTTCATTTCTTGCACCCTCGTTTCGTAATCAAGTGCAAAATGATCCTCCAACAAGCAGTTAAAAAGTGGCCTTGTAATGGTGAGGGCTGGATTTACACAGACCTGTGAGTGCACTCTCCAGGGGGACAGGACTGAGCCCAGATGGTCCCCCCCCCCCCCAGCAACCCGCCCACCCCCTCCCGTAAGTAAAAGTGACCCAGCGCACGTCCACCTGTGACGACGACTGTGCCATATGGAGTGTGGTTGTTTTTCTGTCTTCTCCGAATCGCACCTGCTTCCCCTAGAATCCCATTTTAATGACGAGCGCAACTCTGGTTCACATCCAAAAAAGTGAAATAGCAAGTGGGAAGATGAAGAGGCTGTAGGAGGACATCAAATAAGACGCCATCCGTCTCCGTCTCCGAGCACGCGTGCCGTATGAGATTCACTCTGACTTGCAGGCTGTTTGTCATGAGAAATCACGACGGCCGGTAAACGCCGAGGGCTTCTCTTCTCCATTCCACTCACAGAAACGTACAACAGTGATTGTAATTTGAAGCATGCATATTAAGGCTTATATAACAAGGATTGTAAGAGTGGATTGCCAGGATAGCATGTTCCGATATTTCATATAAAAAAAACTGGAGTAATATTCTTTAGCTGGACCTGGCAGAGGGCAGAATTAATGTGTTGACGGAAAGCTCCTTATGCTCGGAGAGAAGATTACAGAGGAGCTTTATCCAGGAATTCAATGCGTGAAGTTAATTGATTTATGTTGAAATATAATATTCAGCTCCAGCTAATCCTGAGAGTTCTACCTCTGTTTGGAGTCGACTTCAGGACAAGCCGTCCTCAACAGATTGAAACCACACTCTGCAGTTATCAAGCCTTTGGTTGCACATGTTTTTTTAAATTTTTTTGGTTATTCTTACTAAAACTTTTTGTCATTTAGATAAAACAAATGCAATATTGCTGATCAAACTCTAAATAGCTATACTCCCTTTGGAGGTATGATGTGGTCAGTATGGTCAGATTCTAATGAACTCTTAACTTTTTCAGTTACAGTTTGATTAAATGTCCCGTGATATTAATTATAGTCCGTCACTTTTGTAGTTTTATTCTTTAACAGTGTGTCTGAAATAAATAGGATAAAAGAGCGTATTGATGCATGAATATTAGAGTCCTATGGACAGCGATTTCCCCCACGAGCTAAAAGCTTGGTGGACAGAAAATGAAGCGTGTGGGGCCAGTTACTAACCTAACATCAGACCATAACACAGCCGTAAAAACAGGTTGAAACACCAAACAAAGAGAGAAGTTCTGATCCAAACACGGAGAACGTGCTGGGCTCAGATCCCAACGACTACACCCAGACACACAGCATCACGTGGAGCCTTCAAAAAGAACTCCTCCTGCAGTCCAGCTGGGTAATGTGTGCTTAAACACTGCTGTAGAAGACTCACACGGGTTGTTTAGAGGAGCGGAGGAGTTAAGAGGTTTGACCTACGCGTGACTTTGGTCGAGTGGATGGAGAACGTACAGTTGGACTTAATGGTGGAAGCTTTGTTTGATATGAATATACAAAGACCTTTTGTAATGAGTCTGGAGATTGTTTGGAATGAGATTTTACTGCATGTCCGTACTCATCCACTCCCACTCTCTCTCTCTAAACACACACACACACACGTTGACAAACGCACACACAGTATGGATTAAGCTAAAAAAGAGAAAGCTTTTTCGGGACTTGCAGGCATGTCGGACTTGAAGGGAGAGCTTGCATCAGGTGAGATCGATGGAGGCTCGGAGCGGTCTGCTCCGGGTCCAGAGGGCCTGACTCTGCCCCGGTTAATAGTGTATCTTTAGCAGCGAAGCAAGACCGTTATATGAACAACACTTGACATCGCAGCGAGCATCCGTCATTTGGAGTGCAAATGGGATTTCATCACATCACGCTCTCCTGTCAGGTGAAGCCTTTAACGCACAGGAAGAGGGCAATAAGAACACACTTGTCAAAATGAGCGACGCTGACAGCAAGTATGAGAATGTGTGAATCAATATTTTCAGTATGGACAGCTGGGATTAAAGCCTCTTCAGCAACCTGTGTGTGTGTGTTTGTGTTTGTGTGTGTGTGTGTTTATGTGTTTGTGTTAGTGTGTATGTGTGTGTTTGTGTGTTTGTGTGGTGTGTAAATGTGTGTGTCATACAGAGAGACATGCTGTGATGTTCATGTTGTGCTGACGGCTTCGGGTTCAGACGCCATGAGTGATGCATGATTTTCGTCTGTCCGTCCGTCTGTCCGTCCGTCCGTCTGTCTGTCTGTCTGTCCGTCCGTCTGTCCGTCTGTCTGTCTGTCTGTCTGTCTGTCTGTCCGTCTGTCTGTCCGTCCGTCCGTCTGTCCGTCCGCCTGTCCGTCTGTCTGTCTGTCTGTCCGTCTGTCCGTCTGTCTGTCCGTCCGTCCGTCCGCCTGTCTGTCCGTCTGTCTCCGTCTGTCCGTTCGTCCATCTTTCATCCATCCGTCCGTCCGTCCTTACGTTTGGCTGTCTGTCCGTCTGTCTCCGTCCGTCAATCTATCATCCGTCCATCCGTTTGTCCATCTATTATCCGTCCGTCTGTCCGTCCATCTTCCATCCATCCATCTATCTATCCATCCATCCATCCATCCATCTATCTATCTATCTATCTATCTATCTATCTATCTATCTATCTATCTATCTATCTATCCATCTATCGGTCTGTCTGTCTGTCTGTCTGTCTGTCTGTCTGTCTGTCTATCCATCCATCCATCCATCTATCCATCTATCTATCTATTCATTCTATATTTTTTAGTCCATCTCTAAAAATGTCTAAAAATAAGTCTTGACTTTTGTACAAGGGAACAGCCGATGAGTCTTGAAGCCAGTGACTCACATGAAACTGATTTATACATATTTGTTATGTAATTTTTATGTGCTGGGCAAGATGGCAGCATTTATTGTCATAAAGGGGATAAAATGACGTGCCGATATTCCAGTGGTCTCTTGCTGACTGCTGATTGGGAATGAGTGTGTTTTAAATGAAACTCTATAAATCCTGTCAGTAATGGCGTCCCTCCTGCCTCCCGCGTTTAGACATACACATTAGCCGTTTGCAGCTAAAGTAGCTTCCTCACTTCCCTGCCTGCCGTTCCTCCTCCCAACCCCCTGAGAGTCCACCCCTGCTCCATCACCAAGTAGAAATTAGCAACTGGATGCTTACAGTAATTACAATGTGTCTCACAGCAACAGTAGAGCAAGCCTCTTCTCCCCCCTCTCTTTTCAGCAGCCGCACAGATAAAACATGGATCAAATCACATACAGGATCAAATCAAGTTAACATTCGTAATCGGATAAAGTTCTGACAATTGTTAGAATAACAGATTGCTGCTGTACTGTTGTTATCTTTGGTTCCTATTTCTCTAAGCAAAGGGACATTACTTTGTTGTCTGTTGAAAGGTATTTTACATTAAAAATAATATTCTGATTAGCTGAATTTTGAGGATTGCATTGATTTTAAAAAAGAGGCCTATTGGGGCTCACCTGCCCATGTTTCATAGGAAGCTAACCAGCTAGATTTAAACAATTAGTCAATTAATTAAATAATGTATCGACTAAATTCTTTGGTAACTCTTTTTATGATGGAATAATCATTTTATCTCAGTTTAGTGAGTTCCAACTCCTCAAGAGTGAGATTTTTCTGCTTTTTAACGTTTTCTTTTGTTGTGAACTGAATATTTTGAACTGTTATAAGACATTTAAAGACCCCTCCTTGGGTTCTTGGACACCACGACACACATTTCTCTCAAGAAAATCAAACTAAAAACCAAAGTCTTTTCTCCACGCATGGCCAGAAAGAGTTTTATAAATTCTGGTGTCACTCACACCCGTCTTCCTGCCTTGGCCCGTGTATTTTAAACAGCCAATAACACTAAATAGATTATTACACATGGATAATAGAGGTTTGACACTCTTGAAACTACCGCTGTAAAACGCTGCAGACTTAAACACATTAAAATGCTTTTATGGGTCGATGAGAATCGGAGCTTTATGAGCTTTTATGACATTATGAGATTATTTTAAGGACTCGAAACCGGAGATGTGTGTGTGTGTGTGTGAGAATCAGCTTCACTGTGCGAGCGTTTCTGCTGTGCCGCTTTGTTGGGCACAAGATGGCCACGGCACAAAGCCATCCAACGGATTACGACAGATCCACTCTGGGCATTTATTATGACACCATGGTGGGAGGAGGTGTACTGGGAGACGGTCGGGGATGCACAATGGCTCTCATGCTGTATAATTAACCATTAAAAGCAGAATAAACACAACATATCGCATGTGAAGTCTGCATCCTTTTATTTAAGTTTAAGACTGGGAAGTCCTCGCGTGCTGCACAGCGTGACGGATGGGGAAAGAAGGAGGGAACATTTGCTCAAACATGAAGGTGAACTCCTGCTGTGTGTTGCGTGATGGTGCCGTTTCAAACATGTAAGGGATCCCTGCGGTCGCTGACAATGTTTCTGCGTTTCGGGGGCCTCCTCCTGAGCTTCCCTCGCACGCTCCAGTGGGGAGACTTTGTAAATACACACTATTCTGCCTCTCCTCACCATCGCCACAATCCATAATGCAGTCTGGTCTCTCTCAGGGACGGCCACACTACATTTAGCGTATCTATTATTGAATGGATTCAAAATAGTTTCTTTTTAAACAAGCGATATGAATGACTATGCAGCTGTTGCTTCACCCCCAGAAAACTCTCACTAATGTCAGCGTTTTGAATTATTCATTCAAACACACACACACACACACACACAGGCAGGACAAAGATGGCTGATCCGTTTTTTTTTTAAAGATTGTGGTTATTTGAGTTTTCAGGAGGCCACGGAAGAAAAATCTAACTGGTCTTTGTTCGTTTGAACTGAAAGGATATCAGGAATTATAAAACGATGAAAAATTAGTTGTTAGTACCACATTTTGCGTAACATATTCAATCCATCGTGGCCTGTAGCCGAAGAAGAAAGAATCCTCCTCTCATTCAGTCTCATTTTTCTCTCATTTCACCACAAGCACCAACACATTCCTCTTTTTATTCCTCTAACGTGTGTGTGTGTGTGTGTGTGTGTGTGTTTCCACTGCCTGTGTTGTTTCAGGGGAGCTTTCTCAGAGGTGGTTCTAGCGGAGGAGAAGAGGACCCAGAGGCTGGTGGCCATCAAGTGCATCCCGAAGAAAGCGTTGGAAGGCAAAGAAAACAACATTGAAAATGAGATCGCCGTGCTGCACAGGTGAGGTCACCGATGCGATGCGTCAGCCGGCGCTTTGTGTCCAGTGGCGGGAATTAGTCAGCGCGGCCCCCTCCTCGCAAGGCACGTACGGACGGGGAATATATTTGCGAGGGGGGTCAATTGAACGGGTGACTAAATGCACGGTGTCAGTGGAAACAGTGGGATTGTGCACCGGAAATGTCAGGAGTAAAGAAGATAGACCTATTTTTAGTGTCCCTGTTGCCAGGGCAACAGCATACAGAGGCGGAGATGGTGTGGAGTTCCCCGCAGCAGTGCGTTGAAGAAAGGGAAAGAGACGTAGAGGGTGGGGAAGTGGAGATGATGGGGGGGGGAGGGGGGGGGGGGGTATGAGAGATGGAGGGAGATATGGCAGCATGGGAGTCGTTGAGCTTGGACGATTGCTCGCCGTTAAATAAAGAGAGAGAGCGAGAGATGTGAGGAGAGTCGAGCTGAAAAGACACACAGAGAAGGAGTATTCCCAGTAAAAGTCACATCTCAGCTGCTGGTGTCGAGATGCTCGACTTTCTGTTGGCTCATGACGATAAAATGAAAGATCATGTATCTGAGCATAGCTATAACCTCCCAAACCGCTCCAGCTGTTAGCAGCTGTGTCGCCCTGGTCATTGTAGTTCTCGGCAAGAGGTCAGTATTCTAGGAGAAGAGTTTTGATTGTGATGAACTGTGTGAAGGTAGCAGACGTGGCTCAATCACATCACATGTTCTTACAATCCCATTCATCGTCCTCAGGATCAAGCACGCCAACATCGTCACGTTGGAGGACATCTTTGAAAGTACATCCCACCTATATCTGGTCATGCAGCTGTGAGTTCTCCTTCCTCTTTATCTCGTATAAAACAGAAGCAGTACGTTTAGCTTTACTGTACCAAGATTTTGATTTTCTCTGTTGAATATTTTGAATATTTAGAGTTTTGAGACTGTTTTTCAGGCAAACTATTTCTTTAAATGGTGGAGTGAGACACTTGTCATTTTACTGCGTTAATATTCAGTTAACATGCAGTTTTCCCTCAGATATCTTTCCGGATCTTTCCTTTTCTCGTGTGCATCATATATATTCATCAATTCAAATATTCTAAAGCATAGCTATTATTTTTATTTATACCTGCAGAAAATATAAATATTCTAGATGTCTTGTGTATTATTTAATATATATTGATTTTTTTGGTAACTTGAACGTCGGTGGTGTAAAATATTTCACTGCACTGCATGAGTCTCACAGCCTGAAACCAAAACCAAAGCTCCATCTCTTCCAGGGTATCTGGAGGCGAGTTGTTTGACAGGATTGTGGAGAAAGGCTTCTACACGGAGAGAGACGCCAGCCAGCTCATCCACCAGATCTTGGATGCGGTCAAATATCTCCACGATATGGGGATCGTCCACAGAGACCTGAAGGTACCACAGAAATGGAGCGGCTCAATCTGGGCTCGTCTTCGACCCTCGTTTTTTCCTCTTCCATCACTCTCCTTGTCTTTGCAGCCTGAGAATCTGCTGTATTACAGTATGGACGAGGACTCCAAAATCATGATCAGTGACTTTGGCCTGTCAAAGATCGAGGGAGCAGGTAGTGTCATGTCCACAGCCTGCGGTACTCCCGGATATGTGGGTAAGGCATTTATTCTGCCGGTCAGCCAGACTCCCTCCCCCTTCTCTCTTTCATGTGAGCTCACTTGCTGTTTCGGCTGATATCCCCTCTTTATTCATTGCGTTTGTGAGAGGCTCTTTCATCCACTACTGAGTCAATTGCAAGTGTTTCACAAGTGCTCTCTACCAGACCTCTCTGGTATTACAGAGAGGTCAAGATTACTCAAATTCACCCCCACTGCTGCTCTGTGTCGTGTATATATATCCCGCTTTTTACTGAATGTCTGCTCTGTGTGTGTGTGTGTGTGTGTGTGTGTGTGTGTGTGCAGCTCCCGAGGTGCTGGCTCAGAAGCCGTACAGCAAAGCAGTGGACTGCTGGTCCATAGGAGTCATTTCTTATATTCTGTAAGCCAGATCTCATTCATTATGAGTATATATATGTATATAACATGCTCGTTTTCTAGTATTGAACATGTTCCAATATCCCTCCCTCAGGTTATGTGGCTATCCTCCCTTTTACGATGAAAACGACGCCAAGTTGTTTGAGCAGATTCTGAAGGCCGAGTATGAGTTTGACTCTCCCTACTGGGACGACATCTCGGATTCAGGTACGACTGATGAGGAAACCCACAGTGAAAAGGAACAAATGGGACTTTTACACCACGAACCTCGGTTTTTTTTTGTTTCAGCCAAAGACTTCATCTGTCACCTGATGGAAAAGGAACCGTTGAAGAGATACACATGTGAGCAGGCCCTCCAGCATCCATGGTAAGAACGTCTTCTTTATATACTCTTCACTTTCAATATGCCGGTGTAAAATGCTATATCTAAGGAAATTATATGAATTTAAGTGAAAAACATTTTTAGAAAATATTAATGTGTCATTGTAAATTTACACTTTTTGAGATTTGGAATTCACTTAACTTTACGTTATTTTACTGAATAAATGGAAAACTTGATTATAAATTAATATTAATCAATTCATTGACTAATGAATCAACAGGGGGGCTGCAGCTAACAATTATTATAATTATTAATTGTGTTGATTATTTTCTCGATTAATAGACGTATCTCCTAAAATAAAAAATAAATCTGATCAAATCAGGGTCCGCAGTCTAATTCCAGTTAGTTTAGGAGCCCTTGATGTGAAAAAGTTTTCACATTTGCAGGTGGAAATACCTAAAGTTGGGCTAAAAAAAAAGACTGGAATAATGAAGAATTTATAAAAACAATAGATTGATTCTACTAATCGACAAATAATATGATGAAGAAGTCCTCTCTCCTTAATCTCTAATTCTTGTTGACTCTCTAGGATCTGTGGAGACACGGCTCTGGACAAGAATATCCACGAATCCGTCAGCGCTCAGATCAAGAAAAACTTTGCCAAAAGTAAATGGAAGGTCAGTGCCTTGGCTGCATCACGGAGAAGTCTGCTGAAAGAGCAGTTTTCAGGCTGGCGGGAGCAGATTTTGTACGCCTTCGCTGTGTTTTCTCCCTCAGAAGCTGTCATATACAGACCTCCTCTCTCTCTCTCCCTCCCCCCATGTATAGCAAGCGTTCAATGCCACGGCGGTGGTGCGCCACATGAGGAAATTGCAGCTGGGCACAAGTCTGGAGGGACCTAGTCAGATTACTCCCACCAGTCCCTGCCACGGACATCTGCTCCCCGAGGAAGAAGAGGAGGAGGAGGAGGACGATTTGGGGAACGGGGAGGAGGAGAGCTGTAAGTTGTCAGCTCACAGTGAATAAGTCTGTTTCAGATGTCGCTTGACCTACGAGGATCATGCCACATATGTCGTTTTTATAACCCATCCATCCATCCATCGTCTACCGCTTACCCTGCATTCAGGGTTGCGGGGGGGCTGGAGCTGATCCCAGCTGCCATTGGGTGAAGGCAGGGTACACCCTGGACAGGACGTTATTATAACCCAATAATAATAATAATAATAGCCGCGAGTATTAGAACATGACCCTTGTTGAATAATACCAGAGTTGCCCTTTGTTTTGCTCTGATCTCCAGTGTCCCACTACGAGGACGGCCGTCGCGGGAGCACCGAGGGCAGCACAGACCGGGACAGCCTGAGAAGCTGCACCTACTGCTGCAGGCCAGCCAGTCGCGTTTGAGCACAACCTCCCGTTGTCACGGTGACCTTGTATCCCTGGAGCGCCCAGAGCTCGACCCGCCCGCCCAGCCGCCCGCCCGCCCGCCCATCCACCCACCCCAGTCTGGCCAGGAATGCAGAGTAGTCATCAGGCCGCCATCCACAGCCAGCAGGTCACAGCGTGTTGAAACATTCTGTTAGTCATTGTCTCCACAAAAACAAACAAAAACACATCCTGGATCCAGACACAAGTTTAAGGGTTTTTAACTGTGCAGCTGCAGCAGACAGGCCTCATTTAACAGTGTGTCGTGGATGCTAGCTTCTGGAAGGTCCAAGCCTCCGGAGTCTTAATCAAAGGCGGCCTAAATGCAGTCTTCACCATTATATTAGTTCCAACACGATCTGTCACATCTACCTCTAATCACAATTACCGTCGACAACCATCTGGCTCATGCACTCTATATTACTGGCAGCTTTCTCCAAAAAAAACAACGATCTGACTAAACGGGGCACAAAGAGAAGGGGGACACTTTCTAGAGGGTAATACTGAAAGCTACTCCTGCATGTCGTTGTACTCCTCAAGCCTCCTGACCAAGTAGCCGTTTAGTTGAATAGATTTAAATCTCAAGGCATACCTCACTGCCACCCGCCCATTTCTTCTATTTGCTCTTCTCATATTCAGTGTTTCTGTCCTTTTCTAAGTACGTTTGTTTAAAGCGGAGGGGGATTCTGAGTGTTACGGCTCTATATTCTGGCTCAGACTGGAAAGTGGAGGCTGATTTTTCTTCTTTTTTTTCTATGGAGGGGGGAGGGGGGGTTCTGAAGGTTATAGACTCTATATTCGGGCTCAGACTGGGTTTGTGAAGAGTGTCTCTGACCCGGAGTGTCTGCATGCTTCTGTGTGGGAAAACATCAAAAAGTATCCAATAAAAGGAGACGTTTTATTATTTTTTTTTTTGGTTTGGTTTTATTTTATGACTGTTCTGTTATCAGAGGCTCAAACTGAGATCCCCGTAGGTCTGTAGATCACAGGAATTGGACAGTTATTTTCCAAGGTGCGATCGTGTTGAGAATCCACAGCACGCGAGAAGAAAACAATCATATTCATATCGCGCTCATAATCCCCGATCTGCTCCCGACAAGCTTCTAAATATCGGCCAGCTGTCGGCGGGATCTCAGTCTGGGCGCTCTGCCTGCTCTGTGCTGTGCACCTCTAGTGGAAGAAGTTTTGGTCTACTGTTTGCATGACCTGGTTAAATATGTTTACATGAATGATAATCAATTAGTATAAACACACATGATTATTATTACTCTGTTGTATTGAAAAAAAAATGATGTAATACTGTAATTTTTGAGCTATATAATGTGAAGTGAGTAACACCAGAAGTAATGTTGTTGACGACGTACAACACAGCACAGTGGACTTATCATTTGCATCGACTGTGACGTTCAAGTCTCTACCTGAGGGACATTTCAACTCTATTTTCATTTTACTTTATTTTTATTTTCAATCGGTTTTCTTGCAGTTGCTTATGTAGTATTTGCTCCTCTCTGATACCCAGGCACAAAAAAATATCCTACACAACATGATCATATATATATATATATATATATATATATATATATATATATATATATATATATATATATATATATATATATATACATACACACACACACACACCTGTCTGCCATAGGAGCAGCCTTCAGTGTGCTAGCTCTACATGTGTCCTCCTGGGTAATCAACTACAAAGCCATACAGTGAAGTCGGGATGTTTTAACTGTAGATTAACATATATTATCTTATAAATACACACAGATGATCGATATTTAACGTCCAAAAAATATAAATATTCTCCCTGAAAATCCTTTGAATCCTGATACATCCCATATCTAGTTAATTAAAGCCGTGATGACACGATGCCGTATTACTAGCTAGTTGCAGAGATAGTCAACCAATCCACATCTTTTGTTGCCCACATAAAACCGGTTCCCTCGACCTCATTGACGCGTACAGGTCCATCGTACAATAAAAGGAGGCAATCACTCTGGACTTACAGGACTGCAATTGTGGAAAATATGCAAACTGTGTCTGAAGGGCTTCACGTTAACTGTAAGATAGCCATTGTTGATGACTTTGATAACCTGGCTATTATTTGTTGGTTGATAACTTATATTGGGATTTGTTTCCACTTGGCTGTGTTTTTTTTTTTTTTAAAGAAGCTTATTTTACCCATTACAAACACATCTAAATGCATAAAGAAACATGTATATTATATATATATATATATATACATAAATATAAGTATATATTGTATATCCTTTTTTGTAAAAGCTGTTTTGAGCTACACATGTATGGATGCAATGCATCATGGGTTAATGAACAAGATGTAAGAAAATTCAATGATTTGTACCCACAGAGATTTGATTGCAGGAAATGAAATAAAACTTCCTTGTCTATGCACTGTGTGTTCTGTCCTTATATTATAACCATTTATATTGTTTATTATAGCCACTAAGCGGCTGCTTGGGGCCCCAATCGTGTGTTTTTGTTTTTGTTTTTTATATATTAAATGAAACAAGTGACATAAACATCAAGTATGTACGCAAAAGAAGGATAATTCTGATTTAATAGGCCCCTTAATCATACAGAATGCGTTATGATGCCCCTTAGACAGGATAATGTGATTTTTGATGTATCTAATAATTAATACAATGTATAATGTAACATTATAGGGAGACATTTGTGTCAATAATCGATGGTGGGTTAGGGGGGCCTCCAAATCAAATTAGGGCCCCCAAAAGGCTTGGGCCGGCCCTGAGCAGAGTGATGTGAAGAAGTGGAAACGATTCAAACAAACTGCTGATGACAAATGACATGCAAACTGGAACCTGAATGACAAATGTGCACTTTATTTATTTGACCTCTTAACTGCTCTATTTATTAAGCTGAGAGAGTCATACAGTAAACTATGGGCTGCACTGTGATATATCGGTTTCATAGAAATAATTAAAGATAAATATCAGCCTGAATCGTCTGGTAAACATGATATAATTTCATAAGATGTATGTTCTATTATTTTCCAAATTATTATATATACAATGTTCATGGTATTAAAGGGCAGATAAAGGACAATCGTTATCTTTATATTCAGCTCAGAATTACACTGACCCTTTTAACAGCAGCCTTTTAGTCATGTCATTGCAGGGTAAACACACGTGTAATAACATGAATCATGGCCCTGTTCCATTTAGCTGGTATTGTACGCTCAACAGTGTCAAACAGATTCAACATTCTGCATAAAACAATGACATTATTATGCTGATGACATCAAAAATGAGCCTGTTGAGTATTATGGAAACAGCAGCGGGACACATTGTTATAGAAACGTTACAAATCATCATATTACAAAACAGTAACGGATATTAAGTTGTAATCTCTGCTTGTATTGTTGGGGAGAATAGAGTGAGAAATGATGCAGCTGCTGGCATCACCATCCAGCAGTCCAATTCAGCCACGTAGACTTAATGATGTTACTCGAGCTGAATCACTAATTTAGTTTTCATCTATAGACGCACTTTGATTTCTAACAGAAGAGCCGATTGCTCCTTTAGTGCCTCTTTAACCTTTGCTTGTATGATCACTGGGACGTTTAACTGCCAAAAGTCTAACTTCACCTGATTCGATTGTTATGGATACAATCACACTTCTTTTCCTGCCGCTTTCTCCTCCAACGTCGCAGTTCTTCTCAGTCGTTCTTTGACCTGGAGGAACTCCGGCCCCTCTCGCTGTTGTACGTGGTCTCTCTCCAGCTGTGGAAAAAGACAAATATAAAGACACACAAATATTTGTAAATGGTTCCTTTCTTTCTATCTGCTTTCTTTTATTCTATATATATCTAGAACACATGTATGGCATTAATACATGTAGGTTCTAACAGTTAGGAGCCCAGACTGGACCACAACGCTATCTGAAACAATGCCTATACTGCCCTCTACTGGCTAACTGCAGAACAACATGATGCTTCACATCTGAAATGAGGAAATACCAAGAATGGATAATTCAGTGTCAACCATTATGATGTGTTATAAGTCAGATTTGACAATTCTTTCCATAAAAAAAGGTGAAAAATAGAGCGTGATGCACTCCTGCAAACCTCTTCTAGCCTCCGGTGTCTCCTCAACAGTTCCTGATGAAGTGGTGATCTGTTCTTCTCCTCCTGATCTCTGCTCGCCTTCGCCCTCTGATCCCATCTCCTCTTCTCCAGCGCCCTCTGGAGTTCAGTCTTACCTTCTTGAGTCACTCTCCTGACACAAACAGACGGACTTGATGATATGAATGATGGGAAGTGAAGTGAGTGTTTGTTTGAGTGTGTCCGTGCGTCTCCTCCAACCTCTTGTGGGTGATCCGCAGTTCTCTGTGGAGCTCCTGGTGGCTCCTGGAGGCCGTTAAAGGGTTGGGAGGTTTTTGGGGTCTGATGAGAGTAGGGCTCTCCTCCTCACTCGGGCACGGAGGAGCCTGCAGCTCTGAGTGTTGGCCTTGCTGTTCAATGTGGCGCGTCTGCATCACTGAGGATGTGAGAGAAACATACAATGAATGTATTCCGACAGCTTTTTCTTGTGATAGAGTGGAACATCGTCACATTGAGGCAGATACACCAAATGACCTCTGCATGGAACCAAAGCTTGTAGGGAGCTTTTAGGAACCGTGTGCCAGACCATGAGCTTTTATAAAGGTTTGATTGTTGAACTGATGAACGTTTGATCTGTTCATTCTGACTCATATTTCATCTCAAGCCCAAGTTGACTCAGCTGTCTCCTGTGCAGGTTTTTTATAGTGTTCCACCATGGTTGCTAAGACTTCTGGGAAATCATGGAGAACTGTACACAGAAACTCAACATGGACTGAGAACGTCGGTGTGCAACCGTATCAAGAAGAAGTGCAGTTACAGTGAGGGGAACAGTAACCTTGGATGTGATGCCATAGCAACAACACAGCTTGGTTGTCAAGCACCTGGAAGGTGGCCAGTTCAAGTCCAGCAGGGACCAGTGTGGCCAGTGTGGACTGGTAGCTGGAGAAGTGCCACTTCTTCAAATATAAAGCCTTTGTAACCTTTGCTGGATGGTAAAAGCTAAAACTGACCCTCATAAATAAGAGTATTCTGAATTTGGTCAATCATATCACGGTTGGATGCTCTGAATTAGGCCTTACTGATGATTTCGGCATGGTGTTTGCTGATATTATTCAGGTTTTGAGAGCATTCTTTGGACATCAGAATATGCTTCTCAATGAGGGTTTTTATGACACTTTGTGACAAACGATCTCTTGTTGTTGAACACAAACCAACTGGACAACAGTTTGCAAAGCAAGAGAAGAGAAAAGTCCACTTAAAGCTGACTTTTCTGGTCAGAAGGAGAAACTACTTTAAAGCATGATGAAGATCCAAGACAACTAGCTTTACCTGAACCAGAATATGCATCTAAAAGGGACTATTAGTGTAACATTCATTTATATTACCCATGTAAGCATCTATAGCAATATAGTCTTTTTTCAGAATAAGGTAAAAACCTGGAGTATTTGGTGTATTTCTACATTGATAGCTAATATGAAACTCCTGAGTGTACTGAAATGAACAAAGGTGTAAATGAATCTGTTCATTTGCTAAAGGCACATTGTTTTATTGCTTCTTTCTAATTTCACATCGTCTTGTTTTAAAACACACAGATGGGATTATTGAGTTGAGGTACTTTGCAGAATCCTTTAATATACTTTAATGAAGTCATAACAATGTTTCTACAGCAAATAAGACTGAGGCCACGTGTGCATTCCAGGAAATATTTACTCAGATGTGTGAACTTATTCTTCATAGTCGCACAAACAGTCAAACCGCTTCTGAAGATAATCTTAATCATAAGAGATGAATAGATTTCTCACCAGACCCGTTCAGGTGTGTCTCTGGAGAATGTTGGAGATCTCTCTGTCAACATTGGAGTCAAGGAAAATATCAAACATTATATCTCACATATCGAGCTTTCCTTTCAACAGGAAAGGATCACCAGAAATATTGTGACACACAACAGCAGTCCAAGTAGACGTTTTTTTGTGAGTCGGGGTCACCGATGCAGCACCACAGGCAAACACAAAGCAGCGAGTGATGGCGACGGACAAATTGAGTTTCAGCTCTAGTTCCACATGAGCGGCGAAGCGAGGGCCCCTTACTGTCGAGGTGGAGGCCTGCCACCTCATTAATGACGAGGATCAAACAAAACACAGTTTGATTCCCACTGACATTCTCATTTGCTGGAGTTTGAGCAGAATGAATAGTCGAGACAGTCGTTACTCAGACTGGACCGCTGAATGAAGGCACTCTCTCTGTTGTTGTTGTTGTCTGAGGAAACATTCCAAGGACATTTGAATGTAAAAACTACTTCCAGTTGCATTATTGATCCATGAATATATAGTATACATCTTTGTTGCAGCCTTGGCATTAGACGCAATCTCTCAATATTCAAATAAAGTAAAGAAACTACAAAAAAAAAGAAGTTAAATCATCATAATGTGGAAATCTAGATGAGGCATTCTAACGACGACTCTGCTGTTTGGTGGATGAGGGGAGAGTCATGCTGTTTGGCTACAGAACCGACAGAAGATCTCACGTGGAGAAGAATTAATAAGACATGACTCGGACAAATACCCTCCAAGGTCCACTCTCCGGTGTCGGCAAGGCTTTCCTTTATTGGATAAAGACCCGCACTCGCTGAGAGCACTTGCTTGTCTTTGGGAAGTGAGAGGTGGAGGACAGCGATGGAGACTCTCACCACAGGGAAACTATTCGCTTCAGCCAAACAAAAGCTTAACTGTGATCAAGAATACACGATCAATAGCATCTTCATCTGTTCAGAAACAGGGCAAAGTAGTAACAGCTTGTTTTTTTCCCCATCATATTTCAGTATCTCAAACACATGATGCATGCCAAGACAGTATTTTTGCCACATGGATGCTACTGAAAAACACACTGAAGTAAATTAAAAAATAAAATCAACCAATTTACCTTCTTTCCATGGGTGACTCCCATGACCTCAGTCCGGATTTAGTTTCTGCACAAAGCCCTCCTGGGCTCACAGTGGACAGGGCTGCAATAATAATTTGAGGTTTCTCTCTCTCCCTCTCTCTTCCTCTCTCTCTCTGTTTGAACCAATAACGATCCTCCCAGTGAAGCAGTGACCAAGTGGAAGACGAACCCTGGAGAAGGGGCCAAAAACGTGCTGGACGTATAGCTTACAGCTGTGGTGGAAGCTAATGGAGTGCATGTAGCTACTCAGGTACTGCAAATAAAGCGTGACGCATTGTTGCCAAATTCTGCTTTTTCTTTCTTTTCTTGTTTCTTTACTTAAATTAAGTTATTAATCATCTCAAGACCTGTCGCATTTATCGCGTGACCCTCTGGAGGAGTCTGACCCCAAGGTGAGACCAAGTAAATAAAAAAGTTACATTTCTAATATGCATATAATTGGATAAATGACCCTCCATCTTACCAGCAAGCAGAACGAATGCTATTCATTGTGTCAGATGTTTGCGTTTCTTTGATTTTTACTACTCACATCACAATTCAAGGCCAGTCTATTTTATTGAAAAACTCCCCTCAGATGTCTTTAAAATCTGTACAAAATCCTTAGAGCCTTGATTTGAGGGAAAAACTCAAGTAAATTCAAGGGAAAGAGAGACAGCTGGAGCACTAGAAAAGCTACAATGTAGAGCAATACAATGCAATAAATAAAGTTTAAAGTAGAGACATAATATTATGTCCAATAAACGACAGTTTTGACCGTGAAGTCAAAGAGCCTTTAAAGTTTCTGTCCGTCGGTTGGGGTCCTCGGGATGCAGCCGCCGACCTCCACCATCGCCGGCCATCCTCCATAGATGTTGGTCTTCTCATCATTAACAGCTTGCTGACAGGTGAACGGGGAAGAGGACATCTGTTTTGCCATCAATTATATTTGCTTTTGTTCTTTATCTTTCAGCGGATTTTAAAATAGACAGTCTTTGTTTCTGGCACAAATAGAACTGGGCTCACTAACCTTTTCAAAGAGGCTTTTATTCCCTGTCCCCGTTCTTCCAGCAAACACCCAGCTATCTCTGCGTTTTACAGTCGTGATCAAAGTGCTTCCAATCCCGGCGAACACCTCCCTTATTTCGTTTGTCATCCTGCCACAGAGTTGGAGAAAAAAAGGGGGGGGGTCATGTTGTGTGCGCACCAAAAAATCGAATTTAGCAGTTGAATCGCTGAGATTTACTTTGTTGTGGCATCATCAAACGAGGCCACCAGGACAATCATTCCAGGTTTGATCTCCTTCAGGTATGTCAGCATGCCTTCTGCATCTTTTTTTGTTTTACGGTGATTTAAAATAACAAAAGAGAATGTTCAGCCTCCAATAGACTTTCAAATTGGAAAAAAAATAAAAAATCAACAGATAAATATAAAAAAACAACCTTACTTCCAACTTCTTTATTAAGGTAGCCAATCGATTCTACAAGTCCATTTTCACCTGAGGTGGAAAAAACACAACAAAAAGCTTTGGTTATCCACCACCGACTCTCACCTCAGCTCTCCTGGAGCTTTCGATCAGTTCACATGATCTTCATCAGCACATTTGCCCAATTCTGATAGAAGTGAAGACGTTAAAATGGTCTTTTTTTATGAGCAAGTCATTTCCTCCCATTTCATCTGCTGATGAAGATCATGCAATATGATAGAAAGCCTCCAGCATGGCTTATTATTGGACATATAGCTGAGATTGTTCTAATAAATGCTCAAAACTATTGACAATTTGACTACTATCTACTGTATTTACTATTCCTTGATATTCTTGTTTTTATTTTGTAATTACTTTGTAAATCTTAAGCTTTATTTTATTATTGGCTTGTTTTAATGTTTTTTTTTCTCCAATGCTTTCAATGTTTTATGTAAAGCACTTTAAAATGCCCTGTTGTTGAAAGATGCTATACAAATACTACTTTAAAGAATCTCGACAGAAAGTTTTAATGATCTACAACAAACTTTACTGTTCTTCTGTAATCTGAGTGTTTTTACTCACCATCTACCACCACGATGTTCAGTCCTAATCCCACATTATTCAACGCTTGACTCATAATGCTGTTGAGATACCAATAAGGTTGAGTTCCACACACACACACACACACGGTGAAGTTGGGTACAACCACATCAAACACGCACATTTTACCATCAAAACACATCCTCGGTCCGACAACATTAACTGCTCCGCTGCGGATGTGGAAAGGAAAGTGGCCGGACGGACAGACTCTGGAGAGGCTGCACTTTAGGCCCGGCGTTGTCTCTGCAAAATATAAACGGACATCACACACACAGCTGATGTGGGAGGTTAGAGAAAAGTTGAGTTTACCTCTCGTTTGGATTTTTTGTTCCATTTGATCCACGTCGTTAAACCCTAAAATGAAAGAATGGAGGCAGTGTTATTAAGATGTGACAAATCAAAGTGAAGGAGAAGTAGCAGCTCAGGATTTAACGACGTAATGAGTAGAAATAGCTCACCATAAATATTCCGGATTTTCTCTTGTATATGAATTGACTTCATGGCGATTCCCCAGGTCACGAGGAGGACAACAGTCACAGCAGCGACATGCAAAACCCCTGGCCACCACAAACAGAACAAGATTGGCACAAATACAATCAAAACTGTTTTAAAAAAAGAAATAGAGTGAAATCTCACCTCGATATCTCATATCTGCAATAAATAAGACAACTTCAGCTCCCAAATAGAAGAGCTGAGACCTTCAAGTATTCCCAGTCAGCAGATTCTGAGGTTTGGTGTCATCGGTGAACCCACTCCCTGGAGATTCCTACAGCAATGCCTTGTGGGAAGGACGTTTGGATATGCAAAGGAAACACTCTCCTCCTCCTTGCGCTACATAAAAACCAGGATGTGGTCAGTTTGTAAACGCGATGCTACTGTGAACTAGATGATCAAGTTTCTGTCTTTAACAATGTCAGATATGGGACGGATCCACCGGTAATGTGAGGAACAATGCAGGTTTGCAAACAATGAAGAGCGAGGATCTGAGACGACACAAAGAGGAGGTAAAAAGAGCCATGGGCTTCATATTTCAAATTGGATGTGTAAAGGTAAAAACACGTTTTGTGGTTTATCACTGTTTTATATTTGCATGTTAATTCTTAGTTAATCCATGAGTTATCCGGATTAAAACCGCTGATATACGAAGAAATGCCACAAACTAATGCCCACAACAACCAAATCCACATGAAATTGGCTCAAACTCAGAGTCTGAAAAGAAAATCAATTTGTAATCATTTGTAAAAAGTAGAAAACTTCTTTTTCATAAGAAACATCAACAGGCCGCTGAGCTGCATTCGGCAAGACAAAGGGCATTTAAGTCCACATTTTTGATGGATGGACGACACTGTTTGAATAGGAATCGGTCGTAGCTGAATGTAGCTGGAGTTCAAATGGTGAAAGGCAGGATAATCCCAGAGGCCAAGCCCTCGTGTCACTAAGCATCTGGCCCTCTGATCCCAGTGCAGTAGCTGAGTCTGAGCTTTCCCCCCCGCCCGGAGGGCCCCGATTTAAAACAGCATTTCTCCACAGCAGCACTGTTAAAGTTACTGTGGCCGGATCATAATGAGCTCAGGTTTGATCCATCAAGTAACAGTCGAGGTGCTGATTACGCTATTAAAGCTTCTTAGTGAACGACGGCTGACAAATTACAGGGAAAACTGAATAATAATTAAGCCTCAGCTGCACCACATGAGCCTTAAACAAGTATTAAGAAGTTAACTGAGAGTGCACAGACATTAGATGTTAGATGGTTGGAGTAAATGGCAAACATCTCTCCTCCATGCACCTTAACCTGGCTTACTTATGGCCTTTTTGCATATTAAGGAAATGGTATTATAACAGCAGATGTTCTGTGTGGTAGTTTACATGTTCTCCCCTATCAGCAGCGTCCTCCCATCAGTCCGTAGACACGGCGGTAAGAATTATAGCTGATGTTCACTCGCCTGCAGGTGTGAATGTGAGTAGTTGCCTGTCTCTCTGTGTGTCAGACCTGTGATGGACCGGCGACCTCTCCAGGGTTAACCCCTCGCCCAATGTCATCTCACCCTGCATGGGATACAAGCGGTTACAGGTGATGGGATGGATGGATGTTTTTAGCATCTTAAATCACGGTGTAATACCAAACAGAACCAGCAGAGGGTCTATGTGTACCACTTCTTACTGATAAGAAAGGCCATTATTTATTCAGAAAAGCATGACGAGATATCGTGTAAGGGAGAAAATACTTTTTTTGTTGTCACCAATATGCCTGTTCACATAAGCAATAATAAACTAAAGCAGGGAGGCTGTTCAGAGAAAAGAAACTGAATATTATGCAGAGATGGAACAAGGAAGATCCAAGCAGATGGCGAACACATCAGCCAGTCCACAGTATGAATATATTTAATAACAGAAATAATTATTTCTCACATGCACACCATATTATCAGTGTATACACACACACACAGCAGTCATCATTCACATTAACTGTTGCCAAAATCTGCAATAATACATGATTTAAGGACATAAGAGGGACAGATTCATGATTTTCTGATTCTAAGGAGATAAAAAGAAATTCTTTAAAATCCTGTAAGAAAACTTAACTTAACTTAAAATGTTGATTCCTGACTTTCTAGCAGGGGGCATTTGAGGTTTGCCTTTTCTTTTGAGAAACCACTCAGCCCAGAAGAGTCACTGTACTCAAATTTCCTTTAAGTGGGTTAGAACGAGCATTAGAAGGGAAATATATTCCAAGCTGCAGGTCAATGAAGGCGCTGACATCTGACATCAAATCTCCATGGTGCTTCGTAACAGCTTTCTTTCATAATTTGAGGTATATTTAATCACATTTAAGCAAATTATTATTGTGTTGCGGTTCCATTACTACCTAGCATTTAATTCATTTCCACCGTTTTTCTCTCTGATTTATAATTGCATCTGTATTAATGTGTCAAAACGTTTGTTTATTCCATCTATTTGTGTTTCGCTGATGAGCGTTTTATCACGCCAGAATTATTCACACATGTTAATCTCCAGGTTTACTGACGGAGCCGTTTTATATGACCAGTGAAACCATGACCGAGTTGAACGGCGGAGAGATGTTCATTCTCAGTGGCCTCCTTTCCTCATAACCAGAAGGCATTTCATCAACGGGTTCTGGGAGGTATAGGTCTGGTTTCAGAAGGGAGCGGGGCAGAACGAGTCAAAGATACTTAAAATGATGGTGGAAAAAAAAAAAAGAAGACGAGGTGCAACCTGGGGCAAAGTAAGTCCCATTTCACTTACAACCGCTCTTTAAGCCTATCGCTGTCAGTGCATGTCCACATTGTTTTTATCACGTCCTCTTTCCTCACAACTGCATTTCGACAGCTCGACTGCAAGAAGAGAGGAGGAAGCGGAGTAACTTTAACCGAAACTGTAACGCGTTGCCTTTCCACAACGTCGTGGGACTGCATCAAAGGCCGAGGTATCAGCTCCAATAAAAGCTGGATGCTGAATCTCTAAGTCTATATGATGGCACCACAGTTGGCAGATGAAATTAGACGAGGCGTAAACGTTTGAAAATGAGTGATGTGTTGCTTTAAAAGGATCTGATTAACCGATTAATCAGCGTCGGCGATCATACAGATTCAACTCAATATTTCAAGCCCGAAGAGATAACTCCGATAGGAATTCAAGCCAGAAGATGAAGTCAAATGGTGAAACATACACCACACTACAGGCAAAACTAATTTATTAATCATTCAGCGGGCCGTATTTGCTGAAAGTCTCCCAACAGCAGTCAATAAATCAGTGAAATGGGCTACTTGCCCGACTACCTGCACGCCCTCATCGCACGTCGCTGGAGTTTCTCCACAAGCTGCTAGCTTGACAGCTGTGAGTAGAAACAACCGCCGTGGTCGTTATTTACGTTCATTATGATCATTTTGGGAGGGCGGCCTGAAGGGACGGGCTGCCAGCAGACTTTCTCACTGGGTTTTAGGGACGTTGGGAGCCGGCGCTGCTCGCTGTGTTCATTAGGAAAGAGTTGGCAACACTGGCTGGATCAGCTTTTTTTAAATTATTTTATTTTATCCAGCATACCCCTTGCTGGTTTCTCTAATGTTATCTACTCAAGCTTGGATCATTTAGGCTAATGTTCAAGAAAACAAAGCAAACATTAGTTGGTTCCAGAATGTGTTGCTTTCCTTCATCTTAAAATATATTAGATAGAAAAATGAACCCTGATGAAGTTAATTTGAAACTTGTTGCCCATGATTTCCATGATTTAATAAAGGATTTTTCACTAATTAGAGTGTCTCGGATGTTTTCCAGACAGCTAATACCAAAAATCTATTTTTTTATGGAGCGTCACTGTTGCTTTTATTTGTACCAGAACTTGTAGGGGGTTTGGAGTCGAGCGGACTAATGATACATCTATATCTATATATCTATATCTATATAATAGGAAGAAAATCTGTAGCTGCAGCCCTGAAGTACACAATACATCCACAACAAACGCCGTCGGTCCAGTCGCTCTGCTGTCTGAGATTTATTCCAGAAGATCCTGTCAGGAGAGGAAAAAAAGGGACGTTTAAAAAAAAAAAAAAGTGAAGTGATAAGGGAAGGAACAGCTGCGTCAGCGTGTTCGGCGGGACAGGTGACAGTGAAAGCTGCAATCAGAGGGAAGTCATGATGAACTGACCTCGTCTGACTCCTCTCCCGCTGTGACGGCCCCCCCGTCGCCTTCCCCCTCCATCACTTCTGAACCCTGATCCTCCATCCGCCTCAGCTGGGAGTATCTGTACCTCACCTCACTGTAATGTAGTTATGTGACAGCGTTGTGTTACTACAGCACTAAAAGTCCTTTTAATAATCCCATTAAGGCTGATTAATACATCCTGCTTACTT
Source organism: Chelidonichthys spinosus (assembly GCA_029853015.1). NCBI lineage: Eukaryota > Metazoa > Chordata > Actinopteri > Perciformes > Triglidae > Chelidonichthys > Chelidonichthys spinosus. Next base: position 6,255,735 of record CM056822.1, on the reverse strand, counting down.
GACTGGGAAGCAGTATTCTCGGATGATCAACAGAGCGGCGACTATCGCCGCCAAGGCGACGAAGATCACCGATGCAATGATCCCGGGGTGAAGCCTGATCCCGGCCTAAAAAAAAGACAAATGAATCCAATAAGATCTAACAGTGGGGTAGTTAAAGAGGCCATAAACCTAACAGCTCAGTTCATGATGGGTGGCTCACATAAAGAAAAAGGGGGAAACAAGTATTACAGGCAGGAGATGTGACAGCTGAACGGCGTGCGTGTTATGGATCACACTGGTGGAAGACCCAAAAGCTCAACAGCCGGGTCGTGAATCACGGGCCCAAGCAGGACGACTAATCCCATTTTCTGACAGCGAGTGATCACAATAGCTGCAAAAGTCTGATCCACGCATAACAGAGCAGGCACGTTAAAGAGTGTGAGAACTCACAGTGATAATGACTGATCACACAAGTGAGGAGGTGTCAGATATGAAACACTATGGAACACCTCACAATATTATTTCTGTATCATTTAATTATTACTTTCTTTTAAATTGCAGGTGAAAGGCATTTTCACTTCTTAGTTTTACTTTCTACCAAAAAGTGTAGCTGAGACAACTATTATTATTAAGCTATTACTTCTTTATGAAGTTATTTCACTTCGTATTATGCCACTGGGAGGGAATCTGGCAACCCAATGAGTCCGTAAAACAGTAGGGAAAAATGGTTTTACGTTCATTTTTAATAATCTTAAACCAGTGTTCGACTCTTTATTTAAAGGACCAGGAAATATTTCTCCTTAAACATGAGAACAAGTGAAAACATAAGAACATACGCCAACAGCTTGACTATGACGTAACAGACGCACTCACATACATTTGTGGTTATAATGCGAATATAATTAATATTCATTATATATATAATGACTTAACTCGGACACCACGACCCCGATAACGACGTGTTTGTCATTGTGCATGTAGCAGGACCTGAACGCATCTGAAGTGGGGTTATCGTGTGTTGGCCTACCTGTTGTGCTGCCGACATCCTTGCGAATTAAGAGCCGATAAAAACGACTTTCATTGCGGACCAATAAAGCTCAGGAGGCTACTTCATAGTCCGCTTCATTACAATTAAGCCTTAACCTGCGGGGAGAAAGTTTTATCAAGTTAAACACAAACGTTTGTTGTCGCTCACTTCCGGGTTGCTCTCACCTGTTGTTGACGAGCAGCATTTCACGCCCCCTTTTCAGGAAATGTCATGTGACAGTTGGTTACGTGTCACGCGGTAGATAGATAGATAGACAGACAGATAGACAGACAGACAGCTAGATAGACAGACAGACAGACAGACAGACAGACAGACAGATAGACAGACAGACAGATAGATAGACAGACAGACAGATAGATAGACAGACAGACAGACAGATAGATAGATAGACAGACAGACAGACAGACAGACAGACAGACAGACAGACAGACAGATAGATATACTTTTATGATCCAGAGACTGTTTTCTGCCCCACATAATATATTTAAAATGTTTTTTTTTGTGGCACTAAGAATAAAAATGTTCAATTGTAGATTTTTATTTCCAAGATAGAATATTACATATTGTTGAATATTATAATTATTTATTGCTATGAACAGATTTCTTTAGTTAATAGTTAAGTCCACTCTCCATATCAGTACTAGGGATCTCAGACTTGGCTCCTGTCTGGTTGTTTGATTAAAACTGATCAACATTTGATACATTAATATTGCTTTTCCTCTTCTTTCCGGCCACTGTGAAGCAACAACTCATCTCAGGCTGAAAATTATCAATCAATCTTTTATCAGCTGCTCATCAAGTGTGATCGGTGTTTTTGGCAAGACTGATGAGAAGACCTGCCAGCACTGTGAGCTCCCTGCCTGCCGTCACTAATGATTACACACACACACACAAACACACACAACACACACACACACACACACACACACACACACACACACACACACACACACACACACACACAACAAATAAAAAGTTCACCTGGTCATTTTGACTGTGGGAAATTCAACATTTAACACTTTCATCAAAATCATCACATGAAATCAGCAACAGGTCACTTCAATTCATATTTAATCCAAACAATATAAAAACACACATTCACATACGTTTCACTTCTGATAAATAAAGAACACAATGACCTTTACTGTACAAGTCAAACTTGAATGTGATAAACCATCTTAGTAAAGAGAAGCTCAGAGATGTTGTGAAGGCTTACATGTTAACTTGCTAGCCAAGACTTCCGACACGACTCTTTATTCCATCAGATGTGCTTCTGAATGTGCAACTTCTCTATTTTACTACAAAGCGTATCCGGTTGAATGTGTCTTACACACTACCATGGCTATTTATGGAGACACAAATCTCCTGTTACTTTCTCACCCACAAAAGCAGCAAGATTTTTTGCTAATGGGGGTATTCACAAGGGCCTCAGATATGATGACGCCATTCATCCACCGTCAATAACTTCTGATTTATTCATTTGGATTCTCTTGAGCTTCGAGTCAAGCCAGTTCGTAGTACTTCCCCGTCTTTGGATCGAAGTAGCAGTTCAGGCAAGGATCATAGAGCAGATTCAAATACTCCTCCTCCTCCTCCTCCTCCTCCTCCTTCGCCGACTCGTCCCGTCCTGCAGGAACATCAGCCTGCCACACTTGTATTCGTCCGAATGATACATGGATAACAGCGCGTTGGTAATTCAAATCGATTACATTTGCACACATAAAAAATGACTAAACTTAAAATATACATTGCATGGTCTATATACAGTAGCGTAGCCGTGCCAGATATGAGCGAGGGCCCGCTCTATCAGCTGTTACTGGAATGAAATGAGGAGCGTGAATAGTGAGTCGACCTTCAGACTCAGGTGGATTTAAAAGTTTTCTGTCGCCGACATTTTTTCCACTCATCAATCAAGAAAGCTAAGACACCCGGTCCCTGCACCGCATTATGAAGCCGTAAAGAGATTCCCTCTGTAATCCCCAATACTTTAAAGTGTGGGAATTTAGCCGTTAAATTGACAGGCAGTTAAATGCTAAAAAGGTTAGGGAATGCTCCAGGAGGAACCTTTTATCTTATCAGAACTTCGGCGGGCGATAATGAAAACTAATTATAAGACACATAGTGTAAGAGGTTTAAAAAATGATGTTGTAAACCGAAAAGGTTTCGTCAATTAACCTTGTCGATGTGTCTTGAGGGTACAGGTCTGTAATGAGCCTGTCTCTTTTGACCTATGGAGTTACGTGGAGGACAGAGAGCTCCACTCTCAGGGGGGTTTTTCCTCACCCCCTGTAATTAGATACCGTTTCACATGCTTTCCCACCACGTCGGGTGGCAGATTTGACACAGGTGAACGTTTCCAGTAGTTCCATGCATTTGTGTAATTAGTGCGGCCATTGCATTGTTTGCTGTCTGCCTAACTGCGAGGCACATAAAAGGGTGTCTGCAGGGGGCGATGAGATCAATATTAAGGTTACTGTACCTCCGATTAGATCTTGCAAATTGTTCCAAGTGCTGCCTGACCTTCTCAGCTGGCTGGGAGGCATAATGGGAGGGCTGAGCACATCCATCCACTCCCTAGGGGGAGAAAAGGAACGTGAAAGCAAGCAGTCATGACAACACATGCCATTACACGCACCGTCCCGCTGTACGGTGCGCATCAAATTGCCTCCATATGACATTTTAACAATGAAGTCCGATCATGATGTGCTCTCAGCAGCCCATCGAAGCCTCCGTTGTCCTTGAGCCACTTCTCTCCCGCACACTTAGTCCCGCCACCTCACAGTTTTACCTGAAGGATCATTTATTCGAGTCCGAGTCAAGCTGCGCTCGCCAAGTGTCTTCATTCTGGCCCAGAGTATGGGGGTCTTAACCTTGCCTGTGTCTGAGAGAGCAGGACTTCCTTTATCTCTAAATGAGCTTATCTTTCGCCGTGTGAGAGCTACGCATGCTTCAACTGTACATCAATCATTTCCCAGTAAGGTGTCCTTTTAGTGCCGAGCAAGAGACGAGAGGGAGCAAAGAAAAAATGCCACCAGATTAATTATAATTCGGAAGCACTGCAGTGTTCACTTGTTAAACAGAATTCATATTCATTTGAGGCTATACATCACTTGCACAATTAGCCATTTACATCTTTTGCCCCTGGACTTAACATCTCATAAGCGCACATCATAGCATATTTAATGAGGTACTATAATCGTCGTCTGCACAACATTTAGCTGACAGCAGACAATTCAAACGTTCATTATGGATGATTGATCGTGTCACTCCCTCTGAAAACAAAGTACGTTGGCGGACCACATTACAGTATGTTCACTGAAATCCTGACATGTTAATAGACATGCATTTACATTCCTAGTATGTACTCTGATTATCTTTGCTGTGTTACCAGGGTGTTGTTTTTAATGGGTGCCAATGAATTCCACTTTGTGATTATTACAGTAAATACTATAACAATGTGGAACTAACTGCACCAGTGGAGTAAAAACACCAAAGGTGACAATGCTGCCTGTCATAACATCCGAAAAAGGCCCACACATACGTGTTTAAGCACTATTGTTACCGCAGATTAAATTATTCCAAGTGAAAATAAAGCAAGGAAGCAAACGATGCAAGGATTAACACCTACGTACACACACGCATTCTTTTATAGCTCATCTATCCATGCATTTCAGCCTAAATTACAGATTTCTTCATCTCTAAAACCCATGCCTCAAAAGCGACCAAGTACATTATCTCTACTGGAGCTGATTTTTCTTTCTAACAAAAGGCATCTGCCCCACTCTCGCACCCCTTCGACTGTGTGATAGGCAGGCGCATAGCACAAAAGTTAATGAAAGCAATTTTCAAGGACAAAGCCCTCCACAGAGCTGAAAATTGAACTTCAAATGTTAAAAAGGAACTTGGAGAGAGTGATTAAATTCTAAGATTTTAGTAAGTAATTATAATCCAGATACGGTAGAACCTGTGATAAAGGGAATAAATTAGTTTGATTTAATATGAGTGAGAACACAGATTGTGCCCAACAATTTAAGTCTATTGAAATCAAGCTTTTCATATATATCCCAGTCAAACAGCGTCTAGGCAACTCTGCCCGTCTGTCATCATGACAATTGGGCTGAATTTCACATTGTCTTTATTTTGAAAACAACTGAATTGCTCCTCAAGGCCTCTCTGACAGCCTGATTTGTGGTTTCACATTTTGGTATTCCAGCCAGAAAGGACGACACAAGTACCAAACGCAGTGACACATGTTGAGGATGACAGAAAAGCCGCGGCGACGTTAAGCGCAGCGACGGCGGGAGCTGAGATCTCAACAGCGAGGCGGCCTTCGCACTGATGCTCAAATCAAAACCACGCTAGAATTCGCTGTGAGGGTGTGTCAGAATGCCTCGAAAGAAAAAGGAGGGAACAACAACGACAAATCCTGTGCAGCTGGTCTTCCCATATGTAAATGTGTTTTTCAGGCGTACAGTTGTGGATGCTGTAGCGCTGTGTGTTTGAGGTAGCTGTCGATAGCAATATTCATTTCAATGGACGCTCAATCAAACAGCAAAGAACATCAGTGAATATTTAAACAGCCCCCCAAAACATGTGAGCATTGAAATGTGAAAATATCTAAATGCACCGCAGTCGACACGCTACCTCGCCTTTTTCATCAATAAACCAAAAAGGTTTGAGAGGCGGCGATTGCATAATTTGAGTAGCGGGCCGATGACGCAATCCCTTTGTCTTGTCTTGTAATACGCTGCGTGGATGTGTACACCCACAAAGAGAGCGAGATGGCTGGGACAGCGCTCGGCAGAGTGAAGCACATTTTTCCAGAACCCTCCGTCCATATGCTGCCATGCAGGCGTCAGGTCTTGAGATGGATACAGTGCTTGGAAGGCTTTAGGCACTGCCCAGCTAATGTGTGAAATTGTATTATTAATGATATTATTGAGGAATTTCTTCTACCTCCGATTCGAGATATTAAACTTGCCTTCAAGAGCCTTCGACTCCATCTGAGTCTCAGCTATTTTTCCCCACTGAAATATCAATTAGTGTTGCACTGTACACAATCATATATATATATATATATATATATATATATTAGGGGTGAGTATTGGCAAGAACCTCACGATACGATACGTATCACGATACTTTGGTCACGATACGGTATGTATCAGAATATCACAATATTGTGATATTAATAAAAATGAAAACACAAGTACCTGTATACGTACATCAGATGATATTGATTAGAGGACTAATTGAGTCAAAACTATTTCATTCAAAACAGCCTCTCCATCTTATTAATTCCCATGAAATTCACTGGAATAAATATTGAAAATAAAATTAAAAAGGATAAAGTACTGCATTCACAACACGATTAAACATGAATCTTTTTTTTTTTAAATCGATGTTTGGAGTTGAAAAATCGATATTGGAATGGGCGGCAAAGTATCGTGATATATTGCCGTATCAATATTTTTACCCACCCCTAATATATATATATATATATATATATATATATAATATATATAGAAGCACTTTAACCTTATTCTAAAGAAAAGATTTGACTAGAAGTTCCATCGCTTCTAAATAACAATCTGTGATGCTCAGCTCCCATCAGATTATTCGCTCTAAAGTACTTTCCACCTCTCACACACTACTGACACCAATGTTTGAATCTCCGAATCTCAGAAAATTGAACGACACTTGAACTGTGATAGTGTGAAAATAATATGAGAGAAATTAAAAAGTCAATGTCATACTGAGGATGGAAAGCAAGCAAGGAATATGCATGAACATGTTTGACAATGAAAGAAATTTCAACATTTCTTCCAGTCATTTGAATGCAGGGAAATGTCCGGGCTGACACTGAAATTATGAAAGGTATGAATGATAAATGTAAATGCAATAACGACTTAAATGCTTCCAACTTTCAGACCCAATAATCTGTACTTCAGTACCTAGCAGGCAGACACTCAATTTATTCAGACTCATCTGTGAGCAAGAAAAGCCCCCATTTGCATTTCTATCTGACGGCTGACATTTAGCCTTAATACTGCAGTCACTTGTTACCATCTGATTAGGCGTTTCAGGACGAGGTTCATGTACGTGCAGCTAAAATAGAAAAAAAAAACAGAAGGCATATGGGCATTTTCTGTCAGACAATACATGAAATACATCACTTTGATTTTCTCAACTATTATACTCACCTAGACCAGCGGTTTCACGACTCTATTCATGCAAGACATGTGAATAACGTGTGGTAAATCACTCGACAATCACTTGAGTTCTGTTTCTATGCTGAGACTATGTTGACCTTGTCTTTGTCTTGTTTCTCGTCTCGTACATTTCAGTGTAAATTTACAAACTCGGAGCTCAGAAAAGTATTTACGCTACAAGTGTGTGTGCCACGTGATTACTCACCTGGGGTTTGATTGCAGGAGGGGGTTCATTTCCTTCTGATAGTGGCGACCCTGATTAGCTGGCTGGATCGGTATCATAAGGAACAAAAGGTCGGGTTAAAAATGTCTTCAAATACTTACAGAAATTATTATCAATATTCAAATGATCTCCGTTAGGATGGAAAGACCACTGAGTGATCTTTTGGGACATAAAATTAATATGCACACATGTACATTCATAGTAAGAGATTGAATTTTCTTTTTTCTGGTTCAGGATGACGTATTTCTTTTAATGTAGGCCAATGCATACCATATATTTCAGGTTACATGCAGCAGCTCTTCCCACCCTCTCTCTGAAACGCTGTTTGAGCTGCTGCCCCTCCCACCCAAAAAGTTCAGCCTGCTCTGATTGGTCAGACGGCCCACTCTGCTGTGATTGGTCAACCCTCTAACGTGTTTTTCTGATTGTCAGGCCCCATACCATTACCAGGTAACATTAATTGCACCGCTGAGGAAGAGTGATGCAAATTCATTCCAGCCATACTGAGCAGACGCCATGATCAGCTCTCCTCTAACTAGCATTGTTTGAGGGTGTGCCAAGCTAGCGGCTGTGCAGATATTATGCAGATGTGTTACTAAGTGACTTCACCACTTCATGGAAGAAAAGCCAAGATTTCAAATGAGGCGTTTTCAAGTAGTTCAGGAATGTTGCTGTGTCTTCTTTCACATGACACAATGACACTAAAAGGAAGGGAAAAAGCAGAAAAAGGTCCTCAACAACAAGCAACAACAAGAGTGCCCGACACAAGCAGGACAAGGAATATAATCAGACCTCATCCAAACATAAATTTAAGCTTCAAGCTTCAAGTTTATGGAAATCAGTACGCCGTCTGTTCAGGACAAGACAAAATGTTGAGTGACAATAACAAGACGAGAGAGAAACACTAGGAAAACATTAAGCACGGCAAGCTGCATAAAACATGGCTGAAGAAAGCAAAACCAAGGGATCAGCATGTGTAGTTCATGTTCAGATATGTAGATTTAGTCCAGCTATCGCATGACAAAGCATTGATGCTGGGTTGTTTTTGTCACCGAGGCCTTTTAAATCACGGAAAGCGAAAGCGGCTTTTGTGAGCTGGGAGCATAATAGGCCTTTAACTGAGGTAGAGGAACCGAATGTTTTCACATTCAATATGCGTTTTATTCAAATTTATCTGAATGATATTCAGCCGTACAAAACACAAGCACATAGCCCTCTCCATCTTGTCAAAGCTAAAGACCATATTAGAGCCTCGGGAGGCTATTTAAATCTACTGCCTGTTTAAAGGCTATTACGTTACATGACTCTGATGAAGAAGCGGTCATGCTGAAGCCCTAGTCCTTGCATCGCTTAAATAAATGTCGAGCTATCTGTGCGCTCCAGTGCCTTCTTTATGTAATCCTCTTCTAAAAATAAGACGAGACCTTAAATTGTCCCCAGTAGAGTTCTGCAGGTAATATGTACTGATGATGATAAGTTACCTGTCGGGTGATGGAGAAAATTATTTTGGGGAAGGTCGGATCTGAACCATCGCTGTACTCTGTGTGTAATATTAAACCTCAAATGGTCATTTAAACTTGTATGAACCACCGAAGCAAAGGGGAAGGCTTTGTGCAAAAGATTAAGGACTACATCTGCTGCCAACAGGAAGTCCATTACTTACTTTGAGCGCCATTTAATTCAAGAGCACAATGCAGTCAGTGAGCGAACGCAGCAGCAGCATTGGCTGCCTGTAGCTGCAGTCAATGTGCCTGAAACACAACCTGCCGTACAGCCTTCCAGAAAAAACGCAGGACAGATCTTGGCTGGAAGGTCGGTGCTTAGCAGGTACGGCTACGCCTACAGTCGCAACTTCTAGTTGGCTCTCAATCCCTGGCACCGCTCTTGTTTGAGCAGAATCCTTAACTGGTGCACAAACATGGAGCTATTCCTGGTGCTCAAGCTGTTGCCGTTCTAACACATCCACCGCTGTGCATCATCTGTTATCCTGCACGGTGGGCCGCATACAAACAATCACAGAACCCAAGCCTCCGCTGGTCTCTGATCAGCGTCGCTTTAGACCTAATCTGGTGTCTTTCCCTGCCCTCTGTTACGGAGACATTAACTCAAACATTTGTTTGTAAAACTATTCCGCACCACATTTCTGGGCTGCACAGTTGGCAGTCACGTTCAACCAAACAGTGCTCGTGCCAGATCATTGCTTTGTGACATCCATCTCACTGCCTTATTCATCAGTGCAGTTTCCAGGTGATTGCTGGCGGATCAGCTCCACTCAAGTGGCTGTATTTCCTGCTATCCTATCAGCCTCTGTATATGCTATTCCCATTGGTAATGCTAGTGAATCCTAGACCTATCACTCCTCTCCTATTATTTCCTTTATAAACAGATGCAATATTAATAATCCTCCCTTTATTCTACAGAATGTCTTGAACTTAGCTTTGCATACCTGAATATACGGAGCTTACTTGTACATGTGTTATTTAATGAAGGTACACCAGTGTTTAAATCAGCCATGTAGCCTGAAATATTATTTCCTGGCAAAGTGATTTATGGCGTCTGAGGGCAAGCCCCCCTCCTGAGAAAACTTTTGGCCGCAGAGGCCAAATTTAGCAGCATTCTAATGCCATTATTCCATATTAACACTGATCTTAATTATTCAATATTGAAATGAGTTTGCCTAGCCGATTGCAAACATATAGTGGATTATTATAACGCAATATTAAGCTTCCTGTCACGGCTTGAGGAAGGATTTAGTCTGGACCCAAAAATGCAGAGTTGTAACAGATTTATTCCAAACAAAGTATCAACAGAAATCGCCTTAGCAAGGGAAAAAAATGTTCTAAGAAGTTTAAACAACGAAAAGGGTCTTCACAAAACAAAGTAACAACACAAAGTCACCACGAGGGGAAAAACCTACTAGTAATCACTAAACAGGAAAAGAACAACGAACCACCGGATCGTGGAGAGAGGCGAGGAATCTGCTCAGAGACATGTACATGCGAGAAGGACAAAGGATCATCTGGCACAGGGCAGACAGAGCAGTTGGCTTAAGAAGCCGGCCAAACGAGCTGATAGGCAGCAGGTGTGTCTCGTGAACTGCCCTGGAGCACCGGCCCCGCCCCTCTCCACTCACCTGAAAAAAAGGAAAAGAAGGTGAGGAACACAAAACAAGACCTGAACCACCACAGTACCCCCCCCCTAATGGACGCCTCCTGGCGTCCTACCAGGCTTACCCGGGTACCTAACATAGAAATCTTGCAGTAGCTGTGGATCGAGGATGAGGGAGCGTGGGAGCCATGAACGCTCCTCGGGGCCGTACCCCTCCCAGTCGACCAGAAACTGAAAGCCGCGACCCCTCCTGCGGACGTCCAAGATTTCCTTCACCGTGTATACTGGATGACCATCGATGATGCAGGGAGCTGGCGGTAGCGGAGCAGGGGGCTGAAGGGGACTGTCTGTGACCGGTTTGAGCAGTGAGACGTGGAAAACCGGGTGGATCTTGAGGGCAGCGGGGAGGCGGAGTCGGACGGCGCTGGGGTTGATGATCTTTTCAATAGGGTAGGGGCCGATGTATCGAGGAGCCAGCTTCCGGGAGTTGGTTTGAAGGGGAAGGTCCCGGGACGACAGCCAGACCTGTTGGCCCACCTGATAGGCCGGAGCTGGGGTCCGATGGCGGTCCGCCAAACGTCGGTTTCGCTCCGCGGTCCTGCTCAGGGCTGTGCGGGCCTCCCTCCAGACCCGGCGGACCCTGTGAAACTGGGCTTGTACTGAGGGAACCGCTGCGTCGGACTCCTGGCTAGGGAACAGGGGAGGCTGATAGCCCGAGGTCACCATAAAGGGTGACATACCAGTGGCCGAGCTGATCAAGGTATTGTGGGCATATTCGACCCAGGGGAGGTGTGTGGCCCAGGAAGCGGGGAGACGAGAAGCGACGCAGCGGAGGGCGGACTCAAGGTCCTGGTTAGCCCGCTCTGTTTGGCCGTTCGTCTGAGGGTGATAGCCGGACGACAGGCTGGCGGTGGCCCCCAGGGCCCGACAGAAAGCCCCCCAGACTCGAGAGGTGAATTGTGGACCTCGGTCTGACACAATGTCCAAGGGGATGCCATGGAGCCTGAACACATGTTGAATGAGCAGGTTAGCGGTCTCCAAGGCGTTGGGCAGTTTCGGGAGGGGAACAAAATGAACCGCCTTGGAGAACCGATCAACAATGGTTAAGATGGTGTCATTACCTTCTGAGGGAGGGAGGCCGGTGACGAAATCCACAGCGATGTGTGACCATGGGCGTGGGGGAACAGGTAGAGGCTGCAGCAAACCAGCTGGAGGACGATGAGAAGCTTTACTGCGCGAACACTCAGGGCAGGAGGCAACGAACGTCCTGACATCAGCTGCCATTGATGGCCACCAGAAGCGTTGCCGGACCAGTGCTAGCGTGCGATATACACCAGGATGACAAGCTACTCGAGAGGTGTGGCCCCAGATGAGTACTGAAGACCTAGCAGCCGGAGGAACGAACAGCTGTCCAGGTGGGCAGCCATCAGGGACCGGCTGATTCTGCTGGGCGTCTTGTACTTCCTGCTCCACCTGCCACTGCAACGCTCCCACCACACGTTGAGAAGGAAGGATCATCTCCTCCTCTGCCTTCCCTTCCTCCACCGTGAACTGACGTGAGAGGGCATCTGGCTTCACGTTCCGGGAACCAGGGCGGTAGGTCATGGTGAAGTTGAACCGCCCCAGAAAAAGCGCCCAGCGTGCTTGACGGGAGTTCAACCTCTGGGCGGTACGCAGGTAAGCCAGGTTTTTGTGGTCAGTCCAGATTATGAAGGGATGAACAGCCCCCTCCAGCCAATGCCGCCACTGTTGAAGAGCCAGCACCACCGCTAACAACTCCCGGTTCCCCACATCGTAGTTCCGTTCTGCTGGGGAGAGGCGTCGAGAAAAGAATGCACACGGGTGGAGTTTGTTGTCCGCAGGGAGACGCTGGGAGAGGACGGCCCCGACCCCAGAGTCCGAGGCATCAACCTCGACCACAAACTGCTGCTCGGGATCTGGGTGAACAAGAACAGGCGCTTTAGTAAACATCTCTTTTAAAATAGTGAAAGCGTGATTGGCTGCTGGAGTCCAACAGAAACTGACCTTACTGGAGGTGAGTTGTGTGAGAGGGGAAGCAACCTGGCTGTAATTTCGTATGAAACGACGGTAAAAGTTAGCAAATCCTAAAAATCTTTGGAGATCTTTTCTGGACGCGGGAGTGGGCCATTCCCTGACCGCCTCCACTTTGGAGGGGTCGGCACGGAGCTGGCCTTTCTCCACAATGTACCCCAAGAAGCTCACTGAGGGGACGTGAAACTCACACTTCTCTGCTTTAACAAACAATTTGTTCTCCAGCAGCCGGGTCAGCACATCACGGACATGAAGCACATGGTCTTCCTGAGAACGAGAGAAGATTAAAATATCATCCAGATACACGAAGACAACTCTGTCTAACAAGTCTCTTAACACGTCGTTAACCAGTGATTGGAAAATTGCGGGGGCGTTGGTTAGGCCGAATGGCATAACCAGGTACTCATAATGCCCCAAGTGAGTGTTGAAGGCGGTCTTCCATTCATCACCCTCACGTACCCGTACCAAATGGTAGGCGTTGCGCAGATCCAGCTTTGTGAAGACTGTGGCATGGTGCAGCGGACTGAAGGCAGAGTCAATGAGAGGCAGGGGGTATTTGTTCTTCACGGTGATGGCATTAAGCCCTGTATAGTCAATACAGGGGCGTAAAGTCTTGTCTTTTTTGGCCACAAAGAAAAACCCCGCCCCCACCGGGGACGATGAGGGCCTTATCAGCCCTGCTGCCAAGGAGTCGTTAACGTATGTCCCCATGGCCTCTCGTTCTGGTTTTGTAAGGTTGTACAAACGTCTAGTGGGGAGTGGGGCACCAGGGAGTAAGTCAATAGCACAGTCATAAGGACGGTGTGGAGGAAGTGTGTTTGCGGAGGTCTTGCTGAAAACTTCTCTTAAATCATGATATACTCTGGGAACATTTGACAAATCTATGACCTCTGTTTGCTGAGCGGGAGCAGGGGACCTGGCTGGCATGGCTGACTGGAGGCAACAGGCGTGACAATGTGAACTCCATTCCCGGATGGAGGCCGTAGGCCAGTCTATATGTGGGTTGTGTTTTTTTAACCATGGTATGCCCAACACCACAGGAGTATGAGGGGAAGAGATGACAAACAGTTCTACAAATTCATGGTGATTGCTGGAGAGGATGAGTTTTAGCGGGTCGGTGCGGTGGGTGACTATCTCCAGTAGCTTACCGTCAATGGCCAGGACCTCTTTAGGGGAGGTAAGTTTATGTAGGGGCAAATTGTTCGTCTTAACAAAGTTAACATCAATGAAATTGTCGTCAGCTCCTGAGTCGACCAGGACTGCGACTGGGAGCGAACGTTGTGGCCCGTGAATCATACCTGCAACCTGTATGCGGGATGAAGTAGGGGAAGAGATTCGGCTCACCAGAGTTCCCCCATCTACTGGCGAGCCTTGTCTTTTGGCAGCTCTGGGCAGCTGGTGAGGAAGTGTCCAGGGTGGCCGCAGTAGAGGCAGAGCTTCCCCATTATGCGTCTCCGTCGTTCTGCCAGCGTGAGATGAGCTCGTCCCAGCTGCATGGGTTCTTCTTCTGGGGTGTGAAGAGTCCCTGGGGCTGCCAAGGTGGCGCTGTTGACTGTCGGTGATGTCTCGAGGAGGCTGGACTGGGAAGCGACGAGGGGCCGTCTTCTTCTTCCCTCTGTTCTCTCTCTATTTCTTTCCCTGATCCGATTATCCAACCGTATGGCCATGTCTATCAACTGGTTCAGGGAGGTGCTATCGTCACGAGTGGCTAACTCGTCTTTCATAACCCCCGATAAACCTTTTAAAAACACTGCTTGTAGGGCTGAGTCCCCCCACCCACTTTCTGCTGCCAAGATGCGAAACTCTACCGCATACTGGGATACTGAGAGAGAGCCCTGATGTAAGTCCAGAAGCTGGCTTATGGCCTGTTTGCCCTTTACGGGATGATCAAACACCATTTTCATTTCCTCTATGAACGAATGGTAATCAGATGTGATGGCTGAGTTCTGACTGGAGATGGCTAACGACCATGCGGCCGCCTGTCCTATTAGCAAGCTCATGATAAATGCTATTTTGGACTGGTGTGTGGAATAAGTGCCTGGCTGTTGACTAAAAACTAGTGAGCATTGGTGAAGAAATTGTGCACAAGTCCCTAAATCTCCTGCATATCTGGCGGGGGAAGGGATGTAGGGCTCACGGGGCTGCAGCGGGGAACTGACGGGTGCGTCAGCTGCAGGAAGTGGTGGTGATGAGTCCGGGGATGGAGCCAGCCGCTCAAGCAGGAGAGCTAGCTGTCCCCTCATCTGCGCCATGCTTGTCGTCATCTGCTGGAGGTGCTCTGTTGTTTGCCGCAGGACTGACTCCTGCTGGTTAAGCCTGCTCGCTTGGTCGGCAAAGGCATGTTTGAAGCCCTCGATCTCCGCTGGGTCCATGATGGCCAGATGATTCTGTCACGGCTTGAGGAAGGATTTAGTCTGGACCCAAAAATGCAGAGTTGTAACAGATTTATTCCAAACAAAGTATCAACAGAAATCGCCTTAGCAAGGGAAAAAAATGTTCTAAGAAGTTTAAACAACGAAAAGGGTCTTCACAAAACAAAGTAACAACACAAAGTCACCACGAGGGGAAAAACCTACTAGTAATCACTAAACAGGAAAAGAACAACGAACCACCGGATCGTGGAGAGAGGCGAGGAATCTGCTCAGAGACATGTACATGCGAGAAGGACAAAGGATCATCTGGCACAGGGCAGACAGAGCAGTTGGCTTAAGAAGCCGGCCAAACGAGCTGATAGGCAGCAGGTGTGTCTCGTGAACTGCCCTGGAGCACCGGCCCCGCCCCTCTCCACTCACCTGAAAAAAAGGAAAAGAAGGTGAGGAACACAAAACAAGACCTGAACCACCACACTTCCTGTGTTTTTTTAAGCCCACACAGTGTGTAAAAAGCTATTAATTATTTAAATCACGCCTGTGAATGATCAGAACTTTTGAAACAAAGGATCGTTAGACCTTACTTATTATTTTTTAATTATTTATTGACACCTTCACTGAGGACGTCCCCTTGTCTTCCTAATCTGTTTTATCATAATTTATTATGCTAATATTTGTCAAACACTGAAAATAATCGTTCCCTTGGCAGGATACAACCTCTCAGCTCACCGCTCACATGCACATAGATTAATATTCAAATGGTGCATGCAGGGAACTCATGCAGAGAGAGAGGGCGCATTTCTTCATCGTCTTGCTCGCATTGTTTTGAAGCTTTAGACAGTAAAGCATTGGCATATCCTGATTTATGTAAGAGTAGTTTCACCGTACAGAAACATAACATGTAAGTCTGAATGCATGAGCGAGGGGAAAGCTTTTAGCACAAAATTTGACTGCAACAATTATAGAGAGAAAAGTCCTCTCATCGTCTTCATAGAGAAAGCTAAATCTGATAATTACCTACTCTCTAGTGCAGATTCTCCCATTTAGTTTAGTAAAAAATATTTGAGACTGCAATTATTCCTTCACACTTCTCTCATTAGTAACCAAATGTGAATGTTCCCCTGTTATTAACAAGAGGGATAGGGTTGATCATTTATTAAACTTTTTAGCGCATTGCGATGTGGTATTTGATAGTTCACCTCGAAGTCAAACCCGAAATAACTATTCAACATCTCCACTGGGGTTCGTTGTGACTGATGCAAATTCACAATGAAGGAAACAAAAACAAGTTTCAAGCCAAGAGAGGGGGAGTATTCTATGATAAAAAGATTTGGGCTGGAGTATGGTCCAACAGAAAAAACAAACTCTCACGACCCCCAGTCGTGTGCCGAGCACCCAGGGACAACTAATGGCTTGTCAGTTCTGGTTGTGTGTCTAAGATCTGTTTGTTACAATGTCTCAACACATAACAATTATATTTATAATTTGATTTATGTCTTTCTTTCTGTCTCTTCCTCTCTCTTAACTAGCAAAGCATTTTCTTAATATGCTGATGGTGGTGCTGTTGCCATATGTATTTACAATAGTAAAGCACTGCAGCCGATTCGGAACATCACTCGGGGGTTTGATCAAGTCACATTTAAATTTCATCCTGTCCCCGTGGAAAGCTGGAACAACTGCACGGTCTACAGATATATGTTTTCATGGGTGGCCACGTCACCGCGTCCTCGAGTCGGAACCGTGAGACGATAATCCCTGCGGTAAAACCACTATTCATTGTGTTTTGCTTGAATCTCAAGCATATTTATAGCTACCTGCATGCACACAGATGCTAACAGGCCAGCATGTGTAATGTATTCACTGGGGGTCCGCCGGTGGACCCAGTAGGGCCAGGCAGGGCAATGTTCTCTCCTCATAAGTGCAAGGTGCTTATGGTAATGGACCATAGATCTAAATGACCTTCATCAGCCAAGAGCAAGCTATGCCATCTTTGAATTCTAAAAAAGACTTCTGGGGATCATTTCAAATGACCTAAATAGTTTTTAGTCACTGGGGGAACCTTGGATATTATGCTAGTGTGCTTTTAAAAGCTGTAAGAGGCAAATTAATGTGTTTCTATCTCCATAATCTTTTGTAATGCAGAAAACATGCTGGAGAAAAAGGTGCATTAGCACTTCACGGTGGCATAAGTTGGAGGCTTGAAATGGAAATTAACAAGGGTGAGGATCAGCCAGGGTCAAAAAAATTATTCCTGACGCGAGATAGGGAGAGGGACAATGCGCTAATGATTGAAAATAGCAGATGGAGCTCGGCAAAAGTGTTGCTCATTAGTGAAGAATCAACAATAAAAGATCAAGAGAAGCGGGGAACGATAGTACCGACCATGGAGACGTGGGTCCAGGTAGAGGCGTCGTCACTGCTCATGCCAACGCTGACGTTACAGTGGTGGATCTGAGACGCGCTGAGGCCTGAGGCACTACATTCATCTTCCTTCTGCTCCCTTTTCAGACTCGCCAGCATTCGAAGCTCATCATCATCATCATCATCCCCGTGCACCCGTAGACTGCTAAGCACTTGTAAGTCGTAATCGCTTCCAACGGGCCTCAGTGTGTTGACTTCCTCTTCCTTTAAATTCCCAGTGAAAAAAAAAAAAGAAAATAAATTGTTAATTGGAAGCAATACCAATGACAATGCCTTGCACTTAGTCACAGTCACACATTCACACTAGAGGGTGACACAAGAGTGGTTTCACTCCAGTCCCATCCCCGATACAATCTCATCTTGTGTTTAAATGACTTTAGAACTGCATATTTATATATCAAACTGTCCTATTATTATTACTGCACTGTAACCACACTGTCGGGGTGTGAATCTTTGGCTTCACAGCGATTCAATTAATGATTCAGTAGTTGGCGATTCGATTCAAGGACAGTTATTTTTTTGTGTGTAACGATTCGATTTGATTCTGTAAACCATGATTCCATTCAGTAACTTGTAACCAAAATTCTATATCCATGTAATAAACACGCAATAATGCGAGTGAGACGATCTGTATTCTTCTGAAAGGTGAAAAAATAACATTTAGTCCTGCATAATATTTTATTTTGAATACAAAAATGTAATGCTTGGTTATTTTGAACATTTTTCAATAGGCTACATGCTGGCAAGGAAGAGAGTGTCTTAAACATCTTAAAACATTAATCATAACTATGAATCACAATTCATAAGATTAGACGCATTTATATCGATTATTGGTGAAGCCAAAGCGATTCATTCTATCTATTTCTTTTAGCAGATCGATTTAGCTGAATCGGTAAGACTGACAATGGACTCATCGATTAATCGAATGAATCGTTACCGTCTACCGCACTGTTATTACGATTCATGTCCCGCCCACGTTTGACTGCAATATCAGCCTCTAAAACACACCCAATCCAAATAGATGAATGTTTTGTGCAACAGCATGCATTTGTCCCAGGCAGGGCTCACTGCAGTAATGTTTTGACCCTCGGAGGAAATGTCTTCTAACAGTGGATCTATTGATTTAAGAGAGTGCTATTCTAAACTGATTTGTGCAAGGACACCTGGTGTTGCCCTGGTATTGAATCAACGGCAGTCAATAAACCAGGGCTGCAGGGAGGGAAACAAACTCCGTGTCATATTTCTCTGACAGCCTTTCAGTCAGAGCCTTCACCGCATGCTGCATGGCGGAGTTGGCAGAGATAAAGGATGCTGGGACATGTATCAGCAGAGAGCTGCGTAAATGCAGAAAAGCCAAAGCCAAGTGACAGATCTCCCTTCAGGCCTTTTGATCGCTCCAGCTGACTATCCTGTGATCCTGGATCTATTCAACTGGAGAAGCGGCCAGCCTCGATTTGTCACAGACGGAAAGTCTGATCCTTCTCAGCACTCATTACAAACTTTTCCCACAAGTCTTCCTCGTAGATATAAGCAGCAGTACCTTTGGCTGCTTGGAGTCATCCAATCTGACTTCCTGCAGGAGTCTCCTCGAAAGCGAGAAGCTGCTGTTCTCATCCACAAACTGGTTAACTGTGCTAGATCCACGCCGGCCACACTTGACTTCCTGTCTGCAGGGTGTGGCGCCGGGTGAGCGGCAGCGTGTTGGGCCGATCCAAGCATGTTCACTTCTCCCACTGGATGGAGGCTGCTCGTTTGTAGCTGGACTGAGCTCATCCGGCGTCGTTTGGTCCACGTGATGAGATTCAGGATGAACTTCAAATTGCACAGCTAAAGTTGGACCGAGAGATCTGGGAGAAGCAGCGTTGAACTTGGTGTAGAGCTCATCCTGAAAGAAATAAAAGGAGAAAATGTCGATATAAAACGATTGTAAAACACACTGTAAAGTGGATGATTATTCCTGACTTAAGAGTAGATGGTTTACTGTTTTTCTAATGCCATCTGAACAACTGCTATGTTGTGTTCTGCCCTTTAGATTGATGTATGCTTAATGAACAATGATAATGAGATGGCAGTCATTGGCATCGACCAGGTGTTGGTGGCTTAGCTTTATATTAACCTCACATTTAAAAAGGGTAATGGCATTCTCTTTAAGTCTGCTAATCTCTTCTACCTTCAGGTCCAAAGTTAGCACGATAGGTGGAGTTTGACATTTGCGCTGAGGGGTGTGTGTGTGTGTGAGTGTGTGTGTGTGTTTTCTAACTGATGTCAGTACACAGTTCAACTAAACAATGCAGTGCATCAAATCAGATATTAACCACTTTGTACTATAATCACATATAGACATATATAAGATGTTTTATTATTTCATTGAAGCACACGTTAACATCTAGTAATGGTTACATATTTATAATAATAGTTTTTATTACAAAACCAAACATAATATAATTATAGTTCTATTCATTATTTCTTACAATCATTTAATGTTATTGTATTATTTTCTGATGCGTAGGCCACTAGTTTCTGTTCAAAATAAATATTTATAAATATGTTTGGGACCGATTTCAGACTCATTGTAGTGACATATTTCAGGTGCTAGTGGGGTCCTACGGTCAACAATCAATGATATAGTTAAAAATGTAAAACATACTGCACATACAGGCACACTGCATGGAGCTTTTCAACATTAAAGGAATATTCCACTGAATATCTAAGTTAGAATATCAAATGCTGGCCACTAGAAAGATACATGATTCTGAAAAGTCTTTACTGAGGCTGGCTGCTGGATTCACAAAAGTAACAATAAATTCCAATTGTGACCCAGTTTCACAGCGAAAAAAAAACCCAATGGAAACTTAAAAAAAAAAAAAAAAATCCTGCAGCAAAAAGCACTTCTGTTAGCAACAATACAGGTTTACACAAATGAGTGTTTTAAAAACCCTGCAGTAACGTAAGTGTAGTAGATTCCACATAAACAGACTAGTTAGCACATTAAAGCTGGACAAGTAGCCATACTGGAGAAAACAGGACTGTTTTGACCAAACTAAACGTACAGTATGTGTGGACCGACGCTGGATCAAAGTGTCTGTGGACATCTACATTGCCATTTGTGGTGAAACTGGGTCACAGTTGGAATCCATTTTAACTATTGAATCAAAGCTCACTACAGCTGCCATTGTAGGAGACCGCTATTCACCATTCAAGCCCAACGTTTCACATTCACAACAAGGATTTAGGATGGGGTCTTCCTTTATTTTCTTAATTCTGCATCATCTCAACCGTTAAAAGTGAATGTTGAAAATACCACTTATAGAGTGCAACAGGAATGAGTCCTAAAACCCTGACATGAGTCAGCATTTTTGCACTCATTGTAAATGGGATTATTGAGTTGGTTGTAGCTGTCTTAAAACAAAGTATGTGGTTAACGCAAGTTTAAGAGGATAGAACATTTTGTGCTACGATATAAAATACATCAGTGCATACCCCTATCTCGAATTTTTAAGCTTTTACCTGGCTTAAAAAATAATCCAAAATCATAAAAGTAATGTTTGTGAAGATTATCTTGCTGAACATTAAAGTATCATAAATGTGTGTTTCTTCAATAGTTTATTTTCTCCAAAAGGGTCTGGGGTTTGCCTACAGAGATATGTCATCCCTGCACCACTCCATTGAGCAATTAATTCAATATCTTAGTATAACAAGCTGATATATTAATTTTTAATTTTCACACCAAGCGGTTATATTTTATTTGTATCTTACTTGCTTCACGTTATTTATTTTCTCTTTTTTTTCTCTCCTTCATAATTGTGCAAGTGAATAAACAATTATCTACATGTATTTGAAAGGCCTTAAATGGGTTTGCAGTGTGTGTGTGTGTGTGTGTGTGTTGAGGGCAAGTTGCTGCTTGGCGAGCATTTGAGTAGGAGTGTCATAAAGGCATTTGTTATACTGCATAGTCCATCCTTTCAGTTATTATTATATCCCTGAAAAGATTCCATTGTATATGTATTAAATATTTCTCTGTGTTTTAGAACAAACCTTAGCTCAAAAGAATTGCACGAAAACTGATGCAACACCTTGAAAGATGATATTGCTGCAAGTTGTGAAATGAGCAACCTGCCATAAATGGATGAAAATCAAAAATCAAGCCAACTTATATCAGATGGCTAACCAAAGTCTGATTCATTCCTAGTCAGGGTGGCAGAATATGGTGCTTCAAGCAATGCAAACCTTACGTGATAAGTTTAAAAAAAAACTGTCTGACAACCCCCAGCACTGTATACGCTATATCTATATTTGTCATTTTGTCTTGTGCAGGCCTATTTTATGTACACAACCTCTTTTTTGAAAGTCAACATTTAACGCAGATAAACTTTTTGACATTTCGTTTTCCTTCACATATCTTCACACGATGACTCCTTGCTTTCTTACAGAGCAGACACTTTGCTGCTTGACTCTTTGCTCTGCTTGCATTCTTTTGGTGTTATCCTTGTTTCAAAAAAAAAAAAAGAAAACATCATGAAAAGAACTTCCTGGATACGTATAAATCACAAGCACTTTCATTTATGAAGGAGACAGAAGGCTGCCACTATTTTTTATTCTTCGGTATTACACAAGCATGGCCCACAAACAGCCTTTTTGCTGTGTCACTGAAATATAATGACGGGAGACTAGATTCGATTTCACAAACTTCTCGCAAACATTGCAGTGCATTAACTAAGATCCACCAATTAGAAGTGAATGAACTGTGTGGAAGTCATGCCACGACACTAAGAACTCTACTGAGAAACAGGAGGGTTGTCTGTCAGTGTACAATTGTTCATCTCCAATTTATTGTACTTCCTCTTGTGCTCCCTCTGCCAAGGAAATAACACAACACAGGAGAAACCTTGGAGGAGGGCGCTTTTAGACCCTGCCTGAAGTGAATTTAAAACATGAGGGATGGAAGAACCAAGAGAGTCTCTACCCCACATGCCAATAATGTGGGGGTAGAGGATTAACTTCCTGCAACAGTCTTTGTCTCAAAAAATTCATAATAAGACTGATTTTATATACATTATTATGATTCTGTGGCTTTTATTTTCCATCTTTTGTCATGTATTTTGTGTATTCGTTTTCATCTTAAATGTATTATTTTATCTTTTATCATCTTCAGCACTTTGCCTCGATGCTGTTAATGCTTTATGTTAATGTTTTATGTTATATGTGCCATATAAATAAACTTTCTAGGCCCCAGACTCCATCCAGTTCTCAATTCTTCCTGGTAACTCCTCCACATCCCCCCCCCGAGTTTTGATAAACTTGTCCTATTTACATCATTCAAATAATGTGGAGATTCATATTTTAAGTGAAATCTTTCCGTATAATTGTGGCAGTACCAGTTCTCACTGAGTCAGCCCCGACTAACTTGAATTCTATGAATGTTTCCCAACTTGACAGGAGAACTGGTGGTTTTGCTGCTATATTTAAAGACTCATCTCTGTGCGAGCCGTTATCATGTGGTTATTTCATCTCTTTTTGCAAGACACACCAAAAATCCTACTGTTCACCATTTACAGACCGTGGTTTGATCAATTTCATTTTTTTTAAGAGGCTGCTTTATGACATCTCAACAGATGGAGCAATTTCAACATTCACCTTGTTAGTCCCGAAGACAAAACTGCCATTGAATTCTGTATTCTGTTTGAAACATTTGATATGTTGCATCATGTGAAAGGGCCAACACACAGCCAAAGGCAAACACTGGATTGGGTATTTTTGCACAGGTGTTGATATTTCTAACATCATCAATAGGAATATCTACTATTTTCATGCCTGATTTACTTCTGTTGAGAAGCTCATTAATCCCTCAACACCACACTCCCAATAGGTGAAATTAAATTGCCTCTTTTATTAGTGACAACACTGAAAATGTCAGACTGACCATAAATTCCACCATGTCACATAATGAAACCAGACCATTGCTGCAATCTCCCAGAAACAATTTGGCTAGATTGTCAGCATTCAGTGCTATGAATACTAAAACTCTGAAGGATGTTGTGGAGCTTCTTAATTCATCCACCTGCTGTTGACACCCCGCCAGTCCTTTTTTATTTTATTTTTATAAATGTGGTCCTGATCTTTTCTACAACTACAACTCTAATTATCCCCTCATTGGAAAAGTTGTTGACATTCAACACACCAACATTTTAAACTCAAAACATTTTAAACTGCACTTATAAACTGACTTTTTGAGCGATTTCAGTCTGGCTTTGGACCCACATCACGGCACTGAGACTGCACAAGGTGTTGAATTACATTTGCCTGAATTCGGACTCGAGTAAACATCAGAATTAATGCTGCTTGATCTTAGTAAAGCCCTTGATATTGTTACTGTTGCTGACCATAAAATATTTCTAGACCGACTGGAAAAGTGGGTGGATTTATCTGGTACATTCCTCCGTTGGTTCAGATCCTACTTCAAGGGCATGGACTATGTTGCTGCCATTGGTGGTCTGAGGGGATCACAATGGCATGGGGAGTTCCTCAGGGATCAATTCTTGGGTCACTATTATTCAACCTTTACATGCTCCCTCGAGGTAAAATCATAGATGACAATGATGTAAAACATCATGTGAAGGACTCTTGGCAATGGTACAGGTAAAGGGTTAAACTCTGGCCAGTGAGACACTTTACAGCAAACTGTTTAGTAAGCAAGCAGTAGTTTGGTAAAGTTTGTGACAAGCCTTACTTTGAGAAACTTTGTGAAAAATGTAAAAGTGCCCTGCAGAGTTTATTTGTAAAAACCTTTAATGAACAATAACTATAGGCAGCCCACAATATGTTTCCACCACATCTGGGGCAACATGCAATTCCCCCATGAATAGCCTTGTTTCATCAGCCATCGTTAAAATCTATCACAGAAAAACATTTCAGCATATTGTTGGAGTGTAGTCTATGCTGAAACAGTTGTGGTTATCCAACAGGATCTTTGTGGATACCTGATGGAAAAGCCATACTGCCCTTTTAGAAAAACAGTTTTTTCTTTGGATATTACAATCAATTGTGACTCATTTTCTACTCTGAAGAACAATCGATTCCAGAAAAACATGAAAATACTCTTCTTTCTTCTTGTATTCTTAAATTACATTAGAGGTGTGCATCTGCCCTGGCCCCACGATTCAATTACAATTCACCTGTCAACAAATGTGATTCCCTATGCATCTCGCAAAATCTCAATCTATCACATTCTCAGTCTTCTTTATTACTGCACGTGGCTACTTTTTCATCAATTCATAGCCTACAAGCAGTCAGATAAATCTAAATTCCCTTTTTATTTTGAAAGTGCTTTCAAAAAGCAGACTCCAACAGTCAATAGTATACAAATCTACATCTTTTCAATACCAGTATCTGTTACCCACGTCAATACATCCTGAATGCCTATGGCATTTTATACTGCATGAATTAGCCTAGCGGCTAGCAGACATACTTGGTTTAAGTTACTGCATCTCCCAACAGAACAACATCAGGGTTGAATTTCCGACTGTATGCATATTTTTTCCAGCCCAACATGAGCAACAGAGCAGGTAATATAAGTAGCAAGTCTCTTTGCTCCACACACACAGTACATGTGTTTTCTGCTCACTCACTTCAGAGAAGCATGGTGGTAAATAACAGCAAAAGGTATTAAAGACACTAAGCTGAAATTAACCCAAACTCTCATTACGTACTGTCTCTGCATCCATGCAGAATCATTCACGTCCGCATTGCAATGCATCTTAAAATTAGTTAATACCAGAAGCTGATTTTAATGTGTCCAATTTGAAAAAGTTCTCCTTTAAATAACCCCCCTCATAAGTTATTTCTGCATTCATTTTCTTTCAACGTCAACTGTTTAATGGTCATCGGTCAATGTCCCGGAATGCTTTTAGACATTCCCTAAAAAGTTGTGTTGATGATTTCCACATGCGAATGTGGAAGGAGAAAAAGACTAACTATAAGCTAGGCATGGCAATAAAGTGCATTGTTCTGGTTCAGACAGCATGGTAGAGCAGGTCTTTTGAATAAAAGAAATTACGGAAAAAAACAAGACACACTGCACGTACCATTCTAGTATCTAAAGCCGAGGGAATACTTTGCTATGATGGGTAGGTGGGTGGGTGGGTGGGTGGGTGTTCATTTTAAGTGTTTTGATGGCTCTATTAAGGCAGTGTTTGAAATCACTGTTTGGAAAATCAATGTGATCATTTGCCATTTAACAAGGAAACCTGTCTCACCTGTGTGTGTTTCTCTCTACCTTGCCAAAAGCAGCAACTTGTATAGTCATTTTCTGTATTTGTTTTTTGACAAGTAGTACAGCTGCACTGCTAATAATATGCTTATAATATTATTAATGCTAATATATGATGGAGGAAGACATCTGTGAGTTCTACACGTTTGTATCTGCACATAATGTCCATGGAAAATGGTCTTGAATTTTGAGAGAAGACACCAAAACCTGACATGGACTGTGTTTAATGTTTGAGAAAAGATTTTCTTCTGTAGGAAATATAGTGACACAGTTACATGTTGTTGATGACTTGTACCTTATCCATATCATACAGGAATGCAGACTATGTCAAAAAATGCACCATCAAACAGTGGATTGCACACATACATTGCCAGCATCTGCAGTGTTTTAGGGTGGATTTTGTCTCTAACGTTGTGCATAGAATACATTACTTAAATGCCATAAAAATTGTATTAAAATTAAACTAATCAGCTGTGCAACAAAATTAGCTTCTTAAAACTGAATTTTCAGACTTCTTATAATGTTTTAAATAAGTAAAACCAATTAGCATTTCTTTGAAGATAGTCATCTTTATACTCAGTTCAACGGTTTAATTTCCCTGCTCAGCATAAAGAAAACTACTATTCTTTATTATAAGTCCCAGAACCATTAATATATTATCTGATGATAAATAACCCCACTGACCTTAAAAGTTACAGTACGTCTGAAGTGTTAATATATGCAGTATAACACATTTGCTTATTAGAGGCAGATGGTCATTAGTGTCAGATCAACATATAGTAAGATGCACTTCAGATGTGTGCACATATAAAGAAGTGTGCTTGCGTCTCTCCCTGAGAGCAGACATACCTCATCACTTTCACTGCCGATAAAGTCATCCTCGGGCTGGGCCTCACACCGCCTCTCCTTTTTGTTCTGAACCTGATCATCTCCCACCTCCATCTTCTTCTGGTCACCCTGGACTTGCCCTCGCTTGGGCGAGTGTGGCTGGGATGAAAAAGTGAACACCTCGTCTTGCAAAGTGAGCTGGGGCTCGGACCCTTCATTACTCTCCCAGCTGCCCTGGACCGACAGGTCACCAGACGAACCTGGACAGATTGAGCAGGAGAGAGGCTCTGCTGGTGAGGGTGCGGCTCCTGAACTTCCCTTGCAGCAGTGCAGCTACACTCATTTTAACCAGGTTATTAAAAGAACAAAACAAGAAAGTTTTAAGCTACATTCTCTATTTGGAACATTCACTGGCAAAATGGACAGGCTTTGAGTGTAAAAATTGTATAATACACAAATAAATCTTTCAGAATATACATGACGTTCTTAGCTGTGTTGAAAGTAATTATAGGAATCTACAGTGAGCAATAAATCCTTTTCTAATGTTTTCATCATTTGACTATATGAGCATAAAAATTCATAATACCAATATGCAATATCGTAATGAATCCCATTGCTTGCCAAAAGAGAGCATTCATTTCTCACACTGGCAGTTTTGTCGGCTTTGTGAATAGCCCGCTATGCTAATACCTTAATGACAATGTCACAATATAAACAACATGACCAGCAGTGAGAACAGCAGTTGTACTGTTGTCACTCATGAAATTACTTATCTAGCAGATTCTCCAAGCAAATATTGCTTCCAAAATATCATCTTCTATAATCTATTGGTTATGTACTTTTTTTTAAAGTGGAAAGAAAACATCTTACAGCAGGATTACAATATTGAACACCATGTCCCTGAATATTCTGTCCTGAATATACTATTATTTGTGTGTGTGTGTGTGTGTGTGTGTGTGTGTGTGTGCAGGACAATCTGAATCCTTAAACTCCACAATAGGCCGGGGTTCACAGAAACGGGCACCTCTGTCTGAACGAGTGAGCAGATTTGAACCTCTCGACAGTATAATCACTTTTTCTAATTGCCCACCACGTGGCAAACCCTGGGCTCAGGCGATGTCCCCCTGACTTTTATTTAATGTGCCACATCACCATTAATGAACTAACTACTTTCTGTCCGTGGGCAGGACTGCAGCGAGAGGAGCTTACTGCTGTGGAGAAACCTCCATAAATGAGCTTTCGGAGTCTGCACTCCCATTTTTTTTTTGTGAGGACAATGCTGGTGAGTTTGTACGTTTAAGTGTGTGCGTATGTGTGGTGATGGCAGTGGGATTTCTTGGGGTTGAGCAGGAGAACGTACGCCTACAAGAATCCTACAAATGGCCTTGACGTGGGCTATGCAATATAAAAAAATAAAAAAAACGGGAACAAAAGCAATGGTAATGCAGCATGGGATGAGGCTCATTAAAATTCATGCAATATTTTGAAGTGATTTACTCTATAAAGCAGGGATAGGTATTTTTCTCAAGTATAAAGGAGCTACTAAAATCTGAACATGCAAAGTAGACCGTCAAATATGCATATTATTCTCTTTTGTCCCATCCCTCGCTGTCGTTTAAGACTTTTCTAACCAGCGCTCGGTTTGAAAGTGCACACATCTTCCTGCTGCTGCTTCCTGCTGTCGTGCGCCCCGTCTATTCGTGGCAGATGTTTGCCTCACCTGCTGTTAGGTGCTTTGTCTTTTCTGTTAAGGTCAGAGCTTGATGCCTACTCTGTTGCGTCCTGGGTAGAGGAGTACACTTCTCCATGATTTTACTCCTGTTTCTATGGTCACTGAGTACACCATCTGGATAGGCTGTAAAGCAGAGTTAAACACCTTAATATATGAAACCATGGCAAGGACACTATACCACGTATTCCCACATACACACAGAATATAAGATGCTGTGCACACAGCTAACCTGATGGTGCTATCCTCTCTCTTCCAGCGCTGTAGACTCGTAGCTTCTTGGATCCCTGCTTGTCAGACACTCCATCTTTTGGGGGACGGGGTTGTAAACTGCCAAGTGTCCCTGCATACAGTACTTTCAACATTAGAAAAGCTGTATAACACAAAGCGGTCAAACAACAATGTTATTATAGCTTGCCAGAAGCATATCTGTGAACTGATTATGCACTGTGAAAATCCCTTTTAATAAAGGCATTTTAATAACTGAGCTTCTTACATCCATTCAGTGCAGGGAGAATACATCCAGCTACATTATGTTCAGCTGAATTAAGGAATTTTAATCATTGGTTTTTGCATTCAGACATGCTCAAAGGACGCCGTATTGCCGACTGTAAACTGTTACTGTTATTAGAGTGCTTGGAAGAATAGACTGACAGAGCTGGGCTCATGCATTGTTAGTTCACATGCAATGTTTATGGCGATGCGCAATAATAATCCGGTGCGTTCTTAAGGCCAAGAAGAGCTGTTATACAAAGAAAAAAATGCACTTTTACAGCAGGCAGCACACAGCTATAAGCGTGATCTGCAGTGATGCACATTGTATTAATGATTTTCATCTATGAGGGCATAAGAGGGCAAAGCTAATTAGACTCACGAGCAAGATTTCTACTTCCTTGTTCTCTACATTACATTACAGAAAAGTGAATTACTTTCCATTTTACCATTTACATATACTTTAAGTTCAGTAAATAACATTCACTTTCATTTTACTTGATAATTTAAGGACATCTTCACTGCATACCAACATATCATTGCTTTGTTGGCAAAAGAGAAAAAGTGGTATTGTTTATAATAACAAACTTTATTTGTATAGAACTTTTCAAAAACATAGTTACACGGTATGTATTCTGTACTCAAAGTGATGTTTGAGGATATTGAGAACTAATGATGGTTTGCATAGTGGTGTGTGGGAGTGAGCGTGGTGCAGTATCAGCTGATTGACGCAGCTGCAGGAGTTCTGGGTGATTAACGGAGCCTTTATATAATGAAAAAGTAGGAGGCGAGCAGGGAATGCAGAGCACCCAGCGCCACGCTGTGCAAAAGAGACCATGGAACTGTTGTTTTGGTCCATGTGCCATAGCCAGGCACATTGTTAAGCACGGGTGTCCACTGATGGAGAGGCCAGGTGATCTCCGGCTGGATTCAGGCTGTGCTCAGTCTGTAATCCACCAGAGTGTGGTTCGCCCCCTGGGGCTTCGGTTGAGATTAGGTGTGTGCACGGGGATATTCCCAGATTCCCTGTGATGCCGGTGCAAATTAGGTACAGGGGTAAAAAGCATAGTGTAAAGGCTGCAGTTAGGTCCCACCTGATGCACACCCTAATTTTAGGCACAGATAGCCGGCCATATTATTAAGCACAGACTTTAGACCCTGAGAAGTGAGTAAAACATCATAGGACTTAAGAGCTTGCAACGTGTCACTGCATTCACCGAGCTGGGAGAACATTTGTGGCAACAGTCAATGCCACATGGTGATATTAGTATCCCCTAATGATGATTTGCTCTAGATATGAGCATAGAAAGCAGGCATGGTTTTCAAGCTATGAGACTGTAAGTCTTTGGAAATGTTCCAAAAATTGTCAGCTATATTTTTGTCTCGAGTTCAGCTTCTTTTTAGTTAATTTCTGCTCTTTATTCCCGCCTATCTGTCACTAAATATATATCCTGGTCCACCAACTCACTCTCTTTGCCAAATTGTCTCATATGCCTCCCTGCCACTTCCTGTCTGTTTGCCGTCGCTGATTGCTTACCTATTATTAACTGTGCTTTTGAACAAAGAGCAAGCAATCATCTGCCTTTTAAGATAACTGCTCTGCCTCTGCATCCTGCTTCTAGGTCCGCATTTCAACACAAGACTATAAATTAGACATTTTGTTCCTCCTGGTTTCCCATTAGCTGCTTCCACGTTAGCTGCTTCTTACAACTCCAGAAAGAGCAGCAACAGACTCCCGCCGAACTGCAGGGATGAAAGTGGAAATGGCCGATGATTGTTCACCTCTTTGTTGTGAATCAGTGTCAGCGCGATGGTGACTCCGGTCTTCTGTATCACACAGCAAGTGTGAGTTTATAGATTTACATGTTATGTTATTATGCTCATAATTAAGTCAGAACACAAACACGCAAACAAAAAAAGAACCAAGTGTGATAAAAAAAAAGTGTTGGTGAAACAACAGCCAACCAGGGTATGTATAGAGGTATGTAGGGAGCATGCAGTCCAGATAAGACAACACTATAAAAGGTTCTCTGTATGATAAATTCTTACTCGGTTTGGCAATGCTCTCACTTTCTGCTGCAACTTTTTGGTTTATTCCACTGGACTGGGATCCCTGTGGGGAACAGCAAAGAAGAAAAGCCAGTTCAAAAGATAACATGGTCTATTTTGTAGGTATGGTAATGTATGACATGCAGGGATGTAGCTTATTATGGGATTCATGAGATTACCGCATTTGAGATAAAGGGCACACTTCTATCCGTTCCGTCTGAGCCTGTGCTGCTTTTTCTTTCAGTTTGTGGCAGTGGCCCTGAAACCCTGGAGCTCCAGGCTGTGTGTGAAACACCCTGGGTCCTGTAGCGTCGATAACTGGTTGATACGGCAGCGGTTGACTGATCTGGAGCTGCAAAGAAATTCTCATTATTGATCTTGGAGGAATTTTCTTACATCGTATGCTCGCATATATTCTAAATAAACAAATAGAGACTCAACTAGACGACTACATGCTTGGACATAAACTACCCGGCAAGCAGAGCTCAAGATTTTAAGCCATTTTCCTTAATCTGTTGTCAGTCATGTTAATGATCGCGTAGCCACGGCAACACTCCAAGGTTGTGCTTCAGATTTACTTAAGTCGCATAGTTCATGCAGATGAAAAAAGCAGGCTTACAGCCGGTTCTGTGCAGAGGCCTCAGAGAGGCCGCCTCCACACTAGCCACAACGCACTTGCACTTTCATAGGTGCTTTTTTTCCCCACTGTGGGTGGAAAAACCATGCCTTTTCATACATTGAATTCTAGCCTACTGATTATAACATGCAGTATTTGTAAATAACATTCGACTCTACTGCCGAACTCATAGAGTTGGTGTTTTTCTTTAATCACGCAATCTGCTCCGTATCGTCACGTAGTGGTGATAGGGCCACGACCTGACCTTGCTGCATCTGTGCCAGGGCTCATTAGCTCCACTGATGTGAGCAGGAAAAAAAAAAAACACACACTTTCTGTCTCATCCCGATCATCAGAGCCGAGACACTTTCATGCGACAAAAAGACACCGGAACGTCAAGATGACACAGCCCGGGCTGAGTTGGATGTGCTGAGAGTGAAGAAGAAGAAGAACAACACACTCCTTTGATGCAGCACATTAGACACCCACAAAAGTGACCCAGGTTTGGGAGCGACTAAAGTTCAATGTACTTCACATCTACAGAAGCCCATGAAAGAATGGGGGTAAAAATAAGGAATACAATGAGATCTTTTAAGGGGTGATTTTTATCAATGAAGATTAATTGACCTTGAAACAGAATGTCTTTGTTGGATAAGATAACCACGGCTTGTTTGTTGCCGCATGATGAAAACGGCTGTATCTTACCATTAACCGTTTCTGACAGATTGGGTATTGAAGCAACAATATTCACCAAGCAACTTCGTCACAGTTAAATTGGATGCCTACTTTAATAGCGATCGTTTTAATTATGATTAGGAATGTTATGCTAATAATGCAGATGCTAATTATGAATAGCTCTTCCTCGTGTGTGGCTGCTGCTCTCTTCTATGGGCATTGCCGGTTGATTCAACATGACTTAGACAGCTGTCAGAACAAATAAATAAGCGCTGATAAAAAAGGCCACAGAGGCGGCGGAACTGGATTACTGGTGCGTGTCTTTTTATATGAGGAGATAATTGCAGCACTCTGACTACAGGTGAGGTGCAAATGAACACAAAAATGAGGACCACAGGAACTTCATACGAGCAAAACAAAACGATTATCATGGCAGTCTCTTTGTGGAAAACAATTTCCCAATGTGCAACAGTGTCTGCACCACTATGCTACCATAAATGATGGCTGAAGAACACAAATGCAGTCCAGTAAAATGCATCCAAAATGAAGGGGAGTAGCATAAGATGGAAACACTCAAGTAAAAGTACCTCAAAATTGTATTTAAGTTGAGTGCTTGAGTAAATATACTTTGATCATTTCACAATCCTGGGGTTTTCTCTTACCTACCAGAATCAGAGCTCAACAGTCCAGCCCTCACATCTGCCTTCCGCAAATTCTCCATGTTCAACACCTGAGTGACGTACGTGACATCTGGTGGGAACTGGCAACTGGGAGGGATCAAGTCCATGAGAGCCATATCTAGAGGAAAAGAGAACAATGTCGTATTTATTCTATAGAACAACTCACGACACATCATCATGCATTAAAGGGAACAGTTTGATCGACAGAAAAATACAAATGGCTGAGTCGCCAGTAGGGTTGTCACGATATGGATACTTTTGCAAGTTAGCATTGAATCTGATACAAATTTATAGTATCGATTATTTATCGAGTATCGTTTTTTCTGACAACCCTAGCAGCATGTGCAGCTGCTGGTCCTGCTGAGCCAGTTCAGGGTTAAACAAAAGCACTATTGATCTCTCAGCCAACTCACAGAGAAAAACTGTTTCTATTTCTCTGTCTCTCTCTCTCTCTCCCTCCACACATTTCATATGAACACAGAACAAACCTGTGACTTAGGGCAGACTGATAAAACTCGCTTTTGATGTTAATTATTACCATCTTTTGATATCTCTGTGGGCTCTGTTTTCATGGTGAAGATTCTGCGGACTTTACATGTGGCAAACAAAGTGATGCCATCCAGTTTCAAAAACCCCTTGAACAGTTCACCGGTGAATGATACAAGGTCGACGCACAAAGTAGACCACTGGGGACAACAGAAACAATATGATTGTGTAGTTAAAGTAAAAGGATTTCTTTGAGGTATAGTTCAATATCTGCAGCAGATTTAAAGGTACTAAAAGGACATTTCAGGGATGAGTTATATACTCACAACACTGCGTTGCAATCCCACAAAAGGGATCTTTGCATGCAAAAGTGTGGCCGACAACTCTTTATGTACTGTTGATAAGTGAAGTCTTCTTTTCAGGTGCTCTGAATCAGTTATCCTGTGAATAACAGAATACAAAACACAAATTATGACCAGCATCAATGGTGTCATTAAGAAGTCCTGAGCAGAGAAAGCCACAAGCTTTATAGCTCCATAAGGTAAATTGTTAAGGGTACGTTGGCTTTAGTGTAGCGCTGTGTAATCAGCTGTCATGATACACTCTAATGGAAGAACAGCACCACCAGCAACATTTCCCCAGATTCTTCAAATGATTTAGTGTGTGAGTAAAAAAGGTAAGTAAATACCTTATAGTGAGAAATTATTTCAACATCTGACAGTATGTCCCCATTTTGTTTTCTCTATGACATAACAAAATCATATATGAAGTGTTTTGAGCACAATAAAATAATCCATAAAAACGGTAAAGGTGCGAGATACGAGATGGGGAGCAGTTTGATTGCCTCTCAACGGCTCTCAACATGGAAACAACTGAGCCGTTGGCTCGCAGTTAAAGGTAACAGGGAGTGGGTGCAGGGCGACGACCCTGAGCTAGCCCATGAGGCACACTCACATGCACAAACATACACTGAAAGTATGCCCGGCTATATTAAAAAAGCTTATATATATATTGTGTATATTGCTACATAGATAAGAGCTGTTTGCTGCAATATTATTTTTCTGAATGTCGTATTGTGACTTCTGTAGAATCTTGATTGCACAACAACGGGCGACATTCTTCTTTCCACCAGTCAACATTCACACATTACAGGCTAATGTTACAAAGTTGGCTTATTTCTGTTTGACCTTGAAGAATTACTCTGGCTGGTTTGTAGCAAGTGTTATTCTTATTCAGAAATTATTATTTAAGAACATTTCAATATATAATAATATGATACTTTTTTTTCAGGTGAGGGTTTTCATGCTAGTCTTTAAATATTTTTTTTCCACTGGTCAAAGGGGAAACTCCTGACTCAATGATTATTTTCTATATTTCACTGTTCATTATTATATCAACTATTCTCTTTGGTAACAAAGTGTACACTTCACTCCATCAAAGATTATGCCGACTACTAGATTGAGCCAAACTAACACTAATAAAATCCCTTCACCAACCACAGAATTAAAGATTTAATAGAATTTCAAAATATATTGAGCTTGCTGTACTTACACAAGTTCAACGGAAAAATCGTTGTACTGGGGAATATTCACTTGAAGGACGAAGAATCTTTGCAGAAGTCCAACTTAGAAAAACAGGCAAAGATGTGAATTACTATTAACGAGTGAGCGTTAAAAGCATGTAATTTACAAATGGGTGCTAGTGATGTGACTTACGAGACATTCTCCCATTTTCTGGCATTTGCATTTTGACCGTCTGGCTGCTTCCTTCCAGACAGTAAACAAACCCTCTCACTTCTTTATTGTACTCCTAAGGGAAGAAATATCACGGAAGAGGCCTTGTTGAGTTATGATGACCGGCATTGTGTAGACCTACCTACTGTGTGTCCTTGAAAGCAGACTGTACATGTTTTCATATCAGCAAAATGGTTTGAAATGGAAAGGCTATGTGTCAAGAACAGCACTGATAAATGTATTATTATGCAGTTGCTTGTCTGTATTTCTCTCATTCTGACAGTTTAGAACAAATCTCTAATATAATGTATTTACTCTAGCATCTAACCCCCCTTTATCTGCGTGAGTCCTTGCCCTGTGCGTTTTGTATTTTTTAACACTTATGGGCTACCATAGCTCAGGCTCGTGACAACAGCACAAATTAGCAACGTTGGTCACTTTTACCCTAATTTCTAGACTATTGAGTGCACCTCAATATAAGCCACACCCACTAAAATTGGTCCACTGTGACCTGTTCGTTAATTGGTCTGATGTGACGAGGCAATTTTTTAAAACATTTTTTTTTTTTGCGGCAAGAAGCTCCTTAGCCCGTAAACATCCATAAATGAACCGCATCATTGTTTAACCGCAGTGTTCAAAGCGGGTGGAAAGAAAGTAGCAGCATATAGTCTGGAAATTACGGTAACGTGTTTCGGGACACAGAGTGGTGGGAAAATATATTGGATTGGATCGTATTTTCTTCCTTTTTTTCGAATATTTGACCCCTTTTTTGGGGATTAATTGATGCTGCCCAGCCTCACCCAGACTCTACCTCCAGCGGCCCACAGATAAGTAGAGTTTGAGACCCCTGCTCCAGAGTATGTTCACTTATGCCTATTGGAGTCTATTGCTGTCTAGTCAGGCCCGGTACTAGCTTGGCGTGGAGGACGTGTAGGCCAGTTAAAGTGATTCATGTAAGGGCCCTGAGCTCGTTTAATCGCCGTAAGTGCAGGTTGGGGGAAACTCTGAAAACTCACCTTATGTATGGCTGACGGACCCCCGCTAAGTTTCCACTTGGCTACGGGGTCTTTTCCTTGTCCGCTGAATATTTCAACCACAGCTCCACCCTGCGGAAAGCACCGACGCCTTCAGTTTATGCTATGCTACATGAGGCTAAAGCTAAAATAAATCTACCGGTAAAAGGAGAACATGTCATTCACAGCTTTCGAGGAATAGAAGGCCAACGTTCAAATACACGTACCTGATAGTTATTCCTGAACATTTTACGTAACGTGTGTCAACGGTTTTACTATTTTTTTTTACATTATCCAAAGCGAAGTGTTGACGTTATACCCTAAAAAAAGTATTTGTAGGACACACCTCTAGCTAACAAAGCACACGTCTCCATGGTTACCTGCCGAGGAGGGCTCAATACGTCATCGTTACGGATACGGGGAAACGTATTCGACGGAACACCTGTTTAAGAGGCTGATTAAACATCCTTGTTGTAGTCACCAGCATGCTGCGTTTACGTACATGTATTGTACACTACTTAACTGTGGTTGCCCCTGACAACCAAAGTAAAAAAAAAAAAAAAAAAGTCAATCCTATCATATATTAACGTGAGCCTGATATACCAAAATGAGTTATTGACATATTTGTGTAACTTGTATGGGGCTTTGCTATCATCTAGACTACCTATTTGTCAGTAGGCAGTGATTATTGATTGTTATTGATTTATTAATCCAAAGCGTTCAATATAAAAGTGTAAGGTACATTTGTAAAATAAATATTCATATGAATAAATACGGAACAAATATGTGATATCACGATTATTCAATTCCTTTTCATCCTTATTTTCACACCAAATTAGTATTTTAGGCCTATAATTTATTTTTATTTATTTCCACTGTTTCATATCAAATCACAGTATATTCTTTTCCCCACAGGCTGCTTTCGGTCCTCAAATTCGAATTTCCCAAATAGCCGTTTTATTTCACATTCCTCTCAGACAAGAGAGTAGGTTGACTGGCTGAATGAGCAGACAGGACATGACTTTCATATTTCAAATATGTTGACTGCAAATGTTTGTTCTCTTTACCCATACAATCTCCATCGCTGGACTCCTCAAGAACAAAATCATACGAATCATAGAGTGTGATATGGGTTGTTTAAACAATGATGTTATTTCAAAAAAAAGTTAAAAATAGACATGTAAGTCGTATCTTCTCTTGAAATGCAAAAATCCTTTATTGTGTCATTGTCGCTTGCTTTGTTTACCCTGGCAGCAGGGCTATTATGAGATCAAAAAGATGTCTTTTTAATTAGCTACAGAGGGAGACCACATCCGGAAGTACAATGGTATGGCTTACCACTTATTAACATTTTTTTTTTGCATGTTACTGACTTCAAACACAAGCAGGTCTCAGTTATTTATGGATATAGAACAAAAGACATTCTGTCCAGTCACACTTGGATACTGTGAGTTGTATTGTTTTTGAACCAGTGCCACTACAACATTTTATATCACTGTCCCGAATTTACATTTTCATGTTATTGTGTGTTCAGACTTGCCGTGATACTAAAAAAAGCTCATACAAACAAATATGATGCCAACTCTTTAGATTGCCATCCTGTCACCTTTGCTAGCATACAATTATCTATCACACGTAAAGATCTGCCGTATGACAAAAATAAATTACATAGGAATAAGCTCAAAGGTGCAAATGGATTTTCTACATGATATCAATGAATCCAGATGGTGTCGACCTTGCGTGGAATAATTTATCCCAAATACTTCCTCTTCATCTTACGTGCAGTTTGAGTTGTTTTTACTGCTTCTGCTTGCAACCGGTTTTCACATTCACAGTGTTGTAAATACAGGAGCGTCTTTCTTCCACAAAGATTGCCTCACGTTGACGTTTCCTCACTTTCACATATGCAATTGTACTCCTGTAAAATGAATGTTCTTAAATGGACCTCTGTGCAGCAGTGTGTAAGCTCATGATACACCTCACTTTACTATGATTATTTCTTAGATGAAGCACTTAGGTGAAGCACTTAGGTGAAGTACTTTACTTTACTTTACTGGTAATTGCTTTAGCTGCATCACTCCTGGACTTATAATCAATGTAAAGTGTCCCCTCTGTATTACTGCTGTATTATGACACTGCGTGTCGAATGGGTGAAAGATAGAAACAGCGTCAACAGAGCATGGCACAGTGAAAAGTTTCATAATTACCTTTTTTTTTTTGCACTCTAAAGGAATGACTTGACACTGATTGGGAAAGACAGCGCCATTAAAATAAAGCCTGGCATGCAGCGAACACTGACGAAGGCAGTATGGAGAAATCAGTTAATAAATCAGTGTCTGTTAGCATGCTTAATCATGACTAATTATTCACTCATTATTTTGAAAAGTATCAATTCATTTGCATCAGTCAAAACACGTCAATTAGCGTGGACAATGTTAGTGTTGATACACTGGAGAGTGACAGCGACGCACGCTGGTTTTGTCGTTGTTGTTGACCACAATCAAGTCGCTGAAATTCCCCTAACATTCGTTTAATGATGAAACTACTGCAATGAAGGAGTCCATGTTTAAATGACCAACACCGTGACTGAGAATTACGTCGACCCAGCATTTGATTTCAGTGTTTGGGGGAAAGGCGGGAAGCAGGGTGTGTCCCGGGCAGATTAGGAAATGCATCTCAGAGTATATCATACATACAGCAGCTGACTAAACATATTTGTATTGATCCAGTCTGTTTCTCCTCCTAATGCCCATCATCACTGAACCATAAGCTTCTTTTAAAATAAAACATGTGAGACAGTATGGAAAATGGTTTCCAGTAAGGCCAGTGTGATTAGCAAAGCCACATACATAAAACATTTGTTGTTAGTAGGCACATTGATTACTTTTCAAACATTAAAACAAAAAGCTATCAATGCAGTCAATGCAGTGCTCTCATACATGGAGAAAGCCTCATCTTTTTGTTTAGCTGCTATTCTTTTGTATCTATTTGTACTGATATAGGTGATCATTCATTAAAGTGAGCAGGCATCTCATCACCGTTGTAAACATTGCTATAAATGGAGACATATTAGGTTTTTAGCAACATGATGTCATGGTTTTTGACTGCTTACTTATAAACCAATTATAGCAAAGGTTGTAATAGAGTTATTGAAGTCTTGTTTGCATTCTATGACCTAGCACGAGCTTTGTAGGATTGCTTGTAAGTGGGATAGAGATATTTACATTATTTGTCCAGAAGAAACCGAAATGATTGTTTCACTTTATCATTTGTGACCTACTTAAATCAAGTTAAAAACAGGCACAGACCAAGTCACCTAACAGAGTCTGGACACACTACCCAGAGTATCCGACCTTGAAAATGCTATTTATAGAGTCTTTCCTAAGACTTGTCACAAGTTCACCAAGACAAACGTATCAAAGTGAGAATTAATCAGGGTCATTTTACCTTCCTTAATATTCTCACTCCCTGCTCTGGCCGGTGACAAGTGGGACAAATTCTCAACCACTATGACCTCTTTATTTTATCTTCTAATATCACGACTCTTACCTTAAATAGAACCAACTGGGAACATCATAGGGCTTCTTATACCTTTTGTCTGCTCATATTCCCCAACAAGTACTAGTTCTTCTGAATGTCGTATCTTTAACCCACACCTTTGGACCAGTCACATATTCCATCATTCCTCTAATTCAACTCCATTTCCTGCCTGGGGTTCATTTTGTGATTTGTTTGCACTGGTTGCATAGTATTTAAGTGTACTTTGTGTACAATGTGTGTCAAATTTTATAGTGACTTCTAATAAAGTGAAGCGGAAGTTTAATTTGAATGGCCTCTGGTTTACTAAACTTTATCAGCTTAAAGGCCAATTATTCTTTTATTCATTTATTGTTAATCCAGTCTTTGTTGTGTTCTATGTGGATTCTATTGAGTTACATTACTAAAATAACCAGTTGGTCAATATGAGGATGTCTATTGTTCACTCAGAACCAAGCAGGGTGAAGCAGCATTCAGTTTCTTTACTTTTAAATCAGGGCTGAAAACATGATTCTTTCTACCCTGCAGCTTTAACGTATTCCTGTTCAAGCTAAGAGGTAAAAGAAATACAACCCTGTAGATTCTTTAAAACATTAATATCCCATAACCCATAGAGTAGGCCCTTTGTCAAAGGAGACATTCTCAAGTGCATTTGAATTAAAGGAAATGATGGCTCATAGAGTTTATTCAGTTTCAGGGTTGTTGTATTGTTCATGTAAGCTCCAGTCACTTCCATGACAAGTGTCTAGGCCTATTTACATTTACTTACTTAAGGTGAAGAGTAGAACATTGAGATTCAACTAAATTATTTATTTTTTAATCAGTAAAATGTATTATTTCTCTATTCTACTCTTTCTCCCATTAACAGCATTTAAACTGTTTACAATTGCCCCCGAAAATAAGATATTTTGATGTATTTTGTCTCAGCTGTTCGGTTTCCTGCAATGCAGATGTGATGTTTTATTAAAACATTAATTCATTTCAAACGACTCTGCAGTTTGAAAAACAACATTGAATACAGAGGTGGTGAATCAAACCTGCTCCACTCCTGATAAATCACAGTTTCTCCCCTCAGACAGCAGAGGCAGCCCCTCTGCCGTCAGCGAAATGTGCTGAAATAACCTTTGTTACTGCAACTCCAAAGTGATTTGATCGAAAAATAAACATCACCGTGCCTTAATTCCCTGCTGTAATGCAAGCTATTAAATGGTACATCAACATACAGGATTCGAGTCATAACACAATCAATCTTTCCTCCAGTTCCCTCCAACGGGTTTTATTTTATCTTCCATTTCGTTACCATTTTGGATTACAACCTGCTGCAATCTGATCAAGTATCAGCCTCAAAGAGAACACCTGCGCTGGAATGTGAGATACAGAAGTGGATAACGAGCCAGGCAATGTCATTCAGTAAAATTAGCCCGAGGCACACGCCGAAGTCGGGAAAGTATCTGACATGAGGGAGAGTGTTGATTAATTCGTCAAAGTATGCGCTTCCCAAATTACATTTCCTTTCTGCTGTTAAAAAGAACGGCTCACCTCTATGACAGGCAATGATTCACATGCATGGTTGCAGACAGACAACTTGATTTGGATAATCCTGTCATGCGGTGAGTGAGGTTGATTGCTCGGGCCTCAGGGTGGCGGATAAATGGACAGAACTCACCAAGTAGTGCCTCCTTCTGTGTGTTTCATCTGTAACACGACAGCGGTGATTGATGAGTGTGCCTGTGAAACGGAGAAACTAAGCCGGTGATCTTTGAATTGGCTCGGACCACGAGGCACACGATGAAAACACAATGCCTTTTTTTGCGATCTTTGTGAAGATAACTTTGAGAGCTCGGCGGCAGTTTACACTAGCTTCGCTCCGAAAAGGAAATGATGAAATATGAACTATGTCACATTAAGTCACTCATCCTCAACAAGCCCACAGTCTAATATTGTTTTCTACCTTGGAGGATGAAAACATTGCAGCATGAGCCAGACGGTTACCGTGCATGCACAAGACCTCAATTCCAACAAGGGGCTTTTTGTCGTATTATATATTTTTGCTGTCCAATTTGCTATTCTAAAGGAATGAAAAGCAACCGCACATCTTGCATCACTTGTCACTCGTTCACATTATGGGATGGGCAGAAGACTTGTTTCTTTCATGCGGCTGATGTTAAACAATTCCCATGATATCCCCCCGCAGCTCCTTCAACACAACCAGCAGGGTGACGAGGGAAAGGTGAAGTGTTCATTGATATTGTGTGTAATATATACATATGAAAAGGATATACACTAGGGGTGAGTATTGGCAAGAACCTCACGATACGATACGTGTCACGATACTTTGGTCATGATACGATATGTATCACGATATATCACGAAGTACCTGCATATGGACATCAGATGATATTAATCAGAGGACAAATCGAGTCAAAACTATTTAATTCAAAACAGGCATGATGTTGTTTAACATGAATCTTTTTTTTTAATTGATCTTTGGAGTTGAAAAATGTATATACAATGTATATATGTATATATACGTATATATATATATATATATATATATATATATATATATATATATATTCGCCCATAAAGTTGGAATATTTTGTTTTCAGACACAATTCCTATTTAAATGCATCACTTCATCACTTTCGACCAAGTGCAATCATTACATTATGTGTCCCAATGACCCAGGTGAAATTAATTCAGTTGAGTTACATTTGTTTTGGGCTATAAAAGACAAGACGTTTGCAAATGATTCCAACTTCATGGGCGACCCTGTATAATTGTCCACTAATCAGCATTAGTCCTTTGAGAAAGTATGGTATGCTTTTTGATATTAAAATTGGTGGCTGCCAGCATTTGTGCATTTGGTAAGGTTTTTTTTAAAAGTACTACAAAGACTAACTGATTATGAAACCGTCTGAATTTAATACTGATGCCAATAAATGACCAATAAGAAAGAGAGAATATCAGCAAGAAGTCCGGTTATTTCTATGTAGTTATTCTTCATGCTTGTCATCAGTGCTATCCTCTCCTTTCGTTCAAACTCCAGCTTTGCTTCCGAAGCCAGCATGACACGATGGGTACCAAAGGAAACTTTTGCTCATGTGGTTTCCTAAAAGACCAATATTTCACTGTAGTTTTAAAACTGATCCTGCGACTCTCATTAATGTGGCGTCGGTGATAGTCAGTGCTTTGAATGAAGCTACATGAACCAATCCAAGCCCAGAGTCTGTTACCTTGGAGTGAAAATCATGTATGCTGTCTTACATCATTTGAGTGTCCGAAAAAAAACAAAACAGGGAGAGAGAGCTGGTGGATTTTCATGGCAATTACTGTAAAATCTCTCTCCACATGACAAGCGCTGGCAACACCAAACCAATGCTTTGGCAAAGCTCATTCTCATTCAGGTTCGATGAACGCGTCAGTCGAGGTGGATGATGGTGAATCAGAAAAATGGGAAATTTACAGGCCTCATTAATTCCCACTCTAGGTTCACTTTCTGCTCATTTGCAGGCTCCTCTTTGTACATGGTGTTTTTCAGATCCATTGGAATAAGTCACACGTTTAGTCAAATACTGCAGATGTATTCATCCGTTGATGAATAGTTTGTTTACCTTTCTGCTGTGATCAATAAACCAAAATGAAGCCTGTTAAAGCTCTCTGGTCAAGTAAATAATACTTTGGGCAAACAGCACGGTTGCTGTCAACCGCCAATAATTGAAGGCAGCGGGACTATGGCGGCTCCCAGATGCAAATGTGTGTTAATGCGGCAGTAGTACATACTGCACACACCATTAAAAACACTTTTTGAGTGTATTTTTTGGAGTACAACACAAAAACAGCTGCTAATAAGATTTGAAGTTGATTATAATATCGATGTGGCATCATGACAACCCATGCTTCACAGCTCCAGTGGTGGAGTTGGTCATTAAAAATACTTTTCTCAGTTTGTGTTTGTTTTTTTTTGTTTTTTTTTCCATGTGTCCTTTGTGACACTTTAAGTTTTATTTTTCAATACTTCTGGCTACCAGAGCTGAATACACATCAGGTAGACTTGACGGGCAACAACAAATTGGAAGCCTCCAAAAAAAAAAAAAAAAAATCATCACAAAGAATGCAACGTCATGTCCAGATAGCGCTGCTGACACAGAGTGATAAGCCACTCGTCCTATTGATGTCATTGATATTTCATTAATTGAGTCGAGTCACAAAGTCCGTCTCCCACTGTAACTGTAATGAGGCTCATTTAATGAGAGATAAGCTGCCGCCGGATTGTCAAGACAACTGAGAAACGGTGGCGGGAAGAACAACCGGCTTAATCCTTTTCATGCTGTCGGGCGGCTGTGACTAGATTCAAGACGGGTTCATCGACCCCCCTTTGTGGAAAAGTACAGTTTTGTAGACGGGCGTGTGTGCGTGTTTGTGTGTCAGCTGGAGAGAGAAACAGACAGACAGACAGACAGACACGCAGACAGAATTGGCTATTTTCTGACGTACTTGGCAGAGCTTTATTGAGCGCTCAGCGGTGGTTTTGTTTAACCCTGCTGTGGCTCAGCGGTGCCGACAGCTGCACATCACTGGCTTCCCGGCACACGCCCACACTACCTGCCAGTAAAGACGGCTCTGTCATTTTTGAACTGATCACAGTGTTACCTTTGCCTCG
The DNA here is from genome assembly GCA_029853015.1 of Chelidonichthys spinosus. Classification (NCBI taxonomy): domain Eukaryota; kingdom Metazoa; phylum Chordata; class Actinopteri; order Perciformes; family Triglidae; genus Chelidonichthys; species Chelidonichthys spinosus. The sequence continues at coordinate 6,211,556 of CM056822.1, read as the reverse complement.
TCATACTTGCTTTTTTTTAATTCTCTCTACATTTATTTTGCAGCTTTTGATCTGAAAAGGCTTCTCGTTTTAATTTTGTCTAAGTGGAGGGGGTCTCACGCACTTGATCCTTCACAGTGTGTGTGTGTGCGCGTGTGTGTGTGTGTGTGTGTTGGCGTTCACCACCCTGGAGGTGGGCTTGGCAGTGTGACAGTGTTGTGGTTGTTAGTGGCTTCCTGCAGGTTGAGATAGCTCATATCAGCAGAAAAATAACCATATATTTGCATCGCATGCAATTTGGGTTTATCCGTTGCTTTGTTTGCTTTGTTTTTGTTATTAACCCCTCGTTTTGTAGGAGCAACAATGATCGCGATGCGAAGGCGTTGGATGCACATGTAACATGAGAAGGGCATTAACCCTTAAGTTACTTATAAGTGCACACATGTATAGTCCTTTCAGCAGCAAAGCCTGTATGGAATTGCACACGTGACACACTGCTGTTATCCGGAGCTCCAATCTAGCTGGGTATTTAGTGGAGCCAGAGTGGATGAGGGGGGTTTCACTGGGTGGAAACAACAAGAGGTGCGTTTCAGCGATGTTTCATGCAAAATGTGTCCTTCTGGTAAGGTGCAGCAGCTGCAATGAGGTTGAAAAAAATTACAAAAACCCCAGAGCCTTCTCAAACCGTTTGTGCTGCATAATTCACCCTGCCGCCCATTGTGAATATGTTGCATTCATCCGTTTCCCCTTTTTTCTTTCAAAATAGGGTTTAACGTGCAGCTTCCAGCTTGTTTTATCTCATCTACTCGTTCATGATTCTGCCTCACGTTTGCAGAATTAAATGATTAATTACACGTTTATGTCCTTAGCTGTGATGATTGAGCACTATTATTTTAAGAATATAAGAGCAATCAGCCGTAAACACGTACAATATTTCTGTTTTGTTTTATGTTAATACCAAAGAGCTATAGGGAGATATTGTGCCTTCAATATGATGAGAGGAAATGCTTGCTGTTAAATTAACTGTGGTTGCTACTTAAGTTTTACTCACTTATAAACAAGGAGCTGCACAAGAACATACCTTTGTTTTAACTGTAATTCAATTAATTGAAATTTGTTTATTTAGGATAAACCCTTGAGATGTATCATCTCTGTTTTGAAGGGGTCCCAACAGACAATCATAATAACAGAGAAATGAGAGAAAAAACGAAATAATGATATTAAATTTGAGCAAACAGAAAAAAAAAAAAAAAAAAAAACATATGCGTTATAAGCACATTACAACCACTAGGTGGCCCAACGGCCAAAAATAGATTAGCACATTGAGTGGATCACCAAATATAATTAGAAATAAACATTAGAAATGAATTAGCATAGACAAAGGCGAAAGAAAACAAAATATAGGCTACATCACATTAACAGCATTTATCCTATCAACAGCTAGGGGGCAGTAACAATACCGTGCGCTGTAATTACGTTTCCATGATCTCTGAGTCACCGAATGTAATAACATGTTAAGCAAAACATGACACATGGTCTGTTCTCATTAGTGCCACAAACTGAAAAAACTTTACTTGGCTCATGCTTTTCTGTAATCCCCACTGGTCATTTTAATTTAATTTGCTGCTGAGTAGGAGCCATTTGCTGAAGCAAGCTATATCTTGAAGCCATGCCTGCACATACTAATGTCCAGTCCACTGGGGGGATTTATTCACCTAATATGCTTGCATTGCCACAAGCTAAGATTGTCTAATGTAATGTAGTCATTCCTAAATGGCATAAAGTTGTGTAAGTAAGGAATAATCCATGACGAACACACTGAGTGCGTTGGCAGTTTTCATCACGTAGACAAGAGAGCCGTTCAATGTCACTCATAGAGCCACGAAAATGAAATTTGTTGAACAATTTGAACTGAGAAGTCAGGTTGTGACGTTATAAAGTTAGTGTTTCCGTGTTTCTGCATCTCTAGGTTGGTCAGCATCTTTACAGCCAATTAATGAAAGTCTCTTTCAACCATTTTCCACAACCGGGGGTTCAGAACGGCTTCAAAAGCAGACTGACTGAGAGCAAGAAACCTTCATGTTATCAGTGTTCTCAACAAACTTGTTTTCAAATGTTTTGCAATAAAATATGTTGCCAACTACTTCTGGAAATTGAGTTTCTTCATCATCTAATTTCTTGGTTCAAGACGAGGTGATGGATCGTTTCCACGGAGACGTGAACGTCTCCAAATAAAGCATCTTGCCCTGGATATCGTTGCTGTTTGTGTGATTGACAGGTCACTTTAAAGATGTTTTTTTTCCCCCTTCATCTGCTTGTTAGACTTAAGAGACCTGCATTTTACAGACCTTCCAAGTAGTGTTGATAATGAATGTACGAAGAAACCTATTTGGCTCACAAGCAAGGTGTTCTTAATGAAATGTAAGATGTAAGCAGGGTATTTATATGCAGCATGCATTTCAGCCAGAACTCAAAATAATAATAAAAACCGGGTTTAGTGAGCAAGAGTTAGTTAAGCACACACACACACACACACACACACACACACACACACACACACACACACAGTGAAAGACAGACCTTTTTGCCATTCATTGGGTTGCTGTATTGAAATGATCTCATTCTCAGGTGTAGTGATACTCTGGCAGTGTTAAACACAGAGAGACGTTTCATCCCGTTGCATCTCGGGTTGAATGCTGCCGGGTCGCTTTGTAGTATTTTCAGCTTGTAGGATTTCTCAGTTTGCAGTATTTCCACTTCGTGTTGCATCTCAGTCAAACACGCCTCTGCTATCTTTGTTACCCGTTGCCATAGCAACCCCTGCCTCCTTGGATTTGTCAGTCCTGAGGTCAACTCGTTTGCATTAATCAATTTAATCTTGAGTTTATTTTTGACACCAACATTTGAAACTTTGATTCTAAGTCAAGTTTAACTGCTTTAACACAAAATAGTAGTTTTATAATAGTTTATGCTTTGATATTATTTCTTGAACTTTTATTGACAACATGCAGCGTGTTAGGGAGAGCGTGACCTCCAACTGAGGCTGAACTGAACAAATGTATTTCAACTGGAACTCTAAGGTGGAAAGGACCATTTTGGTTTGGTGAATACAGAGAGAGAGCAGGAGATGGAGAAATGAACACATTAGAGCATATTCTTGATATACTCCTCTTCATATTCCTAATATGATTGACATTCTGCAGAAGTGTGTGTGTGTGTGTGGGGGGGGGGGGGGGGGGGGGTCAGCTCTTCAACCCAAATTGCATTTCATTCAGGAGCGACAAGTGTATGAAGTAAAGATAATTGTTTATTATAAGAGTTGATATTTGATAATAAGTCTTTGGCGCTCAGAATCTATGGGGAGATTTGTAATCAAGAGGCATTGATCCTGAACTGCAGCTACATAAATCCCCCCACGCGCACACACACACACACACACACACACACACACACACACACACACACACACACACACACACACACACACACACACACACACACACAACCCTGTCTACAAAATGAGATTCCCATTCAACTAAACTGCACTCTCAATTAACTTTCAAGGGAAACAGTTTATTATTTCATTATTATTTTACTATCACATTATTTGTGATACATCAAAAGAGAGCGTAGCACACGAAAAAATAAGTTTCCCTTGAATCATGATTCACAACACAGTTTCACAGTCGGGGGAAGAGTCCAGACGCTGGCTGATGATCCTGCTGAGACCGGGCGGTGATGGGGAGTTAGAGGTGCACGTGTAGCAGCATAAACGCACTAAAGGCAGACAGAGAAAAGAGACAGCAGCGAGATGAAAGGCTTACAATACAGATGTATCGCCGTGCTATTGGATAGATATGATCGGCCGATGAAAACAGCTGATACCAGGATTGACAGCCCCCCCGACAATCACGGCAAGGATATTATCAGTGAGCTTCAGGCCTGAGCATGCAAAATGGTCTTCCTATCGCTGGCTTTATTTGATTGGATATCTATGTATGCCTCTTGATGAGTGTTGGATGACTCATTAAAAATATATTTTTTTTTCACAAGGAGAAAAGAGAAAAAAAAAAATACTAAAAGACATTTGACTTTTAAGAGATATAACTGAACAATTCAGATTAAAAACTTGGAAAATGTATTTCAATTCGACTGTGTCTTTAATGGAGCTGCTGTACTGCACGTTGGAGGATTTTACTCATTTAACAGGGAGCCACTTTATGTGCTTTTCTTAAATGCATTAGAACAAAGACGTCACCTTTTCAAACCAAAGGTCCATGTGTTTAAATCCTCCATTACACAATTATCTCCACTATAAGGTCCCCTTTGATTGAAGCTGGCTGGCCGAGTAAGATAAGATGAAGACATAGAATCGGGAAGGAGGACTACATTTACTAAAGCTATACTTGAAGAAGAAAAAAAAAGAATACATTCTGATTAACCCATCAATGAAAACATGTCCTAGTTAAAGTGTCGACTCATTTCCTGAGTAATCCCGTCTGCCTGTGCGGCACCTTTGGCCGCAGACGCCAACCCTCCTTTCATCATTAACCTTTACCTCACTCTCAAATCACTGTATAATAGAGTGAGGTAATCTGCTCTGCTTATGGAACACCTTATGCACTGCATTTAGTTCATCGGATTCTACCGTCTTCTTAAGATAAAAAAGTAATTTCTAATATACACAGTCAGATAAGACAGTGAATTCTTTCATTTTCTGCTGCGTGGCATTTTGAACTTAAGGCTAAATCTCTACTTTTCTATCCGTGAGATAGTTTTCATATTGCCATTGGCCCTGTTCTTCCCCCCCCTAAGAAAGGCACCTTTGCGTTTGAAATAAACATTTCCGAGCATCCACCTCGCGAGCAGCAGTTCAAAAAACCTGTGTCCTGCATAAATGTGGAATAAAATGCGAGGCATTCATCGTCATTTAATATTAGCGAGGAAGTGAGGGGGTGACTCTCTCCTGCAGCTTTTTCATGTTTAAGACCGCATGGTTGACAATCCTCCAGCCCTCGCAGCCATAACGGTGTTCTCAGATCTGCCTCAAAGTGACTCATCAGCCCGCGGGGCCCCCTCCGACACTCCTCCTCCCCAAAAGCAGGTCTTCCTCTGCCAACGTCTCTTGTGGGGATAGAGATTTCTCTTGAGCCCCAGAGCATCACAGTTATTTTACTTCAAGGATGTTTTTCTTTAAGGGAAGCTAAGGTCATTCCTGCTGTAGACTCACAATACACTCGCTGCTCATGCACCATTTTAAGTGATCCCGAGGGCCGTTCCACAATGTGTGCCCCGATTCATAAACACGTGTAGTCGGATGATTTTTAAATGCCGGTTAAAAATCTGCAGCAGAACTTACTTAGAAAATATGGTATCTGAATGAATGACCAAATAAAGCAACACTTGTTGGGGAGATTGGTTCTTGTTTTCGTATGTGAGTTTTGTCCTTTGAAAACAAACTTTCATAGGAAGTTAGGTTTAGAGTCAAGTGATGAATGACTAACGACTAAGAAAATGAAATGTTCTCTCCTTTTATTTTGGGCCGAACCAATACAAAAGAAACAAGAAGTAGGGCTTTACAACCCTGCCACGCCGATGTGGTTAAGTGGAGGGTTGAAGGAAGGGAAGGGGTTGATCACCATCACAATGAATGGAAAGAGACTTTTAATCATCGACCATCTCCTTTGTCAAGCAGACGTATCTTTGGCCGTGAAAACAAGCTTTCCTCCATCACAGGAGTGCTGTGTGAAATAGTCTCATACTCGTAATATTGATGAAAGAGATCAGCATCAGGTTTCTACTTCACCAATTACTTTAATCGTGAAATATCATTAGGTTTATTTATGCATGAATGATAATTTCTGACAATCTATCATGCTTTTTTTTTCATAAAATCTTAATGGGAAGCATTTACATAGCTTTATCATCTGTTGTCTCAGCAGTTAATTGGACATTAATGCTATTGCACAAATGTACTAATATACTATGGAAATGCATATTATTGCGAACATGCAGGTTAGTACAAATATGGTGTTGTAATATGGAGCTGCACTCCAACAGAGCCTCCAAATCAAACCCCAAAATATGAGTTTGTCACTTTAAGATCAACAAATGTAGCTTGAGCTTTTATATTCATAATCTGTATGTGGAACCCGAGCTGCAACAAAATAGCCGACAGATGCTCTGCAAATGTCAGATTGTTGTTGAAATGTATTTTAATTCAAATAAAGTCAAAACCGTGAAAAAAAAGTCCCTAAAAAAAGTGGAAAATTGAAAATGCCTTGACATCTGTATCATTCAAAAGTGCGGTCTCCCTTTGACAACATTTCCTTGATATTTGGAAAGCAATGAAAGATTATTCTTAAAACAAGAGTTTAGTCTTTGATGAATCTCAAACGCTTATTTCAGTCATCTACAAACAGACTATCAGATAAAACAACACAGCCGAAAACAAACCTCCTCCGCTGCGGTCAGAATAAAGGGCGCAATCATCATCGGTGCCTCCAAGTTGTTTTCATTATGACACAGTGGGACGGACATGAACACAATAACACAAATAAATTAATGGAAAGCCAGGTGAATTATGCATCCAAAAATCGATGCGGTGTTGACTGCAGCTAATGGAAAATAATAGTACATAACACACTTGACTGTGAAAAGCAGCACATCGTGCTTTTCAACAGGATATTACGATGACGGGGAATGAAAGGGCTATTACTACTCTTTATCTCGGACTCATTCAAACTGTCTTTCTCCGCATGAGGCCATTTTCCCCACTTTTAAAGCTATATAACACAAAGAGCAATTTACAAAGTGCTGTTAGAGATCCATCTGCAAGTGTTTTTTTTGCGGGGAAGTTTAATACAGACTCCCCTGATTCTCTCCGACTGCGGAATCCATTTGTGTTGCATTGGTGGATGAGATGTGTCTCCGTCGAGAACCGCTGAGGAGACCTTGATAGCACTCTCCATATGTTCAGCTAAATGATTTCCAGCATTATGCAGTCGCTTGAGTGATGAAAGACCCCATCACTGGTGAATGTTGTCAATGCCTCATTACAACAAAAACGCAGGCAAGCGTGCAGCGCACTCCGTATGGATGATCCCGTGTCAAGAGTAAGGCACGGACTTTTCCGTGTACTGTTAGATCCTGTTATAGAGCTCTGTGGTAAATATTTTGCTCTTTTTTTTTTAAAATCCATGCCAAATGTACCCTTTATCCCCCGCATGCTGTATGCATATGGCTTGTGTTGCCCTCATCCAATTATACAGCGTAGGCTATAAACTAAACATAATTAACTGCAAGGTCTGTTTTTTTTTTTTTCTTCTTTTTCTTCCTGTTGCAACTTTTTTAAATTGGTTTCAAGTAAACTATAAAACTTGTGTGGAAACTAGCGGTAGCGTCTGTTTGTTTGAATAATGACCGTGACCTGATAAGATTGAAGAAAGAAAGGGGGGAAAAAAAGAAAAAAAAGATGCTACACTCAATTTAATTTGTGAAGCTTCACCCCTGGGCTAACAGAATGTAATATTTCTCAAATGATTTACCGTAAAACACTCATATTGTAAAACAAAAGAGGGGGGGGGGGGGGTTAGCTAAAACAATATATTTCTATATGCTGTAGTTGATGGGATAATGATGGATTTGCATAGAAGCAGTCTGTCTCTACTGAGGTTATAGAAGGGCATGAAATAAACACAGTTCTCTAGAATGAAACACAATCAGCCCATGGACTCGTTGTGGACCCAGACGCACTGTAAGATATTATTATGAATGGTATGTAAGCACTGTTTACCCAGCTGTTAATTCACCTACTTAAAGCTGTGCAAGCCGCTCATTTGAGTCACTAATCACCCTCCAGTCGCACATGATGCCAGTAACAGCACCCCGCTGCCACATAACCCCTGGAAACAACGTGCTTGGGGCTCATCAGGCCAGTGACCGAGTCCCCGCTGCCCAACTGAGCTGGGGGGGAAAAATCTGCCGCCACCGTGTGCGATCCTACAGGGCCGAAACCTTCTGTTAGTTCGTGTAATCTAAACTAGCAGTCGCTGTCGGAACAGTAATGGGGCTAAATCACCGTACCTCATTTCCTGCACCGAGGAGGTTTCCTGTCAACAAGATGTTGAAACGTGACACAATCATCCATCCTGGAGGCGAGCTCATTGGTTATGATTTACAGCTCGAGATGAGAGAGTTGAGAGACGACATGAATGACCGGATTGTTTCACATGTAGTTTACGAGCTCATTTTAAATCAATAAAAATGACCATTCATAGCAATAAAAGGGCTCGTAGAATATGAGCTACTGAGAGACCTAAACCCCCTTAATTAGCAAACATTACAATCCCTTACAGCTAAACTGCATTTTTGATTATGTTTTCCAAGGAAACATATTTTTTTCTGGATTATCATCACAGTTGGTTGATGTGGTTAACATTATAAACTAAACAAAATAAGAAAATACAGAACGAAACACTTGGTGATGGTCAGGCAACAAAAGCTCTATTAGACACAAACAGTCTCATGGGTGAATTTTGTAACTGAAAATGCAGTTTTGTTCCATGGAAATGTAATATTTAGGAGACAAGGCCGACATGAGCATCTTAATTAATTCAATACCACATGAGGAGGAGGTGGAGGGGCATCGGAGAGAGAGAGCTGCTGGCAGGAAGCAACGTTGCCATGAGTGTAATCAGCGGTGACGGGTCTCAGGTTATAACAGCACATAGCCACACAGCTTGTGAATGACCCAACGAACGTGAAGCGTGTATTGAAAACAGCTGATGTCCATCAACCAATACAAGTTCACCTTTTAGCACCGTGACGGGAAAATAAGGGGAGCAAGGACTTCAACCTGGAAGAGGAAGACAGTTGGTTCTTTGCATGATCAGCCCGAGCTTATCTCTCTCAGTGTTAAGCAATAAACAGGCCGCTTAGTTAACCAGTAATATACCTCTAAGTGTGTGTGCACCTGCTCTCAGCTTCAGGATGTATTGAATTCCAGCAGTAGAGGGCACAATGGCACCTTCACAGTGACCAATAGATCCACTGATTCAATCAGTTCAAAGTAATTAGAAGCCTCTTTAAGGAGGAAGTCATCAATCTGCAACATAAATCATTCCCCTACTCTGTGATTTCTAGATAAAAGCGAACCCAAACGCAGCAGTCACTTCGTGTTGCATTCAACCGCTTCGTTATATTGCGTCTTTGATTGATGTTGCACTCAAAATACTGCGATGATGAACATGATTTCAAAACCTTGATGTCAAACTCTGAGGTCTGAAATGATGCTGTTGAGGATTCGTCTAAGGGCCGTGATGTAAACAAAGCAGCAGCGTTATGATCTGTTTGATGTCTTTCTTTTAATGTTTTGAGAAATCTGTAGAAAACTCTATAGAATAATGTTTAATATTCACATATTCAGATATAAAACAAAATACATGTCGGTGGCTTAACTTCCAGATTACTGACCGAAAAGCAAATCTATCATTTCTTGATTCGATTTTGGAATTTTTGTTGAAGTTTCATTACAAAATCAATACTTTAAAACACATTAAAATGTTGCATTGCTCATTTTGAAGCACTCCAACTAAATCCCTCTTTCTTGTCACGTATCTAAACAGCAGTGGACGGATTTCAATCAAGAATCCAGACAATCACGCATTTTCTTCCCTTTCTCTTCCTTTTTTTCCCCTGAAGACACGTCTGTAAGTTCCCTGTGGACCACGCCTGTCTAAATGTGGACCCTCTCACTTGATTAAATGTGTCAGCTAGTAGTTGCTCTTTACATCATGCCAGCTGCCTGGGGGTTTTCCGGTGGGTGTAATTTCCTGACAACTTCTGGATTGGATCTCTGATCCGTTTTTTTCACAGACACGAGCCCAACATTAGCAGTTCTTATGATTAAAGCTACCTGTCCCATTCGGCAGGCTCAGGTGTGTTCTTCAGAGAGGGGATGGGCGTAAGGGTTTTCACTTATCGCATGGACGTTTCTATAGCAGCATTCTCACTCTAAGCATTGTTTACTGCACGTCAACATTCACACACACACACACTGATGACAGAAGCTTCCACACAAGGTGCCAGGCTGCCTATCAGGATGTAATCTAAATACTCATTCACACACTCCCACACTGATGGCTCAGCCTTCAGGAGCAACACGGGGTTCAGAAAAACAACCACGCCAATGCCAACATTCACTCACTGTCCCTCTATTTCACCATGCACAAATATTGTTGAAAGCAAGAATTAAAAAAAAAAAAACACATTGTCGATATTGGATATTAAAACATGCTTGTTGTAATTCAAGGTGCCGCATCATCATTCACCCAAGATGAATGTTATTTTTTGTTTGTTTGGGTGTTTTGTTGAACCACAGATTATGTCCTCACAGTTTGTTGGGGAGGAGAGGCGTCTGAATACCAGATGATTGCTCCGTGGATGAGAATGGACGGAGGACTGGAGAGTCCGCTTCAATACAAATACCAAGGTTTATCCAACCTTGTCCAAAAACTTTCTTCAAATTAAATGAAAAGAACCTTGAGGTTTCTTTAGTATCTGTAAACTTTATATGTTACGCAAGCTTAGACTGCTTTTCACTGATTGTCATTACAATATATACAATACTGACAGACAAAATCATTCAAAATATCCAAGTTGTGATAAGCAGACTTATCCCATAGTGTGTGTACAGTACATTTAGTCTTAATTCACCCATGGAGTCTGAAAGCTGTTGAAAGGAATCAGGAAATTGAATTGTGCTGCATCCAAACATTGGCTTTACAGATGCATCTCAAGTTCCTCGCCACGGCCAGTAAAAAAAAAAAAAAAAATGTAGATGTTCAGCCTCTTAGTTGGCCCGGGTGAAACTCTCCCAAGCACATGGTTGTCTTTTTATTGTGCCACAAGTGTATTGTTTGTAATTACTAAAAGCATTCTCTTCTCTGGCTAAAACAATGGCTGATTAGTGTTGTTCATACCCACGGTCACCGTCCCCCGGTGGAATCAGTCGATGGGAACTGTCACAGGCTGATTTAATTTCCATAGGCTCGCTCAAAGGGACTCTGGGAGAAAAAAAAGAAGAAAGAAGCCTGCACCCAGCTCTCTCTCTATCTCTCTCTATCTCTCTCTCCCTTCATTTACACTCCCAAAGCACATTCCCTTCATTTCTGCAGACAATCCATCTGCCGTTCTAAACCCTGTTTTGTCAAGAGTTGTTAGCTGCTTGGCCCCGGGGATGAGTACCGCAGGCTATTATTAATCTTGTTTGTTTCATGTTTCTCTGTCTCTGTGCGGTAGCGGGAGCAAATGCCCGGTGGACTTCCTCTTCCTCAGACATAATCAGTGATGTAAGTAAGTGCAGATTATCATTGAGACTTGTGAAGGAGGGACACCTCAGAGGTCTACATGTGACACGCTGTGCGCTTTCCTCTCGTGGCTTTGGATTTCTACTAAATTCCATAAAAACACAAGCGTGATTTGAAACGAAAGAGACATCTGGAGATAAGGCCAATAGATGATTGCGCCGGGTGTCACTAAAAACATTTTTTACGATTCAAGGAACAAACAAATTAAGCCGCATTTGTACTTTGGTGTCAAAATCCCGCTTTGTGAATTCAATGCTGGGAGAATTCCCCTGCAAGTGGAATTTGTAGCTATTAATTAAACACCTTCGGCGAGCGTGACTTCTAGTCAAGTTATGCAGACCAGTTGTTAATGCCGTGAAGCCAGAGGTGGGAAGAGCTGACGGAGTCAGATCCCCGATAATCACGGCGATGTCGGAGAAGGACAGGGCGAGGGGAGAAGGACACTGCTGATACTGCAGCCAGAGGCACGGAGGATTTCTCAGCACTCATAATCAATACGTTTACACCCATGTTTCTCATGTAAATGATCTGATCTGGAATCAATCCCCACTTGGGTGACTCCGATGTCTCGCTGACCTCATCTTTTTTCCATCACATTAGCATTGAACAAATGAGCTGCATCCCCTCGCGCCGCCTCGCAGTCCCACGGACGTCTCAGTAATCAAGCTGCGAAAGAAAAACGATAAAAACTGCAGTGGGGATGTTTTCTTTTTCCTCCAGTTTAACTATTGTGTGTTTCTCCAAACTCATAAATCTGCTGTCACTATAAAATTGAGTTTCCTGCAAAGAAAAAAACCCAATTCACTGAATAATAAAAAAAAATATCGCTTTTTAGAATTAAGTTTGAGTGCAAATATATCACAGCACTTTCACTGGAGCTGGATGGAGAAAGTTACTCAAAAGGCCCTGTGGAAATTCCTTCAGATAGATAGATGTGATCACTTACATCTCATTTCACTGTAGCATTTGTCAGTATAATGTAATGCAGGTCAACAGCACCGAAAACTACGGCCTTCCAAAGCCTCTCATTCAACAAATAATGACAATTCAGATTATTCCGGGGCAGTCGTATCAGACTGCATTAGTTTGAGCCTGATGACCCTAAAAAATGCATGCTGACGTGCGAAGAATACAATACAGTACAATAAAAAAAGAATATGTTCATTCTCCGCTCTGTTCTTGCTGCTATAGAAGGCTGCTGATGCCCTGTTGCATGTTATGACTTTGAGGACCCCCTCTAGCGCCACCATGAGGTGGTTTTGAGGGAAATGTCTCAGTAACGGTTGAATAGATGGCATTAAACATTTACCCCCCCGTTCCTCGACATTATATACAACGTCAGCATTCAATTTCACATTTATGTGTGTTTTGTGCTAATTAGCAAATGTTAGCATGCTGTCACGCCGAATGCTGAGGGTGAGCAAGAGAACTCCTTTAAAACATCCCCATGTCATCGCCACCGTTGGTGACGTTTGAGCGTTTACCTCCGAGCACTTGCTGCGTCTAATTGCAGCCTCGCAGAGCCTTAAATTCTAATTTGTCAGTTATCATTGCCTAATTGACAGTTTGGTCCAAAAGGTTTCCCCCACAGTCGTCTCCCTGGACCCAAGACAATATCATTAGCCTGGAACATGTCATGTGGAGCCATCTCTGTCAGTAATTATTCTTGTTGGTTGTAGCGTTAGCGATGCCCCTGCAGATCCAGTCCTTTGTGGGGGAACAGCCACGATGAGAAGGGGCTCATTAGATGGTATATTTCCCCAGCGATCTGCAGGTGTGGCTGCTGCTGCTGCTGCTGCTGCCGCTCACGTAGCATTTTTAGCGAATGTGGCATTTAATGCGGGATTGTCCCGTCACCCTCCAATCTGCAGGTCAGAGGTCAGATGTCAAACATTCAGCCCATAAAAGTCCCACACTGCGATTGAGTCTAACTTGCCAAAAGTTTGCCTCATCATTGTGGCGAAATGCTCTGTGATGACTAGTTTCAAGCTTGTTTTTGATCAATTACATTTTCACTTAACGCTTGACAGATTGGTTGCCTGGATTGTTTGACTAACACTTTTTTCCCCCCCCTCTAAAGGCTCAGTAAAGACGTGTTTGAACTTAAAAAGCACAGCCCGGTAAAATAAAACGTTCCAGTTCACTCAAGATGGAAAAGAGGCTGACAGGGGAGGCGAGGCGAACGTATACAAATGGGATCAGGCTGGTGGGCTGGCAGAGACCAAGATGGTTCACGGCAGGGGAAGAAAAAAGGGAGAAGGAAAACGTGAGTGTTGGAATGAGGTTTGTGACGGCAGGTTCAATTGTTTGTAGACTTATTTAGGGTGATACGACGTCGCATGTCAAGTATTAAGCAGATCGCCTCATTCCCGTCGGTTTGTTCGTGGCCCAGGTGTTCGCTCAACACGTCGGAAGCAATTAAAGAGGGGATTTGAGTGAAAGGCTGACATCTCGAAGATTCCACTCGTGTCCTTCAGGTGACAAATGGTGTTTTCTGCACGGTGGACATGATTGAAATAACGTATTTAAGTTGATTTCTGTGCCGTCTATTGACTTGTATATACTGTGAATGGGGGAGCCATTTGGTAATTTACGGCGTTTTATGAAAGTCTTTAAAGGAAGGGCTGGCTCTATAGCTGTTGACATTAACCTCTAAACCACTTTGAAACCACCGTTTTGAAACACATTCAAGCGCACCTCGCACTCACTTTGATATTTCAAAGCCAAGGTTAATATCAAAGTGGGTTTTTTTGTCCTCCGCAAGTAGATTTTGGACCTCCACATTCAAATTAAAATGACTGATAGGCCCTTTCTATTGGAAACATATTTGCCCTCGTAACCGTGAATGTTTCCTTACTTTCTGGTGGGACTATGTATTAATCTCTTGCACCTCATTTGTTCCCATCATTTCATCAATTATATTTCCACACTTGCATCATGGGGTTCATTAGATGGAAATGTTTTTTGTGTCTTTTGTCATGCAGAGCCTTTGTTGAAGTGTTGTATTGACGCCATGAGACGCGTCTGCAGGCCGTGTACCTGTGTATGACCTGAGGCCAGCTTTTAATGAGCATTTACAACACACAGAAAGCATTACATATCAAATGGGTAGATAATGTCCCTCAAGAAGGGAATTAATTGTTTAAAAGTATGTGATAGTTCAAGATCAGCAGTGAGGAAAACAAAGTTTAAAACCCACAAGTTAATCATGCATATGGAAATCAGTATTCAGTATGGAAATGCCTCCTCATAAGCATTCTAATATAGCAATCTCATGGCTGTAGGGAAGGCAAAGTCAAAAATGAAGCAGCAAACACTCCCATTAGATAGCATCGCTCCCCATCGTGAACCCCACAAGTACAAAGGAAATGTTCCAAAATGTTAAACAGTAAAAAAAAAAAAAAATGTATGACCATCAGAGGGAAAGAAATGTAAATGTGCAAAACAAACTTAAGTGACCTTTTCAATAGCGAAGACTGCGCAGGCTTTTACATCAACTCGTATTTATTTTGTGTTCCTTAATCGTAGTTAAAGCCTCCAAGGGCTTCACGATCAAAATAAGAAATAAATGAAAACCACTTCTTCAAGAGAGGGAACAAGGGAAACAAAGAAAACAATGGGACACGGACTGGAGCAGCAGGAATCTGATCAAATAATTAAATTATCCTGCTGGTAGCTCCCTCCTGACCTGGACTTTCTTGCCCAGCACTTGTTTGAATGAAATCAATTTGAGTGGTTTAATCTCCTCCAATTATTTTCTCCATTTAGATGTTGATTGAAGTGATGAAGTTGTCTCTTTCTTACACAGCTAAAACCAAAATCCACCTCGAAGAGGTTGTTCGAATCGCATGTAGTAGAGTCAACATAATACAGAACCCCTGGGAATCTGCATTCATATGTAAAACGTTGATAGATTTTACTTTAATCGTAGGATTCATAATGATATTCCTCTTCTTCTTGAGGTTTTTGTGTTGCTCGACATCGACAGCCTGATTTTCTGTTTGTGTGAGCTCTTTGAGCTGCAGCTGCAGTGTAAATTGTGTCCAAGTGGATCAGCCTGTTGACCCCCAAACAGTCCAGCTGCAGATTAGAAAGGTATTATACCCGCGGGTTTGTCTGACAGCTACACTCCTACAGCAGTGTAGTCAGAGCTCAGGCTTTTTTGGGGGGTTTTATGGGATCGGCTGTTACTTTTATCAACCGCGGGCGGCTTAATGATGTCGGTAATCTCCGGTTGGGGAAAGACATCACCAAGGAACGAGGGTGCAGAAGCTTTAACTCAAGGGATAGCTCAGTTTTCAGGTGTGGAAAGCAGGAGGCGGCAGAGAACAGATTGACATGATCAGAGTTTCTATTGGCCCAAAGTTAACGTGGGTGGGAGTAGATATGCATTAGGAAATGAAAACGTCACAATTTGATCATTTACAGCAAATTATTTCACCGACCCCCGGACAATTTTGTTATTGTGTGCCGGATTGTGGCTTATTTCCAAATCAGCAGTCACACTGATGACTTTGGCAAGAGCGTTTGGTGGATAGAACAGCTTTAGTTCCCCTGAAATCAATGAAAGGTGCAGCTGAAAGGTTGATGATGAATTATATTGATTATTGCCTTTCTGCTTGAACTTGTGTTAAAAGCTTCATCTTAGATTCACTCTACAGTCTCACATCTTGGTGTTTGAATGCGGAAAAAAACACACACACACAAAAAAAAAAACGCCCCACTTGAACTAGAGTGGTTACACAGTCGGTGAAATGGCTGGGAAACCACAGAATCAGCTGGGGATTTGTTCACTATCACAAGTGAAAGCAAAGCCTCGCGTGTTTGAAAGGACCACTCTCGCCCCCTCTATGCTTCGTTTGAATTCCTGCCCTCGGGGATGCCTTCGGCAAAAAAGAATATGTACTAAAAGTCAAGTGTTTCACAGTGAACTACAACTGATATCTTAAACTTAAAAATGATTTTTTTCCCTCCTACACTTCCTGTCCTATACTTGCACTGTTCAGTCACAGTCATGTTTGTGTGTGGCTGCGTTCAAAGGTTTGAAGTCATACATGTTTTACAGGATATTCATGATGTTATGTTTCGGATGATATCATTGATGCTTACATGTACTGTTATATATGTTGCTGTATGATCAAAGATGTATGTACATCAGTGAATAATGAGGCCTGGAATATTCATGGTGGTGTATTGTTTAAAGGTTGCACTGGTGGAGAGTGACTAAAGATGCTAACGGCAGTGCTAACGGCAGTCAAACAACAGGAACAGAGCTAATAGTGTTTACCTGGAGGGGGAATCGGAGGGAGGGTGTTGTGATCTGGCGATGCGGGTGGGCTTCATCAGCTGTGAGCAAGCGGGGCACGGCTAAGGGCTAACAGCTATCGGCCTTTTGGTCCAGGAACAAATACTCTGGACCGGTTTACCTGCTGAGATTACATCGACTTCAACAGCTTCTCTTCCCAAGATTATTTTTCCACAACAAAATGATCTCCCATCCTCTTAATTTAATCAAACAAATAAAACCTGAATCCTTACACGCAACGGTACAAGTGGAAACAGACAAACACACACTCGTGATATGCAAAAAAAAAAAAAAAAATGTGGCTGCTGTTTAAATTGTCCATTTCACTCACAGTGATTCATTATACATGCAATGAGATATGTGATTACCATTTTGAGTACCACCTCAGCCCCCCCATCATCCGCCCACCACTCCACCCTCCCACACACACACACACACACACACACACACACACAAGCACATTCAAGGTCAGTTTTAAAGGTTTCCTGCTTTAATTCCTGAAACACAAGAGAGGTAAAGCCTTCCATTATCTGCGTTTCACAACCGAGATCGTCGTTCTGACTCCGGACTCGACATCAGAAGGCAGCATCGCTGGCACCTGTTTGGGGGTTAATAGCCAAGCTCATGGGCACGTAGCCAGCCTGCGATCTCCATCTTAGCGGGCGTTGCTGGAAAATAAACACGAACGGTTCCGTTCGCAGTGATGGTGATGAAAACTGTAGCATCTAATCTCAGACACGATGCCATATTTTGATATTATTTCTTTATTATTCTGTTTTTTTTTTCAGCGCTCAATGGACTTTGAAAAAAGCATCTGTCAACTTACCCGTCAGCATCTGTTAGTGTGACTGTGCAGCAATAATTATTATGGCATTATTTCCAGCGTATGAAAAGAGTAAAAAAAGGGTATTTTAAAGAAAACATTTTATGACACAATATGACAGGAAGATCAAGAGAAACTGGCTGACTAGCGTTCTTTAAATGTGTCATTCCCCGACTATTTTCCTGTCTTTACTCCCATCGCGTTCTCACATCAAAGGAAACGCTCCATATTTCCAAGACTGAACTGGACTTCTCGCTCATGTCGCATTCATGTCTTGTTTTCCAGAGAGCAATTGCGGCATCAAAAAAAATATATATACTTTCACTTTTAATACTGCTTTTTTTCCTCCCCACCTTCCACTTACGTCTGCCTCGTTCCTCCCCTCGCTGATTCTGCAGAGAAAATAACTCCAATGCAAGAAGTGGCCTGCCAGCATGACTTGCTCGTCATTCATCGCAGTCAGTTTGTGGCCGCCCTACGCAGTGGGTGAGTCAGCAGCAACCTGATCCGAGGTTGGGGCTGCACCACGACTCGGCCGTGACTGAAGGGGGGCATCCGTGGTCTCGGCGAAGCGGACAGGTGTGCTGCTCTTGGCGTGCTTACAGACATCCTGCCTGCCTGCCACCTCTGACCTGGCCTGTTGTAGCCAGAATGCTAATGAGTGCAGCCGAGGAGCGCCGTCATTGGCTCTGAAATGTCATTAGCAACGAGCCCAACGACGCTAATCGCCATCATCACGGAAAACGGCTGCTTCTGACAGCGTTGCAGGAGGCCCAGAATGAGTTGTGATAGCCGATGATTGTTATCTGCTTCACAGCAGGGATGCACCCCCCCCCCCCTCCCTCACTCTGCTGCCGCATCTATGAATGCACCATGACAGAAAAGCCCTATCTCACATCCTGCTACGAAGATTGATAATACAGCCGAGGGTGACAAACATCAGTCGCCGAGCGGTCATAAAGAGCATCGGGCGAAGCTGTTTTCTGTGATGATTTGGTGAATGAGACATTCGTCACAGAAAATCCCGCTGATCCACACCGGCTTACTCGCTAAACACTTCTACAACTTCTGTCATGTCTGTAACTATAGCGCTCACGAATTGTGTTTGCAAATGAGCATTTCCATTTTCGATTCCGAACCAGACACCTGTGCAACAAACCAAATTACAGCCCTGATGTTGTGCAAACACTCTTTTCCATTTCCCCTCTCTCACAGACGTACACATGCACATCGAGTAAATGTTTACCAATTAGCATTTCAAAATAAAAGAGAATAAATTAGATGCTTATCGGGTATCCCTCACGATGGAGAGTCATCTGGTTTATTCTATTAAATATACTGTATAGTGTACATTCTGGTGTTTAATTTCACCCCTGTGTAGCATTAGGGCTTATATGCTCTGCTCAAGGGAACAACAGTCAAAGTCATTAATCAGCCATAACCGTGCACAGCTATTACCGTTCTAATAAGAGTATAATGTGACTTTTAATACCAAAACCCAAACAAAACATTTCAGAGTCGGCAGTTGTTTCAAGATATTAAGCTCACAAAAGGAACAGAAAGAACAGAGGAAACCAAACACCAATAATCCATGAGAAGGTACACTTTGCTGTCTTTATATTGTGCTCAGATTGATCCAGACACAGATCTAGTGTGATGCATCCTCAAGGTCTCCTCAATATTCCTGTTTTTCATCACACATTTCTGTTTGAGTGGAAGCAGCGCCCGACGTTTAGATTCAACAAAAAAGATTTCTCATATGTTAAAATGAAAAAAAAAAAAAAAAAAAAAAAGGGATGCAGCTACTTTGGCTCAACAAAATAGATTCTAAAAATATCATAATCTGAGTGTGATTCAGTGCCAGCTTTTGCTTTACTTCAGTTATCGCCAGGATGTACGCCCTTAACTTAATTATAGTTATTAGTCAGGTTGGTGTGTATATTCTATAAGCTAGCTGAAAGCCCTGCTGGAGGAGAGGTGAGGAGAACACATAATGAACTTAGCGACTAGTGAAGTTCAAAGTCATTTCTGTAGCTGACAATTAATACTAAGGTGAAGAAGAGGATGCCGGCAGGCCTGCATCCTATTTTATGCATACCAATCAGATAGTAATGGGGGACCCTCCGGTGCCCTTTCACTCAAGCAGAACATCACTTGCGGTGTTAAATTGTTTTTCATACTGGTCGTGTTGCTGCTCATGTAAATGAACTGTTTGGCTCTTTAATTGAGACAAGCGGAGCCCACTATTTATCTTCTGATTGGACGGGGCTGGAAAACACTGACCCGTCCTAATGAAGCTCATACACACAATCAAACACAGCACCTTGAAACGACCACGTGGAAAAACCGATCGCAATGCATGATCCTCTGAGCTTATTCAATTAATGTCACCGTAACTCCTTATCGTGTGAGCACGATAAATATGAATAATTAACTGTAATAAAAACTATATCACAGTTACAGAATATTAACGCATGATAAAAAAAATTGAAAGTAAAGAAATATATTTATTGCCAGTCATATAAAAAAAAAAGAACTTACTTTTTTGTTGTTGCATGTCAGACAGCTACAATTACCAACATCCGAATTTACATTGATGGCCCATTATACTGCAATTACCACTACAGCATCATGCCATAACTTAAAGTAATGATCTAAATCTGCCAGCTGCACTTACGGCTTCTCCTCTATGACTCATTGTGTCCGTGACCAGATTTTAATGTTCACGGCAGCCGATAAACACTGACATGTTTGTGTAAAATGGGCTTAAAACAGGTCCCACCGATCCTCCGCTTCCTTGCCGGCGTCTGGATAATCATGCTTGCATATGACCCGGCACATTCGGAGAAAACCTGCTGCTCCAGGCAACGAACGCAAGCTGTTTTCAGCTCAACACATCTAACTCAGACACCTGTTACTGTGAGACAGACTTTAGGCTCCTCTCAACAGCTTGCATGATATTATAAATTAGCTTCCTGCTGCCTCCGCTAAATATAATAGTCTACATCAAGTTTACTAAGGAAAATAGCTCCACTCCTTCATGCGACTGATTCAAAGCGATTATGACCTTTACAGAAAAGGACTCGTCATTTAGAGTTTGTTAGACCAAACTTTCGCCCATTTCCTCATGCTGTGTTCCCATGGACACAAAAGAAAGTGTATGGTTTTACTATTAGCACCAAGTGAGCATGCCGGTGAACATGATGACAGTTTGACATTATTACCATGTATGGAAGCTATTTGCTGCCCCGATTCACTTTTATCTCAAATGAAATTGTTAAACCTTATCCCATCTATCACCTTTACCTTTCAGCCACTGTGTGACGAAAGCTTGTTAAGTTCTTTCTACTTTATCAAGTTCTTTCTGCCTACTTTATCGCAAAATGCCTATTTCTAATAAACCCCATCAAATGATCAGTTTATTAACCGTCACTGAGGCTAAAAAATCCATGTGTCACCAAAGCAGGAGATTCACAAATGGAATGAAACAGCTTTTACCTCGAGGTTGTTTTAGTTGTTAGTTGTGGTAGAAAACACTGTTATTAGTTGGTTATTTCCTTTCTAGCACGGTTTTCTGCCCAGGGGTGTTTAACGAGCTGCCAATTTACCCCAGTGGCCTCATGCAGGAATACAACGAAAAAAATGATCTTTTTCATTTTTTTTTTTTTTAACTATGGCGGTTTCTTATTTGAAGATGTTTCTCAGAACCTCAAAAAGCTTTTATGTGTCAGACTCAACCCATTACGTTTCATACAACTAAACTGCACTTTCAATTACGTTACTTATTTCTTTCCGAACCACGCCGTTACAGCTTGGAAAAGTTTGAAACATGTTGTTCGTGAACAAAACAAAAACAAACCACTTTTCATTTGGATGATCGAACATGATCTTTAAATTATTTTTAATTGGCACATCTTTAAAAGAGATTCACCAGTTTCATCAAACCTGATCTTGGGTTCAGAATTTAAAGCCTAAAATATCCACAGAACTTATCCTCAGAGATTATTCTCAAATTGTCTTGGTTGGCCAAAATCACTACCTTACAAATATGGACAAAGTAGATCTAGACTTAGACTTATCTTTATTGATCTCTTTGGGATGACTCCCGCATGGAAATTCGATTTCCAGCAGCTTAAATAAACTAAACTAAAACTCTCTTTTAAATATAGAAGGAAAACAATAGAGACAGTAGAGATAATAATACAAGTAAAATCAAAAAATAAGTTAAGTGTAGAGAATGATATGGGATAAGTATAAATAAATAAAGATAACATATATATAGGAATGTATATGGCATTGTGTTTTTTGTACAGTGGATAGATTATTTTTAAATTAAATTATTAATTATCAAAGTGGAATCCAAGTAAAAACTGCAATAATCAATCGCCACTCGTGGCGGTGTGGATTAGGTTTGGAACAAACCATTAGACATCCAGTAGTCACAGTCATCTTGGAGTCGTGTTTCTACCCTCCTGATGAATATAAGCATTCACCCCTCTTTTAGCTCTGCTTTGGTCTCCCCCGTGTCCTCAGGAAAAAATATCTGGTTGCTTAGCTACTAAATGCTCCACTAAGTTCACCAGCTAGTTTCTCACTCTGTCTGCCTGCCATTTGGCGGCGAGTAGGTATGTGTGCAGTGGGTATATCGGAGCTCTTTCACTGAAAACGGCTGCCTGCTGTAGCTGTTAAAAAAAAAGGGCTGTGGGAGAAGTGAGAGTGAACCAAAACAGTAAAGATGTGGGCCTGAGAGTTGAACCTTGAACTGAAACTCACTAATCTGTCATTGCAGGAGATACTTATCTGTATAAGTACTTTAAAGGAGTTACCCTTTCACATTAATGCAATGCAAGTCCTCAATTCATTAAGTTATTATATATTATATACTTCTATACTACTATACTAAAGTTCTGCCCTCCACATCATCCTGCATGGAAGTGAAAGTACAAGTCTGTAGCCTAAATAGGCCACAAACTAAATTATAGAGAAATAACATTGAGACACACAGATGATGTTGACAGAGCTAATGAAGCTATGGCTGCTGCTAAATGAGTGAGCTGAAGCATCTAAATATAGTCCTGCTGTTATGGTTCTGTTTTTCCTCATGGAGTTCAGTATATATGTGATTAAATTTGCAGCGAATCAAAGTGTTTTCTGTTTGTCAGTTGAACCCTGGCATTGAAATGAACTACTCAGTATATCTAAAGAGGAGCAGACAGGACCACAGCGGGACCTCTGGCACTTTATTGTGCCACAGAAATCCGTCTCAGGTGATTTCTGTCGTGTCCTTTTGCGACCCGAACTGGTGCCAATTAGGGGGTTTTATTGTGCGGATGGATGACAGGAGAAGAATAATACATTTTGATTTGCAATTTGGAAAGTTTTTCACCCACAATGACAAATAATAGATGGTACAATAGAAATGTTCAGTTTAAAGCAAATTGCAGAATCACGTTGATTCTTTATTGTCCTAGGTTGAGTAAGAATTGATTTAGCTGCAATCGCAAACATATAACCTGGATGCAAACGTTTATTTTAGTTTAGTTATTGGTTTGAATATACAGAGACAATGCACATTAATAAACATTTCTGTAAACATGCTGGTTTAGCCAAGTTGGCTTATTTTCAACTCTAGTCTCTGGGGCAGGTGACCTGAGCACTACAATAATTAAAATGCATTAAAAACAAACAAAACAAAACAGTACTAAGCCTACTTATAAAATACATGGTTTAAAATATATTGATATGTATTACAGTGCATACAATAAAATACATATTTGACTCAGATTGTTTGTAAAATACAAAGATGAAGAAGAAGGAGTCTGATTTTTAATGGAATTTGAAAAGCTTTCCAGGTCAAACGTGAGAATACAGTTAAAGGAATAGTTCGACGTTTTGCCAAGAGAAGATCGATACCGCTCACATGTCTGATAGGTGTAGCTGCATCCAGCAGCTTCTGCTTCTATAGCCAAGACTGTAAGAAGGAGGAAGCACAAAGAAATAGACAAGGAGAAGAACAGGCGTTCACATTCAAATCAATGCAGCAGGATGGTCAGAGACATTTTGTTGTAGCTTCCTAACATTTAAACCGACTAATTCCAATTTTTTTTTCATTTTTGTTTAATGCCCACAGTGTGAAAATAGCACTTAACTTGGACATTGTGTTCACGACTGTTTCTTACTGGGACAAGTAACTTCCAGGAGTTTCCACTGGTTGCCTGGCAACTGGTCCCAGCCAAGAAACAGCAAATCTCAACTTTCTGCAAAAGCGAATAAGCATATTTATATATATTCCTCTAGAAACAACAGCAAATTACCATTTAGTCCAGACAGTTAAAGCAGCGTTCAGTCACGATAAACTGCAGTTATTCATCATTTAAAAAGTTTTTTACAAAGTTTACAGTAAGAAAACAATGCCAAACTCCCACAAAAGAAAAGGGAACAGAGCTCAATCTGTGTTGATTTTATCTCAAATGTTTCTTCTGTTCTGTTTTTGTTGTTG
Source organism: Chelidonichthys spinosus (assembly GCA_029853015.1). Taxonomy (NCBI): domain Eukaryota; kingdom Metazoa; phylum Chordata; class Actinopteri; order Perciformes; family Triglidae; genus Chelidonichthys; species Chelidonichthys spinosus. The sequence continues at coordinate 6,187,581 of CM056822.1, read as the reverse complement.
TTTTGTTTTTCTAATTCCAGCCAGCTGTTGATGTTGATATGACATTTGACAATAACTGTGCAGCATCTGCAGATCTAAGCAAATAGGACATGTATATACCTGTTATGTGATCTGAAAACTAGATCTGCATGTGAACCGAAGAACTTAAAAAGTAAAAAAAATCAAGTAAAAATGCTTGCGTTTCTTATTTCTGGGCTCTTCCGTGTGTCAAGTATCACCAAACCTTTGTGAAGTGCGCCAACTTTCATTTCCAACTTTTAATTTCATGCAGACGGCGGCTCTGAGTTGAATAATGAGTTGCTTCTTTTATTATCTAAGGCCCTTTGGGCAGATGTTACAGCCAGTTCATGGACACAAACCTTAACATCACCTCTTTGTTGACTGGAACGACAGACTCATTAATGTTTAATAATCATGTTTAATTTTCCGGAGAGACACTTACCTTTTTTAAAAGTCAATAGAATAAGTTTCTTCTGAGAAACCTTTTATCGTCAGGCCAATTCCTCAGCTTTGATGTGAGATAAAGCAATTCAGAATAACATTAATACCAAAACATGGTCGGGACGATTTATCTCATCCGGCTAATGAGCCTGGGAATGTTTCCAATGTGCATAATCAAACGTGGAGGAAAAATATAATGCGTGATTAGCATATAACAAATAAATACTAAAACAAATCCACCAGCGCGGGTACAAAAGGAACAGGTAGACTGTGGCAGGACTGAAAGATTATAGAGGATTAAACTGGGCACGTAAGCACTAACGACACAAAATCTGTGCGTCTCATCAATATTTAATATCATTTTCTCAGTAAATCAAAAGACAACGTCGTATACACTAAGAATAGCATTGACTTTAGTGGGTGTTTTTTTCTAAATGTATTCCCTGTTTTACAACTGTGGATTTCATACAGGCCAGTGGACAGGGTACAGGATGAATGAGTCTTACTATATAAGTTTTACATCGTGGATTTTTTTTTTAAAGACATCGAATGAACAAGGAGGGCTTCTTTCAACATAATTAGTCTCTAGACTAGACTTCACCTGTGTCTCTTATTTTCCCCAGACCAAAAAAAAAGGCACTTTCTTCTTCATCAACCTCGTTAAAGATGTGGGTAAACAGGAAGGTACTCTAAAATCTGAAAGGACGAAAATACTAGAACACTTAATTATAGAGGCTAAATCATGAAAAGAGCAAGGAAAAGTTTTTCCAAAATTGCAGGCGCATTGAAAACAAAACACCAATCAGATGACATTAACAGACAATGGGCAGCCATTTGGTTTTTAGTATAGATTTAAGAAAAACAGAGAAAATGTAGGAATTACATTTTAATTAAAGACGTTCCACTGCCATAATATTGTGATTATTATGAAGCAAATCCAGGAAGTGGTGACGTATCTGTGTTTCTTTATACGTTTCCCTCCCTGTGTCTGTTGTGCATCCTCATCTTTGTGTGTGTGTGTGTGTGTGTGTGTGTCCTGCCAGGCATGACTGACCTACTTCCTCCCCCATTTCCAGTGATTGTCATCAACCACCTCTCCTGTATTTAAACCTGCTCCTGCTGTCCACTCGTCGCCAGTTCTCTCCGCTTCTTCACGTGGTGAACGCTTTTGTAGTAATCCTCTAGTTCCGGCTCTACCTGCCTGTGATCTCATTTTTTGAAAAGCCTGTTTCTGGCTCCGTTCTTCCATCGCAGCCCGTCACGCCTGGTCCCGGACACCTCCACCCCCCCGGCTAAGCAGCCAGTATCCCTAATCCCTGCACATTTAATTATTGTTTCATTGAAATATTACAAACCTGTATTATCGTCCGGCCACTTGTGTGCCTTGACCTGTGGAGAGGTCACTAGTTTCCCAGATCTGAGCAATTAAATTGGTAAGAGTGTGTTATTATAATCCAAATGATGGCCGAAACTCCAAAAGTGAAAGCCAAGTTGTAAAGAAAAAAGCTATCCACCAAACAGGAAGCAGTAGGCCTGTACTCCAAGGAGTTTCAAGTTTTAAAAGGGACGAATGTGTTCATTATTTTTGAAAAAAGAAATGCTTGGATTGGGCAACAGTAGTTTCCACCGGGATCGTACCAAATGAAGGGAAAGGTGAGCGCTTGCTCCTCAATCATCCTCATAATTAGAGCCTCACACGTGTAACACGCTTAGCGTGGTGCAGTCACAGCATAGGCTTTCAGCGAAGGCCGTCAAATCCCACACTAACTGCCCACCAGAGTGAGAAAACACTCCCGAGATACAGTAATGATTAGATTCGTATAGCCGACTAAATTACAGAGAAAATGTCTCTCTCCGCCGAGCGTCAAAAAACATGTGAAAACATTCGTAATTGCAAATGATGGTGACGGAGCTAATTAAGCTGTGGGTGTTGTGAGCTGGCTGAAGGGTTTAAATGTAAGGTTGCATTCATGTCGCCGTCACCGCCTTGCACATTGTGCGGTTATCCAGAGCAGACGATAACAAATTAGAGGGTTTGTGTTCGAATCCACCTGCCACGCACTCTCGCCGCCACGGTTTCGGGATGAATCCATCGTGAATATTTCTGTTTCTCTCGTTGATTACACACAAAAAAATGGATAATCACAAATGGGAAATATGACCCTCGTGATTTATATCTCTTTGTTCCCCGTCCCTGCGCGTTACTGAATGCACAATTTCTATACAAAACAGGAGCAAGATTAACGACCCTCGACGGTGAAATATTAAATGATCCAGATGCAAATACACTGTATATCTGCGGCCCACTTTTTTTTTCTTTTTTTTTGGGGGGGGTAATTCAATTCAAGGGCAGAAATTTGACTTGCAAAACTTCACCCGCACGCGGTGGAAATTACACCGAGATGTAGCCTTGCTGTTAGTGACAAACAACGGGGGGAATGAAACATGCGCCGGAAAAAGAAGGGACCATCAATCTAATGGGATTCTTTTGCAAATTCTCTGCCTTTCAGTATTGCCAGCTCTCACTGGAGGATAGTCGACGGCGGAATAGCTTTCAGACACTTCAGCACTCTGGATCCCACGCGACGAGCATTATCGGATGTGGAACTGTGAATTTGTACTTGTATATAGAAATAATAACAGCTTGAAATAGAATAATGAGGAATGAGCTAAAAGCCAAATTAGCTTCATTAGATCACAGCATCAACGACTGTGGAAAGCATTAACGCGGCTCATTCAGGCGATTTTAGCCTCGCTGTGATCAAAACATGCCAGCATGGGATGAATGGCACATTATGACCCGTTTATTAATGTCATCTCTGCGCCACACAGTCATGTTTTATTCTTAACCTTAACATCGTCATTCCATCATGTGTGGATTTATACGAGGAAATTATATTACCGTAACCTGATTGTTTTATTTGGTATAAAAATGGAGCTTGAGAAGCCAAGCTCTTCCTGCCTGTGCACTCATTTGTGCTGGAAACGAAAGAAAGGATGACAAATTTGGCGGAAGGAACGTGATTACCGAGACACTGGCAGTATCGGTTGTCACTTCTGTAAAGCATCAAAATGAAGCCATCCTTTTTTTTTTTCTCTCCCCAGACTACCCAACTCGTTTCAACTCAAGCAAGTAAGAGGAGAACGAGTTAGAGCTGCTAACGCGATATGACCGATAGTCATCAGGTACCGTTTGACCTTCTTACTCATTAGATCGCTTGGCGCAGTCGGGTCACGTCACGCGAGATGAAAGTCCAACAACCTTTGCATCATTCTTGCTCTCGCCTGCAGAGAGGCATCTGAGAATTAAATATCTGGGGGGAAAAAAAGTGTGGGATGATGAGTGAGGGAAAAAAAAGATTCCACCACAACTTGTAAAACAGAGTGTTGGGAGGCGGCTGCAGGCGTGTACAGCCTGGATCCAGATCTGTTTGAGTGTAAGCCAAATCCCCTGTGAATAGTCAATTCTTGATTACTTGTGGAGGGTTACAGGAAGTATTATGGACTCCCATCATAACGTGTTCGCGCATAGAAATATTGGTGGGTCAACTTGACTGTTTCTGTTTGCGGAAGAGTGTTAAGTGGACAACCTTCAGATTGAGAGTGTCTTCCCAGGAGTTGAAGGGTCAAGTCTTTTTTTAAACGCTACCACCAAACGGTTGGTAGTCTTCTTCAAAACACATTTGTGTTACCATCCATCCATTTTCTACCGCTTATCCTGTATTTAGGGTCACGGGGGGCTGGAGCCAATCCCAGCTGTCATTGGGCGAAGGCAGGGTACACCCTGGACAGGACGCCAGTCTATCACAGGGCTGACATGTAGAGACAGACAACCATTCACTCTCACATTCACACCTATTTTAGGGCAATTTAGAGTCACCAATTAACCTATCCCCATCTTGCATGTCTTTGGACTGTGGGAGGAAGCCAGAGAACCCGGAGAGAACCCACGCTTACACGGGGAGAACATGCAAACTCCACACAGAAGGAACACGGGCCGACCCGGGAATCGAACCCAGGACCCTCTTGCTGTGAGGCGAGAGTGCTACCCACTACACCACCGTGCAGCCCCATTTATGTTACATTTGTTGAAATTCTCTTTACACCCCGATGACAACCAATTAAACAAATGACTAAAAGAAGAAAGAAAATCGAGTGTACCTGCTACTTATTGCACTCCACCTGAATCTTCCACAAGCTGCTAGCTCGCCTGCTGTGAGTAGCAATAGTTCCTTCACATTGATGTGAAGGTGGTAAGCACCTTCACCTCACAGCAAGATGGGTCGAGTCCCGGTTCGAGTTCTCCCCGTGTTAGCGTGGGTTCTCCCTCCCGGGTTCTCCGGGTTCCTCCCATGCCGGATGGAGATTGATGACTCTAAATTGCCTGTAGGTGTGAATGTGAGCGTGAATGTGTGTGTGAATGGTTGTCTGTCTCTGTCAGCCCTGTGATAGAACATAGTAACCCAACCACGATGCTTGCCTTTCTGAACCTTACCTTTTGAACCAATGAGTGATGTCATATTCCTCCGGGGCAGAACGACAGAAGTCCTCGTATTTATATCCTCGACCAGAGGTAGCAAAGGCAAAATTAGCACAATCCATAGAACTGATATAGCCACCTTGATGGGAAGTTTGAAATGCATAAGAATTGTCCTGTAACTAAGCAATGTGCCAAAGGTGCAGTAATCAGCCAGTAATCAACCATTTAGCTGCGTTTGAAGAGGACACGAGGACCTCTTCCTCTCCGCCATGCTTCCAGCAAACGCTGTGAATGTTTCAGCTCCATTTACGTCAACCACCGCGGCAGGGTAATCAGCGAGATGTCAGTGTTATATCACTGTCACTGTATATATTATAAATGCCTGGATATGAGTGGAATTGCCATCTTAGCAGAATGCAAAATGGGGGGGAGGGGAATGAAGTGTACGTCTCACTCTGTTCAGAAATGTGTTTGCAGTGTTCACTATTACCCACCTTAGTATCGTTTGAGTCGTGGCTCCATTACTCTGACTTTCTGTCACGTCCAGCTTTGAATTCACTGCAAACTGTTTAAACGATGTCACCACCCACAGTCACACTGAGAGACGTTGACAGTAATGAATGGAGAGAACATGAGCTCAACTGTGGTGGGAAAAAAACACATTTATACTCCAAATTCAAAACTAATGAGAAGAAGTTTGGGAATAAAGCAAAAAAAAAAAAAAAAAAAGGAAATGACATACCTTGAAATTTCTGCTGTACTCATTTTACACATTTTCCCAAACAAATAAACAGCTGTCTGTCAGCTGGGATTTCATAGAACATAAGGACAAATTATAGTATGAGAATGAAGATTACCTCTGAATTTAATGTTTATATTGACGTCCCCAAAACAGTATTTTCTTTGCCGTGGCTCAGCATGAGCATCTAATCCAACATCTGGCATCAAATTTCTTAATTGTTGCTGTGTGTCATTCCAAAAGTGTGGATATTTAGTAAGTTGGTCTCATTTGGAGACACAAATTCTTGACGTCCCTAAGTGAAAAATCTCAGTAGAGTAAGACGTCTAATTGTTTTTGCTGCACTTTAAATAAGGGCCAATGTCCCGGAAAAAGAAATAACACGCTGATAATTCACCAGTGTCAAGAAAGTAAAGAATAATTTACACTTGAGTAAAATCAATAAACAATTCAAACCAAATTGAAAACCAAATATTATCTCACGGCTCTTCACTCGACTTAAATTAAATTTAAACCTCAGCACTATGGGATGACAAATAATATAATAGTCAACCGCGCCGCTTCGCCGTAGTCACAACAATAGAGCAGAACATCAAATGAAACGGTGCAATCGGAGAAACAAATGAGACAATAATCTTTACATATTGTTACATTTCCACTTTGCAACTCCCAGATTAACTCCAGGTGCTAATTGTTAGGGGGGGAGAATAACCCGTCACAAGGGATCGCATTTGCATTGATTATATTACCTGTAAAGTTAAATCACAAGGGGGGAAGAAATACCTTCAAGGGGGTAAAATAGGCTGACACTTTATTAAACGCAGTATTTATAGGCAGTGTACGATATTACAATGCAGTTGTAAGCAGAAACAAGACATCTTACAGTACTAATATATAGTAATTAACCCCTTTCAAACATCCATAGCTGATGTATAACTGTAGTACAACACATTTAAATAATATAAATACATCTTCATGTGTTTGTTTAATTGGATGCACCTTTTTTTTTTTTTTTTTTGCATTATAAACCATTTTAAAGTTAAAGACATATATATCAGTCTGGATCTGGGAGTCCCACGGGACCTTAGCTTGGTCATTCTCCACCACCATTGGAAGTGTCTCCCCTTTTGACCTCAGGACTTGACCCCAGCCCATAATACCCAGCACAGACGTTCCTGTAAACTAAGCCAGCCTCTTGGTTATGGCGCTCCATGTGTGCCGTACCTGCCTGCATCATACACCCTGCTGGTATGTACTATCACAGCCTGGTCCTGTCTGGTGGTAGACCCCCGACCTCTATTGACCTTGTGCTCACCCTATGCTGCCCTTCAAACCAGCCTTTTTTAGCCGCTGGTGCGATGTCTCAATATCAGCTACTTCTTCCTATATACTGTAAATATATATATATAGAAATCCTTCTTACAGGACGGATGGACTTTTGTTGGCAGCTTCACCTGCAAATATACAATCCCTGTCATCTGAGTCAGAGCCCTCTGCTCATTTGTCAATATCACTTGGCATTTTTTGCTTTCAAGGGCACATAAACAAAAGGTTGAGTGCAGACATTGAACCTAATTATGCTGATGGTTGTGGGACTCTAAAAGCCGTGGGTCATTAGCTCTCATAAAGGTCTACATGCTGTCCCCTGAGTGACGTTCTGCTGAGGACAGGGAGATGCATCTGATGCATTTTTATTATAGACTCCACAATGACTGCAGAGGGAGTTTGGTCGATAAAACAAAGGCTCGGGGAGTGTCAGGAGTGTATTGTTTTTTCAACTGTCAAGCCTGCCATCACACGTTTGTATTGAATCTGTGCTCAGAATGCAGGCCTGTATCATATATCTGCAGAGTAAGCCGCTATTTATGTTGCAGCAGTGAGGTGAAGAAATCCAATGCATAATTTCTGCTACAACGCAGATTTAAAAACTAGACGAAATGTGTTTGTCTGTCTTCCTTATCACAAATATATTTCTACTTCACCTGAGCAGATTTTTCTTTTTTTCCCCCCAGAGTGCTAAGTTTACAAATTCAAGACATCTGGACACATAATTTAGAGAAACATGCTTTATTTATTGTTACGTAAATGCAGCATTTTTAGTGTACCTTTCATTTAAAATGCCCCCTCCCTCCCCGAGACGTGTATCTATCTCCCCCACACAATGGAGCTTGATTTATTTTCAGTCTGCTCTGTGCATTTGGAAATCGAGTCTAATCTGATTCAAGGCAGAATCCTGGCTTCCAGGTAGCGAACGCTCTTATTTGTCTGCTCTTGGATTTGGATCCATCCTTTTTTCTCTGGGACCTGAAACAAAGCATGTGCTGGATGTGAGCCACTACACAGACGAGTAGCTCAGAAAATGATCTTCAGCATGCATCAATCCGGCAATGATTCAGGTGTGGGGGGGGGGACTGAATGGGGCTCGTCTGCAAAGCTCTCATTGCAAAACAAACAAATTACGGTGTCTGGATATTTACTCCATGCATAGCACTAAGGATAACAGCTCATGGTAAAAATAAGCTTTCTGATTAAATGTACCATTAAACACATATCCACCTTGGTTCAAATGTAACAAATACCAGCCAACTATTCGTGCATACGTAACCACTGCAAAATAGCTCAAAGGTAAACAATATATCACATAAAGGTCACTGATACAGGTTTCTATTAGATTTCATTATTACAGCCAGGCAACCACAGGAATGCCACGGTATCATGACCTTTCAAGGCACATAAAGAAGGCCTTTGAGGGTACATTGATGGTAAAAAATAGATTTTTGTCCATCCGTCTCCATGTGACATCACATCTCCTATATATACACGTATATGAAAATAAAGGGCTGGAATCTCACTTGACTGCATGGTGTTGTGTGTCATATGTTATCTTTCACCTTACAGTCAAAATGACTGGGCTTGAAGATGGTTTCACAGGGGATCATGTGACAGGAACAAGATGAAAAACATGTATATACATTCACCCAGGTTCATTTGGGTTGCTTTCTGTTGTTTTTTCTTTCACTAAAGGAATGTAATAACCTTCTGCATAGTCTGTGACGGAAGGATCCGAAGTGTGTGTACTACCTGTGGCTTTAAACGCTCCAATGAAAAATGGATTCAGACAGTAAAACAATGTAGCGTTCAAACATTCAACAGTTTAGTTTCATTTAAAGCAACAGGGAGAGAAAAGATGGATTGTTCAATTATCAGAGTAAAGAAACCTAATTCCGGCTAATAAAGCGCTGGGAGCAGTTTGACCTTGCTGCTGGGTTGTGAACACTGTGAAGCACTGCCTGGAATGTATTTTTCTTTTTCTTTAAACTGGATCAAGTCAATAAAACCATGGATACATAAGAGGCGAGTTAAGGCTGCTCCATACTGATCCAAAGTTGTATTCTCCAGCAAATCAATTTCTTCTTCTTTTGAACTGTGCATAACAAGAACTGTAGACAGCGTACATTTCCCAATCCTTTTTTTTTTTTTCCATCAGCATAACTTCAATTTTGATAATTACATTGCTCAAATGGAACTCCAGGCACCTGCCCAGAAGCACTATTTGGCTGCTATTGCTTCGCGCTCTCACTTATGCTGCATTCAGAACTCGGGTTCATCCAAAAAAAAAAAAAAAGCAGGCCAGTAAAATATTCATCCCTCAGTTTCGCATAAGTTACATCTCATTATCAAGTGTGCATACGGGTTGCATACTTTAACAGATGTTATTAATGTTAGAGGATTTCATCTGTTTCTGCGTAATTGGTTTCAGCGTCTGCACAGTTTGTTGTCTCTCCTGGGTGCGATGTCGCTAATTTTCTTGGTGTATCTTTGTGTAAAATGACAGAGATCCTAGAGATGGAGCCGTGTGGTGTTAAGTAAAAATAATTGTTAAAAACTAAAAACTGCTTCTTCGATATAAAACTGTGAAGAGCATAAACCATAGAAAAAGAACATACTTTTTCTGACTGCGTTCACCCTCCTGCAAATGTATGTCCTTCATCTGGCATTGCCAATTTTGACCAGAGACGTTTTCAAAGTTCCCATCATGCAACCTGGGATGAGATCTTCTCATTATCTTTAAAAAGCACCACTCATTTATCATTAACCTCCTTAAATGATGATGGGAATTTTAAATAGAGCAGAAAAAGAGCTATTGTGTTTTTCCTTCTATGCTTCTAACTTGCCCAAATCTGGCACCTGAGTTACCCACAATGCAACTCGACTGCTGACACTTTGGCTGGACATCCAGGTGAGGTGTGGCATGCCTATGGACCCTATATTCCCTCATCACCTCACCAAAACATGAAAACACGACAGCTTCAGGTCCTGATTTCAGATCTTCCGGGTCCTCTAAAATAAGACAACTAAAAGTTAAAGCTTTGAGAATGTTGTGATTTAATTGAGGAGGAACGGGCCAGAAGAGAAAATAGAGAAAATGAATATGTATAACTGCTATCCTTACTTGAAAGGTTAAGAATGTGTCCTTGTTTATTATAATACAATTCTACATTAGGCCAACACTTGCCACCTCAGCAGGTTTATTAAGTCTCGGAATAAATTGTATATGTGAGATACAACGTGAGTCTTGTATTTGGCCCTTTATATTGGTAATTATGCAAGTGAGTGGAGACTCATTTAAATGATAGTTGTGGCGAGATGACCCTGAGATGCCCGAGGATTGTGGGAAGCTCTGGACGAACAGCTCTAACGAGCGTCACGCGGGATGTGCACGGTCGTTAACTGAACGCAAAGGACTTGAACGGATCCAGCAGCTGAAACACTAATGTGCTTCATATCGTGCTCAAACCATGTTATGGATGTGGTGTGCAACAACAGGGGATGCGGCTGAGCAGTTGATTTTCTTATCTCCAGACGCATTACTCTGACAGCTTACTTTCTGCAGCGCCGTGTGGTCGTGTCTCCGAGAGTGTGGCAGCTCGAGCCAGGGGGGAGTTAAATGCAGAATTATTGAGGAACGTCAGGGGTGTCTTTGTTCTATAGACGTTGGACATGACGGGACACGAGGGTTGTCACTGCTCTTTTCATTCTGAGCATAAGGACATAAAAGCATCCTCTAATTTAACAATGAGCCAACATCTCATCTATTTGAGAAACAGTGGTGATTCCAGAGGAGGCTTAATGATGAGACAAACCTGTGTTGATTGTGGTGGATGAACAAGATACAGCAGCAGATCCCATTACTGTCACAGCCGTCAACTAGGCACAAATAACATCATATAATGGCAAAACAGTTGGAGCTTTAAACCATAGAATGCTCCTCTTTATCTTCGATAACCAATATCCATCCGTCCTAGTAAGCATGAATTAATTCAGCTGGAGATGATCCTGGTAAATGCATGCAAATGCACGTGAGCAACTCAAGAAATATTCCGATATTCTCTACCTGTTTTTTCCTCCAGCAGCTCTGCGTCATTTGATAAGTGATGATAACTTACGGAATATTAGCAGAAGTTTTTTTAATTTAATATGAAAATTGACCCTGAGCTTTGCCGATCCGGGTACACATCTGTAAAGAATAATAATAAAATAAAAATTGGTGTATTACTAGGCTTTTTACAGATTAGTCTACATTGATTTTTCTTCCATTTCTGAAGCCAGACAGCGGCTGCTGTGTGCAGACAAAAGTAAATTAGTCTCACAGCTCAATGTTCTAATCGTCGAGTCATAATAGAAAGAAATGATATCTTGTTTTCCTGCTGCATACGCACATATCGGCCATCTTCTTTGAGAAGTGTAACCGGTGATTGCTGGTGAAGACAGACAAATGTGCAAGGTCTCCATGTACCGACTTAAAGTAAAGTATTAGGGTTTCAATAGCATATTAAACACGTTTGACACCCTGACTCTATATTCTGGATTTCATGGCTATTAAATCACCCAACCAAGTCCTTTGCTGGGATCCGTTGCTCTTCTGTGACAAATTAATCTATTATATTCTTCAGGAGCGTCGCTGACGGTCCTCGGTGGTTTGAACAACTGCAGTGATTAATGGCAACATGAATTTTGCAGACACCCTCTACTGGCTTCAAATAGTAACTACTACTGCCTCAAATCATTCAAGTCATAACTCCCTCTCTCTCTCTCTCTCTCTCTCTCCCTCCCTCCCTCCCTCCCAATGTTTTTTTCCTTTTTGCTCACATCTCCTTTATCCAATACTGACCACCCAAATCTAAAACTTTGCACGTTTCTCTCATTAGCTTTGCATTACAGGACATTACTCTTCATCCAGCAGAATTAGGTCAACTGCACCAACATGTTACATCACGGCAAAGCCTCTCATCATCTGAGAGTACGGTATTTCTTTGATGAATGAAGTAATTTGCACATATGAAACCTTATAATGATTTTTAAAAACCAATCGTGGAGATGGGAAGCGGAGTGGTTCGGTTAACCCCTACAGTACGAGACGTGCAGAATTGTGTGTTATTTATTTTAACACTGGCTACGTCTCCTCACTGAAGGATGACGAGTATTATATCATCATCATCGTCATCATCAAAGCTTGTGGCCGACCCCTCTCATCCCTCTCACAAACCGTTTGAGTCACTACCCTCTGGCAGGAAGCCGAGGTTTAAGACCAAAACATCACACCACAAGAACAGTTTCAACAACCAACCTGGTCCCCTCACATCCCCAGTACAATGGTTTACACATCTCTAAACTTGGCAATACACCCCTGAATAATCAATACAATGGAAAGCAGTTCCATCAAGGACTTACCATCCTGTTTCAAACAGGAACTGCAGGTTCCCATCTGCTTTTAGGGAATTGTGTTGGTTTGAGTGTTATTGCTATCGACACCCTCCCGTTCTCGGGGGCGACTTTGTTTTGCTGCACAGTGGTAAAAAAGTTAAATTCCAACCCCCGAAACCCTGACAGGAATACCGAGCACATTCAATATCCGAGACTTAGCTGGATGTGACAAAACTCACATTTTACTTGGCAACTTGTGCCTATTTGATTATTGATTGCCTTCACACCTTTCCATCAGCATAAATCACGAATGCAATCCTGTTTGGCAGCTGACTTCCCACAGCACATAAGTGCACCGCGCAGGCAGAAAGGCAGGCTTTTTCAAATGAATCCATCTGCTACGACACAACAATAATGACTTACAAAAAAATGAAATCAGACGAAATGTTCTTTGTAATGGATTAAGTTGTCTGTCATAGCATGAACAAGTTCAACGAATCCAGTGATTGCCAAGGAGGCAACAAAGTCTCATTAAAAATGGTTGGTAGACGTCCCAAATACGTGTGATTTCAGTGAATTTGCTGATTGATGCAAAACGCTGGTATAATTGTTGAATCTTTTAATCAAAACTCAGGAGTGCCTTTTCAGACTCTGAGCCTCTTTTATTGGCTCCTGAGATTGTCATCCAAAACAGCTCAGTCTCAAAAGAGAGAGCATTATTTTTTATAATGTATTCTGAATCAAATAACTGAATTTTTCACGGGTTAATTCAGCAATTGTTCCCCATTAATCTAGAAAGAAATAGACTGGACAGGAAGATCCCATTTTGTAACTGGAGTGCATCCCACTTCTTCGACTTTTTTAGTTTTGAGGTATTTTTCTTTTTTAAAAAAAGAAACCCAAAAACTGGTATTGACTTACTTTTAAAGCTCTCTTTGCACTTTTAGAGTGCTGCCCCTTTTAAGTCTGTCCAGCACCTGGCTGACAAACGCCCGTGACATGTCGTCAAGCATTAGATGCAAAGTAGATCCAGCGTGGAAACATGACAGATTCACGTGGAGAACCAGAGGACGGAGCAACAAAAGATAAAACTATACGGGGAGAGTAATAATGGTAAAAATAGCTTTTGATTAAATAATGTAAGAGATTGAGAATCAAATAAATTATATATGTCACAGCCTGAATTGCATTACATAATTGATGCACATAGTCGTACATTATGTACCAACTGTCAACATGTGAAATGTGTTTGAAAAAATAATACAAGTGTGATTCTCAAACCACTTAAGGGCAAAAAGGAAGGCGATGCCCGTGGGGACAATGCTAGTGTCATGGCTGGACCTGCATGAATCATGTATATCCTAGCGGTTCTGGAGTTTTTTTTTTTTTTAAGAAAAAAATCTGAGGCACAGTTTAACTGTCAGAGGAAGTGTTTGAATGCCTCGGAGTGATAAAAGATTGCTATGTCAAATGTCACAGCACACTTTACAAACGCCTCATGAAACTTCTGGAAACACTGCAGAAAGCATGAGGGTAGTTTTGGGCTACTTTGATTTTCAAGGTCTTGGCATGAAGCTGTGCATCATGCATTTTAAGACGGAAGAAGAAATATAGTGACTCATGTTACACCATTTTGGCTGTGATTGTCTTTATGCATTAGCAACAGTTAGAGAGACAGGAACAAAAGCAGCATCACTGCATGAAAAAGCATGATGTTGACTGAATGATCACCTATACATAAGACATCAAGGTTGGATGTTGGAAATACAACTCACTGCTGTATATTATCAATTATAATGTTCTTTTATTTCGCCTGTTTTAGAAAAAGCACAGTTCCCCAGTGGGTGTCAAGGGGATGGTTGGGGATCTGAGAGGCCTGCAATGAAGAAATGGGAGACCAATATTGAACCAAACCTTTACGATAGAATGTCAAATCTGGGAGAAGTGTGAATAGGCATTGAAACGTTTTGTTAAACTTGCACACATTATCAAAGAAATGAATGGGAAAAAGAAGTCCACAGCACGCTGCATATGTGGAGGCTAAGGAGTGCTACTGTTCAGGCGGAAATTGAGTTTCAACAAGGGCTAAGATGCAGCCGCAAAATGATTTTACAAGTACAAACACTCATCTATGAAGAACTCCTTAACTGCATCACCCATCTGTTTTGTGACATTGTTATTTGGATGCAATTTGTTAAGACAAATAAATAATTAAATACAAAAACATTGTTGAACACTTCCATCATGCCATGGTTGATTTCTAAACAGCTGCAAGACAATGTTTCACCAAAGACACTATACATCACAGAGGCTTGTGATGTATTGCTTAAAGTATCACAGTACCACAAACGCTATCAGCATTTTCATTTTTGTACTGTCTATTACTCAAGTTTACACTGTTTGTGTGGCAAAAAAAGGTTGCACATTCCACTACATGAAAGGTAATTTGCTGAAACAAGGTGACGTCTTTACAGTAACTTACTTCTTTTTTTCTGCACAGTCCGAAATCCAAAGGTACCGCTGAGAAGCTGGAACCAGAGAACGGTTGGCGTTTTACTTGATAGATGTCTTAAATTATTAATTGATCACCAAAACTGTTGCAGATTGATTTTCTGTCCATCAAGTAATGCTGTCTATCTATCAGCTATACATGATATTCATCCGGGGCAAAGAACGCTCTGGAAAAAAAAACAAGTAAATGGAGCTTGAGCTGAGATTATTATGTCAAAAATGAAATTTCTCACATTAAATGCTAGTGATAAGACACTAGACGTAATATTGGTACGTGCTTATTTGCATTATTTATATTATAATATTATAATCATGCAGTATTTTGGAAATGCTTCATCAAAAGTCCCTCCTGGCATGTCAGCTGACAGTAAACCTGGAGAATTCAGACACCACTGTGCAGGTTAATTGCACATTATCAGTGAGTGTATTGTCGGGTTGAGAGCATTGTCAACCGCACTAATGTTTTGCAGCGTGCGTGGAGGTTTTGCAGCCTGGAGGATCGTGCGAGGATGCCCACGAGGCCGCGGGAGCTTTCAAAAGGTAGGCATTTTGGAGAAGAAGCAGATGGCTCACATTAAAAGCAAAGGGCCCTTGTGACTGTCGTCAATGGCCCTGCAGAGAACTGGGTAATTAAATGAGAAATTTAATCAGATTCCTCAAATTAAATGTCCAGCTGGATAGTTCTGCAAGAACACCACCGACTTACACATTTACCTAAGGGAGTGTCACCGGTGGATGCATAATTCTCCAATCAGCGGCAGCGCACACGTAGGCGATGATCTCCCAGGTGATGATTACTGCTAAAGTATTCCATTCACAGCTCTGCCAGCAGGAGGCAAAGGGACATCACTGTGTGGCCACGGGAGGGTCGTTTTAATAATGGGGCCTGGGAGGAAGCAACAACACAGTCACTGGACGAGGGTTGAAATCATTGGGACTATTTTCTCTCTATTTGTGTGTGTGTGTGTGGTGGATTCGTTTTCATCATGTTTTGATGCAACACTAATTCGTAGAGTTTCCCTTATCATAGCAACATAGACATTAAACCAGACTCCGGGTCCGTTCCGTCTCATTTTGCATTCGGCAAATCCAAGAACCGCCTCCCCTCCCTCCCCTCCCCTCCGCTGCTCCCGCCCCGCGCTCCCTCCCTCCCTCCCTCTCTCTCCCTCTCTCTCTCTCTCTCTCTCTCTCTCTCTCTCTCTCTCTCTCTCTCTCTCTCTCTCTCACGCGCAGCCTGTCCTGTAGATGGGACCAGCAGTCAGATATCCATGCATGCCTGACCGCTGCTCCACTTCCTGGATGGAGGAATGGGACATTTCCAGCACCACTTTTCTGCATTGCCCTTCGTCGCGCCGACGCCGCGGTTAATCACTTAATAACGACCACGTGCTAATCGATGTTTTTCGACCACTTTCTCCTGTAGTTAAAGACGGCGATTGATCGCCGATTGACCCCCCCCCTCCTTCATCCACAACACGGGAATGTCGCTGTCTGGAAGCCCGCTACAGGCACAGTGGTGGAGTCCAGCACATTTTGAATTGGTCTCGCGCAGCCGTAGCGTGCGCGTGTCGTTTTATTCCTCGAAGCTAAAAACAGCGTCCGCTCGGACCGGAGGCGAGTGAATCCGTGTCTTTTTTTTTTTTTTTCTTCCTGAGTGTGACTCTGCAGTCGAACCGCTAACCATTACATTGATGCGCTGCCTTCGTGGCCGCCGTGCCAACTTCGTTTCCGCTTCGCTCGTGTGTATGTGATTTTTTTTTTTTTTTTTTTTCCAACGGAGAGAAAAGACTCGAAAAACTTTGTCACCCGTTGCCTTCTTGTTGCTCCCCCATGAGCGGTCTAACATGCGGAGAATACGGGAACCGAGTTGCTGGTGGATTTTATCCTTAATGTTTTTAACCTTGTCCAAACACAAAGACTGTCACCCTGGTAAGTACTTGCAACACGGGTTAGCTTTCGTGTTTGTAGCCCAACTACTGAGAGTCCGTGGTGTTGAATGTGTCCTTTTTATACCGTAATGATGGGTAAAAGCGACTTTTTTGGTTTGTCGATAAAGATATTTTTTCCGAGGCACCGTTAACGGTTAACGTCGCAGGGCCGAGTTCAACCTCCAACTGTTATGTTACCGTTGAGACATTTAGCCTCCGTGTTTTGTGTGCATATGTTATTGATTAGGCAGCTGGACTATGGCGCAACCCCCCCCCCCCCCATCCCCCTTTTTTTTTTTTGCTCTAACGTTACGTTAAACATTTAGTCTTTGATACCAAATCCTGTTTGACCCCCCCGACGCTTCACTTGTTAGCTCCACACCGGTTATCCACACCAACATGACGTCTCAAGTGCTCACAAATCTCGGGAAATGTACCGATATAATATTCCTGCAGGCGGGTCGGGTGATTCGAGCTGTTCTGTTGAGTTACTTTATCCACTGTGGAATTTGCAGTCCTGTTAAACCTGCAGGTTTTTTGTCCCCAAGTTGCTTTATCGGCTCACTGTAGTTGGTGTGTGTGTGTGTGTGTGTGTGTGTGTTATGTGTGTGCTTGCTGTCAACGTGCGTAGGTAGAAACGACGATGAGAGGAGATAGTTAGCGCTGTTGGCTCGCGGATGGATGTGCACGTATGAGAGGCGATTAATGCCACAAGTAAAGTATTGAAATATCGTCCATCGTTACCGTGTGAGATGACCAGAGTTTAACACAGCTGGACAGCACTTTATCACAGCTGTCCAAATTCATTACTACTGCTATGTTGTTGTTGTTTTTTTTTAAGATAAGGTCATATTTTCATATGTGTTAACATCACCACCTTTTGATTTAAAAAGCTGTGGGGGGAAATAAAGCGTATTTCCATCAGGTCACAGAATGGTGCAACACAGGTCAGTTTCCCCTTCTTGAATAGTGATTTCCCAAAGCGCTGCCCTCTGGGGGTTCGGATCCAGGGCCTGGTTTAGATTAACATTAAGGTAGGGCCGTGGCTGGCCTCATACAGATGATCAGGGGTAAGGGTCAAGGTTGGATTGAACTTGTGTAACACACCAGTGCTGCTATTAAGGTAAAAACAAGTGACAAAAGCAGTATGGGCAATGGAAGACGCTAGAACAGTGTATCTGCTACAGTTAATGATTTCAATTCCCCTTTCCTAATTGAAATATGCAAGTTAATTTAAAAATAAATGATACCCTCTGTGTGAATACATCTTAATATATTTTTGAGTGGTATACTATTTCCCATCAAATCTGAATTCACTTTAGATTTCCTTAGCTTTACACAGAGATATTTTACATTATTTAAAAAAAATGAATGTGTTAGTGCTCTCTGGTGGAAAAAGTATGTAAATTACTACATATATTTTTGGCATTCCTGCATGGAAAATTCTTACGTTGGCAAGCATAGACACTGATCATGAGATTTATCAGCCAATAATAGTTTATCACTCTGGTTCTTATCTTATGAGACGCATTTAAAGATGTCACTAAGCAGAACCTGCGTCAACTTTGAATAATCCGTCAAATGGAAATTTCATTTTAACATGTTGCAACTGGAGATGCTTTGAGTTAGTGTGCATCCCAATTGGACGTTTTTTTATTCTGTGGCACCAATCAACCCCCATAGTTAAGTCGCAGTGATGTAACACAGGAGAATGGTTCCTCTCTGAGTCACCACCCCCTCTGCCTAAAAATCCCCTTCTTCCCTGCCTCCATGTCTTTAGTTTTCAGCTTTATTGACTAGTAGCCTTCCAGGCCCCTTACACGACAGAGTTTTCTCATATGGCATGTCTCACCAGACCCCTGACACGCAGCAGACAGGCAATACAGGCTGACGGGCAGACCAGCTCGAAGGTGGTGGAGCATAAATCCAATTTAACTACTTGTACGCTGTCACATAACCGTTTTCGTCTACCGTCTAGCCCGGTTGACCTAAATCTTAATAAAATAAATGTAGAGTTTACATCATGGACAGTATTACCAAATCGGTGCCAGTTAACATGAAAGTAAAAGATTTGAAGGGAGGGGGATTATTTTTCGGTCTTCAATCAATGCATACGGGATTTAAAAACACGGCTGTCGATGAAATTGGCCAGATTTTCATGACATCTGAGATATTTTTTTTTTTATGTGTATGTAGAGTCAATAAACGGAAATGACCAACCCCGTTTAGATAAACAGTCTTCCAGTTCTTATGTCACTAACACAAACGTCTCAAGGGTGTTTTTCCCCCCAAATTTCCCTCCCTTCAATAATATGGAGATAAACAAAGTATATCTGTAAGGGTAATATCAGGAATCTTGGTTTGGTGGAAAATGTGGTTATACTTGATTTAAAGTTGTGGGTTTAATTGCAGCTCTGCAGTCGTCATGAGAGGCATAGCTTGCCATTAATTATAGAAATCCTCCTGATTGCATCACGTAAGTAATGAGGAAATGATTGCATGTTGTGTGAATACGACTATACAAAAGTGAATAAAGGCGTAAAGCCTCGTGATACAGCAAGGGAGTAATTGGCAGCATAGACGAGCACCTTAATGAACAGGATTTGGGGAATTTAAATATATAAAAAAAACACAATTACTGCCTTTTGAGAGACACAGCAGCCATTTTGCTTGCATGCACTGTGTTATAGAGATTTCCTTTCCAAATAACACCATCAATGTTCACTGCAAGTATGTTAGTGAGCAAACATGTCATTAATGTTATTAATGAGGTCCTGATGTACTGCTGTGCCAGCAGGATGCCAGCTGTCCGGACATCACTGATCTCGGCAACAGCATCATTATCATCAAGGTCCTCCTTTAACATCTCTGGATAATTGGTTCGATATGTACGGTACTGACACATCTCAAAAGCAACTTTTTTAAAATAGCATCGGTAAGATATCCTCCATCTCGATGGTGAACGGGACTCAGAGCGCTGGTTTCTGTTGTCTCTCCACCAGCTGCCTGTGCCACCCACTAAATGGTCCGATGGGGGCACACTGCAACTGTAATCACTTCTCACTCGTGCAGATAATTCGCTGTTGTTCCTTTTTTGTGCCAGTGGTACCAACCCTATGTTTATTGCTTACAAATGTAATGACCAGCCTACGTATGTGTGTAATTGGACTGGGAAGACGTTAAAATAACAATAATGCAATTTTGTTATGAAGAAGAGTTGTGACTTAGTGCTCATATTGTATGATGGTGGTTAATCAGTGACCACCATTGTGGTATGGGAAAGCTTCCCAGCATTATTTACTTCAAACTCATCATCTGTATAAAGAGCTACATTCCAGTTTCCTCTATAAATCGTATTTACCGATAACATGAAATCAGTTTGTGCTTCAACACACTATTAAAGCGATAGGATAGTTCTGTTCAATAATTATATTCAAAACACCCAAAAGGTAAATTAAAATTGTATTTTTTTAGGGCAGAGAATACAGTCGGATAAATGAGACTTCCTTTCACAGACACAAGCAGAATAATTTAAAGTTTATGAAGAGTGTGAATAATTTCCTTTGGTTCAGTGTTAATGTTGCAGAATGTCCTCACTGACGGGAAATACTGCTTGAGAAATTGGTCATAATTTCCCTGGTGAAGCAAGGGCGAGTGCAAGTAAACATTTGCGACCTTGTATCAGTTTCAGAATTTATGATTAATTTAATCACTTTATCAAAAATATATTTCACGTCTTATTTTAGCTGCCCTTGACCGATGAAATTCTTGGTTCAGTAACACTTGTCGACTTAATCCACAGATACGTTGAATTTAAGAATCGCACAAAAGCAGCACTTTAAACTGTGCATTTGCCTGACATGCTCATACCTTTTCTTGGAAATAAGTAATTCATCTTCAAAAAAGCACAATAAAGTAGGGCTGCGCGATTTAGACAAAAAATTGTATCTCGGTATTTCGGCCAAATATCTGGATAGCAATGCGCTATGACTACAATGTCACACTTGTTTGAAATGTACAGCGAAAATTAGCACAACAATACCAAATAGACATGCATTTACTAAACAAGCAACCACTGTCTTGAGCTGCATGGGTGAAAGATGTTGGTCATACTGAGGCAGACCCTTCACACAACACATCATTCTCTTGTACGTCCTCCTTCCTAAAACCCCAAATATTTCCATGTGACTGAGGGGTGGGGGCTCTACCTGGCGGCTGTGACGGAGGGGGCCGGGGGAGCACGAGTCATTTAATATCGTCCATATCGTTGCTTGTTGCGATATCAATATCATGTTTGTTCATATCCAGATATAGATACGATAAGGATATATAAAGCCGCCCTGCAAAACGATTCGACTATACAAATCTCAGTCAACGACCGATTATGTGGCTAATCGATTAAGAGGGGGGCAGCCCTATAAAAAGATTTGCTCATGCATTGAGCTTTTTAAAATGGGCTGCTTGCTCTGTTTTTCCATGCTAGATGCAATGTTGCTGTTGGCTCTGACACTAATGAGTCATCTTAAGCGCTAAGAAATCAAATCAATATGCTTGTGTAGCCAGCCTATATTTCCAGAATCTGTAATGCTACTAGAAAATGATGAAAGTGCAGCATGTTGGCTGTTAGAGGCCATGCTGCTCCTCGAAGGTGCCCTGTAGAGTTCTCTTGTAAACAAGTAAAAGTTATATTTACATCCAGTGTTATTTATCAGAAGGCTTTGTGTGTGTATCCTTGATGTCTCACAAATACATTGGATGCATTTTCTCCCTCCGTATATCAGTTGCAGTGCAGATTCTTTTTAAAAATAGCTAGAATCCAGATGTAAGGGTCTTCTTCCCTCCCTTTTTTGGCACATTACCATTGATGAGTGGAATAGTGTGAAATCAACGGCGAGATGTGTGTCATGTCACCGGCTGCACAAGGATGCATTTAGAAATTTTTTTTTTTTTAATTGGCTGGATGCAGTAGTTAAGACTGAACAGGGAACGTGTACTCTACCAACCATCCTCTGCTTAGCCCTGCTCTTCAGTTATGTTTTAAAATGAAATGAAGCAGAAGAGAATGAAAACCTATAGCATACCCATAACAGCGGCAATTACTGGCGAGGTTGTCCCGTCTGGCGATGCTGGCATTAATACTGAAGTGGAATGTTGCAGATGATACGAGCCCAACGTTATGAGAACGGTGCTTTATTTAAAGGGTAATTATAGTAATTTGACATTAATTGTGATTAAACTGTTTATTTGTATAACTTATGTTAATCAAGGCAATCAGTCATCACTTCATTACTTGGTGTGTACGGTTGAGTTCACTCGGTCTTCAGCCAAGATACTCCAAGCTGGTCACACTGTAGCATTTTAATCATTTAGAATGACTCACAGCCACTTCACTGCGAATCATTTCATCTGTTCTAGGCGCATGCGACGCAAAAGGCACACGCTCAAACCAGATTCCACCATGCAGGGTCAAACAAGAGAGTATAAATGCTTTTGGAGAAACTAGTGTAGTTATTTCCTGTGCTTCATGGGAATAGTGATTAATGACCAGGCAATAAGGCACTGTCACTGAAGGACGTATACTGTTGGCCTCAAGGACTTCACCATATCAATAAATGTCCTGTGTCCTTCAGGTGCCCGTCCGCTTTCCCTTTAAACAATCTTGCCACGATGTGATACTGTGTCAGCTTTACTTACAGCTGGACTGTCGGTCAAATCTGTCCTGTGGAGCTGGACACAATGGGACCTTCAGGGTCCACCCCCCACCCCCCACCCCTCATTTCCTGCATTGTGCTATTGTGGTTCAAATGAGCATGTGTTTGCTTTGTGCTCTTTTTTTCCCCCCCTTTCTTTTCTTGGTGGGCTACATTAAAGATGGTGTCTTTCAGAGGCGAGGAAAAGTGAATTCAAAAGTAGGCTATCCCATCCACGAGGCTCATTTTCCCCATCGTGAATTATGGCGACAATCACTGAAGATATGGCATTAGGCTGTGCATGTTTCATCAAGCGCAAGGTTCTCTGTTGAATGCAAAACATGCTCATAGAATGAGAGTCAAGTTGCATTTGATTAATTGAATTTTAACTCTTGCATGAATTATGTTCTAGTTATTTTAAGCAGCAATAGAAAATGTCTAAAATGTGACTGTATACCCTTTTTGTTACCATGCATACAGGCCACTTTTAGTTAAAAATGCAGTCACAACAGTCTTTATGTATAAAACAAGTAGTCTTTACCCAGCTCTTCAAACTAGAGTGGTAGTCGCTGTGTATAGTGGTTATCACTCTTGGAACAGACAAGTGTTTTGTTCAATTGAAACAGCAACATAATGCTTAAAATTGAAATGACGCCATGCAAACCTGACAGTTCTCAGATCTTTGGCATTGGCTGTTTCATTTTACAAAAAACACCCAAGGGTTTTGGTTTATGCAACTAGAAGCTTTAGCAGTGTTACTTCCTCTTCAGTGGGCTGTTTTGAAACGCATTGATTTTTAAATTTGTGTGAAGGATTTATTTGGACATACTTTGCTCTGGTTTTATATGCTTTTTTTTTCTCTTTTTTTTTTTAAAGAGAGATTTAAGGTCATTGATAAAATGTTTATGAAAAAGAATCATTCTTTGAAAAATGATACATCCACAGAGCTTTTAGAAAGATGCAGAATCAAAAGGATCACTTTTTGTGAATTAATCATTTAAAAAAAGTTTTGTCGGTCTGCAATTAATGTTTTGTTTACCTCTGTATAGATGTGTGGCTGTGGCTTCTAGCAAGGCTTTTGAGCCAATAGAATAACGACTTTGGTATCACGTGGTATCTCTGCGTAGTCGGGGGTCAATAGTCTTTGGGGTTGCCAGTTAGTGTGGAAAAAAACTAACATGGCTGAGTTTGACGGTAAGCAGGCGGCATTTCGGTACCGGTCCAAAGTGCTAAGTGACAAAAGGAGGAACAAGACTTAACATTGGTTCAGCTTTTGATTTTCAGAGTCAGCTGTAGGAGTTCGAGGACTGAAAAGCCATGCCGAGGTGGCCACTTTTCTTCTTGACCGGTAAGATAGCGTTAAAGCTAGCTTTTAGCTAACATGAACACTGGCAACCCATTGAGGGCACATGCGCGTCGAGCAACAGCCATGCTGTGACGTGAATGCAATGGAATGGGGAGTGCGAGTGCAACATCTAGTAGCTGGATGTTATCAATGTTGTCAATAGCACCTTTAATATTGGATATTGGAAGCTGCATTCGATATATCAGCCTTTTTTTTTTTTACGTAAATGCAAAACAGGTCTACAGACATTTGACATTACGATCCCTTAAATTAGGTTACTAAATAAATGTGACAAATTGGCTACTCCTTTTTTATTTTATTAATTAGGAGTGTGATTTTAAAAGTCATCTTGAAAATAAGATATTTGGTTCTGCAGTTATAATCAGCAGCTCTGTTATCTCCAGTTTAGCTTTGTTGATCGATTCACTCAACTATTTGAACTCATTTTTCAGATTGCATATTGAGAGAGCAGACAGAATATTGGATGTTGCTATACAGACAACCTCTGGCTTTTGAAGACTTTGGCTGCAGAAAACGTCTGGAAAGGTCCGTTGCCAAGGGGGGAAACGGCTGTTGCTACCATCAGCCCAATACCCAGAAGTTGTCATATGATGTTGC
Source organism: Chelidonichthys spinosus (assembly GCA_029853015.1). Classification (NCBI taxonomy): domain Eukaryota; kingdom Metazoa; phylum Chordata; class Actinopteri; order Perciformes; family Triglidae; genus Chelidonichthys; species Chelidonichthys spinosus. The sequence continues at coordinate 6,163,124 of CM056822.1, read as the reverse complement.
CAGGTGTCCAAATAGGTTTTAGAGTTAGCAGAGATGAGAAGCTGCCAATCACCAACATTTGAGATGTGGTAAAAAAAAAAGGAGTTAGAAGAAAAGAAATCTACTCAAGCATTGAAAAATGTGGGCACTTAGATTTTAAATGTCGTCTTTATCGAGGAAGTATGATAAGCAGGTTGCTTTTGAAATATCATGACGCCGCATCATTGTTTGATGATGTATTGTTTGTTTTGGGATGAACACATTGCGTATCACAGACTATAGTTGTACTGTCATTCACCACCACATGTCAGAATTTCTCAGGGATTATTACTCATTAGGGATCATTCATCATGAGCTTAATTGTAAGTGGTAAATAAAGAGGAATAGTAGAGTTTGTATGCGGACTTCCACTGCAGTGCTAAACCCACTTCATTAGTTCCTTGTTAAAAGTGTTTTTCCCCCCTCCCTAAGTTAACACCCAGAGAGATCCGTCCCCAGGCTCTTTCCTCTGGGTCTCGAATGAGCTTGATGTTTTGTTTGTTTCTCTCACACACTTCCACCGTCTCCCTGGGAGCTTTCTCTCCATTTTGAAACAAACCTCTAAAACAACAAGCAAGGGGGCGGTGTTTAACCGCGTTACTAAAAAGACGGCGTTGTTAGGCCCTTTCCGACGTGTTTTAATGTATTGTATATGACAGCTTACTGTTTGCACACAATGGATTTTGTGAGAAGAATGCGTGTTATTTTAAAAATGATAGAGGCAGTTGGTGCGAAAATTTGATGTTGGTTAATTTCAGAGGCTTCCAGGGGAGAAGATGTGCTGAGTTAGATTTTTTTTTTTTTTTGGAGGCAGAACAGGAGTTTAGAGTCTACCCCATCGATCCTGTTGACGTGCTCCCCTTTGGGGAATGCAAATATTTCTTTTCCTCAACACAAACACTCAAACCCTCCTGGTAGCGGAACCCCAATTAACTAGGGATTTGAATACCATGGCCTTTCCCTTTTTGACATTTTCATATTTCAGAAAGACATTGTTTAACGCCTCCTCAAAAAAAAAAAAAAAAGGACAACTCTTGTTTTTATTAAACGGTTAAAAGACAACACGGTCAACAGTTGAATTTGTTGAACGTTTAAAAAGGCAAACATGTAAAACACCCTCCAGTTGATGCCAGGTAATTTCAGCTGCCCATGTCGTACAAATTCCCCATGTGTCTGCTTTATCTGTCGGACTCGGGTGTAACCTGAAGGTGTGACGGTTGTTGTATCGTCTTGTCACTGTTAATCTAATCCACACAACACAAGTGTTTACCACAGTAGCGGAGATTTATCCCCATGTTTGACTATACAAATCCCTGCGGGACTCCAGAAATCATCTGCCCCAACACTTAGCAGCCATCGCGAGGAAGACGGGAGCTAGCAACCACTCTGCCTCGACAGCCTCTCTGTTCTCATGGCAATCACCCGCTGTTATGTTTAGGAAGAGATGCTTTGAATGGGTTTTATAGCACAAGTGGCATTAATGAGTGCCATCTTGATAAAATGTAAGTGGTTGCTATTTAGATAAAAAAAATATATTTTCATGGAAATTTGAATTGCCAGTAGATGGAGTGAAGTATGCTTTTCTTAAATCAGTGAAGAGGATTCAGAGGGCAGTATTATGGATGTTCATCTTAGCAGTGGGAACACTCGCCCGTGTTCTCATGTCTAACAGCAGACGGCTGATCTGTGCACAGCAGCAACAATTGGTTGATCACTCAATACACAGATTGAAAGAAAAGTTCACTAATTTGATGGTAGAATAGTTGCTTTGGTATTTTTTAAAATGTATTTCACCTGGTTCCTGCTTCTCAAATGTCAGGATTTCATGGTTGCTCTTTGCTAATTTGTGTAATTGACTGAGAATCTTTGGGTTTTGGGCTGTTTTTGTTACACAAAATAAGACATTTGAAGACATCGCCTTGAACCGTGGGTAATTGTGACAGGCATTTCCCACCATTTTACGATATTTTATAGCCAAAGCGATTAATCAAAAACTAATTAGCAGATGAATTGATAGTTGCGGAAATATCCAGTAAATGTCCTATTTTAAAGGTCATGATTCAAAGACATATTCCAGTCTGTTTGTCATTTGAAGAGTGTCATAATAGCCTCATCATTACTGTGTTATGATCAATTAACCTGTAGTCAGCTCAGACAGGCCCACATGAACTACAGTGTTAAAGGAAGAAAAATGTGCTCATCACTGAAACCAGTGAAGTTGCATAGGATGCAAGCATTTCTACGACTGTGTTCTGTATTAGATAGCTGTGTTTGTTTTCATGGCCCAGAGAAGAACTAATGTAGGTGAACTGATTACAGCAAATGGAAGTATATTCATTACTGTTGCTGCTAATGGAAAAGCATATCTGTGTTTTCTAGGACATTAAAAAAAGCACTTTAAATTCAAATCGATACATTTAGAACGTAGCAAGATATTGACTATATATCAGCTACTCATATTTGAGGAGTGTGCGAATATTTCTCTGATCTTTTTAATACCTGATAAAACAACTCCCGTTACTGATCTTTTTTTTTTTTTCATACCCGAGCTGAAGAGCGGTGCTTTTCTAAGATAGTGAAGACAGCTCTGGAATTTTAAAGGCAGCTGAATATGACTTGAATTTAATTAATGTTATAATGAAAAAATCACACACCATAGCATCCATGACATTAACTGCTGGTTTTGGGGGAATTTAGTTTTTCAAAAAGTTGAGGAGAGGGCCCTTGCTGTCGGCAGAGGAGCCGGTTGCTCTGATTATGCGGAGCAGCTTCCATGGCAATTAATTATTTTGATGTAGACAGACAATGTTTTATCAATAACCAGGTATGCCAGGTAATCAAAAGCTGTCCTGTTCGAGTTACTAACATCACCCAGAGGAGCTCGAGAATTTCTCTGAGCTGTATTCACTGTGAATAGCAAGTCATACATTGGCTGGTTTACTACTGGTCTACTGTAGGTCTACTGTAGGATCGATTGGAAGTAGGCTAACACTGTAGCTGCTCCATCAACACCTTAAATAACATCACCCAGACATAAATAAGGCAGCAACCTTGTTGTTTGTACCACAGACATGTCTGGGTTGGGTTGAAATGTATTTTGAATAAAAACAAATGTGTCTTGTCATTCACACATCTAGACACTGCCAAGTGCAAATTTGTTTCTGCACTGACGTTGTATGCAATTGCACCCTGCGAAAACATTTGCTTCGCGTTTGGTGTGAACGTACCTTCAGGCCATAAGAGCTGCAACTAAATGCACTAAGCACATCGGCTTCAACACTCGGCTGTGGCGTCGCTGCTTGATTAGAATCATCACCTTCGGTCTCGGCCAAGTTCTGTTCTGTTGAATGCTGTTTTTCAGCCTTTCTTCTCTTTTCTTGCTCTTGAGTGCGTTATACCTAAAGTTCATTAGCCTTGGATTTGTTTTGCTGCAATGTAGGATGGAATCGGTTCAAAATAGTTTGATGTGAAATTTTGTGGGTGTCCATTGATGACTACTGTTGATTTGACCAGAACAGGATGCACTTTCATATCTTAACACAGAACCACCAGGCTACGACTTTTGAAAGAGAATGCGTAACAGAGGAGGGACTGTGGTCTAGGCAGATGTCCTCATTTGTCATGAGTTAAATGTTGGCATAGATGATGGATGCTGTAATAGTCTTGTAAGCCCTTTTGGCTAATTAGTGACTGTCTTGTAGTGACATGCCATTTCTTCCATTATGTTAATCAGCAGGAGCCTGTTCTTATGGTTTAGCCCACAGATATAACCTCTGTATTTAAGCTTATTGCGAGGCACACACTACCACATAAGAACACAGGAGGGGTGGTATTTGGGGTTTGGGGTCGGAAACTCAATCCAGTCCCCCAACTAGACTAAACCGCCCAACATTAGTAATGCTTGGGTGTCTTTTTATTCTTCATGATTCTGATTATAGAACATTTAATCAGTTTGAATGATGGAAAAATATTGTAGTCTTAGTTGTCAAAACTAAATCAGCGGGGGATCCGCAGAAACTGACAATAACTTGGTGTGAAAAAGAAATGATTTCATGTCATTTTCGAACTCACACTTCAGCGTGCTATTTCTGAGCATTATAATGAAATTAAAACAGTGGATATATGGTAACATATAATAATTAACAACTTCAGTATGCAAAATATCAACGAAATATTCAAAATAAATATAAATTCAATTAAAAGGGTTGGGGAAAAAAGGGAATACTAAAAAAAAGAGTAATTTGTGACGTTAACGATGAGCCAACATGCAGTAAATAGTGCTAATAGCCTGTTGCAACCTTAACTTCATTCCTAGGGGAACACAAAGTAATCCTTGAACAACTAGAAAAGGTAAAGTCGCTTGAAACAATGGCAGCTTTTCATTTACTGTGTTTTATCATGAAAAGCTCAAATTCAATTATTTTTTTTACCCTTGCTTTGCAGTGGAAATTGTCTGCTGGACCCTTCTGAAAAACATTTTTAGTATTGATTCTCTCTGTAATTTATCCATCAAAATTGTATTTACATTCTTGAGTGTGTGTTATTATCACTTGAGAGGGATAGAGGTAAATAACTACGTACAATAAAGACTAGTGAGGCTGCTGAAGTGGTATCCAGTGCATTCCCCTTTCATGGTTTTTCATCTCTCTCCATCCTTTCTAAAAACCAACCTTCAAATATTGATTAGAGTCCAACCTCAAAAATAATTTCCAGAGAAAGGGAGAACCTCTGACTACTTGCATGGCCCCTGGCATATAGAGCTGGTTTGGAAGTGATGCACACGGTGGTATTATTTAGGGATAACATTGAGTCATTTGGCCAGCGAGCGTTTTTCACCAGTACTAGATGTTGTAAAGCATAGTAGTATTTTAAAACTGAAATCACTTTATTGTAGCTAAAACACATTTGCATTCGGGTTGCCCCGCGTTCAAATCACCGGCTCGGCAGCATTGGCGTCACACTCTACCTGTTGTGTCAGACGGGCCCATCTGCATCGCCAGTAATCAACCATCAGCCTTCGTGAACACCAGTAATGCGCGAGGAGTGTTATGTATCCACCAGAGGCAGCTGATTTTATTTCCGAATCAATAACTAGACAATTCATGCAGGGCTGCACACCATGTCCTCAGGAATGACCTCATAAGCTCTTGGCACTTAAGTGATCCAATTGCCACATATTGAAAATTGAAAACCTCACTTTACACCGTAAATTTCCTTGACATTGTCAGAGCCGTTATGTACGGTCCAGCAACTGTGTGTGGAGAAACGTTTGAGGATTGTTTATTGACGTCTGAAGGGAACAAGCCATAGCTGGTCTAGTAAAGAGGTCACGAGCCCTGAATTTGTTTAATCTTGTTAATGGTTTTCATCAGAGCCCCTGATGCACTCAATCAGTGCGCACGGCAGCTATTTAATGCACTTACTTCACTGTAGCAGCATTGCCCTAGAAGCACACTGACACAATTCAGATTTACTATATAATGTCACCATGTTTGAGGTGTAGTCATCTATTGTGTTCAGCCCTGCATGCTACTGGATTAGGTTAACGCTGGCTTCTCCACAGGAAGTCATGCCATTTTAATTAATAAAGGAGTCAGTTTTGGTCAAACAATGGAACAATAGTTCTTTACCAGCTTCCTATGAATAGAGAATAAAAGCCAGGATGTATTTATTTTATTTTTTTTTTTAAAGAAAGGCTGAATACTTTGGGTGCTTTCATCCAGACCTTTTCTCCCACATGCTATTTAGAGGTCGTTTGATGCACCGTTCCTCCCTTATTCCTTGCAGTAAAAGGTTGATGAACAGTGTAAAACATGACACACTGCACCGTTCAAGCCCCAATAACTCTGATGTTTGTACTATTAAAGCAGTGTATTATGACTCCTCACAATATACCTTTTTAAACTGCCAAAAAAAAAAGGCAAGTATCTGAATAGTCAGCTGAGAGATTATTGACATATTTTTATTTGATTATAACGAGAAAATGGCACTGCTTTTGTTGTTCAAGTACCCCAATAAAACGCACAGAAAACTGTGTGTGTGTGTGTGTGTTTGTGCACGTTTGGCAGTATTCTGGACTTTTTAAAAAGTTGGGTTGAGTTTCTGTTTGCTGGACTTTTTCTACTTGTTTCTATAGCTCACTATGACGTTGTATTTTAGGGTTTTCGGAGCCCTGCATGGCAATGACAGAAACAGCTCAGCTCCGTTGAATGTGCAATAGCGCTTCCTGTCAATTAACATGATGACCAAAGAAGCCAGACAGGCTTCGACATGCACATCCAAAAAAATGGATTAAGACACGCCCTGAAGGGAAGTTTAAAATGTATCATTATTATTATTTTTGTTAGTTTTATTTATTCATTTTTAATTGTAGTTACATTTTACATCAGGTTGCTCAAGGAAGGATTTCAACTCAATACTAATGGGCTTAATTTCACCTTATGTGGCTGCATTTCTTTGGCCCAAGGGTACCGATGTCCGCTTTGCTGAAACGGCTTGTTTGCTTTTAGCTGTGTAGGCCTAAATATCTGCATTGGGATTTGAGTTGTTGCTTTATTATTTCTGAACTGATGTTTTAGCCCTAAGACTCGGCTCCCTCTGTCCCGTATCTTTGGCTGATCCTGGCAGTTCTCATGTTTCTGAGGTCCTTTGTGTGACTCAAACACTTCCGGGGATATCGAGACTCCGATGAGAAGCAGGCACGCTCTCATGATCAAGCTCCACCACCCCCGTTTCTATTCTTGACCCCCTCCCTCGTTTCATTACCAGGACTTCTTCTGGTAACCATGTTAGCCTCCACACACTGAGTCAGGCATTTGGCATTTGAAATAAAATGAGCATGTTTAAAATGTGGATATGTTTGTCATAAATACATGTTAGTAATTCACCAAAACAGAAAGACAAGCAGATGTTCTCACATTTGACAGACACCATGCATTGCAGATGAGATTGCAGAGACAGCAGCTGTCTCCCTCAGTATGCACATTTGTTCCTCATATACATAGCAATTTTGCATCTGCCCTTTTCATACACTCACGGTGCCTGTGAAAAAAACGCAGCTCACTTCTGTTTAATAGTTGGGCAGAAAGATAAATAAAGGTAAATTGTTAAGACTGCAGTTTGTCTAATTAGTACATTTAATAATATGCATTCTCTCTCCCTCTAATTGAAGGATACGATGAGAAAATGAGGATGGGTGCCGTGAATGAGTTGTGCTTTCCTCTCCCTCAATCACTTCTTTGAAAGTGTCTATATGTATCTCTGTGAATGTGAAGCAGGTCAATGCTGGAGGAAAATGTCAAAGATAATGCTGACTGACACGTCAGGCAAAAAACAGGACTTTATCGAGAGACACACATTTTGATGAAACAGTTGTGATTGGTCTTAGGGGAAGTTGGTGTTTTACATTTTGTTGTCTTTTGCTATCTGTCCGTCTGTCTGTCTGTGTATATATACTGTGTATATATATATATATACTGCTGCATATATATGATAAGATGGCATGCACACAGCTCTCGGTGAAATGACAACGAAGCTATGGACGGAGCTCTAGAAGCGATGACGTCATGACAAAGATGCATTCACGCTGCCTCCTGCTAGCTAGATCGACCCGCGTCTCCATCGGCTTATTCATCTGGAACACGGCCAACAGCAGGATGTACGAAAAAAAGTTAAAGTAGAGCTGACGGTGAGACGAGGAGGGCGTAGCCATGGCAACGGGGACACACTGTACCCAGGAGAATGTGGTTGCTTTACTTTCTTAATATTCACTTATCTAGAAAGCTGTCTGTTGGTAATTAAATAAAATGTTGGTAATGTTTTTGGAACGCCCTCTAGTGGACAGGAAGTTAAACAACCACATTGCTGATAACGGCATTGGCAACCTATAAGCCTGTGTAGTTAATATTAATAATAGGCTGAATGTGAGCATTAAAAATGTGTATGTATATATATATATATATATATATATTGAATATTGAGAAAAATTTGGAATGAAATTTGAATAGTATTATAGAGGAAAATTGACAGCTCAAATATTTATTCTATATATCTATATCCATAGGGCGTGAGCTCAGTTGACTTTTCCCTTGATGATTATTAAGCTTAAATAAGGTGTTCTTTTCTAGGTGATAATGGCACAAAGTAACACCAGTACTGCTGGGTATTTCAGCTGTTCCACTGCCGAGTGTCATTCTCCCTTCAGGGGTTAAGATGTGCAAAGTTTTGTACACAACCTAGCACAATACTAAAATCTTCTATCCCGGTAAAGGTCATTTAATATCTCACAATGAAATATAGCACGTTTTCTGGTAGTTCAATAAATATATAGTCTTTATTTGGAATTTGCGACATGGTAAAGCCTGCGTTGTCACACATTGAGTGAATTAAATATTTGACAAATTTAACGTATTGAGTAGTTTCTCATTGTACTAAAGACTTCGGTGTAAAATCACCTGAACAGAAGTTCCATCGTAACATGTTCCTTCAGTGCCACTAACACAGGTGCTGTAGTTTTATTTTGAGGCAATCCCACGTACGCCACCCTGCTTTATTACTGCAGTAATTACTCACTTGCACGCATGCAGCTGAAAATAGTACCCAACTGTTCACTCCTGAGCTGTATTGAGAGACAATGCACAGTTGGTTTTGGTCTTTTCATGGGCTTTGTTGATTAAAAACAAAACTGTATAATATTGACAGCTTTATCTTTTACAGCCTGTCACTGCGGATTGGTAAAAAATGAGAGATAGTTTCCATTTAGTCCTATAGTAGTCATTTAAATTAATTTGAGTAACTGGCACTAGCCGTATATGGGGAGTCGCAGAAGAGCCCCGAGATCTGCACATCTGACTGTTCCCTGATATGTGTTCTCAAAAAAAGAAGAACTAGATATCATCATGGGAAAAAAAAAGAGACCCGGTTTTCTATTTTTAGAAGTATTGTTTTATTTCTAGTGTTCCATTTTCTATTTTCAGCTTATATAAGCCAATAGGCAACTATTACCATATAATGCTCTTTCACTGTGCGGTTAGAGTAGTCGTTCTCACATGAATCACATTGGTGTGTGAAATCACATTTTTGTCACATCTGACTGTTTTGCATGTTGATAATAAGCTAACCACTAACATTATTCATGGCAAGAATGAAGGTGTTACATTTGTGTTGATATGCATTTTCTTCCACACAATTAGGACAACAATCTCAATATATTGTTGTTTATTTGCTGTATTTTGGTCCCACACTGTTTTTAATGAGTCTGGATTCGACTATATTACGTAATTAAGCAACCAAAAACAGAAAAAAAATATACCATCCAAATTAATTGTGAGCTTCTATCTGCATGAGGCTGGAAGAAATGTGTTGCTTTAAACAACGTACCGGCAGCACTTAATGTGTAAATCACATGGACAGGGTAAGTCGGGAGGCATTTGGTAGCTTAACCATCCCCAAATAATCCTCCCGGTGACATCGACGTGCCAGCGTTGCTTTCCTTCACATACCTGATGTTAGCGCTGGTGATAAGATTGATATTTTAACTCCAGCCCCCAATGACTAATGGAAGTTAAACGCTCCTGTGGTTGTTGTTAGGCTGCTGTTTTTCAAGGGCTCTCAGGGGTTCTTGGCTTGTTGTTGAGTGTGATATTATGGAACAAATAGCAGGGCTTCATGGTGGTGTAGATGATTTAACTGCCCTCAGGGCAATGAAACAAGGAAAATGATTTTGTATGCCTAGGCATTGTACAAGGTGTTGTTCTGTAGGTATTTTGATGCTTTTTATTTCCTCCGTGCTTCCTGAGAACACAATCGTGAAATGCAATTGCAAAAACAAACAACTTATAGGCCAAACTGTCTGTATAGAGCATCTCATTGAAACGACTGGTTAACCTATGATCGATGTCCTGGGTTCAGGATTTCTGAATGTTGTTTGAATGCCGTGCCGCTCTCTTCAGTCTCCTTCAGGCCCAGCTCTGACTGTGTTATCTGTCTGCTCTGCTCTATCAGAGATGCTGTGGCTTTAATCCTTTGCCCACAGGGGACGGCTGACATGGATGAGAGTAAACTGTTGACATGGTGCTGTCTCCTATGCTTTCTGATCAAAGACGGTGCAACCCTCCTGTTTCGCAACCTGCCTTCAAATATGCTCCAAGTGTTTGCCACAGAGACGCCCTGCATCTCCGTTTCACACTCTATGTTAACCCCCGTTTTCTCCTATCGCGATACATCTGATGATGATAAAACAGTCATTTATGACTTCACCCATTTAGCCTCTGTGACCTCCCTTCAAGCAATGAATTTGATTTGGAAAACACTGTGTAAGCGTCTCATACCATAATGGAGGGCCTTTTTTTTTGGAGACAGTATTGCGGTAGTTTTAAGTGCAAGGAAAGACTTGGCTGTATATCGTGCTTAGTTTAATTAATCCTCAGTAATGATGCAACTATTAGTAAGAGCTGAGCTTGTCTAAGTGGCTGGAGGTGTGTGTGCGTCTGTGTGAATGTTAGAGTTTGACCGATTATGGAATCGCTCAGCCGATTTATTAATATTTTGCAAAGAAAAAATAAAAAAAAATGATATTTACATATATCTTGCTGTTTTATAATTATTATTTTATAATTACATGATATCACCTTGGTATATAATTTGTTACTCTGTGAAGCATTTTGTTTTGATAAGTGCTTTTGAAATAACGCCGGGTGGTGTGACGCGATGCGAATCACGCAAATATTTTATTCACGTGAATTTAAATTTTTCAATGAAAAAGTGACAAATGGGTGATTCTGCGACGCGAAGGCTTTTCAGCGTTGAAATTCTCCTCCTGTCATCACTGAATCAGAAACTGGGTCAAAACATATTGGAGCGGCCCGTGGTCACTCGCCTTACATCGATACCAGACGTGTGGTTTGCTATTTGCAGTGAATGCAGCTCAATGAAATTCACCGAGCACCTTTGGGTGACGTTTTGAACTCGGACATGACAAGGCCCTGCTGTGTTGATGAACATACCAGGTGGTACGGCCATCGTGAGAGGCAGTGCACTCTGCTGGCCAGTGATGCTAATCAACTCCAACTGCGTATATAAGGCGTTTAAGCTCCAGGAGTCCAGGGAATTCTGCTGTTGTTCAGAAGTTACCTTTAACCTCATGGGACTGTTAACAAGTGTAATATGCATATGTTGTTATGGATACATAGCATGCACTCATACACTAAGGAAAGGCAACTCCTGCCACAAGTGTCACGTAATTACAAGTGTAAAATCATCTTTAAAATGAGCATAATCTCGATCTATTTTGGTTGGGTATATGATGTAATATTATTTGTATTAAGGTGCTGTAATTGTTGTGGTTGGTATAGCTCTTTTGCTAATGTTGTTGGAATGAACCGATGCTGAAAAAACAAACTCATGAAGACACTGTTCTGTTTGCATTTTGGATGTGACATTATCTGTAATGCATGCGTGTTTCTAAGGCTGTGTGAATATCTTTTTTTTTTTTTCTCTCTAAATGAACATACTTCAGACTACAATTTGTAACCAGTTGTACAAAAAAAGCTTATGATCCATCATGGATTATCGAAATGGATTCCCAAACTGTATTGCAGCTGGTAACAGTGATTTCTGCTTCCATTTAGAGTCTGGCAGATTGTCATCTCTGCTTGTTTTTAGTTTTTCCTGCCATTCCTTTTTTTACACAGAAACAATCTGCCCACCCAATTGTTTGCATCTTTCTAGCAACAAGCAACCAATATTACCCAATGCATCTCTGGGTTTTGATTGCCACAGTTGGTTTTGGAATGCTTGAAGCAACACAAAACATTCTTGTTTTGCTTGAGCACCTGATTGACAATGGCTTCAGCCAGACATTGTGTTCCCTACTGGCATAGGCTGCATCCGTTGTGGAGCCCATTTTCCCCAATGAGTTTGATTATTGCAAGTCTGGGAGTAGAAAGTGTGTATGCTTAAGGACAATTTGTGCCTCTAGCATTCACTGCAATTTTGTTGACAATGTTTGATTTTTTTTTTTTTAAGGGCAATTTTCCCTTAGAAGCTAGAGACACATTTGTGCCCAGAAGGCAGGGTTTGATTTTCTAAGCCCTAGTAAATGCGCTGTCTGCATTGACTAAATTAAGTTTCCACACAGGATCTTAACAGGGAGGCTGTTGAAGCATTATGCTTATAGGGATGCAGCTATCAATTATGAGTGTTCTTCATTGAGGACCAATTGTAAATAAAGTCCCAAAGTCAGTCTAAACCGTCAAATGTTTTTTTTAATGTTAGCCTTTTACGCTGCTATTGTCATCTAGTGGTTATTTGCACAACAATACAAAATGGAAATGATTAGAGAATATATTAGTAGTAAGTGTTTTCATTGCTTTTATTTAAAAAATGCCGCCATTGGTAGTTTTAATCAAGTCTTCCACTCTGCTTAGAGTTGGCGTTAGGAAGTTAAATAGGTAATAATTGAAGCAATTTCAAAGAGAAGCAGACAGAAGAGTTTATAATATGGGTTTAAAGGATAAATACAAATGAAACCGATTCAACAGCGAAAACAGGTTGAAAACATAAAGATAGACAAAACAAAATAGGACTTCCTGTTAAGCCGGGTGTGTCTTTATTCACTGTGACAATCATTGCAAAGCAAAAACAGGATCTTTTATATACCTTCAGTAGCTTCCATAGCATAGGAGTACTGGTTAATGATGTGGATGGCGTTGATATGCTTATATTGTGAGCATTTGGTTTATTATTCTTATTTTATTCCTTTCCCAGCATAGCTGCTGCTGCGGTAAAATGTTTTGATTGATTGTAGCTGTAAGAGAGCAAGAGGCATCATGGGGGCTGAAGGAGAAGCTCTTGTTCTCTGCAGATCCCTGATGGTGATGATCATTACCACCCATTAAGGCATTGTGTCAAATGAAGGCTTCGGGCTAAAAGCAAGGGATTTTCACTCTGCACCAGTTCTGTTTGTGGAACGGAAATGTGTCCTAATAGCCAGGCCGAGATATAAGCCTACGTAAAAGTTTTCTTTTTGAAAGTGTGATTCAGTCTCTCTCTGTCAGCACAAGCTGCAACGGCTTGAAATAAGGAGGGGATTTTAGGCACTTTGAACGAATGTTTGTGTGGAATTGAAGTATAGATGAACTTAAATGTGGTTTGAAATTATTTTTATGTTAGTTTTGGATATGCAACCCTTTTATAGTTGGTCTTGGATGACTCATCACAGAAACTTTCTTCAAGTCATTCCTGCAAAATGTGTGTGTGGGAACTACAGTTTAATGGCAGGAGTTTTTAAACCAACAACAGTATTTGTTGCGACATCAACATACTCCTGCTGAAAGTTGACATGATATTGAGTTATTGCCCAGCCAGTGGAGCTGGGGGATGAACCTCAGTGTGCAGTTTCAAAGTTGGACATATTAAACACCCATCCATCACCCCAACCTTCATACTCTCACATTTTGCGAAATTGCATTGAAGGCGCATCTCGTTCTGCATCTTCACGAAAATATTATAAATCTAATGTAACCTGTAAAATACAAACATAATTTAACCCTATGGGAGACTGGACTTTGTATTCATGTTTTATTATCTTCTTTATATTCACTATGTTGCCGACTTTTACATTTTCTCATACATTTTTAAATAGATTGTGGGATACGTTGCCAAAGTATTTGTTCAGGATGTAATTGAAACTTTTCTTCCCCTGCGGAGTTTCTCACCTCTATGTCTGCCTCCCACAGTTGCATCGGTTGGCCAACCTCAGAACGCTGGAGAAGAGAACCATGGGAGCACAGGCGTAATGAGGGAGAGGAGGGCAGCTGGTGACCCCTACTGGTCCTATTCAGGTGAGCTCCCATTTGAGGGATATGCATGACTTTTACTTGTTTATCTTGGCTGTATCTTGCCCATAATGTTATTTTTTTGTGTACCATTTTTGTCCACCAAAACCCCATTTCCTCCTCGCTGCTGTTTGCAGAAGGGCTTAATTAGCATTTATATAACAGTATACTTTTTACTGTACGTTTTAATTGCACTGCCTCATTTTGTTGTAATTAAACAAATCCACTTGAGGGAAAAGAGGTTCAGCAAAGTGAGTGGATCTTATTTCTTTATCGAGTTTGAATACCATTTGTTGGATTGAAATGCATGATGACTGACTCATGTGTATATATATATATATATAATATATAATTTAATATAATATAATAAAAACAGTGCTCTTTACAAAACTGAACGTCGAACCCATGGCATAAAGGAAGATTATGATGATTATTATGTCCCGTTGATTTGTGCAGTTGGCAGTTGTGTTTTGCAGACCTCCATTTGAGTAAAAGTATATTGTATCAGAAATACATTAGGCCTAGCTGTGAAAGCCTGGCTAGCTTAGTTGTTTTAATTCCAGCTTCTGTTAATGCTAATGTGCACGCTTTAAATGCCAACGTAAGTGGGAATCCAGCCTTAACTCCTCCTCCAGTCCCTCAGCCATCTACCTTAACAAATTGGAAACATGGACGGACGTGGCAGCCCCAAGTGAACAGTCAGATCTACGATCTAATGAATCTTTCATTATGTGCATTTGCATGCTCGTAGATATTCTCCGAGTAGTAGTATGCGTTTGTGTATTTGGGCAGTATGTTTTTCAACTGAACATGGCAAATTGATGTGCAAACAGTGGAGTCTTTTAGGGGCAGCAGCTGAGTTTTAACATTTTGAAAGTTATTTAAAAAAAAAAAAACACATTTATCAAAACGGATTATGAAATTATATTTCTAAATGTCAGTAGATTTGTTATTTTAACTGTAAATGGCATTTTGTATTCACAGGTTATACAAAAATCTATATACATTATCACTAAATTACATAACATAACACTCATTATGTTATTATTTGACCAATCAGATTCGACCCTGTGAAGCCTTAGTCAGGGACGCCCGTTCCTTTTAAATAGAGGAGAAAATAGGAGATTTTTTGATGTTGTGGCGAACAGTTGTGATAAGTAAACAACATTGAGAGCGCTGCTTCACATTAAGCTATGCATTCACACAGTGCAAACACAGCCCTCTGTTGGCCATTGAGGAGCTCTCGTGGGAAATAGGGGTTATGTGCTTTGATCGAGGGCACCTCACTGGAAGAGCTCAGGAAGGGAGGAGCAGTCAGTTAAATTATATTTACAGATTTCAAGGTCCAAAAACACCCCCTAGCAAATAACCAACTCGGTCCCTCTACTCTCCGAGTGAATCACTTCTCTGGAATAATTGCACTGATGGAATATTTTGTCTTTCACACTCCTGTTCCTATGGTTTTAGGCAAGGAATTGCAAATTCGAAAAGAGTGCAAAGGAACAGTCAAACGTTTAGGTCTCTTCGTTTTTTCATGCTAGTGGTTGGTGTCCCACCACTGCTATAAAACGCTGCTGGAAACCATAATGCAAAATACTTCTATTCATCATCGGGGTACTCACATTGCATTGTAACTGTCATTACGTGTAGATCTTTGCTTATTCAAACTACCACATTTATCCCATTCTTAAGCTAAGTATAGATTCTATTGGTGCCAATTTTATTCCGTTTTATTTCCTAATTGAGACATCCGTTTTAATTTGGACTTGGCACATTTCTTCGCCGAGTTATTTTATAGGGCAGTATGACTTTTATCTGACAGAATGGTATGCATATTTATGTAAACAGTCGGAGCTGCAGGCTGTTTTAATACTGGCTAGCATTTTGAAACCGTTGTGGGGAAATATCCAGCCTCGTGTTTGTGTGCAGAGCTGTATGAATGCTTAGCAAGAGGCAGGCTGGTCATTTGAAAAAAATGATATCATAGTAGTGTTAAAGATTTTTATATAGAGAGGGTGAATACATGCCTTAAGATTGAGTTAGGGAACTGGCTCACATGGGTTTATTTTTGAACATTCATTTTAGTCCAATGCAGAGCACTAATTCCTACCAGTGAAGGCAGCTGGCTGATTGTAGTGAGAAAAGGGAAGCATTGAGGGAACACAGAAATGTCCATTGCTTTGGAAAGGTAATTAGTGGCTAAGGCTGTGAATAGGGGACAGACAAGCGTGCCTTAGCAGCTAAATGGTTATTAAGGGCATTTGCTCTGTGTAAGTGAGTGTAAAAGAAACGCACACAGTAGGCTTAGCCTGAAGCCAGAAGGTGCTGGTACAAAACAGACTCCTGCTTTATGAGCGAGACACACATAGAGTACACAACGTATAGGGGAGCAAATCACCAATTGTTTCACACGGATTCTCCACATCCTTCAATGTGTATGAAGGGAGAGAGCTCTTTGAAAAATGTGGAACATTTCTGCTCCCAAACTGGAGCAGTGGCAAACAGAGCTGAGTAACTATTTAGAAAGTTTCTTGAATCGTTAGTTTCACTCCGAAGAGATTTATCAGTTCAAAAAGTTTAAATAGATAGTTTTTTTAAAATAATGAATAACTTTATTGATAAATGTATATAATCATTTAAATGCTGGGTAATATATGATTTAATGGTTTGAGTTTTTACATTATGAAATTATATTAAGGCAGTCTGCATAGAAATATTTATTCTGCAGTCGTCACGATGACAAAGATTGTGAAACCCATACATTTTACGCATTAGTCCAATACATTGAGGGATGAGGCCCACAGTGCAATGGGGACTCTTATCATTGCATGTCACCTTCCGTTGGTATGAACCTCATTGTAAGTAGCCTCGAAACCTGCATGCACTCTGAAATTTGATTAAAAGTTATTTAAGGCAGTGTGTGTGTGTGTGTGTGTGTGTGGTGTGTGTTTGCTGTGTGTGTGGTGTGTGTGAGAGAGCATGGAGGCATTTTTCACAAGAGGGATGATATCATACTTGCCGTAAGACTCCCACAGGAACAGCGCTATGCATCATTTTCCCCCTTTTTATATCTCTGCAGGTTTTCACATCTTCTCTGTTAGTTGCTCCGACTTCCTTTATCGGTCATTTTATGGTTTGGACCGATATAGGCAGTAGTTTGCTTTTGATTGCACTCTTGTTGATTTATTGTTGTACTTTAATTACAGCATGACAGTTGGAGTACCTTCGTGCACATTTACACAAGCATTAAGCTTGATCTCCTCCCAACAGTGTGTAGAATGAAAAGCAAAAAAACAGAAACTCAAGTAATGGAAGTAGACATAGAAAATACAGATAAACGCCCAGAAGATAATCGACACAAATCCCCCCACTGCATTCTGAGATTTCATCAACCTGAATTAATGAATTTGCACGTCACCGGACTAATATAAAGCAATTATTCCTCATGAAAGATTTATGTTCTTGCTGTGCTCCTTGTGACAATTTATGACTTTGATTAGAAAAAAACGCTAACTGTGCATAATTGGAGAATTAAAAATTCAGGAAAGAGCACATGCCACTGTAGTCCAAAGCCTTTTGATGATATGGTAGTCTACCTCCACAAATGAATAATGTAGCTATTAAAGCGCTACACCTCCAGTGATTCACATTTATAACTTTCTCCAAGCTCTGGGCTTTGCATTGATGGAGCTCTACCGCAGCAGTCATGGCTGTTTGGATGGAAGCCATCCTGACAAGCTGCTGTAGCCGCTGAAAGAGCCTGGGATTGTCTGATACGTGCGGATTATATTTTCCCTCAGCCCTGCCTGTTTTATTCTACTTCACTGAGGTTTCCCGTGATCATTAGCAATCTTTCCACTCATGTCTCGCATAATGAAGTGAACGAGGTGTCATTTTCAATCAATTGCTATGTTGATCCAACTTAATTAGTACTTTAGAGGATACAAAACAAGATTGGCTAACTCAGGGTTCTTGATTGCCAGGGCTGTTTGTTTTGGCTTTGAAATAACCTTCAATTCTACTGCTGCAACCACTATTTGTACTTTTGTGTATTTGTTGTAGCTTCAGCTCTCCTTTTTTTGGGTGAAAAATGCATAGCTAAAATGTCATACGGTATTCCCAGCGTTTGAGAAAACACGTCAATCATATATTCTTCAATTGGATATTTGAGCTCATAAATATAATCTTCATTGAGACACAATTTGAATGAATTCACAACAGGATTTTAAGGCTTTTTCCCCCCTCTTTGGGTCTATTTCAAAATGTGACTATGCCTTTCAGATCAGCTAGTTTGTTTTAAAATGTTAAACCCTACAATTCATACAACCTTAAATTGGCAGGGTGCTTGTGAAGGCAGTGCGCTTTTGTCTCTTGCGGCTTGACACCCCTTACAAAGACTGGAGGGAAAAGAGCAATGCCATGTTGTCATGGTGCCCGACAGAAGGAGCTCTGCCTCCTGGAGTTAATGAATCGAGAGGAGGATTGCTCCCGGTAGACCTCCATGTACGAGAAGTACTTGACTTTAAAGCAAAGCTCCCTGAATATGAGGCTGTGCAGGGGGTACGCATGGAGGAGTATGGGGCATATTATACAGGGGCATGGGGACACATTCCTCAGGGATGGAGATAAAAATACCAGCCTTAACATAGGTTTTCTTTTGAGTTTGTTGGATTAGAAAGATGGAGGTGATTGCAAGACTTCCGGTGATGTTGGCACCCTCCCTGAGTCATTTTTAAATACTAAGACTGGCAGCTGGAAATCACAGTTGAATGTAATTTCATCCAGTGCAATTACTTTGTGTTGCGCTTTTCAGAAGGGGGCGTTTCAGCAATCATTTTTGCATTACCCAGTTGGATATACATTAGTAGGTTCCTGGGTAAAAATAGGCTATCACTATGCAAACCAGCCACGACCACATTCACAGTCTAGACCAACCTTGAACAGCATTGATTCTTGCTTCTCTAACTGATGCACCCAGTTTGCTGGTGGTCACGCTCCGGTTCCAAACCCCAAACCATCACCTGTTAGAACTAGCAGCAGGTTCTCCTGTTGTGTTCCATTACTCAGACTTTGCCAAAGGGACTGTTCATTGCTGGCTTTCTGATGTGCCACTTGCCGACACAATCAACGCCACCAATTGCAAAAAATATGTTGATTTGCATCACGGTCATTGCCGTGAACTCGTCTCCTAAGATCTTCTAATCTGTAGAAGTATTTTAGACCCAGCTTCAAATTAAAAATGACTTACTACGGCAGCGCACCTGCAATGTGTGAAAGCATCCCGGGGCGCTTTGTCAAGATGGCCGTTACACCAACAAAGTACTGACTCTTAACATTTTGGTCCCCACCAAAGCACAATATATTAGGATTATCAACAAGCGGAACGTGTTTGTTATTGTCACTGACAATTCTGTTGCTAGGCATCTGATATCTTTCTTTTTTTAAGGGGAGATGATTGAATCAATTATTGAAATATTAATGAGAAGTTTATATATATATTTCGTGTAAATTAATATTATAGTAATATTAACCAGGAATTAAAAAAAAAAAATCTTTAGAATAATTGAGACAAATTTAAATTAATAACAAATTCATATTTTTAGCAGCTAAGAAATGTATTGGATGAAGATCATACAATAGATAACTCACTCAAAGCATTGTGAATTACACTTTTGCTTAATATAATAAATCGAGGGGTTAGTGCAACTCTTCACGGGATTTGAAGGCAACACACTCTGACAGGGTATGACGAGTGTCAGACACCTTCAACCATTATTTTTTTATGCAAGACCGCACAATGTCAACGGCATAACAAACATCATTGCCAGTTTGACAGGTGTTTAGAAAAGCAGCAACTTTATCACATCCAATCCCTGGATTGGCACCTCCTGGATTTTATAAGCCCTTTGAGGCATACATATGTGTGATATTGGGCTGTATAAATAAATTTGACTTGTCTCAACTTGTACTCCGTCTGTATGATAAATTTGTGTTTCACTAAAGAACGGTCGTTTATTTTTAGAATATGGATTCTGTTTATTTACAGTGTTATTCTTAGGAACTTTTAAACTTTGTTGTGCTCATCCTGCAACATTCCTCTACAGCCTCCTGTAGCTACGGTGCTTCCTTGACTTGATTAATGTCTTCCTCCTGAGAGAACACAGAGAGATTCATCCGTCTTACAAGCCCACATTTATAGTCACAGTCATTGTCTGTGATGATGGAAGCTTAACACAACATCATCTATATTCCTCCAGCCTTGCTGGGTGTGTTGTATCCACGTGTAGTTGTACCTGCACTCATTTTGAGAAAATGAGAGGTGCAGGAACACTAATTATTAAAAATGAATTTTGCCAGGGCCCAAGCTGACTCATTATTCATCTTAGTTATTGCTAGCAGTTTGGATCAGCCTTCGTGTGCCAGAATTGGTCCATTTGTCTCTGTCAGGGGTGGGCCCTAGACAGATGTGCCAATATGGCTGCCGAAGTTCTGTGCTGGGGGAGAGGCATCTTAATTCTCCATGATGTATCACGCTGGCAGCAACCAATTTAGCACAATTGAGCTCCAAATCATCTTACTTCCCATTGCTTCTGCCAATCTGTTTCCTTTCTCTAGATGAGGTAAATAAATTAAGGATGGAAATAAATTAGGGCTTCCCACACCCTGAACAAATACTGTATCTGCAAGGGTTTTTTTGGGAGTTGATTGTTTGCATTTTTTGTATGTCAGTGCCCTGGATGTGTGCCATTAGGAAACATAAAGCTAAGGCCTAATACACAGGAACCACAATAAATATAGCCGATTCTTCTGCTTTCCCTGCAGATTGATGTATTGGAGGGACAGGTTTGTTGTGTAAACCTAATTAATTCAATTCCAGGTGTCACATGGTGTTGGTTTGCCTTGCGGCAGCATATTAGGCGTCGTTGGTGGCTCCGGTCCAACATAATGGATGTGGACATGCTTGGCCTGCTGGGATTTCAATATTGAGGAAGTGTGAGATTGCCGGTCCACAGGTTTCCTCCCTAATGTTGTTATGCTGATGAGCTGGAATGAGCTAGCTAGCAGCTCAGCACATTTTCAACTTCATAATCATGATGACTTACTTCGTAATGAGTATATACCCCCCCAGAGGTGAGGAGCTAACTACAGGGGGCTAGGCGGTAATATTGGCATAATGGCAGTGTTGGAGAACGTACAATGCTTTGCTTGGATTATAAGATAGTGTTGATGGATAAGCATATGTTCAAATGCTGAGAGGTATGTTCCCATTGTAGGAGACTGAGTAGTAACAGTATAGAAGCAATTGGTGTGATTTAGTGCTGCATCACTTCTTAGATCACCAACGTTTCCAGCTTTGTACAATTGTTTATTCTGTGCTCCTATCTCTAGTTTACAAAATTACACTGCTAACTATCGATTCCTGTCTGGAGTCTAAATTATAAGGACACTTGCTGTGTAAACATGTAGTCACTGTTGTCCCTGCTTAGCTTGCAAGAACAACTGCAACAGGGAAGAATAATGGCTGCTGAGGGGGGTGAGCTGAGGTTAGAGAGGGCTATAGCTCAGAGTGGTTGGAACCTTATTTCTGTACTGTGTTGTTTTGTGGGCCAATGGCGCCTGCGATGTGGGTGTCCCAAATATAGACCTGAATATCAGGTCTATAATGCGGTTCATCAGTCACACTTATACTGAATATAGCCCATACTTGAACATCATACAATCAGGAAACAACCTGCAACATTATCTTTCCTGCAAACTCTCAGACATTAATGTTAATTTAGGGTGATCGAGCTTCATATTTTCACAGTAGCAGGAAGGAGGAAGATCGCTCAGCCCTGTCATTCTTTGTCTTGTAGAGGCTCATGATTCATTTAAGTGGGAGCTCATATACCTGCAAGGGGTAATAAATAATGTAGATGTATCAAGAAATTATTGGGGTAGAAGTTTCTGTGTGCATATTGCAAGAAAGGTTTTAAGCTCTCACACATTTTAGAATAGAAAACTACCTTGCTGGTTTTGTGTTTTTTAAAGCTGAAAATGACACGTTCCATTCAGCAACAAGGCAGGTGTTTAAAATGGACATTTGATTGTATTAGCATCTGTTATCCTCATGTTGGAAACATGTTGAGTCTGCTAATGTGTCCAATATATAAATGGAACTATTTCCCTACTTTTTGCCTCGAGCAGCAGAGGGAAACTGTGAGGGTAGAGGACCACTCAGAAGTCACCCATGTGCACACCAATGCCTCGGCTGTATCTGCCATAAGCTGCTGTGGGAACAACAAGTTCATAGTTGCATTTCATTAAGGTGGCACTTACAGTAAGCTTGACTTGGTGCAAGTGTCTGTTGGAGAAATGCCTAGAAAAGATGCAACAAAGGGCGTCAGTGGAGGGGAAATTGAGAATTCAAATTTGAACTTTTTAACTTTTATGTTGTATTTTTATGTCCATGCCCAGTGGAGACCTGCCCACAGGAGCTTTAATTATGAAATTAATTTCACCGATCTTCCCCAGCATTCCCATTTCCTCTGGTGTCAATTTTATTTTCCTGTGTGCGAGCTTCCTCCTCGCTTCTGTCCTTTAATTTTCTCTCCTCATCTATCTTTCCTAATGCTAGCCGCATCTCAATTCTGAGCAGGGGGTTTGCATGAGGATGCTTTGGGGGTAGTCAGGAGGCTGAGACACGGAGTGGATTAAGGCTGGATTTAAAATGGCTGCTTGCTGCGCTTAGCTCAACACTCATTGGGGATGTGGTCATGTGTCAACCTCTCTCTCTCTCTCTCTCTCTCTCTCTCTCTCTCTCTCTCTCTCTCTCTCTCTCTCTCTCTCTCTCTCTCTCTCTCTCTCTCTCTCTGCTACACTCAATTTTAATTTCTTCCACGTTCTTGCCTCTGTATGTCTACAGATTGACACATGTACCCACATATGTGCACACTCTCCCACTTTCAAGCTGTGCGATTGCAAGCAAAGGATGACTGTGAAACCACACAGCAGATTTAACTTTGTAGATCAAGGCTTCTCCACGCGGCCAATATAATAAATACACACAGTCTGTTTAGTTCAGGTCAGCGTGCACATTTTTGCATTTCTCACACTATGATTTTGACTCTTCTGTGTTCAACTGCGATCTCTGCAGAGATCCAGTGGAATGCACCTATTAAATGTAGGACTTTGTGACCTTTCCTGAACGCCCTCATCTTAACTTTGGCTAACTTTTCCAACCAAATACTGATCATTATGAAAGTAATTTTTCACATTTTTTTTTCTTTTGTTTTATTTTTACTCTGTCGAGTGGGTTTTTACTTTGCCTTCCATGCATTTGTGAATGCATCTCGCTAATTTGCATATCAATGTAAACTGCAACGACTTCCAGTAGTATTTCTAGGAAAAGCTATAATAACCTCTCACTGCCGTTGTCATTGTTATTTTTTTTAACTTATGTTGGTGGATCTCTGTCATTGTGTGTAAGCCTGTGTTTGTGCATTTCTGTTTCAACTAATAGAGAAATAGAATAGCTCATAAGCCTCTGGAAGATAATTACAACGTTAGAGCCATGCCAGGATCTCTGTATCAGTCCCACACAGCCTGATCTCCACATTGTGACGAAACACGAAATTCTGCTTTTGCTCTACACCCCCTCCCCACGCCATTCTCAATCTGTGTGCAATTTACGAAGGATTACTGACACATTTGCTGGTGTAAAATTGGCATTGTATGACCAAGCACTTAAAATTGTAGCTCCCACAGAACATATACAAGTAGAAAGAAAAATAATACCAGATCGCATCTGAGGGTTTCATTTCTACCTGCTGACTGTAGCTAATGGGCTGCTTATTGGTGACATCATGCTGTTGGGCCCATCCTGGCGCTATGACGGGCATGACTGAAGGCTCGGTTATGCTTCCGCGTAGTGATCACGCAATGGCCACGCAACGGCCACGCCGGAACCGGAAAAGCGGTCTCCAGCGGATGTAGTTAGCGGACCAATCACAGCCAATGCCGCTGCGTTGGTGTTGCGTCGCCTCGACGCACGTCTAGAATTTTTGGGAGGTGCACTTCAGGCCCTTGCGTTGGACGTAAAGGGGGTCCGCAAGGATGTAAGGGGTCCGCAAGCCCCCTTGCGTTGTGTCAACGCGGAAGCATAACTTGGGCTTAAGGGGCCTCTGTGTGTCTCACAACCTCTGTCCCCTGAGAGACAGCTTCCTGCCCGTCACCTTATGCCTGTCCTGGTCAATCGTTCTGCAGTGACACACACAGTCAACTCATCCTCCTGCCGTTGCATCGTCCTTCAGTCAAGGGTGCTTTATGTAAGAATGGTGACACAATTGGTTCTGTAATGTTTTGGATGCGTTTGCCATTTGGCGAGAGGGATGGCACTGCCCAACTGCCCGTTCCGCCACTTTGGTCCAGACTTTTGGATGGATTGCCATGAAAGCATTAACTTATCCAGTCAAATGGCTCCACATCTACTTGATGGATAAGCACGCCATTTTGTACAGACGTTGTTGGTTCTCAGAGGGCACATCCTAATGACTCTTCCTCTGAAGCCACCTGCAGGTTCACATTTGTGGCTTTGAGTGAAATCTCTCAACTACTGTTGTATGGGTTGCCATGGAACCTGGCATCCACAGTAATGTGGCCCCGAGGATGAAATGTAATCGCTTTGTTGATCTCTTAACTTTTCATCATTTGTGACCACACAGATGAGAAATAACATCCAGCTTCAGCGGTACTTTACACCAAAGCGTGATTTGAACTCTGAGGAAATAGAACATAATCTAAACTTTACGGTCTTCACTTATACCCAATTGGACTGAAATGATTTAAGGACTCACTTGCTAGTGAGCTGAGAAAGTGGTCGCGGTGTGCTTTCTCTTACAGTCAGGTGTGGAAGTTCAGCTTAGTTCCTGGAGCCAAAGAAGAGATAATTAAACTAATGGATGAAGCTGCTTAAATGGAATGAGGGTATGGCAGCTCGGAGAGAGGTGATGGCTTAGAGTGAGATAAGGTGCTCACTGAAAAGAAGCGTAACAATAGGAATAGATTGAAAGGGCGATGTGAGAAATTAAAGATTGATTCTGTTGTATTTCTGCATAGGTTGAGTGTGCAGGGCCCTGTTTGGTTCAATCTAGAGAAGCAGATTTGCCGTTTCCTCTGGAGACCAATGCTTACATAAATGCATATTGTGCAGATGTCCTCTTGCATTACGGTGTCTTATCTGCTTCACCCTCAGTGCTTGATCCACATCACAATAACTACTGAATACTCACTAATTATTCCTTAATATAATATTGACTGTGATTTGAATGCGATTGCTATTTCTGATATTACCTCCCATCACACGACCAGCTGCAGGACATTTATGAGTGGCGAGGTTGGCGTCTGTGCTTCCGACAGCTGATATGAAACAGTTGCCCTTGGACATTGTGGAGTAATGTAGCGTCACTAATCAGTGTTTCACTTTGCCGCTCTACAGAGGAGAGATCTGTGTTCTGCTCGGCAGAGTGCTCACCTCTCCCTCCTGTTTACAATTAGCAAGAGATTTCCTTCGCACTGATGCAGTGTTGGATTGATCGCAATGTGCACTGATCTACAGATAGGGCAAAGCCCCAAGAAAAAAAACATATACTCTTTTATATTGTGTGGAAAACTTTTTTTGCTGTGAAGTTTAACTCCTATAGCTTTTATTTACTTGCTTGATTTACTTCATTAATTCGAAACGCTCTCTTCTCGAACTTCGTCATTACAGACATATGGTTTGGAATCCTAAGTTAAAGTAAGAACATAAGAGAGAACTCATTAGAGTTTTCTAAGGTTGTAAAATTCTGTGTAGATATAACGTTGCTCTGTTAAAGGGAAGGAAGAAATTATGAACAAACACTATAATAGTATGATTTCCTTGGGCATTTTTTTTTTTTTTTTGCATTTTTTGTCATTTATTATTTCTTACCTCCTTTTCAAACGGAATTCAACACAAGGTTATTACAGGAGGCTTTTTATTTTGATTGGGCTACTTGACAATTGGTGGAATAAACGGTGTAAAAACCGTTGGGTGAGTAAGGTACAGTCTGAGAGCACACTTTCCTGATATAAGCTAGAAAAGTGCACTCAGGAGAGTGCAGATCTCTGCTGAGTGTGTCTGCAATGACGGCATTGTGTGATTGAATAAATACAACCTACAACTGCCTACCACCCATCTAGCCCACTAATGGGCTAGATGATGGGAATGTCTTCAATCTACTCGAATTCTCCCATGTGACCCCCTCCTCCGTGACCTCCACTGGCTCCCTGTTGCAGCACGCATCCAATTCAAGACGATGGCGCTGGCCTTTAGGGTCATCAATGGAACGGCACCTGTCTACCTCCAAACACTGGTCAAACCTCATGCCCCAAAGCGAGCACTTCGCTCCTCTACTTCAGCTAGCCGGTTGGTACCACCATCGCTGAAATCAAACAAATGTCGCTCAGCAAAGTCCAGACTCTTCTCTGTTCTAACAAAAAAAAGCACTTCTATGTTCTTACCAATAGCACTTTGATCATAGCACTGTTGTTCTTAAGGTATCCTTGCTGAACAGTAAATACTTTACTCAGAGGAGGACCTTTATTTACTTATTGTAAGTCGCTTTGGACAAAAGTGTCTGCTAAATGCCCTAAATGTAATGTAAATGAGTAGTGTCACAAAAGACATAAAGCAGCACTATATGCAGGAAATCAGCTCGAAGTTGTTGTATCAGCCATTTCATATAATCTTGCCAAAAAAACTAAATAAAACTCACCAAGCTGTCTGCAAGCTTAGCAGCGGTTGCGCAATGTGTGTATTGATAGTTCTGTTAGCTGTTAATGGAAAGCCGAACTCAAGTACAAGTACGCAGCAGAGTATGTACTGGTAGTTCCGTTAGCTGTTAGCCAGACACGTCGTCAAAAAAAAAGATCACTTTGGGGCACAGAGTAGCAAATATGGGATGGGAGATGCACTCAGCTGTGTTGCCACAAACGGCCCTACCCGGTGACAGTTAAGAGTTGTGAGTGAGGAGTCAGCAGGCACTCAATGACAGTATAAAACAAGCAATAACGGTTGTTTTGAGAACGTGCGAGTTGGCCCACGAAAGGTCCTTGAGCACACAGCCTTAAATGGCCACCCGCAATATTCATGAGGTTGCTGCAGCAGAATGCAAGATTAGGTGTAGATGGATACAGAGGTGCACACACACTCACCAATGAATGAACGTGCACACACACACACACACACACACACACACACACACACACACACACACACACACACAATGAATGGCCGACCTTATGATCCTACTTGTGAATTATTGAAAAAGGGTTCATGCATCACTTAAACATCCCAAGATTCTCTTTTTTTATTGTGACTGTTTTAGAGTTGCCTACATCTACTGCATATTTGCCCATGGAATTGGATACCATTACATTACAGCATTATAAAAATGCCATCATATGCACTAGGGGTGTAACGGTACATGTATTTGTATTGAACCGTTTCTGTACGGGGTGCTCGGTTCGGAACGGAGGCGTACCGAACGAGTTTCCATACGGACATATTAAGTAGAGGATCGCATGTGTGGAGGATGCTGCAGCCGCACATGCAGCTACTTTATGCTAATCAGAGGCACCGGGCTCGACTCGCTGCCTCGCGAACGCTCGCAAAAATGTGTTGTTTGAAGGGGAGCGCCTGTCAATCATCCTCTAGTGGCAGCCCACCAAGCGTGCAATACTGGGAAGCGGCGCGTCCACACGCGTTTAAAATCGCCCCTGTGGGACACGTACCTTAATGCCGCTAGCGTTGGCAACAAGCCAGAGTTGGAGGACCCTCCCGCGACATTAAGGTCTCCCGTTTGGGAACACTTCGGCTTCCCGGTGAGATACAAACAGGGACAAAGAGAGGTTGATAAAACCAAAGCGGTTTGCCTACATTGTTCATGTGAGGTCGGGTATGTTTCTGGCAACACGTCAAACCTGTTGACGCATTTGAAACGGCACCACCCCCACGTGAACATCGCTACAACGAGGAGAAAGACGAGCGTAACGTTAGTGCAAACATAGCTCCCCACCGCGTTTACACCGCCTCTCCCTGCCCTGTTCAATTTTGCACCATCAGAGAAAATATATTTTTTAAAGAAACTGTTATTTTTATTTTTTAAATAAATATTTTAAATACTTGTATTTATATTTTTGAGCAGCATTCTAGCTCCAGTGCATGTTCCTACTGTTAAAAGCACAAAAGTAATAAACAACTAGCACATTTATATTTTGCATTTTGTTTTCTTACTGTACCGAAAATGAACCGAACCGTGACCTCAAAACCGAGGTACGTACCGAACCGAGATTTTTGTGTACCGTTACACCCCTAATATGCACACATATCGCGCAAATAGATGTTTCCTCTTTTGCAACATTTGGGCAAATGCATTTCTTTGCCCAAATGCAAGTTACTGGGCAGTTTTTCACCAGTACAGTTTGGTCATTTGATTACATAGATTAATCTTTATTATAGGCTTTGTATGCTTTTGGATATGTCGAGCTCGTTTGTGTGGAGGTCATCGTTTGAAACGGTGTATGCACAAAAATAATTAACAAATCTATCTACTTAAAATGCTACAGTTTTTATTACCCATGTCCAGTGAGTTGAAAGTATTAGACAACTAATACCCCTGTTCTTCAGCTTCCGTCACCTCACTCGTTGTGTTGCACACTTTTACAAAAAAATGTTCATTATAACGGCTTGCTTTGGCCAAAATTTAAATCACAAATCAACTAAACACTAGTCTCAAGTGGATATTTGGTCCATAGATTGAATAATCACTCATTATTGCAAGTTGCTATCCAACACATTACTAAATGTTTAAACATTGTAATTCTGTACTACTTACTGGAGGACATACACTTGAAGAGACTAAACATGTGGGACACTTGAAGCCCAACCCACTCATCAAAAAGGGCTGTCGCCTACAAATACTTGTTCTTACTGGTTTTTATTTGAGAAAATGAAAAGGGGGAAATCCACACAATCAGTCGCTTGTGGAGATTCTCGGGAATCCAGCCCATGGTAATCTTTCAACACATTATCGTAGGCAAATTTTTGAAGACGTTTCTCCTCTTATCCAAGGGTAGGGGTGAGTATTGGCAAAAACTCACAATACGATACATATCACGATACTTTGGTCACAATACAATACATATCACGATATCACGATATTGCGATATAAATAAAGATGAAAACACAAGTACCTGTATATGTACATCAGATGAAATTGATCAGAGGGTAAATTGAGTCAAAACTATTTAATTCAAAACAGCCTCTCCATTTTATTAATTCTCATGAAATTCACTGAAATAAATATTGAAAATAAAATGAGAAAGGATAAAGTACTGCATTCACAGTGCGTCTAAACATATATTGTTTTGGGCGGCAAAGTATTGCGATATATTGCCGTATCAATATTTGTACCCACCCCTATCCAAGAGGCTTCTTCAGTTCTAACTGACTAGTGGGAGTTTAGGTATTTGATCACTTGTAGGGTCGTTAAAACATGAGAGGCATGTGACTCCTAGACCTACCCCAGCCCTCGAGTGGAACTTGAGTCATTGGTGGGGGCAAGTGGACTGTTCTTATGGTTGTGAATGATAGGTCACCTGAGAGTCGTTGACCCATCCTGCCACCGTGTGAGTCGTTGGGGTCGCATGAGTCTGAGTGTGGTCAGACAGTCAATACATTTTCAAAGTCCCAACATCACCCAGACCAACTGATAAACTCTCATACATTGAGCTTGAGAGTAATTCAGTGGGCTCTTATCACCCGAGTCATGTCCTCCGTCTTTGCTTTGAACAAAACATTGGACTTAAGTTCATTATTTTGTGGACATTTTGTGTGCAGACATATTCTGCAGTCTACAGCTGTTTAGATCTGACAGAGCGGGCTGTCCACCTGCTGCCTCTCCTCCAATCACCTGCCTCGTCTGTTGCCGAACAGCAGCTGTGCTGTGAGGCAGAACAGAAAGACAGGGACGCGTAAGAGGGTGAGCACGAACGGAGCCCATCTCGTCTTCCTCCAGCATGCAACATAAGTTACTTGTGTAACACCCATTGTATTCAAGAATGGAGGTGTGCAACTCTGAATGTCTAACAGCCCTGAGGGTATTGACTTATGCCGCCTGTAAGCAGGACTGTTTTCACATTCAAACTAAGGGTTCAAGTCTGGTTCAGGCATCAAATATAAATGTAACAATTGCGACGATGCATTGTCGGATGTATTGTGATGATTTTGACGGGTCTCGCTTCATCTTTCACACCACTCTTTAGCAGCAGTCGTTCAGTAGGTGATACAAGTCAATGAGAACAAATATGAATGTTTCATTGTTAGATTTATTGTTTATTGTCCAGATATCATTCAGAGATCCCTCTAGAAGGGAAGGTCCGGGGCTGGTTTGTAGGCTTGTTGGCTCTTTGCCACATCAATGGGGAAACTGTTAAAGTTTTTGAATTGTAGGGGAAGCTCTTCCTCATGGGGACAGAATGTATTTCTGTCCCTCGTTTTCTTCACACAAGGTCCTCGAGATTATTTTTACAGACATGGGGATGTTGTACTTACGCAGCGGCCAACACCCAAGAACAGGAAGCCACAGTTTCTATGAAAGTCCACGAGATGGAAGCAGATAGCGCCAAGGGAAAACAATATTTTGGCTGGAGCTCATTCTGGTGGCCAATTAGACTCCAATGCCTGTATGATTTAGCACTTCCTCTACCTGCTTTTATGTGTTCGGGACTGCTGTGTGGAACACAATGACCCCTGATGAAAGATTGAGCCCAAGCTCTGAGACGGCCGTGGCGCCATTCTTATCAGATGCCCACTTCTCACAACTCTGCAAGACCATCTGCAACCAATGGTTGTATAGTTTGCCACACTTTTTTTTTTTTTTAAAGAAAATTATTTATTCATTGGTGTGTATGTGAGTGCATCTATGTATGTTCATATACATAGATACACACAGGCACCAATAATTATGGTGCTACTTTGCGAGTATGTACTCCTTTTAACACTCAACATTTTGTCCGTTTGCAATGCTAGAATGTGTTAAAATATATCAAATATATACATAAATGCATACATAAACAATCAACTAGGAAGTGTAGAGTACAGGATTTGAAGTCAGTGGCTAACTATTAAGGGCCCTTTGTCTTTTAAAGCATCTACTGAGACACATTGTGTACGCGGATGGATTGTTTGACTTTTCCTCCACCCTCTCCTGTAGACATGGGCTGGAAGGGAAGCGCGTATCTGAAATGACCGGGTGGAGTGAGGGGTATGAGGTCACGCTGTTAACCGCTTAATGAAACATGTCTGGTTCAAGATAAAACCACAAAGAAAGCCTCATGTAACCTTAATTAGGTCCTGAATGAATGTAGTGAAACTGTGCAGTGAGACAGTACAAGAACAGTGATGCGTGTTGTGATTGTTTAGGCCGTGTTCTCAAGCACATTGCTTACTATCAGCTTCAAGTGCTGGCTTTGAAGGTCTCCATGTCGTGAGTGTAGGACTTTCTAGCCCTTGGTGTAAATAATCCATCAATTTAAGCATGATGGAATAAAACAATAACCTGAAATGACAACTGTTTTATTTTCTTTCTTTCAGGGGAAAATGGTAGTGTTCTTGCCTGACAAAGTAATTTGGTCACAGTCCAAATGAGCATGCGTTTCACTTGCTGGTCACCAGACTGAAGGCAAAAAAAAAAATCAAACAAGGAAGGATTGAAGATGGCTGAAGTAGACCTCTGGCAGAGCATCACCGGAGTGTGTCCGCGGGTGTCTACGGGTTGTAGATTAGAAAGGCATCGATTGAAGCATTTGCCACCGCATATGAAAAATGATTCCTTGGTTTAAGTTTATTTAACATCCAATTACTTCCTGTCCCCTTAAATCCAGGGGACACTGTTCAAATACAATACTACATTTCATCGGATTTGATTCTAAAACGATCAGATGAAGACTGAGAGGGCCGAGTACACAATGATCACTGAGCAAATGTAACTTGTTTCTACGTTCTTTGAATGAAAATCTTACTTTTGAGCTCCTCAGTTAATAAAAGTATGCTAATGCTAATAATAGGGTTGCTATTTTCAAGTAGTGGGATTTTTATACGCTGCCATCTATTCTCATTGTCATATGATGTCCACCATATTTGTTTCCATTTTATTGTCTCCGTTCCAATTAATGATGATTGGTTTCCCGCCTAATTCACTTCGTGTTATCGGGTCCCAGAGCTCCCCGATCACCGGCCAGCAAAAGGACGCCTTTTGCACTCCAGGCACCTATAAAATTGAGACAACATAGAGGGGAAGCAACCCACCCACCCGCCAACCACCCACACCAAACAACAAAAAGCCTTTTGAAAATCTCTACAAAATGTCCCTATTATTACTCTTTTTGTTTGACAGACAGGCGAAGTCTCCAGATTAGATTGCTTAACTTGACTCACACACCCACGTTGTCTTTTCACTGTAAACTGGCAACTCAGAAGCCGCTCACTTCAAGGTACAAAAAAACAAGAGATTCCAGTGTCTGGTGGGGGTTGTGTACTCGCCGCCGCCCGTCAGTTAGTGTCAGCTCGTCTAACATAACAAGAGGAAGATGATGGTACTTCTACAAGGAAGCAGAATACAGAGTACTTCTGTCATCTGTCGAAGACATCTACAGCATTTTAAACGCTTTGGCCTGTAAGATGCATTCTTTTGCATTGGTGCTTTTTTGTTAATTGCTGTATTAACATGGCAGCGTACAGTATGCCTTTTTTTTTTAATCTCTGTCTCACTCGAGGTGAGGTTCTGTTCCTTGAAAAACACGTATAGCTTGGCTTGTGAACTCAGCTGTCACTGAGCCTCTTCCTATCATAACTCTTTGTAACAGCCTCATCACACTTTAGGTTGTGATTATTACCTTCTCTGGAGATAAGACATTTAAACCCGACTTCTTTCTTCAACATATTTGGCTCCCTGACTTGAACAAGAAAATATTTTTTTTCTTAATGATGGTTACCGCTATTGAGATGACCGTTCTGATCCGTTTGATCCTTTTGTGTTTCAGCCTTGAGAGCTTGTGCCAATTTCTGATGAATGCAGTAGTCCACACTAATATAGTAGATTAATATCAAGGCAAAGTTAAGTACCACTTTGGAGCTCCCCAGGAAGAAGTCCAAGGTCCTGAAGTCTGACTCATAACTTAAACTGAAAGGACAGAATCGGTTAAATAACGTATCGGTCAGCAGCACCAGAATCTAAACTCTAACTGACTCCCTCTCCAATTTGAGCTCATGTAACATCTTGCGAATATTTCTTATGGAGTTAAATTTTGGAGTTTGAGCAGGATTATTGATGATCCTTTGGATAAGGAGTTTCATAGGATCTTGTTTGCTTTAGTATTATTCTCAGGGTGAAAGTAGTTACCTTATCCGAACCTCCTGTCAGCTATCTCCCAGAACAGCAAGACCTTTAATCACCCGTCACATTTGGTTTCTGTCGTAACTCCAAGGAAGCTGATACTGTAGCGTTAAAAAAAATAAATTTAATTGCTTTATTCAGCTAGTATTCATCATATTTATCAGATGAAACCCTTTTGATTAATTCAGGGGGGTAATTTGCTATCGGAAAACAATTTCTCCTGGCCGCACATTTCGATTTCTTTTATAATATTTAATACATTTCTCTTTTGTTATAATTCTACTTTTATTGTATTTTAGTTTGTCAGAACTGGGGAATTTAAATGTGCACCAATAACAGTTTTCATTAATTTTTAAACCAAACTTGGTCCGACCGTACTCTTTATGACACCTTTCATCACCAGTATTGAGAATTTAATTATCTACTGTTGATTGTGTTTTTTGCTGTTGCACTGTTTTGGATTGGGACTAATTACGGCAAGTTATGGAAGCAAAGCAATGTACGGTTATGGACGGGGGAAGAAACAAACTTATTTTAGCCCCTTTGGTCTAGTTCTCCTAGCTAGCGGTGTGCAGACCATCATCTTCTGTAGGTAATAATATACCAACTAATGTATGTATAAGTACCTCATACAACCCCACTTCAAAACGATCCCTTTAACGTTCTCATGTCGTGTCGGTGCACTCGAGCGAAGGAACACAAGGATTATTTTTGGTGTGCTTGCTTGCTTCTTGCCTCTTTGTTCATGACGGAACTGACAAGGTCAAATAAACGCACCTTTAATTTGCTGAAGTGTAACTGAAGACTCACTCATGCGTCACTTCGTGTCCCCCGCAGTGACCACAGATGCCGTTTTTCATTCTTGCAAACTGTGCTGATTGAGTAGCTGTTCTTTCAGATCTCCTCTGAGAAGTGGATTACAGGCGATGTTGAGGGGGGAAAAACGTTCTAAAGGACGGACACAGACTCCACAATAATTTTTTTTTACGTTTTTTATAATTTTTGGATAAGAATGATTCACTGTTCTTCATCACTTATTCCCTCACTTGTCTTTGGAGCCCACTGACGCCCTCTGAGGGCATCATGGGTTTTTCTTACCTTCACGGTTCACTGATAATTGAGTTGTCTGGCATACCAGCCAAGGAATGTGCAGAGGAAAAAGCCTGAAAGTACAGGTCCTTATGAATACAAAACCAACACACAGGAGATAGAGGGCTAATTGTTGCAGTCGATGATTAAATAAACATTATCTCGAAGCTTCTGTAGGTATGTTGAAACTGTCATTAAGAAAAATAGATTCAGTTGTTAAACGGTATCATAACGACGGCTATAAAAGACTGTCCTCGGTTGAACTGGTGTTTTCACATTTCACTCTGGCTTAACAGTTTGTAGTTTTTGGCAGCGTGACCTCTTTTCGACTCGGGAGCAGTCAGTCACCCACCAAAATTGGCTGCCCTAATTTTGCCAGGATGATTTTCCTCACTTTGATTGTAGTTGCATGTGGCCTCTTATTGTTATATTTAAATATGACACAGAAAATAAAAGTGAATCCGTGACATTATGAAACTATAAACCAGTTCTTGCATTTTGTAAACCATTTCCATCCTTGGCTGCTTGTTATAGCCGGTGCAGTCTGTTAAACGCTTGCAATATGCATATCCGCTGTGTGGCGAGTTCTCTGCGTTTCCCTCATTACATCCCGGGCATGAGGTCACAGTGCTGCCAGGAAGCATGTAAAGAGATCTGTGGGACACGGAGAAGGTGGAGCGGCATGATGCCGGAAGAATGGAAAAAAGTCTGGTGGCTTGGTTTGTGCAATGGAGCTCTAGAATTGCAGTTTACAGGACAGAAGTATGTCCATGTTCATCCTGTTGAATCAATGTGCCTCAAGGTTCATTCTGAATGCACTCCAGCTGTAAAGTAAAAGCCTGGTGCGTTGGCAAAATCCATAATACATTAGTCTATACATGCTGTGAATAGCTGTAAGAAAATGAACTGTATCTGGAGTATCTAAGTAATACCATTTCTGAGGTACAATGCTTATGAATTTCTTGCTTATCTGAGGAAAAAAAGGACAAAGGTGTGCCGTGCAGAATCACTATAAGGAAAAGCAATTTCCGTCCGTCTGTTAGGCCATCGGGCCAACACTTTCGTCCAGACTGAAATATCTTGTTGTAAATCTGTCAAAACGGAGATAAAAATGTTATTTTAAAAAATGTATTTCGCAGCAGATACAATTCAAATTGTTTATTTACTGGACAACCTGGATTTTGTTTTCATGCCATCATTTATCTGTTAAGACAGCATAGTCACCAATCAAGCTGCTGAGATTTCTGTTAAGAACGGCTCCAACGTGGCAAACAGTGCATTATTCAGATGGTCATACAGGTCATAAACAGGCTAAACATTAGTTCATTTGGAGGTACTGCTGCTAATAGTGCATGCAACTACTGAGGAAATGTCAGAATTGAATCAAGGAGTTGGCCTGTAAGGTGTTTTTAAAAATCTCTGCCTTTGCTTCATCATCCATCAAGCCTATTTTCACTGATTTGCAGTGAGATCTTACTGAAGTCTGGTAATATTTAAGATGCCAGCGATCATCCTACAAAAAACATCTGTCATTAGCTTGATGATTTCAGACTCGGTTGACTGTTCTGGCCCGTCCCCCACATTGCACAAGCCCATCATGTACGTCAGCTCATCAGTTTCAACCTGGATATCTGATAATCCCCAGTGCTACAATACCGGGGTCTTCACCATCTGGAGCGCGAGCAGCATATTGAAAGTAACAGCAGGAATCTTGTCCAAAATGTTATCCGATGCTCCTGCTCTCCCCGAAGGGATTGTGTGCACTGCTCCAGCTGCAACAGCTATTGTGACCCCTCTCAGTGCTGCCAGTACCATGCCTTCTATCTGCCGGCCATGTTCTGTTGTCAGTGCCACTTATACATATGGACAGATCGGCGTAGATTTTTTTTGAAAGTGCGAGTGCGCCCATTCTGGGAGGTCTGCCAGGCGGCATGCGGCATGGATGCTTTCTCTCAAAGGGACAAAACGGAAATGACAAGGCAATTGCCATTCTGTCAGCATTGCCATGGTAGCGCAGGCACGGCTGTTTATTCCAAGGTTAATGGGATGACGCCTGGAACTGAAAGTGCCAGATTGAGAGAAACATGTGCTCGTTTTACTTAAAACAAGAGTGGTGTCACGTCACACGGAATAGCGGGTCGGATTGACAAACAGTATGGACTATAGAAATATAATTCAGAACTATGACTTTTGTGAAATGGGGCTAAATGTAGGCTTCTGACATTTAGCCAATGGCGAGGATATTTCTGTTAGTTAGGTTTAGTCATTATGTCGTAAGCTTGTGCTGCAGCTTCATTTGTTGAATTTCTTCGAGGAGTCGCAACACCTATAATATCGTTGCACACATTAAGCAGCTGTTGTGTGTACGCACTGCAACGGCAAGATTGTGGGAGTCCTTCAACGACACAAGACAATGTAAATGAGCCCCTTTTCCCCAATCTTACAGTTAGAAGTTGTGACTTCTTACTGCAATCAGCTGACCCGATTAATCATCCTATACTGTTCATTAAGGCGCTATTGTCCATCCTAGCAATTTTCTCTGAGTGTTGCTGCCTGGTGTACAAATACACATGTAATTCCTATAATGAGGCAAGTCGCATTTATTTCCAAGAAAAAAGGCCACAAATCATACCACAAATAATCGCTATTTTCTACAATAAAATACACCTTAGGAACTCAAAAATGATCACTATGATTCTAGAAAAGTACAAGCTTCACAGAGATTCTGTGCAGGAATCACCCTCACCCGAGTTTCCTCCTGCTAAATATTGTTTTATTCCTGGATGGTGAACTGTAACATCATTGTAACTCACTCATCTTTGTCCATCATAAGTATATAAAACGATCAGCATACCACATGAATTACCTGAAAGCCCCTATAAAGATTTTCATTAGAATAAGTGTGTCGTGCAGCTTGGCGTGTGAGCAGTTTTCTCAGAAACCATACGCTGAATGTAGGTGCAAATGTGGCATGTAATGTTTTGGATAAATCAATTTACAGCATTTTTAAACATGTACTTATTTTTTAATTTGTTCACCCCAGCCATATAGAGAGGAAGGGCTGCAGTGGGAATGGCTCAACCAGCAGGATTATAGTCGGTCTGATGGATGGCAATGAGACAGATTAATCGACTGCTGTGCAACCCTCACTTATCTGATTTTAGCGCTGCTCCTCCCTTTCTGTTCTTGAAAGGCAGAATTATCTCTCCCGCAGTAAATGAGATGTAATGTGTGTTTTAATGGAAAATTAGTAAAAGATAACACTTTCCTCTAGTTACACTTCAGAATTAAAGTAACCTGTTCCACTTCTGATGTGAACTGTTGACACGTTTTATTTGTTTAATAATATTTATTTATATATTGTCTTGATGGCATACAAATAATAAGTAAGGCTGTTTCTGTTTGTAACTCCAACATTGATCCTTTCTCCACTCTGACGAATGCAATTTGTTGTTATGTGAGAGGTGCCGGTGACATTATACAAGGCCGTATATATCTCAATAACATCTCAAAATGCTTTTGTAGTTTGCCACAATCGACTTACGTGGAGAAAAAAGAAAAGCAAGTAAATGCGTCTTGAAACTGCCCACTAGAGAACCTGAATAGTTCTCAGGGTTTTTTTTATTGTTGGTAGCCCACATAGCACACTTCCTCAGTTAGAGGAATGGTAAATGTACAAAGCAACTGGAGGCATTGTACTTCACACAGCTCTGCCAAAGAGAATATGTATTTTCTGCACACACACAAATGGGATGGAAATAAGTCATAACCAATTGCATAAGAGCCTCAAGTGTGTACTACATAAGTATACAGCTAACCCTACACAGTCTGCGCTCCAATGTTGTCCTAGCAACACAATACATACATGTGTGTGTTTGTACAACAAACTAATATAGCCTGTAATTTCTTGTTACTCAGTTTCCGTCATGTATACAAAGACATCAATACGTCTACAATCAGCTGATATTGGTCTTGAGTCATTTGTCTAGCTCTATGGCTAAGTAAGTAGTGAATAGGGCCCATCAAATTTGTTTTGACTTTAAGCTAAATTGTGACTTAGTGTTGAATGTTTCACATTAAACAGAAAAAGGCAGCATGGAAATCCCACTGCAGTCCACTTCCTGACCCCTTGTTTTGGCCTTCACTGTTTGGTCTATCATGTCCTAGGGCTAATATCGGCCTCTTTTTTAGCTTGCTAGATGTATGAGGTTATTTTTTCCCGCAGCTCTCCCGTATTGATTGTGTTGTCAATTCTCAGTGAGACTGGCCTTGTTAGCAGAGCTTTTCAATTAAAGGGAGTCTTTTACGTCAGTGTTGATATAAAAGATATATTGCCTCACAAAGCTTAAGATTCTTTAATGGAACTAATTGAGTTAAATTGCGCTTCGGACAACTTCCATGTTGATGACAAGGTTATAGCTAACATGTCATTGTGTGTTTATATATGCACACACACACAGAGGATTTTGTACACAGAATAGGTTTTATTTGAACACAGTAAAGATTTTAAATATATCCCTACGGTTTTTATGATTGGCAAGAGGCTTTCTCTTGCCTTATATTAATAACATTGCATTCATAATGGGCTCTGTTCCAGGCTATGAAATATTGGGAGTTATACTAGTACAGACATATTGATAAGTCTAAAGCAATGACTGACAAATGTAATCCTGCTTGCTAAGACAGTCATTAGTTAGACGTGCAGCACAAACCCATTCCGACATTCAATGGCAATCCAGACCTCACAAGCCCATAATCTTGCAGGTGGTGTTTTAGAAGACGATTGAACTTAATTTAACTGTCACTGGACACATTTCTCAAGGGCTTAAAAAGTGTTTTGTGCACCTAACCTAGCGACATATTCATGGGGGAGTTGAGTGAAATGATTCCTGTTTACGCATACTTATGGTTGTTGACTGGCTGACGTCAATTCAATTCAATTTTATTTATTTATATGGCACCTTTCATGCAGGTAAATGCAACACAAAGTGCCGTACATAAAATACCAATTTAGAAAATAAAAACAAAACAACAACAACAATAAAAACAACAACAACAGAAAGAAAGACCCGACCCCCCCACCCGGAACACACTCGCACACTCACACTAACATGCACGCAACTCAGGTATGGACACCACACACACACACACACACACCCACGCACTGCATTGGCTAAAACTGTAGAGACATGGCTCGGCACTGAGACATCGGTGAGTGA
Organism: Chelidonichthys spinosus; assembly: GCA_029853015.1. Lineage (NCBI taxonomy): Eukaryota > Metazoa > Chordata > Actinopteri > Perciformes > Triglidae > Chelidonichthys > Chelidonichthys spinosus. Next base: position 6,123,506 of record CM056822.1, on the reverse strand, counting down.
AAGGCCATCCACACCATGAGGGACTCTGGTTCCCGTCAGTCGACGGTAAAAGAGATAAAATAATGTAAAATAGAACAAGATAGCAGTAATAAAATAAATAGCTAAAAACTAGATAAAAAGCTAAATAGGATAGAATAAAATCAGTATAAACTACTAAAATAAGCAAACTTAAAGTAATAGATTAAAACTTGGGGAATAAAATAGCAGACTTAAAATAATAGAAGGTTAATTAAAAGCCAGACTAAAAAGATTAAAAAGATGAGTCTTGAGCCGTTTTTTAAAAACATCAACATTCTCTGCGGCCCTGAGGTTCTGCGGCAGGCTGTTCCACAGTCGGGGACCATAATAACTAAAAGCCGCCTCCCCATGTGTTTTCAATCTGACTTGTGGAAGGGTTAAAAGGCCGGTGCCAGAGGACCTCAGGGTCCGTGAGGGTTGATATAATAGGAGTAGGTCAGATAAATAAGAGGGCCCAAGACCATTAAGACATTTAAAAACAAGTAAAAGAATCTTAAAATCGATCCTGAAACGGACAGGGAGCCAATGCAGCGACTTTAAAACTGGTGTAATGTGCTCCCGCCCTCTGGTCCTCGTCAGCACGCGTGCGGCTGAGTTTTGCAGCAGTTGGAGAGTATGGATGCTCTTTTTAGGAAGACCAGAGAGCAGGGCATTACAATAGTCTAGACGACTGGAAATAAAAGCATGCATCAGCACCTCTGTACTGGCCTGTGAGAGAAACGGGCGGACTCTGGCTATATTCTTCAGGTGGTAAAAACCTACCTTTGTTACATTTTTAATGTGTGGAATAAAACTGAGCTCAGAGTCTAAAATCACGCCCAGGTTTCTCAGAGATTTCGATGATTTAAAATTATTTAATTTTGGTAAAAGTTTCTCTCTCTGGCCTTCAGGACCTATGACTAAAACCTCTGTTTTGTCCTGGTTGAGTTGTAGAAAGTTTGCTGCCATCCATGACTTGATGTCTAAAATACAGTTAAAAAGGGCATCAATTGGCCCTGTGTCATCAGGAGACACGGCGATGTACAGTTGTGTATCGTCAGCATAGCTGTGGAAGCTGATGCCGTGCCTCCTGATGACATCACCCAGGGGAAGCATGTAGAGATTAAAAAGGGTTGGGCCTAAAATTGACCCCTGGGGAACCCCGCACTTAAGGTTGTGTGTTTTGGAGGAACAGGTATCCAGACTTACGAAGAAGCTTCGGTCAGTGAGGTAAGAGGAGAACCAATTTAAAACTGCACCAGAGAGACCAACCAGGTTCCTCAAACGGTTTATTAAAATGTGATGGTCCACTGTATCAACGTCGTACTGTACGTCGTAAAGCATTTGATTTAAAAAAATAATCCTGAATGACGCTGTCTCCGAGTGAAAGTGTCTCTGGCTGCAAGGTGAAATACATTACACGACATAAAGCCACTAGGGTGTTTTTAGTAAAGAGGGGTTCTCATATCTCTTTCATGAGCTGGTAGCACAGTTGCCCTGCATCAGTAGGGAATGGGATCATGAATATTGTGTTAACCCAGAAAAGTTAAGATCCTTGCATGCTTCCTTGTTCCCCTGATCCCTCAGCTTTTGTTGTTGCATTGGCCCATTGTACCCGAGAAGAGATCAAGGGGACCCCTGTCGGTTGTGGATTATTCCTTTGTAGAAGCGCCACTGTAGGGGATGGAGGATTAAAAGAGCAGACAGTGGATGAGGCTTCTACAGGAAGTTGGTTTGCAGCACACACTGCACATTAATTGTTAAGGTTCGGTGTGTTCTACTGAATAGCCTGTTTGGTGTCTTTTTTTTTTCTCCAAACCAATCCGAGGCATAGACCCACATAAACTCTAGACCCATTCTAGGCTGTTTTTTTATTATGTGAATCTGACTCATTTAGATATTTATATCAAACATGGACAATTAACACTGGAATTGCCTGTAGCCAGATGATGAATTTTCATTGTGTTTACATGTTTTCCCAGCTGTTGGAGGGGTTTAGAGGGCACTGTCGCTGCATGAATATAAAAGAATCATTGTCCTCTTCCTCTCAATTTGCGTTAAGGGTATACTGAAACCTGGCCGCTGCTGTAGCAGCAGTGTTTCTAATTTTTTTGTGTTATAGCCAGGATGAAAGGGATATTCTGTGGACTTGTTGTCATTTTTTCATAAGCCCTTGCTTCTTCTGTTTCTGCAGGAAGCCACGGACCTCGAGGCTGGGAAGTCTCGTACCCAGAATGTGCTGCGAAGAACCAATCACCTGTGGACATTGCAGATGAACAAGCTTTGGTTTCGGAGGAGTACCAGGAGCTGGTGTTTGACAAGTTCAACACCGAGTCCTCCAACCAGACCACCATGAAAAACACCGGAAAGACAGGTCGGCATCACAGAATCTGTAGAGGAATAGTTAGAGGACGCTAAATCACAATTCACAGACTTCTTATACCATGATGAGCGTGGAGTTGGGCAGTACGACAGCGATATAAAAATAATTGTGCCATATTATGTAACTTCAGGTGGCTATCCCTCTTTATACATTTTACTTCTGCCTGTATTCCACCATTGCAGGCAGTGTTGCTGGATCATTCAGCAGCAAAGCCTTACGGCAATATTGGATTTAAAGGGTTTTTCAACAATGTTATGAAGTACCTTCCTTTTTGTGATTTTTTTTTTTTTTTTTTTTCATTTTTTTGTTATTTACTGGATTAGCCAAAACCAGACATTCTTATCTATAAACCGTTCAATGCCCAGGTAGTTAACCATTCCACAATATTAATTTATGTACACAGTGATGACAAACAATATATTTACAGTATATTTTAAGTACTTCCACTGGCAAATTTCAAATCCAAGCTCTAATGTTTCAGTGAGGCACATAGCAAACACACATACAGTAGTATTATTAGTCCGTCAATATTCTTCTTACTCTGTCAGTTGTTTGTCATTGTACTGTCCCCCTACTCTTCATCATTCCTCATCCCCCATTCCCTTTATATTAGTCTGCATGCCTTCTTTACAGAAACATTTTGAAGCTTACTTATTTAACTGCTACTTCAAACCGTTGCCACTATTTTTTCAATCAGCTAATCCGTGGACCATTGGTGTGAGAATCCTGACCTTAATTGATCTCCTCTGCTTCTGGCACTATTTCTCTCTGAGAGCAGTTTCATCTTTTGCGTTTGATCATAATGAGAGTTGTTAGCCTCCATGACAACCAAAACCGCTGGGACAGCCGAGCGATGCTGCGGGCTGCTTATTTACAAAGATGGAAATAACATGGCTGGCTGTAATTTTGGGCACAAACAGTACAGAGGGAATTTTAGATGTCTAAGCACTGTGAAAATCAGGAAAATGGAACAATATCACCACATAATATTATTATGCATACGCTATTTAGAAGAGGTCAACCTAGTATTTAGCAAATTCACCTCACAGTATTGTGAAATTGATTGAAAATTCCCCTTTACCCTTTTTTATTTTGTTTATTCAACTATTGTTTGCCATCACTACTGCCCTTTTGGAATTACCATGACATGTCAGGTACATTTTGTTGGCCACTGACACACTTTTTATGGTAAAATAAATATTATATAATATAACCAAGGTGTAATGCATATCAAAAAAAGTGTATGTTTACATATTTAACAACTTTAAATAACATTTTATACATATTTGACCAATTCAACGATGGATAGCTGATGCTCTTTGCTGCCAAAACTTAAAAAACCCCAGATGTGAAAAAGTAAAAAGCTGTGGTTAAACTTTCCTCAGTATTTATTCTCAGGGCCATTTGATCGTCTTCATCACTTGAAATGTGGATGAATGTGTTCATGGACTAGCCTACATCTTTTAGTGTTGGTTATTGATCCTAGCAGATATGTGTCCTTCATGTTCTTGGAAGAGAGTTTCAAAGTTCTGAATATGATGCGTTTCTCCTCAAAAGGATCGTTGGCCTGCGGGTCGTTTTAGTGCATCACTGATTTGCTCTGAATGCCAAGTATAGTATAGTATTTTTTTTTTCATGTCCTTGACAGACTTTTGTTGTCTAATTGTTCTGAAGTTGTTAAAGATGATGTAAAACATGGGCGAGTGTATCACAACCGCACCGTTGGGATTGTGTGGTTGTCACCTAGCCGTGACCCTCTGGAGGCCTGTTGTGATGGCTAACTCATTTTTGTCCCCACTGCTCTCAAGGATCGTGGCTTTAAGCATTTTGTGTCATGAAATTTTAACCATCTCATTTCATCTCGGCTGCAATGTTTCACAAATCACAAAACTCTTTGTTCATACAGTATATTTTCTTGAGAGTCAGACTACTTTTTCTGCCTTCGTCAGTCATTTGTTTACATGGACAGCTGCAGCACAGTGATTTGGGGGATGCTTCTACTCCCATATATGTAGTCTCATAAAACCTTCAGTCAGATGTGCACCAGACTATGACCATTTTACATGTAAATGTGAACATCGATCATACCAGTGCCATCTGGCTGGCTTTAATCAACATTTTTCACTGTTGATTTAAATCTGCAATAACGTAGTTTTTCCATTTTGGAGCAGTGGGAAAAAGTTGTGTACACAACTTTGTCTTGTCATCACCTTGGTTCATCAGCGGACTTGCTTATTTATAAATCCAGGTAGGGATGTCACTTTCAGTTCATTTTTGCTTTCGATAGCCAGACACACATTAACCGGTCACACACTGCTTTACATTTTAATAAAAAAAAAAGTGTGTGTGCGTGTGCATGCACGAAACCGCTGGTGCACGCATTTGCCGGAGCGCTGCAGGCAATGGATTAGCCAGCTGAGCTACATTTGCTTTAAATGGACCTGAACACTCTACTGTGAAGCTAGTGCCAACAGGATCTCAGTTTTACCATCCAGTCAGGCTGTATCAGACTCTCCCGGTGGTTTTAAAGGTGCAGTGTGTAGGATTTGGTGTCATGAAGTGGTAAGGTTGTGTTTTGGAGAACTATGGTGGCCTACGTGAAAACGCGACTGGCTCTATCTAGAACTAACCTTTGGTTTGTCCATTCTGGGCTACTGACGATAGATGGTGGCCGGCTCCAAGGACTCCTTTTGTTCATCAAATGGTCAGAAATAACAGTCAAAAATACCTAGTATTCTGTCAAATACAACACGGACACAATGCCTAACTTATTGTCATGCTCAGTCACACCCAGGCCCGGTCTGAGGCAGGAAAAAGCCTGACAGTGTCTTTTTTTTATGCTGACACTAGGGGGGGTTCTGAAACCCAACTGTTAAAATCCTGCACAGAGCAGCTTTAACATTCTTCATACTATTTAAAAGTCAATGTTGTAATTAAGAACTGAGTGAATAGATCTTAGGACTTCATCGAGATTGATTTCACAACGTTCCCTTGTGCCTTGACCCGCTTTGAGATTGAGCTGACTGGCCGCCGTTCAAGCAGTGTTCCTCAACAAAAACATTTCTCAGTAAAATTTCAAACGACTCTCAACCAAATGCATGGAATCGGAAGTCCCCAGAGACATTTGCATTGATCAAGGATTTACTTCCACTCACGCTCCCCTTCTCTCACTCTGATGCGATTCAAGGTCTTTTTGGCTTAGCTTCTAATTCCTGCTCTCTGCTGTTGGAGGGTTCAAACACGCCCAGGGACGCATTTCTAATGAAACTCCCATGACCAGATAGCATCCCCCCCCTCTCATGACTTTCATTATTCAGCAGACATGATTACACATCTTTTAACTACAGCAAAAAACAGTGATTTATCACCATCCTTGTGATTATGTATGTGCTTTGAAGAAGAGATGCAAAACACATAGCAATTATGATCATGAGATGGGTAGATTTTCACATTGACCTGATGCTTTCAGTCTCATAAATCTCCTCCATCTAAGACGTTTTTCTTCGGCTGAAGTAGCTCTGGCACATTAATACTGCTGGCAGATTCTTTCTTGCCTCGCGACAGGGGCTTTAGCTCAACCGCACAAGCTCCGCCTCTCTTCCCGATCTTCTTGTCTCTCCTCCTCTTCTCTGGATCACACACTCTGTTCTTATCATTGCTAATCACTGCGTGGTGATCCGTTTCACTTACCTAGATGTCATCTATTCCCCCTGCACAGCTTGTTAATCATGTCATCTGTGTTTACCGTTTGCTTGTACAAATGTTCATCCCTCCTGGTTTGCTTTGTGTGGGCTGTCCTGATCCAGAGAGGCTGACTTCCTGTGTAACGGGGGGCGGCTGATGATGTCAAATGTGGATGTGGTTAAATTAGACGGGACAGTAGAAGGAGGGGTATTTGCCTTAATGGTGTCTTGGATGTCTTTACATGACATCGCAGAGTATTTACAAATGTTGGTTTCCAGGAAAAGCAAACACCAACATCTAGCTTTAGAGTTAAATTTTGCAGAAACACTTTGAAACTCACTAAATGGTTAATTCTGCTTCACATCCTGAATCGCAGGCTTTTGAATCTAGATTAAATACAATGGACCCAACTCCATTCTATGGGAATAACCTAGTATTGATAGCAAGCTCATAGGGAAATGACCATTCCACAGAGCAAACAATACCATTAATTACCATAACTAATTGTGGCATGGCGTTAAAAAATGCTAGCAAAGATGGTGCACTCCGTAGAGAGTCCATGTGTCCGTCAGGTCTGTGTAGAGGGAAAACTTAGCCGGTGGAAGAATTTATCAAAGCAGACGACTGCCATTATGTCTTCTAGCAAACTATGCGACAGTTTTCGAGAGAGTGTTTTTACCTGAAGCTGTTAACCACAGCTCTGCACAGACAATCCATGGGACATCAAGGCCACTGGAAGAAGCAGGTGTGCGCACATCAGTATGTAGTATTCTAGCCATGATGATTCCCCACATGGAGCGTTACAAATACAAACCATGTCACTGTGGGTTGCCAGGTAGCAAATTTCCCCCCAACTGCGCTGCCGTCCCCAGAGTCGAGATCATTGGAGATTTCCCCAGCCTTTTAAATATCTCCAATGAAAGGATAAAAGCACATTGATGAGTCCCAATTAAAATACATTTTTCCTGTGTAATAATAAACAAATCCATGTCTGTCTTGTCTAACAAAGAGTTTAATCAAGAGACGTTGATGCAGAAAAGGAAATGTGGGGTTTGCACGGTTCTTATATGCATTCAACACTATGAATCAGAATGAGCCTGCCATCTTTGCCAATGTGTTAGTTCATACTGACAATGTCACAGGGAGGGACTCGGACTCATAAATAAATTAATCAGTTTCCGAAGCAGGTAGAAAAATTGCATTGTCATTTTATGGTAGGAAGTACATTATGTCTGATATTTCGAGTGAAGAAAAGTTCTTCATCTCAGGATCAGAAGCTTCCAGAATAAATTTGAACCACGCAACAGAATTTAATTTTGTTATTTTGAGATATTGAGATAATTGAGATATCATTACAAAACAAAAGATGAGAATTTAGATAAATAAGCGTGATCCTGAGATAATGAATAACAAAAGAATTGAGCAGCTCTGAGCTTCTTTAGCTCAGTTATTTTACTATCTTACTGTTGCTGCCATAGGTTTTATGTCATTTTCTTTCTTTCTTTGATGTTCTTCTCCTTTTTGTTGCCCTATTTGTCTCCAGTTGCTGTTCTTCTGAAGGATGACTACTTTGTAAGAGGTGCTGGACTGCCGGGGCGTTTTAAGGCTGAGAAGATGGAGTTTCACTGGGGCCATAGTAATGGATCAGCAGGCTCAGAACACAGCATAAATGGCAGAAGGTTTCCTGTGGAGGTACAGCATCCAGTCACTACAATGCCTTTTGAAAAATGTGCAATATGGTGCCTTGAGAGTACATGTTGAATGAGAGCCTGGTGCATAATTGAGGCAGCCCATTACTGCTTCTAAAAGTCAGTGCACCTGATTTCCAAAAAGCCTCACCGGATTGATGGCCGTTTGTCAGACAAAACCAAATACACTGTGGTCAATTCTATTTTTTAGGAAAATGTTGGCTTCCATATTATTATTCCATTGAAGCAGCATGAAGTTCATACTTTTTCATACTGGGTTTTGGGGATTTTTTTTGCACAAGGTCACAACACATTTCTTCAATGCCATTAGTGCCAAAAAGACAAATGGCAGTCAAAAAAGAGAAAAAAAGTGAGAACAGAGTGCAAGTAATAAAAAAAAAAGGAGCAAAGAAATTAGCATCCCCTCTTGTAGCACAGATATCAAGGGTATTAAGTCGGAAACCTTTTCTGTATTATTTGTTCTGGCTGCCTGGATTAAAGCAGAAATCCCACTCTTTGTATGTGGAGTTATTAGTGCCTTTCAAATGTCTATGATTCATAATGCCATTTCTATTCATTATACAAAATGATTTTGCAAATGTCATACTCCTACATTTTGTGGGGATGTATAAAAACATGTTCCGTATCCCCTCTTGTCAAATGGTTAATAATTTGTGTAAATACAACAGTGTTTACACAAATTAAAAAACAGGAAATGACCATTAGTGTGCCTCCTAGTCCTATCTCCAAACACACAGCTGAAGTCGTCCTCCGTTTGTTTCCGAGCCCTGTTCTTTGGAGCCCTCTCTGCAAGCCTGGCTTTTGATGCAGAATGGCTGACTAATTAGATTTATTTTTTGCCACATCACTTTGTGTTCAATGTAGTGTTAAAGGGCACCGGATTATATACAGCCGTTATAAAGCTGTTGTGTGTGTATGGCTCCTTTGATGGCGTACTTCTAAATAAGACAATGGGACTCTCTTTAATGACCAATTTAGGCAGCCGTTCAAGAGGAAAAAAAGCAAGGCAAGAAGAATAGAAATATTGTCCTCCAGATACATCATTAATGGGTGTGAACTATAGATTTGTAACTTCACTCGGTTGTGTGTATACATATACATATGTATAGAGATCCTTACTTACACAATCTGTGTATTTGTTGCTAATATAAAAGGACTCTAAACTGCCAAAACTCTGCCATTTGGATTCTGAGGAATTCTGAATATTTCCCATAACTCAAACAATGTGCGACTTTTCGTACTATTTATTTTGTGAACAAGCATTTCAGGAGCATGCAGTCCTGATAGGATTGACTTCACATACAGTACGATGGAGTTTAGGTTTTCGTAAATTACACCTTGGAGAAATGCTCAAAGAAATTTCTGCAGGAGGAAAAAAAAAATGGGGCCAACAAAAGACAGCCACTCATGGAAACCTAGCAGTCATATCCTCATGGGAAATGCAGTAGTCTTTGCTACAGGAAGTACAAAAAGGAATATTCCATCCACATATCCGCAAAGATGTTTCCTGTTAACTACATACAGTGCATGTGCATGGTGCGCCGTACACACAGAGACGGGCTGGAGGTCTGCTTTTTAAAATCTTTGTCTGCATGTTTCCAACATGATTTGTTTTCCACTCTCCGAGTCAGAAGGTGAAAGAGGGAAATCAAACGATGAATGCCTGAAGGGGAACGTGGTTGTGCAGGATCTAGTCGATGCATGTACCCGACGCCACAGGTGCCACAAAATGGCACAGTCATAAATGTTTGTGTGTTGACATACCAAGCAATCCCTTAAATCACAGGTTGGCTTTTGTTTTGTTGTGTACGTCTTTAGTTCTTCGATGGTTGAGCAGCGTGACCTTGGAGGTTGTGCTCCAGGGCTTATTCGTCTCCGCTAAACAGAGACTGTTTTTCAAATCTGTTGTCTAATTATCTCTCCACTTCAAATGAGTCACATTCTGCCCGTAGTCACTTATAACACACTGCATAAAGCATTTGCTCTTAACGTTAGAGGGAAAAAAACAACCTCAAAAGTGTTTATTCCACCTGCTCAGAAGCTTGAAAACACACAAATGTAGTGGAAAGACAGATTCAGAAAGGATTTGTGGACCTGCTCAGCCTTTGTAGCATGGTCACATTATTAAAACACAAACGTGAAAAAAACAACGAACCACGGCTGCGCGGCCTGTGGCTCCTGAGCTTGACATTAATCTAACCACGGTATTTTTCATAGAAATGAAGTGGGGAAATCGATAGATGGACCACCTGTTCGCTCAAACAGCACAATGAAAAATGAAACAGTGGATTTTTTTTTTTTTTCTGCCTCGGGGTTCCATAAGGAGTTCTTTTCTAATAATATATTTGGGTGTCACCAAGGTTAGATTCATATAACGAATATTAGGAATCTCAACTGAGACGGGTACGCACTCAGCACTGTGGATGTTTGGAGTGTTGTGGTGGGTGTACAGTTCGGAACAGGAAGAGGCTCCGGTTGCACTGAAAGCATGTCTGCAGTCAGGGATAATGGGGATGGGTATGGTGACCCTGAGAGCTCAACACGCATACTAAATGGAGGGAACAACAGAAAACACTGCAAAATACATGAATGTGATGGAAGTAAAAAATGATGAACGTGCCTGATCATCAGGTTTGTTGGGCAGAGAGTTACTGAAGAACGTGGTGTTGGGAAATTAATGAACGATGGAGTGGTTGGCTGGAAAGACAAGAATATGCAATAATATCTAAATCATTCACTCCGAAAGAAATATTTTCTTCATCTGCTTGTGTTTTGTCTATTTGCGTGCATGCAGTTGAAGAGCTTTGAGCTTTCAGATGGCTCGTAGCAATTAAAGTACAAAAAGAACGATGTGTTTATAGCATGTTGACTCACAACCGCCATCATAGCAACAGTAATACATGATGAACATAGTGGAGATATTTTAATAAGGAGGCATATGATGGGAGACAAATTATTAACACTTTTTGCATATATGTGAGCTGTTCCACTGGGACCAGTTGTGCGTGTCTGCCAGGTGTTTGTTTAGCAGTATTTGTATTGGGTATACGTGAGAATGGAGTCAAATACATCTGTTGTGGATCTTTCTGTAGCAAATGCGGGGCATACATACAGTTCATTTCAGTGTCTATGAGGTTATCTGTCAGTAATCTGGATCTGAAATGCCTAGATTCTTGTTTTATATCTGTATAAATTGGAAAGGATAAGAAAAAAGAAGGGGGGGGGTGTACCTGTTGACAACAAAGTAGTGCAACTGTAAAGAATAAAGTATACACGAGGTAGAATACATTTGTGCTGCTGTGATAAATCTCCGCACACAAAGATATTTCTCGTAGTTTGCTTGTCTTGCCTCAATATCTCACTGTCTTGGGAAATCATGCCAAACATGTTTTTTTTTTTCCACCTGTTTTTTTTTTATTTTTTAAATCGACCTTAGGAATGCAGAGCAGCTTTCAGAGATTGTGTTTTCACTCACTTTGTGAGCTGCGTCTGCTACAGAGAAAATTGGAGTTGAAATATAAAGCTCAAATAATACTTTATTCGTCTAACAGTTTGAACTTGTTACCTTTTCGGTCTCTCGCCAGCTTTTGTTGGTTATTGGTACTCACTACTTTTAAAATATGTCTTTACATATTTCTCTGTACAACAGTGGTAACTTTTGTATCGACAAAAACAAACATGAACAAAGGTCTGGATGTCTTACAGGAGGGTTAAGTATTGGCCAGACCACCTGTCTGCCCTGCTTGAAATGAACAACTACCAGCAATATCTCTGGACGTGAATGATGTTTGCGCCAACAAGGCGGGCTTCGTGCCAGAGCTCGCAAACACACAGTGAAACCAAGCGTGCAATCAAGTGATTCAAATCACTTTCGGCAACGTTTATTTTTATTGGCTGCAGTGAAAGTGTTTGACAATTGGATATCACATTTTCCAACGTGCTGTTACTAAAAGCAGTGCACGTGACGCAATGGCAGTGAGTGAATAAAGCCTAAGGGGGCCAGCTTAATTGGGTTATGTCGTTAATAACATCTGAAGGGTGATGAATGGCTGGAGCTCCTTCTTGCCGAGTTCATGCACAACAAATTAGTTCAATTAAAGGCTGCAGTTAAAGGAACTCTGTGGGAAATTGATTAACTTAAATTATCTGGATTGAGTCATTTTGTACCTGGTTTAGACCTTTGCTATGCGTTAATGGATCTATCCTTATTTATAAGCTTATTTATTTTGACTTTTTGCATCTGTTTTCTGGGGTTTTCTCTCCCACCCCCACCCCCCCACCCCCCACCCCCCCCCCCGTAATTTTCCCTTTGAAAGAAGGGAAAAAAAGGCAAGCAAACCTTTAATTAAATCAACATCTAGGACCTTTTTTTTATTGCCAATTAACTCGGTTCAGTGACATGAAAGGATTTTCTCATTTTAAAGAGGCTGGAGACAGCGAGATGATGGACAGCTCCAATTGCTACTTTTAGAATAATTTGCTGATGTTGATCAGCATTCTCATAATATGTCTGCTTCGAAATAAAAGGGATTTTTTTTTTTATTATTATTAATATTGAAAACCAGAGCCATGACAATTATATGATGCGTTTGCTGTATGATGGTATTCACATTATACACACATTTTACGCTTTGTGAAATCAGACTCAATGTTGTGGGTGATTTAAGGTAATTGGAAGCGATGATTAAAAGTGCCCCATTCTGTTAGATCTCACCGCTGGAAAAGAGCACATTCCTCCAGTTCCTCCTCTCTGCTTACGACTTGTCTCTTTGAGGACGGTCGCCCTGAGGTACGGGATGCTGTATTTCTCCAGCATCCTCCAGGAGTGGCAGAACACAAAAAGGAATGACACAGATTATAGGAGATTTATGAGACTGATAAATACACCCTTTTTTATGCCCCTCAAAACAGCTTTTCATCAGCTCTTCAGCAGCGTGCCCAAGTGATTGATGACAGGACTGTTGGTTCTCCTTGTCCAGACCCTCAAGCTGTTTATGCTCTGTTTCCCAACCCAGATGCAGATCTACCTTTACAATTCGGACGACTTCGACAGCCTCAGTGCTGCCATCAAAGAAAGACGCATCATTGCTGCCATGTCTGTCTTCTTCGAGGTAAGGTATCGCCGGGTCTGACGGCTGGGACAAATTTAATCTGAAGGGAACCATAATAGCAGCGTGGTTCTAGGGCAGCGATGTTCAACAAAGCCTGCGATAGGATCCCAGGTGGTCCGCTGAACATTTCATATTCACAATGAAAATCATTTGATTTACAGCGGGGAATTCTTTTGTACCTTAAATGTAAATAAGGTGCCAGAACGCAGGAAAAAACGTTCCCGTGGAGGATCCCTTCGGAAGTAGTACAGCCTTATGCATGTGGACTCTTTGTCTTGTTAAAACATCCAACTTTGTTTTTTCATTAGAGTTATACTGCTCTGAAGGGAAACCTTTGTAATGACTATTCATTTAGTTGTTGGTAGAATTGCCTTGATGGAAAATTTCCTTTCATCGGCTTATTAAATTACTTTATTTAGTGTGCTCACTGCCAACTGTAAGGAATAGTACAACAAAGGATATGAGTGAATAAAAAAATAACTAGAGTAGATAAAAATAAACTGACAGCAATGGGAGGAAATCAAATTAAGACAATAAGAGTAAGGAACAGAGCCACTGTACAATGGTGAGGCAATGGTGATTTTAGGGGGTCTTATTTGTATTAATCCAATTACCAAATGGTTGAATGTGAATGATGTGAATACGTTTTTGAAGACAGTAAATTCAAAATATTTATAAGAAATAGTCTATTGAGCCGGTGTTGGGACAAAAGAGTTTATCTTTACCTGGCAGATTATTATTATTTTTTATTCCGTGGCACATTGCTGATTGCTTACAGGAACTACGAATGGTCCTCTGAAGGTCTGTGCACAAAAGCTCCTAATGGACAAGAATGGTCCTAATTTCTGTTCACAGTAGAAACACTTGTGAGATTTATGAACCGCGGAAAAGCAGCGCATGTTACACCCTTAATTATCTATTAGCGGCATCTTTGGGATTGATGGCAGGCGATCAATGCGGGGTCACTTTGAGCTTAACGGCATATAGGTAAGGGTCAGCTCTCTGGAAGAGGGAGGCTGGAATGGGGACACAGGTGTTTTGTAATGTAGGTCTGTTCTCAGACACTGATAAACAGTGTGTGTACCAGGACCTAAATGCCTCCGCTGGGTCCTGACAGCCCTATTGCTTACTGCAATTAGCACCGCAATACACAATCCGCTGAATAGCAGTTTACAGTGCGAGCGTTTTAAGTGGGCACACACACACACACATTGGCTCAGATTTAACATTTCTAATCAATGAGGAGAGTTCTCCCTGTGCTCCCCAGAGGCCTGTTAATGGCCTCTAAGGTGTGCATATTATCCACATTCAGCATTCAGTTCCTCACAATTATTCTCCTATGACTGACCTGAATTAATGTTAAGCAAGTAAAAGATTGGTCCCTGCATCCCAGTACTGTTTTGTCCAGTCCTGTCTCTTAAGTAGGACATTGGGAATGTTGCTAAATGCGGGGCTGAACAATATTTGCTGGTCTTCAGTCATTTCGGGTAGTTAATAGTAGGCTTAATAGGTAGATAAGGAGGAAATCAAGGCTGGCGTTTGTCCTCTGGAGACAGCTAAGCTAATGGCTGAACTACCTCATCCATACCAAAACCACCAGCTACATGATATGATCCGATGTGTTCGAAGAAAATGGTGTTTAATTATGGCATTGTGTTGGTACACACGTACTGTCAAGTTGATTTTGTGTAAAATGTAGAAATATACATTTTTCAAAATATATGTGATACTAGCCTTTAACAATGCAGTAAAAAATGATGATAAAAACAAACACGGTATTTTATCGCTACAAACAAAAGCCTTTTAAATGACCAGAGACCTGAATCAAATAATCTGTGGCGTAAACCTTGAAAATGTCATGGGGGGAAAAAAAAGAACATCGCCGACATAATAATAATACATGGATTTAGATGCTGCTAGATTATATTGTATTTTAGAGTTGTTGCCCTCATTGTGTCCACTCCTTGTTTTTTTTGTTCATATTGATTGTCTTTAGTTATTATGTCAGATTAGTATTCAAGTCTTGTAATCCCTTTTGTAATCCTTTTCCTCTGGACATTTCCTGCAGCTGGGGCAAAAAGACAATCCAGCTGTAGACCCCATCATCCAAGGATTGAAAGGAGTAGTGCATCATGGTAAGTACTGGGGAGTATATATATATATATATATATATACATACATACATAACAAAAAAACAAATTGGAGTCTAAACACAAGATATGAGCAGAGTTTAACTTCAAAAAGGATTTGAACATTTATAAGATACTGCCTCTCTCCCTTGCTTATGCACCTCCACAGTAGGAGACATCTGAGGAGCTTCACTCACATAGAGCAATTAATTACATCATAACCTCAAATAGACAACAGTTTTATCGTGACTCAGACAAACATGTGCATACATCGTGGCTCGTGAGGAAGCTCATTTTCACGTTTAAACTGTTAACGCCTTGTGTTGTCTACACGGCATGCTGTCTTAAAGTACTGCTGCTGCCCCGCCTTTACTACATGCATGACTTATGTCGACCACAAGCAGATGTTTTAACGTGATGCTGTGATCCTTCACCACATGTGGGGACTCTGCAGCTCTCTATGCACAGAAACGTTTTGCATCCCTTTATAACTTGCTGCTGATGGTCTTCACGTTATGTGAGCAATATCATACACTGATAAGGACATGTTAATGGATGAGGATATATATAGAAGCGTAGAGCAACTCCACTGTATCCATGAGGGTTTCACAAGACTGGCACTGTGTGTCATTGGGGGGTTTCTAGATAGTACTTTATTCCCTGTACTTTGAGGGGATGGATGCTGCTATGGTTTTTTCCCTTTTGTGTTGAGCATTGTGCAATTTCTTCATTTCCACTGAAGCAATTGCACTATGGAAATGTGCCTATTTTCAGATTGGCCTGTTGTCATGTGGGAGGCCATTTCACCTGTTGTTTTGATTTCACAGACATATTTAAGGCTCCACGTTTTTTTTGTTGCTATAACCTTAATTAAGGCAGGTTGCCAAAACATGTTGTTATACTAGATTATATTATCAATCTCCATGAGCCTCTAAAATTGGCTCAACCCTTTGACAGATGTTCGTGCTCATCAGTGTCTCTCATCTCCCAGCTGAGAATGGGATCAGTTCGGGTAGAGGGGGGGGGGTTCTTTGGACTTTCTTCCGGCTGTCTGCTTAACGCTTCTCGCCTCCTCCCCCGTTAGAGTGGTTGGTTTTCCGCTAGCTCGTTATCCCACAGTCATCCATCCATCAGCATCTCGGCGGCCCATGAGCGATAGGGCACGTACGCTGTCTGAAGAGGAGGAGAAGAAAGGCTGTGAATACTGAATTTGACTTTGAGTACAGATGAGGCATGGGGGAGAGGTTTCCCGTGCCTGAGTAGTCCTATCAGTCCTTGTACCCTAAGCCTCTGCTTTTTAGATAAGTGAGCTGTGAGAGATTGGATTCAACATAACTTTAGCTTTATTTGAGTTTTTCACATCATAGTTCAAGAAAAAAAACAACATTTTTGCAGGAGGATAAATAGTTCTTCCGGTGTTTGTTTTTTTTTTCTTTCTACACGACCCTGCCTGGTTCTTATCGCGGAGGATAGAACGCATCCTGTAATCATTTGGATCTGTCTTAATCCCCGTGGCCCATGCAACAGTTGTTGCACGTAACGGAGCAGGAAACCACCCAGCCACAGATCAGCTGTCAGAGCAGGCCATTTTATCTGACTCCCCCTCCCTTTTGCTCCTTTCTAAGGGAGATCCCTGAGTACAGCGATCTGGCCAGAGTGATAACGAGTGGCGAAGCTTTTAACTGCTGTCACCAGCGTTCCACTAGTGGAGGTTTCTCATGAAAGCAGTTAAAAACGCCACAGGGAGATTGAAATGAAACGGCCATGGTAATGTTGGTCATAAATGTGACTGAAGATATGCAGGGTTTTTAGCAAAGCATTAGAGGGTGGGTGAAAAAGTGATATTTTTTATCCTGTGCTCTACCCCAGAAAAGGAGACCAACCTCAGGTCGTTCATCCTGAGGGATCTGCTGCCATCGTCGGTGGACAGTTATTACCGATACACCGGCTCTCTGACCACGCCGCCCTGCATCAAAGTAGTGGAGTGGATCATCTTCTCCAGGCCCGTGTATCTGTCCCAGTCACAGGTGCGTCCACACACAGCTTTATTCTTCATTTATACACATTAATTTCCTGTCCCGCAAGCGATTCTTCCCTCCATGTGCTGTACCTCCCATCTGTCTTCCCTTTTCCCCTCGTTCCTCCCCAATTCCCTTGCATATGAAACCATAACTGCCTATATAGTGGATGAGTAAGCAGGAAGTGGGAGCCAATTACCGGCATCAACGATATTGCGAGATAACCTTTAGACATATATCCTGCTGTTGGTCAGAGACAGCGACTGTAGGGTCTTAAAATGAATACCGCTGCCACACTATTAGCATTATTCAAAGTCAGAAAGTTGCATGAATTTAAATGATCGTTTAACATATGTTAAAAGTCAAAGTGTAGTATTTTACAGGACTCACCTGTGCGCTTTAGAGCAGCGTTTTTCCCATTTGTGGTTTATAGAGATAATGTATGCCAAATCATGCCCCCTGCTTTTTGCTGATCCCATACACAGTTGCAGCATCTTTTATACATCCAATTCTTGGGTTACCCAGCTGCATATCCTCTAGAGCGTTCTGTGCCGTAGAAATTTGCAGGGCTCAGTGGAATTTCTATTAACTTGCAGTAGGACAAATCTTTTGTTCAGATATTACTTCTGCTGCAGGAATATTGACCAACGCCACAATGTTTGTGACGCTCACAGATAGTCTGTTATGAACCTGTAATTTATTTCTCGGAGCACGCATAGGGACACATTGATTCCACACTATCTGTAATGTGTAGTCATTACAGCACGCGGCAGGAGATCATTCATAGCAATCAATGGCCACAAATTTGCCCCATTGAGAAGTTACAGCCCGGTAGGTAGCCGGGATGATGATTGAGGTCTGTGCCTGCTGGTGCCTGTGGTGCGAATGTTTCTTGCGAAACCGCTGCTCCAGTTGTGAACAGTCAGCTGCTGGCAAGCGGCTACGAATGCAGTCCTGCATGATATATTATATTCAACTCACACGCACACACACACACACACACACAGTAACAAAATCACTTTGCTCCAGCAGTTATTCTCCGTTTCTTTCCATCTAGCTGGAGGCCTTTTACTCCATCTTTACAACAGAGCAACAGGACCATGTCAAGTCTGTCGAGTACCTGAGGAACAACTTCCGGCCCCTGCAGGACCTGGACAATAGGAAGGTCTTTAAGTCGGCTGTAAAAGATGCATGGCAGAAAGATTTAACTGAAGTCCTGGTCAGCCCTCATAGCACTGAGGCTTCGAGAGGTAAGCTCCGATTCCTGAATTGTTTCCCGTGCTCCCCGTTGTTTGCACTACAGCGCTGCTGCTTTAACCCAATTTGACTGAATTGCTCCCTAATTAGCTCTGAGTAGTCAGAGTGTGTGGGCGGGTAGGTGGGAACTACATAATGCACACTGTGTTTAGGCTACGTCAGAGAGCAGCAAATGTCACATCCCATTCAAGCCTCTCATAATCTTCGCCAAGGCTTTGACACAAGCCATATCTGCCTGTAAAGTGGTCTTAAATATACACTTGATGGTTAAATACATGATATCACGCTGAGAGACAGTCAGTATCCTCAGCATTTAATTATCCCTATTATTACCAGTATGAGACATGGAATTAAAGAGACAGCGTTGTTCTGGTATTGTGGTTTAGAGCCAGTTTGTCCTTGTGTTGTAATTATGATAAGGTAATTTGACAACTCATGGCCTCCAAAGGTTTCTACAGTCTGTTGGTAATCAGAAAGTTAGCTGGATATGCTAGAGCTTCCACATTACATTAGAGCATCATCTAGGATGCCCATGAGGTGTAAATGGAAGTTTTGACCACATATTATCTTCCAAACTATTGTCTTCTTCACAAGGATTCCTTGGTTTCCCAGCAATGTGTTATTTCTGGCCAAAAACTTGGTGATTCAGTGATTATTTGAGAAAGCTCATCTATTTGGTCAGCATGTAGACCCACCCATAGACCTCGATCAAAACGCTAGGCAAGTAAATATAATGAAATAAAACAGTTTTTTTTTACTAACAGATCAAATTCTGCTGTGATTTTAAATAACCACATTAATAAGTAATAATTCAAACTTGAGATCAATGTTGCAAAATTCTATTCTTGTTCTGATATTAAATACAATCTTAATACAAAACACAGACCTCATGCAGGGCTTGATTTTTCCTTCATCTCTTTTGTTGTGTGTGCATCTTGCAGTGCACGCTTTAACAGAACAGAACAGTACAGGAACTATGGAGACTAATGAGAAAGGCTGCTGCGCCTTAAAGTGGTGTTGTTGCTGTCTGGTGGGGAGAATTGATTGGGGATGCTTGTGATGAAGTTGGAGCACTCTCACAAGGCTGATCAGCAATCATCATTAATATGTGGCACAGCTAAAATAGACCCATACAAATTAAGTTGTGAAATTGCTTTTGTAGCATTATGTCAGCAGACAGAATGAATGTGGACCAGTGTCTCTCAGCTTTCCCTTCCCTTTTGCTTGTTTTCTCTTTTGTGTCTCTTTTCGCGTTTCTGTTCCTCTGTGCTAAAACAATCCCTTAACGGACGGCGCTGGAAGTAAACGGCGTCGGTCTTATCTTCAGGGGTGACATCTGTCAAGGTTGTGTGGGGGGATATTTATCTGTGTGCCGTAAATGATGACTTTGCTTGTAAATGTTGTGAGAGCCAGTGCTATACCTTGACTAAATGTCCCGTTACTGTGGCTTTTACAACCATGGAAGTTGTTTGGCCATTCCAGATAGTTTTTGATGGAACATGCGGGTTGCAAATTAGTTTGTGTGGGGCGGATCCATGATTTGTTGAGTAATAATGCCGAGGTATGTCGAGCAGTATTTGTTTTATTCTTTGTTTTTACTCTAATACTGTATATCTGCATCTGTAAGAACAAGGAGGAGGCCAGATAAGGCAGAACACTATTTATGTTGGTGGTATGGTTCATAGGTTCATTATTATTAATATGTTATCAATACTGAAAAAATGCCTTGAATTTGCTTGTTTTGTCCAACTTAGAATACAAAACCATTGAATGTACAATTTTATAAAACAGAGAAATGCACATTGAAGAAACTGGAATCAAAGATTCGGATCCAGATAATAAAAAAAACCCCACTTCAATATCATAGTAGACAAGTCAAAAATTGCAGGACACAAAATTGCAGGACACAAACAGACCAAATACCTGATAATCTTATTTAAGATTATTAGATTTTTTTAAAATGAAATGTTTACTAAAAGAAATATGTGTCTTATCTGTGGGGAAATTATTTATCTGTTTCTTTAAAAAAAATGGAAAGTGATTCCAGTATGTTTCAGTGCCATTTAAGCATATTTTGATTATAATCAGGATAATATTGTGACTCGCCATTATTTTTGGCCAGGATAATTGTGAAATTTGAATATCATCCAATGTTTAACCACAGTTAGAGGAAATATGAGTAGTAATGAGTTTATTTTCTCTCTGCTGGATCTATTGAAATAGTCTTATGTTATGTCCTAATTCAGTGTTAAGACTATGGCTGTAGCAACAGTCCCACATTATAATTTACTGTAGTTCCGGTGCTGGTATTTAGCCCTTCGATGACATGCATACCTGGAAGTTCCCATTAGCTTTCTTTGTGTTTCCAAGGAGATTGTTGTTCTCCCTGTCATTCCAATGTCTGTACACAGCTTCTCTGTGGATTCATCCTCCTTCATGGTTGAATTTGCCAGGAGAAAGATTGGTGTTCTGCTCTGAGTGCTTTTGCAGACTGAGGTGAAACCGCTATGAGGCTGATGTTGGGATGTTACAATATATCTATTCACAGATTATTAATAGGATTTTTCTCTAGGACGAAAAAGTAACTGTGCCAGCCATGAAGAACATAGGAACATTTCATTTGATTCATACCGTCTCAGTTTTTCAGGCGAACTTGAGATAAAGTGACAAAAATACATTTCCATACACATTTTGATCATATTTAGATAAGAACCGCTGCCAATCTGCCATTATATTCAAAGGTTTTCAATAAAATTAACAACTAACCTTCGATCAATGAAGTTTATGATTAATGCACAGACCTGATGATTCCTCACCGGTAAACTACGCATTGGAAAAGTTGCAACAATTGTCATTAACACATTTATATTATATATACCAATATTATCCCGATAATCAACCAAAATCTCCAACTAAATGTAAGTTAAAGTAAATCCAGTATGCTCTAGTACCATGTTTAAGAAATAAACTGTTTTGTATTGTTTTAAGGCAATCGTATATCTTTAGGACAATTTTAATATTATACATATAAATACACATTTAAATATAGCAAAAATGTGTCGAGCCTATTCTTTCTTATATAATAATTCCTGTATTATTGAACCATGCCCTATTTTTCTCCTCTCTACTATGATAGTGAGCTAGACAGCATCTTCATTTATGTGACCTTGTGTGAAATTCACTATGATAAGCTTAATTGTGTTTTTTTTTTTAATTAATTAATATCCAACATTGCCCCATTTGACAAAAATACATAGAAGAATCGCAAAATTGTGGTTTATTTCAAGGTGCCAGACATGATAGGAGTGTAGATCTACACCTGCTGTTGATTCTGTTGTTACGAGTGCACCAGTGTTGATGGTGAAAGGGATGATGGCTGACGTGACGGTAATGATGCAGGCAGTAAAAACCATCATCATGTCTTCAGCTGTTATTAAACGGCTGTTTTTGAGCTACTGAAGTTGACAACGAACATCTGACGGGTTATAATGCATTTCACACCTGTCACACCTCATCAACACCCCAAGATTATTTTTGCTATAGTGTAATTTTTTTTTTTTTTTTTTTTGTGTCCCTCTGACTGATTTCCTCCCAGCCTGTCTCCCTTTCACATATCCTGGTGCATAATTTGCACGCTTTGCAAATGGAGAAAACTGGTGACAATTTAAATTTGACTGAAACCTCGTGTGCACATAATAAACTGACACCGGTTCCTGATTGCTGTTGCCCCTATGAGCTGAGAAGCATGTCCAGATTGTCCCTTACTCATACTGACGCTCCCTGTGTAAATCTCTGTGCTGCAGCCTACACTGCCACCTTGAGGCTGACTTGCACGTTTCCTTTCATCCTCCTCATGCATCCTGTTTAATGCTGCACAGACAGGAACTTGCAAATTATGTATGGGCAGGAAACTGTGGTATTGTCTGTACCACATGTTTAGCACTACACCCAGCTGTTTGGTATTCTACCTGAAATCTCTTTCAGTGTCCAGAGTGACGATCTGCACCGACAGAATCTGACCCTAAACTTGACCCCAGTCAATCCTGTTTTTTTCTGGAGTGAGATGGTATTATGTTATGCACCTTGAGGTCCTCATAGTGGAACTAGCTTTTAAATCAGGTCGGCAGCAGACAATAATGATAGGCTTGTTAACAGGCGACCAAATACTCAAGCATTCTTCCCTACACAGCCTTTCATTTCCCCCTGGCTGCATTCAAATGGTGAAAAAGTGACCATACTATTATTTACTTTTTATTTCCCTCTACTTCCTGCTCTCTCAGTGTGCAGCAGTGCCCCAGTGAGCATGAAGATCAAGCCGCTGAACCAGACGGCATTGATGGTGAGCTGGGAGCGCCCTCTGACCGTCTACCATCCACCCATCACCAGCTACATGGTCTCCTACAGCTGGGTGAAACGTGATGTCGCCGATGAAAAGACCTTCACCAAGACGGGAGACCAGAGCATGGTTTGTGTCTCTATTTGTATCATCAGCTGCCACTTACCAGCTGATCCCTTTTTTTTTCTATTTTTTCCATTCCAAATTTCTTCATGGATGTGGTTTAAACGGCTCCGATTGGTTTGCAGAGCCTCTGATGTATCTGGCAGGATCAAAGGGTGTCTGGATCAGTGACAGTGTGTATGGAAGGTGACAGGTTGTGATGAACTCTGCATGTGGCGGTTGCTTGATATGAGCACCCAGACAATCCCCTGTCACTCACCTGTCTAAAAATAGACACGTAGGACTGCCGTCACGCTGACAAGTCAGGCTGATATATGTGTAATGTGTCGACAAATGCGCCCGTGGCCTTGTCTCAGTTTGAACATCTTTTCTATCCATTTATTTCCTTAAGTCTGTGGTGCAGGTCGGTATAGGCAACCGATATAACCCACATAATGAAGGGATGCATATATACGCAGGGATGTGTGTATCGGGCCATTATATGGCAGATAATGGGAAATGTATTCTTCTGAAAATGAAATCAAAGCAGATAAACGATTGCCTGATGATACAAAGTATAATTTCTTTAATTTACTAATAAATGCGTCATCTAGACAGATACAGTATCACAGTAGGTGGCCCTATGCACCTTTTTAAAGTTGATCTGCAGTCTGTCAGAAAACACAAAGGAGAAGAACAAGCCCAGCATGCTGACGAGAGCCAAATGTGTTGTCAGCGGTCTGGATGTTTTTCACAGATTTTTTGGCTCACTAAACCACTTAGCCTTCCTTACCATCAGGTGTGAATATTAAGAACATTTTTTTTTTTTTTTTTGTTAAATAAAAAAAAAGTGAAATCATCAGTTATCGGCATTGGCAGTGAGAAGCAGTGTAAGTATTGGCTGAAAAAAGTATGTAGTACTAGTTTTTGTATTCTATTGACTATTTTAAGTATTTAAAACGTTTTTAAAAATCCCGTCTGGTTTCAAACATCGGAGGAAGCTCTTTGAACACAGACTGTCGTCTTTTTGCAGCCAAGGCAGGCGACTTTGCAAGTGTAGTCCTTTTAGATCTCAGTGACGTTTCTGACACCAGTGATCACACGATTTTGCTCTTGTGCCTTAAACATTGAGTTACTACTTCATTTATTCCTGTAACAGAACATTAACTGTCTCCACAGGAATATATACCCCCGTCCCTGCAGGGGGTTACACCTACAGGGCTGTTCTTTTTCCACGCTACATATTTTTCTCTCTGGTCACATATCCTTCCATTTGAGGGAATCCAACGCCCAGCTGTGCATCTCCTTTAAAGCTCACTGACCCCCAGCTGTCTTGACAGTCTGCATGGCTGCCTCTTTAGATATAAACAGTGCAGGGGCAAAACATTCACCCACTGGTTCGGAGACCAGGGATCAGTTCCCTTGTGACAGCACCACTTCCAGCATGCAGTAAATAATTGTCATGGGAGGGAAGCCGGTGTGGGATCGTCCAGTGTTGCTGCTCTAGTGACTTCTACTGGTTGATCGGAGCAACTGCGCATATCTGAAGGGCATGATGTAAAACCGTTGCCCATATTGCATCCTCCCATCCTTCTAGTGCTTAGAAACTAGCCTACGCATTAGCTAATAAACCCATCCACCCAAGAAATGTGTTTCACTTGGATGTTTAATCTTCACTGTGCAATATGATGCATGTGCAGTTTGACACTTAAAAAGCTGTTTACACACACATACACACACACACACACACACACACACACACACACACATACACACAGATGCAAGTTGTGGTCCAAAAAACAACTTAGTCAAACAGTAATGATGGGCCTTTCAGTGAAGTTTTTTTGTGCCAAGGTTAAAGTATTTTGGGGGAAAACCATCAGACACAAACTATTATTCCATGCAGTTTATTTTACCAGCAACTATCTCGTAAAGGGACAGTTATTCCCCAAATACATAAACAATAAATATGCTATATCAATCGTTTTGGTGTGAGTTGCCTAGTTTCGAGGTATAATATAGACATGTCTGCCTTCTCTTGAATATAATGGGACTATATGATACTCAAAGGGCCACGTCTGGACTCTTGGTCATTCAAACTGGTCCACAGTCTTTGTTGTGAGCAGCTTCATGTAGGAACACATTTCTCAAAACCCTAAAAACCTGCCTAGAGGCGATTTATAACTAACAAACTAGTTACCAAAGTTAAGAAACCACAGACCAGCAGGTTTAAATGAATATGCAACCAGACTTCCTGTAGTCAGGAACTCCCTCAGAAATTAAAAACGAATGCCCGTTATCTCATTGATTTAACTCCTGTGCCCCCCCAGAAGTCCATGTCCTACCTGCAGCTTGTTCACACTGACCTGCTACAACACTACAAAGATAGAAACCATCTCACCACAATTTCAACCTGCTGCTCTCAGCATCCCCCCTCCAGCTACGTTTACTGACCTTTTAACTCCCCATCAGCCAAACTGCTCCCTGAGGTCCTCTGGCTGAGCCGTCATATCTCCACAGCCCGACTACTCGTTTTCTATATTCTGTGATCTTGACATGAGGCTCAAACCGTCTCTGCCAAAATCCCCAATGCTTTAGTATAACTAAAAAACGTAGCGGTCAAATATCAACCTGTATTTGGATAATTGTTTTGTCTACTTGCTATCTTAAACAATTATCAGACTGACTTTTTCAGAATAGATTGATGAGAATTATGTGTTGTTGTTTCCACGATCGTTTTGCTCTCCTGAGAGCTTTGTGAGTTTATGATGTTCCACATTTATTGCAGGTGGCTGACTGAATGAATGATTAATGTGTCCATGAGGTGCTCTATGTGGTTAACTCTATTAATACAGTCGATCAGTCACTTCACTGACAGTATTCTCTCCACTTCTCTCTCCGCCGTCAGTCTTTTTTATTTTGCCCATTTCATTTCCATTTCAATTTTCAGTTTCTATCTCTGGACAGCTTTTTATCTGAATTATTTTCCCAGAAACACTAGCTCTCCAACACCAGAGGCAAACACCCATCTGTTCCTGAGGGCTATTTTAATATAAGTAAAGCCATCTGTAAAGTGCATAACATAATTAAATTTGGCAAGAAATGAGGTTTTAAATTGCGTGGAACTTGTGGGTCGTACACTGCTGATGGAACCGGCGCTGAGCGGAGTATGTCTTTGGGTTTTGTTTTGGGCATTATGAATGAACAGAAATCCTTTTTTTAAAATGTATTTTTTACCCACCTTTTCCTTTGCAGAAAGCCGTCATCACTAATGTGTCCCCCGATGTCCTGTACCTGTTCAGAGTGCAGGCAGTATGTCAACATGACCTGCGCAGTGATTTCAGTCAAACGCTGCTCTTCAGAGGTACCTTGTCAAAAATCCTCCGACCAGCGAGTCATAATGTTTTCATGAACTGCAATAGATTTTTTGCAGGTCAGGCACATGAAGTGGAATTTTAAATGCTGGCTTTCACTGTTGTTTTTCAGCTAATACAACAAGAATATTCGAAGGGTCTCGTATTGTGAAGACTGGGATGGTGAGTTGAGCAGAAGATGACAAAGATGTTAGTAACATTCATTTGGTTCTGTTGGATAACCTCGTCTCCTCTGTCTCCATCAGCCCACGATTTCTCCCGCGTCCTCGGCAGACATGGCTCCCATCAGCTCTGGTTCCTCCACTTGGACGTCGTCCGGCATCCATTTCTCCATCGTCTCCATGGCAACGGGGATGGGCCCCTCGTCTAGCGGCAGCCAGGCTACGGTGGCCTCAGTGGTGACGAGCACCTTGCTGGCAGGCTTGGGCGTGGGCGGAGGGGTCATCTCTTCTTTGCCCAGCTCTGTTTGGCCCACACAGATGCCCCACGCCACACAGAACCCCACCCGTCCAACCGGAGCGCCTGCAAAGCCCAGCACTGAGCAGACAGCGGCCCAGGGCCCTGAGATGGACACCCCGTCTGAGGAGAAGCAGGCGACGACTGCTGGCGAGGAGGAGGACAAGGAGGAGGATGAAGGGGAGAGAGATGGGGAACAGGAGGATGGAGATGATGAGAAGAAGAGTAAGAACAAGACCGCACCTAATAATGAGGAAACGCAAGCCAACAGCACTGTGGCCAAAGAGCCTTTAATCCCCACCCCCGCATCCACAGCCAAAGAGAAAGGAGCCTGGAAGCCTACAGCCATGGGCACCACAGTACCCTCGAGCACCAGCGACGATCAGTTGGTGAACGCCGAGAGCAATTCCACGGATGTGAATGGGTTCTCCACTCAGGAGCCTCGTAATGACACCGCCGAGATGCAGATTCCCCAGAGCTCCACGCTGTCTCCAAAGACCGGTAGTGACGGCAAGAGTCTCTGGCCTTTCTCTGTCCACACTGGTGAGCAGACCTCTCTCTCCCACACAGTTATGACACCTTACTGCTCGTTGTCCCTTCCCTAACAAACACATCCCTTCTGAATTTGCGGCAAGGCTGTTTCTCTTGTCGGCAATTACCGTACACAGCAAGGCTTCTCTCCAAAGCAGAATACTGTAATCACTACCAACAGTTATGGAGCCCAATGTAGCATAACAAATACATTGATTTAAGGCATTAAAAAAACACGTTATCGTATCAGTCAAAGATAAAGCTGGAGGCTTTTGTGTCACTACAACACAGAGGCCTGAAGGCAGAAATAAGCCATCTGCCATAGGGCTTCTGCCTCAGGGAATCCCTTTAAGTCTGTTTTGAAAGCGTTTGCCTCGGGGGAGAGCATTTTCCCCGATGTTTTTACTTTCATAATGTTGGATCTAAGTCTGTAATCGGGCTACTCTTTTGGCCCAAACCAAAGCTGGTTGATCAAACGTGTAGACGTCTCTTTTATTGTCATCTGTTTTGTTAAGCGTGTTGGATTGTTTGAGATTTGTTAAGATAGACTAAAGAGAAGACGGACTACGACGTACTGTTGACTGTTTATTCAGAATTGTATCATTAAGTAAAATTAAGAGCTCAGGGACTTTTTCTGTTTGAAAAATCGCGCAAATCAAAGCTGATAAGCAACTAGGATGTTAACTGCAACCAATCGCCCAGAAAAAGATGCACCATTTCTTGCAGCCAAGTGTTGTATTCATTTGTTTTCAAGAAGGTGGGGAGGAACTGTGGCTTAGCCTTTAGCCCTCCCTTCGTTGGTGCATGAGCTGGTCCCAGCTCCATGGCAACACGACACCTTGTTTCCTGGAATCGACACCCTGTAGAAAAAAAGATTGACCCGTCTGCCTGTCCCTGCGCATCTGCTCTTTGTTTTAACTTCCTCGTCTGACTCAACTCTGAGTAAACCAGTGTTATCTCTTGACCTTCCTCTCAGAATGTGGCTTCTGTGTGCTCCGGCATATCCTGGCTCATCCTGGCTTTTTTAATTTGTCTACGGGATATGTGCAACCATTTAATAATGCAGATGATTGATGAAACAATTTAGAATACAGTTCATTAGTATTGGTGCATAGCAATTAAATCAGTGTCTTTAGACTTTAATAAACAGCGTGCTGGTGCATGGCAGTGATGGTAGTCACAGGGTTTGGACTTAAAAACAGATGCATGAATCATCCAGGTGTTCATGCAAATGGTAATCTATGGTCAAGTGGACTACCAGTGCTAAGCAGGGGTCACATATCAACAGTGTTTAAGTAAATATAACGGAGCAAAGCTCCCTATAGTACAATAATAAAATGGAACAGGGCTCTTAGTGGTAAAGAAAAAAATGGAGGAATCTTAACCGTTTTATCAGTCTTAAGTTGTTTCTGTACTGTTGTTGAAGGTGTCTCATTGTAAGGTTAACAGGTTTTTACCACAGTAGACCTATAGGTTTATTTATTTATTTGTTAAATATTTACTAAGGTTGATATTAGTGATTTTTTTTAAATCAAAATCATTTTTTAAACATGCCATCATTTCAGTAATGTCCTCCACACATGAGATGGTGTTATTCAGCAGAACATGTTTAAGCATGTATTCATGTGCATGTGTAACATTCTAGACAGGACCATCTTGTCCAACGTGACCCGAACACCTAACCCGGGGATGGGCCGGATGGTGTGGATCGTCCCCTTGGTGGTGGTGTCTGCTCTCACTCTGCTCTGCCTCATCATGCTGCTGATTGTGATGGTCTACTGGAGGTGAGTTCACTGGCTCTAAAAAGGTTTGGTAGAATAGTAAAATGTCATTGTGTGAAGTGCGAATGCATACAGAAATGTCTCATCTAAATACTGATGCCCTCCTCTGTGCTCTTAAAGACTGGCTGCCCCTCTACCCCTCTGTCCACCTCCCCATAAATCTCACATTTTGAGTTAAGTGACACGCTTGCATGCATGGCTGGATTCTCCAGCCAGTCTGCTGCACATTCGGGCCCGCCTAGTTTGGTTACGTCTGTTTTATGCATGTCTGCATGTGTGCGCAATAATCTCAAACATTCTGGTAGCAAGACTGCTTCCCTGTCGTACATCAGACCCATCACCAACCTGGGTGAGAGGCAGGAGACCTGAAGGCTCTGCAGAGCCAGCAGGGGTCCCAGCTGTGTCTTCATCTGCTGGGCTAATTTCCAGCCATGCTATTGGTGCCCCAGTAATTACTCAGACCAGGCCATTGGCACATGTGGGATAGTTAATGAGTTACAAATGGAGCGTTTCCTCAGCTGGTCCGTTGCATATTTACTCTGTTTTAAAGGGTCTGTTTATAGTTGGGTGACATTTCTTTATTTACAGCTTGAGATTTATTTTTGTTAACACTTGAAATGTGTTTGACGCATTTTATAAATTATTTTTACTGTGACCTTTTTTTTTTCCCCCAAGTGTGAGATCACTGCAGGATATATTTATGGGACAATAACACCCTACTGTGGCATTTTGTGGTGTCAGATAATATAAGAGTGTGGTATAAATAACAGCATGGTTATCAGCTCCGTAGAGGTGTTCAGAAAAATAAAGTTGAAAGCCAGAAAATAGTAGCGGATCCAGTCGGTGGATGGATTCCTGGGCGTTGTGGTATTTGAGTAGAAGAGCAGGGGCAGCTTTGAGATTAGAAACGGCCACCACAGCTGTTACTGTGACAACTCTGACAGTTCGCAGACAATGGCTGCTTCCCCTGGGGAAAAGACCGTGATGAAAGATGAAATCAACCCATTCTCTTTACTCTCCATGCTCTGTGTAGTGTTTCTTGGTGGCAGTGCCGCTATTAAAGCCGGTATGCTTCTCTGCTCGCAGTTGTTTGGGTCATTAACAACCAAATATCACTATTTCATTTCAAATGTTAATAAAACGTGATCAATTAACCATATTTTGAAGATTAATGCCCTTGTTTTATCTTAAGCGTCTTCGTTTTCTCAGTTAATCCGAGGTTATCTCCACTATCATTAATTGGTGGGCTTACAGTACACATCTGGAAGCCTGTGAGGCTCCAAGTGTTTGTTCAAAACCCACAGATGTTCAACTGGAGGGAAAAAAAAATCATTTTTCGAGTTGGCCTCAGTGCTGCTGACGTGGGTGTTGAATTGAATGCCTCTCTCCGCTCACATCCGTTCAGAAAGCCTATTTCATCCCATTTGCATTCTCCAAACTATTCTTCTGAGATCATGGGAGAGAACCAGCGAGGTGTCGCCGGTTAGTTAGACTCACATCTGCACCCGCAGGGAGCCATTGGATAGGGAGGGTGTGACGCAACCAGGGGGGGCTCTCCACGCTTTTTGGTTTTTCACCCTCCCCTTTCAGTCTTTCTCTCCCTCTCTCTTTCTATATCTTTTAAATACAGTTCAGCCTTTTTGCTGTCTCTGCTTTGCATTATCACTCTAAAAAAAATGACAAGCATCTGCTCTCTCCTCTGCATCAAATACAGGTAGGATTAAACCTGCGAAATGCTGTGTGTGCGTGTGTGTGTGTGTGTGTGTGTGTTTGTGAAAAAGTGTTTTCCTTTTTATTACATATTTATTATATATATTACGATATCATCTCTCATGTAGAAATTGTTTATTTTTCTTGTGCTCCGAGCATATGTTTAATGTAAAATGTGTTAGCCTAAAAAAATGGTACGATTCACCGTTTTTTACAAAGCTTTATTAGTTTTTCAGTGTGTGAACATTGAACCTTGAACTGTGTAAAATGTGGAACAAACTGTCCAAGTCGGGGCACAAACATTTTGGATTTCAAAACAATAGAATTGGACTCATTTATAAGCAACGAATGTCAAATGTTTAATCGGCTTCTCATTGAGCTGCAGCTGCTGGCTCCAATTACACATTCCTCAAAAAAAACGTCCCTTTCAAGTAGAGTTTGTCGTCTTCCAGTGGAGTGGCATATCTTGAAAGTTGTGTCCCAAAGAGAGAATCTGTTTTTGGATTTATTGTCTTCAGTTTGAGGTAAAGAGCTAAATCCGGCGCTGCGTGTGCGTTGCTGTGAATTGTTTACCAGTTCCCAGTAGTCAGACTCTTTCCAGAAGCCGCTCTGTTTGCGTTCATCAGTGTCCCACTTACTCCGGGGGTTTTCATTAGCGATTCTCTGCCATTCCCCATGCCGTTCTACAGTATTCAACGTGTCGCCGACGATGTTGACAGACCGGATCTGAGAACAACGTGATAACGAGTCCCGAATAGACTTGACTCTGGCATCTCAAGGTTCTTCTCTCTGTGTCTCTGTAGGAGGTTTTTCCAGACGGCTCACTTCTATGTGGAGGAGAGCAGCTCTCCCCGGGTGGTGGCCAATGAGAATATACCAATCATTCCTATACCAGGTAAGCCATATATCCTTCATCATATGCATATAAATGTGATGTTCAAAATACCCACAATTTGATGTCAAAGTATGCTAAGTAGTAGTATTTGCAGTTTTCTAGATCAGCAACTCCCAACCAAGTTAGCAAGCAAGCAAAGAAACTGAAGCATTTAGTAAAATACCAAATGGATAAGTTGATTGGCTAACATACATAGTTAAAAGTGATGGATGAATAAAACGTTTTATGAAAGCAAAGAATATATAATTAAAATAGATAGCTAAATGTAAAGCTAACATTTGAGACATTTGAGGTAGGTTTAGGTAAGTTTGACCTGACTTTTAAATACACAAAAAATTAACCTTAAAAATGATG
The DNA here is from genome assembly GCA_029853015.1 of Chelidonichthys spinosus. NCBI lineage: Eukaryota > Metazoa > Chordata > Actinopteri > Perciformes > Triglidae > Chelidonichthys > Chelidonichthys spinosus. Next base: position 6,091,679 of record CM056822.1, on the reverse strand, counting down.
TTAAGATTGAAATTGAATCCAAAGGATTCAAGTGATATATTTCTGATACACGAGCCACCACTTAATGCTTTCAAATGGTTTTCTCACTTACTTTACATGTGAAATGACTCCGAGAGCACCTTTTGTAGGAATTGTGTAACTGGCTTTTTGTTGCCTTCAATGTGTCAGGCAGGAGTGTAGTGGCAGCTCGTGGATATCAGACGTTACTTTCGCAGCTCAGGGACATTTCAAGGCTGTGATATCACAGTTAAAGAGAACAGCTGATGCCAGTATTGGCTCGGCAGTCATTAAGGCTTTTATTGCTCGCCTTTTTCATTCTTTATCCCTTTTGTTTCTTCTTCCCCGTCCTCTCTCTGTCTGCTCTCTTTTATTTGCTCTCTTTGAAACTATGGCAATTTTCTTACAACACATATATTCTGCTTGACTGACCATGTGCTTGATTGAAGTTTGCAATTGAAAAGGAAGTGCAAGAAAATGATGCAATGACGGAAATGCGCAAGAAAATGAATTTCATAGAACAGTGGCTTTATGGTGACAGAAATTGTATCCCTTCATGGATATTTGTAGACATTTTAATGTTTAAAGTAGAAAATGACTGAATGAGAATGTTGTTAAAAGCATTTCTGTTGCACACGGTGCTGTGGGACACGCAGGCATGAATCTGAAAATACCTCTGAACAATTTAATACCCCTTCAAGAACAAAAAATTGGGCCTAATTAGCCTTCACTCCATTTCAATGTCCAGCTCCGAAAGCCTAGTTCACCCAGAACCATTCAAATGAACTGATTAGACTGATAAGTGACTCTTGACATACAGAGGAGGACATTTAGATAAATGAGCAGATTAACAATCCCGCATTTCACCTTTACGCTGTAACCACTGAGGCAAGTAAGCCCCAGCTGTGAGGGTGTATTAGTTAAGACATTTGCCCGTATCAGCAGCAGTGACAGCTGGGTCCCCTGCACTATTGTCCCAGTGTGATGCTGACCAGCCTTATCAAAGGTCCCCCATGTGTGATTTGGGGCTGATTTGACTCAAATCAAACAGATGCTCCCTCGTATAAATTTCCCCAAATATATTTATTTGTGATTGTCAGTCTGTTTAAACGGCACAGAATTTACTTTTCCGATCTTTTATTCTAATTTGCATTTTCAAATTGGCCTCCTGGTTGCATTTAGGATTTAAAAAATATATATATAAATGAAATTGTTTTTTGTTCAAGAAACGCCAACAAGCGTACTCATTTACAGTAAATGCTAGAAACACACCCTGATAATGCACTATGAGCCACACTCTAACGGGCACTTTGCTAACTGTTTTTTTAACTGTGTTTGACCTGCAGACGACATGGAGGCCATCCCCGTTAAGCAGTTTATTAAACACATAATGGAGCTCTACAAGAACAACCTTCAAGGTTTTTCTGAGGAGTTCGAGGTACATTTTACACGTCAATGACTATTTCTTTTTTTGCATTGTTAACAGTTGCTATGTAACTCATGGTGCTTCAACGTTCAGATGGGGAAAACAACTTCTTCAAAGTACAAACAAGCAAAGAGGAGTATATGGAGCGATGGGTAACTCGTTGATTGGACAGTTTTGGCAGCTGTCCTTCATCATCAGCAGTTTAGCAAGTCACACAGCATTTTACTGCACCTTACATATTGGTGTTAACTGGTGTCTCAAAGAGATCATAAAGACATAATTGACAATGAGCGTTGTTATAAATAGTGTTGTTGGTTTGTACGTGCCATGCATTCCGCTCATTTGATTATTGGCTGGATTGCTTTTTTGATGGCCCTCAATCAGCAGATGAATGTATTAGTAGTTTATCATTCGAATTATCTTTAACGATCCATCTATAAATAAAATCCGTTGGTTCTCCTGTTTTGCTTTCACACCACAAAACCACGTCTGCCTGGAGGCAAGCCGAGACCCTCCTTTGCAGGTGATTTGGTGTTTGTTTGGTCCGCATCAAGTTACAAATGCACCTTTTAACACCAACCTTAAATGTCAAGAGTGTATGATTGTGTGGCATCTAGCCAGGAGGGTGCAGATTGCAACCGAGTGAAGACTCCCAAGTGTATCGGAGGGCTACAGTGGCTTTCAGGTAGCGTAAAAAGGTGAAAGACCTTGTAGAGAGCTGTTGAGTCCGTTCAGGGCTCATACTAAGCTAACAAAAACAAAATAATTCTTAGTTTTGGGTGATTGTACATTGATGAAAACAATATTATATAATAGCATTTTCTGTTTTTGCCAGTAGATCCCCCTAAATCCTACATACTGGACCTTTAATGAACCGATTTAAATGGGCATGACGTATGTTTGAACTGAACCAAACAGGTTAGGTGTGGAAGCATAATTTTTTCCTTGTTTCAGTAAGTACTGAATCATTCATCTCCCCCTCCACTCTGCTCACATTGTCTGCAAGAGGGCAGACAATGTGTTCTTGTGCAGGGTTTGCTATTTATGAGCAGATGGTGGTGTGGAAGACGGAGAGACGGATCTAGAGAGGCGGAGGTTAATTAGAGAAAGTCTGGTTGCTGGTTGACTGGATGGGAACACATTCTCTGTGTAACCAGGTTAAGGAACGAGGCAAAAGCTTCGCCCCCCAGAGGATTCCTGCTAATTGGGGTCATTTGGTGTGAGGTCCGTGTGCATGATTTTCAAACGCGTCGCATCAAAGATGTATTGGGAAATGATTGTTGGGATTTTTAGGGGTGGGCGGGGGCAGCGTGGTGTAGTGAATGAGAGGAGATGAAGGCTGTCTTACTGGAGGTCTGAGATCAAACTCCAGTGGCAGAAAGCATCTGCTCTTCTCCTTGACCGAGACGCTGAATCCCTGCCAGAGGCTCCGCTTTACAGTTTATCCTGAGCTCCTTACGCAAGGGGCAAGTTTGAAAAAAGGAAAAGAAGTTTCCCTGTGAAGACCAATAAAATAAGGAATAAATCTGAGAAACTGTACTTGTTAAGAAATAAAAAAAACATCCAGTTTCTCTAAAGGAGCCGTAACAGTTATTGAGGGTAATTCCATTACATCTTTTCTCCGTGTTTAATAAAATCCATCTCTGTCTATTTCCTCTCTGCAGGAGGTCCAGCGCTGCACGGCGGACCTGAAAATCACAGCAGAACACTCGAATCATCCCGACAACAAGCACAAAAACAGATACATCAACATTGTGGCCTGTGAGTCAGCTGTAAAATCTGATTATGATGTTTACTGCCGCGCGATCCAATTAGGCATTTATAACATGTTTTCAATCCACACAAATATATCCATGATCTCCCCAGACGACCACAGCAGGGTGAAATTACGAGCCCTCGCGGGGAAAGACGCCAAACATTCAGATTACATGAACGCCAACTACGTGGACGTGAGTGTTTCCTTTTCTTCATGCTGGTTCTGGCTTGGTTTCTCCTTTTGTATTAGAACGCTTGTGAAATTCACCTGTCTTGTGTCGACATCTTTATTTATGATATTGATTAAGGTATCAAAATCATAACGGTGACAGACGGAACACTAAAAATTGGCCATCTATTTTAAGAATATTGATTCATGCATAAATATTTACGGTTTCTGTCAGCTGAAGGAGTGGATTTCATGACCTACCTGTGTCAGTAAACCAGTCCCGTCAGCTATATCAGAGGTTGTGGGTCGTTTTTACATTATTGATTGCATCTTACCAGTAAATACATTCCACCACTCTCCTGTTTCAGGGCTACAACCGGCCCAGAGCTTATATAGCCGCTCAGGGTCCTCTCAAGTCCACGTTCGAGGACTTTTGGAGGATGGTGTGGGAGCAAAACACAGGAATCATCATCATGATCACCAACCTGGTGGAGAAAGGGAGAGTACGTTCACTTTCACTTCATTTGTAAAAACACAAAACGTATCCTTTATTGTACTTCAGACGTTGTATATCATGTATTGTGTCTTTTGTCTCCTTCAGAGGAAATGTGACCAGTACTGGCCGACAGAGAACAGCGAGCAGTATGGAAACATTGTGGTGACGCCAAAAAGCACCAAAGTGCACGCCTGCTACACGCTGCGGCGTTTCCATATAAGGAACACTAAAGTTAAAAAGGTAACTAAAGTTCAGGCTCGTTTAAATCTGTTTGAGTTAGATTTCTCTTTATGGGTTCAGTTGGCACCAGATATTCATTCATCTCTTACTAAGTTTCTATTTAAAGTCCTCCTTAAGTTAGATTCAAAGTAGTGATTTACTAAATTGGGTTAAAATTTAAGGATTGCCTTCACAAGTTTTGTAAATCAGTTGCTTGGAACCGTCAGCAATAATATTCAGTCAAAGGCAATCAGCTAAGTCTCACAAGCTAAAGCATATCTAGCTAGAAAATCAAGGGACAAGCGATATATTAAAAGTATTTTCTAATTCTTAGCAGGTATGACCTTGTTTTATTTATACATAAATACATAAAGAAGTACATGTTGAAACCTTGTATAAGAGTGGTGTAAAACAATTTATAATTAGAATTGTATTATTTTTAAAATGTCTTATTATTTAACATTATTGGTTATACTATCCAACCTAATTTGGACATATATTAACTTAGTTAATTAGTTTTTATAGTTCTTCAGTCAGCTACATAACAGTTACATGTTATATATAGTAATACAATTTGAATTATTTAGTCACATATCTCTGTTTGAGAATGAGTTTGAATGGTCCTGCCCCTTTTGATTCCACGTCCCCTTGGTAAGTTGTGTTCTCCTCACCATGCTCACACTGCTCTAATGTTCTAGGGTCAGAAGGGGAACCCCAAAGGGAGGCTAAATGAGCGCATCGTTGTCCAGTATCACTACACTCAGTGGCCTGACATGGGCGTACCAGAGTACACCCTCCCCGTCCTCACCTTCATCAACCGCTCATCAGCGGCGCGCGCTGCAGACATGGGCCCCGTCCTGGTGCACTGCAGGTAGGGGACTTACCGCGTTGCTGAGCTCCTTTTTGCTAAATGAATGTTACCCATGAGTGCCAGAGTCTCCTGTTTGTTGACTTGGTTAACAGCTCCCTCTATGGGCCTGCCGTTACGCCCGTATTGCTTTGTGTTCTGCTCCTCAGTGCTGGTGTGGGCGCACAGGAACGTACATCGTCATCGACAGCATGCTACAGCAGATCAAGGACAAAAGCACAGTCAGCGTCCTGGATTTTCTCAAACATATCCGCACACAACGCAACTACCTAGTTCAAACTGAGGTAAGAAAACCCCAAAACCTCCCTCGTGTTGTCCTTCTTTTACAATGAAGAGGATATTTGTGATTAAAGCTGGATGAGGAGTAATGAAAGCTGTTCAGTTTGATGCTACAGGTTCAGATGAAGGATTGTGAGGTCATCTATGATACCTGTCTGTAACTGTGATGTCATCGTTTTCTGGCTCCGTTTAAGTTTAGTTTGAAAGTTAAATCACTTTTAAATAGCCTTCCAACTTCCAAACAATTGATTTATTCTAATCCAATAAACCATATAAAAGTGAGGGCTTGAATTACTTGTTAATTTGCAGATTCAAATGATTAATACCACATATAATTTACTAATAAATGATGATGTATTATTATAAGATAAACTATGTGACAGTAAATTAGCCTCATTAATGTTACCAGCTGAAAGCTTCCACATTCATGCACCCAGAGTTTATATTCAGTTATATAATATATATGATTCTGAAATGAGTACTTACATTTGGTGCTTTATGTATTATTTGGTGATAATACTTGATGTACCTTTACTTGAGTAAAACTTCCAGTGCAGTTTTTAATTAGTTTTCATTTTACAACACCTTTCCCCAATTACCATTTTATTATCAGTCACATTGTTGTTGTAATGCTTATTTTGGCCACAAGAGGCTGAAGTTATCTTCCGTTGGAGATTTAATTCCGATAATTTGCTAACACCCAATATATCTACCATCTCTTTAGAAGGCATGGAGACATTAAAACTCACCATGAAGAAAACATGCCTCTTGTGGCCGAAATGAGTATCACAAAAACCAACACTTGACAGAAAAAATATATTTTTTCTGTCAAGTTGTTTTTTTATTTTGTATTTTAGTCATAACCACAGGAGAGAGAAAAAAAATTGATTCGATTTGAGCATCAAAATCTTTTTTTTTTTTTACTTGCCTCGGGCTTCCATGTACATGACTGCTGTGAAAAACTGCTGTAATTATATAAAAATGAATACATTTCATTAAAGCAATTTCAGTTTTAAAGATGTACTGGATTTTTTTCACTGGGTTATTTTTTTCTTCATTTTGTCTGTATTTATTCTTATGATTATCTCTTTCATAATATTCACTTTTGTTCTCATAACCTTCTCCCCTCAGGAGCAGTATGTTTTTATCCACGATGCTCTGATGGAGACCATCATGAGTCGAGAGACCGAGGTTCCAGCCTGGCAGCTGCACAGCTATGTCAACAGCATCCTCACGCCAAATTCAACAGGCCGCACGCTGCTGGAGAAGCAGTTCAGGGTGAGTAAACCTCCTGGCCGTGCGACTGGTACATTTAGACAAGCCGTCAACGTCTGCAGTGGCACCGCCAGCTGTAATCAAGGCTGTCTTTGAATCAGAAGCTTGTCAGTAGCGCGCTCGGTGGCTTTTCGGGTCTAGACAGGAATTGATTGAAAGCCTCTCGGATGTTGGCTGTAATAAAGTCGTGTCTGTCACCCCTGCTGGCTTATGTGAAACTTGATGAATGTTTCATCAAACTCCTGCTCCGTCAACATCGGGGAGACTAATTGCTTACACATGTCACCTCCTCCCGATCTTCACATGCCCAAAATTCATGCGAGAGATTTTTATGTTAATCTTGGGTGTGAAACAACATTGTATCTTATGATTTTTAATGAACAGCGACTCTCAGCGCTTCTGTTGGAGTTTGTGAACTCGTGGTCTTTGCTTTCTGTCTCCCCAGCTGTTGACTCAGTGCAACGCACGCTTTGTGGAGTGCTTCAGTGCCCACAAAGACTGCAACAAGGAGAAGAACCGCAACTCCTCAGTGGTTCCCTGTGAGTATCTTCTCTTTTACCGCAGCGACAGTGGAGCGGAGGGTCTAGAGAACCGAGGTCATGTTGAATATGCAAAACCACGGCGGTCTGCATTCATGGGTGGTTATAGTGGGTTTTCATAGAAAGAATTAATTCATAAAGCAACAATATGTCTATTTTGAGGATACAATATTACATTTGTACAAAAGCATTCTTCTGTTCTGTTCTGTTACTTTTGCTTTGTTTTAAAAATGATAGGAAGTAAGCATCAGCGTTTCCTCATGTACTATTTTTCCCGTTTTTCAGACTGTACATTATTGAAGACTATTCCTTATCCAATATTACAATCTCCATAATCCTATAAATGAATCATTCTATGTGTTCCCTGCACCCTGACAGGGGAAAGGCTATGCTGGTTGTTATAGCAACAGCAGGCCTGGTAATGAATGTGTGCATTATCAGCCAGCACATGATTACAGAGGCCTGTGTTTGTGATTTAAAGTGTTTTATTCTCTATCTCCCCGCAGCGGAGCGGGCGAGGGTTGGACTTACCACTCTGCCCGGAATGAAAGGAACAGATTACATTAATGCATCCTACGTGATGGTACGGTGTGATAGGCTGTTTTTTTTTGTTATCCTTGCTCATTGTTCTGTTGTTTTTTGGAAGAACTTTATTGATAGGTCTGATCACATTTGTTTTTTAAATAATCCGTATTGTGTCAGTTTGAGTTCTCTGAGCTTTAGAAAGGCTAACAGTTCTCCTCCGTCACCTCAGGGTTACTTCAGGAGTAATGAGTTCATCGTTACCCAGCATCCTTTGCCCCACACCACCACAGACTTCTGGAGGATGATTTGGGACCATAATGCTCAAATTATTGTCATGTTGCCTGACAACCAGGGCCTGGTAAGTAACCCTGGAAACGTCATACTGGACTCGTGTTCTTTATGTATTATTTTATTTACCCTTTGGGTCTCGATCTTGTCTGACCTTGTCTTTGCTTCTCTGCAGGCTGAGGATGAGTTTGTTTATTGGCCAAGTCGGGAGGAGGCCATGAACTGCATTGCCTTCACTGTCACACTCATCAGTAAGGACAGACTGTGCCTCTCCAACGAGGAGCAGATCATCATCCACGATTTCATCCTCGAGGCCACACAGGTAGCCCAAGCTCTGCTTCGTCACAAGCACCAAACTCACACACTGGCTTTCACCATGTTTTGATTGTTGTGCTTGTATTCTCTGACTCTTGTGTGCGACAGGACGACTACGTTCTGGAGGTGAGACATTTTCAGTGCCCTAAATGGCCCAACCCGGACGCTCCTCTCAGCAGCACCTTTGAGCTCATCAGTGTCATCAAGGAGGAGGCCATGACTCGGGACGGACCCACTATTGTTCACGATGAGTACGTTTATGTGTATTTCTACGTCGTCCTGTGTCGGCAAACGGAAGTCAACTTATACCTGAGATCCAGGTGTAGACTAGTCCAGCACTTCTAATCCACTAGATAGTTATCATGCTGTTTGTGTTTACTAATCCTGGACACACTTACTGTAGCATCTGGATCCTGGTATGTTTGATTACCATTGAATTGCACTTGTTAAAGGGACAGTGTGTAAGAATTACTCCCATCTAGTGGTGAAATTGTAGATTGCATTCAAATGAATAGTGCTCTCTAGCGCATCGCTTTGATGCAACTACGGTAACCGTTATGTACGAAGAAGCTATGACATGTCATCCCATACCACTTCATCAGCTCTCTTTCAGGTGATGGGGTTGATATTTCAAACAAACATGTGAGCACATATGAGTAATTGCTAACAATATATGCGGAAGTAGTCTCTTGTCTCACACATTATGTCCTTTCATATATTGTTAAATAAAAAAAATAGTCACAATAGATACGGTACATGTAAAAATTTCTGCCACTCTTGATATTCCAGCTATTTGAATGGGAATGTCCATTCTACTCCTATTTTCTATGATCCGGTCTCTGTGCTGCCATGGTTATAGTGGCAATTAGGACATTTTTTATTATAATTATTATTACATTCTGGATTTATTTCTGACTATTTTTCTTATCTCATACCCTCATGGCATGTTAGTGTGAAGGTATGTACTTTACAACTGTTTCTAATTGTCAAGTTTGTAAACTGCTGAATGCTAAACGCAAAGCTGAAGCGTTTACTCCAGGCCAGGTTTTTTTTAAGGTGGACCAGGTATTCTCAATTTAGCAACAAGCCACTCCTGTGAATTTTCTAAGCACTAATGGAGGTGGGAAATTGTCAAAGCTTAATATTATTTTTAATAGATTAAAGACAGGAAGCCGGTCGTTTAGACACAGAGTCGTCCCAAAGAACTGATTTTGAACGTTTCCACTCAGGTATGGAGCCGTGTCAGCAGGCATGCTCTGCGCCCTGACCACACTGTCCCAGCAGCTGGAGAACGAGGGGGTCGTCGACATCTATCAGGTGGCAAAGATGATCAATCTCATGAGGCCGGGAGTCTTCACTGATATAGTAAGTTCACTTCTATGTCAAATGGAAACACAAGGGATTTGTGGTCAATATGTAACAACCGGGAACAATGAAACCTAAAATGTAAATACCAGCAGATATAGTGGAGCTTTTAGCTAAAGAGCTGGATATTTCCTTCAGGAGATGGTGGAGACCTAAATCAGAGCTAAAAGGCACTGCAACGAATATCTGTAATAATGCTTTAAGCATTTAAACAATTAAGACGTTGCTCACACCAAACCATGAGGTTCTGTAGGGTGTTAATCAAAACACTGAGCTAAAAGAGGCTCAAAAGCTCCAGAGAGATGCAGTTACAAGTGGCACCTTTCACCTGTGTCATTTATTCAGTTTCTATGATGTGATGTTGTCAACCTATGGTGTGTTTGTGATCACAGGAGCAGTACCAGTACCTTTACAAAGCCATGCTCAGCCTGATCGGGAACAGAGAGTGTGGCCTGAGCCCCCTGCACATGGACACTAACGGGGTGGTGGTGATGGCCGACGAGTCGGACCCCGCCGAGAGCATGGAGTCGCTCGTATGAGGACGGACTCGCAGGCACTTAACAGACAACTCAAGAACTTTTCTGAGGCCTTTTTTTGCCAGACTATTGATTACATGAATTACCTTATTACTTTTTATACTGATAAAAGTTTTTTGATATTTATGTTTTTGTCCTTTATTTCTCGTCTTAAATGTTTTCCTGCTGAGCGTTTGCACCTGTTCAAGTCGACACGAGGAAAAAGCAGCTCTGTCCAGTTTGCACTATACTATCAGTGTTACTGCCTAAATCCGGGGAGTGAAGACGCTTCGCAGTCGAGTCGCGGCGTCCACGACGCCACCGGGATGTTTTTGGACCGCGTTGAGGCAAACCTGAAGCATGAAGACCAGTTAAAGCGAAACACTCCCAATAATGTCTGGAAATAACAAAAAAAAAAAAACATCACATTACGACTTAGCCCAGCACGCATTATGTCACTTTGTCACCTCAATCAAACGAACTGCTCTGAGGCTCCACTCCACCTGGGTGAAGCTCTTTATCACACGTTAAGAGACTATTACCTGCTTAATATTCATATACTGTCCAAATATCTCACTGCTGTCTTGTAAAATGTACTTATGAATTATTTTGTTAAAGTGTGTTACAACATCTAATGTGAACATGTATTGCTTTTTACAGGGATTTATATTATTATTTTGTTTTTAATATATATATATATATATATATATATATATATATTATATATATATATATATATATATATATATATATATATATATATATATATATATATATATATATATATATCCCATATAGCCAGCCGATGTTTTCTTATTTTTTTTGTGCTTTTGCCTTTTTGTCCACTTGGCTTGGGGTAGAATCATGTTTTTTGAGATCATCATAAAAGCTCTACAAAAAAAATTTTTTTTATGCCATAATTTCCCCCCCGGCTTCTCTAACCTCATCTGTCGCAGCTCAGCTATGAACATGTGTAACGGGCAACACAGTAAAATGTCTACAAAAAGTATTCACCCAAAGCAAACTTCCATGTTTTAAAAAAAATCTATTCACTGTGGATGTAATTATGATTTCTTTTTTTGTTGCTGATCAATAGAAGAAACTAATTTTCAAGGATGAACAAGCATCTACAAATCAATTTAAATTGGAAAAAAAAAAGAGAGACCTCACCCCTTTTTAAGGACAAATGCAGTGAGACTTGGACAGGTTTGTATATATCAGTAAAGGGTCTATCACATCACCCTGCCCAACTTTAATGAGGACTGAGGGGACATGTCCCACCACTCATTCTGGACCGAGGACTTGGCCACTCCTGGACATTATTTCTTTTAATTTGTTGTTGTTTTGGGTTTCTTTAAGGCATTCTTGTGAAGCTGTGGCTTTAAACACTCTTTTTTGAGGATGATTTTGAGAGATGTCCCATACGTCTATAATTCATATAATCGGATTAGGGATATACAGTGCCTTGGAAATGTTCTTATATCCTTCCCCAGATTAGTACTTGTCAGAAAACCTTTTTGAAGTATATGTTTGTTTTCATGGTGCCGTTTCTGCCAGGAAATGGACTAAATAGCTGTTGGATTGAGGTCTCCTTAACTTGTCACTTGATTACACTCAGTTGACCTTCATTCAACTTGTAAAAAAGTGTATATATATATCTTTGCAGCTGTGAAGCTTTTTCTTTTGATCAGTGTATACAAATAATAAAAAAAAAGATCCAAAATACATCCACTGTGATTCAAAGTTGTAAATAAATAAAACATGAAAAGATCTAAAAGAGGTGAATACTTTCTAATAGGCGCCGTGGCTTCTTGTTGGGGAGAGTGATGCTTTATTTGTAACCAAAGATGTGGTTCCAGTTTGCAACATGAACGTGGTTTTGTCCTGAGATCTATTTAATCCACTAGAAAATCAGCATTGTTGAATCTTGCAGTACGGAGGTGTGAACTGAACGAGAGTGAAGCATGTTTCTGCTCCAGCTTCAGGAACGTACCGTAATTAACCAGAGGACGTGATTTTTAAACTCTGACTGTAAAATATATTTCATTTGGGCTGATATTCTGTCTTGGCACTATTTTGTGACTATTTCCTATTTAATTATAAGCCCTTGTCAACCCTGAACATCCCTCTTTCTTGACTGATTCATGTGTATCCTCATACTCTGATATACTTTCTGATCCGCTTCTCTCACAAAGGGGAGTTTGCTAAATTCAGTGAAAACTCTCCAACATTTGGAGAAAATCCAGATTGCTGATCACTTAACTCTCCAACGACACTTTTGTTTTGCAACAATGGTTTTCTTTTTTTTTCTTTTGTATGATTGCAAACGGCCTTTCTGTTTGATAATCCTTGTCGAGTACTGTGGCCGCACACATTAACTTAAAAAAATAACAAATGTCTTTGACTTAATGTAATATTTGTGATCATAGAAGTCTATATTTTCATACAAAGATTTGGTTTCTATAGTGGCCCAGATTGTACTTCTGTGGGAAATGTATTACCCACATCCCCACAGCAAAAACCCCCACAGTTCTGTCTGCCCCCTTGAGGTCCGTGCTGATATTTAAACCACATAGTTCTGGACTGGATTTGCTCAACGGTCCAGGGATCCAGTTTGTTGGCCTCTGTGCATTTCCACCACGTTGCTAGTGAAGTCTATTTTGTAACTTAAATAAATAATAAAATGGTTTTGTCCATCATATCACACGTTTGTATGATAGTATCATAGCCATGTATTTCTATGATGCTATCATATACTACATTATAGTGTAATAGTGTTATTTAATAGTTGTATTGCTATTCATGAAATAAAGTTTGGGTTTGGGTGCACAGCATCCTTGTATTACATGGAACTGCTGATTGAGATTCCACTGAAAGTAAGCAACCTGTTGGTGCCTTACCGCCATACCTTCATTTAGCCTATATTTCAGGCGAGACTGTCTCCGTACTAAGACACATCATGATAGTTTTAAAACACTGGTCTAAGCTCTTTCTCCTATTTTGGTGCGCCTGGTCTCCTTTTGTTATAATGCATGTATAACCTCAACAGTGTAACACACAATCACGATATTCACCTTTTTTTCAGGACAAACTGGGCTATGAGGATATGTATGCTGCAGTGACGGCACACTAATGTATAAATGGTTAAATCACCCTAAATACACAAGAAAAACAAAATGGAAATTGAATGTATTCAACTCACAGATAATATAGGGAACAATACTGTTGGCTTTTGAGATTTGTTCTTGTGTAATTTGTGTAAAAACAAAATATTGTTGTGATTATTGTAGCCTACTTCTGCTATGAAAGGCCAGATTCTGTTTGTTTTACTGTTGAGAGGAAAAACCTGTTTAGCCTGTTAACTCTACTTAAATGAGTAACTGATGGATGAGAGGAAATGAAAAGAATGGGACATCCTGAATGAATTTTTTTGATGAAATTTTATGTGTTTTCAATAACACATGCTTGAAACAGAGTTGTGATTTATCAAATGCATGTCTCTTCTAATTGGTTGGTTCAATATATTATACGGTGTTGCAGAAATGGTCGGGAATGTTCATTTATGCACATATTCACTCTTCACACATTCACTCTTCTCATGATATATAGATGAGGCCTTTTGTGAATGGGGTAACCATGGTTTGTCATTTTGAAAAAAAGTGTTTCCCCAGAGCAGAAGTTTGGGAAACACTGCTTTACAATACGATCCAGGTGTGAGGATTTGTGTGTTATTATTTCTCTGATGAAATACTACTCAGTATTGAGCTTGCTGCTCAAACAGCCCAAATGTACCTGATACTAGGATGGGATGGATGTCGTGTTATTCTGTGCTATCTTTTGTTTCCTCCGAGATCTGCACTGTTATGCATACATGCCCAGTCAGCAACAATCCGCCTCTGATTCGTCGACAGACTTATCCCAATGCATCATGGGATACATCTTGCCCTCTGTAGGCTACAGATGAAGGCTAATGACAGCAACCCCTTTCAACATGGATACATGAATAACTAACCACAGAAGAAAATTGTTGTAGGATGTTTTTGTTTTAAGAAATCTCTTTTAAAAAATCCAGATATTCCATGCTGTTTTAAAGCTTCCAGAAGGGACACGATTGCACCGGAACCGTCATTGGAAATCTACAGCGGTGGTGAAGTAGCAGCAAAGAGAGCGTCTAGACTGCAACGCTCCAAGTATATTCTAAAAAATACAGTACTTTGATTTAATTTAATTTCTAGTATATCTGTCTATTATCTGTAACTGCTAATCCCACTCAGGGTCGCTGGGTGGGGGGCTGGAGCCGACCCCAGCTGACATTGGGGGAAGGCGGGCCCTGGACAGAATGAGACATAGGGACAGAGGATCACGTTCACAGCTACTGGCAATTTAGAGTCATCAATTAACCAATCCTGCAAGTCTTTGGAATGTGGGAGGAATCTGGAGAGAACATAGGTAATCATGAAACTATCACTGTATTATAAGCCATAAAATAGTCATAGGGGTATGATATTATAGTATGCCATAAACATCCTATTACTAAATATAGTATTGCCTGCCAAAAAGTGTCTGAAAAAGTTACATTCATTTATATCTTTTATAATGTGGTGTAGAAATGTCATAATATAGCATGACATTAAAATGTTGTAAAACTATAGTATGTCATACAAAATAAATAAATCATAGCCATAGTCCAAACTGTAAAAAATAGTACGCAATCAACTGCTGTAAAAATAATAATAATAATCTTAGTATAGTATGTCATACAATATATCAATAATAATTCATAGTCTGAAAAAACATGTTTAGTAAGTCAAAACGTTTTAAAAATAGTATGCCATCAAGTGCCATGAAAATGTAAAAAACAGTCATAGTATATTATGTCGTATAAAATGTCATTCAAACTGTCAATAATGACTCATAGTCCAAAAAAAGAAATAGTTTAGCAAGCCAAAAAAAATCTATAGTATGCCATCAATTCGCATGAAAACGTAAAAAGAAAATAAAGACCATAGTAGCCTATAGTATGTCATACAAAATGTCCATAATAAAAATAGCCCCAAAAATAAAAATAAAAAATATAAATCCCATCATGGTATAGTATGCTATAAAAATGTCACAGAAAAAATCATAAAAAAGATTTCAAGTTAAAACGTTTTTAAAGACTTTTAAATTTGCAACAAGAATCCACGGTGCCTATCAGAAAGAAAAAAAAAAGGTGAATACTTTTCTTTTTTTATTTTGGCTGCATCACTGGAACGGTACATCGTAGAGATTCAGACCAAAGACTGGTGTGTTCAGAAGGGTTGAATTAAGTCAGACGCCTCCTACTCTAGAGTCTCTATGCCCCTCTGTTCCTGAGGTATGAGCAAAAATGTAAACATTGGGTTAGGGTTTAGGGTTGGCTTTTGTCATAAAGAACCAGCTAGCACGGTGGCAAGGGTTTGCCCGGGGGTTTTAAACACTGGCTTTAGTCATGGAGAACCAGCGAGCACTGTGGCAAGGGTTTGCCCGGGGGTTTTAAACACTGGCTTTAGTCATGGAGAACCAGCTAGCACGGTGACAAGGGTTTGCCGGGGGTTTTAAATGCTGGCTTCAGTCATGGAGAACCACCAAGCACGGTGACAAGGGTTTGCCGGGGGTTTAAAACACTGGCTTTAGTCATGGAGAACCAGCGAGCACTGTGGCAAGGGTTTGCCCGGGGGTTTTAAACACTGGCTTTAGTCATGGAGAACCAGCTAGCACGGTGACAAGGGTTTGCCGGGGGTTTTAAATGCTGGCTTCAGTCATGGAGAACCACCAAGCACGGTGACAAGGGTTTGCGGGGGTTTAAAACACTGGCTACAGTCATGAAGAACCAGCGAGCACGGTGGTGAAGGTTGGCCGGGGGTTTTAAACACTGGCTTTAATCATGGAGAACCAGCGAGCACGGTGACAAGGGTTTGCCGGGGGTTTTAAATGCTGGCTTCAGTCATGGAGAACCACCAAGCACTGTGGCGAGGGTTTGCCGGGGGTTTTAATCACTGGCTTTAGTCATGGAGAACCAGCTAGCACGGTGGTGAGTGTTTGCCGGGGGTTTTAAATGCTGACTTTAGTCATGGAGAACCAGCTAGTACGGTGGAGAGGGCTGGCTGGGGCTTTTAAACGCTGGCATTAGTCATGGAGAACCAGCGAGCACTATGATGATGGTTGGTCGGGGGTTTTAAATGCTGGCTTTAGTCATGGAGAACCAGCGAGCACGGTGGTGAAGGTTGGCCGGGGGTTTTAAATGCTGGCTTTAGTCATGGAGAACCAGCTAGCACTGTGATGATGGTGGGTCGGGGGTTTTAAATGCTGGCTTTAGTCATGGAGAACCAGCTAGCACGGTGGTGAGGGCTGGCTGGGGCTTTTAAACGCTGGCATTAGTCATGGAGAACCAGCGAGCACTGTGATGATGGTGGGTCGGGGGTTTCAAACACTGGCTTTAGTCATGGAGAACCAGCTAGCATGATGGCGAGGGTTGGCTGACAAATGCTTTTAATGGTAGAAGAAAATCCGCTTTGACAAATAATTCAATGTAATTCCTTATTTTACAGTTGATTACATTTTCAGCGTGAAATTCCGCGATTCCATCCACGTTTTCCACATCCCAGAAATCAACCTACCGCCCCCCCACTGTCATAACTCTGGCCAAACCCCACCTTTTGTAAACCACTGATTTATAACATAAAACGCACATGCATATACTGTATATGGCATACCTCACTAACTACACTTTTTTTTTTACTATAAATCTCCTTATTGTGCCATATTCATATTTTTAATGTGTCATAAACTATGACTTTTTATTTCTTTTAACATACTATAGAATAACTTTTTCATGAGACTTTTTATGGCATGCTCTGTATGTGTGTGACAATTTCATGGCATATTGCACTCTGACTTGCAACATTAACTTTTAAATTCATAAAACATTACATATGTAATTCATTGCATAATTCAAAAGGTTAAAAAAATTGTCTCTGGCTTTGGATTACCATACATAGTTAATCGTTTTTTTTTTATAATAAGTTCCCGTGGGGGTCACCTGAAGGTCTATGACTTAATCATGACTTAACCTCTCGTTTATGACTTAGAGAGAAAGCATATTACACACAGTTCAGTGTCTACAATTGAGTCCCGGTGGAAATGCAGCTAATAAACATGACAGCAGATGCACATGTACAGTAATTTTTATTTACCACAGCCACAGCTCTTGCATATTACAACTGTAGGCTTTCATAAGGCAAAAGCAAGAATGAATCCACCAGCTAATTCACACAGAAAACAAAGCGTTTGGGGAGGGTGGGAACCCATAGGCATGCAGCGATGGCTCAGAATGCAATGTACAGCATTTTATATTTATATATATATTTATATAATATATACAAAACAACAGTGAGACCCAAACAAATGCCAGACATCTCATTCTACACAATTACAGAACAAAGACGGACCAACTTTTTTTTTTTTCTAATAAAAAAAAATATTTTTTGCTCTTTTCTCTGTAAAAGTGCAACTCAATTAAAATAGAACCTGTTTCAAGGCCTTTTAATGTTGAAATAAAAATAGAATCTCCCAGGTTATCAAAATGGACCTATGAGAATATTGCATCTCTAGAATACCCACTCGTCGAAGTTCATGATTCCTGTTGAATCGTGTCTAATTAGTAATTGAGATAAGATCACATAGCATTGACACATGATAAAAATGCAGGTCTGGACTTACTGTCGATGTTAATAACAGTGAGTAGACGACAGTGTATCTGTAACAGCCGTAAACAAATACAGAGGTTTATTTTCAGTTTGAAGCAGTTGGCATTCACTTAAAAACAGACAAGACAAAGAAAAGGGTCCACACACTCATCATCACGACAATGTACCATTAATGAATGTAGAATACGACAAAGAAGCGCCATATAGGATTGCATTGGACAGGGACACACCTATTAATCTCACTCAACATCGCCAAACAAATGGTTCTCCATATTGCTTAGTAACACATAGAAATGAATTTAGAAATTAATGAATCAAAGATAGGTGCTATCTTTTATCATGACACAGCTAAACTGCCAATCATGGTTATTTTTTAAACATTTTTATTTTTGATTTTCCTCAGTATAAGCACTATTTTTATAGTTAATAGTTCCTTCATAGGCATTTCGAGCTGACAAAGAGGTCCTAGAGTGGCTATCTGAGTTGGTACATGCATCGGTAACCAGGCTAAAGTCAAAAGTGTGAAAGGGGGGGGGGGGGGGGTCAGGGGGAAGGGGGTTCAGGGTTGGAGTGTCGGTGTACGGGCTCTAGTCGTCGTCTTCGTCCTCCTCGTCGCTGTCCTTCATGGAGATGCCCTGCATGCCTCCTTCCCTCACTGAAGCCGTGGCCTCCTCCAAGGTCAGCCGGTTGCGCACCGTGTCATACATCTTACTGTTGAGGGTGGAGTCGAGGACACCCTGAAGGCGAAAGTCCCGGTACTTCTTCTACAGGAGGCCAGAGAGACAAATCAGTACGCGGTGGATGCAGAGAACTGCGTTGGGTGGGGGTTCAGGCGTTTCCTGTTTTACCTTCGTAATCCTGATGAGGATCTTGAGCTGGTAGACGTGGAGCTGCTGATCCATGCGTTCAGTGAGCCAGGTCCCCAGCAGGTTCATGGTGGCAGTGTACCATTGCTGAAACACATAAACACAACGCTCTCCAGCAAAACACACACTCACACACATACTCAAGACATCATGACATCAAACTAACCTTTACAACACACATAAAGAACTAACACATATGGTTCACGTGAACATTCAAGCATCACCTGCTAGCAGATTTAGCACAGATGAGGCTACGATTTGTTTTGCCCATGTGAACAAGAATGAATTCAAGTTAACAGGCTGCATCAATGTAGGAATAAAGTCATGCTAAAAAAAGCGATAAGAAGGTACAAAAAAGTAAAGTTTGTTTCAAACAATTCTTTTTACCATGCAGTAAAAATATTGGACGCTACAATTGCCTTCTGCCTTCATATAGTGCCTTTTAAAGCACCTGAAAATGTAAAGATTTATCTATCTGACGTATAGTTTTGAAGAATTTAGCACTGAAAAAGTGAGTGAGGTTGCTCTCACAGGAGTTTTCTCACAGAAAGAAATATCTAAAAGTCTCCTGGTCCAAGCCTCATATTGAGCATGCAGACATGAGAGTGGTATCTGTCGATAAGCGCTTTTCCCCAGAGGTGGAGCTGGTTCTGTAATGTTAGATAGAGTGCATGGTAAGAAGCTCACTGAGAAAACATGTTTTCACTGCCTTAAAATTCAGGGGCGGCCCTTGAAATATCACAGTTCAAAACAAGATGTTGTTTGGCTTCTCCTCATCCCCAACATTAGTGTAGAACCGCGGGTAACTAAATCTGCCGTTTTAAGCCAAACTATATAAGCACGGTTAAGAAGCATAGATTTATTTCATTGTGACCGTAAAGTGTGATGTTTGACTGAGTTTGGGCATGATGATGTTTAGTAGTCTCAGTTAGTAGCTAATCACTGCCTTTTTAACACATGTAAAAGCTTCAAAATTCAAGAGTGGGGTACTTTATGATGTAGAGAAAACTGTAAAATCACTTGCTTGTATAAACCTTATTACCTATATCTACACCAGGCATCTAACCAAAAACAAAATCATGGTGCATTTAGGTGATTTAGAAAGCTTGGAATTCCTAGTTTCCAGAAATATCAAACAGGTTACTCTAAACTGATGAGAAAACAATATATTGAGAATAACACACACACACACACACACACAAAAAAGATTGCACTGATCGTGACTTTGTTGTGGCCCTTAACAAGCACCTATTGTGCTTATGCTGGTGGCCGGCCCTGAATGTATTGAACACAGACCCATCTTTACTATTCACTAAGATAAATGTGACCATGAAGACAAATTAAATTAAATAATATTTACTCAATTAAGCTGACTTTCTTGAATTAGGGCTTTACTGTTTGTTTAAGTAATGTTGCCAACACACACACACACACACACAGACACACCATGAGTGTCACATCCACACACAGCAAAGTACACTTATAGCAATCTGAAGAGTGGAAAAGAGCTATTTTGCTCAGGCGACTGATCCTCCTGCTACTTGAAGAAAATAACCTGGGGGAGGTCATAAAGCATCGACAGATGGATCCGTCTCAAACTGTAATTACCCTTTGATATACAGAAAAAGTTCCACAAGTCAATATTTTATAAAAGCTGCATGGCCGTCAATTATTGAAGGCAATTACTTAGCCTTTTATTTATAACGTATTCAAGTAGAAACGCTGAGCTGGATTTAAATACCCTACACTGAAGATGGGAAATTACTGTATGGGGGAATTAAAATTATAGCTTTGACACAAATTCATTAGCAAAAGAAAAACAGAATGAGAGTGAGTAAATGGTTAGCAGGCAGGGAGCAGCGGTGCTATTTTCTTGTACCTTTTCTCTTCGTCGCTTTGAGTGGCAATTTCCCAGACAGATTTAAAAGTTTTAAAGTTACAAGAGAACAGCACCCAGGTCTAATAGAAACAGTTTGTCGTACCTCCAATTTCAAGAAAAATAAATCAACTTTGTACATGTGAGTAGGCAGCAACACAGGGGGAAAAAAGGGTTCCTTTAGCCCCAAATTAAGAAGTGTGAGCTTTTCATTAGTTTGGTTGGTGAGGTTCAGTTTTGAGTCGAGGTTTCTTTAGATCATGATTTAAGTGAATGGTTGAAAGGTTTGAACTTGAGGCCGGATATGCAGATGCCTGTCCACTTCACAGTCGAGTTGAGCGTGCAGTGCATGCAGACCTCGCAGGTGACCTCGCACGTACTCTGACCATTTGCAGAGTACGTGCTAAGGAATACTGCTTATGTGCAAATGAGGCAGAGCTCTGAGGAAGAGGGTCATGCTAGAAGATGTACAGAGGAAGATTATTTGACTCTAAAATCATGCCAACCAACATAATGTGATAAAACAACGCAACACTAGAGATAAGTGCCACTTTTTTTTTTTTTTTTTTTCTAAATAGAGGAGGCAGCAGGAATGGTGTTAATCAGAAAAAGAGGAGATAAAAGGGATTGAAATTAATTAGTGAAGGAGAGAGAGATAAAGTAGAGCCTACGCAACAATCTAGGAAGTGATTTTCATATGCATGCAAATGGATGAATGGAGATGCATTCAAACGAAAGAGAAAAACATAGACATCCTTGAACTGAGGTGTAGTTTTAAAGGCTAAGACTGAAACATTCACAGCTTGAGGAATCTCTTAGAAGGGTTTAACATGAGTAGAACGTGGGCTCTCTGGGGCCACACGGAGGACACGAGGGGGGAAAACTCCACACTAGAAAAAACTGACAACACAGACGGAGACAGGAGGGGGCTTACGTAGACCTCAAAGACAAAAGCAGACCCACTTCACAACACTCCTCGCTCCAGAACAAACAAAAAAACAAAATAAATCATATTTATCTGGCACAAGACTCTCGCTTTTCCAGCCAAACACACACAAAAGAAACAAAAACAAAAAGGGAGACTTCTGAGTGTCTCTCAGACATAAAAACGTTACGCCACTGCCTCACAGAACTGAGAATGTGTCAAACAACACAAAGCCTTCACACACCCGTAGAGACACAGGTCTGTACAAATAGGTTCTGAATGACATGAAGCACACACATCACAGCATTATGTGTTGTTCGAATCACACATGGCAGGACACATTACTCTCAATGTATCCCGTTAGGATTATGTTTTTGTAAGACAGTGCTCTCTTCACCCTCAAACACACTGGTTCCCGAACGGTTAGCCGTGTGGTGCTAACGCATGACGCCCCCCATAACACAGGTGTTGTATTTCTATTAACCGGGAGCTTAAAACCAGATGATTGCTACGTCTTGGGAGTCCTGCAGGCTGTTGCACCAGGGAGAGCAGTAAAATAGAAGCTGGGAAGTTGTAATATTAGATAATTTTAGCTTGAAAACTAACGATTGCTAATGAAAAATACGTTTTCTGTCAGTTGAAAAATTAACGAATCAGCTCTAAAGATAAAACTGTGAGAAGAATGACACTTTCCAAGTGAGTCATTTCTAATTATCTGTCGACAGTAACGATGGAAGAACCAGAGATGTGTTTGTCTTGGGGGGATTTATTATTATTTTTGTTGGTTTGTTTTGTTTAATGACCATTTGCATTAGTTATTCATGTGTGATAGCTATCCTCACGCATCCTCAGCGATCCTTAAATGATTTTTGTGTTATTAATGTTGACAAATATGTGTTGTAGCATCTATTATGATAATAATGTAGATTACTTTCTCGTAATTACATTCTCTCCCATTTCATCAGAATGATCAACGACGTAAAACCTTATGCTCTGCTCCCATGTTTTCATTCGGCTTACATCCAGATGGTGCAATCAAAGTAGCTGTTTGACGTATATGTTAAGTATAAAGTGTTGACTTTATACTCAATCTGGTGCAACAGGCTGCTGAAAGTCTTTCACAAGAAAAAGCAAAGATTTAAAAAAATACGGAGTAACTCATCTCATGACCCTTCAGATTAATCTTTGCGACCACGTAGTGGGATCTTGACCCCCAGGTTGGGAAGCACTGCTCCAACACAGCAAGGGTATGACACGTCGGCCTCAGTGTTTGACATCGTGATGTCATCCTGGCCCATCCAGCAGTGCAGACGTCACCCAGCATGTTGATTTCACAGAGAAACCTGCATGGGTGCTCCACTGTGGACTGAGGCCAAGAGGGTCATGTATTTGGAGGCTGACATGCTTTATGTGCAATGAATCTGAAAGCAGTGATGAGCTAAAACATACATACATATACATATATATGTGTGTTTAGCTCATCACTGCTTTCAGATACATTATACATGTGTTGGTGTGCTACTATGTGATCACTATCCCATAGTTCTGTTCTTTCCAGAGAGCACTGCTTCAGATAATCCTTTTTTTTTTCTTTTTTTTGAGGATGCTTTTATGGACTCTTTGTAAATAAAAGTTTCCTTTTTTTTTAATACACAAAGGCCCAAAAGCACTGTGGCAATGCACACCAGACTGCAGAGGGCAGCAGCTAAGGTTTAGAGAGACAGAAAGACAGAAAGAAAGAAAAGAAAGAAAGAAAGAAAGAAAGAAAGAGGGGTAAAGGATCAGAAAAACCTTTCTGCCAGGCTGAAATACACTTCCTGCCCTCAAAATGGGACTTATCCCTCTATGCCCCGTTGTTTTGCCACATTTCGGAAGGCCCCTCCCTTCTTGTGAGGAGGAGACGGCATCTTACTTACATCAAATAACCTTTCTATATACACCTCCTCATTGACCTTATCACGAAGCATATCCTGAGAGTGGCGCACAAAGGTCACGTAGCCATCGGCCACATCCATCCCGGGCTTCTGTAAAACAGAAACAGAACAGGGTCGGGAATCAGGAGAGGAACGCACAAAACACCGGCACGTGATTGTGATCAAATAAGAGAAGCAGAGAAGAAACGCTGTCGATGATTCAAACAAAAAGTAGCCTCCTCATCAGGTTAACACACACAAGCTCATGAGTACACAGGGAGGTCGGGCGTTGTTGCACTTACAGGTACATCCACATATTTAGAGGCAGCTTTCACCTGAAATAGAGACAAAATTCAGAGTTATAAGAACATTTTAATGACTATTGATATCATTAGGGCTGATATATTTTACATTTAACTCATGCAGATACTGTATGATGCCTGAGTTTTGATTCCAAAGCACTGCTTGTACAATGGCTAACATTGAAAATAAAATACAATTATATATATAAAATATATATATATCTCAGCATATTTCGGTCAAATTAGGCAGACTGAATACAGAGAAGCTTCATCTCACCGTGAACGAGAGGAATGAAGAGAAGAGAGTGCCTTCATCATATCTGGAAATCTTGGCCAGCACGCTTTCCAGAATGGCAACAAACTGAGAAACGAGAGAAAGAACAGGATTCAGTAATAATGTCGGACATGCTAACAATAGTAGCATGCTGATGTTCACCATGTTTAGTTTAGCATTGGCTAATTATCAATAAACACATTTTCTACATGCAACCCTGAGATGGGTTTGCATTTGTGTAGCTGAAAAGTCAGCTTTTTCCAGATTCATCATCTGGAAAACCTGAATGATAGTTGGGGGAATTCAGTCATTAGCAATCCTCTGGGGATCATGACAAAATGTAGTAAAATACTTCAGTCTGAACCAAAGTTATGGACCAACTCTTAGACATTTCCATGTCTAAAAATCCTAACTATATATATATATATATATAATAAATGGATTTATTGATACAGTTGATATAAAGTTGCACCTTTGCAACCAGAAGCTGGATCATGTCCTTCACACTTTCTTCAATCAGCTCGTCTATTTGGGTGTGGTACTGTTTCTGAAAAAAAAGGGGGAGGAGTTTTAACAAAACGTCAATGTAACAAATTCTTACTACATGAATTGTGATTTATTAATGAATGCAGTTCCCGTATGAGGTTTTTACCTCCTGGCCCATCTCCATTGCACACAGTTTAGCTGACTGGTCCTTGGCATCCACCATGACGTTGAACATGGTGCATAGTGTTGGAGAAATGCGGAAATCTGTGGACTTGCTGCTCTTTGTCAGCTTGGACTCAAATGCCATCCTAGTGCTGCAATGCAAGTGAATGATTTATTTGTACTGCAGTAGAAAAGATTCTCAAAGTGTTTCTGCCGTCTTCTTCTCATGCACTAACCACACAAACGCACCGCTTGACGCAGTTCTCGATCATGTTGCTGGACATCAGCTGGATGCGACTCTCCAGGTGTTTGGCAAACTCGTCCTCGGGCCAGTGCAGGTCCCTGATGAAGGTCTGGAGGGCGTCCAGCTTCCAGAAGAGGTCCTCCGACGTTCCGGAGCCGTTACTGCCATTGACCCAAACACAAACACCCACACAGTCAGACAAAGGTCACCCTGCTGGAGGGGGGGAGGGGAGGGAGGGGGGTGCTGAGACAGGTGCAGAGGAGGATGCTGTTCCTCCACACCTAAACAAAGTCAAACTATACTCTGACCATCTACTGACTGGTTTGCCCAAATGTTTCAATATAGGTCTTTGTGGACAGTCAGTGTATGGGTAAAAAGGGAGTGGGCAGGGTTTACAATTCAATAACCATGCTGTGTAGAGTATGATTATTGACTGGGCTGTGAAGTGGCCACATGCAGGTAAAGTCACTGCAGATACAGCTGCTAGTCACACTGTGTCAAGGGAATGGAGACGTGAGGGAGGGCATGTTAAAATCACATTCATGGGGTCTGTTTCAAAAATAAAAAAAAATAAATATCCAAATTGATTTTTCACTTCAGGACAGGCCCTCTCTCAACATCCATGTCCCCGGGCTGGTGGGGCTCCCTCAAAGAGGTACTAAACAAACCATGCAGACCTTTAAGGGCGTCCTGAGTAGAGCTCATTGGGAAAGTGCTGCAGGAAAGATGTGGAGTCAGGAGGGGAGGTGATAAAGCGGAGAGGGGGGGGAGGTCTGAACACGCTTCTCCGCACTACCATCTCAGATCCAATCCATTATCTTCTCTCCCAATTAGACTACTGGCAGGCGGTCAAGGTCAGAGATGAATGCGGGGCCATTTACAATCTCTACAGTGTGCTACAAATCAAAGATATATATATATATATATGTTTGTTTTGGCCTGTATCTCCACACCTCAGCTCAACGGCATGCATGTTGAGACAGCGTTTGTCATGTTAGAAAGCAGAACCCCATCTACTCTAACACCTCTCAGACTGCCCTTGGCATGATCATGGACATAGTCATGAAGTTTTCAACGAGAGAAAAGACACTAAAATTGATTAATTGAGGTTTTGTGTTACATTTGTTACCAATAAGAGACACAGAAGAAATGTTGTTTTTTGAAAAAAATGCTATGAGAAAACATTGGCTGAGGGCATCTTCATACCAAGGCAGTCTTTGCTTAATAATTCTAAAATAAACTAGTATACACACTCGGAGTCATATATAGCAGCCATCCATGACGGGGTAGAAAAGCTAGGCATTTGTGGAAGGTTAACTGATAGTCCTGCTACTGGCACTGGCAGATTTGGTACTTTGGGAATTTGGAGGTTCACATTTGGTAGATTCACATTGGGCAGATTACTTGTTAAACTCCTGCAGAAAAAGACAGACAAAAAGAAAAAAAAGAATCCATAACAGTGGTGAGCTGCAGAAAGCCATGTAACACTCATCATAAAGTCAACGTAAAGTCTGAAATCAGGTGAAGACAGGGACAAAGAGTCGCACACGTAAACAAGACAGACAGTAATCATCAAAGCACACATTATATACATTATGCACGTAAAAACTGTATCGAATGCAGTGAGAGAAGCAACTAATACTTATAATAATGAAGAGAATAAACAAAAGTTTTATCTTAATAAAATTTAAATAGAAAATGCAAAAGCAAAAGAGTGAAAATCACAAGTAATAAATGATAACGGCAACATAAGAGACTGGAGGCCTTTTTGTTTCTGGCCACATGTCAAAGCACACATTATGAAGGTTAGTTCACGAAACAAAACAACAGAGATATTAGGTGTTGGACCGACCCAATGTGTCGGAGAGAAATTGGTCAGACACACACATTACTCAAAGACTATTTTCAGAATGAATAACCGTTTCTTTCAGAGGAAAAATCGTTATTCCGGAGCACTAATGGCTCATTCTTTTAGAAAGTGAACCTATAAGAAGCCTGGGCGAACAGAACAGCTGCTTCCCCCAGATTTCTCAGCCTCCACGCAGGCAGTCTGTCATCTGAGCATAAAAGCCTTGCATCTCCAACCATCCTCCTAGCTATAAAGACGGAGGCTCCTTACTTTACAGGCTCCCAGGACTCTCGCTCAAAGCCCTTGTGAATTGACTGTGCTATGGAGGACTCCATCAGATCCACATATCTAACCACCAGAGGAGCATACAGGTCCTGGAGGTGTTTGTGGAACTTTCCATTGCACAGATGATCTGTGTGAAACAAAGAGACAGTAACAGAAATACATCAGTGTTTTTTAATAAAAGACATACAAATATAAAAATGTCTACAAAATCAACGCAGGGGGGGGTTTACAGTCTGCCCGGAGGAAGTCATTGAGCAGCTGGAATAAGGGGAAGCTGTCCCAGCTCTCAGGGGACTGGATCTCCAGAGCGGCATCCATGTCGATGGCATAGAGGGCCAGGAAGTTTTCTGCATGCTCCACCATGAGGTCTGTCCACCATGCAAATGCCTACGGACACAGCAGGAGGGAAGAGAAGCAGGTGAACGAGGGCTCCGGTTAACAGATGAAATGACACAAGGAAAGGAGGGAATAAAACACACACCAGGAGCTCGCCGGTCCTTAAAGAGGATATATTTCTGGGTTTATGTATGCTCTTTGTATGTGAAATTAATAGAATAGTGGGACATATGCTTATTTGTTGTCTTGTCTAGAGTTAGATGGAGATTGATCTTCTCATTTAAGTGTGAAGTTATTTCTTTAAGTATGCATTATATGTTCATAAATACTTGGACTCAAACATAGTTTTCACAGCAAGAGTAGGACACACCTGTCTGAATTGTGTGTGTGTGTCGTGTGTGTGTTTCCGATTGCAAATCTTATCGATTAGGGGTTCAAAGATGGGATTAATTGTAAGTAAAGTAATCACACAGTAGGGTTGCATGTCCGTGCCTTGTTATATTCATCATGACAGCTTCTATAGGTTTAAGGTGCTTTTTCTCATGCAAATGTGGAGCTCCCTGCATGCCGTTCTCTCAAGCTCAGAGATGAAGGGAACCACCATTCACATCACTGACAAACCCATAGCCTGCTCGATGCCAATGTGACTCATGCACATCTTTCACGGGGAGCACACCAAAGACTGCAGCACACAGCAACTCTAGTGTTGGAGTGCATCTGTTCCAATTAGTTAAGTAAGTCTGGGATTCAGCTGGCCGTTTTTTTTTTTAGCACCGTCAGGATTTCGTCGCCCTTTGACAGCAGGAGTACAGTACTTTGCTTCGCTGGCAGTCTTGGTTTTGGCTTATTTGCTTATCATTAAGACTGACACGTTGCCAAGTTCCATAAATTCATCCTTCCAAATTATGCCGCATGCTTATTTTTCAAATCTTTTATCTATTATTTCCCCATCACAACGGCAGTGGAAACCTGACTTACCTGTCTACTTACCTGCTCACTCCCAGGAAAAACTCCTTTTAAAAAATGCCTGACATTTCTAATGCTAGAGGAACAGGCAGCAAACAAAGCTCTTCTCCATCACATTCAAGGAGAGATACTCTTATTGTGGACGGGGGGGGGGGGTTCAACCTTTGCTAGAGGTTAAGGGGCAAATACAGGGCTCTGAATGCTCTAGGGCAGCCCCAGTGTTCAGCCAGGCAGACTTTAGGAACAATCCTGAGGGAGAGTACTGATGCAGAAGGGGAGGGGGAGGAAACGTGGCATTGTCTACTGGACATGCACAAAGCATTATGGGAGTCTCTCATTCAACTTGACTACATACCTCTTTTCCCTGCTTGGACAGTCACCAATCATATGACAGTGAGAACACAAGAAGATGTACAGAACAATAAAGTATTTTTGAGGCATTTTGTCTTAAGAAGGGTTTTTGAAACTAAGGATAGACAGCAGAGAGGAATGGAAGAGGAGAAGCTGGGAAAGTAATGCTTGAACAAGTGCGGACTGTGAAATTAATCGCTGGATGGAGGGGAAACAAAATGTTTATGGTGGATCAAACTTCAAAAAGGTTCACATGGAGCATACTTTGGGATATTTACTGGCTCAGCATGCTTGGAGAGAAAGGAAACCTCTTCATGGCCGATGAACATGCTTTATGATCACAATTATGTTGTGCAAGCTACAGTGCCTTTGAATTTTTTTTTCGAAAAACATGTTTGCTCACTTCTATGCGTAACAACCCACCCATTCGCTACAGTATCTATGAGATCATTCTCTGTCTAGAAAGGTGCCTCTTGCCATAGTGGCGCACATGCCATACAGGGGGGTCGTGATGGGGACTGAAGAGGAAAAAAAGAAATTTAAATACTGTACCGATTGATCTCCAGAACTTGTGACTGCCGCCTGTCAAGCATATTCAGAGAGATATACAATAAATCTGCTTTATCTGTATATTCTAAGATCACATTGGATCACCTTCAGATCTACACAACTACACATACTCATCACGCTTTCCTACCAGCTCAGTGTTTAAAGCAGCAAACAGGATGCAATAAATACACTATTATCAGTGGTGGGAATGTCACCTTCATTTTCTTGCTCCATTACATTTATTTGACTGCGATAGTGACTATTTTTATTTTACTTATTTATTCTAACACAAATAAGACAAATGATTAGCATATAAATATAATGTATAGACATTAAACTAGTGCTTTCCAATATTTTTAGCCTGTAAACTTGCCAAAAAATATGTTGTGTGACTGAACGCCCCCTCTAAAATGTGTGTAGCGTACCTATGTATTTTCATCTTTACCTCCCTTTAATCTCCTCAACCCACTCACTGATGCATTAAAATCCACAATCTAATAATCATACAGATTTTCTGTGGAATAAGTACTTTTATTTGTGATACTTGAAGTATGTTATGCTAATAAAACTTCTGTGATTCTATTTAAGTAGGATTTTAAAAACAGGCATATTACTACGTTGTTGTACAACTACTTTCACCAAAGTAAGATTTGAGTACTCCTTCCACCACTGGCTACTTTTCCTTCTAATTGTGCCAAAAGGAAAACGCGCTAAATATAAAGCTGTGATCAGAGGAAAGAATTGCACACATGATATCCATTTATTCCTAATTTACAGTCAAACACATGTAGCCATGGTCTGTTGAACACCAATTAGAGCTCTACTAAATTAAATTAATTGCTGAAAGGTTTGTTGTTTTCTTTTTTAGCTACCCATAGATGAAAGCAGCTTTATTTATAGGAGGCTGATAATAAGACTTAACTCCCTGCTGAGGGGCGGAGTGAGATAAGAGTGAGAGTATAGAGGGAGAGTTGTTTGAGGAGGAGAGGAGGAGAGGGTTCTCACTCACCTCCGCATGGTGTTCCTGGTTCTGCTGGAGGACCTCTATGACTAACTCCGCCAGGCGAATTGTTTCCTCCAGCTTTTTGGCAGGCGTGACTAAGCGGCCTACGTTCTCTGAGACAAAAGGATGAGGATGAGGGATGAGTGGTTAGTCAAGCACAGAGAAGGATTCCAGGGGGATTTTTTATTTTATTTTATTTAGATTTTTTTTCCTTGTCTATATTTTTAACGATTTAACAAAAAAAGTATAAACACAGTGCTTACACTGTGATGTTTATCTATCATACCCGCGTAACAAATACAAATGTGTTGTCATTTCTATGCATTTTTGGGCTGTAAGACATAAAGCAACATGACTTATGTGTTTGTAGGACAATCTTACTCATGTTGGAAGAGAATCAGGCACGAGAATAGTGGCGTTGAAATGGAGGTGCAATGTGGCATCAAGAACATGCATATTGTGAAGGGGGTACTGAATAAGCCATCTGCATAAGGAGCTGTTGCATGGTTAAAAAAAAAAACACTTAATGCGCACACACTGTAAAAATAATTCATTAGTACTGCTTAAGTTTTCTTTTAAATTTAAGAGGTGCAATTCTTATCCAAATATGGGTCTAATATTATATTACAGATTTATGTTGCTATAGAGTGGAGCTGAAAGGCAACATTTAATTCATAACTGTCTGTGCAGATTAAAAAAAGCAATCAAATGTATTAACATTTATTCAAAAGTGCTTAAAGAATTTTAAGAAAAAAAAAAGTTTAGACATAAATGTTCAAGTTATATCGAATTTAACCTTTTTAATCAATACTATACAAAACGGCCTTTCCTAAAGTAGTTCATAGATTCACCATTCTGACTCAAAACACAGCAAAATACACCACTAGATGCTCATAGAGTGTGTATATGAATCTGTTTTATTCCTTATGACTGTTATCTCATGCATTAACAGACTAGTACCTGCTAATTTGAATGAATGACTTCAGGTGTGCTTTAATGAATGCTTTTACAGTGTGACGGCGTTGCATTTGCCATCAACTAAAGTTTTGTGCACTAAAACACTGCCCCTCTTTCACATATCAGCGTTGGCCTATAATTTGCAAAAGCTCCAAATCGCTTGCTTATACCTTTGTTGACAGAAGGATCTGGTGAGACAGTTAAACGCCATGAAATGGGATTATTAAAACAGTACGGCTATGAGGGATGATATGTGCATAATTTGAACATGGAACTGAATGGCTACACAAACCAAAAGCACATATATACATAACTATACATAAAATATTTGTGGTTTTTACACTGCGGTTCTGACTGGGGGAAGGGGGTCTTGTGTTTCTTTCACTTTTAATTTAAGTATATATTCTGTAGGAATTTCTACCTAAGCAAAATAAAAACATGCATCTTTTTGGGGGTTCTGGTTGGAAAATAGATTAAATAAGATCAAATCTGCCACTTGAGGTTCTGCTTTGGCTCATCATGTAAAAGCTTATCATCGGGGGAAATCTGAGATATCTACAGAGACGAGATACTACTCAAGAACTCGTCTTTTGGGACATTTAATCGACACTAATGGATAGACCACATGGGTTTGTATTACAGAAACTATATATTCTGTGGTCACAATGCACTGTGAAGGGGAGCACAGTGGACGTTTGTGGCTTCATCAGCACCGTGAACGCATTTTCAATCTGAAGTTATGCATTATGCAATATATTTATGATGGCACTGTTGAACCACAGAACACCAATATGCAATGTGTCTGACTAATGTGGGATATTATAGAGCGTGTTCACCAAAATTACAAGAAACGTTAGACAAACAAGCTGAACAAACTCTTTTAAACATATCCTCGGTGGTATTTAGCCATGCAAATTGTTTGGTGACAAACGTCTCAGTGGTATTTATCTCACGGCATCTGCAAACAGAGATGGCTGGATGTTCTCCCGGCTCCATGCTTTCTTGTTACCTGAATTGTTTTGTACCGGTTTGTGTGGTGAGTTTCAGCTATTTGGAATTTATGTTTTATGCATTTTTATTATGTTTTATCTATTCTATGCTATTCTATGTTTCATTCGACTGCAAGACAAATTTCCCGGTGGGACAATAAAGTTGAAATGCATAAAACCCACTATTTACTTGACTGTATACCACCAACATAGGACATATTTATAGTTTGCTTCTTTTGAATATGATTGAATTGATCCTAAAATGACTACCATATTTGATTTTAATGTATGATCATATAAGGTTTTATATGACATTAAGCAAACATGTTTACATAAACAATCCCAGTATCGAAAATACGATCTTTAGGAGGTATTTTATGGAAATGTTTGCTAATATTTGTTCCTTTTTTCTTGAACATGTGGGAAAATATGTGACTTGTTTATGTAAGAGATTGTATTACTCTATAATTCTTTTACCAAAATGTTGGTTAAATGTTTTTTAGCCACATACAACCACCTCGCCCCATAACTTCAACACTGTACTACCGCTAAACCAAATGGAAAGAAAACTTCCACAACCAACTAGTGTTGAGCCACATCTGACATTATATAAAGTAATACAATCTCCAACTATTCACTTTATAAAAAGATGCTTAAAACATGCCAAGACATTAGGAGAACTTGAATGAGTGTGTATATTACAAGGGTGTATAACATACTGTATGGAAGATGTGCTACAGGTATATTCTGTGCATACATGCATATATTCTGTGTCTGTTGACAGAAGACATTTGTGTGGCGGGGTGAGGGGTTAGGTCTGTGTGCATGTACATGTGTGTGTGTGTGTGCAGCGTGGCTAAACCACAAGCTAAACATGGGTTCACCTGGATCCTTTTGATCCTTTTGACCTTTCTCAACTTCGGCGAGAAAAAAGGAGAGAAAAGATAAAGAGGAGATGTTTAGAATTAGCACGGTTTTAGGGTTATTTTCACGTTACATGGGAAGGGGTGGGGGGGTTCAGGCTCAGAGTTGTTATTCATCATCATGTGACCCTTTCAAATAATCTGCTGGGATCGTTTTCAGCTCCAGGGAGTGAGGTTTCTAGGCAACAGACAGACGTCACAAACATACAATAGAAAACAGAAACACTGAAATATAAGCCTGTGGAAAAATTGTAAATTAAAAAAAGTGATAAGATGTTTGTTAACAAACAGACAAAACTCAAGACCATCGTCAACAGGTAAGACACACAAACAGCTGCCGAGGATCATAGACGGGACACACTGAGTGAATTTAATACACAAACAGGAGCCGTTGAATCCATACACCCTAGACACTGTCCTGGCCTCCCCATACAACAGCTCTGTCACGAGATGCTCCTTCTCTATCTGCCTTTGCAGCGCGGTGAAAGAAAAGCCTACCTGTTTGGCACAGCACACCACTGACACAGACCAAAGGACTGGAGGAGATAACAATGTAAGCAATGTAAAAATGCATTCAAGTCAAAGGAATAGGCATCCAACCAAAAGAAAGAAGCTTACAGACCAGACTGCTCATTCATGTCCATCACAGACAGATGGTACTACTAAGAACTGAATCAGTGTGGTACTTGCTCAGATCTCTCAACTAGTGCTCCACCACTCACGCTCACAGACAAAAGGCACACATAACACAAGCATGGGCGACAGCAACGTCTCGGAAAGGAAGAGAGGAGGCAGAAAGGGGGGATGAGGTGACAGGGTGCTCGAAGCAGATAGAGAGAGACCGGGGAAAGGATGATGAAGGTACTCACGGATGGTTAAATCCATCACTTGAGACGCCAAGCAGAAGACAGGGTGCTCATACATTTCCCTCTTTTTTCCTATAAAAAAGGAT
Organism: Chelidonichthys spinosus; assembly: GCA_029853015.1. Classification (NCBI taxonomy): domain Eukaryota; kingdom Metazoa; phylum Chordata; class Actinopteri; order Perciformes; family Triglidae; genus Chelidonichthys; species Chelidonichthys spinosus. Next base: position 6,057,713 of record CM056822.1, on the reverse strand, counting down.
CGGGGCATGCAAGAGGCTGGGGTCAGAGGTGGGAAGGCTAGAGGTCAGAAGGCTGATGGGAAGAGGGCTGTCCAGGTGAAAACCACATTCTGTTGGCCAGGAGGCAAAGTCAAATGTTTGGTTTATTTTGAATCAGGCGTCTCACGAGGACAGTGGGAGGTAAATTCACATAGCATGGCAAGATAGTAAGGTTTGAATCCTTAGTATCTTTAGCACCCCGGGGGATTTCTTTCAAGGCATAAACAACATCAGAGTTTTCTATGTGCAAAATGCATGTCAATGCATTTAATGGGTATACTGGAAGCAAAAGACACAGCAAGAGGGAATAAGACATTACAAAATGTCTTGCCATTTTTTTTCATATGTAATCTATGCCAGTAAAGAAAAAGGCCATGTTGTTATGTCTCAAAGCACATGCAGGTGGCTGATGCTGGTTTGTAGATGTTCAATCCCAGCATTCCTTTTGATTAAAGGCCACTTATCACAAGAAATAAAGTGATAACTGTGGCGGAGGAGAAAAAAAAAGCAGAGCAGAGAGCAGGGAGGGAGAGGAAGAGAGTGGTCTTCAGAAAGAACATAGGGTAGAGGTGGAAGGAGAGCTGCTGGTATTACAACGCAGGAGAGTAAAAGGGGGGCTGGGGGGGGCAGTCAGCTGGAGGAATCAGAGAGGTAAGAGCTACAGATAGTGGGAGAGGGGGAGTGTGCATTCAGTTAAGCTGAACTCACAGTCCAATCGTCAAATATTACAGGCCGGGATACTACACAGCTCGAACAGTCAAGGCACAATGAGAGATCAGCACATCAAAAAGATTTCAGGGCTTTGGATTTGAATGCATTTTTACTCACACACCTCTACACAAAAGCCAACTTGACCTACAGAACAGCACAGAGCTAAAGCAGGCCTGAAACAAAGGAGAGAGTTATTGGACTGAGGGACAGAAAGTGACCGACAAACTGTCACAAATAATTTGGGGATGCCACAAATCATTTGGGATATGGACACGAATATACCATATGCCAAAGTGACTCCACCATGTGTAAATAAATAAATAACAGTGCCAAGTACAATCTGATACTGGAGCGAGGAAAAGGAGTATACGTGTAGTTACAGTATTTTATTCCACACACAACCGCTGGCTGAGCATTTTAAATCTGAAAACGTACATGGTTAAAACACTGTATTCCCATACACTTACATGTAAATGATTTACCTTCAATTTGAGCATATTCTTTAATCCGCTCGTAGTTGAGCTGAGCGGCCTGCTCCAAACATTTGCGGATCACTCCTTTAACTTCTTCTGGTGGAACTGGGGTCACAATGTCCTTCATCAGGACCTACAGGCCACATTAAGGGAGTTATATAACGTGTTTTCATTACATCACAGTTGTTGCTTCATGGGGTATAAAATGTTTTTTTTTTTATACATATATATGTTTACAAACCCTCTCCAGCAAAGATAAAGTAGCCTTCAGTGCTCCCTCTGGACGACCGAAGGGGAAACAATATCTATGAGGGAAGACGCAGACAGAAAATGTAATAAAAGTTGATAAATCCCATGTATCGTGTAATGTTTTGTGACTTTTGTGGCGATGCGCTGTTGTTGAGTCGGCAGTCACCTGAAATTTACAATCTGGTTTTCCAATATCACACGCAACCGCTCCTTGATGTCCTCAAAGCGCTCCTTCTCGTCCACTTTCACTGTGCTCAGCCCGTCTGGCCTATGAGGATCACACCCACATACTTCAACCCAGCTGAAACCCCGATGAGGTTCAAGTTATGCAACATCTGAGTCCGACAGGAGCAAGAAATAAAAAAATACAAATACACTGGACGGAAAGCTTTGAGCTCCCACGACTGCAAATTATGTGAGAATTGTTTCTTGCTTTCCCTTTGTGTTACATGTACAAATAAATAACAATGGCTCACCTTTTTTGCCCTTGAATGAGTGGTATTTTGGAATCCTTTCTCATTCTAAACTTGAATATGCGTGCTTGTTTAGAAGCAGTGCGAGGATCTGGGCTTTGGGAGCACTTTGGGGACATTAGGGCCTCATAGCCCAGCGGCCCCCAGTAATTGCTGCCCTCTCTGACTTTAACGGACGCATGGGAGGATGAATAATATGGACAGTAAGAGACTATGGCAACAAAGGACAGAGAGAAAAGAAAACAAAGAAAAATGGTAGAAAACAAGGAAATATGTAGAGATATACAATTGATTAACAACATAACATGTAACCAAAAATGAACATAACATAAAATTAAACAATAATATGACAAAAAGATGGAAGACATAAAAATCCTTAGGGATGAGACTGACTCCTCTATTCTGTTCCCACCTGCTATGTGTGAGCTTTCAGTTTGCGACAAGAAATATAATTTGTATTGTTAAAATCCTGTCATTTACAAAGCACAAACACTTTCAAAAGATGGTATCAGGGCACACCTGTTCCCATGGACATGGGAGGCACAAAAAGCGAAGCTGTAGTGAAGAAGAGTGGGGTCAATTATAGCTCCACTTTCTGCTCTTTCCAGAAGATCGCGCAGGTAACACAGGTGTCTGTGACAACCTCGAACTCCATTCCTGGCACAGTACTCATCCAAGACGAACACCTGGCCTGGGCTAAACCATCCCTGCACAACGCAAACACAGACGGGGACGGCATTACTGTATAGAAGCTAGCAAATCAAAAAAAAAAGTCCACCGCGCGATGACGTCGTGACAGGCACGGGGAGTCACTCACCAAGCAGCAGAAGGTGTCGTTGAGCCTGTGGTCCAACGTGAGTCGCTGCACCATCTCAAAAAGCGAGGCGTGGTCAAAGCTACAGGGGTTAGCGGAGATAAACTCATCCATGCCATGTTTCTGAGCTCTGTCAGCGTCTATCCGGCCAACGGCACAGGGGAAAGAACACGGTTCAGAGGAGAAGACATCAGTGAGGCACAGGCAAACAGCAGGTCTTCATCACAACACAGAAACAACAGGGATTTTTTTAAACTACTTCTAAGGGCAAATTATAAACACTTACAGCTTACATTGTCAACTTGCATTGTGTCAAACAGCGTAAAGAGATTTAATGTATTGGTGGATGAGATTCTCTAGATCTGAAGCTAGTCTCAGAGGCACAGGTGCTTCTAGTGTATGTGCATGCATGAAACTGAGTACAGTATGTCACATTTCCTGATATTTTGCAGGGTCATACACCTTTAAAGATCCAAACCGTGTTTGGAAAAAGTGCTGGTTAGATGGAATTAGATGCGTTCTTTTTTTTTTTTAATGTATTCAATAGATTCTGCCATTCGCAATTGTTGAATGTCACTCAGGTCCTGACAAATGTTTGGGACGTGTGCTAATAAAAAAAGACAGAAACAAAAGAATAATTCATCTGAACACACTGTAGATGTACAGTATAAAGGTGCTAATTCAAGAAAAAAAAGTTATCGACTGCAGATCGACATACTCTTTCAGACTTTTATTGTTTGTCTTGCATCATAACTTTTCCCATCAAGAGGACTTTCAGACTTTTAAAAAAACTAATCCTGCACTGTGAAATTCAATGGAGAAAGAACATTAGTAACATCAAATTGTGTTAAAAAATAATGGTAATGAAACTATGATGAAACTCAGTAAATATGGGTGATGAAAGCATGGTGAATAATCTGTTTTTATGTCTCTAAACCAACAAAGATAACATCTACTAACTAAACTAACCACTTATTGTGTTTTGTAAAATCTACAGCTGTTGGGAGACAAAATGATGGAGAAGGATGATTCAAAATAGATAAGGGATGCAGTTATGTCCTCGGTGTGAGTGACAGGTGTCATGTCTATGAAACACTGACATGGTGATGATGGGGAAGGGGGGGGGGGGGGGGTAATGTAAAGAGCCAAACTGACATCTGCCAAGGAGAAAGGGTATAATATGGGAAAGGGTATAAAATGGACCTACAGAGGGCTACAAGTCAGGAAATTAGCTGATTTGTTTAAAATCTGAGAAGAAAAACCTGTGAGACAACAAGTAAAATGTCGACGATGGAAATAAGAGATTGTTTGAAGAAGAGAGACAAGACATCATAAGTCATAATGTGAACACGTGAGGGATGGAAACATCAAGAGGAGACGGTAAATGGCAATAGAAGTGAACCCGGTGCTGGATACGGTAACCGTAGCAGGATGAAAGTGGGCAAGACAACCTTTTAATGGGAAAATAAGACAGCGGTCGAACGATTGCTGGACGAAAGTGATGACCATGAGAGGAAGATTCACTCGGGACCAGGTCACAAAGAGAGTGATGTTGTGGATCCGTGTTCAGATAGTGAGTTACATTCAAAGAGAGGACAGAAAAGTGCCTGAAGGGGTTGGGCTATGACAGACAGTGAGTGGGCTATATCTCCTTTGGTTGGGTTGAATGAGGAAATGGAGTTTAAGTCCAGAATACACTCAATATTACAGCAGCATTAGCAGAACTTACAATAATGATAATGACTTCAACCATAAATCAAATTACCAAATTACCAAAGTGAATAGGCGAGTACTTTTGCATACATATAAAAATTATCACATGCTGGAGAACAGTGTGACTTTTGATTGAGCTTTTATTAAAATGTCATGCACATCTGCAGACCCATTTTCAAATTTGCATTTGGCATTCCTTTTTTTTTTTTTTTTTTTTTTTCTCTACGCATTTGCAAGTTGACAATACTTGAATATGTGGCAGTGTATTCATGATTTCTACAGAGCACATCCAGGCATACCACTACCGGAGAACTCTAATAGGGTAGCAATACAATTTGGTGCAAGTACATGGGTAAATAGCATGAAGCCGACAGAGGCAAAACTGTATCATTCTCTGGGAGATGGGGGGAAATGAATGAAAACTCCTGCATTTGTACAAAAGTATGGACACATGACACAGGTGTTCTCCTATTCAGGCAAAACAAAAGGGCAGTCAAAAGAAATCAAAATGAGATCTCTCCTTTCTGAAGGTGTAATACCAGTCTAGCTTCTATCTACAGGCCCATCTACGGTAGGGGGGAGAGGGGGAGGAGGGGGTCCGGAGTATTTTATTGTAAGAAGGGGCGGCATTAGCTACTCCTTGTCTTTGGCATTCAGAATACTCCGCATACATATTTGCCAACTCTCATGGAGAAAAGTTCAAAGAAAAACAACTAAAAGCATTTGAGCCCTCTGAAGTAAAGCATGATCGACACTTAAGTGTAAAAACAAATTTCACTCATGCATAAAATATATTTTGAAAAATAACTGCATCACAGACTGCCATCATCATTCACACTTTATCGACACTCCTATCTTTAAAATAAAACAAAAACAACAAAAAAAAAAACATCGGATATGTTCTAGGTTTAATCAAACTGCAATACAAGGATCACCAGCTTGTTTTTAGCTATTAGGATTTATATTATTATTATTATATCATTTACATCTTTCTCATAACAGGGAATTTGCTTGCTTACTAATAGTACGTCCCATTTTATCATCATATTGCTTTACTCTGAGGGATCCAGTCACCAATATGATTAAAGAGAGAAGGCAATTATGCAACAACTATAATATATAATACTTTTATCATTAAGTCAAATTATAACTTCTTAGAATAAAATACATGCATCCTATACTGGCACGAATGGATGCTTATACTTTGATCCTCAAGTTGAGGGTCTTCAGAAACAAAACAAACAAAAAAAAAAGCTATCAACTAATATCTAAGACATGAGGCGAGACGTGAAAAAAAGGAGAAGAGGGAAAGAAGAAGAGAGAGAACGTTGCATTTGTCAGATAATCGGCGGGGATTATCTGAGCTGTGCCGGCTACAGGGAAGCACTTACCCTTGAGTCCAGCTAGAAGACAGCAGGGTAAGAAGGGACAAACCAGAATAACATAAAGACTAGCAACAAGGCTGGAGGAGAGCAATCACGAGAGACCCTGACCTAGCAGCTGCATTACTCAAGAAGGGTACAGGCAAAGCATGAAGAAGAAAACACAACTCAAAAACAACAACCTATACCAACATGAGAGTTTGTGGGCGGTGGTGTGTGAGTACATGTGAGGATATGTGAACTTGACAACAGATGTTGAGGCATATTAGAGAGAGAAAGAGGGAGACAGAGAGAAAGAGACAGAGACAGAGGGAGGAAGAGAGAAATTACGATCCCCATCACTCCACTGCAGTTTACTGTTTTATGTATTCTATGTGTTTTACTGCTCATCAAACAGAAGGCTTACTTTTAAAAGGGACATTGGCAAACACATACACATATTGAGATGAAGTCAACAGAAGGTCCATTTTTTGTGTACAATGTGCTCTCTTTTTTTTGTTTTGTTTTTTTTATAGGGAAGACACTATGAAGGTCCTGAAATGTTTTCAATAAATCAAGTTGTGATCCTATTCCTGAAATTGCTAGGTGAGATAACAAACCACAATTTTAGCAGTAGATGTAGACTTGCTTTAAAAGACACTCCACTGATTTAAGACAAAGATCAGTCGACTACTTGTGGTCCTGAACCGAAAACAGGATATTGTTTTTGCAGCTGTGGGGAACTTTAGTCACGTTTTCAGCCCCTGTAAGACTGGATTAATTTCTCTTGGGGACGTAGGGTGATTTTAACGCCGTGATTATTTATAGTACATTTATTTCTCGTATAACTTGCTGGATCTACTGTCATCTAATTCCCATCTGGAGCAACTCCCTTTTTATATTCATTTTAAAGTGGACTTTATACTACTTAATTTACTTTTCTTTCTTTCTTGTCAAATCAGCTGATTGTTGTGTGAAAGTCATAACATATTACATATTTTTAATAATGTGATGAAAATATGCTAACTTCAACATATAGGTCTTAGTGAACCCAAATGACCACAGAAACAAAAAAAGGCCATGCAAAAGAGAAATGTCTTAGAGTTGACTTAGAGAGGCTTTGACTTTCTCTATCCTGCTGAATGTCTATTAGATATCACAATGGTTCAAATGCTGTCTGGAATGATGAGTTAAATTAACAAGGAGCACTGTGGGTATTTTGTTCTCCACATGTTCTTGTTATGTTAATACAATCTGAAATACCCTGATCCTGATGATGACATTGTGATGACAGACTGGCGACCTGTCCAGGGTGTACCCTGCCTTCACCCAATAACAGCTGGGAAATGTGGGATCCATTGTTTTTGGTTTGGACTCTGAACTTCAGGAAAGCTCACCCTCTTTAATATTGACCATTCTGTTTTAATATATCTCTTACATAATGGAAGTGCAACACTTAATTGCTGGAGTACCTTTTAAGCCATCTATGATATTCTCACATATTAAAATAATTTGTTGTATTTTCTCTAAAGTCCATTACACAGAAGGTCCAACGCAATAAGCCTGCCAATATTTATTAGAACACATGTTTATTAAACCACTTTCCGAAACTCAATTGGGGAATATAACAAATTAAAGTAAAATCGGTGCAGATTACTCAGAACCTTCATAGGACTCTGATTAGGGTCAGTCCACTGCAGCAGAGTCAGGAGGGCTGTGTATGTTATGGTCCCAGTGCCATTCAAGACCACCAGGGGGTGAAACATGTACGCGTGGTGTGCCACAATGTTTCAGGGAGGGGGGTAGGAGGTCTGTGCCACTGTGAGGAGGCTTTGAATGGCAACAGCTGGCATCAGAGGAGTCAACTAACCACAAGAACGATCACATACTGAACAAAGAAACCAATGGAGAAACAACATAGAATTTATGTGATAGGATTCTGAGTAACTGATCCAATTCATGTCTTTATAGTTTGATCCGATGACATGATTACCAGAGAGTGAAATCATTTTGGGACTTATTTAAGGTTTTTTATTATTATTATTATAACCATGGGTGTCCATTTTTCAGTATTAGTAAATAATGCCAATTATTTTGTCTACAATTCATGTAAAAAAAAAAAAAAAAACTCTTCTTAAACTATGGAGACAAAAGATGCACACAAAAAGTCATGTCTTTTTTTCTGAATAGCAGGATCTATTATTGTGGATTGGTAAAAAAGTATGTGATATTAAGTTTAGTGGGTCAGAAACGTCTATGTTAGTGTATTTATGCGCACAGATACACTCATTTCTCTAATTAGATAATGACTGCCTGCAAAAGGTCAAATCCAACTCCAGTATATACAGGTTGTGTGAAGAAAAATGTTGCTGGCATAATCTATGGTGATACTTACAAATATATATATGTTTCCCTTCTTTAATGAGGGGGTACACAACAGACGGTTACAACAGAAGTTGTTACAGATGCCACACTACTGTAGACAGTCTTACCTTCACTTTGCTACCTGACCTGTGGGCTGCTTAGAGGTGCAAGTACAGTGATACATCGGTTAAAACTTCAGACATGTTGTCTGGTTTGGCCGTCGTTCAGTGACAAGGGAACCATCCGAGAACCTGTCTCAGACACACGACTGCCTCCACAGTTGCCCTCTAGAGCTACGGCTGGATTAAAACAGGCCTACAGTTAGGACAGGAGCAGCACTCCCTGGCACTGACGGCCTGAATTCAACCCCAGCAGGTTCGAATGTTCAAATCTTATGTGTGGTGACCTATTTAGTATTTATACAAAGTTTGCACGCCATAATCCTGAGGCTGTTTGATCAAGTCTTTTTCAGGTTGGTTGTTCCTTGTTAACAGACTGATGGGATAGCATGGAGTTGCACCTTTAAACACCGTGAGAGTGGTGACAATGAGTGGAAGTCCATCAGATGCTGGAGGGATCTGTGAGAGACCAAGGCGTGTGTGCGTGCTTGTGTGTTAGTTCTACCAGCACGTTTTGTGACTGCAGTGTGGAGCGCATGGCGTGAGACATTTATGGGTTAGAGCTTTCACTGCATTGTGGATGAAAAAAAAAAAAAACGTCTTTCTGCTTAAGTGGCTGTGTTGTGTTAGCGGCTACTTACAGAACTGAGAAATGGGAGCATCCATCTGGGCCGAGGCGCCCCCTTTGGAGTTGAGTTTCTGGACCTGAGTGGGTGGGACAGGCTTGTGGGACTGGCCAGTGGCACGATACATGGCCTGGACCCACAGGATGCGGTCCTGCTCGTCATCGCTGGCAAAGATCACAGTGTCGCCTTCCTTTACCGCGTTGAAGAAAGCCCTGCCACCATCCAAGCCTGAGACAACAGGATGTTAAACAACAAGTAGTTAGGTGTTTTACAGTTGTGTGTGTGAACCTATAACTACACCATGCATACGTGTGCCGTCTCACCTGGTTGGGGGTCACTGTAGTCCACAGTATACCCATCCAGCTGGAGAAGCTCTTGCGGTTCTGACTTTTTCTCTCTGTAGCTGCACATGGCGAATGTATACTGACTCACCTGCAACACAAAGGGCAATCGATCAATTTAACTGGCCACAGAAAATTTAAATCATTAAATGTTTTACTGTCCTTGAGTAATTCAATTCAAAGTAATAGTCAATCATTTTGATGCCAAAATGAAGAGTCAACCCACTTTAATAAATGTCATATTTTACGGCATATTTATGCACTTTTGTGTCTCAGTGGGTTTTCTTTAAAACTAACTTTTATGCTAAAAAATTCAGCAGAAACAACCTCAACACTGTACAGTAATACTTTTATGATAACTCACCTGCACAAGGACAAAGAAACGCTTCTTCCAGCGCTTCCAAACATTTTTCCCAAAAGCCCACAGATACCTGTAAAAACATAGTCCACACACAAAGAGACAAAACCCAGTCCCCGTCAAGGACAACAAACACGGATTGGTGTATACCTGGGGCACAGAAACAGTATTTTATCATAAATAAAATGTGCTTAATATTGTCTTCTTTTTTCCAACACCTTCTAATTAACAGAAATCTAAACACACTACACACTGGCATCCACCAGAGGGAGTAGTTCACTTCACAGTAATTTTCCATGGTACGTGACTAGAAATGAGGCCAAGGAGCTGAGAGGGCTGGAGTTCTACAAGAAAAACAAGGAAAATGAAAGACGCACAGGAATGTCACTTCATGGCTTACTTAGCAGCGTGTCTCTTACCCGCAGTGTTTCATGTTCTGTGGTTTGTCCATACGTATGGCCAGTTTGATCCTCAGATCTTGGTCCGGGCAGGCCTTGGTCACGGTCATCTTGTGGAGCTCTGACTGCTTGGGGCTGTTGGGAGTTGGGTGGAGGACAACCTGCACTCAAACAAAAAACATAAAAAAGAGACAGCAAAAAATTAAAACTCCATAATTATGAGCATTTATATCCAGGAGGGGAATTGACTTTGATCTCATCCTGTGCAACATGCAGCAACACCAATCAGTGGGTTTGCAAGGGGCTGGTGATTTATGTGTGTTTCTATCTCATATTTTTTGAAAGTGAAAGAATAAAGTGAGCCGGGGTACAGAAAAAGAATAGTACTTCGCTCTGCCTCCCTGAAGAGGAGGCCTAATCTCTCTTTGCCGAGTTAAAGAGCTTTGAGGAAGCCTGCCTTCCTGCCAACGCTGCTGCAGTGGGAGATCAAAGAGCCTCGTCACCGCCAAGGTCACTGCCACTACAGGGACGTCTGAGGCATCACCGCCCGAACACGAACCAGCAACACCGCCATCCTTGACCAGTTATCACAGTAACCTTACACATTTACACCTCAGGACAGGAGGACAACAGATACATGTTCCTGTTTCTTTAAATAAGATTGAAAGATCAGGAATCTGATGATAAAAATGGGGAAAAGGTTTTTGCGAGACTTTTTCTATTGCTATCTTATGAGAGAAGTACTGCGGCATAATTCAGTCACATAACACTCCACACATTGAAGTAGCGGTACACCGGAGACTTCGTTGAACTCATTAAAATCACATCGCAAAGCAGTTATAATTTCAATTGAACTTAAGGTTACGGACATAACCCCAGTTCTCTGATTAGCATGAGCGAGTGTCTCTCTGTGGCAACGCCTCCTGCATGACCTCATCAGGAGCTCAAATAACGCTACGCCAGCTCTAATTGGCTGGTACTAGTGCTGCCAATGTCAGAAGGGGATGGGACCCTCCTCCTATATAAAAGGCAGAGGTAGCATCAGTTTCCATTCAAAACAAGCTTACCTCTTCCATATCAAGGAGGGTGGTCTGGTGAGACACTCACTCATGCTAATCAAGTTCTCTTTTTTAGCACTTGTTTCGTGTCTTACTATGGGAAAAGTCCCTGATTGCCAGACATGCCCATACGAACACATAACCTTTGGGATAAAGGCTTGGTTAGGTTGCAAACTAACTGTATTATGCACTTTATGCACATAAAATGCATGATCTCACTTAGGGGCCTTTCTCAGGCTAAAGGCAACAACTCTTCAAAGACAGCATTGTCAACTCTACTTGTTCCAAGGGGTCAAAAGGCGCCGGAAAGGGAGTGACCATTTAGTACAAAGGGAAGATCTCACGATGGGCCAGTGGCCGCTGTGACGGCAAGTTACGATGTGCAAACTTCATGAATCGAGGTGCTAGAGGGTACTGACCCACCATCATTCCATCCAATATGGCAAGCTGAAAACGCTGCCAAGTGCACCATGATGGTTGAGAAAGCCGTACCCTTCTCAACAAGAAAAATTTTAGATAACTCCCACGGAAAGGAATAGCTTCAGACTGAGCACAGTTCTCAAACGTACACCACTTGTGTTAACATCTGATGTAACATCCTAGTTGATGAGGCTGAATAGTGTCACTATCTCTGTGAGGTAGTCCCACTGTAAAGCTAGCCTTTCTGAATGGGGGTAGAATATTTCCCGGTGGGGGAGAGACCAGAAGTTGAAAAACCTCCACTAGCCAGTGCTTCCCTGGCCAATGCGTGGCTGGCCCTCACTCCAGATTTGTGAGAATGAGAGCCACTGGGGGAAATGCATAAAAGAGTCCTTTGCCCACTCATGTGCCAGTGCATCCTCAGGGCTTCCGGATCGTGGAGAGAGAAAAAGAGGGGGCACTGAGCATTCTCCACTGTTGTATATATAAATATCCATGGTAGCCCAACCGAAACACAACCAAATTTCTTTCACCACCTCAGGGTCAAGGCTCCAGAACACAAACAGTGGGTTGCCTCTGGATAACAGATCAGCCCCGTAATTCAGAATGCCCAGTTCATGAGTCACTCTCAGTGATTCTCAGCGTTTCTCACTCTATGGCCTATTTTTTCACGTCACCGCTATCTCATTGCTTTAGTCAGAGATTTGGGGTTTTACCTGCTTCACTGGGTTTGTTAGCCCTAGCCATGGTTAGCTAGTGGGCTAAAGATTGCTAACTGGCCTGCACAGTTTGTGCAGATACTAGGCGAGAGTAGGGGGAAATTGTTAGGGGGATAACTAGTGCTAGCTTTAAGAAATCATGTCTACCGTTGGGGTATTGCTATCTGTTGTGAGATATAGTTACCAGGTATAAATAGCTCCTGCTGGTATAGCAAATGCTATCTTTTGGCAAAAGTATTATTACGTTTTATGGTTTGTGAAATAGTGTGCAACTGTACACTGTGTTATTTTATTAGTCAAAGAAGGGCTTGCAGTGTTTTTGTGGCTTTGTTGAAACCAGAGAATGTCTGTGTTGGTAAAAATAAAACAAATAAGGAGTCTTACCCTGCCCAGTTCTTTGTCCTCCAGCGCCAGCACCCCTGTGCTCTCTGTAAACAGTTTCACCTTGACAGCAGGTAGAGGGTGTGTGGTGGTGAAGTCCCCTTGGGTCCCCCAGCTGAAAGACACAACAAAAACACCCCAGAGGTTAGCTTCCATGACAGCATGGCATCACAGAGATCCCAGACAATGACTTCATCTCTAGCAATCATTAATATCACCATCATAAGCTATGATAAAAGTGTGGAAAAGTAGAAGCTTCACCTCCTTGTTCACATTCTCCAACTGAAATCACATTGAAAACACTCGGTAAACAACATCAAATTATACAGCTTTAAATAAAACTTCTGTCTGGGATCCTTTGAGTCTTCACTTTAACACAGCTGTGAAATAGGAGCTGAAATACAGCGATTCCAGTATACAACATAGGGGAGTCATTATATTGTTTGCAGAGACAAACACGTGCGGAAGTATATCTCTTTATCAGAGAAGATGATTGGGTACTGACTGGAAGTCGTCCATAAAAGAAGAAATACTGCAGAGTCACACAGATCTACGGTAAGTCAGGATAAAACGATAGAAGATAAAACACACACACACACACACACTTTATTCATCCGTCTCACTGTCACTTATTCTAAATGCATTTCTGCTATTTATATACCAGCCATCTTAAAAGCTGCACAACCAAACACCTGTCTCATCAGCCAACATTATTTTGTGGATGGAGATGCCAGAGAGAGTCCTTTAAACAGACATATACTAAATTAGCAAATAAAATGCCATAACAAAGATTAAGAGTAAAACACAAACAAATAAAGATTATAGTTGACCCTAAGACTGTATTTATAAGTCAAAGCTTAAAGGATATGAAAAAAATGTTTCCTGCTTTAACGGATGTGATGGGATGACAAAATCCACTGTCCTCATCCAGTTTCCGTGCCAAAGCTAATATGAATTAGTCAGCATATTTCCCACTTAGTGTTCCTTTGCTGAGACATAGTGGAGGTATAGTAACACAGAGAAGTAATGTAATACTCATAATATGAACCTTTCCTTTAACAACTAATAATGACTAAACATCATCACCAGCTACACCGCTTCAAGCCTGAAAGTATAATACATTAAAAAACACAGGACACACAACATATATGGGCTTTTGTTACTTCTATTCCAACATGCTATGCTGCCATGTTCAGCCAAACTATAGCAACATAACACACATGCCTCAATTCTCTTCCTGCAGCAAGAAATCAAGGACATGAGGTTTCATTTTCCAGCCTTGGAAAGCTGTTTTCCTTGTAACCATTTCTTACGTTCATAATTAATTGCTTAATGTACACAAAGACAGTGCAGTTCCAACAGAGCAGAGTAGCTGCCGACTGACTGTGAGGAGCTAGCTCAGTGTTGATTTCAGATGGAAGCATTATGCTGGTATGAAGGTGACCTTGTGGATCAATCTAAGGTCTATTAAAGGATGCGACAGCGCTGTGCTGCTACAGCGCTAAAAATATACGAAACTGTGTGTGCCCAAGTGGGTAAAATTTAAAAAAAAAAAAAAACTAAATAGCAGAATTACAAGACAAAAACAGAAATAATTGGGCAATGTTAAGAATTGAAACCTCTTTAATCATTTATTAAAATAACGTGTAACATTGCGATTGTAAAGTGAGTATCTGAGCACACGGTGACTGAACACAAGAAACGCAAATAACCTGCAGTGGTATGCACATTAATACATGTATTTCATGTTTGGTTTTTCTGTGTGTAGGTACCCACCCACACGCACACACACACACACACACACACACACACACACACACACACACTACTCTCGCCTCGTTCTCTTCTAATCCCTTTTCCCATTCATGTCCCTCCATCGCTCTCATACTCTCCATAAAATGGCTCTTGAATTAGGAGGATCAGAGGAAGACATTTGGGCCTTAAAATAGCTCATATTTGCATGAATGTTTCATGGCCTTCGTCTCTTGTATCCTGGGCTGTGCTGTACTGGTTCATTAGATAAAGAAGATAGATATATTTAGCAGAAGAAATACTCTATTCGGGACACCGTCGTTATGAATCGGGTCTAGAATAACAAAAAATGAGGTGACAAATTAATTTAGGATAAGTGCAAACTGATGGGACTCCCAAAGACAGAAGTACATTTCCAAACTAAGCCATTACATTTCATACTTGACATCTGTCGGGAGTCAGAATTCACCCGTGAAAAAGGTTTTTTGGCTTCAAATATGAATCATAACTGACTAGAGGAGCTTTAATAAAACAGACAGAAAGGGTTTTTGCTTTCCCACATGTTCAGACGGTTTGCTGTTAAAGCCCATCACAGTAAAACATGAAGCCTATACATTATATGCAAATGTACGTATAGTGTTTGAGTATTCATACAAGAAGTCTGGAACAAATAATTTATATATTTCAAAGACAGTGCTCAACTGCACTGTCACGTTTATTTTTAAATATAGTGTCTCACTTGCAAAGAGCCTTTGAGAACAAACATATCAGAGAACACAAGAGAGAGCACTGGAAATTCATGCAACCGAGAACCCACTGAGATACAGTTTGGCAACGTAGGTTTGCTCTATTTTTTTGCAAGAGGATTTCCCCATGGCGTCTAAAGTAATTCACAGCAGGCACCAGATCAATATAAGAACGGGGCATTCTTGACAGTGCAGGTTGAAATTTTCATTTGGATGAAATTATTAATTAAAAAGGGCCTATAAGTTACAACCTGTAGTGGAATGTGGAAAACCAAACCGAAGGAATTTCTTTTATTTGGACATAATTCACTTGATTAAAAACTGGTGAGTTTTTTGCACATTTTCTGAAACAAACGTGCTTGAATGTGTGCACATGCGTGCTCAGAGCCCTTACGTTGGCTTGGATGCTTCTGCTTGGTCGGTCTGGAGTTTCTCGCCTCCCTCCACTTCCATGGTACAGTAGACAATCCTGTTCGGAGCCAGAGACTTCAGCCCTTGCACTTCCATGATCACCACCTAGGAAGCACAAGACACCTCAGTAAAGGTTGTAGACAGGAGTGATTCATCTCCCCCAAACAGGTCAGAGAGCAAAAAAGTCAGCAGATATGAAGGCGGCACATCCTTTGAGTTATATTTTAGAAATAGTAACCCAGTCACATTCCCTTTTTGCACTTATAGTCGGCGCACCAATAAGTAGATGTTCTATGAGAACAGCCAGTTTAAATAAGAGCCATCCTTCCTGCAAAGTACAAATCTCTATCACTGAAACTGCTTGTGGGTATAATCTTACACACGGCTTTAATCGCTCGGTGAATACAATATAGTACTAACAGTGCCAGGGGTGGCCATTATATTGTAGCTGTAAATTCCTAGTAGGACAACCTGAGGCAGAAATATATGCTGTCAGGATAATGCATCTACTTTGAATGAGAGCATCCACCAGGTCCACCGATGTCTTCAAGGTGCCATCATATTTTATTGGACTGTCACTATTTATATATCGTTTATCCGTCCAGCACACTCGGCTGGCCCATGTACTGAAAAACATTATATTAATGGAACCCTATGAGGTAAATCAGTATTCATTTTGGCTATAGTTGATCAAAAATCAACTGCATTTTCTTGAAATTACCTTAATATTTTCAATCTCCAAAAACATCATGATCCTATTCAAAGGGATCAAAAAAGCTAAAAGATTGAACTACAGCTGATTCTAACTAGATTATTAGTCCAGTGAAGGGAGGGATTTCTGGTTGTTGCTGAAACAAACCACTTAAACAAGATTTTTTCCGAAGCAATATGGAATTTCTACCCCACACACAAAAAAAGTGAATTGCTGCAAATTATTTCAGCAATTAAATTCCATAAAGGCGTGACCCCTACTGCGTGAAGAAACAAAGCCCCATCACATTCTTTGCACATTATGTACTTCCGGATCCTTAAATAGCACTGCATCATAAGGAATGAGGTGCGATTGCTCCCCGTTCTGTGGTGATAGCTCATCTCAGACAAGCTGATAACGAGATGAGTCACGTTCCCCATTAGGAAGCAGGTAAAAGGGTTTCTGTGTATGTGCGTCTGTTCTTCACATAGCGTCTGTTCAACCCCCTGAACACATCCGCTGTCTGTTTCTATACTTACTCTCGAGGTAGACAAGTAGTCGACGGCAGCTCTGATTTATGAGATCTCGTTTAGGCCTGGGCAGCTGTAGTTTTTCCACTGTGTTTAGATATTCTATTGAAATTATGTCACATACGTTTGATTATACATTCATGGCCTCGTTCCTTATGTACTTTACCTCCAAAGTGAAGGACAGAACCACGTCAGACTTGGACAGCGTGTTCTCGTCCTCCTGGCCCATGTCAATGATGGAGGTGTTGTGTCCCCGTTTCAGCTTCTGGAGTTTGAACTCCCCTCCCTTAGACACAGGCATGCTCTCCAGATTGGCCATCAGCTGATTCACGGAGGACTTGAGCTCCTCAATGAACATGGCCTCCATCTCTTTAGACACAAATTTGGGGAACTTACCACCCTGTTGACAAAACAGAGAGGGCTCAGCAAACATAATGAACAATGAGGTAATACATAAATATAAATAATCAGCATTGGTGTAGGTGTATATATCAGATTATGGATATTCAATGTTAGTTTAATGGAAATACACATTTGTAAAATGTGTAAATTCTTTGAAATTGTTCAATCTTTTTACCTGTGGGTGGCTGACTGTGATGTTACACCATATCAGTGACATATTAACTATAAAACAAAGCATATTCAAGAGACCCCCGCAGAGTCTGACTCACCCTGGCAATCTGGTCCGCCATCTGAAGACGACCATCCAGCTCTCTTCTGATCTGCGCAGCCTGCTCATCCAGGTTGTCCAGCTATGGATAAAAATCAGAGCAGATCAATGAGGTCATATTAGGAGCCCAGCAATACTTTAAAACGGTCGGGGGTTAGTGTCAAAGGTCACCTACAACTCCCGGCACCAATTATAGCATGAAAGATGAGAAATCCAAGAAATCCTTTGAGGCGTAGATATGAAATAAATACATTTTTGACCATAAAGTGGTCTGGAAAGGTCACTTATTTCCAACTCCACACCTCTGGATCGGTTATTTTCTCTTTCAAACTTGCAGCCCCAACTCATCAGATTATGTGCGCTCCCTCTTGAGCCACTAAAGTCTGAATACAAAGTTTTCACATGTATATTTGTACTTTGTACAAGACCTCTAAACAGAGTTCCCAATTCATGCTAAATGTGTGTGCTATAGCAGCATTTAAATGACATGATGTCGAAGCTAGACCTAATTTGACCGTACATGCAATCAAAAGGTTGGAGGTCATTCCCATTAGTAAAGATGATGAATAGTAGCAGGGCATAGCAACGCTTTTTAGACCTCCATTTTGCCCTAATGACATGCAATCATAACAACACAGTGCAGAAGACATGAATAGAAAAATCAGCAATGAAAATCAAAAAGAAATCCACCAATCCCTTTAGAACCACGCTGCCATCACCATGGAGACGGTGATGGACTGCTGTTTGTGGAGAGGTCTTTTTTTTAAAAGTGGTCAAGAATTTTTCCCTTTTCCTCTTGATTTTCAATCAGCAGAATGAAAATCACATCTTAACCGCTCGGGCAAGAGAAAGAAAAAGACAATGCTTCCATTTAAATAAGCCATTCCAAACTATTTTGGCACAAGAAGATAAAAACCAGCGGTATTGTAATTTCTTTAGAATATATGAAAAATTGCCTGCACTGGACAAGATCAGCCCCGGGGAAAGAAGTCTGTTAGCCTAGTTTTTGCCCTGGAGTAATGAAAAGCAGAGACATTCATGGCTCCCTCACATCAATAATGAATGAGAGTTTTATATTAGCTGACACAAGGAAATAGAATAGAGGGCTGACGTCTCTCTCCCGCTCTCTGCTTCTGTATGCTTCACTTCTTCAGTTATTCTCTCTGCCAAAATGTCTCATTCTTGTCAAATGTGATGTCGTGACTCACGAGTCACCAACTCCTCTGTGAGGACAGGAGCCTAATTGAGACAAGGTATCGGCTCCACAGTTGTACCTCGGGAGTCGCAAAGCTTTCAGTAAAGCACTGTTGGGCAAGTTTTCGGTAAGAAATGAAATCTACCTCGTCTAACACGGGTGTCGTTATGTTGCGAAGGCTTTGAGTTTTACACACAGGTGCCGTAACACTGGGCATGCTGTGCTATAGGACATATTTCAGTTTTTCCTTTACACAGTCAGGCACATAAAACATGAATATTTGTTTATTAGCTTGTCAAAGGAGCATCGTTCGAACTGAAACTTGCAATTTGTTAGCAACAAAAAACCACCCACCTTTATATAATTTATGAGTCTTTTTTCTGTTTGGACATTTATCGATTTCTAATTTTGAGAAAGCACACACATCTAGACGCAGACCAGTGCGTGTTTCAATGCTAGCATAATACACATTTTTGACTCGGTTGGCTGTCATATTGTGGGTTTGAGATATCATCCAGCTAGCCAAATATATTTGGTGAATAAAACATGACGTGAGAGAATCATCTCCGCCCAGCAGCACAATCTTTCCAGCTGAGCACCTGATCTATTTGTGATACAGCAGCGGAAACTCCTCCAGTGTCCTGCTGCTGGGACACGAGCCAGAGCTGACCTCTCTGTGCCTTACGGTATTTCTCCCACTCCTATTACATTAACAGCCCTCGTCTTTCAGGCTTTATTATATTGATTCTCTGCCCCTTCCAGCAACCCTATTTTAAGGGAGAATGAGCTGAAGTCACAGGGCAGCTGTTAAAGGGGATGATCACGCCGACAGAGCGGTAAAACACCAGTCTTAAAGGAATTACGGGGCATCTTGATAGTTGCAAGCAGCAGGAAAAAAAACAACATTTTGCTTTCTTTTATCTAGCTATTTTTTGCCGTTCTTTCTGTAATTGATTTTGTTCACTGATGTGCACATTATGAAGTGAAGTCAGCCAGATGGCATCTTAAATGGAGGACAGTCAGTGTGAACCGTCAATTCTAGTGTGTTACCAGCGCTGGCCACTAAACAGCCACCCTGCTACATAACCCAGAGTTCCTGTTTAGTAGAGCACATAATCAGACGTTGCCACCAGCTGCAGCAGAATGTCTGCACTTGCAGCACAGCGGTACTCAGCGGAGTTCTGCCGTGCAGTGACACTCCAACAGCGGTGAGCATCCTGTGGTAGGAAGTCTCAAATGCGGGAGTTTTCTTTTCATTGTCATGTCCAATACCGGAAAACCAGATTCACCCACAACCATAGCTGTGACTGATACTGATTGCATTCCAGCCTGAGCCCGGACCCCCCCACCTCCCACCTCCTGCTCCCCCGCTGTGCTGCATGACAAACACTCAAGCTCTGGGCAATATTGGACCACGGTGCCAGCGACATCTGACTCGTCCAATCCCAAAAGAACTGTCACTGCCATGCCTGGAATTCCGGCAGCTTGACTTGTCTGTGCCTGACGCTGCATTTTATACGGCCTCATCTGTGTGCCACCCCCCCACCCCCTCCCACAAAACACAAGCTAAAATCCTGAAATCCATATGACCAGGAAAATTCTAAAAAGTGTGCAAAACTGCTGCAGATATTGTGGCTGTGCAGATTGAAGCTTGTCTGCAAAATGGCTAACATGAGAGGAGAGACTCTGAAGCATGTAATGTGAAGGGGGGATGGGGCCAGTTTCTTCTATTACTCCCATCTCTCTTGACAGCAGAGAAAAGCAAAGATGGTTGTGGCTGTGGGAGAAAGTAGAGCTGGAGGTCAACGTCAGTGTGAACTACTGTAATAGCTACTCCATACTGAGCCCAACAGCACCCCAATCTTTCCATGCCTACACCTACTGAAAGGTCACCGTTGTCATTGGCCCACAGGCGTGATTTAGGTGAACAGGCAATCATATAAAATAAGAATGGCTAAAAGGTAAGTTTGGATCTACGTTACCGAAGCCGACAGCAGCACTGCAGCTAAATAAAAGGTGACGCTGCCTCTGTGTTAGCCATGTGGACAGCGGGTTAAAGGTGACGGAGCAGAAGCAGGCAGGTAGTTAACAGCACAGCTGATGACAGATTCCCGAGTGGATGCTGGGAGATTAGAAGCAGATAGCCCACCTGGCCAGGGGCAGGTTTCTTCTAGAGAACAAAGGCAGGGCAGCTATAGGTCTAGCTGGATGAGACCTGGAGGACTTGAAGCAGCTGGTCTATAGTCAGACTTTGAAAGAAAGCTGCTCTTCTGCAGGTGCAGCGACACGCTTATTGAAAATATACTAATGAATGGATGTTGTAAATAATTCTCCATCTCAACAAACATCTTGATTAACTTAGAGTAACATATCTTCAGTTTACTGCAGAGATTTGGTTTATTGTGTCTTTTTCATCTTCTTGAACGCTATCCTACGCACTTATTTTATATTATATTACTATGTGCAATGCGGGAGGGGTTGTACAAATGGGAAATTAACAGACTTTCCAGTTCCCTCCAGCTACACAGCACTATTTTTTTGTTTTTACAGTCATACTGTTTTTTTTATTCTTTATAATTCCCTCTCACCCGCTTCATTTCCAGATGTTCTTACCGTCCATGGTGCTGGGTAGTGCTGAGTTAAGATATCTCTATTAAGGACAAACTTTTAATTTTTTCTTATATTAAACATTGTCAAGATTCCACGCGAGTGTAATAAAGCTTCACCCTGCTTTGCGGCACCACTGCTTTTTCAGTTTAGAAGTGGCCGGGCGGGCATAGCAAATGCTTTCATCCTCTCCCAATCCTGTGTGCAGTGAAGAGGCTCCATTACGCAATTATATGAGCTACAGGCTAAACCAGGAAAAGCTCAGGCCTCATTTCCCAACTAACAGTTGCTGACAAGACAAATTAAAGAGGAAAAAGGAGGGGTCTCCTTCAAAGCCTGGTAGAGGGAAAGCTGATTTCAGTATGGTCTGGTCACTGGCATGAGGATTTTCTGCTTTTCTGTATAATGAATTGGATTCGGACTGGTTTTGGGGGGAAAATAACGTGAATGATCTAAATTTTAGGCATTGGGAAATTCATTTATAAAATAATAAATTGGTATGAATCAAGGATATAATCATCAAAATGATTTGATTTGAAAAGAAAACCCCATACCACGGGACACAAATGCCAGCTTAGTCAGTTCGTCTCACTAATTAAAAATAAATACAATTAAATATGAATTAAATACAAATTGTAAAAATGCATAAAATCATATAAAACCCTTATTAAGCAATATGTTTGATGAAAACTTACCAAATGACTGTGTAAAGTGAAACGCTAACTCATAATGGGAAAAAAAAGTTAATTAAATGTGCTATACAAATAAAGTTGATGAAATTTGACTTGACTAAGGATTACAATTTCATATCCACCACTCCATTGCCGAACCACACTGTGCACTAAACCCTGGGAAATAGAATAAAACTGTCTTCTCAACGCATCTGCCCACCAGCAGTCCAGTTACCTTCATGGCAGCTGACAAGTCCCTTTGGTACAACTCCTGTTGTTTTTAAATGCGCTGCAAATATAGTTGACCTCTGCATTACAAAGTCATATAGGACAAAATGAGCTTCCTGCCAAAGCCGTTTAGCCTTGGAAACAGCGTAGGTTGCGTATTTCCGCTACTAGGACAGACAACGAAAGGAAAACTTTATACCATTGACACGGCCCAGAATGACAAATAGTTTAGTTAAATAGAAAGGAGCGAGCCTCCTTAACGTAGGTATCACCATTAAATAAGCGTATCCATCCAGTGCTGAAGAATTAAGCTAAGGTTACCATGGAGAATTAAGCTAAGGTTACCATGGAGAACTAAGCTAAGGTTACCATGGAGAATTAAGCTAAGGTTACCATGGAGAACTAAGCTAAGGATACCATGGATAACTAAGCTAAGGTTACCATGGAGAATTAAGCTAAGGTTACCATGGAGAATTAAGCTAAGGTTACCATGGAGAACTAAGCTAAGGTTACCATG
This sequence comes from Chelidonichthys spinosus, assembly GCA_029853015.1. Classification (NCBI taxonomy): domain Eukaryota; kingdom Metazoa; phylum Chordata; class Actinopteri; order Perciformes; family Triglidae; genus Chelidonichthys; species Chelidonichthys spinosus. The sequence continues at coordinate 6,035,099 of CM056822.1, read as the reverse complement.
GAGAACTAAGCTAAGGTTACCATGGAGAATTAAGCTAAGTTTACCATGGAGAACTAAGCTAAGGTTACCATGGAGAACTAAGCTAAGGTTACCATGGATAATTAAGCTAAGGTTACCATGGAGAATTAAGCTAAGGTTACCATGGAGAACTAAGCTAAGGTTACCATGGAGAACTAAGCTAAGGTTACCATGGAGAATTAAGCTAAGGTTACCATGGAGAATTAAGCTAAGGTTACCATGGAGAATTAAGCTAAGGTTACCATGGAGAACTAAGCTAAGGTTACCATGGAGAACTAAGCTAAGGCTACCATGGAGAACTAAGCTAAGGTTACCATGGAGAATTAAGCTAAGTTTACCATGGATGCAGGTAGTTGGAGTTGCTGGAGACCAAAACTGAGCAAAAAATAAAGAATGAGTATGAGACTTAGATTCGTTGGATAGTCAGAAGCACGACTCTTAATTAATATTAAGGCTCCTCCTTCAATTATGGATGTTGAAGTAGGCAACTGTATGCTAACGCCAGCTCTAACGAGCTGCTAATATGGTGCTAGCTCTATAGCTTCCAGCTTGTTTTGGAGTTATTCGCCCTGTTGTGGCAAACAGTGAGTAATGCAGCATTGGCTAATAATTATTTGCTCAAAATAACTTAGTGCTGAATATATTTATGCATACGCAATGTCTCCTTATTTTACTGTGAAATAAACAAGGACACTATGAAAACCGCACTACACCAAACAAATGTCACCTATACACCTTTTGAGAAAATAAATACTGTACTTTTTGAGATTCTTCCTCTTGTCTTTCATTGCTTACAGAGCACACAACAGCTTGGAAACTATTGTCATAATAGGGATTATGAATCATTTCACAGAGTTTAATAAGAACCTGTTTAAATGTAATGCACTGCTCAGATTCTGCTGTTCTCACGTCAAAGTGTGTGCATAGCGAAGTCAGTTTGGTTAAATGATTTGAGAGAAGCAAAATATCTTTTCATGTGCTTTTGCCTGCCTTCACTCGCTCTAGTCTGCAGTTATACAACTGATTTCTGCCATAGCTGTTTTATTTAAAACCCAAAATAAACCTGACCACTGCCAGGTTCAAAAACACATATCTCTTTTTAATCTAGTTGAGGCAATGTTCATATTTAGGCCAAATTAAAAGTGGACAGTGGACACAAAGTTCTATTAATATAATTAATGAACGATGTGTACAAAACTGCTTTGCAACACAGACACCAAAAAGATTTTCTGACAGTTGTCTGGTTACGCTTGGTGTCACCACAGCTAAAAAACCTACAGCCATCAGGGAGTCGAGAATGCTCCGAGTCCGGCTGATGCAGCCGCCGGCCGTACCAGCCTGATTAGTCTGATAGCCGTTCCTAGGGGCTGATCTTGCTTCAGCACCAGACAGAAATAGACCAGTGCTCCGTTTCTACTATTTGGATGTAACTGCAAAAAAATGTAAATCCCTAGCGATAGTTAAAAAAAAAAAAAGAACTGATGGCCTCTGAATCCCAGCCAATCCATGAAAACCTTTCATCCACTCCCAGCAGCCCTGAGCCCCTGCTGACTGAGTTGCTGCATCTCCTTTTCAGCGAGGACTTTATCATTTAGTAGAGGGCGATATATATGGCTGCTTATTTCTTACTGACAAGATGTTCAAAGTGAGAATCAGTACAGTCTGATGTCTTCATTAGAATAGCAAACGAAATGAGAGCGAGCGAGAGAGAGAGAGAGAGAGACGATCCAAGAACAGCAGAGAGAGCAGATCAGTAGAAACAGAAATTGTGGTTCTCTTGTGCAAATTATGTAATATGTATTCACATATGTACATACATAAAAGATCAATTCAAAACAAATCAGTCCCCTTCCGCAACGACGACCTAGATGCATTTCCCATTTTTACATCCGTTTTTTTGTCACAAATCAGTATCCCACCACAGTATGAAGCTGCACACGAACACATATGTCTTTATGTTGGTGTATTGTTGAATGAATCTTGTGTAGCTCTGTATTGTTGAGACTGGGATCTGCTCAGCTCAATGGTATTATGTTGTGCTTGCAGATTTCTGACCGGATACTAGCAGCCCTGCTGCCAGCACATTAAGAAAAACTAGGTTAAGCATCTTCAAAGGCTTGGGAAGAAAAAAATGCACAGTGGATTTGGAGGCTATACGGCGATGCACCGCACCTCGGCATTAGAAGCATCTAACGAATGAACACTCTGCAGAACAGAGGCCATATTGATCTTTGCCAACAGAGACATTTGAAGAATACTGAACCATCTCATTTGTTTAACAGCACCGCATGCCATCCACCTAGATTTATACAGTGCATTAGCCACTGTTGAATGAAGGATGACACCTGGTCCAAAGGAATTCAGCATTTTAAAAACTCTCTGGCTTCCAATAGGGGAGTCCATTAGATCGAAATGAAGTGAAGAGTTATGTTTTTTTATGCACTGAATGATGAGCAGATGTAAATGAGTCGGAGCCCTGCAAGTTCTGTCATGATGAGACTTTTAATTAACATCCTGAAAGAAAGAATACTTTAGTGCTGCTTTCAGCGTTCCCAGAGCAGTAACACAAAAAAAAGACAGCGATGGAAGGAGAGTTATGTCTGACACAAGCCCCCTGTGTCCACTATTATCCCATAATCTCAGCTATGAAGTATTAATGCCTGGCATCGGGAGATACATCTTGAGGAGACACATTTATTTTTAAAGTATGTTCATTCAACAACAACACCTTGTCTATGTCAAATAGTAGTAAACAAGTCATTAAATAGCCATTATTATCATTAATCTAGTTAGCACAACAGTAAACAAATGATAGAAGAATGAGCATTTGTCTGATTTAGCATTTTCATGGAGTATTTTGACATATTATGACACTAAATTGTGATTCTACCCTCTTAATATCAAATTGTTTTATTCAGAGAGATCAACACAATATTATTGTGTTTTCACACTTGAGCCGAGGAGTTTCTTTGAATCTGGTACATTTGGTGAATTATTGTCTGTAATTGGTCAGGAAAGAGAACTCAGGTCCAAGCACTGAATTGATCTGGGTTTAATTTTAGTCAAACAAAAAAATAGTTCTGAAATGCCTTTAAATATGTTTCTTTCAGCTAACGCTCAAATATTTGGGCGATATGTGAGGACCTTCTGAGTGGAGGTTGAGCTCTTACCTGACAGGCTTGATAAAGCAGCTGGTGCTCGAACTTCTTGATGCCGAGGATGTTCTGGAACATCTCGTACAGCTGGTCCTTGCTGAGGATCAGCTCGGAGGCCGCGCTGGCCGTCATGCGCTGCTGTGCCTTGCGTGGATCCTCGTCGCCGCGGTAGATGGTGTCGAACTTCGCCATCCAGGAGCTGAGCACCGTCTCCTTGCTCAGGCCGTCGATCTCAGGGAGGCTGCGCACGCGCTTCTCGATGTGCCTCTTGAACACTTCCCTGAAATCGTTGGCCGAGAAGCCGCCGCTCTGGACCATCTTAGCCACGCGGTCGCTCTTTAGGAACACCTACGTCGTGAGAGAACAATGTCAGTGATTGCTGCATGTGTGAGATGGAGAGATCCATAAAAAGAAATACTTTTATGTTATGACTAGTAATTTGGTTGCTCAAGACTTAAAAAAGACTCATAGTTACAGTAGAATACATTGCATAAGAGTCTTATATATACATTTCTGTCTTTATCAGCAAAGGAGACTGTACTTTTATCATGTTGCTACTGAAAAATCGGAGGCAGCATATAGATATTTTACCCAACACGACCAAAGCGACATTCTGTCTCCTGCTAATGACAGCCTAACAGGGACAGAGACAGGCGACGCTATAGTGTCACAGCATCAAGCAAAGTAACCATCAGAGCCGACCGCTTTGTCACTCTGACAGTCACATTTCGTTCTTAGCATCCATTATGGCTAAAAAAGCAGCCACTCCTGTCCTGAAACATGACAGTACAGTGCTACATTACCCTTGTCATTTTGGGATCAGTGGATGACAACGCTTTGCAGGTTGAAATTAATAAGAAGCTGCTTTCCCATTTGCATTTGTTCTGGCTAACTCGGATATCCAGGCGGAGAGAGGCCGCTGGAGGCAGCTGCTGCAGTGGGAAGGATATGTTTGGCGGCAGGTACCCTCCAGAATCTGAGCTGCCGAGAGCAAACACCAACGGGCGGTGCCTTAATTTAATTGTCTGCGTCCAAAAGAAGGAGTGTGAGAGGTAACAAGCTGCTAAGTGTGCAGCCGGCACGGCGGAGAAAAACAGCATGAAGAGCCGGCATATTTTCACATCTTATTCAGTAAATTATAGATGTATTTCAACCAAACCAAGAGGTGCTGATTGTTGGAACGCTGGGAAGTCTAACAAAGGAGCCTGTCATAGAATTCAGAAGATGTACAAAGATGTGGATTACATTTACCATCAGCACCGGTTGGACATCCACATAAAATATGGCAAATAATCCCTTGAAATGTAACACAAAATAAACTAAATCCTGGTCAACTGTCAAATACATTTCATCTTGTAATTACCTTCCATGCCTATAAACTGTAAAAGTCTATATTTGCCTTTCCTGATGGATCCAACCTCATACTTCAGTTTTTCATAATGGCTATACTTGTTTTTTCCATCATGGATTTGGTAATTATGCGCGGCAATAATGACTTTTTCATCTGCCGACTGAATAGCGAGGTTGGAAAAGATGGCTGTGTCAGCCACATGCTCTGACTCATAATCTGTGCAGTGCAAAAGCTTTAGCCACCATTTTACCACTCAGGCATCTGAATATAAGCATTCTGACATGGAATAGCAGCAGGAATGTGTAGTGCTTTTCTGATTTTTTTTAGACTTGAGGTCCTTTCTGGTTTTAAATGTGCTGCAAAAGCGATCCAGACCATACGGTGCACATACAATAACAAATACTAATCATGGCCACACATATGAATGATGTATTTCACATTAATTCATTCATTTGAATGCAAGTCTCTGCACTTCGATAACAAAATGGTTCTGACTGTGATTGTGCTGCTATCGGTGGTGTGTTGGTACCTCATTGTAGCTCTGCACAGCATTGATGAATGCCTCATCAGCCACAATTTGTGTGTCTCCATTGAGGAAGGCCTGAAAACGATCCTTGGTCTGCTGAAGCTGCTGCTTGGTTATCTGTAGAAGCAAGCGAAAACAAGAGGTCACCCCAACATTAAAGACAGGTTAGGAAAACAAGCAGACAGTAATTTAAAGATGGAATATCAACCCATTTTAATAAATTATTCTGGACGAGCAGAGCAGTCCAGCATCCTTTCGCCAAGAAGCTTCCTCAAGCTCCTCCTGGAGAACAACAAGCACTCCCAGGCCAGTTGTGACATGTAATCCCTGTAGTGGCTGCTGTCTATGGGAGGGAACAAGCATAACAAGGTCCTCCCAAATCTCTGAACTCCTCATGATAATAACATGGAGTGAAACCAGGAACCTCATCTCAGCTGATTGTATCCACAATCTCATTCTTGTGACTGCAAGTAAGAGTTGGAACTGAAATTGACTGTTAAATTGAGAGCTGTGAGCTCCGTCTTTACTACTTACAGTCTGATACACAGACCCTAAACTGCAGTCGATCTTTCAATCCTTTTATACCATTGCTCACAAATAAAACCCCCAAGGTACCTGTATTCCACCACTCAAATATTCCCCTTCCCTAACCTCAATTGAGCAATCCACCATCCCGCCTGAGATTGTAGGTCACGGTCTGTCGAAGCCAAAAGGACAACATCATCCGCAAATAGAAGAGACAACATCTTAATATAACCCAACTGGGCAAACGCTCGGCCTTCGTTGCTCTTTGATATCCTGTCCATGAATATCACAAATTAGAGAGGTTACAAGGCTTGTCAGACTCCAATCAAGCCAAAAAATGAACGCAACTACTGCTTTGATTGTACAGGGAAGAAAATATTTTAGTTTGTAACTCCTATACAGTCCAAATACGGTCACTTCCGTTAACTGTTTGCAAAAAAATTGCATTTAAATACAGTCTGTAGTCCAGACTGCACAGCCCATGATGGAAGTAGCCATTAAATTTCCTTCTTATCTCTGTTGAAAGTTGCACATGCTTAATACTGATCAGGCACTCGAATCATCTGCTATAGCTTGTACTCACATGACAATTAACCTCTAGACTTTGTTGGTATTTAATGAATGAAAACTAAGGACATTCACATCAGCCTCAGCTTTACTTTGTTTAGTGCTAATTGGCAAATGCTAGCATGCTAACTACGTTGGAGAGCATAATGAAAAAACCTGGTAAACATTACCATTACCATTGTGAACATGTTAGCATTTAGCAGCTTTTAGCACATTTTTCTATCAAGATATAAATCCATATTATTAAAGGTGGGACTTTTTTTATTCTTTCACTTTTTATTCTCTCAGGTTTCGATGTCCTTGGATTGATTGCAGACTGTCTCCCTCTGACAACTCCTTTCATCTACAGTCCAAGCTGTAGTTTTAATCAAACATGCACAAGGACCCGCTGGTAACATGCGTGTCTGTGTGCGTTCAGCCGCACATCACAAGTGACAGACTTTGAGCGAGATGGAAAAGTATCACATATCATGTGCCTTTGAGGCAATCTCAACACCATCTGCGTGTCCATCGTACTTCTCCCACCCTCCCGTCAGTAATGTTCAGAATGTGATGTAACACGAGATTTCTGCATCAGAGGCAAAGTCAAAGTTTGGTCTAATAAGAAAGATTAACAAATGTGCATATAAATAGAGGTTGACAATAACATGACCTCTCTCCATCACTGACAATAAATTTAAAACAAAGCTTTGCCAATGATTCCACCAAAAAAGGGCGGCTCTTCATGATAATTGTGGAAGAATGATTCTCATGATGATACCATCTAATGTCTAAACATAAAAGATGCACTTAACGGCATCAGGGATCAGTATGTGCACTTCTGCTTCAAGGTTTCAGGGTTATTCTTTTTTTTTTTTTGCAAGAGCAACTGTAGATGTGAGATTAAAGAGAACATGTGGACCATCTCTGCTATGTTTCAATAGACCACAGTGTTCAAGGAATATCCTGAGGCAAGGAATGTTAATATTAACACCGTTATGCAAATCAGTCCGGTCTATAGAGACTCTAAGAGGCTGAAGTCAATACACTCGTCCTTGGTTTCTTGTCCATTTCTGAAAGCAAGAGGGTCAGGATAAATACAGCACACGGTTTCATAATGCACATTATACTGGTATATAACACACAGCATGGACTGACAGTGATTTATTAGACCTTCTTTCCTTTTTCTCATGAGATCATGTTCCCTTATAAATTCTGAAGAGTCAAGTCAATTATATTTTAAGAAGGGCCTTTACAATCGGTACATCATACGACGCCCTCGTCCAAAGACCCTCGATCCAGATAAGGGAAAAATTCCACCCCGAAAAAATCACTTTCTACAGGGAAAAATGTAAGAAATGTGTACATAGACGACGATGAGCTACAATCAATTCACCACCAAGGAAAGCAGAATGTGTAATATGGGCTGAGATGGTTTCTATTGACGAGCTGCTGGGCCTTTGCTAAAGGTACAAAAGCAGACTTGAACCGGGCTGACTGGAATGATTTAAGGCAAAGCTAGCACTTCTCCCACTAGACCTGAGGTCACTGTAGCTTTATTGAATACAAACTCTGGCACATAGCAACAGCATTTCTGTTAAAAGCATCTAAAAACAACTAGACTTTTGCTGTGCCTGACGAAATAGATCGCTGATCACTTTTATCGTAACTTGTTGAGGAGCATTTTATCTATGAATTGTTTGATAGACAATAAATAAGCAACTATTTTGATAGCTGATTATTTCAATATATTTTTAAACAAAAGTCTCCAGCCTCTCATATGTGAGGATTTAATGCACGACAATTAATTGCTATGCATTAAACAGGGTATTGAGAATAAAACAGTTTGAAGTCAATGGCCATGAAAGTCATTATTGGACTGTTACATTATTTTCCTGACACGTATGGGTGAAAAAATTAATCAAGAAAAAAATAACTGCCAGATTATTTCACAATGGAAAAAATCCCTGAGTTCCAGCCCTGGCTGTGAGTCATGTGGGCAAGGACAACGGGGCCTCTATTAACCTCGCATATTAACGTCGTATTCCCTTTTCACACATGCAGGACAATCACAGAGATGTTATAATGAACTCTAAGAGATGGGCTATTGGCTGTCGTCCAAACACTGGCTGAACACATTCATGTTTTACCTGAAGATTTCACCGCAAAAGGTCAGAGCTAATAATACTTTTGCTTCTGCTGACAGCTTCTCTCGGCCGATCTGACTTTATGTGACAACACAGCAAGCTGCAGACACTGTGTGTGTGTGTGTGTGTGTGTGTGTGTGTGTTTGAGGAGCTGACACTGAAGTAGTGGTAAACCAGGCGAAATGTGTCTACTTCTCCAGCAAAATACAGCTCGGCAGCATAAAGTATTTATGACTTTGAGTTCTGCGTGCTCTTTCTTCCTCTGCTGATTGGAGAACTGTGCTGATTAGCAAACCACGTTGATGGATGAGAGAAAATGCCTCCATTTTCATCAGTATTGCCAGACTCCCGATACATACTTTTCCTGCTTCACCTCTATCGATTCCCTCTCTGTGGCTCTTATCAAGATTGCAGTGTTGCGTCGTGATTCATTGGCTTGCAATGAAGTGGGCAGTGACATTAATCACCCTTCACATATCAATAGATGCACGTTGCATTGGCTTAACGTATAGCAACTTTATCACAGTTCAGAATTACTATGGATTTGAGTTTATCGTTCGATGTGGAGTATAGCTGTGGGAGTGCGTTTTAATTAAAAACTGGTTTTATGCTAAATTATAAATATTACTTAGTTTATGGTCTGGGGGCTGCACAGTGGTGGCACTATCGCCTCCCTGAGAGAGGGTACCGGGTTCGATTCCCGGTTCGGGTTCCTTCTGTGTGAAGTCATGTTCTCCGGGTTCTCCAGCTTCCTCCCACAGTCCAGACATGCAGGATGGGGATAGGTTCATTGATGACTCTAAATTGGCTGTAGGTGTGAATGGTTGTCTGTCTCTACATGTCAGCCCTGTGTTAGACTGGTTACCTGTCTGTCTCTACATGTCAGCCCTGTGATAGACTGGTTACCTGTCTGTCTCTACATGTCTCCCTGTGATAGACCGGTTACCTGTCTGTCTCTACATGTCAGCCCTGTGATAGACTGGTTACCTGTCTGTCTCTACATGTCTCCCTGTGATAGACCGGTTACCTGTCTGTCTCTACATGTCAGCCCTGTGATAGACTGGTTACCTGTCTGTCTCTACATGTCAGCCCTGTGATAGACTGGTTACCTGTCTGTCTCTACATGTCAGCCCTGTGATAGACTGGTTACCTGTCTGTCTCTACATGTCGGCCCTGTGATAGACTGGTTACCTGTCTGTCTCTACATGTCAGCCCTGTGATAGACTGGTTACCTGTCTGTCTCTACATGTCAGCCCTGTGATAGACTGGTTACCTGTCTGTCTCTACATGTCAGCCCTGTGATAGACTGGTTACCTGTCTGTCTCTACATGTCAGCCCTGTGATAGACTGGTTACCTGTCTGTCTCTACATGTCGGCCCTATGATAGACTGGTTACCTGTCTGTCTCTACATGTCAGCCCTGTGATAGACTGGTTACCTGTCTGTCTCTACATGTCGGCCCTGTGATAGACTGGTTACCTGTCTGTCTCTACATGTCTCCCTGTGATAGACTGGTTACCTGTCTGTCTCTACATGTCAGCTCTGTGATAGACTGGTTACCTGTCTGTCTCTACATGTCTCCCTGTGATAGACTGGTTACCTGTCTCTACATGTCAGCCCTGTGATAGACTGGTTACCTGTCTGTCTCTACATGTCAGCTCTGTGATAGACTGGTTACCTGTCTGTCTCTACATGTCTCCCTGTGATAGACTGGTTACCTGTCTCTACATGTCAGCCCTGTGATAGACTGGTTACCTGTCTGTCTCTACATGTCAGCCCTGTGATAGACTGGTTACCTGTCTGTCTCTACATGTCAGCCCTGTGATAGACTGGTTACCTGTCTGTCTCTACATGTATCCCTGTGATAGACTGGTTACCTGTCTGTCTCTACATGTCGGCCCTGTGATAGACTGGTTACCTGTCTGTCTCTACATGTCAGCCCTGTGATAGACTGGTTACCTGTCTGTCTCTACATGTCAGCCCTGTGATAGACTGGTTACCTGTCTGTCTCTACATGTCAGCCCTGTGATAGACTGGTTACCTGTCTGTCTCTACATGTTGGCCCTGTGATAGACTGGTTACCTGTCTGTCTCTACATGTCAGCCCTGTGATAGACTGGTTACCTGTCTGTCTCTACATGTCAGCCCTGTGTTAGACTGGTTACCTGTCTGTCTCTACATGTCAGCCCTGTGATAGACTGGTTACCTGTCTGTCTCTACATGTTGGCCCTGTGATAGACTGGTTACCTGTCTGTCTCTACATGTCAGCCCTGTGATAGACTGGTTACCTGTCTGTCTCTACATGTCAGCCCTGTGTTAGACTGGTTACCTGTCTGTCTCTACATGTCAGCCCTGTGATAGACTGGTTACCTGTCTGTCTCTACATGTCAGCCCTGTGATAGACTGGTTACCTGTCTGTCTCTACATGTCAGCCCTGTGATAGACTGGTTACCTGTCTGTCTCTACATGTCAGCCCTGTGATAGACTGGTTACCTGTCTGTCTCTACATGTCGGCCCTGTGATAGACTGGTTACCTGTCTGTCTCTACATGACGGCCCTGTGATAGACTGGTTACCTGTCTGTCTCTACATGTCTCCCTGTGATAGACTGGTTACCTGTCTGTCTCTACATGTCTCCCTGTGATAGACTGGTTACCTGTCTGTCTCTACATGTCAGCCCTGTGATAGACTGGTTACCTGTCTGTCTCTACATGTCAGCCCTGTGATAGACTGGTTACCTGTCTGTCTCTACATGTCAGCCCTGTGATAGACTGGTTACCTGTCTGTCTCTACATGTCAGCCCTGTGTTAGACTGGTTACCTGTCTGTCTCTAAATGTCAGCCCTGTGATAGACTGGTTACCTGTCTGTCTCTACATGTCAGCCCTGTGATAGACTGGTTACCTGTCTGTCTCTACATGTCAGCCCTGTGATAGACTGGTTACCTGTCTGTCTCTACATGTCAGCCCTGTGATAGACTGGTTACCTGTCTGTCTCTACATGTCAGCCCTGTGATAGACTGGTTACCTGTCTGTCTCTACATGTCATCCCTGTGATAGACTGGTTACCTGTCTGTCTCTACATGTCTCCCTGTGATAGACTGGTTACCTGTCTGTCTCTACATGTCAGCCCTGTGATAGACTGGTTACCTGTCTGTCTCTACATGTCAGCCCTGTGATAGACTGGTTACCTGTCTGTCTCTACATGTCGCCCTGTGATAGACTGGTTACCTGTCTGTCTCTACATGTCAGCCCTGTGATAGACTGGTTACCTGTCTGTCTCTACATGTCAGCCCTGTGATAGACTGGTTACCTGTCTGTCTCTACATGTTCCCTGTGATAGACTGGTTACCTGTCTGTCTCTACATGTCAGCCCTGTGATAGACTGGTTACCTGTCTGTCTCTACATGTCGCCCTGTGATAGACTGGTTACCTGTCTGTCTCTACATGTCGGCCCTGTGATAGACTGGTTACCTGTGCTGTGCTCTACATTGTCCCCTGTGATAGACAAATGGATTTCACCTGTCTGTCTTCTACATGTCAGCCCTGTGATAGACTAGGATTACCTGTCTGTCTCTACATGTCGCCCTGTGATAGACTGGTTACCTGTCTGTCTCTACATGTCACCCTGTGATAGACTGGTTACCTGTCTGTCTCTACATGTTCCCTGTGATAGACTGGTTACCTGTCTGTCTCTACATGTCAGCCCTGTGATAGACTGGTTACCTGTCTGTCTCTACATGTCGACCCTGTGATAGACTGGTTACCTGGGGGGGGGGGGGGGGGGGGGGGGGGGGGGGGGGGGGGGGGGGGGGGGGGGGGGGGGGGGGGGGGTTTTTTTTTTTTTTTTTTTTTTTTTTTTTTTTTTTTTTTTTTTTTTTTTTTTTTTTTTTTTTTTTTTTTTTTTTTTTTTTTTTTTTTTTTTTTTTTTTTTTTGTCTCTACATGTCAGCCCTGTGATAGACTGGTTACCTGTCTGTCTCTACATGTCAGCCCTGTGATAGACTGGTTACCTGTCTGTCTCTACATGTCAGCCCTGTGATAGACTGGTTACCTGTCTGTCTCTACATGTCAGCCCTGTGATAGACTGGTTACCTGTCTGTCTCTACATGTCAGCCCTGTGATAGACTGGTTACCTGTCTGTCTCTACATGTCAGATAGACTGGTTACCTGTCTGTCTCTACATGTCAGCCCTGTGATAGACTGGTTACCTGTCTGTCTCTACATGTCAGCCCTGTGATAGACTGGTTACCTTTCTGTCTCTACATGTCTCCCTGTGATAGACTGGTTACCTGTCTGTCTCTACATGCCAGATAGACTGGTTAGCTGTCTGTCTCTACATGTCAGCCCTGTGATAGTCTGGTTACCTGTCTGTCTCTACATGTGTGATAGACTGGTTACCTTTCTGTCTCTACATGTCAGCCCTGTGATAGACTGGTTACCTGTCTGTCTCTACATGTCAGATAGACTGGTTACCTGTCTGTCTCTACATGTTAGCCCTGTGATAGACCCTGAATACAGGTAGATGGATGGATGGACTTACAGTTTGAGTCTTGGTATATAACTACTCAAAATGGTAATTTTCCACACTGTTCACATCCTCATTGTTTAATAGATAGCATGTAGATAAAATGAAGGAAACATTTGTACTAAAAATAACAAATACTGTACAACATCTTTCAAGGTTCAGGTTCATAGTTTTTATCCCCCTCAGGCTCATGTCTTTAGTGATTATTCAGTGAACCAAAAAAGGATATTTCTACTTACTGCTTTGTCAATAATGTGTGTGTAGGTTGTACGGGTCTTTTTATAACATGTTTTTGGTATGACTGTTTGTCTCTCATACACAACACAACAGAAGACACCGGATAGCTTTTAATAGATAACGGAAACAATAAAGGAAAACTAATTTTAAAGGCTGCTCAAATGTTCTTAGCTGTCAGTCAATACCGTCAATAATAGTTACATAAGACGTGTCAATTATAGAGACTATTCAGGACCATAGGGTCATAAATGGGATTTACAACATGTACATGGATGAGATTTTTTAATTATACAATGTGAACCCAGTTGCTGAATCTCTCATTATCTTATCTTGTTCACATGAAGAAAAGAGAGTTGAGTGCAGGTCGTATTTGATTATTACAATCATGTAACGGGCTTCAGAAGAGCAGCTCTTGTCTCTGTGTATAAATAGTACATTTATGCTTTTGTGTACCTTCATTTGGTTACAAAGAGAGGGAGACTTCAGGATAACATAATAAACAATAATGAGATTATATTCATATTTATCATACAGTAATCAACCGGGCTTGCAATATATCCAGCACATCGGCTGCTCTTGCAGTGCTGTGACGAGTGGTAATTAGCTAATTGAATGCAGTATATATACTGTAGAAATTGTAGTTCAGACACTTCTTCTAGAGGTTGCATAACGGTAAGTTATGGTGGTTTTCCAAAATGATATGGCTACAGAGTTTATGGTTTTCAGTGATGGCCGATAAATACACTGGTAACTGATTCATAAAAAAATATTGACCAACAGTAAGTGTAAGGAACATGTGGTTTTATCTAAAGTGAAGAGACCAGGCATCTGTCAACCTGACAAGGAGGGTTAACTTCACTCCCATGACATTGAATGTGCAGGGTGATGATTAAAGGATATATCACGCAAACTAAATCTTCTCATTGAGTGTAAATCTGTCCACTCAGGAACGAGCAGCCCAGCCAAAGCTGCTGCCGCTGTTCAGCAAATATATATAGTATTGTCAAATCCTGTCGCCAGACAAAGCATACTTCAGTCAGGTTGCAGATGACACCACCAGCCCACATCTGAGCAAACAGCAAACAGGAGTACGGGAGCAAAGGCGCTGCGTGACAGCTGCACAAAATCTACCAGCAACCGGGCCTCATCAAACACCAGTGTCCCGACTGGGGTCGCTGAAAAAAAAAACCTACAATTATACAAAGACAGATGATCAAACTATTATCTCCAGCCACACATTGTTCTGGAGGGGCACACCCTCAAACGCACAAACAGCGCCGCACGGTTAGTAAACAGCCAGGTGTAGACTCTGCAGACGGAGCTTGACACACGACAAACAGGGATGAAAACAGGGAGCTCTGGCTCTGTATAACCAGTCTTCACACTGTTATCGAATTTAGGAGCTGGGGCTCGGCTGATATATAAAGGAGAACACAGTGTTCACAACCAACTATAAGCCCCATCGTGTAACAGTCACCCAGTATCACACCAGCAAGCTGCGCAGCATTATACTCATAGAAAATAAGCCCTTCACCCAATATGACAAGTATGGACACGTGAACCTCCACATCGAGACGATCAATGGAACAATTTGCATCAATTTGGAGCAAAACTGTCAAATCAATGCCGTCTATGATGTGATGTGGGAGTTCTTAGTTCTGCCTGCTTTTAATTACATTCATTTGACGACTTATGAATAAATGCATTCATGCTTACCATAACACTTGGCAAGGACTTTTTATAACGTTCCCTCTGAATGTTCTTTGAGCTTAACCCCGCTGTAAGCTATTTTTCAGATTTTACATGCAAAACATATGATCAAAATTAAATGGGATGCATTGGTATGAAGTCACAACTACTGCTTATGTACCAAGGCATCAATATCAAAATGTGGAGTATTTTGTCTACATTGACTTAAACTGAAATTTTGTTTTTTCTGAAGGTCTCTGGTGGACAGGCCAACATTAAAAAAATAAATAAATAAATAAAAGCCCCCTTATTATAATCTTTTTTTTATGATAAGAGGATTTTAAATGATTGTATTTATTTACTTTGCATATCTCCTCTGTCCTTACGTGATAGTGTTTCTCAGTCATGGATCAAAATACTGCAGTGCCTCAACGCAATTATAAATTGTCGAATACACAAGGCAGACTCTCTGATGTTGGTGCATTAATCTCATCAAGAACCAGAGATATAAATCCTTTCCTTCCACTCTCCCATCACAAATAACTTACTGTCTTTCCCCCTCTTCCCTTTGTCGAGTAAATCTCTCTCACTGCTCTCCTTTTAAGGTGATTACCTCCGATCTCCACCTCTTTGTGCCAATATGCTGTTCAGATGCTCAGTACGGTTTGCGTTGTGTGTATTCTTCAAAAGCAAACTCTTTGAAATGTACTGAAAATACATCATACAGATAACATCAGAGATCTTTACTTAAGAGTTCAGGAACTCTTTTGAAGATTGTAGACAGAAGGAAAATATTGAATCATTCTTGCAGATTTGGGCGTGTTGTGCTAGCAGCGGAGATGATGACTGGCCTAGATGTGCTGTAAGTGCACTTTTTTTCTAACTCCACAACAACTGATTTATTAAAAAATGATCAAACTTGCAGTCTTTAGATCCAACGGACAGACTCAAGTGACTTGAGGCACTGCTGGAGCCACAAAAGGCTTTATATTTAACGTTTTCATAAATGCAACAGTACTCCCCGCTCCCTGTTATCGGACTGTGATATGTAATGTTGTGTGATTAGAGTTTAGATTAGGCTGTCCACAAGGATATATTATGATTATTTTTGCTGTTTGACTGCATTGGGGTGTGAAAAAAAAAACCCTGTATGTTTTTAAGAAGGTGGCACAACAACATGTGAATCCCATAATAACCCAGGAAAGGAAATTTAGAGTGAGCTGACAAACAGCGTCATGGCTGCTCCAGGCTGCAGCTTGAGTTCTTTATGCCTCACTGAGAGGGAAAGAGAGGTTCAACAGAAGACTGCAGCAATGATCCTGCTAGAGCTCTTACCTCCGTCTTCTGTCTTTAATGTGGAAAACCACCACTACTAATCTCTCCCTCCGTCTCCCTCCTCTCTGCCTTATTCCCGTTCCACACCCGGTCATTTTCACTTTGAAGCAACGCTAACGCAACTGCACACATTTGCACAAACAGCCTTCATTTCACTTTCAAGACTCAGAAATGATTTTTAAAAGTGTGATAATGTACAATCACACATTGTGTTCATCAAAAAAAGCTAAAAGAAATGGCACAATTGAAGCATTTGCAAAATATATGTGATTATAACGCTTTGGGAAAACACGTCATTTTGATCTGCTTTGGTTGAAACTGCTTGTTTTGACGCATGTAGAGGTACCGATGTGAATTAATGATGTACATTGCATTGTGACTAATGTGTGCAGGCTGCACCGACATCTTTAGTCGCTGGGATCGTTCGAGCATTAACACACAAAGCACACGTTGATCTGTTTGGGGTTGCTTTAGCAGCCCACCAACCTCAGCAGCGCGTTTCACACCTGAATATTCTGATTGCTGCTGCGGTGATGTGTTAAAGTTAAACTTGGACTGCAGCTGTTTTTTCCAGCACAATTCCAATAAAATAATCTGTAATCACCATCAGCAAGATGATGAGAGTGGAGACTGTTAGTCGATTTACTAATTAGTCAAATGACAGAGAATATTAATTGCAACTATTTTGACAATTGATTGATTTTTTTAATGCTTTTTTCATGCAAAAATATAATCTTGTTGCTAAAATGAGAATGCCCGCTGCTTTTCTTATAGCTTTATATGGTAAAATTTGGACTTTGGACTGTGTGATAGCGATTTTCTGTCATTTTGTTCTCATTCGACAGACCTGAAAATAACCAGCAGATTCACTGCAAATGGAAACAATGCTGCCCTAGTTTAAATTCCCATATGGTTAATCAGAATCTTACTATAATAAGAAATATTATGTAAAGCTTGTTAAAGAAATGTATGTTGTTTGTTTTCTCCAGTTGCATTGCCGGCCCGGGCAGCCGATGTCTAATGTCCATTTTCAATGAACCAGTTTTTGTTTTCCACTTTTTTCAGAGTATGACTAATGCGATGTATTGGGAGCATGCAGGGATTATGTATCAACAATGAAAAGAGATTGACAGGAGCCCTGCAGATTAATCTGTCTTAACCCATGCATTCTGCATGCAGGGACATATGAACGGGTCTAAATCATGTCCATGGGCTTGTCCTTCAGAAAACATGGGTCTTTTGTGTTGTACCACTATTAAGGTTGAACAAATGCTAAGTGTAGATGGTTAACATTCGTCTGCCCAAATTAAGATGCCACTTTGGACAGCAGACACAATTACATAGCCTGTGTAATGAGACAAAGGTTGCACTATCATTAACAAGTACATACTGAATTCTGAGAGAAATATCACTATGCAAGATGTTCTTTCAAGTCAGAACACAGATACATATTTGCCTCTTATGAGGAGTAAGCCCTTACATGATGAAACGTCATACATCTATGTGCAAATGTGAAAGCATTTCCACAACTATTTCTGTCAGTACGTTTGCCCTGTGTGCAAATATCAGGTCACACCGATTATTTAAATGCACAAGGCTGACATGAGTCAGTTTGATTCTGACTGTGATCGCTGCCTTCGAAGTAGCGAAACCTTCGGGAAAGATGTTTTTATTCTAACGAATGAGATCGCATCCGTCCCTCCTGGCTATATGTAGACAAGTGGAGGTGTTTAATTTGTGAAACGGTGATTTGTTCCACGCGGGTGCACAGATTTTAGGTGAGGGGGTATTTTCGCCTGCTGATTTTCAGCTGTAACTCCTTTGGAATCCACTTTCATATCCATCCGATAGATGAGCGGCTTTATTCTTTAAAAGTATTGCTAGAATAAAACAGCAGCTGCTTAATGGTTGAGAAAACACATTCTTTTGCAGCAGCTTTCGGAATTGACATGATTTATAATGTTAAAATTTTAATCTATTTGAAATCTGAGTGCAGAGCTCCTTTTTTTAATCAGGCGGGGCACCATTTACAGATCGAACATAATAATGTAAATGTTTCTCAGACTTGAACTCCCCGTTTTAATGCTGCTCTCTTTTTGTCCACGACTTTTACCACATTTATCTGTATACCTACATGTTTGTTGGTCATACAATCTTGCAAAATGTCTTCCGATTTTGTTCGAGGAAGACCGGACAAATAAGGGGTACCATGGGCCGTTAATGAAAATCCTCACTGCATACACACCAGTCAGAATTTATCCTTATTCATTTTGAAATGGTATAATCATTTTACTCATGCAACTTCCAATGGTGTCACTTTAATGTGCCTCTCTCCCTCTTCCTCTTTCCATCCTCATATCTTCCCGACATATTTTAATGAACCAGGTTCATCCACTGAATAAATATATGAAGTTTAAATCCTTAAATCCACATTTTTTTTATCCAAACATCATTTTAGTGTTCCATATCTCTTTTCCTGTTTGATTGATGCACTATAAGCCTCCACCGACTTAAGATAATATCACTAACATTTAAACTCATATTACATTCATATTTTATGTGTGCTACTGTTACCACCATTTGTCTGTTCTCTTTCTGGTCAATTCAAGTCTTTTTGAGAATGGTCTCTTAAAAACAAAATAGGAATCCCAGCCCATATAACCAATTCACAAAGGGACACCCAAAAACCTTCGCCCGGGCTCAACACTAAACTCCTAAGTAGCAAACTTCATCCAAGTACTACTGATTTGCATTTTAGTCTACTTCACATTCATATCACAGAGCCTGCTGCACAATTCACAGCTCCTCTCCCTCAGAGTAGCAGGCATACTGTATAGTATTAAAATGCTGAGCCAAGAGGTACTCTATTAAAGAGACCTGCTGGCAGATGACTTGATTGGGTTGGATTATTTTCTGGGCATCACACTTTCTAATTGAAAAAAAAAAAAAAATCCAACCTGGGAGATTATTCAATTTGGAAATGCACATTCGATGTGATCTATAAAAGTGTATGGGTTTGATTTATTAGAATTTGTTTTGAGCAGTGTGACTGCTGATGTTTGCTCGTATTTGGCTGCATGAGGGCTTACATTTGGGAGTCATTAGGATTCATCATCTGGGAACCATGAATGTTTGTGCCAATCCGTTTTATGAATGTTGAGATAGTTCACTGGAAAAGTGAGAAAACTTGAGCTGCTGCTGGTACCAAATTAAGTCAAGGATTCACCAAAGTAAGAAGGCAGCATCCTCTGGGGACCGTGAATATAATGCATGGAAATCAATCAAATAGTTCTTGAGGTTGTCTCTACATGTCGGCCCTGTGATAGACTGGCGTCCTGTCCAGGGTGTACCCTGCCTTCACCCAATGACAGCTGGGATCGGCTCCAGCCCCCCGTGACCCTGAATACAGGATAAGCGGTAGACGATGGATGGATGGATGGATGGATGGATGGATGGATGGATAGTTCTTGAGGTATTTCAGTCTGAACCAAAGTTGAGATCTGACCAACAAACCGAACAACTGATAGACGAACAAGGACAACATGCCATTCGATTTGAAAATGTCTTATTATTACAAAGGACATAAAACCAGTCATAACATTTGTTTGCCGTGTTAGTTTACTGCCAGCATGACCTTGCTTTCTGAATGATCTTTTAATGTTTAATTTCTTTGTGCACACAGTTAAGGCAGCTTGTTGTCATTCAATAAAGGAAGATGTTTGCAATCAGGACAACCCGCAATGTTAAACTATAACTCCACAAATTACGCCAATACAATTTGTATTTGTCAATAACCTCAATAATTTATTTACCACATGTTTCGTGAGGGGATCGCCCATTAGTGTAAGTGAGTCCCAGGGCAATTAGCCTTGCATGCAAACACATGGCACTAGTCAAATATGCAAATACGGCAACATTTGAACCGCAGTACCCTCCATACGACTGCTTGCGAAGACAAGGAGAAAATATTTCCCTCGCCCCTCAAAAGGAAGCCTGTTACTGCCCTTTTGTGTTACCCTTTCACAAGGTTATAGCAATACATTTGAAGGAGCAGCAGCGGAGCTTGCATACGCTGCAGCCTGGCCTGTTTTTCTGTGATAGCCCATCACTGCTGTTTGTGTGCCAGAGCTTCTAATAAAGGATTATCACGGAGCTGCTCCACATGTTTAGCTGAGGCCTTTAAGTCTTTTCATTACAGAAATTGCGTCGTCATATTTCTGTGAATAATCTATAATAGCCAAAAATTGCAATAGGCTACATATTAAATTGTGCAGCCAATGGTGTGAGGGATTTCCCTAATACATTATTTTTTACGGATATCTGAGGAGCCCAAATTCAAGGGAGGTTTGTGGCGGAGGGGAATCTACAGAGAAACTTTTGGACCGGTGTTGAATATTCATTCTTCAAAAAGTCTATTATGACCACACAGGACAGAAACATAATTAACTGACAGTGAAATTATGCTTACTATGACCAAAACGGTCAGTGCGTATTTCAATGTAATTAATAAACTATCTTCTTTCAGTGACATTCAAATTGAACCATTTAAATAATGACTATAGACTTGTCATTTGATTGTTCACAAGTTGTAGCTCTTCTGAAGTGACAATTTTAAGCCAAAGCATATAAGCACCAAATTAAATTCAAAGCCAGACTGTAGGTAGACACACAGACTTTGATTTCCCGGTCTGACAGCAGGCGTTGGATTATTTGTCAGGACATTCACTCACCCACAGCAAAAAGGATTGTGGCCGCCTAAGCTACGGAATATGAAAGTGCATTGCTAAGCATGCATTAGACTGTCAGTAGCCTACGCTGAGCGGGACTACAAACAAAACATAGATGGAAACACTGTGTTTTATGCCTCCCACATGCACTTGTGTATGAGTCAGCAGAAAATAACGAAGACCATATGGCTTGATCTCCGTCCAGAAGAACAGAAAATTGTCTGCGTGTTCGACAAATAGGCAGCCGTCAGAAAAGTAGAATTTCCATAATACTGTTTGCAGAGTTTCCTCGCACGAGTGACACACGATGAGTGGTTTTAACCGAGCTGAATGAATCCCCCTGCAGGTCCACACTGAATGCAACTTCTGCCTTGTGAGGCGAGCTGCGAGAAACTGCTCGAGACAACTCACTGAGCAATGTGATGATCGATGTTTTCACAATATAGAGGCAACCTCACAAAACGACGTAGTACAATTCTACCTTAATTGATTCAAATTTACAATACAGCACACATGGTCTGTTTCTGGAGCGACATGCAAACACACAAATCAAGAAAAATAAACCGGGGCCATTGTCCTGACTAACAATCAATGCAATGTCCCTTCAGTATAGTGGAGCCTGTGCATGGTGACTTTGACAGTAAGGACACCATGACCCAAAACTGGCTTCAACGCCAATGGAGCCTCACGGCAGCAACATGAAACCAGGATCTGGGCCTTGCCCCTTACAGTAATTACATAAATCTCATAAGCTGGACCTCCAGTAGTAAATAGTTTATAAAAAAAATGTTTTAATGCAATTAATTAACTGTAACCCTTCGAGAGGAGCCACGCTCATCTGCAGAGGAGAAAGGCTATTAAGCAACCTTCCTCAAGAGGTCTGTGCCTTAAAAGTCACCTTGGGAGGCCAAATTGACGGGATAAGTGATGGCGCAAACTGGTTGGAATTGGGTATCAGCCAGGAAGGCAGGCTGGAGCCACACAAGGGTGCATGTCTAGAGGAAAGCATTCGGTGAGGTGTAGGCCAGCAAGGACAATGACGTTTTTAAACAGCCTTTTCAATGAATGGGCTGTGGGATTAAATTCACTTGTCAGCGTGTGTACGGAGTGACAGGACTGCACTCAGTCTGCAGCTCTGCAGTAGGCTGCCATGTGTCCTTTCTACTATCCGGAGCTCGGAGAGCTATTATGTGCTGCTGTCATGCTCCGAGGGTTTTCAACGTTTTGCGTCAAAAAAAAAAAAAAAAACAAAAAAAACACAAAAAAAAGTGGTTTCACTGGGACTGCGCTGGATCCATCTGCTATCGGATAGGCCTAACCTCCCCCTCTGTGCTCTACCTTATGTAGGTCATCAATGAAAGCATCTGCGATATGAGAGTAGGCATTTCGTCAGCGTGTAGTTTATTAATTATGCCTTTGCACCGATGGGCCCTTACCTTCTGCTGTCGCCTTGCCATGTCTGTGGGCTGTTTTGCGTTGAACGGGTAAGCGACGCATCGCATCACAAAAACATACAACTGCAGCTTCTTTTTACGGTCCTCCTCCTCCCTCTGCAGCTTCTCCGGATCCTCCTTCTCCTCGCTGGCGGCGGACGGGCTCGGGCTGGTCGGACGGGCGCTGCTGCGGCTGCTGCTGGGAGCTAGTCCACCCGAGCTCTCGCTGGTCCTGCTCGGGGAGATGCGAGATCCGGCCTGAGGTGCCATCGCCTCTTTGCTTTCCTCCTCCACTATCCCGTCAGATTCCTCCTCGCTGGACGACGGGTCTAACATCTTCGCCTAGAGGTGACGCGTCCCTACAAATAACCTACACTTAAATGAGTTAGATCTGTCTCTCTCTCACTCCCTGTTGTCGTCTACCGTTGTCTTATCTGTGCCTATGGTTTCATGGAGAATATGCCCGGAGTCAAGACGGGGAGAGGCCCTGATTGGAAGCTACTCGCTCGCTGAGGGATGTCAGCAGTACGAGTGGTGCTGGAAGAGGTTGAGTCTGCTTCACACAGAGCTCTCTCCGCCTGCGCCGAGCGCTCGTCGATGCTTACGTATTTTCTGTATTTTATTGGCCAGTCACTGCTGCGGATGTGAGAGGGGGAGGTGAGAAGGGGGCGGAGGGGAAGAGGAGGGAGGAGGAGGGGGGGTTGTAGTGTACAGCTGAGGGGAAGGAGAGCGCCTTTTTTTTTTTTTTTTTCCTGGTGAAAGCGGGCGATGGCCTCTCCCTGCCTGCCAGGCGGGGACGCAGGCGCGGGGAGCTGGCCGTGGTCCTGAACACAACACGGAGTGAAGGATGCGCGACACGTCCTTAATCCAACGCGCTGCAGTGGTAGTACAACCTAAGATGGCTGCCACTGGATTTCCTCTGGTATTGTCACTGAAATGGGGCACATTATTCAGTCCGAGGCCAGCGCAGGGGATGCAGATTCATCGGTGTAAATGTGTTGCTCCCGAGACGCCCCGTGCCGGGTGGCGTTGCCGGGGTTTGGGGGGTAGGAGCCATGAACACCAAACCGCCGGCTCTCTGTGGGCTTCTGGTCGGGAAATTGATTGTTGCAGCATGTGCTGGTATCTCTCGAGTTACGCTGCAGTCACATGTCAAGTCTGTACTAAACAGAGATTTACTATTCAGGAGGAAGAGACATTTTCAGGTGTCCAACAACATTTCACACAGTTTCTGACCATATTCACATTTCAGACATACATTGTTGATCCTTGATAAAATCACATAAAGTGAAGCCATGAGTTATGGTATATTTAAATATGACATTGTATGACAAAAGTATTTCCAATACACACGACACATGGGGCGTATACACATTTTATGTATCTGTTATATTAAAATGAATCTTGAAAACTGGGAGGAAATGTATATTCAGGGTTCGAACAAGTATTTTCCCTTCTTAAAGATCCTGAATGAGCCTTTTTTAACAGCATGTGTCGACATCTCTTTGCTAATCCGTTGAGGTGGCAGATTGAGATGGTTCTCCATCATGACAGATAAAATTACTACTTAGAATTATTGATTGAAAGAAAGCGACTCCTTTTAAAAAAAAAATATGACAATGGGACAGTGACTGTAGGTCACATCTACTTTCTGACCCTTAACAGGAACCTAATTAAACTGACAGACTGTCAGTTGGCCTAGATGAATTCATAACGACATACAGACATCTACTGAACACACATTAGTATTACTACCTGTATACCACATGAATACACTTGAGCAGCACTTCAACAGGGGGTCCGGGACCCCTAGGGGGTCTGCAGAGTTACTGCAGGGGGTCCCCAAAATTATTTGATCCCCAACTTTTTTTCTTCCAAAAATGTAAATATGTCCAAAAATACGTCCCAACATGAATACAAACTATATTTAATATAACAATTATTATTTTAATGGCTCTGCATGGCATGCATACATCATTACAAAGTTGTTATGGCACTATAGGCTCCAATTTATATTATTATTGCCTCGGTTAAATAAGCAACACAATACGATATGTAATAGGGGGTCCCTCCACCGGGTCACTATCAGCCCTGGGGGTCCTTGGCCTCTGCACTAGAGAACATCTAACAATCCCCTTTTAACTCTTGGATCCCAAAGCACATACATAATAAGACATATTATGAAATGGATGCAGACTAACCCTCCCCCCGCTGAGAGAGGTTTTTCTGTGAGCTTGTGGCGTTAGTTCTGCCGCTGACTGGATTTATCTAAACCAACTCCTTCCATTTCACTTTGTGATTCTTGATCTGTTAAAATTAAGTATTAGCTACTAATGGCTCAGGATGCATATGTCTATACTGTACGTTGGGAGCTGTTCAACCAAAAACTGGTGATCCCTTCTATTGTTACAGTTGGTTTTAGAGGTAAAACCATTGTTATTCAGAAAATAAACATAATTTGTATAACAGGAAAATATGGGAACCATTGCTCTATTGTCATTTTATCTTCCAATCTGCCTGCTATTATTGTTGAGATTTTAATTTGAGATGGTAAGCAGAGGTGTAAATAATGAAGGTGAATGCTTCAGTTTCATGGTCACGGGGCTAAAGTATCCTTTGGGGCCTTTATTGATCCTTTATATCCCACCTATCACCCTCTAAATGCAAATATACAATATCTCCACCAAGTTGCTAATGAGTCTTAATGTAAGACCATGCAGCAATAATAATACCTGACACATGTTTTCCATTTATTCATTTGAAGTAATTTAATCAAACCCAATTTAACACAAACACTAACTGATGTAATGAGTGTCGAAAAATAAGATTTTTTCAACCATCAGTGGTTGAAGCAAATCTTTAAAATTGTATTCTTTACAATTGCTGGAACCATTTCAGAGTTTTGATTGAGTTTTTTCCCCTCTAATCTCATCTTTTCTCATCCCTTGTGTCGACCCTGTGACCTGTCGTTGCATTTACCTCCCCCACCATAGTACTTACAGTACCAGCACACCCATGACAGTCTTCATTTTGCGAACTCAGCATGCACAGAGGATGAGCGGGGCTTGCCTACTTCAACTCGGAGGCTATATTGAATCTGACAGCTGGACTGGCTCGCTGCTACTCCAGATGCTCCTTACGCGTCTGACCAGCAAATTCCCTGCAGGTAACATTGCTTTCAAGGACTCCTCATCTCCAGCTTTGCTCAAATACATGTCCTGTTATCCTGAGCTATCCTTTTTACGCAGCAGCTCTCCCCGACGGATGCTCACCATGAGATTTGCCTTTGTTCCACATAGTCCTCGATAGGTTCTCAAAGGCCACTGCCAGTTCCTGATGGGTGAGACCCCTTAGTTCATTGTCTGCAATGGCACACTTGAGATACCTCAGAGAGGTCAAGCACTAACCTCAGCATCGGAACTCTCCAAACCTTTTAAACATTAATAATTGACTGATGTTCTCTGCCCCGCGCCTCCACTTCATCTAGAGTGTGTACACATTAAATGTTGATGTTCTTCAGGGAAGCACAACACAAAGGCCAGCGTGGAGAAAGAAAACACAAGTTTCATCATGCAGCTGGAACTTTGTTTGTTTGTGTTTTAGCAGAGATGGTCTGCCTTTATTTATGGTAAATGTCCATTGTCAGACTCATGAAGAACAGAAAACAATCTCATCATAACATTTAGTAAACAGCTGCTCCAGAGGTTTTAATCACTCCATCTTGCTTTGCAATGAAGACGAAGGCCATGTGGTATATTTAAAAGCTACCGAAAAGCTACTTTATAGAGCTAATTAGGGAGTTTTTTTCTCATCTGTTTCCAAGGTCAATTATGAAGTTTGAACCTCAGCTTTTAAATCAACTTGATTTGTTTGGCCAATTAAGAGCATGTGTATCAAGTTACCAACTTAACAGGTTCAAGTTGATACACACAGAGTGGGAGCAAAAGAGAGCGAGAGAGAGAAAGAGACAGAGAGAGATACAGAGCGTTCATTTGGAGTCATGTTTTCACTCCCCTTGTAGCTTTGTTTTGGTCTCCACCGTCCCAGAAGTAACATATCTGACTCATCAGCTGCTAAAGGCTCCACTATATTCACCAGCTAGCCTCTTATTGTGTTTCTTTGCTGTTTGGGGCATGGCAGGTTTTAACTGGCAGTTTTAAGAGCAACTGAATACAACGATAATGAGAAAGGTGAGAGTGAACCAAACAAGTCGCCAAAACAATGAGCTGAGAGAAGTGCAGAGACAGGTGATAATTGTCTGTGTGGTTGTAAAATAAAAGCAGCTCTTTTCACACAAGTAGCCAAGTACCATTGGTGAGGTAAAAATATTGAAAAACTGCTTTTGAATGTCTAAATCCATGACGACCATGCAAACTCCATCTACTGATGAGGATCGTGTATGAGGGAAAATTGAAAGCAATATATTACTGTAGGTATATTCAATGCAAATATCAACATGGTCCATCAAATAAATATAAATAAAATAAAAATAAAGCTATGGTATGAATACCATGTTGAATAGGTTCAACCAGGAGAAATATGTATGATATAGATAAACAATATACTACTCGATATTTGACCAGAATCAGCAGAGATAGTATGAAGGATTTGGATTACCTTTGACCCTACTCTAGAAATCAATTATTGATTGAAATCACACTTTGTAGAGTCCCACCTACTTTATCATCACGCCGGAGTATCGTCTTAATAGTCTTTTTTAATAATTCATTCCATCTCTAAAAAAGAAAATTCATAAAGAATCTAAAACCCACAGATCCCACGGAGAAAAATGATCATAAAAACTCCACAAAATAGAAGCAATAAAAACACACTGAGTCACTGATTTGTGTTTTAATGTGCTCCTGTCGTGTCTTCTGCATACAGTCACGCAGGTGTCTTTGGAGGGTTGACACAGACAGCATATGTAAAGCACACAGTGGCGAACCAGACAGTGCAGCAAAGCTGAAACATCACAGAATACCACGATAATATATTTATGTGCCCTCCCACTCCTCCCCCCGGTCCTCTTCATTTATAAATCCTTTATTCTATACAGTGTATGTGGAGAGCATGTTTATTTTATTCAGTATATATTCTTAAAGAGAGGGAGAGGGAGAGACGTGATTATGTAAGCAGAGAAAGATTTATCATGTGCTCTTGAGCTCGTATCGTTCGGATCTATATTCCTCTTTTAAGGCTTTAGCTTAGTGTTAAATCGCTGGTCATAAGCTCTCGATTCAACCACATTTTTAAAAATAGTTTGTGGTTTGTCGGGGTAAATGTGACGCACTACCACGCGCACATGCACAC
Organism: Chelidonichthys spinosus; assembly: GCA_029853015.1. Classification (NCBI taxonomy): domain Eukaryota; kingdom Metazoa; phylum Chordata; class Actinopteri; order Perciformes; family Triglidae; genus Chelidonichthys; species Chelidonichthys spinosus. The sequence continues at coordinate 6,007,579 of CM056822.1, read as the reverse complement.
AGAGCCTCAGAGCTTCTCTGGAGTGAGCTGAGGAGCTCTTTGAAATATTTAAATGCTGGGAGCGTTTTTAATGTGCGATTGATGGAATCGGGTCAGTGTCAGAATCGCAGCTACTATAGCCGTCTCACAGAAGGCTTTGCAGCCAGCAAATACTGTAAGATGGTGCTCGACATTTTCACCCAGAATGTCTGAATATCTTGGCTAACTGGCATTTAAAGATATGCGTTGTAACAGATTTTTTAATGTAAAATTGACTGGATATATCGATTGCAGAGGAGTGGAAGCCTTTACAGTTTAAAGTGGAGATGAGTGGTAATTAGCTTTTAGGCATATATAGGAGGGAGCATATATGGAAAAAAAAACCCCTCTTAACCCTAAAATAACAAAATGTATTAAATCTGGGTTTTTAACTGTCAGACGTTACTTATGTGCAATAGATTATATAATACTTCCTCAACAGCAGATACGTTGTTATATAAGCAGCTTCCAGGTGTGAATATTGCAGTCTCACAAGCTCAAAACAAGTATTTGACCTTTCAGTCCATATTGCTTTTTAAGTTATGATCTGATTGTTGCTGTACCCACAATGCTGTTGGGCTGTGACCTAATCGCCCAAGCTCTGGAGCAGCCTCTCTGGATTACATGATATTTATGTACTGTACTCTGCTTTTTTTTTTTTTATATTATCAAATATGTGATCTGACAGGAGCCGACCAATTTACAACATGAACCCATATTGCTTTCTCATGATACAGTCAGATAAAAGTATCAAACTATGTTAAAATACACCAGAATACAGGAAATACCAATCTGTATGAATCCTTTTACGTAACACGTCACTAAAAAATAAATAAAATTCTGTTTCCGTGTTCCCTCCTTGACATTAATCTTGCAGTGAATTTGAGGTGGCATCTGAGCAGTTCCAGACGGACATATTTAGTCTTTTGTTTCAACCGTTTCTCTTGATCTTTTTACGTAGAAATGCATTTTTTTCTTATAGTGCACTATTTTCTCTTTTCTTCTTTTTTTCAATTTCATGATGATTGTTTTTTAACAAGCAGACTCTGTATGCATTCAGAATTAATTATGATTTGAAGTGGGCTTGAATCTTTGCTAAAAGCCAAATGTGGTCCTCTGCAAGAAAATAACTCCCACCACCACCACACCACCGCATTCCCTCATTGGACAGCACATTTCCAGGTGGAGGCCTCATGAAAACCACTGCATTTATGCTCATTTCTTCTTCCCATCGTTTTCAGGGTAGAGAGGGCCGATGATGGCAGAAAAAGATTCATTAATAATGCAGCGAGAGGCTGGAGCATCACCACTGTAACATGACAAAAAAAGAAAACTATTGCTGTTCGACTGGCACAATCTTCTCTCTAAGGGGGTATACCAATTATCCAACCAGTGCATGCAACAGTAGACGAGCAGAGACGCGTTAAGCTTTCTGTACATACAGAGACACAACCATCAACTGAGTTTTGGAGAGAGGAGAATGATCAAATGCTTTGAGAAAGGAAAAAGAGCTCCTCACTGCAGCTTCAGATTTTCCTCACAATCAGCATAGCTAAGTACTGCCCTCTGTTGGTTGCAGAATAAAAGAGCAGTTAAAGTAGTGAACATTGGATTACATGACTAACAAGATTTTTAGCCTCAATTGGAGGCAAATGTGCAAATTGTGTTTTTTAAAGGAAACATTAATATTTTTATCCTATTTGAAGAATTACTTAATACACAATAAACAGTTTTTTTTTTTTTTGGTTAGTCACTGTGTTCTAAATCAGAAACAATCAATATTGATGTGTCTGAATATGTGATCACATAAACAAATGTGAAATAACATACATTACATTCCCAGAAGGAGGTAGCATCTGCTCTTCAGAAACCATGGGAAAACTATATACTGTTACGTTCAAGGAATGTTCCTTAACTTGTGTAAAATACATTCAGATAAATGTGAGTAAATCTACTAAAATAAAGTGCATTTACATCTTTAAACTTAAAGAACAACATTGCACCATCCCCATGTGTAAATTGCACGACCAAGCCCTGAATGTCCAAAACTAAGAATAAATTCCTTCTCTATAGACATTCATAGACATTTGCAGGTTGTGTTCATACGACATTACTGCCATTATAAAGACAAAACCTTCATTTGTATTGCCTCACAAGAATTAACCCCCAAAAAAAGAGGACAATACTCAGAGAGGTGCACAAAATTTAAACTACGTTTCCAGGCAACAGTGGTGGTTGACGTCTTGCGAGATCAGCTGCAGGCAGACAGATACACGCACATGACTGAACGCATGATCCGATCCAGGCTAATACGCCTGGCGGAGACAACAAATACATTATGATGGATTGTTATAGATTAAGCTCCCAGCAGTATAAACCATAATTAAAATGAGCTCACCCTAGGAGCAACACCATTAATGTGATGAACATGTTAATGCATCAAAAATATTTAGTCCATTACTTTAACATTCTTTATTATGAGTACTTTTACTTTTGGTTTTACTATATTTTGATGCTAATGCTTGTACTTCTACAGAAGATTTTGATGGACTTTAACATGTATTTTTACACTGATCTGAGTAGTACCCCAATGTGTTTATACCCTGTCGCCTCCTCCAAAGTCCCTTTAGTCCATGCAACTAGTGCTCCTTTGCTGAAATACTTGCACAATGTCAGCACAATATAAACTAAAGTAATAGAATAACATATTAAAATGTCAATCAAATGACTCCTCCACAGCTCCACTAACCTCACTGATAAAAACACATTGGACGGGTATTTCAGAACTATAACTTGAGGTTTGATTGTGTTTGCATGGAGATAATGTCATTCTGTTTCTATCAGGTGAGAACTACAAACATGTAACCATTTTATCTTTTATCTTCTCTTTAAAAGAGAGAACAGATGATTTGCAGTGAGCCTGTATCTTGTACAAAGTGAGTTTAAAAACTCACTTCAGCCTTTACTATCCAGCATTGGGTATCTATCACTTTCAGAATCGATCACTAAACACTGTTTTAAGTCTGGCATCTTACTGCCATTCAGATCCGTGATCCTCAGGCATCTCAGGAACTTCTTCAGGCTGTATTTCAGCGTACTCTGTAAAACGTCAGTCTGACTAAATGTTTTTTTTTCCCAATAACATGAAAAACCTGAGGGAATTCGTCAAAGTCACTTTCAATCTTTAGATATCTTCCTATAAAATCCTAAAATTATCTGCACACACACACACACACACACACACATACAGACACACTAGAGCAATGTGACACAGCAATAATAACAAAGCAGTTGTCATATTGTATATCTAGATTAATAAACCCAGTTTTATACTGTAGACTGGCATTTATGTGATGTAATTATGCAATATTCTGTTTTCATCAAGATTGGTTTGTTTTCCATCCTTTGCTGTTTTATACATCGTCTATTTAACCTGTTGTTTCATTGTTTATGATTTTGATTAACTGCTTTAATCCTGTATTACTACAGAATGGGTGCTTTACTAAAGTGAGCCACAAGAGTTAAGTTCATTCAGTGATGATGAGCATCACCCAAAATGTATTCAATGAAAATAAAACTGTAATAAAGACTTATCACCAAAAGAGGTCAGCAGAATCCCTTTAATTACAATGCACTTGGCCCAATCATCAGTAGATCATGAGGAAAAATCAATATATAATTACACTATCCACGATGATTATACTTGCAGGGCTGGCCCCAAGAATTGATGAGACCCTAAACAATTTGCCTGATCCTAAAACCATGTCCTTGATTACAGACTATAATACTCCAGGAAAAAAAGGCTGTGCAAAGTTTGAAACACTCTTCAATCTAATTATTCATCTGACTGTGGTATGATAAATAACTCTCAAGTATATCTGTTGATACAGCTACTGTATGAGCATCTTTCATCATATAGACACGTTAAATCATCTTAAATGAGCCAATGTTTTTCAGACTCCTCCCTGGGGGAGATAACTCCTGTCAGCCCTCCCCTTCACTGGAAGAGCATCTCTCTCGTTTTTCTGGTCTACATCAGTGGAGTTTCAACACTGATGACAAAAGCCGCCGACACTGTGGAGTCAGACTTGAAATCCATGATTTTTAAATGTGTATGGTTATATTTGCTCCGGTAAGTTTCATTTCTCTCTTATTCATGGATATGATTCATTGTGTTGAATGCTCATTGTATGAAATATAATATCAAGTTGGTGTTTTGATATGCTAATTGGTGTCTGTCAGGTTTAGACTGTACATATGCCATGTACTCAGACACTTACTCTGAAAAATCTATTCAATAGAGTTAACACCAAGTGAGTCTAGCATTCTTTCATAAGAACTATGAAGGTAAAACTCGCATCTTCAAACGTAATCTGTACTGTACTGCTGTGGCCACCCTCCAGCGCACAGTTAGCAGCTCTGTTAGTTGTCTTCCGACCTTTAAATTATTCAGGTTTTGTTTTCAAACCAATTATAAATCTTAATAAAAGAGTCCGGTAATTTATTGATGTGCATACATTATGCAGTACCAGACCTGATAATGTTTTAATTATCAACAGATTGTTATCCTTTAATGACTATATTTGTGTTTTTTCTTAGATTTTTGCCATCTGTGCTTTTGCAACATGTGGAGGATACTATGGTCACCTCCAGGTTAAAGTGGACTGTGCAGACAGGAGACAGAGTAACCTCAGCATCAACATTAATTTCGGCTTTCCCTTCAGGTAAAGTAGATATTTGTGCCTTCCTTTGCTTACATCCCTAGGTGTTAGGTTAGGAACTTGTGAGTGCATAAAGAATAAATATTGATTTTTGTACATCATTTGTTTGTTTTCATTTCATTTATTAATCTGTTTCACTTCAAAATGTGAATTCCATAGACTAAATGACAAAGAATGACATTTTTAACCAGACATGACCAGATAATCATCTCTGCATATTTCAGGATACAGAAAAAAAGAAAGACTTCAAAGCTGCACAGCTCTACTCCATCATGTTGTCAGGCTCAGTAGAGAGGAGCTGCTCTCTTAAAGATCGGACAATTTAATAATAGGAAGCTGAATAGCCGAGCAGGAAGCCGGCCCTTTTAGTCCAACATGTTTCACCGCATCGTCAGACCAAACTGTGACCTGGAGACTTGTCGGTTGAACCTCTGGTGGGCTTGTGTGACGTGACAGCGCTGTCTCGGTTTAATTTCTTTCTGCAGACCTGCATGACTGTCTGGGACTTTTTGCTGTATGAACACCTCTGAGATGTTTGGAGGATTTGTCACTATTTATAGCTACAGTACTATAATAGATTATCATTGAAGTTCCAGTGGAAATAGAATCCAGTCATAAATGAAATGAAAGTCAAATGGCTGATGGATATAAACCATACAAAAATTCAAGCCAAAGTAAGGCGATCACAACAGTTAAATATGAATAAACATTGTGTAACTGAAGGCATATCTATCTTGGAGAGCGATAGCCACCATTAGCATTTCATCTGAGTGATGGATGGTGTCGGTGTGTCTGATGTGAACTCTGGTATTGTGGTGTGGTTGACCAAACCCAAACTCCATGCTGCTGAGACACCAATGGGCGAGCTGAATTGTGAATCATCCAATTACAGGAACATCTCAGCTGACCTCACACTGGTGTCACTGTGCGAGTTCACTGGTCCCCACTCTCATGTATAAATGGGCTAGTAACGATACATAATATTCTATTACAAGACCAATGGAGTTTCTGAAACAAGATGAGTATTCCAGAGGGATATTGTTGCTGTTGTACAACATTGTTGTACAGCAGTTACAGTACAAAGAAGCAAATATATAATAATAATAATAATAATAATAATAATAATAATAATGCACAATTGCCTACCATTATATGTTGTGATTAATCCTCATTGTGACCCTCACATTTCTGACGTCTCTTCCTCATGTCGCATAAAAGACAAGTTGCAGAACTGATTTTTTTCCCACCGGAAGCTTCTCCATTAATCTCTCAGAGGGTCACTGAAAAACAGGTGACAAAAGCAGCACGTTTCCTACAGACGTCACATGCCTGTTTCAATAACGACCTGTTTCCCCCCCATCGCAGTAAGCCTCCTCTTTCTGTCTCGCAGATTACAAGAAGTGCACTTCAAGGCTCCCATGTGTGAGGCAAAGAGGGAAGAGGTTCTTTTCCTGGATGGTGACTTTTCTCCGGCTGCTCAGTTTTTCCTGACTGTGGGTGTTTTTGCTTTCTTGTACTCTCTGCTGGCAACTGTCATCTATGTCTTCTACCAGAACAAATACCTAAGGAACAACAGAGGCCCACTTGTGGTCAGTGATTTTGAACCTTTAATAAAAATCTCCACACCTGATACAGGACAGCTGAGACAAAATATACTGTGATAATGTTACACATTAAATTGACCGTTTTCTTCTTTTATCCTGAGCAGGATTTTGTTGTGACAGGCATCTTCTCCGTCATGTGGCTGGTCAGCAGTTGCTGTTGGGCCAAAGCAGTTTCTGATATCAAGGCGGCCACAAACCCGACACAGGTGCTTCTGCTCATCTCAGCCTGCAGAGCTCAGGAGAACAAATGCACAGCCATCCAGGAGCCTCTTTGGTCACGACTTAATACATCTGCGGTGGGTGTTCTGTCAGGAAATCAAGCACTGAACACACAACGCTGGATAAGTGAAGGCATTGACTCCTGTCCGTTCTTCTGTTCTTCTATCTCCAGGTTTTTGGTTTCGTGAATGTCGTCCTCTGGGTTGGAAATATATGGTTCGTCTTCAAAGAGACAGGCTGGTACAAGACAGGTCAGAGATATCCGACCAGGAGTGCTTCTGGGAAACGCGCCGGTGAAATGCGACAGCGGCTCTACAGTGAGAACAGCTTCGAGCAGCCGGAGGAGGTTTTGCGTCCACAACCCCCCAGACAAGCCCGGTTCAATCAGCTCAACAGAGAAGGCAGCTTCAACCAGTCACAAGTGAGCTTCAGCTTACCCCACGCATATCTCGGCAAACCAGTCGTTTCACAAGGCCCAGTGATAGTTGTTAACGAGATGTGATTTTGCTCTTGGTTAATGCTGTACGCGGCCGATGAGATCAAATAAAAAAATGCTGTACATATTTGCTCTGCACGAAATCACTCGACAGTTACACTGATGGTCAATGCTATTGAAACAAAAATGAAATAACGACAATATGATGGGATATTGTAATCACCTTGCTCCCCCTTGTACAGTTGATGTTACTTCTGATTCAAATAATAACAAACCACTGCTGAAATCTAATCATTAGTTGATATTTTCACTTAATGTAAAACAACGTTAACATGGTGGTCGCAGCATTAAGACAGACCACATAAAGTTGGACAGAACTGATCTTCTTGTGTGCCTTTAACAGAGGCAGCTGAAAATAGAGCCTATGATATAAGTGCTATAATTTATAGATGATAAATGTTATTTTGTATGAAGATCTGCAAAGAAATGCTGTAAAATGGTTCAGCCAGGCTGCCATTGAAAGGGCAGTAAAAGATAAAGATAACTGTGAGCAACAGCTGAATGAGAAAAGAAGAAGAAAGCACCAGTTAGTGGTACAAGAAACTGGAGCTTAGTATCGAAATGTGTGAAGAATAGGAAATTTCCTGGATCAGTGTAAAGTGCCCAACAATGTCTATTGCCAGCTGGAATATTACCTGGTGTGTTTCTTAGACAAAGCTAAACTTAAAGTGCAGAAATAAAAGGTTAGTGTAACGTTAGCATTATTGGAACTGGATCACAGAATATCAGCTGAGTAAACTTTAAACTGACCAATCATTTTAAACCTCTTCAATCTAACCACTGACTGGATGGTTAAAAATGGCTACCCAAAATGCCTGAAAACCTAAGCCTATAAATGCAAGCATCATTGTGGTTCAATAACGACCTCAGGGGGGGGAATGATAACAACATTATTCTCCCTGGGCATGGACTGTAACACTGTGGGGACGTTGACTTAACACAAGTTTTAATAATAACATTTGTTTAATTTTTCTTAAATTTGGGCCAAAACTACTTTAAATGTAAAAAATAATTGACCTGTAGTTGTGTACCTTAGTTCTACATGGAAGATACTGATGGTTTTACAAGCTTATCATTGTTGAGCTCAGAAATATTTCTCTATTGTTCTGTATTTATTTCTTGATTGTGACCACTTTTAATTTTCTCATTATGTTTCTCTTTTCAACTCTGCAGAAAGCCATGCAAATTAAAACTTAAAGAATAAATGCCAGTGATCTAATTGTTTTAGCATGGGGTTAGAGCTAAATGGTGTTGATATTGAACTCATTTCACTTGATTTATCATACATTATACCTTTTACCTGTGAATGTAAAAAAAAATTATTCTCTTTTCCTTTTCTGAAAAACATTAATACATTATATTACACATTTTGCATTGTCTAACATATATAATGTTAGACGGAAATGTAAAGCAATAGTGCCAGTTCAGTAATAATTAATGTTCTAAAGTTCTCTCAATAAATATTTAATGTTTGATTATATAATTTATTCCCTGTCATTGCTGATGGATTCCCTGATATTTTAATCAATGTGGCACAACTAAGTATTTGTTTGTGGTATGCTTTTTAATTAATATTGATTTCAAATGGATGAGTATTGTTTCAGTGGAGCTTTGAATATTTTATTATTTTAGAATGATTTTGTCTTTTTTTATTTCTGTGTAAATACATGCATATTCATGTTTTATTAGACTTGTGTCAAAGCGGCAATATTGAGTGTATTCATGTCAGGTATTACATTTTGTTTGTTGTTTTACTTATAATGGTTCTGAAATCTGCATGCCTTTTCAGTGATTGATATAAAAATGAGCTTATCCCCCGTGGAGTTTTGTTGCCATGGTTTTTCTTATACAGAGTCGGACTCTTCATTTCTATGGAAAAGTGAACGGGGCAGAGAAGACTTAAAGGGAAGAAATACTAAAACTGTGGTGAACCAACAGAGGGAATCAGTAATGAGTTTTGACTTTTATGGAGACACTGGCATAGACATTAAAGCATGCTTCACACTGTGTATCAGGATTATCTCAACTGCAAAGCTGAAGGGATAATCCCTCAGGGTGTCTGTTTCATCTGGTCTAAATGAGTTAACATAATACTAACTAATGCCCAAAGCCTCTTGCCACTCCGCACAGCATACAACCTGTAGAGTTTACTGTGTTGATGACAAAGAGTTTGCTTACAGTATGTGGATAAATTGATATCATCATTAAAGTATTGTACTATTGCTGCTATTCAATGTAAAAGTTTATTAAAGGTTCTCTATACATATACTTTACTATTAATTCCAAATGGCTCTAAACATGGCGGCGGCTGATGTACATGCATGTGCAGCCGCCCGGCTATGTTTTGACTTCAACCAACGCCGAGGGTGAGCAACTTCATTCTCTGCTGTAGCATATTTTACTCGACTACATCTAGTAAAACGTTTGACCAGAGTTTCTGTAGCAAGCTGATAATCCATCCATCCATCCATCCATCCATCCATTGTCTTCCGCTTATCCGGGACCAGGTCGCGGGGGCAGCTGCCTGAGCAGGGACGCCCAGACTTCCCTCTCCCCGGACACTTCCCCTAGCTCCTCCGGGAGGACCCCAAGGCGTTCCCAGGCCAGCAGGGTGACATAGTCACTCCAGCATGTCCTGGGTCTTCCTCGGAGGCTCCTCCCGGTGGGGCATGCCTGGAACACCTCCCGAGGGAGGCGTCCAGGGGGCATCCTGTACAGATGCCCCAGCCACCTCAACTGGCTCCTCTCGATGTGGAGGAGCAGCGCCTCTACTCCGAGCTCCTCCCGTGTGACGGAGCTCCTCACCCTATCTCTAAAGGCGAGTCCACACCGGACCGAAAATCGGCGTCTTTGAGAGAGTCGGCCTCCGTGACACGAGTCTGCTTGGTGTGGTCGCTCGAATCGGCCCACGTCGGGGTTCATTTCAGCCGATTCAAATGTCTAATCCGCCATGCGAGTCGGTGACTCTTTTACCATTCTGATTGGTGGAGGCTAGCAGCTTGACTAGCGAATCAGTGAAGCCCGGAAGTGACGATGGTAAACATACCAGATAACCAGTAGAATCGAAGAAGGTGGTAGAGAGAGGACCGCCTACTTCCGGTTTTCGTGTTTTTTGGCGCACAATACAGATTAGCGCCGCCTGTTGTTTTGGAGACATTACATCTCGCGCAAGCGCGGAACGTATGGCGTCGGCTGTAGTTCCGTAGATGTGAACCGCCCAAGTCGTTGTTCGAGTCTGCCATGTTAAGTAGCCCGACTTCACGAGTCGGGCAGTCGGTGCGGTGTGGACTCGCCTTAAGGGAGCGCTCCGCCACCCTGCGGAGGAAGCTTATTTCGGCCGCTTGTATCCGGGACCTTATTCTTTCGGTCACGACCCAAAGTTCATGACCATAGGTGAGGGTAGGAACGTAGATTGACCAGTAAATCGACCAGTAAATCGAGAGCTTCGCCTTTCGACTCAGCTCTCTCTTCACCACGACGACCGCATTAATGCAGCCGCTGCCCCGATCCGCCTGTCAATCTCACGTTCCATCCTTCACTCACTCGTGAACAAGACCCCAAGATAACTTAAACTCCTCCACTTGAGGCAGATGCCATCATTTCACCTTCTATATGAAATGATTTTACACTCTTAGAAATAAGGGTTCCAATAGGGTTCTTTCACAAGGGCTGAGGTTCTACCTGGAACCATTTGCTTCTGAAAAACCCTTTCCTGAAGAAAGGGTTTTTCAAGGGTTCTTGGTAACACTAATGGTTCCAGTAAGAACCATTTTGATCGAGAGAACCCTTTAAAACCCCTTTCCTGAATAAAAGGTTTTAAAAGGGCTCTTGGTAACGCTAAGGGTTCCAGTAAGAACTATTTTGATCCAGAGAACCGTTTTTGGAAGAAAGAGTTCTTCAGGGATTGTTGGAAGCATGGATCCTGTGTCACCAGGGACATACTTCCTGATTATACTTACCAATAATGGTGCAAAATACAATTCCTTGTGACTACTGATACAAATACTTTTCATATCCATTTTTTTTGTTTATTTGTTTTTTTTCTTCTTCTCCAGATCCTGTTGATCAAACTGCAACATGATTGCCCATCTTGGGATTTGAACACCTGCCACCCAGTCTGAAGTCACTGGCAGTAGTGACTGAGCTAACCTGCTAGCTGGGTGGAGTCATCAGGTCCACCACACTAGTCCATCACCTTACACATTCTGATCAGACATACAAATAATGGCAGTCCTGAAACTGAAATGTTCTGTTACCAATTTATTTTCACAACCATTAATTATAAGAAAGCAAGACCTTCATCAGCCAATCTTGTTGACCCGGGCAAAGATTAGCTGTGACTGGGATTTTAACCCCCACTCTCCAAATCTAAAGTCTGTACCATTACCCACTGAGCTTTCCAGCAGAAGGTGTAGATCAGGGCCTCCTCTGACTCGCCACACTCACTCGCACAGCCAGGTTGACAGCTCATTCATGTCAGTGGTCAGACAGAGAGCGCTGATCATGTGTCTGTTTAGCTCTGTCTGTATAATGTGTGACTTCTGCTTTTAGGTCACAGGTTCAATTCCCATGTTGATAGATATCATACCTTGCTGAGTGCACTTCCAGACAATTAGCTCAGTTGGCTAGGAGCTGGTTCTTGGTGCCAGACAATGTGGGTTCAAGCCCCAGCAAGGGTGATAATGGTAATACATCTAGTCTTTGTGAAACAAATGTGCAAAAGTTTAGAGTCATGGTAGATGATGTTTGACAAAAACATATCAGAATTGTTATCCCAAAAACTGATTTTTTTTTTTTTACAGCGGTTTCAAATCTGTCTGCGCGACAATGAATAGCTTACTCAATTTTGTGAAGCCACAGTTGAGTTGCCATTTGCCAATTAGCTCAGTGTGATAGACAATGGTCTTTGGTTCCAGAAATTGTGGATTTCAGCCTCAACTGGTGCAAAATGTGCAACATTACAATGTCAACTGTCTTGCCTTCCTATTCTCCTGTTTGTCGCTCAGAATTGCCTAAGGTTGCCAAAAATAGTCCAGACCCGACCCATTGCTCGCAGCAGCTATAATTGTGTTCATTTTTTAAAGTTTAGTTACACTACTCCCTCCTTCAGGAGGAAATGACACACAGCAAAGAAGCAGCCAGGGGAAGTGAACCCTGGGTCCCTACAGCAAGGATATAACCCCTCTTTCTGGGGCATCTAAGTGAGCTATACTACTCACTGGACAAAGGCTTTTGAAAGTGTGTTACAAGTCAGGTGATTTAGAGATACAGTTTGAAGTTGTGAGTTCAAGGCCTGGTTGATGCAGAGTGACCATGTTAATGCCTACTGAGATGATGTGTGGATTAGTGACAGACAATTTGAAAAATATTAAACACTTATTTTACAGACAACTTTACTCATGTATTTGTCTCCTCCTCATACTTTTCCATGATCGGCCTCATCCCATGGCTGCTGTACCCTGCTTACTGGCTTAGTCAAGTTGTGAAGCTGCACAAAAGTTCAGTGATAAAGAAAGGTCTTTGATGTCAGAGGCCAAGCCTTAACTGATGAAAAAATCATATTGTAATGCTGACTTTGGGGCTATTACATCAGGGTTTGTTGATGCCGGGAATTGAACCTTGATCTCCCAGTGGAAAGGGCAAGGTTTGGTGTGTTGGGCCTGCGAGCTGGCTCAACAGCTGCTGTCATGTGTGAGTTAAGAGCTGGTTGCCCCATGGATTGCACCATATAGTCTGGTCTTCACCCTCTACAAACCAGGTGTGACATACCAATAGTGATTACTGTGAAGAGAACAGAACAAAGAAGAACAGAAGAGAGAGAGAACAGAAGAAACTTCAGAGAATCGAGGTGAGCTAAATATAATATCTTATTTCAGCATGCTTGACCCTAGCTAAGGACTTTTATGGTGAAAGTTGGACTAAGCATTTGTTTCTTGTTATGTTTTTTTTTCTTTGGCTTGTTTGTTTGTTTTCTTGTAGAAATTACTTACACAGCTTGGACGAAATCCGAAGTGTGCCATTGGCTTGAAAAAGAGGGTTTTGCTGAGATCTCCATTACTGTTATAATACGTAACGTTTTGATACTTGTTACATAACACTGAAAAGTATTTTTAACATTATTTAAATCAATGTGAAAACTTTGTGGGGTTCCCTCACTTTCTCATGATTCTGTTCCACTGTCAAAATTATTTCGTACAGTATGTACTCTGATTCCTTTCATTGGACCATGCATAATTTTATTGTTTGTAGATAGCTTACAATAAGGCACAGTAAATGCAATAAGTGCACCTTGGATTGATGGAACTAAAACTCTTTTTTTGTCTCCCCTTTCTACTATGTCACCATTGCTGGAGATTACACAAATCCACGACTGAGGACAGCATGATGTGTCTGGCCTGTCATGTTGCTGATTCCACTGGACATATGCTGACTTTTGACCTGTTCTCCCTTGGGACCTACACAGCCTGTTCTGTTTAAATAAATGTTTTTCTCATTAAAATGTTTTGAATGTTTGTTCATTGTCAACATGATAAATGACCACAATATAATATGAACTAAACTGATCTGTAGAATACAATATGGTTCTTTATAGAACCCTCAGAGGACAAGACAGTTATTTGTGAAAACCTTTGAGAAGGGATGTTTTTAGAACCCCCTGTGTGAGGTCTAGATGAAACCCTTGAAACATGAAAGGCTTCTTGGTGGAACTCCTTTTGTAGTTTCTAGATGAAACCCTTGAAAAACGAAAGGGTTCTTAGTGGAATTCCCTGTGTGGGTTCTAGATGAAACCCTTGAAATATGAAAGGGTTCTTAGTGGAACTCCTTGTGTGGGTTCTAGACATAACCCTTGAAAAACGAAAGGGTTCTTAGTGGAACTCCCTTTGTGGGTTCTAGATAAAATCCTTGAAAAATGAAAGGGTTCTTAGTGGAACTCCCTGTGTGGGTTCTAGACGTAACCCTTGAAAAATGAAAGGGTTCTTAGTGGAACTCCCTGCGTGGGTTCTTTGTAGAACCTCTAATAAGGGGTTCTGGGTGGAACTCCCTGTTTGGGTTCCAGAGGAAACCCTTGGAAAATGAAAGGGTTCTTGGTGGAACCCCCAGTATGGGTTCTTTGTAGAACCTCTCATGGAGGGTTCTGGGTGGAACCTTACACACACAGTTCTAGGTATAACCCTTTATGTGGGGTTCTCGGTAGAACCTTCCAAAAGGGTTCCAGGTGGAACCTTTATAAAAGGTTCTACCTGGAGCCAAAAAGGGTTCTCCGATGAGGACAAGCCGAAGAACCTTATGTTTCTACTTAGCACTTATATTTCTAAGAGTGTAGTTATTGAGTACCAAACAATCAAACGAAGAATATTAACAATAATAGTATCATTTTAATTATTGACCTTAAAATATAATTGAGCTCATACATTATCTCATCAATAAAGCTTATTATGTCAGTTTATTTTTGCTTGCTTCACCTAGCAGGGCAAGTGTCTTCCTCCAGGCCTCCTCACAGTCAATATTAGCCTGGCAATACATCCATGGCATCCCCAAGTTTGTTATTAGCACCTCTGTATGCAGCTCCTCCTCTCTGATCTGAGCAATTAGACAAAGAGAGCCGCTGCTTGTCTCAGACGGCCCCCTGACAGAGACGCTAAGCACATGCAGGTGTCCAGAGCAGGCGCTTTGAAGAAAATTACAGTGTACGGGCCCACAGCATGATAATTAGGGTCAGGTTATCAGCAGGAAATAAAGGGCTACATCATGAGATAGATGGCCTATGGTATGGAAGAAGGGTGTATTTATATGTAATTATTCCCCTGTGAGCTGCAACATGTTACACACTGGTGTGTGACATTTCTCCTTGGTTATGTCTGTATGGCCCACCAGCAATGAAGCAGCCAGGGCTTTTATTTACAAATGGAGCAAAATGTGGAGCTTACTGGACTCTGTACAAAGGAATGTTTCACTTCTTCACAGGCACCTGCAGGGGGCACCGTCTGCCTGTTTTATTGTCTGAAAGCTCTCCAACAGAGGATTCAGCTTGTTGTTCAAAATTATTCTGAATAAGATTTTGTTCTCTTTACTTGAAATATATGCCATAGTTTATTCCATTAACGCATAATTATGTGTAACTTTCTGGTGGTTACATGATACATGACACCACATATTATGCATGCTGCACAGCAGATATGTTAGGGTTAATGTAATGGAGGGATAATTACGTTGGCCTCAAGAGGGCGATATAGCATCACACCAGACAGCATACAAGGGTTCCACAGCCTATGGAGTATGACAAATAGGGCCAATAATGTTTTTCTGCATGGACAGCTTTTCCATCAAACTGCTGCCACATGAGCCTTCCTTCTTTACTCGTTCTCTTTAACTCTGAGATAAGAAACAACATATGAATTGTAAAATAATCTTTAATTTAAACTCTGGATGGGAAGTGGGTGTATCTACTTCACATTGTAATACTATACTTAATTCTCAAAGGAATGCAGTCAACAGAGGCGTGTTTACTACCAGGCTATAGGAAAGTTATTTGGACATTCAGACAACTTCAGATGATGCCAACTTAATAGTAAGGCGTTTGTGAAAAAAAAAGTGTGTGAAAAATGTAAAAAAAAAAAAAAATTAAACATCTTTTAAATCAGACCCAGACTAAAGCCTGATTGATGAATCAGTAAGCTGATTTTATCAGCTGGAATTAGCCTATCGCATATATCAATATTTATATGTATACGACTTACTATACAACTTTGTTATACTATTTGATATTCTGATTGACCACATCGATCAGAGCAGCATGAGAACTAGAGGGGCGGATCGATCCCAAGATATCCATAAACCGATACTACATCTGGTTTGCGAAGATCAGTTCCAGTGTCAGTATCAATAAAAGTTTCAGTCTTTTTTACCTAGACCCATGTCATTAAAGATTGTCATGTAGGAAATGTCTGTGCTTCTCCACTGCTCTTCTGGTTTTGTGTGCAAAAAAACTGGCTTCATTCAGAGCTACTTACAATGAATGAAGCCAGTGTTTTCTCTGCTTACTACAAACATGCTTTAGTTGGAGATGAAACCCTGGTTTGCCAGGTAGAAATCTTTCTCTCATCTTAACCTTTGGCAAATAATTTAGTGGTCATGAAAATGGACTCTGATTTATTTTACTGATGATGCATTCACCTGATAAATCATGAAACACTGCTCTCCCTACATTCAGGACAATTCTGGTCCAGCATTAATACCTATCATATAGAAACTAACTAACTCAATGCTTGTGTCTCCCTGTGTCTCGCTCATACCCGAGTCCACACAGGTCATATAATGTCTCATGTTTGCTCTATCTTTGCATCCATCATCTCTGGATCACTGCTATACCATTCAATAATGGCTACAGCCCTCGATTAGAGCTGATCATGATCATGGTCAGTGTCTATGACACATATTGTTATTTAATTTCCAAGTTTACTGTTCAACCTCTAATATTGTTATTGGCATCCGTCCCAATAATCCAGTATTGGTTTGGCTCTACTGTGCCTTCATTGAATTCCCCCACCCAGTAAAATACTCAACATTAAGTGTCTGGTGACTTTCTTCTAATTTACTGTGAGATTGATTTGTAGCCACTTAAATCAAGTAAGAAATGCATCTCTTTCAGTTTCCAGTGTGCTTATAAGACCTTAACTTTGTATCTAATAAGGTGTTCAGCATCCACACACTGAATGTGTCAGCCATCCGTCTTGCACCTTCCCATTTCTCAGGAAATCTCATTGCTTTAATCTTCTGTTCACACAACCCAAAGTGACATCTATCAGAAAACTGTAATAGGACTACCTGGATTAGCAACAGTTCCCAGAAAGACCTCCGCACTGATCGGCTCATTTGAGGATTCACAAACATCAAACTGAGGGGATTAGTGGTGATTACGCCTTTCAATTACCGTTCTCTGCTGCTTGAGAGGTACAAAAGAATCTAATGAGGTAGTAACACATGTGTAAAATATTGTGCTGATTTACTCTGAAAGGCAATATGACCTCTGCAGAGGAGAAATGATCCATTCTCTCCTCTTCTTTTATTTTTACCTGTCAATGTTTTTTTTCAAGGATAGTGGTCAGTTTTTGTTGTTGGTCTTCAGAAATTCAACAACCTTGACATCTACAGGGAAAAGCATACTGATAAAATATTGTTTTTCTCATCTCTAGAA
Organism: Chelidonichthys spinosus; assembly: GCA_029853015.1. Taxonomy (NCBI): domain Eukaryota; kingdom Metazoa; phylum Chordata; class Actinopteri; order Perciformes; family Triglidae; genus Chelidonichthys; species Chelidonichthys spinosus. The sequence continues at coordinate 5,990,326 of CM056822.1, read as the reverse complement.
AAAAATAAATGCACAAAAGTAATCGAACCAGCATGGATAGTCCAGAGTTAAATCAACACAGGAGTACAATTCTTTTCATGCATGCATTTATTATCTAGTTCATCCTAAATATATTTTTTTCTCTTTTTCATATTATACATCCCCTGCGACCTAGGATAAGCGGTTACAGATGATGGATGGATATTATATTACAAAATGATGCCACTGGTAAACCAGTAAAACACATAATTACAAGAAAACACCCCACGTGTGATTACACATTCATCAAAGCAGAAAGTGTTGTCACATCTCAGCAGGTTTAGCTTGACTTGAAGGATGAAGTTTTTTGACTGTCATCAAATCCTGCACAGCAAGTCACAGTTCATTCACACTCAGACACTCACTCATATGCTCTTGCGTGCACACGGACACACAAATACAAGCACCCCTCCAGAGCAAGTTGTTTTAATATAATTTGTTAGTTTGTACATATTAACAGGTGAGATTTAACTCCTCAGCGTGTTTGGTCCAGAGTCCGTTCAATAAATCCATAAATCCATTTGGCAAAAGTTTAAGACTTCTTTTTCCCACTGGATGCTTTGAAAAATGTGGTGGAGATTGTGTCCACAGATTTGAGGATGTCATCGTGATTAAGACACAGAAGACACTTCTGTCTTGCTGGCAGAGACTGAGGTCTCATCCTCCACCATGCCGCCCATTCCAATACTGCTCAGCATGCAGTTACGGAACTGAAAAGGAGAGCAAAGACAGCAAGTTCAGAAATGAGTACACGGTTCATGGCAAAAGCAAAAAGTTTGAAACTAGACAATATATTGGGCCAACCTGTTTGTTCATCAGCACGTAGATGACAGGGTTGTACAGGGCTGAGCTCTTTGCAAAGAAGGCAGGGATACCTGCTTGGACAGCAGTGAAGGAAGCACCCTTATTCAAGAAGATCCAACCAGCAAAACTTGCGTATGGCACCCAGGCCACCAGGAAGCCAATGACCATCAGGACGCACATGCGTGTCACCTCCCTCTCAGCTTTCTGGGTAGATTCTGACTCCTGCTGCTGGGCTGCGGCCTAAAGTATTTGATACATGAAAGAGATCGCTTCATTCAATAAGTTCCACTGTATACAGAAAGTAGTGGCAATGTTAGTTATTATCAGCTCAATGCCAATGACAGATGCAAATACTTATACTTCACTTACAGCTTTGACTGTCAGCACAAGGCTTCCATAAGTGAAGAAAATGAGGAAGACGGGAATGAAGAAGTGGACGACAAACATGTAGATGACGTATGACTCGTTGTTGAAGCCTGGAGCCAAAGTGTAGTAGTCAGGTCCACACGAGCACTGCATGCCCTCAGGAAGGTACCTGTGTGATGTTTAAGAAGAACATTTACCGTCCGCATCTACAGTTTCTTCGAATGTCTGTCTGGTATGTTGGAGTGGTTTAGATATACATCTTTGTGAACCAGTAGAACCAAGTAGAAAATTATATTGAAGTCAAACTTAAGATTCAAAAGAACGTGCTGATTACCTGGACCAACCAGCCAGTGGAGGGGCAGCACATGCAAGAGCCATGATCCAGGTGAAAAGGACTCCAGCTCCTGCGTGAGTTCCAGTGAACTTGAAGCTTCCCATGGGTTTGCAGACGACAATGTATCTCTCTACAGCCAGCACGACCAGAGACCAGAGAGCAACTTCACCTGTGGAAGAAATGTCAGATTCATTCATATGGTGCATACTGTGAAACAATCAGACTAAGACACACTGGAGGAGGAACTTCTTGATTGGACATCCTTACCTCCAAGTGTGGCCATGAATCCCTCAATAGCGCAGGCGGTAGCTCCGAGAATGAAGTAGCCGTTAATAGCGGATGTGATGGTGATGGTGAATCCAAAGCCGCACATGATCAGTCCGGCAACGGCAAGGTTGACCAGGATAAAGTTGAGAGGTTGCCGGAGCTTCTTGTTCTGAGCCGTTACTAACAATGTCAGACCGTTGATGGGAGTTCCAGTGCAGATCAGGAAGAACATGTAGAAAGCTAGAAGCTTGTACATGATGGGATCCGCCAAATAATACTGTGGGTATTCAAAAGGACTTCTAACAACCCCAGTCCTGTTGGACATGGGGATGTAGAAGTTCTTGCCTTCTGTGCCATTGGCCTCGTTTCCTCCGTCCCAAGCCATCTTGGTTGCCTTTTGCTTCTGGAGCTTCAAGCAATAGACAGTGATCAAAGTGTGCAAAGTCTCTCTGTCACCAGTGGCACAAAGGAACTCCCACAGCTTATGCTGGCCTGGGAGCTGTTTTATACCTTCTCATGGTTATCCTCAAAGAGGACAAAATTGGATTATAGGAGGAAGCGGACAGGTCAAGACCCATTAACGACTGACTTTAAGATAGGGGTAATGGGCAGTGACCCAGCTTTATACAGTTGGATTTCTTCATCTATTCGGTATGTTTGCATCTCACATTGATAGAAAGTATTATTTTGGTAGAAATTATACATACACATATACACACAAAAAGAAGTTTCTATCACTTTGAGAATTTAAACATATCTATAGAACATACCCATATCAAACCTTTGAAAATACATTGAGGATATATCTGGAAACTAGTTACAAATTATATTTTTAAATAGAATAAATAAATATGCTAATCACTGGGATATTTCATTTGCATTATTTACCAATTAAATATTGATTATCTAAAAATGTATCAATCTACACACACTTCATCTGCTTGCATGCAAGGGGTAGGCTACAGCAAATAGTGTTAATGCAGTTCAGTAGATTGTGTTGCAGACTTAATTTCCCAGAGTCCACTAGAGTGTGCCTCCACCCAGGATTTGCACTGCTCCCAGCAACCCATCCAACCGGCCGCCAGCCAGTCTAGTTTGCCCGACTGATCAGTTCTGTTTACAATTAAAGACGATGTAAAACCAGAAGCAGAGACAAATGAGTAAAGGACATTCAGACACAATTAATCCTTCATTTGAATGAAAAACTAATTCATGATTGATAAAGTTGCGGCGTGAAAAGCACACAGATACAGAGCAGCATGATGCCGACAGACGAGGTGCTGCAGCAAGTTATTTAGACCACCAGGGTCTGAAAGAGACAACCACAAATGTATTATATTGTTATTCATCCTGATGCATGTCAATCAGGATAATCTCAGTCAGCAGCACAGCGAATACCTCCTCTTTCAAATGCAAAAGCAAGCACGAGTGACAGTGAGTCACCATGGTTGCATGCGCGCCCTGCGTCTCCGTCGCTCAGAATCTTTCTGGAAATATCCCCCTTTATACAATTCTTGATGCGGTTCTCATAGCACTCTCAATCTAACTCACCAATGCATAACATCTGTTTTAAATTACATTTATTCATATTCTTTACATTTTTGTATTTTTTCTGGCATTAAGCTTTAGTGGCCTACTTAACAGTCACCTCTGACAGAGCCTTGAGTGACACGCTCAAGGCTGTTTCTTTGGCTGATGAACTCTGCCAGAGGATCTGGAGCCAACTTATGCAATCCTTTATAGGTCAGTTTTAAGTCTGCAAATGTGTGAAGACTGTCCCAATTTAAAATACTGTATTTTTTTTAAATTGCACAGTGATGATAGTGCCTAGGTTTTTTATCCATAACTTTAATTGCTTGTTTGTACAAGATTTCCAATGTTTTTTTTTGTTTTAACTCTGACCAGCCTTGGACCAGCTGGTTAGGCAATAGATGGCAGATCTGCAGTTGTTAACTGATACAGATTGTGTTCGATCGTGCAGATATGATTCAATCCAGCTCACACTCAAGCTAACAATGGCAGATTTCCAGGCTTTTGGAAAGTGACCCAATGAAATTGAAAGATTAATGATTGAGGCAATAGGAGTGGCGAGAGCTGAACCTAGATCTTTGAGCATGTCCGGGTCCATTCCAAAGACATCCTTTGCTTTAGATGGTTTGAGTGATCGAATTAAATCGATAACTTTAGTCTCAGTAATATTTGTAATCGTAAAGGACTGTGTTGCAGACAATGCAGGGTATTCCCTCCTTTGTTTTACTGTAAACTTATCAGAAATTTCTGACACAGACTCAATGAAATAGTTGTTGAAAGCATCAGCCATCACTTGAGGTTCTGTCAAGATATTTCCATTTAATTGAATTTGCATTAACTTTGTTTTGTTTTTTTGGGAATCACCCAATAGTTTTTTAATATAATTCCAGGTTATTTTAGAATTCCCCCTTACATTATTCAAGGCAGTAATGAAAAAGTCAGCTTAAGATATCCGTATTTCTTTCACTACCCTATTTCTCAACGAAATAAATTGGTGTCTGTTGTGTCCTAATTTGATTGACAACTTCAAGGGGTGATCTTGTTCTTTCATGAGTTTCAGAATAAATTTGTTTCACCAGGGAAGGCCATTCTTTCTACATTTTAGTTTAATTATCCGTGTCAATTCATCCCAGTGCATGTTCTCCCCGTGTAAGCGTGGGTTCTCTCTGGGTTCTCCAGCTTCCTCCCACAGTCCAAAGACATGCAGGATGGGGATAGGTTCATTGGTGACTCTAAATTGCCCGTAGGTGTGAATGTGAGTGTGAATAGTTGTTTGTCTCTAAATGTTAGCCCTGTGATAGACTGGCGTTCTGTCCAGGGTGTACCCTGCATTCGCCCAATGACAGCTGGGATTGGCTCCAGCCCCCCCGCGACCCTGAATACAGGATAAGCGGTAGACAATGGATAGATGGATGGAATTCATCCCAGTTTACTTCTTTGATTGAATCTTGGAAGTTTTGTTGTTCCTGATTTGGTATCCTATAGAGTTCAGTGGCGGCCAAGGCTTTGAAGCGCTTTTTATTTAATTTTCTTGTGATCATTATAAGATTGTGATCAGACATTCCTGTGATCATATTGTATGACCTCAAGATCCTTTCTGGCCTATTAGTAAAAGTTAAATCAATCTGGGTGCTGGTGGAGTTTGTAATTCTTGTAGGGCCATTAATTACCTGAGTCATATCCATATCGTCCATAACCTTTTTCAATTTTTTGACCATCTATGTCTGCTCAACTTTGTTAACTTCCCAATTAACATTTAAGTCACCCATTATTATCACCTCTTTTGCAGGATTGAGTTGTTTCAATACAATTTCCAGCTTTTCAAAAAAATCCACATTTGAAGGAGGCCTATAAATAACTACAAGAATAAAACACATTTGTTGTGACAAGGAAACAGTTAGTCCAACAAATTCTAATCCAGTCTCATTTATGACATGTATCTCATTACAATTAAAAGTGTCCTTGGCATAAATCATAACACCTCCTCCCTTGGAACCCTGTCTGTCTTTTCTGAAAATGTTATAACCAGGTACAGATAGTATTGCTGAAGGTGAAGATTCACGAAGCCAGATAGGCAAAGGAAGTCAATATTAGAGTCAGTGAGAAGGTGATGGACCTGATCACTTTTTGTTCGAATACTTTGTATATTTAAGTGTGCTCAAAGAATGCATTTTGGTTCATGTGTATCATCCCATATTAGTTTAGAGTTATTAACGGTTTGAAACACCCTGAATTACCGGTGTTTTAATATTGCAGGATTTGGCAGTTTCCTGTTTCTTTTATTGGCAATGTTTGCATGTGGCTTTACACTGCTAGCTTCCTCGAGGCGGAGGCCCAGCAAACGGTGGTGTGGGCACAGGTAGCAAAGGTGGAGGCCCAGCTGGCAGAGGTTGAGGCCCAACTAGCGGGGTGGAGGCCCAGCTAGCAGTGGTAAAGGCCCAGCTAGCAGAGGTGGAGGCCCAGCTATCAGAGGTGGAGGCCCAGCTAAAGGTGTAGGCCCAGTTATCAGAGGTGTTGGCCCAGGTAGCAGTGGTGTTGGCCCAGGTAGCAGTGGTGTTGGCCCAGGTCTCGAGAACAGTCACACCTTGTAGACATCCACAGATGTCTCTTCCTCTGCAGAGAGACATGTGTTGATTCAATGCAAATCCACTCATGACGCCTTCCCTTTTGTTCTCCCGAATGTTCTGCATGAATCCAACTCGGCCAGGCCATTCGGGAGACTGGATCTTAATGGATACACTGTGAATTTCTTTTCTCCACTGTCATTGATTAAACCTCATTTGAACCAGCCACAGAATTGGACCTAAAGAGTTTTCTTCTACAGCCCCGTAAGCAGTGATGTTGGCCCAGCTAGCGAAGTTGAAGGCCCAGCTGGAACTGACCCAGGGTTCAGTTCAACATCAACAGCCAAAAGAAGTATCAGCAAGAGATTAAAAACACCCAAGAGTGGTTTGCCTGTAACAGCCTTTTCCTGCTCACCTGGGGGTGGCCTAGCATGGCCATAGTCCAGTACCTGTGTGAATAACATGTGCTGACTCCATCTGGCTGGATACAAGGTTAGAGTGTCCCTTTTTCTTGGACAAGTTGAACTAAACAGAAGATAGAGAGTTATCCAAACAACAGAGGAATACATTCCAAGGTCCAATTTGCTTTTTGGATTACTTTTTAAGCAAACACTCAAGACTTGCCCAACTGTGTGTCTGCAGCCTGGCAGCCATCTTTTCAATTGGTATGTCAATTGGTTTTATGTTAAAAATATACAGTGGGCTCTACGATATTATCCCAGAATTGAAACACATTCTGCACTAGTGGCTCACTACATCTCATCTGCGCAGACGTAGATGGTCAAACTGTGTCTTCACTGCTTGTGTCCCCTGTGTCTCAATCGTACCCGAGTCCACACAGATCGTATAACGTCTGATATTTGCTCCATCTTTGCAACCATCATCTCTGGATCACTGCTATACCATTCAATAATGGCTACAGCCCTCGATTAGAGCTGATCACATGATCAGTGTCTATGACACATATTGTTATTTCATTTCCAAGTTTACTGTTTAATCTCTAATATTGGAATTGGCATCCGTCCCAATAATCCAGTATTGGTTTAGCTCTACTGTGCCTTCAGGGAATTTCCCTCCTCAGTAAAATACTCAACATTAAGTGTCTGGTGACTTTCTTCTAATTTACTGTGAGATTGATTTGTAGCCACTTAAATCAAGTAAGAAATGCATCTCTTTCAGTTTCCAGTGTGCTTATAAGACCTTAACTTTGTATCTAATAAGGTGTTCAGCATCCACACACTGAATGTGTCAGCCATCCGTCTTGCACCTTCCCATTTCTCAGGAAATCTCATTGCTTTAATCTTGTGTTCACATGACCCAAGTGACATCTATCAGAAAACTGTAATAGGACTACCTGGATTCGCGACAGTTCCCAGAAAGACCTCCGCACTGATCGGTTCATTTGAAGATTCAAAAGCGATCAAACTGAGGGATTAGTGGTGATTACGCCTTTCAATTACCGTTCTCTGCTGCTTGCGAGGGACATAAGAATCTAATGAGGTAACACTGAATAGAAATGTAAAATATTGTGCTGATTTATTGCGAAAGGCAATATAACCTCTGCAGAGGAGGATCCATTCTCTGCTCTTCTTTTTTTTTTAAACCTGTCAAAGGTTTTTTTCAAGGAAAGTGGTCAGTTTTTGTTATTGGGCTTCAGAAATTCAACTACCTTGAAAAACAGAATAAAATATTGTTTTTCTCATCTCTTGATGAAAAAAATAAATGTACCAAAGTAATCGAACCAGCATGGATAGTCCAGAGTTAAATCAACACAGGTGTACAATTCTTTTCATGCATGCATTTATTATCTAGTTCATCCTATATATATTTTTTTCTCTTTTTCATATTATACATCCCCCGCGACCTAGGATAAGCGGTTACAGATGATGGATGGATATTATATTACAAAATGATGCCACTGGTAGACCAGTAAAACACATAATTACAAGAAAACTCCCCACATGTTATTACACATTCATCAAAGCAGAAAGTGTTGTCACATCTCAGCAGGTTAAGCTTGACTTGAAGGATGAAGTTTTTTGAGTGTCATCAAATCCTGCACAGCAAGTCACAGTTCATTCACACTCAGACACTTACTCATATGCTCTTGCGTGCACACGGACACACAAATACAAGCACCCCTCCAGAGCAAGTTGTTTTAATATAATTTGTTAGTTTGTACATATTAACAGGTGAGATTTAACTCCTCAGCGTGTTTGGTCCAGAGTCCGTTCAATAAATCCATAAATCCATTTGGCAAAACTTTAAGACTTCTTTTTCCCACTGGATGCTTTGAAAAATGTGGTGGAGATTGTGTCCACAGATTTGAGGATGTCATCGTGATTAAGACACAGAAGACACTTCTGTCTTGCTGGCAGAGACTGAGGTCTCATCCTCCACCATGCCGCCCATTCCAATACTGCTCAGCATGCAGTTACGGAACTGAAAAGGAGAGCAAAGACAGCAAGTTCAGAAATGAGTACACGGTTCATGGCAAAAGCAAAAAGTTTGAAACTAGACAATATATTGGGCCAACCTGTTTGTTCATCAGCACGTAGATGACGGGGTTGTACAGGGCTGAGCTCTTTGCAAAGAAGGCAGGGATACCTGCTTGGACAGCAGTGAAGGAAGCACCCTTATTCAAGAAGATCCAACCAGCAAAACTTGCGTATGGCACCCAGGCCACCAGGAAGCCAATGACCATCAGGACGCACATGCGTGTCACCTCCCTCTCAGCTTTCTGGGTAGATTCTGACTCCTGCTGCTGGGCTGCGGCCTAAAGTATTTGATACATGAAAGAGATCGCTTCATTCAATAAGTTCCACTGTATACAGAAAGTAGTGGCAATGTTAGTTATTATCAGCTCAATGCCAATGACAGATGCAAATACTTATACTTCACTTACAGCTTTGACTGTCAGCACAAGGCTTCCATAAGTGAAGAAAATGAGGAAGACGGGAATGAAGAAGTGGACGACAAACATGTAGATGACGTATGACTCGTTGTTGAAGCCTGGAGCCAAAGTGTAGTAGTCAGGTCCACACGAGCACTGCATGCCCTCAGGAAGGTACCTGTGTGATGTTTAAGAAGAACATTTACCGTCCGCATCTACAGTTTCTTCGAATGTCTGTCTGGTATGTTGGAGTGGTTTAGATATACATCTTTGTGAACCAGTAGAACCAAGTAGAAAATTATATTGAAGTCAAACTTAAGATTCAAAAGAACGTGCTGATTACCTGGACCAACCAGCCAGTGGAGGGGCAGCACATGCAAGAGCCATGATCCAGGTGAAAAGGACTCCAGCTCCTGCGTGAGTTCCAGTGAACTTGAAGCTTCCCATGGGTTTGCAGACGACAATGTATCTCTCTACAGCCAGCACGACCAGAGACCAGAGAGCAACTTCACCTGTGGAAGAAATGTCAGATTCATTCATATGGTGCATACTGTGAAACAATCAGACTAAGACACACTGGAGGAGGAACTTCTTGATTGGACATCCTTACCTCCAAGTGTGGCCATGAATCCCTCAATAGCGCAGGCGGTAGCTCCGAGAATGAAGTAGCCGTTAATAGCGGATGTGATGGTGATGGTGAATCCAAAGCCGCACATGATCAGTCCGGCAACGGCAAGGTTGACCAGGATAAAGTTGAGAGGTTGCCGGAGCTTCTTGTTCTGAGCCGTTACTAACAATGTCAGACCGTTGATGGGAGTTCCAGTGCAGATCAGGAAGAACATGTAGAAAGCTAGAAGCTTGTACATGATGGGATCCGCCAAATAATACTGTGGGTATTCAAAAGGACTTCTAACAACCCCAGTCCTGTTGGACATGGGGATGTAGAAGTTCTTGCCTTCTGTGCCATTGGCCTCGTTTCCTCCGTCCCAAGCCATCTTGGTTGCCTTTTGCTTCTGGAGCTTCAAGCAATAGACAGTGATCAAAGTGTGCAAAGTCTCTCTGTCACCAGTGGCACAAAGGAACTCCCACAGCTTATGCTGGCCTGGGAGCTGTTTTATACCTTCTCATGGTTATCCTCAAAGAGGACAAAATTGGATTATAGGAGGAAGCGGACAGGTCAAGACCCATTAACGACTGACTTTAAGATAGGGGTAATGGGCAGTGACCCAGCTTTATACAGTTGGATTTCTTCATCTATTCGGTATGTTTGCATCTCACATTGATAGAAAGTATTATTTTGGTAGAAATTATACATACACATATACACACAAAAAGAAGTTTCTATCACTTTGAGAATTTAAACATATCTATAGAACATACCCATATCAAACCTTTGAAAATACATTGAGGATATATCTGGAAACTAGTTACAAATTATATTTTTAAATAGAATAAATAAATATGCTAATCACTGGGATATTTCATTTGCATTATTTACCAATTAAATATTGATTATCTAAAAATGTATCAATCTACACACACTTCATCTGCTTGCATGCAAGGGGTAGGCTACAGCAAATAGTGTTAATGCAGTTCAGTAGATTGTGTTGCAGACTTAATTTCCCAGAGTCCACTAGAGTGTGCCTCCACCCAGGATTTGCACTGCTCCCAGCAACCCATCCAACCGGCCGCCAGCCAGTCTAGTTTGCCCGACTGATCAGTTCTGTTTACAATTAAAGACGATGTAAAACCAGAAGCAGAGACAAATGAGTAAAGGACATTCAGACACAATTAATCCTTCATTTGAATGAAAAACTAATTCATGATTGATAAAGTTGCGGCGTGAAAAGCACACAGATACAGAGCAGCATGATGCCGACAGACGAGGTGCTGCAGCAAGTTATTTAGACCACCAGGGTCTGAAAGAGACAACCACAAATGTATTATATTGTTATTCATCCTGATGCATGTCAATCAGGATAATCTCAGTCAGCAGCACAGCGAATACCTCCTCTTTCACATGCAAAAGCAAGCACGAGTGACAGTGAGTCACCATGGTTGCATGCACGCCCTGCGTCTCCGTCGCTCAGAATCTTTCTGGAAATATCCCCCTTTATACAATTCTTGATGCGGTTCTCATAGCACTCTCAATCTAACTCACCAATGCATAACATCTGTTTTAAATTACATTTATTCATATTCTTTACATTTTTGTATTTTTTCTGGCATTAAGCTTTAGTGGCCTACTTACTGAAAGTGCTCCTACGCAGAGGAATATAACAGTCACCTCTGACAGAGCCTTGAGTGACACGCTCAAGGCTGTTTCTTTGGCTGATGAACTCTGCCAGAGGATCTGGAGCCAACTTATGCAATCCTTTATAGGTCAGTTTTAAGTCTGCAAATGTGTGAAGACTGTCCCAATTTAAAATACTGTATTTTTTTTAAATTGCACAGTGATGATAGTGCCTAGGTTTTTTATCCATAACTTTAATTGCTTGTTTGTACAAGATTTCCAATGTTTTTTTTTTTTTTAACTCTGACCAGCCTTGGACCAGCTGGTTAGGCAATAGATGGCAGATCTGCAGTTGTTAACTGATACAGATTGTGTTCGATCGTGCAGATATGATTCAATCCAGCTCACACTCAAGCTAACAATGGCAGATTTCCAGGCTTTTGGAAAGTGACCCAATGAAATTGAAAGATTAATGATTGAGGCAATAGGAGTGGCGAGAGCTGAACCTAGATCTTTGAGCATGTCCGGGTCCATTCCAAAGACATCCTTTGCTTTAGATGGTTTGAGTGATCGAATTAAATCGATAACTTTAGTCTCAGTAATATTTGTAATCGTAAAGGACTGTGTTGCAGACAATGCAGGGTATTCCCTCCTTTGTTTTACTGTAAACTTATCAGAAATTTCTGACACAGACTCAATGAAATAGTTGTTGAAAGCATCAGCCATCACTTGAGGTTCTGTCAAGATATTTCCATTTAATTGAATTTGCATTAACTTTGTTTTGTTTTTGGGAATCACCCAATAGTTTTTTAATATAATTCCAGGTTATTTTAGAATTCCCCCTTGCATTATTCAAGGCAGTAATGAAAAAGTCAGCTTTAGATATCCTTATTTCTTTCATTACCCTATTTCTCAACGAAATAAATTGGTGTCTGTTGTGTCCTAATTTGATTGACAACTTCAAGGAGTGATCTCGTTCTTTCATGAGTTTCAGAATAAATTTGTTTCACCAGGGAAGGCCATTCTTTCTACATTTTAGTTTAATTATCTGTGTCAATTCATCCCAGTGCATGTTCTCCCCGTGTAAGCGTGGGTTCTCTCTGGGTTCTCCGGCTTCCTCCCACAGTCCAAAGACATGCAGGATGGGGATAGGTTCATTGGTGACTCTAAATTGCCCGTAGGTGTGAATGTGAGTGTGAATGGTTGTTTGTCTCTACATGTTAGCCCTGTGATAGACTGGCGTTCTGTCCAGGGTGTACCCTGCATCCGCCCAATGACAGCTGGGATTGGCTCTAGCCCCCCCGCGTCCCTGAATACAGGATAAGTGGTAGACAATGGATGGATGGATGGAATTCATCCCAGTTTACTTCTTTGATTGAATCTTGGAAGTTTTGTTGTCCCTGATTTGGTATCCTATAGAGTTCAGTGGCGGCCAAGGCTTTGAAGCGCTTTTATTCAATTTAAAAACTCAAGAAACGCTAATATTTACATTTACATTTACATTTAGGTCATTTAGCAGACGCTTTTGTCCAAAGCGACTTACAATAAGTACATTTGTCAAAAGAAGGAAACAAAGAAACCACGACGTATCATTGCCGATAAAGTAAGAGCTAAAAATAGAACAAGTGTTAGGTCCTCATCTGAGTAAATATGAAAATGTAACAGCTGAAACGATGAGGACTCCTCGTGAACACGCACACCGGAGGGTGTGTTCCAACTATCGGGGGATCACACTCCTCAGCCTCCCTGGGAAAGTCTATTCCAGGGTACTGGAGAGGAGAATTCGGCCGATAGTCGAACCTCAGATTCAGGAGGAACAATGCGGTTTTCGTCCTGGCCGTGGAACACTGGACCAGCTCTATACCCTCCGCAGGGTGCTTGAGGGATCATGGGAGTTTGCCCAACCAGTCCACATGTGTTTTGTGGACCTGGAGAAGGCATTCGACGTGTCCCTCGTGGCATTCTGTGGGAGGTACTTCGGGAGTACGGGGTCGGGGGCCCTCTGCTAAGGGCCGTTCGGTCCCTGTACGACCGGAGCAGGAGCTTGGTTCGCATTGCTGGCAGTAAGTCAGACCTGTTCCAGGTGCATGTTGGACTCCGGCAGGGCTGCCCTTTGTCACCAGTTCTGTTCATTATTTTTATGGACAGGATTTCTAGGCGCAGCCGTGGGCCGGAGGGGATCTGGTTCAAGAGCCACTGGATTTCATCCCTGCTCTTTGCAGATGATGTGGTCTTGTTGGCTCCTTCGAGCCAGGACCTCCAGCATGCCCTGGGGCGGTTTGCAGCCGAGTGTGAAGCAGCTGGGATGGGGATCAGCACCTCCAAATCTGAGGCCATGGTTCTCGACCGGAAAAAGTTGGCTTGCTCCCTCCAGGTCAGGGGAGAGTTCCTGCCTCAAGTGGAGGAGTTTAAGTATCTTGGGGTCTTGTTCACGAGTGAGGGAAGGATGGAACGTGAGATTGACAGGCGGATCGGTCCGTCGTGGTGAAGAGACTTTGTATCTAATAAGGTGTTCAGCATCCATACACTAAATGTGTCTGCCATCTGTTTTGCACCTTCCCATTTCTCAGGAAATCTCATTGCTTTAATCTTGTGTTCACATGACCCAAAGTGACATCTATCAGAAAACTGTAATAGGACTACTTGGATTTGCGACAGTTCCCAGAAAGCCCACCGCACTGATCGGCTCATTTGAGGATTCACAAACGTTCAAACTGAGGGGATTAGTGGTGATGACGCCTTTCAATTACTGTTCTCTGCTGCTTGAGAGGGACATAAGAATCTAATGAGGTAACACTGAATAGAAATGTAAAATATTGTGCTGATTGATTGTGAAAGGCAATATGACCTCTGCAGAGGAGAGAGGATCCATTCTCTGCTCTTCTTTTTTTTTTTAACCTGTCAAAGGTTTTTTTCAAGGATAGTGGTCAGTTTTTGTTATTGGGCTTCAGAAATTCAACTACCTTGAAAAACATAATAAAATATTGTTTTTCTCATCTCTTGATGAAAAAAATAAATGTACCAAAGTAATCGAACCAGCATGGATAGTCCAGAGTTAAATCAACACAGGAGTACAATTCTTTTCATGCATGCATTTATTATCTAGTTCATCCTAAATATATTTTTTTCTCTTTTTCATATTATACATCCCCCGCGACCTAGGATAAGCGGTAACAGATATTGGATGGATATTATATTACAAAATGATGCCACTGGTAGACCAGTAAAACACATAATTACAAGAAAACACCCCACGTGTGATTACACATTCATCAAAGCAGAAAGTGTTGTCACATCTCAGCAGGTTTAGCTTGACTTGAAGGATGAAGTTTTTTGAGTGTCATCAAATCCTGCACAGCAAGTCACAGTTCATTCACACTCAGACACTCACTCATATGCTCTTGCGTGCACACGGACACACAAATACAAGCACCCCTCCAGAGCAAATTGTTTTAAAATAATTTGTTAGTTTGTACATATTAACAGGTGAGATTTAACTCCTCAGCGTGTTTGGTCCAGAGTCCGTTCAATAAATCCATAAATCCATTTGGCAAAAGGTTAAGACTTCTTTTTCCCACTGGATGCTTTGAAAAATGTGGTGGAGATTGTGTCCACAGATTTGAGGATGTCATCGTGATTAAGACACAGAAGACACTTCTGTCTTGCTGGCAGAGACTGAGGTCTCATCCTCCACCATGCCGCCCATTCCAATACTGCTCAGCATGCAGTTACGGAACTGAAAAGGAGAGCAAAGACAGCAAGTTCAGAAATGAGTACACGGTTCATGGCAAAAGCAAAAAGTTTGAAACTAGACAATTTATTGGGCCAACCTGTTTGTTCATCAGCACGTAGATGACGGGGTTGTACAGGGCTGAGCTCTTTGCAAAGAAGGCAGGGATACCTGCTTGGACAGCAGTGAAGGAAGCACCCTTGTTCATGAAGATCCAACCAGCAAAACTTGCGTATGGCACCCAGGCCACCAGGAAGCCAATGACCATCAGGACGCACATGCGTGTCACCTCCCTCTCAGCTTTCTGGGTAGATTCTGACTCCTGCTGCTGGGCTGCGGCCTAAAGGGTTTGATACATGAAAGAGATCGCTTCATTCAATAAGTTCCACTGTATACACACAGTAGTGGCAATGTTAGTTATTATCAGCTCAATGCCAATGACAGATGCAAATACTTATACTTCACTTACAGCTTTGACTGTCAGCACAAGGCTTCCATAAGTGAAGAAAATGAGGAAGACAGGAATGAAGAAGTGGACGACAAACATGTAGATGACATATGACTCGTTGTTGAAGCCTGGAGCCAAAGTGTAGTAGTCAGGTCCACAGGAGCACTGCATGCCCTCAGGAAGGTACCTGTGTGATGTTTAAGAAGAACATTTACCGTCCGCATCTACAGTTTCTTCGAATGTCTGTACGGTGTGTTGGAGTGTTTTAGATATGCATCTTTGTGACCCAGTAGAAATTTACATTGAATTCAAACTTAAGATTCAAAAGAACGTGCTGATTACCTGGACCAACCAGCCAGTGGAGGGGCAGCACATGCAAGAGCCATGATCCAGGTGAAAAGGACTCCAGCTCCTGCGTGAGTTCCAGTGAACTTGAAGCTTCCCATGGGTTTGCAGACGACAATGTATCTCTCTACAGCCAGCACGACCAGAGACCAGAGAGCAACTTCACCTGTGGAGGAAATGTCAGATTCATTCAAATGGTGCACACTGTAAAACAATCAGACTAAGACACACTGGAGGAGGAACTTCTTGATTGGACTCCCTTACCTCCAAGTGTGGCCATGAATCCCTCAATAGCGCAGGCGGTAGCTCCGAGAATGAAGTAGCCGTTAATAGCGGATGTGATGGTGATGGTGAATCCAAAGCCGCACATGATCAGTCCGGCAACGGCAAGGTTGACCAGGATAAAGTTGAGAGGTTGCCGGAGCTTCTTGTTCTGAGCCGTTACCAACAATGTCAGACCGTTGATGGGAGTTCCAGTGCAGATCAGGAAGAACATGTAGAAAGCTAGAAGCTTGTACATGATGGGATCCGCCAAATAATACTGTGGGTATTCAAAAGGACTTCTAACAACCCCAGTCCTGTTGGACATGGGAATGTAGAAGTTCTTGCCTTCTGTGCCATTGGCCTCGTTTCCTCCGTCCCAAGTCATCTTGGTTGCCTTTTGCTTCTGGAGCTTCAAGCAATAGACAGTGATCAAAGTGTGCAAAGTCTCTCTGTCACCAGTGGCACAAAGGAACTCCCACAGCTTATGCTGGCCTGGGAGCTGTTTTATACCTTCTCATGGTTATCCTCAAAGAGGACAGAATTGGATTATAGGAGGAAGCAGACAAGTCAAGACCCATTAACGACTGACTCTAAGATAGGGTTAATGGGCAGTGACCCAGCTTTATACAGTTGGATTTCTTCATCTATTAGGTATGTTTGCATCTCACAGTGACAGAAAGTATTATTTTGGTAGAAATTATATATACACAGGGCTCCAGAGTGCAGCCATTTTGGTCGCATATGCAACCAAAATTTTTATGAGTGCGACTGAAAAAAATTGTAGGTCGCACTGGTGCACTTAACGCTGCTCTGGTGGAAAAAAAAATCATAAGCGCAGCATCTCTTTGTGTTCTCCTGACGGTATCGTGGTCTAAACCAATAAGAGACGGAGCTCGGGCGGGCCCTTGCCTCTGATTAGCTGTGGTCCTTTTCACTGCTGTAAATTGTGTCAGTTCGAAAAATGCGAGCGAGCAGAGCAGGTACTCTGAGCGCTTCGGTTTTCTTTGAAAGTGAAGAGAGGCAGAAAGCCCAAAAATATGCCTTCAGACAGGACTGGTTGAAGCAATTTCCCTGGCTGATGTACGATGAAGAAAGGGACTCAATGCACTGCATTTATTGTTCGGGAGTGCGGTCAGAATTTGTCCAGTAATAGTGCGTTTGTGGAGGAGTCAACAACATTTCGCATCGAGACGTTGAAAAAGCACAATATGTCCAAAAAGCATACTACATGCCGTGAAAAGTGTGTTAATAAAGTGGCCTCTTATCCAGCTGCATTTCAGCGTCTGCTGTATCAATCAGCTCCGCAGAGGAATCTGAAATGATTATAAAATTCAACGTTGCATACAATATTGCAAAGGAGGAGTTGCCGTTCACTAAATTTAAGTCCGAAATTATTCTGATGAAAAAAATGCCGACACACTGAAGAACAAGACAGCTGCGGAGGTTGGAAACGCCACGTACACGTCATTCATGATTGACGGCAACACAGACGTCTCTACGAAGGAGGGCGTTATTGTCATTATGTAAAAGGAGAGCCATAAAAAGGTGACTTTTTGGCATTAAAGGCGACACGATGAAAAATGTGGGTGCACCTAAAATTTGTGCTGTTGCACCTAAAAAAAAAGGTTAGGCGCACCAGTGCAACCAATGCAAAAAGTTAGTTTCTATCACTTTGAGAATTTAAACATATCTATAGAACATACCTATATCAAACCTTTGAAAATACATTAAGGACATATCTGGAAACTAGTTACAAATTATATTTTTAAATGTAGTGTAGTGTTAATGCAGTTCAGTAGATTGTGTTGCAGACTTAATTTCCCAGAGTCCACTAGAGTGTGCCTACACCCAGGATTTGCACTGCTCGCAGCAACCCATCCAACCGCCTGTCTAGTTTGCCCTACTGATCAGTTCTGTTTACAATTAAAGACAATGTAAAACCAGAAGCAGAGACAAATGAGTAAAGGACATTCAGACACAATTAATCCTTAATTTGAATGAAAAACTAATTCATGATTGATAAAGTTGCGGCGTGAAAAGCGCAGAGCAGCAAAAGATACAGAGCAGCATGTTGCGGACAGACGAGGTGCTGCAGCAAGTTATTTAGACCACCAGGGTCTGAAAGTGACAACAACAAATGTATTATATTGTTATTCATCCTGATGCATGTCGATCAGGATTATCTCAGTCAGCAGCACAGCGACTACCTCCTCTTTCATGTGCACAAGCAAGCACGAGTAACAGTGAGTCGCCATGGTTACATGTGCGCTCTGCGTCTCCGTCGCTCAGAATCTTTCTGGAAATATCCCCCTTTATACCATTCTTGATGCGGTTCTCATAGCACTCTCAATCTAACTCACCAATGCATAACATCTGTTTTAAATTACATTTATTCATATTCTTTACATTTTTGTATTTTTTTCTGGCATTAAGCTTTAGTGGCCTACTTACTGAAAGTGCTCCTACGCAGAGGAATATAACAGTCACCTCTGACAGAGCCTTGAGTGACACGCTCAAGGCTGTTTCTTTGGCTGATGAACTCTGCCAGAGGATCTGGAGCCAACTTATGCAATCCTTTATAGGTCAGTTTTAAGTCTGCAAATGTGTGAAGACTGTCCCAATTTAAAATACTGTATTTTTTTTAAATTGCACAGTGATGATAGTGCCTAGGTTTTTTATCCATAACTTTAATTGCTTGTTTGTACAAGATTTCCAATGTTTTTTTTTTTTTTAACTCTGACCAGCCTTGGACCAGCTGGTTAGGCAATAGATGGCAGATCTGCAGTTGTTAACTGATACAGATTGTGTTCGATCGTGCAGATATGATTCAATCCAGCTCACACTCAAGCTAACAATGGCAGATTTCCAGGCTTTTGGAAAGTGACCCAATGAAATTGAAAGATTAATGATTGAGGCAATAGGAGTGGCGAGAGCTGAACCTAGATCTTTGAGCATGTCCGGGTCCATTCCAAAGACATCCTTTGCTTTAGATGGTTTGAGTGATCGAATTAAATCGATAACTTTAGTCTCAGTAATATTTGTAATCGTAAAGGACTGTGTTGCAGACAATGCAGGGTATTCCCTCCTTTGTTTTACTGTAAACTTATCAGAAATTTCTGACACAGACTCAATGAAATAGTTGTTGAAAGCATCAGCCATCACTTGAGGTTCTGTCAAGATATTTCCATTTAATTGAATTTGCATTAACTTTGTTTTGTTTTTTTGGGAATCACCCAATAGTTTTTTAATATAATTCCAGGTTATTTTAGAATTCCCCCTTGCATTATTCAAGGCAGTAATGAAAAAGTCAGCTTAAGATATCCGTATTTCTTTCACTACCCTATTTCTCAACGAAATAAATTGGTGTCTGTTGTGTCCTAATTTGATTGACAACTTCAAGGGGTGATCTCGTTCTTTCATGAGTTTCAGAATAAATTTGTTTCACCAGGGAAGGCCATTCTTTCTAGCTTTTAGTTTAATTATCCGTGTCAATTCATCCCAGTGCATGTTCTCCCCGTGTAAGCGTGGGTTCTCTCCGGGTTCTCCAGCTTCCTCCCACAGTCCAAAGACATGCAGGATGGGGATAGGTTCATTGGTGACTCTAAATTGCCCGTAGGTGTGAATGTGAGTGTGAATAGTTGTTTGTCTCTAAATGTTAGCCCTGTGATAGACTGGCGTTCTGTCCAGGGTGTACCCTGCCTTCGCCCAATGACAGCTGGGATTGGCTCCAGCCCCCCCGCGACCCTGAATACAGGATAAGCGGTAGACAATGGATAGATGGATGGAATTCATCCCAGTTTACTTCTTTGATTGAATCTTGGAAGTTTTGTTGTTCCTGATTTGGTATCCTATAGAGTTCAGTGGCGGCCAAGGCTTTGAAGCGCTTTTTATTTAATTTTCTTGTGATCATTATAAGATTGTGATCAGACATTCCTGTGAGCATATTGTATGACCTCAAGATCCTTTCTGGCCTATTAGTAAAAGTTAAATCAATCTGGGTGCTGGTGGAGTTTGTAATTCTTGTAGGGCCATTAATTACCTGAGTCATATCCATATCGTCCATAACCTTTTTCAATTTTTTGACCATCTATGTCTGCTCAACTTTGTTAACTTCCCAATTAACATTTAAGTCACCCATTATTATCACCTCTTTTGCAGGATTGAGTTGTTTCAATACAATTTCCAGCTTTTCAAAAAAATCCACATTTGAAGGAGGCCTATAAATAACTACAAGAATAAAACACATTTGTTGTGACAAGGAAACAGTTAGTCCAACAAATTCTAATCCAGTCTCATTTATGACATGTATCTCATTACAATTAAAAGTGTCCTTGGCATAAATCATAACACCTCCTCCCTTGGAACCCTGTCTGTCTTTTCTGAAAATGTTATAACCAGGTACAGATAGTATTGCTGAAGGTGAAGATTCACGAAGCCAGATAGGCAAAGGAAGTCAATATTAGAGTCAGTGAGAAGGTGATGGACCTGATCACTTTTTGTTCGAATACTTTGTATATTTAAGTGTGCTCAAAGAATGCATTTTGGTTCATGTGTATCATCCCATATTAGTTTAGAGTTATTAACGGTTTGAAACACCCTGAATTACCGGTGTTTTAATATTGCAGGATTTGGCAGTTTCCTGTTTCTTTTATTGGCAATGTTTGCATGTGGCTTTACACTGCTAGCTTCCTCGAGGCGGAGGCCCAGCAAACGGTGGTGTGGGCACAGGTAGCAAAGGTGGAGGCCCAGCTGGCAGAGGTTGAGGCCCAACTAGCGGGGTGGAGGCCCAGCTAGCAGTGGTAAAGGCCCAGCTAGCAGAGGTGGAGGCCCAGCTATCAGAGGTGGAGGCCCAGCTAAAGGTGTAGGCCCAGTTATCAGAGGTGTTGGCCCAGGTAGCAGTGGTGTTGGCCCAGGTAGCAGTGGTGTTGGCCCAGGTCTCGAGAACAGTCACACCTTGTAGACATCCACAGATGTCTCTTCCTCTGCAGAGAGACATGTGTTGATTCAATGCAAATCCACTCATGACGCCTTCCCTTTTGTTCTCCCGAATGTTCTGCATGAATCCAACTCGGCCAGGCCATTCGGGAGACTGGATCTTAATGGATACACTGTGAATTTCTTTTCTCCACTGTCATTGATTAAACCTCATTTGAACCAGCCACAGAATTGGAAGAGTTTTCTTCTACAGCCCCGTAAGCAGTGATGTTGGCCCAGCTAGCGAAGTTGAAGGCCCAGCTGGAACTGACCCAGGGTTCAGTTCAACATCAACAGCCAAAAGAAGTATCAGCAAGAGATTAAAAACACCCAAGAGTGGTTTGCCTGTAACAGCCTTTTCCTGCTCACCTGGGGGTGGCCTAGCATGGCCATAGTCCAGTACCTGTGTGAATAACATGTGCTGACTCCATCTGGCTGGATACAAGGTTAGAGTGTCCCTTTTTCTTGGACAAGTTGAACTAAACAGAAGATAGAGAGTTATCCAAACAACAGAGGAATACATTCCAAGGTCCAATTTGCTTTTTGGATTACTTTTTAAGCAAACACTCAAGACTTGCCCAACTGTGTGTCTGCAGCCTGGCAGCCATCTTTTCAATTGGTATGTCAATTGGTTTTATGTTAAAAATATACAGTGGGCTCTACGATATTATCCCAGAATTGAAACACATTCTGCACTAGTGGCTCACTACATCTCATCTGCGCAGACGTAGATGGTCAAACTGTGTCTTCACTGCTTGTGTCCCCTGTGTCTCAATCGTACCCGAGTCCACACAGATCGTATAACGTCTGATATTTGCTCCATCTTTGCAACCATCATCTCTGGATCACTGCTATACCATTCAATAATGGCTACAGCCCTCGATTAGAGCTGATCACATGATCAGTGTCTATGACACATATTGTTATTTCATTTCCAAGTTTACTGTTTAATCTCTAATATTGGAATTGGCATCCGTCCCAATAATCCAGTATTGGTTTAGCTCTACTGTGCCTTCAGGGAATTTCCCTCCTCAGTAAAATACTCAACATTAAGTGTCTGGTGACTTTCTTCTAATTTACTGTGAGATTGATTTGTAGCCACTTAAATCAAGTAAGAAATGCATCTCTTTCAGTTTCCAGTGTGCTTATAAGACCTTAACTTTGTATCTAATAAGGTGTTCAGCATCCACACACTGAATGTGTCAGCCATCCGTCTTGCACCTTCCCATTTCTCAGGAAATCTCATTGCTTTAATCTTGTGTTCACATGACCCAAGTGATATCTATCAGAAAACTGTAATAGGACTACCTGGATTCGCGACAGTTCCCAGAAAGACCTCCGCACTGATCGGTTCATTTGAGGATTCAAAAGCGATCAAACTGAGGGATTAGTGGTGATTACGCCTTTCAATTACCGTTCTCTGCTGCTTGCGAGGGACATAAGAATCTAATGAGGTAACACTGAATAGAAATGTAAAATATTGTGCTGATTTATTGCGAAAGGCAATATAACCTCTGCAGAGGAGAAATGATCCATTCTCTGCTCTTCTTTTTTTTTTAAACCTGTCAAAGGTTTTTTTCAAGGAAAGTGGTCAGTTTTTGTTATTGGGCTTCAGAAATTCAACTACCTTGAAAAACAGAATAAAATATTGTTTTTCTCATCTCTTGATGAAAAAAATAAATGTACCAAAGTAATCGAACCAGCATGGATAGTCCAGAGTTAAATCAACACAGGTGTACAATTCTTTTCATGCATGCATTTATTATCTAGTTCATCCTATATATATTTTTTTCTCTTTTTCATATTATACATCCCCCGCGACCTAGGATAAGCGGTTACAGATGACGGATGGATATTATATTACAAAATGATGCCACTGGTAGACCAGTAAAACACATAATTACAAGAAAACTCCCCACATGTTATTACACATTCATCAAAGCAGAAAGTGTTGTCACATCTCAGCAGGTTAAGCTTGACTTGAAGGATGAAGTTTTTTGAGTGTCATCAAATCCTGCACAGCAAGTCACAGTTCATTCACACTCAGACACTCACTCATATGCTCTTGCGTGCACACGGACACACAAATACAAGCACCCCTCCAGAGCAAGTTGTTTTAAAATAATTTGTTAGTTTGTACATATGAACAGGTGAGATTTAACTCCTCAGCGTGTTTGGTCCAGAGTCCGTTCAATAAATCCATAAATCCATTTGGCAAAAGGTTAAGACTTCTTTTTCCCACTGGATGCTTTGAAAAATGTGGTGGAGATTGTGTCCACAGATTTGAGGATGTCATCGTGATTAAGACACAGAAGACACTTCTGTCTTGCTGGCAGAGACTGAGGTCTCATCCTCCACCATGCCGCCCATTCCAATACTGCTCAGCATGCAGTTACGGAACTGAAAAGGAGAGCAAAGACAGCAAGTTCAGAAATGAGTTCACGGTTCATGGCAAAAGCAAAAAGCAAGAAAATAGACAAAATATTGAGCCAACCTGTTTGTTCATCAGCACATAGATGACAGGGTTGTACAGGGCTGAGCTCTTTGCAAAGAAGGCAGGGATAGCTGCTGTGAGGGCAGAGAAGTTAGCTCCCTTGTTCATGAAGATCCAAGCAGCAAAAGTTGTGTATGGCACCCAGGCCACCAGGAAGCCAATGACCATCAGGACGCACATGCGTGTCACCTCCCTCTCAGCTTTCTGGGTAGATTCTGACTCCTGCTGCTGGGCTGCGGCCTAAAGGGTTTGATACATGAAAGAGATCGCTTCATTCAATAAGTTCCACTGTATACAGAAAGTAGTGGCAATTTTAGTTATTATCAGCTCAATGCCAATAACAGATGCAAATACTTATACTTCACTTACAGCTTTGACTGTCAGCACAAGGCTTCCATAAGTGAAGAAAATGAGGAAGACGGGAATGAAGAAGTGGACGACAAACATGTAGATGACGTATGACTCGTTGTTGAAGCCTGGAGCCAAAGTGTAGTAGTCAGGTCCACAGGAGCACTGCATGCCCTCAGGAAGGTACCTGTGTGATGTTTAAGGAGAACATTTACCGTCCCATCTACAGTTTCTTCGAATGTCTGTCTGGTATGTTTGAGTGGTTTAGATATACATCTTTGTGAACCAGTAGAAACAAGTAGAAATTTATATTGAAGTCAAACTTAAGATTCAAAAGAACGTGCTGATTACCTGGACCAACCAGCCAGTGGAGGGGCAGCACATGCAAGAGCCATGATCCAGGTGAAAAGGACTCCAACTCCTGCGTGAGTTCCAGTGAACTTGAAGCTTCCCATGGGTTTGCAGACGACAATGTATCTCTCTACAGCCAGCACGACCAGAGACCAGAGAGCAACTTCACCTGTGGAAGAAATGTCAGATTCATTCAAATGGTGCACACTGTAAAACAATCAGACTAAGACACACTGGAGGAGGAACTTCTTGATTGGACTTCCTTACCTCCAAGTGTGGCCATGAATCCCTCAATAGCGCAGGCGGTAGCTCCGAGAATGAAGTAGCCGTTGATAGCAGATGTGATGGTGATGGTGAATCCAAAGAAACACATGATCAGTCCGGCCACAGCAAGGTTGACCAGGATAAAGTTGAGAGGTTGCCGGAGCTTCTTGTTCTGAGCCGTTACCAACAATGTCAGACCGTTGATGGGAGTTCCAGTGCAGATCAGGAAGAACATGTAGAAAGCTAGAAGCTTGAACATGATGGGATCCGCCAAATAATACTGTGGGTATTCAAAAGGACTTCTAACAACCCCAGTCTTGTTGGACATGGGGATGTAGAAGTTCTTGCCTTCTGTGCCATTGGCCTCGATTCCTCCATCCCAAACCATCTTGGATGCCTTTTGCTTCTGGAGCTTCAAGCAATAGACGGTGATCAAAGTGTATAAAGTCTCTCAGTCACCAGTGGCACAAAGGAACTCCCACGGTTTATGCTGGCCTGGGAGCTGTTTTATACCCTCTCATGGTTATCCTCAAATTGGACAGAATTGGATTATAGGAGGAAGCGGACAGGTCAAGACCCATTAACGATTGACTCTAAGATAGGGTTAATGGGCAGTGACGCAGCTTTATACAGTTGGATTTCTTCATCTATTAGGTATGTTTGCATCTCACAGTGATAGAAAGCATTATTTTGGTAGAAATTATACATACACATATATACACACAAAAATAAGTTTCTATCACTTTGAGAATTTAAACATATCTATAGAACATATCTTTATCAAACCTTTGAAAATACATATAAATAAATATGCTAATCACTGGGGGGGTTCATTTGCATTATTTACCAATTAAATATTGATTATCCAAAAATGTATCAATCTACACACACTTCATCTGCTTGCATGCAAGGGGTAGGCTACAGCAAATAAGGTTAATGCAGTTCAGTAGATTGTGTTGCAGACTTAATTTCCCACAGTCCACTAGAGTGTGCCTACACCCAGGATTTGCACTGCTCGCAGCAACCCATCCAACCGCCTGTCTAGTTTGCCCTACTGATCAGTTCTGTTTAAAATTAAAGACAATGTAAAACCAGAAGCAGAGACAATGAGTAATGGACATTCAGACACAATTAATCCTTAATATGAATGAAAAACTAATTCATGATTGAATTTTTGCCGCACTACTCATACTCAGTTTTCTTTTGCTTACAGAGGCTCCATACTTTGGAATTCCCATCTTCATGTTGTTAAATTATCTTCATCCCTCAATACTTTTAAGTTAAGACTGAAAGCTTACCTGTTAAATCAAAGTTCCTAATAGTTTCTTTTCCAGTATATTTGTCATTGGATCATTATCTCTTTACATGCTCATACACTCAGTTAAATACAATTATTTCATATTTATACATACCCATGTTTTTATTTCTGACTTCTTTGAGTGTGTGCTATAAAATGGCACTTGTATTGCTTCCTTTTTTGTTGTTATTTGTTGTTGCTTTCTCCTATTGTTGTTGTTGATTTATCCTCTGAATGTGTATATTTTGGGGGGAGGTGCTTCTTATAAGCCCATGTAGGGTTTTTTTAACCTCTCCTGCACTTACTATTCTTCTTTCATTTCTGTTTTTTGTAATTGTCGTTTTTTATGGTGCAAATAAAAAAGTAAAAAGTAAATTAAAGTTGCGGTGTGAAAAGCGCACAGATACAGAGCAGCATGTTGCAGACAGACGAGGTGCTGCAGCAAGTTATTTAGACCACCAGGGTCTGAAAGAGACAACCACAAATATATTATATTGTTATTCATCCTGATGCATGTTGATCAGGATAATCTCAGTCAGCAGCACAGCGACTACCTCCTCTTTCACATGCACACGCAAGCACGAGTGACAGTGAGTCGCCATGGTTACATTTGCAGTCTGCGTCTCCGTCGCTCAGAATCTGTCTGGAAATATCCCCCTTTATACCATTCTTGATGCGGTTCTCATACCACACTCAATCTAACTCACCAATGCATAAAATCTGTTTTAAATTACATTTATTCATATTCTTTACGTGTTTGTATTTTTTCTGGCATTAAGCTTTAGTGGCCTAAACATTTATGTGCAAGGGGCATTTATAATGCTGCCTAAACATCGCGATTCACATCTTGACAGACTCAGCAGGTTTTCAGCGTGGAGGACAAATAAGACCCACAACTTTATTTTGAAGTGTAGCGGATGTCCCGTACAGCGCCATTGTTTTGAAGTCACCTCCTGTTTTGCCGAGGGACGAGCCGACGTAAAACCAATGAACTTGACAGTTTTGCAGGAAGTAGTCTGGGTTCAGGTCATTTTTATTAACGTTACAGCAAAAGGTAAAAGTGTAACTACGTTCTTTTTTAACGTGGACCCCGTTTTGCCATATTGTTTGTGTCTACGTGACAGTCGTCGCTCACCAAAAGTGCTTGTTTTGACAGGCTAGTGTCTGACTACATTGTGGACATGACCCTACAGAGAAATAAAACGGGTTTTCCTCACCTTGTGCTTGATCCGGTCTGCTTGTTATTGTGTCCAAGCCCCAAATCTGGATCATTCTGCTTCTTTGGGCCTCATAGGAAAAAACATTATAGGGTCAGAGTAGCCAAAGCATCACCAGTCTCTTAAATTGTGCGGCCTTGCAACTGCTCCACTCTTCCATTTTGTAGTTCTCTTCATCCATGAAATACTCCGGCTCGAATAAATACCGCCGAATTCAAAGTCTACAGCCACATGGTAAAAATATTCAGCCATTACTATGACTATGAACAACAAAAATAACACTAAGCTAACGTTAAGCTTTCTGTCCTCCCGCTAACTGGCGACAACGATCTCGCGATACTTTAGAGCGAGATTTATAACGCTTAGCACGGGTTTATAACAATAGTATGTCTCTGCAGACACGGAGACCGCAGATTCAGACCCGCACGTTTGGACCCGCACGTTCAGACCCCTTGTGGTTTTTTGACAGTGCCACCTACTGGTTGACTGTAAAACTGCAACTCCACAGTCTGGACCGTTCAGACCCCTTCTTACGGATTTTCGACAGGGAAAATAAATAAAATAAATAATAATAAAAATAATAATAAATAAAACACCAAGAATCTAATTGTTTGTGAAGCTTGGATTACTTTTAAAAATATTTTGGACTGACTAAATAAATAAATAAAACGCCAAGATCTATTTGTTTGTGAAGCTTGGATTACTTTTAAACTTTTTAAAAATATTTTGGACTAAAAAAATAAATAACAATAAATAATTAACCTCCAGTGAAATTACGCTTTTAAATGTTATTTTGCATGGGGTTATAATGACAAAACAGTCTCAAAATAGCCTACAATGAAATGAATGAAATGAAATGGTTTAAAAAAAAAAATTTAGCCTAAATATTATGTTGCATTTGACGTGCATAAGGCTAATTGTAAACGTATTATAAGTCAAACGTTCGTTACGCTGTCAGATGCATTTTCAACAAAAACTTTTATGACAACACAAGAACGATGTGATCAACGTTCAATACCTTTTCTTCCGACGGGTCCTCCATTTCCAGGTAACATTAGCATAATAAAAAACCAGGGGGCGCTGTAGCAAAAAACCAAGGGGTCTGAACCTGCGGGTCCAAACGTGCGGATCTGAATCTGCGGTCTCCGGGTCTGCAGACACATGCTCCTCGTTTATAAATCTGATTTTTTTTTTTTTTTTTTTTTTTAGTAAACCAACTTTGGCTTTTGGACGTACGTACACTTTTAGGAATTATCCGACGCACAGTTTTATAAATGAGGCCCCTGAGCTTCATCAGTCATTCGCTGCAGTCTTTTTTACTGGATGGTGGCGTTAGTAATGCCGTTACTTTTTTCAGTAACGAGAGATCTAATTGATTACTCATCTCATTATTATAACGCCGTTATACTCTACTCTAAGTTGGGGGTTTGTTCTGCCTGGTTCACGTCAGCTAGAAGGATTGTAGCCTAATATCAGAGGTTTTATTTACATCAACGTTTGAATCGGTCCGTGTGCGTGTGTGCGCGTGTGTATGTGCGCGTGCGTGTGTGTGTGTGTGTGTGTGTGTGTGTGTGTGTGTGTGTGTGTGTGTTTGTGTGTTTGTGTGTTTGTGTGTTTGGTATAATTAGACGCAGCCAGGATGTCTAAAAAAAGAAAAGTGGACATAAGAGACTTCTTTAGAAGTCAAAGTGTAAGTTACTCAAAGAAATGCGTTACACCCATCCTGCAACACCTTCACTGGCTCCCAATAAACAGCATATCCACTTCAAGATCCTCCTCTTCATTTACAAAGCTCTCAATAATCTGATCAATAAAATATATTATTATTATTATTGTTGTTATTATTACTATTGGATACAAATGGGGTGATAATGTTTTGCTACATGCTTTACAACCAGTCAAACCAAAAAAGAGAAAAGTAAACTTAAAAGTAGCAATAGAAAACTACAATAACTACTAGAAAACACAGTGAACTGAAAGAGTTAGAGTTTTATTTAAAATACTTTTGTCCCCCCCACCTCTGAAATCAAAATTTCGCCCTTGCACACATTACGTAAAAACATACGTACAGTATGTCTACTGTTTTTTCCCCCTAATTTACACTACAAAGAGTAAATATATTTATTATTTATTTTTGGTACATTGCTTAACAGCATAATATAATTTTGCTTATGACCCGTTGAGGTGCAATAAATATCAAAAGTTCCAAAAGATATATTGTTATTTTTATCAATCCACTCTATAAGCATAGTAACTATAATATCTCCAATAAAATTGTTTAGATTTGTCCACTGTGGATTTCTGTTTGTAATATATTGAGTATCCATTCCATTACTCAGATTTATCATAAATAATTGAACACGCACATGTATTTTAAGTTCCGTCAAAGAGGGATGGAGATGGGGTCCAAATTA
The DNA here is from genome assembly GCA_029853015.1 of Chelidonichthys spinosus. Taxonomy (NCBI): domain Eukaryota; kingdom Metazoa; phylum Chordata; class Actinopteri; order Perciformes; family Triglidae; genus Chelidonichthys; species Chelidonichthys spinosus. Next base: position 5,961,171 of record CM056822.1, on the reverse strand, counting down.
TTTGACACATGAGTATTTAAAAATTATTTGAAAGTAACGCAATAGTTACTTTCCAAAGTAACTAGTTACTTTTAGAATGTGTAACTCAGTAACTACTTTAGTTACTTTCTGGGAGAAGTAACTAGTACTTTAACTAGTTACTTTTTCAGAGTAACTTGCCCAACACTGGTCGGAAATGATTGTCCCTATTCCTAATTTAGACAACATTATAGGAATACAGAGTCCAGGTTGAAAAATGCCAGAGTTAACTCTTGTAGTAATTAGTAATTCATAATTATACCTTCATTCAGGGGTAAATAATAATGTTTAAAGCAAAAAATAATTTATTACCTGGTAATTTACAAAGACTATTCTTCAATAGAGAAGGGGGTTATAATCTGAGGGGGAAAACAGATTTGAAAACTGTTATTGTGCGTACCACAATGAAAAGTTTCTGTATTTCAATCCGGGGGGTAAGACTGTGGAACAGTGAGTATGGAGCTGAGGCAATGTACAAGTCTGATTCAGTTTAAAAATATGTATAAAGAAGGAATTTTCATAAAGTACAGAGAGGAAGAAGGGAGCCATAATCACTGATTATAAAGATGTACTAAAAAAAAAAAAGAAAAAAAAAGAAGGAAAAGTGTCTTTGTCTAAACTATATATTATGAAAGAGAGATTAAAAAGGATTCAATGTGATAAAGTTTGATAATGGAGAAGGGGTAGTATTAAATAAGTTATTCTTCTTACTACTCCTTTTCGGACATGTTAAAATGTTTAAATATTTTGTGTTTTATTACTGGTAAAAACAAACAAAAAAACAAACAAAAAAAAATGTTACTCTGATTTTGTTATTATTCTTGTTTGTTGTTTGTTTGTTTTTTTTAATTTTTTTTATTATTTTGTTGTTGTTTTTCCTTTTCTTTACATTATTTCTATTTATGTTGTTATTTCTTTCACATGTTCGAAATAAAAAAAATAAATAAAAAAAATAAAATAAATATAAATGCACTTAATATTTGTAAATAAGAGCACATCATTCCATAAATCATTCCACACAAATACAGACTCATATTGAATGAAGAATGTCCAGAGCTCCCATTTGACTAATTTTATCTTCCACCAGTTCATTAATCTCAGCATATTTACACTTGAAATGAAATGTGAAAAAGATTGCTGTAAAGCTGCACAAACAATATATTATAAAGGAAACATTTGCATTTTATGACAATAGATAATAATACAATGTACTTGTTTTATTCCTAATGTTGAAAACATTTAACATTTAATTCAAATATGAACAGAATCAGAAAAAGTGTTACTTCAAGTATGATCAAACATTTGTCAATTCAACATTGCATGATGGGTTCTGGCCCAGTATTAATAAGTATCATATAGAAACTAAATGTAACCAGTAAATAAACAAACATTAACAAAAACAAGGCACCAGGCAGGCATGATGGGAAATGTGAGCCTTTTTGCACGTTACTATTATTAGTTTATTTAAAACGGACAGTGCAATTTCATAGAACACATGATTACACATTGATTACAAAGCCAGAATTAGCCAGAAGGCCAGTTTACAAATGTAGTCCCCTGGTCATGATGTAAAAAAAGCATATCTATTCAGTGTTTCCCACACATTGAATGGACTTAACTAGCGGCTCTAATGATAGGCATAAACAGGAGGGCAGCAGCGCTTATTATAAGGGGAAATCCTCGCGGCTGGTTTGGTTCATCAACGTTCTGTTTTCCCCCGTCGCCATGGCAAGGCGTCCCCCCCCGCCGACCCCCCTTAGCTGCGCGAGTTTGACAGTGCGTGCGCGTATGTCAACACCAAAACACCAAGGAAGGCTGAGGAATATTCACCCACTTATATTAATAATAATAATAGTCATGATAAACTAATAGTATAAAGCAGCCATCCCCAATCCCCGCGGGTCAAATCCGGCCCGCAAGAGCAAAGTGTCCGGCCCGTGCGGACCCAGTGACACTATGCAATAATTCCTGCCATAAAGTGAAATTAAGAGTCGGTAAAGATGGAAATATATTCACAGATTCGGGATCAATAAATCTGAAGTGAAACATTTTCAAACACAAATGATGCCTCTTTCCCACCGTAATATCATAGACTACGAGCTACAAGGACCAAAACCCAGATTTTTTACAAAAATCAGCTGTGCTCCGAGCTGAACGGAGAACATTGATCTCCATGCGCAGCCGCAGCCGGGCGAGTGCGCAGGGACCGTCTGCAAATTACAAGTCAACAGCAAGACGCTGCAAACAAAAATATTTAACTCCACTGTTATACAATCTTTTTTTCCTCGTGTGCACTACTTGCTGTAGTGCTGTTGTTTTTTGTTGATTTATTTTCTTTCAAGCGTACATTTTTATCTGTCCCTCAACACAGGCTATGACTACTACTACTATCTGCTAATACAACCAACTACCACTGGTAGTACTAATCATTACAATAATAATACTTCAAATAATAGCAGCAACAATAATAACATTTGCACATAAAATAATGTTTAGTGATCCAATGAAAAAAAACAGACAATTTGGCCCTCGACTTGGCAACCTGGACATAATTTGACCCTCAGTGAAAACTAATTGGGGAACCCTTGAAGGCTCAGCACTGTGTTTTAGTCATTTTTGTTTTCATCTTTTCTTGAATGCTTAAACTCCTCAATTAGTATGTACATTTAGTATGTCAACATTTTGTTTTAGTACCAGCAGTTTGTAAGAAATTGGTCAGTAATTGATGTCATATTTTGGTTCTCAAAATTCACCAAATTGATGCATCAAAATGAAATCTATTATTTCTCCCGGGGGGGAACACCTGTGGGAAACACTGCTATTGGTACACAAAACTGGTAGATCGGCCCCTTAGTCATGATTGATTCTGGGCTGGACCAATTACAGCCGAGGGGCAGTGCCCAACTGTGTACAAGCATTGTCACAAAAAAGTTTGTTTTCATTCATAGGCTTCATTGTCTTTCCATCGATACCTGTTACCATTTCGAATTGCACGAAAATTTGCGAGATTTAACTTGATTTTTTTATACAATTTGCCAATATGGGCTTTAAAGGAGAGCTCTAAATCTATTATTATCCCAAGATATTAATATTGGCTGACAAATTGTATTTTTTCTCCATTAACATGTATGTCGGGGTCAGGTGTTACTCTATTTGTTTTAGTGAAATACATGCCTACAGTTTTAGAAATGTTTAGCTGTAGACAGCACTCTTTCCTCCATTTGCCAATTTAGCTGTCGCGGTCACTAGGCCTTAACATACCGCCACAAACGCCTTACCAAATGTGCTCTAATCTTAAACCACTTTAGCTAAATGGCCTACTGTTTATATTTTTAATGCTTTTTATAATAAACATAGGCTATGTCACCCCTTTTTCGGTTAGGAGTCCGACATTTTTACTACATTTGCTGCTCATTTCAATAACGTTACGGGCCTGACAAGCAGGCCAGACCAAGAAGTCCTGTTCCTGCAAGTAGCCAAACCCTTAAGATGGAGTTAAAATAATCATTAGCCTATATGTTATTAATGTAGTCTAATGTGTATGCAGGCATTTCATTTTTGTGTGAGAGTGTAAGTTACTGCGTTTTGCAGTCATGCCTGGTCAAGCATTACACACTGTTTGGAAGTCTACAACTGTATTCAATCTGGCCATGAAACAATATTGTGATCTAGTTTTCCGTTATCCGGTAATTACGGGACTTTTACTGGTAAAATCTGCCGAAGTCCGATATTTTTTAACTCCTCTGTCCGGTGAAAATATGTCAGGGCATTCCACTAGCATCGGTGTTATGTCGAAGTCTGTTCCCTTGTCAAATGATGTTCCCGTCATGTTAGAATGGTGTTTTCCGAAGCACCACCTCTGCGGTCGGGGTTAGGATTTAAGTTTAAGGTAAAGCCTTACAGTGATAACTGTTTGTGGTTAAGATAAGCTTGGGGTCAGGTTAAGCAATTTAAAGGACGAGTGGTTGGGGTTAAGGATAAGGTTGGGTGCAGATTAAAGTAAGTGAACACATATCGACGGGGTAACGGACTTTGACACCTGCTGCCGGTCATATAGTCGAATTAGGTCCATTCATTTTCGATTATAATAAAATAAAATGTTTTTCTAACAGACTGACAATAATGAACCAAACTTATTCAAGTCCTGATTCGCTCTGCTTGTACCGATAATAACCACAATCATCACCGACTTAATTGAATATACTTTATCCCCGAAGGGAAATTCAGTTGTCCAGCAGCTCACATTTAAAAAACATATATACATACCAAAGTGGAAAGAAATGCACCATTAAGTCTAATGTACAAGATCTCAAATTAGGATTGTTCTATGTGTGTCGTGATCCAGATGGGGTGGGCATCATCCTTGAGGGAATACCAGTACTCACTGATCTTGGCATCTTGAGCATGCAGCCTACTCCTCGGGTTGACGTACGCACTTAATCTCCAGTATCCTTCCAAACTTGTCAAAACTTTTGAAGTTTTTCAGAGACTTTTTGTGGGACTCGACACACTGCGTCCAAAACCATCCTCCAGGTTCATGACTCTCAAAAACATGCTTCTTGCCTAGGCACTCAAAAATGGCTGTCATGCCTGCACATATGAAGAGCTGTTGTGTGTTGTTGTGTTTGTTCATAAATTTAAGACATTTATCAGAGCCTGAGCACTAACATTTGTCAGGATGTCATTGTGTCAAAAGACACTGTTCTTAACATGTTCTGCAAAGCTGCACTTATGAGTGGTCAGATGTCACATGTAATGTTTTCATGTAGTGATTTAATAAATCTTGAAAATTGATATCGCTTCACTAGCTGGCAGAGGTGGAGGCCCAGCTAACAGTGGTGTGGGCCCAGGTAGCAAAGGTAGAGGCCCAGCTGGCAGAGGTGGAGGCCCAACTGGCAGAGGTGGAGGCCCAGCTATCAGAGGTAGAGGCCCAGCTAGCAGTGATGTTGGCCCAGGTAGCAGTGGTAAAGGTCCAGCTAGCAGAGGTGGAAGCCCAGCTAGCAGTGGTGTTGGCCCAGGTAGCAGTGGTGTTGGCCCAGCTAGCAGAGGTGGAGGCCCAGCTATCAGAGGTAGAGGCCCAGCTAGCAGTGATGTTGGCCCAGGTAGCAGTGGTAAAGGTCCAGCTAGCAGAGGTGGAAGCCCAGCTAGCAGTGGTGTTGGCCCAGGTAGCAGTGGTGTTGGCCCAGCTAGCAGAGGTGGAGGCCCAACTATTTGAGGTGGAGGCCCAGCTATCAGAGGTGGAGGCCCAGCTAGCAGTGGTAGAGGCCCAGTTAGCAGAGATGAAGGCCCACCTAGCAGTGATATTGGTTGAGCTAGCAGTGTTGTTAGCCCGGCTGCCCGAGGTGAAGGCCCCATTAGCAGTGATGTTGGCCCAGCTAGCGAAGTTGAAGGCCCAGCTGGCACTGGCCCAGGGTTTAGTTCAACATCACCAGCCAAAAGAAGTATCAGCAAGAGATTAAAAACACCCAAGGGTTGTTTTGCCTGTAACAGCCTTTTCCTGCTCACCTGGGGGTGGCCTAGCATGGCCATAGTCCAGTACCTGTGTGAATAACATGTGCTGACTCCATCTGGCTGGATACAAGGTTAGAGTGTCCCTTTTTCTTGGACAAGTTGAACTAAACAGAAGATAGAGAGTTATCCAAACAACAGAGGAATACATTCCAAGGTCCAATTTGCTTTTTGGATGACTTTTTAAGCAAACACTCAAGACTTGCCCAACTGTGTGTCTGCAGCCTGGCAGCCATCTTTTCAATTGGTTGGTCAATTGGTTTTATGTTAAAAATATACAGTGGGCTCTACGATATTATCCCAGAATTGAAACACATTCTGCACTAGTGGCTCACTACATCTCATCTGAGCAGACATAGATGGTCAAACTGTGTCTTCACTGCTTGTGTCCCCTGTGTCTCGATTGTACCCGAGTCCACACAGATCGTATAACGTCTGATATTTGCTCCATCTTTGCATCCATCATCTCTGGATCACTGTTATACTATTCAATAATGGCTACATATAATAATGGCCCTCGATTAGAGCTGATCACATGGTCAGTGTCTATGACACATATTGTTATTTCATTTCCAAGTTTACTGTTTATCTCTAATATTGGAATTGGCATCCGTCCCAATAATCCAGTATTGGTTTGGCTCTACTGTGCCTTCAAGGAATTTCCCTCCTCAGTAAAATACTCAACATTAAGTGTCTGGTGACATTCTTCTAATTTACTGTGAGATTGATTTGTAGCCACTTAAATCAAGTAAGAAAAACATCTCTTTCAGTTTCCAGTGTGCTTATAAGACCTTAACTTTGTATCTAATAAGGTGTTCAGCATCCACACACTGAATGTGTCTGCCATCCGTCTTGCACCTTCCCATTTCTCAGGAAATCTCATTGCTTTAATCTTCTGTTCACACAACCCAAAGTGATATCTATCGGAAAACTGTAATAGGACTACTTGGATTCGTGACAGTTCCCAGAAAGCCCTCCGCACTGATCGGCTCATTTGAGGATTCACAAGCGATCAAACTGAAGGATTAGTGGTGATTACGCCTTTCAATTACTGTTCTCTGCTGCTTGAGAGAGACATAAGAATCTAATGAGGTAGTAACACATGTGTAAAATATTGTGCTGATTTACTCTGAAAGGCAATATGACCTCTGCAGAGGAGAAATGATCCATTATCTGCTCTTCTTTTTTTTTTTTTACCTGTCAATGTTTTTTTCAAGGAAAGTGGTCAGTTTTTGTTATTGGGCTTCAGAAATTCAACTACCTTGAAAAACATAATAAAATATTGTTTTTCTCATCTCTTGATGAAAAAAATAAATGTACCAAAATAATCGAACCAGCATGGATAGTCCAGAGTTAAATCAACACAGGAGTACAATTCTTTTCATGCATGCATTTATTATCTAGTTCATCCTAAATATATTTTTTTATCTTTTTCATATTATACATCCCCCGCAACCTAGGATAATGGATGGATATTATATTACAAAATGATGCCACTGGTAGACCAGTAAAACACATAATTACAAGAAAACACCCCACGTGTGATTACACATTCATCAAAGCAGAAAGTGTTGTCACATCTCAGCAGGTTAAGCTTGACTTGAAGGATGAAGTTTTTTGAGTGTCATCAAATCCTGCACAGCAAGTCACAGTTCATTCACACTCAGACACTCACTCATATGCTCTTGCGTGCACACGGACACACAAATACAAGCACCCCTCCAGAGCAAGTTGTTTTAAAATAATTTGTTAGTTTGTACATATGAACAGGTGAGATTTAACTCCTCAGCGTGTTTGGTCCAGAGTCCGTTCAATAAATCCATAAATCCATTTGGCAAAAGGTTAAGACTTCTTTTTCCCACTGGATGCTTTGAAAAATGTGGTGGAGATTGTGTCCACAGATTTGAGGATGTCATCGTGATTAAGACACAGAAGACACTTCTGTCTTGCTGGCAGAGACTGAGGTCTCATCCTCCACCATGCCGCCCATTCCAATACTGCTCAGCATGCAGTTACGGAACTGAAAAGGAGAGCAAAGACAGCAAGTTCAGAAATGAGTACACGGTTCATGGCAAAAGCAAAAAGTTTGAAACTAGAAAAATGTATTGGGCCAACCTGTTTGTTCATCAGCACGTAGATGACGGGGTTGTACAGGGCTGAGCTCTTTGCAAAGAAGGCAGGGATACCTGCTTGGACAGCAGTGAAGGAAGCACCCTTGTTCATGAAGATCCAACCAGCAAAACTTGCGTATGGCACCCAGGCCACCAGGAAGCCAAAGACCATCAGGACGCACATGCGTGTCACCTCCCTCTCAGCTTTCTGGGTAGATTCTGACTCCTGCTGCTGGGCTGCGGCCTAAAGGGTTTGATACATGAAAGAGATCGCTTCATTCAATAAGTTCCACTGTATACACACAGTAGTGGCAATGTTAGTTATTATCAGCTCAATGCCAATGACAGATGCAAATACTTATACTTCACTTACAGCTTTGACTGTCAGCACAAGGCTTCCATAAGTGAAGAAAATGAGGAAGACAGGAATGAAGAAGTGGACGACAAACATGTAGATGACATATGACTCGTTGTTGAAGCCTGGAGCCAAAGTGTAGTAGTCAGGTCCACAGGAGCACTGCATGCCCTCAGGAAGGTACCTGTGTGATGTTTAAGAAGAACATTTACCGTCTGCATCTACAGTTTCTTCGAATGTCTGTACGGTGTGTTGGAGTGTTTTAGATATGCATCTTTGTGACCCAGTAGAACCAAGTAGAAATTTATATTGAATTCAAACTTAAGATTCAAAAGAACGTGCTGATTACCTGGACCAACCAGCCAGTGGAGGGGCAGCACATGCAAGAGCCATGATCCAGGTGAAAAGGACTCCAGCTCCTGCGTGAGTTCCAGTGAACTTGAAGCTTCCCATGGGTTTGCAGACGACAATGTATCTCTCTACAGCCAGCACGACCAGAGACCAGAGAGCAACTTCACCTGTGGAAGAAATGTCAGATTCATTCATATGGTGCATACTGTGAAACAATCAGACTAAGACATACTGGAGGAGGAACTTCTTGATTGGACATCCTTACCTCCAAGTGTGGCCATGAATCCCTCAATAGCGCAGGCGGTAGCTCCGAGAATGAAGTAGCCGTTAATAGCAGATGTGATGGTGATGGTGAATCCAAAGAAACACATGATCAGTCCAGCAACGGCAAGGTTGACCAGGATAAAGTTGAGAGGTTGCCGGAGCTTCTTGTTCTGAGCCGTTACCAACAATGTCAGACCGTTGATGGGAGTTCCAGTGCAGATCAGGAAGAACATGTAGAAAGCTAGAAGCTTGAACATGATGGGATCCGCCAAATAATACTGTGGGTATTCAAAAGGACTTCTAACAACCCCAGTCCTGTTGGACATGGGGATGTAGAAATTCTTGCCTTCTGTGCCATTGGCATCGTTTCCTCCATCCCAAGTCATCTTGGTTGCCTTTTGCTTCTGGAGCTTCAAGCAATAGACAGTGATCAAAGTATGCAAAGTCTCTCTGTCACCAGTGGTGCAAAGGAACTCCCACAGCTTATGCTGGCCAGGGAGCTGTTTTATACCTTCTCAAGGTTCAAATTGGACAGAATTGGATTATTGGAAGAAGCGGACAGGTCAAGACCCATTAATGACTGACTTTAAGATAGGGCTAATGGGCTGTACCAGCTTTATACAGTTGGATCACTTAAACTATTAGGTATGTTTGCATCTCACAGGGATAGAAAGCATTATTTTGATAGAAATTATACATACACATATATACACACAAAAGAAGAATTTAAACAGATAGAACATACCTATATCAAACATTTGAAAATACATTGAGGACATATCTGGAAATTAGTTACAAATTATATTTTTAAATAAATAATAAAGAATAAATAAATATGCTAATCACTAGGATATTTCATTTGCATTATTTACCAATTAAATATTGATTATCTAAAAATGTATCAATCTACACACACTTCATCTGCTTGCATGCAAGGGGTAGGCTACAGCAAATAAGGTTAATGCAGTTCAGTAGATTGTGTTGCAGACTTAATTTCCCAAAGTCCACTAGAGTGTGCCTCCACCCAGGATTTGCACTGCTCGCAGCAACCCATCCAACCGGCCGCCAGCCAGTCCAGTTCGCTGTACTGATCAGTTTACAATTAAAGACGATGTAAAACCAGAAGCAGAGACAAATGAGTAAAGGACATTCAGACAAAATTAATCCTTAATTTCTTGCGCAATGAAAAACTAATTCATGATTGATAAACAATCTGCAGCACCTCGCGGACAGACGAGGTGCTGCAGCAAGTTATTTAGACCACCAGGGTCTGAAAGTGACAACCACATGTATTATATTGTTATTCATCCTGATGCATGTTGATCAGGATTATGTCAGTCAGCAGCACAGCGACTACCTCCTCTTTCACATGCACAAGCAAGCACGAGTGACAGTGGGTCGCCATGGTTACATGTGCGCTCTGTGTCTCCGTCACTCATAATCTTTCGGGAAATATCCCCCTTTATACCATTCTTGATTTGGTTCTCATAGCACTCTCAATCTAACTCACCAATTGCATAAAATGTGTTTTAAATTACAATATTATTCATATTCATAATTACATTTTTGAATTTTGTTTCTAGCTGGGAAATTGGAGACTAGCGACTGCCCCTCAACAAAGTTTTGCTGTATAACGTGCAATGACAATAAAGATCTATCTATCCATCTATCCATCTATCCATCTATCTATCTATCTATCTATCTATCTATCTATCTATCTATCTATGTATATCTGTCCGTCCATCCCTCTGTCCGTCCGTCCGTCTGTCTGTCTACCTATCTATATACACTGAAAAAAAAAGTCTGTTGGATTTACATTAAAAAAAATATAGACATCGGTTGCACATATTAAAGTTATGTTTACTGAAATTGATATATTCATGTTCTGTACATTACATTTTTATTTGTTAAACCAACATGACTTTCTTATTAATTAAAAATATTTATTTGATGTTATATATATATATTAGATTGTCTTATGCTAAACTGATTGATTTTTTATGTTAAATGAATGCTTTTCTTTAATTTGTATTATATATAATTATCATCAGTTGGATCAACATTTTTTGTGTGTGAAGCTAACATAACTTCCACAGGTAAATCGGACATTATTATACTTTAAATATTTAAATTACTTTTATAAGCTGATTTGTAATTTACGAATATCATTTCTACACTCCCACTTAATCGAGTACAATCTTTTACCTACATTTACTAAAAATGAAAAAGCACATGTGGCCAACGAACATATCTTCAAATATTAATCCCAGACAGTGCATAATAAACATTCATTACTACTAAAAATACAACCTGCTGGGTAATCTAATATGTACAGACATTACAGCAAAAGGTAAAAGTGTAACTACGGTCTTTTTTAACGTGGACCCCGTTTTGCCATATTGTTTGTGTACGTGACAGTCGTTGCTCACTAAAAGTGCTTGTTTTGACAGGCTAGTGTCTGACTACATTGTGGACATGACCCTACAGCTTGTTATTGTGTCCAAGCCCCAAATCTGGATCATTCTGCTTCTTTGGGCCTCATAGGAAAAAACATTATAGGGTCAGAGTAGCCAAAGCATCACCAGACTCTTGAATTGTGCGGCCTTACAACTGCTCCACTCTTCCATTTTGTAGTTCTCTTCATCCATGAAAGCCATGACTATGACTATGAACAATAACTTAAAAAAATAACACTAAGCTAACGGTAAGCTTTCTGTCCTCCAGCTAACTGGCGACAACATTGCGCAAACACACAATATCGTGAGACTTTAGAGCAAGATTTATAAAGCTTGCGCACGGGTTTATAAATCAGATTTTTATTTTATTTTTTTTTAACGTAAGTACACTTTTAGGAATTATCCGATGCACAGTTTTATAAATGAGGCCCCTGAGCGTTATCAGTCATTCGCTGCAGTCATTTTTACTGGATGGTGCCAGCTTGCATATTTCGGAAATGATTGTCCCTATTCCTAATTTAGACAACATTATAGGAATACAGAGTCCAGGTTGAAAACTGCCAGAGTTAACTCTCGTAGTAAGTAGGAATTTTATATTATAATTAATAATTATATCTTCATTCAGGGGTAAATATAAGTGCAATTCATATTTGTAAATAGGAGCACATCATTCCAAAATCATTTCTTAAATCAGTCAACACAAATACAGACTCATATTGAATGAAGAATGTCCAGAGCTCCCATTTTACTAATTTTATCTTCCGCCAGTTCATTAATCTCAGCACTGAGTATATTTACACTTGAAATGAAACGTGAACAAGATTGCTGTGAAGCTGCACAAACAATATATTAAAAAGGAAACATTTGCATTTTATGACAATAGATAATAATACAATATACTTGTTTTATTCCTTATATTAGAAACATTCTATATATTTAATTCAAATATGAACAGAATCAGAAAAAGTGTTACTTCACGTATGATTAAACGTTCTGGTTTTGAATCTGTTTAAGCAAGCTTTTTGTACAACAGCACACAGATAACAGGCTAATACAGAGCTGAGCGCTTTTCCAAGAAGACGGAGATTGCTGCTATTAACACAGTGAAAGCTGCTCCCTTGAAGGTCTGAACATTTGATGTGGGGTTTGGAGTCCAGACAGCCAGGAAGTCAGTGGTCATCTGTATTATGAGTATAAATGTAATTTCACCCATTCTAAACATGGTTTCTGCATACTGGGGTCCCTAAACAGTCTTGGAATGAGACTCCTGTGGATCCAATGAGCAAAATTGCATTGTTTGATGATGTCATTCCTCATAGAAGCCATTTCACCAAGTGAGTCTATTTTGAAACATGACAGGATAATCACAGTTATTCACAATTGTACAGCCATTCAGAGGATGTTTGGCTTCACTGTACATTGACAATAAAAGTTTTTCTGAGCAAGTTGAGACCAGAAATAATTTTCATCCAATCACCAAAAAATGCAGTTCTGACATAAGTCTCCAAATCACACCATTTTTGTTATGTGGGGCTCTTTGTTGTCTTGGGGTCTTGTAATGTAATATTAGTGATAAGTAAAATAAGAAAGTGAGAGTTTCTGAACATGGTGATGAGACTACTTTAAGTCCCCTCTATTTAGAAATTGTACATCTTAAAGTAATGCTTTATACATCAGTTAAAATCCATTCATAAAAATAAATTATTTAATAACAATAAACCTTTATAATGGCTAATTAACTTTATTGTCCTCTATCATTGCAGTTATGTATGTATGTGCCATACATGTGGGTGGTGGTGTTTTATTTCCCTTTACTAATAACCCAAACGTTTTAATTAATGGCTTAATGGCTTATCTATAAAGCATTGGCAACCAATGTATTAATCGTTATAGTAATGAGTTTCATGAGATAAGCTCTTCATAAAGGGTGACTAACCCTTAGAATTAGAATTAGGGAGGTGTAGCAATTAACTTGTTAACCTGTTTGTTCATTTATACATAGATAACAGGATTAAACAAGGCTGAGCTCTTTGAGAAGAAGGCAGGGATAGCCATGGCCGTCACTGTGAATGTAGTGCCCTTGTTGAAGAAGATCCATGCAGCAAAGCTCGCACATGGAGTCCAGGCCACCAGGAAGCCCAACACCATCAGGAAGCACATGTGTGTCACTTCTTGCTCAGCTGTCTGGGCTTTCTAGACTCTGACTTTTCAGGGCTGCGGCCTGAAAATTAGGTCAACACCTGTTATTCAATATTCTCTAATTTTGATGAGCTTCAGAATCTGCTATTTGCATATGAAAGCATTCTCGTAGTTCTTCTCATAATTCTCGAAGACAGGGACGCAGAAATGGCAAATTCACACAGCAGTTTGAAGTGGGACTGCAAGTGCAACATGGCAGGTTGGATGCATTGTTTCCTGAAAATGTGAGGATTTTCAAATCACTATGGAAACAAAAGCATCACGTGTGCTACCATAACGAACTATGGGAAGTGACCACAGTATCTGCAAAAGCTATGCTAACAAGATACTGAGGTTCAAAAAGTAAGGACGTAATGTTACTGATATCAGTCATCAGCAGTACGAAGGTTGAAATCCTATAACAAATGAATGGAAGGAAATCAGATTTGTTTTGTTTTGAGTCATGTGATTTGATCAGACATCATTAGTGGCAACAGCTCCAACCTGGTCTACTCTTGACGTAAGGCGAATTACAGCTGGCGGAGTGGCAGTTTGGCTGGCGCGCAGTGTGCACACGTCACCAAGACCTCACTGGCAGGTTTCCACAGTTCCAGGCACATTTAAATGCAATTAATAATCACAACAAACACTATTTAATGCAACTAATTGAATCAACACGTGAATTTATATCTATTTAGATTGTCCCGTCTGACGTCAGATCAAAGGCGGATGGCACGTGTAATTGAAACTCAGCCTCTCGGACCAAAACATCTCCCTCTCTCTCTCTCCTGTTTTTCATATCTATCCACTGCTAATAAAATCTGTCTATGCCTGAAAAAATCGTAAAAAAAAAAAATACGGCACTTTTGGGGGTCGTGTTCTGCTTGTGCGCTGGTCTCGCGCCTCGGTTGACCGTGTCCGCGGAGAGACGCGCAACCGGAGTTGGGGCTGCAGCTGGTCTGAGCGGGGGGTGAGGTCCCGGTGTCCCGCCGTTCTGGTGTTGGACGGGGAATCCGGTGCAGCTGTGGAGCTCAGATGATGAAGATGGTGATGATGATGATGATGATGATGAATGGTCCGGCCGGCTCTGCAGGAGGCGGGTTCTCGCCACTATTATGTCTACTGCTGTGCGCCCTGTTTTGTGATAGACATGCCTAAAATGTGCCTACAGTTTCTATAGTGATATAATATCGGCATTTTAATTAGTATGACTATGATGGTTTTTCATAATATTTTTGGTGCCCCCTCAGCATTTGGTGCCCTACGCACAGCGCGTGAGTGACGAAACTTGCACTGCACCTCGCCTTAGCGCATTAAAGGACATGAGTTCGGTAAAGTTGGAAAGGTATTCACAGATTCGAACTTCCGGGATCAATAAATCTGAAGTGAAACGTTTTTCAAACACAGATGATGCCTCTGTCCCACCGTAATATCATAGACTACGAGCTACAAGGACCAAAACCCCGATTTCTTACAAAAATAAGCCGTCCTCCGAGCGGATCGGAGAACATTCATCTCTATGCGCAGCCGGCAGTTGAGCGAGTGCGAGCGTAGCGCAGGGACCGTCTGCAAAGTGCAAGATGAGAGCAAGACGCTGCAAACAAAAATCAATAACTCCACTGTTATATAGTACAGAGACTCCAAAATCACTACACACACCAAGGTCCTCCTCATTGACACACTACAACAGCTGTTTTGATCAAATGTGCCTTTTTATAATTTTGGTGAATTTTTTAATGGTATTAATCATTAATACCTTGCTATATTAATCAATAACTCTACTGTTATACAATACAGAGACTCCAAAATCACTTCACACACATCAAGTGTCTCCTCATTGTCACACTACAACAGCTGTTTTGATCAAATGTGCCTTTTTATAATTTTGGTGAATTTTTTAATGGTATTAATCATTAATACCTTGCTATATTAATCAATAACTCTACTGTTATACAATACAGAGACTCCAAAATCACTTCACACACATCAAGTGTCTCCTCATTGTCACACTACAACAGCTGTTTTGATAATATGTGCCTTTTTATAATTTTGGTGAATTTTTTAATGGTATTAATCATTAATACCTTGCTATATTAATCAATAACTCTACTGTTATATAATACAGAGACTCCAAAATCACTTCACACACATCAAGTGTCTCCTCATTGTCATACTACAACAGCTGTTTTGATAAAATGTGCCTTTTCATAATTTTGGTGATTTTTAATCATTAATACCTTGCTATATTAATCAATAGCTCCATTGTAATACAGTGCAGAGTCTCCAAAATCACTACACACACACCAGGTGTCTCCTCACTGTCATACTACAACAGTGGTTTTGATAAAATGTGCCTTTTTATAATTTTGCTGATTTTTTTAATGGTATTAATCATTAATATCTTACTATATTAATCAATAGCTCCACTGTTATACAGTACAGGGACCCCGACATCACTACACACACCAAGGGTCTCCTCATTGTCACACTACAACAGCTGTTTTGATAAAATGTGCCTTTTCATAATTTTGGTGATTTTTAATCATTAATATCTTCCTGAAGGGAAGGCACATATTTTCAAAACAGCTGTTGTAGTGTGACCATGAGGAGGACCTTGGTGTGTGTAGTGATTTTGGAGTCTCTGTACTGTATAACAGTGGAGGTATTGATTAATATAGCAAGATATTAATGATTAAAAATCACCAAAATTATATAAAGGCACATTTTACAACACAGCTGTTGTAGTGTGACCATGAGGAGGACCTTGGTGTGTGTAGTGATTTTGGAGTCTCTGTACTATATAACAGTGGAGTTATTGATTTTTGTTTGCAGCGTCTTGCTCTCGTCTTGCAATTTGCAGACGGTCCCTGCGCTACGCTCGTACTCGCTCAGCTGCAGGCTGGGCATAGAGATGAATGTTCTCCGTTCCGCTCGGAGGACGGCTTATTTTTGTAAAAAAAATCGGGGTTTTGGTCCTTGTAGCTCTTAGTCTTTGATATCACGGTGGAACAGAGGCATCATCTGTGTTTGAAAAACGTTTCACTTCAGATTTATTGATCCCGGAAGTGCGAATCTTTGTGTGAATATCTTTCCAACTTTAAGGAGAGGAGAGGAGCTCATTTGATTGGTGAAGATCTGAATCGGCTGATTTAATCCCACTCCACGCCTTGTCTACTTGATCTTTTATTTTTGATATTTGCGCTATGTTTTTAATAATGTCTCAATTATGGAATAAATTGGAGTTTACTGGATTAAAAAAATGCTATTCCTTTTTGCAGTAACATGTTCTCATTTGTAGCCTATCATCGATATAAACAGTAGTAAAAGTGGTAGTAAAGTAAGACATTTAAATTAAAGTTTGTGCTGTATACGATGCTTTAAAGAGATTTAATAATACAAATGTCTATGAAATCCTATGATCTTACATTGCTTAAGGTATTTTCAGGATTCATGGTAACCTTGTTAAAAGAGACCGGAGAACGGGTGTTAATGTGCCTGCACAGTGAAAACACACAGTGAGAGGGAGATTAGTGTAGAAGCTACTGTTACTTTTTATTCCTAACAGATCATCATCCAGGAACGTCACCAGAGGGTTTAAAATCTGCAGTAAATCCCTCATATTAAACTTAGAAAATCAATATGAGGATAGATTTTAAGGTCAGGTAAAACACATTCCCTGAAATCATTGAAATCATGAAAATCATTCAGAGTAAATGTATAATTAATTACAATTCAAAATACATATTTATGTAACAAAATGAAATATCCAAAATGTCAAAAACACATGTTTTATAATTTACTTGAACAATATAGTCTACAGAAACAATTATGTGAAATGATCCTTATCCACACGAGTGGAACTCATCACAGGTGTAATATGGAGGATGTAGTCATATCTTTATGTTTCAATCCCACTTTGATGAAATTAAAAAAGTAATTAATTTAATGACTTTACCTGCATCGTACCTCTCATGTCTAACTGTGTTTTTCTTTCTCCCTGGAATAATATGACTCTTTGAGACTATGGCTGACTGGATGCATACATTTAAGTGTTCTTAGGTTTAGTTTGTTCTAAATGATTTAATAAAAGCAGTCTTCCACTTATTTGACCTAACACAGATCAGACAGCATCACTTCTATCCAAAGACTGTTTCATTCGATGTGTTTAAAGTCAAAGAAATGAACAAACTGTGTCTTTTAATTGTGAATTCATGCTGTTATTTTTGGATGAGAATGGGATTTGATTTCTAGTAAGAATACGACCATGTATGGTAATGCCCTGGATGTACGAACAGGAAACCATCTGTCACTCAGCTTCCGTACCAATTTGAACAAGTGGGATTTACCGACCAAGGAGCTTGTGTTTATCTGCTTAGCATCCAAAAATTGTCACTAGCAAGCTGTTAAACCGGAAGGGTTTGTCCCTTTCTAATCTTCAATCCTCGCAAATTGGATTCACACCTTGTGCGCAATACCGAGGCACTGAGCAGGTCGGCTGGGAGTCAGAGCGCACGTTAGAGGAGACACCTGTCACTTTCATTCATGTCGTCTTCAACAGTGATTACACACACCGGCTCCAGAGATTAGACACAGACTGAAGGTCAAATATACTCTATCATGCTCTTTTGATGACGATGATGTTTAGGGGACATTACATAGACCAGTGTTGCCTCTAATAAATCACAATATACTAAAATGCAATGTTAGCTGCTGTGTTTTTTGATTGGATGCATGTTTGTCTAATTATTTAGATGAAATAAACTGAAAACAACCCATCTCTAGTTAGAGAATAAGTACTTTGATTTTTACCGTAGTAAAAGTAGTATTACTGCAGTGTAGAAATACTCTGTTAAAAGTATTACATTCAACATTTTAATTCAGTAAAATATAAATAAAGTACAAGTAGGAGTACTTATTATAGCCTAAAGAATAGCCCATTACAGAATGATGTTTATTATATTATTAAATAGAATTATTGTAGCTACATGTGAGGAGTATGCTTCTATATAGATATAGAATATACACTATTGCCCATAAAGTTGGAATATTTGTTTTCAAACACAATCCTCTGTTTAAAATGCATCAATAATAATTTATGACCAGGTGCATAACATTTGTTTGGTGCTATAAAATACGAGACATTTGCAAAATATTCCAAATTTATCAGTGTATATAGGCCCATACTTTATGAATGCATCTTCCTTTGACTTTCTCATAAGAAATAAGTGACATGTTTTATTTTGTCCCTTACGTTTAACTTCCAGTGCAAATTACTGAGAACATGTTGACTGAATGATGTGATGCAATCCAACATTTTTCATTAAAAGTTGGATTTGCATCAATTTGTGGCCTGACGAACAGCAAACAAACAAAGCAACAGCGACCAATAATACACTTCTTTAAAAACTACAATATATAAAATGAGACATTAACCCCTGTTTTAGCATGATTGAAAGGGGTCAGATTGGTGATTTGCTTATGCGGGGCATCTGTAGAGCTGAGCTGTAAATGAGATTGATATAGAGGCTTGGAGAGACTGTCCAGCCCGGGGCAGGTGAGGAGACTAAAGCTTGGATCAAAAGGGTGCCTGCGTAGTGTGCAAAGTCACACGTATTCACAACAGGTAATTGGGATTAGTTCTCTGCTTTACAGCTATGCAAGTACTTAACACACTCCTCTGCAGGTTAAGTGTATCGAAAGTGTAACAGGAAGTGCTGTACCTAATCTGTTAGTAGGTTAGGAAGACACATTACATGGCCGCTGTAGTGCATATTGTTAAACGTACACTCATTTGTTTACAGTGTGTATATGTAGAGTGGGTTGATAGGAAGGTGAACATTGCTAAAATCAAATATAAAGAGAATAGGCACCATGTTAAACTGTTGAGTCCTCTAAAAATGTATCAAATGGGGCGTGATGTGTCTGAAGCGCCCTCTTGTGGTCCATTTTAGCACAGCACAGTTCAATCTCAGCAAATTGTGATACAAACTCACTTGCCAGTGAATTACACACGCCACACTAAAATCAACACAATCTATTGCAAAGGCCAGGCAATTAAACCTGCATTCATGAATGTTATGAATCATCTTTTTTTAAATTGTGTTGATGCAACTCTTTTGTACAATAAGACCATCTTTGATGCTCATCAACTGTTTATGTGCTTTTCTCACATACTCCTATTGTGTCCACCTAATTTATAATATCAATGCGGGTGGTCAGAATATCAAACCAAAGGACGAGCCTCACATCCCCTTCTGTGTCAGTGTGTAATGTGACGCCAGCTGTCGCCCTCCAGCGGAGAGAAGAAGCATCGCTGCTAATTTCTCTATTCCTAATTTTAGCACATTAGCATACAAGTCAGCTGTAGCCTATTTATTACAACATTAAATATGCAGTGCGCCCCCCTCCTTATGTTCGGACGATGTTATGGACATATCTGCACCACTCAAAGGACAGTTCTTAAACCAAAGTTTGGCTGTTATCTCTAGGAAAAGTCAGGTTAAGAATAAAAGGAAGGGTTTAGACGAAAGAAAGAAGGAGCACTCAGCTATTAAGATGCAGCTACAGTTATAAAACAAGATCACAATCATCTTACGTTACAACTTCTTCCACACGTTGAGGAAGGAAAACAAACTGCATCTTTAAACTGCATGCCTATGACAGGTTAACATTTGCTGCTGAAGCGACCTCTGGTGGCCGACATTATAGTTGAGCATGGTCCAATATCAGCAAATAAATACTGGTGTCCCCTATCTGGAGATTTATTAAGACTCCATATTTTGGTTTGAGAAAATTAATCAAAATGTATTTTTTTTATATATTTATAAAAAATAAAATCACATTACATATTTATATATATTTTTAAAATGTTGGCATAAAGTAATAATTAAGTGTTAGCCTATCTTTGAAGACGGTGTAGGCTGGTGCTTTAAATGTATGCATACAAGATTTTTAGAGGCTCACCTGTGTCTTTGTTTTATTTCATTGGTTTTATATTTATGTTTTAACTATAGTGATCATCATTCAACTCATAAATAAAAAAAATCATGGTAGATGTTATAGGTGATGTATGACAGGGGTCAGATACGGTATGTCTGTGTTTCTCGTATTACTTACAAGGTACATTAATAATCCTACAGAGGGGAAAAAACAAATGTGACGAAATTATCATAAAGTCATATTTAGGATACTTTATTGATCAATTACAATCTATGTGTGATAATGTCAATGCGGAGGGGCTGGGTATGGGTGGAAAGGGGTGTATTCTAAGGAACATGCTGTTGGCACAGGGATTATTAGGCCTATAGTGGTTATTTATTTATTGTTTAAAGAAGCTTAGTTTTTAGGTGAAAGTAAAAACACTTGAAGGTGTCCATACAATGTTAAAAAAACACTGACAGCTAGTTTGAGGACATTCAAATCTGAGTCCTTTCTTCTTTTTTCTTAGTTTTAGTTAAAGGTTTTTGTGAAGTTTGAAAATATATAATGTAAAATATTACTTGCTGGATTTTCACACACCTGAAATTGGAAGAAATGGGAGGAAAGTGTGTGAAATTATCTTCAGAATGCCAAGTATCTTCATAGCTGTAGGGTGATGTTTACCCCTGATGTACAGAGTGTGTAGTAAGCAGTAAGCTCTTCTTTGTGTTTATACTGGAAATATAATACATAAACCTCAGGTCCTCAAGCAAAGAGGGAAAAGTAGTGCTTTACAAAATTAGAAATATTATCTGTTTGTTACTGCATTTTGGTATAATGACAGTTTGTACACAATAGGTGTTATGTTGCAGCCCATATGTGTAATTACACATGTAAACTGGTTGAACACTCACGTATTAAATTCTTTGGAATTTAAATGAGATGGCTCTGAACAGGCGATGCATTGAATTACAGCCTGCGTACCAAGATTTCCCTCAATTTGAGGCGTAAACGCACACAGGTGTGGTCTGTTATACAATGGATTGTAAAGTGTTGTACCTCTGTATCTTATTACTTATTCAATAAACCTATATATTATATTATATTTTTACTAAGACTTCCTTTTTTTCTTCTAGGATTCTTGCTTGTTCCTGAATACCTATATATGTGCCCTATATTAAAATTAATAACAATAATGATAATTTAATTTCCTTTTATAAAGCATCTTAGAATTTTAAAATTAATGATGAAAACATCTTTAGAATATTGCTGTTATTGTTAATATTGTTGACCAGTTTATGACATATCATGTTTGTCACAAGATAATATAAAAAAAAAATAGAGATTTCAGTTAATCATATTAATACAAAGCCTAGATACACTGTATATAACACTGTTCATGGTTAAGTGAAAGACATCATTTTTACTTCCCAAAAACAAACAAAAATTATTTTGTAGCTTAGTTAGTTATAAAACCCCTTCTCCCAGACTTTGTATTTCTCCATAACAACAACAATAATAATGCAGTTAATGTTGAATATTGCAAGGACACAATATTCCTCCAGTGGATTTCCAAAAGCATCTGCACTCCTCAGGCGTATTGTTCTACTTCAGTTTCTTCTTTCCGTTTAAAAAACAGATGATCTCTGGTCCCCTCTGTCAGCAGGGATTTCTATTGTGCGTAGTGTGTACAAGCCTGTGAACGTCTGAAATGCGTCTTTATTTGATGCCTTTCTTGCAGTCGGTAAGTCCTTCGCTGGAGTGCACAGAACTTTCAGTCTCTGTGGGGAGAAAAACAGGACAGTTTCCATTAATGTTTAAAGTATATTAACTCGAAATAACAAAATTTCACTCGTTCTCATAATAAACATCAACTGCCAATAACACGCAATTCTGATTAAACCTATTCTCACATACTTCGCGCAGAGTTACATACTCTTAATTGAGTCTCTTGTCTCCTAATTGTACTCTTGTGTGACACCGTGTGACTGTACCTGTCTCAGTGTTCCTGGAGTCACGCTCACAGCGTACAGCATCCACAGAGGGGCCATGAGTGTTGAAGAGAGCGTGAAGCATCCTCCGATGACGTAACCCCACCAGGGGTATTCATAGCTGTTGTTGAATGTGAGCGGAGAATATTTGACCAAAGAGAAGAGTAAAGTGAACTGAAACACAAGCAGAGAGAACGGAAGGTGTTGAAACACATGATCATATTATTCATCATATTATTCATTTGGACTTACAGGAAAGAAAATTCACAATTGCCTATTGTGTATTTTATGTGAACTAAAGTAAAATTTGCACCAGCTGACTGGTATTATTCAGTCATAGCATACGCAACGGCCTTCATAACCTGTTTCCAATTCATAGTTCTGCATATAAATGTAGAACTAGAAATACACATGGATATTTATGGTTTCAGCTTTGGTCTAATTCATTTCTTGAAGATGTTGACAGCTAGAGAAACAGATTAAGATATAGGCCTATATGCCAAAAAGATTTTTATAGGAATATAATTATAATACTATACTACTAAATATTCCTTTAGGAGAAACCATTCAGTAATGACACAGATTCCTGTGTAATCCCAAATGACATGAGATAGCAATACAGTACGCCATCAAAGCCACTGGTCTCCATCTGGTTGAGACATGGACTACCTTTAGGACAGAAGCCTCTGGCAGCTGTCATATACACATATAAAGAACAACATTTCAAGGCCAGCATGCCTGCTTCTCCCGTACTTACAGTACAGATAGCTGGTGTGAGGTACTGCCAACAGTATTTCATAAACATCCAGGGCCGATATCCAATCATGTCCTCTATGTTGTCATACTGACGATCTGCACCTGAAGACAATAAGTAACGTTAGTTACATCAGCGTTCTGGAAACTTTGGCATCTCAAACGTGCGTTTAAAATAATAGTTACACAGCAACCGACAGTCAGATTTCACCAGTTAAAAGTTCTTCTTACCATAGACCCATCCAATACAGACAGACTGAAGAACAGCAAAAAACAGTAGTGTCGTCCCACTGCAAGCATAGTAGTCAAACAGCTGGAAGATGTAAAGGCCTCCCTGCAGAAGTTAAATCGACATTGTCAATGCATCATCAACAATGTTACTGTAAAAGTATGCTATAAACAGAAGTACATTAAATAAAAATCAGTACATTTATTCTACCAAAGTGCATTCATGTCAATAGTACCCTTAAAAAAAGGTTATTTCTTCTATTAACATTCATTGCTCATACTGTAAATTAAGGCTGAATTTGGTCAAGAAATCAATTATCACAAAGTTTTCACCACTCACCTCTGTGACCATCAGAAGCCCAACCAGGAAACTTCCGACAGAAATGGCAAGAAGCAGAAGTTTACGCCGACAATTGTTTTTAAAGAAGTCAGGATACATGTCCGAGATGGTTGTGACCAAAGCCTCTTGACATACAAACTGTGATGAAAGAGAGGAGTTACAGTTGGCTGAATTGGCTGAATGGTGTGTGAATTTATTGTAAACAGACTTACCTCACTGTCTAATCCTAAAAAGATGACCATGACAAAGAATGAAATAGCCCAGAGCTGGGGAAGTGGCATCATAGCCACGGCACGGGGATAAGCAATAAAGGCCAACCCTGGACCTGCAGAAAGAGATATGGAAAAACGGTCATATTCTCTTCCATAGTTCAAACAGTATTCACCTGGGTTTCCATCAAGCATCATTGAGCTTCCACACCTGATTCGGCCACCATCGATATATCCACACCTTGCTCCTTTGCCATAAAACCAAGCACAGAAAAGATGGCGAAGCCGGCTACAAAGCTGGTTAAACTGTTCAACAGGCACAAGTAAACACAGTCTCTGTAGCAAGAGAGTAGAAATAGAGCAAAATTAGTCATCCTGTACTCTAATCCAAACCACAGGAAGAACTGGAATAAAGAATTAAGAAACACAAACCTGTAGCAGTTGTTGCTGTACTTGTTGTAACTTCCTAAAGATGTCAGAACACCTGTGCAAACTCCATAGGAGTAAAAAATTTGGCTGCCAGCATCCATCCATACCTGAGGGATTTGGATGGGTTAATGTTCAGTTTACTTTGGTAAAAGAAGGGTGACATTAAGAGCAACTTAAAACAAAGTATTTCAGTTGTTTTCCTACAATTTCCCATTTAACACAATATCCACTCATAGCAACGTAAGCATGACTGACAATTTAGTCTGCTGCTTTTAAACGTTTTATACTTTAAACTGCTAGTTAAACAAGTAAACAAAACAAATTAGCATTGGTTAAAGACTGAGTGCTGGATTCATGTAGCTGCTGAATGCATTCATGATAAGCCTTGGAGACTTAATATGTGTTAATAATTATCAAACACATTCTTAAGAAAGATGTTTAAATGCAAATGCTTCAGGAAAAATATGAAGCCTTGTGTTTTGATTGGTGGACTCTGAGTGTTAGCTAGCTAGCTAGCATTGCACTAGAGAATGAGGTGTGAGGACAGTTGCTAGCATGCTAAAAGCAAGATGCCAGGGACCGCAATGCCAGTCAATAATAATTCATAGGACTTATACAGCGCTATTTTGGATACTCAAGGACGCTTATGTTTACCCTGAAATAGTTTATGTTCTCATTGAGTTTGTTGACCCATTGACCTCATGCACATTGCACAAGCAACATCAGCAAACATGATGGTTTCTATTTGTAGCATGCACATTCAGCTGACTTCTTCTGTACAGTCAAACTCCAGTTTGTCTGAAGAGAAGTTTACCTTAATTTGTTCTAATTTCTATTTCTTGAGTTGTGAGAAACCAGCGTTGAGGGTGCTGCTGCTGTTTGCTGCTGCTGACGGTTATCTGTTTAGGATGGAGCAAAAGATTCCACCTTTAAGCAGAGCTCTTAAATCAAATTAGATTGTACCAACTACCCGCCACATTATGGCGGATGGTACCCTTTTATTATGGATCCAGAACTGTGTTGCACATTTTTTAAATTGTATCTGTTGTTTTGTGGTAAGAAACACCACCTAGAACTTCTAGGCTAACTACAATGATGAACTTCAGCATGTTAGCACTGACTCTATGATCATGTTAGCATGCTGATATTAGCATTTAGCTCAAAGCACCGATGTGCTTATCTACAGCCTCATAGAGCTGCTAACTGCAGACTTTTGGTCTTGTTGATGGTTATATTCAGGCACTGAAAGCACTTGGTTCAGGTTAACAAAAGGTCGTACCTCTGGATCAGCGAGGCGGGATGGGTCTGGGTAGAGGTAGAACATGATTCCTTCTTTGGCCCCCGGTAATGTTAGTCCACGAACAAGCAGCACCACCAGCATCAAATATGGAAATGTGGCAGTGAAGTAAACCACCTAAGACAGAACCAACCGTTTTTGTGTTACTTTTTAAGATGAAATATTTTCAGAACAGAGTTTACATAGAATCAGATATTACAAATGAAACATTCAGCTTGTTCTGTACCTTTCCTGTGGACTTCACTCCATTCCAGACACAGAAGTAACACATCACCCAGGCAAGAATCAGACAAAGGGCCAGGTCCCAACGGACATTGCCAATTTCTTCAATTCCACCGGACAAGCCTAAGATTCTCCTCCTGTAACAAAGTTCATTAAAGAACATGCAACAAAAACCCTGCAGCTTTTATACTACTCTTTAATCCGTGTTACTTACTCCCAAAATTCTACAACTGAGGACGTGGTGTTTCCGTACAGGGAAGGATGGGACGTTTTATTGTGACCATGTTCAAAACAGCCATCTTACAAGAAAGAATAAGAAAGGTAGTGAAGTGAGGGCATTAAACAGTTTAATTTGTCATCGCTGGATAAAAACCTTTTAGTACCTGTGTTCCAGCTGTTGTGACAGGTTGCCCATGGGAGCTCAGACGTGAAGGATGAAAACAGGTAGAGAAACGTCCAAGCCAGGATGATGATGTAATACACACCGGTGTACAAAACAACCACTTGGCTTCCATAACCCAAGCCTGTTGAGACACAGATGTCATTACACCTTTTAAAAAAAAAAGAAGCACTTTTTATGTTGTTACTGTATGTAAGTATATTTAAGCTGTTCTACTTTATTTCAAGAGTAAAATGATACTTTCATAAAGTACAATACATTATTTAAGATTGAACATGTGGTTCCCAATTTTTACTTCTCTATCCCTCTACTGATTATCCTCTAACAGAATAATCAGTGTGTAGTTGGGGTTTCCTTGTTACATTTCAGACTTCTCCAAGATGTCAAAACAAGTAAAAGTATCCAATATCTAAAAACAAGAAAAGAGAAAAGTTAAAAAAAAAAAAAAAAAAGCAAATGGCAAACAAATTTGTGTAGCAAAACTTCAACCTCTAAACACTAGAATATGCGTTAGGAGTGAACCATTTCACATACACAGTCATTTTAGCCATTGTGTATATAAAAATAATCAGTGCTTTGATGGCCACAGTCACACATGGTAAAAGCCAGCAATGGTAATATGGTCCACACACTTTTTAAGGTCGACAAATTTCTAATTTGGGGTGAGCCAAACCCCAAACAATTCAACCTAACTTTTTAAATTTAGTTTATTTTCACATTGTAGGGTTAAACGTTACATTTTCTGTTGTTTTAATTCATATTTCTTTGTCCTTGAGTTACCATGTTTGTAGGGAGGTCCCTTCCTGGTGGAGCAAAAGGTGTGGCCAACGTTGGAGGACTGTTAAATCCTTTTGGCTGCCCATCAAGCCATACCATGTGCTGCCTTGTTGGAGGGGGGTTTGGGTTTAGTTTTTGTATTAGTTGAATCTCCATCTTGTTTTGTGTGTTGTCTGGTTTGGCCAAACGAGTATAAAGGTTTGTTTGAGATGAAAGGGGCCTGAAAAGTAGACGAGAACAGCTGGCAGCAGCAGGAGGCGGACACACAAAGAGTTTACAGGAAGTCATAGAAATAGTTTCATCCTGTTAAATGAGCTATGTATGCTATCTGTTTTTTGCAACCACATTTGGATTTTAAAAAAATGTGTTCATAAATAATGGAAAATTGGAAATGTGTGTGTATCTGGCATTGTCTTCTATCGTTTCTTCTTTTTGGTGTCGTTTCGTTAATATTATTATTATCAATCCCACAAGATATTTTTGTTAACAGATTAAACATTTATTGCACAACATGAGACTAAGACTAATAGTCTTAGGCTAGAGGATATTTACATTTTCTACTAAACGTGGTGTTTGTGTGTGTTTTTATCGATTCTGTGCAGATTGGGCTCATCTTGAACAAGCCTTTCTTCATATCTAAGTTCGTTAGGTCAGTTTATTCAGTTAACACTTTGTTTTTGAATTGATTGATAATTGCTGATTTAAAAAGTATGTAAAATTACTATGAAGACTTACCTTCAAAAAGAGGGCAGATTTTTCTCCAACATGTTATTCCACCCTGACTGGTGTACTGGCCCAAAGATGTTTCCAGCAGGAAGAGTGGGATGCCACAGGTGAACAAAAACACAACATAAGGTATGAAGAAAACCCCTTTAAAATAAAAATGAAATATCTTGTTCAAATATTGACATAATTGCATAAATGTATGCAGGCTGCAAAACAGTAACACAATATTATGTACACCTGGTTGCAATGATTTACCTCCTCCATTTTTGTAGCAAAGGTATGGAAACCTCCAGACGTTTCCCAGACCGACAATGTGTCCCGCTGTCGCCAGGATGAACTCAACCTTGCTGCCCCACTGCTCCCTCTGGGGAGGCTTGGGTTGAGCAGGTCCTGGTCTCATCCCATTTTGGTCCATTTCAACCTTTAGTAAGAATTCGAGTCATTGAAATCAGTTTCTCTGAGCATCTAATAAGGATGCAGGTGGGTTTACATTGGAGTTAGTTAAAAGCATGGTGCACCGGTATCAGACCCTGAGGAGCACTGACCAAGCGTCGGTATATGAGATGAGATGTTGATGCAGGTATTATGATTAGTTATAATGTTAGTTTAGCATGTCAGGATGCTAACGTTTGATGATAAACACCAAGGTAAAGCTGAGGGTGATGGGAATGTCATTCATTTTGACGTTATTTGGTTGAAAGTATGCTGTTTGGCCTAAATTATGGCGGCATTAGAGAACAACTAAAGTCATTAAGGTAACCATGAGTGTCTGATAGTGATATCAGGCCACAGATGGTCAAAATTAAGTCAAAGCAATTAAAATGTTGTTCGGGGAGATTCATATCTTTCTTTGACTGTTGAATTCAGAAGGTTTCTTTTTATCCGGCTGTGGGACAAGGCATCCATAATTTAAACAATAAATAACAGAAGGACACTCTTTAAGTATTTACATTAAGATTAAACAAAAATATAAATAAAGTCAGCACATTGTAGCCTCTGTATTAAGTGACATTATTATTACAGTACTAAAGGCCTTCTAGTATAATAGTAAATCACAACAGATTATGAATGACATTATAACTTGATTTGATAAATCATATACAGATAGTAAAACGTAAAAAGATGGCTGATACACATACATGCAAATAAGTGGAATACTAACACTTTTTCAAACTTTAAGCAATGTTCAACAAAATAAACAGGACTATAAAATGAAGTCCAACCTGAATGAACACACTTTACCTTAAGTAGCTGAAGTGCTTCCTCCTCAGTCGGCTTCTGAAAGAAAACACCAGGCCTTCTCCAAGAACAAGAGACGTGTAATTGGGTTTCTGTGAGGCGTGGCCACCGAGACTGACTTAACCAGTCTTTTCTTCTTCAGACACCAGTAAAGCAGGACACACACACACACACACACACACACACACACAATGTGTAAACAGTGTAAATGTTGGTATTATGTGTTTTCCGAGATAAAAGACATAACCAAGTGGGGGATGGGGGGTGCCTGTTGTTTTTTGTGAAACAGTATCATCATTGCTGTTGTTAGTTTTTCATGATCAATAGAACCCTACGTTGGAAAACACAAAAAAAATGCATATTATCAATAATGAGTACTTCTTTACTGTTGATACTTTTGTATGTATTGTAGCTGATAGCACATAGTGAAAACAATGGAATTGTGCCATTTTTTTGGAGTCCTTTTGTTGATACGTGAGTTTCAAGTTTTCAGAAAAGAACATTTCTACAGTATATGAAGAGAAGAGAAAAATCAAGAAAAACTGGAAGCACTTTTTAATACTGCAAATATATAAATATGGCTGGTGGCACGTAGACTAAGATTGCCACCTAAAACATCAAATGGAATTGTTTTAAATATGCTCTTGGCCGCAAACACTATGACCTACCTATAAAAAGAGCAACGTATTTTAGGTTTCAGGCCTGAATGCATGATCAATGACTGAAAACTGAGAGAATAACAGATTCAGAAACCTCATCATCAGCATTGCCAGGAGAAACAAGGAGCCTGACGAGCTGCTGCTGAATACAGAATATTCAGTAACTCTTTTCAACAGAAGAGAATGAAAGAAGACAATGACTGTTGCTTTTAAAGTGTCACTGGTTGTTGTGTAATTTATTGTGAAGCACTTTGTGATTCTATCTGTGAAAAGCGCTGTATAAATACATTTTACTTACTTACTTCTAATACAGTACTAATTTTGTATGCTTCTCCTGTCATTATGTCCTAGTGACGTCCCTGGTCCAACATCTTACATCTCTGTAAATGAGCCCAATGTTTGTCAGTCTGGCTGTGAGTGCGGTCAGATAAAAGGGGTTTTGTATTTGCTGACCTCTCACCTTGAACATAACTTCCTCCAGAGCAGGTTCCGTGTGTTGCCATGGCGATCCACCCTGATAAGTGAACCACCGCTGTAGGACTGAAAAGCAAGGGTTAAACCTGAAGTTACCTCACAAAACCCAAATCCTGCTTCGAAATACAAGTGTTTACCACAGGAGAGTTGACAACAACCTGGAAAAGACTGGAAGGAGGCGACTCAGGGTATATTTACTGCAGAGCGGATTGGTGACCACTATGCTGAGTGCAGGCAGGTGTGGAAGCAGGGGGAAGTTGGCTTCAGGAAGTGACACACTAACTGTAACTAAATCCACACAAACCACATTTATTGTTGCAGAAAATTATGTTTTTTACTTCCCATGCTTAATAAGTGTCATGCCCTTTGTCTTTGAAATCTTTGCTACGCAATAAGAGACTAATGACTAAAAGACAAACAAAAACTAGCACAAAGCATTACAATTAGGTGATAAACAACCTTAATCTTCATCGAGTGCAAGTGAGATAGTATGATATAGCAACATGACCTACACTACATGTTAATTAGAAAGTTATCTAACCGTATACAATTTATTGCCAACATTAAAATGTTAATATTGAGTTTAGTCATGTTACCATATATATATATATATATATATATACATAATATATATATATATATATATATACATATATATATATATATATATATATATATATTATATATATATATATATATATATATATATAGCGTGTTAGTCCTGCTCAATGTGTAACGTGTCCTGAGATGAATTTTGTTGTGATGTGACACTATAAATACACAAGCACCTCCCACTGGCACACCTTTCCTCAACTGTCATTCCCTATAGATCCCGTCTACTACAATTGCAGCAAGACTTTTGACTGGAATGGTAACTTATCTTATTAACTTAATTCATGAAAATATGACAAAACTATTTTCATACTCAAAGATTGCACGTGACAATGTGGATGCTTGGATCTTGGATACATTTTTATCATAATAATGAAAGGGAATTTAATTGTCAAACATCACTGCGTAATATGTTTGTGGTGGTAGAATTCATGTGAAAACGTGATAATTAAATGGGCACTTATTATTGTCTGTTGGCTCCTTTCAGTATGACATCACACATTTTAAAACAAAATTATTTTAGTGTCATATATTAATGTTGTGAAGCATGATAAAACAAATCTATCTCTATGTGAGAGAGAGAGAGAGAGAGAGAGAGAGAGAGAGAGAGAGAGAGAGAGAGAGAGAGAGAGAGAGAGAGAGAGAGAGAGAGAGAGAGTCAAATACAATATATCTGTAGGCACTAGAGGGAGCTAGTGCCTGCTCGAAACTGAAACTGAACATTCGAGACGTTGGAACATTCACACACAAATACAATTTATTAAGTAAACGTATCATTTGCTTCTATGTCCATGTCCTGTCTGTCTGTAACTTCTGCATTCCAAATCACACACTTTTTCTTGTTGTTCTTCTTCATTCTTTTTATTTTTTACTTTTAGTACATACTGCAGCTGCTCTTACATAAATACAAACTGTTGCATACAGCATGCATTTCATAAAACCTCCTCATAACATTGCATATTGAACTTCGACCCTCTCACTCATACATCACTGTGCAAAGGATTGTGATTCAGGAGAGCATGCTGGCTTGCATACTGCAAAATGTGACCGGATGCGTTGGGACATCCTTGATGTTGGAACAGAATGTTTCAATTTAGAGATAACTTCCCTAAATAAAGGATTAAAAAAAAGGAGTTGTTTTTTTTATAATCAAAATGTAAACATTTCAGAGAATGCCTTGGTTATTTTGTACCCAGGTCAACACAAGTTGTTATGCCTACATGACAAAATAGGTCATTTGTCAGTGCAAAACAACCCATATGACCCAAAACGGTAAGAAGGTGTGTGGTCATGGTTATAAAATGCTCGGGGCAGGGAAGGCGGAACGGTGGTGAAGACTTTGAGAGGCGATGGGATAGGAACCACAATGGTGTCCTACAATTCAAGCCCAACCACCCACCCAGACCTCCACCTTGAAATAGAGATTTTGTGGTTGAATATGCGTATCAAACAAACATTTACATATAGAACTGTGGGTTATTTTAAGCATTTGAAAACATATTTTTCTGTCCTTCTGATTTACCATTTGACTGTGATTCTTATGTGTCTTGTTTCAACCTGTAATACAAAAAGGACATCAGATACATCAATTATTAATCCAATGCAGATTGAACACCAGAACACCTCCATGTTTATAATACACGTAAATGTGTTTCAGTTTTAATACATCACCTGCAGTAGTTCAGAATTAGCTTAACCGTTAACATGTAGGCTACATATTGTACTCCGAATGTACTCTATGTGCTTTTCTTGTTGTGAGATCTAATTTTTTTTTTTACCAATAGCTGTCATAAATCATTAGCCTTCATCAGACACAGCTTCATTGGCCAAGTATGTGTACACATATTAGGAATGTGTTGCTCTCAATGAACATACACAGGAATAGAATTACAGCTGAAAAACGAGGACAACAAAGCCACAAAAGGGCAAATATAAGGCTGGAGCCGATCCCAGCTGGCATTGGGCGAAGACAGGGCTCACCTGGGCCGGTCGCCAGACTATCACAGGGCCGACACGTAGACACACACAACCATTTATAATGACATTCACACCTACAGGCAATTTACAGTCATCCATCAAGCCTATTTGTTCTTGTTTTTTTATGACATATGATATAAAGTAGGGCCGTGATTTTATAAGCATTTGGCTTCTGTCTGCTCCTTCTCAATGTATTCCATTTATGGATGAATGTAATTTATGTTTGTATTTCTTTTATTTTATAGTATGTTGAATGCTAGAGATAAATAAATTGAATAAATAACCCTGATACTAGTGTGTATTTACATGCTAAACGTGTCATTAAACTGATATTAATTGTTCATCCGCGTGATGGCCTGAGGGAAGAAACTGTTCTTGTGTCTGTTCTTGTGTCAGTTCGCTGACTCACGGCATCCAAACCAATTGGCGATGGATGTGCAGAGAATAAACTGGATGCTTGTAGCGTAGAACTGGATCAGAGGCTCCTGATGCAGGTTGAACATCCTGAGTTTTAAGGTCATTCCAAACGGATAAAAGTCTATAAAGTCTATATACAAACCTGTTAAATGCTGTTATCTTGGTTAGGCCCAAAATTACAAGACATCCTTTATTATAATGGTAAAAGTGTAAGTGATAATACGTCCATTACACTTCAAGATTACAAGTGTCTTGTTGCCTCAGGTGGCAGCTGTGTTTCTTTGAACCCGAGCTCCATGCTCGACAGTCACTTCGACAGAGGCTGCCAAAAATAATTCATAAGCAACCAGTACAATGATTTGTCCAACATCTTGTAACTACACTCGTGAAGCAAGCTTCTCCATCAGAGATACGAGATGCAGAACGGCTCTCAGAGCCATACTGTTCACTTTTAACCAGCAGAACTATAGCGGCTGAACATAATGGATAATATATCAGCTAAAGAGCCAGACATTTCCCTCATTTGTCTGTGGAGTAAACTGCAGTGTAACTTTGGGATGTGTAAATCAGCAACTGTTTGAGAACTTATTTGCCACAACAACGTATTAAGTACGTCAATGTCGTGTTCACAACTTTTTCCAGAGCCTCCAAGGGAACAAGGTAAGGAAAACAAGCAGAAAGACACACTAATTTATCAATACAGAAACCAACAATACATAAAACAAAAATGTACGCATCAAGCACCGGACACTGTTGTGAGTGTGTGTGTGTGTGTGTGTGCGTGTGCTTCGTATACTTCACATACATTTGTGGTATTTGACACAAAGTGTGTTGAGATCATCAGAGTTCTGTGGTGGAGGGGTTTGGGGGACCTCAGGGTGCCTGTGTGGGACAGGGCTTGACGCAGAGGGACAGAGAAAAAGGATCATCATGGGTCACCAGCTGTGCTTTTGTGTAAGAAAGATTTGCGGCTGTGAGAGTTGTCTCAGATAAGTGTGTTCCCTGTTTTGTTATTATCAGTTGTAGTAGCAGTAGACGAAGCAGTAGAAGTCGTCCTCCTAGTTGAAGCAGTAGTTGTTTAGTAATACTTGGCAAAAAAATCATCATATTTTAAAAGTATTAGAGGTAAAAAAGCAGGGAATATCATATCAAGCTGGATATCTTGATAGTTATATGGTTTCTGTAGCTGAAGGAATGCAGAAGTAGTTAGAGTCCAAAAACAAACCTACAACCTACAAAAAGCAATTCAGAAAAAACATCCACCAAGCCAGCCTTCAGTTCCACGGCCGCCAACGGTGTGCAGGTGTGCAACCTCTTATTTAACTCTTGTAAAGGAGCAGTGTCGCCACTGGAATTGGGGCACTAGCACTAGCTTCGGTTACTAATACACTCAACAAAAATATAAACGCAACACTTTTGTTTTTGCTCCCATTTTTCATGAGATGGACTTAAAGATCTAAAATTCATTCCAGATACACAATATTACCATTTCTCTCAAACATTGTTCACAAATCTGTCTAAATGTGTGATAGTGAGCACTTCTGCTTTGCTGAGATAATCCATCCCACCTCACAGGTGTGCCACATCAAGATGCTGATCTGACATCATGATTAGTGCACAGGTGTACCGTATACTGCCCACAATAAAAGGCCATCCTGAAATGTGCAGTTTTGTCTCACAGCAAAATGCCACAGATGCCACAAGCATTGAGGGAGGGTGCAATTGGCATGCTGACAGCAGGAATGTCAACCAGATCTGTTGCTTGTGCATTGAATGTTCATTTCTCCACC
Organism: Chelidonichthys spinosus; assembly: GCA_029853015.1. Classification (NCBI taxonomy): domain Eukaryota; kingdom Metazoa; phylum Chordata; class Actinopteri; order Perciformes; family Triglidae; genus Chelidonichthys; species Chelidonichthys spinosus. Next base: position 5,926,472 of record CM056822.1, on the reverse strand, counting down.
ATAAGCCGTCTCCAAAGGCGTTTCAGAGAATATGGCAGTACATCCCACCGGCCTCACAACCGCAGACCACGTGTAACCACACCAGCCCAGGACCTCCACATCCAGCAGGTTCACCTCCAAGATCGTCTGAGACCAGCCACTCAGACAGCTGCTAAAACAATTGGTTTGCATAACCAAACAATTTCTGCACAAACTGTCAGAAACCGTCTCAGGGAAGCTGAACTGCATGCTCGTCGTCCTCATCGGGGTCTTGACCTGACTCCAGATCGTCGCTGTAACAGACTTGAGTGGGCAAATGCTCACATTCGATGGCGTCTGGCACGTTGGAGAGGTGTTCTCTTCACGGATGAATCTCGGTTTACATTGTTCAGGGCAGATGGCAGACAGCGTGTGTGGTGTCGTGTGGGTGAGCGCTTTGCTGATGTCAATGTTGTGGATCGAGTGGCCCATGGTGGTGGTGGGGTTATGGTATGGGCAGGCATCTGTTATGGACGAAGAACACAGGTGCATTTTATTTATGGCATTTTGAATGCACAGAGATACCGTGATGAGGTCCTGAGGCCCATTGTTGTGCCATACATCCATGAACATCACCTCATGTTTCAGCAAGATAATGCACTGCCCATGTTGCAAGGATCTGTACACAATTCTTGGAAGCTGAAAATGTCCCAGTTCTTGCATGGCCAGCATACTCACCGGACATGTCACCCATTGAGCATGTTTGGGATGTGCTTGACCGGCGTATACAACAGCGTGTACCAGTTCCCACTAATATCCAGCAACTTCGCACAGCCATTGAAGAGGAGTGGACCAACATTCCACAGGCCACAATTGACAATCTGATAAACTCTATGCGAAGAAGATGTGTTGCACTGCATGAGGCAAATGGTGGTCACACCAGATACTGATTGGTTCTGAGTCCCCAGACCCCCAATAAAGCAAAAAAATTGCACATTTCAGGGTGGCCTTTTATTGTGGACAGTCTAAGGCACAATCATGATGTCAGATCAGCATCTTGATGTGGCACACCTGTGAGGTGGGATGGATTATCTCAGCAAAGCAGAAGTGCTCACTATCGCACATTTAGACTGATTTGTGAACAATGTTTGAGAGAAATGGTAATATTGTGTATCTGGAATGAATTTTAGATCTTTAAGTCCATCTCATGAAAAATGGGAGCAAAAACAAAAGTGTTGCGTTTATATTTTTGTTGAGTGTATATAGTCATTTATATCAATAAAATATTGATATTAATTAATAAAAACGGGGTGAGTGTGTGTGTGTTACAAGATGGCGGCTGTGGGTGTCAACCAGTCAGTCATGTGGAGTGGGGGTGTTCTTTATGGGAGGCTGTGTGGTCCTGCCTGGAGAACAGGTGTTAGTATATGTGTATAATTAGTGCAATGTATGTAGAGCCGTTAGGTAGGTTGGATAAGTGAGCATACAAACTGTTCTAGATCACTAACAACTGAACTAGGGTTACACACTTACCTAAACAGAAAATCACTTTGAAACACTAAGGTCATCACTACTATATCTCCTGATCCTCTCTTGGGCCTATTTGGTTCCCCCCTGCAACCTCTTGCCTCTAAAGTTTTCCGTACTGTTCTTCCCTTTGCCACCCTGTTAGGCGACTCATACTTCTTAATTGGAAACACCCTCAACCTCCATCTCATAGTAGGTGGGTGAAAGAAGTGCTACTGTCCATTAAACTTGAAAAGCTTAGATTTTCCCTCAATGGTTCCTTAGGTCATTTTGAAAAGACTTGGAAACCTCTCTTAAATCATATTGAATCTTTGACTACTCTGCCTGATTGTGACGACTGAGCCCCCCCCCCTATTTATTTATTTTAATTTCATTTATTTTATTGAATTATTGTTGAGGTTTTTTTTTTTTAACATTTTAATTTAATTTACTTGCCTACCTTATCATTTTCCTTATTCATGTATTTGTTGTATGTACTCTGTACTGTTTACATGTTATTGGACTCATAGAACTGTTCACCTTTGAGTGGGTCGGGATTGTGGGAGGGGTAAAAAATGGGGGAAAATGTTGGAATGGAAGTCCTCTATGTCACGCTGTACTGATGTGTTGCTACCTGTGGAATTGCTTCCAATAAAGAAAGTTATAAAAAAAAGAAACACTAAGGTCATCACATTTAGTTTCTGTCCTGCTGCCCGGATTGTTTCCCGTCCTTGACGAAGGGTTGATTGGTCCTCTGAAGAGAGGTTGCTGTCTTCAGGTTCCTGTGAAGGAATGATGCAGTCTTTGAAGTTGTGGATGGAATGTGAGATACGTCTTAAATAGGAATTCTTCTCTTTGTTGCAGAAACAGGCCAGCTTGTTTGGCTGTTTTGAGGGCGCTGCTTGGGGGCTTCTGACCTGTGGTCCAAATCCCAGGGGAAAGAGGAGACATCTGTTCAGGTCGACGTCTCAGTAGGAAGAGGAGTCCATGGCGAGGTCGCAGGACGAAGAGGGAGATCCCAACTTGATCTGCTTGGTTGGAAGCAAACTTCTACTACAGTTGACCAATCACAATGGAAGTCCACAGGTACGTGTCGCTGACGGGGGAGAGGAAAGCCAGTGTGACTGTTTCAACACAGAAAACTGCAGCCTGTGGAGGTGCATAGCTGTGATCCACACAGAGGACCAGTTCAGAAACAATTCCATCTGCATCCATGAATTGTTTCATAGACACAAACCTTGAGGTCCCAACGACCTTTTGGGGCCTGTGTGTTGGTTTGTGCCTTCCATTCCTTTTTCAAGTAGGCAATGTGTTAATTGGTCACATATTTATAGTCTAAATGATGACTTTCTTGTCTCAAAATGATATAAAAACAAGTTAGCAGCACAAAAAGTTTAATCCGACAAACTGACAATACCAAAGGTGGAGTCCTAGTTAATAAATGATGTCATCCCAGCTGCTACTCGCACTCCTAGTTTAGCCAGCGGACGAGTCTGAGGAGCGGCAGGAAAGATCCTCTTCTCCACGGCAGGTAAAGCCACTTTTCATCGTTGAAGTTTCATCTTAAATTGCATAAATTCAAAGTCTTTAAACATTTGTCATCTTTCCTATCGCATTTTCAAACCTGGAATTCCGCCATGCATTACAATGAAAATGGCTCACTTCCATCAAAAACAATAAATGGGGTGAACTTTGAGCTAAATGCTGTTGTGTTTAAAATCTTTACCATTTTAGTGAAGATAATAAATTAAGTAAATTGATAGGATGCTAATTAGCACAAAACAAGGGGTTTAAGGTTGTTAGGATCCATCCTCTTCCATGGATATACATTCTATTTAACTAACTAAAAAGCTAAATATGAAACTGGTGGTGCTATATGAGTAAAATAATTGAAATAATTGAATTGAGTTCATATTATGTTTCTGTTTGGAAGTGTTGAACATACTGTTGAACATACTGCACATTATATTAATACCCACAGAGGCACACAGCTAGCCTGCCGTCATCCAAATCCCCACCTCTTTACTGACAGACCATGTGTCCACAGTCTCCGCCTTAAGTTGCTCATTCAGAAACCCACAACACCCCCTGCCCCCCTTCTCTCTTTCTCTCTCTCTCTCTCTCTCTCTCTCTCTCTCTCTCTCTCTCTCTCTCTCTCTCTCTCTCTCTCTCTCTCTCTCTCTCCCTCATTGTCATACAAACACAACTCTCTCAAACCTCTACTCATGGGCTCACTCATGGTCAGAGCTGGGAAGGGCAGACTCGTATTCTCCTCCAAAGGCACTACATGAATCCCACCTGGGCATAACCACCGACTGCAGACGTGAAGCGACTTTTATCAGGTACTCTTTACCGATCCTTTTCCATAAAGGTCACAAACAGCTTATTTCTGTCTTTTTCTAGTTGTCCTTTGTATAAATTGCGACTGTACACTAATTTGGATGAATTTCTTGAATAGGAATCAAACGGTATCCTTGCGGCTCAGAGACAGCTGGGCTTTTGTGGCTGCACTTGTACTTGGCGCCTGTAGCTAAATTATGTAGGCCAAAGGTTACAGGCTGTGCTGCAGAGAGAGAGCGAGAGAGAGAGCAGCTATTTCCCTCATTTAGTGTGTTTAGCGTCAGGCTGCTTTGTGATCATCGCTGCTGAAAGCTCACTGTGATTTCAAATAATATGCTCCGAACAGATTGCATAATGACAAACTTCTTTAAAAGTGTCAAAATGAAAGTGACATTGAATTTCTTACTGGAATCATTTGCAAAAAAAAAAATAGAATTCATAAATAAAGTGTTTATTTATGTATGTAAAGTCTCTAAAGCAAAGCAGACATTGAGATTCAGAAACAGCAGAATAACAGCATGGAGTGTTTTTTTTTTTTTTTTTGTCTGGTCTGGGGTGGTGAAATAATCAAAACAGAAAATAATGTATCACTGAGCACACGCCTCCCTGTTGGCAGTGGACTTGGATTAAAAAGGAACTCACTCAGAAGTGACCAACAGTTATTCCTTCCACTGCTAATGTTTGAGCAAAATATATCTGTGATGTTTTGTCTACCAGAACCCCCCAGACCATTACTCCTCCTCCTCATGCAGCCTGTTGCTGGTTGATAATGCATTTTTAACTGATAGCCTTTCACCAGGCTCCTGAAGGTTGATTGATGCACATAAGTAAGTCAGTTCAGATAGAAACGACCCCGTCTTACATTCCTCTGCTTAGTGATCATCAGCAGAACTCTACGTTTAAGCCATGTTAGGGGACAACGTCGTTGCAGACGGAAATATCTCAAACACTGTGATTGCCATGAAATGCTGCATAGAAATGCGTCTCCCCCCGTAGATGAATCCTGCTTTTCTGTGATTCTTCAGGTCAACATTTGAATTTTCCAACACTTATAGGAACCCTGCTGTACTTTATATTTAATGTTGGGCTAATGTTAACACGATAAAGCTACCACTAAGGTGGTATACGTAATACCTTTTATCATTAGCATGTCAACATTTGCCATTGTGACCGTTAGTATTTAGCTTAAGGCACCACTGTGCAAATGAACGGAGCCACTAATGTCTGCACATTCTTGCCGTGTCCCAAATCCATCTTAAGTACTCATTCTAAGCAGGTTTCAGTAGAGTGTTCATTGTTGCTTATTCAGTGGGTTTCTGCCCTGCAGCGCTCACTGAACATTTAGACAACTCTACAAAACGTTGTTTGCAAAGTCGCCTCAGCTTCAGTACAGCAGCCCAGGGCAGATGATAGTTGATAGATGGCTTGAGGAGATGTCATCTGTCAACTTCCGAGGACAGCTCTTTCTAAGGGGTCCGGTATTTATGGAATGGACCATTGGAGGAAAATAGGGAGGGGTTAGGTTTTAAAATTCTTTGTTGAGGGGTGGTTCACCCAATTGCAGGGCGGATTCAAACCCTGGACCGCTGCAGGGTGCCTCTGCCCATGGGGCGGTAGCTCTACTACTGAGCTATCAGCGCAATTAAGATGTTAATTTTATCAATCAGATCAAGTAGTGCTCTCACGATATACGATGGAACTTACGCATTCACGCAGTCTGTGAGTTTTTGCAACTGGAGCAGATGTTTGTCACAGGGGGAGGGGGGGGGGGAGGTCATATTTATTCTGCCATGTCAATTGCAGGGTCATATTAAAATAAATGATATAGCATAAAGTGATCGGAGATCTAAAAATCCCTTAAAATAAATAACGATCAGTCCCTAAATCAACTTGTTGTGATGCTGATCTAGGATGCAATTATGTATTTGCTTAAAAGTAATTTAGGGCCCGTTGAAAAAAAACAAGTACAGTTACAATTGGTCACTGCAATTGATTTATTACAGTTTTTCTCAATTGTTTACACACAAAAACTGGTACTTGAGACACAATGACCACCAACCCCCTGAACTAACTCTTCTAAACTGCAAGCACAATTCCTGCTTTACACTCAAATTGCAGTTTTAAAACACACTTTTTTCAAAACACTACACACAATTCTCTGCATTTGGCACGATTTTCACGAAGAAAATCTCTTGTTTTCACAAGGAACACACTGCCATTCAAAATTCTAAAGTTAATTTCCCTACTATGCACACTGACTCCTCACATGGGCAAACACCTGCAACACAGTTTTACAATTTGCAATCAGAGCATTAGCATAAATGTGCAAAAGGTGAGCTCTTCTGTTTTGGAGCAATGGATGCCAGCATTGGCAACAGAGGCAGAGCCAGAGGAGTGAGAGTACGAGGAGGAGACTAGCATGGATTTGCCATGCTAGGTGATATTTCCCCCGCTGCTTGGCCATCGCTTGCATTGCCTGTGATGTGGATGAGGCGCTGTGGCCAGACCGAGACAGAAGAGAGGATGCGGGATAGTTGTTGTTTTTTGTAACTGTATGCAGTAAATTCTTCTGGTTTTGTATGTAGACCACTGTATATGCAACTTTGTGTTGGTTGGGATGAAAACGGTATACATTACAGTATTTTTGTGGGAAAAATAAAATATATAAAAACAATATTCTAAAATATTTTACAACACATTTATGTATGTACTGTCTGTAGTGAGTGTAACACTGAACAAAAAGGCCTAAGTCATTATGGTAAATGGAGAAGTGTTCATCGTGTTTTACATTGAGCACGTCAGTGTTCAACTGGTTCTTATAAATGTCTATTCATATGATGGTCTGTGTGTGTCATTTGAAAACAAAATACCATTTTGAGAAGAAATAACATTGTTTTGAATGTAAAGTTTCCTTTTGCAGGAGAATTGAGGGGTTTTGCCCATTGTGTGTGTGTTTTTTTAAATTTTTGTGTAGAGTTCTGAGAGTATGAGGCATGCATTCAGAAAATGTGTGTAAACAATCGAGAAAAACTGTAATTAGTTGAAGTGCTGTTTGGATTTTTCCATGGATAATGACAGCAAAGGCCATGAACAACAATACAAAAAGACAGTTCGTGTAAAACTTGTTTGTGCACAACTGGTCTGGTTTAATGAGGATTCTGAATTGTAAGTAAATACATGAAAAAAGTACAAAATAAGGAATACGGATTGTGAGTGAACACCCTCTTCTTCCAGTTTTGTCTTGAAGAAAAACAATGATACCATTTGAAGGACATACAGAAGATAAACATGATTGTTATGCCACATGCTGTGACTTTTCCACGTTACACCAAGGGTATGGATTTTCTAGGACAAATGGGGCGGTCTAAAGGGACACCACCCTTTGGAGGGGCTGTTGGGTTAAATCCTGCAATTTCTGTATATGTCTTCATGTTGAAGACACACCTGGCATTTAAACTATTTTATCACTTTTGGTGTCAATTTACCTTTTTTTAACAGATTTAATCTGTTTTTAACTGTTAATTCGTTTTATACGGTGTACGTAATCTACTATTATTGTATTTTGCTTCTGCTACTGATGCTTTTGTTAATTGCACTATCCCTTTTTGCTGCTATAAATAACCTTGTATATTTCCCCACTGTGGGACTAATAAAGGGTTATCTTATCTGATGCAAGGGCAAATTTGTGATTTTTATCTTAATACTATGGCATCTCCCAGAGCAGTTTCTCTGATTTAGTGTCTAATAATTACACGTTTGGGTTCACAAAAGGGGCGTGGCAAAGCATCAGTATTTGTTGCCCTTGTTAACACAACGTATTGGAACAGGCCTGAGGCACTAACTCGTACGATGTGTCATCCAGCCCCTGAGGTGTTTAGAGCTGTTTTGAACATACATTCTCGACAGCGGGGTGAAAAGCCATTCATCATAGAGAGGGGCAAGATGTCCAAAAGGACCACTCCTTCAGATAAATGTTTAAGTCACAGTAGTCGCTTTGCACTCCTTTTAACACACAAATGCGACAAAGGGTGTTGGAAAGGTTTCAGTAGACGCAAAATGATTCCTTTAAATTCCCTAAAGAACATATCCGATCCCCTAACTCGTGCAGCCTGTCTACACCGGGCTGTGAAGGTGGCCAGGCATTACATTTGTGTAATTAGCAACATTCCCTAAGATAATTGATATGGGAAGGCATATATCTCTCCCAGTTATTTGAATGTACTGCAACCTGCTCAGGCAACTGTCAAAGTGATATCTCTCTTGTGGTTTGGTGACAATAAGGCGTCATATCACAACATTTAATTGAGTTACTATTTTGAAATTATAAACGTTAGATAAACCAGCCCTGTATAATATATACATCAATTATTTCACTACTTGTGTATACAAACCAGCTGTTATTTATATGTCCAAGAAATTGAGTCAAATTCCTTGTGTTGGCCTGCATACTTGGCCAGTGTTACTGTTGGTTCTGGTTGTGAATCTGTAAACACTATCTTCTTTCTCTTGTTATTCTAGATCTTCTGGTTCTTAGATGCTGCACATAATTAACACATAACTAATGCCTCTTGATGAACACATTCTCTGCTGATTTTCAGAATGATCTCCCTCGATGATCCCTAAAACACTTTTAAAGTTTGTTTTTTTTAACAGAGATGGAGTAGCAGGCATATTTTCCAGTCTATTTGCTCCACTCCCACAGCAAATCCAAGGCAGCAACACAAAAGCAACATTGATGGAAGAATTCCCCATCATGCCAAGTGGCACTGATCCTGTGTTAACCAAATACAGCAAGACTGCTGGCATTGTGTGCCTTATGGGCATTCATATACAGTGATTAAATCATGTAAATATTCCTGCTGTGGATAGTGATTATTTTTGTTGCGTTGTTTGCAACTCAGAGTGACATTTACACTGAGAATGTGCTATTTACTGCAGAATAAAATCCACACAAAACATGAATTATTCGTTTAAAAATCTAGTTTATAACTGATACCATGAGACCATTTTTAATTTGATCACTCAACGCCACTGAAATGATTTTGTTTCTGTTACCCCTTCTTGTGTTACAGTGCGATGGAAAAGCCTTATACCCCAGAGGTCAAGTACAGGCCGGACACGGGCCCAGCCCATCCTGCACCAAGCACATCGGCTAGAGGACAGTGGTCAAACAAAGTTGAGTTCCTATTGGCTGTTGCGGGACAAATCATAGGCCTTGGAAATGTGTGGAGGTTCCCTTACCTGTGTTACAAAAATGGAGGAGGTAAGTTTCATTACAGTCATTACTCGTCAAAAGTACACATACTGAATGTAAAAACAACTCAAACTATGATTGCACTTAATGGTAACAAGAAGTAAATATTGAGTTAAGATTGAAAGCTGCGAGAGCAAGATCTGTTTGTAATATAATAATATTTGTCTCATTTGAAAACTACTATGTAAATATAACCTCCAAAAATGATAAACCGAGTATACTAACAGCAATTACACATAGACTATAAATAGGCTAGACTAGGATATGTGTAATGCAGTCAACAATTAAAAAGCAGGTCTTTTCAGGCAGTGTGCTCTCAATCATTCATTATGTACTAATATGGCATTTCCCATTGGGTGTGGTAGAGTTGAATAAATCACACCTGGCTGCAAACCCAACTATGAACAGGTTGTTGAATAGTATCCAAGAGAAGAGAGAAGGAAAAACCACAAGCGATTAAACACATGTAACAACACAAGTAAATACTTTGATAGTTTAGGATTATCTTTGATTTAACTCAGGTTAAGAAATGTTTTATTTGACAACATAAAAGTGCCACTGCCAATCCAGAAAACACAGGTACATCCAGATAAGATGCACATGAACACTGATGAATGCCCTGACTGCTGAACTGATGATAAGCTGAAAATATTTGTTTTAGAAAGGATGGAAGATTAGACGTGCCTTTCGCCAATATTTGAGCTTACATGCGCATTTGCATCTAAATGTGAACTGTGCTCAACAAACAACTTATGAGGTGTTTTTGTTTTCCGAAAGGTGTGTTCTTCATCCCTTATATCCTCTTCCTTTTCACCTGCGGCATCCCTCTGTTTCTCCTGGAGACGTCTATTGGCCAGTACACCAAACAGGGAAGTATTACCTGCTGGAGGCAAATATGTCCACTTTTTGCAGGTAAATGTTTAGAATTACTATCAGACTATCCATATGAAACCCAATAAATACTAAATGAATATTAAAACCAAAACATTCGTGTGGTCAAATATGCATCGCTACTACAAAAATGAGGTGTGAGCAATTTTATTTTAAGTACTTCCCAAATATAATCATGTTACAAATTGCAAAATTCCTGCAATTTGTAATGTGGAGGATCCATGTTCTATAGTTGCTGCAGTGAATTTTGGATGAAAAATTCACACATGTGAAGAAATGTGACATAACACATGCTTTGCTGCATGTTTTTGTTTTTGCTCAGACTTGCTACAAATCCTGCAGGGACTTGGTTCCACCACCTGTAGAGCACAGAGTTCACAAAAGTAAATTGCGCAACTTTAAGATATGAGTCAGTAGGCTACATGTCTGGATATTTACAGGGACTGCATTAATGTCAAAGGAACACCTGAAGAGATTCAAATAGAATGTGAAGAGATTCAAATAGAATGTGTCCAATGGTGAATCAGTACTTTTTGCACTCCTTCATCATGAAGTCAACGGGTGTTTAGAATGGGTTTTTGATTTAAATACCTGAAATAACATCTACGGGGATACACTTGTATGTTTACAGTATCTCTAAATGCCATTTTAATATGAAACACCCAATAAACTAGCAGGTTTGGTGAACCAGTAACATGCTTGACACTTAACACTCATTGGTTCCGAGATATGTAACCGTGATAATCACATGTTGATTTCTTCAAGTGTATGTATTAACATTTTGCTTGTGCTTTTTTTGTTTTTTTTGTTTTTTGTTGTTTTTTTGTTCAGGAATGGGTTATGGCAATCTGGTGGTTGTTTTATACTCCAGCATCTATTACATCATCATATTGGCCTGGGCTTTCCTGTATCTCTTCTGCTCTTTCAGCTCCGAACTTCCCTGGGCAAATTGTAGAAACAGCTGGAACACAGGTAAGCACCTGGTATGGGATCAGACTGAAATATATGGAAACTAGATTATTGTGAATCTTTAGTGCAATGGTGACACTAGGTTTAGGGAAATCGTGATGTTACTGGCTGACTCATGTTATGTTTGCTTTAGAGATTAATCAGATCATTGGTCCATTTGAGGATCTGGAGGGCAAAATCGTGCTGCAGCAAACATTTCATGTTGTGAGGTGCCAATTTTGCTCTGGCAAGTAGCACAACATGCTTAAAAAAAACCCCAAGAAGCATCTCTAATGCAAATTTTCTATACATATAACTGCCAAACTGCCATTTTCAGCAAGTGTGTGTTGGAGGTGTCCAGTTTTCACATCAGACCATTGCTTTCAGGACAATTATTGGCTTCCAAATTGGTTGACAGGCATAGCTTAAACTGAGATTCTATGGTGAATATAAACAACTCAGAGCAGCCTTACACTGCACACCTTAGCACTGGCCCTTGCATACCCTGCAGCAGAATGCCGTGCCACTTTCTGGTCCAGAACACCCCAAACACACCCAGCTGAACACCACTCCCCTGTCTCCCTGTCCTAACCAACATAACTCCCTCACCCCCACATGTCCAACTTACTGAAAGGATGCTCCAAAAGGTCAAAGATTTCAGGAATCTACCGATCCACCTACTGCTCGTCTCCCATCTAGACGCCGAATACGGGGAAAAAAGGATTGGGAGTCCAAGAATGTACCAAACAAACATCTGGTTTCAGACTTCACTCAATATGTCCCTGGCACCAACATCCCAAGGAGACATTGGTCATTCAGTACCAGTCAGTAGTCATAGCGCCTGCTTAGCAGGTCTCCATTGGCGGGGCTAGGAGGCAACTGCTTGGCTCAAAGACTTTGCTAAACAATTAAGAGGCTAGGGTAAATGGAAAAGTCCCCAGTTCCATTTCTGAGTAAAATTTGTACATCAGATGAAAGAAAAGGCAATGACAATTTGATAATGTGTGTATTCGGTTTGCCTTTGCAACAGAGAACTGTGTGGAGTTTGATCAAAGAGGTGATGACTTCAACTTGACGTTCATTCCGAATGCAACATCTCCAGTGAGAGAGTTTTGGGAGTAAGTATGAAAAACCAAATCTTAAATCTAAATATGACTCTGAAAGTGATTTGACATGAATGAATTGGAACTGTAAACGTGACTTTCAGGAGGAGAGTTTTGAACGTCACGGGAAATGTCCATGAGCTCGGTGGAATACGATGGGAGCTGGCTCTGTGTCTTCTGTTGTCCTGGATCGTCTGCTACTTCTGTGTCTGGAAAGGTGTACAGTCCACTGGGAAGGTAGGACTTCAGCGTTTTTATATGTCTTAAGGAAGAAAGCTGTTTTGTATTTGTTTAACTCTAGTCTTCATATCATATCATCGGTGCATTAAGGGTTTGAGTGAAATATCTCAAAAACTATTAAATGGATTACTGTAAATCTGGTGCACACTTTCATACGTGTGTGTGTGTGTGTGTGTGTGTGTGTGTGTGTGTGTGTGTGTGCGGTGACCAAACAACATCCATTCTGACAACACAGCTATTAAAGTCCATAATTGTGCCACAAACGAGCCCTCACTCTTCCACAGGTAGTTTACGTTACTGCAACGTTTCCATATGTGATGCTGGCAGTGTTGCTTGTTCGTGGAGTCACATTGCCGGGCGCCATAGATGGGATTAAGTTCTACCTCTACCCAGATCCATCCCGCCTCGCAGATCCACAGGTAAGAGAACTCCTAAACTTCACTGTGTGAATGATATATGCCCCACTTGTGGTATTCCTGCCTTTCTTATGGTACAGACAAGTTGCTGCTTGCTCACACCTCTGCTCACATTTCTCTGCTAATATTCAGGTTTTTCTTCTGTGAGAAACGTTGAGCGATGGCTCCTGGATACTTATAAGTCACTGCTGTAATTCTTGTAGATATAAAAGGCTACTGCCATATCTCAACATTTTTAAGACCTCATCAGCACTAAGATGTTTCTACACAGCGATGACTGGAAATGTAGCGCTGAGACGCTCCTATTCTCGACCACAAACTTTTACTGAAGCTTACAGTGCTGAGAATTCACCAAGTGAACTTTGAACTGAATGGACTATGTGGGATCGACACCACTTTACCATCGATCCAAACCAGTGGACAATTGCACATGACATGCTAACACATGGCTAATTAGCAACAGCAAAATTACGAAGAAATACATAGGAGCCCTCACTGGAACTCTCTTTGTGAAAAGCCTAAGAATATTAAATCATACCAAATCATTTCCCTGGAATCTTGGAGGACGAGTAACAGGCAGAGCTCAGTGCCCTGAATTATTTTGATGCGACCAGCTGGCCTGCATTTATCGTCCTGGCACGGCGCATCTTCAGACACAGCTGTGAGGGGAAGAACAAGGAACGAAGCTCTGCTCCACAACCAGACAAACGGGTAGTTGAGAGACTCAGTAGATTGTTGGCACTGAACACATGGCTTTCAACTGCATGTAGATTCTGGGACCACAGACAATTTTTAAGACGGTTGCACTTTGTCTGAACGAGTCAGGAATAAAATAGTTTACCTCTAATTTTACATGCAGCACACATCGGTCCCCTCTGCCAAGGACAAGAGTCAAGAGGAATGAAAATAGGAGGAAGACTTAACCCAGTATGGCAGAACCCTTCAAGGAGAACTGCCTCATTCCCCACCCGTGGAGAGCTTAGTTGTTCAGGGGTCACATCAGAGCCAAGAGGAGGAGTCACCACCCCCCTTCACCCCCCTCACCAAGGATATACCTCCTTCACCCCCCAACCCCATCCAGGTCTCCCTAGCCACCCTTTCTCTCTCTCTGCCCCCTTGCTGATCAGATGAAGGAGCTGGAACTAAACTAACCCTACTTACTCACCATCTTACACCCCTAATGCTTCTTGGCATCCATCTCTACCAGTTTGGTCACAATCATCACAGCTATGAAAGCTTGATATTATTTTCTATTGCCTTGGCTCTTAAATTCCGTTTTTAATTGCATTTCAATGTCCTTTTATAATGTGTTTCTTTTGCACTTTGTCTCTTGTCTTGATGTCTTATGTGAAGCACTTTGAATTGCCTTGTTGCTGAAATGAACTTTCCTTAACCCACCACCTCTACGGCCTGCATGTAGCCACAGGTGGTCCTATCATGCAAACACAGGTTATGTGGACAAACATTGGAATTTTCAAATTTTCAAATTTTGTGTGAAATATGTTTGTTGGTTTTCATCATATTGCATTTTATTTCAAAAATTAAAACGTTGGTTACGTTGGTCTACAACTGTATTTGCAGATGTTTCCTTACTTATGACACACAAGTTGAAAGCAGGGTAAAATATTAGCAAATGTGAACAAGCTATTTCTGACTAGATTAACCACAGAGTTGCGTTACACAGTTAATGTCTTTCATATGCAATTTATTATCAATGAGACATGTCCTTTATTTGTGTTGCAGGTGTGGATGGATGCTGGCACACAAATATTTTATTCCTATGCTATTTGTATTGGGTGTCTAACTGCACTTGGCAGTTATAACAAGTATGACAACAACTGTTACAAGTAAGTTTGACATAATATTTATTTTATGATTCCCATAAAACAACACATGCCAAAAGAAAGAACACTCTAACGGCCCGTTGCCCAAATTGCAGCTATAGTACACCAGTGATCTGAAAATCACAACAGCTCTGCCAAATACCTAAGATAACTTTTGAGCTGTTTGACGGAACATCTTCAATGCCCATTTTAGGCAAATATTTGGAGTAGTTTATACAAAGTAAACCATCGTATTGAAGTACAGTTTTCTCCAAAAATATTTCTAGTCATTGAGGAGCTGTGCTGTGAATATAAGACGCCTTCTTAGGCAATTTTAGGATGGGAGTCGCAGCTACGAAAATAAAAATGTAAAAGATGTTTATAACTAATACAATAAAATGTAGTATAAAATGTCTTTGTGTCCTCTTTTGTTTTTAGGGACTGTGTGTACTTGTGCCTTCTGAACAGTTTGACCAGTTTCGTAGCTGGCTTTGCCATCTTTTCTGCACTTGGATTTATGGCATATGAGCAGAAGACAGACATATCAGCAGTGGCCGAGTCGGGTAAGAATATAGAAAATGTTATAAGTGAGGAAAAAAAGTGAAATCCTTTGACTCAACTACAGAAAAAAATGGCTATTTTTTCTTTCCACCGTCCCATTCTCACTGGAGGTCCCGGCCTGGCATTCATTGCCTATCCCCGAGCAGTCGCCATGATGCCTTTTCCTCAGGTGTGGGCGGTGTGCTTCTTCGTTATGATCATCCTCCTGGGACTGGACAGTGAGGTAAGCCCACTCTTCTTTCACACTTAGAGATTATCTCAATCTCTTCACTTTTTTTTTCGAGGATAGCATATTTGTAATCATTGCCAGATCTTTTGCTCACGATGACCTGCTTGAAAGATTCTCTTACATTCTGTAAGCTTGAATTGCATAACTGTCTTTATGGACTTGAGAGAGGTTCGGCTTTATGATCTTTGGACCTCAGTTGGAGGTCTGTGGGGGTCTCCAACAGATGTGAAAACATTTCATCACTATTATTGATTTTTGCACTTATACTAATATGAGAACAAATCTGGCACATGTATCCTATGACTTTCTTGTGTGTTTTGATGCAGATCCGGATGAATAATAAAAAATGAGACTATTAATATTAATAAAAAATTACTAGATTAATCGATTGTGCAGCCTTGGCAGAGGTATGCACTCTCTGACTACTTACTGAATTATTACGACATTATCTCTACAAAGTGTGTGTGCAGCATGTGTAGACTTGTCTCACGGGGAACTCTGTGTTCCAGTTTGTAGGTCTGGAAGCTCTCGTAACAACGATATCCGACACCAACCCTTCCTTCTTCCATGTTGGCCATCGGCGTAAACTTCTTCTACTTGCTATCGCCATTTTTTGCTTCTTCATTGGACTTGTGATGGTTACAGAAGTAAGATCATGCAAAAAAATGTCAGGTCACTTCTTTTACAATATGTTTATTTTTCTTACAATACAAGACGACACCACAGCTGACTGATGTCTCACACACAGGGTGGACTGTACATCTTCCAGTTGTTTGACTACTACGCCTGCAGTGGGATGACTCTACTTCTCTTTGCCATATTGCAGTCTGTTTGTATTGGATGGATATACGGTGAGTTAATAATACATTTAAAAAAAGAAAATTCATGGATTCACCATGATGTTTAACTCACCACAGCGTTTCCATCGACTCACAGGTGCAGACCGGTTCTATCAAAACATAGAGGACATGATTGGATACCGGCCTTTACCTTATATTAAGTATTGTTTGAAATACGTCACTCCAGTAATATGCATGGTGAGTTGCAGAATTGTTCACTTTTTGTTCGATGTCTTTGCTAATCCAGTCTCGTGGTTATGACAAGGGAAGTCGTGCACATGATATGATTGGCATTCAAGCGGAAAAGTAAAGGGGAAACACAGAGAATAACAATTAAGCAAACTAGTGAGCTAGTAACGTAACATAATGCAGGCAATGCAAAGGTCAAGACAGAGGAGACAGTTGTGAGGAACACTTGAAAATCAGGGTGATTTACGATTCCTTATTTCTCACTTTTATCAATTTTTCTCACTGAAATTGTTAAACGGCTACAGGAAGATTTATACTATCACAAGCTAGCTATTATTAGCTCCATGAGTTCACTTTTTCTGACTTTTTCACATGTCCATCTGACTCATTTTACATGGAAAATCCAATGATTTTGTGCTAAAAACTACCTTTAAGCCTAAACCTAAACAAACCGGTTTGCCTGCTAACATTAAATACTTGTCTGTTCAAAAAATAACATGTTTTCTGTTAACAAATAAAGAGAACATAACCAGTTCTGCTGTAAACATCCCCAGACAGAGAAGCTAATCTGCATTTACCCTTGTGTTTTTGGAAAGACAAAAAAGAAAACTTCCAAAATGTTTTAGTAATGATTTAATAGTTTTCTCTGTGACTATTTTCAGGGAACATTTATTTTCTCCTTGGTTAAATACACTCCCCTGAAGTTCAACAACACAATAGCGTACCCATGGTGGGGTTATGCTCTCGGCTGGTGGTTCACTCTCTCCTCCACCCTCATGGTTCCTATAGTGATGTTGTACAACCTGAGCATCACACCTGGTACACTGCGACAGGTAATGTTCCTTTGGATAAATTCATCAACATACTTCCAAAAAGCTGTTTTTTATGTTATGTTTTATTAAAACCTTTATTCTTCTTCGTTAGAGGATCTCCATTTTGTGCACTCCAGCCGAAGACCTGTCTTCAGAGAAGAAAGGACTTGAACTGATGAAGTTGAACACAACTCCTGACAGCATGGTGTCCAAGTGACAGCAAGTCCTCCAGTAGTGTGTCCCCTCTTCATACAAAGCTTCTAATTGGTACAGTTCAACCAAAAACACATGTTAGTTTGGTTTTAAAGGACTTTAAAATTATCTAATAACTAAAAAAAACATGATATGTTGTGCAGCAGATTTTTTTCTGCTCTCCTGATCTGACCTTTGTGTGGATCCCAACCTTTGTGTGGTTGGGAAAATGGTAAATAAAAATGGTAAATGGCCTCATTTATATAGCGCTTTTCTCCAAAGCGCTTTACAGTAATGACTGACATTCACCCATTCATACACACATTCACTCATTCACACACCGACGGCGGAGTCAACCAAGCAGGGCGACAGCCAGCTCGTCAGGAGCAAATAGGGTGAGGCGTCTTGCTCAGAGACGCCAGACACTCAGCTAGCAGGAGCCGGGGATCGAACCGGCACTCTTGTGGTTACCAGCCAACCCACTCTACCTCCTGAGCTAATGCCCCTAATGCATGAAAGAAATACTTCAAAGTTATTATCATTTTACTCCATTAAGTGCTTCAGAGACTGAATGCTGACTCAACAGTAAATATTTTCATAAATAGAACTAATTACTTTCATTTTTAGTTGATCTATTGATTTTTGCTCAATTAAATTCTTTTAGGTCAGATAATTGTAACAAATACACAACACAATTGCACAGAACTTTCGACAGAAGTGCTATTACATTTACAGTAATAAGCCATAAAAATAGCAAACCTTCACTATCCTCACATTTGTGAGGTAGTATTCTGTTGACCAATTGATCTTAGTGGACATTAAGTCATGAATGAGCAACCATTTCCGAACTGAAACTGAACATTTCACTTGGTATGTGTTGTTTTGTTGTCTGTTTTACTTTGTTTTAACCAAATTGCATAATTATTTGGTGAAAAGCAACACTGATAAACACTTGCCAAATAAGCTGTACAGACTTGAGTTACTTGTAGGTCACTGTGAATGAGATCAATTCCAAATTGCCAATATAACTAAATGAATAAAATAACAAGATGAAAGGCTAAAAAGCAATAAGAGCGCAATATAACTCTGGACACTGCCTGCACCTTAGCTATCTGAGCCACAAAGTGTTTCTGACCTGAATAAAGTACCATAAAAATGTGTATCCTGCTCACACAGGTAGGAAACAGTTTTGCATTTACAAGATTAACCGAAACAAGGATTGGCTTGTGATAATGAGAGCACCGGATGAACAGAAACACCCAGAAAACCTGGCTGCAACAGGTCGGAATCACAGAAATTATATTTTTAACATTTATGAGGGTTATATTTTGTACTCGACTTTAAGCTTGTTTATTATAGATTTGAAACTAAAGGTGCAGGTTGATTAATGTAGTTTTGTACTGTTTTTGTATCCTATGTCATTGAAATGTGCAGCAGTTGCCCTTTATATAGCAATAAATGCTGCAATATGACTTTTCACTATTAATGATATCATATTTCTTTATCTTTTCTTTTTTAAAGAAATGTTCTCTATCTGTGGCACAACATGTCACGTTGTGTATTACCTACTGGTCAAAGTAAATATATCATGGTCATCTTATGAGCTAATGTTTAAAAAATGTAAATGTTGGTGTGATTGAATTTTTCATGTCATGATTTAAATCTTAATTAAACTATTCCTTTCTTTAATTAGTATCCATGCACAAGGCCATCTGGTATTCATGTGACTTAGTATTCATTCATATTACTTGAATGATGATGGTAATAATTCATGAATGATTTGTTTTGTGAACTTTTTTGTCAGAATGCATAAACTGTTGTGTCCCTTAACTCACAAATACAAGGACATTTTCAAATAATGTTCTTCTCAGCTGCAAAACCCCCATCAGTGCCAAAAGCCAACAATGAATGAATCTCCTAAAATACCAAGTAAAATTGTGTGAATTAAATTAACACAAATAGCAATAATTAATTGCAAAATAATTCACTATATGAAATATTGTACAAGATTTCTACACTTATTTGTTGATTGGATTTGTTCATTTCTCCATTTATCAATTTTTATGACAATACAGCTAGTGAAAAAAGCAAACTTGAAAGATGTTATTACAGTACACTTTAAAAAATGTGACCTATAACTTGAAGAATGACATATTTCTTTAAATGCAACTCTTGGATTTATTTAATGCTTTTAAAGTGCAAAAGAATTTAAAAAAATATATAAAGAAGACATGAATAAGGGTACCTTACATCGATTTTTGTCTGAAAATATTTCTTTTGCATAAATGCCGGTTTAATACATTGATCACATTTTGCATTACAGGATGAAGATTTTTTGGAATACATGTAAACATTTTGTACATTACAGTTTCTAATAAAACCAATCTCACATCGGCAGTGCCGCAGTTCAACAGCAGCATCACGCTGCATTTCATCCTGCTTGTTGGTGTCAACATTTTCCAAATTATTCCTGTAATTTACATTGTCAAGTTATCAAAAATGATGAATGTAGCAGTAAGAGGTCATCTTTTTGTCGTTGACAGAGAGGGATAAATATTCTGTATACTTGAATGCAATTTATAATTGCTAGAAAAAGTACTTCATGCTCATTTCCACTGTACAAAATGGTTGAATGTTTAGAGCCAGCAGTACTTTAAAACATATAGCAATAAGCTGTTTAAAAACCTCGCTAACATACAACAATATATATTAACACACATACACACTGTTGATTTTTTTTTTTTTACACAAAATATTTAAGACAGCTAAGGTTTTCATTCTGAACCAACCAATGTTTATAAAACATCTCAAGATTATTGTCAAGACTTTATCCAGACATTTCATGAAAAGATAACAGTGTTGGTTTGACAGTTACCAAAGTGCATCACTGTCCATGATCTACTAACATTCACACATTTAAAAATGAAAACAAATATGAAATAGATGCAGTGAAATAAAGACACCAGTTCCGGGATTGAGGCAAATTTAACTACACAGATGTAAAATTATGTAGTTGATCACATTACCAGAGTTGAAATTTCATGAAATTTGTGAAAGATTCAAAGGAAATTGTGGTTCTGACTGTTTTAAAGCTTAATTGTGGTTTCTGTGTTGCTCCACTTTCGCTCACAGGGTCAATACTTGTACATCTGCCCTTTCAAAAGAAAAGGTGGGAATAGGAGCGATGCTATGCTGAAAAGTTTTTATCATAATTGTGAGGATGTGTGACGGTCATCTTCTGAACGAAGATTTTACGTGGGTTGAAGATTGTGCCATGCTTGTTTAAACAATTAGGTGATAGATAAACATAATAAGCGCAAACAGCAGAAGAACGTCATCAATCAGTAAAATCCACCAAAGCTCAGGAGTGGAAACATATCATTTTATTTATATATTTAAACTTTATTATTTTCTATTGTATTAAAGTTTTTGCAGCTGCCACCTTATAATGAAATCAGTCCTTAAAGATTATGTCATCTTCTGTCATCACAAAGAGCATCATCGTTTTACTTCAATACCAGACTGGCTTCTCATATAACAGTTTTTACTGCATGACGTGTTTAATAGATTAAAAAAAAAAAAAAAATCAACAAATTTAAAATTACAAATCATGCATTTATACATGAATAAATTATTTTAGTGCATGACCGTGGTCTTATCCATCGTAAAAAAAAAAGAAAAAAAAAAAAAAGCCTCATCTTTGCAGAAACAAGTGGATGAGTTTGTATTTGTTTTTCTGGATAATAGCCTGTCTAAATTATATTATAGGCTTTTAAAATGATTTGGCTTTATAGGTAGCAGCTTAATGTCCCAAAATAATTATAATTCAGCTGTTACTAGCAAAATCCAAACGCAGTGAATTGTGAATTTGCAAGAATGCTAGAATTACAGATTTATATTTTGGTCTAATTTAGTATCTGTAGTTTGCAGTTGCCTAAAAAAGGCTTATTAAATACCAAATACAAGCTAGAGGTGTGAAAACAAGCATGTACGGTTTGGAATCGGAGACACACTGTGGAGGCACATCTGAACTCTACACTGTAGCCTAATGACAAATAAAATGGAATTTAAAAATCTAAATTTTCCTTCCAAAATGAAAGGAGGGAGCTATAAACTTAACTTAATTCCGCTGGGAGATTCGTCATGGCAGTTGCACAGTCCATTTGACAGGGGAAATGCTATTTGCCTTGAAAAGGTCCCTGCTTTCACTCTGCTTTATACGCAGGAATGGTAATGTTGGATTTTGTGATAAAGAGGTTTGGATTAGAGGCTTTAATACGACTTCGTTCCTGCCTCTAATGCTGGGATTGGAAAGCAAATGAACGCATGTCTTACTTTTTCTCCCTTTCAAATGTCACTTTTATGATGAACAGTCCTGACTCCTCCGCCGTCGTTTGCTGCCCATTTCTCCATTCATGCCGCTCCTCACGCTATCATCCCGCCTCCTCTTCGTCTTCCCAACCTGTTGAGGGACGATGAAGCACACATGACTACAGCAGTCTAAATAAAACACTGTTGATCAGGCAGGTCATTAACCTGATGAAAATGATTCAGAAATTCCTACAATCTTTGACTTTATGACTCTACATTTTGTGAGAATGTGCCTCCTTATATTACAACTGAGAAGTAAAATAGATATAAATGCATTTGTTATATTATTAAGTTGTTGTTTATTCAAATATAGTTTGATTTCTGTTTTATTCTTGAGATAATTTCTTCTTTACGGAAGAAAGAGAAGAGCATTAATAGGTGCAAAAACAAACAAATCCATGAATGACCACTAGAGGTCAGTGTAACACTGAAGAAAGCACAATAACACAGCAGAGCATTTCACGATCAAAATTTAATTCAAACCTCCAAAAATCCATAAATCTACTGTATATTTGTAATATATTTGAATGAGGGGGTATTGTGATGGACAAGATATTTTACTGGAAATTGTGGATGGTAGTGGTGGGATGAATCTCCACCAACTGTATCATAAAACGCTCACCATTATACCCAACATGGTTTACCATTAGTTAAAAAAAAATCCTCCACAGAGAAAGATTACCTAATTTATTGGAATTGTAATTTCCAGAACTGAAATATGAATCAAATTTTCCTCATATTTCCTAAAAATGACACTGCTCCATGGCCTTACAATTGTGAAGTCTAGTCCCCCAACTTTTCATTGTTTGAATTCTACTGATCCTAAAATAATGAATACAATGAGTCTTAATCTTGTCCTTTTTGTGGAGCAGATTTTTTTTTAATTCATGTTTTTCCTTTATAAAGAATTTTGAAAATGTTTTCCTTGATTTCAAGGAAAAACCTGTAGTAGATTAAACAAATTAACCATTTTGGTAGATCATAAAACTGACAAGATGATCAGTAGCCAAGTGTGTGTGTGTGTGTGTTTTTTTGTCATGTGGGGACATTTATCTGATAACACACTGACTCGCCTTTTTTTTTTAAGTCCCCACAACTTAAATTATAACATTTTGACTTGGTTTAGGTTAAGGATAGAAAAAGGGTCAGGAAGAGGTTAAAGGTTAGGATACGTCTCCAGGAAATGAATCTAAGTCAATATAATGTCCCCAAAAGTCATGAAAAGTTTGAGTACTAATTCGGTTACAGGCAGACTGTTGGTCTACGTTGAGCCAAGAACAGAGAGATTACGGACCTTGGCGTCTCGTTCTGCAAACTTCTGGAACATGTTGGCGTAGGTCTTCTTGTCCTGTTCATCATGTTCCTTAATCTTACTCTGGCAGATAGACATCTGAGCGCGAGCTGCTCGATTTGAAGTGTTGACTTGCAGCACTTGCTGAAAGTCTTCCATGGCCAGGGTGAACTCGTTACGGAGGAGACGGGCTTCCCCGCGACGATACAAAGCCTTCTCGTTGTTCTCGTCGAGCTCAATCGCCTTCAACACACACATTAGGTAATCAGTTAATACACAGAGAGACAATGTGGTGAAATGTTTAAATATTGATACATCTCATCAGGGTCATGCAGCTCACCTTGTTGCAGTTGTCCACGACGTGTGAGAACTCCTTTACCCGCAGGAAACACAATGCTAAATTGAGGTATGACGTCAACATAAAAGACTCTATCCTCTTCTGCTGGTCTATCCCGGCACCACACTCCATCTCTAGCCAGGAGATGATGCGCTGGTACTGGATGATTGCCGAATGGTACCGCCCTGCCTAATATAGGAAGATAACATCATTTTGGACATCTCAAAAATAGAAATAAGGAATTTGTTGAGAGAGAAAGATCAGCATGGGGACTCTTACCTTAAAATAGTTATTCCCTTTATGCTTAATTCCAGCAGCCAAATCCAACTTTTCGGGCAAGTCCATTTCCCAGAATTCTTTCGCCTTGAGGAAACACATTTAATGTAACAGAAAGTGAGTTGTTTTATGGTAAACTGAAATGATTTACACAACTATGTCGGACTTTGTGTTAAAATAGAAACACACCACAAACACACTAATGTATTCACTGTATCGAGTCCATTGTACAATTCAGTCTTTAGACCGATAAAGCAGAAACAGGACTCACCCTTTGAAAGCTGTTGAGGGTAACTTCGTATACGACGTCTTTGTCTGGTCCAATTTTGAACTCTGGTTTACCTTCGCATCCAAAGGCATACCTGTGAAAAGAAAAAAGAAAAAAACAGAGTATGAGCCTGTTGATAATACAAGAAAAAACTGTTAAACCTTTATTTTGAAACACCCCACACCTACAAACCAAAGTACAAGATATATCAAATGTCAACAGTCAAGCCATTTGACATTTAAACCATAGTGTGAGATATATCAAACCTGTATGTATTACATGCTAATGGTGAAAGTTCCCCACATGTAACATTATTATGATATTCCAGACACTTAAAAAATGAAACTGTGAAAAAGGAAACACTTGATCACAATTCAACACACAATACATTTTCTACTTAAATGTATGTATGAGATTAGAAAAAGTTTCAGTTTTAATATAAATAGTTCTGTAAAGATTCTTTTTTTGTGTTGTATGTCTTTATTTTCTTACATCAGACTTCTTTCTGAGTTTATTGGCATTAACTCTGATAAATTATTAGTGTGCTTTGAATTCTTAGTACTTGTAACCAACCACTACTTTGTCATTCTTTTGCCTGAGGCGATAATAGGTGAGGTTGGTGTGGGCGGGGTTAACATGATGATATTATGTGGTTTGGGCAGTAAGATGCGTTCCATTGACTTGTATTTACTCCGAATGTCTGTATGATATGAATTTCCTGACATGAACTCACTTCCCATTCAGCTGTTGAAGACAACGCATGTCACTCTTCAACACTGATGGATTTTAAGATTTTTAGAACTGACGGCATTAAAAAATGAAGAGAGTAAAATAATGTAAATGTAGGTTTTGGACCAACGCAGCATATCGATGAATGAATATCAGTAATGTCAGTACCATATCCTCACATGTTTTGACTAACGTTGGTCTTCATTCACTCTCTAGCTCGCTTGTCCACTGCTAATCTCTCTCTCTCTCACGCTCGTCCAGTATGTTGTGGAATTATTGCAGAATTGTTGATATCCTAGTATAATAGTAGATTTGTCTGGTAATGATATCTGTCTTCAAAACCACATATCAGAGAAGAAAAATGCATTTTAAAATAGTAAAAATGAATATAATCATCATTTGAAGTCCTACATTCAGTGCAATTAAATAAATTGCTCCTGGAGACATAATTATGCTTTGGCTTAACAGGTATAATGAAGGATCCGAGCATGACAATCTAGTAAGGATAATTACAAACCAAGCCCACATTAAGGCCGTCTCACTGTAATCGCACTGAGAGAGCCAACGTTTTCAGGGTTTTTTAGTAACTTACTTTGGTTTTAAGTAAAGTACACAGCACTCTCCTTTCTGCATCTTGTCCATGGCTCGGTCCACTCCGAGAGGAATGCCTTTATCTTCAGCCTCACCAACAATGAAGCTGACGTCCCTGCAGTCAAACAGCCGTCCGCCACACCTTCCCTCCAAGTGCACTGTGGGTAATACGACACAAACACAATTTAACGCATTGGTTAATTGGCGCAATATCAGTAATTATCCACGAAGAAAAGAACGGCCGTACCTTCAACACTTGCTCCGTCGTTGGGATTAGTGTACCCGTCACCTTTAACCTTTATTCTTCTGACGATGCCGGAATCGGCTGTGAGGGTCTCTCCTTCGAACCGGAGCAGCTCCATCTGTTTTGTCGTAGGAATATAAAGCAAATAATCATTTACAGTTCTGCAGAGCTCGGTGTTACAGGAGGTGTGGGAGGGAAAAAACAAATAGAAAAACAAGTAGGCGTCGACATATCAAGTCATGGAGATTAAAAAGAATCAAATTAAATAATGACTATTGCAGAGAAAATACAGGTAGACTGTATAATCGGACATGTATGCGCTCCATACCAAGACAAACCAAGATAAAGACATTCCTCTCAGTTCATAAACCCCTAACATCCAGCCATCACAAGTTAAACACCTGATTTATTTTTATGACATGTACCCATGGGGTGTAACGTGGAAAGCAGATTGGCTAAATCTTTTTAGATTTTTCCCAGAACTGAATTATAATTGTCATTGATTATTTGATATTCAAACAGTGAACGCCCCCCCGAGCTCCAAATTAGTCTGTCCGTTTGAATGAAAGGGATTAAAATAAACAAACCAGTTCATTTTATGAGCAGGGACCTCCGTCTGCAGGAGGCTGAGACATGCTCCTAAATCATCGGGGTCCCTCAGTGTGATTCAGAACGAATGCGTGTCAACAAACAGCAGCACTGGCGTGACAAACCTACCTCAAACACTACTAAAGAGTTGGGTGGAATTTTGTCGGGATTCCCAGCAGCTCCATAAGCGTACGCTGGCTTACACAGTAGCATGCACACCTCGCCCCTCTGCATGGACAACACACCGATATCCCAGGCCTTGAGGACTTGTCCTGTGGGTGGATGAAGCAAATAAAAAAAACACCTCAATCACAATCATAACAATGTATAGAAAGAATTTGAAATTTGGGCAAATGCACTTGATTTCAATGAGAAGACTGATGTGAAGCTACGGCCAGGAGAAGGTTAGCGTGAGAGCCTGACACATAACTAACCATGACTTGTTGTTTTTTACTCTTTATTCTGTATGGATAAAATAAACCGTGCTGGAGAGAGGTGCTACTAAGTAGGGGGAAGTTTCAATCATCTTTCAGCAAGTAAGCATATTTTCCAAAATATCAAACCACTCCTTTTAGTCGGAGACAACACGAAGGCACTGTCAGGTGTGACAGTAATAGCAGAGTCGCCTACCTTTACCCACGTTGAAGCAAAAAGCTTCTTTGCGTTCTCGACTGCAGTCAAACTTCTTGCCGGTGAGCAGCTTCCCAGTGTAGTGGACGGTCACTCTGTCCCCGATCATCGGCCTCTCCCCATCGAGCCCCTGGCGCTTCACAACCTGCAGACACAGAGATGAGCCTCCAGTTCAACTGAGAAACCTTTTTAAACAGAGAACAAAGAAGAGATAAGCATGGCCGTGCCATATGGCGGGAACAACCAGTCCTTGTGCTTGTACTTACGCCAACAATTGAACATGAAAATTTAAAGCAAATACCTTGACAACGCCTTGGTCTTTAGCCGGCGTGACATCGATGCCCTTTGCAGCAAACACGGCTGTGGCCGGCTGGCCATCCATAGTCAGATCGTGATCAGTGGTCATTTCTGCATGTGGGCATCACACGGTAACACTGTAAACATTATGGACACACAAGCCTACGTATGAGCAGTCCGAGTGCCAGAAATAACCTCGCAGCTCATGTCTTTACTTAGGGGCCGACATGCAACGAGGGAAATGGCACATGAAGTCGATCTAAAGAGGAGCCAGACTGGAAAATCCCAAAAGATCTCAATGCAATATCTCCATAATCCACCCGTTATATATGACTTACTCCTCTGCATTATATAGCTAGCAGCTATTTAAGGACACGTGTTCTAAATCTAAGTACTGGACTGGAGATATATTTACAGTTTTATTTCAAAAGCCACAGTCACATTGATCCCAGCTGTACTGTGCACTGCAGTTGTGACATCACTTAACCGTACCGCACCTTGTCCGATCCCCACGGATGAAGTAATTATATAAATATAATATTAAAACGCAGCAGCGTGTTGGCTACTTCAGTCATCTAATCTCGGAGCTGCACTCGCCAAAGTACAGTATGTTCAAGACATCCGTGTATTTTATGGACACCAAAATTGGAACTGCAGCGCGGCAGAACCACAATGTGAGAGTTTCACTGTTCATATTTTTAATGAGTATTCCAGCGTTTAGTCCTGAAAGCCTCAGGAATAATGTAGACTTGACTACGATCACACTGATAAACGCTCTGCATCACAAATACAGCCAAGTCATCTTTCTTGTGATAAGGCACTTTATAATCTTGAATTTGAAAATCACAACTCTTCAGAGGTGATACATTATGATTTGACGTCTGGTTTTGGTGATATTGTTATATGCCTGGGTCTTTCAGGCTGTGTGACTGTTTGTTTGTTTATACTTTTACCTGCATGACAATTAGATCCACTTGACAACTGATCCCTTCTTCAGATTTTTATAGCACCAATTATCCTCCCAAATATTGTCACCTAATTGATTTTAAAGCATTCTGTCAAAAACAAGTGTTTCTTTTTTTTTATTTTCTCTTCAAAAGAACGCCAAAACAAACAAACACTGTTGTAGAGATAATTGGATCAGACGTTCGAGATTTTGGTACTTGGCAGTTTCGGTACATATGAATGAAATGAATATGTTTCAATATAGCGTCAACATGACACTTGAGGTTTCAGTAGCGATACCAAAAAGAAAACGACTTGGTGCCTTACTTTAAGAAATGTAAAACTGATTAGAAAACATTTTTGAAGTTGGCAAAATATTGATTTAAATTGTGGGCTGTGTGGTCGAAGAATAAGGAAACATGAGAAACCTGAGCAGACAGTGTGTGGTGCTATGGAAACATTCTGTTGGTATAAAAAATGTAGAAAAAATGTGATATCCAGCCCTGAACGGACAGAAATAGATAGATGGATTGATGGTTTACTGCTGTCTCGCATCTCTATGTGGCAAAAAGACACAAAGGATTAAAACTTTAATGACCTGCCGGCATTACAGCTGCTAATTGCTTCCTCTCTCGTCACAGGAGTAATTGTTGTCGACACGCGCCGTTACTCCGTAGAAATGGCTGCAGGCGTGTTTCGGTTTGCCCCGGCGAAATAATCTTGACATTGTTTGAGGACAATGAAAAAAGCTACTTAGCTATGTTACACATGTTGTCAAACACTGCGTGGTGATATTATCACGTGCAGCAGCTGAGACATTAGCACTTGCTTGAATGCCATCAGCTCACAGCTGCTCCGGGGACGGTGCCAGGATGTTACAGACGTTGGGCCGGTACCGGGGAAGTAACCGTTACAAACGGAACCGGAACGTCTTGAGGAAATGGACGACAAGCGTTTTTTCTGACTCTCAAAGACTCCAACGTTCCTTTTAATTGTTGTACTTTGTTATATATAAAAAGTGCAACATTTTGAACTGTCTTTTCATCAGGTGCAGCGGGATGAAGCCAATGTTTCTAAATGGGGCTCAAGTTCAAACAAGTTTTTAAAGGAGCATTCCACGGTGACTTCACCAAACAACTATTGGATTCAGCACCTGAACAAAACATATATACAAAAGCACACAAAAGGATTGTTAATCTTTACGTGTGCTCTCTGCACTGGAGATCATGTATGTTAGGACAGCTTTAGGTAGTGTGTATTCTCTCTATTCTTCTATAACACTATAACCACATTTTTTTTCAATTTGTCAATCAGTGAAATCCTATTCATATCCCCGACGCGGCCTGAGGACAGCACTGAGGGGAGTAGGTTACGCAGGGTGCTGACGGCAGTCTCGTGGCCACTTAACGTTTCCACAGAGATGGTTTAAGATTAAATTGGAACGGCAGCTCACATTCCCGGCACCGGCCTCTAGATTTTTCCATCAGTCGTCCCGTACTCTCAGAACATCCCAGCTGTCGATGACCATGTGCAAATATTAGGACATTCTGCCGTGCTGACGGAGGTCTTAAAGAGTCTGCGATGAAGCAACGGCTTGGTAATGCACTCTCTGTGCTGTATGTTGATGAAGAAAGAGGTTGTAGTGACATCATCTAGTGAGGGATTAGAATTAGGAACAGTATAGCCCGAGCCATGGCGAACCCGTGTTGAAACCATATGCATCTGTCTTCCCGACATCTGCTCAATTTATTCTGCGTCTTCAGTTGTGTGTCACTCTCAAAGATCAAGTGACGTTTACAGAACTCTTCAACACAAGCGCAGCACAAAATGTCCGTCTCGTCCACGGCAACACCTCGTTCCTGTGTCTTTTTAAATTTCATTTTAGATGGAACTCATTTTACGTGCATGAGTGTCTCTGTGTGTCTGCATGTGTGTGTGTGTGTGTGTGTCCGAACACAATGTTCCTTCTATTCACAGTTCCCCACTGGCAAAGCCTGATGGTGTTCACCAATCTGAGACCCTCTCACGTACGACCCAGCTTCAATTTTGGAATGAAAATAAACAGATTGAATTATTCAGATTGACCGTTTACATTTACATGAACCCGCCTGGATTTAAATTACAATCAAGCAAGTGGAGTGATAGTGTGACCATTATTAATGAATTACCATAATTAAAATCCGTTCATACGATCAATTTAACATCTTGCTTCACCTGTATGAAAAATAAATGACTTGTTAAACATACAGGAGAGAAAAAACAACTGCAAATAGTCCCGACAGACAAAACGGCATGTGCCTAAACACAGATACCCTGCAGAGGAATGCAGGATCACGATGAGACCACATCCACAGACGTATCTGTACATTCTGTCTCACATCCGTACTCTGCTGCTGATTCATATGTGAACATGTGAGAATGCACTGTGCATGACAGACATCCTGAGGCAGAGCAATGTTCTGGGTGGTTTCTTCTTTTACCTGATAAAGACATCACAAGGAGTGCAAGAGACGCTGCTTTTATGGAGATCTTTTTCTGTTTTTTTAACAAGTGTCGTATGCACATTTAAAGCAAAATGAATGAAATCGTACAAAAGGTGACTGGTCGTCCTTTTACTTAAGTGTCTTTACATGTAAGTGTATTTGGACAAGAAGTTGTTTCTATTCATTAAAGATCTCCGTCACGCGGTGTGACTCATCTCTAGCACTTTGCCTCAACCCGTATCCATGCCAGCAGGCCAACTCTGCTGCAATCCCCCCCCCCACATCTATCTGGATACATCATGTACGATAAAAAACCCATACGTCTTAAGTGAATTACTCACAGGCTGCCATTATGTCCCGCGCTGGAGAACTCGGTGCACAATGATTCAGAAGCAGAACAGAGCAAACAACAGTTGCCGCTGCTGATTCTCAGAAACAGTGTTACAACCTGTACTTTCTGGAGATACACCTAAGCCTATTTTGGATGTAAACTGCTGTCCTCGTCTGCCTCCATTGGGAACCACAGCCAAGTGCCACATTCTCACACACACACGTCTATAAACACATGTACACACACACACACACACACACAGGGAGTCTTATCAGCCCTTATTTTCCAGAGCCCAGTGGGATACAGTTGTAACCTCAAATGCCCCCCACAAGTGTGGCAAATTTAACAACACCACAGCATCTTATCACCATAAAAACCTTAACTGGACACGTTGTTGTCTTTTCTTTGTTTCTGTTATTATCATTATTATTCAATAATGGTTTCATTGGACTGGTTTTACATTGTATAACAAGTGTCCCTTTACCACAGCCAGGCGTGAACAGAAAGCATTACAAACGATCATGCATTATTAACCCATTAATTACATCTTTTAGCAGCACAATAGATTATAAGAATATAGTAAAAAAAAAAAAGGACTCACATTTCCTTGCGCTCCTTTTTTTTTTTTTTTTTTTAGTTTCTTTCCCCGAAACAGCCGGCGACCCGCAGAAATGTCGTTCCTTTCCTCCTAAACCGAGCCCGCCCCTCTCATCTCACATCCAGGGGAATAAATGTTCTACCCATGTGGTTATTGTGTCGCGCTGTTTTGGGGTTTTTTGGGGGGGTTTTTTTGGTCCCGCGTTTGCCTTTATCCACTTTCCTCTCTGGTGGCGATGGACGCGTCGGCGAAGTAGCCACATGGATCTCAGACTTCAAAATGACACTGGCGAGGGAGAGAGGCTGAGACATGCAAGAGAGAGAGAGAGAGAGAGAGAGAGAGAGAGAGAGGGGGGGGGGGCAGAATGGAGTAGAGTTGTGGGAGGGCGTCTAGTGTAAAATTAAGGGGCAGGTCTTGGAAAGCAGCCACAAAGTAACACAATGTTCCGGCTGTACTGTAGCTGTACCGCTGCCGCTGCTGACGAGAACACTGTGTTCCAATAGACACCCTGACCTGTAACCCGTTCCGTGCAGAGCCAGGCCGGGAACAGCCTGTACCGCGGCAGGCTGTCCTTTCCTCTCAGCTGACAACACATATCATCAACACTGCTGTGTAATAAGCGAGCCCCGGCCAGGCGCGCAGACGGACGGGGGGACGTGTAAGCACCGAAATAAAGGCGCACGCTGCCCGATAAGACGGGAGACGTTTCTATAAGAGACGGTAATACCCCGCCTTTTTTTTTATTTTTATTTATTTTTTGTTTATCGGGGATTTTCACGCTATAAGTAGAAGCGCTGAAACGCTTGTCTGTAACTTATTTGAAGGTAGGAGTTTCGACATAAATGTGTTTTTATTATTATTTGCCTGCTGCCTGGTACCTTTATTGTGATTTTCTTACTGGATGGAGATGATTTGTGAACAACTGGTGTTTACGTTACTGCCGTGTTTACGCTGCTGCTTTTTTTTAAATATTAAAATAACATAATAATGAAAATAGCACAGGTATGAGTCCTAATTTTCAACAAAAAAAAAATATAGACTTAAATACATTTAATAATTAAAAATAAAAGTACTAAGAAACTGGTCCAAGTGGTGTTATGTGTTATTGTTTAGTTTCTTTTCAGGAAGAAGCTACAAAAACGTGCCTAATAAAACTCACCTGGTTCAGGTTACCTATAAATTGGGGATGCATTAATTAATGCATCCTATTTTATCAGCGTTTGTTTTGCAAATCAGTATTAATCCGCACAGAAAAATAGTCCTGAGGCGGTTTTTGCAGTATAAACTGCAACCTAATGACGTTTTTCTATCTCAACGGTTTTAAAGCAACGTGATTAAGGAAGCAAACGGTTCGGGCAACGTTGCACAAACGTTAGCAGGAACGTTGGTTGCGGAAAGTTTTCCTAACGGACCTGGAACGTTCGCTTGAGTTGCCGCGCGTGACGTAGGTGGACGTTGTTTGAACGTCCCGCTAATGTTGCGTCGATACCTTTCGACGTTCCTGGGGGATTACGTTCGTCCTGGTTGTCAGTACTAAGTCTTTACTAGCTCATGTACCCGACAACTCAAGTGAGTCAGCTCTCGGCACGTCCATTCATTGCCGCGGAGACAAGAGCCACCTGACCGCGAGAGGCGTCTCTTTCCCCGCAAGCCCTTTCAGCTTCTCCCGGGAGGTCGACAGGGGCAAGCGAGCAGGGATGGGAGGCAGATTCGTCCACATAGCAGTATCAAGGAGTGGGCTACCTTTCAGGAAGCACATTGATGTCATACTTATGAGAGCAATCTATTGGAGCCTAGAATTAGTAAATAAATAAAGGCAAAAAACAGTTTTGTTCAATCTTACATTTAGTTGGGCTTGATTGAAATAAGCCTAAGAGATTTAACTGTATTTTATTGGAAGAAAACTCAGATTAAAAAAAAAAAATAATATTCCCTAATCATTAATTATTATTAATTAACGTTATGGCAACGTATCAATGGCCAGCCATGTTCCTTGTATCAGCACTAAACCGTTCAGTTTGCTGAGAATAACACTTGGATTTTACAGTAAGTAAAATAAAAATATGACCAAACGGGAAACTTAAAGGGACCTTCCAGGAAGGCCTATTGTTTGCTGGGAAAGTGTGTGAAACAATAACTTCAAGTAATAAACCAGGTGTTGTTATATTTAATCATTCCTGTATAATAGGCCTACTTTGTTTCATAAGCTCTTGTTTTACAAGTCAAATATTTATCTGCAAAGTAAAAAGGTTCATTGACCCCACCAGATAATTCTCCGATCAACACACCTTGGACCAGATGGTTGTCAATACATGCCAGCGTAGTTAACACATGGACTAAATCATGCACAAAGACAAAGGAGATGAAGACACGGGTAAATGTGGAACCGAACCGAGGGGATGTGGGAGTTAATGTCCTGTTTTTGATGAGTCCAGTCTGAAGATGAGATATACAATAATATGCAAAAAACGTGCTTATTTACACGCTTTTGTGTTTAAATAAAGACCATGACATTTTTAAAGCTGAAAAATCCTGTGCAGAATGCCTTTGATGAAGTCAGGCTTTCACTGAAGCAACTCGTATATATTGAGGGGGAGGGGATTTCCCATAAAAAGTCATAAAAGTTTTTTATGGCCTTGCCTTGGTGCTTTTGTGGCCTGAGGATACTGGTATATTGTTATGGCCGCATAGGATGTTTCCAATACAACGTGTTTTTATGGCTGCTGCTTCTATTTATGTTCAGTGCATTACAATTTAGAGAGACAAACTTGAAGCTGTGGCATGGACTCTTGGTTCGAGTATATCTCCCTGATTGCTTGACCTGAGGTGCTCGGATAGTTAAAACTTTATTGCGTTTGTCTTGTGGGTGAATCCTGCAGTCATAGGTGATGAGGACACTGTCTGACCACGCTGCTGGCAGACAGTCATCTTTTGACGGGAACATGATGATCCCGTTTATAACAAAGGTGACATAACACAGGTGAACCTAATTGTGCAAACCCACAGGGATGTTATCAACGGGCTGAGTAATCGTCGGAGCAATCGGTTATCATGAGAGAGTTTCACGCACTCGCATATTAGAACATTTTATTCCATTACGAGAACAAAATAGTGCAGCCGTGGGATGACTGATGTGGTCTTGTGGGCTTAAAACACATACATGTATTATTATTTTTTTTTAAACTCATCACGGCTCCAGCTCAGGCAGAGATTTGTTTGTTTTCCCTAAACCCTCGTCTGTACTGCGGTGTCCTGGTAGCTTTTTTGGCACTTCCTCCCGTCTTGTATGCGTAAGCGGAGGTCAAAAATGAACTCGGCTGACCTGAGCTGAACTGAAATGCATGAATAAATTTCTATATTGACACACAGCCTGAGATGTTGTCTTCCTTCCTGAAACATCACACACATCTTGATCCTGTTGTGGTGAAAGCAGCAACCATAGTAACAAGAAAATGAGAAGGTTAGAGGTTAAATCAACAGTTTTTAGATGTTTAATGTCAACATAATAAACATATTTAGACAGACTTATTCATGTTTTGAGCTACAGAGTCTCTTTCTGCTCCGAGTTAGTGTTCAATACTCACTGAAAAGCGTATTTTGTTCAAATAAACCAATAAACACTATAGGGCTTTCTTAAGATTGGCTTACACATTTACTAAAAATTGTATGAAGTACTAAAAATGTGACAGGCGGTTGCAAGAATGCGTCTTTCTGAATGAGTGTCTTGGTGTAACCAGAAGCACGCGGGTGAGTTCATTCAGGGATACAGGCTGCACAGTCATCAGGAAGTGAAACAGAACAGAATGTGCTGTACTAATCTGATTGAAAAACACTGCCCTGAGTGGAGGCTTGAGAAAAAAAAGAAGAAGAAGAAGAAAAAAAAAAAAGAA
Organism: Chelidonichthys spinosus; assembly: GCA_029853015.1. NCBI lineage: Eukaryota > Metazoa > Chordata > Actinopteri > Perciformes > Triglidae > Chelidonichthys > Chelidonichthys spinosus. Next base: position 5,891,302 of record CM056822.1, on the reverse strand, counting down.
AAGATGTTTCATTTAAACAGCTAAAAGGAGAATCCTATGGCAGCAGGGAGATATGTACAAAGACAACAAACTGAGATTAATTCTTCATTTGGTGATATAAAAGACAACTGGTGAGGATAAGGTTAGAAAAGCAGTCACTCTCACACAAACATGCACGCTGCGACTAAATAAAGCCGGGCAACATAATGCTCTTTGTTTGTGTTCTAGGCATCCGTGTTACGTACATGGGAGTAATCTCCTGAGTGATCCCTTTTATCCCTGAACTTTTGCCCCCTGAAGCAAGAGTTTTTTACTGCTGTGTCTGCCAAGGACCCTAAATAAATTATTCCTCATTGACGCTGCTGAAGAGTAACAGAGTGCATTGACTAACAGGACGGAACTTTACAGTTCAACTTGAATTTTAAACCACTATGTTATTTTAGACAAGATTTGGTGCTCATTTTATTTCCTTAGATAATAAGCTACTATCAATTAACTAAATACATTTTTTTAAGCATTCAAATATTTTACTTGAGTTCAAACACAATACAACAACGTAAAGCAGTGTAAAATACCTCATTGCATGTAAAAAATTCCAAAAGAAAAACAAAAGTATTACGCACTCAAAGTATTATAAAACGTATTTAAAGTTAAAGTATTTCATATACAAGCAGAATGACTCCTGCCAGTGTTAATTGCATTATTATTGTAGTACTGGATTATAAGAAACATTTTTTATGACTATTCAAGTAAAGCACAAGTACGCCTACCTTTATATTCTATTGACTGTTGTCAAGTCACACATCATCGCATGCAGTTGGAATGCTCAAAAGGTTTTTTTAGACATAAAATGTATTTATTTATAAATATATAATTCTTTTATACCTAATTTCCCCCCTCTGGTTATTTAAACTCTGTGGGGGATTGCTCTCATGCATGATGGGAACACAGTAAGATTAAAAGAGTGTCCAAACACCCAGATGTTTGTATCATTTTGTTTTGTCATTTGGTTAGTTTATAATCTGGTCTAAAATAAACATTATTATGAAGAAACTCAACCCTAATTTTCTGTTTGGAGATCCCCTTTAACAACTCAGAAAGCAATGTAACAATGCTTTATCACCTTGATATTAGTTTGATGAGAATAACTTTTATTGAACTGAATCATTTTAAAGGTTAGCTACAGAAAATTACCCATTATTTTAGTTTGGGAATATATGGTCAAAGAAGGATAATCCTCATTATAATGTGATACTGTTCGCCACAAAGTAGATCTCCCCAAAATGCTAAGGTTGAATCAATAGCTTTAAAAACACTTCAAACTAAAACTTTTATAGCCTTCATGAATGTAGCATTAATCTCAGGAATGATGCATTAGACTGCATTAGTGTTTACATGGCGGAGCGAATAAATCAGGAACTGGGTATACTGTATGTGTCCATGTTTAGCCCACAGATGCATGACTTATTTCCTTATTTAGTGTGATAACAGTGCCTTTCTGTATTTCATCACCTTTATCCGATGTGCAAAAAAAGATTGTGGCAAATGTTACTACTTAAGTAATGTTTTACATCATGTGGAATACTTCTGAAAAATCTGAAGGAAGTTGATTTTGAAGTTATTATTTTTGCACATAGTAGTGTGTGTGTGGTTGGTTGGTTGGGGGAGGGGGTGCCAACGAGGAAGTAAAGCCCATGTCACCCAAACACAAGAACTAAACACCAAAGTGCATGAACTCTCCATACCTTCACGGTGCAGCACGTTCACTAAACCTGTGCTAATGTGTGTTATTATTCATCATTATAACGATCTGGCATCCGTCACAGGGAAGTACTTCATAGCAATTCCATAGTAATTTGTTGAATCAAAGGTTATGACAATTGAGAATGATGTGCCTGGTAACTAATTTGACTGCTCACAATGACAAGGCTTATCCAAACATATTAGAGTGACACCGGCAAACCAACACAAACAAGGAGTGCCTTGGTAGCCGAGTGGCTCCAGCGCATAACATACAACCGCAACGTTAAGGGTTTGATTCCAGCATGGGTCGGGACCTTTGTCGCATGTCAAATACTCCTCCCTCTTCTTCCCCCATTTCTACACTGGCCTTTGCTAAAGAGGATGCTACTGTGGGGCTTAGTGTGGTAACATTATTATCAACAATATACAAGGTTCATCATCGACCACAACTGTATGCAGACGTCCTCTTCCAACATGGGATAAAGGAATTTACATTAGATAAGCATTTTGTCTTGTGTTTGCATTTTGCAGTGAGAGGAGCGATAGGTTCAAGGTCGGAGAGGTACAAAGACTTCTGTTACTCACACCTCTTCCCCTTCTTCTTCAATGTGTCTCTATACAGGAAATGAACATACAGTAACCGCCCACCTGAACCCTTACCAGGGGTCGTTTGAGGTGTTTTCTCCTGTTGAGCAATAACCGTCCCGCTCTGTTGATTTACTTATGTTCCCGGCACAGTAATCACTACATGGCAGGCAGTAACTGCATGAATAAAGTTTCCTACGTGATACATAACAGCTAAATGATGTGCTGTCTGCTTCTGTACGATGCATACGATGTTACATAACAGAAATGTGGCAGCGGATTTCTTCAGGCTCGCCATTCAGACTGGATTGTTTTTTGCTGATTCAAATCTCAAATAATTGTTTTTATTTTCTTATTCCTCTTATCAGTGGTGGAAGAAGCACTCAGATCCTTAACTTGAGGAAAAATAAGAGTAAGTAAAAGATGAATACATTTAATAAGATTAAATTACTTAAAGTAGAATATGAAATGTAATACATATTTCGCAGGAAGGGTTATATAATATATAATACATAACTATTAATACTGAGCATGGAACTTGTTTTAAATACTTTATACAGTAAGGTAGTTTAATTTAGATCATTCATGTGGTAGAAGAGAAGAAAAAGACAGTTCTGCTATGTACTTTTGGATTTATTTTATAAGCTTTTCTTTAATTTGAGCTTTTCTGTGAAATAAGTATTTTACTTCTTTGGTCCTCACAAAGTAATTTCAATGAAAGAATGTGAGAATTTTAGTGCGGTGGAACTGCTAACACACCTGAAACATGAAAGTTCTAGTGTAATCTTTAACATGATTGTATTTTCTGAGCTGATAATGGTATTAAATGTAATATACACCTTAAACTGTTAAATAAATGTAGCAAAGTAGACAGTACAACATTTTACAAGTATCAAGTAGCATATAAAAACATCTTGTAGAAAAATGAAGATGACACAAGAACAACAAAATGTGTCTTTTCAACACAGTGTACTGTTGCATATTAGCAGTAATGCAATAACTGTGGCTCTACCACTGTTTACAGTGTGCATTCAGTACACATGCAGTACAACCATTTCAGTTAAGACCCATACTTTATTTTACTCTCATTTTAGGTTAATGATTTACGGCTTTTCATTTTGCTTTTATCTCTTGTTTTGTGATGAATGTGACTTTGCTGCTTTAACAGTCATTTTGCATTGGGTTTCATGAAGCAGCCCACTCTATCTTTCTGTATGTGCAGTGTTGTGGATGCTTAATGACGACGGTAAAAGAACATTTTTCTGGGAAGTCAGAGTGGCTCACTTTGAGGTGGACAGAGATGATGTTAGCTGAAAGATCAATACAGGCCAGCAGGAGAGGAGCCCGAGCAAAGGCCTGCCCTGCCTATAGGGTCTCTTTATTCATGCCAGGCTGCATCTTCAACAATGTGTAGTGGGTTGTTCATTCACTATTTTTAAAGGAATACTGAACAGTTTTTCCTCTTAACATTTTATTTAAAACTGGTTGTTGGAGATTTTCCATCCTGTTTAAGGAGGTGGTGTTGTGCACCTATTTTGAGCAGTCTGTTTACATTTTATGTTTTATGATATGTATTGTGTGTGGCCACAGTAGATGCATGCATTGAACATTTGTGATCTGCCAAAACAATGAGTGCTAAGGTGCTGGGGAGGAATCAAGGTGTGGGACAGTTTGGCTAGCAGCTCCCTCCACTTCCAGGAGTTTACCCAAAGGATGGGATGTTGTAATCATATAAGGATTTTAACAATGGCCTGTGTCAATGAATCAATCAGACTGAACCCCAATGTACTCCCCTTTCAACTGAGGACCATCATCTAAAATCAGTTCCAGCATATCACGCTACAGGACTAGTTGTAGGTTTAAGGGTAGCCCCTGCTCGGCTCTTCATTCTTCCTGTTTGGCTTTAAGTTCTCTGTGTACTTTGGGTCAAACGTTGCTTTGTTGTTGTGGTTTTCAAAGCTTGAGGCGGTATGGCCTTCTTCACCACACCTAAAACAAAACCAAGCCTTTGGCTGAGATCTGGGTATAACCTGGGGTGTCATATGGTGGACACTGGTGGCCTCAGCTCTTCGTGTGGATGAACAGTTAGTTGTTTCAGCTGCATTGATTTTGTGCTTTTGTCTCACTTCAATTATTTTCATGTGCTCAGAAACCTGTTTCCTCAGATTCTCAAGCTGTACGCAACATACAAACAAACACTTGTGGTTGGCTTTGAGGTTCCAAAACGGCGGTGCATTCGTTTTTTTTTCTGTTATTCGAAACTGCAGCAAAACGTCAGGTGGTTTGTCAGGTTTGAGTTCCAGTTGTAGGATGAAGCAAGGCAAGGCTGGTTTATTTACAAAGCACATTTCAGCAACAAGGCAACTCAAAGTGCTTTACACAATACAGAAAAAGCCACAGGACAAAGTAGAAAAACACTAAATTAAGAGCCAAAAGAGACTAAACTTTTAAAAAGTAAACATTATTAGAGTTATAAGATACAAGAATAAATGTTAGTCAGTTACTCTAAAGGATTATTTAATAAATGGAGGTTGCAAACAGTAAGTGTTCAGCCTTGATCTAACAAAAAAAAGTAAAGGCGAGTCCACACCGGACCGAAAATCGGCGTCTTTGAGAGAGTCGGCGTCCGTGACATGAGTCTACTTGGTGTGGTCGCTCGAATCGGCCTACGTCGGCGTTCATTTCAGCCGATTCAAATGTGTAATCCGCCATTCGAGTCAGTCACTCTTTTACCATTCTGATTGGTGGAGGCTAGCAGCTTGACTAGCGAATCAGTGAAGCCCGGAAGTGACGATGGTAAACATACCAGATAACCAGTGGAATTGAAGAAGGTGGTCTAGAGAGGACCGCCTACTTCCGGTTTTCGTGTTTTTTGGCCCACAATACAGATTAGCGCCGCCTGTTGTTTTGGAGACATTACATCTCGCGCAAGCGCAGAACGTGTGGCGTCAGCTGTAGTTCCGTAGGCGTGAACCGGCCATGTCGTTGTTCGAGTCGACCATATTAAGTAGCCAGGCTTCATTTACCGACGCGAGTCGGGCAGTCGGTCCGGTGTGGACCCGCCTTAAAAGTTGCAGTTTTCTGCAAAAACATAATTTATATAATGAGCATATCATAGTAATGAGCTAGTTATATATCAGGTGTCTACCAACCAGCTGACAAGTGAGACACCACAAGAAAAACAAAGAACAACAGGGGATCTGTGGTGTCTTAACTTCCCTAATCGTTTTTGGATTACATTCCTTTAAAGTCAGGTGTAACAGGAAAAACAACTGTGTAGTGAAGACGAGGGAATACCTGTCAATGAGAAAGGGCGAGCACGCGTCGCAGTCCAGGTAGCAACAACAAGATCTGGCATCACATACTTCTGGGCGTATTACATCACATAACTTGTAAAGCTTGTGCTCAAGACGAGGTGACTTGGCTGCCAGTTTACAGGGAGTAAACAAATAGTACAAATTGAATCAACGGAAAGGGGAATTGAAACCAGAAAAAGAAAAGTGCACTCCGTCCACAACATGTGTCATGTAGATGTGTGAGTATCCTAATGCTCCACAATTGCACAACCCGCGAGACCAATTTGAAGATTGCCCTCGTGGCCGCTTGGAAATGCAACGCCCAGATGTTTGTGTGTCCTTACCCAACACCGGATCGAGATGGCAATTTATCAATATAAGCGGACCATAGTATAGATTTCAAACACTAGCACAAATAGGTCTGATGGGACTGATTTTGTCATGTTACGCAATGCCTTCCACTCTATTTTGATGCCACATGTGGTCCGACGGGAAGCGGAATTTAGACGGCTTCAATTCCCAACAGTTCTTACCGGCTCTTTTGAAGTGAACATAAGCATAAGTTGTCATCTTCTATGACCATGACCATTTCAATGTATTTTGACTTGACTAAAATATTTTTTAATAATTTAATTTAACTTCCTTAAACCTTAACCTCATTGTATTTTATGTTATTTGTAAACAAATATGCAATTAAAAGATGATTTTGCTTCATGTGGTACATTTCTGGATTGTTTATTCCAAAGAAGGAATGCTTCTATTGTACAGTAAATAACGATTATATTCAAATAATAATTGCAATTTTACCCAAATAATGCAAAGTAGGTCTTAACTTTTTGTTCTTTTAAGTTTCAAGTTTATGAACTATTCATTTAGGGTATGCATTTGGTCGATGCTTTTATACAAAGAGACAAAGGAATGTCCTGATTCTGCATCACCTCATCTTAGACCTTGGGAATGTTGGTATTTCAAGACTGACATGTCTGACAGCCAAAAGGTGACTAATGAGCAAGCCTTTATGTGACATTACCTCTTCCCCTCCTCCAACAAACAGAGGATTCCAGACAACTTTGTGATTTCTCTGTCCGATATTGACCCTGTATATAAGTTACTGATGAAAGTCAGCTCACCATATGGTCTTATGCCAGCTGTCTTAAGTGTAGTCATTCCATTGTAACAGGGGAAGCTTCCTGAATGTAGTACTTTTGAACTGGTCCTCTTGTACATATCATTCTGTACAGTCACTCTTGTACGTGGGCGAGTATTTTTGAATCTGAGGAATATGTTTATTTACTGATTCTCATCAAGGCCAGACCACCAACACATAACCGGGAACATTTGTACAAGTGATGCAATCAAGAAGTAACTGCTATCTTTCCAGCACATCAGCAATGTTAAAGCTCTGCAACCAATGGTACTAAGGATTACCTTGATTTGGGGGCTAGGTCCACTTGAGGTGCTTCCTGTCCACAGGTCACAGCAGCTACATGACTGGGAAACAACAACAGAAATATCACTTTAGTTAAATTATATAAGAGGAGCTAGCATTTAATGAGGGAATTGCATTGTCAAACAATGGCTGATGGCTATATAGATGGATTTTTGTTATAACAGTGAATGGATAATACATCAAATTGCATAGTTTTTCAATCGAATAGTGCTTTATAAGTATGGACAGCATCATAACAATAATAACAATGTAAAAAAACATCCAGTGGCAGGTGAGAGACTCAAAGTATACTTAGAAAGAAGTAGAGAGGCAGAAGGTGTAAGAGATGACAGGATGACATTCTTTACCTTTTTAAATAACACAGGGGTGTGGAATATAAAAAGTGATATGATATGACGTTACACTTGTGTACAGTAGGTGGCAGTATGCAGCTGGAAGTTTGCGATCCACCCATAAACCACATTTACCTTGTTCTTATCCTTCCTTTCCTTCAGCCAGGCTTGGTGGTGGACTTCGCAAACAAGGTTGACTCTGTCGTCTCCTTCTGCTGCTTGACCCTAGTTAAGGTCTTAGTGAAACAGTCAGCAGTGAAATGAGCACCACCACACACTCTTGTGGACACAGCAGCAAAACGACAAATTTGTCATAAAGAGATCTTTCTGGCCTTGCAGGGGAGACTACTGGGACGGTTGGTTGTTGATGGTTGTCTGGGATCACAGCAACACACTCCTTCACATTCTCCTTCACGGTTCTCTGCTTGCAGGCTAAAAGATTACTCGTGAGAGAGATATTCTCCGCATGAGTACTGTGAAAGCAATCGCCAAAAAGAAATGATGCGTGCACAAGGCTCCTCTACATCCGCTGGTGGATCTCATTTGTTCTGGTGACATACGTCATATGTTTCACTCACTGAGGTTGATTTCTGAAGATCCGGAACTTAAACATGAGGACATTCTGCAGCAGCTTTTTGTGACCTGGATGAACTGGACATCTGGTGATAATGGGGAAAAAAACAATTTGACTCAATATGTACATAAAACAACTTACTGTTTTACTCGTTACTATGACAATATGAGTGACAAATATCTAACTTTTTTGTTAACGAAATGTCTTTATTCAAAAACATACCTTTTTTGGTTAGAAACCGATTATTCTCTTAAAAATGTATATCACATTTTATTAATTTCTTCACTTTTTTAGAAAAGCAACATGTTCTTAGAAAATGTTACAGAAACAGCTGATTGTTGTATTTTAAAATGCTCGAATTATTAATATTCAACTAATTTAAATATGCATTTATAGGCCATGTTTTAAATATTTATTGTTATCAGCTCTCCTGTGTTGTGTTGTGTAAATGATTTTGTGTTGTACAAGACGACATCAAGAACATGTTAATGTTAATGTTAGCTAGTGTGCTAGTAAGCCATGCTAATATGCCAATGAGCTAAATTTGACTGAAAAATAAAATATAAATAAATAAATAAAAGTAAAGGAATACATTTTTTAAAGGGCTAATATTAGTTAATCTAAGATAATGGAATAGTTGGCTATTTGATAAAACTTCTTAATTTATTTTGCAGAACACATCAAACTGTACTTTTATTTTCCTAAAACCATTGTCCTTTTCTGTCTTCCTCCCATTGCTTCAGCCTCAGTATTCCTCCTGTGTACGCTGATAGTCCCTCACTGATCATTTTTCCTGTCTTGACATATATTTCTGGAACAATAAATGGATAACTAAACTCTTTAATGCATCTGTGAAATGTTGTGTTCTGTAATGCGGACATCAGGGATGTTTTAAACGCACCTGTGCATTATTTCATTGTCTGATATCGAAGATGATCTAACTTTTTGAGATGTGTGTTTGCTGTTGACCCAGACATCACACAATCATTAATATTGATCTTATTAATCCACTGTGGCCTTCAAAGCTGTCGTATATGTCCAGCATTCACTTCCCACTAAAATAGTGTTTTACTCTCTCAAATTCTTGATTGTATAGTTTCAGTTTAACTGCGATTTCCATGTAAAAACATTATCATTGTCTTATCTATTGATCATTTAAAACCCCATTTATATGACTACTCTTCTCATTTACATTTACATTTATCTCATAATGGTTCTCTGCAGTTTCTTTACTATGAAACCTACATTTATTCCACTCTTCCAAATTGCTCCATCATCTGCAAACAATGAATATCCCATCCTGTTTTCTATTTTCATCAACACATCATTTATCCTTTTGTGAATACCTCTTCCTATTCATACTTGTATTGATCTATTTAGTAAAACATTGTTTATCTATGTGAGATGTTCACGCATCATTTTCTACATTATTTTGCAGATGTTGATGTCAAAGCAATTGGTCTATAGTTCCCTGGGTTTGTGCAATCTTTTTATGGTTTGCTTATTAGGACCAGAGCAGTCTCCTTCCAGCTTTGTGTCAGTTTCCCGTCCTCCAAAACCTTTTTATATAGTTCAAGTAATCCATCCTTGGATGATTCATTTATATTTTTTTTGTTACATAATCTGATCCCTGTCTCCTGCTTGAATTTGTTCGTTTCTAAGACATTTGGCTCCGTTCTGTCTTTGTGAAAGGCCTGTTAAGCAGATCATTAATATATTCCTCTTGCTTTAACAAATCTTTGTTCCCCACCATCATAATTCCCTTTTCTCTTTTTTCCTCTACACTAATATTGTCTGAACTATGAATCTTAACAAACGTCTCTACTTTCTCCTCATCTCTCACTGCTGTTCTTTCTCCATCATGTACTGATCCATACTCTATGTTTTATCCCCCTCCTTACATCTGCTTGCAGCTTTTTGTATTCAATATTATTCTGAAAATGTTGACTCTCTTTAATACTTTAAAATGCTTTGTTTCGAGACTTAATTGCTGGATCACATCCCCTTGTCCACTAAGGTACACTCTTTTTGTGCTTACCTCCCTTCTTTTGCATGACCATCTGGAACAGCTTGACAAACACAATCATATAAATGATCCACATCCTCATGAATCAGGATGTCTTGAGCAGGGACACTAAATGTACATACAGCAAGTTCATTCAGTTTAGCACTGCTTACCGCCCCCTACTGGTGTTAACCATCCACTACCACTAATCTTATTACAGCCAGCCTTGTAAATTGTACGGTTGCTTTCAGAAACCTGAATATTCCCTTCCTTCCCCCCGTGTCTCCGCTGTCAGTGGCATCTTTAACCCTGGCCTCCCTCCCTTCTAGCCCCATGTAGTCCTGCAGTCATTATCTCCTCCATACTTCCTGCATTAAATAGTGCTAATATTGCTGTGACACATTCTTAATCTACTCATGATTACTTGTTCTCTTCTTGTTTTTATTTGCTCCACCCTACTTTATATTCAAACGTATGTATGTGACTTCGCATTAGTGGATATTTCATTCAGAAGTTCCGCGTGATTTCTGGCTCATCCTGTTTTAATACTCACTCCAGTGCCCGGAACTGATAGATTTGTGTTTTACTTGCTGCTTTCACATATTATACCTACTTGAATGCTTACAGACATTAAACTCCCGTTTGATGTTAGATGGTCTGCGAAATAAACAAACTACGACTGTAATTCCTTTTCCTGTATCTGTACTATTCATAAACTAGATCTGCTGTTTTATCTCTAGTTTCGGTCGTCGCATAAACCGGATGTAGGGCGACGTGTATATATCTACGTACGTGTGGTCACAATAAGTTAAGCTAGCAGCTGAAACAGGCGGCGTGTTGTGTGCTGCTTACCTTTTTTGTCCAACTGCAGACATACATATACATGAAAAAGGTGAGCTACGTGTGTTTAATATGGCGAAATGCTCGGTTCCCTCCGTGTGTGCGTCGGTTTGTGTGCCGGTGGGCTCAGAAGTTAATTTTCCCGTTAGCCGTTTCATCGTGGTACATGCTAATTTGGCTAGCTACCTTCTGCTAACAGCTAGCGCTAATGTGTGCATGGCTGTTCGCGGATGTTGGGAATCCCGGCAACTTATATCTTTGGTAATTGTTACGGTTTTAATCAACAACGGAAGTATCATGTTTGTTGTTTGTGTGGTGATGGTGTAAATAAGTAGAAATAACGCGATTAAAACCAACCAAGCGCGTGAAAATATGGTCTAACGATAGCTGGGCCGTTGTTACGCACAAGCTAACATGCTAAATGTTTTGAGTTGCTAGCTAGCACACGATTGGTGTGCAGTTAGCGTGAAAGTAGACCGATATAACCAACGAAGGCGCTTATTCGATTGAGGTCATTACACAGCCAGATGTTTATCGTGGATCTTACGATATTTTTAACCTTACGTGGACACTCAATTGTGAGTTGTTGACGTTTATTGGTCATGTGGCTGTGATCATTTCTTACCATTTCTGACCATCCGTCTTCCCTTCCAGGCACATCTGATCTAAGGACTCTTAACAAGAAGATATTTAAAGCTGGTGAAATGAGTAAGTTATGATTCTATGTTCTTAATGTTGCTTTTTGCTCCATCTCCAAACGCTTCAGGGTGTTTTGTTTCCCCCCTGCGAATTATTTAGCTGTGGACATGAGATCTTGGATCTCGGGCTCTCCGTTTTAGATGATTTACACTTAAAATATATGCAATTTTCTTTGTGAAATAAAATACAGGGGAATCCTACACTGCTGGCTGAATCACAGTATTTCACCATCTACCAGCAACAGGCAGATACATGTTCAAATTCACAAGCCACTTAATGGCAGATCATTATCTTGTGTCTGAAATCTACCAGCATTAATAATAATTTTTATTTTTATTTTATATCGCACACTTTAGGATCCTCCTTAAGCCAGGGATATGCACTGACATTAATGATTTGTAATAGTGGAATTTAACAATGTAACAGGATGCACTCAACACTACACAAATCTTCCAAGTCTTAATTGATGATGCATGAAGTTATCATGATGCTTAAGCTAACGTTTAACGTGTTCCCCCATGCGTGTGTCTCTTTCTTTCAGGCCAAAATGACCAATTTCCGCTTGACTGCAAGGTTTATGTTGGGAATCTAGGAAACAATGGAAACAAGACTGAGTTGGAAAGTGCTTTTGGGTACTATGGTCCTTTAAGAAGTGTTTGGGTTGCCAGGAATCCCCCAGGCTTTGCTTTTGTAGAGTTTGAAGATCCCAGAGATGCATCTGACGCTGTGAAAGAACTGGATGGAAGGTAAATCCATCAATACATTTTTTTAGTAGTAGTTTTGTGGTGCATTTTTGTTTGCGTTTGTTTTGTTTTTTTGCACTTTCCCACTCATGTGATGACTTGTTTAGATTCATGTGTGGCTCCCGAGTGCGCGTTGAGCTATCCAATGGGGAAAAACGCTCAAGGAGCCGCGGCCAGCCCACATCCTGGGGGAGACGCCCTCGAGATGATGTCAGGGGGCGACGTAGTCCTCCAGTTAGACGCAGGTATGCATTTCCTACTTGATGATTCCCCTCACTGTTTTTATTTACAGTCTCATTTGCAGTGTTTCTGAGGCACAAATGACGAGGCATATTTACATTTCCCACACACTGTAAGAATTTTTAGTCTTCATCAAAATATTAGTTACTTTTTCAAAGCCATTTGATTCTGATGACCTCCCACGCTGACACATAATGTCTTTCATCTTAAGATTTTTCAACCTTTTAAGCCAAAACAACGTAGGAGGAAGTTTCTGATTGGGTGTCGATGTGACCTATCTTTAAATATCATTCTTAATACAATGATTATTATTTGAAATATGCAAAATTAGTTCAATCTGTAATCTGTGGATCAGAATACTTCTGGATTTGATGTATTGATGTCTCTCCATTTCTGTAATGTGGTCTGGAGTGACACTTTTTTAAACACTTTCTTCAGGGGTATTTTTATCTTAGGACATTTTTGCTAAGTTTGGCAGCCAAATCCAAATGTAGCTAATGTCAGCACTTGACTTTTTTTATAAAATAAAAAAAGACCAAGCCCTACCAGAGTGATATTGCTTAACGGGGACATCTCAAGAGGCACTGTTTGCATTTCATCATTCATCAAACATCTTTTTTTATAGGTAATTTCTAGAACTACTTTCTGCAGGTGTAAATTTTGTTTTCTTTCTGAGTTCAGTTGCCATCTATTAATAAAACTGAACCCCGTTGCAGAGTCACCACCACGCTTCTCACCATCTGAGTCAGTCAACTAGTCTTCTTTCAGCATCATGTGACTGCTGACCAGGGACCCCCAATCAGCTTGGCTGGTGTTGTCACATGACCACGGCGCACCGCCAGTCGTCAGGTTCCACCAACCTTTTGGTTCCTGAGCATGCAGTTTGCAGCATCCTCCTCTTCTTCCTCCAACCTTAACCCAATCGACAGCGGCCCACTTCACATTATCAACCAATCAGCGTCTTTACTCAATTCTCCACACAACTACTGTATCAACGGGAACAGCCCATGGCTTACGTCCCTTCCCCCACACCCCCCAAAAAAGGCAGGGAAAATCGACAGCTACCCCTTCCAACCAGCCACCAGGCAACTTCATATCGCCAACATTTGCATCATGTGGCAAATCCTCTCTGCAATTCGACTTCACTCACCATCAGTCTGGCTTCCTTGCGTCATTTCTATCTTGTCCAAATCCCCCAAAATAGTAAGTTACTTTTATCCTGCTCTTTGTAGTTTTTTTTAATGCTTACTCTAGCTTTCAAAGGTACTTTCCAGTTTTCCCTCAGCAGTTAAGTAATTTAGATCAAGTTCAGTGCAGAGCTGCAAAAATCTACAGAAGTTGTGGTCGAGGAACTTTGCTGCCAGTCTTCTATTTTAATTTGCAAAAAAAAAAAATAAACTACATTTATTGGGTGTTAATAGTGAAATTTGGCTACAGAGTGCATTTTCATGGCTCGACATTATACAGTATCCTTTCACCTGTGCCCCCAGTTTCTGAATTAAAAATAACAATTAAAATTGCAATCTTCAGAGCAAATGCATATCGATAACTTATGGTTGTGATGCTACTCTAACGAGACAGTGGTTCACTATGTCTTACATCCAGGTTTCTTTGAACTAAAACTAAACACAATCACAGTATCTGTTTCTGATCAGGTCTTTATCACGGACTTTGTATAGGTCATTGTGCACGGACTGTGTGCCTCCAGTGTTAAAAAGCAGTTTATAGCAGTCTTGTAGCAGGCAGATGATCTAATATTCCCACTTGTCTATATAAATATTATTATATATTTAACTTATGCGTGTGCCAGGCAAGCCATAATGTCGAGCCCTGATTTTGTTCTGTATTCTGAAATCTGGCTTCATGATTGGCGTTCATTGGACAAAGTTTCCTTGTTCAATGAGTTGATCTTAATGCAGCTCGTGGATGCAGATGAGCTTTCTATTTAACGACCAGGCACTTCGTGTAACCATGTTCCACGTGTAATCATGTCTCTAAGGATCAAGAATACAGAAGGTTGAATTATATTTCCTAATTTTTCTTGTTTTTTTTTGTTTGTTCTTTTCTTTTTTCCCCCTTCACATTCACAGTAGGAGGAGGAGCCGCAGTCGCAGCAGGTAAGCTCGTAAAAAGTAGTTTTGTAGTTTTTTTTTTTTATAATTTAATGATAAAATTCGTGTTAATTGTTTGTTTTTTGTGATCTGGTTCACCAGGTCTCTTTCAAGAGACAGAGGCAGGCAACGTTCTCTCTCCAGAGACAAGAAGTGCCAAAAATCCATCTCCAGGTCAAGGAGGCAAGTTTGTGTTATTTATTATTATAATACTGTACTCTAAAACGTAATCTTGTATTTTAAATTATCAGTAATATTGAACTTATTCGCTATGCTTTTTTATTTCAGTCGTTCCCGGTCCAACGACAGGAAATGACGACCTCTAACGTTGGGTTCATCTGCAAGATCTTGCTATGGTTAGGGGGAAAATACTAATTTTTATATGTTTTTCTTTTCTCTGGGATTGGCCAAGTTGCATATTGTGTAAAAGCAGTCTGTTGAATTAGAAACAAAGGACTGGAGTCTTTCTCCTAAAGCGATTCTTACCCTGCATGTTTTGAAATGGAATACTGGATTTTGTTTTACATTACCATTCTGTTTTTAAACTGATGAATTAAAGCTCATGTTATGTTTTTATTTGTTTGCTTTTTTAAATTCTTGGTTGACTTTTAAATTACTGTCTCTGGGTGGATATGAGATGCACCACCAGTAGGAGCGTACTTTATACCGGTGACATTGCCAGACAGGCAACATATGTTGGATACTGGTGCCGTTTGCAGGCTTTCCTTGAAACCCAAAACATCTGTAATTCTGTGTTTTATCTGTCACTTTTGCAACAAAAAAAGGCATTTACTCTATTGAATTTTGCTTGACTCTTGAGTTCTGACAATTTGTGCTGCAGGTAAACAACTTGTTCAATAAATGATTTTCCAAGGTGACACTATCTTTTTGTGTGTGTGTGTGTGTGTGTGGTGGAGGGGTGTGTGTGTGCATAAACCAAGAATGTTAAAGTAAAAGATTCACCATATACAATAATCGTGACATTTTGTAAAGGGATGTTAAGCTTTTAAGTTTGGGAAGTATGTTGTTGCCATTGCCTGTTAACGGCTGCAATTGTAACCCACAGAGGAAGTTGTCAGTCAGGGTTTCAGTAAAGGAACAACCCCCCTCACGTGTGAAATTTTTTACCGTTCAGCAAATGCGGATGACTTGAAATTACAAAGCAGCTCATGATGTGAGATGTCAAGAGGAGCCAGATTCGGGTGGTAAGTGTGTGGCGCTGTTAAAATTGTTGAGTCCTGGAATCATTTAGCAATTTTTTTTTTCTTCAACTCTTTGTAATGGGAGTAATAATAAATGCTAAAAATCTCTTGTTTCACAGTAGCTAATTCAGTTGATGGCTAGAAGATTTAACCTTGTATTGCTGTCACCTTGCATGACGGAATCTCTCATGATTTAAGAGAGAAGATAAGAAAACATGTCTGCAAAGAAGAAAAGACTTGGTTCACGTCGGCGGGTTGCAAACCAAAATGAAACATCTAAGGCTGATGATTTAACTGATCGTACCTTTGTAGCCCAAAGCCACATACCAGAAGAAGATATTGACTCATTAACTGCGTTTGCAAATCTTGACGATTCACGATCTGAAACCCAGCATCCACCTTCACCTGAACTCTTGGGGAACAGAAGAAAACTGGGTTCTAGTCGTAGAAATAAAGAACGGCATGTTAAGGACTCTGCGACTGAATCGTACTATGAACCTAGAGAGGAAGTTGAGCAAAAGACCAAGGCAAAGGAAACCACCATAACAAAACAAATGTCGCTTGCAATCCGACCTGAGGGGCAGGAAGTAATAAGTCATGGTAACGAGCATGATATCATGATTGCAACACATGGTGGGATTTTGGATTTGGCCGCTACACCTGATTATTACTCTGAGGTTCAGAATTCTACAACAAACTGTCCAAAAGCTGACCTGGAAAGTTTAATTCCTAAAAGTGAAAATCTGCAAGAAGATTTAGATGAAAACAGGCTCGACTCTAAAGTGGTATACGACTCGTATAAATTACTGGAAACCATGCAGGAAGGAATTGACATATCTGACATTCTTCACAAAGAGGAAGTCGGGGAGAGTGCACATGTTGTTGGCATCTCTGACATGACGAGTTTAAGTGTGCTTTCGTTTCCAACCGTTGATCAGCAACTGATTCACCGATCGAATTTCGGGGAAACGTCAGAAGAGAAACTTTCCAACGTGTCTTCTGTAACCGAAACAGAAGGAAAGGAAATTGACGACAACACAGAATTGTTCAGACAGGATGGTAATTTAAAGGTCAACGCTTCGTTGAGTGAGTCTCATGAAGAATCGGTTGTCATGCAGTTTTCTACCACACCAGAGATAACCACAGAAACAATCAGCCCAAATACTGAAATTGAATGCAGTGTGAGGGAAGCAGCACTTTCATCACCAAAAGAGGAGTTGCCTATAGATGAGGAACACACTGAGCATGTCACTTTATCTGAGGTGGTGGGTGCTCATCGTTCAGACGATGCTGTCAACAACGTACATGTACAGGAGATCAAGCTAACAGAAATGCCTGAAATAGATTATACATCTGAAATTGTGAAACTTGATGCCACAGAATATTCTGAAATAATTTCTGTGAAAAGTGCTGATGATTCTCCAACCAATCAGGAAATGTCAAACCCCGATGACAAAGAGGAAGAACATCCCACAAAAGAAAACAACGTTGAGACATTAGAGCAAAAAGTTGAGGATTATCATGTTTATGACACCAAGGAACCACAGATCAGTGACACAGAAAGAGTTGACACGGCACCAGGTCAGGTATATGAGATTGAAAGTCGAGTAGAGGGTGAAACAGAACTCAGTGCAGAAGAAACAGGTCATCAAGAGAAGGAAGGACTCTTCTCTGAAATGGAGGAGAGTGAATTATTTTCACAAACCTTGCAATCAGAAATAGATGCTGCTTTTGACTCTGACCTTCAAACAACAGAAATGTCATTAACAACAGAGACAGCAGTGCAGGGAAAGTCTATGGACACCATGCAGGAAGAATTAGACAATGTTGTTGACGCTCAGACTGAAGATGTTCGTGATCAAGTAAAGGAAGATGTTCTTGTTGGCATCTCCAGTCTCACTAGTTCAAGTTCAACAGTAGATCAACAGACAATTGAACATTCGAATGTCATGGAGCTGCCAGATGAAGAGCCCCTCAATGAGTCTTCTGTAATAGACAAAGACAACAAGGAAGGAGACGAGGACAAAGACTTGTTCAGGCAGGATGGAAACAAAGAAGCTCACGGTTCAGAGGATCCTGTAAACAAAGTGCATGAACACGAGGTTACGCCAACAGAAAACCAGGAAACGCCTCAAATTGATTACTCACCTGAAAGTGTGATACATGACGCCACAGAACATTCTGGAATAATTTCTGGAAACCTGATGGAACAAACTGAAATCAGTGACACCTACCAATCTGAGCTGACTGTGGAAATGGCTGATGATTCTCCAACCAATCAGGAAATGTCAAACCCTGAAGAAAAACAGGACGAGCATGAGGCTTTAGAACAGAGGAATGATGATCATGTATATGATACCGAGGAACCACAGATCAGCAACATACAAAGAGTTGACTCTGAACTCGGTCAGGTATATGAGATTGGAGGCCAGGGAGAGGGTGATCAGGAGAAGGAAGGACTCTATTCTGATATGGAAACCCTGCAATCAAAAACAGATGATCATTATGACTCCCAACCTGAGCAAGACGACACCGGCTTCAATCCCATTGGGAAGAGAAGAAAACTGGCGTCTAGCCGTAGGAATAAAGGGCGACGACATGTCAAGGGCTCTGCTGAATCAAACCATGAACATAAAGAAGGAGACGTAGAGAGCACCAGGGGTAATGAAGCCTTTGAATCAGCAGGAATGTTATCACCAGAAGAGAGAGCGAGTCAGGAAGGTCAAGGAAGTGAGCATGATCTCATGCCTGTGACACATGACAGCTCTTTGTTTTCAGCCATTATGTCTGGTTATTCTTCTGAGGTTCAAAACGCCGCCACAACAAACTATTCAGAGGCTGATTGGGAAAATGTAATTCCTAAAAGAGAATACGTTCAAGAAGATCACGATGAACGGGAGACCAACTTCAAAGTGGAAATGTCTGATAAATCAGTAGGAGCCACACTGGGAGGAGCAGACAAATATGCTGCTCTTCAGAGTCAAGAAGTCAGAGGTGATCATCATTCAGAGGATGCTTTAAACGAACTGCATGGACAGGAAGTTACGCCAGCAGAAAGTCAAGAAATGCCTGAAAAAGACCACTCACCTGAAACTCTGATAGATGTTGTCACAGAACATTCTGGAATAATTTCTGGAAACCTGATGGAACCAAGTGAAATCAATGAAACATACCATTCTGATTTGATTGTGAAAGGTGCTGATGATTCTCCAACCAATCAGGAAATGTCAAACCCCGATGACAAAGAGGAAGAACATCCCACAAAAGAAAACAACGTTGAGAAATTAGAGCAGAAAGTTGAGGATTATCATGTTTATGACACCAAGGAACCACAGATCAGTGACACAGAAAGAGTTGACACGGCACCAGGTCAGGTATATGAGATTGAAAGCCGAGTAGAGGGTGAAACAGAACTCAGTGCAGAAGAAACAGGTCATCAAGAGAAGGAAGGACTCTTCTCTGAAATGGAGGAGAGTGAATTATTTTCACAAACCTTGCAATCAGAAATAGATGCTGCTTTTGACTCTGACCTTCAAACAACAGAAATGTCATTAACAACAGAGACAGCAGTGCAGGGAAAGTCTATGGACACCATGCAGGAAGAATTAGACAATGTTGTTGATGCTCAGACTGAAGATGTTCGTGATCAAGTAAAGGAAGATGTTCTTGTTGGCATCTCCAGTCTCACTAGTTCAAGTTCAACAGTAGATCAACAGACAATTGAACATTCGAATGTCATGGAGATGCCTGATGAAGAGCCCCTCAATGAGTCTTCTGTAATAGACAAAGACAACAAGGAAGGAGACGAGGACAAAGACTTGTTCAGGCAGGATGGAAACAAAGAAGCTCACGGTTCAGAGGATCCTGTAAACAAAGTGCATGAACTCGAGGTTACGCCAACAGAAAACCAGGAAACGCCTCAAATTGATTACTCACCTGAAAGTGTGATACATGACGCCACAGAACATTCTGGAATAATTTCTGGAAACCTGATGGAACAAACTGAAATCAGTGACACCTACCAATCTGAGCTGACTGTGGAAATGGCTGATGATTCTCCAACCAATCAGGAAATGTCAAACCCTGAAGAAAAACAGGACGAGCATCCTATTAAACAACACAACCATGAGGCTTTAGAACAGAGGAATGATGATCATGTATATGATACCGAGGAACCACAGATCAGCAACATACAAAGAGTTGACTCTGAACTCGGTCAGGTATATGAGATTGGAGGCCAGGGAGAGGGTGATCAGGAGAAGGAAGGACTCTATTCTGATATGGAAACCCTGCAATCAAAAACAGATGATCATTATGACTCCCAACCTGAGCAAGACGACACCGGCTTCAATCCCATTGGGAAGAGAAGAAAACTGGCGTCTAGCCGTAGGAATAAAGGGCGACGACATGTCAAGGGCTCTGCTGAATCAAACCATGAACATAAAGAAGGAGACGTAGAGAGCACCAGGGGTAATGAAGCCTTTGAATCAGCAGGAATGTTATCACCAGAAGAGAGAGCGAGTCAGGAAGGTCAAGGAAGTGAGCATGATCTCATGCCTGTGACACATGACAGCTCTTTGTATTCAGCCATTATGTCTGGTTATTCTTCTGAGGTTCAAAACGCCGCCACAACAAACTATTCAGAGGCTGATTGGGAAACTTTAATTCCTAAAAGAGAATACGTTCAAGAAGATCACAATGAACGGGAGACCAACTTCAAAGTGGAAATGTCTGATGAATCAGTAGGAGCCACACTGGAAGGAGCAGACAAATATGCTGCTCTTCAGAGTCAAGAAGTCAGAGGTGATCATCATTCAGAGGATGCTTTAAACGAACTGCATGGACAGGAAGTTACGCCAGCAGAAAGTCAAGAAATGCCTGAAAAAGACCACTCACCTGAAACTCTGATAGATGTTGTCACAGAACATTCTGGAATAATTTCTGGAAACCTGATGGAACCAAGTGAAATCAATGAAACATACCACTCTGATTTGACTGTGAAAAGTGCTGATGATTCTCCAACCAATCAGGAAATGTCAAACCCCGATGACAAAGAGGAAGAACATCCCACAAAAGAAAACAACGTTGAGAAATTAGAGCAGAAAGTTGAGGATTATCATGTTTATGACACCAAGGAACCACAGATCAGTGACACAGAAAGAGTTGACACGGCACCAGGTCAGGTATATGAGATTGAAAGTCGAGTAGAGGGTGAAACAGAACTCAGTGCAGAAGAAACAGGTCATCAAGAGAAGGAAGGACTCTTCTCTGAAATGGAGGAGAGTGAATTATTTTCACAAACCTTGCAATCAGAAATAGATGCTGCTTTTGACTCTGACCTTCAAACAACAGAAATGTCATTAACAACAGAGACAGCAGTGCAGGGAAAATCTATGGACACCATGCAGGAAGAATTAGACAATGTTGTTGACGCTCAGACTGAAGATGTTCGTGATCAAGTAAAGGAAGATGTTCTTGTTGGCATCTCCAGTCTCACTAGTTCAAGTTCAACAGTAGATCAACAGACAATTGAACATTCGAATGTCATGGAGATGCCTGATGAAGAGCCCCCCAATGTGTCTTCTGTTATAGACAAAGACAACAAGGAAGGAGACGAGGACAAAGACTTGTTCAGGCAGGATGGAAACAAAGATGCTCACGATTCAGAGGATCCTGTAAACAAAGTGCATGAACACGAGGTTACGCCAACAGAAAACCAAGAAACGCCTCAAATTGATTACTCACCTGAAAGTGTGATATATGACGCCACAGAACATTCTGGAATCATTTCTGGAAACCTGATGGAACAAACTGAAACCAGTGACACGTACCAATCTGAGCTGACTGTGGAAATGGCTGATGATTCTCCAACCAATCAGGAAATGTCAAACCCTGATGAAAAACAGGACGAGCATCCTTTTAAAGAACACAACCATGAGTCAGAGAAAAATGAGGATTATCATGTTGATGAATATATAAACCCCATTGGGAAGAGAAGAAAATTGGGGTCTAGCCGTAGAAATAAAGGAAGACAACATGTCAATGATTCTGCTGCTGAATCAAGCATCAAACCTACAGAGGAAGTAGTTGGAAATACAAGCGATAACGAAGACCTTGAAACAAGAGAAATGTCATTAACAACAGAGACAGAAGTGCAGGAAAAGTCAGTGGACACGGTGCTGGTAGGAATGGACACTTCCCAGACTGAAGATGTTAGTGATCAAGTAAAGGAAAATGCTCTTGTTGACATTGACTCAATGTATTTAAATTTAAAAGGAGATCAATCTGATTTCATGGTCCCAGATGATGAACTCCCCGGTGTGTGTTCTATAACAGAAAAGGAAAGCATGGAGAGGGACTACGACAAAGAATCAGAAGATAAAGATTCTTCTATCACACGGGAGATAAGCAAAGAAAACAACGGTCCTGAGGACCTGACTGACATTGAATGCAGCGTTGATGAACCATTAGACACAGAGACAATGAAGCAGGAAGAATTTAAAAAGCAAACCGACCTAGACTTCAAAGCCGCTGGGGAAATGAGAAAAACTAGAGCAACTTTAAATGAAAACATGTCGGAGGAAGACACACATTTATCACAGACTGTGATGGACAACAATGCAGTTGTGACAACAGACCGTACGTCAAGACCAGGTGAAGACAGCGTTCTCAAATATAATAAGGAGGTCAATGAGGAGGAAAACATATTCATAAACAATTTAAGTCAGCCTACAGGATGTGACACAGTTAAAACAGACTCGATACCATCACCGGAAGTGTCTCGTCACAAAGAAACGAATATGCAACAGCACAATGATGCATCAGATACTGTGGGAGACTCGGTGTATGTACAAGTGTACCAACAGGAGGAAGAGACTGGGAAGAAAGTCTACGAAGCCACACATGCTGAACTGTTTTCTGCTGCAAACAACAAAACGGACACTTTGGCTCCATTCAACGTCGGTCTCGAGGAAAACATCCCAGCTGAGCCAGCTGTTGGTGTGTCTGAGGGAAGTGAAATATCCAGCCAACAAGATATGGAAGAAGAAACAAATTTAGACGACAGCGGAAATGTGCAAGGAAGATCCAAACAGAGGAGGAGAAAGATGGGCTCTACACGCCGGGATCAACTCAACAGGAAACCAGAGGGAAAGAGAGTAGAAACAAAAGAAAGTGACATTAAAGCAGAAGCTGGCATTAGAGGCCTTGATGAGGCGGAGGCAGTGGAGGGGTTAACGATGATTGAGACTGCGGAGATATCACAGAATGAAAACGCAAAACCACCACTGAGTCCTGTGTATGAAGGCCAACAGGAACCCAGTGAAACCAGGACTGTTGACGACGAGATGCAAAAGCTGCAACGCTCTGACCTGCAGGGTTTACAGAGCGACATGAGGTCAGACATGGAAGAAGATTCAGAGGCTCTACCTCCTGAGCAATCTGCCTCCCATAATGAAAAAGATGATGCTGCTCTGCTTGTTCATGTGGCTGAAATCGGGGCCAGTGAGAGAAATGCTGGTGTGGAGCCATCACAGGTAGATGATTTTACAACCTCCGTGTTGGCTGGAATAGACGCAATAAATCCATTGCTATCTTCAAATACCGAAGACATTACAAACACCGATGAGAAGCCCGAGAGTGAAAACGTAAGACATTACCAAGTTTTGAAATCAGCAGCTGAAGAGCCTGTTGTGGCAGATTTGGAAATGGTGAAATCCGCCGTCGAAGGAGGAGGAGGAACTGCTGAGACTAGTGAGCAAGAGCCAGACAACGTGAATGAAGGAGCTGGCACTGAAGATCTCGAGATGAAGAATACAGGTCCACCTATAGATTCGACCAGCAGGAGAAGAAAGATGGGCTCCACCCGCAGGAATCTCATCTCACGAGCCAAACAGGAAGACTTGCAGCAAAAGCAGAGGGCGGATGAAGAGGCAGCAGAGACTGCAAGTGATGTGGGAGATGTAAAGACTGGAAGTCTCCTAGGCATCATAGAGGAGCAGCTACAACTTCACCTAGAACCTCCAGCTCACAGGACGTTTGAAGAAAATCCTGTTTCTCATAGTGAACCAGCAGAGACGGAGCAGTCGGCTCCCAGTGATCCCCCAGCATTACCATCCACCTCGCCCAAACATGAATCAGAATCAGCATCTGGTGGGAGAAGAAGAAAAATGGGATCTCACAGGAAGTCCCACGGGCATCAAAACGATGAGAAACAAACCACAAGAGGGGACAAAATAACAGATACACAAAGCAGTGGAGATGAAAGTACCGTCAAGACAAGTGTGGAGCTGAAAGAAGAATCTTCGGGCCGGGACAAAACACCAAAGGTAAGCAGCAAAGAGTCACTTTTCTTTTTCTGATAGAAATCTTCCATCCTGATTGTACTACATCAATGCTCTTGTTCATTGGTCAAGAGTTTGTTGCATGAAGAAATGATGCAATTAACCAAAATGAGGAACATATGGCTTCCATGACAAGTTTCACACTTTGAAAAAGAGAACATGAACATGTGTACTGCTTCTTGATTTTAATACTGGTGTGTTTGTTCAAAGCATTCAGTCGGTTTGTATTCACTTAACAACAGAAAAGCCTCACAGAAATGCTTTAATGCACATTTGTTTATCAATAACAATAGCCGTTTTAATGTACGTGTATTTATGTGAATCCCTGTCACTTTTCCTTTTGATAAAATGTCATATATTAGTGGCTCTGTGATATTTTACTGTACAGAGCTTAATATAAACAAGTGACGATTATGAGTTTTGGAAAACAAAATACGAAACATCACAGTGAAAATCATAATGTCATAGAATGAAGATTGAATCTGCAAATGAAAGTAGAATGATGGAGATTATTTGACCTGTGCAGGTTGATCAAAGTGACAAAGAACCATTACCCAGCACCTCAGAGGAAGGAGAGCACTCGAGGCCTGTGAGGTAAGTTCAACGCTGTGGAACTAATTCGCTTTTACATCTACCTGGTCATTCATAGCAGCATGGACCAACGGCATAATTCATTTAATCAGATCTCTGCCTGGTCGTCTGTTCCACAGTGCAAAGACACCTGAACCAGCGA
The DNA here is from genome assembly GCA_029853015.1 of Chelidonichthys spinosus. Lineage (NCBI taxonomy): Eukaryota > Metazoa > Chordata > Actinopteri > Perciformes > Triglidae > Chelidonichthys > Chelidonichthys spinosus. The sequence continues at coordinate 5,866,428 of CM056822.1, read as the reverse complement.
CTCCAGTTCAACACCTGTATGCTGAAATCCGCCTGCGTCAAGGGAGTCCACAAACATTGTCTCTGGGTAAACAGAACACGAATACTTCCTGGAGAGATCATGAAACAAGGAAGGTTAATGTGAATGAATATAAATATGTGTTGTTTTGAGCAGGGAATGCCATCGGGGCAGAATTTAGCTCAACCGCTTCCAACGTGATGATGGTTGGAGACAGCAGCGTCGGGAAAACCTCCTTCATGAAAAGAGCTCACAGCGGGAAGTTTTCTTTAGATATTCCCGCCTCTGTTGGTGAGATCCTGACTTTCCCCGCTTTCATATCACATTCCCATTAAATGTGTGTCAAAATACAGAATCCTGGTAACATAAATACATTTCTGCAGGACTGGATTCCTGCATGTGGACCGTGGTAGTGGATGGAAAACCGGTGGTGCTACAGTTGTGGGATACAGCGGGTCAAGAAAGGTGCGTTTCCCGTTTCCTTCTACATTACTTCAAACGTATGACGCTGAAAGGGACATTTTTACAATGGAAAATGAGTAGAGGTGTTGAAGTGTTACCATAAACTACACCCCGTATTTAAAAAATAACTATTTAGGTGTTTTGGAGTCCCTCATTCTGTCCCTGTAGAGCTACACGCCAATCTTGAAACTGCACTTCATGATAGCTGATAATAGACGTTCCCACAGGCAACACCCTTCCCCAACATGAGTCATACAATGTGCTGATAAATCTCCATCGGGCCAGGTTGTAACTTGTTCCGGAACTGGTTTTGCCACACCTGAGCAATGGTTTGCATGCTGGAATTAAAACAATGGATGTTAACAGTGAAAAGGTTTTGTGGAATCAGAGAGATTCTATCAGCACCAGGATGTAAATCCTCATGTGTGTATTATGTCAACACACGTGTATACACCAGTGTAAATGACAGATTCATTTCTTTTTTTCTTTTTTTTTTTGGCCATACTCGCATATATAATGATAGGATATCACATAAAAAGACAAGTTTGGCTCTAACTTTGTGGGCTTAAATATAATGTGTGTTATTAGAGTGTGTGTTTCATTGTGCAATCAGTGTCCCTCCAGGAAAAGTTCCAGAAGGCTTCTTGTGAAAAAGGGCTTGAGGGAAGTTGCTGCGAAGTCAACGAACCAGTTTTATTAGACTGATAGGTGCACGCATCTTCAAACCTTTAGGCTGTTTAGTGACGCCTCAGTGTCTCTCACTGTTAAAAATAAATCAAATTACCAAGCAGAATGTCTCTGATTACATTCTTTCTCATCGTTCAAAGGTTTCACAGCATCACAAGACAGATTTTCCACAAAGCCCACGCATTTCTGTTGATGTATGACATCACTTCCTCGCAGAGTTTCTCTGCTGTCAGCTACTGGGCAAGCTGCATTCAGGTACGTTGGCACCACAATGCTGGCTTTTTTGTTGTTGTTGCAGATGTTGAAGATCCCAGGTTTTTATTCAACACCAGACGTACCGTAAAGTTGCAACCGTGCTCTCCTGTCTCCTAATTTTTATACCAATGCAATCCTGTTTTTCCTGATATTTCACATTCTAATATAAAAGTGTTTTTCTACAAGCCAAACTTCCCCAGCACATCTTAATCCCATGCCTTAACACAACGCAGCCACACAAGAACGCTGTCTAAAATGGATTGAAGTTGTTAAATTTGGAAAGCTTCTGATCAGAGAATTAGTAAACAAGTCTTATAGTCCGGACACGTGAAGTTTCCCAGTTTATAATCAAATAGTAATGCTCTTATACATTATATTCAAATAGAAATCTTCAAGAAATTTAATGTGAATATGGTGTAAATTTAAAAAAATTGACATAAAATGTATTTTAAATCGCACACATTTACAAGCAATATCTATGTGACATCTGTTATATATATATATATGTCAACTATGCATCAACATCATCCAAACAATCATGAAACTACTGTATGTTTATGCAGGAAGGGGCTGCAGAAAATGTGACCGTTGTTCTCGTTGGCAATAAGAACGATCGTGCAGACCGGCAGGTTAAAACTCAGGAGGCGGAACTTCTTGCTAAAGTACGGATGTGTGGCGTCACTTCTTTGCACATTTGGAGCTCAGAATATAATAAATAGTTCTGATGATCAAACCCTCCGACTAAAGACAGCTGTTTAACTCCCACAGGAATACAACTTTGAATTCATGGAGTGCAGCGCTGCCACGGGTGAAAACGTGGTTCAGTCTTTGGAAACTGTTGCCAGGTAACGCATTTCAGGGACGTTTCCTTTTGTCTCGGGCCACCTGTATCACATAAGCGTCTCTTTTAATAATCGTTGTGCAACTCATTGAGTAACATTGTTGGCTTGTTGCCAGGTTGTTGAGTCAAAAAGCTGACACAAGAGAAGAGGCCGCCACGGTGTTACAAAAAGAGCCCCAACAGAAAAAATCATCAGGATGTTGCTGAACAAGGGTGTCAAGGAAATCAGCCGGGTGAACAAATGCTGCACCAGCTGGACTGGCATCTATACATCATTGGATCACAAATAGTTTCCATTTATATCAATAAATATATGTACGTTTTAAGCAGTATATACAGGCTCATTTTCCATTTCACAATTACCTTAAAGTGTTTTGTCATTTCTACCAAGCCTAACAAGTAAGTTATTTCTTTACAGCAGGGTTTTTCAAATGGAGGTACTTTTGTTCATTTTATTTTCCACTGGAAGTGTTTTTATGTGTACTCACCTGTTTTGGATACTGGCTTTCTTCAGAGGCAGGCCAAAAAACAGTTAGGGAATATTTACATAGACGTTTCAAAAATCATGTTGCACTGATTGATTCCCCTCAAGCAACTTCTAACATTAAATCAATATTTGTCGAGCCTTCTCGTTCCAGACAGGAAGCTGCATTTGAAGATTTATTAACTACGTCTCACTGAGAAAATAAACATTTAGTACTTTAACATTTTCAGATGTTCAGACGTTTCTCAGGACCTTATAGTTTAAAAACAAAGACAATCCTCTATCTTGTACAGCTATTGAATATTTGTTCCATTCATTCTGTACTTTAAATTCTTAATGTTGCTTTCTTGTCACAAATATGTTAAATGTGGATTCTGCCTTTGCTCATTCTCAACAGGCAATTAACCACTTTCAAGTTAAAAAATCCTTGATATGATCAAGGATTTACATAAATGTGTATATTTTATACAATAAATATGACTTTTTCTAAAATGTTAAGAGTAACTTAATAAAATTATTAATTACATTACGTTTAAAATGACTGCTTATCTCAATGGATGGTGTTATTGTTGCAGTTGACACACAGCTGCCAGATAATCATAAATACATTTAGTGCCTCTAATTATAAGGTGGGGTTAGTAAAATAATTATTGTTTTTTTATTAAGTTTCTGTGTATTTTAATTTAACATGTGTGGCTAAATGCCTTTAATCAAATTGTTCTAATGCCATGCCTCATGCTTAATAAACCTGCACATGGTGCATTTGTTTCCTTGTGAAAGTTGTGTTTGCAGACTGACAAAGACAACCGTGTTCCCACGGTAACAACACGTCCCACAATGGTATGACAACAATGGCGCCACTGCAATAACCTCATAAAATCCCAAAAGAGCCTTTGTGGGAAACGGACACTGACACATCTTCTAACATCAACAGAGGACACGGACAATTACAATAATATTACAAATCCAATATGAGTGATTGGCATTTACCCACCAGGGGAATTAATGTCGTTGCTATCAGTTATTCAGGTTGACTGGAACATGGAAACACTGAAACTTCTAAAAATATGTCAATTTGCTGTCTTTTTTTAATATGGCCATAATTTCAGAACCCTTTCCAAATAAGTGTTTCCTGGAAGGAAAAATGAACCGCAATGAGCCACTTATTACAGGAAATAGACAGTGTTCAATAAGTTAACTCAGACAACTTTGTAATAAAGCAGAGTAACATTTTGTCTTCTGACACTGACATAAACTCAAATTATCAAATGATAGGACAACTAAACAGATATATCAAGAAATCGGTTTATTTCATAACTCTCACCTTAAGATTTGGGGGATAAGTTGATATTACCTGCATTAGATTTAGCACAAGTGGAAACATTACGATATTCACATATTAAATACTTTGTTTCTCTGCAGATGGAGAGAAGTTTGCATAGAGAGCAAAATTATAATATAATGGGTTGTGTCTAGTTGTGTCTACTGCTGCTTCCATTTTCTCTACTGTGGCTTACTCTCTTCTGCAGGCTGGGATGATGGGTCCTTGATCTGTGCGTGGGAATAATTCCTCCTTTTTTTAGAGGAGTGGTATTGTCTGACGGCCTGTTCAACATCAGAAGCTGTCCAGCGTTGGTGGATCAGGGCGTCCTGCAGAGTGAAGGCGCCGTCTCTGGTCCGTCTAACGCCTTTACACGCTGCCGTGCTGCGCAGCTCAAGTCCTATCTCGTGCACAACTTTGCGCAGATATTTCTGAGTTTCATTCAGACACTGCACTTCTGTAAGACCAGAAAATAAAATATCAGCAAATATCCCAGATAATTTGTATATTTGACGTTGTGAAATGAGGCTTCCTGTGTGCTCGATTGAAGATTATTTACCTAAAGTAAAGTTGGGGGGCTGGAAGTGAACGCAGCGCAAGCCCGTCAAAATAGGGTGCGATTTCCCGTCTGGACCCAGTAAACCTTGCACAGCCAGCTCATAGGCTTCCTGTGAGCGCATGTCTACGTTAGAATACCTGTACAGAAAGAAAAACTAGTCATCTACCCACATTTATACCAACAAACCATGTAGCATGTCACTGTGGCTCTGCTGAAAGCACTATGTGGACTCATCATATGTCTTATTCTAAAGTTAAGCACAGAGAAAAACAGTGTCATAAGGAGGAACTAAAGAGCAAAACATATTCTATCAATATGATGTGTATAGAAATGTAAGTGGAGTTACATTAACAAGGCCTTTTGATGGGTTCCCTGCAGCATCGCCAACACTCTGTCCAGCTTATCCTGTGTGATGTGACCTGTTGAACACAATATGTTAGGGTGAGACACATTCAAAGGCACAATAGCTGAAGCAGTGAGATTTGGCCAGTGATGAACACGTGATGTGTCCTCTATTCAAAAGGTGTAAATGTCACAAAGACACATAACATGCTAAGTTACTAGATATACTTATGAGAAAATACAATTATTTGTAGTAGCAGTATGACAGCATGAATGGCTATTAGACAATATTATTGAATATCCTGAGTGAATCAACTATTTCAAGTAAAGTCATCCAGTTGCTTTAGATACAATTACTTCTCAACTTCTCTTACTATCTAAAACTAAGTGAACAAAGTGATGGAACTGAAAACAGAGGAGAAAAGTAAGGTATCCTACCATAAGTGGATCTTTCCACAACTCTGCCTGTGTGAGAAAAATCATCCGTTGCGGTCCCAAACTCCCCCTCCAAAGTGTAATCCTGAAGCATATGAAACAGATTTTAACCGGTGTCTTTTCACTGCATCTGATGTAAAACAAGCAGAAAGGAGAAATTACCCTTGTGACTCGTGATCTGTATAGCTCATTCAGGGCCTTGTTTCCATTCCCAACAGCAAGAACTAAAGTTTTAAACAAAAAGGGTGTGAATACGTGAGAGATTTAATATATTAAATGCATGGTTTGGAAGGAAAAAAAGGAATTTCTTATTAATTCAATCCGTTCCAAATCATACCAAGAACACCAGAAGAGGATGCATCCAGGCGATGTCCTACACCAACTTTCATATGCTGGAATTCAGGTCCAGTCACTAAAAAAACACAGAAGGAACACATTTATTTATATAAAGTCAATAAGCAAAGACATAAACTCCATTTTCATTTCACTGAGTCGTGGTACATTTCTTTGGCTGCAGCAGGTGCACGATGACCTTTCACTGAATTGACTTATTAAATCAGTTCAAATGATATTCCTGTATGTTTGCGCTGTCATGAGATGCAGCTGTGCAGTGAAGTGGACATACACACCCAGATGATGCTTGGACAGTACCGGCACCGAGGACGCAGAAAGAGTGAGTCCCTTGGATGCTTCATTCTCACTGACTGGGTGTGCCAAGAAGCGGACCTCCTGAGGAACTGCCTGAGACGGTGTAGCATTTAAACCTATAAAAAGGGACACACACACACACACGGGGTCAACAGGATGCAGTGATTTATAGGCCAAGGGAAGCCTGGCCTCCTCAGTTTTTTCAGAATATAACTATCATGTAAAAAATTCACTCCCTCTGCGATGTGTCCGACGTCTCCTCCTCGTCTCTCTTCAGTAATTATTGAGCATTTCATGATGTGTAAAACAGCGCCCCTCTAAATGTTACGGGGTGAATGAGCGTTAAAAACATGTTACTGCACCCTGTTGTCTGTGAGGAGGTCAAGCTGCGCTGGCCTCCCTTGGTGAAAAAAAAAAAGAACGATTGACCAATCAGGTGAGGCTATTATCACGACACTGCTCCCCTGTGATTGGTCAGGACAGTGTAAAGGGAAGCCGCGAACTCGTTGGCATCAGGCCAATCAAATCACAGTATGTTATCGACGTCAACGTCAATGAACGAAATAACGGAAGATTCGTTGCTTTGTGTTCATCTCTTGTTAAGATAGCTAATTTTTTAAGCGCGATTATGGAGGGTGGAGATTTCAAGTATTTTGTAAAAAATAATTTTACTAAACTGCCTCTACAACAGCAACTCCGGATTAAATCTGACGGCCGGCCAACACCAAAACTAGAGCTCCGTAGCTCCGTAGTACGGAGTCCGTACGGAGAGGAAGAAAGGTTTTCGGACCTTTAATGAGGAGAATTATGTCCGCACTGAGTGGCTAGCTGGTAGCGCCAAGCTACAGCGGCTATTCTGCTGGCCCTGCCTCCTTTTTGACAAGGATTCCTGCTCCCTGAATAATCATATAATAAGAGAGAGAGAGAGAGAGAGAGAGAGAGAGAGAGACTATAAATGACATCACAGAGACATCAAAGCAGTGGATTTGATTCAAAGCACTGCAGAGTGTATAAATATAATGCAGGTCCTGGACAAACACAACCTTTATTCGAGGTGGAGTCCAATCTAGAGATAGGATCTAATACAGCAACGATTAACTACAAAACCATACAGAAGGAGGACTCCAAGGTCGACCAGCTGAGGAAACATCTTCCAATCCAGGAGGAGAAGACAGACAAGAGATAAGAAACCATGCAGAAGCAGGAGTCTAAGCTCGACCAGCTGAGGAAATGTTATCAGACCCAGGAGGAGAAGACAGACAAGAGCAAAGAAACCATGCAGAAGCAGGGGGCGAAGGTCGACCAGCTGAGGAAACATTTTCAGACCCAGGAGGAGAAGACAGACAAGAGCAAAGAAACCATGCAGAAGCAGGGGGCGAAGGTCGACCAGCTGAGGAAACATTATCAGACCCAGGAGGAGAGTGCCCAAACCATGCAGAAGCAGGAGCCGAAGCTCGACCAGCTGAAGAAACGTCTTCAAACACAGAAGGAGAGCGCCCAAACCATGCAGAAGCAGGAGTCTAAGCTCGACCAGCTGAGGAAATGTTATCAGACCCAGGAGGAGAAGACAGACAAGAGCAAAGAAACCATGCAGAAGCAGGGGGCGAAGGTCGACCAGCTGAGGAAACATTATCAGACCCAGGAGGAGAGTGCCCAAACCATGCAGAAGCAGGAGTCGAAGCTCGACCAGCTGAAGAAACGTCTTCAGACCCAGAAGGAGAGCGCCCAAACCATGCAGAAGCAGGAGTTGAAGGTCGACCAGCCAGAGAAACGTCTTCAAACACAGAAGGAGATTGCCCAAACCATGCAGAAGCAGGAGTCAGAGGCGCAGATCCACCAATGGGACAAAGAAATCCTACAACTCAGGAACAATGAGGGTCTCTCTGGAGACTCTATGGAGGATGAGGAAAAGGACCTGGAGGACATGTTCCAAAAGGACCTTGCCGTGTCCCAGCAAAGCTCGGAGACAAGCATCCACCTGCTGGAGACAAAAGTCCAACAGATGGAGGACGAGAAAAAGGAACTGGAGGACAAGTTCCAAAAGGACCTTGCCATGTCCCAGCAGAGCTCGGAGACAAGCATCCACCTGCTGGAGACAAAAGTCCAACAGATGGAGACAAGCATCCACCTGCTGGAGACAAAAGTCCAACAGATGGAGGACGAGAAAAAGGAACTGGAGGACAAGTTCCAAAAGGACCTGGCCGTGTCCCAGCAGAGCTCAGAGAGGAGCATCCATCTGCTGGAGACAAAAGTCCAACAGATGGAGGACGAGAGAAAGGAACTGGAGGACAAGTTCCAAAAGGACCTGGCCGTGTCCCAGCAGAGCTCAGAGAGGAGCATCCACCTGCTGGAGACAAAAGTCCAACAGATGGAGGACGAGAAAAAGGAACTGGAGGACAAGTTCCAAAAGGACCTGGCCGTATCCCAGCAGAGCTCAGAGACAAGCATCCGCCTGCTGGAGACAAAAGTCCAACAGATGGAGGACGAGAAAAAGGAACTTGAGGACAAGCACACAAAGGCCCTGGCCGACGAAGCACAGAAGTGTGAGACAAGTGTCCGTGAGGTCCTTGAGGACAACAGGGTCCTGGAGAAGCTCTGTTTGTACATGAAGAAGAAGAGGAGAGGAATCTTCTTCAGGAAAGAGATCCAGGATGAGCAGGCAGTGCTGAAGAAGATGAAGGACAAGATGCATGAGAAGGAGAAGAAGAAGGAAGCCAAGCGGGAGAAGGAGGAGAAAGAACGTGAAGAGAAGCAGAACAAGGGTGTCTTGAGTTTCTTCACGCACCAAACAAACAGACGTGATGGCGACGAAAAGGTGGAGGAGGTTTCTGATTGATCAGCTTTCTCCCACAATATATCCTTAAATTATATACCAGTATAAAAAAACACCCTTCATCCAACTACCTCACTTCCTCACCTCCAACGTAAAAGGGTTTTCTCCTGGTGCGCAGGTTTCACGCATAATATATACATATATATGATGTATATATATAAAAAAACACTCTTCATCCAACTACCTCACCTCCATCTCCCTCCACTCTGTCCTTCCTCACCTCCAACGTAAAAGGGTTTTCTCCTGGTGCGCAGGTTTCTCCCACAATATATACAGTACATAAATATGTACGTATGTATATATAAAAAACACCCTTCATCCATCTACCTCACCACTCCTTCCTTCCACTCCTGCTCCACCCTCCCCCTTCTTATTCAGGGCAGTAACTAGTAATGCTAACTAAACTAATGCTAACTAGTCGATTATGTGCAATGTAATGCTAGTGAGCTTACAATAAATAGATTAGTACAGACTAATCTGAGGGAGTCCAAACTCACACAGTTTTGATCAACATGTGATCAATGTATTGCACTTATCAGTTCAATACATTGCTGCATTATCTAAATATTCAACATTTAACCAACGCCCCAAATTTGACAAGAGCTTTATTTTTCGTAGGTGGATGCATTCTGCACTCAACCATCCAGTCCTGTGCAAATGCGTTTCTGCTCCAACAACAAGCAAGGGATGTCATAGAGGACCATGGGACCAAGGCCATGGCAGTTTTGTCACCTAAGGACCTTGACGAGGCGTTGTCACACGTTGGGATGGATTAATTAGACAAATAAATGCCTACATTCATGGGAAGTTAGCTAGCGGTTGTTTGTTAGCATCGTAATAAAGTAGCATATCTGCAACTTTTTTCCCCGTCGCAGGGGAAGAAGTCAGGCTCGAGGGTCAAGGGGTGGGGCGATGACGTCAGCGTATTTGTTTTCGCCGTCTGCACGAAAATGAACACGAAACGGAGGGGTGTCGTTTTTTCTTTTCCACCCTGAGAGCTCGTTTTCAGGCCGCAAAAACGCCGGATTCGTATGGACGGCAGGGCGAAACGCACAAGACTTCTGCGTTGACGCACTAAAAACGTTTTCGTGTGGACAGGTCTGCCCAGGGTGTACCCTGCCTTCGCCCAATGAGAGTTGGGATCGGCTCCAGCCCACCCGCGACCCTGAATACATGATAAGCAGTAGACGATCGATGGATGGATGGATGGAAAACAAAAAAATTATGGGGTTAGCGGTACTGAGCCTTCACGTGGCAGCCCTGTTTTGACTAATTTTACAGTACCACACAGTTCTAATTAATTTATTCTTTGTTGGAATCAAAAGAATGGTTACGAACCACAGAAACCACCAATACAAGGCAAAATGACAGGAGAAAGGAGAAATATGCAATTGTACTTATTTTTCACATAAATATGCTTGTAAACATTCACTTTAATATATAATTGTACTTGTAATCACCTATTAATCATGCACATATGCTAATTAGAATATTAAATGGCTAAAACATTTATCAGATACCAGTATTCCTGGTCTAGGAGGAATACAAAGGAGTAATGGTCATTTTAAGGACCTGGTGGTGGCCATTTTGTGATTGGGACCTTTCTGAGTATCACACTTTGGTAAACTTTTAGTATGTTTATGTACATCTGATACTACTATAATCCACTGACAAACCTTTCGTTCGAATTTTTGGGGGTCAAGTCATATTTGCACCTGACTACACGGGAAATAGCAACATATAAACTGCAACATCCTTTTTTCTGCTCCCACCCCGTAAAACATACTCAGCTTGAGGTTGTGTCTCACTTGGCTTCCTCGGAAATGTTCTCCTATATGGAGTTAGATTTGTGTCTTTATTACATGCGAGAAAATAAATGATCTGAGAGAAAAAATAATGTTTGAGAGAAAAAAATATCACACTGATAGCAAAAAATCTATATTGGAGAGTTAAAAAAATATATTTTGAGAGAGATTTTTTTTTTTTCTCAGAAATAATTTTAAAAATGTATATTTTTTTATGTTCTATGAGAAAATACTTTCTCTCAAAACTTTTTTTAGTCTCAAATATTATTATCTTTTGCTATTGGTATGAAAACTTTTTCTGTCAAATATTTTTTTTTCTCTCATCAAATGCTTTTTTGCTATCAGTGTGATCATTTTTTCTCTCAAACATTTTTTTTCCCCTCTCAGATCATTTATTTTCTCGCATGTAATAACGACAAACCTAACTCTATACTCCTAGCCACGCAACTGATTAAATCCAAGGTTAAAGACTAAACGTGGATCTGCAATTTTGCTGTATTATGACTCACTGTGACAGCAGACAGAAGTGTAATTGGGAGTGTTTGGTGGACGATAGGATGAGATTTTAAGGATATGACGTCCTCACCTTTAAGAAGATTTGTCTCGATGCTATCCCGAACGAGTTTCCAGTGAACGCCAGACGGTTTGTACACACAAAACAGACCCTCTAACCTCCGAAACATCCGGACAGCTGGAGTTGCCATGTTAGTAACATTAAGTCTTTAACACCGTTTCTTTACAAAACAATTATAACGTTATAAAGGTAAAAAAAAAAATATCCATGCTTTTTTTTTTTTAAAGGAAACGGTTTGTTTTCGGGTGGTTTTACTCCACTTGACATCACGGCATGCACGCTAAACTTCGCGCATGCGCACATGCCTGGCAAATAGACCGTTCTTTCTGACCACACTGCCACCTGCTGTAGTGGATGTATAAAGGCAGTTCTACTACTGCGAAGTCCAGTCATTCAAACAGATGTGCAGAAAACATTGTATAAAAATCAAAATGATGGGATTAGATGTACTACATGTTTAGGAGAACAGATTTGATAGAGAGAATATAATATATATTTATTTTGTTACATTTTTGTATCTTAATTATTTCTTTATGATTAGAATTAGGAAATAACACTTAGAATTCTGACTCACACTCCATACCACTTGGTGGCGGTAAAGCGCCATTACGTCCTTTAGCAACTGCCATGAAACATCAGAAGAAGAAGAAGTCAGCTGCCGTAAAAACAGCAAAGAAGACGACAAACAAGGTTGCTGCTCGGTTAGTTGATGTCAACCTTATTTACAGCCGTTGACAGTTCTGGAGATTTGGCTGCGGTACGTTTCAACTGTCACAGCTTTTTTTTGGTGTGTCTCCTGGAGTAACGTTAGCTGTCAAACGTAGCTTCGTGAGCAAGAAAACATTTAACCATTACAAAATGAACGAATATCGTTAGCTAGTTTTTCTACGTTAGTAGAGAAAAATTAAACAACAACATTTAGGGAGCCCGGTACGATATTTTTTACTCGGGTCCGAAAAGACAGCTTGTAGTTAAGTGACGTAGTTCGTTACCGCCAACGCGTAGCTCCAACGTATGTGCGCGTCACGCCCCGAGGGCATGTCCATCTATGGGCATGCCCATCTATGGGCATGCCCATCTATGGGCATGTCCATCTATGTAAATAGTATTATTCTAGTAAATAAACCTGAGTGGGAAAACAAACAAACAGCAAATTCAGAATATATAACAATCAAAATAAGTAAACAACAATAAATAAACAATAATAATTAGACCCCTTCATCCCTGTACCCTGTGAGAATAATTTTCTTATATTTCTTTTTGAACTAACAGTTCTTCATTCAAGCTGTTCCATAAGTTCACACCACAGACTTAAAAGTGTGGAGCCTTGTATCTTTTTTTTACAGCTTAAAACATGTGTAGGATGATTATAGATCACGTTTTCATCAATTTACACCTTTTATTGTTTTCATTATTTAGTCTGATGATCTCATTTAATTGCCAGCAGAGCTTCACACATCTACAGCCTAAGCAATGGCCTGTAGGCCTTAAATGTTATAAAAAGAAAGACCTGTATGTTTCCTACTATGACAAGTCAAAATGTGTGCTAGTAAAATGGCCTATTGTAGTTTTTATATTTCCTATTGGGATAATATGACTTCACTGTATCGGATTTGATTATTAACACTAGAAATATGGGGAACATTATAAATGGGAATGACAGTAAAGTGCTCTAGTGACTACTCAATGATTTTAGATGCAGGCCTTTATATGAATCATCCCTATAGAAACAACTTGATGAGGAAATATCAATAATCTGTCTTGTCTGTGGTGTCACTGTAGGTGTAATGAAAGCTACTCTGCGCTGGGTGTTATGGGATGTGAAAGACACCTTGCTGAAGGTGCGTGCGTCAGTGGGAGAACAGTACTGCAAGGAGGCTGAACGAGTGGGCTTGAACCTCAGTCCTGTGGAGGTGGAAGCTGCTTTCCACCAGGCATACCGACATCATTCCAGCCGGTACTCGAACTATGGCATCGCTCAGGGCCTGGATGGACGGTCTTGGTGGATGAGAGTGGTGCGGGACACTTTCTCTCAGTGCAAGGTGCAGGATCCAGCCCTGCTAAACACAATGGCTCACAACCTTTATCACAACTTCTGCAATGCAGAGAACTGGGAGGTGACATGTGGCATTTCATTTATAAATCTTTTATTTGATTCGTCAAAGTCAAACAATTCTTTGGCTCCGTTTTAAAATCGAAATGAAATGAAAATGTCCACTAATAATTGTGTATTGTTTTAGGTATTTCCCGACTCAAAGAAGACCCTGGAGAGTTGCGCTTCTTTAGGGCTGAAGCTGGGCGTGGTATCAAACTTTGACAGCCGCCTCGAAGAGATTCTACGTGTCTGCGGCCTGCTGTCTCACTTCACTTTTTTGATAACGTCAGAAGAAGCAGGTATAGCAAAGCCGTGTCCAGCCATCTTTCATCAGGCACTGCAGAAATGCGGAGTACCAGCTGCGAGTGTAGCTCACATCGGGGACCACTATGTGAATGATTACCTCGCCTCTCGTTTGGTGGGCATCCATGGGTTCCTATTAGACCGACACAACAAACACAACCAACCTGATGTTCCTCAAGAGCATCGGCTCACCTCCCTGGAGGAGCTGCCGTCACAGCTTCAGCAGCACATGGACTAATGCCACAACGTCACAGGCTCAAAGCTACTCAGTCTGACTGGTTCAGTTCGTTAAGTCATTCCTGGACGTAGACATATTGATCTGAGTGGGCTCTGAAACCATTTACAGTTCACACTAAATGCCCCTGACTAGATAGACATACAACACAGCTGTTCTCTGCTACAGTCAAGAAAAGACGAGGTGTGATTTCATGTTATAGCCTTGGTATATTTTTTCTTTTAATAGAAAAATCAAAAACTGTGCATCAAAGTTAGAAATCCCAGTATCATGACAGCAGATACAGAAAAGAAAATCACGGGTTGTCCTATAAAAACTATGTATTCCATGTGTGATTATCATGCATTGTTACTGTAAATAAACTTCCAAAAGTGCAAGAACCATAATGACACAATTGAAAAAGCATGCCATGTCTTAGTAAAGTGTTGGGCAACCATTTCTGGAACTACAGGAGGAACATTTTTCCAACAAAAGCTATTCCATCCTGTGTTTAGTGTTTAGTGGATGGCATTACACTCAACATCTCCCAAGGGTGAACAGTTGGGTTGGTGCCTGCCATACCATTCACAGAATTCTCTTACCTATTCAATCTTTAAGTTATTAATATAGCCTTCCTTTCTGTAATTGTTTTTCCATATTGCCAACTGTAAGGAAATGGGTACACAATTCAAAATCCAGAGTCCTCATTCTTTATAAAAGATAAAAGAATGTTCAGCTCCCAAGGGGAAAGGAATTGATTTTTCCATTGTTATTGAATTAGGAAGGGAACTTCTAAAGGCTGATATTAGGCCTCCAATTACAAATGTGTACATGTGAGTGTTGTAAGATACAGAATGAACTATCCTGTAACACAGTTTAAAGACGTGCAAACTTCAATCATCAATTCATAAATAGGAATTGAAATACGACTTGCTGTATGAAATGAAGTAATTAGAGCTGCACTAGAGGATCAGTTTCCTGTGTAAAATTACCTTTTGATGTGATTTGGCGAAGCCGAAGCTCTGAGCTTTCATCATTCCCGATGATTTGTTTCAGCGCTTAGCAGCGAGGAGAACAAGGCAGGGTGACTTAGCCCTAATACCTTTGCAAATACTCTTATTTCAAACCATCTGGTCGGCGGCCGATACTGGGAATGTTGGGCCGAGGATCAAAAAGGGCCAGAAGAGGAAACAAGAGGGAAAACACCAGAACGTCATTGCAATTCAAAGCAGAGCTCCAGCCTCTTCTGGGGGGGACAGGGATTGACGCATGTCCAATTCAGATTTATAAAGTTCAAGAGAAATTCCCACATGTTGCCAACACGCCCTTCCATTTAGTAGCACAATGTTGGGAATCAACACTTCCCCCCCCCCCCCCCCCCCCCCCCCCCCCCACACTTCCAGTGGATGCCATTGGTTTCCCCTTGCTCTCCTTTGTATGTTAAAGGGTATTGTGTATCTTTAGGGAAGCGCCCACAAGAGCTGCTTAATTCAAAGCTGGTTTAGTAGCTCAGCCAGACGGCTCTAAAAGGGCTCCACAGAAATCCAATTGCAGACATAATGGGATTGTAAAACAAAATGAAGCTCCTCGTGTGGAGAGCGAAAGGGAAGAGCAGAGGAGATGCAGCAAGAGGGAAGATATCAACCCACTGACACACAAAGGAGAAAAAACAGGATGTATTTGCTGTAGTCATGGGACAAAGACTTTAACATGAATGGGTTTAGATTCTGTTAACTCAAAAAGACAAATAAACTGAATGGAAACATAGAGGAGGGCAGGAGCATTTCCTTCAGCTATAAAAGCACTCAGGAGTTGGGCTCTTTGTTGCGATTGTGCCCGGGGTTTAGTGTTTCATTTGCCATTTCTGTGTCTCGAAATATTCAGCGGAAGAGAAAAATAGAGGAGCGGCAGAAAATCAGGGTATTTAAAGAGAGAAAAAAGGAGTGAAAAGAAGGTCACGCGATGACTCGGACATACTCAAGAGATGGAGCAGCTACTCGAGCACATCAAGTGAAATATACGCACACACACTATTGCAATTTTAATTCTGTATTGGAAAAGAAACGCACATAAGAGAAGCTTTCCAATGGTGAAAACATACATCTGACAAAGTAAAGGGTAAATGCATGAGATCACACTCTTCAGATGATTTTTGTATTGACACTATATACAGTATATATGAATTAATGTCTTCTTGATATTTACACATGATAACATCTGAATGTAAGCATCATCTCATACTGTAAACGAGGACAAGTGTATCATCCATTCAGTCATTTTAGCATTTAAATACCATCATATTCATTTTATATATTTCTTTTGTTCCGTCATTTCTCACAAAGCACACACACACACTTCATATCCGAGTCTGTTTGATGTCATCATAATGTTTTCCCTCATTGATTATTATATATCTTTTAAACTAACGTTCAGAGGCGCTTTCTCTCTTTAAAAGGATTTAAATTCAAAGCAGACACAATGCTATAAACACACCGCTCTAGAAATATAAAAGTGATTGGTGTTTTTAAAAAGTACAAGCATGCATGGTTAGGTCCATGGTTAGGACGTGTATTAATGGTGTGCCTCTTCCCTTCAGTGCTCATTCAGGCAAGGTTCCAAAGTGTATTTGGCATCTCTTATTATGCGGACACTTTTTCAAGCGACTACATCAAACAATAAGTGCAGTGAACACCCGGGATGTGTGTGTGTGTCGGTACGGTTATAGCTTGCAAATGAAAGACGCCTTCAAGACACGTTCAAGTACAGCTCAGGAATAAAAAAAGAAGAATATTTCAGCTCCATTAACAATGCTGGAGTCGTCAAATCAACGAAACAATATCGGTTTAAAGTTCTGCGTGGAGAGTTAGTGATTGAAGTCCACGGTTTGAATCCATCGGCAGTCAGTCCATTAAAACGATCCCTACTCCTGTCAGGTGAAGTGAGTTCCTAAAACTTCATTAAAGCATCGGTTTTGCCCCCACCATCTTAAAAATGTCCTCCGTGCTTGAGTTCTGATGAAAAGTGCTCAAAGTTATTAAAAGACAAAAATAGGAATTGGGGTCTTCTGACTTGAATGAATTATTGTCGTCCCGCAGACCAGAATTAAACACCTTTCTCCTCCACAGGATGAGTAATGGTCTCGCACATCATTTCTCGCGTCCTCGAGCGCGTCCATAAAGAGTCATCTGGACACTGAACTTTTCCCCATGTAGGATTTAGCAGCAGATTTAAACTGCTGCACTTCTGTATGCATTCCCACAGAATCAAAGAGTGGGGTAAACGCGTTCCTACGGCGCTGTAGGTCAAACGTCCCAGTCAGACGTTAAAAAAAAGACAAATGTCACGGATCATTTACACTCCAACATCCAGCAGGCCTACCTTCGCCACAGTGGCGATAACGTTTCTTCTTCTCTGGCCAGGTCGACTTGGTGAGACGTGGAAAGACCTCTTTGGATGCAATCCTGAGAATTTGTGGCCGGATGGATGAGAAAAAAAACACGCCGTGATGCAAACAGCTCATGTTCCAGCAGGATGTCTTCTCAAACCACTGGAAGAGAAATAATAAATAGTAGGGTTTTCTTCTCATAAGGATCACAAGACCTTTAAAGGATGAAGCTGATAGTATTGTATATTTAAATCTCATCTCTGTGTATTCAGTGCCTGATTTAACTTCCTCTGTGCCATAAAGCTCCATTATTTTATACAAATTGTATGAAAAAAAAAAACACAATTTGGCCACACAATTACACCGACATTGTGACAAATATTAAACATGTACAGTGTAGTTTATTTATTATTTACCGTCCTGTTGCTGGAAATACTAACACACCAAATTTGGATCAATCAGCTTCTGAAAATCGTCCACATGCATTAGTTAAACCTGTTTTAGCATCTTTTCTGATAGTGAAATTATATATCTGTGACCTGCTTGTTGTTAAGTGTTACATCTCCATGGGATCAAATGGGCTTTGCACTGCAATTGGTTTTCATGGGATTTGCTGACAATACCAGCTAATTCCCTCCTCGTTCCCTAATGTTTATAACATAAGCAGTTTTAAATAGAATGAAAGAAATAGAAATAAATAAAGTACCACTCTCAGGAGGATGGCGGGATGCTCCATGCTTCTCTGAGACGTGATGATGTGCGTGGCTCCGCCTGCGACAGTCCTGCCTCCACCAACAACTGTACAGGAAAACACAAGTACTCAGAGCTCATCATGTTCATCATCACTCATGGAAAACTCATGCACCGTCATCATCATCCTAAACACGATGCAGTTCATCAGCCAAGATCCCAGTGAACCTGTGTTATATCTTGTAAAATATGAAAGATATGCCACAAAAGTGTTACTCACTGTAAAAGTGTGCACAACACCATGATGAGAACGCATCCAATCACACACAACACCAGCACCGTGGCGACGGCCTGCTGCCTGTGATTAGTTGCTACAACAGCGAGCAGGTCTGCATGCTCACACCTCATGCCAACAAACCCCGGATGGCACCTGGATGGGAAAGGACAGAACATTAAATTAGCTAATAGATTTTATACCTAGCTGGGGGCGGATGGGAGCGGTATTTATTGACAGGAAGTCCCAACACTTCTCTCCAACATCAGTCAAACTCTACTGATGTCATACATGAGGAATAATATTACTGCTACGGAGCAAAAGTTCACTTTATATTATTATGATATGAATCTGTCGCTATTTACAGTCATCTGATTATACTGAAGACTACATTTATTACAGCATTAACTATTTAAACCCATTAAAACATAGATGTGATGTCATACAGCTCCTGATTTATGTAGGAATCCTTTTGAAAACAAATGACAGAGAAACACAGAGACAGTTACTATCCCAAATAACTTAAGATGTTAAGATTTCACTGTTTTAACCTGATGTTAGACATCACCGATCAGCAAAGCCCAGTCCATAATAAAGGCAAAAGTGCTTTAAAATGCTATAATACCAAAAATAACCAAAGCAATTTAAAATGCATGTAAAAGCATGTAAAATGATATCAATATTATAACTTTTTACATTCTAAGCGAAGCTACTATGGTTTTGTGAATGTCAGACAACTCCACAGTGCTGCTGTTTTACATTTAATACGGTAACAACTCACACACATGCAGGCGTCTCCTCTAATATCAGGAAGCGACATGTGCCGTGGAAGCAGAAATGATGGTGGGAGTCCGGACAGTCATCGAAATGAGACCGAACCGCTGCTGCCACAAACTCTGTCAAAGGTTGTAAGACAAGATATTATTGACATTTTCAGAGAAACACAAAGGGGTTTTTGAAATATCAAGATTTATTTCCCACTGAACACATACACTCATAATTAAGTGGGTCACGTGAAATGACAGGAACACTTAAACTACCATCAACCAAGTCCTTGAATCCATGAATTCTACCTTAAAATTTGAATATTAAGTAAAGTCCAAGTGCACTTAGTTCAAATACACAGGTAAATATCATAAATCTAAAAATAACCTAAGCCTCCAGAGACCTGAAAAAACAGCGTGAACTAAATCCTAAAGCTGACACCCACGCCACCAACGTTAGACTGAAGCCTTTTGTTACCAGTTGCGTGTGGATTTGTGGTGGCTTACATCTCTCACTGTACCTGGGAGGGACAATTAACAGTCAAGAAAGGTCCTGGTGGAAAAGTCCCAGTGAGACGCTGCAAACAAAACCTCTGTCCATCAACCCCCATTAGGACTCAGCACATCCCTGCAGGCACGCTCCTTTAGCAGAAATTAAATCCTTTAATACAGCTTCCCTCCCGGCAACAATATCAGTTTTCTCTCTGCCAAAAACAACAGACCAACAATACGCGATTAAATGAACGGCCCAGACAAAAACAGGTCATTTCTTCCACGTGAGCTGTACAGTCACACAAATTCCCTGCATAACTGACTCAAACAAAAGTCAGTGTTCCCCGAGCATGCGGGCCAAACAGATGCACAGTGTTGCATTCGGGGTGGGAAGGAGGATGAACATGCAGACAGATAGCTGCATTACGGCCTTCGTCACACACTCCATTCCGACGGTAAATGGGCTTTTGGATTGCAGCCTACATGTATTGTCTCCCTCTTTCAGACTCTGTGAAAGCCCTCTGTTGTCCCCGAGGCATCTGCCTACCAAGCCCTCTCCATTTCCAGGCAAGTTTTTGGCAGTCGGACGAGAGGAACGCTGAGACAGAAACCAGCCTTTAGGGCGTGTAAGGTGTTTATTTCCCCCCTGATCATGTTTGCAGCGTTTGTGATACCGCTGAATATACCGCTCATTTCAAGACCGAACACTTGTGCGTTGATGCACCGCAACTCAATGGGAAGCTTTACACTGATGAGAATTCCTGCTGTGGAACAAACGCCGAAGTGGGAGCGGATCAAGGACACGTTTTATCTGACACACAGTGACTCCTTTTTTTGTCTGTTTTTGCAGAAGGCTTGACCTTGAGCCAAGTGTTGTCCTGCATCCTGACGTAACACGACTGTGCCGAGACTTACTTTTAACTGGAGGGATGGTCGTCGGCGTAGGCGCGGTAGTTGTGCTCCTGCCGGTCGTCGCCGGGCTGCTCGTCGAGGCGTTCGGCGCAGCAGTGGAGTTTGTATCAGTGGGAAAGCCAGTTTCAGTAATGGTTGAATCGTTTGGTTCTGCTCCAAATGTAAAGAGGGAACCTGCAGAGAGGACGATAATGGCCGTGATAAGAATAAAATATAGAAATAAAAGCAAATCCTTGGATATGAAATACAGGTTTGTTTGGTTTGCAAATAAGCTTGAACTTCCGCTTCCTTTTCCTCATAAGGTGACTGTATTCTGACTTACTCCCAACCGGAGGGATGTTGGTTGTCGTGGGTGTGATAGTTGGAGTGGTGGAGCTTCTGCTGCCGGTTGATGCAGAGCTGCTTGTTGGGGTGCCGAGGGCAGCGGTGGAGTCGACGGAAATACTGGCTTCGATTATTGTTGAATTGCTCGGTCCTGCTCCAAATGTAAAAAGGGAACCTGCAAAGAGAAAAATAAATAAAAATCACCACAAATATAAATATAAAAGCACCAAACAGTTCACTGGAAACTCACCATTGAGCACAGACATACTAAAAGGTCATTCAGGTGTCACAAATCCAGCTGAGGGTTAGTCCCCATATAGATATGATCATGTGACTCCGTCTTCAATGTGATATCAATGCTTCATTGAGTAACCGCTACCCAACAATAGTAACAGGGTCAAGCATCCACTAAAAGGATGAGACCGGAGCACTATAAATACATACAGCAGACACGCAATCACAATACACACGGCGAGGGCAGGGGTTGTAAAAAATATGTTTTTTTGTGTTCATTTTAAATGGTAAGAAATATGATTTTTGTTCTTTTTTTCACTATAAAAAATGATATCCATCAATATAAATTTAAATATATTGAGCACTAAAATGTGTACTATTAAGAATCAATGACATATAGACAACAAACCATCAAGTCATAAAACGTAGCAGGGATACAATATTTAGGATTTATGGGGTATTGTAGGCTCCTCATGGTCATTGCAATTCAAAAAGTGATCCACCGAATTAGTATTAAATACTGGAATCAAACCCTCTGACACCATTTTTTTTTTTTTTTTAAATAACTAAGTTACTTACCACTTATGAGCAAAAATGTATCCCAGAAAATCCGAGTCATCATGACGACTTGTGGTCGACACTCACTTCAACTGACGGGAATCTTCTCTGCAATGTGTGTGAAGGAACACACACTCGTTATTAGTGTCGGAGCGGCAGCAGCAGCGACCATCAGCACGGGAAACATGGAATCCTGGGATCACAGCGCAGAAGTGCCGACCAACGCAATGTACACACATTTGATCGACTGTCTTTAAAAGTAATTGTAGTCGAGTTTTGTTCTTTTTTTTTTTTTTTTTTTTTTTTGGCCAAGAGTCTCCAGCAGGATGTCCGAGCGTTTAACTTCACCGTGTTCAATTGAGGAAACCCGTGTAATCCTGTCAGAGGCTGACCAATTAGAGACAGAGAAGGAGGGTTGATAAGAGTGGGTGTCATCTCATTATGACGTCAACATGGCACAACTATGGTTTTTATTGAAGGCGATTTAAGAGGTGTCGTTTAAGCGTAATTAGTGTCATCCTACTCCATTTGCCATAATCTAAAACTATTTTTAATTAAATGTGTTTAAAATATACTACTAATAATAATAACAATTATTATTATTATTATTATTATTATTATAACAATAATATGAATAATTATTATTACTGTTGTTATAAAATGAGATTTAATTTGTAGATCAGATGTGTTGAAAACATTTACATTATTGTATGAAGTGAAGCCTCACGCCGTGGTGGATGCTGTCCATCCACCTCCTTGCGCCTGACCCTGCTGCTGGATGGAAAGCCTCGCAAACCTCACTGCGCATGCGTAGTTGTTCTTAGGTTAAACCCCATGGGAAAACAGTGCGTTTTTTTTTTTTTTGTGACTGTTGCATCAAGACTGCTGCAAATAATTCATCTACGTAATCATTTGTGCTTCACTGGCTAACACAACTGCAGCCAATAGAGGCCGTCACGCACATGCGCGTGCACGAGCGCGTGCCGTAAGGGATCGTTATTTAGGTGGTGGGTTATTCAATACAACATCTCTGGCCGTGGGCTGTGTGCTCTGTTGTCTGACTTCATCAAGTCACTTTTACATTTGTTTTCTTTGTACTACCTCATTCAATGAACGATGTCGTCTGCTGGTGCACAGAAGGTAAATAAGCACATTCTACTGTCGAGAAGTATTTAAAACTTTAATCCTGAATTCTTGTTTGGTTTGTACTGGAGTAGCAGTGTGCAGTGGATTCTTGCTGGATTACTTTCCTATGAGGTGCTGCAGTGTGGTGTTTATTTAGTGTGATTCTGCTTTACATGACCTTGCATTGACATCAAAACAACTAGTGGAATATAATTAAGTACATTATTCAAGTACTTAAGTATAATCTTGAGCTACTTGTACTTTCTTTGAATGTTTCCAATGTTTTTGTCCTACTTTATCCTTTATATGCCACAATTCAAAGGTAAATATAATTTTCACTCCACTATATATCAGCTCAGATTAAGTTAATATATCTCAACTAATACATTACAATATATTATTTAAACTACCCAGCAACACATGAAGTAATGACAATTAATAACAATTAAACTTTAAAGTACACAATAATGCAATTTTAATTCAGTTATATAATGTGTTATTCTGAAATGGAACATTCTCCATAATGAGTACTTTTACTTTTTTGTACTTTAAGTACATTTTGATGATCGTACTTTGAATATTTTTACTTGAGTGACATTTGGAGTTCAGTATTTTTACACTGCAGTATTTCCTGCCTATCTGAGTAGGCCAACAACAGAATGTTCAGACTCAACGAGAAGAAGGGGAAGAGAAGAAGTCATATTGTCATATTATTGCAGGTTTTATTCTAATATTGTCTGTCTTGATTACTGTAAATGAAGAAATCAAAGGGGAGAGTGTGTTATTTTAGCAAAGTAGTGGGCTACTTGAGATAAACGTGTATTCTAATATATATTCTGTATATCTTTCTGTACGAACAGAGCAGTTCTCTGACATTGGTGCTCATGGTTGCTTCGGCAGCCTTTGGAGGAACTCTTCAATATGGCTACAACCTCGCCATAATGAATTCTCCCACAACTGTAAGTTTCTGAGTCTATTTGCCAATTTGCATTAATGTATGTGTTTGCAAGCAGCTGAGTTTCCAGCATTCCCAAGGGTTGAAATATAGGTAAAGTTAATTATTCACAGACAATGCTGTGTTTTAAGTTATTTTAATTTAGGTCCCAAGCTGCTATGTCACCATAAAATGTTGTAAATTAATTCTGTAAGTGTATTTTGTGTGTGTGGTCCAGGTCCCACTGAGCTGTACAAACCAGCATTACTGTGAATGAGAGCAGCAGTTTCACATTTTGGTCACAGTGCAAATTAGCACAAACAAGAATTATGCCATTACGTGTCCAACTGTAATATTTATTCATAGAAACTAATTCTGGGTACAGGGTCTACATATTTGCATTAAGCTGGACAGCAAACTATTCTGCTAGTGTTTTATTCTGGTTGTTTTTTATAAAATGTAAGTTTTTCTTTAATTGATCCTGCAAGACTGAGAGTTAATATGTGTCAGCTTTAACCACTGCACTGTGTTTTTCTTTGGGTATTCCAGTGAGACTCTAATGGTTGACCGTTTCATCTTTTCTCCCAGTTTATTCAAACATTTATAAATGAGACGTTCTTTGACCGCTGGGACATCCAATTGGAGGACTACCAGGTGACGCTGGTCTGGACGTTTATCGTCTCCATCTTCTCGCTGGGGGGCTTCGCGGGGGCTCTCATTGCAGGACCAATGACCATACGCTTTGGGAGGTAAAATAGGATGCTATACTTTGAAATGTTTGTTGCAACATGGAGAAAATAATCGATTGAAATGTTGATATGCACATAAAGACATTGATATAAACCTCTGTCATGTGTACATGCATATATGGATGGATGATATGGAGAAACACATGCATCCATAATATATTGATAAAATGTTTAATTAAAAAAAAGGCTAAATAATATCCTAAAACAGCTGGGCACCGTAGTTTTTAGACAATGTTTTTTCAAATTGGGAAATAGTGCATTTTGTGTGTGTGTGTGTGTGTGTGTGTGTGTGTGTAATGACACTGATGCACAACATTATATGTACAATAATTGAGCTCTATGCCTCAGAGAAATGAGATAAATCAGGTAATAAATACCGAGATAATGTCAGTAGAATCTGATTTGGAGATAAGAGGACTGATTTTAATAAAATGATTCTACCAACATGGTGTCCCTCTCTTGTGGTCAAATGCAAGGTCCAGGGTATTGTGTGAGCAATCTATTCATGTTGTCATGTTCTCCTTTCCCAAGGAAGAAGTGTCTGTTGTTGAACAACATTTTCCTCATGACTGGAGCACTCTTTGCTGTGACAAGCAGAGCTGCCAGGTCTTTTGAGATGATCCTTATCTCCCGTGTCCTGGTTGGAATAAATGCCGGTATGTTCAAACACCTGATATACTGCTGTAAAAAAATAACAACAAAACACACTTAGGAGAAAGTTGATTAACTTCACAGAAAACCACTGTGTGTTTTGCAGGGATCAGCATGAATGTACAACCAATGTATTTTGGAGAAAGTGCACCAAAGCACCTACGGGGGGCGGTCTCCTTGTCATCGGCAGTTTTCACAGCATTTGGTGTTGTGTTAGGACAGGTGGTCGGACTCAGGTATGGACACTCTAAGACATTTTTTGTGTGTGTGAAAATGGGCTTTACCGGAAAAATAAAAAAGCATTTGCTTGTAGATTTCAAAGACGTCTTCAGTAACAACCTTGATTATTCGTTCGTAGAGAGATTCTAGGATGTGAGTCGTGTTGGCATTATCTACTTGCCAGTAATGCCATTCCTGGCTTCATCCAGCTCCTCACCCTGCCCTGGTTCCCTGAGAGCCCCAGATATTTGCTCATCGACAGGGGGGACAAGGAGGCATGTATTAAAGGTGGGTACTGTCATATGACAAACCAGTGGTGGAAAGTAACTCAGTACATTTACTGTTTGTGAATACTGCATTCAACATTTGCCCTCCTCTCCAGCTAAACAACCAAATGAGAGAGAGAGAGAGAGAGAGAGAGAGAGAAAAGAGAGAGCTAGAGAATGTATGAAGAGAGATGAAGGGAAGAAAGTTGCACGAATCAGAAGAATGAATCCTTATTTTATTATTGTTTCACAGCCGTTTACGTTCCAAAGCACAAATAAACATCCACACCTGCAGGAAGGTGCTGGATCTTGAATGAATGCAACCCATGGCATGTATCATCCTGCTGTGGTCTGTCTGCTCTCTCTGTGTCAGACCTGTGAGTGGCAGTGTTTGAATGAGAACATGCCACACCATCATGTGGGGTCCAAATGCTCTTTGCTGATACCCAGAACAGTCCCGAACGCAGCAGAATAAGATTAAAGAGAACATACTTCTTGGGGAACCTCGAGCCAGAGAAGATATATAGTCTCTCCAGTGTGTTCTGGGTCTGCATTTCATTAGCTTGATAGCTGCAGTTAATAGTTACTTTGAATATTATGAATTTACATCATAAAAACATATGATACGTCTATAAAAGACAATGCATTGTTAAAAAATTAACCAGAGATACCAAACCTTTTTTGTTTTATTGCTAATTACAAATTTCCTAAAAAAGGGCCGAAATTCAAATTAGCTCCCACTCAACTGTTACTTTTGATATATTGATTGCATTTTGATGGTCAGTGCTTTTACTAAAGTAGGAGTTTTTTATTTGTGATGTGAGTATTTATACATTGTTGTTTTGGTACTTTTGCTTGAATGAAAACATAATAATAACAGAGAATAACAGAACAAAACATCCAAGGTCATTTGAGTTGTTGTTTTTTTCTTTACTTGGTCAGCTTTGCGACGGCTGCGAGGCTGTGAGGTCCAGAGCAGCGAGCTCGATGAGATCCTGCAGGAACAGGCCGAGACCAAAGGCATGAAGCCCCGGCGACCCTGGGAGCTGTTTACTGATCGCTCGGTGCGCTGGCAGCTCATCTCCGTCATGATTATCAGCAGTGCCATGCAGCTCTGTGGTAACGACTCGGTAAGGAGAAAAGAATGGCACGGTGTGTCTCTGTAGAACATGCTGTATAACCCATGAGGGTCAGCGTCACTGATACCGAGCTACTGTAACAGTATCGGATGTTATCTTCCCATGTCAGAAGGTTGATTAGAAATTTGAGATGATCCATCAGCGGTGTCATGAGTGGGTTCCTTTACGTTCCAGCGGGTCACATTAATAATGTACAGTGGTAATGAACCACTGTCCCTTGTGTTGGCTTGTCTTTTTTGCTATATATATGAGAGTCAAAAACAGGTCTAAATTAAAGGTGCAACAAGTTGCCTTCTCATCAGAAAATGTCGACTAATCACTCCTGTGTTTCAGGGCTTTTAACCACATGCTTGGCAGTTTTAGGGACGGGGGCTGGGTAGTAACATAGTCACTCTTTGTACAAAATGCTGGCCTAATCCGCTTAGTAAGTGTTGAAGCAATGATGCTCTGCAGCACTCTAATATTTTCTTCTGCATTTTTTTTCTTTCAGATTTACTTCTATGCATCATATGTATTTAAAGAGGCTGGAATATCTGATGATAAAATCCAATATATCACAATTGGCACTGGTACATGTGAATTCACAGCCTGTATAATGTGTGTAAGTATTTGTCATTAAAGCACATGTTATGTAAGCTGCTAGAGGCAAGGGGGGGGGACTGTTGTTAGTGTTCCACTCAAAGCTTTAACACAGAGTATAAACAGCCACATGTACTGTACATACAACAGGTGTTACATTTTATTTCACAGATGAGAACACTATAATGTTAAAACAATATGAACACACATTAAAAAATGTCATGATTTGGCTTAAAATGACAATGAAACCAAAAAAAAAGCAACAAAACAATGGTGAATTGTCTCCACTGGTTCCAGGAGTTCAAGAAGTTATTGCAACTGGCCAAGAAATAGTCTGATACAACACCCTTCACTCACTAAATATTTAATATGTTTATATTTTATTAGATATTTATTTAATTTGCATGACACTTCCCCCTTGGTTCTTTATGCCCAGCCTGCTGATAATTCAAACTACATATTTAGCCTACTGCTCACAAGTAGGTCTAGCTACTGTCTTCACAAGTGATACAAGCCATATATGTATGCATTCATCAAAAAGAGGTTGCTGATTTGTATTTGCTTGGTGGCTTCTGCTCTGGATTTTAATTAAATGCAGCCTGACTCCCATATTTTGATGTTTTCAGAATCTGCTGATAGAACGAAAAGGTCGGAGGTTCATGCTGATGGGAGGCTACATCCTCATGACCGTTTGGACCGTTGTCTTCACAATTGCTCTGTTGTTCGAGGTATCAGTCACTTTAATTGACCATACATATATAACTTCATACTAAATCATGCATCTATCTTCAATATATCTGTGATTGTTGAGATTTCTACAGTGAATGTGATTTCCCCTCATGCTAACAGCATTATATATCCTGGATGCCATACATAAGCATGACCTGTATCTTCACCTACATTCTCAGCTTCGGCATGGGACCAGGTCAGTTTTCTATATTATATATCTGAGTGAAAACACACAAACAAAATGTCATCTCAACATATGAATAATGAAACATATTCGAGCTGGATGAATTGTACACTTCAGTTTCAGTCATGCATCTTCAGTGCGGTTTAAAAAGCACTGATAAGGCAATAATGTATATATGTCTCCTTCTACTTCTAAGGATGATGAAGTCTGATCCACATATGTTTTCTTTCTCAGCTGGAGTGACTGGCATTCTGCCCACAGAACTCTTCAATCAGACGACGCGGCCAGCCGCCTACATGATCGCCGGCTCCATGATGTGGCTCAACCTCTTCATCATTGGGATGATCTTTCCATTTCTAGTGGTCAGTGTGTCACGCCAATCCATTTAACAAGCGTTACAAACAGTTTAATATATAAGTGCACATACTTAAAGCATTGTTACGTAACAAAGGCACTGTTTAAAACATACTGGTTTATAGTTGGTGTTCTGACAACCCCCTCCCTGTTTCTTGTCTGATCTCTACTACATCTGAATACAGACACAAAACATGCATTAAATGCTGTTTTTTAAAGGGGGTTGGATTACAAGCAAACCAGCTGGTTAAAATGCAACACTATGGACTTATTATAAATAGGAAAGGGCACCCTCTAGTGTCTCCCAGAGTTCAGAGTCTGAGACTGAGGAAATCAGGCACCTTTTATCAGGACGCACACGGTTTATCTCTGGTGCTTCTGATCGTTCAAAGATATGGAATGTGAAGTCAAGGTTTTAATTCCATCTTTTTTTGTAATTCTGGACATGTATACATGTAGAATAGGAAACAGTGGGGTTGTTGGAGTTGAGTGAGACACATTTTAGTCTAACAGTCTAACTGACAACAGTCAGTCTAACAGCTTCCTTTCTCTTGCAGAGCGGGTTGAGTGAGTACTGCTTTGTGCCTTTCGGAGCGGTCTGCCTGCTGTCTGCCCTCTACGTCGGCCTGTTCCTGCCTGAGACCAGGGGGAAGTCTCTGTTCACCATCACAAGTGAATTCCACAAGCTCAACTTCAAAGGCCAGGATGAAAAGTGTGCGTCACAAACTAAAGCTCAGTATCAGCTGGGTGAAGTGTGTCATTCTACAGCCTTGTAGACGGACGTTTTCTCCTGAAACACACACGGTCACATCCACCGTATGCCTCACTTTCATCTGCTGGAGCTGGGAGATGTGCAACGTGGTGAATGCTCTTTTTCACATCGTTGAAAGCAACTTGAGTCTATTATTACTCATTATCTCGAGTGTGTTTGCTTTTACGAGGTTTTGAAGGAATTATCTTTGACATTTTCACAACATGCTCTTAAGTTTTGCTACCTGGTGTCACTGATTGACATTGTAGAAGAAAATGTGTTACCTTCCAATTTGTTTTGTTTAAATATTACTTCCTCTCGGGAACCTCAAATGTCTTGTTGAGCTGCATTCGTTGTATGTAAGCCTTGTCATATTAATGATGAGACCCTCTGATCTGTCCCCCTTCCTGGACCGTCTCCGAAACACCTTCATCCCACATACTTGATCAAGGCCTTCATGAATGGCCCCTGTTGTGACACTATCTAGCAAGAACCCAGCTGTTCCGAGGAAGTCACACCTTTATGTTGTCTCAGGACGTCTCTTCCCC
Organism: Chelidonichthys spinosus; assembly: GCA_029853015.1. NCBI lineage: Eukaryota > Metazoa > Chordata > Actinopteri > Perciformes > Triglidae > Chelidonichthys > Chelidonichthys spinosus. The sequence goes on along the minus strand of CM056822.1, from coordinate 5,836,712 downwards.
TCCGTGAGACGCGTATTTAATCTATGTAAATCCACTGTTTTGACCTGCCCCTTTGGTTCTGTATAAGTTGTCTCTTGCCTCACATCAGGGCAGATTGGGCTGTGTGGCAACCGCGACATTGTCTTTTCTCCACTGTCAGTGATTAAACCTCATTTGAACCAGCCACTGAATTGGACCTGAAGAGTTTTCTTCAACAATATGGAATGGTATTTAAAACTACTGTATAATGGCCTGTGAAAACACAGAAAGCTTTTTTTAGTTAAAGAATAAAATGTTTCACTACAGCAAAACATTTTATTCAGTTGTCATCCCTGTCACCAGCAGAGTTATTTATCCACACGAAAAGCTATGTCCTTGCTTTGTCCTGTCATTTAGAAGGTCAAAGGTCAGAGTAATCTGCACATCAGGCCCGCCAGTTAACTGACAGATTACTTAAGTCTTTCCGGTGCTGAATGAAATCACAAAGTCTGTATTTAGATAGAAACAAATAGTCACTTTACACATTATTAAATATAAACTGTTTGCATTAATGTGCACAATATTCATGAAAAATGTATCATTAGGCTGTGCATCTAATGACTGAAATCTGCAGTTGTTTTTACATGTGTGGAATAAGTGCAATTGTGAATGCCTTACATTGACATTTTTTGTTTTAATGATGTAATTCCAAGCAAATAAAACTATCTCACTTTTAAAATCTGCTTTTTCAATGTTATCTTTGATGCACTTTATACATAATACAGTAATAAAGTCACATTGAACACAATTGGTTTGGAGTCAAAAGTTTGATTTTTCACTGTTGGTTGCACATCAGAAAGAACATCACATAACCCCGAATAACGTTTTATCGCAGGCTTTCTGATATATTGTTAAAGTCTCTAAACCCAAGGTGAGATCCACCTGGTGACATCAGTAGGACGTCATCAGGGTCGTCTGTCCTTCTACGTCTCACAAACACCTCAGGAAACACATCACCGTCCTGGCTGAGTCACACTAGCTCCCTGTTTGTTACAGAAATCCATTTAAGATTCTACCGATCATTTTTAAGTCCCTACATGGTCTGAGTCTGCTTTTCAGATCAGATAATCAAACGTTGTAAGTACCACGGTCCAGGCTGAAATCATGCTTTTACTAATATATCTCCAACATTTGTGGATGAGTTGTAATTCCCTCAATGAGTAACCTGATCTCCATGAGTAAAATCAGCGAAGTGCCTCTTTATTGTGCGCATACTGTATTTACCTAAGTTTACTAGTAATGTAATGTACAAACTGCAAGTGATGTTAAGTATGCTGCAAATAATTCCCCTCATAATCTCATGTGTGTTCTGTTTAGTTTTTTTTTTTTATAGTAATGTCTAACCAGGCTTTCTCATGACAATCACAGGAATCAGCCGGACGGACCAGGCTGAATCAAGTGCAGTGTTTGCTCATCCCTATGACGCACGTCACACGCATGCTGTTCTTACTGTAACAACACCAATGGACAACCAAAGTCTCCTGACGCGTAACACTTTAAATAAGATGCTCCATTCTGCAGCCAGCATCCACGGAGCCGGCACAGGGCAACGATGGACAGTGTATCAAGAAAGGTAGGTGAACATAGTTACAAGAAAAAGATTCCACCTTAACCAGTGACCCATCGTATTTTAAACACTTGCAAGTCAATTCGCTAATTAATTCACATTAGTTCACTTAGTGTGTGTAGTAACAAATGCATTCATGCAAGCAAAACTATATCTGTAGATGGAAAAATAGTTTTAGTATTTGATACAATCTTAATATTGGGTCCTTGAGGGCACAAATAAAGATAACGGGCAAAGAATAGACACTGAATTTGATAGGCCTATGGATTTTAGTCTCTATTAAGACAGTGTGATTATGAATACTATATTATGTAATGATATTTAAAATCATAGGCCTTCTTTAAAATTAGCCTCTTTGACTGCTGACCAGTCTACATAAATATGTGAATCTATAAATCAGCTAACACTGTTGCATTTTTCCACTTATGGGAAAAAATATCTTACTGTTGTGATCGCTTCTATTTTTGAAACACAGCCATTCAGTGTTTGGAGAATATTTCTTCTACCTCGTTGTCTTTCCACTATTTTCTCATCTGCTTAAGAAACTCATTCCTCTTAAAATGAGTCTCTGGAGGATGAAGAGTCTTTGTGAATAACCTTTATTTTCACCAAGGTTTTTTATTGACAGTAAGGGGAAAGTTTTAAACATTTTCTTAGAATTTCGTAGAAGCAACTCTTTGTTTGCTTTATGAATACGGCCCTTTAATAATATCTAACAACAAAAACCTTTTCAGATGTAGAATCACACAATCCTAGCCACAAACTCACTTATGTTTCCACTGTGCAGCGAATAAAACTTGTGAAAGAATTATTTCTCTTCTACATACCCAAAATGTGCTTAAAGTATCAATATAAAAGCACTCATAAAGCAGGAAAATGGGCCCTATGAGTGTTTAATATTACATATCATGTTTTGGTTGACGGTTGAGATAATTTGAACTACTCTATATAGTGTTTTAAATAAGAATTCATATTTTATAATCTTATCGTATGATTTATATGTCCAGTTAAATGTTTTAATCGCGTTTTTTTAAAACGACATTACTGTATATTTGATGTCCACTTCACATTTCAGCTGCAGTTCTGGAGGCTTTATCTGCTGTCACTGGTGTTGGGAATTGGGGGGTCCTTTCAATATGGGATTCAGGTTTCTGTCATCGCTTCTCCAGCAGTGGTAAGATTTCTATTAATCAGATGTAAAGAATGCATCCTACCTTAAAGGTATGTTGTGTGAACGGGAACTGAAGTCTCTCACTTAACTTGCTTAACTTTAATCCCCTGAAAACACCTTTTACAATTTATTTGATGTAGTTTTATTTTCATGCTGGTATTATCACTTAAAGCAGAGACCTTCAACAGGGGTCCGGGACCCCTAGGCGGTCTGCAGAGTTACAGCATGGGATCCCAAAAATTATTTGATCCCCTTCCAAAATTTAAAATGTCCAAAAATACACATTTACATTAATACAACATGTATTAAGCAAATATAAATGTTAATTGTTAATTGTGTTAATGAGAAATTGTGATGTAGAAATGCCAATATAGAATTACCACATGTTCAATAAATATATCAATCTGTCAACAATTATTATTTTAAATAGCATTGTAAACATACATAATTACAAAGTTACACATTATTATTGACCAGTTTAATAAGCAACACAATTTTATACGATATGTAATAGGGGGTTCCTCCACTGGGTCACTATAAGCCTTGAAAAACGTTAAAGACCTCTGACTTAAAGAGTATTTTAATTGAGTCTTGTTTTATTATGTTCATTAAACAATGTAGTAAAAAATGGGGTGGAATGTGACACTTTATCATCATCAGTATTCTTATTTCTTAATGAATGTGTTCAGATTATTAGTGTGACTGGCCGAGAAACTTGAATGCTTAAGTGTATTATTTCAGTAGTATAAGGAGAGAAGAGTCATTAAGTCAGCACACTGGCTGAAAAATATAAAACTCATCCAAAGTACATGTATTTTTCACTGTGATGGATTTGTTATCTAAAGCAAGTTTCTGATTCATAATCAGAAGGCTCTTTAAAATGTCTCTTGACCTCTGACCTTTCTGCAGCACATTCAGAGTTTTGTGAACCACACGTGGCTGATGAGGTACGGCGCTCCAGTGGACGACGCCACCAACCAGGTCATCTGGTCATTCATCGTGGCTGTGTTAAGTCTTGGAGCCTGGGCCGGGGCCATTCACAGCGGCAGCCTTCCTGTCACTTACGGCAGGTGAGACGTGTGTACATGCAAACACACACACACACACACACACACACACACACACGCACACATTCTGTGGGGTTAGTTGTTAATTAATAGCAAACACTCAAGTACTTGCTGACATCTCTGGTTTGACATCCCTCTTAGACCTGACAATTATTTATCTTGGAGCGTAAAGTACAGTTAGCAAACAAGCAAAGGAAAAACATCAATGTTCAGTTTTAGTACAACATTAATCTGGTCTATGCTCTATTGTAAGTACTTTTACACAAAACTACAGACGAGAATCAGGGGATTTTTTGAGGCTACGAAAATAAAAGCTAATTGTTTCAAAGGCAAAGAAGCGAATAAAGTACTGTTGGTGTGAATATATGATACTCAACCTCTTGAGTTGCAGGTCTTGTTATGGTAAGAATACCACTTTCAAGTATGTTAAATATGAAGCTACAGCCATGAGATGGTTAACTTAGCCGAGCATGAAGACTGGAAACAGTTAGCCTGGCTCTGTGCAAAAAATAACACAAAGCAAAAAAAAACCCTGTAAAACCACAACATGTAAAATTTCATTTAGTTTTTTGTATAAAGAATTATTAGATATACTGTTTAAGCAGTTTTTAAACAGCTTTATAGGTGCTGGTCGTGATGCATCCATGCTAGCTCTTGCTAAGCTAAGCTAAGCTAATCAGGTGGTAGGCTAGCTAAACTTATCTGAGTCTCAGCTAGAAACTATTAAACTATTTAATAGAAGTGAATGTTGCAGGTTGCTATCAACACAAAATATCATTTCCATTTGGTGTTTCTTTCGCTGCAGGAAAAAAGCCCTCCTGTTCAACAACGTCGTGGCGATCGTCGCAGCCCTCATCATGCTCTTCAGTCGCATGGCCAAGTCTTTCGAGATGATCTTGCTGGGAAGATTTCTCTACGGATATAATGTCGGTATGTTCTGACGATGTGAAATGTGTACGTTACCTTTTTTTGTGTCAGGTTTTTTTTTCCCCTTTTTAACCTTGTCTTGCTCCACAGGTCTTGGCTTGAGTGTACACCTCATGTATCTTGGGGAGTGTTCTCCAAAGAAACTCAGAGGTTTCATGACTCTCACAAGCTCAATCTTCATTGGATTTGGAAAAGTCATGGGACAAATAATTGGCATCAAGTAAGAACTGGCTGTTGACACTTACACAGTATTTACTCCTTCACTTATTAAGGAAGCCAAGTTACAAATTGTTCTTTCCGGACACGATAAAAAAAAACATTTTTTGTTGTTCCAGACTTCAAGCAGCACATATTGATGTCTTTAGCAATCTTAATTACTGTATTTTACGCATTCATAGATCTAGTACCTCCTTTTTCCTACTACTTATCAGACTTTGTTTTACAATCTGTTTAGGGAGATGATGGGTACAGAAGAAATGTGGCCATACCTCTTAGCTGTTAGTGGTATTCCTGCCATCCTGCAGTTTGTGACACTGCTTTTCTTCCCCGAGACGCCTCGATACCTTTACATTGACAAAGGAGACACTGAAGGAAGCAAAAAAGGTGAGTGACACGGCAGACTCTGCATCGAGCGTTAAATGTACAGTTTTTAACTTTTTTTTTTACCTCACCTTACTAAAACAAAAACAAACTGTGGTCTTTCAGCTCAAATAATGGCAACTCTTATCCACTCTTATCAAATCTGTTAAGCCGGACAGGTTACCAAACCAGGCTGTTAACCCGGAGTATGATCCGGGATGTGTTTGTATATGCATGTCAAAGTCCTGCAGTGGCTGTGGCAGGAGGAAAACTTAAAGCTGGAGCTGGACGACATGCAGAAAGAGAGAGAGAGCACACAGGGAGAGAAGGCCAAGACTGTGCTGGACGTCCTCCGCTCTCGCTGTGTGAGATGGCAGCTTCTGACTCTGATCATCCCCTGTGCTGGTGTTCAGTTCTGCGGCATCAACGCTGTATGTTCACATATAGCTACATGTTGGCTCTTCTGCTTCATCCGGTTCAATGGCGTCTAATATTTAATCCTGTCGTCCAGCTGTATTTCTACGCCTTTGACATTTTCCGTGAGTCCGGAGTGCCAGAGGACCAGATGCATTACTTGGCCATCGGTATTGGAGCAACAGAGCTCATCACGGTGACGCTGTGTGTAAGTATCTCTTTCAGCGTTACAGAAAACTGAATCATGAAATTACACGTGAAGGAAGATAATGACGCAGTACAAAAGAAGTCCCGCTTTGTCCTAAAAGGAGTCTCAACTCTGGGGTTTGAGTGTGGATAATATTATAATGACAATATTGTATAATAATATTCAGTACGGGAAGTTTGGTGAGAATACTGAGGGCTACATATTCTTTAAAAAAAATCAAAGTTGAGAGGAACAGAAAACACTGGGAAAGACATATCCATAAAATAAATAGCCACTTTCATAACTGCATTCTTTTTTCATCAGTTTGTCCCCAAAGGGAATGGTTGCACAGCAGTGAAGGTGACACTTGATACCATAAGAAATTTGTACAAAATTCTGCTAATTTAAAGAAAATATGGATCCCTTTTACATTCAATTAGTCGAGGGTCACTGGAATAAAAATGTTTTTTGAGTTGGTAACGAGAGGGATTGGTAGGTTTCAGGGGGCGGAAATAGTGCATAATATTTGAGGGTTTTCTTTTGTACATAACTAACTAATTTCAATATGAGATTTATTTTAAAAAAAAAATGGGTAAAAAGAACAAAAATATTTTTTATTCAACATGTCTCAGTCCTTCTTGATAGATCGTGCCGGCAGAAAGAAGCTGATGGGCTACGGCTATCTACTGATGGGTGTCACCATGTGTGTACTTACTATCATGCTGTCCATCAAGGTAAATCCACCTCACTAGTGCATACTTCTCAACTCTGTGTTGTTGGAGGAGGATATGTTAAACATGTTTTCTCTCCTACAGGATCTGTACTCATGGATCCCCTACATGAACATCGCCCTGATCTTTTGTGTCATCTGCATTTATGGACTTGGACCTTGTGAGTCTTCTGTTGCTTGTTCACCTCAAAAGTTAAACATTCCATACGTAGAGGTTGGATGATTCACTTTTCTTTGAATCCTGTTTAAGCTGGCGTGTCTATGGCTCTTCCTGCGGACCTCTTCCTACAAGCCTGGCGTCCTTCTGCTTATGTCATCAGCGGGACGGTCAACTGGCTTTGCATGTTCCTGGTGGGGATGTTGTTCGGCTACGTTGTGGTGAGATACCTGCTGTGTGTTACTCCAAATAAAGCATTTGCATCATGTGAGCTATGTTCTTTAACACTCTTTGTTTGTGTTTCCATGCAGAGTGGACTCGGGCAGTTCTGCTTCCTGATTTTCGTGGCATACTCCTTTTTCAGTTCAGCATTTCTTTTATGTTTTGTCCCAGAGACCAAAGGGAAGACAATGGTAGAGATTATGGAGGACTTTAACAAACTGAATTACAAGAACAGGAGCGCTGACGTCGACAGGACCGACATTGATCTTGCAACTAAATTTTAACATATTTATATATTTACATATATATGTCACCTGTGACATTTTTGGATCAACTTCTGAATATGAACTCTTCTGTTAAACTCTATAAACTTTATTAAATGTATTTCAGGAAACAAGGAAACGTATTGATTCAATAAACCAAAGCATTCCTACTCAGTAGGACCATCTATCAGTTAAGTAGAAATATTAAAATCAGATTATGTACTGTACTATCAAAAGTGAAACATCTGTAACTGTATCTGGATGCTGTCTCTTGCTTTGTTTTCTGTTAAAAACATGGAAAATGATCAAATTACCCTTTTCTTCTGTTTCTTTGGTTTAATCTGCTGCCTTGTTGGTCAATTAGGAGTTTTCAAAATAAAAATAATTAATAATAAACATGAAACAAAGCCAAACCAAAAAAAATACAATGTAATTTTTAGATTTATTTGTGGACATCTGGAGGAAATAAACAGCCAACACAGAAGCGTAGTCCACATGTCAGTAATAAATACAAGAGAAAAGTTGGGAGCTTTTTAAATTTCAATTTATTTGAAGCTCATCTCTGTACCAACAAGAGAGATGAGAGTCAATAACAGAGTACAAAAACAAATATCTATAGAAAAGTATGCTTATATTGAAATATGTCCGAAGACGTTATAACAAAACATGTAGCTCACGTCTTAAGAGCAATCTTGTCGAGTATGATGATAAAATACCAAGTTAACATATTGTACATTTTCTGTGTGTGTTTTTATACAAAAGTGTCAACGCAAGTCACTCTGTACAATTCTTAACCTTTACAAAAGAGGACCTTTTTTAATTAATCCACTGCTGTGCACTATCAATATTTGGAAGGCACTTTGCAACAGACCAAAAGCAGAAAGCAAATACATTTGGGCCTAAATACTCAACCAAAACAACTTTTACACTTGAGTACCAACATGAAACAGAATCACACACATCCCAGTGAAGAACGCAAACGAAGGAGCGTCATGTCCTTACAGCATCTTCCTCTTGTTAACGACAAACACAACCCTCATCACCTCACCAGTGCAGAGTGGATAAAATAAAAAAAAATTTAAAAAAGGAGAATTAACCTAAAGACATGACATGTGCAGCTGGCAGTGTACAGTACGGTGAACAGTGAATCTATTACTGCCACCAACCAGTGATCGACATTCAGCCCCACCTCAGCTCGCATGTCACAACATGTAGTCTACGTCTTCTATCAAATGGCCATAACTTAACATCCCTCCACATGATAGACGAGGAGAAAAACAATCGATATATGTACAGGACCACCATTGACAAACACTGATCATATTGGTTGGTTCATATATATTTATATATATTTATAGAATGTGTATATGAATGGTATATACACTTGTTACAATCACAACCATAAATAATATAGGAATGTACTGAATTTAACAGCCTAGATACACAAATAATAATTAATCAGAAAAGTAGATCAAAACACAGAAACAGACACACACACACACTCTTTTTACAAAGACCATGACCACAAGCGCACACACACACACACACACACACACACACTGCTAGCCCCTCCTCTGATTTGCATACCAGTTTTACAACACAAGAAAAAAATAACTTATGAGAAAGATGTTAAGCGATGAAGATGATTACATTTCAGTTCAGTGTCGTCTCACAAGCCAATTTCCGAACAGTGATCGCTCATTTATGTACAAAACGAAGAAGCATGTCATGATTGTGAAAAGGGCATGTGTTTGCATTTTCGATTAATATATCAAAAGCAATCTTTGACCTACACTGACTTGATTTCTTTCCTACTCAATAACATCTCGTCTGCTTTTTCCAGGATGCAAAAAACAATTCAGTGGACTAGAAACGTTGCGGTGTGGAGCAAGACGTCAAATTAAGCAAAGGAATCATACAATTAAGTCTGTCTATGCGAGACACTCCGATGGATATCTTGTGGCTTCGCGAGCGGCCATTAGTGCAAACCCAAGATACGCCTACTAACCGCACAAGCAAATCTGACAGGAGGTGGGCGAGCGATACAAGACGGTGATCCAGAGGACGAAACACTGGAGAAATAAAGTGAACTTGATTACTTGAGTCTACAAAAGTAGCATTAGGTTGGTCGGTCCGGCTGGTGGATCAGGGTGTGACACATTCTTCTAAACCCCCCTAGCTGTTCCACAACACACATAACCACATTTCTCAATTTAACATAATTTAGAGGGGAAAAAGTATCACAAAAAACACAAGATTAAAAAAAAAAAAAAAAAAAAAAAAAAACTGTACACAAAACCAAGGGAATGAATAAGTTAATAAAATATAATCTACATTTCTCAAAATATATACTGACCTTGGTCCCTGTTTAATGTACACAGCTGATTTAATACCTCACAAACAAGGCTTGGAAACATTGTCATTGTAGGGGGGGGGGGGGGGGGGGTACAAAGCTCATTCCTAATAAGCTCAAGGCATGTTTCAAGAAAAAAAACAGTTGGTTATTTTAAGTTAAGTATTCCTGCACACAATATACATTATAGTAATAATGGCTTTCCCCGTATTAGTTCTGCATGCTTTTGCATATATGATGTACAAGTCATCCTATTAAAAGACCTGGATCTGGGCAAACAAACATAAGCCTAAAAGCGGTGCTATTGGAGCTTTAAATATTTTTTCAGCCAACATTTTGTATGCATTTCTAAAGATGGTTTTCATTGTGTATTTGCAACAACTTTGTATTATTTAAATCTCATGAAGTTGGCAAAAAATATTAACTGCGGTGTTATTTTCTTCAGTTATGACTTTTTTGACGGTTCATATTTAAAGTTGAACCCATGTTTTAAAAGGTGCTTCTTAAATGCTATCCTGACAACAGTAGTTCATTAGGTCCATGACAGCTATCAGCTTTACTCAGTGGTCAGCAAATTAAGATAACTGCTCTCAATAAATGCGTCATGAAATATGCCATGGGCCTGTTAGGAACGTTTCTCAGAATAATTCAATTGATTGAAAGAAAATCTGTTACCAAAAACTGAGGCCAAGAAAACCAACATCTTAAAAGAAGCAGAGAACCACATAAATACAGACTTTAGCCCTCTAGTTGCTCTGAGGTAAAAGCATCCGTTTACAGCCTTTAAGTGGACAAGCAATATGAAGCATTAAACTCATTGAAATGGCCAAAGGTCAAGTTACAAAAGAGCAGTCGAAGAACAGACAGTAATTTCTTTTTAAGGTTGCTGTAAATAATTCATCTCATGTCAGGAAACACACACACATAAGACAAAAACAAATAATATCAAACACAACTTCAACAGATCCACATTAGATAAAAGGAAATAAAACCTTCATGTCGCTTCAAGAAAATTCGGACAACGCACTTTTCATACTCTGAAAAAAGTAGAAAAAGTAGGAATCGTATGGCAGTCTGTGACAAAAATATCGGATACACACTGAGCGACGTAACAAACATAAAAAGTTATTCCCAAATACAGAGCGTCTTCTGCAGGCTTTGTCCTAAGAATGTCACTTCCCTCCGAAGTCGATGCCACTTTGCCCAGCCTCGGCATCCACCAGTGAAGAGGCGAACGCAGACTGGACTATCTGAAAGCCAAAAGATTCCAGCAGGGACATGTTTTGTTGAGGGGAGAAGGGGGAGGTCACGGACGAGGCCAGCTCATTTAAGCCCGACCCTGAACCCCCCTGGGTCTTCTGGGCTTTGTGAACTCTGTGCTGGTGCTTGTTGAGGTAGGACTTGGTGCGGAAAGCCTGACCGCAGATGCCGCAGGTAAACTTCTTCTCAGGGTCTGTCTTGGCTTTAGATCCCTCTGGAGAGCCCAGCGCCTCCACAGAGGCTCCGTTACAGGCTAAAGAGGGCATCTCGAGCGCCGGCCCGTCAGGTTTGTGTGGAGATTTAAGCTCGTCGCCGTTGGGCAACTCCCCAAATGAAGGATCCGATTCTTCCGATTCCAGGTGAGGACATTTGTCAGTGTTTTCCTGCCCATCTGTGGTGAACACAGCATGGATAGGAAGGGAGAGAGTGAGACAGAGAGGGGAAAAAGTGGGAAGGAGGCATGAATTAGGACAAATGGATTACATAAAAAGGTTATTTAATCCAGCAGTTGGTTGGCACCTGCAAAAACGTGCACAAAAAAACAATACTTAACTTGCAAACTTAATGGAGAAGGCACCAAGTTCAAGTAAAACAAATTAATCTTACAAATCAATCTTTATATTGTAAAAAAGAAAGAAGGCTACAACATTACACATCTATGTCAGTCCATTTGCTCAGTGTCCACTGGCAGCTCTGCTGTGCTCAGCCACTCAGTGGGCAGTGCTAGCACCATGCCCCCACCCACCCTCCTGCTGGACTGTACTGACCTGCAGCAGGCCCATGGACGGGGAAGCCAGGCACCCCGCCAGAGCGACAATCCCAGAAATATGGAGCCCCACCTGCCTTCCCCATGAGCAGCTCAGGCTGCAGGCCCAAGGCTGGAGGGCCAGGCTGGGGAAGAACTGGGTGTCCAGAGAGCCCATGAAAGCGACCCTCTGCCTCAGACGAGGTGAGAAGCAGCTGGCGACTGGCGCACAGGTCTACACAACACCCGGCCAGGGAGAAAGGAAGGGGAGGGGGCAGACATGACAGGCCGGCGGAAACCATATGGACAGAATTACCTTCATTTCATGACTAGTACTTGAATGAATCCATGTTGAGTGAGTCCCATCACTAAATATAAGTGATCAATTATTTAACATTTTCCTCTTTTCCTTTACAGCAAAGACCAAATCACCAAACTTAATGAGCTGGAATTTAAATATCTGACTAAAATCAGCTGATACTGTGTTTCACATCCAATCTATTTTTAACAAAAAACAAGCTCCTTTTATCAGATTAAATTACATAAAGTGTTTGTCATTAAAGTGCAAACTTTTCTCACTTTTCTTAACTCTATTTGTGTCACTCATCTTCTTGTGTTTCAGTAATAAGCTTGACTGGAACTTCTACAGCCATGCTGAGCAGCACTTTGGTAACTGCTAAGATGCTATCTATCTGCCACGTGACAGTCAGGCAAACTGTTGTCCACAGTGCTGAAGGAAAAACATTTATACCACTGCAACAAGAGGTCTGCTCATTTACTGTCACTCGTAGCAGGAGAGAATTGGGTGGGATCCCCACTGAAGGACTCAACAATCAATTATATTCATCCATTCATCTTCTCACAATGCTATTCTTAAACTATCTTGACAAGATGCAGAAAAGAAGACTTGCATAACTGAGCAAGCAAACAATAATAGTGCCCAAAAGGTCAGAATTTTGACTTGGTAAAACAGTGGATCATTGCATAGCGTGACATGGTGTTCTCGTCACAAGCCTGCAGGCAACATTGATTTAAATATCCTGGATTCAAAGGAAACTGCTAGCAAGCTTTTTTTAATATATATATATATATATATATATATGGTGCAAATTAAGTCCTATTGACTGAATGATGACACCACGAGATAAAACAAGGTCGTACAATTTCCAAAAATAACTCTAGCAACAAGTGAAAATGCACCAACATTCACATGTCTACCTAGATGCTATTTAGAAGATGGTAAACAAAGTGAAATCTATATCAGTTCTGAAATCAAAAGAACCTCAATTAATAATCAATCATTTTGATAGCTTTGTTTTATAAGTGGACGAAAAGCATGTTTCTCAAATGCTCCATGCTTGTGTTTTTTTCCCCTGATCATTCATATAATTAGTTACAACTACAATCCACAGATATAATACTGTCAGATGTGGACTGTCTCTATGCGATTGACTCTACAAAGGTTTCAATGAATCCAGGGCGAATGGAGCACACATTAGGACACTCATGCAACACTGTGCACTGCTGAACAACTGCTGATGGACCGGCCAAGCAGAAACAGTCGCCATATGATGCCATGGCCATGCTGGACAGACACACACACACACACAAAAGAAAAGTGACTCAGCATTCCACATTCTTACATCATGTGTACGTAAAGCGTCAAAGACAAAGTCTAGAGAACTTCATGGTCGATTACTGTACGTGAAGTTTGGAACTTTAATGTGTCTGTATACTATTCACAGTATCTGGCCTGATGAAGAGCTAAGTCTTCATTCACTGCACATAGTAGCACGCACAACAAACTATAGGAAAGGTCATAACTTCCACTGTAGTTTCACTTCTGTATGCAAGCAAATGAGCTGCCTATTCAGGGGATTTATTCGATAGTAACAGATGCACTGCTCATAGGTAGCTACAGCAAAAGAGGGTTTCCTTGAGTCATATCTACACTAACCTTTGACATCAACCTGTGAACACACTAGCGTTTACTCCAACTCTTCATACAGCAGTTTGTTGAGCGAAATCAACCACCTGCCTAATCGTATACTACTTGATCTATACATTAGAGAATACTTTGAGAAAATGTCCTTATAAGAGAGGTGTAAAGCCCTGATTATGCTTCCGCGTAGTGATCACGCAACGGCCACGCAACGGCGATGCAGTTGCTTGGAGACCGTGATGGTTCTGCGTTGGGTTTACGTGTCGAAATGCAATTCAATGCCACACCGGTAAAGGGCGCTATGTTTTTTGTAAAGACTGACCGACCGACCGAAGACTCTTGGCGTATATCCTGGTTAGCCTCGTTATAGCCTATTTGTTTAACTTTCCGGCTTTAAACATCCACTATTTTTCAGAACTTGGTGTTTTATTTCTTTGTGCAAAAGCGACAAGATGCAAACAATAAAACGAGGTGAAAACAATAAAAGTAGCCTTTTAAAAGTTTAAATGGCGGTGTTTATGAGTGGAAACCGGATAGCGGTCTCCAGCGGATGTAGTTAGTGGACCAATCACAGCCAATGCCGCTGCGTTGGTGTTGGTGTTGCGTTGCCCCGACACGCGTCTAGGATTTTTGGGAGGTGCACGTCAGGCCCTTGCGTTGGACGTAAGGGGGGTCCGCAAGGACGTAAGGGGTCGGCAAGCCCCCTTGCGTTGTGTCGACACGGAAGCATAACTTGGGCTTAATACTTCAAGCCATTTTCCTTCTACCTAATCACCACAAGGAGGTTCTGTATATGCTGGTCCCTCTGAATGAAAGACATCCGACAGTTAGCTAGCAGAAAGACACATGGAAATGCACAAAGTGTTTGAGCGGAAAGCAGGGGTTGATGTATGCTTGCGTTTTAAAACATACACAAAAGAAGCGGCAGCATGTTTCTCCAAACAGCAGCGGAACAAATAACAGCCAGAAACATGAACGTTTGGGATGGGGCGGTCGGCTGCTTGCCTTCCACTGAGCACTGGCGTCCCATGTGGTAAGGGGTGCCGTTGTGCAGCTGCAGCTCCCCCCTTGGCTCGGGGAAGGTGTGCATTGTGGCAGAGAGGGGCAGTTGAGAGCCATGGTGTGTCTTTATGTGCACCTTAAGGTAGGACGCAGTGGAGAAACCTGGGACCAGAGGAATAAAAGAACAAGGCAGTTGTTTGACACACTCAAGGCCTCGACTATGAGGACGGGCGTCCTGGCTTTTTTATGTCAATGATCCCAACAGATACCACCAGATACCATGATTGGTTTGACCAGAATAATGGAACACTAATAACTTGTTAAGGGGAAGTTAAATGCATATCTCTCTCTTAAATTTGCATCGCTCAGGGACGAGTATCACTATATTACAGGCAAGAGGCAAAATGGAAATTCCCTCGACTGTGCCAAGCAAACAAAGAGTGATGAACCATGTTAAGAGATGTTCTTCAATAATCACAGTACTTATATTCTTGTTTCACTCTTTGATACTAACTGATGCATCTGCAGGTGCACCAGGAGGCTATATTGTTGCTTGCCATCTTTCTTAGATCATGAATCATTTCTGTCTTTTCAATTCTGCTTTTTCTCCTCATGATTTTTTTTTTACTGCTTTTTTGGTATTTTTCACTTTAATCCACTAAATTGTGTATTTCAGTTGCAGCTTCCTACTAGTGGTGGGAAGCGTCACTCACCTCACGATTCGATTACTAAACGATTCTCGATGCATCACGAATCTGAATGTCTGTTTTGGATTTGAATATGATAATAATCTTTCAAACAGATTCATATCTGTGTGATACAGTTGATGTACTTAATTACTCATATAAAATGTGATAAGATTGCCCAAAAAAGAAAAAAAAATAGATTATGGACTTTACTGCGTCGATGCAGAATCGTTCAACGAAGCATCACGATGCATCATGAAGTCGATTATATCTCCCACCTCTACTTTGTACTATTCACATTTAATTATGTTCTTGTTCATACCTGCATTTGTGTGTAACACTGCTCTTATTGTCTTGTGTAAAACACAAGTTCATTGGAACTCTCTATGTAGATAAAAGACTGAAATAATGAAAAGACAAAGAACAGAATCACACCACCAGGAGGAGACCGCGGGTCTGAGGGGATCTTGATGTTTAGATCCTACTCCTGCTCAACAGGCACAAAAAAGAAGCACTGAAGAGACCTAAAAACATTTCCAGCTCGTAGCACCAAAGACTGTATGTACAAAGTAGATGCCAACTTTCACACATATCTGTCACATTCAGTACGTGCTTTTCATTTTGTCTGCAGACATGCCCTGGAAACAAACAAAGTGTTAAATATTTTGTAATACTCAATGGTACCTATCCCCCAAAGAGTCACAAATATTGTATTAAAACAAGGAGTACAGGAAACTCTAATAGGGGGGCACATTCTGAACAAGACTTTGGGAAATGTCAGGGTTTTTTTTTATGATTCCTCCTGTGTCGAGGCAGAAAATAAATATACTGTAGGAGGTGCCAACACGGAGGACCCGAGGGGAGAAAAAAGCACACTTGAGGTCTGACTTTCTATCCCCGTAAAAAGCAAAAACGTTCCATATTTCATGCAAGGACATATTTATGTCCTATGTGCACATGCACATTTTTGACAGATGATGCATTGCATCAATAGATAACTGGACATTTAGATAGTGGTCAACTCTGATAGTGGAGTGTTTAGTCATGGTCCTGCAGTCATGACACACGCATGATAATGTAACTTCAGGAAATCTACAAAAACTACAAAAGAAAATGTATTCATTGCTAACTCCAGACCTTTGTTATTTCTCCAACAACACACAAACAGAGCCAGCCAAATAGCAAAACCAGAACAAAGCCTCCGAATGTTCAGTACCAACTGAAACTGTGTTGAGACCCGGGACAGAGGTGTTTCGGAGGAACCTGTAACAGTGCGGTGGTGCATGCTGAGGTATTTTAAATAACTACCTTTGTTGCAAATGCCACAGTAGTTATGCGTCCCTTCACTGTGTTTCTTGAGATGGTCCGTCATGTAGGCAGCTCGCAGGAACTTCCCACAAACTTTGCAGGGGATTTTGTCCTCGTGACACGCAAGGTGCGACCGGAGGCGATCTCTTGTAGCAAAAGAGGCATTACAAATCTGAAATAAAGAACAAACACGTCTACACCTTTCTCGCACATCATGGTTTAAAACCATCACTGGCTGTGGGTTCTCGTAATATAGTCACTGGTGATATTAAAGATATAGATCCTGAATGTTACCTGGCACTTGTGGGGTCTCTCTGTTGTGTGAACCTGTTTGATATGTCCATTCAGGTGGTCTGGTCTGGAAAGAAAAAAGGAAAATATTATCTGTTGTCCATACACTCCCTCATCACATTTTTTTAGCAGTTAGAATGCAACTAATTGTGACTTATTGACATGTAATTATCTGCATGTCTTTTAGCCTCCAAAGCAGTAGGTGGTGACAGTGAGTTTGCAGTAGGGCCTGGGGAAACTGGTCTGTGTGGTTGAAGCCAAATGACTCAGATGATAAATCACTGTGGTTCAGCAGCTTCTTCATCAACAGCGACTGAGAGGTTGTGTATGACAATTAAGAGTTTGCAGAATATGGTCTTCTTAAAAAGCCCCACGACTGCAGACACTTAAGGGTTTGTCCTCTCTTTGCCAATTGGTACCAACTCAAAAAAACTGACTTCTAATAAGGCGTAACCAATTACCCCATTGTTTGGGCCTCAGGCCTAGACCTCCTGGTGATAAATTAGCTGACTAGTGTGCGTCTGTGTGCATCTCAAAAGCTTATTAACAGCTTTATTACCTCCATCTATAAAGTGTTTATTGCAAAGCTGTTCTTTAGCCTTAATATCTGCATCACATAAGACTTGCACCTGTAAGAAACGGTCAGCTGAGGCACCACTGGTTTGATTGTGTGTGTGTGTGTGTGTGTGTGTAAATACAATTGCACTCACCTTGAAAAACCTTTCCCACAGCTTTGGCACACATACGGTTTGCCGACTGAGCCATCATGGGACCGCACATGGTATGACATCCTGTCCTTGCGTTTGAACCGGAGCCCACACACATGGCACGCGTACGGCTTCTCCCCGGAATGGGAGAGCTTGTGTCGGTTCAGGTGGTAAACGTCGCGGAAAACTTTCCCGCAAATGTCACAGCCGACGTGCCGCCTGGTCCTCTCCCGTTTGCGGCCGTTGTCCAGCGTCAGCCCTCCGTGTAGCTGCACGCCGTTTTCCATCAGACCGGACGGAGACAACAGAGAAATGCCGCCCGCCGCTGACAGGCTGTCACCGACATTGTTTACACCGCCGATGTGAGCTCCGTGTTGCGCTTCGTGGTTCTTCAACCGCGACGCCTCTGTGAACGCTTTGCCGCATGTCCCGCAAGGAAAAAGCACATTGTCCTTCTGGCTGCTGTTATTAAAGTGTGCAGCCTCCTTCTTCGGTCTCCCCCGGTTTCTTTTCGACCCCGGGGAGCCAGCGTCGAGCTGAAACGTGTTCTCCGGTATTTCCGTCGATGGGGAAACAGACAGCCCTTCCACGGGCTCCAACATCGGCATCGATGACTCGCCGCCCTCCTCCAATAACACGATAGCGTTGTCCGCACTCCCGTCCACATGCATCGGCGCATTGTTAGCAAAGCTTTGACCGTTCACCAGCATCCCCGTTCCGTTCACCAGATCCTGCTGCGCCACCGGGAAACCCAGCTCCGTGGCCCCCGTGGCCTGGAACAGGCTGGCGTCTCCTCCCCGTAAGGTCGGGATGAGGATTTGTACGTTCGACTGTTTGATTACCTCCTGACAGATCTCGATGACCGACCGCATCAGCAGAAACTTGGCAGCTGTCATCAACTCCGGGAAGCACTCGAGCCGTACTACAATCCTGGAGGTGTAGGCGAAGTCCAAAACGTCTTTAAAAACTTTGGGGCTGATGGTGTGCATCTCCAGCTCCTTGGTGTCGCCGTCGCCCTCCGCCTGGCGGCGGAAGACCGACTCGAAATACTCGCTGCACGCGGCTAACACAGCTTTGTGTGCGGGGAAGCTCTCCTCGCCGACGCGCAAGATCACATCGCAGAACCTGCCTCCATCTTTCCTCTGAGTGTTGAGGTTGTGTAGCATCTCCGCACTGTGCTTGCTCACCTGGTAGGTGTACGAAGAAGTCCAAGACGGCTCCGCTACCTTCTCCATGCCGAATTCATCCAATAGCAATGGTTGTTAGCGACAACGGTCGGAGAAATGACGGCTTTCTTGTGACGATTTCGATCAGTTGATACCAGCTAGCTACAAAAAAATCCGACACCAACCGCCCCTCCCCGTCGTTTTAGCACCTAACGTTAAACGTTAGCAGTAGCAGAGAAAAATGGCAGCCCCCCAGCTTCCTGTGAACTTTGACCCTGGTTTCTTGAGGGGTGGGGGTCGCTCTTGTTTTGAGGAAATAAAATGTTTCTCTGGAGGTTTATATTGAGCGTGTGTTATTTTGTTATGATTCTGTCATTTTAATGGCTGTCAGGAATAGGGGGGTCTCTCCAGTCTTTATGCCGAAACGTTAATACGCAGGTCTCTTCCTGCTTGGTCCGTTTGTAAAACCCCTCCCCCAACCCAACACAAATATGAGAAACCCCTTTTCCTCTGCGAGCCCAGTGTCTACGCATGTAAAGCATTATACTGTACAAGTACCTGAAGGTAAACTCTGGCTCGGCTATAATAAAAGAGGTGCTTGTGAATTTAAATGCAGAGTAGCTACATTTAAAATATATTTTTCTAATATCTGTAGAAAATAATTAAATGGATTATCAGTTTGGAAAATAGTAAAGGCTTACCATTTTTTAACACTCTGGAGTGCCCAATTTGATTTTGTAATCCTTGTTTAGATACTTATTCTAGAAGACCTCGAGTTGACCAATTGTTTTGACCACTTTAATGTACCCACCAGGGGGCAATTTATTAACAAACACCACCACTGGCTGGAAAATAAGTTTATAGCAGCCCACTGCATTGGACGTAGTTTGATCAATGATTGTCCTATTTTTTTTTTTTAAGTAAATACATGACTGATGATTCCTAAAATGTGATTATTTAACCTGTGACCAAGAAGCATTTTTACATTGTAAATAGTAGGCAACCTTAAAGACTTCAATTAATCGTTGACATTTGGACAGTAAACTTTGACCAAATAAGCAGGTTGGCCAGTTATGTTAAGCAGCACAACCATAAATACTGAGCAAACTTACACTCTGCATGCAATTAGTGGTTTATTTTTGCCATTCTATTTTGGATGAGATTAAGAGGAACCTATGGGAGGAACCAGCAAGACAGCTTTCAGCATTTTTCCCAATATGTACAACACTTCTCTCTTATAGTTTAGACACTCTTATAGTTTAGACAGAGTGCAGTACAGTGTCAATTTTATTATTTAGGCTACTAAAAAAATAAAAAGTAAGAATCTATGGCAGATTAAAGTTTGTATTGCATCTGTATACAAATAATGTAGTCACAGAGTAAGTGTATATATTCTGTGCAGAAATAGGAAATGCAAAGCCATTTAAAAACAAGCAATTTGTGTTTTACTGAATTTTATTTATTAATTCTATTTGTGCTTTTTATAACTTAGTAGCACATAAACAAACTGAATCCCAACCACCCTCAAAAAAATGACAATGTGAGATGTGCTGCCCTCTCAGTGACAAGTTGAATGGGAGAGGATACACTTTGAGAAGAAGGAAAAAAAAGAAAAAACCCACAAAGAAAGGCACAACCAGCGCTTGCTGCATCCCCCGGAGTCGTCTTGAAATGCTCCAGCCAATCACATCTACAGAAACGGGCCACGACCCATGCCACAAAAGGGTTGAGTACACACACTAAAGTTACTCATCAAGCCAACATGTCTCACTAGCCATTTCCCAGTGCACTTCAGCGGGGGAAAATTAAAGTTGGACAAGACAAAGGAATGCTACCAGCTCTTGAAGACTTTGTTTCGCAGTTTTCAGGTGAACTGCAGGATAGTTTCACCTTACCCATTCCAGGAAAAAGAAAAAAAATAGCTATATACACAGGGAGAATAAGATTCTTTCCCATGGTCTGTACAACTGGGCCTATACATTATTTACTGCGCAGAGCCTAATACAAAAAAAAAAAAAAAAGTCAACAAAAACATATCGCCATCACTCGTCTTCCCTTTTATGCTGATAAGCTTCTTCCAAAAGCTGTGACTTCAAGGTTGAAGACAAAGTGTTACGTGGTTAGACTGTCCAGGTCTTCCAAATTAGAGTTCACATTTTTACGGTAATGAGGTGGTGGACATGGGCCAAAATGAAAATAAATATCTTGCTTCCAGCAGTGTTTATTTTCTTATGGCCGGAACTCCAACTCATCTACACTTATGACTTTGGCCGGCATGGAGGGGAGTGGCTGTTCTAGCACGTCTGATCCAAACCACTTGGCGAGTCCGAGAGGGGGGGCGCCCCCGTGTTGCTGGGAGCCATTTGTCCGGTGAGGGCCATGGGTCTGTGACTGAGGGCCTGGCACTCCTGGATGCACTGCAAAATAGGGGAAAATACATAAATACAAACATCCTACACACATTTAAAATAGAATATTGCTAACTTTTCACAAAACGTTTATTTTAAGTTATTCTCTGTGACCGTATTCTGGAATCACCGTGGGAGTGGGTGCAATGTTTCCAATAGCAGATACCGAGTTGTAATTTTCAACTTCCACTCACTTGGTCTTTGTTGCTGAAGTTGCTGCTGCATTACTGCTAACTGCATCTGAGTATTGGCTCTGGGAGGTAGAAGTGGATGCCCTGTTGCACTGAGTGGGTACAGCTGTTGTCCAAGCAGGGCGGGAGGCAAGCCTTGAAGTTGTGCAAGGTCAACATGTGATGGAAATATACCTGCAATTAGAGACTTCCATTAGAGATAATCAAGGTCAGAGGTTTTACACCAGGTACAGCAAAGAAAGTTTTAAGAAAGTTAAGTCAGGGGGGGGGAAACCAACTGATACGAACCTGCTTGCACAAGAGCAGGTCCAAGTTGCTGAGGCTGGATACCCTGAGCCAGCATTCGTTGAACCACATTAGGGTGGAGCTGGGGAGGAGGGCGCACCATAGGTACATGCGATAGCAGAGGTACTGGATAGATGGGACGAGGGAAAGCTGAGGAGGGTCCTGGAGGTACCATGGCGGGCGTGTGGTGTCCAGCAGAGCCAGGCCTGAGACGCTCATGCTCCTTGCTTGACAATGTCTGAGAGCCGGCCTTTACACCCCAGAGTGGACAGCGTTACCATCCATCGTCTCTAGGTATAGATTTGGGGAGCTGCCGTCTGTAATCACATAACCAAAATCTGAAATGTTAAAGTACATGAATGCATGTTCAAATTAGGAAGTTGTGGGTAATGTAGTGTCTTTACCATCTCCAGAGGGTCCTGCTGACTCCTCTTTTGCATCCGAACGACTTGATGGTTCATCTCTGCTTTTCTCTTTTGTTGCATACATTTTGCGGATCACAGATGTGGGTGTAAATGATGGGGACAACTGTAGCAAGTTAAAAAAACAAACAATACCATCAATACCAAGGAGATGCAGAGATTACAGATCACAGTTTAAAGAGGCCAACTTCACAGGGCTAGTCTGAACATTGGTGGCTGGGAGAATAAAGTTGCTCACCATGCTGGTGACGGGATTGCCCGGAGAGTTTCTTCCAGCAGACTGAGGACCTGGACCAGGGGAGCGATTAACTCGCTGCAGTCTATGGATGACAACCACATCAGTCATAAGTAACTAGGAAATCACAACCAATCGTTTTTGTTATCTGATTTGGGTGCATACATTGAGGATGCAGATGTATACTGATATGTAGCAGAATGATTGTAGATTTTTCAAACAGTGAATGAAAACCACATTGCTGAAACCTGTATTGCTACAGCATGCAATACACTAAGCTACAATTCGTTGCTAAAATGAACAGGCCAGACATTTAGCTAATCAACAATCCTCATATACTAAACATTAAAAATTCATTCTTTCAACATGAATACATGCTAGCGTTTAAAAAATAAAAACAGAACAAAAAACTAACCTATTTCGATAAGATTTGTCATGTGGTGGTTTGTAGCCAGACTGGAATGAGTGGTGGCCGTGCAGAGCAAGCTCCTGTTGAAATGCCAGAGCTTCCGGGTCCGTTTGATTAAGAGGCATAGAGAGCAGCCTCATCTGGTCAAACAAAATACACACAACTGATGCGTTAAATTTACTCAAAGACGATGTAGAATTAAAGCATATGGTCAAAGTGCTTGCTTGAGCTTTGCTACAATGTGCGTTCACAAGTGCATTTTAGTCCGTTGTGGCTAAATGACGAGTGTAAGTTACAGCCCAGTTCAGGAATTTACAGGTCAGTGTTATGATGAAAAATATTTTTGGATCCCGGGGAAATCGGGTTACATTTATGTTATACATTTCTATGATTAATTTGTTGCTAACAAACATATTGTACAATGGGTAAATTAAGCTCAATAAGATTATTCTTCTTGTAAATGAATAATCAAATGCCATAAATGGTTACCTGCTGGTGTGCAGCAGATCCAGGGCTGATAGACCTGTGAACATCAGCAAACTGTTCTGGCAGCATGGGTTGATGACCAACAGGAAAACCTTGAGGTAGGAGAGAGAGAGAGGGGAGAAAAAAAAAACCTTCATGATCCAACTCGTCTCACCAAACCCATTGACGCAAACAAAAAGGTAAATCAACTGTAAAATACCAACAACAGCAGTCTTTGTTGCTGTGATCATATGCCTTTTTGTTTTAACATTTTTGGTCATAATGAAAACTAGAGAACATAAAAGAAAAAAAAGTCATTATGTTGAGCTTTTAATACTTCCTTAGCTATGCTATATGATAGCCTAATCATGAAATCAGGAGTGTGGGTAAAGCCTAATGACAGAGAGGTGAGTTGAAGGTATGATTTACATGTCTTGTCTGCAACACATCACTTTTTCAAATCAACTTACCTGCTGATGATTGCAACCGACTGTTGAAGTAGTCAGGTGAGGGGGCTCTCTGTGAGAAGAGAGGGGGTGACGGGCCCTTGCGTAGTAGGCCATGTAGAGGAGCAGAGGTTGTGTGGCCCTCAGAGCTGCCCAACAGATTGCCAAGTAGTGTAGGAGAGCCACTACGAGCATGACCGCCCAAGAGCTCCTACAAGAGCAACATACATATATCAATGTTATCCGTCTAGCAGTTAGATTTAAAAGCAAAGCTACCATCAATAAAATAAAAGGGACGGACGATAGTAAACATACAAACCTGAAATATGTTTTTCTGCTGCTGAGGAGGCACCTGAGCTTCAGACATCGTCACCACAGCTGGGTCTGAAGGTTGCTGCATAGTACAGAGAGAAACCGTTTTGGTGGTGCAATTCAAGCAAAAACATTTCTCTGTAAAAACCAATATCAGTAAGTGACGTAGGATATAAGTGCATCAAAACAAAAACAATCTGCAAGTATCAGTGATCACCCAAAAATGTGGACATCCATCTAATAGAGCACTTGGTGAAACTTCAAACTGCAACACGGAAAGCCCACTGAGATGGATTTGTACAAGAGTCACAATTAAAGTGTCCCTCATGCAAGTCAGGTATGTTTTCAGATACATTCACTGTCGTATGCCTTAATAAGCATCCATTGTTTTATGCCTTAATAAGCATTCATTATAGAATTCTCAGTACAAAAATCAAATCAGACCACAAATTCAAAAAATGACTTGCATAAAAAATGACACTTGTAGCTTTCATACATCCAATCTCAACAAATAACCTTCTAAATATTGAAACAAATTTATGCCCATCAATTTACTTTCTAGTCTGTCCATGGAATTTAAGAAAGATTGGGTTATCCAAGTAGCCTGAAAAAGCTGCATGCAGCCTCACACAGATTTGTATGAATACCCATTGAATTCCAACATATGCAATGTTGTTACCAGTGAAAGCCTGTGTCAATATCTAAAAAATATGTAGAAATACTTACATTGTTTGTGTTGGTTTTGGGGTGAGTTGGCAGAGTTCCACTTGCCTTCATGCTGCTGACTAGTTTATTAAAGGCCGACATGTCTGTGTCGCGCCCGTGTGGACGAGCGCTGGAGCCACCAGTTAAAGCCTCCTCTAAATGTTGAGCCATGAAGGGCGTACCATTTCCTCTCTGTGGGGGTGGAACCTTCCGCACCTGTGGTTCTGAGGCCAGCTTCATCCCCTTCATCCCCCCCTCCACTTCCTCCAGCGAGAGCACCGCGCCACAGTTAGCTGGGGACAGAAAAATATAGACTTCATATAAAACTATATCAATTTTAAATGAAACGCTAATTAAGAATGCCACATAAGAGTTTTGAGGAGCTTAAAAAAAAAAAAAAAAAAAAAAAAAATAGGACAGCGACTGCATACTTAAGACTTAAGACTAATCTCTGTAGTGTTATACCAAGACTGATGGATTTTACAACTCTGCAAAGATACAGGGACAATTGTTTAATTTTGTTTTTGTAACATGAAGTCGTATCTCATGACAAAAGAAATAAGAATGTGCACTTCCATAAATTTGACTGGCCGAATGCAGGGCGTGGCCAGATGCAACTGTGTGAAAAAATGCATTGTGAAAACAGTTGAGCCAGGCACAACATTTTGGCATTTTTGCTGGAGCTTTCTGCATCTGCACGCTGACTCAGAGGGCTTGAGTCAGCAAGACTCACTCATTACTTGTGCAAGTTTGACCGCAGGAACATTTGTATTTATTCACAGGATCAATTGTGTTTATCCTGTTTATTGCCCTAGACACGCCCGAGAGGAAGTGGGACATACCTTCAAATCCACACAGACAACGTTTCAAATCAATCATGGCTGAAATAACTTTTGGTTGTGGAAATAAACAAAAGTAGACTTGTCTTAGTTACATCATTACCCAGAGGTGCTCGATCAATTTCACTGAGCTGTATTCACTGTGTCTAGCAAGCCCCACATAAGCCCGCCTAATCTTCTACTGTTTATTAGAGCAACAGCTCTACTGTACTGTTCCACGTGCTTCTTCAACATGTTCCCAGTTACTAACAGGCCAAACTCGCATGCATAACAAATACCACTGAAAGGATAACTGTTCTTCCCATATCCAGCCCCACAGAGCTTAACAAAGCCATTGTGTTCATGGAATTATCATCAGAACAGGACATCATACACCCACTCAATCACTGCCTCACCCTACTGCCTTTCGTGCGCAAGCATAGAGCACTGAGGTACCGAAAGGCTTGCTTTGGGGAAAAAGCCTGATCCCTCCCATCCTTAAACAACAGAACAGCACAATGCCAACACATTTAGGTCTATTCAGTGAGGCCTATGTTCTGTTGTCTGACATGTAGAGTCCTGTGGAGATGAATTTCCCATTTGGGACAACAAAGTCCAAGTCTATAACAGCAAATGTTTAAGTGAACCATCACTCACTGCTTTCCCGTAGCCGAGCTTTGTTGACCGACAGGGTGGAAAGAAGTGGCTTCAGGTCTATTTTGGCCTTGTGCAGTAGCTCCAGGATGTCAACCTTCTCCTTGCACTCGGATGATTGAATAGGTGTGAAGTATGAGGTAGGGCCTTGGCTAGAGGACACACTGCGTGGCTCAAGTCCTTCAGGAGGAGCAAAAAAAAAAAAAAAAAAAGATATAAGATTAAATACAACCAACACAATTGTAGTGTTTAGTAGGCATGAACATCACAATGTATGTAGCAGGCAAGCAATCACACAGAACTGGAATGATATAATAATGCAGCAGTTTGATTTAGACAAAGTTTAAAGCCTCGTTTTTTAACTACATATTCCACAAGATTGAGACCAGTCAAAATCAGCTTCTTTCATTGAGTTTCTATTTTCCATACTTTACAAGATAATAGACCTAAACATTTTTTTTGTCATTAATGTAGCTTCAAGAACCGAAAACCAGTTTAATTTAGGGGTTGTTCTGTGAAGCAAATGAACTACATCATCTGTTAATTTCAAAATAAATAAAAAAAAGGCCTCTAGGAAATTCAACAAGGAAGTTCATTAACCCCACTTTTAAAAAGACCTGCGATATTGATTTAATACTAAGACAAGCCAAACCACAGCTTCTCCAGAGTGTGTTATGCATAGTTTTAAGCGATATAGTTACATTAACATTGTTTGGGTAAATCAAATAATTACCTGCAAGTTTTTCTAGTTCCTCATGAGGGGTGGACCTCAGACTGCTGGACCGGCTGCCTGAAGGGCTCAGGTTACTGGAGAACCACTGACTGAAGCGGCTTGCAGATACAGGGCCCTCCCCCAAAACATCCTCTATCATCTGCAAGACAGAAAACGGAGCCTGTGAACAGAGTGAGAAACACAAATAACGGTAGGCCAAAAAGGTACAAGGTCAAAGTTGGCACTTACATTTAGGGCGTTTTCCCATCGATTTAGCACGAAATGTGCTAGGAGATTAAGGGTAGTGTCATTGAATGCACTACCGTTTGGCCTTGTGTTGATTTAATGACACAAACCAGTCCGTACCAACCCGTCTTATTTAGTTTATAGACCGGTTCAAATAGTTCCCAAATTAACAGGTCTAGCTATAATGATGGGCATAAATTTGGATTGTCTCTTTATCATGCAGTAGACTGCAGACAAAAACATTAAGGAGTGCTGGATTCAGTGTAAATAACCACCACCACCACCACAGAAGTTCAGTGCAGCAGAGGTAATCTTGTGTTGACACCAAGTATCTGCAAACTTGATACTCTGCGTCAAAAAGGCTTGTATAGGACATGAACTTGAACATGAGCAGATTATGCAATTTGTCAGGTCATTGTGCCACAAGTGTCCTCTAGATTGTAATATGTTCTTGAAGATTATACAAATAAATGAAGAAAATGTTGAGCAAGTTTTTTTGCAGGGGAGGGACAGACACTTGAAAACCTCTACTGTCAAAGCTTAGTGATTAGAAGTCTAAATCAGGAAACCAGAGTTATAAATGCCATCCGTTCTGTGACGTTCACACTTAAAAAAAACACCAACAAAACCACAGTGCACCCCAATACTTACAGAAGCCAGTCCTGGCATGGTCTTCTCCAGGTTGAAGAATTCATTGAAGTCAAAGTCTCCGGTTGTCTGCTCGGGCAGAACATCAGGGTGGGGAACCTCCTGATCAGCAGTAGACTGCAAACTCCCATCTCGCTCTTCTGCCTGTCCACCATTACATTCCACAGCTGCACAACAAAAAAATGCAATCTTAAGCACCCCCAACGTGAAAGCAGTTGCACTACATCAGTTATTCAAATACCATGAGTAAAGGAACCGATTAAAACAAACATAATGGTGCTGTAATTCTGAGGAACAGGGCTTTGACATGCCTTCTCTTATGGACTCCGCACGCTTCCTTGACCGTTTGGACCTGCGCTTATCATCCTCCAGGATTTTGTCATCAAATCCAATGAGCTCAATTGTCTCAGACTGGCTGGTGGGACCAGCAGAGAACCACTCTGGCTCCTCCTCTGCATACGAGTCATTCCTTCTCCTTTCACTAAACACTCGCTTGTCACTGAAATCCCTCTGCAAAAGGACGGGACAAGACCAACATAATATCAGTGTGTAAAAAGGAAGATAAAACCTTTCTATACTAATACTTTATTACATTAACCTATCATTCTTGAAACAAACATAACTATTTTTAAAAGCACACCGATTAAGTGGAATTTTTATGTCGAAAGGGCACCTTCCTCATTTCACCAAGTAGAAAGTAAATATTCGCTTTTATCAAATGTAATCAAGACTAGGTTAGTGAGCCAAAACAAATTCTTGTGAAATACACTTATTTAAAGTTTGGGCGGGGGGATTAAGTTTCATTTCATCCTGAAAAATGAAACTTAATCTTCAGTTTTGTTTAACAAAATGAAGGGCATATGCGCTGTGTAATTTTGTACTAAATGCCTAACAATAGAAACAATATGGGGAAATGCATAGATGGGATAAAAAGGAATAAACACAAACCCTGAATCTTTTATCCTTGAAGTCTCTCTCACGTTCCCTCTCCTTCTCAACACGGGCTTCTCTTTCAAAAGCTCGGGCAGCAATTATGCGGCCACTTCCGATTCTGCGGGCCCCTCCTAGACGGAGACTCTCATTCTCCTTATTCTCCAGGGGGCTTATTGGGCGACGAGAATGGGGTGCAAGTGCAGCGTTGCCTTGACATCCTCCCCCAAAGCTGCGTCGCTGTGGGCTCAGTATGACATCCAGATCATCCTCCTTTAACCGCTCACGAGGATCTGAATACATCGCAGGAAACGGACTCGGCTTTAAATGTTAAAACACCAAAATTCACACCATATGAGCAATCTAAAGTAAGCTTAAATTAAAGAAGATCTCCACATTTTCTCACAAGAAATATTCATTTAATTTCTGCTTCACTTGTCCAACAAGACAATATGTCACTCAAATATTTATGCATTATCCAGAGCTGCTGAATATTCAAGAGTGAGCAATACAAATACCAAAACCTTTTCTGGATAACAATTACATTGCTTCAAAAATCAGTAGATCACCTCTGACACAAACCTCCACTGCCAGAATGTAAGATAATTTTATGACCTTCATTTTGGTGTAAATCTTAATATTTAGATTTCTGGCTATGGGTAACTTACCTGGGATTCTTCGTTTCAAAGGAACTCTGTCATCCACATAGTCCTTTTTAAAACCTTCCACTGGAGAGCTGCGCTCTGAAGTGGGATACAGTGAGGCATGCCACTTCTCCGGGTCCCAGACACCATCACTGTATCAAACACCATTTGACACGATTAAAAGACACACTCAACCAGTTTTCACTCTTTTATCTCTTTATGTGAACACATACCAATGACCAAACCAGACACCTAATAAAAAACAACTATCAGTGAAAAGCAAAAAAGTTGGGGTTTGTCAATGATGTACAGCAAAGCCGTCTCATTTCACAAACTAAGCCATATAATATCCAAACATAATGTGGATGGCATGGATTACATCCAAGAAAAAATTCATTCTTACCTGTCATATTTCTCAGAGAGGCAGTCTGGCCTTTCATTCGAGACTGGTAGATCTTTTATTTCCAGAAGTTCGTCCTGTACAACAATTGATTAGCAGAATCTGTTTTTATTGCCAAGGCACATAGCTGTAATTTGACTGGGTGTTTTGGTATCATTCATTTATCACACACACACTACTGAAATATGGAAACAATAATACCATAGTGCAATGTAAAGTACAAATATGCTAGAATAAATGTTAAATGACTAGGTGGATATGTAAAATTGAATCATGTATACATGTCACATTACAGTATATTGTCTATAACTAATGTGCGTTAGGAAGAACACCATATTATATTGTTAGTATTTCTCATCACCTTGGTGTATCTGTAAGGAGAGGGGGCTGCTGGCTGTTTAACTTTGTCCACAGCAGCATCTTCATCACAAGTCTTCTGCTCTACACAAACATTGTTCTCCATGACTGATTTCAGACACAGGACAAACTGCTTCCAGCGCAATGAACTCTTTTTCTGTTGGAAACAAATATCAATATGAATAACTGAATACTTAAATAGGAAATTCGTGATTTTTCTCTTTTTCCCCAATTGAAGCCAAAGAGCATGCTGACACTTTAAACTTGTTAGCATGGAAAAACAACAACATAAAAGCGGCCTGGCCTCAAACATGAACAAACAGCCAAAGATTAAATGATAGAGAATATCAAACTTCACCTAAACGTCGAGTTAACCAACATTGGGGGCGTTAAAGCTAACGCTGCTAGCCAATTAGCAAGTTAATTGACAGCAGCCATTGACCGCTGATATTAGCCGTGACACGTCAATTAACGTTACAATAACTTACCTAGCCCAAGAGTTTACTGGCAAATTGCCTGTAGGGTTAGAAACTGGACTGTGACCAAAGTAGTTTAGAAATATCAGCAAAGAAACGTTACAGACCATTGTTACTTAGGATGTGGCTAAATGAATCACCTCTTTACGATAAGCACATAAGCTAACAGTTACCGCAGGCTTTGGTAAACTAAGCTAGCGTCCCACAAAACTATCTCTGAACCTCATTCGCGGTATAACATTTGTACAAACGAATGGCTAGCTGGTGTGTTAGAAAAACACAAAAGGGACAACTTACTCAGTTGAAACGCTGTGTGGAATACTGGTTGCTAACGGCCGAACAGCGGCAGTTAGTGTTAGTTAGTTAGCTAGCTAGCTAACCTAGCACCTTTAGCTAGCTAGCTAACTAGCTGGGGAATGGGGATAATGCCCACCCAGCGAGTACCAAATCTTAAACCGACTGAGTTCTTGGAGTAATTTCAGCAAACGCACACTGTACTGGGGTAACTAAACAAAATAGCACAGATCCAGGTAACAAATTAATTCACACAGAGAATGTGTAATCTCAAATTATTGTCTGGTCTTTCTCTGTTTTCTAAGTCGTAGCAGCAATTTTCCTCTGATCACCGCTTTAAGAAGGTCCTAGGAAAGATTACATTGTGCCCATCGCGCCTTTGTAGAATTTTTATAGAATGTGGCGTGCGTCGGTCGTGTTTCATTTTAATGTTAAAACTATAATTTTAAACTTACGTTTTACTAGTATGGTATTTTTGCGCAGCTATAAACGTTGTTGAAAAAATCTATCTTGGCGTGTGGGGGTTTAATTTACACTAAAATTAGAAAATTATACAGGCATTATTTGGGACAGCTTCTCATTGTCTTGGGGTTTGCCCGATTTGTTACCCAGCAACAGCCGTTCGCCGGTGCTTCTTGTGAAAATGCAGGACCCCGCCCTCGCGCGCAGTCCAGCGCTGACATTGCGCATGGCCGCTACCCTGAAAGGACCTCGGGTGCGTTCCAGAACGACTGTTGCTAACGTGCAGCGCGCGGCGGGAGTACATATGTCAACATTAAAACTCTTGTGTAGAGGATAGCGTCTTCTTATGATCGCCTCCAGTTCCAACATGAGAACAATATTAAACAGTATGAAAACGTCACAAAGATCGATTTTACGTCTACAAACTGAACTCGGGGGTGTAAACATAACGTCACCTGTTCCCCTTTACGTCTGGAACAGACCCCCACTGTCACACCAGCGATCACGTGACAAGGAAACTAAACAAACGCGCGGCACTTAGTTACAGAAACAATTTCCCCACATCGCTGGATGATGCGCGTTTTATTATATGCGTTAAAGTGTGGTCAAGTGTCTGTGTTTGTCTGCTTTTATGTCAGATGGTAGTGGCCTGATTGAATATATAATGCAAAGTAACGCTAGAAAGCCAGATCCAGTCAGAGCCCGAGCCAGCGGTGGCACTTCTGATGGTGGAAGAAAACAAGTCCGCAGAGCTGACACAAGAAAAGTCCTTTACAGAGTTGGATACAACTGGAACAAAGGTGGACGACTCAAGGAGCTGAGAATAAGGTGACACACACATTCACTTGATTAGCACATTTATCCATGTTTTTAAAACTTACACTAACCTTTTCATCAACTACAGGCACTTGGCAAGGAAATTCCTCAAGATATGGATGCAAAACACATTTGGCCGAATTCTTCCTCATGAAGCCAAGTAATGTTTTAAACGTTTTGTTTTTAAAGCTAGGAGCACATGAGGTTTGCCACTTCCAGCTGTGCTATCTGACCTCTAAACCAAGGGGATATTACACGTTGCAGGTCCCACTATAACAGTGTGGTCTTGAGACGGGTCTTTGAAGGATGGAGAGACGAGTGGTGGACGTCCAGGAGGGAGTGGAGTCTTGCAACGAGGGCAACGTGTCACTACAGGTACACGACAGCCCCAGTCATGTGATTAAAGGTAGTGTTTGTGTCTGCTAATGACATATCTTGTGTTTCAGGTACTATCTGTGTAACTTGGCGTTCCACCGCTGGCAAACGTTTATGTCGTTGCGCGGGGTAACGAGGAGCAAAGTCCAGAACGCTCAGTCATATGGTAGGATTTAGGCACACGCAGAGAGATGACATCCAAACATACATCCTCATGCTTTGTTAGATATCACAAGCAGCTCTTTTGTCTTTTTTTTTATTCCTCAACTAGCTGACAGACAACGGATGCGTATGGTTTGGGAACGATGGGAGGTTTTCACAGAAATGAGGCGAATGAAAAACAGGATGCTTGGATCTGCCCTTGAGCACAACGGACTTGCAACGCTGCAGTAAGATAATTTGTTGTATTCACACATCAGAGATACACTCCTGAGTGGTTTTATCACTGTCGTTGTCCACCTGTGCAGGTCAGCGTGGAGCGTGTGGCGGACTCAGCTGCAGCGACACCAACACCTCCACGCTTTAGAGGATCGGACCCGAACACAGAGGGCGCTCGCTTTGAAAAGAAGGGTATAATCCAACGCACCCATATCTCAAATGCTGTCAATATTATCTGTCATGAATGTTTATTTGATTTGATTTTTTTGTCAAGTCTTGGCTTCAGTGGAAAGAACTGCACACAGCTGCTTGTTGCCAGAAAGAGGAAGAATCCAAGGCTGCACTTCACTTCATTCTCAGACTGAAAAGAAACACATTGCTTCAGTGGAAAAGTTATGTGTCTTCCATGCAAACCAAGAAAAAGTTGCAAGGTCAATTACACACACACATACTCTGTCTCATTGGATTTTTTTAAAACCATATTACTCAATTTTTCTCTTATAATTCCTTTTTTTTTTCTTTTTTTCCCAGCCGTGTCTGAGCGCGACCCGCGGTCTCCGCCTGGCGAGGACGTGTTGGAGTGAATGGAGCAGAGCGTTGCATCGTAAACGGAGCGAGGAGGACCGTTTGAAAGTTGTAGAGCATTTGGCCCTGAGGATCACCCAACGCAGAGCCCTGCAACGCTGGAGAGCTTGTATCCTCAGCATAAAGCAGCATCAAACGTAGTCCACTGAGGGACGTGACGCCGGGCTCATAACCATCAGTACAGTTGTTTGATTCTTCAGCGTGTCTGTAGATGTGACGTCGTGCAGAGACGAGGCCGAAAGAAACAGGATTGCAAGTCAATTTCATCGTCGTCGTCTCCTCGTAAGATAAAGAGCGACTGAAGCATGGAAGTGGAGGGTCTGATCGTGTAACGTGTTGATCACTGTGTGTTCATTGTTGCAGACTGCTGGACTTCAGGGACTTTCTGTTAACGTCATCGTGAACAAAACACACCGACTGAACAACCGCATGGCTGTCCAGCATTATCATCAAACTGTATTGATGAGCTCTCTATCATCCTATCATACAATAACATGCATTCATGAAAAGAACAGTTTAAAGATCGAACCTGTGTTTTTCATAGATGACTTGTAAGTATTGGAAGCTCTGGCTGGACCGTCTGGAGGAGGCAGAAGACGAGAGGTTCCAACCCCCAACAGCGGCACTGACTTACCACAGGTACGTTTATTAGCACTTGTTTGCCCGACAGTGAAAAACACATTAAATGCTTCATGTTGGAGCATGTGGCTGTAGTGGGTAGCACTCTCGCCTCACAGCAAGAGGGTCCCGGGTTCGATCCCCGGGTCGGCCCGGGTTCCTTCTGTGTGGAGTTTGCATGTTCTCCCCGTGTAAGCGTGGGTTCTCTCCGGGTTCTCCGGCTTCCTCCCACAGTCCAAAGACATGCATGTGGGGATAGGTTAATTGATGACTCTAAATTGCCCGTAGGTGTGAATGTGAGAGTGAATGGTTGTCTGTCTCTACATGTTGGCCCTGTGATAGACTGGCGTCCTGTCCAGGGTGTACCCCGCCTTCGCCCAATGACAGCTGGGATCGGCTCCAGCCCCCCCCTGACCCTGAATACAGGATAAGCGGTAGAAAATGGATGGATGGATGTTGGAGCATCCGAGCTACAAATATGTTTCATTTCATTTGAAGTTGTTCCTTCTCTTTACAGCACATCCCTGTTAAACAGATGTTTTCACCACTGGAGAGAGAAACTTGCTGAACAGAGACACGTGCAGGTATTTATACACGTATAGAGTTTATAAATTCACTAAAAATGTTGTCAAACAAGAGGTGGAATATATGATATATGTAATGTTTTAATTGCAAACACAAAAATCTGCTGTTTTTTTTCTGCAGGAGTTGGAGCGTTGTGCAGACATTAGGTTTGCTGAACGCATGCTGCCACGGTGTTTCACCTCCTGGGTTGAGTTTACTCTGCAGAGAAGACTCCATAAGCAGAGGCAACACAAAGCAGAGGTCTATAACCGGTGAGTTAATAACCTCCCCGATTTGTACGTGTGCTGTGATTTATCTCCAAACCAAAGCTAACCTGTCTGTTGCCTCTACATGATTTATTGCTGATGGTGATTGTGTTATCAGGCAGCATCTGTACGCTTCTGTGTTTTGCACCTGGTGGCGACGAGCCGAGAAACACAAGCAGCAGATGCTTTCTGAGCAGCTGGTAGGTTAACTGTGAATGGAAACTCAAACCACTGCAAGTCGC
Organism: Chelidonichthys spinosus; assembly: GCA_029853015.1. Taxonomy (NCBI): domain Eukaryota; kingdom Metazoa; phylum Chordata; class Actinopteri; order Perciformes; family Triglidae; genus Chelidonichthys; species Chelidonichthys spinosus. The sequence continues at coordinate 5,801,587 of CM056822.1, read as the reverse complement.
TGGCTAAGAGAGTGTATGAGGCACTGACGGAGAACTCACTGTCACCAGGCCGTTCTACATGACGAGCGCCGCCACTTGCAGAGAGCCTGGACTCGTTGGAGGCATCGGGCGGAGCAGCAGATCGATGAAGAGGAGAAACGGGAGGCTTCACACCAGCTGTACGTGCACAGACTTCTCCACAAGACGTTGACACAGTGGAAGGACAACAGCACCGAGATACGAGACCGGTGAAGCAAACTTAAGTGTTTTTTGAATGGAGTGGTGGAACTTGCTGGTCCGTCGACTGAGACATATTTATGAACACTTTTCTTTGCATGTCAGGAGGAGTCGAGAGCAGCAGGCATGTCGTCTGGGTGACCTGCGCTGCATGAGACGGGCTGTGGAAAAATGGAAAAAGGTCATTCATGAGCACTTGTTTGCACAACATCTGATCACATAATAACCGAAAGAAAGACAAATGGAAGGAAAACATTTTTTATTTCATTCAATATTAAAATGCCTGCATATACATCTCATTTAAAAGCTTATCCTTGATGTGTGTGTGTGTGTGTGTGTGTGTGTGTTTTGTCAGTTCGTTCAGAGCCAGAGAGAGAAGAATTGCAGACTGCAGCAGATGCAGCATCACCATGACGTTAAACTCCTCAGACGCACATTTGTGGCCTGGAAGGTAAATGATCATCATTCGTAAACGCATCATTTCTTGAGGTTGGAGTAATAAGCTGATGCATTACCGCCTGCTGCATCGACAGAAACACCACTTGAAGATGTGTGAGATCTATGGTCACGTAGAGGAACTTCACAGGCAACGAAACCACACCTTGCTCAGGTAATGAACACAAACTCTCGTGTTTATTCCCTGACGTCTGCTCGCATGTTCTCCATCTGAATGATTCACACCAGCTTTACCTCCTCCTTCCCAATAATGTCTCCCCAGGACGGTTGTGTGTGTTTGGAGGGAGAACGCAGCGCTGCAGATGGAGGTCAGGCACGCGGAGCAACGAGCGCTGCATCACTCTCAGCACTTCCTTCAACTTAAGGTCAGAAAGCAGTCCAGCGTCCTCATTCAGCATCACAGTATTCCTTTGCTCAGTGCTGTCTTTGCACTAAACCTGCCCAGGTGTTTCTTGCTTGGAGGGAAGCGACGGCATGTGCAGTGTCTAAGCGCCACCAGCAGGGTGAAGCAGTCGACAAGGCTCAGAGGTCCATAAATCAAGGTGACAACAAATCTCCTTACTGTGGCCACATGCATTATATTTTCTAGATTTCAACATTTATTTGATGTTAAATATATATTTTTTTATGTGACGTACATAAAAGTAGTAAGTAAGTATTTTTAGGAATGGTTTCCCATGTTTCCCACTTTAACATTCATTAGGAAACATTGGTTTAATGTGATCTGGTTGGTCAACTTTCAAAGACATAGAAATGCGCTTAATTGGATCCTATGATTGCACTGTTTAATTATATAATCCCACTCTTGTTTTCCTGTATGATATAATCGTATTCTATATATTTGTGTCTTGTGTGATTGGTGGAACCATTCCTCTTTTGTGCTGCCGTCTTGGACAGGTCACTCTCGGGAAAGAGGTTTTAAATCTCAATGAGTTTTTTTTATTACCTGGTTAAAAAAAGGATATTGATTGATTGATTCACATTACAAAATAAAACACAGGCTGTAATGAAGAGAGACACAAGGAAACCTAAATGATACATCTCCAACAAAACGGTTGACAAATTCAGTTTAAAACTTTAAGATTTTTCAATCTTTTTCTTTTCAAGAATAAACCCTTTTTACAACGTTCATTAATTTTCTTATGTGTGTTATAAATGTGAGCCATCATCACCTACTTTTGTCTGTTGTGGTTTCTTAGTATTCCCCCTCAGATTTGGTAACTCGTAATTTGCTGTCAGACTGCTGTCACGGTTTTTCACATGTACCTGAACGTTTCTGTGTGTAGCGCGGCTGCTGAGGTCTTTCCAACGGTGGAGGGAGCAGAGCAGGGAGGCTCGGAGAGAGAGGATACGCATGGAAAAAGCCAGGCAGCTCCACAACTCCAAGCTCCTAACTAAAGCACTGAAAGCCTGGAAAAAGCATCACAGCCTATATCAGAAAAACAAGGTTGTACCTTCATTATCCCTTCACTGTTCTATAAAGCCACACTTCTCAAGATCCGTTTCTAAAAATGTGATTCTGTCCTAGGTGATGAAACGACAGGGAAACCTGTTGCTGAGATTAAAGATGTACCAGACGTACTTTGAACAGTGGAAAATGAAGGTTTGTTTCATGAGTTTTACACAAAAATCATTTTACTTTTCTTGAAGAAGCCAGTGAAGATGGTTGTATAACGTCCTCTGGCTCTGGAGCAGCTTCTTTTTTCTTTCTTTTTTTTGTGCTTGAAACAAAATAGAGACAAAGTTAGGATATCAGATTTTTTTATTATATTTATATTATTTTCTCACATGTTCCCTAACTTTATTGACTAAAAAAATGCTTGTTTTTATAACTGATGATCTCACTCAGAGGTAGAGAGGGACAGGGGGAGACTTAACCTGGATTAATTTGTATGATGTTGTTTCTTGTGGTGCTAATTGTTCAGCTCCCTATATGGATTAAGGTCAGACTGATATAAGTGGTTTAATTTAGTGCGGTTGAACTGGCTGTGACTCTGGTTTCCTTCCTGTGCATAGCTGCAGCACAGACGGAGAGAAGCCAGGCAGACGGAGCGAGCCCTCTGGCACTGGTCCCTCACTCTTCAGGCCAAGGTAACGCTTGCCTCCTCTCACTGCAAAACACTGACTTGTGGAACTGGTGCTAACACGGTCTGGATTCTATGCTGTGGTCCCAGGTGTTGAATGGATGGAGGCTGTGGGTCACAGAGCAGCGCAGGAAACAAGAGCAGGCGGCCAGAGCTGCAGAGGTCTACAGGGACCAGCTGCTGAGGGAGGGCGTGACCCGCATCCTCACGTACGCCGCTCAGATGAGCGATCTCACAACGAGCCTGACGCAGCACAGCCAAGAGCAGGTGGGCGTTTTGTTACCGCTGCGTCACCATACGTTCGATTTGAAGTGTCATTTCATCAGGTCTGCTTGCGTCCTGCAGAGGTCACGACACCTGCAGAGAGTGGTGAAGCGCTGCGCGATGCGCTGGAAGCAGCGGGCGTTTAAACGGCGCAGAGAGGAAGAGGTCAAAGGGCGACCGCCGAAGAAGAGCGTGACTTTCTGTTTGAGTGATTCCACGTCGGATACGAAGGAGCAGGAAGCTGAAGACGGAGTGCGGAGCGAGCTGTGAGTCTGAGGTCCTCGAAGGCCGCAAAGCTGTCTTCGACACTCGCTCAGACGCTTTTTCTTGCATTTTTTTTGCAGACAACTCAGCCGTGCGCCTCGACGTCAGCCACGACGCTGCAGGGAAATGTTTGAGTCAACGCTGCAAATAAAGTACATCTTTTAGTACGAGACGTGCATTTCAAATTAGAAATGGGCTACTCATCATCAAAAGCCTTTCCTCTTTTCTTTTCTAGCACTCTAAAGCAGACTGCAGGATCAGCTCCACAACAGGACAGACATCTCACTGGTTCTTCCTGCTTCCATCCTGCTAAAGTCCCTCATAACTCGACTGGGTCGCCCTCTGGACCGCTCATGTCCACCATGGACTCTCCAGGGGGAAACCAAAACCAAGACGCTCTTTTACCTCCCTCTGCTTTCATGACCACAGCCATGGACGATACGGTAATAGTCTCTGTTTGACTTCATATCAGTGATGCATTCAGGCTGACTTTAAAGTAACTTGACTTGGGTTATAACTTCTACTTCCCCTCCCAAGATGGAGAAGACTGACGGCTCAGGTCCACTTGCACCTCTTCATCCGTTTGTCGCTCCCTTTAAACAACACTCATCAGCTTATTCAGGTATAACAGCTGCACTTTTATTCCCCAGTATGGGTTCCATTTAAACTCACAATAAAATAACACCAGTGTCACTTGCCAAGACTTTTTTGTTGTGCTTCTTCAAGACGTCCATCTGAGAGCATCCTGTGGAGAAACTGTAGGAGAAGCAGCGATGGAGTCTGCTTCGACGCTGACCGGAGAGCTGCTCAGCGTTCAGCTGGACATGCTGACATACAAAAAGGACAGGAAGCAGCTCCGGTATGAAATCTGTGACTTTTTCTGTTCTTCTCATGTTCTTGAACACAGTTAATAGTGATGTTTTATGGTGTGTTGATTCAGGGCATGGCAAAAACTAAAAGAGGTATTACAGAGCTGGCTGCAGACCAGCGGAAAGGAAGAGCAAATGGAACAAAATGCTGTTTGTCAGGAGCTGAAGGAGGTAAGAAGACAAGGAAATACTGTTTATATCAAACCGAGAAGACTAAAAATGTGTATAAATATATATATTTTCTTATCCAAATCATTTGGTGATTTGGGTTCTTTAAGCTGATTTATCACATCTTAATATAAAGTGTTTAATCGCATGTAACTACAACCAAGTGTGGCTAACAAATATTAAAAAACACATGCTTTGAGTGGAAGTAAATGCAGTTTTGCTGTATCATCAGTGGAAATACATTCATGTACAAGTTCCTTGCTGATCATGAGGAAAGTTCTGTAAAGGTGACTTCCCAAATGTCTGGCTCAAGTTTTGCATGCATTCTTCTGAGGTGTCGTTTGACCAATAAATCCTGCTTGAGTTGAGGTCACACATGTGGAGGTGGTGTGAAATGACGGCCGTTCAGTGATTTCTACTGGTGTCGCGATGTTTTGGATGTTGACAGTTGGAGGAGCGCATCGACAGACTGTCCACCGAACTGGCAAGACGGAAACCAGCGATGCTGCTTCATGCGGAGAGGATCCAGCATCTACAGTCCTCCATCCGGGCTTCAGGAGTCTCTCTTCTTCGTCGGCAGACAGAAGAGATGTGAACACAACCACTCGTGTTCACAACATGACGGGAAATAGTGACTCACAAACAAAAGTGATTACACCTGCTGACTGTTTGAACTGCTGTTCATCTGCTTTGAATTCTCCTATAATAACTCAAAGACTGACACAAGAATTGAATTAGAAGCAACGTTCACCAGCTGCACTCTGCAGCTTGTGTGGAAAAATCAGATATTTTAATGTCCCTGATAGCTTTTGATTCCTGTTGAATGTCCTGTAATCTGTCTTGGCAATCCATAAGCATTGAAGCCAAGCTTCCATTGCAGCATTTACACCTCAAATCTGCAGAAAGGGTGGATAGGGGCCGTCCTTGTGACACATGGTGCTAAATATTTTCCACATGCGTGAAAGTAGTCCCTCTCCTGTCTTCAGAGGAGCTGCCCTTGCACAATAATCTGTTATCCATTTGAACCAGTACCTCTAATGTTTTGGCGGAGTTTTTGCCGGAGTTTCAGGGAGTAAGGGCTGCTGTTCTGTTGAGCTCTGCAGACGACATTCAGCAGATTTGTCTGAGTGTTTGATCAGTAACAGGGCAACATGCAAGGACGTTACGTTATTTTACTCTCTTTCATCTTTGTCCTCTGCATCCGGGGTGAGTTACGTTACTGACCTAGTTTAAGTGCTTTCATTGTTCTTCTTATTTTAGTTTCATTTTCAGCCTCTTTGTGTTGGTGAATGTTCAAAATCTTGTTGTTTCGCAGACGTTGGTTTCTGATTGTTGCTGGCAAAGAGACTGCTGCACTGTTTTTGGAGCTTTTTGTGGCCGTTATTAAAACTGATATCAACATAAATGCTGATTGTTTTAGGTTTTCTTAATGAATTATCTCACAAAGAAATGCATGATTTTCCTCTTTCTGAGAACAAATTCTGTACAAAACCTTCTGTTTGACGTGTTCCTGACGTGTTAGCTAAGAAGATGCGGTGGTGCACAGTGTCGGATCCTGAACATAGGAAGTGTGCAGAACTGGCTAAAGCTCTAGTGGCGGTGCTGCCGCCAGCTGCTGTGATAGCCTTCGCCAGACTCTCATGCATACGGGCGTCCAGCACCACCGACTGCATCGATAAGATCAGGGTGAGCCCTCCGTCCCTGTCATCATTTTGGTTTATTATTATTATTATTATTGGCATATTTACTATAGGATTATCACAATCATAGGAGTTGTGTTTGTGTGTTTTGTATCTGTTATAGAGATTTAATTCATACTGTTAACTATTTTCTGACAAATAAACCAAGAAAACTGACGTTGATTAAAAATATAATGGCGGTTTTGTAATTAACAAATTCTCAGAGGTTATTTGAGAAAATAAATCAAATATTCTGCTATTGTTTATTGTATAAAGTCTCCATAGATCATTTTCCTGATTAGTATCAGAGGTTGGATGGAAGAAAATATGAAAAACCTAAACCTAAAAAAACAAACAGTTGCTTTTTTCTTAAAGGCATCCATCATAACTGAGAAGGAGCTTCAACAAAATGCCCTTCCCTGATAAACCGTAGCACCATTCTTTGTTTCAGGCCAACCGTGCCGACATCGTGACGTTGGACGCAGGAGAGGTTTACTCCGCTGTCAAGCAGTTTGGCCTCGTTGCCATCGCCAAGGAGATATACAGCGATGGTAGATTCCCTTCACATTTCTGTGACGCTCCAGCATGTCTCCCCGGCACGCGTCTGCATCAGTAAACCTGTCTGTGTGTCTACACCGAGTCCTGCAGGAGGCTGCATCCTGTCTGTGGCTGTGGTGAGAAACAGCAGCCTGGACGTCAGGTCCCTGCGGGGCCTCCGGAGCTGTCACAGTGGGGTTCGCTGGACGGCTGGTTGGAGTCTTCCACTCGGCTTCTTGCTGTCCCGCAACTACCTGAGCTGGTCCAAGGAGCAGCCGCTCAGTCAGGGTGATGAGATCAGAACCTGCTGCCTGTGAAAATAATACAGTCCCTTCATTCTGTTACACTGTCTATTTCTGGTCTGCTCTGCTTTTATGGTCCCCTGACTTGTTTTTCTTCTCTCAAGCAGACGTCAGTGCCTTTTTCAGTGCCAGCTGTGTTCCCGGAGCTGCTGCCATGGCACCGCCTCTGTGCTCGCTGTGCCAAGGCCAGAAGTCCTACATTCGCCAGAGGAACTACCACTGCGAAACGTCCCACAGTGAGCCCTTCTACAACAGCCAAGGCGCCCTCAGGTCAGCCGCCACAAAGAATCGACAAAGCTCTCGGCTTACATGTCAAAACTGCACAGAAACCAATTTACCCTATTGCCTCTTTTGCCCTTCCCCAGATGTCTCAGGAGCGGGGCAGGGGATGTTGCATTCGTAGACCATTTGGCTCTTGAAAGTATTAGGGGTAAGCTGTTTTATAGACTTCTAAAATGATCTTTCTATAATGTTATATGGATACATAGAAATGCAATTCAATTAAATGCAATTGAGGGTTTTCAGATTAAAATGAGTAAAGTGAAGGACCCATTTCCCACCTATAGCCCCCTAAATATCGACAATTCCAGGACAAATATGTCTTGTATTTTTTATTCCTTGATATTCTTGTTTTTATTAATTTATTTCTATTCTATTTTATTATTTTAATTTAATTATTATTATTATAATTTTTTTAATTTTAATTTTATTATTGGCCTGTTTTAATCTGTGATGCATTTTAATTTTGCCTTTATTCTTCTATTTTTTCCACTTTATTTTATGACATGTATATGTTGACATGTGCTATACAAATAAAGTTGCCTTGCCTTGTATGAGAAAAGTATTGTCTGCTTTTATGTAATTACTGGATAAAAGAACATCCACTTGTCTGTCCAGTAGAACACATAGGGAACATAACAGGTTATTATGACGTTTTACATCCTGCTGACTTTCCATATTCTGTTTGTTTGCTCAGACGGTGAGAGGGATGCGTTCAGGCTGCTGTGCACGGACGGTACACAAACTCCTCTCAGCCACTACAGAACCTGTAATCTGGGACGCGGACCAGGAGGCGGCGTGGTCACCAGATTTAACTCTCGCAAGATCGCTCGCAAATTCCTAGTGATGGTGCAGGTACCTTTTTTATTTCATCTCAAATATCACACACTGTGTTTCCACACTACATGCACACAGATGCTGGTTTTTTTAGATGCTGTTTGGCCAACGAGGAAGAGAGAGGCAGCGCTTTCAACTCTTCAACTCATCTTCTTTCGGGGAAAACGACCTTCTCTTCAAAGATGCAACGGATAAACTCGCTGTCCTGCCGGATGACATGGATGTCAGTCAGGTCCTGGGGCTGGATTACGTGGCCCTCCTCAAAGGTCTTGGGCATGAAGGTGATTTATACCCACGTTGTTCATTTTTATATTCAAAAGCTGTGGTTTTTTAGGACTTCATTGGACCTCCATGTGTGCAGGGAGTTCACTAGAGGACAGTGTTGTCCGATGGTGTTGCATCAGCCACGCAGAGCAGAAGAAATGTGAGGAGTGGGCTCTCAGTATAAAGTCAGACCCGCTGGTGTGTGTCAGCGGCGTCTCGATGCGAGACTGCATCGAGAAAATTAAGGTCAGTCATTCAAGTAGTGTGTATCACAGGGTGTTGGTGTACTACAGCTCGTTCACGCTTGAAATAACTCACTACAGAGGGACGAGGTGGACGCCGTCTCGCTGGATGCAACTCACACTTTCATCGCAGGAAGATGTGGCCTCGTTCCCGTAGTTACAGAATATTATGGTAAGTGTTTGCATTCTCAAAGTATATTTACTTACAGGGAAGAGAAAACTCCAGAATTAAGGGGGTGCCTTATTAACTGATACTTTCTGGTATCAACATATTTTTAATATCAATGTCAATGGAATATCTTTGAGGTCTGAGGTGAAAATTGTAATTTGAAGACGTTACCATGGGCTCTAGGGGAAGTATGATGGTCATTATTTGATTTCATTTATTTTCATTCGTGTTGTGGAGAAAGCTATTCTTTTCCTCGTTGAGATGTTTTAATTGTCATATCATTTGAAGGTATTTGTGGCCTTTCTGCCTGCATCAGTTGAAACTATCGTTTTCCACCTGGAGTTTTTTAATTTTATGAACGTAATAATTCATAATCATGCTGTCCTCCTAATCGTCATTGATTCAAAAACATGGATCTGTTTCCGCTGTGTTGTCTCGGACTCTCAGGAGGAAAATGCGTGCCTGCGGAGGGATCGACCCACTTAGAGACAGACGGTATGACAGCAATAATCTTGGTAGCTGAGGGGATTGTTGCCCTGACTTTGAAACCTGCCCCTGCTTCTCTCCCCAGTGTTACCCTCCGTGGTGGGGGTGGCGGTGGCAAAGCGCTCCAGCAGAAACATATTCATCGGGAACCTCGGAGGCCGGCGCTCCTGTCTTGGCCACATGTACAGCCCGGCAGGTTGGCTGCTGCCATACAGACATACGTTGAGCCTGGAGCACAACAGCAGCTCGCCCTGTGATCCGAACCGAGGTACTGTTTCAGTTCAGGGATGGATTACCGTGATATCTCTCCTCTGGGTGCTGTGACCTCTTGACCTTTACAGTTTCTGCTGTTATATATGTATTATTGCCTCAGTGTACAACGACGTGTTTTGGAAAGGCTGCCTTCCCGGCTCTCAGGGGAATCTGTGTAAAGTGTGTCTGGGAGGCACGGAGGAGGCTGCCACCAAACGCTGCGCCGACAACCACAATGAGCGTTACTATGGCAACATGGGGGCTCTAAGGTATGCACAGTGGCTTACCTGAACTAGAGCTTTGTGTTGTCATCTGGGAATCCTTGTGTGGAGCATTGAAAGAGTTTTTTTTTTTTTGGTGATTTCCAGTCATTGAGATATTTTTTTGTTTGTTTTATTTGTACTGGTTTTTGTCTTTCAAATTTGCCATAACTTCAATACAACTGGTGTAAAGAAAATTAAGTTGTAAAACATTTTTACAGACTTGTATCCACTGAGAAAATGTTTTCGTGTCATTTGTCTGACTGAACCTTTGGTCGAAGGTGTCTGGTTGGAGATCCCAGCGGTAAAAGCTACGGCGACGTGGCCTTCCTCGAGCAACACAACCTTCTTGAAAACATCCTCAGTGAGACACTCGAGATGAAGTTTTGACGTGAACACTCTCATACAAGCAGGTACTATATGTTTATCATGTAACAGTATGGCTTTTGTCGACCTGTTGTAGGTTTGAGTTCCACTGGTTGGGCCAAGGGGTGGACTTCATCGGACTACGAGCTGCTGTGTGGAGATGGTCGTCGAGCCCCACTGTCAGAGTGGGAGAGCTGTAACCTCGGAGTCATCCCACCGAACACCATCATGACCCGGCCAGTGCTCACGGCGCGAGTGTACGACTTCCTCATGAAGTCTCAGGTCAGTTTATGTGAGCAGATGTTTTTAAAGAAGACACATCTGTCTCTTGAATTCACCCACAAAGGCATATATTTCAAGTTCCCTTACTTGGCTCAGCAACACCTCCAACATTTAAAGTAAACCCTTAAAGCTGCTTCTCAGGACAGATGAGGCATGAAAGTATTTCTCTGGTTAGCCTCATGCAGAACAAATGTGTTTTTTTATTGCGTTTAGGAGAGGGTTAATTTAAGTGTACAGATTGATGCTTTTCTTCTAGAAATATTCTAATAAAAAGTCACATCCTCAGATGTGTAAATTATCTCACAATCTGACGTTTGAGTCCATCTTTTTGTTTGTCCTAGTGGAAGCTACATTATGATCTTTGGCATAAGCAGAAAACAGGATTTTTGAGGTGTGTATAACTCTTTTTTTGTGTACATTTAGGAAACTCTGGCAGCTAACCCAAATGCAGAGTTCAAGCTCTTTGAGTCTCAGCAATATGGAGAAAGTGATCTGCTGTTCAAAGATGCAACTCAGTGTTTTGTCCACACGAGCCACATGGACTACCGCTCCATCCTCGGAGAAGAGTTTTACAGTCACGCAGAAAGTGTCTTCAACTGCACACACTCTGGTACGACTCTAATCAAATACACCTGCTTGATAGTCAAACGTATAATCAAACTACCATTTATCAAGGATGTTGTTCTTGACGATGATGCTGATGTTTATTGTGTATTTTCCCCACAGCTATCTTGGAGTTTTGTAATCAAGACGTGTGCAGCATATTCTAATGGGCACATGGAAGAAAACGCCACCTTTCTCTGTGCTTCTCAGTGTTTTCAACCCTTCATCTTTGGTATCATCCTGTTCAAAGCTGAGATTAAAGTCAAAACTCTGCTGCCTGACTCCACTTGAGTATTATTAATCATTATTATTATTTATTATTATTATTATTATTATTAATCATTCAACATTATTATTATTAATCATTATTCAACATTCTTCTGTAGTCATTATTATGACTATTAATAAACACGGTGAAGGATAGAGAAAAGCCTACAGTAACTTAAGATGCCATTAGAAATTAAAGATTTAGGCAATTTAGATTAGAAAAACATAAATAAAATGTAAAATTTTAAATGATTAAATGTTCCTTTATAATATTTATATATATTTACATAAAATAATTATTTACTATATATACATTTTTATGTATTATTTAGGCAACTAAGCGTGGTAATTTTATCTATATATATATATCCTTGACTACAACTCCCAGACTACAGCGCGAAAGTGTTTGGTGTTACATAAAACCTGGTATTTCCTGTTGTTGTTGCTGACTAAAGTTCCGTCTTATATCAGCTAGTTTTTGTCATGTTATTCAACCAACACTTCGTGGCAGCTGTCGGTTTGTTCGGCGGTCATTGCTGACGTCAAACGGCCGCCGCCACCGTCGCTTACGGTTCAGGTAGGCGAGATAACTTACCGAGCTAGCTAAGGCTAGCTAAGCTAGCTGACATTGTGAATACCGGTACGTTAGCATTTACAGTTACCGGTCAAAACTTGCACTCTCATGTGTGTAACGTTTACCAAAGCCACTGTTTATTATCCATACGTCATATATTCATGTTTAGTTGTCATTAACCCTCGTTAGATGATGATGTTAGTTAATTTGTGTCGTGTTTAGCTTCTTAGCGAGTTTTGTACGGTGACATTGTCCCCGCCCCTCTTTGAGGACTATGGAGAATTCAAAGAACGTGTGGTTTATTTCTGAGCATCACTTCGTCCTGCTGTAGAGATGAGGTTGCCTCGGCAGATCCTGACACCCGTAAGGAAGGCGTCCTCGGTCCCCGAGGGTCTGGGGAGCTTCGTCCCCGCCTGCAGCACCATTGACAGCCAGTCCCTGGAGCTGCTGCAGGACTTCGTGTCCCGAGCCCGGCGCCTGTTCGTCATCAGCGGGGCCGGACTCTCCACCGAGTCGGGCATCCCCGATTACCGCTCGGAGGGTGTCGGCCTGTACGCTCGTACTGACAGGCGGCCCATGCAGCACGCAGAGTTCGTGCGCAGCGCAAAGTCCCGTCAGCGCTACTGGGCCAGGAACTTCGTCGGGTGGCCGCAGTTCTCCTCCCATCAGCCGAACTCCGCACACAAGGCGCTGCGGCAGTGGGAGGACCGGGGCAAGCTGCACTGGCTGGTGACGCAGAACGTGGATGCTCTTCACTCAAAGGCAGGGCAGAAAAGACTGACCGAGCTGCACGGCTGCACCCACAGGTGAGAACACATCTAAGCATGAACCTGCTCTAATGGTTGTCAAGATTGTAGTCCTCCAGGTTTCTTTTATTTTTGTCCAGGAATCGTGGAAAAGCAGTGTATACTTGGCCATTAGTCAATTGTCAGTAAAGGAAAATATAGCAGAATATTTACCCAAATTACATAAATCATTCCCACCCCTGGTGGAATGCCACACAGGTAGTCTGGGTTTATTTACCTGGCCGGGTTATTCACACTGCCACCCAAATACAACATAGGTGAATGAAAATGAATGTAGAGTGCTCTCAACATTATGATTTTGTTATTGTAATAGTTCCTTAGCTACATCAATCAAAGAACGGGTGTCATGTTTACTCTGATAATCCACAGATGCAAGGGGTATAAGAGTAACATGTGTAGCATTTTGGTGAACTGACCCTTTAAGTCACCATCCTCATGCCTGTATATGCACTAAAAGATGCATTATGCGTGTGCATATGTGTGTCCTCAGGGTGATATGTCTTGGCTGTGGTGCAATCTCGGCGAGGGAGGAGCTGCAGACGCGATTCCAAGCGCTAAACCCGGCATGGAGGGCACAGACGGGCGGCGTGGCTCCAGATGGGGACGTCTTCATCGAGGACGAGCAGGTCCTCCATTTTCGAGTTCCCCCCTGCAAGAAATGTGGAGGAATACTGAAGCCTGAGGTCACGTTCTTTGGAGACACTGTGAACAAAGCGACCGTCCAGTTTGTGAACGACAGGCTGGGCGAGACGGATGCGGTGCTAGTCGTGGGGTCGTCGTTACAGGTAGGCCTTTAAAGGAGTGCATGGTCAAAATAACGCCAGTGTTCTGGACTTGTGTCTCTAATTGTGTCCCACTCTGTCATCCACAAGGTCTATTCAGGATACAGGTTTCTACTGGAAGCTCGTGATCGGAAAATCTCGATTGCCATTGTGAACATTGGGCCCACGAGGGCAGACCACCTCGCCGAGCTGAAAGTGAGCGGCCGCTGCAGCGACGCGCTGTCAGTCATTCAACCTCTGTGACCGTCATGGACCTGCAGCTCCATAGACTACATTAAAACTACCTCAGGTTTGAACAACATACTCAACTTCAGGATTACTGTTTTGAGAAACAGGAGCATCTACACTTCTCTGCTGCTGTCAAGTAGGCCAAAAACGGACTCATTCACTCTCACCTATTTGATGCAGAACTAGCAAAAAATGTGTGCCTTTCTTGGAAATTCAACTTCTCTGCACATTACTGATTGGTGTCAGGGGATTGTTCTCTTGGTCCGACAAACAGCGATACAGCTGCTCTGCCCGTGGAAACAAAGACTCAAGCTGTACAAGCTGGTATTTAGCATCGGTGCTGAGGGCTTTGTCATCTCAGGCTGTTCAAAGTTTGGATGGGAAGTAGTCCTCTTGTTAGTGCAAGCTGTTATTGCACAAAGGTTAAAATCATGTTGTAGACGAGACACAATAAAGGTGATTTAACGTTTAATTCAAGAGAATACAAAATACACTGTAATCAAATGGTTTTAAAGGTTGTGATTTGATGGAATGATTTTCTTTTGTTTTTATATAATGGTGGATATTGATAGTTGCATATTTTAAATAACAGGTAATATTCTCAATGTGTTAAAGAATCTGACTATACAAGGGCTGAAATTACATATTAGATCGTGTTTTACATGAAAATGATGCAGATGTTTTATTTGTCATGAGAAAATGCTTGATTCTGTTTATTTAAATAATTGCAAAGCATTACAACCCTTCATCTGAACTTTAGGTTGTGTTTGCACACAACATTGTCTCAGTCAGCAGTTGCTGGTTAACCCACGGTTTAAATGCTAGTGAACGTTGAATAAACAGCTGTTTTGACACCGTTTTGTATGGAGCAATAAAGCCAAAGTCACATATTCTTTAATAGTTTATTTTAAAGACAAATGTCACGTCAGCATCACAGACAGACTGCGGGCAGAGTGACTGTGGACTGACAAACTGTGAGATCCTTTAGAACACTTTGCTGCTGAAACCGTTCTTGTAAACTAAGCCTCCAGTTTTCCAGGTTGGAATGCACGGCTTGTAGCAGAGCAGCCGGGACACTGAAGGAGTACAGACAACACCTGTGACCTGTGGAGTCTGCCTGCCACGTTGCTGAAGCTGTAGTCACCGCCAGGGGAGTCATAGACAGACAGTTTTCAAAGCTCTTGGTCTGATCAAACCAGTAAGTGATGGGGAAACCCAGTAAAAGGCCAAACACTGTGCACAGGTTCCACTCTGCTGATTTCTCTCCAACATGATATGGTTTCTCAGCTTCTGTCCGTTCAAACCCTTTCAGGAGATGCAGTAAATCGTGTGTCATACTCTTAAGCTCTCTTCTGAGAGGGTCAGCGATGGCGGGCTTCTCCAACGAGTGGCAGACGTCAATAACGGCCACGTTACCATCAAAGAGTTGTTCTACATTTGATAAGGCTGTAAGTGGATTAACAACAAGTGTGTTTCCGTTTAAATCCAGTGTGAGAAGTGATCGAGACACAAGCTGGGACAACTGCAAAGAGCTCAAATACCGCTGAACCTGATCTGCACTGGCACTGTTGCTGTCGTACAATAAAGCCGGTTTCAATCCCAAATCGACAGCTGACACCTGAGCAGCCAGGTCCAGACTCTTAGGGACAGAAATCGCTTTGCGACCAACAGAGAGACATTTACGAGCCGCAGCAACAAAGAGCTCCTGAGTGGACATGGCTGCACAGATCACATGACACAGGAGTCAAATTTTAAAATTTAAATATTTCAAGATCTATGGGACGAACAAGAACTTGCTCAATACAATTATTTCTCTTCAGGACACCTACAGTAACATGACAAAATATTCTACAGAGTGAAGCGGATTCGGGTCAACCAGGTTTGTTTTCAGTATGGTGAAATGAGTCATACAACAGTCATTTATTCCTGTCCCTTGTTTCTTCTCTGTTGGTACAACACTCCTAAAGAAACAAAGAAAATACACCATCAATTTCAAACATGAAACTCTGTAACATCAGTCTACGTATAAGAGTTATTACCATAAGACACTGATCAACACCTCTATTAGGCTTTAAAGAAGAAGATGACCTCACCCTCATCCCGGTTTTGGCTGCAACTTATTTTGACTGGGTTATGTTATGGGCTGAGGAGTCATCAGGTCAAAATCTGAGAGATTTCTTGCAACCCAAACACCAGCTGCAAACAGGCCCAGATTGACCAAAAGATTCCTGGAAATGAATACAGTAGGACATGCCATGAGTCACAAATGACAGCGAGAGTAAAGCTGTTAGATAAATACAACAACTACATCTCCAGGACGTAGGAATATAAAGATACAACATAAGTAAGGCCCTGGGGCAAACCAGTGACCTACTGCTGCAGGTTAGCTTTGGAAATGTGATTCAGCACATTCATTTATTTCAGTGTCAGAGCCTGACATACAGTAAGCCCGGAGCTCTCGGGAGGGGGGCATGTTGGTAATTCAGCCTTAATGGTGACAGTAGTTTATCTGGTTACGGACCGGGAGAGACGGGAAGAGCCAAGGACAAAGTTCCCTGACGCGGTGTATGCTAACGGAAGCTAACACACGTTAGCCTACACAAAATCGCCATTCGCTCACCTTCGGAAGTCGTTTCTGTCCGTCGCAAACCGACAAGCTGTACCGATCCACTCCATCACACCGGCGGCAGGACCTGCTTTACCGTTTGCTCCGCTCATCTTGCTAACGTGCGGCGTAAATGACAGAGGCGGCAACAACGAGGCGAGGAGAGCGACAGTAGGAGGGAAGAGTTTCGGTGTAACACAACTAAGGCGTGCGATAAAGCTCAAACTTCACGCGCGTTCGCCGGAACTCGAATCGCATTACAGCGGACAAAGATGTCTGCCACCAGGTACCGTCGCTTCTTGAAGCTGTGTGAGGAATGGCCGAGGGACGAGGCCAAGAAATCCCGGGATCTGGGGACGTTTCTGCGGCAGAGGGTGGCTTCAGCTTTCCGTGAGGGCGAAAGCACACAGGTATTTTGTTCCGCGTTAACGGACGCAACACACGGCTTCACAACACTGAGCTACGTTAAGTGGATAATGTGCTAACAACCGTCGACCTTGCCTGATCATCGATTGATAGCTATGATATGTGTGTACATTTTGTACCTTTAGTTACATTTTTGCCAGAGAGGACGGTGTTTCATACGAGTTTAACTTTCCCACACCTGTGAGGAACTTGCTCCTAAATAGTTCCGTTTAAACGGAAATATTTGTGCATTTAAAAGTATACTATGGTGTGTTTTATTGTCAATATTTCTATTCTATACATATAATACTTGACTTTGCACACAAATCTAAAAAAAAAGAGAAGTTTGCAGTCTCTAAAATGCTCACATTATTTGGTACAAATGTAAATTATTCCACGAAGCAAGATCAAATTGTCTTTCTGTTTTTTTTTTTTTATTTCAGTACTTTATAAAATGTGAATAATAATAACTATTTGCAATACAGTGTCCACATATTATCCTCTTATTAAAAATATCTGAAGTTGTCATTTAAAAAAAATAAATGAAATATGTTCATTCTAGTGCTGGCATTGTTCAACATTTGACATTTGTCCAATCAATTCATGTTCCACCAGATCTCAGATCCAGAGAAGTGCGACCACAAGTATGAAAGTTTGGCTCGCATTAATGAAAACTTCTACAGACAACGAGTAAGTATATAATCTCATAACTCCTGTGCTTCTGTATCTGCTACATCTACTCAGAACTGTTTTAATTACTTAGTTTGTTGCTTAAAACAATAATGGAGCACATTGTTTGGGGTTTGTAACCTAAAGTGTATATTATTTAAGGAATAACTTCTCAGTCATGTTCAACAATATGAATAAAACAGTGAGGCAGTTACTTTTTGTTCTTAATAATGATGAAAATAGTACAATTATTAATAGTTAGCACAAAATCTCATTCGTTTTGTGCCAGAAAAGCACCTCAAATTAGTTTACTATGAGAAAGATAGATATATATATATATATATATACATCCAGCTTTTCACTGTGAAATTCGGAAAAATGAAGGGGAAAAACCGTTAATGAATTTAATGCAAACATGTCTTTGTGTCTATCACAGTTTCCTCGTGTAAGAGACACAAGTTTTACTGGAGTTACGGTGGAAGAGTGTAAATTGCTTTTGTCAGGTATGCAACCACAATGTCACATTAAAGTTTGTGAACATTTATGAAACTCCTTCATTCATACTGTTTTCACTGTACAGGGAATGTGCAACAGATGGACGAGGAAAAAAAGGGTTTGTGGAAGACGTTAATGGAGAGATTCTCCAAATCTCCAGAAGACGTTCCAGAGAAAGCTCCTGAAAAATAACTTTTCTCTCCCACCCTTGTATTTCTTGCTTTCTTTTCCCATTGCATGTATAGAAATAAAGTCTATTGTTATCTTTATGAACTGTTGTGTTTATGATCTGTTATTAGTCTTTGAAAACACTTTTATCGTATTATAATATATAACAATAATTATTATTATTATAGTTGCGTCACCTGTAGCTTTGGACGGACCAAAACGCAACAAAATAAAGATGGTTGATTGTAAAGGAATTCCCTCCACAAACTAAAAATGGACGAAGAATACTTGTGACAGATGTTAGTTGCAAGAAAATATACCTCCAGGAAAGTTTTGTTTCTATGTTCATTCAGTTTATTAGAGATTTGTCTAAATAACTGATTTTAATTATATCTGGTGGAAACTTGTTTCTTTCTTTTGACAAATGTAATCATTGTAAGTCGCTTTGGACAAAAGCGTCTGCTAAATGACCTAAATGTAAAACTTTTGTGTCCCTTTTACAAGGATTTCTAACTTAATAGAATGTCCTTGAATATTTTCATTATTTTCTCAATCCACGGAATTTCCTAAAAGGAAAAAAAACCTTTTCCAATATTAACTTGCTGATCAATAATACCTGGAAATCCTGAAGGTTATTATAGATCAGATAGAATTGTTCTGTTTTTCCTCACATTTTAATGTGTAAACCCCACTGGATGTCAAGTTGGTGGCTTGCTCTGACTGAAGGAATATATATAATAGTGATAGATGTTGGATAGAAATCTTTATTTTAATTGAGTTAAAGCAGTAACAACAGTATTACATCATAAGTGTAAACATAAATGAGGCACTCTTAAAAGAAGCAAATGTAGTTTTAAACTTCACTCGAAACCCACTCAATAATTTAATTAATTAATCCATGTGACATGATTTTTCCCCATTCACTTCAATTTAAACAAAATTTAAGAGCCTTGAATTAATGCACTTTCTAGTAGGGATCGATTGAATTTGAGTAACAAAACGACGACAAAGATCGTTCAGAGGCAGGTGGCTTTTTCCTTCCATGATGCGTCCTTAATATGCTGCCAGCTCAGGGGCTGCAGATTTATCACAACACTGTCTGCTACTCTTCTTTCTCCTCTTCTTTCTCCTCACTATTGTCTCTCCATATGCAGTAGTTCAGAGAGGTGGCGATGCACAGCCAGGACAGGTAGGGCGCCATCAGTAGTGTTGCAGTGCGGCTGATGGGATACCAAGACACCATGGTGGCACCGACAGTCCCAGTGAGAACCACAATTTCCATCAGTGCCTAAATAGGACCGAGAGAGAGGGTGTAAATTGGACATGTGGATGGATGATATTGAGCCATCTTCCCATTTGTTCTCCCAGTGAAAATAAATAATTAAGTTTATTTGTGAAACTAACCAATTTCAGCTTGTGTGCACCAAAAAAGATGGGAGTCCAGGCCCAGTTCAGACTGAGCTGCAGCCCATAAAGTCCTAGTGGAACCAGTGCCTTCTCAGTGAAACCTCCCAGCTCCTTCCACACCAGGTAGGAGCCGTACCTGCAAAACAAAATTTAAAGATACATCATTTTGTGGCGTCACTGAGAATCAAAGACCGTTGTAGATCTCGGAGACGGAACAATGATAATTACCCCATGCCTGTATATAGACACGTCCACACGATGGGAAATGCTGCATTTGGTGGGCGCCATGATGGTTTCTGCAGGGTCGGGTACCAGGTCTTCACCTCTTTGCGTGTGACGTAACCGCCATAGAGCCCTCCCAGGTGTGGCAGGGCGGTCATCCCAAGCATGGGCAGCCACATGTTCTGTGATAAGATAGCGGTTCACATTATAGCTGTTTAACTTCTGTTTGGGCTGATTATCAAACCTCCTTTCCTTTTTCTGATAATCATCAAAATGTGTCAGGACAGTAGACTATGGGAAAAGTTGGCAAACAAAGAGCTGCAGGACGCTTTACAATGATAATAAACTTTATTTGAAGCGGCCCTTTCACACAAGCAATGGGGCCCAAAGTCCTTAACACATAAAACAAAAACACGAGAAGCATGCACATCAAGAAAACTACAAAAATGTCTCCATCTTCCCATCTTCTGTTATTTTTTATTAAAGTGGTGAGAAGAACAGGCGACTCTTCATCAATACTCAGGATCCCTAATTCACATTTGTCAGTTATTACTTAAACATCCACTAAACTGACGACCTAAGGCTGTTGGCTAAGGTGTAACAAAAAACCCACATTAATAGTTTCATAAGCTTCAGAAACCTGTTAACAATTCTAGTTGTTTGGCAAAAATTCCCCAGAGCCACACTGGCAGTCTACATAACTAAAACACGGAGTTAATTCGAGTTAAAACAACAGCAAAACATGCTGGTAATGACAGAAGGCACTAGCTAGGTTTCAGTCGCGCAAAGTTACGCTTTAAACTGGCACTACATCGTCGGAAGGTTATTAGCTGTAACATGTTACTCACCCCGCACTCGGTCCTCCACACAGTATATTTACGTCTGGGTTGTTTCGTCGGTCTAACTAACGCTAATCAGTGTGTGATATCCGTGTAGTTGAGCGGGCAGGGCTCTTTATCAGTGTGGTCAGTGACAGGCACGCCCCACGCTAACACACACGAGCCCAAACAATGTGACGTAACAACGTACCAACTGACTGGTCGCGAGGACAAATTCAAGACGTGAAGAGCGGTCGTCGATGAAGTGTTTCGGTAGCTAGCTGTGTGGTTGTGTAACGCTAGTTACCGTGGTCCTTTAAAAGTCCAAAGGTCACTAAATACACTACCGATTTACTTCCTGTCTCTACTTTCTACAGCGTTTCCTCGTTGCTTACAAAACACCTGCAACTGGAGATATAACACGACGACCGGCAGCAAAGATGATTAAAAAACGTCAAGATAGTTCCCCGTAGTACCTCTCATAGCTAGCTTTTTGTTCCTATGTGGAATCTGTTTTTACGGAAAGCTAACCAAAAATGTGCGTATAGCTATCTATTTATATATTAAAATGTTACCGTTCAGCAAACTTACATCAATTACATCAACAAATAAAAGATTATTTTAATGTTGAAGGTCGTAGCATAGTAGTAGAAGTATAGTAGGCTATTGCATCATATCTTATAAGCAGTAGTAAAATGCCAAATGCATAGTGGACAGCCTAAAATGTTAAATACTTCCTTCTGAAATGTAGTGAAGTAGGAGTAGGTATATAAAGTAGTATAAAATTGAAATTGGCTACTCAAGTAAAGTATGTAGAAATTGTAGTAGTCAAGTACAGTACTTGAGTAAATTCCCCACTGGTTGCAAATAGTTATTGGCATTTCATAATCTTCCGAATATAAATGATTGTGAAACAGCTTCTACAGCAGTCAAGCGTATTAAGAGGATATTTATTTATTCATTATAATACATTTAATTATTATAAAATTAAATCTCTCTCAGTTTCTGACTCAGTCTTGCATTGACTGTAAGGGCCCTTTTGTAAAATCTCCTTTGGATTGATTTTCTTTTTCCTGGGGATCAATATGTGGATCTCCTTAACGACATAACTCAAACTGAATCATTAATGGAATAATAATATTAAACTAAAGTTGAAACAGTTATTAAAGAGTTATTTAGGTCTTCTTTTAAATGAGACAAAACTAGTCAATTTTTTTGTTGTTTTTGTTGTTGATGTGTGCTTTGTTGCAACAACCACAACCAACAGCGATGTCACAGTGTCCTGAAGTACACTCGTGCATCACTGAGGTGAGAGGTCAAACCAACGGAGGTCAGAAAAAACAAGATTTTCAGAGGGTCTTAAGTTACTCTTTAATTTGATATCCACTATGCTATGAAGGCACTGTTGATTTTGAATTTGTGTTGTCATATGTATTGTAATTCTTGTAATGGGGGGATGTTGGTGCTCCCAAGATCTCTGGGCTGTTTTTAAAGTAATTATGTTGGTTTTTGGC
The DNA here is from genome assembly GCA_029853015.1 of Chelidonichthys spinosus. NCBI lineage: Eukaryota > Metazoa > Chordata > Actinopteri > Perciformes > Triglidae > Chelidonichthys > Chelidonichthys spinosus. The sequence goes on along the minus strand of CM056822.1, from coordinate 5,779,748 downwards.
ATTTGGTGCTTCCAAAAACATCTATTGTTTAAAAAAAAGTTGGGCTAAGGCAGGGTACATGCTGGGCAGGTCGCCAGTCTATAACAGGGCTGATACAGCCATCAGTAGTCGGCGATAGAAATACTCTGTTACAATGTTACAAGTAAACGTCCTGAATTCAAAATCTTACTTCAGTAAAAGTATGAGCATCAAAATATACTTAAAGTAGGCTGCTGAAAATAAAGAATAGTTAATTCTTTACTTTAATTCACATCAGAATAATCTATATCATATTATTCATTATATTTATATTTATATATATATTTTTAATTTAATCCGCACATAACTTTAATGTTGCAGCAGTTAAATGTAGGGCTTATTATTTTTTATTATAGTCTATATAGGCTACTGCAGGGAAGCCTGTTCATTTCACAAAGGGATCAATATCTCTATCCAATTAAATACATCAAAATGTTGCATTATTAATCTGAATCGGCAAATTAGTTGAAGTTATAAAAAAAACAATAGGAGTAGAAGTATAAAGTAGCATAACATGTTAATACTAAAGTACAAGTACCTTAAAATTGTACTTTAGTGCAAAAATCTTTTTTTTATGGATAACACTTATTAAACATGAACTATATTCTTATTAGCATGCATGTTAGTAGCATATTAGCTGTTTTTAAGCCATTATAAATCACGTACTAATGCCTTATTCTGCATGATCAGATTCTGCAACTACTGTGAGAGTTTTCCATCAATAATTTCCTAATCACTGCTTATTGATAGTGAGTTAGGGACTTGTTGTAAACCACTTAATAAGAATATGCTAATAAGAAACTAGTTCATGGTTAATATGTGTTCCCTAATCTAAAGTGTTATACGAAATAAAAAATAAAACATATTCAAATTCATGTGGGAATATTTGCAGTAAAATCCCTGGTAGTGATGCTACTGTGGAGTATCCTCCTCCTCCTCCTCCTCCTCCTCCTCCTCCCCGTCCCTCCGCCAGTCAGCCAGTCAGCACACCTTTCCTCTCTGGTCCTCCAGCGTTTCTTACCTTCTTGTCGCTTCTCTCAGCCTCGTTGTCTGGCGGTGAACTCTCACCCCAGCTGCTCGGGAAATGTCATACAGGCAGAGGCCCGTGCTGCAGTAGGGGGGCGTAATAGGAGGAAAAAAATAACAACATTTTTTTTTTTTTTTTTTTTTTTTTTTTTTTTTACTGCTCTCGCTGCATCTTTTATCCGCGTCTCTGCCGTGAGAGAGAGAGCCACATCCCGCTTCCAGCAGCAGCAGCAGCCGCCGCCGATAGCTAATCGCAGTCTCAATGCTTATTTCGCATTAGGGCTAACACACATATATAAATATATATATAAATATATATTTATATATAACACAAATCCGTGCCAGACATGTGAGTAACCAACGCTTTCATCCTGACTGCTATGTGCTTATTGTATGCTCACACCAACGGGAACAGACGGTCATTGAACCGTGTCGTTGTGCGTTTAGAATCAGAGTGCTGCTTTCACGGTGGCTGAGCTGAAGTCTCCGCACATGACGGGGCAGATGAAGCCTCGCTGTCGGCTTGTTTTTTTGGAGGAGAGGGGGTAAGGGGGGGGCTTTGCTTCTGCTTGGCTAATGAGCAAAAAAGAAAATGAGATTTTTGTAAATAGCCCAGGTGGAGGGAAGGAGCCATTCAATCACTGGGCTATACGATAAGTGTGTCTGTCTATGTGTGTGTGATGTAGCCTAGCCCCCCCCCCCCCCTCCTTTTTTTTCCTGCACATTGATTTAAAGGTAGCGTTGAAATTGGTGGTGTGGAGTCCAACCTGGCATCCCCAGTCAGATGTGGAGGCCCAGGGTTAGAGCACACACACACAATGCTGCGGTGTTGATCTGAAATCTATTTGTAGGGGCTGTGTGAGGGTGACAGGAAGATACAGGGTAGTCGCTGGAGCAGATGTGAGCACACACTCACAAAAAAAAAACACAAAAAAAAAAAAACACCAGGAGATGTCGTGTGTTTAGTGTCTAGAGCTCAAAGCACAGATGTGTACGATTGTTTTGTTTTTGAAATATTTGTTGTGATGATCCGGTGGGGTTTTGTCACTCCCTCATCTGAAGATGCACATGCATTGTGTGTGATTTCCTGTGATAACTTCACTTTACTGTACTTCTTATGATAATAAGTATTCGTTTTTTCTGGTTAGTTTAGATAAGCAACGACATAATCCACTTAGTTGCTTTTGAACTAGGGTCCCACTTTTTCCTCTCCCTCTCTGGATAAAATGTGTTCACCACAGTGTTATTTACAGATACATGCTGTGGAAGTTGATCTAAGTCAGCAGCATGAATGACAAAATGATTATAATAAGGCAGTTAATGCAGAAACATAGCTGATACACAGTCCGCTACGTGAGGTCAGGAATGGTGTTGAAACTTAAAAACACTCAACTGTGGCTGTATCGCTATAAAGTCATATTGTTAAAAGTTTTGTTATCGTGGTTTTACATATTATTCATCTATAAGTATTTTGAAGGCTTTTCTGACATTTTTATTAGGACATTGCATAATAGAGAAGTGACAGGAAATGAGGAGACGGAGAAATGCAACAGGTTCAGGCCACCAGGATGCACAGAGTCCACGTATATTTCTGCAAAAATAAGTTATTTTTTTATATTTGCTTGCAGGGGAGGTTTATGCATCGGCACTTAAAAGTTCTAAATGTGAATGTTGTTGCCTCTTTCAGGGGAGAGAACACGATGCTCCTCTTGAAGATGTCAGTCCATCACACTAACTGGCTTGTGACGACGATGCCCAGTCGAAGATCCTGGGACTGATACATGAACCTCTTTACACTGATGGCCTGGACTGAGTGAGTAGTTTGCGTTGTCTGAGTCGGGATAGCTAGCATCACGTTGCTGGTCTTGTGAAAGGCAGTGGGGTGATGACGTTCCCTTCCATGGCAGGTTTCAGCTGGCCTGCTGAAGCTATGGGGAGCTGTTGGAGTTGTCTGTACAGAGACCCCGTCCGAGACAACCATCTCACCAAATTTAAGGCAAATCCACATTTACTCTAAATTCAACACTTTATGTTGGGATTTTTGTTGTGATACCTGTACAGTTTGTTTCCATGTGTCTTTATAATAATTTACTATATTATACTTTACTGTGTATTTCAATAATCTTGCACTTACAATTCTCTTTTTTTCTTCCTTTCCTAGGTCACCAATGTGGATGATGAGGGCAACGAGCTGGGCTCTGGGATCATGGAGCTCACCCAGACCGAGCTCATTCTTCACACACGTAAGAGGGACGCCATCCGGTGGCCGTACCTCTGCCTGCGCCGCTACGGCTATGACTCCAACCTGTTTTCTTTTGAGAGCGGTCGTCGTTGTCAGACCGGGCAGGGTAGGTCACTGTTTCTCTCCTCTCTGCTTCAGCAACACAGCTGCAGAGTCATGATGGCCATGTTTGTGTCACTATTTGTATGGTGCTTAATAGGCTGAACATGTCACAGTTGGAAAAGCACTGGTGTTATTATAATGAATGTGGCTGAATTCCATATAGCTGCTAGCTGCAGACTCCTTGTATTGCTCACTGTCTTTTACACTGCCATGACCTAGTGGGTTATTTGACTAGAAGAGAGCACACAAACCTGTTCTTTAACTACTGCCACAAATTAAAACAACTGCTGGGACTGTCACGGTATCTTGGAAGTCTCACAACATCAGATTCTTTTCACCTCCGCTCGTCCTATTGGACAACTTCTACCGTGTGTTCTGTGACGTTGAGGATGTTTGTTTGTAGGTCAAACACACGTTTAGAGACTTGTATGTTATAGGGTTGTCACGATACTAACATTTTCAACTCGATACCGATACTCAGGAAAATATTCGATACTCGATACCATTTTCGATACCACAAGGATGAAAAAAAGACCCCAAAATTTAAAAGAAATATTTTTATTAACAAAAAAATGCAAAAATAACAAGTTTCAGGTCTGAGGTAATGCAAAAAATAAATAAATAAAATAAACAATAACAATTGGAACAATATTTTGAGGTTGTAAATATTAGGCAAGCCTGATAAAAACTAAATTAACTTAAGTGTTCCTTCCTTGGCTATGCTTTATATACTAGGGGGGGTGGTATCGATACTTTTGAAAATGAGTATCGTATCCGGATACAACATTTTAGTATCGATACTTTTTTGAGTTTCGATACTTTTGACAACCCTAGTAACAAGACAATCTGGACAAATCAACACCACTTTTTGTCTCATGGAAGACATTCTTAAAGTTGCACTTGGTTGTTCGCTTGAAAATCGAAAGAAATAGTTGTGTCAAGAATAAAAAAACAACCTCACAGGGCTTGAGAGATACGTTCAAACGCTGGCTTCCCTTCTCACCTCTGCACAGCTGGCAAATCACTGCGTTAAGCTGGTGTGAACGTTGGATCGTCAGTTCAGGAAAAGTTACAGGAATAGTCGAACACATCTTCCAAGTGAAGATGATTGGTTTCCAGGTTCTTTCATAAAGCTGTGATCGCATGTAAACATTTGACGAAATGTTCCAAAGACCCTTCATAATCATAACAGCGCTAATGTTACAATATGTTCTCTTAGATACCATTAGAACCATTTGTGTTCTAAAACCTTTCCGCCTAAATACTTCAGACCCGAAACACATTTCAGTTTGAATCATGTTAATTCCACTCATGGAGTTTTTTTTGTTCAAGTAATTGATCTTAAAAGCTTTCAGAAAATGAACAGTGGCGTAGTCCTAATAAATCAAGGGTTTAAAATGACCAGTTTAAAGTGTTTCACAATCATATGAGAGTTCAGAGATAACATGGGTGGGAATAATGGACACAGTATGCTGCTTTAATGGTTTCCATCTGTATATTTGCACTTCTTAATGATACAATTTTATAAGTTATAGCAAATTGTTTCATAGATCCTCTGACGGAGCGCTTTGTCCTTGTTCAGAGCCCCGTTATCTCATGATAAATCTCTTTTCTAGGAAGAAATATAACTTTGAGAACATAAAGCGAAAATGTCAGTCATGTGATTTTGTTATTTATAATAATTCTACGAACTATGAGACGACATCAATCCTTCAGCCATGGAGTTCTGTGACTTTGTAACTGGGGAATAATTGTTCCATTGTTGTTATTTTTTTGCCCCGTTTGATTAGGAATCTTTGCATTCAAGTGTTCCCGGGCAGAAGAGATCTTCAATCTGCTTCAGGAGCTGATGCAATGTAACAGCATCAACGTGGTGGAAGAGTCGATGATGATTAGTCGCAGCGGTCACACACCAGAGATGGAAATGTCTCGCACGCCACAGACTCCCAACAGTGAGTCACACCACACACACACACACACAGAAATGAAGCTAATTATACACATGAGAATTAGTGTACGATTTGCATGCGAAGTAAATTTAGCAGAGTTTTAAGGTAATTAATAGAGACTGAGTCACAGGTACAAAGGCATTGAAATAACAGCAAGTACAGCAGAGACACAGATTGCAGAGTTGGACAGGTCTGTGACCAGTTAGAGCCGCTGAAATATTGTGTGACACAGTTCTCATATTGGAATATTGTGGGCCATAACTCCTGTTTAAATGAATAGTAGTAAGGTAGAGTGGGCCCCGCTAATCCCAGGCTCGGTGGTTTGATTCCCAGCTCCTCCTGTTCGTGTGTCCTTGGATAAAAACACTGAAATTTGGGACAAATTGTAAAACACTTTTTAAAAAAAAGTGCATTATAAATGCAACCATTTCACATTTGAGATTTGACAAAGTGTGAGATCAAGTGTTGGCACATTTTTTTTTTTATTTAGTCATGATCTCAATCTAAAACATAATATATCCAAAGCTGTCTAGTTTGACTGTTTGATTGGAGTTCAAAAGCCCACGAGCAGCGATTGGCAGCTGCGTGACGGACTCCTCCGCTCTGTTATTTATTTATTTAATGACATGTTGCAGAACTGATTCGTCTTGTGATAAATATCGTACGTTGCATCCCCAACCGGCTGAGCCAGTTTTTGTATCTGTAGCAGAACGTTAAGTCGCTGTGTTTGACAGCTGGCATGTTTGTCGAGACTCCAAATCACAAAAGCCATTTCTTTTGTCTGTCTTTTTTTTTTTTTTGTCACATAAATGTGTTTGTAGCTCCAGCATTCCCGGTCCAGGCTTTCCCCAACGGATACCCTGGTTATCCAATCAGGGGGGATTCCTCTCAACCCTCGCTTGCTGATGATCATGGCCTCATGGGTTTGGAAGACCAGGTAAGACCTATTCACGCTGCTTACAGTTCACTTTATCTGCGCGAGCTCACAATGTTATTCTCCCCTACAGACCCACACCTATGTAAATACTGTTAGTATGGAGGGGGATCTCTCAATGCGTCACTGTGTGCACTCCCTGCCCGAGGTACGGCCCAGCTCTTTTCCTGAAACAACACGGGGAGCCATGCCTGCTGGGGGCCAAGGAAATCCGCAGCCCAACCTGCGGTGCTGTCCCCTGGAGGAGCATAACGATCCTCAGGTGTTCTTGCAGCCGTCCTCACAGGAGGTCAAATTCATGCTGGGCCCCACTCCGGCACAGCGCCATCTGCTGGAGAGAGAGCGGGAGAGGCATGGGCACAATCCTCACAGCCTTCAGCCAGTAGAGGGCGCCACAGGCTCAGAGACGGAGGGAGACGAGCCCTCCATGCACCTGTGCAACTCTCACTCCTACCACCATTTCCATCACCACCCACACCGGCACCCGGGCCTCGAGCACCCGGACAGCTGCCAGAGTGGTGAGCTCACCTACGAGAACATCAACGGGCTGAGGAGCGGCCGGAAGCAGCGGCTGAGTCCCAGCAGCGTGTCGCAGTCCGTGGGTTCGAGCAGCAGCAGCAGCACCGGGGACAGCCACACCCACTCCCTCCTGCACCCGCACGCCCTGGGTCCATCGTCTCTCCCCCTGCAGGGCTACGCCTGCGAGAGGGGCATGGGCGGGGGTCACCGTCGGACAGCTCTGCTTAACTACGAGAACCTGCCCTCTCTGCCGCCGGTGTGGGAGTACAGCGCTCTGCAGCGGGATGACGAGCAGGAAGAGGAAGACGATGAGCAGGACGAGGAGGAATACGAGGAGGAGGAGGAAGACTTTGACGAGTACGAGTTCTCCGAAGGCCCTGGGACGCCCAACGGGTACCACCAGGATGGCCGGGGCATACACAGAGATGCCCTGCAGAACTATGTCAACACAGAGCAGGTTCAGCCGCCCCGGCTCCGGCACGCCTGCCCGCCGCATCCACGGCCGTGTCAGCCAGACAGAGGGGGGCGAATATTTAGCTTTGATTTCCGCAGGCGATCGAGGTCAGGGGTTGGAGGCTGTGAGCACGGCCACATGCCTCCATCGCGGCAGCTGAATTATATCCAGGTGGACCTGGAGGGAGAACCTCCCTGCCAAGCCCTCAGCAGCGGGGGTGCTCAGACCCAGCCACAGCACCAGCGCCTACCATCCAAAAAATGTGGCCCGCAGGCACCCCGGCGCAGTGAATGCTACGCAGTCATTGACCTAAAGAAGACCGCTGCCATGTCCAACCTGCAGAAAGCTCTGCCCAGGGATGACGGCACTTCCAGAAAGACTCGCCACAACAGCACAGACCTGCCTCTGTAAACGGTGTTGAAAACTGAAGAGGAGCGACGAAGACAGATGAAGGCTTATCCTCATCTTAGCACACTGGACCCTTCACTGTCACCCATCCATTCAACTGTCGGGCTGAATAATACAGTACAGGTACCTAATTAGAAACTTCCTGAAACCTATCTGTGCATACAAAAGGAAATGAGAAATCTCTTATGAGAATTTGCCATTTTATTCTGTGTTATTTATTAGATATGTGGTGTGAAAATCTCTGGAGAAATTGGCAGTTTTTACTGCGAATACTGTTTGCTGGATATATATATATATATATATATATATGTGACCTAGAGCAGAGATCTCTGTTTTCAGTGCAATCACCCATCTCCACTCACACATATTATTGTTCCTATCATTAAGTTATTCTACATCCATGTGGCTTTATACTTAAATACTACGAGAGTCCAGATGTGACCCTCGTTACAGAAGAAGTAGAGTAATTGTTGGCATGAAGGAAGGTTAATGGTTCCTCTAAGATACCGGCCAATTCATACCTCATCACAAGCATCTAAGTCTAATATTGTGGCTCGTAGAAAAGACCATTGTTACTATATGCCTATAGAGCATTTTGCACACAATCCTATGGAATTGTATTTTATCACATTTTAGGGAATGGTGTCGTCCAGTCCAAGAATTAAATGAACAGAAGAGATGGTGATATGTGTAGTTATACTAAACTGAATGATGGTAAAAAAAAAAAAAAAATAGCACACATGGATTAAATGAGCTCCGGCTCCCTCCTATCCACATGCAGCAAATGAAAACGTAGCATATCATCTTTGATCACACCTCCTGCACATCATCCCAGACCTGCAGGAGGTCCACGTGGTTTCCACTTTGTCACGTTGCACTTTTGACCCTGGGCCACTGAAACGCTCTTCGTCTCGACTCCCATCCACTGGAGCCACAGGTTCTACCATGTCCTTTTTACCAAAAGCAGGGGGCCAAATATGTCATGGACATTCATCGTCGGCATCGTAGATAGGATTTAATTACATGTTTTGATGGCGACAACCTCAAATAGTGGCATTAAGCTATAACCTCACATGGGAAAAGTGCTGAATCTATAATTTGTCAGTTGCCAGGTGTGAATGGTCTGTTTTTAAAAGAGTAATTAAGTATGTCACAATGTCACGCGGTGATGATTATTGTGAGGCTATTTATCAACCCGAGTCAGATATTTATTTATTTATTCATTCATTCTTTATTTGTAATTGTAATACTTTTCCTTTTGATGACCAGCGTTTTTTAATCCAGTCGGTGATACAGAGACCAAAGTTACACCTCAAATCATCACTGGACTCTCGTGTATTACTGTTAGAACTGTGCTTATCTAAAAAATAAAATAAAAAAAGACTATTTATATTTTAAGTGCCAAAACTTATTTGCAAACTGTTTATGAGAAATGAAATCAAAATGTGCCATTAGGATTCGTAGAAAAAGATAGGAGAGAAAGGCTCGATAACGGTCAAACTATAAAAGAAAATCCAACTTTTTAAACATAAATTGAAATGACAAAAAACGGCACATTCCACCTAATCCACATCGACAGGCATTTGAGAGCCAGATCTAAGAACGGGTTTATTGTAGTCTGATGATCAGGGTGGTTTTTGCTGCTACATGTACATAACAGTAGCCTGTGTAAGCTACAGGTACTTGTCAAAATGAAAAAAGTATGCGTATGAACCTATGCGATGTCAGATCTTTTACCATATTGCTAATAGAAGTAGCATTGTTGTGTTCTTCTGAGATTATTTCCGAGCAGTTGAAATATATAATGTACCATTTCAGAGAATGTTTCATTCGGCCAATATTTCATTTCATCCGTTGTTTTCTTGACAAACTGGCTGTCTGGTAGGAGAGGTAACGGAAGCACAGGCCCACTGCTGCTTTCATGTTTTTGTGGAGCGCTCATATCTTATATTTTCAGCTGACGGACTGAGGCCACTTGTTCCAGATTGTGGCTTTTAGCTGCAGTTTTATGTTAAAGGGCATTCAAGGGATTAAAGTGCATTCAAGGGCACAAATATAAATTCTCAACTTCTGATAAGGAGGGTTGTTTGGCTTCTGGGTGACATGAGTTGCCATTTAAAGAGGAATTCTTCAAATCAACTAAACATTTTTATTGCTGCTTCTGATTGTTGCTCTATAGATATGCATTTACATATATTTTATTTATGTATTTATATCAAAAGGAGCAAAACTGCATACAGTTTACAGCGATGGATAACTATTACTCTAAGACATGCTACTTTTTTAATTACTTCACATAATCTCTTATTAATGTGTTATCTTTAGGTTTGTGATGAACGATTTTCGTCATTATTAATTAATCTGGCAATCTTATGTTGGATTTATCACTTCATTTTTTAGTTAATCACAGTATTCCTGAACCCAAGGTTCAAATAATTTCTTTTGTCTGGCCAACACACCAGATCCCCAAAGTATTTTTTATTTTTATGTACGATGATTCAAAACAAAGAAAAGCAAGAAAATCAGCTTTACTCCATCACTTCACTACTTGTTTAATGGTAACAACATTCCCAACATGGAAGCTTTAAATAACCCCAAATCAAAAGTTGATGGTTTGTATTTTTGTTTAATTGTTATACATTAATATGCCGTTCAAAAGAAGGATCTTCTATCGCAAAAACGGCCAACTTTTAGTGGACATTTTCGACTGTATTTGCAAAGATATTGTCGTGATACATTGGAAGGATGTTTACATTTTTGCAATAATTATTGTTTTGTCGATCTAAATCAGACCAATGTGTGAAGTGTGAAACTGAAATAGTAGTCTATAGAGCTGTGGGCTTAGTGTATTTAATTGCCTGTTCTTCTGTGAATCAGCAGTCTTATTTTCATTTCAGGTAAAATGTTTACTTTTCAATCTTCATAGTATGATTTTAGCTATGAAGGTACAAAAAAAGATGCCTGTTTTCTTGATTGTCAGACACTGTGTTTGCTTAAACTCACATTAACAGTGCCATACAGTAGGTGACCATTGCCAGTATACTTAAATCAAACTTTTCCAGGAATCAGAACGCGTTTCACCTAATCTTCTCAAAAATATTGTTACATGTCGTTTTCTGATCATTTAAAAAAAAAAAAGAAGAAAAAAATCCATGTTAACTATCTTTGTTATAACGCAGTAACCTCACCACCACCCAAATCAGTTAACACTCATCATCGCTGTTTTATGTTTTATGGTTAAAAATCCGAAGGTTCTTTCTTCTGCGACTCAGACACATCATCACCGTATGAACTGGGCTCATTGCTCTCATAACTCATAATGATGGGTTGATGCAATCAAAGGTTTTGAGTTCATCCCCTTCAGTGTGAACCCACGAGGCATTATTCAGAGAGCGGTCTGTGAAATCAACCAGTCATAGACACGTTTGATCCTGCAGGGCAAGGACACAAAGGTTGTGATAACAATTCCTGTCATTAACTGCATTTATTGAATAGGTTGCCTAGTAAATTGCTCTGTTTACTGTGCAAACATGAACGGCATTTAGTCCATTTACACAATTTCTCACTGTGCCTTTCATATTCAAGCTGGAAAACATTTCATCACAGTTCATGTCGGTTTGCCTGTTGCCAAAAAAAAAAAAAAAAAAAACGCCTCTTGAAAGACTTTAATCAAAGTGGTTTCATACTTTTTAAGTTTTGTTTGAAAAAAAAAAGTGCCAACTCCTGATTGTTTTATACCATACTGCATTTTAGAATGGTCTGTTTAAGGGAATGTTTCAACATTTAGGGAGAAGTGCTCATTTGTTTTGTTGCCGAGTTTGATGCCACTTTCATGTATGTGAGCGAAATATAAGGCAGTGGAATCGGGGGAGGGGCAAAACGGCTAACCTGACTCAAAATCTGCCTACCAGCACCTCAAAAGCTCACGTCCCATCTTATATCTCATTTTGTTTGTACAAAAAGAGTAGAAACACTGCGATTTTAGAGGAGGGGGACAACAGTTGGCAACCAGCAGAACCTCCTAATAACAATGAAATCTCATTTGACTGCTAGCATCAACAAGTCGAACACTCGGCAAGAAAAGGAACATCTGATGCATTTCTCCAAAAACGTTGGAACTATTTCTTTATTCCCGTCACTCACGTCATGATCATAACGATCTGGTCAGTGGTTTAGGAGATGCAGTGAAAACTTGCCAAACTGAAAAAGTGCTGAATCGTCGTATGTTCTGTAGTATCTAATGTTAATCCTGAGTCAAGATTGCAGCGTGTTTGTCATTGGAATGTCATGTGGCTACGGTGCACTCCATGATTCCTCATCAGCTGGCATTTCTTATCATAGTGCTGAGAATGTGAAAATAAAATTATTTTCAGACATTTTTTTTTTTTTTTTGTATGCTTTCCACTCAAAGTGTGTAATTTAAATCAGATTACGAGAGTATCGTTAGAACAGAAGAAGAGTGCTACACATCATCTTCATCAGTGGTTTGTCACCATCATCTTCTCTGAAGCGATTCTGTATCTTGAAAAATACAGAACATCATATATATGACATACTGTAAAACCTCAATTTTCCTGTCCATGCTAGGAGATAAATATCTGTCAAAATACTGAAAGTATCAGAAAACTACTATCTCTTTATTATTCTGTGTTTTTTTTTTTTTTTTTTTTTTTTATCTGATTGCTTTTGTCTGGTATGAGGATGTGATCTCCACCAGATGGTGATGTACGTGTACGGGTCCGAGCTGTACATTATTGTGTATTTGCATACAGGTTGCATTGGCCTGACTTTGTGACTATTATTATCAATTTACAAATCGAATGAGTGCCAAATATACTCGAGCATGACAAAATCCGGGACCTACAAGAAACTACAGGTACTCTCTGACTCGTTAAATGAGAATCGAGTGACTCGCTGCTGTTGTAGACTCTACTTGTGACAAGAATGCAGAGCCGAAGGTTAAACTTGAGTATTTCTGCTGAAAGGGACATTTTCCTTATGTTTTTGTCTCAGTTTCTTCAGATATTTGTTGTATGTTTCTGTGTTTCCATCCACGGCTTATAAATGAGTACGCAGTGATCTTATCATGCTGCCATTAGAGGTTAATATATAAAGAAAAAAAAAGAAAAAAAAGCTGATTTGCTTCATTTGTTGGACTGTCAAAAAGAAACATTCGGTCATTATCATTCTCTAGTCATTCCACACAACAGACGTATGTTATCTGATCTTCTCTTCATCCCACTCTGCCCCAAAACAAAGAGCCTGACATTTGGTGAATTTTACCTTGAATTATAGTGTGGATTTGTCCAAAAATGTAAAAGTAAATGTAATTCCAATATTAAAAATGAAGCTATGAAAATATCTTATTGCTCACTAAACGGTGTCTATTTTTTTTTTCTTTAAGTCAAACCTTTTAATGTCTCAATGAATAAATAAATAAATGTGTTTGAGCAAAACAAAGCATTTCCCCTCCAGGACATTGTGCCTCTTCAGTTCATAACATGTAACATTTTTAACATTACAACATATACAAGATATTTTTTAATGTATTCCTATAATATTTTTATAAAATATACCAGAACAGGCTGCTCCACAATCAGAACAGTACGCGACTTTAAAAAAAAAAGAGTCTTTTTTTAAGAGAGAATGAAACAAGTCAGGTCGACACAGCTTACGTGAACACTGAACCTTTTTCGGCTGATCAAACCTGATCACTTTTGGAGGCGGAATGCTTTGTATGCTCTGGTTTATTATTTATGATTTTCTGAGGAAACATTGGAAGGAAACACTGACAGACATGAAACGGGCCTTTTTAAATGTGTGTAATACGATACTCAAACCGTGGGCTAATCATTCACACCTGCAGCCCTGCAGCTAAAAACACTGCGCTGTGTGATGGGAGTCTGTCCCCCGTAAACAGAAATGTTAACTGTGTGAACACCTTTCAGTAAAAGAAGATTGCTTTATTTTTGAGAACATGTACAGCTGTCAAACTCAACAACATGCCCAGAATATAATACTTACGTTAAAAAAAAAATGTCTAATCAGAAATTAAATCATGATTTTATTCCACAATTGTCTTTGCAGTTTAACATTAACTTCTTTTTTTTAGCATGTATTCAGTGTCTGGCAGTGTGTAAAAAAAAACTTTAATAATTTGATGTACAGAGAGCATGGTCTTTGTTAGCTCTAGAGATTTACAGCAAACTGTAAATATATGCCTTAAATAGTAGCTGTCTTGTCTTGTGTTCGTATGTCTGTCTTGTTTTATGGTTATTGAATTATTGTATCAAAAAGAGGAGCCTCACAAATAAAGCAGAGATCTATTGTTTCTACTCTACTTGGCTTCACTAATGTTAAGTCTTAAGTACAGTTTTCAATAATGCATCATGTTGTAACAGAACACAGGTCATAGACAATGCCTGCAGATGGCCTGAGAACACTGAAGTTTGACATTTGCGTGTTGGATGTCTTTCTGACCATTAAATGTAGGTTGCCTGAAATATGATCATCTGACTTTTCCAGTTCCCCCGGTAGAGTTTTGACTACAAACAGCCACTTCACTTTGTAAAAAAACAGATACAGGGTATTACACAGGTGCACACACAGGACAGGGGGTTTGGGGGCGGGACTACATATTTAAAGTGAAAGATATTTTAGATACAAAACGTATGTTTAAACATTAAATAAGCCAGCTAATCCTAAAACACATTGGTGTTTTGTTATAATTAAAGTGGCTATAATCCATATTTTAACATGAACAATGTATTAAATGACAATGTGAGAGTTTCTCGTAGTTAAAGAGAATTAGAACATGAATCTGACGCTCCTTTCATCTTAACGGAGCTTCATAGCGTCTTTCAGCCCCGTTAAGTCATCTGGCTGCATCTCCATTGTTTTTGTTACCTCTCACTGCTTTCGTAGCATCGGTATCCCTGCAATAGGAACACGAAGCAGCTAAACAATCAGATATTTCCCCCAGGAGTTAGTGGTGACCAAAAACAGAGTAAAAAAAAGTGAATTTTTGACTTTTATTGGAAATTAACCAGATGGCCAGAAAAAGTCTGAACGTGAACATGTTAGCATGACCACAGCAGCACTGCTAACATGCTAATATTTAGCAAGAATAATGTTGACGTTGCTGACGGATGTAGTTTAGCAGGTTAAAATGCTTACATTTCCTAGCACTAAACACGAGGCGGGTAGGAATGTTATCAGGTATTTTATCATAATGAACGTCTGGACCAAGTTTGATTGCAATCCTTCAAGGATGTTTTCTCGACATAAATAATGTGTTCCTCCCATCTCAGTAATGCTGTTCAGCCAGAAGAGTACTGTACATACATTCTGTACTTCACCAGAAGTACATTTAGGGAAGGTTTAGCTCAGGAGGTAGAGCGGGTTGGCTGGCAACTGCAAGATTACCGGTTCGATCCCTGGCTCCTCCTAGCTGAGTGCCTGGTGTCCCTGAGCAAGACACCTCACCCCAATTGCTCCTGATGAGCTGGATGTCGCCCTGCGTGGTTGACTCCGCCGTCGGTGTGTGAATGTGTGAGTGAATGGGTGAATGTCAGTCATTGCTGTAAAGCGCTTTGGACAAAAGCGCTATATAAATGAGGCCATTTACATTTAGTGGGACATAGGCGAGAGTTTTGGAAAATTACACCAAACCTTCCTCAATAGAACACCTCTCCATTTGGTCAGCAATCATCTGTCATCGCAATATTAGGTTTGTTTTTGCTTTTTGTTGTTGTTTTTCTCGCTGTTTATTAACATTATTAATACTATAATTACTACAAGTATTATTTTTCTTATTTACACTGTTATTTTGATCATTGTTTTGGGAGTTTATTGTTATGTTCTCAGTTAGTAGGATTAAAGTCTCAGTTGTGCATTCTCAATGTCTTGTCTCTCACAATGTTGGTCTTGTAATGTCTCACCAAACAAATACACTCGCAAAGTACAATCGCAAATATTTGCTTTAAAATGTCCTTTTTCCTGAAAGGAAATTCAAGACGCTCTCTGTAACCCGAGCTTCTCCATTCTTAGTGACATGGCCAGGCCAGTCACTTGCTTTTAGTGCATGTGACCCAGTGGCTAACTGTTCTTCATTGCTCTGATATGGTGGTTATAGCTGATATCGCTGCGGAAGCGTAGCATCGACCCTCCAGTTCACGCTCAGGTAAACACCGTCTGCACTTTTGCCATTGTTTTCGCTGTTAGCATTGTTCGCTGTGAGCCGCCGACTCAGCTGTCGACATGTTGAGAACTGTTGGGAGGCAATAGAAATGCTCACCTCGTATACAGCATGGCACCTTTAATGAACAACGAGCACATAGAAGATGAGTGCACCTGCTTGAGGATGTCATCCCATATGTCGGTGGAGAAAGCGCTGCATGTTGAAATTGTTAATAAAAGGGTTTCATTAACGATTGGTGGGGAATGCACAGAAGGAGTATTTGTTCTACCTGATATAAGGCTTTGTTTACCTTAACAGTGTCACTCAAATATATGCCTTGAAGCCAAACTGAACATTTACCGTTTAAGATGAAAGATGTCTCTAACTCCCTCAACCTATGCTTCTACCCTGTCCTTTCATTTCTTCTCACTTGAAAGATGCAAAACCATGCTTTGTCTGATATATGCATGTTTCTAACCCACCCATCCAGTATTTCCTTGGACGTTTGTGAAAAGTTGCCTAAACAATGGGATGCCTTAAGGCTCTTCAAATCACCAAAGCTCCAGAGGCTGCAGATCAGTGAATATCTCTTTAAGTGCGCATGCATGGCAGACGTCCCCATTCACAGCTGGTCCACAGACGTCAAAATGTACTATAGAACTGCAAGGACAGGCTTCCTGTGTCTACTACTCATCGTGGCATTTCTATGAAATCCCCGACGTAGCAAAGAAACAATATTTGTGCTGCTCCTTTCACTCAAGAGAGAGCTTTACTTATTATGCATAAGCCTGGGTTTTAGTCGAAGGTATTTGTTCCATCAGATTAAGTGAGTTGCATTGCAGTTTTGAAATGTATTCCATTTAGTCTAAAGGCATAACATTATTCTCTCACTACAATCAATCACTGATAAGGTGTATAAATATTTCAGTAGCACATTCCAGACTTTACAGCCGACGTTAAATATAATGCTGAGATAATTTTGATTGATGCCTCAGTTGTAAATTTAATTGTCACCGAAGGAGAAGTATAGTGAAGATGATGGCTATAAAAAACGAGAAGAAGGAAGTCACTGAAATATCAACAAAAAAAAGTATAAACAATAGGATTGAGGTAGGGGATAATTAGACAAAGTCCAGTTACGTCAGAGATAATTAAGTGATAATTAAGTAGTATTACATCATGAATAGCTGCAGACATAACCTAAATGTTCAAGCTGTGCTTCCATGTTACTGTATTGCATAAGAAAGTATTTTCTGTTTTGCTGGCTGTTGGCATTTTAACGAGTAATGTCCCAAGGCAACAAAATCCCAATTGGCAGATATCAGCAGCCCGTGTGAGTACTGCCATAACAGAGACGGCTCAGCTGATTTGGTTTAGTTGTTAGCAACTGTGCTAATCTCAATGACTCAAGCTGCTCCTGTCTCAGTGGAAAAATACAACAGGGAAGTGGTATACCCTGGATCTCTGTCAAAGCCGTCAGACTTGAAAAAGTGAGCCGACATGGGTTGTACAGTCCAGTGCGACAGATAATTAGGTCATAGAGGAGCCAAAGGGAAACCAAAGCTACTTTGTTCCACTCTGGCTCTGCTCATGACATGTTGTTTTTATAGAGATCCCGCGGTGCACCCAGCTGAGAGGAATACTGATCAGTTTGCTGTTGCTGTAAGCAACACTTGGGGGAGGGGGCTCTGTGATGGAAGGGTAAGTACCTTTTTTGTTTTACACTGATCTGCTCAACGCATCGCTTTAAATCTAAATTGAGCTCCAGTAAGTGCAGCTATTTGGTAAACACTTGCTGGTGAAAACTTTCCATTCGTGATAATCTCACAAGCTTATGTTAAACAAATAAAAAAACAAAGCTCATGAACAATCAGCTGAGTAGTTCTGTCTCTAACTCAGAGCTACAAAGGTTTGACAGGACTTTGCCTATAAATGTGGAGGATGCGAACAGTTATTTCAGTTCACATTGTGCTGTATTTGTAAATAATCTACTTTTTTCCTGAAAATATCAAGAGAGTTCCTCAAAGGAAACAGCCGAGAGATGCCCGGCCAGGATAACAGTCTGGTGAAGAAGACACAATTGTTGGATCGAGGCCAATGGGCGAACAAGTTGGAATTTCTACTTGCTGTGGCTGGAACCCTGGTTGGGCTGGGAAACCTCTGGAGGTTCCCCTATTTGTGCTACAAAAATGGGGGAGGTATGTAATATTCTCAAACTACAAAGCATAAACATGTTTTTACTCTTCTGCACAAAGTCATGCAGTTGTACTTAATCAAAGTGTAATGTCAACAAATGCAGGGAAAATAACTGTGATGCATAAATAGATTGAGGCGATAAGGAAGTGGCTCAGGCGTTGGACAAAGCTTCTGTTTGTTATTAAAGAGAGTTTTTTTTTCACGTAAGAAAAAGCAGCTCAGGGAACAGAGGAGACCATTGTTGTTGCCAAATTTGGAAGCCGGCCATTAACATAAAAACAGTATAAGTTGCATTGATTAGAAAGGCATGCTATTCCTCCCTAAACTCTGCGGTCACATTCCATGAGCGTTTGATCTTTTTTTAAAGCCACAGATGTGGAGATGGAACCGGTCCTTTCTGATTTATGGGATACATTGTATAAGAAGAATCCATGTGGGCTATTAGATTATCCAGATGTTTACATGCAAATGAGAAGAAAAAAACAACAATCTTTGATTGTAAACAGCCTTTGTTTCTCAAGATATCACATTCTCAGTATCAGACAAAACAAACAGGACTGATCTGGCGTTACAGAGGGAACCTCATTTGAATGTTTTCCTGTTGCTCTCAGGTGCGTTTCTGGTTCCGTACGTCTTGTTTCTGCTCTCTTGTGGTATCCCGATGTTCCTCCTGGAGACAGCCATGGGACAGTTCACATCCCAAGGATGTATCACCTGCTGGAGGCACTTCTGCCCCTTGTTTGAAGGTCAGTGTAATACCTAGAACGGTATCAGGTAACTTTTAGTGCCTAACGTGTAAAGGTACCCCTCATTCATAATATATTTACAATTACATCTATGTGTGGTCTATTTTTTAAGGAAATGTCTCACCCTTAACTAAAAGGCTTGATGCACCTGAGATGTGATGTAAAAGTTTAACTTTACAGATGACACAATGATGGACTAAAACTTAGAGTATGAAACCAATTATTTCCAAAAACGTTATAAAAGTATTTTTTATTAATTTGACCAATGACAAAAGATTTGGAAGTCTTAAATGGCCATTAAGAATGCAGGCAGGTCCTTCAAAGTGCTCCTGCTATATTGGGCTGTGAGGACCATTCACTCCTGAAAGAGTTCAAGCTTTTACCCTCAAGAAATCATTTAAGGAGAACTAAAAGATTCTCCTTCCTCCCAAATGCAATAATGCAATTGTGGTTGCACTCTTTGCACATTTCCCCGCAAACATTTGCACTATTGTGCACATGTTTTTTATTGTGTTGCTGTTTTTTTTTTGTATTCTGTTTTTTTTTATGTGAGCCCTGGCTGCAAAACAAAATTGCCCCGGTGGGAAATTAACCTTGAACCTTGGATTACATTGATTCAACAGAAAAAGTACAGCTCTATCCCTTAAACCCTGAAACATAATGAACACACCTACCCAAGTTTTATTAGGTTTAATGAGGATCAAGCCCATATTTATAAGTCCAGTATAGGCTCAGCACAATACATTTAGAGTTTCAAAACTTTTCTTACTTGTATAAAAATAGACTGAATACAGAACTGAATGATTTATTAATGTGGATGTTTTTGACCAATTGAGACTGACAGACTTGATTATATTGATTGATTATTCTCTTGTTTTCTTTGGGACACTCGGCACATCTAACTGGTAACATACATTTCTAAAACAAACACTTCAGTCCCAGAAGTGAATGATACAGTAAGAGATTAATCAGTTGGTTAATGTGAGAACAAGAGACCAATGATTCATTGAAAATGCTCAAAGTGCACAAGCGTCCATTATACAAACCCGACTGAATCAGCTGTGGTGATCAACCCCCCTGTCCTAAATGTGTGTACACAGGGGTGTGTCAGTTACGGCTCGGAACTCACGACTTGGCAACATATCGGACCAAATGTCACTCAGAGATTAGTACCAACTCCAGGACGCACCCAAAAAATCTCCAACATGAAAATATTTATACATTCAAAGAAGTGTTCAAATCTTCACTCCCACCAAAAAATAACACCCAGTGAATCAGACCATAGCTCGGGTGAAACCCCTCCCACGTATATAGAGGAAAATTTAGCCATTGTTTGCCCAGGGTGATACATGGACGCATAACTTTTTGTTCTGAACATTTCCTAGGAATTCAGGTTATAAGGGACTGAATGCCATCGAGTTTGACCACGTTTAGGAAAGGGAACCCTGCTACTCACAGACGAAGTAAAAGTGCATTTGTTTGGGACCAATACATGGGGATTAATACAGTTGGTGCTCTGGTCTACTGGTTCCCAAGCCTTAGCCCTGTAAGATGACCTCACGTACCCCTTCATCAATTCCCGCTTTAATTATACAATTGAACTGTCATGATTAAAGTTGATTTGGTCAGCAATCGTACTACGACTACTATTGATTGAAAGTGAATGTTTCACCTGTTTATCCATTAGTTTAAGCTCATCTCTTTACCTGTTTACTCATTACTGTCACTTGGACGATCCAGATAGTATGACTCAAGAGCCTGTCTCTTTCTGCCTTCCTTGGAATTCAGCCTTCAGCTTCAGCAAATCATGAAGTTAAACCTTCAACTATCAGTTCCAAACAGGCAGAGGCAGAAAGATACACTCCAGACATGAACTTACAAACAAAACATGGTATGTGTAAGGATAGCTCCAAAGGGAGAATTTATGTATACATTTAATATGTATAATTAATTCATCCAGTGCCTCTCGCTCTTTTAAGCCTGGTGTGGTAGGAGATCCACATTTGCAAATGTGAACCTTTTTTAATGCTATAAAACTCAAAAAGGACAAGCTAGCTCTCTGTGAATTAATCTCTAAATGGAACTATTTATTATTACCATTTATTCATTACATAAAGTCAGAATAAACATTACTTTTAGCTACCTAGCTGTATGCTTTCTAACTACTTAGGTTACAGTTGATATATTATTTTAATCATATCACAATTTCTATATTTCTATATTTTTTAATCAGTTGAGCCACTCTACAATCTTTCCATGTACCGACTGCAGAAGTATCCCCTGGGGTACCCATACCCCTGGATTTGTTTTACAGCTGCTGGATGGTGTATGTGGGATTCACTCACAATAAACTACAGGGCCCAAATAAATGGACATGTTGCCCCGTGCAACAGTTTAATAGTTTTTGGACAACAATGGATGTCTGTGGCACAGAGCAATAAGATCCAGCAACTTTAGTCAGAAGCTCAACAAAAACAAATGTGTCAACAACAATGGAAAAGATAGCTTATCACTAGATTTAGCATTCAACACGCAAGCCGATCTGGATGTCCGGACATTGGCAGCGTTTGCAGATCTCACTCTGTTTTTTTCTAGATGGCTCTTTGCCAAGCATCAGCCAAACCACAATCTTAAACATGTGTTAACCCTGGTTGTGTTAGGTTTTCCAGATGGCCGGATGGGAAGTAACTCTACAAACAGTATAAAAAGCTCACTGATCCATGCCACACTCTTGCAGACATGCCATGTATTGAACCGATTCACCTGCCTTAGAACAGCTGCACCTGCTAGCTTCGCTTTGTCTCCAAGCGCACTTCAATCATGCCCACCCACACCAGCAACCAGCTTTAGTGTGAATTTATTGGTCACCTGACCAACCGACCAACAAACTCAGACAGAACTACAATACTTTCTTTATGGATGCAGATTTGCTGTATTATTGTGCCCATCCTTATCAATAATCTACATTGAACGCACCTCGTTTGTCTCCTCAGGGATTGGTTACGCTACCCAGGTCGTGATCGCATATGCCGCCGTGTCATACATCATCATACAGGCATGGGCTTTCTTCTACCTCTTCTCATCCTTCACAGCTGAATTGCCATGGGCCAGTTGTAGAAACGCCTGGAACACAGGTAGAAATGCAGACAGATGCAGAGATTAACTAGAATACAGAGAATACCAGAATTTATTACAGTTAAATAAGTAAAACCGCCACAGTGGAGTGTCCTTCACAGCTCAAATGACTTGGAAATGTCTGAGGATTATTTTTGTTTTTGGTGAGTTTACAGAACTGTGTCTGCCTTCTTGTTTTCAAATCTTCATCTACACTCTGATTAAAATATCTCTTCCTGTTTTTTTCTCAGAGGCTTGTGTTGAATTTGATAAAGCAAATACGTCAACCAATTGGACAGCAAACGCAACAACGCCTGCAACAGAATTCTGGGAGTAAGTCTAATTTACGCCTGTCTTTCTAGCTGAAGTCACATTTTTGGGACGTCAAAACGTTAAAGGTTCCTGAGCACCCATGTTTGCGGTTCCTATTTCTGTAAACAGAGTCAAAAGCAGCCTGTAGAACCAATTGGTCATGCGATATGCACAGTGGTTGCAGAAAAAGCTGCCTTTCCATGTTTGTTAGTCATAATTGCTCATTATAGCAATAATAGTAGTCTCCAGTGTATACGACTTCCTTATTTCCAAAGCAATCCCTCTAGTGCTGCCATCATCATCACAATGTCAACACACTGCTCAGGAACACCAGCAAATATTTGACAGCATGGTTAGCAGACAATCTAAAGATAAGACATTTCCCCACATCACAAAGACAAAAAGTACAAATACTGTGTGTACAAATAAGAGGGATTTGCAACTAGTATTGTCAAATTGAATGAACAAGAGTAATTCAACAGGAGGCTGTCGAGGTGGGTAAAACATTTAACTCAAACATATCAACATGAAACTTCTGCAGTTGATTACTTACGCTAAGACGATTATATTTGTATTACAATTGAATACTTCATGACTCATGACTTGCAAAACGAATGACATTCCCATCAGCCTGGACTTGGTGTTCATTGCCCTTTTCAATGAATTCTTTTAGCTGTCATTTTGAGTTTTCCGTGTTACAAATATAATTTACTTGTTGTTACACAAGTCACTGGGTTCCTTTGTGAGGCCTCTGATAATAAGAGAATTTGAATCCCACAAATAATTTGTCTATAATAAATACATTTGGCAGCTAAGATGTAAAAACAGGGTGTTGAAATGTGCTCACGTTGATCTTGCTAAGTCATGGTCAAACTTTCTCAGTAGATAACATGTAGAACATTCAGTACACGTTGAATGAGGTTCAGGCAATAATATCAGTTTTTTAGTACACATTTAAGAGTAAACCACATGCATAGTGTATTCCTGCAGGAGGGTTTCCTGGCCCTCTGAATGAGTCATGATAATTCAGGTTGGCAAGCGATAATGTTTGAGCAACAGACCCTGTTTGATACATTTGCTTGGCAGTTACACAGAAAAACGTATATGTCTGAACATGAAATAATGTAACACTAATTCACACGCAAGGCAGATACAACTATGACACAAAATTATGTGTCATAGTTAATGTTGAAGTTGTTGCAAGGAATATCTTTTCTACCTTAAACTGAAAATGTATTTCTGCAAGGCCAAATGTATTATGTTCAACAGAAATGTGATGCAATGTATAATCAATCACATTGATTATTCTTCACTATCAAATCCCTTATAGGGTCAGATATATGATAATATTTAATATAAACAATACTAGAAAATTCCCCCGCCGGGAAATTTTGAAAGGGCCACGGGGGCTACTGCCGGAGTTTATATACTTTACAATGAGATTCTTCGAGATTTCAAACGAGACGGAGTTGTTTTAGAGGCAAATACAACTACAAATACTTCGCACTCAACTGTTTGCCAGTACATGTCACCGAACTCAGCTGTCACTCAAGTACTAACGAGTACTACCGAGTACTACTGAGTACTACCGAGTACTACTGAGACTCAAGTACTGAGAACTACTAGGTACAATGTATTGTCAAACAGTTGAGTGCTTCCCACTCAACTGTTTGCCGTGACCCTAATGATACATGCATCGTATAGCTGTTATCAGTTTGTCCATCTATATTCATCTGTCTCTAACAAATAAAACCATAAATAACCTTCTTGGTTATTTTAAAAATCCTATTAAGGTTCAAGGGTTGTTGTATCCAAATTATTGTGTGTTTCTTCCAGGAGACGAGTGTTGGGTATATCTGAAGGTATCGAGCAGGTTGGTAGCCTGAGGTGGGACTTGGCCTTGTGTCTCTTACTGGCCTGGATCCTGTGCTACTTTTGTGTTTGGAAAGGAGTGAGATCCACTGGAAAGGTACGACTTATAAGGAAAACCTCCCATTTATGAGCAACAGATGACTGGCAGACTGTGTGAATTGTCTCTTACTATGTTTTTGCCCCAACACACCAAAGCAAGTTCCTTAAACATGAAGACATACTCGGCAATAACCTGAATTCTGATTCTAGTTACATAGACAGTTTATATATCAGTATACATTATGATCCTATATACCAGGTAGAGGTTTAAGTTGTGTCATACTGCATGTCAGACAAATGTCCCTTGATATTTACTTTGCTTTTGTTTTATGTGACTCAAGCTTGTTATCTGGCTCTCGTGTTGCAGCTGCATAGCAAATTCAAATTCAATTGTAATTTAAACACAAACAACATTAATAACAGATAGATCTACTGTTGTCTACTATTGGCAGGTAGTTTACTTTACAGCCACTTTCCCCTACGTGATGCTGGTGGTTCTGTTGGCTCGTGGACTCACTCTACCAGGAGCTATGGATGGCATAGCTTTCTATCTATATCCTGATCCGAAAAGGTTGGTGGACCCTCAAGTAAGTAAAACAGTCAAACATTCAACTTAAGTCTGTGAAGGTGCTCAGTCATGCAGGTCATGGTAATCTATGAAAGCTGTATCGTATAAGCAACTGGATTTGCTTTAGGTTGTGGGAGAATTTTCGCCTGTCATCCAAGAGGCTTTTTCAGTTCTAACTGATGAGAGGCGAGACATCTTCCAAAGCCTAAAGCAAGTGTAGTCGTCTACAATAAAGCTTTCAGAGATTCAACTTAAAAAAACCTGCCTGCTCAACCACCTCTTACAGAAGACAAAATACTGTAAAATTCTTCAATGTCACAATATCGAAATCCTTAGATTTACGTGCTTGGGGAAAGTTGACTAACATGTATGTTTTGGCGTCTGATTAGGTTTGGATGGATGCAGGTGCACAGGTTCTTTTCTCTTTTGGCATTTGTCAGGGGAGTTTGACAGCTCTGGGCAGTTACAATCAGTATAACAATGATTGCTACAAGTAAGTGCTCTCTGCTCTGCTTCTGCTTTTTTAAAACAAAATCCAAATGCATCATTATAACAGTATATCCTGAGATTTTAGTCATTATTTTTTCCTCGTTTTCTCAAACCTTATTATGACTTGATACGCTGCAACATTTATTGTAATAATCTCTACCACAGTCATTTTAATGGGGGGTTAACATTATGCATCACTTTTATATGAAGTTAAATGTCAATACAGGAATATAATATATGTTTATTGAGCAGCCAGTGTGTTCACTTTTACAGTTATCTCTATCATGCTTTCTTGTTTTTTGTCATTGTAACCTTTTAGCACAATTGAAAAACATAACAAAACAGGGCTCTCAAGTTTTTAACTTAGTTCAGCATGAGATTTTGGCTATGTCTATGTAAGAAGCCGTGCAATGCCGTTGTGGCCTTCTGCAAACTCTCGAAAATCATTTAAACTGACCATTGTTAATCTAATTTAAAGACAGATTCAACCGGTTTTCAGAAACACAGTTTGGTGAACTATTTTCATAAAATAAGAGGACGTTTTTTTTTAATTATCCAGGTAATTTGTCTGCGTGAGAAATCCTATATGTGGCGTGTGAGCGTGTGAACAAGTTGAAATGCGTGTCTCACGCCCAATGCGTGAGACTTGAGAGCCCTGACATAACAATGAGCAAAGAGTAATTACCATGAGCTAAATAAATTCTATTTTGTTTTGTTTGTTTCCTCAGAGACACGTTTGTTCTGTGTTTGGTGAATGGCGGGTCAAGCTTTGTGGCAGGGTTTGCAATCTTTTCAGTGTTGGGCTTTATGTCCTACGAACAAGGACTGCCAATATCCGAAGTGGCTGCTTCTGGTAAGAACCACCACCACTTACATGACTTACTGTTTAGCTGTTATTTGAGCTCTAGAGTGGAGGCTAAAAAAAACACCTTTTGTCATTTAAGGCCCGTTTTTGAAGATTTCTAAATCATTAAGAAAAAACATAACGTGACACAAAAATACGGTGCTGTGAATATGTGTAATGACCAAAATAAATGTTATACCTACCCTCCGTGATGTCACGGCGCGAGGCAACATAAGCTCCTCCTCCATTCGAAAGGGTTTCTAGCTAGGAGCGACACGAGCTAGCTAGCTTTCAGAGTTGTTTACGTTGCGATGACTTTCTTTGGTTCCCGAAGCCCTTTTCCGCGGGAAAAGGGCTTTCCCCTCACTCTTTTATACTCTTTGATCTGAGAGAATACGCTAACGAGCGTTGGTAAATTTATCATGACGTGTTGGCATGGTGATATTTAAACGCCTGTCGTTGCAATTATGCATTTTAATTATTTTTTTTTAATTTTATTTACGTGTTCTTGAGCACATTTACATATAAAGTGAACTAGCTTTATAAAATAAATTGTTTTTAATAGAATATGACCATTCAGCAGTACCATAGCTTTCTGCTAAATCTTTTAATGTCTGCACTGTTTTTAATTATTGCAAATATGTTTTTATTCTCTTTTCTTTCTGTAATGCATTTTTACATTTTTATTATTTTCTTTTAATTCTTCTATTTTTTTTTCTCCCACTTTGTTTTATGATGTGAAGCACTTTGAGTCTGCCTTGTGTATGAAATGTGCTATACAAATAAAGTTGCCTTGCCTTGCCGTCCAATAGATGGCACTCTGATGCTGATTCAATTCAATTTTATTTATAGTGTCATATGACAACAAAAGTCATCTCCGGACACTGAACACATTGAGCAGGACTAGAATACGCCCATTATTTTCAGAGTTAATACATAAATACAAAAAAAAGAAAGAAAGAAAAACAAGTCCCAACATCACCCAGGAGCGTTACAACCACCCTTAATAGGCTCTTAAGCAGAAATCATGTGATGATGAGCGAGCCATTTAAAAGCTCATCTTGAAGTGAACCTGTGCTTACTTCACTGCAAATGGTTGTTTTAATTAATGATGATAATGCATCTGTCAAAAAGATAATCTGTATGAAATTATTTATTTTTCTTTTATTTTCTTTTTGCATTTTCTGATATACAGGACCTGGTTTGGCATTTATTGCCTATCCGCGTGCAGTAGCCATGATGCCTTTTCCACAGTTGTGGGCTATATGTTTCTTCATCATGGTCATCTTGTTGGGTGCGGATACACAGGTGAGATAATAAATAAATAAACCATTTGTTTTTTGCAGTAAAAAATCCTCAATTTACTTTCATGATTCAACCTTTGTTGATTGAAGACAGTTGCTCCTTGTTTAGTTTACTCTTTGGTCTGTCTCCGGCAGTTTGTGAGTTTGGAGTGCCTGATGACTTCTGTAACAGACATGTTCCCCACCGTGTTCCGAAGAGCGTATCGTCGAGAATTGCTGCTGCTTTGTCTTTGCTCCGTCTGCTTCTTTCTGGGCCTCCTTCTCGTCACTGAGGTGAGAACTCGTGTTCACAAATGAATAAAAGTGAGCATGTGTGAATTTTTCCTGGACCTGCAGCACACTGAATTGTTGTAATCATCTTAATTTAAGCAAAGCAAGAATGTGAAGCATCTGAACATTGAGCAAAATGGTGTTGTTTTTGCGTTTGATGTGCAGTAACAATCATCCTTCTATCCTCCTGCAGGGAGGCTTATACTTCCTTCAACTTTTTGACCATTACGTTTGTAGTGGCAACAATCTCCTCCTTCTTTCAGTGTGTCAGTCGATAGCAATCGGATGGATATACGGTGAGTCATTATGCGGTAATCAAACAATGCACTTGATACAGCTTTTGTTGTTATGGCTACTTAAATGATCCTCCACACATTTATAGTATAGATTTTTTTTTAAATGTTATGGTTCAAATCCTTTTGCTGAAATGAAACGAGAAAAAGTCCATTTTATAGTGTGGTAAGTTTCCTTGAAATAAATAAGGGATGAGGTTTATGTCAGTTCATTCCAGCAAATCTGAAACAGCTGTGCAAATAAAAAACAAAAATGTCACCGTTTCTGAAGTCCAACAACATCAGCTGTTGAGCACTTGTTGCACAGTTTGCACCGAACTGTAGGGGGGATTTAGGCAAAGGCGTCCCTGAAGATTCCTGTCTAGCATGGCACTGACCATTTATGGTTAACTGAATTTTATAGAAGGACAATCCCAGTGGCATAAAATACTGAAAAAATGTCATTCTACATGTTTTACTTCTCTGTATGTTTTACTGAGTTTTAAAAATAACATCTCCCACTGACTTAGGGGTTAAGAGTCCGACCATGAACCGCAACTAATGTCAAAGGTTGGATTTGGACTTAGTCTCTCCCTCATTTCCTGACATCTCTCTCTACTATCGTTATCTAATAAAGGCCTAAAATACTTTTTAAAAAGACAGACTCAAAGGAAGCTTTCTGTAATGTTTAAATGTCTTGACGTTTTAAATAGGCATATATTTTAATATCCCTTTAACAATGTTGTGAAACACATGTATAATGAATGAGTACATTCCTACATAAAGTATGTAATAGTGTTTGAATATATTTACTGGATTACATGCCTTTTTATGAATTTGAGCCCCTCTAACATCCTCTGCACGAGCCTGTGTGTGCCTTTACACTGTTTGCACTTCTATCCCACTTATTCCTGACCCTGGTGGTACTTTGTCACTGGATTTACTAGGTATTTGTCCAGACTTGAATTCCTGCACTCACATTCAGCATTCACTCCAGTTTAAGCTTGATTGGCATTTGATCCACTAGAGGAGGAGCCTTTGATCTCTTTCTTTGACTGTGAATGAGTACGAAAGATTTAAGTGTTTCAAAAAGAAAGTCACCCACTTGCTCAGAGGTTAAGATGCCGACCATGACAAAGGTCAAAGGTTTGGATTTTGACCTTCTTTCCTCCTAATTTCCTGCCATCTCTTTCTACTATCATTATCTAATAATGACATACATTTAAAAAGACGTCTCAAAGGAAGCTTTCTGTTTTTTGTCTTTGTTTTACTAATTCTCAGATCTTGATAGTGTTCTTTGTTGAATATTTAAAAAAGCAAATAACTTACAAAAATACTTTTAATACAATTACATACAAGATGAACACAAAGGCATAAAAAAAATGTGTTTCTTAAATATCAGCAGAAAGACAGGCCCAGTATATCAGTATCTGTGTTTTTGACAGATAAGAAGAAAATACAGTAAAAAAAAAAAAAAAAAAAAAAAGGCTCAATATTTAGGTCATTTAGAAACAGTTTCTCTATTAGATACTTCCCCACCAGAGGGCGCTGTTTGACAGTGTATTCACTCATTTTATAACCACGTTTGAGGAATTCTTATATAACAGATTTACGATTTGATTTTTATGCAATCTCCCAAATATTATTGTCTCAATCATTTTTATCTGTATGCTGAATGTTAAGCGCACATAAAAACACAGTTTTTAAAACTATTTCCACATTGAATCGGGTTCAAGTTAGTAGCTGCAGCAGAGTTGTCCTCTAAACTGGGCTGACGGCAAACAAACTGCATTAAATTAAGTTATTTGTTCCTTACTGACTGTGTTGAGTGTTGATGCTTCAGTGCTTCCATAGCTCACATTCCTTTTGTGTATTTACTTTACAACATTTGCACTTGTACCTCACTAATACCTGACCCTTGTGGTACTTGATTAGATATTTTTGTGCAGATTTAAATTCCTGCACCCTATTTGACATTCAGCATTCAGTCCAGTTTAAGCTTGATTATCCTTGATGGGCATTTGATCCTCTTGAGGAGGAGCCTTAGGTCTCTTTCTTTGACCGTGAATGAGGACAAAAGACTTACGCTGACTAAATTCACAGAAAACACACCCTTCACATGGCCTCTTGGCCAACAGGGATTTAAACGGTGCCTCAGAGGGTTTGGGGGTTAATGTGAGAAAATATGTTTTATAATCGTAGGTTAAATACATAACATTGTAGTTTAAAATTGTGAATAAAAATATATAAAATAACTAGATATTGTAGCACCGACAATATTTACATTCCAGTCCTGATCAACATAGCTCATGAATTCATATCACATAATGCATTTGTTGTGTTCTAACTACTGTAAATAACATTTAATATCTACATATTTTTAAGTTAAAACAGGCTGTTTATTTTCCTTTTGATTACCAGGTGCAAATCGTTTCTATGACAACATTGAAGACATGGTAGGTTATCGTCCATGGCCTATTATGAAGTATTGCTGGCTTTTCGTTACCCCTGCAGTTTGTCTGGTGAGTGAAACATTTTCTTTAATTCCCATCAACAGTTAAAAGAAAGTGTGGTTAGATGTGCATAATATAAATGGCAAAGTGAATGAGTCTTTTCTGTGAGAAAGGAACAAAGGAATGTGTAAGTAGTGTTGGTAAAGTGTAACAGACTTGTTACACAAAAAGGTCACAATGACAAAACAAGAAAGCATGATAGAGATAATTGTAAAAGTAAACACAATTGCTGCTCAAGAAAAAATATATAATATTCCTGAATTGACATTTATCTTTATATATAAGTGATGCATAATGTTAACATGGTAGAGATGGTGGTGTGCTCGAGCAAATCAGCGTGTCATCTTATTACAATAACTGTTGCAGCATATCAAGGCATAATAACGTTTGAGAAAACGAGGAAAAAATAATTACTAAAATCGCATTTAGATTTTGTTTTAAAAATCAGAAGCAGAGCAGAGAGCACTTACTTGTAGCAATCATTGTTATACTGATTGTAAGTGCCTGTCAAACTCCCCTGACAAATGCCAAAAGAGAAAAGAACCTGTGCACCTGCATCCATCCAAACCTAATCAGACGCTTAAACATACATGTTAGTCAACTTTCCCCAAGCACGTAAATGTAATTTGGATTTTGTGACATTGAAGTGTTTTGTCTTCCGTTTACAGTCGTGCTGTAAGACGAGGTGAGGAGTGAAGTGATTAGAGTTTTTCCTTCAGACAAACAGATGTGAGATGAGGCTCGTCACTTTAGAGGAATGGAGACAGTCTTTCCTTTGTTATTAAGGCTTTTTATACAGGTGCACTCTAGTCAACAAAACCTGAAATACATGGCCATAATATGTGGATAACAAACCTCTGACAATAATAACAGCCTTCATTTCTCACGGAAGGCTTTGCCTTAAGGAGGTTAGACCATGATGTTGGGCAATAAGAGACACCTATAACCATAGTCTATAACTGTCAGACTCATACATAACTGTCAGACTCATACATAAGACTCATATTTAAGACTCATATGTAAGACTCATATGTAAGACTCATACATAAGACTCATATGTAAGACTCATATGTAAGACTCATATGTAAGACTCATACGTAAGACTCACATGTAAGACAGAAAACTGGTTTCTTTAGGGAGTGTTTTTCCTTTTGGGCATTTACATGTCGAAACAGGTCAAAGCTGTCAATGGTAATATTAATCAATCACTATTGTCAAATAAGGGCTGCACGGTTGTGTAGTGGGTAGCACTGTCGCCTCACAGCAAGAGGGTCCGGGGTTCGATTCCCAGGTCGGCCCGGGTTCCTTCTGTGTGGAGTTTGCATGTTCTCCCCACGTGTAAGTGTGGGTTCTCTCCGGGTTCTCCGGCTTCCTCCCACAGTCCAAAGACATGCAGGATGGGGATAGGTTAACTGGTGACTCTGAATTGCCGTTAGGTGTGAATGTGAGCGTGAATGGTTGGCTGTCTCTACATGTCCGCCCTGTGATAGACTGGCGTCCTGTCCAGGGTGTACCCTGCCTTTGCTCCCTTTTCCACCAACGCGAACCTAGTTCAGGAACCGGGCCGGTTCCCGTGCTGGTTCGCAGTTGGTTCAACTTGCGAACCGTCTGAGAACTTGTTTGCGTTTCCACCAGCTAGAGAGCCCAGAGAGCCACGTCATTACGTCACTGTATACGTCTGAGGTTTCCCCGCAGCGCTTATTTCAAGCATAGCAGACATGTTTCTTCAGAAAAAGTGTTAATTTTGGCAAATAATACAATAACCATAATATACACAAAATACTAAAATCACAACATTTTTTAAAGTGTAGAACAGTGTGTGATCAATAGATCGGAGTGTTTGATGTTTAGTCATCTGCAGGTTGGACCTCCGTTCAGTATCGCCGATGTCCGACAGCTCTACAAACACAAACCAGAGAACAGCGGTTTAATCACAAACGTGTCCACGACGCTGTGAACACAGATGTTAAGTCACGTTGGTAGTTGGTAACGTTTAGTGAACCAACGGCAGTCAGAAAGTGGCATGCTAACGTTGTTGTTAGCAATATTACGCTAGCTGGCTAGCTAGCCGGTCGGCTTACATTACCCGAGGAAGCAAAGCCACTAGTTGCTGCTGTTACGAAGTAATCACTAGCTTGATAAACTAAACAGAAATGTGTCGTTGGTTTGCAACGAGGTGAAACATTTTAAAAGTGAAACTTATCAGGAACAGTAACGTTAGTAAAACTCCGCACTCCGCAGCAGCGTATTTTCCCCCGTTGCCTCGAGCGTTAACCCCGCCCCCCAGCCCCTAACATAAGCCGGGGCCAGTTCAGGCCCAGCAAGGAGTTTGGGCCGCTCGGGAACCAGTTTTCCAGGCCGAGAGCCGGCTCTTTGTCTGTGGAAACAGGAAGAAGACGTTCGCGATTGGGCACCGGCTCCGAACCGGCCCTCAAAATACCTCGGTGGAAAAGGGTGACAGCTGCGATCGGCTCCAGCCCCCCCCCCCCCACGCGACCCTGAATGCAGGATAAGCGCTAGACGATGGATGGATGGATGGATGGATGGACTATTGTCAAATAATGTCTATCATTCTCAAACTGTGGAACACCTGCCCAGTGGGCCTGCCCAAAGTACACATAAGTATATGGAGCGGGGTAACCACATCATTATATCACCATTATAGACCTGTGCATTATTGTGTGTTATGTTTATGGAGAGCACTTCTATGAGTTAATAATAAACATAACATTCTCCGTGGAGAAAATTTTTGATAACAGTGAAGCCTGAGAAGATATCAGGATGCAAAATGTTGTGATCTGACCCGATTTTACTAACTAACTGTAGAAAAAAAAAATATATATATATAATATATATATTTGTGTCTTTTTCCTGTCAGGGTACCTTCATTTTTTCATTGGTGAAATACAAGCCTCTCAAGTTCAACAAAACCTACGTCTACCCGACCTGGGCTTATGCTTTGGGCTGGTTCCTTGGACTGTTCTGTGTTTTCCTGGTTCCTCTGTGGATCATCTTTAAACTTGCACAAATGAAAGGGACAATAGGGCAGGTATGTACTCGTTAATGAAAGATGATATAAATATACAACCAATATTGAAACAATTTTCACTCAACAGATAATGGCTATTTTTATATTTTATATTTCATTTAAGTTGTTTTTTTAAACTGAAATGCTAAAAACCACTCTGAGTGTGGTTTTGAACCGGTGGTCGGACAAAAACACGCAATTGAAATATGTCAGTTTGAGGTCTGTAAAATTCTAAAGGGCATCTTTCACCTTTTCAGACATTTCACAGGTAATCAAGAAACATGTCTGCAAATGAAAATAATCTGTAGATGCAGCCCTAATGCCATCATTACAATATGAGATCAGCGTATGAAACCTTAAAAGCAAATATAAAAAACAACTTCAGTTGTGAAGTGGATCTTTGCTTTGTGTGCCGTGTCCAAAAGTATGATTTTGTTCTCATTTCAGTAATAAGTGACAAGTACACTTTCCTTGTCATTGCTTTAATTCTCGCTTATCATAATTACTCGTCAGAGAACATGTGAGTAAGCTGGAGGATAAAATAAAACAGTTATGAAACATAAACAAATTCGTTGAACTATTCTAACAAAGTATTCTTTTTGAAAACAACTTTGTATTTCTCTTTATCATCATACGTTGCAGAAAATAAAAGCTTTGTTACTCAATAACAGGATTATGACATTGCAAGTACTTTTCGGTAACAAGTCGAACAGCTTCGAGTACGGCCTCCAGTCCTGCTTGTCAAGGAGATGCAGCTGCACGTAATGACAACGATGATCAACTTGACACTAATGACTCCTAAAAGAGTGATAAAATAGAGGCTGGACTTTTTAGATGTAGGATCAGATTGAGCCTCAACATGTCTGAGTGCTCCACACAAGCTCACATTTCTTAACCACCATTGGATTTGCAAGTTAAGTCTGTTGTCACTGAAAAAATACCCAGCACTATTCATTCAAGCAAACATTCAGATTGCTTGTTTTGTCTATTCAGTTTTCTATCAGGACAAAGGAAATCTTTGAGAAAATTTTCTCAACCACTAATTAATTATACAATAGTTTGTCAAATAATTCTTTCTACTCTATTAAAATCATTTAAAACTGATTAATAAACCTCAGCCTCGTTCCCATCACAGACCACAGTGTTGGCAGTGCAAAGTTGAACCTGGCCCAACTTTTGCCATCAACTCATTGCAACATCATCAAGCATCCATGCAAAAGCAAACTCCTGGTTGTCTAAACATGTTTGAGACTGTCCTCCTCGAGAAAACGACCACATAGGTCGTGTGTCAAGCACCGAATTACGACCATATGTTACGTTTCAAAATAGCGCGCCCTCTAGCGGTCAAGTAAATATCGACACTCCGGTGACGTTTTGCACAGAATACTACTGTAATGTGTACTTGTGGGCCAAAAAACACAGAAACTGGAAGTAGGCGGTCCTCTCTAGACCACCTTCTTCGATTTCACTGGTTATCTGGTATGTTTATTACCATCGTCACTTCCGGGCTTCACTGATTCGCTAGTCAAGCTGCTAGCCTCCACCAATCAGAATGGTAAAAGAGTGACTGACTCACATTTGAATCGGCTGAAATGAACGCCGACGTGGGCCGATTCCAGCGACCACACCAAGCAGACTCATGTCACGGACGCCGACTCTCTCAAAGACGCCGATTTTCGGTCTGGTGTGGACTCGCCTTTAAAGTCCCAGTGGGCAAGTCTGGCGGATGGAGGGCACTCTGTCAGATTTTGAATGTTTACAACTCTCATGCTCCTCCCCCACGACCACCAAGCTCCTCCCCCACGACCACCCAGCTCCTCCCACATGACCACCGAGTTCCTCCCCCACAACCACTGAGCCCCTCCCCCACGACCACCGAGCTCCTCATCCACAACCACCGAGCTCCTCCCCCACGACCACCAAGCTCCTCCCCCACAACCACCGAGCTCCTCCCCCACAACCACCGAGCTCCCCCCCCACGACCACCGAGCTCCTTCCCCTTGACTTCGGGCCCTTTGAGACCCCTTTGATCACGCCACCTTTGAAACGCAGGTCCGATGTTGACTCTGGTTTTATCACGGCACCGTCCCCATCTTTCTTTTTTTCCTTCTTTTCCACCGGTGTTTTCTTTTCCTTGGTTGTTTTGGACCTCCTCTTTTCGGTTTTTAACGAGGAATTGGAAGCTTGTTGCTACTTCCCTCCGCCTCCCCCCTGTGATAGTGGTATGACCCGAGGGGGGAGGGGCTCTGTGTGTGCACAAACACAGCCCTGCGTGCTGATTGGACAGGATGATCGGGCGCTGTCGATTTTTTGCTAAACAAATAAAAGGCTCTATGTCCACGTAGAGGCACGCTTTTTTGTTCTAAAACCGAATGATTTATGTTGTTCTATCGGAGCTTAGTGTCGGCTTCAGTGAATATGATCAAAACAATGTTGCCGACTGGGACTTTAAACTGTTTGTCCAGTCTCTTACAAATTGATGTAGCGATACTTTATTTACATGATTCCTTCCTTTTCTGCTTGTGTTTCTGGTGTTTCTACAGAACCTCAGGCAGCTTTGTCAGCCTGAAATCCAGACACACGGCACAGCAAAGCAACCGGAGCAATGCCCTTTGAACCCAGACAACGCTCTTACTCCTGCTGCCAATGAGTACAAAGCAAGCAGTGGCGGCGAGATGGAGATGCAGTTGTGAGAAACCGAACAATTTTTGATAACGTTTTAAATGTGATGTTTTTTGTTTTTTTTTATTTTAAATTACAGATTTTTCCAAGCTAAGCCTTTTTTAAGAAATGATCATAAGCAATAAATTGTGAAGACTTCCACATCTGCTGGGTCTGCATGCTGCGCAATAAATAGTGGACAACTTTAAAAATCTATTTCAGTTAAAGTAGACCGTAATGTGTCTTTAAGTCATCGTTTTCATATTTCAGTATGCCATAAAGGATCGAATGATGCCAATCTTGATCATCACTGCACACTAACATGCACTGTTGCCACAGATTATCAGGCAATCTCATCACGGATGGATGGATGGATGGATGGATGGATGGATGGATGGATGGATGGATGGATGGATAGATAGATAGATAGATAGATAGATAGATAGATAGATAGATAGATAGATAGATAGATAGATAGATAGATAGATAGATAGATAGATAGATAGATAGATAGATGCACACACACACATTCATACACACACATACATTTGAAATGGTTTGCCTATTATATATTATGTCATTATCTGACTCTATTAGCTAATTATATAATATATTTTTCCACTGTTACAGTCATTTACCTGCATCTGTTATTATATTACGTTGGAATTATTCAGTGGAAACCAAAAGTCTGAGTCTGCTACCTAAGAAACAAACTAATTCTGACACTTTTTCTTTGCTATGCAAACCCACCATAGATGATGTCCTTTAAATAAAACAGGTGTAAGAGTAGTAACACTGTTTCTTGTTGTTGCTAGATTTGATGTGGAACTGAAGTTGTCGCCCCTTGATGATTGCTCTGTTTAATAGGTGGTTGCTGCTTTCAGGTGTTACTAGTTATTCAGGATTAAAAGATAATAAAAAATGTTGTTAAGTGACTGTTTTTGAAATGTGTAAATATTTCTGGAAGGTTCTGCCCACAGGAAGTGAATTGTTTGAAAATGTCTCCTGTCAAATCGTGCAAATAAGTTATTCAGATCTATTTCAACGTGATACACTGTTTGGTCGGCGACTCAGACTTTTGGAAGCCACAAGTTTTGTTAATTTTGAATCGAAGTCTTGGCAACCTCAAAGGTGTTTTGGTAGGAGAGTGGGGATGATTCACCAAAGCAGTCAAGTGCCTTAATTTGGACTTTGTATAAGCTATGTAAAACATGTTTTGTGAAATCATATCTATGAGAAATCAATACATTTTATATTGTGAATTTGAATTTGTTTTGCATTTTATTTACACATTTCCTGCGGACTTGACGTCCCTTTTAAGAGAAACAACCAAAAGTAGTTTCCTATACGTGAATGCAGGTTGAAGACATTGCTCTATAATGTTGTGGAAAAATGAATCTGCCCAATAAAGATCAACAACCAGGATCAGCTTTTTCTCCGAGGTTTATTCCACTAAGTATTCTCATCTGCAGAAGAAAGTACTGTTCACCCCTGCCTTCTGATGCAAAGGTTCAGAATCAGCAGGAACGACCCTGAGTCCACCAACAATCTCCCTTTTAAGGAGGAGGAACCAAAGAACGGATCATGTCCTATCTTACAAAGACAAGATGTACAGGCAAGGTCAAGATTTACAGAACACAGGCGTCATAGTCCTGAAATTATCTTATGTCAATGTGGCACTCATGTTCATATCATCGACAAACAGGCATTCATTTTCGTCATAGCATAACAGTCAGAAAGGAGATGCGGATCGACGTCTGACCTGACAAATATTCTGATAATAAATTACAGACATCCAAAATTCCCATTACAATAACAAATGTAAAGGGAATTTAAATTATAATAGGCTTAACTAGGGCTGTTTGATTTTGCCCAAAAATAAAATCCAAATTTTCTTCCCTCAAAATCCGATTTTCAATTACGATTATTTTGTAAAATGACAAAAGGCGAAGAAATTATTTCAAATATGCTGTTTTTTATTGAACATTTTGCAAATAATTTCCCCATTGGGATTTGAGTGCAAACCTTGCTCTTATTAAACAAAATATCCCTAATAGGGATTAATATAAAGAACAATTAATGAACATTTGCCATCTGGCTCCATGTTATCTTCTTGTAGACCTCTTGTAAAAAAAAAAAAAAAAAAAAAATGGGGATTAAGAGAAAAACCTCACTTTCACATGTTTCTTAAGGTGTGTCCATTAAACAAAAATGAATGAATAAAGTGCAGAACTTTAACTTTAAAAAAAAAATCGATTTTACGATTTTACGTTTTTAACATTGTCCTAACTACATAATCGCGATTACGATTTATAATTGATTAAACAAACAGGCCTAGGCTTAACAGTGGTATAGGGAAGTACATGTACTGTGTTAAACTGGGCTATTCCCATTTCATTCTACTCTATTTAATATCCGTTTTTACTTAATAACATTTATGTAGTGTATAGTATGGTTTCAATTCTTTTACTAATGCAAACCATATACTGAGTACTTCTTCCACCGCTGGTGATTGAGTATGTCTAACAGATTTGGCTGGACAGAGTGAAAGCTGAATAGCCCACTTTGGCAAGCAACAAGCTTCGGTTGCTGCTGGAAGTGTCGCTCTGCACTGAAAGGAAAGAGCTGAATGGCACCCTGCTGTGACCTCACAATACAAAAAATGAAAGAAATGTAATGGAATACTGGGCTGCACAGAAACAATCCTGGAGGAGCAGAGAAGAGTAGAAAGGCAAAGCTATGTTTTTGCATGAGATAAAGCTGCAGATAAAGAGCGAGTTATGTGCAACTATAACTACTAGCAACTATAGAGCAGAGGTCCATGAAGGGTAGATTTTTCAGCTGTTACACAGGTGTTATAAGTAACTTCATATACCATGCTGTAAATTACTGTCCATCAAAGAAATACCTGAGAAAAGACTGAAAACCGTCTTGCCGTGGGCATAGCAATAAGGATGATTGGCAGGTTATTAAGTCGTGCTTCATTTAAGGTAATGATTTAGGTGCATATGAGTTTAGATCCTAACACATTTAACGTTGAATTACTGGATGTTTCTATCACATGCAAACACTTGAACACTTGAAATCTTGATGGATATGTTTTCAAGCTTTTGAGCTTTAAAAAATATGGTAATCCATCTCCTTCTGAACATAAGCCTAACAGAAATATTAGTTAATTATAAAACAAAATGCTGGAAGGCAACTTGGTACGTTCACCTCAAACTCAAGTTTAAAGAGGAGGCTCAGGTGAAAGGTAATTATCGAAAAATACCTGTCATGATTTATCGTACAAAACTATTATCGTCATGTACTAGGAATTTAATTGAGTTGAAACATTAACAAATCTCTATTTGTGTGAAAATGACTTTTGCTTCAGGAAAAAAAACAATAAATCCTCTAGTTTGGAGTTATTCGTTCGGGTCCTGCTTTAAAATCCTTCAACACCGTGTCGAAATTGCATTTAGTCACACCTCATATATCACTCTCCTGTTTCTTCAGGACCATGCTTTTGTAAGTGGCAGCCAACATGTTAGTTCCCTCTTGTGGCTAAATGCAGTGCAACCTGCCAATTGGGTAACTCCATATAAATGTGCATCTCATAATCCGGAGCCAGTCAAACCAGCAACTCTCCGCCACGCCTGCCATTACACCAGATCTCCCTCGGCGATGGCAGACTCTCTGTGCAGGCTGTGTCATCCCCCTTGCAAGGCTGCCCCACAAACAGTCAAGGAGCGTGGCAAATGGGGCAGCAAGAAGGAGTTCATCCTCTCGGTGGCAGGTGCTATTATTGGACTGGGAAATGTGTGGAGATTTCCGTATCTTTGCTACAAGAATGGTGGTGGTGAGTGTTTCTGTTTATTATTCTCTGCTGCTCCAAACTCTTTTTAAACCCTTTCATCTGGTTTGGTTTAGTTTAGCTGTTTTATTATTTTCAGCAAAATCCCAGTGGACTAAGGACTAACATGAAAGCATTATTATAAGTTCATACAAACTCCGTTTTCATCTCTGTACTTGAACCCTGAAGGTGATGCATTGTAAAGCGTCTCCCTCTGCTTCACATCTGATGAATAAGGATTTGACAAGTTATGCAGGCCTATGAAAATAATGTGCTGCCAAATTTTTGAGTCACATACTTTGCTGAATCACTTTGATTCTTATTTCCCATCGTCCGGACTCCATCCAAAGTGCACATGTCCCACCTGTCTTCTATGCTTAATTAAGTACAACTGATAAACTGTAAGATCACAGCTTATGTATTCTCGACCGTTACCAGCACTTTTGTGGCAACATGATAGGGCATAATGAGACATTTTGACACATAAATAACACCAAAAGTATTAGGATGAGGAGTAGTTTAATGCATTTAGCATTCTTTATATAGTGTATATTTTTAAGTACGTTTAATGTGGTTTTTTTTATATTTTACTTGTTTTTTGTCGTGTTTTTCTATGATCTTGATCTTTAAAACTGATTTGGTGGCCCTGGTTTTCTATCCACACAGCTGTTAGTTATTTCCTCTCTTTCATCATTGGTTTGCAAATAAATTTTAAAAAAAATGACCCAAATGAAAAAATAAAAATATAAAGAAATAAAAAAGACACTCTATATACATATACACCATGATATAATAATATTTGCAATTTTACAATGAATGCAAAATATGTGTCAGTGTCCGTGGCGGTCAGGAGCCGTTGCAGACGGGAGGAAACCGTTTTTGTGGCGTGAGGTTTTGGTCTTGACAGACTTCAACCTCTTGCCAGAGGGGAGTGTTTCAAAGAGTTTATGTCCAGGGTGGGAGGGGTCAAACATGATCTTCCCCTTCACGCCTCAGTGTCCTGGTGGAGGGATGGCAGGTTGCACCTTTCCAGCACAGCGGATGATACGCTGCAGTCTGCTCCTGTTTTTGACAGTAGCAGCAGCGTACCAGGTGGTGATGGAGGAGGTGAGGATGGACTCTCTGATGGAGGTGCAGAAGTGCACCATCATAGCCTTTGGCA
Source organism: Chelidonichthys spinosus (assembly GCA_029853015.1). NCBI lineage: Eukaryota > Metazoa > Chordata > Actinopteri > Perciformes > Triglidae > Chelidonichthys > Chelidonichthys spinosus. The sequence goes on along the minus strand of CM056822.1, from coordinate 5,738,692 downwards.
GGTTAAACTTCTTCAGCTGCCGCTGGAAGGACATCCTCTGCTGTGCCTTTTTGGTGACGCAGCCGGCGTTCTGTTCCCACTTGAGTTCCTGGCTGATGACTGGAGCCGGGAAGCGGCGCCACGACTCCACAGTGTCGACTGGGAGAGGGTGGCCCTTAAAATCAACACAGCATAAAAACTGTTTTTAAATACTGAACAGATGTTAATTTCATCTCCGTTACAACCAATATAGTTATGTCAATATTTGCCATTTACATCTGTTAGATGATATTTAAATATTTAATATAATTAAAACTTTATTTAAAAAAATGATATATATAAATCAATATATGTGTGTAGTAAACTATGTATATCTCATCTTTCATCACTGCTGATGTTTATTTCTTTGACCCTAATTTGACCTCATTCATGTCAACACAACACATGCCCCATTGAACGGATTCAGTGTCCAGGTTTCATCCTGAAAGTGATCATTTTGAAATCTTCCCTCTCTTCTAAATGATGGATTGTGATTTGGAACCACACGTGTGATCTGATAAGGTTGTGTCCCGCCTCCAATAAACAGCTGGGATAGGCTTGAAAACCTTGTAAGACAAAGGCAAAGAGGCGCTCGCACGCACACACCATCATCAGAAACAGACATCGCTTCATGTGACTCTTCGGAGGAAAGGATGTCTCAATTTCTAAGAACATATTTCCATGTTTCGTTCCCTGTGTGTGCTTTTCTTGGGGATGTGGGAGGGACTAAGAAACAAAGAAAAGCTGCAAGAGATGCATTTCAACTTCCCTCGGGATGCACCCTAGTGAAAGTCAAATACACGAGGAATAACAGAAATGTAAAGGTATATAGGGCCTTCATGTTATTCCATGCATGTCAATGCTTTCTTCCCATCTGCAGGCGCATTCTTCATTCCTTACATCCTGTTCCTTGTGGCCTGTGGCGTTCCTCTGTTTGTTCTGGAGATAGCGTTGGGCCAGTACACAAGTCAAGGAGGAATCATGTGCTGGAGGAAGGTCTGCCCCTTGTTTGAAGGTGAGGTCTATCTGTCAGGTAGTTAGAAATGGAAATAGATTTGCGATGAATGCTGCAGTGGTGACGTAGTTTGACATATATCCCCCTCGACAAAAAGCCAATTTCCACTTTCCATAAGCTCTGTGGTAAATACGGTGTCTGATACATATTCATTTTGTTCAGCAAGGTAATCGAAAACCACTTTTATGACAAATTAAAATGTTCACTCCTTCCTTTCCAGGGTTTAGGACTCATTCCTGCAGCAATCTGGCGGTGTAACACTGACATGTTGTGTTGTTTGCAGGGATGGGATACGCCAGCCAAATCATCATTCTATACGGGTGCATCAGCTACATCGTCATCTTAGCTTGGGCTTTTCTCTACTTCTTCTCTTCCTTCTCTGCCCAGCTGCCATGGGCCACCTGTAATAACACATGGAATACAGGTGAATCGATTTCCCCCAATACATTTAACAAGAAAATGTTGCATTATTTCATTGTATTGATGTATTTATACACCCATTTCACCTGTTTCAGATTCTTGCGTGGTACTGGACAACTTTAATGCCACTTCTAACTGGACCTCGCCTGTGAATGCGTCATCGTCTATAACAGAGTTTTGGCAGTAAGTTTGAACCCAAATGAGACTGAATAGAGGAGAAACAGCATGAATTATTATGAATAGTTTCCTTAGCTAGAACAATATATATTTTGTGATGGATTCGTTCACCTGTCAATGACTTTAGCCTTATTGTCCTCACAGACGACGGGTGCTAAATATATCCACCGGCATAGAAACCTTGGGAAATTTACAACTGGATCTTTCTTTGTACCTTCTTCTGGCCTGGATCATCTGCTACTTCTGTGTCTGGAAGGGAGTGAGATCCACAGGAAAGGTAAGGCGGAAAAAAACAAATGCATGGAACGAGTATTTTGTGTTGTAGGCTGATATTTATAAAGAAATAGACACTCTTATCGCTGGTGGTCTCGAAGATCATAAAGGTCATAAAGAGGCTTTCGTATTAAATTGAGTAAAACATTGTTTTCTTTCTTTGAAATGCATGTTTTTTTGTGACTCTGTAACGGTAAAAACATCTTGAAGAAGTTGCCAATCGTCTAGAATTACAGTTGGCACATCACCCACTGAGATAACATGCATCACATTCATTCAATGACAGTAATGAGAGGGTTAATCAGTGGTTAAAATGACACTTCACACCTCGTCGGCTGGCGTTCATGTGTGCACATGCTAGGCATACCGGTATGCAGTTATATTGGCACTCCCAGGTTATATACATTCTCACATGATACACGCTCAATCTATCGTTTCATACCTGCGACCACATTCATCGCTCACCTGTCAAGCCCATGGCGTCTTACAGCGCTCTTATTACACTCTGGTGTGAAAAGCCCTCCGAGTCAAACTTGTGATGCGTGATCGTGTATGATGTGTATTTTCACCGTCTGTTTTTGTGATTTGGGATCCAAGATGCCGTCTTACTTTTCACCCTTTCTCTAAGGCTGTTAAAAGGAAAGGTTTCGAAAGTAAATGTTTTCTTCTAACTTAATGCCTTTTCAAGGTGGAGCTTTCAATTCTTATGATGCTGGAATATTTAATGCATCATATTTTGTTAAATCTGAATCTACAGTTGCATATGTTTTTATGTGCTTTGGAGCTCTTTGATTGGGAGAACGTGAACCAGAAATGTGAACTGGCGAATAGATCCTGCTTGTCTGCTCCGATTCACACTCTACACATTGTTTTTCCCCCCAAATTCAAATTATATGAGTAGATCCTTTGGTATGATGAGAGCTTAATTGGCACAGTATTCCTGAATCTGTAATAATTTCTGCTTAAATGCAGGCAACCTACTTCACAGCCACATTCCCCTTCTTCATGTTGATGGTGCTGTGTCTCAGAGGGATGACCCTTCCTGGAGCCTTCCACGGCATCAAGTACTACTTATACCCCGACCCTGGACGACTTAGTGACCCGCAGGTACCGCCAAGCTTTTATGCTCATTTGCATTTTTTGGTTATCGTATCACAGATTTAGGAGTAAAAACCCGTTTGTCACTGGTTTATAGGTTTGGATTGATGCAGGAACCCAAATCTTTTACTCCTATGCCATATGTCTGGGATGCCTGACTACGCTCGGGAGCTACAACAAGTACAACAACAACTGTTATAAGTGAGTACTTCAAGTACGTCATGTGACGAGACTCAATTGTAGTTACAGTTTCAGACAGCACCCAAATATGTTTTATTTATGCTATTTTATATGGATCAAATAAAGGTGGATTTTACATTTTATTACATTTTTCTTTGTTTACTTTGATCACATTGTTAATGTAGTTTGAATTGATAATTATTGTTACATTTTAAGAGGCCTGTATTCCCAAAAGAGAAATGCCAAACGTGTATTTGCTTGTGATTTGCAGAGACTCCTTCTATCTCTGCTTGTTGAACAGCGGGACCAGCTTTGTGTCTGGCTTTGCCATTTTCTCAATTCTGGGCTATATGTCACAAAAACAGGGTGTCGACATCTCTTTAGTCGCTGACTCAGGTATGAATGTGAATACATTCAGTTTCAATTCAAATACTTTAAATTACACTAAATGAAGTCGTTTTAAAATCTTCTAGTAAGGAAAGAAGTGCAATGGATTAAACCTCATGTTTTGCAGGTCCTGGCCTGGTGTTCATCGTCTACCCACAAGCTGTGACCCTCCTGCCGTGGCCTCAGGTCTGGTCCGTCTGCTTCTTCACTATGATCATCTTGTTAGGAATAGACGGACAGGTAAGCCCTCCTAAGTCTCTCAAAAAACAACGTTCTCCAACGTTTCTTCTTTTGCCTCTATGCTGACTTGTCTTTCTGTCATTCTCCAGTTTGTTGGGCTTGAAAGCATTATGACCTCCCTGTCAGACGTCTACCCTTCCCAGATCCGAAAAGGATATCGCAGAGAGCTTCTTCTGATGCTAATCTGTGTTCTCTGCTATGCGGTTGGCCTCCTATTGGTGACTCAGGTAAACAGAAGTCCATTCACAAGCTTTTCATCATGTGAGAGTCACTCATGTGCAGTCTGAATACACATCTCTTGGTATTCCCTACATTGTTTTACCTGTGAATCTGTGTGTGTGTGTGTGTGTGTGTGTGTGTGTGTGTGTGTGTGTGTGTGTGTAGGCCGGCGCATACATTCTGCAGATTTTTGATCATTATGTATGCAGTGGTCCCACTCTTCTTCTGATGGCGATCTTCCAGTCAACTGTTATTGGATGGATTTATGGTGAGATACAGTTTCCATCAGTACACCTGTCTTTAGTTATTATATGTTACATCCCACTAATTGTACAGCCTATTAACCAATGCCGTAAATTCATCATATGCAGTGATTATAACAAGTTTGAATATGTAATGCTCTCGTCCCTGAGAAAGTGGAAAAGCAAAGTATATATATATATGCATTATGTGTTTGTCTCTGTCCAAGGTGCTGATCGCTTCTGTGACAACATCAAGGACATGATTGGGTACCGACCTCTCCCACTGCTCAAGTACTGCTGGATGTATGCGACCCCTCTTGTTTGCAGTGTAGGTGTTTTAAGCAGACCCAAAGAGATTTGACTTTTGAGTACAGACCACATGTTTACTTCCTGTTATCGTGTTATTCACATACGCTGCAACAGGAAATAACTTGGGACACATGAGGGAATGGATACGTAAACATTGTGGAAATGTTCCATGGAAATTAGCTTCTTATCCAACAATAATTAATTGTGATTCTCTTCCCTTTAAAGGGCACACTTGTGTTTTTGATTCTGAGATACACCCCCCTGAGATTCAGCAACTCCTATGTGTATCCTTGGTGGGCGTACTGGATGGGCTGGTTCCTGGCTATGTCATCCCTCATGATGATTCCACTGACCATGGTGTGCAAACTGGCAAAGGAAAAGGGGACTCTCTGGCAGGTCAGTGGTGGTCCTTAGTATTATCGTATAGTTGGCTACTATTTTAAGAAGGTTTATTCTTTAAATGCTTAATTTTTAGCTGTTTTAAATGACATAACATACATCAGGACATAAGCAATTTTATTTATTCTGCTCTTCAGTTTCTTTCTTTTTGCAAAATTGAGTAAAATTGAATGCATTTTTGGGTGTAAGTGCTCTTCTTTGATGGTATTAATATCTTCCTCTAGCGTCTCAAAATGAGCTCCCAACCTGCACGTGACATAAAAGTGGGGACAAGCATCAGTGCCTCTCAGCATGTCCCTCATGGTGGACGAGACAACAGCGTGACGGAACACATAAAGGAACCGTTTATCTCAAACGCGTAGTATCAACACATCTGGAGAACCATGGTTTAACTGGACAGGAAGGGAATGGAAAGTAATCTGTAAAGTAACGCTGTCAGACAAATGTAGGGGGTAAAGTAAATGGAAATACAGAGAATCTTGAATTTGTACTTAAGTACAGCACTTGAGTACTTAATTACATTCCACCGCTGCTTCCTGGAGTCACCTTTATGTTGCCAGGCAACCAACTTCAACTCGAGGTTTGTTATAAACAAGAAATGACGTGTTAATTAATTATCTTTTACAGGATTTTTTTTAACAAAGAGTGTCTAGTAGCTGTTTCCTCTTCCTTCTAGTCTCGATGCTTAGCAAAGCTAACTACTTAGAATGCTATCTCATGTATCTCGCGCTCAGCAAGAGAGTGAATGAGCATTTAAAGTGTTTTACCTTCAACTATGCCTCATGGTTATGATTTGATGATTTTGATTTCAAGCTGAACAAGTATGCATACTTGGTTGAGTTGGACGGATCGGTTGGTTTACCATACCGCCGCTCCGTCTCCTGTTCTTCTAATGGAACATCTTTTGTGTGATTTGATCTGTGAAACTCTCTAAAGGTCCTGACACTACAGCATCAACAGAACTGTTGAAATTGATTTCCCAGACACAAGTCTCCCAAAGTTGATTTTCCTTCCATTCTGAACTCAAAAAAGCAAATACACTGGAATTGTCCTTTTAAATAACTTGCTCAAGCATCTAATTTGATTATCTGCATTTTCTTTGTGATTGATCTTGTTGACTTTTACTTGTTTAATATTTCAAATAATCTATATAATCTATTTTTTACAACATATATTATGCCAAATAACTATACCTCCTATCAGAGTAAGTGTTGAAATACTTGCTTGAATATATAATGCAATTCCTATAGTGCCTTAAACACAAGTTTTACGAGTGGGTATCGGTGTTTTTTTGGATTTCTATATTGATAAGTTGTTTTGTTAAATATACCTGTGTCTTTATACATGACTTTACATTTATGTAATAAATTACTCTCTGGGGGAAAATGGCTTCTTCGTGTTCATTTCGTAAGCCAATAAAAACCTTTTTTTTTTTTTCTCTCTTCGTTGACATGTAGTCATAAATATCTGACTGGTTTAGCTTGCCTTCAGCCCTTTCAGAGAGAACACACTGATGTGACAGATGATGTTTGCTCTTCATTCAATTAATACACTCTGGTGACGCTATTACAGTATCTACACTAATCATCAGGAGTTGTCATTGTTGTTTAAAACGAACTCTGTGCCAGCTGGCAGACATCTAACCACACTGACAGCTGCCAGTGGCTCCACACAGGATGCTGATTGGTACGTGCTGCCGGTTACTGAACACACGAGTTCACTAGAAACCAGCTGCCATGCAAGTTCAAATAGATCGTCAACTCAGACTGTTGTTATGGATCTCTCCGACGGAACGCTCGTCGCCGGGCTCAGACAACTATTTGTCCTTTTTCAATTATTGCGCTTCTTTTCTTGATAATCGTTCGGTTTAAAAAAAGAAAACTCCATGTAAAATCTTCAAATATGTTATATTTTTATCCAGTCAACAAAAAGCAATACAAGTTTTCAAATTCAATAACCTGGACCAATCAAACATCGACAGTCAGCTAATGTTTGCTGTGTTTTAATGTTTGTTCCTACACCTTTCAGTTGGTACGAGTGCAGCTCATCATTTTCATACAAGGCTAGCGTAACAGAATTAAGAACCTTGGCACTGAAACATGTCACAAACATTTATTTCATAAAAAAATAAAAAAAAGGAAAATCAGCATTTGTTTATTGGGGTACACTAGTTCTGAGTATTTTGATATCATCGACTGGCCGATCTTGACTGTTTGTCTCAACCATCCCAACCCGGTTCACCACCGACATCCCCTGGCTTATTCTTCCAAAAATAGTGTGCTTTCCATCCAACCACTGGGTGGGACTGAGAGTGATGAAGAACTGGCTTCCGTTGGTGTCGGGACCTGCGTTGGCCATCGCCAGAATACCGGCACCTAACAGACATGCAGATGGAATCAGAGAATTAGGATTAGGAAAGTAAATATTAAATGTTAGCAACCTATAAAAAAAAAATCGGTCGATTAAATAAGATTTTACAAATCCACAACTGTTGCATACATTTGGAACATCGGCTTTAATACATTTAATTGAATATCCACACAGTTGAGATTATTAGATTTACCTCACTAAAACAAATGTAGTTCAATAGAACAGCCCTGCAACAAATACTAGCTTCATTTTTGTAAAGAAAAAAAACAATTTTTGTCTCTTCCACATCCACCACTTTTTATTTAACTGGGATTTTTAACTGAAATTACCTGAGAATTTCAATTCTGGGTTCAGCTCATCTTCAAACTGTTTGCCAAATATGGAGGCACCGCCACGACCTGTTAGAAGAGCAAAGATCAGAACAATTCAAATTTAAATACAATACATATTTAACTGTGAAGTTCAATGTGGCTCGTTTTTATTTCACACTCATTATTTTGAGACGTCAAGTTAGGATAAATGATCCTCGCTACACAGGGCCCACTGATTACTGCTGTGGTTGTTTTAATCTATTGATTCATTTAAAAATGATTAATAAAGCAACACACACACATGAAAAAGCAACTTGAATATTACACATTTGTAAACCTGAGGTGAGCCACCGATGTTGGGCAAAAGTAAAGTTATTTCACACTTGCAACACCATTCCTTTATTTATTGATATTATATTCTTTGAAATAAGAAATGACATTCCCCAACCTGTTGCTATAAAATTGGAGCCAAACTACTTTCTGAAATATCTTTGTATGCGGCAGCATAAGAATAAGTAATGCTTTATTTCATGTTGATTTTTAAATAACTAATTGGGTACAAATTATAGGGCAAATAGAGACAACATACACGTTTTAAATTCAGCTTAGTTAAGTTGATTTCCAGAGAAACATCCGAGAGAAATGCAAATGTATAAAAACAAAAGTAGTAGCCATATAGGCCTAGTATGTGTTTTATTTTATTTGCTGTAATAATAATAATTAATAATAATTAAACACTTTGATCTATAACCCAAGAGCCAATCAGAGGTTCCTTCCAGGAAACGTTCAAAACCTTGAAAAACATTTTTTGAAAAACCAACACAGGTGTATGCGACACACCTCTGACGGGACAACAGTGTATGTGACGTACGCACCTGTTCCTGTAGGGTCTCCTCCCTGGATCATGAAGTCTTTGATTATTCTGTGAAACTTCGTGTTGATGAAGTAGCCTCGTCTCGACAGCTCTGCGAAGTTCTTGCACGTCTTCGGCGCATGTCTCCAGTACAGCTCGATCACAATCGTCCCCATCCTGCAACGCACGACGAGTAAAAGAGTCCATGTTAGGTATTAAAAGGTCTTCCAACAGCACAGCCAGAACAATGGCGGCGTGTTAAAGAATAGCCCGAGCCCTACAAGACGTTTTAGTAACGCCAAAGTTAACCCAGCAAAAACACGTATCACCAAACCGCCAACGCTACATCACGTTACTGAAAACTAGCTTAGCCGCGTTAGCATCCAGCGGATTTAAAACAAACTCACGTCGTTTCCAAAGTCACTGTTGGTGGCTGCCATGTGTCTGCGGGTATGCCAGACATTATCACTGAATCTGTGCCCTTCTGGAGTCTTAAAACGGATGTGTCTGAATAAAAAGTAAGCGGTTTGTTTTCAATCGAGCATTAGCATATATTTATTCCAGGGGAGATTCTTCTTCTGTGGTTCTTCTTCTTCATTTCTGACGCGTAATGGCGGTTGGCCAACAACTGTACGGTGAATTACCGCCACCAACTGGTTCGGAGTGTGGATCAAACCAAGCAACCTACCTACGTAACACAGGACGGTGTGAAGAAACTTTAGAACATGTTTATTTTACCGTCCGAAATATGACGTTAAAAGAAGAGAACTGATATTGAGTTATATATGATGTCCTCCGGGGAATTTCTGGGGACAAGTGTTATTCATTCTGTTCAGTATTTTAGGAGAACGATTATAGAGGATATGATGTGTATATAATACACATATATATGTTCAATTGGATTTTATTTAATGATTATTTTCTTTATTTATAGAATTAAGGAATAATAATAATTCGAATCCTGAGTCCAACTCCATACCAGTTGGTGGCGGTAATGCTTCATGGTGTTGGTTATCAACCGCTATTATGCACCAGAAGAAGAAGTAGAGGAAGCAGAAGAAGAAGACGATTTTTAAGATTCATATTTCTCAACCGAGTTACATCTGTTTGTCTGCTGTCTGTGGTTAACAAACAACAAGGTAAAGTTGCCCATTTGTTATCAGGGATATCTCATGTCTTCGTACTCATTTGGGAATCTTTGTTAACAGGCTCTTGGTCTTGTTATCCGCGTCATTTAGATTTACTTCAGCTAGCTAACTTTTGCTATGTTGATACTCTTTTATTAGGTGACGTGTAAATGTTTCAGTACGGAGCTAAATTTGTATTCTTATTAAACGCATCGTGTAACTTTACCGTATAGAATCTATAAAAGCTTGAACTTAAGCCAAATATAACCATGTTTTCGTACACCGACTACAATCCGGCTAGGCAGGATAAGATATACTTCCTTATAAAACGTTGTACAGATGTCAGACGTGATGAAAATAAATATCTGATACGGCATTGGGCTTGGGAGTGGAAAATTGCCTCTAGCTTCCGTACCGAGACGTATTTCCGGCTTAAACGGGATAAGCATTAAGGACAATAACATTAGTAGGGATGTGATTTGATTGTTTAAAAGATTAGATCAGAACCTTCTCTAGCAATCTGCCAAAGTTGCAGGTAGATGGATGTCATGTCATGTCATGTCATTGGTTGGAATTGGTTGTTATTGTTATATTTTGTTTTCTAGGAAGAGGAAAAATTGTGAACAGTTTCTGTTTGGATCACTTGGGCTTTGACATATTGTGAATGGCACGAATCTGAAATTCACTTTAAAACTGTTGAATTAACAGTGAGGGACTCTAGAGGGCAAGAGCTGATATTCTTTGTGGAGGATAAATGATCAGTGGCCATCATCAGAGCTTACCTAAGAACTGTCAATACATCGACTGGTATTCTTCCTCCCATCACTTTTCATGGCGGTGTGTACCAGATGAGCATGCTTAGTTTTTAATTTAGCAGTGAGGTTGCCATACCAACCTGATGTACCATACCAGACTAAGCTCTATAGGACAGCCTGCTAGAATAAAAACCTGATACTCTCATCCACACCATCCACTCTAAGCCTGCCCTGTTATGTTCATTTCTGTGACGTATAGCCCAGTCTACAGGAAGAGTCCTCATTGGTCAGTTAGCGTGCTGGTTTATCTGACATGCGAAGCCGAAGAGTTGTTGTGGATATCACGGTCTGTGTTGAACAACAGACGGACTTACATTCTGTTTTTATCAAGGCAGCATCATGACTTTGTGCACAGCAATTTAATTTCGATGCATTATACCGCAGCAACACAAGTTACTCGTAGCTGGAGGCGTAATCTAGACAAACACAACCATTTCTACATCCTTACTGCCATGTGATTAATCAGATGAGTTGGTCTAATCCAATTAGGGTGGTAGCATGCCTGTTAGCACTCCTAAGCTTGCAGCTGGGTCAGGATATTTTTGTGAGTAAGCCTCAAGGAGTAAAGCGAGTAAAAGAAGCGCGCCAATAGTAAGAGGAAATAGACTTTTGGATAGCTTTGAGTTTTTATTTGCATTATTCTTTCTCTGTTCTCTCAAACTAGAGTTGTTACAGGCTGCAGCACACGTTTGTCCAGAAATCCGTCACATAGTAACACGTTGAACTTCTCTGTCTTGTCTCAAGGTCTAAACCATGTCTGTTGTCAAGATCCACGCCCGAGAGATCTTTGATTCTCGTGGAAACCCCACTGTAGAGGTTGACCTTCACACTGACAAAGGTAGGCAACATTATGACTTTTGTGCCTCAATAACAATATTAATTTTATCATAATGCTATTAATTTACTGTGACCACCCGTATGCCCCCGCTCTGCTCTCCAGGCTTGTTTAGGGCAGCTGTACCAAGCGGAGCATCTACTGGAATCTACGAAGCCTTGGAGCTCAGAGACAATGACAAGACTCGCTACCTTGGAAAAGGTCTGGATGCCATTCTAGTGTTTTCTATTCAATAGGGTAAATTCATTAAATGCCAGGTTTTCATATTCACCACTAAACAACATTTAATGAACTTTGCAGTTTAAAGCAGAATTAAATTTTAAGGAAAAATACTTAATTTAATACTTTTGTCATTTAATATCTATTTTTCTATGTGTTTCTGTTCCTCTTTACCAGATGTGAAAGGGTTAGTGAGTTACCGTTGCCTGCCCCTCTCAATTACAAACTGAGATTTGACCATTTGACAGTAGAGCACATCAACATAATTCATCCCCGAATGCTTTTGGCAATCAGATGCATGGTGAATTGGCAGCACAGCATGCTCTCACTGCGGTCTAGCCTGTCGATTGATGGACTCTGACATAAAAATGTATTGTTATGATGAATAAATGCTGTTTGATCATCTAAAACACATTATAAAAGAAGAACTATTGCATGTTTCTCTGTATATGTTTATGGGAAATAAAATAATATTGCATGTGTTTCTAAATCTATGTATTTATTATTGGCTTTGCAAGATTTGCCCATAATGTTGTGGAAGAATAATCACACTAATCTTTCTGTTGCAGGAGTCTCGCAGGCCGTAGAACACATCAATTCAACTATTGCACCTGCACTTGTTGGCCAAGTAAGAAGATGCATCTCACTTTCTCTCTGTGTTTTTCCCTCCCCCCCCCCCAAATCTTGTAGATACTAAGTTTTGGACAGTTTGTTGTTGTTTTGCTGACGTAAATCATTCCCAGCTTGTTGTTCCCGTCTCCACAGGAAGTGTCTGTGGTTGAGCAGGAGAAAATCGACCAAATGATGATTGACTTGGATGGTACAGAGAACAAATGTAAGTGACTATAAGCTGTTATGTTGTTGATGTCAGGTCAGACTCCCGGAACTAACTTTTTCACTGCAAGCTATATTTTTTGTCTGCAATGCAAACATGTGATGTGCCATATATTTTAGTAATATGAAGGGGGAAAATGTAGGGATTTTTTTTATTTTTTTATTTTAGAATGTTGTCATTCTGTGTTTGATATATTAACACAAAAACCATTGTAAATTCCAGTGGAGTCCTATTTTTCAGGGGGTTGAAGGGTTGTAATGTTTTGAAGCGAGGCACAGTAACTTACTGTGGTCTTGAGGCGCTGTAGTGTTTACTCATGGACCAACTGAAACATATATTGCACATATCCTACCACTAGACAGCTTATTTGGTAATATATTCTCTCCTCTGATGGCCAACACCTGTCTGCTCTGTGCATCCACACTCAATATGCACTGTGCTATTCCTTCAGATGAAATGTATACGTGATTATGTGAAGTTGGTGACAGTAACAATGGGTATTTGTATGTTGATGGCTATTGAATTTTGATTGTCGAATAAAGAGCTACATCCGGTAGCCTGAGGTCAGATGACCAACTTCACCAGTAAAGAACTTTTTACAGTTTTACTTAAAAATTTAGACAGTCATCAGTCATCATCACTAGGAGGACTGAATCCTCTTGAATCATTGATGGATACTGAATACAGATTTAAGATGATGATGACTGAATGTTGATATTTTTCTTTATTCCAGCCAAATTTGGAGCAAATGCCATCCTGGGTGTTTCCCTGGCTGTTTGCAAAGCTGGTGCAGCAGAGAAAGGCGTCCCCCTGTATCGTCACATTGCTGACCTTGCAGGAAACCCAGAGGTCATTTTGCCCGTACCGGTGAGGATCTGTGCGCCACGTTACATGTATCAATATCCTGTTAGTCTTCCCCTCATTATTCAGTTCGCTGTGAGCTGTTGTTCCTCTCTCCTCCACAGGCCTTCAATGTGATCAACGGCGGCTCACATGCAGGCAACAAGCTTGCCATGCAGGAGTTCATGATCTTGCCCATTGGCGCCAGCACCTTCAAAGAAGCCATGCGCATCGGAGCCGAGGTCTACCACAACCTCAAAAACGTCATCAAGAAGAAATATGGTCAGGATGCCACCAACGTGGGCGACGAAGGTGGCTTTGCTCCAAACATCCTGGAGAACCAGGAAGGTATACAAGAGGAGGGATTTTGTTGAAGCTCCTGAAACATGTAACTTTTAGAACTGCAAGAATAGCAGAGCGTTCATGTTCATGTTCAACTCTCCAATTCTGTAGCTCTAGAGTTAATAAAGGAGGCCATCGCCAAAGCAGGATACACGGATGAGGTTGTGATCGGCATGGATGTGGCAGCGTCTGAATTCTACAGAGAGGGAAAGTACGACCTGGACTTCAAGTCTCCCGATGACCCGAGTCGTTACATCACTCCTGACGAGCTGTCTGATCTCTACAAGAGCTTTGTAAAGGATTATCCAGGTAACCTCCGGATGTTTTGTGTTATTATTTATTTTATTTTTCCATTATTTAGCAGGTGGAGAGCAGGAAACATAATATAGTAGTAATATCAGCATCAATGACATCTCATGAATGGGAGAGTCCTGGCTGTTCTCCAACTATAAAGGGCACGTTTCTTTGTCTTGAACTAATCCTCTAAGAGAGCTGGCAAATTGATCGTGTACTATTGCCATTCAGGGTTTACTACACTTTTCAACGGGAGCTTAAATGTAATAATTGACACAACAATAATAGTACTAAACAAAGTAAGCTTGTACAAAGAGAGATCTGTCATTAGGGCTCGGCAAGACAGAGAAAAATCCAATATCACAGTATGTTTGACCATATACCTCTAATGATATTGAAACAATATTGTAGGACTGTGATCGTTGATGATTTGACACAATGAGACTCTTGGTTAGTAATCATTAGTAATGTGGACATAACAACAGTGCATAAAAGCAAATATAGACAGACAACACAACACTTAGCATTGGTTAAATTAGGAGCTGTCTGTTTGGGCTTTGAAGGGACAACAGATGAACATAATCTGTTTCAGTGAGGAATATCTACTTATTTTCCCTCACAGTGGTTTCTATCGAGGATCCCTTTGACCAGGACGACTGGGCGGCCTGGACCAACTTCACCGGAAGCACAGACCTCCAGGTTGTCGGAGACGACCTCACGGTGACCAACCCTAATCGCATCAGCAAGGCTGTGGAGGAGAAAGCCTGCAACTGCCTGCTGCTTAAAGTCAATCAGATTGGCACGGTTACCGAGTCCATGCAAGCGTAAGTCAACAATGGAGTCTGGGATGCAGCAGTAAATGAGTTGAATATTAAACTATATACCATACGATGACCTGTAATGTTAAGAAGTGGATGTTCATCCTCCTCACAGGTGTAAGATGGCTCAGGAGAACGGCTGGGGCGTCATGGTCAGCCATCGCTCCGGTGAAACTGAGGACACCTTCATAGCAGATTTGGTGGTCGGCTTGTGCACTGGACAGGTAAATTCAGATAATAATAATAATAATAATAATGATTATTGTATTTGGGTGTATTTTGAAAACATAATCATTGTAAATAAATGAAAAAAATCTCCCATTTTCACATTGGGAAATCATTTTCCAACTTCTTTTGAGAAAAGTCTGAATAAACATTACCATTCGTCCAAATCATACATCAAATCTGTGATGCAGGGCTTATATGACATGACTTGGGCAAAGATTAATGGAGACATTGAATCCATTTGGTTGAAATTCTACATGTTTTGTCCTTTCAGATTAAGACTGGGGCACCCTGTCGCTCTGAGCGCTTGGCCAAATACAATCAGATCCTCAGGTGAGTGAAATTATTGTACAAAATGAGGAATTTTGTTACATTTTTTTATAAGGTATAAAATGTAAGTGTTCTTTAATATAAAAATGTAAAATGCCACAAATGCCTCTTTTAAAAACAACATAAATGATATTGTTTTAGATGTTTTGTTTTGTGCATTGATCTCATTTTGATAAATTTTTGATCATATGAACTACATGATATTTGTACTTGGCTCATAACTTTGATGGCTTTTTGAACTTTGAAATTAAACCAGTAATTAAATTAAATACATGTTGCAAAACTATTTGTTGTAAATAAATGCATACATTAAAAAGAGGAGAATAATTGAACTTTTCTTTCATGTAGAATTGAAGAGGAGCTGGGAGACAAGGCTGTTTTCGCTGGCAAAAACTTCAGGAAACCATTGGCCTAATAAATGGATGGAGCATTTACTTCACAGAAATGGATTCATCCACACAAATCATGACAACACGTCAGAAAATAATGGAAAACACAGCAAAGTGATAATGGCTAATGTAGAGATAATCAGAGCTACTAATTGTGGTAATGAATATATAGAGACAACTTACTGTAGTAACTGAAATTGTAATATTTCATCTATCAAGTCTTCTACTGTATTATGTCCTGTTTGTTAATGTGGAGCTGAATAATAGTTTAGGACACAATGATCTTGAGTAATGTTTCCTTACAACGCTGACACTTTGATCTCAAAAGAATGCACTTAAAAACGCTTAATAAAAAAGTTTTCTTGGAGAAAGAATGTATTGTGATTATTATTGTCCCTCATTTTATTTTGCTGTGGTGGTGTTAAACACATTTTTAGTATATATACACATGTTACTTTTTAATATATAGATAATATAAA
Organism: Chelidonichthys spinosus; assembly: GCA_029853015.1. Lineage (NCBI taxonomy): Eukaryota > Metazoa > Chordata > Actinopteri > Perciformes > Triglidae > Chelidonichthys > Chelidonichthys spinosus. The sequence goes on along the minus strand of CM056822.1, from coordinate 5,722,633 downwards.
TGTATACTGAATATGTTTTTGTTTTTATATACATATATCTATTTATTTTATATTATACACATATATCTAAATAATTTGTTACTTTTTGATATATAAAAATACTATATATATATATATAAATACTATATATATATATATATATTTGTTTATATATTTATATTTTATATATATATATTTAATTTGTTACTTTTTAATATAAAGATATGATATATGTATACTATACATATTAAATATATATGTTTATATATATGTTTCTATATTGTGTTCCTTTTTAATATAGATGATATATGTGTACTGTATATTTTTTGATTTTATATATTCTGTTACATTCTAGTATTGAATAATAATCTTAAAACCAGTATTTTGTTACTTTTTAACATAAATATATGATTTATGTATACTGTATATATATATATATATTTTCTGTTTTTACATATAAATGTATTTTTATTTTGTTACGTCTAGTATTGAATAATATTCTTAAACCCAGTATTTTGTTACTTTTTAACAAAGATATGATTTATGTTTACTGTATATGTATATTTTTTGTTTTTACATATAAATGTATTTATATGTTGTTACTTCTAGTATTGACTAATACTCTTAAACCCAGTATTTTGTTACTTTTTAACATAAAGTTATGATTTATGTTTCCTGTATATGTATATTTTCTGTTTTTACATATAAATGTAAATATATTGTGTTACTTCTAGTATTGAATAATAATCTTTAACCCAGTATTTTGTTACTTTTTAACATAAAGATATGATTTATGTATACTGTATATATATATTTTTTGTTTTTACATATAAATGTTTTTATATTTTGTTACTTCTAGTATTGAATAATACTCTTAAACCAAGCATTTTGTTACTTTTTAACAAAGTTATGATTTATGTATACTGTATATGTATATTTTTAGTTTTTACATATAAAGGTATTTATATTTTGTCAGTTATAGTATTGAATAATAATCTTAAACCCATAGTTTTGTTACTTTTTAACAAAGATATGATTTATGTATATGTATATTTTTTGTTTTTACATATAAATGTATTTATATTTTGTTACTTCTAGTATTGAATAATACTCTTAAACCCAGTATTTTGTTACTTTTTAACATAAAGATATGATTTATTTTTACTGTATATGTATATTTTCTGTTTTTATATATAAATGTATTTATATTTTGTTACTTCTAGCATTGAATAATACTCTTAAACCCAGTATTTTGTTACTTTTTAACATAAAGATATGATTTTTGTTTACTGTATATGTATATTTTTTGTTTTTATATATAAATGTATTTATATTTTGTTACTTCTAGCATTGAATAATACTCTTAAACCCAGTATTTTGTTACTTTTTAACATAAAGATATGATTTTTGTTTACTGTATATGTATATTTTTTGTTTTTATATATAAATGTATTTATATTTTGTTACTTCTAGCATTGAATAATACTCTTAAACCCAGTCGGTCTGTAATTAGGAGTGGGTGGGTTTTCCTTCGTCCAAAGACGTGGTTAATGTCATGGCTTATATAATACTGTTTAATAACCACAGCCGTTCACCCAGTACTTTATGTGGTGAGATTCATGGAGGCCCGTGTGTTTCAGCAGCTGACGGTGATGATGAGCAGCTTCCGTGGTTCCTGCTGCCGCTGATCCGCGGCACATGCTCAGTTATGTACACCCAGACAACTTTGAAGGCTTAGCTGTGGCTGCTGAGGTCATTGCACTGGGAGAAGAAAAAAAATAGACTGACTCGCTCCACTACGCCGCCTCCATTTTGAATAGCCATGTAATAGGGGATTCGCATAGTTTTTGTGTGTATCGCCCACTGCGCTGCGGAGTGTCAACAAGCCACATCCAAACATCCTTCGACATGGACGACCTGTTCAGTCCGCGGAGGTAACTTCGTCAACTTAACCCGTCTTTGCGTGTCGTATTTCAGCCGCTGCGTGCGAAACGCGACTCCCGGGTGGTGTTTTGTGAGCGTGACTTTGAGAGGCGTTTGTGTGAAATAGTCGGAGTGTCAGTGGTCACGAAGTTCGTGTCTGGCTAACAAGCTAGCCAAATAACACGGCAATGTTGCTGCCTCGTTAGCAGCTAGCAGCCTCCGGCGGATAACCTGCTTTTTTTCGTAGCCGCTTTCCACGTAGCTTAGCTATTTCTGCAGCTTTTGATTTAAATGCCGTAAAGCAGATCAACCGTGTGCATCATTTAACAAATCTGCTGTTATCCCCCCCCCCCCTTCCTCCCTCCGGGCTTTGACGGTGTTTTGACACGGGTGGTTGTCGCTATCTGTATGTGTGTCAACGACGTGTTGTGGATGCTAACGTTGATATTTCCCATCGATCGCGTACTTTTTATTTGATTTCCGTAAAGCTGTGGGTTAAACAGCGAGGCCACTGTCAACCTGCACACACTGTTCTCGTAATGGTGACCGTAAGAAAATTAGCAGCTCGCGGATGATTGATTGACAGTCTTTAGCGGCGGCTGGCGTCGGGTTTCATTCATGTAATATAAGGAAACGTCGCGGGTCGCGGCTGAGATTGGTCCGCGGTGACGGAGGGGCGGGATGTTATTCCGCGATGGGAGGGAAGCTTCGCTGACAGCCGACGTGCACACATATTGATCACACGTCCGCGTGCATAATGCACAGCGTTAATCACCTGTCCAATTAGCAGATCATAATACAGCACACTGACTTTTAACTGCGCAGACACTCATATTCCATTGATTTTAAATGTCGAAGCTGTAGGTGGCAAATTATTATTAATCCGCACAATCATGAGGATGGTTTATGTATTTATTTTTTTCATTTCAGGAGCCTGAACAGCACACAGGGCGAGATAAGAGTGGGACCAAGCCACCAGGTACACTTTACTTCAGCTGATTCATCACCATTTAATTAGAATTTATTGAAATGTGTTTGGGAGGGTTAAGAACATTTTTAAAAAAAAACACACAGCACTTTCAGGAAGTGTTAAAGAGGTAGACTGTGTTAAGGAAGTATGTGTACCAGGTGCTAGTGGCATATGAGGCCATGAAACCAGTCAGACCTGTCTGTTCGGTCTGCTTTGTTACATGCAGTATGTTTTCTTCTCTTTCATGTGTTGAAGTTGAATTTGAATATTTAATTATGTGAAACGGATTCAAGCAGGAGCTACTTCTGTTTGATTTCAATGCATCCTTTATCCATTAATTACTTGACAATTTGACAGTTGAATCTCGCTTAAAATGCGGCTGTTTTCCCCCCCAAAAAAAGTGAGTGAATACTTTTTTTGGCTGGCTAAAGAGTGTTTGCTGTTTTTTTTTTTTTCTTTGGCTTCACTGCAGGCCAAACTTCCAGAGCTGCAGCCGCGGCCTGTTCCTGTTCTACAGAATCAGACGGAGAGTGAGGAGCTGATGTGGACGCCAGGGGTCAACGACTGCGACCTTCTCATGTACCTCAGAGCTGCCAGGTCAGTGTCTGCACTATGTTGCTGAAAATCACTGGTAGTTAGGTTAACTTTGCAAAAGTGGGCAGCCATGGCTTCACTTCATCAACAGGTACTTAGAAAACAAAACTAGTCTTGGTCTCTTTATTTGAACGCTGCTTGGTTATTGTCTACATTCTCTATTCATCCGATTTCTTAAATGTCGTTCAACCGAGAAATGTGGCATTAATAGTGCAAGGGATTAAGATAAACACTGCTAGTTTTCTGCTGGAGGTTTGTATTATCCAACTTTTCAGCATCACTCCTTGGAATTGGGTAAAAAGTGTAAAAATGCACCATTTTTTCTCTTTTTTTTAAGGAGCATGGCAGCGTTTGCAGGGATGTGTGACGGTGGATCCACAGAGGATGGATGTTTAGCAGCCTCCCGAGACGACACCACGCTCAACGCACTCAACATGGTGCGGAGCCCCAACTTCTATGCATCAGTATCCAGTAAATTCAGATAACGATGTTGCAGAATGACAAACATATTGTGTTTTCCCACTTCTAGTTGCACGCAAGTCATTATGATGCAGCAAAAGCTCTCCAGCGCCTGGTGAAGAAGCCTCTGCCGAAGCTAATTGAGAAATGCTGGTCGGAGGATGATGTGGTGAGTCACCTTTACGTAGCAGTATGGCCCTGAAGGTCCATCACCGTTATGATGAATGTAAAGGATGCAAGCATTTTATTTGTTTTATCTATACTAAGCATGTTTCACAGTGCAATCAGAGTAAATTAAAAGTTCTGTGATGGAAACTCACTTTAATCTGATGTAAAATATGTTTTTTTAGCGATTAACATAATCTATACTGGAGCTTTTTATAGTGCATTTGTGTATGATTTAATCTTATCCACCACCCTCCCTCCTTTCCCTTTCCTTTCCCCTACAGAAACGCTTCATCAAAGGCCTGAGACAGTATGGAAAGAACTTCTTCCGCATCCGGAAAGACTTTCTGCCCTGCAAAAAGACTGTAATTAAACACGATGTTTAGCGTAAAGAACACATGCAGTGTGTGTTTGATTCCAGACATGACTAAATCCTGTGTTGTTCTCATCAGGGGGAACTGATCACTTTCTACTACCACTGGAAGAAAACTCCTGAGGCTGCAGGAACAAGAGCTTATCGACAGCAGCGTCGGCAGCCGTCCTCTCGCAAAGCCAAGACTCGCTCTGTGGCGGTTCCTGTCACCCCATCACGCAATTACTCAGGTGTGCACTTAGTGTTGCTCGGAGATGTTTGGCTATTTTGTTTCCCGTAGTCATGCAGGTGTTCTGTAGTTATGCGGCCAAGAAGTGTGGAAGTCATATGAGCTGGAAGTCTTCATTCACGCCTTTTTTTTTTCCCTTTGCAGTGGATGCAAGCTCTGCCAGTGAGGATGATCTCGATAGTGAAGACAGTGAACAGGAAGTCAAGAGCTGCAGCCACTGTGGAACGACAAGTGAGTGCACGTCTCTTTATTTGTGATTTATCAGATTGGGTATCAAGTTATAAATTGCAGAAAGTTAATTTTCTTTCTGAAACAGGTTCTAAGGATTGGCACCAGGGGCGAAGAGACAACCCGTTGCTGTGCACGGCTTGTCGCACGTATGAAAACAGACATGGATGTCTGCCGCCGGCTCCAAAGTCTGCAGTCGCCCCATTCATGTTTAAACCCGTTAAAGAGGAAGAAGAGGTGAACAGCAAGCATGGCATGAGGACACGGCGGAGCAGAGCACCTGTAAGCCCGAGGCTGGCAGATCAATCACACTGTTGTCTTAAGTAGTCGCAATTCAGAAGGAATAGTTTTCATTATTATATACAACAGGTTTCACACCCTTATAGAATCTGTCTTACTTTGACTTTTTAGTGAGGAATGTATCCTGTACATCTGGGGATTCATGTCTTTCTTCCATTATTCACAATATTAACAACTAAATATTATTTTTTTTTAAGCTGTCATCTCTAAGAAGTGGCCACAGGAGGCTCACCGGCTCCCCCACCACTGAGGACCAGGTGTCCAGTAGCCAGCCCTCCCCGAGTGGAGCAACCTCCACTTCTTTGAGATCGACTTCCGTCGATAATAAGAATGAATCCAGCAAGAAGACGAACAAGGTAAATATAAACTACACATTTCATATACATGTACACTACATCTTATCGGACCTGCTTGTTGTTTTGCATGTTATACTGTGAGTTGATGGAAGTTTAGTTAGACCCAAACTGAAGTTACACATTACATGTCATGAGGGACACACGTGATACTGCCGCCGCCTGCTTGGTGAATATCACTCATTGAGGTTTGGCGTCACGCACCATCGTCTCCTATCGATAATTAAATGTCATGCCGACATTCCACAGAAGATAAAAGAAGAGGTAACGTCACCAAAGACAACGAAGCGCGTACGGGAGAGTCCAGCTCAAGAGCCTGACGAGCCTGAAAAAGTGACGCCTAAAAGGCCGAAGACACAGGTGAGAGAGAAAAGAACACTTTATGTCCAATACCATTCGGGTAAAAACTCCTCCAAAGGCTCTGTTGTGTGCAGCAGGCGAGGCCTGGCATGAACATGATCGTCAACTACTTAAATAGTTGGTGATAAACTATATTATAGTGGTTTTAAGACCATTTATGCCACTGATATATTGATAATATAATAATGTGAGTACAAGTACTTTTGAGAAAGCAATGATGTTTTAATTGCAATCAAATAGATAATAAACATTTGGCACAGGATATGAGGAGTTAATCATGCCATCGCAGGCAATATCCTGCCGAACAGTTGATCAATGATATCAAACCCTTTATAAAGAGTAACCCCATGCCCCTTTTTTTTCATTTCAGGTCCAAATCTTGACATTTTAGTGCAAATCATTTGAAGTCTACATTGTGTTATAAGTTTATATAAAGACTGCCCTCTACTGGTTGAAATAAAATGGGAGACCGGACGAGTAAAAGTAATAAATACACATTTATTGCACAAATTAACCAAAAAGAACCGAACAAGCGTGTAATCGGTGATGGATGCGAGGAACAAACAAAACAAAACAGCAGCTGTGTCAGCAGTGGTTTATTTTATACATAAATAAGACATGGGATTATAAACATTTCCTCCCATAAAATAACTTTGTTGCATCATTTATTGGTTTGTTTCTCCAGGATCCGCGGGGCTCGCGGTCAGAGGGAGAGGCCGATGTCGAGGAGGAGAGCTCTTCAGAAAGCCGCAGCGCTCAGGACGACGGCAGCAGCGACACCAAAGACATTGATCAGGATAACCGCAGCTCCTCTCCCAGCATTCCCAGCCCTCAGCAGGGCAACGAGAGCGACTCCGACTCCTCCGCCCAGCCCAACGGCGTCCCGTCGGAGCCTGTCGCTCCTTCCGCCGTATTGGTGGACGTGCCAGTCCCACAGGCCCTCCCTCCTCAGGGCCACACCATCACTCCTCAGCCAATGCAAAGCAACCCACTTGCCGATCCTGCTCAGAGCCCCCCTCCTCCTTCTCCGGACCAACCTCAGCCAGCTGCCGGTCAGTCAGCTGCCACAGCGGGCCCAAACAGCCGACCGCAGCCCCCGTCTCACTCTCTGTCCGGTCCACCACCTCTCCCGTCAGCGCTGGGTCATGACTCTCCTCTTTCTCCAGTATTTCAGGTCCCGCCCGCTCTCAACTCCCATGTCCTGCAGCTTCATGGTCCGTCCCCTCAGGCCCCCCAGCGACCCCCGCCCTTCTTTAGGGAGTCTCAGCTCCCCCAGCATCCTCTGTCTGACCCACAAATCAAGCCTCCTCCCACCACTCCAATTCCACCGTCACAGAAACAGGTGCCACACCAGTCTGCTACACCTTTCCCCCAGATGCCCTCTAATCTGCCCCCTCCCCCTGCTCTAAAGCCACTCAATATTCTGCCCAATCAGCACCTTCCGGGTGCCCCCCCTCCCCCTCTCCAGCTCATGCCCCAACCTTTGCCTATGCAGTCACTTCCTCCCCAACATCCAGTGATCTCTCAGATGCAGAGCCACCCTGGCAAGAGCATGACTTCCTCTCACCCGCCTGCTGCGACCTCACACCCTCCGACCCCTGTAGCATCTTCTGCTGTCGGCCCCGTTCCGAGCCTCCAGCCGTCGTTCCCCCCTCTTCCTCTGAGACCCTCGCTGAGCACCATAGCAGTATCACAAATTCAGATTAAAGAAGAGCCGCTGGATGAGCTGGAAGAGGCTGAGAGCCCACCATCTCCACCTCGGAGCCCCTCACCGGAGCCCACCGTCGTCAGCGTGGCAAGCCATGCCAGCCAGTCTGCACGGTATGACCGAGGACACACTTTCTAAGGAAAATTGCAAAAAGAAGTGTTTGCATCATCTTGTCAAAATTGGGAGGTTTATACATTCCATACATCTATTTTCGGGGAGCAATGTTTGAATACAGATGACGCCTCTTTATTTGAATTACTTTTATATTATTGGGAGAATCATATTAATAATTAAAATAAAATTCCACGAATTGTGGCACGAATTGATCGAGTTGAAGCTGTTTGGAGCTACATCTGATAATCATTTTAATGTTGGCTTTTGTTTTCCTTTACTACCTTTTAAATCAGTCACTTTGCTATTTGTATGAAGGTGTATCAGTCGTACTCAGAAAAATGCACATCTGCTGTTTCTTTTTTTTTCAGGTTTATCAAACACTTGGATCGTGGTTACAACTCCTGCGCCAGAACAGACCTCTTCTTCACTCCACTTTCATCCTCGAAGCTGGCCAAGAAAAGAGAGGAGGCCATAGAAAAATCCAGGAGAGAGGCGGAGCTCAGTTCTCGGCAAGAACGCGAAAAGGAGAAAGACCGAGAGAGAGAACGAGAACGGGAGGCGGACAGAAATGCTGTGAGTGTGAACAGTCCATTCCTTTTTTTAAATAAACACATCTTCTCTGTCACCAAACATGCACATGTTATCTGACACCCTGTCGTTGCTTACAGAGAGCCTCCAGCTCCTCCCATGACAGTCGTATGAGTGATGTCCAGAGCCATGGACATGGGCGCCCCTCCTTCGAGCAGCCACCCACCACCGTAGCCGCCGTGCCCCCCTACATCGGCCCCGATACACCCGCTCTCCGCACTCTGAGTGAGTACGCCCGACCCCATGTCATGTCGCCCAACAACCGCAACCACCCCTTCTATGTGTCGCTGAGCCCCGGCGACCCCTTGCTGGCCTATCACATGCCTGGCCTGTACAGCGCCGAGCCCAGCCTCAGAGAGCGCGAGCTGAGGAACCTCCGAGAGAGGGAGCTGCGCGAGAGGATGAAGCCCGGCTACGAGGTCAAGCCCCCAGACATGGAAACGTTACACCCCTCGGCCAACCCCATGGAGCACTTTGCCAGACACGGGGCCATCGGCCTTCCCCACATACCCGGGCCTCCCCACCACTTTGCACCCTTCCATCACGGCCTGAACCATCTGGAGCGGGAGAGGATGATGCTGGCGGGACCCCAGATGCGCCCGGAGCTGAGTTACGCCGAGCGACTCACTGCCGAGCGGCTCCACGCAGAGAGGATGGCATCCGTGGCGTCCGACCCCGCTGCCAGGCTGCAAATGCTCAACGTGACGCCGCATCATCACCAGCACTCTCACATTCACTCCCACCTCCACCTGCACCAACAGGATCCCCTCGGTCAAGGTGAGTTTGGACTGGATTTTTTATTAATTAGTGGGTATTAATAGATATTCAGTGGCGAGAAGTTGACCTGCTTTTGCGGTTTGATTTGCTTTCTTCATCCAGGTTCAAGCCCTCATCCTCTAGGGGACCCTTTGGCAGCAGGACCACGTTTGCCCCGGTTCCCCTTCCCCGGCGCCCCGATCCCCAACGCTTTACTCGCCGATATTCCTCACGATCATGAGATGCTGCGCCACCCACTGTTTGGTTCGTAATCTCAAGTCACAGCCTATAAAATGAGTCTTTTTCTGAGTTCAGCTCCTCCATTTTAGTCTTTCTATACCTGCGTTTTTCCGTAGGAGCTGCATATCCACGAGAGCTGCAAGGCCCGATTCCTCAGATGTCTGCTGCTCACCAGCTCCAGGCCATGCATGCTCAGTCTGCAGAGCTGCAGAGGATGGCTATGGAGCAGCAGTGGCTGCATGGGCATCACCTGCATGGAGGCCCTTTACCGAGTCAAGAAGATTATTACAGGTGAGCTCTTTGAATGACTTATCTAGTGCGCAGGCTGTGGTTATTATAGAATTATGTGAGGAATACACCAGAGAGAACAGAAGATGTGATTTTAGATTAAATCCCTTAGTATTTGAGCAGAGCTCGTCAGTCTCTCCACGTTCTCTCTCTGTCGCTCAGCTGATCTAAAATGTTTTTTTTGTTTCTGTTCTCTGAAGCCGTCTGAAGAAAGAAGGTGACAAACCATCCTGAGTGCCAGGTGGTGCATGCCCCGAGAACCCCACGCTCATACCCAATAGAGTACTTTGTACTTTTTAATACTGTAAGAGAGTATTTTGTGTGTCATTTTTCTTTTTGTTTTAATATATTTTAGTAAAAATCATCGTGGATCTGTATGTGCATTCCTTCTTCAGCACTTAATGGGTCTGTCAAAGTCCGTCTGAGGTTTTCATATCACTTAAGACTTTATACTAGTTTTATTATCGAAATGCCGAGCAATCTCACCCATTCGTGTAAGATTTGAAACGACAGATTTTCTCTGAGAAGCTGTTTCATATGAATCTGCTAAACACCTAGCTCTTATAAAGGATATGAAAACGGACTGACTTTGGTGTTTAAGTTTAAATATCTATCTATGATTTCTAAATGATTTCCTTGTACAGTAAAGAATGACATTTACATCTGTGTTTGGATGATAATAACGACCTAGCATGACTCGAGCTTAATTTTTCACCAAACTAGAGTAGCAAGTTACATCGTGGTGTTGAGACTTTGAAAGCATAGAAGTTGGTTTGACTCTTAAATCTGCTAAATATTTGCTTAAATCCTAAAGTTTTATATATCAAGATATCTTTTCACAGTATAACCGAAGCTTTTATTCGCTCATATTTGAGATTGTAAATATTACATGTTCACAATATTCTATATGAATAAGTACTATTGATATAGCAGTAGACACTTGACCCTCGATTCAGCACGATAGAAGTTAATCCTAAGCTAAACAGTATATAGTATTATAAGGTGAGATAATTATCAATTGGACTGTGATCTGTTGCTACAGACAGAAAGTTTTATTAGAATAATGTATTTACATTGTTTTGATGAGAGTAAATGAATTGGAGAGAAACTAAATCTTGAGCATTTTAATGGAATTTTTAAAAGAACTGCCTCTAAATTCAATATTTATGTGACATAATATGAAAGTGTATCAATTGCATATTTATTTCAATAAATATTTCTGCAATGACACCTTATTCTCTTTGCACTTGGAGTCCCTCTGTGCTAAAACGAATGCGTTTGTTATTTTATCTCTTTCTATCAAGGGTTAAAACCAGAAACCACTATCTATAAAGTCATGTTTTAGCCTGCAATAATGTAATAAGGTGTATATAAAAACAGTATAGTTAATATCAGTGCTGTTTTTCCTGCACACATCGACTTAAACAGAGAGGAGTGTGATGTATTCATGATTTTATTGCATTCAGTCAGTTATTGCACCAATATGTAGCCAGTCTTATGTGACAAGAGTTATGAAATCAATCATTTGCCTTTAGATCTAAACACAAAATATGACAGTTACAGCGTCAGCAGCAGATCATTTATGAATAAAACATAAACACACGACACAGCAACACCTAAAGGATGACTATTTTATCGTTTGCTTCTTTATACATAGGCAATATGTTCATTAGCTGTTCTTAAAGCTTACATTTAATGTAAACACAGGTCTTTCTGGCCTTTTTTTTCACATTATTATAGACCAGTGGTTCCCGACATGAGCTGAGATTAATCTAATATTCATCATTGAGTTTATTACCAGAGTAGGAATGAAAGGAAGAATCGTCTACACATAGTTACATCCTTCTCTTTGTCGTTTTACCTCTCCAGGCCAACTGAAATTATTCAAATGACATGGTCTCAAAGTGGAAATCTTTCTCAACTGCTCAAAACTCATCACACATAGACGTGGCTTTGTATTACAGGAGCACGGAGCCAAATGTTTTGGGAACCACAACGCCCATCATGCAACGCTCTAACAGTCACCTTCACTAACAACATACATACAAACCAGACCAACGTCGACAACGCAACTTTCTTTCTGCTTCTCATTCTCATCCTCTACAGAGATGCTCCACATACACTTTGCATGCGCTGGAAAACTCTACAAGTTGCCATGACAACTTGGCTTGATGACATACGAAGCCATGACAAACGGCATGTGCTAAAAAAAACAAGAAAATGAACTTCTGTGGTTACATAATGGTCCACACATCAACATCAGTTTACCCAGAACTGGACAATATATTAACATGCAGCTGAAATGTTTTCACTTAGCTGTCCTTTCTGCTGCAAATGTAAATAATCATTTTTCTACGCTGACAATAAAACTTCAAATTATTTTTACCTAGAGGTTTTTTCTTTTTAGTTGTATCCTTTACATTATGTATATATATATATAAACATACACACATGGTTGGACCCAAGTGGAAATGTTTGGAAATGACTCTTTTCTTTTCTCTTGCACGTATCAGGGATGGATCGTCTTAAGAGGGATTCCTCTTCTTCACGTAGTGCCGCAGGTACTGGATGGCGGATAGCGCGCTCACGTTTGCTAGCAGAGCTGAACACAATTTAAACGAGGGTTACTTTGATGAAACGGATGTAAATTCACCAGTTCATGTTCAACTCTAAATAACTATCATCAGGTGTAGTCGTTTAAAATCTGGTTGATGCACAGGGACATCACTTTTCAGGAAGAAAATATGTTTTGTTTTAGGGCCGATCATGTTTTTTATGTTAGTCACATTAGTAGATTCATGACTGTAATATGAGAGCATGACATTTCCTACCTGCTTTCCAGGCATCAGCAGCCTCTGGATCGGAGGATTTTAACACCCAGGAAGCAAAAGCAATGCAGACCAAACACATATCTGACTGCTTCAGCGTGGAGAAGATGCCCTCTCGTCCTGTAAAAGACACGACAACATTTCATTGGCGTTTTGCTCTGGGTTGTTTTATTCTGTATGAGACAGCTCTGATCTTACGTGTTGTCTGTATTTTTTCCCAAACCCTCTGCTGTACTGCTAGCTCTCTGAAAAACTGAGAAGCCGTCGCTGAGACTCTCCTCTCAGTAGGAGCTGCTATCGGTGGATGCACACTCTTGATGGTGATCTTCTCAACTGGAAACATCCAGGCACCAGATCTCCTGCACCTGATGCTCCCTTTGTCGGGGAAGCGGATCCTCCTCATCAAACTGTTCCAACTCTGAAATCCACGCAGAGGCGCCGCCCCACAGTCACTGCCCTGCACGAAGGAGCGAGACAAGACTCTGATTGGGGAAATGTCGTCCTCCTCGCAGTCTGCACTCAGGAAAACATAGTCCGGATTTGGGAATGTGAGTTCTCTGACGGTTGGATGAGAACAAGAGAAAATGGGGATGGGTTTCCCTTCGCCTCGCTGGGAGTCATGGAGGGAAGAGAATGATGTTTCCTCACTGAACGTGCAAAGAGTGTAGTCAAACACGGGAACCACTGAGATGTCCTCCGGCTCATAAACGCTGACACACCAGGAGTCGCTCTTTGCTTTATCCTCGTCAGGAAAGGATATTTTAAAATGTTCGTCCACAAAAGGTGACAGCATTAGTGCTCCCAGGCTGAGGCTCGCTTTCAAAACCTTGTTCTCCTCCAGAAACGGATCGCTCTCCTCGTTGCCAAGTTGCAACGATAAATCCTTCACGTTGAGAGCTTGTATGTTTTGCATGCTTTTGCTTTTTCTTATCTCTCTCTGCAACGCAAGTTTGCTTGTGACAGAGTCTTCATCCTCTGAACATTTCCTTGCAAAATCCAACAAAGATACATGGGTCTCCTCTTCTTCAGAGCTTGTGGACTCCTCGCCCTCATGTGCTGAGAAAGGAGAGTCACTCCTGCTTTGTTTTTCACTTTGAGGGTCAGGGCTGAGGCCAAAAAACTGCCTGTGCTCTTCTTCATAATCGGAGGTAGAAAACTCACAGCTTGAGTCTGCAGTGTCGGATGTGTCCACCTGTCCGCTATCGGACGAGTAACACTCCAACGAGCTGTCGATGTGTGGGGTCATTTTTTTGTGCGTTTCGCTGGGAGGCGTGCTTCGACCCATCCTGAGCTGCAAAATGTCATTTATCGTCAGTTTTTCCATCTCATCCCAGAAGGAAGAAATGGCGTACACGGGCCGAGCGTTGCCCGCGGCTTCGTGGTATGTTTCTGGGCTGAGGGCCGCAGAGCAAGGGGTCACTGTTACATCGGGAACGGGGAGAAGACGATGTCCCGAAGAGCAGCCAGATGCTGGAAGATTAATTTCATGTTTTTGGAATCGGCGTGTATCCGAGGGCAGCATGCCGTGAGTGTCATTATCACATGCAGAGTGGTCATCTGGCATGTTGTTAAAACTCTGACCAGCAGATGGAAATGTCAGGGTGGTGCACTCGTGGCCTTCAGAGTTGGTAGAGATAACCCAAGAATGCATGTTGCCTGAGCTTTGCAGTGGATGGTGTTCCACAAGGAGATGTTGAAGGTCCTCTACTGATTCAGAGGCAGACACATAGCTTTCAGAATCAAAACTGTGAGTGGAGAAGAACTCAGCGGCGTCTTCCAGCTCGTCAGACTCCACACTGTCCAACTGTGGAAGCTCTCGGAGTGGAAACTCTGTGTCTATTTTTGTCTCATTGATATCACCATCGGGCAAATTGTCTTCTTCACCAGACGTTTGCAATGAATCTGATATGACTCCGCTCTCAGCATCTTCTTCAGTACTCGGATACCCTCCTGGTTTGTGGTTTGCCTGTGTGACTCTCCCTCCCTCAGCATCATCTTTCATAATCCCTAACTCTAAACCATTTTCAAGTGACCTCTCCTGTCCAGATCTGCACCCGTGGTTGTCCTTAGGAGGTTTTTTTTGCCTTCGTTTCCTTTTTGCAGAGGCGTCACGCAGTCGTGCAGGACTGTCATTCACTGTCACGAACCAGCGCTCCTTTTCTGCTCTCCAAGCGACGCCACTCGCATCCTCCCCCGAGGCCCCGTCTGTCGAGTTCTGCGTGGATTCAAATTCACGTATGTCTCTCTGCATTTGCACATTTCCATCTTCTACGTCCCGCTCTGACAGCTCTCCCTCCGAAGACCCAACGTTGAGTTGCTCATTTTTCCCTGCGACTGTGATTTTGTCATTTGCATCCTCTGTGATGACCTCTGCAGGGTTGATGCTGGTGCTTTCAGGAGGATGAAGACACATTTCAGCTTCGGTTGCAACATCGTGTCGTCCTCCTCCTGGACCACCCTGATTAATCAGCCCATCATAAGGATCACCGCTTCCAGAATCCTCTGAATCACTGAGGTTGGAGCTATCAGGGCAGGCAAGGGAAGGCCTCAGCAGGACACACTCCTCGCTCTCCTCGTAGAAGCTCGTCCAGTCATACTCTGCAATGCACATGCTGTGATCTAGATCATCCATTGTGATTCCTCACATGCTCCTAAATCTGGTAAAACAAAGAGAAAACAAAGAAGGTAGGTGTTTTTGAACGAAAGTGGCCGATGCAACATGTAGCTGTACGTCCTTGGTATCCCTGCAGGGTTGTAGTGGAAGTTCCATCAACACATATGAGCTAAATATAGAGTGTGCATTTATTTTAAGCTTAACATTACTTGTAATCAGCTGTCGTTAGGAAACAGTGATGCCGTATGTAAGCAAGTAAGTTCAAAGCTTGAGAGCTGAAGACCTCAGAGGGCAGCACAGCAACACTAGAGTACCGTGGTCACAAGATCCATAACAGACCCCAAAATACTCCGGTCACATGACCTGTTATGAATAAATCAGCTTTACAAAATCATTGCGCAACACACCGTATCGTCTTAAACATACTCATACTGCAGGGGTTATTGATGCAATTTGAAACAAATATCTTAACATGAAGGCACTCAAACAATAACTTAAAGTTTATGTTATATTATGTATTCGGTCACGTTCTTTGGAGTATTGTTTTATTTACAGGATAAAAAGGTTTTCAATATTTTTCAGGTTATTAAGGTCACTAAGAAAGACCGTCAACTGCTCTACGGCAAAGTCATCAAAGGTCTTGTCCAAAACATTATTATTACAAACAGCCAACATGAAGCAGGTAGTTACAGCACCCTATTGTTAATGTGTTTGTCTTGTAGAATAAACACCTACCTGTTGCAGGAGGACGATGTGTCCAGTTTGAAGGTGTCAGTAACGTCTCCCTGCAGGGACATTTCAGCTCTGATGTCCGTCTGTCCTTGCATATGTCAGACTGGGGCCGTTATAAATAGAGTAGTATGTCCTGTCACATGTAGCTGCAAACGTGTGTCCGGCTATTAACAGAGGTATGACATTTCAGGACCTTCAAATACAACAAATACAAGTACAGTTATCAGACGTGAGGTCCATAATCAATTCAGTTATTAACATGATTTACACATGAATCAATCACATTTTACTCATACAGCACATTTAAGATGCAATTTAAAGTGCTTTGCAAATAAATGACATAAGGGAATGTTAAAAAAGAAAAAGAAACACAAAGTGTTAAGTTAAGAAAATAACAAAAAGTGAAATGCTGAATTAATTGACCATGGTAAAACAGTAAAATGGTGATACGGTAAAATTAAAGTGAAATAAAATATATACAAATACTTAAACCAGAGCATAAAAACACACAAGCTTAAAAAAAAAAGACGAACAAATAAGCAGGAATAATAAAAACTTTAAAATTAGAAAACATTACATGAAAGTCAGACTGAATAAATAGTTTTTTTTTATTTTCTGTTAAGAAATATCAAGACTACTCTCAGATCATCTGGAAGGTTCCATCAGATTCATCAACATCAAGAAGTCTTTAGATTTTTTGGCATTGTAATATGCAAAATATCTGTCAGAGCATTTTCTCTTTACATCAACACAATAGAAATATGGCTGAATTAACTTAAAAGTTTGCATATACATTACCACAAATAAAAAAAGTTGCTGTTTGCATCCTGAAATATTATTTTTATCAAAATAAATTGAATACTTAAATTCCTGATTATCTGGTAGGAGCCAATCAATCAATTCAATAAATCAACAGGGAAATTAACAGGGAAAATGAAGAATAATTGTCTCAGTAGAAATAAATTCTTGTCTGTTTATTATAAGCAGCAGGAATCACAAAAGATTAATGTTATTAATAACAATAAACTTTATTCGTATAGCACCTTTCATATAAGAAATTCAGCATTTTACAATAAAGGAAGATAGACATAGAATGAACATAAAAAAAAAAAATCAACCTTTAATGGAGGTATTTATTCAACGTAAACTCGCCTGAGGCCAGAAACACTGACCCACCGTTTCCCACCAGACACAAATTCACTGCAGGTCTCAGACCACTGAGTCTCAGACCACTTCCTCAGGATGAAACCTCCCTCACTTACTAATCAACAACCAACAAATCAGCACGGAGCTTCATACGACTGCACAGAGGAAATGGAA
Source organism: Chelidonichthys spinosus (assembly GCA_029853015.1). Taxonomy (NCBI): domain Eukaryota; kingdom Metazoa; phylum Chordata; class Actinopteri; order Perciformes; family Triglidae; genus Chelidonichthys; species Chelidonichthys spinosus. The sequence goes on along the minus strand of CM056822.1, from coordinate 5,705,512 downwards.
AGGTGCTTTATTTCTCCAAACATCATACTTATCTTCAGAACATTCTTAATGGCACTGAAACAAGAATATCAACATCATTACAAAAACAACACGTCATTTGTATAAAACGATATTTACATGTTTCCAGGTTACCGTCTGTACAAGAGCAAACACGTTAAGCAAAAAGGGGAATATTTATGGAGTGATCGCTGCTTTTTCACTTCATGTTGCTTCACATATACTGAAGACGTTACTTTTTAAGATATAAAACTATATGGAATTAGATAGCAGAGAGCGAATGAAGCTTGGATATCTAATCTTGGTTGAGAATTATGTACAGTGCAATATAAAGGCCACTGGATATAATTAAAATACCCAATTATTCACCATATCAGGAACATGTCCCGGCTGCATTTAAAGCTCATAATGGCACGGTAATCACAGTAATGGCACAGAGTAAAAGACATTTTCTTCAGACAACATTTGACAAGTTAGTAGTAGTCAAGTAAATTTCACAATGCAGAGATTAATGTTGCCATCTATTCAACAACAACCAAAAATCTCACTTGATATCAACCAGTTCTTTAGTGTATTGATTCTAAAACCTAGAGGCCAACATTAGCTGATGACCTCAGACATGTAAAGTGCACAAGGATTCAATAATCTTAGGGGGTTTTTTTTGGAGAGAAATTGGAAATTTAAATCAACATTGAGCAAAAATGGTATTTTAAAATATTTTGTAGGACAGAAAATAGGATTTTTGTTGTTGAGAATAACTTGTGGAATGTAATTAATTTGCGATGCATGATTTGTTGTACGCTTGTAATACATTCACCTTGGTAAAGCTCACAAAAAATAAATGCAAATGCAATGATTAAAAAAAAAAACGCAATCAAACAATCATCCATACAAAACACACAAAATAAAATTTTCCCTATAGGAGAACTCACGATCACTATTACACGATTTATTCAGTTGGTCTGATCAGAATCAGTAAAACTCAGTGCACTATTTCAAAATGTAAAAATAAATATCACACGTAAACAACACCCTATTTATCAAAAACAGGCTTCCATCAAATGTCACTGGGCTGTCCCAAAAAGATAAAAATCACCGTTGCTCAACTTGGTCACTGACAGTTTCATATTTTGGGAAATATTCTTATAAGCTTTCTTGTAGTGAGTTAGACGAGAAGGATCTGTTACAAATATGGCTCTAGTCTGCAGCTGGTTAGCTTAGCTTAGCATAAAGACTGGAAACAGGGAGAAGCAGCTAACAGCTCACATTAATACACCTTTTTGTTATGCAGATATAAATAGATGACATGTGTTAATGAGTGAACATAACAGAGGAGCAAATAGGTGCATTTCCCAAAATGTCAAACTATATTTTATACTACTATATATTTTGACGGACAAATCCACATACACACACTGTCAGACAGCCGGCAGAAACTTAAAAACACACGGAGTGACCCTGAGGTGCTGCATGAGGGGCAGGAAACTACAAAGCGATCAGTGATGTTTGTAATTTACAGAGAAATACTGAGATTATTTTTCCTGGAATATTATTTTTTCCATATATATATTTAAAAAAAAGCAAATGTTATATCTTTGAGAAGTTTGACAGGTTAGTTGGTGGACAGTACTATATAACACTTGTTGTTAAAAGTAACAGCCCGAGTGACAAGAATGCAGCAGAAGCAGCAACAGTTAAATATGGCCACCTACGTCTGAGTCAACTGGGCTTTCTTCACACAGCTGGACCTTCACATGATTAAAAAAAAATCTAACATCTTTCCTGAGCGTTCTCTCGTACCTGCACCTCCTCCTCCTCCTCCTCCTCCTCCTCCAGCTACACATTATAGTCCTGAGTGGTGGATGCTGTGGGAACGGTGGCACTATTCAGTGGTAATGTCGCAGAGGGCCGCTCCCTCCTGACATATCTTGGCTTCCTCACTTCAAAAGACACACAAAAGAGCAAACATAGCATCACATCTGAGGGAAATCAAGGATACGCATATCTTTAAAGGTACATTTAAAACATTTTTTTACACCCAAAGTCACCGACAAACCACCACAAATACAACACTCTTGCCGACATTCCTATGTCGTGTTTTGGACTGCTTGGCATTACTCAATAGCTTTGTGATAATCTTACAACCTGTTCAGCGAGGTGAGTGACTCAAGTTTCAAAACAGGCAACAAACAGGTTCTTTCCAGATTAAGATCGGGAAGTTGTCTTACTTGTCGAGGAGGGGATCATGACAGCCTGGAAGAGTGGGAAAAAACAGAGAGACATATTTATGTTGAATGTCAAGTTAAGAAGAGAGGCTACAATAATTAATTCTCTAGCTTTGAAACAATAAAACTGACTTACTGTCTCGCTTGGTTGGAATATGAAGGCTGTAAAAGTACATGAAATATTGTTACATTTGAGATTAACCGCATGAACATCAGTTATTATCACGAACGCATAGCAATAAAATTGTGTTTCCATGCGATCCAAGCACGTCCGTGCTTTATTATATAGGACTTAATAAGGTGCACCGGGTCGACAAATCCCAGCTTGTATAATGACAGCGTATGGGAGCTGCGCGGCGCTTACCTTTGTTGCGGCGATAGAAGATGTTGGGGAGTCGGTTGGAGCGTTTGAGGTAGAAAAAGGAGGCGACAGAGAGGATCAGGAACAGGCTGATCAGCAGTGTTCCCAGAAGGAGAGAGGCTGCCACACCTGGCCCTCCTGCTCACAAACACAGAGCACAAAACCTAGATGAGGAACGTGGTGAAGATACATTTCTAACTGATAACTAATAACTGATTTAAAGGCCAAAAATTAGATATAACATGAAAGGAAATGAGTGAATCCGTCCATTATGACTGTGGTTTTCGATATCTTACCAATTTTAGGAATGACAGTAGTTACGGTTGTGTGGTTTTTCCTCTCCACTGTGTAGTCTAGGGAACACAGAATACAAATATTTAAAAAAAAGTGTAATATTCAGATTTTTATAGTAGTGTAACGATTCAATGTTCAATTACATTTTTGTTTTCAGCATAAAATATTATGCAGGACTACTTTTATAGAATAAATATGTTTAATTAGTAATTCTGTTTGTTTATTTTTCACCTTTCAGAAGAATACAGATAGTCTCGGTCACATTATTGCATGTTTATTTCATGGATATAGAATATTGGTTAAAAGTGAATCGAATCAAATTGTTCCCAAAAAAAAAAAAATGCGCCCTTGAATCGAATCGCCAAACATACCTAAACGTTTTCACACCCCTATATATTTTTCTTTATAGTAGTAGTATAGTTCCTTGTCCTTACTGTAGGTGCAGACTGTTATGTTCTCCAAATCCACAGCTGCTGAGTCACAGAATATGCAAACAGTGTTGCTGTTCTCAAGGACACGCAGGAAGCATCCTGAAGAAGTCAAAATAAGACAGATTTGACACCCAGGTTTTAACAAATCACACATACTGTCTCCCTCTTTTTTTACAGAGTACAGAAATTGAACTCAGCACTACTATATCCCCAGCATAAATGATTTTCATTCATCAACACTGTCATTGTGTTTATATGTGTGTCATTAAAAGCTCAGAACTCTAAGTGACACCCTCAGTGTGAATGAAAGCATCCACATTACCTGGTTCACAGTGGGTGTCATTTGAGCAGGAATTGTTGGCTCTCTGCTTCTCAACACAGCACTCCAGCGAGTTCTGACGTAAAGCCTGCAGACAGAAGAGCAGTCACAGGTCAGCACGTCGGTGTCACCCCGACACAGAGCACACCACACCAGGCTGAGTGGGGTCCTACCTTGGTGACGGGCGTCTCCGGTCTGATCAGAATCACAGTTGCAGCCATGACCAAAAGGAATGACAGAGCCATATCCAAACCTTTAACGAGATGGAAACAGGCTCGAGTCAGATATACAGGTACATGACGGAGTAGTGGGTCGCACGGTCGCCTCACAGGGCTCCCAGGTTCGATTCTCGGTTCGGGTTCGGGTTCCTTCTGTGTGAAGTCTGCATGTTCTCCCCGTGTGAGCGTGGGTTCTCTCCGGGTTCTCCAGCTTCCTCCCACAGTCCAAAGACATGCAGGATGGACCTGTCTGTGTCTACATGTCTCCCTGTGATAGACTGGTTACCTGTCTGTCTCTACATGTCTCTCTGTGATAGACTGGTTACCTGTCTGTCTCTACATGTCTCTCTGTGATAGACTGGTTACCTGTCTGTCTCTACATGTCAGCCCTGTGATAGACTGGTTACCTGTCTGTCTCTACATGTCTCCCTGTGATAGACTGGTTACCTGTCTGTCTCTACATGTCAGCCCTGTGATAGACTGGTTACCTGTCTGTCTCTACATGTCAGCCCTGTGATAGACTGGTTACCTGTCTGTCTCTACATGTCGGCCCTGTGATAGACTGGTTACCTGTCTGTCTCTACATGTCAGCCCTGTGATAGACTGGTTACCTGTCTGTCTCTACATGTCAGCCCTGTGATAGACTGGTTACCTGTCTGTCTCTACATGTCTCCCTGTGATAGACTGGTTACCTGTCTGTCTCTACATGTCAGGCCCTGTGATAGACTGGTTACCTGTCTGTCTCTACATGTCAGCCCTGTGATAGACTGGTTACCTGTCTGTCTCTACATGTCAGCCCTGTGATAGACTGGTTACCTGTCTGTCTCTACATGTCGGCCCTGTGATAGACTGGTTACCTGTCTGTCTCTACATGTCGACCCTGTGATAGACTGGTTACCTGTCTGTCTCTACATGTTGGCCCTGTGATAGACTGGTTACCTGTCTGTCTCTACATGTCTCCCTGTGATAGACTGGTTACCTGTCTGTCTCTACATGTCTCCCTGTGATAGACTGGTTACCTGTCTGTCTCTACATGTCGGCCCTGTGATAGACTGGTTACCTGTCTGTCTCTACATGTCAGCCCTGTGATAGACTGGTTACCTGTCTGTCTCTACATGTCAGCCCTGTGATAGACTGGTTACCTGTCTGTCTCTACATGTCGGCCCTGTGATAGACTGGTTACCTGTCTGTCTCTACATGTCAGCCTGTGATAGACTGGTTACCTGTCTGTCTCTACATGTCAGCCCTGTGATAGACTGGTTACCTGTCTGTCTCTACATGTCAGCCCTGTGATAGACTGGTTACCTGTCTGTCTCTACATGTCAGCCCTGTGATAGACTGGTTACCTGTCTGTCTCTACATGTCTCCCTGTGATAGACTGGTTACCTGTCTGTCTCTACATGTCTCCCTGTGATAGACTGGTTACCTGTCTGTCTCTACATGTCAGCCCTGTGATAGACTGGTTACCTGTCTGTCTCTACATGTCTCCCTGTGATAGACTGGTTACCTGTCTGTCTCTACATGTCAGCCCTGTGATAGACTGGTTACCTGTCTGTCTCTACATGTCTCCCTGTGATAGACTGGTTACCTGTCTGTCTCTACATGTCTCCCTGTGATAGACTGGTTACCTGTCTGTCTCTACATGTCTCCCTGTGATAGACTGGTTACCTGTCCAGGTGAACCCTGCCTTCACCCAATGACAGCTGGGATCGGCTCCAGCCCCCGCGACCCTGAATACAGGATAAGCGGTTGATGATGGATGGATGGATGGATGGATGGATGGATGGATGGACTTTGAGGTAAATTGTAGGATGAATACACTACAGGTTGACAAGTTAGAATAGGTTAACTTTGTGTTGCATCCGAAACTACACACTTAGTTTACTCTCAACCCACTTTTTGCATTTCTTTATACATGTTAAAAGCGAAATTTGGAGGAACGAGTCATTGTTATAATTAATATTTATATATGTGCAGAATTTTATACTGGGCGTGTGTTCCCGCAATACAATGCCGCCTTACAGTTTTTTTTTACCCATTTTATACACAAATAAATACGCGACCAACGCACACAATTGAGAAAGCCAGACAGGAATGCTGCTTTACAGCGTTACCGTTAAAGCCCCACGCCTCGGGGAAACGGCGTGGATTGTGCTAACGTCAGTTGCGTAGCGTTAACACACGGGACGCAACCAGGGTGTTTAGCTAGCTAGCACCTGTCACCGGAGGGTGAAGTTAAACCGCGTTTGCAGTCAGAGCTGAAATAACGATGTCAGCGTCACGGAGGCAGATTCACTAATCTATTTAAAGCGGTTTCACATTAAGGGGTATGTTTATAATCCCAGACTGAGCAGATGTTCGTTACAACAACAACAACAAAAGTTAACTCACCGGCCAAACACTAGGCTTCGGCTTGGCAGAAACTCCTGGTTGCGGTTGAATCAACGTCAGGTCCGCTGCAGACGTTTTCTCTCAAAGAAGTAGATAATTTCTTGCTCGATTTGTCATCAACACGCCTTCGCAGTTCAAACACAGATTGCTCTACAGTGCGCAGATCATAGCTGCCTGCTTTCATTTGGCACTGACACTTCCGGGTATGGTTTTCAAAATAAAGTCCCGACTATGACTCTGAAGCATTAACTTGAATTGCATTATCTACCGAGTTTTCTTGGCTAAATATGCCAAAGAAGTACTGGTTAATGCTTCTATTCACATTATTGTTTGTTTCCCTGTCATGACAACAAGACATATAGTATACTATTTGTGTAGGCTATTTTAAGATTGAATACAACAATAATTAATTTTTTTTTACAATAGAGCACTGATGGATCTATTACATTAGTATGCACCGCACCTTAATGATTCATTCATTAATTAAATTATAATGCTATTCGTGTGTTTAATTTGTGGTTGGTAATTTAATTAAACACAACAATGCTAGGAAAATGGATCATGTCAACTACAGTTTGAAAGAATGGATCGACTATCCAGCCTTGATAGTAAGCATAAATGCATTTAATAAGTGATAATAATGTGTCACTTCATCATTGTCCTCTATTGTCAATTTTAGGATGTAGTAAAGCGAAGGGCAAATGCTAATTAACTAACTAAGCAACTAATTATTTAAAACTACTAACATCTTTAAAGTCTCATTAATCTAGTGTTTATGCTGGAGGAAAAAAATGATGGAGCCAATAAATAAAAAAATACACGATCAAATCTCGAAAACAAAAAAGTATTTGTTCGACGTGCATATCGATTTTTACGACGGATATTGAATGCATCCTAGCCTCGCGATGGAATGCTACATGGCGGGAGATTTAAATCCTCGCGAGATCTTCTTCGACATGACCTCTGCGAACCGTGAGTCCTTTTTTTTTTTTTTTTAATTAGCGATGCTTTATTAATCCACGGTGAACGTTCTAATCTACTATACCAAAAAAACAGACAAGCATGATTTGCTAAACAGTTCGTGGTAATGTTAGCTTAATTTTACATGATAATTATTGTTAGCTAGGGAATCCTTTCCTAGCTTAACAACCCGAAACGTTCGCTTTAGCTTATAATGCTAACTAACGCTAACAATTACTAGCATGACTCCAGCTGAGACATTACTAACTACTACTACTAACATGTTATCTTTACGAACAGGAACTCAAACGAGATGAACCACATGAGGAGCATCAAAGAGATGCTGAGCATCCCAACAGGAAGCAGGTTTTTATTTTTAAAAAACAATGTAATACACAACCAGTGTGTGTGTTTTTACCTGATTTCCACAAACACCTTTTCTGTTTTGCTGTTCAAATCATCTGTATGTTGTGTTTTCTTCACCCAGCAGACCTTGTGGGGACAAAACAATCAACAGAAATGTGGCCACCAGTGGCCACTCTTGTTTCACCGACTCTCAGATTTTCTTTGGGTCTCAATTTTGGCCTGAAAATTCTCAGGGCATGTCTCAAGATATGAGTCTGTCATCCAGGACCTCCCAACAAAGTTCACAAGAGGTGAGATTTACCGACTCCATCTCACAGTTGCAATGATGCAGATGTGTGGACAAACGCCTCTAGCTTAATTTTTATAAATCTGTTTGGCACAGCCCAGATGTTTTGGATTTGAAGTTTAAAACACAATGTTTTCTTTTTATTTACTTAATTTTATTTGTACATCAATATAATTAAAAAAGAAGGGAACAAACAACTGTTTTCTTATACCTATCTTCATAATATTTTTTTTAATGAATCGTCAAATCGTGGTGTCTTGTGTCTATATCTATTAACCTTATGTATTTTTTATTTATTTAATTTAGGGAAGTGACCCAAAGTTTTCAAGCACTTATCACACGAAACCCTTCTTGTTCGGAGAATTGAAGGACAAGAGCAAAGCATTTGGGATACTGGATACATTTGAAGAGGAGAGGAAAAGGGCAAAAGAAAAAACTGAAGGGTACATTTATTCATCATTCGAAACTTGCAGCTCATCTTAAATTTATAAACTAGGACTAATGACATTTTTATATCTGTTTCTTTGCTTTAACAGGAATATTTTGGCCAAAGCATGTCAAGAAACTCTCAACAATGTAAGTGGACATCCATTGCTTTTTTTTTTTTATTATACAGCTCTTCTTTTGTCGATGTAACATGTTACAATGCCATGTTTTTCAGATCCAACACCTGGTCGCCTGCACAGAGAGGAACACTGCTGTGTGCCAAACAGTCCTTCAAAAATGTGAGAATTTCGCATCATGTAAGTTTCCTTAATCATTGATATATGTGACTATAGAGTTGCTCCCTGCATACTGTAGGTCTGATTAATTTAATAAAAGATCCTGGAGGAAGCTTTTAATATTGCCACTAGATGGTACTCTTTGCCCAATGATAAAACATCATCATCCACCTGCTTATCCTGGTTAAGGGTCATGGCCCAGCTGGCATTGACCCTGGACAGGTCGGCCGCCCATCACAGGTGTGATACATAGAGACAGACGGGCAATTTAGAGTCATCAATTAACCTGCAAGTCTTTGGACTGTGGGAGGAATCCGGAGAACGTGGAGTGAAACCACGCTAACACATGCAAACACACAGAAAGCAGCCAGAACCCGGGGCCCTTTTAACTGCAAGGGGACAGTAACTGTGCAGCCCCTAGTTTTTTTATACACTCATATCTATGTTTTTGGTCTCTCATCCCAGTGCAAAATAATCTCAGCGGTCTTCAGAGTGACATTTCCCAGCAGTTTGAGACTTTGCTGACTAAAGTGAACTCGCAGAAAGAGATCATGTGTGAAGTGGAGCAGAGAGTGCAAAAGGTAAATAGTATATGTATATTTTAGTTGCTAATAAATCATTCTGGTTAGCGATAATTATAACTGTTTCTACCATTTAGACTGAAGACAACACAGCAGAACTTTGCTCAAATGTGCAAAACTTAAAGAGTAGTCTGGAGTGTCTGAGAGAGGAGCAGGAGAGAGAACGAAACATGCTAGAAGAGGCCCTGAAGCTGCTCAACACGTTGGTCACAAAGCCCTCGGCCGAACCCAAGAGAGCGGCAGAGAGTGCCGTCCAGACATCCACCGGGGCTGAAACAGCCATTTCCCAACATCCTGCATGAGAACAAGCTTAAAGGCAGGCAGCGTAAGTCAACATGCAAGTCATTCACCCATGAATCCAGTCAGGCTGAAGTTCCCTCTCAGCGTCCCGGCTCCTTCAAAGGAAATGGGAAATCCGCTACGAGAGGCCATAGGAGGCGCAAAAAGAGACCGCTGGTGCTCTCCCAAAGGAGTAGGTGCACTGTCAGGGATGAAAACAGCCAGCCTGTTTCTACACCTCTCTGTGAGCGTTGTGATCCGGGCCGGGACGGTCCCAACCCAGACCGTCTGCCAGAGAGGAAGATGAGCTCCGTAGCTGAAGGGTGTTTCATCACCCCTCTCAGTTGCTGGTCTCAAGACAGCGACAGCTCTGGCGGCCTCGTAGGAATCAAACCCATCTTAAAGAAGCTGTCGGCAGAGTCCAAGAGACGGACCCCGGAGAAACCTGAAGGTCTCTGGCAGCTGTTTGACAAGGACTGGGATTTAGATCTTGGCTTTTAGATGATGGTTAAAGGGCTCAAAGGAGTTAAGTGTTCTTATTTAAATTTATTTATTTTTGGGGAAAAGCCAGAAATGTTGAATGTAATATTTATATTATAACTTGTGACCTGTTATATTGGTCGAAGAGTAATTCAGGTTATTATAGACTAAACACATTGATAAATGTTTGCTATGGAGATGTGCAAAGTGTAAATTAATTTGTTCTGTATTTATATTGCTGACTTGACATTAAAAATAAACTCAAAAGAAATTGAGTGAACAACCATGCTCCTTAATTGAATGTTATTAGCAGAAAAATGCATTTTTATTATGCTTTAGCAAGCGAACCCTCAAACTTGATTAATCCAATATAAAATATGAAATTATATATAACGTCAATTTACCATAGTTGTCATAAAGCTGTAGTATTTATGCTGCAATGGATGGACACAATACTTTACCAACATCTAGGTATCATTTCTGTCAAATTCCATTAATGTTAATGTTTGAAGGACTTCATTTCCTGGTGTTGCCGGTAATATTCCATTTACATTTCGAGCATTTAGCAGACACTTTTGTGCGACTTACAATAAGGACATTTGTCGAAAGAAAGAAACCACAACTCTCTTATTATTCATTATATCATTGCCGATAAAGTAAGAGTGAAGAAATAGAAAAAAGTGTTGGGTCCTCGTCTGAGTAACGTAGTTCAGCAAGGATACCTTAAGAACAACAGTGCGGAGGATTTTGCAGTATTCAGGCCAGGGTGCTTTTCTGGCTATTCTGACCCACAAGCAAGATGGTGAACGTTCAAGATGGCATGTTTTAAGGAAATCTCCCAATTTAATGCATAAATATAAAAATTTAAAAAAAGCTTCTTGTAAATGTAAACGTCTGTTTTCCGTCCAGACGGCTGAACGAAGGGTCTTCATTGGCCTGGAGGAGGTTTGGTAACTATCAAGTCCAGTTCTTGAAGAGAAAAATAAAACTATGCGATGGGAACATTCTTGGCTTTTTTAATCACTGATGATGATATATATTGCACTACATCGTGAACAGCGAAAAATATTATGCCTCAAAAATGTCTCCTAGTATAGATCACTATAGTAAAGCTTGTCCTTAATCCTATACTGTGCCTTTCACTCTACTATACTATGACTTTTTTCACAAACTATGCTGTGACATTTTATCAACAAACTGAATGACAATGATTAAATATTTAACATTTTTTACTACTTACTGTGTCATTTTCTGGGCTACGCTCAACTTATGTGTACTAGATTCAGGTACCTGCATCTGTGACTGCTCCCACTATTATGTGTCACCGTAAATAATCATGTCTGGCACATTCTGTGTTGAATTCAACATGACACTTTATTTAGTAGAATGAATGCACAATCTCATACATACAGTATAGGACGGGCCTATTTAGTCTTATTCCATAGGCCTGGGTATAAAGAGAGGAGGGAAAGAGAAAACAGCTGCATTTAAATATCTAAAAAACAAAATAAAAACAAAAGGATAATCAAATATAAACACGTCACACTGCTGAATGAAGTGGTCTAAACACACATTACCAATTCCCGCACTGATGAGAAAGAGTAACAGTAGATAGCTACAAAATGTTATAGGTTCATAAATATACTATAGTTTGAATAAATCTGCTTTGGAGCTAAATTTATATCATTAATTTTCAACTTACAGAGAACATTATATGAAAAATACATTTACGACCCCCAGTGCACAGCAGTTTGGTCTTTAATTTCAGGTTTTAACCAGCTGGAAGAAGCTCTATGAAGCTGAGAACTGAGAGAGGCTGTGAATCATCAGACAGCAGAGGAAACCAGGGAACATTCCACGGTGTGCTACAGCTTCGAACGGAGTAGAAAACAACATCACTCATGATAAACGGAAAAGAATTACATTCAGATGAGTCCAAACATGGCCAAGTACATTAAAGGGAGGGGGGGTTAAATGTTCTGTCTACACTAAGACATACTTTCAGTTTCTTTGACGTATTACTCTGATATTTCTGGTGTTCAAAATGCTATTAAGACTGATTAGAAATATATTATGACAAATAGCTATTCTGATATCAAAAAGTACAGTTAAAACGACACAAAACGAAGCACATGAAATGAGTTGAAATCATTACAAATCAGCCAGCGTGAATTTTCATTAACAAATTTACCGGCATGAGACCTGCTCACACCGTCATTCAAAACTACAGCAGCCCTATTCTGTTCACACCACCGACCTTTACTTACAACCAATTAAATAGCGCTCACTATGGGGGTGAACGTCGTGGGCGGGAGTTATTTGGATTAAATACTTCATCACGTGGTTAGTTTAAAAATGACGTCGTTAGTACGGGGATAAAACTTGAAACTCATCAGTACAACCCACGCTATATACAGACTAACACTCAGATAGACCTTCAGTAGATGTTGGCAACTTACTTTCCCCAATTATAAACCCTGTCAACTGCCTGTCATCACTCTTGGTGTCAATTTCATAGGGAATTAAGGCTTAAGATGTTCATAAAGTGCTCCATATGACACTCAAATCCTCCACAACTGAATGCAGGAAAAAAACACAGATTTGATTAGTATATTCTCGTCATACAGTCGTGTGCTACTGCCGTGCAGTAGGTTTCACAACAGCCCTCAGGTCGCTCTTTAACCGGTCTAATTGTTCTGTCAAGGTCAGCACAGAAAAGCTACATTTATTGGCCAGCACTACACGCTGAATCTAGAAAACATCCTGAAAAATCACAATATATATATATATGACATCATTCCAAATCCCCCAAATTGAGTGACATCGTGAACTGCTTTCAGTTTTGATTCGACTAAGCTCACACTAGAAAGCACTTTAAAGGTTTCTAACCAATGTTTTCGTTTTTGATAGTAAAACATTTAGGCACTCCCGTCTGCTACGCCGCTTCACTACAGCTCGTGGCCCGTTTCATTTATCAAACATGGAGAACACAAATGGCTGTGAAATTAACGGCAGATGAAGACTGACTTTTATATATTTTACAAACACACATTCACTGGCATATATTAATACTTTTTCAAATGATGTGAGCTCATAGAACGTCTTTGTATATCACAAGATTAATGAGCAATAAATTACCTCTTTAATATAGCTGTTCTTTATATCTCAGAAGATACAAAATAGTAATTTAGAGTTGTATATATTCTGTAAAAAAGTATATCTTGGGAGAATTTTCAGGGTTATAAGGAAGGATTTTCACCGCTCATGTTGGACCAGAAATATTGATATATTAAGTACAGCATGACCGTAGTGTTATTAGATGAGTCACTCCAGTGCACATCCACGTGATAATACTGGGTTTGAAGTTCATATACTGGTGGGATCAGTTAGAACATGGGGAACTTGCCAAGGCTTTTTCACACTGTACCGCTACAGTTTGTCATATATTTCAGTCTCTTTCTGCTGAGGTTGCCATGTTTTGCTTTGCTGTTGAGGTCACATTGTATCAACTCATCTGTGTGTGTGTGTGTGTGTGTGTGTGTGTGAGGCTACAGTGTTGCTGCTCAGATAAAGTTGTGTGTGTGTGTGTGTGTGTGTGTGTGTGTTCTGCTGCTTCAGACCAGGGTGCCTGGGTCTGCACTGGGTTCCTTTGGGGTCGCCTCTTGCATCTGTGGATGAGCGGTCTCCTGATAGAGAGAGAATTCCATCGACCTGTTGGGGAGGCAAGACGGATCAATACAGCGCTCGATGAACAAGGGGCAGGAGGTTCGAGGGTAAAACCACAGCCAGAATACATTTTCATGAAACTAAAAAAAAAAAAAAAAAAGGATGAATCACGGTCAGGAGCGCCGGAAAGTTGCCGTCCTTGAAAGTTTCATAAAATCCCAGATGAAATTAAGTCATGGTGGGGTTGAAAAAAACAATGTCATAACTAAGGCCCATGAATGCATGTTGACATTTTGATCTGTTGAGTTGTCAAAGTTTGAAGCGTCGACGTCACGGCGGTCTCTGAAGGGCTACTTAAGGCGACTCAAGGAAGCCTGTGAGGGACATCCGAGGCAGACAGCTTAATGCTGACCATGAGAAACACAAACACCAAATAAAACAACCACTGTTGTAAAAGTCACAGGATGACTGACAGATTGGTTGGGAGTACAGTGAGAATAATACTTCATAAGATACTTAATAGAATCTCAGTGGTAAATACTGAGGTACTGTATTCATAAACATGCGTGTTGGTATTTGTAGTATAATAACATTTATCTTACAGACATCTAAACATCTCTTTAAGTCATATTCCAACAACTTCTGGTGCATTGCATGTGTATACATTCTAGCTTACAGCTCTAAAGTAAGAGACATTATAGCTGGAAAAGTGACAAAGCAATATGAAGTAATAATACTGACCTTCCATGCAGCGGGTGACCATGGAAGCTGACTGACTGGGGTATCTGAGACCTGTGGGGATTGGCTGGTTCACCTTGAACAGACTGGGCCTGGTGCGCCAGCGGGTGGGGGTGCGAGAGGCGTGAGATCCCCGCCTCGTGGCCCTTTGGGGCCGCAGAAGGATAGCCAAGGGCGTTCCTCAGGTACCAGTCCCTCAGGCCCTCCAGAGCCAGGGCTTTATGCAAGCTCCGGGTTGAGTCCTCTGGGGTCGGGAGGGAGAACTGTGGGGGTCTGCGGCCGAAGGAGGGGCCGGACAGCTCGGTCTGGTAGGGGTGCAGGTTGGGGATGGAGGACGTGGTGGTGCCAGAGGCAGGAAGGGGGGACTCGTACGCTGAGAGCAGGATGGCGTCCTGGGGATGTTGCTGCAAAGGAATAAAGGGTCCACAAGATTTGGTTCTGGTGACTTTGACCCTGCGCAGCTCGGCTTGGGACCCTCGGAGGACCATCGGGCTGTAAGGAGGAGCAGCGCTGGGGAGGTTCACCTGGGAATGGGAAAAGCCGTTGGCATGGGGAGGCACCGCCGCAGTGGAGGAGCGGGGAGAGGGGTTGTCCTGCCAGATCCTGCCTGTGGACTGGTACAGGTGGTGCTGCACTTGCATCCGCTGTTGCTTCCCCCAGATATAGTCCATCAACAGCTCATTGTAGCCTCCACCAGTCCCTCTGTCGCCCATGGACAGACGCAGTTTGGCCTGGTCCACAGAGCCATCCACGCGTCTCTCGGGGCTGCCCAGGTGGATGTGCTGCAGTTTGCCATCGGTCAGTGTCTCTGAGCTCTTAGTAGGGCCCTCCTCTGGGGGGCATCCCGTTTCTGGGAGCGGGGTCGTCAGGGAGGCTCGATCTATCCAGCAGGGCCTCGGAGCTGTTACTGCGCCTGGCCCGGGAGCTGTAAGGGCAGCCTCGGCGGTCAGAAGAAGAACCCTCCTGGGCGAGGGGAATCATATAGGGCACATCCAGGCTGCCGGACCACTGCTTCAACCCGTTACCATCCAAGGCATCCGATCTAAGGCAGACACGAGCACAACAACGGCTTACGTTAGAGACGGATAACTGCATCTCACAGAAAATCACTTAAGAAGGGACACAGTGGATGCTTAAAGACCAAACGATGAGCTCAAGCCCTCGCTGGAAGCTAAATATGACACTCATCGTTGCAGCCCTGATTCTGTGTTTGCATTGAACCACACGAGCATCCCAGTGGGAGGAAGCCGGAGCTGCAGACAGAAGCAGCACTGTACGGCGGATTACCTGACGTGAACGCTGATGGGAGCGGTTCGGGCCAACAGAGGAGTAGCTGGAACACTTCTACCTTCAATGTTAGATGCACTTCTTGGTAAAGAGTGAGCCGGGCTACGAGAGAAGACGTGGACGTGTTTAACGTTCATCACCGGGACACGCGCGCACACAGTTGTAGTGCCTAACGGAGGAAAAGTACCTCACGGAGCTCGTGACAGAGTTACGGCGCGTCCTCATCTCATAGTAGATCTCAACCGGCGACAGCTTCCTGCTGATCCTGTGGTCGGGGCTGCCCACGGTGAGCCGGGGCTGAGACAGAGAGCGCTGGTCGGCCGCCACGCTGGGAGAAGACTCTTTAGAGGGAAGAAAAACAAAGAAATGATCACATTCACATTTAAATTGCAATGAGGCAAGCGTGCTATTTGGGGTTTTTTCACACCTGAAATGTGACCGTAGACGTGTTAATGAGTGTGATTTCGAACGTGAGAAGTGCTGCAAATACACTGAGCTAATTCTACCGCGTCAGCTAAATCTCATTACAAATATCTCCACCAGCGGATAATTGTTGACAGATGGAGTCCGTGTTCATTCCACTCACCATTGTCGTGGGATGTTGAATCTGACATTGAGCTTGTGCTCTCTGACATGACAGTGTCCTCTGAAAGACAAGACGACGCAGCATGAAATCTGATATGGAGACATAAATGCAAATATATACGGCGAGCTCATGGTTTCCGGTGCGTTGTGACGGTACCTGTGTGACACCCCCGGTGAACCGTCCTCTTGCTATTTGGGATGTTTCGCTCTGTTTCCGAGTGTCTGTACAGAGTGCCAGTGAAGATGGCTTTCATCTGCTTCCTTTGGGCAGCTTCATCCTGCAGCCCGGTGGGGGGGGGAGACAGCCAGCCGTGTTAGACCACAAGTACCCACGTAAACACAATTGATATTCAAGGTGTTGACTTACCTCTGCCTTGGTGTTGGGCTCCAGGCCAGCTCTGCGCTGCACCAGTGGGGGTTTCTCTCCCGTCTCCAGGGGGAAAGCATGTGGCAACTTCCCAGTCAGCTCCTGCAGAGGACATTCATTAGCCCCCCCCGGTAATGAAAAGTCACCTCCTCACTATTTACCACTTAACAGATTCATTTCAATCTCAATAAAACAACCCCTTAAACAGTTGAATGCACTAAAAAGAGATGCCAGATATGACGTTTTCTATCATAATAACTCTGCAGATGAGTAGTGCTTCAAATTGGTCACACTGAAAACGGAGCAGACGGCTTGTGAGTCCAAGAATAGAGCTCACAGAGAGAGGGGGGGGGGGGGGGGGGGGGGCGCTACTCGTTCAGCTGAGAACATAGGGATGATTAAAAAGCTGTTAATGAAAAGCTTAGGCAGCTGTAGCTACATTAAGACGTGTTGGCAAATTCTCTGGAGCAATCAGGCAAATATTAATATGCAACCCATTTTATATGAGGAAACATATCACTGGTTACCAGTTGGATCTCAGGAAAAATGTGATTACAAATATGATTATAATCTCTTATATGCTGTAAAAAAAACCAACAAGTTCCATGCGTCATCTGTTCTCGACACTCGAGCAGCACGGAGATTCACGCGCGCATGTTTTTAAAAGATTAAGTGAGAGCTATACTCACTGCTTCCTGCAAACAGACTTGTTTGAGCTCTCCCACTCTGGTGTTGAGGAGAGCCTCCAGGGCCTGCTTCCTCTCTTGCAGAGCTGCAACCCGCTCCGCCTGCAGCTTGCTGTCCTGGCAGCCTTGAACATCTAGACAGCACAGCAACAGTAACGCAGCCTCAGAAACACTGGATTCAAGTTAATTCTAGATTTTATGGTCAGCAAAGCCCAAGAAAAGCCCCAACTATGAATAAAGCATTGTGAGTTCATCAAAATGATGCCATTGTTGCTCAAAAACTATGTGTAGTTTATTGTTTTGTCGCTGACTTTGAGAGACTAACACGTTTTTTTGTCTTTTCATGGGATGTGTTGGCCATAAAGAAAAATACAGAAACTATTTTCTTTTCACAACAGGAGGCCGGACACAGGAGGAGAAGGATTCAAACCAAGACATTTCACCTTTATAAATGAAACTAAATGCAGTGTTTCACATTGTTTCACAAAGATTGCTTTTTAAAATGTGTGTTTTCTCACAATAGGATGTCCGCTCACAGTTCCTCAGTGCTCTGATAAGATTGTCTGACAGCTGTGGCGACAGTTTGTGAACAAAAGGCCTACACACACACCACACACACACACACACACACACACACACACGCACACACCACACACACACACACAGCTGTTTTTTCAGCTGGCTGTTACCTTGGAAAAAAACAAAACACTTTTGTTTTCCTCTCTCTTGAAGCGTGAGAAAAAAACACACACACAGGCCGTCCCAGGCTTGTCCAGACACGAAAGTGTCTGTCTTTGCACTGAGAAGTCATTAGTACTCACCAGGAGCCCCCAAACCCATGGATGTGATCAGATGCCCTTTGACCTCCATGTGGTGTAATTCTGGGGACTTTACAACTCTCGCTCGCAGCCACGCCCTCACCTGATGGAAAAGCAACAGAACAGACTTAACTTCTGCTGAGAAGGCATCCACACGTTCAGGCTCAGATGTTTTCTTCTCGCTGACCTTGCAGCATCAGCCACGTGTTTTCTTGAGGTCTCGAGTCGATGGTTGCATTTCTAGCAGGATATAAGAACGGGTGTCTCCTAGATCAGAATACACCAGGTACCATCAGGGGGCGCTAGTGCACCTCTGTTCAGGTGTCTAAAGCTGAACCCTTGAAAAGGTCAAAACAAATACAATGAAAGATTTTTCTGCGACTGTAAAATGTAAATGTTCAGAGACCCACCAAGCTGAGAGTCAATCCGTCATACAGAAACGATCAGAACAGCTTCACTAAAAGCATCATAAATCCCATAATTGACATTATAGAAAACCAGCATAATAATAATAATAATACGCATTAATATAAAATATAAAAGAGTTCAATTAAAGTCTGATGATAACTTGAAATTGCACCTTAAAGCATTCTGTAAGTGAGTAATACTCTAAGATTAGCTCTCAGATACAATTAGCAACCAATTCATTTGCAAAGGGAAGGAAATGAGACGGGATAATTAACATTAATAATGTATGGTCAGAAACAGAGAGGGAGAAACCTTAAACCCTGAGTGTTTTATAGCTGCTGGTACAAAAGAGAGGGAGCCAGAGGAGTAGAGCCAGAAGCAGAGTGATGGAATAAATAACAGAGACTGAAATGAAATGTTCCGCTGAGTTTCCCCTTTCCTGCCGTCATAAATATCCTTATATTTACACCAAATTCACTTTGCATGGAATTATCTTTCGTATATTTTACAGCTTTTTACATATCAGATCATCTATGTTGACTCACGCTGAATAAGGCCATGAAGAAGTACTCAGCGACGTTTCATGTGCACTTTTCCCCACATAATGGAGGTTCATTACCAACAAAGCTTCTTCCCCTCAACCCAATACAGACTTGACATCCAAATATAGCGATCGCCTTTTTCTGCCAAAAGCCTCTCACTCAACGCCGCCCACAAATCGCTGCCATAAACAAGCATCTCGCCAGTCGAGTAAATCATAAAACGACTCCATTCAGCCCTCAAATCTAGACGGAAGGCCTCGAGGGCTGAGGCAAAATTACCCGTCCGAAGGCTGCTTCTGCCATCTTTCAAAAGGAAACATTTATCTGTCACTTACTCTGAGCAGCTGCCTCAAAGCTGTGCACACGAGTGACCAGCTTTCTGCCCTCTCTCTCGCTGGTCAGTAAGACACAGAGTTTTGTATTCTTGGCTCAAACAACATAAAGAAAAAAGGGCTCTGTTTGTGTGAAGCGTTGGCTCCCCCCCGTCCTGCAACTGAACCTGTGACTGCTGTTTGCTGCTGTACGTGTGAAAACTCCCAGCATGCTTGACCTCCCCATTGACAGACGAGCAGGAGCCCTTTCACACAAACAAGTGGCCGAGTTACGACCAAGCGCGCGGACAAAAGCTCATCACATGAACCCTGTTAAACGAAAACCCAGCGCGTGATAATCCGATTTTAACGTTAATCTAATGTGCCGAGGGGAGGACTTTTCACCTGAATGTGCAGCAGCAGCCTCACGTCTGTTCTGTGTCGAGGGAAAACCCGCTGAGAGAAGCCGTCAGGAGAAGACAGACAGAGACATTTGGTATTCATCTGCGTGGTCGCCGGGGCAGCTGGAGCCAAAAGGCAGCCGTGCCTCCAAAGAATGGCTTTGTCCAGCAACCAAAACATTTGCTTGGAAGCTCGCTGCAATCCTTTTTTTCACTCGCTGAAATGTGCCCTGCATCTCTTTAGAAAATGCTTTGGCTTCAGAGTCAATTAGTGTTTCATTTAATACAGTCTTTTAAAGCGTTTACAATGTGACGTTTGAAGCAAGAGAGAACACATTCTTCCTCTCACAAGTGAAATTGAAATGAATTAGCAATTAAAAACCCATCTCTGGTGTCTTCAGGAGTTTTGCTCCACCTTTACTTGGTCTGGTGTGGTCAGTAACTGACGTTGGCAAACGTAGTCTATTTGCTGACTTGATGGCTCTACGTACTTTTCAGCAGGACAGCACACACCCGTGGTATCCAAACAAAACACGTCGGGGCACGCCAACGTCCTAAACCCCAGCGGCAAGGCACATCAAAACATCCCATCCAGTGCATGTCTGTGTGGGTCTGCTGTGAAGTCTTGGCATCAATTCACATAAAATGAAATTATACGACGCTAAGACAAATAATCAGTGTATCTGGTTAGGAATTTGTCATTTCCCCATAATTGCCTATTGGTTGTCATCGGATTACATTAGTATAACGACTTAAACCATATAAAAATCAACACAAATCGATACGTCAACATGCGGACAGGAGGAGCCCCCCAACCTTGTGGTTAAAGGACGATGTCGTGAAATCTTTAAGATCCTTCTATGAAAAAACTTCCAACGACACCTTTTTCTATTTGTTTACTCCAATAGGAAATGATTTAGTAGCAAGCGCAGCAGCAATAGTTATAATAGCTATAAACAGAAAAGCAGCCAATTACAGAAAGAGAAAATGCAAAGCAAAACAAATGGCATCACCATCATTTCACATGAGATCTCTGCAAAGAGCAAAAACAACCAAAGTAGTGAGCACCAGATATACATGAAAGCACCCCAGGGGTTCCACAATCTCAAGTATCCTTTTGACACAAGTACGAATCAATCACCTGCAACAGGTCGCCCTCCAACCGCTGCTAAGTCTGACAAATAAGACACCTGGGAGGATCGGGGCTCCCTCACTGGAGGAAGTGAAGCGTGCACCGCTTAAACATCTGGTGTGCAGATGTGCTGCAGAGGTACAGTCAGGTAGGCCTGCAACAACACGGGACCGTTCGCATTCCAGAGAGGAGCCTGCCGGAGAGATGGCGAGACACGAGGGATGGGATCAAAACACGGTCCCGGAGAGGGAGGGGCATCAAAGGAGGGATCAGATGGAGTACCAGAGATATGAACCCCGAGACCATCATCATCATCATCAAAACACGTGTTGACTTAGCACGTGTGGAGGGATGAGGGGCGAGCTCCGGATGGCGGCGTAGATAGCACTGTGGGAGCCATGTTGATTAAAACATGAGCTGTGCGATGGGAGCGAGCTGCATCGCCCCGCATGCAGATCAGCCACGAGTTTAGTATTCAAGCCCGCCGGGGCGGAAAAACAGCGAGGCCCGTAAGGTAGGTCCACACATGGAGCGGCGCTGCTCTCTCTTCAGCTTCCAAGTCGTACGAATCAGATCACAACACTCAACGGCGGAGCTGAATTCCTACAGGCAACAGTTTGAAAATCCAGTTTTCTCCTCCCTTGATAAACACGTTGCCTCCCAGCTCTTAGAGAGATTCACTCTCTCCGCCGTCAGCCTTTATGTGGCCCAGGAGTCCTCCCCGGAACAGGCTGCTGTTGTCACCGGCGTTTATATAACAGACATATTCACGACTTACAGCACCTCTCAACAGTTGCTGCTTCTGCACACGCCGACATATCTGTTGCGAGTGGCGGAGGAGGGGGGTTGAAGGAACAGCTGAAGGATCACCTCCAGCCCTCTGCAGACAGGTGAGGCGGGCAGCTCTCCTGTTGACACAGCTGCTTCCGTTGTGTACTTTACACATGGTCACCAGAGCAGCGTTTACAACTGTGTGTCGGAGGAGTCCGAACTAGGCCAATGGGCAGACTGTGTTGCTTTTGAAATATACATAAATGCTGCAAGGGTTGCCTCTGGCGATGGCGTGCCAGGACGACGCTCCTGAAGCTCGCTGTGACCTTCGTGTGCACGCTCGCCCGCCGCCGGGATGTGATTCAGGTTCCCGTATGATAAACAGATCAGTCGGAGCCAGGATTTAGTGAACTACCTCCACCTGGCCAACCCCAACCAAAGAGCTGCAGGAGGCTTATGGAAGGTCAGGTGACCCCAACCCCCCTCCCCCACTAGTACGATCTCTTCTTGTGCTCCCTTTATCCATGAAATACTGATTTATAACACGCTTATCGGCACACGGCAGGGCAGCTTAGCTCAGACTGACCAATCCTGTGGCTCAACATCTCTCCTCCCTGGCCTCGACGCTCACCTTTGCACGTTTGACACGGCTACCGCGGGTAAAACAAAGCCGTCTTGGTGATTGCTATCCACCTGGATTCTGCTAAGCTGAGGGAGGGGGGGTAATAAAGAATGGAATGCTCCAACGTCTGAGGGGATTATTATTACTATGCATTTTCCTTTTTACGCTGGAACACCTGGAGGGATTTACGTATATATTGGAAAGTTGTTTTTTTATGTTCCGCTATGACTGTAATCTGTTTGTTTTTTAAAGATCAGGGGCTTCTTATAATGTGCAGCCACAGCCATACACTTCCATCCATTAAAACACGTGCATAACAGCCTTCATGACTAGAAATGTGGGTGAATTATCCTTCTTATCCAATAAAAGTGAGCTCTATATGCTCTGGTGTATTTCAACCCTTGATAAGGTCTGGGATTTGATTCCCTGAGCTCGCACACTTTGGAAGAAAGGCACATTTCGCGTGCAAATGTACGGTTAAAAGGGTTTTCGCTTGAAAAGGTTCTGGATCCAGATCACGGGGGTAAATACGTGACTTCTCCTGCAAAAAACACAGGAGAAAACCTGAAACGGGGGGAACACCAGATCAGCACTTCTGGAAAAGGCTTGGCGATAAAGTGGAAAATCCTCTTTCTGAAAACAGTGAGGTGTTTCCCATGTAGGCCCACAGTAAGAGGGCGGACTAGCTGAGAATCACCCTGAAGGCACTGACTGACCCCACACACACACACACACACACACACACACACACACACACACACACACACACACACACACACACACACACACACACACACACACACACACACACACACACCATTTGGATGGGATTTTTCAGATCCAGACAGACATCCTTGCTCAGGAATCTGTTAATAATAGGGCTTAACGCTGCAGCATGAGAACCCGACAGTGTTCATAAATGGGGAAACAGTGAAATCCAAACGGGCCCAGCAGACAGCAGCACCGGCGTGCTCCTCCTACCCGTTCGGCTCCATAACAATGCAGTAAACAGGGAGAAGTTGAATTCACGCGGATGCTGCTGTTGCGTTCACGGCCCTTTTGATGAACGTGCCACGCAAACAACATGCTCCTCCGTCGGCGGGCGGGCTGGAGAACACGGCAGAGACATGTTGGATTTTAATGTCACACACTGGCTTTGCAGCTCGGCGTGGAGGAGCATTAAAGCATGTGTCGGCTGCAGCCAGCCCGTCTCTCTGCACAGTGTCTGCAGGCGTGAGGAGGAAAACACACTGCACTTCATTAACGTATCGCAGGTGTGTCACAGACACGATGACACATTTTTTTTTTTTTTTATGTTGTAATAAATAACAAATGATGATTTATGAAATAGCGCCTATGTAGGCCAGGCTGTTGTCATAGAGAATACTACGCCCAGAGAGGATGAAAAGGACATCTTGGAGCAGAAGCCTCTCTTACCAGAGAGCATGACCGACGCCTTCGGAGGTCTCCATGGTCCTCTGGAGCAACACCAAGCCGAGAAAAAGCATTCCTGTACGGGGCCACGGGAACAGAATCCTCCGGTGAATCAGACGTGCGGACGGTGGCGATAAACAACGAGGGGGGGGAGCCCGTCGTTCATGGTGCTGGTCTCCGTGTCCCGATTGTAATTCAGCAGCAGCAGCAGCCTCGCGACCTCCGCCGTGTCGGAGCCCTGCGCATCTCTCTGCTGGCGGCGAGAAGAAAGGTTTCCCTTCTGCGCCGGATGACAAACCCTCCGGTTCACACAGCCAACGGAGTCAGCGCGGCCCGGCTGCTGTCACGGCGGCAGCGACGCCCCTCCCCGACGCAACATGCCTCCAACGTGCGACGCTTCATCCCGTCATACAAATGTTTGTTATTCGGTTGTTGCAGAGGCACGCGCACAATGACGTTGAAAACTAAAAAAAAAAAAAAAAAAAAAATCACACAAAAAAAAAACGTTATCTTGAATTCATGTATGCTCTAGCGGTGCTTCTGCATAAGCTTACTTATGATTTTTGTTTTATAACATATTTCTGCAGGATTATATATATATTTTATTATATATATATATATATATATTATAAATAAAATATATTATTATATTATAATATGTGCCAACATAAGACATTAACATTTACATAATAATAATAAAAATAATAATATAGGAATAATAAAAGTCTTTGTATGGTTAAAACTACTGAAAATACAGCACACAGAATGTGAAACCAGCGTTTAGTGCTTCATGTTTTCACCAAATGAAAAGCATCCACATTAAAACAAAGCCTTTTTTTTTTTTTTTTAGAAGAACACATGCTGAGCAAACCTCAGGGTTCCAAAACAAGCCACTGTAAATCAGCTAAATTAGAGATGCTTCCCTTCAAACACACAAACACTGATGGAGCACAGATTAAAGTCTCCTACTCATCTGTGTGAAAATCTAGGCTATGAGCTGTGTTTCCCACTGAAACAATGCTTAATGTCAAAACAAATAACTCAGGAGCTCAGCACTCTGACACTGAAACATTATCTGGCCACGTTCCCTCAAGTCCCATCAGTTTACACCCTAACAGATAGGGAGTCAATAATACTATGCACATGAAGTAGCAGCTGGGTCATGTTCACCTTGGAGTCAGTTCAGATGCAGCACATCTGATGTATTTGATAAAACAAGTCTGCAAGAACAGTTAACTGCCTTAAGAAAGACACAAAATGTTTGTGTCAAGTCTTTGAAATAGGTTTAATTCAAAGTCTAAATAGCAATAACTGTTTTTAAAAATAAAGTAGTACCTCCATCCCAAACATGCTGCACAGGGGAAACCATGATGTCCATGATTTTGAAAAATAAATCTGATATGAAGAAGCAACCTCCACATTTTTGAAGTCATTGAGTTACTCCTCATCCCGACAGAGAGGGTGCCGGTATCAGAATTTATTATACAATATAATATAAAATCAAACCAAAAAGGTTTAAAATACAATATTAAATACCAATAATTATACTAGTCAAGGAGAGATTGAGCATGTTTTAAAGCAGTTTAAGACATCCTCCTAAAAAAAAAACCCATAAAATCCTTATCTGTAAGATAACTTCTGGCACCAACGTTTCATTTAAGGAAGTCATTTTTGGAAACCACTTTTTGACAAAGCGTATTAAAAAGGAAGTCCTCCAATCTCATCAATCTGCCAATTAAAACCATCCGATGTCTTATTGAGTGTGAAAATATCTGCTGCAGCCTAAAAGTGATGATGAATGAGGAAAAGTTTCTGATCTCCCTTCTTGGGTTAGGAAGGAGTATTTACTCTGCAGCTTTTGGGATGTTTAAATGGTTGTTTTAATGAGTTTAGTGGCTGTAAAATGTTCCGTTTTTAAATGTGAAAACAGAACAGAATAGTATTACTGCATTGCTTTTAATCTCAGAATTAATGGATCAAATATATTTATCAAATTGATCTAGATATATCACACAAATTAAATCATTAGCTGTATATTAACTCCTGTCGAGTCAATATTCAGTAGAGGTGCTTTCTTTAGAGGTTCTTGTTGTTGCTTGCAAAAGTCCTAAAAGCCCTGTAGTTCTAACACTCGTCTAATATGATCAAAGAACCTTCAGTGAATCAGTTCACTACCTCAGACGTCTTGAGTTTGTTTTTTATTATCTTTTTTTAATAGTGACGTTCTCACAACTGGAAAAGTGTTCTCCTGTATAATTTGTGTTTTGTATTTTAGATATATTTATAACCACTGTTTGCTTTCTTTTTTACATCCACTGAGATTCAATTTTAAAAAATCTAGTATAAACAGCATATGTCATCATTTCCTAGTCCTTAAAACGGCACATCCTGGTATACACAATAATTAAGCGTCATTACTGCACACTTTGATGATTCGCTTTAAAATAGTTGCCACATGAGCTGGATGAATGTAACAAAAAACAATCAGGTGAAGCAAACTTTCAAAAAAAGCAACTGCAACTAATGTAGTGTTCACAACATAATTTACTATAAAAAGAAAGGGGGACAAGATGCAGACAGAACCTTTTTGTGTACCAAAGACTTCGGGCAGCTGGTTAATTCCATTAGATACCGTGCACATGAAAAAACTGTCGACACGGTGTCCGATGTTGCTGTTGAAAAAATGAGATGAGTAATTGCTAAGAATTTTATTTTTGGGGGCTGAGAGTTCAAATTTTGGGTTTAGCAACTATCAAAAGTGCATTAAATTCCTCACGTAAGAGTGTGAATCCACCAGTAGCACAGAGAGCGAATGGATTTTAGCCCTACACCGCCACACCGCCCAAAATCTGACGTAACAGTCACGAAGAAAAGCCCTACACCAGCACTACAGAAGACATTTGAGAAGATCATAATGTTACAGCCCCTGGAATGCCTTTGGTGATTCTTCACATAATCAATTCATACTATTACAGTCTGGAGGTAAATGTGTAATGTATCCACCAAAAGAAGGAAAAAAAAAAACAAAAAAAAGAAGGAAATAGCACAAAGTTGCACCAGAGAACCAGTGGAGTGAGCTCGAGGTTACAGATCTTCCGTCTCTGCTCAAGTTAAAGTCCTTGCAGCGCTCGGCAGTTACTACACAAGCTCACCTTCCTCTTAACCAAGAAGTCACATGTTGATGCCCGCTCCAGTATGATCGGGTCCGTGTGAGATAATGGCTCTTTGGGGGGAAGTCCCTGGCACACGACGTACTCCTCCAGGCCCAAAAGCAGACTGACCACTTCAGTCACGGATGGACAAGCGCTCTGGGTACTTGTCGTACAGCGGGTGGGTGGGGAGCAGCGGCTGCTTCTGGACGGTGACCTGGTAGCAGAAGCCTGGGTCGATCAGCACCATGGTGTCGCTCAGGTTGGACTGTTTGGAGCACTGGATGAGCTGCAGCTGCGGGCCCTCCACCATGATGGCATACCATAGGATGGGCATTGCAGAGGAGCGCAAAGAGTGCAGCAGCTTCAGTAGCTGGTGTTCTATGTCTGCCCCACTCCCCGATGGGTTGTCAGCCAAACTGAAGATCTGCGTGATCTGCAGACAGCAACGGAAAATTAATACAAAGAAGGGGGAGATATATAAACGAATAAAAGTCTCAGCATGACACTAACCATTGGCAAATCCTCATCTTCATCCTCTTCTTCCTCTTCCTCTTCTTCATCATCGTCGTCGTCCTCATCATCATCTTCTTCTTCGATGTGCCTTTGACGATCCCTGCTTTCATGTGATCTCATTGCCTCCCATCTGCGTAGCTGGTCCTAGATTGATGAGAGTGAACACATGAGCTCAGCTATTGGCTGCTGTGACTTAACTGTGGACGGTGACTAATCAATCAGCAAGGCATGCGCAATTAAAGACATCACAATCGTACCAAACCTTTGGTGAACTCGGATTTAATTTCAGCTGCATCACATCAGCTTTAAACTGCAGAGCGTCGTATTGTTACAAATGCATCTGTTGTTTGCATTAGATTATCGACCAGTTATCAAATAATATATCTAATAACTGCCCAATGTGACGGAGTGTGGTGGCGACTTAAAATACATACAATTAGGGAAAATTATTCATGTAAAAATCACGATTCTTATTTCCTAAGATTCTAAATCGATCCATAACTTCCCAAAATCTATTTTTTTTTTTTTTTAAATACATTTTATTTGCCCTCATGCCATTATTAGCTCACAGAGGACTGGAGAAGATCCTGAAGCATGTACAAATTCA
Organism: Chelidonichthys spinosus; assembly: GCA_029853015.1. Lineage (NCBI taxonomy): Eukaryota > Metazoa > Chordata > Actinopteri > Perciformes > Triglidae > Chelidonichthys > Chelidonichthys spinosus. Next base: position 5,677,562 of record CM056822.1, on the reverse strand, counting down.
AAATATCGATTTTGAATCGTGAATAGTTTTGACTCGAAAGTGACCTCGAGAATCTAATTGGATGGTGAGACACCCAAAGATTCCCACCCCTACATACAATACATGAATACATAAAAAGCTGGTTTAGACAATTGTGTAAACAGTGTAAACATCTAGCGTAAATGAAGCTGTTACAGAATATGTTTGATTCTGTGAGACCGCGTGGAATAAGTATTTTTACAACCTTGAATACTTCAGGGGAAATAAACAGGAAACACTGATTGGGGTGAAATAAGAAATAAAAAGAAAACCAGACCTTTTTTTCCTCCCCATTCTCACGGTTTAGACCGGCAAGCCTCAAAAACACAGTGACTGAAAGCTACAGCACTGATGATCAAATTCACTTTTAAGGGTGGCCTGGAGACCAGAGCATGTAATTGCAATATTCCACCTGCTCCATTTGCTGCTTTTCATACCCCTCTCTCTCCTCATGCTCGTCTTTATCTACCATCTCTGCTGTCACCCTGTGCAATAAATATAAGTCAAATCTGAGGCAAGAGATATCAACACAAGCAAACCAAAAAGATTCACCATTCCTGAGTGCAACAAAGAGGTACAGATTGCATTTACCACGGAGTGGTAACAAGAAAAACCCTGCTAAAACAGAGTCCAGGCCTGGATCCATCACGCTGAGCCACAGGACAAAGAACAGCATGAAAACAGACACAAGTGGACAAGGTGCCAGAGGCATTGATGCCATGATGGCACACATGAAGCGTTGGGAAGCAAGAATTTCAACACCACCAGCCAGAAAAGTGCTTAATCAAGCTCCTAAACTGAGACACAATAGTACCAATCATAAAATCCAACACGTTTTTTGCAAGGGGAAAAGGTGCATTACTAAAAATAGAGTGGAGAAAAAAAGAGGAAGAATGTAAACGTACTAGTTCAGAGTTGTTGTGGTTGCTGATGGGAGGAACTCTGTCAGGAAGTCCATTCTGCAGTCCCACATCAAACTGACTCAAGTGCTGTTAGACAAAATGAAGACATGCTGTTTTTTTGTGAGATAAGCGTGAGATGACATGACGTGTAGATAATTATCTCTTTTCAAACCTGCTTAGATGGCAGCTGGTTCCTCACGTCTAATTCATAAGGGTGTCTGCCGAAACTAGCAGGTGCAGTGGTCCAGCTCATCTACAGCAGAGAAACAGAAGAAGAAAAACTCACACATTCTTCCAAGAATTTGACTTTTATCTGCAGGACAATGCAACGGTGTACAACGAAAACACAAGAGGAAAAGGAAAGAATTAGAGCCCGACCGATAAAGGATGTTGAAGGCCGATACCGATACAAATGTTTGTTGATTTAAAAATCCGATATTACGATATATCGTCCGATATTTTTTTTTCAGAAACGCGTAACAATACATTAACAGATTTCCCTAACATTAGTTATTTGTAGTTATTTATGACTTAAATAATATGATAATGCAGTTTAAAATAAACTTGTTTATTTAAATGTCACAACGGAACAGAGGAACATCAAAATATATTAAAGTTCTGATAAATAAAATGTATAAAAATACAAACTTAAGATGTAAAACTTAAAGTCCTTTGAACAAAAACACAATAACAACAAACAAACACAAAGTTAACACTATTAAAAGACTTGGTAAGCTTCATAAATATAACTTCCAACAAGACTGGAGACAAATTCTGTAAAGTTCTATAAGGGTTTTTTCTCCGTTTTTTTTTATTTTGAAAATATTCATTAATCGGCCATTATAAACGCCGATACCGATAGTTTGGAAAATGCCTAATATCGGCCGGCCGATATATCGGTCGGGCTTTAGAAAGAATCACAAGTGTGTATCTCCAAAGGTATCGGGAACTCACTGGTTTGAAGTTACTGTCATCATCTTCATTGTCAGAGAAGTCCAAATACTGTGGTCCTTTGTTTTTCTTTAAACCCGACTTGCGACTGTACGTGTAGTGAGGTCTTGGCCTGCCCGGCAGCAGCAGACCCTCCGGCCCATGTTCTGCTTGGCCCCTTTGGTAAGGTAGCAAGTGTCTCTGCAAATTCATAGAACAGAGATATTTAAAAAACCATCACTTTTACATCATTATCGGAAGAAAATGCAAGTTCATCGAAAATATAAAGTCTTACCATTGCTTGTCTCTGACACTGGCGTAGTCGACACTTCTGCCTCTTCTTGTTGCTGCCTCCGAACTTGGGTTTGTCTACACAGAAATCACACGTGCCGCAGTCTCTCCTGCAGAGACAGGCTTTACACTCTCCACACGACCGTCGCTTCCGCTTCTTATGCCACTTAGTGAAAAGGAGGAAAGAGACATTTTTTATGCAATTATAGTACCTATTATTTTTTCTCTGTAGAGCACTTTGTCAAGCGAAGAGCACAGAGTGCTACTTCAGCGGATTATGACAACCATCATGAGATTATGAGAACTCACATCATCGTCGTCGTCAGTTGACATGTCATCGTCGTCGTCTAAGTCAACGTCCACATTGACCGAGAAGTTTTCAGTGTCGCTACTTTTGAGACTCGGGTGCTGTGTGAATAACAAAATAAATTATCAGTCAGTGTGGAGATAAAGTATGGCAATAATACAGAGTATAAAATACAGATAGAATGTGTTCTCTTATGACAAAAAGTTACCTGCGAGTCTGCAAATTCACTCTGTAAAATAAAATGGTTGTTGTTAGAACTCCGATGAATCATTCACTGCATAATTACAGAACTACTGAGTAGTGGAATAACTGAAACGAGTCTCTGATGGAAAACGTAGAAAAACGGAATATTCTCAGTCAACAGTAACTGCATTTTAAAGATGAGTGCTTCTATAAAACACAGCCAAATGCGTCAATACTGACTTTAAAAATTAGCCGATTTTCAGCCTTACACACTTGGAAGGAGGAAAAACAAAATAAGTGCAGAGGATATGATGGACCAGGATTATTTTTAATCGATTTGGCTGACAGAGGCGGCTCGAGGCTGCGAGGAGGATATGACCTGTGGGAACCCTCCAGAACCAGAGCTGCTGACCAACGGCGTCTGGTGGTGCCATTGCTCAAATTGCCATCCGATGCCAGCAGAAATGTAATCATTCAGTGTTTGATGCAGTTGCTGATGACCAACTAGACCAACTTGACCAACTTTAAATGCGACAGAAAAAATGTATGATATCACAACATTTGCAATCCCAATATAATGTCGATTTGAGTGGATTATTACCTGGAAACTCATGCTGTCATCAAACATTTCCGGAATGTCATTATAAGGCTTCTGCCGCATGAAGCCTCCACTTCCAGGGCTCTGGTGGAACATAAAGCAGGAAAAAGGCGTGGATGCAAAAGTGCCATAAAGAATAAGCATCAAAATAAACAATAAGTGCTGTGAGCCCGGCAGCTTACCTTGCGGATAGGACATATACATTTGCGTTTCCGGCATAAACGTTTCCGGGAATCTGGGCTCTGCAGTCCGTGCTTGCAGTTGGCACACTGTCCACAGTTCAATGTGTTGTGACAACCAACACACTGTCCACAAGGAATCCACTTCAGACAGAACAAAAACAATCACATTCAAGCCTCATGTGTATTCTTTTCTTATTTTCAGCAAACAGCAAACAGACTTAGTGTTGAAGAATATTAATTCCGTCAATCCAGTTTCCACAAGCAAACTTCCTCATATAAACAATACATTCACATCATGTGGGAATTCTGTGTCCATGCTTTACTGCGTTATAAATAACTTCCCAATGGACCATATGGGAAAGTCTTGGCTGGTTTAATTGGATAATAAGCAACTAGTCGTCGACACAGCCTGTTCACAGACGATGCTTTACCTTTCTGAAACGAACCATCGGATGCTCTTTTTTCTTTGAGGCTGCTGGAATCGAAACAAACAGAAACAAACATATTGGATGAGTGCCCCCACCTCAGATATTTCCAGTTCTAATGCTGCATTTTCCTCAGAATCATGACAATGCACAATCATAAAGTGACATACCCCAACAGTTGGGACAGCAGGGCCTCTTCCTTTGCTTGTCATACCATGTGCCTGTGAAGGAAATGCCACATCTGGCACAGACCCTGCAGGGAAACATGATAACACTCAGTCCATCTCCATACATCGACAAACAAAACCCTTTACATTTAATTGAAATGAAGTGTCTTGTTAATTGCATCAGCAGTTTTAAGAATAAGGGTAAAGGACGGAAAAGTGAACTGAAGTAATAATGGACTTACAGTGTATTGTCTTCTGACCCAACTTCCCCATTTATGGAGGGGATCAGGAGCGCTTTGGATGATGAGGGAAGGGGAAGTCTGATTCTATCTTCTGGTGGATCCTCAATGTGAGAGCCTTGATTTGGAGTCCCTATTGTTTTGTGCAAGGAGAAACTTGTCTGGTTGGATTGGAAGTTTGTGGGCGCCAGACTGGGGGTAACCGTGCGGTGGGAGTCTGGAGTGTCGGACCCGTCTCCTCTCTCCATCCAGCTGGACTCTGACGAAGAGCGCTCACGGATTTTTCTCTAATGGACGAGAAAGAGTGGAACTGTAAAAACACACATCTTATATGGTTAAAGTTGAGTGTGATCAAAAAGGCCAATACCTTTGTTCTGTTTCGAATTCTCACGGGCGGCACTTGGCCATCGTAGAACTTTCCAGACTTGTAGTCAAAGGTCGACATGTTGAGCTGTCCCTCCAACAAGGAAATCAGTTCCACTCTGCTTCTCACTCGATCTCCCCGCGGACTGCAGAGAGAAAACACAACCGCAAAGAGCTGGGTACCAATAACAAAAAAAACTATAACACAACGTTGTCATCCAGTCACATGCTTCTGCTCCTATAACGAGAAAACAACTATTTTTTTAAAATTGATTGACTTTGTTGCTTAGTCTAACTAGTTCAAAACCCATAGATTTTTAAACTACATTCATATAAAAGAAAATTCTCACATTTTAGAAGCATATTACAAGAAATATTTAGAATTCTGTCTCAATTTAGGCTCTAGGATGTATTATCAAGTTGATATGAACAGTTATAATGCTGATTTTTGGAGGGAAATAAAGTAGTTGACTACCAAGTAAATGTATTATAAATACGTCGTGCCCCCTGAATTTAAAACGGCATGTTGGGATTGTTTGGGTTTCTACAAGGCAGTATTTACCTCAGGTAATATACATCCTTCTGTCCGATGCTAGAGCCCGAGCGCCGGATAACTTCTTTTCGTTTCCAACCCTCTCCGAGCATCGGCCATTCATCCCAGCCTTCATCAGGATGCGATCGCTTGCGACGGGGAATCTGAAACCTGAATTTAAAAGGAGATGGGAATTATACACGTTAGAATGTTAATATGCTACGCTATGTTGTGTGACATAGATACATTTTTTTTCCAGATTGAGGCGCCAAGAGGTTTTAGTTGAGCTGATTCTTTCAAAAGGAACACTTTTTGATATGGAAGTCCTGCACGGACATGCTTCAAACGTTTTTTATGTAGTTTTCTTTAAGCTTTAAGTGATGGATCTTTACAAAATGCATATACAAATGCATCTATGAGAAAATTGTCGACCTACTTGTAAATCTTTTTGACGCTGCCTGCCACGCTGCCACTCCTTTCACTCTCTCCTGCCAGGCTTTCGTCATCATCTTCCTCATCATCCTCAAGAGGCTCAAACCAGTCAACTGGAGGCTCGAGACTGATGGCCTTCTCCTCCTCCTTTATTTCTTGTGGAGTTTCCTTGACATGATCAGAGCTGGGTGTATTCTGTGTTTTGACACTGTCTAAATGTTGCCCACGGCTGATGTTCTGCTGCTTCCACCTCTGAGGTGATTTCTGCTTTGCTGCTAATCTTCTCTGTGATTTGTCCAACATCTGTTCCCACATGTTCGCTGTCAGAGACCTGCGTCTCACGTGGCTCCTCGTTCATCGTTGCACCTTTTAGGATACGGGCTGTTCAAATCGTTTGACTGAAGACGAATCAGATATCATCTACAGTCGATCTTGCATCCCATTTAAAGTCCACACACTGTCCGCGGATGCAGCCGCTTGACCTTGGCCACTAAGTTCAGGACCAGGAGGAGGAACCGTCAGCTGCTGTCAGCTGTTCGGTTATTCATGACGGAACCTGGGAAACAAAAGACGATGACGTTTAGAAAGTTAAAACAGCAGCACAGTATTCAACAGTAACGCCAACGTTGCTCGACAGTTGTTACTGTAAGATTAGCCTTTAAACAGCGACGTAGTGACGAGCAGACATCCACGTCTAGTTAACACGGCACGTCAAGGCAGATAGCAAAGCGAATTTACTACAGAGAATAACGCAGGCGTTGTCTACATCTAGTAAACGCTGATTCCCATGATTATAGCGACACTGCGTCCACATATCTAACCGTTGCTAACGCTAGCACTGGTTTCTAACGTAAGCGAATGCTAACGTCAACGACACAAGCTAGCGCCAAACGCCAAACGTGCCGTCATTACTGACAGACTTCTGACTCTCTTATGAGTTGGTGATTATTTCCTAAGACGTAGTTTAGCGACATACCGCATACTAGCAGCAGCTGGGGCAGAAACAATGACACTGGAAGCGGGAGCAGCGTTAACGTTAGCCACCGTTAGCTACGCTGTTGCTCCATGGTTCCTACGCCAGTAAGCCGACACTGCTTTCGGTTTAGAAAACGTATCCGGTTAGGAGGGCCAAGAAAACGCACACACCTTAAAGCCTAATGTTCTCCAGTTGACTGGCGCTCTGGTCGCCGAAGCCACCGCTTTACGAGGCAGCGCTAGCTAGCTGGCTTACATTGGTGCACTAGCGGAAACGGTTGTAGGACCAAAGAAGGCTAAACACCAAAGATGCAAATCCGTTAAACCCCGCCCACAGAGAGGACCAGCAGCACCACACAGCAGCGCTGTATATAGATCAATAACAATACTTTCTACCGGCGAGTAACGTTACCTTTACTCAGTTGTTTTTAAGTTAGCAACATCGGCTAGTATTTTGTCGCTTCGTAATTTCAAACATTACTCATTTATATTCCGTTAGGACAGCAAAGTAAAACGAGGAATCGCATAGCAGTTTGTTTCAGTCAACCACGGAGAGATTTCTCTCTCGTTCCGCCTGCATGCTCTTTGGTAGCACGCTTCATTTGTCATTTAACTGTGTTGCCTTCACGCGCCACAGGAAAATAGTTGTGCGCGCTCCAATGAAGCACTTGAAGGCAACATTGCTTTATAGAATTAGGAAGATAACTTTTGGTACTAAAAATAGTTTGTTTTAGAATAATAGATTACTGAAAAAGCTGTGCACTACCAGCTAAACTTTAAAAATAAACTAGATAACAAATAAAATAATGTAATGCTATAAAATAATAAAGATATTACATAGACTTGTGGATCTGGGTTAACATTTGAGGTGAGCGGAGGAAAGCTAAATATCAAGTGTGGTATTAACATGTAGTTTTTATTGAAAGGAAATTGAGTTTATTTACATTATTCATATATTTCCTGTCTGCATTCATTTTAATTGAGGAAAACTCATCATTTAAGACCATTAAGTACTTACTTACTTAATACTTACTTAAGAAATTAAGTAAGTATTCTCACGCACAAGAACATAAGAGGGAAACGGTCACACAATAGTCTCTCTAAATTATACCAAACCGAGAGCTGTGTCTGATTGTTGACCAATCAAGAACACCCCATCTCATAAGCATACCTGCAAAGTCATGAGGGGTGGAAAAGGTGACAAACTAAACCTTTAACTCGTTAATTAAGCATTCTGGTGTACTCCAAGAAGAAAATAAAGACATTTTCTTCAGCTGTGGCCTGTGAGCAAAAAACTATTTTTCAACCTTTTGACCTCGACAAGCCAAAAGGTTGAAAGTTACCTCCGTTAACGGAGGTAGTCACAGAGCCACATAATTTTATCTATTCATTTTTTTCTTAAAATATTTTAATATATTCATCATTTGTATCTCATCCACATCTAGGGCAGCAGCCGGTGTGCCCTTTTCCTCTGCCCCTTGCTTGGTCCCAGACACGCTTTGCCCGGATATCAAACCCTGGCCTCCAGGGTCAGGGAGCAGAGCTTAACCAACACACCACCACACCCACTGAGCCCCTTGGACTCCTCAAGATTCCACTCCTACCACCACATCAATAGGCCTGTGAAAGAAAAGGTGGAGGAGAGGATGTCGCTGTTTGCTGTGGGTGACAAAAAATATTCAAAAAGAAAAGTAAAGTTTGAATACTGGCATCAAATTGGTGTGAAAATGAATATATCGGGTATAACCATGTGTTTGTATGTGTAGGACAGAGGGCAAAAGCCTGGAAGACTAGAAGAATTCACTAGCAGAAGTTATTTATACATGTTCCTGTGTAAATGCAGGCCTTTGTTGGTGTAACTGTGTAGGTTGATACCATTTAATTGAGGCAAAGCCAGAAAATGTAATGCCACGAATTGGAACTGCAAAATAAGAATATTCACAGTTCTGGATGAATTATTTCTCAGCCTTTCCTCTCGAGCATCCACTCATACTCAACCGTTTTCCTCGCTTTTAAGATGGCAGCGATTGTAAGTGTACTCTTCTTGGTGGTAGTCAAGGATGGACCAATAGAAACAGGCTTCTGTGTCAGGTTAAAGCACACATATAGTACACATTCTCCATTTAGTTGCACTTCCAGCCAGGCTATAATAATCATAACAGTCACAGCACCCTGTGGTACATCCTGTGTAAATAACATCAAACACAACCATAACCTGAAGTTTAAGGTGTTTATTTAGGGCAATCATACCAAAAACAGCAGTTTTCAATCAATTCATCTATCACAGTCAGGAAAAATATATATATCCATTTACCTCTTAAGATTTTAAAATAATTATCTAGTTAGAAAAGCCATTTTAATCCAAATGGTAGTAACTGTTTAGATCCTTACTATTCAAATCTCACGTTACATACAGTGAGCCACAGATCGGAGAACAAGCGTACGCCGGGTCGACTACCTATCCTTGTTGCTACGGAGATCAGTCGTCACAGGATCGTGCTGAATAGTTTGGTGCAACATCAGAGCAAGTAGACCAGCTCTGTTGGTCATAGCAGTTCGGACATTACGCTCCTGTTCAAAGAGCTCATCCAACTTGTACCACTGTGGATGAGGGGGGGGGAAAAAATCAATGTTTAAGTTATTTATCGTCAGAGTAAGATAATGAAATTCCCTCATTGTTGGTCAAGGTCCATTAGGCGTCTGAACATTAATTTCAAACCTATATCTGATGTGGGACTTTCTTTGATTTTTCCAGTTACAAATATGCTGAAAACAAGTTGTGTCTGTTGAAACTAAAGCAACATTCTGTTGCAGATCCACTTACCACCCTGACTCGCTCCAAGTCCACCTCTGCTCTCCTTAGCTTTTCCCAGTTGTAATGCTTGTTGCATTTCCTTTTGGAGACCCGACAGTAGTCTCCAGTCAGCTCAAAAACATTCTTCACCAGAGGACATCCACACACCTCGTCCACGGGGATCTAGTCACCAAAACAAAAAAACAAATAAAACACTAGCAGGTTTATTACCATCAATATGTACATTTTTAAACCAAGTAGTTTTTTTTTTTGTGAATCACAGAAATCATAGTGGCTGAGGGGTTAACACTGACCTTCGGATCTCTGGAATGTTCTGGACACAAAACCTGAAGCCTCTTACAATACGTTTTGCTTTGGGGATTGTAAACATCACAGAAGAGTCTGGTGGCTCTGTGGAATAACAATATGTTAGCAAAGCAGCTGACTTAGGGAACGCTTTACACACTTTAAGAGGGTTTCTTCTTCCTACCCTTCTATCCTTGTAGGGTACATGGAACCAAAGGACGTCTGACTCTCATACTGTCAAGAAAGTAATGTGGGAAAGAAATGTTAGTCGTAGCCTCCAAGCTTTTGTTTGCATTTATATTTAATGCTTGGAGGCAGTAGCAGGAATATAGTCACCTTTGCGTAACACCTCTCCATGTGTCTCAGAGCCACTTTTGGATTGATGGGATGACTACAAGACACGCAGAAGATCTGCAGGTCTGTGTCCTCGCTGTCACCTTCATTCACCTGCAGAAACCAAAGCATTTTATCAAAAAGCATTACCTCTGATCTTTTACAGCACTCTTAAAATGAACAAATACTGCCAGAGACAGCAAACTATCATGAAAAAGGAGTTCCAACAGAACAAGCTGTCTCACCTCCTCGTCCTGCTGAACCGCCTGCTGCTTAGCCTTGGCGATGATGCCTTCCAGCTCATGGAAGCGTCTCTCCATCTCTGTGAGGCGCAGCCGGGCGTTCTGCTGTTCCCGACGGATGCGCTCCAGCTGCTTCTTACCGTGCTCCTCAGCGATGCAGGGACTCTGCTGCCACTGCTGGATTCGCTGAGGCAGGATCTCGTAGATCCGGCTGAGGAACACAGATTAATGCATTTAAACCCTTAAAGAGAGCTCAACAGAATATTCCCTCACCACACGCTTTGGAGCTTTTCATTGGATGAAAAATGATGCCCTTCGTCACACTGCATCTGAGAGTGTTGGAAAATTCAATCTAAACATTTGGCAGTACATCCACAGCCCACTAGATGGTGCTCTAAGGCAGAGAGGGCCTGGCCCAGCTTCAGAATAGCTACTTTAAGCAAACAGATTCTGACCATACCTTTATATAATAGTAAGATTGTTCCAATTGTTGTTCTAAATTTTGGGAATAAATTTAAATTCACCTGCATTGATGGCTTTCTTTGTTCTAAGCAGAGTCTTTGACGTAACAGAAGCACAATCGGGACTACACACTAAGGTCAAGCAATAAAGCTACTGTGAAGGATTTACGGTGCTGGAAGTCCATTTCTTTGTTTCAAATTTGTTTAGTTTACTCAATGAGGCTAACTCCTAAAGTACCACAACTTCATTATCTTCATCGCAGCATGCATGTTTTGGTTGTTTAGCAAAAGCAAGTGGAAAATGAGCCTAAGCACCTTGAATCAAAGGATGAAAGTGTTTTTAAAAGTTTTAACAGGCATGTATGAACGGTGAAAAGTAAGAGTTCTTACTTGGCTGCTAACTTCATGCCACAGTCCTCAGAGCAGTATTTGGAGTTGGGTCTTGCTGCCTCCACACAGCTTGGCCCCAGACACTGACGCTGTCCAGTGTTGTCCCGGAGCTCGCCCTTCTCACTGTATCTGGTCCTGTCTTTGTGCTTCTGCTTCTGTTTGTGGCGTCGCGACTCCTTCTGGATAGTTGAAAAAGATGGGGAAGTAGACTGGATGTTACTCTGTTTAATTTAATTTCTTTATTATGGCTTTATTAGCAGGATACATTTCTAAACTTATCAAATAAAATGATAATTTCTTGGAGGAAAACTTACTTTCTTATCAAACTTCTTTTCTCGTCTCTTGACATGCTTCACCTTCACAGCTTTTTTACGCACGACAGGACTGAAAGGTGGCTCGTCATCTTCATCACTGTTCCATGCCTGGGTGAGAGGAGAGCAAAACAAATGACTCAGCATACAGTTCCTAATCTAATATTTTAGCTGCTGATGAAGTGCATTTAAAACAAGAATGTGACAAGAGTTCTGCTACCATGTCGTTGTTAAGCCCTGCTGCCTTGTACTGTTGGTAGAGATCCGCCTCACTGTCGTAGTCCTCAGAGTATCGTCTCCGTCTGTGGAAATTGTCCCTCCTATCTTGCATCTCCTCATCCTTTACACGCAGCATTTTCTACACAAAACATCAAGCAACAGGTTGTACATTTCCAAAGGAGGGTGAGTGCAAATACATCACTTTGGGGATTGAAAAAAAGTTTTTTTAAGTCTCATTCCAAAACTATCTCATGTTTTTGAACTGATACGTTACATGCTATATGAAAGATATATTATAACTATAAAGAAACATTCTAGTAAAAGAGCATTGAAGGAGCTTGCTGTTTTCAAGACCTTTCACTGATAAAAAGAAGATGATTATGTAAAAACTTAACAGGGCAGAAAATGGTAATATTCTTCTACAATTTGATGGCACAATCATAAACAAAATAGAGATGATAAAATAACGTGACTTACCCTGGCTCGAACCTCACATTGCCGAAACCTGCACTTCTGTCTGATTTTGTTGGGGCCTCCAAACTTCTTCATGTCCTTGCAGAAGTCACACTGGGCACAGTCCTCAGTCCTTCTGCAGGGCTCACATTCCCCACACATTCGGACGGAACGCTTCACCTGAGGATAATCACACAATGGACAGTAAGAGCCGTTGCATCTTAAGCAATGTGCATTGTATTACATCCTATATTATATTAGCTTAATGCTTGAAATAGGTCTGTGACACAGAAGCAATATTTTCCTATCATGTTCATTTTCAAAATGTATGTGCTAAATCATAAAATCGAGGAGGAGGGACAGTCAAACTGATGGCTTAACAATATGGAAACGGAAGTGACATTATGAAATTACTCAATGAAAATGAAGTCTGCCATGTAACTACTCCACTTTATGTGACTCACAGTAGCGCTATGTCATACAGGTGTATTTGTAGTAACCTTGATCGCTGTTTCTATTTTTGCAGTACCAGTTTCCCTCTTTGCTTCTTGAGAAAAAATTGGTGTTTCAAAAATCAAACTGACTAAATGATGAATTAATACCAATAGTAATACATGTCAGTAAGAAATGGCTAAATGGTTTCATTTTGAACATCCCATTACCTTCTTTTGTTGCTCTTCCGATATTACAATCAAACCTACACATTTAGGTCAGAACAGAACTAAACTTACTTTAGATCCACGCCGCCTTTCACTCTTATAGTCAGGAGTACTCGGGGTGCTGTACTGCCTATCAGATCCTCTGTCATACTCAACATCCTTCTCTCGGTTTTTCTTTGATCTATACTTTATTTCCAGTGAGGAGTTTTTATCTGGGGACAGGGAGAATAACGCAACAATGTCTTGTATATTGTGATTTTTTTGTCATGTATATGATTAAGCACAGAACACTTTAATGCTGTGATAAAAGAAACGCTTTTCCTCACCTCTGCATCTCATGCAATACCACTCCCGGATTGCCTTCGCTGCCTTTTCCGAGATGTTAATGCAGTGACCATGGAACCACTCATTACAGTTATCACAGCCACTGTGGGCGAGACAAGCACATCAAGAGAATAATGTATGAGCATTGTTGCATCCATACACAGTGATGACTGAAAGAGCATCCATGTAAACTTACATCATGAAGCAGTTGATGTCTGGTTTCCGGCAGATGCAGTACAGTGGTGCGTTCTCCCCCTCCATGCTGCTGGTCTCGGGTCCTGGTACAGGGTCAATGTCAGACAGTTCGCTGTCCTGAAACAACAAAAACAAACCACATTACAACTGGTACAATTATACATGAAACACATAAACATTGCTGATAACCGATCGCTGAGCTACAGGGCATGTTTCTCAAGGAGAACCTTCAGCTTAAAGTGTGTTTTTAATAATCAAATTATATTTTAGCTACATTTAGCATTTCACTTTTAAGAGTAACCCTTAACTCCAACTCTCGCTGCTCAGTAACTTCAGATTGTTCCTACATGGGTCACTGCATTACATTTACCCACCAAACACATTCAATAGGGCTTCATCCTTGCATTAATCTCAAAACAAATGAAACAGAACATTCTTCCTGTTGCTAACTCACAGATTTTACTCGACTGTTTTACGGGGGGGAAATATAAACATGTGAATCACAGTGAAATTAACATAAATACATCCGATTTTTATATCAAATGTCGTTAACTTAACCTAACCTGTACCTATCCTGTAACGCGAACTAGGTTTTACGTTAGCTAGGTAGTGAAGTATCTCATCATCATTAGATTGTAAGATCAATAAAGATGATTTGTTGTAATGCGGACGGTTTTGACGCCGTTTTCTCCACGTAATATTAACAATATTACACACAAACTACGTCATGTTATGTTCTTCAGTTAACGTCCATAGTATAGTCCGTTAGCATCTGTTAGCTAGCTAATTTGTCAGTTAACGATAACAGTAAACGTTTGCCAGCTACTTTACTCTACTGTACTGCCTTACCTAACACTACGCTGTCGGAGCTTATTTCGGTTTAACTCAAATTGAAACTGTATTATTCGGCCTTAACTTTTACCAAAACAAGCTCATGTGGGATGTAACGCTAAACGGCCGTGTAACCTATTCACCGCCAGACTGAATCGGGTTAGCTAACTTTGCCAAACCGCCTTTTTTATCTCGTACTTACCATTGTGTAAGCTGTGAAATGTTTAATCTTAAGTCGTTCTGCAAATATAATGCGAAGGAAACAAACGCAAAACAATGAACCTATTAGCTCGACAGCTAGCGTTCGTTTAAGATTTACACAGACATCGCTCGGTTTCGGCTGACGTCGTTACTACTCTCAAAAACACCGGCGGCCGTTGGTCAAGTGCTCTTCTTCGTTGGTGTAAAAAAAAACGTTCGATGGTGCACTACCGCCACCTGTTGGATTTGTTATAAATTGCGTGGATGAAAACACAACACAATCAAATCCGTGTTACTATAAAAGCACCTACAATACAACTCAGCGGATAAGCCTATCACTTAGTATGTAGTTCTACTTCATAGGAACATGCTGTTTCACTTAATTTTTCTGACTGGTGACCTTGCAAATTCAGATTTGACTCACAAAATATATCAATGAAATTATGATGCATTATTATTCATTAATCTATGTTGGGTCATAGAATTGAAAGCTCAGTTATTGCCTATCCCCCTTCCATTCAACCAATGTTTGCAGAATGTTCATATTCTGAAAATCTTTGAAATAAAGAGTGACTTTTAGGAAACCAACATCCAATGAAAATTGTTTACTGGGAAGTACATTTAAGTACTGATAATAGCTGTCGTTCACTTTTTTGCTTAAAAAAAAAAGAAAAAACATGGAACACACATTCCTTGCTTTATAGTGCAATCACCTACTGCCTACAGGAGGACAGATACACACACACACACACATACAAGAGAGAGAGAGAGAGAGAGAGAGAGAGAGAGAGAGAGAGAGAGAGAGAGAGAGAGAGAGAGAGAGAGAGACTGACTTCCTCCACGGCTGCAGCTGACAGGTCACTGAAGGAGGCGTCTGTGATTAACGCTGCAAGGTGGATCACCTACTTCTGAAAGATGTCATGAAAAGTAAGTGTAATATGCTTCTTACAAAATATGTATCCTGCAGAGATAAATCATGAAAGATAAACACAGCAGGCTTTCAGGCTTCTGTACCTGACAGTTATCATATGTGTAACAAATCTTCACTGTATTTCGAAGCAAAGATCTCAAGGTTTATTTGCTGCGGCTACTGATTCTATTCATCAGACGAACTGAATTAAAGTTTATGGATTTTAAATCTTTTTTGATTTGACATGTCTCTATTTACATCCTTTGTACCCTCTTTAATAGATTGCTGTGTACCTAAAAAACTCCAACATTTCAATTTGTATAAAATACTTTGCACAGAGAATTAAAGGCATTTCCTCTGATTTATCTGCAAATAAAAATAACCTCAAAATGTCACATAAGCTAAGTATTACTTGGAGACATGAATTATTAACGAATAGTAAAATCAAGACCTCACATTATGATAAAGCTGGCAAGATATCCCAGCGCTGCCTTTCATCTACATCATAAATGTTTCCAAAATGGTGATAAATAATAGATTAACTTCTCTGCCATTTCAAAGATGTCCACTCATCACTAACAGCTACGAAAAACCTCAGCTACAGATCTGACTCTGGATCTGTGGCACGGACACGAGAACCACAAGGTTTACTTTTAGATTAAATAAGTTCTAATTCAGCAAGTAAGTGAATTTAAATGAAAGATTTTCATTAGATATTTTCTTTTCTCAGAGGGTCTATAGGTTCACATTCTAGTTTCTCTTGTCCTGATTGGTTGTCTTTCATTTTCTCAAGAGCTTTAAACAGGTGACATATCTAAATGGATGCAACAATGGATGCCAAACTGGATTCTACAGATATGAATGAAAAGATGAGCGATGGAAGTGACGTCAAACCAAAGCCCCACGACTCACTAACCATTGCTTCAAAGTTGCCCATTTTACCTGACAACTCCATGGCAGGTCCAACCGGTATGTGTAGAACCAGGTTTGGTGGTGATGAATCACAGTTGCATTAGGAAGTTTGAATTCTCTTCTCTTACAGGATCTTTGACTGAAGTCACAAGTCTTTCAGAGCAGATGTCCACTGATGACACTGAATTACCATCACCTGACAAACCTGTGAATGTATTCAGAGAGGAAACAGGTAGTGTCATCCGCGTGAAGTTGCTCTAAAATCAGTTTTCATGAAGATATGTTGTCTGTTAACTTGCATTAAAACCCCAAAAGGTGGAGTGACCAGAGCAGCATCCATCTGTGGCCCATTCTCTGTGGAGCAGCAGCCGAGGCCTCTATGTGCTCTGCTCCCATCCTCTACAGAGACCTGCACGGCCTATGAGATGAGTCAGTCGTTCACAGCAATCAGCAGGAAACAGAAAAAGCTCAAAATCAGTGCTCGCCACACGGAGCCCGACGGAGACGGTAAGGACACAAACTGCTGTGTTTTCCTTCCTGAGCTCATATCTGACTTTATTCCCTCACCTTGCCTCTTTTCTTTCTCTGAGATCTTTGTGCTGCGATCCTTTTGGCTTGCCTCTTCTGTCATCCACTGGACTGTTTACTGGCGCAGATGAGAGGATGCAGCGAGTGTGTCCGGATGCTGTGCTCCTCCCTGTGTGGCTGCAAGCCCAGCAGCCTGCAGCCTCTCCTGGACGTCACCCACTGTGATGTCTGCGACTGTCTGGGTGTCGGCTGCTGCCTGTGTGAATGTCCCGTCGGTGACTTCTGCCTTCAGGCTACGGAGTGCCTGGACCTCTGTATGGAGATCTCTCAAATGCTTTACCACTAACGCTGGCTGCCAGTAAATAACCACATCCAGACATGGACCAATGGGAATTGTTTTAATTTTTAAAATCTTCCAAAAAGCCAACTTGTAGGGACAAGACACAAATGCTCCATGTTCATAGTTAACAGTCAGTGTTAGCACTCAGATAAATGTCAGGTTAAGACATGGTTAATATGGTGGAAAGCGAATAAGTACAATGTAAAAAGCTGTTCATATAGGTATTTAATCTTCTTATGGGACTACGAACAACGCAATTAGTAGCACTGAGCTATGGTAAAAAAAAACCCACAAAAGTACAGATAAGGTCTGAATGAAGAGGAGAGGACACCATCAAACCACCAAAAACAAATTTCTGCTGAATTAAAATGTATGTAAATCAATGACTTGGTTGTGTTGGAGGAGAAAAAAAAAAATAGAAATCAGTGCGTCGATGTTAAAAAAAATAAACAAAAACAAATACACCTACTTTTCAAACACACATTCATTTACTGTACACAACGTTGTGTTCGGCACCTGACAAATGAAATGCCTTTTTCTAAACTTTGTGGCTATTTTATTGAAGAATAATTGCATCGCAGGTTTCACACAACAAACAGTTATACCTTATCTTTACAGACGTGAGGCTAGTGGTTGGTTTAAAAGACGGCCCGGGCGCCCCCTGAATTCACTCTACGACGAGAAATAACGCTTTATTCCACAAATCACTTTTGATCGTCAAAAAAAATGAAGGAAGCCACAATCTTGGTAGAACATGCTAACCAGTAAAAATCACTCAGTGACCACCGAGGTTAACAGAGAAAAGGTTAACAATCACTGACAAAGCACAGATATTAGTCAGGGGAAGCTACTTATCCAACTATTATTCAGGTATCAAAATAACTAATGTAATGAACTACAGTACTATCGTAAAAAGATAAAATTGTTCTGCATGTCTCATACTATCTTGCATTTCCACCGACTGAGTGACTTTATTGAAAAATAAAACGTTGATTTGTAATTTCATAGCTACTCTGGAAGAAGTCCTGCTTTGGCTAACTAGCTGCAGCAGCAAGTGATTTTCCATTGCTTTAAAAGTCCTTACAAATACATGCAACCTGGGCATTAGCTGACCACTGTGTGCGATAGTAATAAAACAGACAAAAGCTCTCATAAAATGCATAGACTGCCATAAAATAAGGTGCAATAAAATTGCTCAAAATAAAATATTCTTATATACACAATATGCAGTAAATATTTCACAATGTGCCAATTCACCTTACAAAGATCCCTTCTGTAGCTGCTGGTGAACCAACCCAACATGGATAAGCATGTGAATGTGCCTGCTATTAACAAACCCTGATTCCAGTCAGTTGAAAAAGAAAATATTTAAATAAAAAAAAAATATATACTGTTTGTTGGCATCTCTTAATCAGTGTGTTATGCCAGTGCTGTTGTGAAAAATAAACCACAGCTTTCTTTCCCTAGAAATGAGCACATGATCAATTCAAGCACACTTTATCCCTTAAATCTCTGAAGAAAATCTTTAAAACTATTTAAGAACGTATCATCTCTTAATGCTAAGTCCATGCCCCTATTTTACTATATTCCATTTTAATAAGATTGCATTTACTGTATAAACCCAGACATCTGACCAGCTCCAAACAAGAACAATAATAATTAGGTCTGTATGGTAAAAAAAGACCACGTTTTGATCTTAATGTTACCTATTTTTGCTTTTCTAATCTCAGTTCTAGTCTTAGAAATAGACTTGCATTATTTAAGAATAGACTGTACTTCCTTACATTCTTGTCCCTACACATAGTCTCCACCACAAAGAGCTCATCACAAGTCCTCGTCCATCTCGAGGCTACTCCTACGACTGCTGGTTTTAGAGGCACCTGGTGACAAAGGTAAAAAGAGCGGCTCGGCCATCCTCTCTGGAGAAAGGGTGCATCCCTCGTCCATAAGAATGTCTCCCAAGCCCACATCGGGGTAGAGCGCCGAGGCAGAGGCATCGTCTAGCTCGGCAAAGCTCAGGCTGCCCAGGTCTAGGGGGCTGCTGATGGTGACTCCTGCAGGAGAGTCTGAGGAGGGCGGGGACAGGAAGGAGGCTGGCAGCGGCTGTCCAATGCCAGCAGAACCCAGACTGAGGAGGTTATGGGAGGAGAGTCCTTCTGCACCAGGAGGCTGAGACGGGCGCCGTGTGGCACGTGCTGCTGATGGAGCAGGGTGGAATCTGAGCCAAGGCCATGGAGCCGTGCCTGCATTTCCAGTTCCTGAAAAGGACAGCAACACATTCACATTCAGATGCATGTAATGACATGACGGAAAAGGTTATTACGGTACAACACCGAATATAGAATATAGAATAAGAATCTATCAGCTTAAAGAGTGGTTCCCCATAAGCCACACTCTCTCACTATGTAATTGGACGAGCATGAGAAACAACAATGCCTTTTAATAAGGCAGAATGAGTAGCCTACCTCTGTATGGACTCATACAAATATAATCTAACTCAACCATGACCCACTAGAAGTGTGTGGCGGCGTCTGTATGTAGAGACCTTGGCCTCTGCCTGCATTTTCTAAGTTTGCTGTGCTCAGAAATGTTCTGGGCGCTAACCTCTGTAATAATGTAGCGGGCAGTTGTTAGATTGAAGGCACACATTAAAGGGGAAACTGGAAAAAAATGTGCATATTGTGCTGCAAAAATGCAAATGTAGCAAGGGGAAATAAGGACAAACATTGTTCCAAAAACTGAGTGAACCTGGGACTGGCTTTCAGCGGATGGCGGTCGTTGAGCCGGGCAGGATGGGCCAACTTTGAATGTTGTGTTTACCAACAGATCCTACCCATTCTGCCTTTAAAAGGTGCTGTATACAAGATGGAAGCATTTCAACTGCCTCTCAACGACTCAACAAGGCGACAGCTAAGCTGATGGCTCGCAGGTAATGGTGCAAACTACAGCCAAAGTGCTTACAGTAAACCCTTTTACACTGCCTTTTTGTTGTGGGAGTATCGCTCCTTTTTCCTGCACCGTCATCATTGTAAAAGCTACTGAGCCGGAAAGGGGTGACAGAATATTATGCCTCTGAGTTGCCAAACGGAGGTAGTCACAGACGAGACGAGGCGCACCGTCCTCTTTGTGAACGGAGTGGAGTGGCGAGCCGGAACAGATGGTGATGCTTTCAAGACGCGCCAAGTGGGCGACACGCTAACGGAGCATTTAAAAAGTTGGGATAAAAAGCCAGTAGTTGCTCCACGACGCCGCCGTCGTATGCATCAACGTGTATATGATGCACAGCAACTTTGCTTCTGCAACAAAGTCCTTGTCCAAGAAGACATTTTGAGCTGTGACCACCGTATAAGCACAGTGCAGAGCAGCAGCCATAAGCTAGCCAGCGATTTGTTCTTTCACAACGGACCGACAAATACTGACCTGGATGCGTAACAGTAGACTGTGGTTTGTAAGCTCCAGCTTTTTCTGCCGCATATCGATATCCTTGACTCTCTGTTGCTCCTTCTGCAACTTCCTGATGTAGTCCACGGAAGCTTTCAGTATGGTGCCTTTATTCCAGCGCATCTCGCTGACATCATTGTGATATCAGTAAACGTAGAGGCAGTGAAGAAAGGGAACACAACAGAAAGACTTTTAATACACAACAGTAGCAGGGAAATAAAATACTATGATTTCATTCTTATCAAGTGATTCAGCAAAAGAAAAATGACAAATTAATACTGACTAATACTTACGGGTCATTTGACTTGGGTATAAGAGTTCCAAGCTCCTTTATACGGTCATTGATGTTGAATCTCCGCCTTCTCTCAACTGCAGCCGAGAAAAAAATAAAAAAAAACAGAGAAGGAACACACTTAAATCTAACTTCAACAACTGTAATTCTGGTGTTCACTGCATTCACATTCAACAAAAGGTTGAAATAAAACTCAACCTACTGAGGTTATGGTTGTCTTTCTTCTGCCTTTCTTTCATTAGCGCTTTGGCATCTGTGTCTGAAAGACAAATGCATATTACGCCATACAATTAAATATAATCAAACATGAAAAACAGTTCATCCATTCGTTCATATTTAAGTGAGATACTGTACCTGTTATTTCCCTTTTAATTTTTGGAAGATCAGCAGGGCAAGAGTTGCTGACGGTGAGAGTAGGTGCAGCCATTCCAGGGCTATGGTATACATCCAACAGATTTCCTGGGAGCTACAGGAAATAGAACATGTCAAAATATCTGATAAGTGTTAATGGACTACCATAAAACTACAAGCAAGTGTGTAAAACAAATATCTGCCCCAAACCCTGCTCAAACATCCAAAACAACTAAATTAAAAATAAAATCTGGCATAAAAATGGTTTCTGTACAAGTTCTACAGAGCAACTGTGCCAAAAGACAGGCAGGTCTTATGGGTGAAGCACAAAATCAAACCATTAAATATCACAATCTTACATATTAAAGCTGGTGCCATTTCAAAAATCACAAAAAAGGATTTACCTCACTGTGCTTCTTTTTCTTTTCTTCCAAAAGCATCACCATAATCCTCATCTTTTGATTAGCAGCAAAATGTTGGCCAGCTCTTCCTACCTGACTAATTAGTTGTTAACCTACCAGCTGCAATGTACTTTTTTATGAGTACCCTCCACTTCGTCTCTGTGTCTTGTATGCTCTGATACCGTTACCCCGCCCAGGCAGCACTTTTGTGGCGAATAGTAACAGTGTGCCAAAAGTATATATTTACTCCTACGACAGAATTCCACACATAAAAGAGACCGACTATTCACAGAAAAAACACTTAGGTAAAAAACGTCTGTGCTTTAGATGAGAATGTTATCCTGTCCCTGTTCATGTAAAGAGAAACTTTAAAAAGGAAGTGTTCGTGGTTAAATAAATACATTGTTCTACATACTGTGCTAGGCAACTGAAGACCTGAGTCAATCAACGTAATGATGTCGTCATTAAAACTGGATTCAAGACTAATGATGTCGTCTATCACGTCGTCAATCTAGATAAAGCAGAGAGAGAAAACAGAAGTAGTACTAAGTCAGTACTTGGGGTTAAATGTGTCAAAGTTATCAACATGTTTACACATAGTGTGCTTTAAAATCAAATACAGTCTTACTCTTGTGTACTCTTTAAAGTCTGACAATAAACATTTAAGCCAATTTGACTGATTTTACAGAGTGGGGTGCGTGCAACAGAAGTGCTGGCATAGTTGAACTGCAGGTGCAGTATTTAACATCTTATTGTGACAACAGGCCAACAGGGGGATGATGAAAAAAGGGATGCATCAGTGCAGTGGGACTTTTGGACACATCATTGCAGCACAAACAGAAAGTAATTAAGCTCAAAGTGAGCAGAAGGCTAGACATTTAACTTCTCCAAAAAGTGCACTGTAAGTCTTCGGAAAGGAAACTTTCAACAAGGTTGTGCAATCGGCTGTTCCAGTAAACCAAAACCACACACAAGAAGTTAAAGCAGGAATTTCACATACTTCCTCCTTGTTGGATCCAATGTTAAGCAGAGCCATAGGACTGTTTGGGGCACTGCTGGCAGTATGAGCCACTTCAGGGGCAGAACTGGACTGCGGCACGGGGGACACACCCATGGTCTGAGTTACCGCGTTGTTGCCCAGAGTGGTCGAGAGGTACTGCTTCACCTGCTGCCTCTGTGCCTGCTGGATGTGGTACTTGGTGGGGTTCTCCAAGTGGGTCTGCACCTGGTCATTCAAAGAGTCGTTAAGGGGCTAATATTCTGAGATAATGGGCTTCACTACAACAAGAATGCAAGTGATGAATACACAATCATGACGCTCTTACCTTCAGCACCTCCACGGGTACCTGTGCTGGAGGGGGGCGGGCAGCATTTGGGGGCAGCGTGACAGAGATGGCTGGAGTGGAGTCAGAGGCCCGGAGCTGAGAGGCAGAGGCCTGCTGCTGGGCCTCGCGTCTCTCCTGCTCCTGGGCTTGTTCTCGCATCAGCTGCTGCCGCAGCAACACGCGAGACGACATGGCTGAAGAGAGCGATGAAGATCTAGGGATGGAGCTAGAATAAACAGAAAAAAAGAAGCGTTATCGAAAGGTAATACCTGTTAGCTCTTGCACAACTCAATCCTTCAAATCATTCACTATAGTACACTGATGATGACGCTTTGGGAGGCCTATCCTGATGTATTCCATTGGTATCTACAACATTATTTTATAAGGAAATGTGGCTTATGTTAGAATCTGGGCAAATCAACACCTTTTTTCAGTGTTTGAACCAGACTGGTATATCTCTATTCACCACCATCAATCAGCTTGTAAAGCCCTCTCATCTACTTCAAGACAATGACACTGGCCTTCAGGGCCATCAATGGAACGGCACCTGTCTACCTCCAAACACTGGTCAAACCTCATGCCCCGAAGTGAGCACTTCGCTCCTCTACTTCAGCTGGCCGGCTGGTACCACCATTGCTGAAATCAAACAAATGTCGCTCAGCAAAGTCCAGACTCTTCTCTGTTCTGGTGCCTCAGTGGTGGAACAAACTCCCGACCAATGTCAGGACAGCAGAGTCATTTGCCATCTTCCGAAAAAGGCTCAAGACTCACCTGTTCAGACTTCACCTCGACTCTACATAGCATGACCCACTAACCCCCCCCCCTAACAAAACCCTTACCTATAGCACTCTGATCTTAGCACTGTTGCTCTTGAAGCACTACTTTACTCAGATGAGGACCTAACACTTGTTCTATTTTTTAGCTCTTACTGTATCAGCAATGATACGTTGTGGTTTATTTGTTTCCTTCTTTTGACAAATGTACTTATTGTAAGTCACTTTGGACAAAAGCGTCTGCTAAATGACCTCAATCTAAATCTAAATCTACTGCTCCATATTACTAACACTTGTCTGGGTGTGCTATCAGAAACTTTAAGATAGCTTGTGTTAAATTCCAGACTCCATAAATATGTACCAAACTTAATAACAACAGTATGTTTCGATCCACTTCCTCAATTGCTATCTTATTATATGTTATACTTTTATAGGGCTTGATATCTTTAAAAAAATATTAAATTAATTTGGACTCATCATACGTGCAGACCCTCTTCACGTACATCTGATTCAGTTCATCTCTTCATTACCTTCCTACGAGAAGTGCATACTCATAAAGGCCTCTTTGGGCTAACGACTTGCTTTATGCCATGTTTATTTTTGGTAGCTTTGTGACCCATTTAGCAGCAACGTTAATACACATCAAATTGCTAGAGTTTTGGTTAGCCATCTAACTTTTAGCGGTTTCCGTAATCTCTATTTCCCTCGCGTCATAACACCAGAGTCCACTGGACAGCTTCTAACGGGCCCACGTAAACAACCGCTAAAGCTAACGCTAGCTAGTCACAGCGCCGAGGCTCCACGGTGACTTCGGTTACCTACCAGTCCCCGACTGGAAGGAGGTCGGCGAGAGCAATTTGTTATGTAAACCAGTCGTATATCAGCAGAACCCAAAGACACACTCACGCAACGTAAAAATAGGAAGTGGCAGCTTAGCTGAACTAGCTACCGAGCACCCGTTGTAGCTAACGCTACCTAGCTTGGTAGCTACTTTGGGTGGAAAGATAGAAACGTACTGTGGCAATAGATTTGCGAAACGTAATCACAGCCATAAATCTCCGACGGTCTCCGGTTTCTTTGCCATTGTTAAAGTCGATAAATACAAGCTCTTCAACGCGGCACTAACAGTGTTGTTTATCTTGGGCCGACGGGCTGAGGTCATCTGTCACAAGTAACCCGGAAGTTGTTCATCGCTACGGCGTTACACCTAAAAACGGCATTTTTATTTTTTTTATATATAAAAGTTATTAAAGTAGTATATGTATACACACTTGCATTAAAAAAAAAAAAACACAAATAATGTACTCTTTTACATTTTTATTTTAATCAGCTATCTGAAAATGAGAAGTCCATTGCAGCTGTCAAGGTGTCTGAGAGCTTGGTGGCAATCTTGTCTGCAGAGGGGAAACAAGAAAACTATTAATTTAATTTTGCATGATTAAGTATCAGTGTCAGGTATTGAAAACACATTACTCCTTACAGAAGCTTGCCCATGTGTTTATGTGTGATTATATGCTGATTTTGATCATTCTGCCTATAGACTATCTGAGGTGGAAAAAGAATCTATGCAGCCCAATAGAACCGGTTACTCAGCTATAGTTCTTTATGATGCAGGTCACATCTAAAGCCTGTGAGCCACATTCAATCTGGGGTATAATATCCCCAATATAAACTGGGTTACAGAGTGTTTTTGTTTGTTAACTTTTCCTCATTTTAGGGTAAAAAGTATTTAATTGCATGCACACACCGCAGTCAAAATTATATATATATTATTAGACAGAGACAAGTATTTATACAAACCAGCTCTTTTCTGTTGCTTCTTCCTCTTCTTGCCTGCAGCCAGGAGTGCCTGGCCTTGCTGTAGAGGATCTATATCCAAAATATCCTTCAAACCTGGAGCCCTGGATGCAGCATCATTTGCAGGTAAGCCACTCTTTGACCGCTGAGATTTTATCTCCACTGTCATTGGTCCAAACTATTTCAAGAAGGAAGGAAACTTGCGTTAGAGGATACATTATAATACATTTGCAAAGTGCACACAACATACTGTTATTAAGTAAACACTTTAGTTGTAAGGACTGCACACACCTCTGTGTCCTGGCCATCCTCCATAGATTCAGCTTCATCTTTAAACTCTTTCAAAGACCCACCGGCCATCTCCAGGTCAGAAGGTGGTTCGCCCTGGCCACCTTCTGTCATTCCAGTGGTGTCCATGCAAAATCCCATTTGGACATCAGGACAAGATGACTCTGAAAGACAGCAAAAGGCAAAAAAATCCAACTTTGGAGTAATTCCTGCTTCTTTGGGATGTTTCAAACATGTGAGCCAGATATTCTGATGTAACCAAAGTAATCCTTTTCTGTAATTATCAAACAGAAAAGTAGAATTACAACCATGCCCTTACCCGGAACGCTAAGGCTGAAATACATCTGTGTGATATTGGCATAATTAGTATTAAGTATACAAGTTATTGAGAAATGGCCAAAATCATGTGTTGTGAGGTCACAGTAACCCTTCAGTCTAATTCTCAAGTCTAGATTAGTCTAATCAGTACATCCTCTCGTCCAAGTGGGGGATATAATGCCTCCGGCCACAGCTGTGGACAGCAAGGAGGCATGAAAAAGTGTTCTCACTTAAATCCTGTGGTGTCCGACAAGCTCAGAGCTTCATATTTCTGTTCTGTGGTTTCTGGGGGTTTGAAATATTGTGACTCCTCCATAAATTATTGTACATACACTTACATATTTATGCACGTCTATGGTCTCTGAATGACAAGGAATTAGAATTGGAACTACTAGAATGTTTTCATCCACCACATGATGAGACACCACTTGATAGAAAAAATGCTCTAAAATTTAAATACAGAGTTTAGAAAAATGAAAACGGAAAACACAGAATTGAAAAAAATGAAAATGGAAAACACAGAATTGAAAAAAATGAAAATGGAAAACACAGAATTGAAAAAAATGAAAATGGAAAACACAGAATTTGGGAAAAAATAAGATGGAACCTGGAAAAAAATAAAACAGATTTCATAGGGCCCTAGTCTGTGGATTATCCTGAGTAACTGGAACATTGTTTCTAGATTTCACATAAGTAACCTCTACCTGCAAGGACCTCCTGATTTCCTTTTTCCAGCTCATCCCAGTCAAAAGCTTTACCCATCTCCGTAACAATCTCAGCACTGACGTGAGTGGGCAGAGTGTGTGTCTCTGGAGGGTGTGTGAAGTAGCTGATCCTTCCCCTAAATAACATAAAATGTTAAAATTAGCACAGTGGTTGATTGTCATTTGTCCAACAAGAAATGATCCACATTTTTACCCACCCTGTCCAGTCCATCAACACACTCTTTGCTGCTTTGTCAGTGTCAGGCAGTCCTCCCTTTCTTAGTTTGCCTTGACGTCGAGCAAGCATGGCCAAGAACTCCAGAGCTGTGTGGAAGTCTGAGACGCCGTAGTGCTCCATGATCTGGAAATCCAGCAAAAATAACTGTAATGGCAGCGTGCAAAAGACACAACCAGGCGACGTACAACGAGGTCGTACCGACGCCGGGACATACCTGCTCCTTGTTGCAGCGCCGAAGGATGGCTTCTACCGGTGGAAGAGGGTCTACAAGCTGTTCGATTTTCACACAGTTACGAAGAATCATCGCTGCGTCTGTCGTAGAAGTTGCCATGACAATGCCGGGGCAATCGAGAAGCTTAATATGTTTATCCAGATGCACCTCCTGAAGGCACCTGAAATCCATCAAACCCATTAGCAGGACTAGTTGTGGAAAAGCAGGATTTCACAGGAGAGCAGCTCACTGTATACTTACTTAGTAACACCAGGAGTGGCTCCGACATTACACGCTCGCGCCCGCTTCAAACTGTTGATCAAACTACTCTTTCCCACGTTAGGAAAACCTACGGAAGAGAAGAGGTAACATTATTTCACCTTGAGGAGCCTTGGATAGAGGAGGAACCTGGATGAGGCTCTTACCTACAACACCAACGGTGATGGCCGTCTTTATGTCTAGGTTGCGGCAGTAGTTGCCGAGTATCTTCATCAAGCAATCTGCACCAACACAAGCACTGGTGCTGAGAAGCTCTGTGGTGGCCTGTGTCACTGGTACATTACTGCGTTTCTGTGCACGGCATGAGACAAATGAGGGTATCATGTGAAATAATATTTGCATTTTCAGATAATCATATTATAAATATGTATTTATGACAGCATACCAGGTTCTTGTTCTGTTGCTGAGTGGATGCTTTGAAAGCTACTGTAGGGAACTCATTGCGAAGGTATTTTATCCACTTTTCCACTATTTCCTTTGACACCAAATCTATAATCGGAGCATTGAATATTTGATAGCATAAGTAAAACAATGAATTTGTCATCAATAAAGCTATGAAAGTAGAGATCGGGCAACAGATATATAGTTTCTAAATGTATTTAGGGAACTTACCAATTTTATTAAGCACTAAAACGATCTTCTTGTTCAATCCACTTTGAATGACTGCCTGCTCCACCTGAGGACATCGGCAGCCGAGAGGGTCACGTGCATCCAAGACTTCCAAAATCACATCTGCAGCATCCACTACCTTTACAAAAACAAAACACAAAAAATATATTCATATATATCTTAATCTTCCATCACAGGTGGAAGAAACGGCAGGAGATCTATCAGATATGAGGATGTGGCGTGTATGGAGCAACAACGTACCTTTTTAAATTCTCTATAATATGCCTTCCTTGAATTCTCATTTTCAAAATTAACATTCTTCTCCAACGTTTGCATATCCATCTCCTGTGAGCACAAAGCAGGAAACAGAAATCACTACAGTGGTCGTCATTTGGAAAGTATGCAGTTATTCTAAATGCGGTGTGTTTCCACTAAACAGGCTGACATCTACCTTCTGCTCAAACTCTCTTTGTCGCTGTAGGATGTCATTCTGAAAGCTTTGGAGATTCCTCCTCTTCATCAGCTCTCGTTCTCGAGAGATTTTCTGTCTGTCCTGGAGGTCCTGAAGCTAATTGGGAAATTTAGAAATTCAGAGATTGGTTAACCTCAACAAGATGTCACCAATGTAACCCCAACTGTGAGGCCAGACTTTCAGATACTCACCCTTTGTTTGCGGGTTTCTTCTGGTTTTTGGTTGTTTTTAACGTGCTGCACAGATGACTGCTCTGAATTCTTCGTCTGCCCTGAAGCGTCGTCCTTGCGTCCATCTTTAGACTGATGGCAGGAAAAGAGGCCAAACATTTAATGAAAGAATCTATTATTTTAGTTAATTCTGAAAGGCATCAAGAGGACATGAAACATTCAATGGATTGCTAAAACAAAAAACATATGTGCTTCAATTTAATCAACAAGTGAAAAATTATTTTAGAAAATGATGTGCAACAGACCTGTATTAAGAGTTTCTCTGATAGTGTGTGTGCTTAATCAAGTTATACAGAACTGTTATCTTCTTTTCCTTCAATAATGGCTGGTTTAACAACAACAACAACAACAGGATACTTCAGTCACCTCCATATTGTTTTGTTTTTTTTACATTTGAAATAGTCTGGCCCCAAAAATAATGTGAATTAAAGGATTCAGAATGCAGTCGATGACTATGAATATAGTATTTATCCACAAATGTGTAGGCTAAATGACCCTGGGTCATCACTGAAGCACAACGGTGTGTTATGGGCTCTAAATACCTTTTGGGAAGGTGTTTTTCTTTGGGCTGTCAGCAGTTATTAGAGGTTTAAACAGAGCTCAGCTGATCTTTGACCCAGTTCCCATGTTGCTAAAGCGACACTATCCTTTCTTTTCTATAGTTATCGTTAACTCCAGCTGGTTATAAGCACATTCCGACGCTAAGATTTCAACTTCCAGCACTAAAAGTTAGCCTTAGCGGAATAACGTTAGCCGGGCGCCGCTTACCTTCAACTTAGCGAGGAAGCCGAGGCGTTTGGCTCGTTTTTGTTCTGTAAGAAACAACAGACTCGACTTAACAAAGTCCACAGTTATTTAGTGACGCAACACATTCAGTGGATAAAACACGTACTGGCTTTAGACATGACTTCCACGCACGGCTAGCTCCTCTCCGTCTTCACGTGTGTGGCACAGGGGTGGACATGCGCGCACGATGACGTCAGCCACAACATCCGGCTCAACGTCAAAATAAAAGAGTCTTCAAACGACGTGGTTCCCAAAAAGTGGGCAGGGGTTCAACCAGACTTTGAACCTAAACCTGAACCCGACTCTGGGTTTTCGGTTCCAGAACAGCTTTTCTGAATTAGTTTAATCAAATGTTAGAATGTAAACTCTACAAAGCCTTCATCAATGGAGCTGCTATGATTCACCATGGCAACCGGGAGAGATATTAGATATTACTGAGTGTTTATGGAGAAAACAAGCTCATCCTTAGAAAGAGGACCCCTTTAATCCCTCAAGAAAAAGAGAGTTCACATCAGAATAAAGGATTTTAAGACCATTGTAATCCTCACATCCTCCTCATATACTCACGTTTTAGTCCTCATGCCAAGGACATTGGGGAGAGGATATCGCATCCAGATTCATGAGGAATGCCTGTTGAACAAAACACTCTCGAAAAGTAAATAGAGAGGTGGGTTATTGGCTAAAAAAATCTATTGAAAAAATAAAAAAAATACAATATTGTAATCAAGGCAGTGTGTCATCGTATTGACGCTTCAAAAAAAAGAGTGATTATCCTAAACTTGTGTTTGCTTTTTCATGCAAAACCCCCCAAATCCAATGGAATCAATCAAAGGGAACCACTGCCATGGATGCACCGGTTCACAGAACCTCCAGGTTGTGAAGCCGCCAGCTGTGCCATGACATACATACAATCAGGTGTGGATAAGGATATGCTCTGCATTTCCTGCTCAACCTCTTTACTTTGTAAAGGCAGCTGCAGGATGTACTAAAAGTAAAAAGAAAATGTATGCGGTTTGGCTTGCAGTGTGTCTCAATCTTGCAGTTTCTCCCCTCATAGCGTTAAACGTCTAATCAGAAGCTGGTTATCACAGGTGAAGATGTCTCACGTCTCAGCAGACCAAAGCAGATTATACGGAAAACACAGGTTCTTCCATAAAAGAGATCAACACAGAGTAATTACTTCTAGCATGCTCACTCTGTAACAGTATAATCTCTCAGTTCACTGAGGTCAGAGGTTAAAAAAAAGCTGCTTGCTTATTTGAATCCGTTGATTCTGTGTTTCTCTCAAGTCCACTTCTCGTCCAAGTCGCTGACTCGCAGATTTGACTTGCTGATTTGTCTTTATTGTTTAAGATGTAATATTGGTTGAACCACCAACTGTTTTAGAGGAGAGAGTACTGCTCTCAGCATGTTTACTACAACCTACTGCTGCGTGTTGATGTGTTTGCATGGTGAGTTAATGATCTCATCACAGATCTTTTTTAATATATCTCACTGGAAGTAAATGTAGTGTAAATGTAATGTTTTTGTTTGACTAATGTTCTCTAATGTTGCCTCTCTGAAACCATAATATCTTGTGTTTTATATAATTATCTGTATATCAGCTGTCAATCCTGGGTCCGCCTCACTCTGCCTAGCTGTACATATAATAATAGAAATCAGAGTCTCTCTTACTAATCAGCACAGCTGATTGGCTGCTGATTTGGGGGGAGCTGTTAACAAGTTCAACACACACACACACACACACACACACACACTTTCTCTTCCCTAGTTTAGTAATTCTCCATTAGACTACAGACTATGTGTAAGTGAAGCCCGATAAAAACACATTTTCAAACTCATTCACAAATATTCATTATATTCTATAAGCGTTTTATTTGCAAATGTTAATTAAGCAATACATAAAATGAGACGATTGACCTAAATTCTAAATAATATAATAATAATATACATTTTAAGACAGAACACAAGACTAAAATAATATAATTTGTCATGTACATATATAATTAATAGCATGATAAATACACAAATCATTTCTCCTTGCATTTAACTATTTATCTGTAAGAATAATACAATTCCATGTGTCATTACGTGTGTTTGCTCAGTGATATTTACAACATGTAAGTCATCAAAATGAGCCGTGAACCTAAGAAGGATCAACTTTAGAGACTTCCGTGGCTGACTGACTTGTTGATGACTCGTCATCGTCGCCTCCACTCATCCCCAGCATCTTCATCATACAGAAACGGAACTGAAAGGGTAGAAACAACGGGCACATTTGTTGTCTTTCCATTGGTGCATAATAATTAAGTAACATAAGGAACCTTGTAGGTAATTCATATGAGATGCCCTTTGTTTTGACAGTGATTTATTTGTCCATATAATCCATAATCCTCTTCTCTGTGAGGATGAAGCAGCAAGTGTTTAGAATGTTTGAAAGACACCAGAGGGCGCTATGGCTCTTGGGATTGTTCAATTCATATAAAATCAGTTTTCTCTTCATTGTTTAAATTCTATAACTTCAATACTCCTACCTGTAAAAAGCTTGTCTAAGTAGCTAAATAACTGGCAATGAACCAACCTGTTTGTTGAACAGGATGTAGATGACAGGGTTGTAGACTGTGGAGGCTTTAGACAGACACGAGGGTAAGGTCGCCAGTCTCAGGTCAAACTCATTCCCACGATTGTTGATCACCCAAAGAGAAAAGGAGGCGTAGGGCAACCAGCACACCAGGAAGCCCATCACCATGACGACCACCATCCTGGTCACCTCCCGCTCTGCCTTCTGGGTGGAGGCCGACTCTGCTTGGGCTTTCGCTGCCTGTTGAGGGAGAAGTAGTTAAATCCCTTTTTTTCTTTTACAAAAGGTACAACCCCAAACACAGACGTACTGCCTACCGATTTCAGCGTGAAGAGCAGCTGCGAGTAGCAGAAAACGATGGTGGAGAATGGGTGGGATGGAAAAGCAGAAGCAGAAGAGGAACATCACATAGGATTCGTTGTTAAACTTGTTGTCGGTTGTGTACCAGTCTGGTCCACAGGAGCACTGCAGGCCCTCTGGGATGTACCTGGAGAGACATGAACCAATATGTGAGGTATAATTAGGTGGTGGTTGTGAGTCTTTATATTTGGAATTAGAGCCAGGTGATAAATACATCCTTACAAAAGCTCGAAGACAGAAGCAGAAGGAGCGTATACCAACTACTAATAATTCATAGTCACAAATGGCCTTTATATACTGACCTACTCCATCCAACCAGGGGAGGGACCGCAGCAATTAAAGCACAGACCCAAGTCATGGCGCAGCAGGCGATAGCATGGCTCGGCTTGAAGACGAATTTCTGTAGCGGCTTGCAGATGACAAGCCATCTCTCTAACGCTACCACAGCGAGAGACCACAGGCTGACCATACCTGGAACAACACATACTCAGAGTGTGTCATAGATATTTCTTTGTCATGTAGGAGAAATAACAGTTAAATAGCATGATGGGAAGAAGTGTTCTTGAATTTTCACAGTAAAATCAGCATATATATCCAGTTTAATGTAGTTATGCTTTCTACACCACAATATTCAGAAGCAACATCTTTGGCTTTATGGTAATATAATGTGATAGAAATCACTATGTTGTAATTAATTAACCTTTAATTTGAATTTAAACACTCCTTACCACCAACAGTCGCTGTAAATCCTTCAATCTTGCACCCCAGTGGCCCAAGAACCATGTATCTGAAGGCGAAGCAGTAAAAGCAGGTGAAGGAGCCCACAGAGGCGACGAGGAGGTTTGCCACTGCCAGGTTCACCAGGATGTAGTTCAGATGAGACCGGAGCTTCTTGTACTGAACGGTACATGCGATGGTGAGGGTATTAATGCCTGTGCCCGTCACAAATAGGAGGAACATGAACGCTGACATAGAATAAAAGAGCCCTGGGCTCCCGAGGTGATCTTGGGGAACCAGGTATGGACTGAGGGATGTGATGTTGTTGGTGTCCAGTGGGATGGGAACCCAGAAGTCTTCCGGAAGCTCCTGTGGCCGAATTCTCCTCATTGTTGTCCAGTTGACGGTCAAATAGATGTTAAAATTGTATTGTTGCACAAAAAGGACAAATAATTTGCATCCAATTTTAAGTAATACTGACACACTTGTTGTTTTATCGTCTCTCTCTCTCTGTCTCTCTCTGGTGGAACGTCAAAAAGCCCCATTTATTACTCAGACACAACTTGATTGGCTCAAGGAGGGGCTTTAAAGCTTTGTCTTACAGACACACACACAATACCCTCCCATTTTAACGTGCACTACCTTTGAGCTTACACAAATGAGTGAATAAGGACTCACAACACCACAATCTAAGAGCCCTGTGTTTGTGGGCTAATCTTGTTGTGTTTGACTTTCAGTAATCCAAGTTTACCTCAAAACAAACAGAGCTGAGCAACGTACATTAAATGGTGGGAGAAGCATTCAAATAATACTAATATTTCAGAGAATCTGTTGATTTCATGAAATGTGTTGTCAGTGTTTGCAAACACCCTTAAAACTAGATTGCAATGCAATCGATGGCAATGTCAAATATGCAATAAAAGGTGTTTTGAGCAACTCTGAGGCACTACAGGAGATGTCCTTGCACATGAGCACCCAAATTATTATTATTATTCCAAACCAGTGAATGTCATCGACATACACACACCATACATATGTTTATTTTTTTATTTTTCACTTTGCAGATTATTTCTGATTTCTTACTTGAATAACAACATTGCATATATTTTCATAAACACGTACATTTCCTGGTATTTACAATTCACAGTCATTAGTGACAAGTCTTGACGTCCACTCTAAGCAGGAC
The DNA here is from genome assembly GCA_029853015.1 of Chelidonichthys spinosus. NCBI lineage: Eukaryota > Metazoa > Chordata > Actinopteri > Perciformes > Triglidae > Chelidonichthys > Chelidonichthys spinosus. Next base: position 5,643,250 of record CM056822.1, on the reverse strand, counting down.
CAACTTTGGAGACTTCGGTCACTGACGAGGATGTCGAGGATTCCTCCTCAGCCCCGCCCATCCCCAGCATCGACATCATGCATGAGCGGAACTGAAAGGTGGGAAAAAAAGGATCATCATATGAGCTCAAATGTACATATGGTATGTTTGAAAAACAAAATATAGCAAAATGTACAATTAAAGGCATTATGTGTAATTTTAAAAATGTACTTGGGCACCCCCAGTGGTTGTATTAGAACAGGCACTGTGGCAGCGTTCAGTGGAATTGTCTGAGTTATCTGAATATTTGTACACATAGTGGAATAGTTTAGTGGATACATGAAGGATTTAGCATGCTTTTTGCAAATCAACACAACACAGCATTGACTCAAAGCTTTTTGCTGTTCAAAGAAAGCTTTTTTTATGCCATATATCTCCCTATCCACACTACGTTTTTGTCTTTCTTCATTCCATTGACCTGACAGAGATCTCCTTAAGAAAGACCTACAGAGTGCTTCTCTCAGCTTTGGGGCGTAATGCCTCTTAAAACGTTCAGCAGAGTCAATCTGACTGGAATATTCCGCCGTATTCAGCCGTAGAGAGCCTGCAGCTGCTGCGGGGAGGATGTGGCAGACAGGGACCCTCCGGAACCTGAGCTGCAGAGAGCAAACACATGCCCTCCGATGCCAACAGAAACGGAATAACTCTGCTGTAATGAATGTCAGCATGGGCAGTTTCTTTTTGGTTACTGTCGCCGATGACAACCCAGAGAGAGAGCCTTGTGTGTTACTGTGAATTAAAGTTTTCCTCGTCACTGAGGAGATATGCCGAACTTTGTAAAGGAAACGAAGACCAGCAGCATCACTTGTATATTAAATTTGTGAGTGCTGCAGCGGGGCTGCTGGTCAGTGGGCAGCCAGCCCAGCACATCTTTAATTAAGGATTTACTTTGACCAGACCAGATTTGCTGATTTCTGGAACAGTTGAAAGACTGCTGAAGAATGTACAATATTTTTTCAGTTTTGGTGGTTCATGAGTTAATTTTGTTTATTTGCATTGTGGTCCGTGTAGGCTTGGCAGAGCTAGCACGGCTCCACTGCAGGAGAGTTTAACATCTACATAAAAGGTGGCACATTTTCTCTCTAAAAGCAAAGAGAAGGAAACATTTTGATTATGTAACAAAATGTTTCACTCATGCACCTCAGACTGGGATCTGATACTAAGACTGTCCAACTTCTTTCCACCAAAACGAACCTGTTTATTGAAGACAACATAGATAATAGGGTTGTAGACTGCTGAGGCCTTTGAAAGGCAGGAAGGTATGGTTGCCAGTCTCAGGTCGAATTGTTGCCCTCGGTTATTCACCACCCAAAGAGAAAAGGAGGCATAGGGCAACCAGCACACCAGGAAGCCCATCACCATGAGGACCACCATCCTGGTCACTTCCCTCTCTGCTTTCTGGGTGGAGGCAGACTCCGCTTGGGCCTTCGCTGCCTGTTGAGGAAGAGGGGTGAGTTGTGTCTTAGCAAAGAGTTTTTATGAAGGCAACGGAATCACAGGTGACTGCAATGCCTGCATGTGCTCAGGTGTTTCCTGAACCATGCCTGTGTCAGAATCATTAAAAAAAGTATGTACAAAGTAAATACATTTGCTGTTTGAGGTGTTTTTTTTATGCGATTTGCGTTCCTCACCATTTTCAGTGTAATGAGGAGCTGGGCGTAGCAGAAAACAATGGTGGAGAAGGGAACAGCAAAGCAGAAGCCGAAGAGAAACATCACGTAGGATTCATTGTTGTATTTGTTGTTCGTGGTGTACCAGTCTGGACCACAGGAGCACTGAAGGCCTTCTGGGATGTACCTGGAGAGATACAACAAGAGCCTTGATGTACATCCCAGTCTTCATGCTGAGACTTTCAGTGTTTAGGTCGATTCCTGTCGCTTACCTGCTCCATCCGACCAGTGGAGGAACTGAGGCAATTAGCGCAAAAATCCAGGTGAATGCACAACAAGCTATAGCATGGTCGGGCTTGAAAACAAAGGTACCAAGTGGCTTGCAGATGACCAGCCATCTTTCAAAAGCTACCACAGCTAGAGACCACAGGCTAACCATACCTGGAATGACAGAGACAGACGATTTCAAACCTTTTTGAAAAACCATTATAGATTGGTCCAATAATAGAGAGGTGTGATAAAAGTGTTGACTTGTTTCCAAACTACAGCTTGAATCTTACCACCAAGCGTTGCCAGAAAACCTTCAATCTTGCATGCTAATGGTCCAAAGACAAAATATCTGTTTGCAAATGACCAGCCGGCAGTGAAGGAGCCCACAACGGACACAAGAAGGTTTGCCATGGCCAAGTTCACCAGGATGTAGTTGAGGTGGGACCGGAGCTTCTTGTATTGGATGGTGCATCCAATGGTGAGGATGTTGATACCAGTGCCACCCACAAATACAAAGAACATAAATCCTGCCATGGCGTAGAAGGTGGCCGTGCTCCCCAAGTGATCCTGAGGAACCAGGAAAGGACTGAGTAGCGTGATGTTGTTGGTGTCCAGGGGGATGGGTATCCAGAAGTCCTCTGGCAGCTCCATGTTTCGATTCGCCCTCATTTACCGCTGATTATAAAACGCGTATTCAAAACCGTAGTACCTCAAGTGTTCTCCTTGCTTGTGTTGTTGCTTTGCCTATATCATATAATAAGAATAAAGAATAAACCTTTTAAGAGACAGACATGAATAGTGTGAAGTCCACGTCCCGAATGTCTTGAGGATCTTTCGTGGAGGAGCCACTTTTATAATGGTACCCAGGTTGTCTCTTAACCCCATTAAAGGGTTAATTGATGCTATAATTGTCTGGTTCGTTTGGGGCTGCCTTCCTGAAAGTCATTAAGTGGTTTCCCCACGTTATGTGCTGCCAAAGAGGTTACATCCCGGATGTTTAGAACAATGTTGGGTTGAGAGGTCTAGCACGCCAAAAAAAGAAAAAGCCGGTTGCCACACGCTACAGATTTCATGTGTTGCATGTGTTGGTGCTTATCCAATTGCATCTAAAGAGATATAGAAGATCTTTGTGAGGGGTTGTTGTTCGTGATAAGATGATGATCTAAATTATGGATATGAATGCTAGTTACACACATTCTGCTGTTATGAACGTCAACATATTTGGCAGAGAACGTGAATTTCAAGATTAAGTCCTTTGTAGAAACATTCTCTTCATTCATATGAATGAAGAGACACACAGTGCACCTATGTTGTTTTGCATTATCCTTGACTGATCTAACAGGTTAATCCCACTTTCTTAAGGTAGAGTGCAGCAGGTCTTTGCCTGATAATCTGGTTTCCAATAGCATTAATTTGGATAATCCCATGCGCTGTTGCCCTTTTAATCTTCTCTACTGATTTAACTCAAGCTTTGTGTTAACTTTTTTGCATTTTGCGTCCTTCCCTGAGCTTAAAGAGCGTGCGAGATGTTGGGATTGCAGATGCTCACTGTAAACTAGCTATGTCAACAACCCATGCCGATAAACCCGTCATTTTATCAGGGGAGCAAGGTGATATTAACTGAGACGGATGATTTTAAAATGTGAAAATAGTTGTGTTGTTGCAAAGAAATAAAGAAATAAATGGATTTTGTAGGTGCTTGACATAATTAGCAGTAACAAAAATAACTTTACTGTCACCACATTGCATTTATGAATTTATCATTAATAATAAGTTGTTCAAACAACACAGTTTGTGTAACAGCCTCTCACATGTTGCAGTGCCTTACAACACAATATCCACATACAGACAATATATATATATTACATGTTTCTTTTTTTCTTTTTTTTTTCACTTTGCAGATTATTAATGATTTCTTTATTATTTAAATTGCATCTTAATTGTTCATATGACAAAACACGCATACATTTACTGTCATTTATAATTCACAATCATCAGTGGCAGAGAAAACAACAGTCTTGATGTTCAGTCTAAGCTGGCCCAACTTTGGAGACTTCGGTCACTGACGATGTCGTCGACGACTCTTCTTCCTCACCTCCACCCATCCCTATCATCTTCATCATGCATGAACGGAACTGAAAGACAGCGAATGAAAAGGACATTTTAAAATGCTCCTATAAAACCATAACTTTAATACGTATTTGATGTGACATCCAACTGACCTGTTTATTGAGGAGAACGTAGATAACAGGGTTGTAGACTGCAGAGGACTTTGAAAAGACCGATGGTATAGAAGCAAATCTCAGGTCGAATGGTTGCCCGCGGTTGTTCACGATCCAGAGAGAAAAGGAGGCATAGGGCACCCAGCAGACCAGGAAGCCCATCACCATGACAACCACCATCCTGGTCACCTCCCGCTCTGCCTTCTGGGTGGAAGCAGACTCTGCTTGGGCCTTCGCTGCCTGTTGAGAGAGTCAAGTGAGCGGAGTGTCATCACATTTTGGTTCTTCAAGTTTAGCGATCCATGCACAAGTTTCACCACACAAGAGTTTTACCATTTTCAGTGTAATGAGGAGCTGGACGTAGCAGAAAACAATGGTGGTCAATGGAACAGCAAAGCAGAAGCAGAAGAGAAACATCACGTAGGATTCATTGTTGTATTTGTTGTTTGTGGTGTACCAGTCTGGACCACAGGAGCACTGAAGGCCTTCTGGGATGTACCTGGAAAGATCATCAAAAGACCAGTGAGTGTACTGGGCATCACTGTTATCAGTGAAGATGCCAGGGTATGCCAATAACACTGACCTGCTCCATCCAAAGAGTGGAGGAGCTGAGGCAATCAGTCCAATCACCCAGGTGAATACACAGCAAGCTATAGCGTGGTCGGGCTTGAAAATAAAGGTACCAAGCGGCTTGCAGATGACCAGCCATCTTTCAAAAGCTACCACAGCAAGAGACCACAGGCTAACCATACCTGGAATGACATAAAGTAGGATTAACAGTTGTTCTTTTCTTATTAAAACTGGTGTTATAATGTTAAATATCTTTAGATTAGATTTTGTCTTACCGCCAAGTGTTACTACAAAACCTTCAATCTTGCAAGCGAGTGGTCCAAAGATAAAATATCTGTTTGAAAACGCGGCGCAGGCAGTGAAGGAGCCCACGACGGACACAAGAAGGTTTGCCATGGCCAAGTTCACCAGGATGTAATTGAGGTGGGACCGGAGCTTCTTGTATTGGATGGTGCATGCAACTGTAAGTGCATTGATGGAAGTGCCGAAAATGAATATTAAAAACATGAAAATGGCCAGTGCATAGAAGATGCCGGAGCTTGCTAGATGGTCCTGGGGGACGAGGAAGGGGCTGAGAGACGTGATGTTGTCCGTATCCAGAGGGATGGGGATCCAGAAATCCTCCGGAAGTTCTGCAACGCGGCCGTGCTTCATTTTGCCACCGAATGTAAATCAAAGTAAAAGTCAAAATTTGCTTTTCATGTGATGGTCAGTTCGGCTTCTCCCGCACTATGGCTTTGGCAGTCCACCACAGAGGATTCAGTGTACATTTATAAGGGCTCTCTGAAAGAATTTAATTAGTGCAATGATTGAATAATTAATTGCTAAATCGACCACCATCTTTAGTTGGAGAGATTTTAGTGCCCAGCAGGCCAGTTACACAAACCAATACAACATTTCGGGCCACAATCAAATTAATTAATTGTTCTTATCTCATTACGGGGACACTTAGGCTATTGCACTGACACATGCATGCACTTATAAGTGGACATTAAGTGACCTTAACTGGTTCAATCTGGAACAAAAAGCCATTGTTTTGCTATTAGCTAAACCAGTCATCAGCGCTATTAAGACCGCTAATCATATTCAGTGTGTCCTTGGGTAGCCTGCTTTCTTTCAGTATTAGGATGGATGATCTCTGCCTTCTTCACCATAATAGGATTAAGAGAGGATTACCTTGCGTTGAGCATGGATCTCAGCACAAAGAAGGGCATATCCATTTATTCCACATCAGAATCATCAGACATTGGAGGGCATTCTTGTGTTCAAGGTAAACTTTGAGGAATATTCTGTTCACATCTGCTTATTATTATGGAGGTGGAGGCTCCTTTATGTCACCATAAGTCTGCAATTCCTGTCCAGAATGCTGTGGAGGGTTCTACAGTTTCTCTCGGATGCAAACAACATCCTACGCAGTGAAAAGCAAATATGAGTTTCTGCAGCACTATCTGAAGACCAATGAGTGTCATATGGCCATGTTGACTGCTTTATTTAGTGTGTGTGTATTTTATAAGGTGTTATTAGTGGTATTCTTAATCATATCTATAATAACATCTTTATGTAGCTCTAAATACAGACTGTGGAGAGAAACTTTCTCCTCAGACATGAGAACAACATCCTGGTTGGGAAAACTCCCGGATGTAAGTGAACAATATTAAAAATAGGCCATATTGGACCTGAAAATAAACTTCCATTGCTGATAGAAACAGTTGTTGACTTCTGATTTTACAACAGCGGTTATCTTGCGTGCTTTCATTTGTGACAAGTCCTTTACAACATTTGACTATCTGGCAACTTAATGTAGGTATATGTGATAGCACAACGCCACAGAAGACAATGTTCTGTCAAACAGGCCGCCGCGTGAAGCTTATAGAGGGAGAAAACCTGCTGCCATGATCATTGATCCACTTGTGAGGTTTTAAATCATGATCTCTTTAGCCTTTTAAAGTATCTCCAGACGTTTCCTAAGTCTCTTATTGTGCGTAAACCATTACCGGCAGCTCAGCTCAGCCGTGGCGGAAGCCAAGGTGACGTCACCTGACCTGTTAAAAACGCTACTGTGATCGGTCACTCAGGGTGATGAACGTCGACTGATGTGACAATGAGAGAAATAGGCATAAATCATGTATTGAAGAATGTTTATTTCAAACTTTTGTGACTGAAACTGATTCAATTCAATTCTTTAAAAATGCATCAATTAATCATCAATCAGCATGACAACGATTTGGAGGATATAAGTGAAGTTAGACTACTTTTATGGATGTTCTGATATCACCACCTATTCTTTCTATCGAGAGATTCAAATTAGGTTGTTTTACTATTTTTAATAGCATCTCTAATCAGTATAATGCGTTTAAATGCATTTTCATAACATCAAAATAAACCCCGGTTAGTAAAGAAGATATTTCTATTTAAAAAGTAGAATACATTCTGTAGAAGTACATGTCACAGTTTATGTCAACCTGCTAGACAATTCATCTGTTACATTATTGCTATATTAATACAGAAAACACTGGAATCATTACTGAAACACATTCTGTGGAACATTGATGATACTGGACTTGCTGACTACCTGCTAGCCATGTGACTTTACAGACTAACTTGTCGCTTTGCTTAGTATATTTATCTCAAATTGCTCTTATGTAGTTATTTTTTTAAATTTGTATTCTTATACTATTTGTTTATCTTATTTCATTTGTATTCTATTTTTAATTTCTCTAGTTATCTGTACTTATTTCAATAAATGCTTATCTTACTTGACCTGACCTGACCTGATCTGACCTGATCTGACCTTATCTTATCACACCGAATCATATCTTATATCATCTTATCTTAAATTATGTTTTAACTTGTTATGATGATTTTATTCTTTTGCATAATGTTGGAAAAGTTATTTTCAGGATCAATCAATATATACAAAGTAGACCTTTTCGTAATATTGTTTTATTACTGGTTGACAATGGGTAGATCAAACATTGATCAGATTATTGGGTTTTAACAAGACTTCATGAGTATTAACAGATTGCTGGTCTGATAGTGTGACCTAATGTCGTGGTCACTCATTAGCAGGGCATGTATGGCATTAAGCTCATTAGTGCCGACCTTGAAGCTTGGCAGATATACCTGGAAAATCTTTCTTTAACTTTCTTTAACTTAACTTGCTTTATATAGTCTTAGTGTTAATATCTTTTTTATATTGTACTTTTCTTATTCTAATTATTTATTATCCTTATTTTTCTGTCTTGCTGCTGTAACGATGTAAATTTCCCCACTGCGGGACGAATATCCGAATCTTATCTTATCTTATCTTTAAAGAAAACTACGTCTGCACAAAATGTACATTCTGTTAGTATAACGTGCAAAGAGAAAAAAGTTACATGCAAGCACTGTCTTTACTGGATATGTGATATGGTGCTGGAAGGTAAAAGGACTAGCTGCTTTGTTGAAATGTAGGTTGTGTGTTAATTCTTACTGAGACCTTTTCATCTTTCGGTTTATATATCATTAATTGTGACAAGCTATGGTACAAGCTGGTACTGCTTCATAACCAGACTAGGTGATTTTGATTGGCAGCTGATTAGATATCTTCTCAGGCAGCATGGGTGTCTACAGACTGTGCTTGATTGACATCTCTCCGACTCCCCCCATTAGCTTCACAACCGCACAAATTATACAGTTGTCCTTTAAGTCTGGTGATCTCACATAATACCTGCAGCTCAGCCCTCTTCACCACCTGAGTAGGGATTAAATCAGACGGAGTCTGTATGAACGCATGTTCAGGCGTGCAAGCTTTCAAGTTCTTATTAAGCTTCTTTACTCTGTAGGACTTGTTCATAGAAGTTTAAGTATTTTATTTATATTCCAGTATAAGAACACCATGCATTCATTAATAAAATATGTAACTGATAAAAAACACCAGCCCGGTCTTTCCCCCTGCTTTGTTCGTACATAACTTCTTCTTTGTAGGCTGCAAACCACTTACAAAACAACACCAGTCATCTTTTGGTTTTCAAACAAAAACATGTACATTTGATTGAGACGGATTGCTTAAAGCATGTTCATTTAAATTTGCAATAATTAGATGGCTTTTTCATATTTACCATTGAATTGATAAAAAAGATACTAGCAAAATTCTTTTTTTGTTCTCCTTTAGAGGAAGGTCAGGTTCTATCCTGAAGCTGACAGGTCTTCAGTGTCTGGCACATGGGACCTCCTGAGGCATTCCACAAAACACAGATATAAAAACTATACTGTGTTAACTAATAGGCTATACAATATTACATATTTGGTGGGTGATCAAACAGGCATCAAACCCCCCAAAAAACGTTATTATTATTATTATTATTATTACTACTACTATTATTATATTATATTATATTATATTATATTATATTATATTATATTTATGCTGATCCTGCTAATGTGTATAATATGAAATGTACATTTCTCTATTGTACAATAATGTTCCTCATTTTTCTACAGCAAAATTAGACCGTGCCTTTGGTAACCCGTCTGTTTCCAAGAAGAAAAATAATTGGGTAATATTTTGCGAAACATTTAAGTTTACTTGGGGGGAAAAAACACACAAACCAAATTAAACAGAGAAGATGAAGTCATCTCGCTAAACTTCCACATTTTAGAGCAAGCTCTTGCCTTATAGTACGAGTCCAGCAGAGGACTCTGTCTGCACTGTTTTGAAGAAAGAAGGACGCTTTAATTCATGTTGCTAGTAATGCAGCGTTTGTATCAGTGGAGGGCGCGCTTATGGTGGGTGTGGGCGTGGCAACGGAGTATTGGTAGTCTAGATGTGAGCGCGAATCTGTAAATTTGTGCTTTTACACCATTATTATACATGTTCAGAGGCATATCTATGTGGGTTTAAAGCGGATTAAAACCAACATCGCCAAGTATATTCAAATAAAAGTAGTTTCAGCCCGGATGTCGCCATCTTTACTATGGGACAATAACCCTAGCGCTATAACACAACTTGTTATAATTCGCTGAAACTCACCATTTATATATTTCATACAGCGTCCGTGTGTTCTTTAAAACCCCTCGCCACACAGAGCACCATTCGTCGATTCACAATGGCAAATGACCACAACTGAACGCGTTTCTCTCCATAACGGTTAGAGAGCGGCTCTCGGTCGCCATGTTTACTTTGGGTGACGCCAACTCTCTTCCATTTTCCTCCGCCTCTGGTTGTCAAGAAGATGGCAGCTTCCAGGCAGGCATGAGAGGAAATACTTCTTCACAAATCGAATGAATTTGGATTATTGCCGCAAGATAAGACCACATACCAGTCTTTTTGCAATTACTGCGTCGAAATAAGTAAGTGAAATCCTGAAATAGCGGCGCCTTTTTGGGTTTGTTATGTTTTGTTGTGGCTTACCGCCCGGCCATTTTTCTTGTGGGAGCTGTAGAACTAGGCCGATTGTCGAAAAGATGGCTGCTTCCAGAGACGGCGTGAAACATAATAACACTCGGTTTATGCAGTTTAGCTCAGTTTAGCTGCGTTTTGAGAGCGTTGTTGCAACCGAATTTGTATCAGGTAAAATGTGCATGTCAAAATTAAACGCAATTACATTGCATTTAATTGGAACGTTTGGCGACGCTTTGACAGATGCCAGCCTCAAAGCTAACGCTGTTAGCTTGGGCAAATTAGGTTGAGCAACTAGCCGCTAGTGCTAACGGAATACAGCTAACGTTTGAACCCATTTGGATAATACAATTTGGCTTAAATGTGTTGTATATTTCAATAAGTTATTCGATATGAGTTGGGGAATGTGATTCTGACACCGTTGCAATTGTTAAAGTGAGCTTTAAAGATGTTTGTAGTGTAAATAATTACGTTTACAGAATTGCAGAGAATGCTAAGCTTGTTAGCTACAATATGGCGACTCCCAGAGAAGCATGAAAATAGCCGACTCTTGTTAAGTGTTCTAACTGTAGATTAAGTTTGTGTTGTCGCCACGTATTGTTCTGCTTTGTTGGCGCCCTACCACTTAATTGAATTTTGTTCTTAATTTAGTGTATTTCCTTGCCGGTGTAGCTAGCTAGCTCTCTTGTATTTTTCTTTTTCATTCGCTTCCGCCATTTTTCAGACTGGCAGTAGCGTTAGCGGGGGTTTGTTTGGTTACAAGATGGCTGCTTCCATGGATTGAATTCAATGGTCAGAAACAACTAAGACACAACTTGGTGTATGGAAGCTTTCGTGTATCTATTGGCACATATGTTACGCTAAATCTACATTAAGGATTAGAAACAAGTAGTTTGTTGAAACCTCCTTCTCTACATTTGCTGTTGTTTTTTCGGATTGAATGTGTTCATTAACAAAAGCTAACTGCTAACGATTGAGCCGCTCCGGCCGCACAAACTGTTTTAGAAGTTTGCTACAGGACACGGTCAGTTCCTGTTGACCCGTTTCTGATGCCGTTGACGTGTAAACGTTACGATTACTTCAGCGGTTTAGTCTAATGTTGCTTTATTATCCTCTCTGGCAGAAAACATGTCTGCCCCTGGCTCCGCGGTGTCTGGGACCACGGCGTCGGTTCTGCAGCCGCGGTGGAAACGGGTCCTCGGATGGTCCGGTCCCGTTCCCCGGCCCAGGCATGGACACAGAGCTGTGGCTATAAAGGAGCTTATGGTTGTCTTCGGCGGTGGAAACGAAGGGATTGTGGATGAACTGCATGTATACAACACCGGTAAGCTTAACTTTACACGTACAACTTTGTTGATCTTTTTTTTGCAGCAGCAGTATCTATAATAATGTACTAAACAAATATGAATATGTGTAATAACACACAGCACATGTTCACATCGAGTCTTCACCACAGGTAGTCATATCTTATGTCAAAAGATTGATTCGTGATTTTAAAAGTGAGTAGCGTCTAGGCCTCAGCAGGCCAAATAAGTCCTCGTCCCATTGGAATTTTGGCGCCCTCTAATGGAGAAATTGTGTTAATGCACGTTAAAAAAGGCGGGCTAAAATAAAATGGATGATGCTGGTTGGTTTAAGTATATCCTCTGCCACTATTTCCTGCACATAAACCAATAAGGACAGGCAGATTAATAAAATGTGGTTTATATAACATCATCCTTAAATGTAGATACAAGTTTGTTTTGTTGTTATGAAGAGAGTTATTTAAAAGTTATACTAGATATAAATTCATAGTTGTGTTAACCATCCTTCATTAAATTGAATGGCTTGATGTAACTCTCAACTGATAACTTCACTGTCATTATTGTGTTTTTAAATTCCAGCGACAAACCAGTGGTTTATCCCAGCGGTCCGTGGCGATATCCCTCCTGGTTGTGCTGCTTATGGCTTTGTCTGTGATGGCACCCGATTGCTGGTGTTTGGTGGAATGGTGGAATATGGAAAGTACAGCAACGATCTCTATGAACTACAGGTAATCTGTCTATGGATATAACCTCCCATTTTATATTAAATTTGCACACAAAATTATGTTATTTTAGTTCGCCTCAAACCAGACTAATATGGAGCTGGTTTTGTATACAGTTGAGACTGTCTTTACATGGACGCAGTCCTCCTCACACTGTAAGATCAAAACAAAGTGGATATTGTTATTTGAGCTTGTATGTCTCGATCAGAGATTGTAGATGTAAAAGAAAAACTTGTATTTAATGCTGTTGTAGAGCTGTTAATAAAAGCACAGGAACCAGGAAATTCATCTTTGTAACTTTTTAAGTTTCACTGCTGAGCATGTTAATGTTAATGTGCTCTATGCATTTCAGCTATTGACAGTGATTGTAACCCATTAAATGCTATTGAGGGAAAACACAACTTCTTTTTTATCATTATAAATACAAAGTTTGAAGAGGTAGTTAAGTTATTGACTGAATGTGATGCTAAACACAGGTTACTCATCTTCTAAGAAGTGCATTATGTCAAAAAAAAATCATCCTCCTTGCAAAAACTTCACCCCGTCCTCAATTTAAAAAGTTGTAAATATGTTTCTGGTTATGACATAAAATAGTTCTGTACAATCAAGTTTGGTTAACCAGAATCTAGAAAGATTTTCAGCCTTTGGCAAATGGAATAAATATGACAAGTTAAAATAAATAACCTAATGCAACATTTTATAAATGGTTTGCCGTTTAAAAAAAAAAGTATTTTTGTTTTAAGTCATATTTCTGACAAATGTTATCAGATTATCAGAATAGGGTCTGATGTTAGCTTGTGTTTGCAACATATTCTGCTGTGATAAAATCTATTGACAATATGTTGTTTTGGCCGTTTTTGTTGCAGGCCAGCAGATGGGAATGGAAAAAGTTGAAAGCAAAAAACCCGAAAAATGGCCCCCCTCCCTGCCCTCGTCTTGGCCACAGCTTTTCTCTCGTCGGCAACAAATGCTATCTGTTTGGTGGACTAGCCAATGACAGCGAGGATCCAAAAAACAACATTCCCAGGTACAGATGTTTATTCCCCGTTAATGCACCAAATAATAAAATAATAATGAAGATGCATCTTCAACCGGCAACATGAGCATGACGCCTGTTTTTGTTTCTTTCTCAGATACCTGAATGATCTGTACACACTTGAGCTTCGTGCCGGTTCCAGTGTAGTTGGATGGGATATTCCAATCACATACGGCGTTCTGCCTCCTCCCCGTGAGAGCCACACTGCTGTGGTATACACAGAAAAGACGAGCAGGAAATCTCGTCTGATAATCTATGGAGGGATGAGTGGTTGTCGCCTTGGAGATCTGTGGACACTTGATATCGGTAGGTTTCTAAACATAGAAAAATTACATCACAACAATTAGCAATGCCCCAGTTGGTGCCACCCGGAGAGTGTTCTGCCTTTTATACCTAATCAGATCAAAGGGGATTGAACATTGTCAGAGTCTACACTTTAAGAGAGGATAGAAGGAAAATGTTTGCCATAACTGTGATAGTTTAAGAATACATGGGTTTTGTATAACATTCTACTGCTGGTCATTGTCTCCAGATACCCTGACATGGAACAAACCATCAGTAAATGGGACAGCGCCGCTACCCAGAAGTCTTCACTCTGCCACCACCATCACAAACAAGTGAGACAACTGCTGCACCAAAGCAATAACATATTGAATGTTGTATTTAATCATGTTTTCAATTCTCACACGAGCAGGCTGGACTTTGTAGCAGCATCTCACTGATTTCCTTTTGTCAATGTGCAGGATGTATGTTTTTGGAGGATGGGTTCCATTAGTAATGGACGATGTCAAAGTGGCCACACACGAGAAGGAGTGGAAGTGCACAAACACGCTTGCCTGCCTAAATCTAGGTTTGTCTAACTTTGCATTTACTACACTAAGTTTTGAAAATGTTTGAGTGACTTTGACCTCACTGGTGCTATTTTTTTTTTGTACCATGTGTGTGTGTCTGTAGACTCCATGTGCTGGGAGACAGTGTTGATGGATACTCTTGAAGACAACATCCCTAGGGCCCGTGCTGGCCACTGTGCTGTGGCCATCAACTCCAGACTCTATGTCTGGAGTGGTCGTGATGGTTATCGTAAAGCCTGGAACAACCAAGTGTGTTGTAAAGACCTCTGGTACCTGGAAACAGGTAGGTGTGCTCTAACATGGTTTCACCAATGGCTCATGGGGTCAAATAGCGTTGTTACATGTCTTGTCCTCCACCTCTCCAGAGCGGCCACACGCCCCTGCCAGGGTACAGCTAGTCCGTGCCAACACAAACTCCCTTGAGGTGAGCTGGGGTGCCGTCTCAACTGCTGACACCTACTTGCTGCAGCTGCAGAAATATGACATCCCTGCGACTCCAGCTGCAGCCTCGCCAGCCATGAGTGCCAGCCCCGTGCAGCCTCTGAACTCTCCAAAGAGCCCTGCACTGGCTGTTGCAGCCCCCTCTGCTCAGAGCCTACCCCAGACAGGTATAACACCAGTCAAACCTTCCATGTTCAGTGATATCACTACACTGGGGAGCTTAACAACTGCGACAATGCTGCTAACCATGGGTTCATTTATGTTACAGCTGTCTTGAAGGTTGCGGCTCAACAGTCTGCCACAGGCACATCTGTTGTCACAGTCCGCCCCAGCCAGCCTGGGAAATCCCCTGTCACTGTGACATCCCTGCCACCCGGTGTCCGAATGGTGGTGCCTGCCCAGACCACCCAAGGATCGGTATGAGGGATTTTGTAATGTATTTTTATCATATAGAAGATTTTACGAGAATTTTTAACGTTGTTAATGAGGAACTGTCTTTTTTTGTTCCAGCCAATTGGGAGTAACCCTCAGATGAGTGGCATGGCAGCTTTAGCTGCAGCAGCTGCAGCAACTCAAAAGATCCCGCCCTCCTCGGCAGGCACTGTCCTCAATGTTCCTGCAGGTGCCACCATTCTTAAAACGGTAGCGGTTTCCCCCGGCACAACCACAGTGAAAATGGCTTCTCCACTCATGGTACAGATCTCACTCAACATTCTCATTTCTAAAAACTTTTGTCCATCACAAGTCAATCTGAAAATTATTTTGTGCTTGTAGGTCAGTAACCCGGCTACTCGGATGCTGAAAACTGCTGCAGCCCAGGTGGGCACGGCGACTGCGTCCTCGCCCACCACCACCAGACCCATCATCACGGTCCACAAGTCTGGTGCAGTCACAGTGGCTCAGCAGGCCCAGGTGGTAACTACTGTGGTGGGAGGAGTCACCAAGACCATCACCCTGGTCAAGAGTCCCCTCACCATGGGCAGCAGTGGCACTCTGGTAAGACTGTGTGGGATTTTGTGGATTCTATAGGATCAAAATAAATACTGGAACACACTCTGTGATAGAGAGCATGATGTTAGTTATCTGCATGACAGTTTGTCAGTTAGGGCTAGATTGACCACCAGTCACCAGTGGTCCACTATCCCACTGAACTCCGTGTCATGAACTTGTCTCTCTTCCATTGTGGCAGATCTCCAACCTTGGCAAGATGATGTCTGTGGTACAAACCAAGCCAGTGCAGACGTCCTCTCTCACAGGCCAGGGTTCCACTAACCCTCTCGCACAGATCCTACAGGTTCGTTATCTGCATGAGTGCACGGGAAAAAAACAGGAGGTGGCTTAAAGCTCCTGAGACAGGCACCAGATGTCTTTCTCTAAATGGTTTGCATAACGTGTGTCTCTCTCCCCAGACAAAGGGTCCCCTCCCCGCCGGCACCATCCTGAAGCTGGTGACCTCTGCAGATGGCAAGCCCACAACCATCATCACCACTTCCCAAGCAGGAGGTGTAGGAGGAAACAAGCCCACCATCCTCAACATCAGCGGCGTCTCTCCTACCACCACTAAGCAGGGCACCACCATCATCAAGACCATCCCCATGTCGGCCATCATGTCCCAGTCTGGAGCTGCAGGTCTAAGCTCGCTCACGTTTACTGTGTCACAGCCACGCATCACAACAGCCTGCACGTTAATTACTGACAACAGTACTACAAAATAAATCTCGATGACGAACATTTGGATCAAAAATGTTCTGTCATGGTTGTTGGTTTAATTTCTTAGATTGATCATGTAATGATGATGTCGTCTGGCAATCACAGTCAATAAAATCAAACAGCTGCAGGTGTAAATTAATCTTCTACTGATATTTGTGTAGTGTCTTGAGTTTACATAATCAGAGGAAATTAACTTGAGGCATGCATGTTTTTGTCCTTGCAGGTGTGACGAGCAGTGCAGGCATGAAGACGCCGATCACAATCCTGACCACAAAGGTGATGACCACTGGAACTCCTGGCAAAATCATCACCGCGGTGCCCAAACTTGCTGCTGCAGCCGGCCAACAGGGCCTGACACAGGTAAAATGACTCCGTCTGTGCAGTAGTCTTAATAGGTCCATGTATGTTTCAACAGGGGGAAACTTATCTTGAATTGTGTCTCCAGGTGGTTTTGAAAGGTGCTCATGGGCAACCTGGCACTATTTTGCGCACTGTGCCTATGAGTACAGTGGGAGGTGTTCGACTTGTTACACCAGTGACGGTGTCTGCTGTTAAACCCACTGTCACTACTCTGGTCGTCAAGGGAACTACCGGTAAGAATAACTAATGTTCTTCTAAGTCGTTTTCAATTATTTTTAGTTTGATCACACTTTATATTATTGTCATTAAAAGAGTACATTGTACAATGAACAAAACATCTGCCTCCTTCCAGGTGTCACCACTCTTGGGACAGTCACTGGTACAGTCTCCTCAAGTCTGGCCGGAGGCACGGTGGACAGTTCCAATGCCTCTCTGGTCACCCCCATCACCACGTTGGGAACCATCGCTACCCTGTCCAGCCAGGTCATCAGCCCAGCTGCCATAACTGTGTCAGCCGCTCAGACCAGCCTGACTTCTGCCTCCGCATTGCCCTCCTCTACCATGACAGTGCAGGTACGATTGCAGACTGTTAACCTTTCAGATTTTATTTGCCAATTTAAGCATCAGAACATTAAATCCTGGCAGCTTTTAATTACTACATTAAAGTTAAGAAATACTATTTAAAGATTACGTTTTTGGTCCCTATTGTTGTAACTACAGAACATAACAGAGCTGCTAGAGTGTAAAAAGGTTTGTTATTGTGTATGAAACAAGTCGTATGACTTAAAGATAACGTAAATTTGCTTCGCCGTCTTCTGCCCAGAACCAGCCCACCCAGGTGACTCTGATCACAACTCCCAGTGGTGTAGAAGCTCAACCAGTGCAGGATCTACCAGTGTCCATCCTGGCTTCACCCACCTCTGAGCAACCCAGCTCCACTGACGCTGGAGCAGCTGGAGAGGGCTCTGGGACCGTCACCCTGGTCTGCTCTAACCCACCCTGCGAGACCCACGAGACAGGAACCACCAACACGGCCACCACCTCCTCGGCAGCAATGGGAGCAGGACAGGTGTGCTCCAACCCGCCCTGCGAGACCCATGAAACAGGTACCACCAACACGGCCACGACTGCATCGTCAAACATGTCTACACCGCGCGTGTGCTCCAACCCGCCGTGCGAGACCCATGAAACCGGGACAACTAACACGGCTACCACAGCATCGGCTAACATGGGAGGAGTACAGCAGATGAAGGTGTGCTCCAACCCACCCTGTGAGACCCACGTGACGGGCACCACCAATACAGCCACCCAGTCGTCATCCAACATGAACGCAGACCAGACGAGCACCGTGCAGAGGGTGTGCTCCAACCCGCCCTGCGAAACGCACGAGACGGGGACCACCAACACCCCGTCCACAGCCACCTCCAGCATGGGAGGCGACCAGACCAGCACAGCGACGGGCCAGGTCCAGAGGGTTTGCTCCAACCCGCCCTGTGAAACGCATGAAACCGGGACCACCAACACTGCCACCACCGCTACCTGCAACATGGAGACAGGCGAAGGTACAGCTATAACCCCAGATAGTGACGTTTAATTGATTGTGAAATGATTTTACTGGCATGACATCAAACCTTAAATCCTGTTCTTGTGTCCGTCAGCAGCCCAGCAGACAGAGGAGGGAGCAGAAGGAACCAGCAGCACAGAAGTGCCCGCCACAACTACAGCAGCTGGCATGGTTACCACGACCCAAGGCAGGGCCATCACTACTGTCACTCAGTCTACACCAGCCCCCGGACCCTCTGTACCTGTAAGAACCCGCAGATTTAACAAATGATCTAACCCCCGCTGCTGAGTAGTGGTAATCTCAGCAAATACCTGTCATAAGGCTGCATGAGAGAGAAATATATCGTGGCCACTCTGTTTATTTTTATCTTTTGTGTCCCTCCAGTCGATCTCATCAATCACAGAGGGTGTGAGTATTGCTGCCAGCTCCACAGAGGAACCCATGCAAACTGATGAGATGGCATCAGCAGAAGCTGCACCTGCAGAGGAGGCAGCCACTGCAATGGAGACACAAGCAGAGGTAATAAGAGTCGAGCAAAGCCAGTTTTCTTTAAATCTTTTAATCAAATATATATATTTACTGTGTATATGACCTACGATGTGTTTTCTCAGGGAGAAGCAGCCGCAGCTACAGCCTTGAATCTGCCGTCGGAGCTGATGTCCGAGGGTCAGGGCGCCACGCTCATGGTGACGGGGCTGTCGGACGAGGAGCTGGCCGTGACTGCAGCAGCAGAGGCCGCTGCTCAGGCAGCTGCCACTGAAGAAGCCCAGGCCCTCGCTATCCAGGCTGTCCTCCAGGCAGCACAACAAGCCGTAATGAGTGAGTTCAACTATAGCCTCGTCGGATGTCTCTTTGCTCGTGCTTTGATTTTGAATATTGTATGAATTCTAAACTATTTTCTGTTTTACAGATGAGGGCGATTCCACTGGAGAGAGCCAGCAACCCACCACCATCCCAATCATGTTGACCCAGCAGGAGCTCGCGGCGCTGGTCCAACAGCAGCAGCAGCTGCAGTTGCAGGAGGCTCAGGCTCAGGCCCAGCAGGCCGCCGTGGACTCGAGCTTGCCGACTGAAGGCCTCGCCCCTGCCGACAGCCTCAACGACCCCTCTGTTGAGAGCAACGGACACAATGAGATGGCCGCTGCAGTCACCAGTGCGGTGGCGTCGCTGCTGCCACGTACCACTGCTGAGAGTAAGACTTGTCTTTTTTTTGATGGTTGCTTTGGATGTCTGTTTGTACACCGGACTGACCTTTTTGTGCACTGTTTCCATTTCACTCCACAGCACTCGCTCCGTCAAGCACATTTGCACCCTCTGTAGCAGTGGCAAGTCCAGCCAAGCTGCAAGCAGCAGCCGCTCTGGCAGAGGTCGCCAATGGGATCGAGGGAGAGGTGAGTAATTACACAACATCTGGCTGGTTCAGCTATCTCAAACAGAGGAGGAGTGTAACCTGTATATCCCTTTTTGCTTTTTCTTAACAGAAGCAGGCCCCTCAGCCAACCCCAGTGAAGCCTGTTGCAAAAAAAGAAAACCAGTGGTTTGATGTTGGAATTGTTAAAGTGACAAATATGGTGGTCACCCACTTCTATATGCCAGGAGATGATTCTCATGGAGATGTAAGTGTGTCCAGAGGCTCCTTCCATGCTGAGGTGACTTTATGCTCGTGTGCTCACTCTAATCTCGGTGGGTTTGTTTTGGTAGGACGACTCTGGCATCATGCCAGACTATGGCCAGATGAAGAAAATGGAGCTGCAGCCTGGAACGGCGTACAAGTTCCGGGTCGCTGGAATCAACGCTTGTGGCCGTGGATCTTTCTCCGAGATATCCGCTTTCA
This sequence comes from Chelidonichthys spinosus, assembly GCA_029853015.1. NCBI lineage: Eukaryota > Metazoa > Chordata > Actinopteri > Perciformes > Triglidae > Chelidonichthys > Chelidonichthys spinosus. The sequence continues at coordinate 5,623,337 of CM056822.1, read as the reverse complement.
AGACCTGCCTACCAGGCTTCCCAGGGGCACCTTGCGCCATCAAAATCAGCAAGGTAAACACCAGTGAAGCCTTTCCCCTTGTTTTATATTGTCGTGGATATGATGCGGCTGTGTAAAACCGAGTGTTAATCGTCCGCTGTCCCTCTGCAGAGCCCAGATGGCGCCCACCTGACCTGGGAGCCGCCCTCGGTGACGTCGGGGAAGATCATCGAGTACTCCGTGTACCTGGCCATCCAGAGCAACCAGACGGCTGAAGCCAAGGCCTCCACCCCGGCCCAGCTAGCCTTCATGCGCGTGTACTGTGGACCCAACCCCTCTTGCTTGGTGCAGTCGTCCAGCCTCTCGAACGCCCACATCGACTACACCACCAAGCCAGCCATCATCTTCCGTATCGCTGCCCGCAATGAGAAGGGCTACGGTCCCGCCACCCAAGTTCGATGGCTGCAAGGTGAGCACACACACTCGAGCACACACACTCGCAATCTAATATTCCAGTATTAGTAAGTGGGAGAATTATTATTATTATTGGATGAACGGTTGTATTTTAACATTCGTTCTGCTTTTTAGAATCTGGCAAAGATGCTGCCTCTGCAAAACCGGCTCCCAAAAGACCAGGCACCTCCCCTGATACGTAAGTACAGTATTCATATTCAATACAAGCTAGACATTAACATGGCATTGCTGAAGAACAGAGAGAGAACCTGCCTAACTTCTTTTGGTTTTATGTGTGCTCTTGCAGCAAGGCTACTGGTCCAAAGAAAGCAAGGACGGACCAGTGAGGTTGCCCAGAGACCCCTCCCAGTCTTTTGTCCTTTTTCCACTCGCTGTCCTTTTATCAGGAAGACTGACCTTCACCCCTGCTCCACCTCCTCCTCATCCCAATCTCATCCTCCATCCTCAAGTCTCAGATCAAGACGGCAATGGAGGCAGAACAACCATATGAAGCCGAGATGAAAGTCAATCTGAGATGTTTTCTGTAGATAAAAACCCTCCTTCCTCCTCGTTCTGTTGGTTGTACTATTTTTTAGAGCAACACAAACTTAGAAGCACATTATCTTTTTCAGTCATATCCCCTTCCATCGTTTAACATCTATTTTTGGCTTGTTTCGGTAGTTGAGCAGTTTAGAGAAGCATTTACATTTTCCACAAACTGGGAGCCAGCCTGAGCGCAATGTTACTTTTTTTTTTTTTTTTTTTTTTTTGTCTTGTTTTGTGAATCCTGGGGGGATGTAGAGAGAGACTACACAAAGTGATGTACAGTGTTGGAAAAAGCTGTGGAGGCATGAGTTTAGACGAGAGGAAAAATCGGTATGGATACAAATAAAGCACTTGTCCTCAACGACAGAGGACATCATTTTTTTCCTTTCTTTTTTTTTTTGGTCAAAACAAATTTTGCTTCATCGAGAACCACGTCTGTATTCATCGTACTGGACTCCAGTCTCCTGGTAATGTCATCGCTGCGCTGAGATGAGGACTGGTGGCCGACACTTCGGAGTGGACACACACAAAAAAAAAAGAGAATGACAAAGAGATTTGTAGAGAACGAATGACAGACTTTGCTAGGACTGAGACTTGCAGCACACACAAAAAAATCTTGCAAAATCTTCCCAAAAAATTAGCAAGCAATGACGCAGAAGATCTTTTTGTGTAGTTTATTTTTGTATTTTTTAAGCTTTTTTTTTTTTTTTTTTTTTCTTTCTTCTCCTGTGTGTATGTGTATGTCGTGTGCATTTTTAAAAACATCACTTTTTTTAACTGTTGTTCATCCCCATAGTTTGTGTTTGTGGGAAGCTCTGTGGCCGTGTTGAGGTTGCCACTCTATTTTTAAAAATCTTCATCCAGTTGGTTGTATGTTCTTGTTGTTAACGGAAGGTAATGAAAGAGAGAAAGTATTTTGTATTTGTTCCAAGTAGAACCCACAGAGGTTATAGGACTGAAGGGAACTTTGAAGTGGACCCAGGGAGAGGAGAGTTTTTACTTTTGTTTACTACTCAATACTTGTGTTGCTTTGTTTGCCAAACCTGGAATTTCACGGGGTATGAGGAAAATAACATCCGATCTTTTCATATTTCCCCTTCCTTAATATCCCAATCAGTTGTCCTACGCTTTTTATGCTCATGAATGTGGTGTCTCACCTCTTCTTTAATTTTTAGAATGGCAAATTATATTAGTCGACATATTTTCCCTATCCTATTGATGTATGTGAATCCATTTAATAAATTTTAATTTTTTTTTTCCTTCCACGACTCTGTATTTCAGACTACAGATGGTGTGCAAACTAACTGTGATGTGTTAACCCGTATGTCTTTGAATGGGGATGTCTTGGGAAGAAAGCTTACATAGCCAGAGTGTACTCACTTGTAAATTAGTTCGTTCATAGAGCAAGAATAAAACAAACAAAAAAAAACAACAACAACATCTTGGCCTTTTATATAATTACCTGTAACAAACTGTTTTTACATGTTGGTCATCTCTTGATTGCCTTTTGTGTCTTTACTTATAAAAGAAACAAATATATATATATATAAATATATATAGTCTCCCTGATGGTTCTAATTTGCTTCTGTCAAGCTGATTCACTGTAGGAGTCTGAATCACTGCTCGGTTCATTCATTCATATGAGAATTTGTACAGGGAGGAGGTTTCTGACCGCATACGAGTGTATATCGACTTTGTAAGGGCAGATTCAGCTGTGAGGGTTACAGTCTGGAAGATCAGAGCCAAGGTTTTCACTTGCCGCATTTTCTCTGGCTGGCACCTTGGTTTTCCGTTTGTGGTTTCTCCCGATTTCTTACTAGAAATGAACTTTCTCTTCATATGCATTCATAATTTTTGTGTGTGTCAGTGTCTGTTGAACAAAACTAGACATGCATGCAAAAGCAGTGTATTTTAGTAGTGATGCCTTAAGTTAGACCATAAGCTGAAGGTTCTCAAAAAAAAAGAAAAAAACATTTACTGAGTTTGTTCCTCTCTCCATGTGGTATACAATTGTGTCCTTTCCTTCCACAGTACCTTTGCTGGGTCACTATTTTTGCACCCTTGTTAGATAGGTCATCATCAGCAGTGCCGAGGTCTCTCTGAACTTTCCCTCCCACACTGGGAGGAGCGCTGCTCTCAGCGCTCACGGGTGTCGCGAGTTTCTCTCGGCTGTTTGCAGGTTATCTGGAAATGTCCTGTATTTTCCAATGTGTGTTTTTTGTACTGTAGGGAGTAATGTATCTTTTATCATCAAAAAATAAACATGTTAAACATAAAGGGGGTGTGGCGTCTTCCTTCTGGTCACTACAAAGATGGAGAAGTGGACGAATCACCTGTTGGGAGCCACTCCCAGCAATGGTTTATCCTCATGCAGTCACGAATGTGTGTATATAATAACAAAGATGTGCTGCTGGAAAGCAGAGATCTCTAGTCATGGACAAATACTTCCATCACAACCTTTTATTTTTAAATATATTCCAAAAGCAGAATAATGTCCTGTTACTTAATGTATTAATGCATATACATATACATGCATATTGTATGTGTGTGTGTGTGTGTGTGTGTGTGTGTTCATATTCAAAGTATATATTTTAAATTTCCGTTACCTGTGCAAATGGAAATAAATCTAATCTCATTAAGAGTAGAGGGATCAGCTGTTTGTATTCATTTTAAAATTAAAGGTTATTACCCGGATAACACATTGACTGTGACTTGGCTATAAAATGTATTTTAAATATTGATGAATTTGACAACTATTTTCTCGGATCTAGGATTTACGCCTCAGTTTCACACCTGAATTAAGGATGACACTAAACTGGTGAAATGAGACTTTTTAAAGAAGAGCTAGCGGACGTTTCCCGGAGCTAAACGGGACCGGTTCCACCGGAGCGTCACCTGCTGCTGCCTTCAAGGGCTCCTCGGAAGTTTCCATCTCCGTAATGTGAGGTAAGAGGCTGTTTCAAAGCCATCTCGACAATGGAAATAATCATATTCTGGTTGGGAAACAGTAAACCATAAGCATAGAAGTAGTCAGACTTAGACATGTTGTCCTCAATGCCTTTAAAACTTAACGTTCATGTAGCATTTGAAGGCATAGATAGATAGATAGATAGATAGATAGATAGATAGATAGATAGATAGATAGATAGATAGATAGATAGATAGATCTTTTTTAAACTACTGTAAATAATATTAGGTCATGTCTTTACGCACCACTAGGGGGCAGAATAGGCCTCAGGTGGTTCTCCTTTCTTACAGGATGTGTTGATCCTTGGAGATGGAGTTATTTACAGTTCATTGTCGTGTATTTCACCTGCTTTTTCAACTGGATGTAAAACGTGTTTATTATTAAAAAGATGCAGGGATTGTGTTGAAGTACAAATACTCATATTTACTCACATTTTTCATTGTTGTTGTTAAAAAACATGTCCTCGCAATAAGTAATAATTCAATAAGTAAAAGGTTTAAATTAACATGTCTACTTAAAATACATTTAGCTTTATATAAAAGTTATTATGACACTACAAAATATCTCAATAAATATTAAAAATATATTTCAACAACATTTTTTTTAAATATAGCACAAATATCCTGTAGTAATACAAACCCATCCTGGGTCAAAACCCATTGAAATGTATTTTAAATCCTTGTGGAGATGCCAACGTTTTCAAATATTATTATTATTGTTATTATTATTATTATTATTATTATTATTATTATTATTATTATACTGGATTGAATGAGTATCAAAGGTGTATGAATGTGTCACTGCTAATGTTATGATGTGGTCGTACTGGTACTGGTACGTATGTTTAACTATGATTTGTTTGTATATCCTGTTGTATTTTAATGGGCTGTGATTTAGTCCGGCTCCAGGTTTTTCTAATAAAAGATGTTTTTATCATCATGGGAACATCATGAACTTCAAGTGAAGAGCTCAAACAAGCTAACACAGTAGCGTGTGACTGTCAGACAAAGGGGAATACGATGATTTTAACAACATTAAAGATACTTAATTGGAAATAAAACAGGGAAAAACCGGATGTTAAGAGGTTAGAATAATATCACAGGTGGTACAGGATACAAAAATGTATTTAAAAACATATTTATGCAGGGACACCTTATGATTTATGATTATTTAAGATGGGTTTTTTTCATTCGCGTCTCATCCTTCACACACAAAACTATTTGTTTCTTTAAAGTGTAAAGTGATCCCAGCAGGTTTAAGCATATTTTGATTATTATTGGGATGATATTGTGGATCACAATTACTTGGCCAGGACCATTTTGACATGCCTACAGGAAAAATAAAGAAATATATACATTATGCATAACATGTACAAAAAATAAGTCTAGGTGGGGAAAAAGTAGAGAAAAAATATGAAAAACTCAAAAACAAAGTACTAATAATAAAAATAAAAACAGGAAGCTGCACTAAAACAACTAAACCAATACTAATAATAATATAAAAGTGTGAAAAAAAGAGAGAAAATCAACTCCAGTTCCATCCATCGTGGTAAAGCGTCCATGCTTGTGCATGTCAGTGTCCTGCAGGCTGTCAGAGGTGCAGCAGAATACTGAGATTACACAAAATCATCAAAAGGTTGCATAAAAAGCTATGATAGACACAAACAGATCACATGACGTGTGAAACATCACCTGAAAGAAAAACCACATGGATTGTTGTTGTTGGCCGACTTAAAAAATGTGATTAACTGAAGAGGAAAAAGAGGTACAACTAAAGAATGAAGAATGTGTGTGTGTGTGTGTGTGTGTGTGTGTGTGTGTGTGTGTGACAGAGAGAGAGAGCTCTCCTGGGTATGTCTGGCCGCCCTGCGTGGCAGAGATAAGACCGCCGCCTACACAGAGGCCTGTTTCTTGGGAATTAGAAAAAGTCGTCCCCTGGTTGTCCACTGGTGACAGACAACACCATTCGTCATCCAGCGACAGCGAGCTCACGCCACCTCCCCAACGCCAGCAGCACCGTCACCTCCAACCGCTCCTGTCATGATGCGTGTGTCCTGCCTACGCACGTGCGTTTGAACGTTGATGAGTTACACGACACGACCACAAGCATGCTGCAATGTCCTGAAGGGTTGGGAGTGGATGTCGGTGCTGCTGTACGACAGCGAGCGGCGGGCCTGTAATTCCTGGCCTCCTCCTTTTTATCGAGATAACCTCTTATCAGAGCAGAGCAGCCTGCTCGTACAGTGGCAGCAGCCACATCCCTGCCCAGCTGTCCACGCTGCCACAGACATCTCCTTTCACTCTCACCCTCCTATAATATCACTCTCATTCACGCGCAGGCTGATGAGCATTTCAGCTCATTGAGTTTTCATGGCTCAGCAGAGACACACACGCGTAAAAAGCAAGTGGAAAAAGGGGGGAAAGTTAAGTAAATTAGCATCACCAGCCATCAGAGGCTTCTTGCTGAGGCAGCAGACAAGCTCACGTCCATAAACCAGCCTGAACAAAACAGTGTGAGGTCTTTCTGTCCGTCTATAGTTATTATTTAGTATTTTTAAGAACTGAACTAACCTCCTTGGAAGCTGTAAACACACTTTCGGTGGTCTCTGCCCTCCTCAGTGGGAATAACTAAATAAAATAACTGCTCAGAAAGAGGGTGAAAACAGTGTACCCACATTAAGAATACTTTTAGATATTATATTCCAATAATCTGTTTTAAAAATAAACTAAAAGGCTTATGTTTATGTAAGAAATTACACAAAAATGAAACAAAAAATGACACGATTATATGAGAGCATGTATGGATTTGATGGAAGGGAACGTGTATGTACTCAGTGATCATTACGACTTAAAACATGCAATTTTACACATGTGATGGGTTTCTCTTCATCCTCCTGATGCCCTGATGAAGAGGAGCTTTCTCTCCAACTCTGTATTTCCTGGTCGTCAAACATTTCGTGGAGTTGTTTTTGAACTTTCATCCCGAGCAACTAAGAGCGAAAGGTTTAGGGAAACAGGTTACCGTGACCTATGTATTGATTTGCATCTGACCTGATGCAGTTTGTCTGCCCGTCACCACCTCGACAGGATGTCATATAAATTTAACAACTGCAGGTTGTTTGAATGGCAAAAAAAAAAGGCTAGTGTTGCAAATAATAATAATGAAAAGAAAAAAGGCATGCACCATTTAATTCCAACTGTTTTTCTCCCCTGATTTCCCTGAAAACTGTAAATGAACAAAGAGAGAGGAAAGTCGGGGAGCTGCTTTGACTACCAAATGACTGGGACAGCGTCGGGCTTGTGCACAGTCAGGCCATGTCCAGACCATATCTCTCCCCCATGATTGCAGCTCCTCTCCCGATTTGCATTACTGTGTTCCATTCTAAGCTTTGCTGGACCACAAAGAAATTGAGTCTTTGCATTTTATATTTGCTTTGTTCAAATGTCTGTCAACTCTTTTCCATGTGGGTCCTGTCTTATCGGGGGCCTGTATGGCTATTTCATCAACAGACAAAAAAAAAAAAAACGCTCACTGCTCCACATGGAAGTCCTTTATTTAACAATGATGTGCAAATAATATAGAAATATACTGCATAAACAGCCATTTCTATGTTTCAGCTGTAGCTTATTGTTTGATAAAGGCCATCGTTTGGTGCTGATATGTGCTTTCTTTCTTTCTGGAGATGATGAGATACAAACATGTTATCAGTACTACACAACCAGCCATAAAGGAAGAGTTGAGGAAGCCTTCACCTTTTTCGCCCCCAAAAGGCTTTTTGATAAGAAAAAAAAAAAACAATGTTGGTGGATACGTTTCACAGTGAGAGCTGTAAATATGTTCCATCCGCCATCATAAGTTGTTTTTTTTCTCTCTGGATCAAAGAGGTGTGTCGTTCACAAAAAAAAAAAAAAAAAAAAGTTGTCGCCAACCCCTCCCACGGTCCCTTAGCCCTAAACTTGGCTGGTGGTTGGAGAAGTTGTTCTTGTAGCCATCAGCACTACAGTGAGGTAGACAGTGGAGCCGGTCCACCTTCCACCTGGCTCCACACACTTACCCTGCAGCTCAGCGTGACGACCCCTCAGGTAGGTGACCCCCTCGGCTCGCTAGCTCTTCTGTTGCACCTGTCCTGCAGCAACATCTCGCTTTTAAAAAGCACGTTCACGCATCAGAACCTGCTTTACCTCGGCCCACTTATCGCTTGATGTGACTAAGATGGGAGGACTTTGACAGAGATTCTGTTTTCTTATCAATAAAACTAGACTTTTTTCTAGATTTGTATAATTTTATTACTATTATTATGTATCATTTTAATTAGTTATTTTAATAAATCACCATGGGTGGTAATTTAGTCATATAAATGAATTTGGATCAATCATCGTTATGCTTTTAGGTGATTCTGGGTTGAATTAATTTACATTCTATTACATATCTCATCCTTTTTTATGTTATATGTATTAATAAAAATAACTTCTCAACACTCCTCCATCTATCAATTCTGATAATTAAACCTCGGTTCTTGTGTGAAACGGTTTAAATGGATTAAATGTGAATATTGCCGCCTGTTTAAACTGTGTAAACAGATTTCTATGAATCAGATGAGATTAGAGTGGTGTTGTGTCAGTGGAGCTGGATATATTTAGCATTATAATGCTGTCTATCAGATTTTCTCAGACTTTATCAGACACTATCAGCCTCTTCTCCTTCCTCAAACGATATATAGAAGAGCGAGAGTGAGCCTGCTTTTTGCACTCTTGTGACATTCTGTGCTTTCATTTTTTTATTTTGCTTTTCAGTTCCATCCGTTTTTTTAAAGCAGTTTTTTTCTTTTTGAAGGGGCAGCAAATGGGTTTTCCATCTCAGGGACTTATCATGAGATATTCACCACCACAGAACAACTACCTCATCAGAACATCCCTCACAAATTGAGAAGACTTAGCGTGAAGATGTCACATAATCGTCCAAACAGCTGCTCATAATTTCACTGAGAAAAGAGTCCTGGGGGGTTGTGCTGTTTGTCCGCCCGGTGTAGGGGGCGTCCCCGAGGGCATTTCTTTTGCATTCTTCTAACTGGCTTGGCTACTGAGTAACTGTTTGGTCACTGGCTGCATCACTACTTTTATAGACTGTTATTTTTAGTTTTTTACTTTCAGCCACAGTCAAATGAGGATCCTAGAAAAGGAAGTTTGAAGAAGCTTGCTATCGAGAGATTGTGTCCCTGATAACTTCAAGTTACGAGTGGTGAGGATGCAGCCTCCCTGCTTCAATCAAAGTGACATTCAATCAGGCAGTCCATCGTAATATAGAGTTCCAAAAAATCCAAAAATCTGCTTGAAGCAATCCTGCAGAAATGTCTCAACGCTGTAGATTTCTCACGTGCCTCCTATGGCGGTGCTCTAGGTCCAGGTGTGATCCGTCAGCATGGATTCCTCAGAGCAGTCCCACTGGGTGTCTCCAGCTCTGCTCAGCTCAGATCCTCTGGCCAGCTTCTCCTCGGAGCCGGGCCTCCTTCCTGCAGGAGAAGACGGGGAGCCCTTCTTCTCCGGCCAGGACACAGACTACGCCAGCCTGCCCTCCTTCTTCTCCAACCCGAGCCACGGCCGAGCACCACCCACCTACAGACACAGCTCGGGTCAGTGTCACCCACTCGCCGCCGCCCGTCAAATCTTCTCCTCCACGCTCCGAACCGTAATCTGACTCAATCCATTCTGTCCTCCTTTCCAAAGTCCGACAGGTGTTCACCTCGCCGAGCCTCCTCAGCAACCTCCAGCTGCTGGACGGGCCGGCCGGTCACTCCCTGAGCTCAGCCTACAACCCGCCGGTCTCCACCTGGAGCAGCAGCCCCCTCGGCAAGGCCCCACTGCACTCGCACCCCTCCACCTCCCTCTACACCCCCTGCGTCACCTCCTCCTTCGCCGCTACCAGGGACGGGTACCTGTCTCCCAGCAGAGAGTGCAGGGAGAGCCCCCGGCTCCAGGAGGCCCTGAAGGCCGAGCGCCTGAGCCCTCTGGGGGGGTCGGGGGGCAGCAGCAGCTTCCTGAACCTGACTCCTGCTGCTGGGAGCGTGTACACTCCGTCATCCCACTCCCACCTACTGAGCCCCTACAGCTCCTACATAACTGGCCAACCAGAGTACAACTCCGCCGCCCTCTACTCCAGCCCTGGATCGTGGATCAACCCCTCGTACTCCCCTAAACTCAGAAATAAGATGAGGATATCCACCCCAGGTGAGAATACTCTCATTCTCTCATCAGTCAAACTCCTCAAAGAGCATTTGTTGTTGAAATGAACATGAAGCATCGTGTAATAACTTGATTTTGAACAGAGGCCAGAGAGTGTGTTAACTGCGGAGCCACTGCCACCCCTCTGTGGCGTCGGGATGGTACCGGCCACTACCTGTGCAACGCCTGCGGGCTGTACCACAAGATGAACGGCCAGAACAGGCCGCTCATCCGACCCAAGAAGAGGCTGGTATGAACCCCCGGGGAGATGCACGGCGACACGCCTCTCTTTGGGGGAAACGTTCACTCAGGTTTGCTTTTCCTTTTCCTGTGTTTCAGATCGTCAGCAAGAGAGCCGGCACTCTGTGTGCCAACTGCCACACGAGCACGACGACCCTGTGGAGACGCAACGCCAACGGGGAGCCCGTGTGCAACGCGTGTGGGCTCTACTTCAAACTGCACAACGTGAGTCACTCATCCGGGGTCAAACGGAGCTCTCCCATCGTTTCAAAACTGACGAGTGATGATTTCCTTTCCTCCTCCCAGGTCAACCGGCCCCTCGCCATGAAGAAGGACAGCATTCAAACGCGCAACAGAAAAGTGTCCAACAAGAACAAGAAGAGCAAGAAGGTGGCCATGTTCGACCCCTACTCAGATATGAACGAGCTGCCCTCCGTGGAGGACAACTGCGGGCCCTTTTCCCTCGGCCCCGGGACTCTGCTCACCTACAGCCACTCGCCCCATCTCATCCCGACGCCATCCAGCCTGCACCCCTCCGCCTCCTTACAGTACACACACCACCTCAACGCGGGCATGATGCCCGCCATGGTGTGAAATGAGCTTGCGTGACAGTTATTTGCGTGAAATTTGTACATACGTGATTCAACGTTGGACGACCGGAGTTTGTTTTCACTGTATCTTGTTTGATCTCAAGTAGGTTATGTTTGGATCAGGTCACACACGGATGAGGGAGTCGTATCAGCTGTAAATACCAAACACAAATCATACCCCACTGCTCCAGTCTTGAACCCTTTTCATGTGTAATCTTTGTTTTTGTTACGCAAGTTTTGTATTCGCAAAAATATTGAATCTTTCCAGAGGAGATAATAAAACGTGTGACTTATTCTGTTGGAGTTATGAAGGCTTTTGTTTCTGATGTCATTTGAATTCCCGGTTCACCCGTCCAGCTCGCTGACCCGACCGCAGCAAAGCCGCCTGTGTGAGCTCATTGTCCTCTCCTGCTCAGGTGCATAACGGTGTCTTTGTACCGGCAGCGCTCCACTTTGACACTGTTCATAGCGGATATGCAAATTCTCCATTCTGCAGGAGTGATCGACTTCCAGCTAAAGTGCAACACTTGTGTTTTATATTTAGATCAGTGCTTGGAGTTGACAGACACACAACACACACACACACACACACACACACACACACACACAAACACACGCAGCTAATGCCATGTCTGCTTTGTTGTTACTCATCACTGATTTTATGCTCATTAGGGGGATTTTTTCATGTTTCATGTGTAAAATGTCCACTCATGCTTCAAGGCAAAGGTCAGAGGCTACAGAGAACTTGCTATGTCATGATACTCCATGTAAGTCAAGAGATGACATCACAGCTCCTCACGTGTGCTTCATTAAAGGCTCAAAGCATCAAATCTGGATTGCACCCCAAAAAAATCCTGTATTCAAAAGCTTACTTAAGTAAAAGTATATAAAGGATAACCATCAAAATATAGTTAAAGTGTGTTAATATATGTACGGTGCTGATATACTATTTAATCTGCAACAATGACATGTTTATTTAATTACAATATGTATCGTAGAAAGTACATCTATATTGTGAAAAAGTAACGGAGTAGAAGTATAAAGTAGCAGGAAATGAAAGCAACTGAAGTACTTTCCATTGAGTACAGTATTGAAAAATGAACTTTTTTATAATGTTATTGGTTACAACACCGGTTATACATAGAGGTCAGGCCCTAATTGTCATTTTCTACTATATATGTTAATAACCGATTACTATTCAGTCTCTTTCACAGGATTTGGCTACAAAAGACGAGTGAAAAATGCAGAGAAACCGGTTCGATATGTTGCCTCTGAATGCTGTTTCCTCGGTGGAGTTTAGTATACATGTGCAGTGTATTTTCCTACGCTGAGCAGCAGGGCTGGGGTCGCTCACTCAGGACTGGGAGATGGCTGATACGTTATCACTGAGGCCACAGACCCTCCGACCATCCACCTGATGCTGGCACCGCCACGCTCACACTCCCTGTCAGTTAGTCAGCGAGGGGCGCCGAGGACACTTTAGGTGTTATGACACGAGTTCACATACATCTACGGTGTCGTCTGAAGGCAAAAATGACTGCTCTAGGTAGATTAACTCCTTCTTTAAATCAAAAAATACATGATTAGGTTTAATTCAAATAAGAAAAACATAACAAGAAAAGGTAATAAAGGAACTGTTGTTGTTTTATTGTCTGAAAATCGATGTGTCATGTTTAGGTCTAACGAATCAGGTTTCATCATCTGTGGGAACGAGAACAGGATTCCCTCGAGACGAACGTTTAAATTATCACACACTTTGCTGAGTGTTTGAAGAAGCCGAGCTGAGACTACACGCTTCACTGCAGGCTTAGGAAATATAAGACATCTGGGCACCCCACCCTATCATGACACTGGTGACACACACACACACACACACACACACACATTTATATTAGGAGTGTTTAGTCTGAGATGCTTATCAAACAGAAACCATTAAATTAGGGGATTTTCTCCTTAATGCATCTTAATTTCATTTGCAGTCAACCATTACTATTACGATTACTGATTCCCTGGGGACCTCGATGATGTGAATTGACTGTATTGATGCGCGGCGAAGCAACAGGATTACCACATTTTTTTACCCTCAATCACACTAAAGCCGAGAGAAACCTGCAAAATTCCAGTTTCCCATGAGTTCAGCAATCACAAGTCATTAAGAAATAAAAAAAACACATAAAGTTTACTGTCTTTATCTGCTGATTATCTGCTGCTTTGACTGGCAGCTCTGCTCTGAGGGAAATGGCGACAAATGACGGGGATAGATTAGCAACCACAGGCCATCCGTTAGTGGCGTTCTCCCTCTTTGCTCCCTCAGAGTTTTTCTTCACTCACTCTGCCCGTTTTATGCTGAACAGCACCGTTCGCTGCAGCAGAAACTACTTTTCAACCGGGAAGCAGGAGATTTGACAATGAGCCGTTTAATCTTTGACTCTGTGGGAGGCTCTGGAAAATGGATTTGAGCAAATTCATGCATCGTTGGAGTGTAATTTCAAACAGCAGCTTTAATGGAGGAGGAAATGGATGCACTCCGAGGAGAACATGTGTCACCACTACACATCTACAGAAATACATTCAGACTAAATGCAACTATCACTGCTCTGTGTACAGGATGCTCCCTTTGAAACATGTGGTACCGCTGCTCCCCCTAAAGGTGAGAAGGCAACACTGCAGCGCCGGTTTCTCATCAACTGACACAGGATGTCAAACACGACACACTGCAGGGAGGAGATAACGCACATGTATGTGTGCATGTTGGCTCATGTTGACATGTTCATATTATTAACGGCACACAGCAAAGTATGAGGTTCTGTAAAGTTGGAAATATGTTAGTTATCTTGTATTTTCTGAACAATAACACACATAAATGTGAATAGATTATTTGATTAAAGATATTTTTTAAGTCCTGTAAAAATATTTGAATGTAACTTAGAAATATTTGGGGTATTTTTTTTATATAAACAAGATGTTTGCTATACTAGATATATATCCGATGCATTAATTGATGACTACATTATACATTTGTGGTATTACATTACATTTTTCATCAATGCTGAATATGAATTGATCCAGGAGATAAAAAATCATTTTTTTAAATATTTGTTTTAATATAATATTTTATATTATATTATATATTTTTTAATATAATAATAAAGATATTTTTTAAGTCCTGTTAAAAATATTTGAATGTATGTTTTCATGCAACTTAGAAATATTTGGGGTATTTTTTTTTATATAAACAAGATGTTTGCTATACTAGATATATATCCGATGTATTCATTGATGAATACATTATACATTTGTGGTATTACATTACATTTTTCATCAATGCTGAATATGAATTGATCTAGGAGATTAAAAAAATCAATTTTTTATATAATAATAAGAATACATTATGTCTCCCACAAGACTGTGTCTGCTGCTGCCTTAATGTAGTATTAATTACATATAAATCTGTTTCCTAAGTACCAGAAAAAAAACATCATTGTATGTTTTCTAGTCTGATTATCTGAATTTTCATTCTGTGAATAAATCTAATATGTGAGCAGCGATTCAGAGGCATTTTGTTATAAATAAGACAATTTAAACACATGCTATGGGAGTGCTAAGGGATATATTTTTAGTTTGTTGGACTTGACAACATGCTGTGGATGTGTGTATATTCTATAAAACAAACAACATAAAGACACAAAAAAAAACATAAATATATTTATTTTTTGAAGCATGCCTAAAACTCCAGTACAGCCAACAAAAGGAGCTGAGCATTACACAGTGAAAAGGAAGTTAAACATATATTCTGTATAGTCGGTACGTAATAAAAAAATTGGTCCTTGAATACCGCACAAAGGGGGGAAAAAAAATTAAAATAAGCAGTCTCATCAAACCAGCTGAATCTGTTCCACTGTCTCTTAGCTTATCAGGTTCATTTAAAGCCCCTCCGGTCTGGAGATCAACACCCTTTAACAACTGACAACAACCTTCTGGGTGCAAATGGTGGGTACAAAATAAGTCACGGGACAAAGCGGGGTGAGAGGTGTCACCAAGCTACATATTATGGATACTCCCACAGACTCCATATTCTGTCAGTGCACAAGCAGACTGGGCCTTTTTTTTGTAAACATCAACTATTTAGTTATATTTGTGTTGGCGTAGCAGAGTGTGCCGTGGTGAATGAGATGCAGCAACTTCACTGTTTCTTAGCCATGACCACGCCGACCAGCACTCCCATTAGCAGCGCCACTCCAACTAGCAGCCATCTCCTCAGAGACTCCTGAGATCTCCGTGCCTCGGCGGCGCGGTCTCGCCCGAAAATCTCAGCAAAGCAGTCCTGGAACGAGAAGAGGAAGAAGTGCTCTTACTTTATCGGCAATGATATGTTGTGGTTTCCTTCTTTTGACAAATGTACTTATTGTAAGTTATTGTATCGTTATTGGATAATGTTTAGATTTGATATTACCAAAAATACTTTTGCACATCTGCAGAAAAGCATATGTGCATCCTTTTTTCCAATAGTTCAGTGGTTACCTATAAAACTGCAATGTATCAGATAATCATTTGTATGTCAGTCTTTGTTGCGCCTTGTTCTAGATTTTAAATACATCTCGACTTACTTTAAAAATATCTAAATGTATATAAAGTGTTTGCATAACTATTTATATGTTGCATATTATAAACCTTATATACTGTATGTGTCTTTTTATTCACCGTTTTTCACACATTTTGTCTGTAATCTCAGATATTATACAGACAAGGAAAAACTACATTATTCACCCAAAAAAATGATTTTTTTTTTAACTAAAAATACTCAGAGACACAGAAAAGTGTAAATGCTGCAGAAGTAGTATGAGGCCAGAACTGAGTCACCTTGGAAATAACTCTGTATGTGTGTTGTGTGTGTGTGTGTGTGTGTGTGTGTGTGTGCAGCTGCTGTCCTCCATGAAAATCAAGATTCCAATTTTTAAGTGACGAGGTCCGACAGTCAAAACATTCCCTTTTAAATCGTGTGACACAGTTTGGTTGTTGATCAGCTCTTCTTTGACCCACATTCAAAATCTGCATACTTCACGGTGTAGAACTCATGGGGAAAGCGATCCGTCTCGGGTCTACACAACACCCGACACAGAGCCAGAGATAAAGCGGCGTGTCGAGTCCATCCCCTGCCCACTCACCCATCCTCCTTGGCTCTGGATCCATGGAAGGATGTGCTCATCCAGGTACGTGGTCATCCAGTCTGCGATGCGGGAAACCAGCTCGCTCATCCCCTTCTCCACGCATTCCACACACAGCACACCGCCAAAGGCAAACAGGCCCACCACGCGCCCCCAGTTGACCCCGTCCTTGAACACCTCGTCCATCACGCTCTTGAAGCTGTGGTAGGCCGTGTCAGGAGTGATGTCCAGCTGCGAGGAAAGGTCGCTGAACGCCTGCGTGAAGAGAAGTTCAAACTCATCCGCCGAGTCCTGAAGAGCTGCCTTTACGGCCTCCATGCCATGTGGGGGCGACGACGCCCCCGGCCGGCTGCCCCCGTTCCTGCTGTTGACCGGCAAGCCGTTGCTGGAAGCCGAGCCGGCCTTGTCTCCCTCAGTCCTTCCTCCGGCATCCTCCGGCCTCAGCAGGGAGGTCGGGTGGTTCTTCTGGGACAGCTTGTAGCCTATGAAGAACTCCACCAGCTCTCTGTTACAGTACGACATTATTTCCACGAAGCGAAACCTCCGACACGCAGCCAGTCTACTCAGACCCCATGGTTTCTCCTGCCAGTCCTGGTCAGTCTAACAGCTGGGACATTAGGGCTTCTTCTCCGGGTGTCGCAGCGAGAAACAGCAGCAGCCTGGAGGCATACAGGGGTCACAAAAAGGTCACATTCATTCCCTGTTATATAACATATGATATTCATTGGTTTACATTCTCAAAGTATTGAAACTTGCTTGAGTGTCACATTATAATTGGGATATATATATATATATATATATATATATATATATATACTGTTTTTACTACAATACAGAAATTAATGAAACCTAACTGAAAAAGGTAATAAAAATGCATCCATAAATCTGCTGTAGCCAACACTTGTAAAGAAGTGCGAGCTAGCAAACATTAGCTGACTAGCATCCTCGTGAGCGCAGCGTTGATACACCCAGTAGCGTTAAATCACTACCCCGTATATGGAGTCAGGTTCGTGCGTCTCGATGCCAACCTGCCGCCGCTGACAGCGATGTCTACAAGTCACGTAGAGAGGCTTTAGCTTCGTGTGCTAACTAGCTGTTTGTAAACAGTCCACAGGGGGGGAAAGAGCTCCTAAAGCGGCTGTAAACTAGCTCCACGGGACGGATGTGAGGCTCTCATCACTGACAGTTCATACTTACAAAAGGCTGTTTTTTTCCTCGCGAGTGCAGCCGCGGAGTTACTTAGAGCCGTAGTTGTGAATGAAGACACAATATGGACATTTTTGCAGCTGCAGACTGTGTGGCCTGGGCTGAGATGCACGCTGGCGGTTGGCCAATTCACGCTACCGTACCAGCCAGAAGTCCGGCCCCCCTCTGCACGCTGCACCAATCAGAGGCCGAGACAGACCGGAAGTTAAGGGGCCCGTAAAATGAAAGCTAAATCATTGGAAACGCTTGTGGGTACATTTTTACATCCACAAATCGACATGGAGGGGAACCCAAACCTGCTCATACTAAGGCTTTATCTTGGTGTACAAAAATGGAACTATATTTTGTTTAATATGAACTTAATGGAGCTTATGTTAAAAGTGTGCAATGTTTTCTTTTTTACCTGTAAATAAAGCTTATTTTATGTTAATGTATATAAGGGTTTTTACTGCTCATTGTGGTGAATATTAAGTTTATGTATGACCTTTATTCAACGTTCCCGCTCATGAGTCACATGTCAAATTCCCTGACCTTTTCCTGACCTTCACTGATAATAAGCTGAATTCCCATGACCTATAATGAACGGTAAAAATTCTTCTTCTTCCTTTGCTTCCTTTGTTGATTATTTGGGTAATTTGTCAACTTAAATTTCAATGTTACAGACAAAATTCCCTGATATGCCATGACTTGGCTCAAAAAAATACCAAATCCCCATTTTTCCGTCCAACTAAAATGTGAGATTTAGTCATATATATCCTAAGACTGTATTTTGCTGCTCTATAAATTTCAAAGCTCCATCATGTTGTGTATGTTTCTCCAAATGTTAGTTTCCATAAGCACAAAAGATAATAGCAAACAGTGAATAATGTGGAAATAAGGGGGAAAAAGTCTTTTTTTATTAAACAAACATATTTATTAAATCATGTAAATAAGCAAATAGCATATCCTACACGTTCTAAATGTGTAATGACATGATACAGTTCTTTGTCACGGAAAGAAAAACACATGGAAGTTGGGAAGTAGGCATATTTTCATCAATCTTGTGACAATTAAAAAGGTCAATTAACACAGATTGTATGAAGAAACTAACAATGAACAGAGTCTAAAATATATACAATGTCACTTACATATGCCTTATAATTAAGCACTATAATGTAACTTTTTTTCCTTCTTTCCAGCACAAGTAACATATCTGGAATTGAAGTTTTAGTCACCCATGCCATTTGACCAAATATTTGTGATTTTTAAGTGTAGAACCATCCCCTCCCCCCCATCAACTAAATGTATACACCCTTCCTCAACCAAGGCACAGGGACATTAACAGAAGGTCGTCAAAGTGTTTGCTTCCCCATCTTGCAAAGCGCTCCCTTTCTCCGTCGAGGGATTGTCTGTGTTCAAAGGTTCCGTCTCGTCTTCCAGGTTTGCTGCCTCTTCAGGTTCTAAATTCTCCTCTTGGTTTGTGTCAACACTTCCATTCTCAGTAGGTCTATCCTCTTCTTCTGGTTCACTGTCCGAGTCAATGGAAATGGTCTCTGTGCATGTACTGAGCTTTAAGGTACAGTTTAGTGTCTCACACTTCTTGTTTTGGTCTGTGCTTGGAGTGCCAGACTTGAGGCCTCCAGATCTCCCCGCTGAGGTGCCATCAAGCTTGCTCTCCATAAAGATCAAGTCATGCTTAACTTTCTTTAGAGCGTGCATGTCAAAGCCGAGCAGCACGGACAGCTTTTTGGTCTCACATTGTTTCTCACACATCCTTCGCTTGTTTGCGAAATGACTAGCGATGTCAGATTTCCAAAGCCACAAGCTCGCAGAGAGCTTCTCCTCTTCCTGACGAGAAAGGTACGGTCGCCGGTTGAAGTAGGACGTCAGGAAATTTTTCCTGGCCTCATATGTCTTGTGCTCATAGCTTCGAGGATCAAGAGCGAGGCCGTCAGAATCGGACCGATTCCCCATGGTTGTGGAGGAAATCTTGGACTCCTTGCTCAGTTTCATCTTCTTGGGGTTGGACATGGCTTGAGTTGGTGGCTGCCTCTTGAGGAAGCCAGCCCCGGATGAGTTGAGAGTCAAGGCAGACTTGAAGCCTTGGCTTGCCTGGTTTCTTCCAACGGCCCTGCACTGCACAAGATGCAGCGTGATGGTGGAGGCCACCATGTTACTGGTGTACACTCCCAGGCAATGGATGCACTTGTATGTCATCTTTTTCTCAACTGGATGCACCGTTTGGAGCACTTGGTGTCGCTCCCTCAGATGCAATGCCAAAGAATCAGAGATGGGACCTCTGATGATGGTGAAACACAGCGGACACAGAGTCTTCCCCACCTCACTCTTGTGAGGCAGCACGGGGAAACTTCTAGCAGGTGACTCATTTTTCTTCTCAAAGATTCTGGGAGCAGAGACCTTGACCTGAGGTGGAACGCTATTCTGAGCAGGTGCCGACTGATCTTGACCATTGATGGATTCCTTCATGTTAAAAGTCAGCACAACCAGCTGTATGTTGCTGGACTTGTCTTGTTTAAGGGTGAGATCAAAGGTTAGAGGGGACGCGCCAGGAGGACCGACAAAGTCGTCGGGATGAGTCTGAGCCACGTGCTCGATTATTTTCTCAACGTTGTGGAAAGCAGAATGGCACTGTGGACAAGTGAGCCCGTGGATCAGCATGTGGTTAAGCAGTGTGTCGCTGGGCAGGTAGCGGTTGCAAAGCAAGCACTTGCTGGTGAAGTTGTGGATTTTCATGATGTACTTGGCCAGTGCCCACACCCTCTTTGCCTTGTGTGCGTTCTCAAAATGAGCATTATAGAGGTTTTCAGGAAAAAGCTCATTACAAACTGTGCATATCTTCCACTTCTGCGTCTGCGCTGTGTTTATGCCAGCAGCATTACTTTCAGCCGCAGTGCTGTTGCCAGGAACTGTGACACGCACCTGACTGGCTGTGATGGAGGACTGATTCTTAACAACAGGGGGCGCTGGCTTTAAATAACCAATTACTGGTTGTGCTATTGGGTCGGTTCTAGTCGTTTGGCCCCTAATGATCACAGGGGCCTTCTGAGCAGGGGCTGGCAAGGACCTGGAGACAATAATATTAGCATGTCCAATCATGGTGGTTACTTGAGAACCAATGCGCTCGTGGTACTCCACAACATGCTGGACTAGAGCCTCATAGCTGCGAGTGGAAAACTGGCAGCGTTTACAGAGGATGTTGTTGCCATTGACAGGACTGGCCCCATTTTTGACAGATGTTTCAGGAACCACAGCAAAATATGGTGAGACAATATGCTTAAAATGTTCCCTGTAGATATGCCTTCTCACAACGTTGTAGAGACTGTCCCGGAACGTGCATTTTTTGCAAAAGTACATCGCCTTCTCCACGCCATCGCCCTGTCTGACCCTATCGAGATACATTTTATCCTTCTTTCCCAGTGCGGTTCCATGCGAGTTTCCATAGTTCTGCCGTGCTGAACTGGGGATGTGGAAGATTTTAACATGCGTCTCCAAAGTTCTCTTGCTTGCAGTGAACGTGCAGTATGGGCAGTTGATCAGAATTTTACTCTCAAAGATTTTCCTGTGTACATTGCGGAAGTGATTCTTGTAGCCTGAGTAGTATTTTGAAGAAAATGGGCACTCAGTGCAGCAAAATGGCTTTGATCTGTATTCCTAAAAGACACCAGAAAGAGAGAAAAACAAACAATGGCATTAAAATAAATATGGTGATCTGTGCATAAGCATTTGAAAATCCCTTGGATACAAGAGTAAAGCTGTCATCAAACAAAAAAATGAAGCAAATTCCTCACGCAGCACTATTACATATAAAGTCCATGAATTTGCAGCGGATGGCGCGAATGATGCAATGTGAATTACACATTTTTAATTCGATTTTTTTTGTGTGGTGCTGTGATGCGAAAGCCTGTTTGTCTTGAGGTTCTCCTCCTGTTGCCACTACATAAGAAATGGAGATAAAACATATTGCAGCAGTCTGTGGTCTCCCAGAGCTCTACGATAGAAGCTCACATTAGTGCAGAGACCAAACTAAACCATAGCCTGTCTATAGTACAAACAACAAGGTCGCTGCCATATAAATATCTAGATAAAATTATAATAAGTGTTGATGGAGAAGCTACAGTGTTAGCATACCCTACCTCCCATCGGTCAGATCTCCATTCATTCATTGTTAAAGTAATTTGCTTATCGTGTGCTAACAAAGACTGGACTTTTATTATTATTGCAATAATTATGTAGTTATTTCTGTAAAATGTTTGTTTTGGGCTCATGCCACTGTTGTAAACCAGCTGAGGTGTGGCTTACTATTCACACAAGTACGGCTCAATTCAATTCAGAGCACCTCTGGGTGATGTTATGAACTCAAGACAGGACAGCGTTTCATTCCCGGGGTATCTGAGACTTCCACAACATGTACGGAGTAGTAAAAGTGGTTATTCCAGCATTGACTGATTAGACATTGTCGGTGTCTACATGGACACCATCTCCTCCCTGGCACTTGTGCAAGTTACTAGTACAAACAAATTATCCTGCGGTCAAACTAGCACGAGTAACGCAAAGGAAAAAAACCTCACTATGAGTTTGGTGTAAGCACACCTTCAGATTTACCTGTGTTTTGGAGTATGATGGATCCCATGCACAGATATCAAGGCAAAGACTCCCCTTTACAAACTGCTCATCAGGGCAAAACTCTTTGAACTCCTGTGAAAAGATTTGAAAACAGTATGGCATATTTGTAATAATAAACAATAAGTAGCTTACAAAAAAAAAAAAAAACAGTTTGTTAGTTTACCTGCACACAATACATTATTAGCCACACTAGCTTTGGACAAATTATGCTGAGTCGGCATAAATTTCAACTGCCCCTCAAATTTGAGATTAGTTTCTAAATAGACTGTCAGATTAAAAAAAACATACCTGCAACTATCTATTGCAACACAAATGAAAATCATCTTTAAGCTCCACAACAACCCCACGTTTCTCATTTTAATTGAGAGTTCGAACTAAAACAAACTCACCTCTGCTGCCTCCTTGCAGAACTCAAGGCCAATGTCTCCAAGTGTTTTCTTCACTTGTTTCCGAGCTCTTCTGATCCTCGTAAGATTATTCACTGGAAGTTGATACATCTCTCCTGGCAAGAAGAAGGAAAACAAGCTGCAGTCAATTAATTAAGCTAATTATATTATACAAGTTAACACTATTGCATCATCAATATTTACCTAATTGGTTAGCGAAATCGGGAGACGCGTCCCTTCAACAAATCACTGCCTACATTGTTTACCTATGATGACTGGGGTTACCATCCATGTTCAACACTAAGTTTCCTCGGCGGCCCAGCACTCTCTCACCGGGCTGGCCTCAAGCTAGCTTCCACTCTCGGTTAAATGCAGCTCATGAAACACACCTGAGACCCTTCTGGCTCCACTATGTCCGACATACGTACGTGTGGCCAGAGATGTACAGCACATGTTGTTAGCTTTGTGGGCTAGCGTTAGTGTGTTAGCTGTGTTGCCCGCTCAAGTTGGCTCGGTCTCACCCCGCTACAAAAGGTAGCACCGAAGCTAACGTCGCATCGCCGGTAAGCGTTTATTTTCTTCATTGTCACTGACGGAATCAATCGATGCGTTTCACTCACCTTATGACACGCACAGGGGGGGGGGCTAGCTCTACACTGGCTGCTTCACTAGATAAACGGCTAACGAAGGCGTCCACTGGCTTGTCGGGACGTGCGGACTGATGTGATGTTTGCTCTCCTCAAAGCCGGTGCTGATGCTCAGCTCCACAGCTAGCTGACTAAGCTAGCTAGTTAGCGCTCACATTTGCTTTCATGCAGCTGCTAGCTAGCTGGAGGGGACGGAAGGTAGGGGCGGAGTGGCGACAAGCCCATGGAAACTCAAACAATGGTGACTGCCAGGACAAGTCAGTGCCGTCTGAGTAATTACTGTACTTACACGGGTGTCCAGGCCAGCCTGTTAGCTACCGTTATCTATTCCAAGTGAGCCAACTCTCAATCCAAAATGGCGACGATAAAAAGGCGGAAGTCGTAGCAGGGTGCTGGGCAGGGGCTGGATCTCGGGCTGGCTGGTTAAAGTTAGTATGCATTGTGATTGTATTCATACAGTGTTTTATTTACAGACACAAAACGCTGACATTTATTACTCAGGCACTGTTATTGCAACCCTAGTTTATTATGATGTTAATTTCCCCAGAAATCAGCACATGTACATACTATTGACTGGTCTATCATTGGAAAATGAAAATGCATATAAATGTAAAATCCAGCAAATATATTTGTGTCTGAATCAAGAAAAAACATGTCATTCCAGTGGTTCCATAACTTCCAGTACAGCAGTGCTCGGCCCTGTCATCACCCGTCTGGAGACCGTCCTGTAGTCCAGGTAGAGAACACACTCTCCATTCACCTGGCACACAAACTGCCGCACCTACAGAGGGTGATGTGAGGCACGTGGGTGTTATTTTTGTCCCAGAGTCATAATATGTGCTGTTTTCGAAGCCTTTTCATTTTCAGAGCCATACGTGTGTAACGTATATCTAACCTTAACTCCTGCAGCCGCCGCAGGGCTTCCGGGGTCAACGGCCTGCACGTAACAGGGACCCATGCCTCTGACGACAAAGCCCCAGCCCAGTGCATCCCCTATCACCTGAGATGGCAGGAGGGTGAGAGATATTACATATTCTGTAGAAATTAAATGATCTCTCCATGTGTTTAGCCTCGTTTCCAATGTAAACAATAAGGGGTCAGAGCATATAAATACTTTGTTTTACATGGTTAATAGATGAGAATGGTTTTGTGATGACATCACAAAACATGTAACTCATTAAAGCGTCTCACCGTCAAAACTCTCTTGATGAAAGGTGCCCCAGGAGCCAATAACTCTCCGTGTGTGTAATTTCTTTTCAGTACTGTAAACATGTTAAAACACTTTTGGACAAATTCTGGACTTCAACATACCAAATACGTTTGCCTTTAAAGTCATTTTTGAAACATCTGCCACGTGAATATTAATCACACACATGCCTGATTTAGGATTGCATCTCACTGAAGTCGACGACAGCTGGACCAAAGGTGGAAACCCAGCAGAGTGGAGCTGAAGGGAATTCAGGCTGCCTCGACGCCCACTGGTAACCTGTTTTACATCTTTACTTGAGCTCACTGTAATTACATTAAAAGTGACGTCATAAAGCGATAATTAGCATTCACATCAAAGCGTCTGAAGTGCAACAAAGGGCAGAGTTCTTTTACCAGACCGGAAAGCACTGTTGCCCTCTTGAGGTCGGCTTTTGCGCACAGAAAACGGACTATCGGGATGGCTGTCCTCTTGCGTTGACACCGCCACACCGTCGTCGTTGTCGTCTCGTTCGCTTTCATTCAACAGCTCAGATAAGCGGCGTCTGCGGCGGAAATTGATGCAGAACTGATAGAGCAGTCCGCTGTCGAAGAAGTCATGCTTCTTTGCCACTAGTGATGGGAGAGGGGATGCAAAACAACACGTTGTAGAATTAATTTTTCACAAAGACTTGATGAAGTGTGTTTGCTTTAGTCTGCAATAGTCCCAGCTGGCCACCCACTGACCCGGCCGCTCATTCCTGGTGCCATGCATGAAAGGGCCAATGAGGACTCACCGTGCTGAACGATGCCATGCTCCTGCAAAGTGCAGCACAGCTCCAGTCCCCGACGCCTGCTCTCTGCCTCTCCGTTCTGAAGGAGCCAGTCAATCAGCTTGCAGCCGGGGAAGGAGCGCCGATATGCAACGCCGTGCTCCTCCCTTAGCTGCAGAATGGAGTTCTTGTCCACTATGAGACTGAAGGAACGGACACAAATAACACAAATCAGAAGCGTCATAACATGCATAAGTGCTGGAAGGAGCATTTTCAACAGGAAAAGTCACCATTATTTTGCTGTCTTGTGAAATTTTGCAACATATTGGAGGTGTTTGTGATCATGACGAAACACTTCAAGGTCAAGCAAGAGAATCTGAGCGCAAAAACTAACAGCTCTTACTGTTCGTAGAGTCGTTGTCCTCGCATGAATATTTTCACCTCCGTATTGAAGGGAAACGTGCCATCATCCTTGCGGAAACGGTACAGCAGTTTGGCATCCTTCACTACTGACCTCTTATCACACACTACGGAAAAGGCAACATACAGTTTCTAATAAGTTTTGAAATGAACCAGTCTTCCCGATATCCCGTTGCTGAAACTCTTGTTTTTGCTTCCTCCTTACCGTGGTGAACGATGTCATGATCCATGAGGTGCTGCATGATGCAGACAGCTGTGGCCCGATCTGGAGCCTCCTTATGGCTCACAAGCCAGTCTATAAGTTCCCGTGCCACAAAGCAGTTAGGATACGTGCGCAGATGGTAGCGTCGGTCCTTGATCAGTTTTCCATCGTGAAGTCTCAACCTTGAAATTAAGTTAAAATCAGGTTTAACCTTAAGCCTGTCCATAGACATGTCATATTCCTCTCTCTCTCTTCATACCTGAGTTGTTCTCCAGCAATCATGACTTCTCCTTTATGATGCCTGGTTTTGGACTTTCTTCTCATGCTACTTGTTCGGTCCATGTTTGTTATATCTGGACTGGAAGGTTAAGTGAAGATAACTCGTAGTTATGGCACTTTGTGTTTACAAAATAGCCATCGAAACACACAGAACCCCAATAGCCATGTGGGAAAGGTGTTGTGTATACAGAAAGGAGGCAAGACAAGGACATGGTCCGCCAGAGAAGAAAACTGTCCCGTGTTGACTTTAAATGTTTTCTCTTCTCCTCTTTTAAGGCTGAAGCTAGCACACATTTATTTGGTATTCTGAGTGAAGAAGCGAACGGCTGTTGTTATCCACATAACACTTCATCACCCAGCTGAAGCCAGTTTCTAGCTGTTGTTATGCCGACTGTGTTTATGCAACACTTAATAAATGTAACTGGATTATCTGGATGGATGTTACAGCTTCCTAGAAGACACATCATAACATGTCCAGCGTTTGCATCGGATGAACTTTGAATAGGGTCACGTTTTAACGGTCATCTTATGGGGAAAAAAAAAAAAAAATGCTCGTGACAGTGCTTGCTTGCGTCGCTTCCTGTGTGGTTTTCGTAATCAATGGCAAACGCAGGTCATGTAAAAATGGCTTGTGGGATGTGAAAGCATCCGTGCGTTCCAGCCTCTCAGGCAGCATATAAATCCCGCCTACTTTAACCAACCACCAGCTTCATGAGTGAGTTTGTAGGTGGGTTGACCCACAGAATTAATATCAAATTAATAGCCATGTCAGCGTAACGGCCTCAGCTCACGGATGCAAATAAAGTGGATGCTTGCTTTCTGAGAGCTGCTCCTGATGATTGTAGTTTTGTGTTGAAATTAGAGGTTTTTTTAAGGAGGTGTGACTGTATTCCTGCATGCGTTTTTGTGGTGAATTATGACCAGAGTGTTTGCTGGTGACTTGCACTTAGACCGTTAGCATCCCATCATTAGCATAAATTATAGAACATACTGTCACACTGCCATGCCGACATAAATCCTAGTAGGCTATAGTATGTGTCCCTGAGCTATCCTTGCTCAGTCACACTGTCTCCTCTTTTCCTTTATTCCCAGCAACTACGACCGACCTGAAACAGGGCCTCTGCATTATCAGGCAGCACTGTCTATTGGTTTTGGCTTGAGACCTCCATCTTGTCAGGGAAGATTTCACTATCTCTGGAGAAAAGCACTGCATGAGAAGGTCATCTCGGGCCAGGAACGTTGCTTAACCCTTTGATATCTTGTCCGGCTAGTGTCAACGCTGGACACCACTGCGGTCGGCATTCCCTGAATCAACAGCACATCCTGGAACATGCCGTGCTTTTGTTGTGTCATGCATGTCGCTGGTGTGTTGTCAGGGAGTTCACGGGTACCGGTGGGATGCTTTTGTCCGTCTCTGGCTGCCGGGGCTGAGGGCTGACCTTCTGTACCTACTCCCTGAAATTTTTTCAATCTGTATGCACATGCTCCATATATGCACATGAAATTACCCATAATTCAGCCTTGTAACTTTCAAAAGAGGAGTGATAGAGCCTGGAAATGTTCCCAAAACAAATCAAAACAGCCTACAATTGAGAAAACACAGAATATGGAAGCACCTTGAGATCCCTGTGATATTAAGATGGTTTCTAAATGTTTTCATCTGAATTGAGCTAACAAAATTATTGTTTGACTAATAACATAACATGTCATAAAGCAACTTTTGATTTTCATAAAACGTGGGCCTCACAAATAGAGTGTTTCCTCTTGTGAAAGTTTGTGACGTTCAGTCTTCTGCTGTGTATGCTACTGGCCACTAGATGTCAGTGTTTTCCTGCGACGTAACTTGGAGCACAGCACCCACACCAGTGTCAAATGAATTGTCTTGCGACCTCTTTGTTGTTTAAGAATGTAGTGACAGCGTGTTTCAACCAATACGCACTCTGAAACAAATCCGAGCCAAAAGCTGAAATAATATTATATTAAATTATATATTTTAATCTCGTATATTAAGGGGATTTGCTTGATCTACTGACATAATAGAACTGCCTACACAAGTCGGGTGTGTAGGTATTTGACCGGGCCTCACACACACACTCATGCATCTAAATAGGCCTACATGCAAAATGGAGGACAAGTCAAACAGGAAAAAAAAAAAAAAAGAAGATAATGTGCCGCTGTGCAGAAATTTATAGGTTTTGGTCAAATGATCATCACGAACAGACTCGTAGCAGCTTTTATGCAAATCGCCCTCCTCGGCGTGTTTTTCATTGGAGAGGAGCGCGGAGGTGTAGCCCGGAAGGCGTGACATCATGCCAATGCAGCTTTATGAAGAAAGTACGCTTCTCCCGAGCAGGCAGAGAGGTGCGTCCGGTCCGCTGGCATCATCCGTGGACTTCCAGCGAGTGGCGACTGAAGCCAGAAAGGCTGCGCGGTGCAGAATTTCCAGTTCGCACAGACTTTCATAAGGTGGGAGCCTTTTTTTTACGCACGCGTGTTTTTTTCCTCCCCCCTTTTTCTCTGAACTGATATCAAAGTTTGGAATACTGCTGTTTTTTTTTTTTTTTTTTTTTTTTTTCCGAAAGTAAAGCGCGCTTTCACGAACTGTATGAAATAGCTTCGGACATTCGTAGCTCTTTGAAGAGACCCGCTTTCCAGCTAAGATGACCTCTGAGGCGCATTCACATTTGGGACTGCAGAAAAACCACATGGATTTCGTCAGCGACTTCGACTTGATGAAGTTCGGCATAAAGAAGGAGACGATGCAGGGGATGGACCGCTCCTTAATCGGGCCGTGCAACCAGCTCCAGAGACCGGACTCCGTCTCCTCCACCCCGGGCAGCACACCTTGTAACTCGGTACCCTCGTCGCCAAACCTCAACCCAAACGAGCAGAGAAACAACCCCGGCGGCGACCAGTTCTGGATACCCAACAACGGGGGCTACCCTCAGCAGATGTACCCCCAATCCTTTGGTCTGACACCCGAGGACGCGATGGAGGCCCTGATCGGTGCCACGGCGCAGCAGGGACACCCATCCGTGCCCCACGGCCACCATCCTCCACCTTTCCAAGTTGAATACGACGGGTACGGCCACCTCAGCGAGCCCGTCCAGCATTACACGGGGCTCCCGGGTCACCAAGACATACAAGGCATCCCCGGCAGCCACTGCCAAGACCCGTACATCAAAGATGACATGAGGTGCGAGTCTCCTCTCTCGCCGGAGGACAAGGAGGTGCTCGGCGCGCACCACCACAGCCGCCACGACAGGCACGGCGACAGCCACTTCTCGGACGACCAGCTGGTGTCCATGTCCGTCAGGGAGCTGAACCGGCTCCTCAGAGGCCTCGGCAAGGACGAAGTGATGCGTCTGAAGCAGAAGCGCCGAACCCTGAAAAACCGCGGTTACGCACAGTCCTGCCGCTACAAGCGCGTCCAGCAGAAGCACGTTTTGGAGCACGAAAAGACCAGCCTGGTGTCCCAGGTCGAGCAGCTGAAACACGAACTAAACAGGCTGATGCGGGAGAGGGATGCGTACAAACTTAAATGTGAGAAACTGTCCGGGGCGAACTGTTACCACGAAACCGGGTCCACCAGTGACAACCCTTCCTCACCAGAGTATTTAATGTGACTTTGTTGATTTCCTGCAGAATTGATTCTTTTCCGTGGGGAGGCATTATGTTTGACAGCTCGCCTTGCTTTTTAATAACCAAGCCCCGTGGATCCACCAAGTTGTAAT
Source organism: Chelidonichthys spinosus (assembly GCA_029853015.1). Lineage (NCBI taxonomy): Eukaryota > Metazoa > Chordata > Actinopteri > Perciformes > Triglidae > Chelidonichthys > Chelidonichthys spinosus. The sequence continues at coordinate 5,593,723 of CM056822.1, read as the reverse complement.
TAATGTTGGACATACTGATATCACTCAAATAATTGTAATAGATGCAACTAGCCAACAAGTTATGAGTGAGAATTACAATGATGCATGCATGCAGGACATGTATGAGATGTTTTTTTTTTTTTTTTTTTTTTTTTACACAGGCGTATCTGTATTTTGTCTGAAAGGAGATACTTGAAATCAGAGAATATTCCCTTTTTATTAATACACAACTTTAATCCTTCTGCATTAGTTACTTCTCAATCTTCATTTTGGTGATTTTTTTTTTTTTTTGCTTTTTGCTTCGTTTTTTGTTGCTCCAAATTATATTTTGTGTTTCCTTAAAATAGAAAAACATACCGAGAAGAATCATGCTAGAAATGACGTTTCTATTATTTTTTATGAAGCCGATTCTGCTGGACAGATGTGTTCCATATTTGCTTTTCCTTTTTTGAAATAATATATGATAATGCAAATTGTTTTTTTTTTCATGCACCATGTTTTTAATTAGCTATGGATCAATAAAACTATTGTGACTTTTCAAAAAATGTTGTCTCCTCTGCTGATAGAATGACCATCCTTCAAAAACTGTCCACACAGTGAAATATTTAGACTGCCTCACACACACACACACACACACACACACACACACACACACTTGGAATTCTAATGCACCATATGTATTAGTATTGTCATTTATTATTCTTATGAGAGCTAATACAGCGTTTTTTAAACTCATATTCACACAAAAATGCGTTAAAATTCCTAAATCCACATAAGGAAATACAACCAAAATATACACAATTTTGCCTTTTAGACAATTTTAAAAAATTTAAGTAAATTGATTAATTTGTGTGCAGTGTGAATAAGACAAGCAGCACAAAACATCACTTATGTATTTCTAAAATACACAGAAACTCACCGTTAGATTCAAGATCTTCGTACTTAATGGTATAAGTGGTGGTAGTAATAATTCATATCATTGTTGTTATAAGATGGCCAGAGGAAGCAGTGTTGTGTATTCGTTGGTCTGATGGGGAATGGAAGGACGGGTGGCTTTTTTCTCCTTCCCTGACTTTTGCCCTTCATGGAGTGCTGCTTCCTGTGGGACCCCGGCATGTGGGAGCACAGGGGGCTGACTGGCAGGAGCTGTGGGGCGCAGATAAAATGGAGTGGAAATCAGGCTTCCCCTCTGCTCTCTTCCTCAGACGAACAGATCCCGTCTGCATTCATTAACAGAGGAAGAGAGAAACAACAAACCGCGGAGCGCGCGCACACACTCCTCCGCTCTCCGCCGCTCGGCTCCGGAGGAATTGTTTTCACTTCATGTTTTTCTCTTTTCTTCTTTCTCTTCTGTTAGATTTTGAAACCCTCGAGCAGATTTCCTGACAACAGATCATTCTCGGTTCAACAATAATATTTGGATGACCGTAATAGTACCAAGGCCATTGTGATAATGTGTGATAAGTGGTCACATTGTAAACAGAGTTTATAACCTCTGCAATGGTGAGAAGTTTTTCACTGAAGACTTAGGGAGAATTCAACCGGGGCAGGTTAACGGCACCAGCCTTTAGCCTGGAAACCACGCTCTCTTTTCATGTGTGACCCCTGACACTTTTGACCTCACCCCTCTGTTGAGAGAGAGCGGCTCTTGAAATCACACCACAGGTGCAAAAACACTTTCCTTCTGAAAACAGGCCTAATCCCCGAAGGTCGGCTCGCTGCGCCGGGAGCCCGTGACGCAGATGAGTGCGTTTGCGAACATCAAGGATGTAGCAGAGAATATTCACATGGTTACGGCGATGAATAACGCTCCTCTGTATTTTAATGTTATCTGAAAGGGCTCATTAATCAGCAGCTCTTATACATGGCGTACCATTCTGTTTACAGGCTCATTTTCTTCCATTTTAAAAGTGTACTCGTAAAAATATGCATTAACAGTAAAACCCACTCGGACGAACTGCTGCACCGACGCTCACCGTTAAGTATCGAAGGATTTTCTTATTAAATTAGTTGAATTCTCTTTTTGTTCATTTAATTTTTCATCTCTGCTAATATCATTTTATATGTCTCGATGTTATTTGTAAATTACATAAGAATTGGAACTATTGTGTGCTTAACGTGAACTAAACCCCTTCAGATTTCTACAGCATTTACAGACGGAACTACTTTCTGTGCAAGTGTAGGAGAAAACAGTGCAAGGTATGCATGTGCGTGTATATTTGCATACATTTGACATTGAACGCACCCACGTATTTTAGTAGGTGTGGTTATTTTAGTCATTTTTTGCGGCATGTTTGCACACTTACATACATCACATGAGGATTTCTAAGCAACAGCGGAATAATACAGTAGAAGTGTTGGCGAGGAGTGCGGTTTGTGGTGCTGTGTGACAGTGTGCAGGGTGCCATTGTAGAAACGATTAGCCAGCTCTTTTCCCTCGCATGTGATAGGCTGGTGGGCCTGATGTGGGAGCCTCACACTGCTCCCCCCCCCCTCCTCCCCGCCACCGACACCCCGAGCCCACAGCGCCTGAGGCTGGCTACTGAGTCAGCAGGAGGGAAAGGTGTCTGCACGGCTGTGGCATCAGAACAAGAGGGAAAGCAAAATAGCTGGAGAAGGATAAAGAGCAGTGAAAACGATTTAGAATAGACGCACTTGCAATTTTTTTCTTTTTTAAAAACAGACGATTGCGCTAAAAAAAAAAACAAACACGTCAGAGCAAAATGATGAAGCAGGTTAAAGAGGAAGCATCATCATCTCCAATATTATTACAAAATCTCTTCTGCAGAGGTCTTTATAGTTCCTATTGACTAAGATGGCCCCTCCAGATGTAACTACGACACACTTTTACACAATGAATAACGGCCGTAGATGGCCGGTGGTCAGTGGAAGCGCTGTTTAAACGCAGAGCCAACCTCTTGGCCGTGTGCAGGGGTTTGCCAAGGCCTGGCTGCATCTCAGACAGCAGACACAGACAGAGGAATGCTGCAGATACTCACCATTGTGTGGGGAGAGGCAGAGGAATGCAGGCTGCCATGCTACGTACACTGTCACCAAAGAAACACAGCCAGAGGCCTCGAGCCATGAGGGAAGGCCGGGCCAGCAGACCCCACAGTCAAACATCACTCAACACTTGCATCCGTGAAATCATACCCATCTTCTCTGGGCAGTGTTGGTTTGGCCCAGCTTCACTGTCTAAACACCGAGTATCTTTTTGCAGCACTCCTTACCGACTGTCACAAAAAAAAAAAAAAAACACGTCAGATTAGATACGAAATGGCACAGCAAATACGAATTAGTTGATCAGCTGAGTAAATATTCCTTTGTTTGGAACAAACCCCGTTGATCAATCAGTGAATTCCCCATTCACAATAATGATTGGCACTAATCTTCTGTGGCTAAATGTCAACTGACCAGACATTTGACCCCCAATAGCTAGCGACATCCAGCCTCAGCCAGTTCTTTTTCGCCCGTTGTTTTGCAACAGCAAAAAGGGCTCATAGTGGCGAGCGTCTACAAAAGTGGCTTCACGTGAAGAGCAGAGCAGAGATTGGGATGGAGGACAGGATGGACGAGGGGGCTTCCTCTTTCACTTCCTATATGAAGGTCCAGTCAAGTGACTCTTTGTGAGAGTGTTAGGTTTTATGTCGCAGGAAAACGCAGCTTCGGCGGCTGTGGTTTCCGCTCAGGATGTCCAGGCACTTCTGCGCACAGTTGTGACACTGTGAATCATGCAGCGATCACACACGCACACGGACGTCTCCATGGACATGGCATACACACACACGCACCGCAGACATGCCTATGCAAATACACACCATCATGTGTGTTGCTCCCTCACACATTTTTCATAAAAATCATGTGATTGTGACATTATTCTTTTTTTCCATCACTCTTTTTTTTTTGATGGATGGATCTTTTTCCACGTCATCCTGAACGTCTTCATTGTAATTAAGATTTGACTACTACTGGTAATGACTTGGGTTATCACATGATGGGCTCCAACAGAGTGGATTAATGTGTAATGTGAACTACAATAAAGTTTGCCTTGCTATCTCATTGGCTGTTCTGGGGAATCTGGCTTCCTGGGGGGGGCGTGTTCGGCGTGTTTGTGCGTGAACTCCTGGAGATTTGATAGGAAGGCCCGTTGATAAAGTGCTTGTCACGTTTCAGTGGACATCACTGACAGAAGTGTGACAAAGTCCTGTCACATTACAGACCCTGGACTTTGCTTACCGAGCAAAGGGTGAACCACTGTATGTAATGATTATACAGGTTCCTCCCAGCACGAGTCTGTTAACAGAGGTGAAAAACAGAGGGTTTTACTGGCGCGCATAACAGGCTAAATCAACTAAACAACTGATGGAACTGCATGGATTTTTAGATACCATCACCACACCCTCCCCACCTGGACGTTCTTTCATACCACGGATACACAGCATATTCTCCTGTTTTGTGACACTGCAGTCTTGCAGAACACATAAGAGGCCAAAGAGTGAATGAAGGGTCATTGAAGAGACGAGAGGTGGAGGGGGGAAAAAAAGGAAAAAGGGAATCTCTTTTCCCTTCATTCCCTGCTAGGATTTCCTGTTCTGTTTTATGGGGGTCATGCAGCTGGCAGGCGCCCTCCTGTTTCTGTCCATAATGATGACAGGCGTCCATTAGTGCACAGTAGAAACACGAGCCACAGAGGTTAACTCAGGCTTCCCACTGCTCACCCGCCTCTCCTGACAGCCTCTTTCCTTTTTGACAGTCCCTGGCCCCCCAGCACACAACCTATCTATCATATAATTGTGGCTCTCAGTTGCTGTTGGCAAAACGTCGCTGATTAAGGGTCAGCTCCTGCTCAGACACCACCATGTGCACCCTGGTCACTTTAACACATCCTGGAAAGCGGGTCTGGCCCCCAGGGACCATATTGTGTCTCTGGTATATAACAAACTTGCATCCAGGAAACTGAGCGAGTGGTGGGACTGAGAAGAGCGCTGCAGATGAGAAAATTAGCAGCGCTTCCTATTGTTAAGGAACAAAACAGTCAACTGCATGTTTTCGGTGGGTTTAAATGGAGGAGATAATTTTTTTTAGGATGACGTTATTGTGTCACTGATGAATGATGGCTCTAAGTGTGGGAACAGTAAAAGATGTGTGCAGAAAATAAGTATAATCTTGATCAGATTTGGTTGGAAAGTCTTTAAAGTGATTTTAAAATTTAGATTCCCTCATAAAGAGTGAGGAAATTACCCACAAACAAGTGACAGGGTTGGAAAACTACCATTCAACACCCTTCTTGGTGAGTTTCTGCGGGTGTCACTGACTTGAGAATATGGCAGCGGTGTCATACGTTCTGGTAAAGTCTAACAGGCCTCCATGGAATTGGGTGTGTCACTCTCCCACTAGTGTGTCATGTTAACATCTCTTGTGTCATAACTCTTCCCTCATGTTTCTCAGAAGCAGGAACTCGAAGCCGTATCATTTTTCCTTTCAGCTGATTTTAGCGAGGCCGTAACCGTCCCGACGTCTTCTACGCAGCTGGAGGATTTGGCAGAACAGCGTTCACACGCCCATTCTTTGATTCTTTGGCGATCATGTTGAGCCTCCAGTTTCAACAACTGAGTAACAACCATCTGTGTGCTGCGGTTGGACTGTCAGGGAGAGGAGCTTGTGATTGGCCGACATAGATCTTATAAGAAGTCTATTTAAGGGGATGAAGGCCTTTATACTGCAGTGAACCCATGTACTTGTTTGCTCTTTTTGTGGTCAAGATACAGGAAGTACTTTGTTCTGGGATTTTAACGGCAGAAAAAAAAAAGAAACCCTAACTTCTCAAAAGAATTAAATGAAAGGTTTCAAGTCAACAACAAAGTTTATAGAGGGTGTAATAAGAATTCCCACTGGATTTAAGATAGAATTAATTTATAAGACAAATGTTTTCATGCACAAAAATAACTTTCCCATGGTTACATGCAAATTATGAACTTTGACAAAAAACATTTTTAATACTATGTTATTGTTTATTAAATCAGACCTGCGTTAAATAATGTTGGCCACCTAGTAGGAACAGAAACAAACTGATTCAAAATGTATTTTTTATCACCTTTTAAAGGATTAGTTTGACCTTTTGCGGTCTCCATAATGGTGAAACAAACAAAACAGGATCTTTCTTCCTGGATTGGAAACTCATCTGTCCTCACTGCACATTGGCCAATAAGTAATACAACTAATAGTTATCTGTTATGTCTCTAAATGCAGAACTTGTAGTTGATATATACTTGCGTGGTTCTTGCCCTTTTTGTGGGTCATGACGTTCCAACACTACTTGAAAGTGAATAACCTGAACAACCAACACAGTAAAAGATAGGTCATAAGTTATGACCCTGATACCAAAACAATGAGCTGCAAGATCCTAAAATGCTTCTCAAAGCTTGGAGTTGGGGTTCAATCCTCTGTTCCTCACTATGACTGACTGGTTCATACATAGCACGAATCATCATTACTATAACAAGACTAATGCCTGTTTATACTTCTGTGCAGACATAGTTGCATTTAGCATGTTTTTTCATTTTGATTTTGATTTCCAATCAAACTTCTGCAGTGCCTGGCGTGTAGTTACATGTTTCTGGAAGTACATTGCGCGTCCTTGCAGCTCTCTGCGAGCTCCAAAGGCCATCTCTGCGGCTCTGCAGAAGCTGTGAGCGAGCGTTGCCGCAGAAGTATAAATTAGGCATGCCATCAAGGGTCTACAGCCATGCTCGTGCTTCTGTGAGGCTGTAGGCCTCCTAAGTGCTGATAAGACACAACTGTGCTTTGAGTTAAATACCAATATCTGCACGATAACATGCTCATAATGACAATGCTAATATTATCAAGTTTTATGTTCACTATATCAGTTTAGCAACAAATTAAAATGTGAAAGTTGAATCCAGATGTGCTCGGTGGATTTAATTCAGCTGTATTCACTGTGAATAGGAAGCTGCACATCGGCTGGTTTACAACAGCAATATGAACCCAATAAAAAAAAAGCAAAATACAGATAGAAATTAGGCTGAAGTAACTTCAAAATGACGAAATTGTTTTAAATCGTCTAAATTCATGGTTTGTAAATTAGTAACAATTTAAATATTTCAGTATTATTACCTCCATCAAGGATATTTTCTTTGGGGTTTGGTTTTGTTTGCCTGTTTGTCAGCAAGATTACGGTAAAACTAGATTTTTGCTATTGGTGGAAAAGTGTAGCATAGGCCACTAAATTTTGGAGCAGATCCAAATCCAAAGCAGATACACCCATTAATTGCCACCTTTGGAATAGCCTTGGTGGAGGTCTGCACGCTCTGACTACCCTGCTAGGGTGTCATGAGATACAGCTGACTGTTAACTGACTTTACAATACTCTTCACAAGGCAGAAAGTAGCTGGTGTGAATGCCCTGATGATCTGAAACAGCAGTGTCCGAGAAGAGAAAGTGAATGTGTGTGAAGTAACACATCGCCCACACGTGGTTAAGCAGTGACCTGCAGCGCCGACATGTCCAGGCTGAACAACAACGACCCAAGTTGGTGGCCTCTGAGCTGTAACCCAACCAACTCTGACCTCCGCCTGCACGTCAGGTGTTGAGAAACGTTCAGCTGGGTTTATGTTGTGGGAACCCCCCGTCTGTTTGTCTCCCGTACGGCTGTCATCTGGAGCACAGATGACGACCTCAGACAAAATCAGTTAAAACAATCCCATGACAAACCATCGGACTGATAACATCCAAGTCCAGGGAGAAAAAAAAACAAGCTTAAAAAGTGTCTCTGCTTCTGTTTGGCTGCTCTGGTGAAAAGCATTCAGAGTGAGTATGTCAGCTTCAAGTCTCTTTTGTACAGGCGAGGTCAAAAGGTCACCATAAGTCTGTGAGTGACAGCAGTAATGGAGAGCGGGGCTATATTTAAATCCCGAGGAGAGGAATAGCCTTGACTCATGTGTGGAGATACGCATCCTCTTTCCGCACCAAAAAAAAAATGAATCTGCTCTTCTTGTTTAAGTTTCCAAGCATCCGTGTGACTTGTAATTATTTTAAGACAGTGATTGTGACATATATTGCTCTATCTATATCGTCACGTCAAGTTTTGCTTTGAAATAAAGGTTAAAAAAAGGAAGGTATATTTTTGACAATGCTGTCATGTCTGCTTGTCTCTTAGAAGGAAGGTTGCGTTTTATTGGAAAGAGTAAGATATCGCTGCATGGTCAGAATAGATTCCATTGATCCGCGTGATAAAGCGAACCCTCTCTTTAAAGATTCTTTCCCAATGTCCTGCTGAGGAGTTGGGCTGCTTTGTTGTCTGAATGGATCTGGAGTCTAACTGTGTTGATTCGTCTGGCAACCGAGGTGTTTAGCGAAGGGTGATGTGGTTGATTGGTGGAAGGAGTGGAAAGCAGGAGCATCGGGCTTTCCCACAGACCCAGAGAAGAAGACTTTGAAATAGGAGCCGCTTCTCTGAAGCTTTATCAAGCCCTGATCACCTGATAAATCTGTCAGGAGCTGCAGCCCCGTCCATAGGAACCTGTTATTCATATGTGCTAGTGAAACAGATCTTTGAAGGACTAATCCTTTAATCCCGATTCATTGTTTCATCAGCAGAATAAACACGCGTGTTTGCTGCAAAAGACTTCAACTTGTTATCTGGAGCAGTGCTTTCCCCCCAAATCAGTTTGAAGTGTCTCACAAACGTCGGGAGATTGATGAGAAAAGTGTGGCGCTTGGATCGTATGTTTTCTTTTCGCTGCTTTTTTTCCTTTCCAGAGCGGCTTAACCCCCGGGGCTGCTTTGACATGCACATGCACACCTATCTCTGCCGCTATCTCTTTACAGTATATCTGTGTCAGCACTGGGCTGAGGCGGGAGCATGAGAAATGGAGGCGAGCTCGGTCCTCAGTCTCACGGATAGGGGCTGTGCACTCATCTGTAAACAGTGCCTGTGTGTGTGTGTGTGTGTGTGTGTGTGTCGTGAGTCTTGATTTCCATCTGTTTTCATCACCTCTGGAAAGGTGGCACGACGAGCCTTCCCACAGGAGTGGCGAGAGCGTCGCCGTCCCACACCTTCCTCCTCTCCTCGCCTTACTTGATGACATGGGCCTTATCGCTGTATCTGCCAGGCCAGTTGCTTTTTCCCCTTTGTTTGAGGATTAAGGGACGCTACTGCACCCATTGTGAGCTACAGGACTCTAAATTGACCCTCGGTGATTTCAAACGGAACCCTTATTTCTGATCTTGATTGAGTTATACCTGTGGCTGCGACGATGAACTCTGCCTGACTGTGAAATATGCAGATATCTTCTTTTTTGCTCCACGTTGCATTAAATCCTCATTCTGTTTGGCCTTGAGCTGTGGGGGAGAGAAGTGGCTCGTTTAGGTCCGCGCGTCGGGAAGTCGCGACGCCGCCTACCTTAACTAAAATATAGAGTCCGCCGTGATATTTAGCGACGATACGCGATGCATTTCATTCAGTTTCACTTCGGGAGGACTCGGGGAAATGTTTGGGCAAAAGTACCGACGGCATCAAAGAGGGGATGACTTCGCTTCACAGTGAGCCACCATTACAAAGAGAGGTTGACCTTGCCTTTGGCCTCTTGGCTGTCTGACAAAGCAATCCCCATGCTGTAGTGCAGTACGGCTGTCCTCTAAATGAAAGTAGCTGAGAGGCGAAGGGCAAAGAGGCCTATGGAATATCAATGTGCGATGCTCTCAATTAAGATTAAAGGTTCAAATGGAATCCTATGGAGCCGCTTGCCTAAGAAATGCTTGACATTTTACCCTTGCTGACTCTGGGTTTTTAAAAAAATATTCCTTCGCCACCAGTACCACCACCACCACCACCACCTCCGCCGCCGCAGACGCTAACTAGCTGCCCCTCCTCACCGAGTCACTGAATTCATTCTGTAGATATTGACTTAGGCTACAGTCACACTTCTAAGAAATAAGTGAAATGGATCATCTTACTGCCAGTGGATGATAAGAATACTGAAATATGAAAAAGCGTCTGGATCAGCAAAATGACAAACTGGGAGGGGGGAGGGGGAGGGGGGCTGTATGAGGCAGCCATGATAAAGCCTCAGAGACAAATTCCCTACAGCTAGACGGAGAACTAAGGAGGGGAAGGAGAGAGAAAGGGGAAGAGAGGTAAAGGAGAAAATCTACATCTGCAACGTACCCATTTTAAATGTATGTTTAAGAGAGAGCCTCGTTAATTTCCATGTATCCTCTCTGAAAGACGTCGGCTTTTAAACACATTAAATACCAGCCATAGGGATATATGTTCACTATATTGCCCAATATCATCTGATCTGAAACAGATTTATTACATGGGAGCAGTCAGTTTAAGACTTTGCTTTCTATATTTTACATCGTGTATAATAAGTAAGCACATAACACCTTTTCTCCGACAATTCCACACAATATTGCTTGTGTGTTTTCACTCCTCATTCATGAGAAACAGCCAATTACAACGCTACAACTGTCTGCTTTATTCCCTATAATTAGTACGATGTTTGAGATTTATTTAGCGGTTTGTTAAGATTCAGCAGATGTTGTTTCCGGGCCGGTGGCTTCGATTTGAATATAAAAACCACGAGTCGGTATTTATTTGGAATATGCGGCACGTTTCCTGGTGATTTACAGAACATGATGTCAGTTGTTTGCATCTGATCCTGTAGATTAATGCAGATTAGGATGCTGTTTACAGCGTGTATCTGCCAGTGTCAGTGACTGCATTTTCAAGTTATGATTTTTGGCACAAAGGAAATGATGTGGCCGATTAAATCAAGACAGCAAACTGGTAAGAAACCCAAATCTGCTCATTAAATGGAGCGTATGAAACTCCAGGTGGGAGCTAAGCTACATGTATAAAGATGAACTAACATTTTTATTGCTGAAAGTAAGGGACTGCTTATGAATGTGAGGTAGAAAATAAGATCAAAATGGAGCCTATCGTGTAAACTCCACCCTCGATAAACAGAATTCCACATCACGCTCCAACTCTGCAGTTAACTGAATCAATGCAATTCCACTTGTGCTGATCTTGCAGACTGAGGCCCTTCCCCCACCCTCCCTCTCTCACTCGCTCCCTCTCTCTCTGTCTCTCCCTCTCTCTCTCTCTCTCTCTCTCTCTCCAACACACACACACAAAAACCCGTCTCCCTCCCCGTGCAGGTCTACCCATCGTAACACATTAGCAGCAGAAGCCATCACACAATCAAGACAAGGCAGCGTATGAGACGTCAGGCCAATTTGTTTCCTTCTTGGAGCTACATCACATTAGCAGGGTGGCTATACCCTTGAGCTAAATCCAAGTTCACACAGAGGGAGCGGGCTGCCGGACAGGAGGGCAGCAGTGTCAGCACTTTTCAGACGGCTGCTGACAGCAGACTGACATGTATGGAGGAAAAAAAAGCTTGATAGTTTGAAATATGCTCCTTTGGATGTTGTTTTTTTTTGTTGTTGTGAGGCATTTCCTGAGGCCTGGAGGAGGAAAAAAACAGAGAAAATTAAAAAGTTCGATCTAGTTAGAGGTGAATGAATCGGTCGAGTAAATAAAATCTGGGATATGATTTCAGCTGTGAATCAGAAGACGAATGCGACTCGAGGAGGACAGTCAATAGTTCAATTATCTGATGTCTGCCTTGCTTAATTAAACATATCAGTGACTATCTAAGCGCTAATGATAGCCATCCCATTACCCATGAATCCCATGGATTTGGCATAACCACCACTTGACCCCGCTGTGGATTGACTGGCCTCCGGTACGGGGGTCAGAGTGTATCCACTGTTCACCGCCGTAACACTCCTCGAGACTGCATTCCTCGTCACATGTCTCTGGATGTGGCTCTCTGCTCTGCCAAAAACAGTTGGGAGGAAGAGAAAAAAAAATGCAATTACTGCAAGATTATCATACTGCTTCCGTTTGACTTTTCTGACTGAATTCATGAATATATATGAATCCATCTTGCATCTCAATCTGGAGCACTCCCCGTCTTAGTCCCCCCCACATCTATGTTTGCCTGGTGGCATTTTCTTTGTTGCGTCAAAGTGTGTACTTACAGGACGATTAAAGTGTTACTCTGAAAGAGCCAGACCTGTGTCTGTGTAGAAAAAAAACACAGAGAGAGAGAAAGAAATGTACAGAAGTTTAAGTGAGAATGCATGAAGGATGTGTTCCTCCTGAATATCGCTGTTGTCAGGTGAAAACTTTGTGAATGTCAACTTTTCAGGAACGAATAAACACAACCTGTTTTTTTTTTTTTTTTAGCTTGATGACAAAGCATATTTAAGTCTATCCAATTTAATTCTGTAAGGTTTTCATGAGCTTCAGGCCCCGTATAATTTTCAAACCATAGAGGATTTAAATAGTCAGACAACTTTCCTACAGAGTTGGGAGGATTGACGCCGCTCTAATAGCTGTCCATTCAGTACGACAGTTAGCTTAGCTCGGCCTAAAAGCCCACTGAGCTCAGCCAAGGAGTCGTTTCTGCCCGTAGCTTCCTGTTTGTTAGTTTGTTCACGGATTTAACGGACAAGACACTTGGAAATGTTGAGAAATGGTAGATTTTAGACAAAAGAGGGTGGTATCACTCTCACTCTCAGTAAGAATATAAAGAGTAATAACTTCTCATTCTAGTGTCAAAATATATAGAAATACAACATAATAACAGTCTGTAAATGCTAAATGTTGTATAAACAGTGACACACGGGGTTTGACAAAAGCATAAAGTCTTTTAAATTTGGATTTAAATCATTATAAATCTGACTTTCGGTGATGTCAGTGTGTGATAATGGTTTTATTTAAGTTGCCTATTTAAAACTGTAGTCACAGTAAAGAAAAACACAAATCAAGTAAGTTGAATTCAATCAGACAAATTGGCATTTGACCCTTTTCATCCTACAGACATGTTGGTTATTGACAAAAAAAAAGGGGTTGAGGCTCACTATATTTGGCTTCTATCATTAAATTTATAATATTTATGAGATCCACACCCAGAACTACAGTTGTGTAAATCAAACCACTGCACACTTCTTAATGCCTGACACTATAAACCCCCAACCACCCCTCTCTGCCTGAACGTATCACCAACCTTTGGACTTCACCACTACTCCCCTCAACAGCACCGATCTGACGGATCATTTAAAAGCCAGCTGAAGCAGACAGATGGGTAATGGATTGCATGGCAAATCAATGCATGGATCAATGGAAGACATGCGTCAATAAATGGATAGAGAGCTGCTGAAATAGACACCAGAGTTAATGTGGAGCGGTGTAGAACATTGTTGTGTGTGGAGAGAAGGCTAATACGAGTCACCCGCGCTGATAAGGTGTCCCTTTAAATAATGGAGACAACAAACTGACAGTGATAAGCTAAACTTAAGCTAAGCTGCTACAGTGTGGCTGAGGGAGCTGCGTATTTAGTGCCCATCCCCAACACACACACACACACACACTTTCTCTCTCATAAAGGCAGCCAACGCCAGGCCAATTTCTCTGCATACTGTAGCTCCACAGCAGTTTCCTGCCAAATTACACAACTCCAGTCATGTGACAGTCCTGGTCAGACAGAGGCTGTGGTGAACTGGACTGTAGATATACTATCAAGGGCTCCAAATTAACAAAAGGACAAATGTCTGTTCTTTTTTTTTGTTTTCTCTGTCCTCATCGGGGACGTATGAGCAAACACAGAGTCACCTTCATCAGGGACAAACTATATTGTGTTTTGTTTTTTTTCCCCCCGAGCGTACGTACAGAATGCTGAGCTTACACGCAGGGACACATGGTGTTTGTGGGGGAGCAGCTCAACCACAAGTGTTGAACTTGTGTTGGACCCAGGTGGCGTTGTGACCAGAGTCTGACTCATCGCTGCAGCACCGGACGCTCCAGATTTGTGGTGTAAACGTTCGACCACGTGAGCCGTCCCACTCACTGATAACTACACTTAATGCCCGCATCAGCTGTTGTTAATTCTAAGCACACAAAATAAATTAAATTCTTGATATTTAAAAACAAAAAAAAAAACACCCTCAGGGTGCACAAGCGAGTGGCAAAGATACTACAGCTGTTTCTTATGGGCTCGTGCCATAAATCTCCGTTGAATGGCTGGTTTAAGGGTGGGTGCTAAGGAGCAGCTGTACCCGTCTAAAAATAGCGCCAAGGCTTCTGCCGGACAGCGTATTAAAGCTCAACATGCAGTATAGCACAAAGAGCCTATCAACAATACCTTCCACCTGCATTAGCCTAACTCGGGCCTGGCGTCAGCATTATAATGCAGGAAGTGAGTGACTGGTGGACAAACTGGACGTCCGTGCATGTCAGCGTGTCTGACTCACACACCCAAACAACGGTCAGATCCCGACCACAGAATTCAGACACACTTTATTTTTCCAACGAGCTGAACGTTCATTATCAGTGTGTCGTGGCCCCGAGGCAGAACGCTCCCTCCTCGGTGTAATGACAACCGCCGGCCGCCCTGATGGAAAACAAAGCCGGGATGGCACAGCAAACACGGAGTCATTATGACAGGCAGAGTTGGTCAAAGTAGGAGTCGGCACGCTAAGCACATTTTATCAGTGTTTTCTTTTTCATCGGGTTCGTTCTCCGAATTAAAAAAACAGACTGAAATACCGACATCCAGCACTGCTTGTTCAAGCTGATAATAAAAGTCAGTGTACATACATGTGTGTGTGTGTGTGTGTGTGTGTGTGGCGTTGACTAACCTGTTTGGGTGTACTGTAGGGTAAATGTAATTGCTAAACACAGAGGCTGCCAGCCTTTAGAGATGCCAAATTGCGCCTCTGGGAGTCACTATAGCTCACAATCTGATTAATGAAGGCCAAGTAATCAAGCTTCAAACTCATCAACCATGTTCGCAGTAATTAAAAGGTTTATGTTCGGCACCAGGAGAGCCGTTTGACTCTGACTGTCAGTCAGTGTCAGAAACCAAAACCTGATGTGTGTTATTTCCAGGGGAGCCAGAATCGGACCAAACTGGACACTGAATCCACGGCTCTGACCGTTCCTTCAGTTTCTATAAGGAGACAAAACAAACGCGTTGTGTCACATTTAGAAGTCCAGTCTGTGCATTCACGCCCAAGCAGAGAGGGCGCCTGCATTAATGTACACGGTGATGGATATAAGTCCAATAATCAATTGTATGAGGAGTACTGTGTGTCTGCATCAGCCTGATCTATTCCATCCTGTGGGACTCCGAGGGGCTGTTAATGTAAAATACTGCCATCATACAACACAAGACCCTGGCCTCCAAATCTGTTTTCTAAAAAAAAATCTGAGGATTTTCCATACACATTTTTGCAAAGGAATTAGCATCCCTTTGCTATTCGGCGTATGACATCACTGTTCTTCTACACACATGCGAATAAAAGGTTATTTAACATCTGCATGTGTGCGGTTTGTCATCACGCACAACAGCATGTGCATGCTGACTAACTGAATTAGGCCTCCACAGAATATTCGGCTGGATATAACGTTACACCTTCTGCCAGACATGCTGACATCCACAAGCATTTTACCCAGCATGCAGTATGAAAGGTTCCACCTCTACAATCCTCCAGGGATCATAAGTGACCCGATGAAAACGGCTGTATGTCTTTTCAAAAATAAGTCCACGGCAAACTTGGAAATTGATATTTTGACAGTGCCAGACGGCCAGTTGGTCAGTAATAAATAATATAAAATGAATTGATTGCATCGTGATAATTCAGCCAAGTCTTTGTGGTGAAAAATAAATAAAACCTTGTTTTTTTCCAGAGTCCCGTGCTTCTCCATAAGGGGAGTGAGGGAAGCTGAACCAGTGAGGATGTTTTAGCTAAGGACAGGGCTCTCTCTGGTGGCTGAGCTCTGCTAGTGTTGATGCTCGTCACAAGGCAAGAATCCCAGTAAATTATAAAAGAAACAGGCACTTTCTAAGGAAAAATACAAAACAATTAAAACGTAAATGATGGATATGGTTTTTTAATTGTCACACGTGAGGTGCAATATGCTGGCGTCCCTGTTTACCGGTGAGCTGAGCCTAATGGATACAGACTGTTGTGTTGTGGATCTCCCGCTGCTTCCTTGATTACAGACAGTGGTTGCTTTGCAGCAGCCAATTAAAAACAGATACCATTCTCTCACATTTTACCACCATTGTTTTTTACTTGTAGATCAATTCCCTTCAGCTGTGCTGTTTCACATAATGAATGCAGAGGCTTCTGATGTGTTTGCCTAAGAGATGCAGGCACGACACGAGGATGGCCTGCTGCTCTCACCTTATTGCCATGGAATAGTCTGAATTATAGCAATATTGAGTCTGGATGACAATATTGTGGCATCTTGTAAATGATTAACATTTACGACACCAATGTTTGTTAAAATTGTAGTTAACGTCAGTGTTTTAGTGGTTATTCATCATGCTTTATTGTGACCTTTTAGTACATTTCTCTGCAAAACCAACCGATATGGGTGAAAACAAGCGGATGCATTATTTCACAAATAAATCCGTTGTGGAAGAAGTGCTCATTAAGTTTGTTTTGTTGTGAAAGCTGAATGTATGTAATGCATGCAGAATTGCCCCTATCAATATCATTGGATGAGAATCCGTGATGCGTTAAGCAGCAATTTAATGTTGGAGCTCATTAGTGTTGATGACAAAATATTGTTTTTCTATTTGAAGTGAAAGAATTATTCTTCCATTTTTAACTGAATACTTTTGGATTAAACAAAGCAAGACATTTTAACTAAAGGAATTCTTTTAATATAATGTAAACCAAACGATCAATCAATTTATTAAGAAAATGATTGGCAGATTAAATGTCAATAGACAAAATTGTTGCAGCCCTTGTTTATGAGACCATCTCATCTTTTGCGTATACTTATTTTAATAAAGTAACATTAATTGTCAGATAAATGTAGTGGATATTGCTTTTAATACAATATTAATTGAAGGTGCAGCTTCACAGCGATGATTCATCAATTAAGGTCTCTCTGCTGAGTGCAATGATCTCTCACCAAAGTGTCAAAGACAAACATAGATGGATGAGTTATTAAAGGAGGCGGGGCTAACGTGTAGGGGGCGTGGCTAGGAGTATATGAGACATGGCAATGTCTTGAGGCCTGGACTCTTATCACAATTGAGACCTTTGGAGCGGACTGGACAAAGTACGCTGAAACGGTTTTATGGTGGAGGTGCTTTTCTGTCGCACCAATACACAAATATATGATTACTTTTGATTGCAAAGTATTTAGATTGTACTCGCGTAATTTGAATTCTGATCTGATTAAACATGTAGCAGCAGTGTGTTTAAGTACAGGATAAAATGGCACATGCAATCAAAATAGCTTGTTTTTTTGGACATCTTGTTATTTCATATATGTATGTGAAACTGCAATGAAGGGCTCATTTTAGTGACTTTGTTGGCTTTTGAGATGCATGTGCAAAGACTGCAAGCCCCTTAAGCCCTAAATATGAATAAAAATAGCAGAAAGGGTGCTTTAAAACGTGATAGCGTAAAAGTTTATTGTCATTAGACATTTGTTTAGCCTTCAGGTGTAATAATCCTTTCTGATTCCTGCTGAAACCACATCAACAGGCCTCCTTCCTCTCTGAATCAATCCGTGCATCTTGATATTGGATAGTTACACCTCATCTCCTCCATATACTGTAGTGAAAGATGAGTCACATGCAGCTCAGGAGAGTGAGTAATACATTTATAACTCAAGGCATTCTGCACACACGTCTCTCACAGCTCCTGACATGCTTTGATCATCCAGGACCTTTGTGCTTAAGGCTGAGATATGAAGATGAATCCCTGTTTGTGCCAGGCTGCTCGGCACGTAGTGTTCATATAGAGCCACTCTGAATAATAATTATAGATTATTGCTAATGTGGGACAGAGGTTCTTCTGGACTTCAGCAACTGTGATTGGCTACTACAGTATCACAACCATATTAGTATACTTTTTATGACATTTCTATGGCAAACTATACTTTATTTTTATTACATTTCTATGAAATATTAAACTACAACGTGTTTATGAAATATCTATGACATACTGTACTATGATATTTTTAATGATACATTAAACAATGACAGTTTGATGTAATTTTCATGGCATATTATACTATTTAATGAGGCGAGACGAGAAACTGAAGGAAATATGAATTGTTTATTGTTAAAGAGATGATGTGTAACGATCAAGTCTTTGTGTTTGGACTCTACGGGGAGATTTGAAATCAAAGGGCGTCTGCGCTGAGACGCAGACAGATAAATTCCCCGTGGAGTCCAGACACTGATGGTTCTGCTGAGACCGGTAGGCTGAGGAAGTGGATGAATCTGGGCGGTGACGGGGAAGTGCAGGGCCAGGTGTAGCAGCAGCATGAAGGTGGAGAGACAAACAGGTGATAGGTGAACAATGAGGGCGTGTCATTGTGTTATTAGATGGAAGAGACCAGCTGATGACCAACAGCAGTTGAATGTTAGGAATGTGAGAAATGACGGCTGGCCTAAGCATGCAAAAGTGAACTTAGACCTTCATTTCAATGGCATACTATGTAGTTTTATAATATTCTCATGACATACAATACCTTGACATTCTTTGGCATACTATATGATAAAATATTTGATGAGATTGCTATGGCATGATGACATTTTGTGGTACATTTATGACATATATTTAACAACAATGACTACTTCTATGGAATGTTATGTACATACCTGTCCAAGGTGTACCCATGCCTCCACCCAATGTTAGCCTGCATCATACTATGACTTATTAGATGACATTTTTATGACATACTCTGAATTTTTCATGCCATTTTTACGACATATTATATTATTTTAGTTTTTATGTCATCCTTTACTGTGACTTCTTTTTAACATATTAATACAAGTGTAGAAATCTGATGAAACCGATAGAAATAGACTCTGGATGCGTGTCATTGTTTCAGAAGAGATGCTACAATGATCATGTGTTTGGGAACACTATGGATAACAAACGCAGACAGGAAGAGTGGATTATCACTAAACCTCCCGCTGTGAGGCACTCAAAAGTTGGCTGCCACGTTTCTCCATTATCCAATGATATTAAGAAGTGCGTTGCCAAGCACTGGCACATATTATCCAGAGACGTTTTAGTAGGTCATTCTTTTAAAGATTTACCCATTTTTAATAATAAGCTGCTAACTATAGGAACACTTTGGTCAGGGCTGATGGTAATGAACCTCCTCAACATGTATTATTCAACCTACCAGGAGATGCGTCCACATAACGTTTCGCATGAAGAACAGAACCTAATATGTAACATCCTGAAATATCCTTGAGTTGGCATGTACAGGTAAATTTAAATGAGCGTTAAAAACTAGGATTCCTGTAAATAAAAGTATATAAAAATGAAGCATCCAACGTTTAGATGGTGTGGATGTATTTTTCTTGAGATTCTGTCGATGATATTCTACAGGGCTCTCCTGAAAGGCTTCATGTTTTTCACCTCATCACCATGAAGAAGAACACATTTCAAAAGTATTTTTTTTGTTAGGTGTGATTTGAATAAATATATGAGATTCAATTTCCATTTTTGTTTTAGATTTATGGTGATGTTATTTATACTTTCATGCAGCATCATTGTAGCACACATATTCTGATAGGCCAGAGAGAACTAAATGACCTGATTGTGCATCACAGTGTTAAGGTTGTATACATTACTACAAAAGCAGACCAAAAAGCGGGAAAATGGCTTCAAAATGGACCTCGAAGTCACAAGATGTTAAAACCAATAACAAGTGTTTTCGTAGGAAGTCAGTCTTGGCTGAGAAATAAAGACATGGAAGTTGGAATGGATTTGTATCTTATTCGGTTTTTATTTTTATTCATTCATTTATTATACTTATAAATTGCAAATTATTCAGAAAGTGAGTGGAGTAGAGCAACAAGGGCAAAAATCTGAATGAAATCTGAATAATATATCTATTACAGAGGAGCTTGGAGTGTCTGGTTTTAACATTGTGAGAGGAGATATAGTTTGGGAATATTGCGTTCCATTGGATGTTATATTTGATATATCTCCAAAAGTTTTTATTTTTGCATACTTGTGTTTGTACAATGTCTTTAGTGTTTAGTGCTAAATGTCCATCTATGAGCGCAAAGTGAACCCAAAGGTTTATATGTAGTGTTTCAAAAGATACTCATCAAGCAAAATTCTACTTTGTTTATTAACAAAGTGCAGTGAGAGACAGAATGAATGTTTTTCCGATGCAGTTACAGCAGACAAATGTGAAAAAAAATCACCAAAACAGTACTTCGATGTAACATTCATACCTCCACAAATATTCTCCGGTTTTAACCAGCTCAGAAAATGATTATTGCACCTTATCTTTGGTCAAAAAACACAATTACTATCAAATACAAGTCTGCATTACAATTACAGGATAGGATAAGACAAAAAGAAGAAAGCTAGAAAACCATAAATCCCCAAGTTATCTGGCCATAGCTGTTCCCTCCTCCGACGTCTGAAGGCCGACTAGTGTACACATCTGGCTCTTGGCCATGTGCCCATGCCCACACTTTCAACAAGCATTCTGGGGTTCGGTTCCTGCTCTGCTGGGTTCTTGTGTGCCCTCTGCCTGCTGTGAGCCCCAGGCCCCTGTGTCATGTTGGTGATGTCCACCAGCTCTCGCCTCTGGGACAGGGCGGACACCACGTGCTCTAACTTGGAGCGGATGCTGGAGTAGTGATGCTGGCGCTCTTTGGTCAGCCTGTGGAAGGAGTCCTTTAAGGTGCCATCTGGAGCTTCCTGTGTGGGCGAGCTCTGTCTGGGAGAGGTGGCCTGGTTTGGCCCCGTGGTCGTTGCTGGGACGTGTTTGGAGGTTTGAGCGAGCTGGAGGTCAGTCTGGGTGTCACTGTTCGTCACCGATTGGCTGGTCTGAGTGGAGGCGTGACAGGTGACCGATCTGGGGGTCGCCGGCTCTTTCTCTGCTAAATCATCTGCAGGGAAAGGCTGAGTGGTGCTACCTGCCAGGATCTCCTCCTGCATGTCCCGCTGCTCCGTCCAGTCCTCGCCTATGGTGGAGGAGCTGGACACCCGGTCGGCTTTAGGACGAGCCGGTGTGGAGGCTTCACGCGGGGACTGGACGGCCAAGTTGAGCGGCCTGCGGCTTGGCGTGCTGGTCAGACACAGCGGCCTCTCTCTGGCCGGGTGAGGGGAGGAGCTGACCGCGTGTTTGATGAGGAGCTGCTCGTAGACGCTGCTGTTACGGACACTCGGAGGTCCTCGAGCGTTCAGAGGTAGAGACTGGGCATAGAGGATGCGGAACTCCTCGTCAAATTTCTCTGTTATCTGACCAGAAAGCTCGATGAGGTTGCTACTGTTTAGTTTGCCATCCGTCCAGTTGTACCTGCACAGGAAAGGAATGCATAAGTGGAAGCATTCAGTAACAAGCATGCAAACCCAGCACGAAAAAAAAATACAATCTGGTAAATCTCCGTGCTACTTAATAGGCAGCTGACTTTCTGTAGAATTGTTTAGCAGGCGGGTTACCTGTAGGAACCTGTAGCCGCTCTGTTTCCATCAATCAGCATGAAGCGCTCGTGAACCTCCCCAGTAATCCTCGCTCCTGATCTCATGTAATAGGTTGAACCAGTTATGGTTCGCACTCTCATTTGCTGAAAGGGTTTAAAAGAGAGAGGAAGTGTAAGATACGCAGTGTCGATGAATAACAGGCTAGGAGAGAGCAGACACGCCCAGTCACATCAAATATTAAAAGGGACATTATTTTAATTTGACTCTATCTGATCGTCATGTTGTGCACACAGAGCCACACCCAGTTTAACTGAACCAACCGCATACCAGAAGGTCATCCAGGCGAACGTTGACATTTCTGCACATCTTGAGGAAAGCCGGAGCACAGGATTGGTCCAGCAGGATGTAGACGGGGACTTTGCGGCGGGAGCTTGCCTCCTGAAGATCCTTAAAGATATCCAGGTCTGTCAGGGAGTCTGTAACTATGGCAATCACCTGCAGTGGAAAATTACAGAGGTAATATAATAGAATTCTGTTCAGGGCTGCAGTCGTGCTCTCGCAGACGCAGCACATGACTGTGTTTTTATTATTGTCAAATGCAAGGCCTTGTTCAAACAGAGCTGTGAATCTCTCAGACACGCTCCCAGTAATGTGAGTGCTGATGAGCTTTCTATTGACTGTGGTCTGTTACCATGGCAATCGGCAGTAACGCTTGGTCAGCAAACAAGTTACTTTCATACAGGAGACGAGCACTGTGCACTGTGTCGGGCCTCGCCTCCTCCTCGGTTTCGTACCGAGATCTCCTCTTTCACGAGGAAGAATGGAATTTAACATGCTGCGGGTGAAGGTTGTGTGGCGAGGATTCCACACGGATGTTTACGTAGTGGAGATTTATTGCTTCAAACCGGTGTTATCCACATGCAGCCTCGTCCGGAGTTCCCCACCTTATTTGGACGACGGCTGCTGGTTGCTTATTGTTAGGAAATGTGTTAAATAAAGAGTTAAATGTGATGGTAATCCAGGTTGTCCCTGTGAGCTCACGATAAACGGTATGAATGCTGCCGTTACAGTCATGGCCTCGTTATACAATCAAGATGCAAGGCATTACGAAAAGGACAGACGACCTGGATGAGACACTACATATGCACCACCACCACCACCTTCTTCCTCGCTGCGAACCAGAGAGGAAATCCAGTGTTTCAAGCTCTCTAATGAAGAAGGAATGTAAGCTATGATGGAGGGGAGAAAAAGCAAGTCGAGGCACATCTGGCACACAGGCCCTCCGCAGGCCTGAGGTGCTGCTGCTGCTGCTGCCCGCCGCACGCTCTCTCCTCCATGCCGGAATGTTTCTTCCCCAAAAAAGAGAAAGCAGATTTGACAGCTCCAGTCAGGAGCGTCACCATGAATATTCATGCTGCTTTTGCCTGCTTTTGCCGTTTGATCATTTTTGGTCACATGCGTTCTTTCTGATCAAGTCTTCAAAAAAAACCTTCAGACTGATCAAGGAAACTCCATGGGGACAATCTGGCGTCTACTTTACGGATAATAAAGAGAAGATTTAGTACTTGAGTGCTTTTAATAAATGATTATATACACACTATATTGTGTGGATGGGGCAACAAGCACAATAATAATCCTGTTTTAGGATGATACCACACATCTGTAATGTCATGGTATCATTGTAGGCCAACAAAATATAATATACTATCATAATTATAGAAAAAAATAACATAAAAATACACTACAACTAGATGTTATCCCTTCATGAATATAAATATGCTACCAGGGCCTGCAAGGTGTTTTATTTTGATAATATAATAAATATTAAAGTTGATTATTAGATCGACACGTGTGCAGCGATGCTTTTAATGATTTGTCTGCATACCTCTTTGGCACTTTTAATCATACGCCTCGCAGCCTCCTTGCAGCTGTAGATACTCTCCCCGTAGCTGGGCTGGAAGTGCGCCACGGCCCGTGTGACTCCCCGGTACGACCCCGCGGTGAAGCCGGGCCAGCCGAGCTCCAGCAGCGGCGGCTCCACGTCCGACACCTCGGGGAAATAGGTGACGGAGGAGCAGTCCAGGGAGCCGCCGAGGGACTGCTCCAGCTGCTGCTGCTCCTCCCCGTGGACGGACGCGCACCGCGGGGTCACGGCGGCGCTCCGGATCCGCTGCATCTCGTCGTCCGACAGAAAGTTCGCGACCCTCTCCCTCCCGAGGAAGTCGAGGAAGCTGTCGACGCCTCCGGACAGCAGCTCCTCCAGCGCCAGCCGGTGCCTCTCGTTGTACACCTCCTGCAGGTTCGGGTCCTCGACGAACCCGGCGGGTTTCGAACCCAAACTCTGGAGGGAGTCGTCCAGGCACTGCGACAGAGCCATAGCAGCAGATGTGTTGCTCCACTTCCTCCTTAAAAAAAACAAACAAAGACTCGACCGTTACAGGTGACAGGTAACGTTTTGACCCGCAGGAAGTCAGATTCGTATTTTGTGTTTTCCCTCCGTCCCTGTACGTCGTGGATCCGTATTGGCTGCCGAGACCGGAACGGCGTCTCCGGGCTCGCTGAGGCGGACTGTCAGTCCGACGTGGAGCCAGCCTCATTGGCTCGTTTGGAGGCAAACAAGGCTCCCGTCCGTCCCTCCGCTCTGCCCCGATCCGGTTACACCGCAGAGAGCAGGGGAGCGCAGGGAGCCGTCACTCTGACGCGTTTCCGCGCTACCGTGGAGGTCGTGGTTTCTGGAGACCAGTATCCTCAGTCTCAGTAAATGAAAAAAAAGGTTTCCACTTTCACTTTAGAGGAAATTAAACATGCACACAAAGAATCTCCCCAATCCTTCCACTTGGCTGTCCACAGTCTTATTGTTCTTGTCAAGAGGGGCGGCGTTCTAAAAGTCAGGCTAGATTTTTAATTTAAGTTTAATAACACCAAACAAAAAAACGCCTTATCATACTGTCATAAGAATATTCAGCTATGTCAAGGTCATGGGGGGTGGTGTGGGGGGGGGGGGGGGGGGTTGTTAAAATGACACATCTCTTGTGTGCGCAAGGTGCACAAACGGTGGTAACCATAGCAACAGTGTCTAATTCTGGTTCGTGACTTCGAACTACAAAGCATGTGTGTTGAACGCAGCCCGCCTCCATGAGAAGTTGAATGGAGCCGAAGATCCCCGTGGAGCGGTAGTGACAGCTGTGGTGACCTTTCACCTTAGGAGGCCGCATGACCTCCAGCTTTGGACAAAGTCTTCCGGAAAAATTATTTTCCACATTTATAGTAAATTTACGAAACCAGCATGTTTTTTTTTTTAGATGATAATTAAGAGAAATGTGTTCTGTCCACCGTCTCGGGACCTGCTAACGCTAACCTGCTAACTGCCATGACTGACATACATGTGTATATCGCTGTCACAATTAATGTGAATTATTCATTTTTTTCATATTTGAGACACAAGTCCCATTAGTCGTAGTACCGGTCTCCTGCAGACTGGAACCAAAGGTTGGGGTTTTTGTTTTTCACAATCGAGTGATTCATCTTCTTGATAGACCATCTTTGTTTACCCTGACTGTACACAGCCACAGCTACAGGCAACGTCTGAACCCAGTCAGGAGGACAAACTGGGAGGGAAGAACAAATCCATGTTTCCTAAACAATGGAGGCCAGTAGTTGCCCTGTAAGTCCACACGTTACAGCAGACATGGAGGATGTGGTGTTTATGTTGCATACACCGAAGGCCGTGCGTCATATTACTATCATATTACTACGCAGAAAGTATAATATATCCAGTATCACTTATAATACTATTTCTGTAATATTCCACTTCTCTTCATTATTACTTATTGATAACTTTCTGAACATTTTTACTAAATACATAACCATAGTTATAACACGTTTCTTCACTGTAATTGTTTTGGGAGGGGGGGTTTTACGCACGGTCACGAGGGTCGCGGCCGTATATAACCCTATTCTGCATAAGACATAAGCAACATTGGTAATTTGATTCAAGGGAACGTCATTTTATGTTTAACTATAAAAGCGGACGCGAGCAGCTAGGCTACATTTAAATGCGTAAATGCTCGACCACTTTTACGCGTGTGTGCGTAAAAGTCTATTTTAAGCCGGTGGGCTAATAGGCCTGTGCTTTAAATGGCAATTCCCACTACGATTAATAATCACAGAAGATTTTTTTTTTTTTTTTCTAAAAACAGCGGGCATCTATTAAAAAAAAAAAAAAAAAAACATGTGACCTAATTACGATGAAGAGGACCTTTTGGTTGCTCACTTAAAACCGCGGAACTCCTGTCATATCCCCACATTTACACAATGCCATCCATCTGCTCAGCCTGCTCCGCGGCGCCATTGTAGCTATGTATAACCCGATCTGTTAGAGCGCTGCCATACCCCTATAACGACATACCCAAATGTGCACCGGGCTCACTATATGTAACCCCCCCTCCTCTTCTACACTCACACACGCGCGCACACATCCCCATCTCATCCCCGCCCCTCTCCAAAAAAATTCAGATGAAAGGGCTTTTGGATTTTGGATGACGCTCCGAATCACGTGTTCATAGGAAATACACTCGCTATAATTTTTTTTTGGAGCTGCCTCGTCCTGCGCCGCCGACCATAGTTGTTTTGCCGTCTCCATACAGTGTGGGCTGAGGGGTGGAAAGGTAATGTAATGTAATGTACCTTGCTGTGGTCACTGGACGGGTTCACGCCAGTTCACCGGGTTCACTTGAGGAGAGCTCCCACCCCCTGTTCGCCTCCTCTTCTCCTCAAAAAACGCAACGATCGGAGCTAATCCAATATTATTCATTGATATATTAATGTCGGATTCCATTTTTCCCCACCGACTGTTGAGGTAAGGACGCAATCTACTCTTGTAACGCGAATGCCTCTCTCCTTTTTTTGTGTTATTGGCGGGGCGCGATCTCCAAAGTTGTTTACTGGAATTAAGCCTCGAATATTGAATTTTTCATCTGGTTGCCGTAGTCAAGGCAGTTTATATGAAGTCGCCAATGTATAAAATGGCGACAGTAGGTGGAGGAGGAGGAGGAGGGGTGGGTGGAGGGGGGGTGGAGGATTTTTTTGGGGGGGGAATATTCATTAAGGTTATAGAGAGTGCCAGATCGCCTTTGGCAAGTGGGCTCCGGGGCGGCGTGTTGCCCCGCAGCCTCGCGAATGGAGTGAAACGGGTTAACTCATCAGTTTGTCAGACTTACGACAGCGGAGGCTCCGTCCGCCTGAACGTGCGCTCCTTCATCGCGCTATACAGTGTGGCGTATCTGCTTATTGCTTTATTGCACAACGTTGCTGTATTCTCTCTCTCTCTCCCCCCACTGTGCCGCGAGTGCTGAGCGCTTTTGTAGTTGTGAAAGACTTTCTTCAACACTAGAGCCACGGCAGGCTGAGAAGGAGCCTCCATAGGAGAGTCCATAGGCGTTCAAAACTGCACGCCAAGTATCAATTCTCATCCATTGATCGCTCACTCTCTACACGTTTCTTCCACTTTGCCTGGGCAGAAATGTAGGCCTGTATCTATGCACGGGGCTCTTTCTTTCTCTTTTTCTTTCATTTCCTCCTCTTGCTCCCGCCAACATGTGCTTGCCTTGCTCTCTCTCTCACACACACACACACACACACACACACACACACACACACACACACACACACACACTGAAATATATACAGTACAGTAGGAAAAACAGCTTATTTCAGGAGCCTGCAGATATTTTTTTGCAAACTGTGATCAGTAAAGCATCATTTAAATAATAATAGTAATAATAAAATCAGCTCCTGTGCGGGTACATTTTCTACCTGTACATAAATATTGACTCAGCTTTGAATGCCATGTGTCTCCCTTTGCCTTGAGGGGAGGGACCTCTGTGCTGACTAACGTTGCCTCCGTCGATCATGTGAGTCCGGTGTCCGTAACAGACAGCCCCCCCGTAGTAACCAGCTAGGCAGGCGTGAATCTTGGGTCAAGCCCCCTTGTATTTTACATTTTAATGGTCTAACCATGTAAGCCTGTTACATATAATGTAGGTCATGGAAATGACTGCGCAACACATCTGCCATTGAGGTTTTCTCCTGAGAGAGTAGGTGTCTGGAATAATATGGAGCGTGACTCCAAAGTGTCGCGTCCGCCGGACGTTTCTGCACTCCAGACTGTGTGTGTGTGTGTGTGTGTGTGTGTGTGTGATGACCGGCTAAACCCAAGGTAAATGAGCTCCCGCTGTGTGAATCGGGGCGGCTCGGGTTCAGCTTGGCCCGGTGAGTTGAGTGTGTGTGTGGAGGATTTTCGCTCCAGCAGGACGCTTACACCGGGGGAATGTCAATTCCCTTTGTGGGTCCCTGGGAACGGTCTTCCATCTCCCTTCTCGGAACTGCTCTAATGAGGCCAGGCATATTGCCTTTCATCCCTCACTCCCTGCAATTAGGCACAGCTCACAGTTTTCATTATGGCCACAGCGGAGTGTTTGTATACACAGACACAATGTAGTGGGCCAAAACTGCCCATTTCCCCCCTCATCAAAACCTGCGTCTCCGCACATGCCGTCCCCTCGTATACCTGGAATACTACTCAGGATTTGGTGCTGTGAATTTTTCGACAGCGCTCGTAGATGTTTTGGTGTGCCTCCCACAGCTCGGAATGAAATCCCTGCCAGAGAATACAGAGGAAGGTCATATGGTCATGATTTGCAGATTTAGTTGACATGGAGTGTATAACATTCCTTGAGTTCAGGGAAGAAAATCAATCTAATCTAATGCCAGCCAGAGATCTGTTTTCCAGCCGTTTTTATACAAACGGTCATTCATGATAGTTGCATACCTCATGATCCTCATAGAAAATTCTCCGAACCACAATGGCTATTCTCCTCTTTTTTTTTTTTTTCTTCCCCCGCGTTGTTCGATACGGGTTCACTTTGATTCGGGTGTTTCATCCTTTTTTGCCGTATTGAAGCCCAGGCCACTCAAAAGCCTCACTAAAACAGCATGTTTGCTCAGTTCCAACCCAAAGAAACGCCCGATCCCTGAGAGAGGGGGGGTGGGAGCGCGGGGGCCTTGGGGCGAGTAGGGAAAGAGCCCCTGCCACTCTCTCTGTCCCATGCAAGGAGAAAGGGTTTGGGCAGCAGGAGCTGGCCTTTGCCAGGCTTTGGCAGTTATAGGTGTCTGTGATGTCAGCCATTTTAGGATGGACAGTACAATGTGCGGTATGCCGCCATCTTTCTTCCTTTTCTTCTTAAGTTGCCAAATGAATTCCTGTAGTCTTGGCTACAGAACTGAAGAAGTTATTCATCAAAAGTGATTTAAAAGGATGCATGACTCAGAATTTTTTTTCCCCCCCTTCTGCATACCATGGTTTATTTGTCGGTCATTCATCTGGGCCACATATAGAGGGGTTTGGAGGACAATGTGACATTACGACATCGAGCGTTCTTCCGCTAACACAAAACAGGGCACAAAGATGCTCAGACGGGCGGAGGGCAGTAGGTGTGTGCCGTGGCGCCTCGGTCTCCGGGCCTTTGCACCGATTCAGACAATAACCCTGACGGGAGGTCATTTGCCGCGTGTACGGCTGCAGCATTTCTTTCACCAGCCTCGGACGTGAACGGGAGAGCGGCGGAGCTTTTTGTGTCGGCGCGGCCCGATTAAGAAGAAAGAGAAAAAAAACAAGTTATTGTCGCGGACCTCACCCAAAGTTATCTGAAAGAGACTTGTCCCGTGAATGGACTTTTCAAAGATGGCTGGCAGAGCATGTGGATTAAGTTTGTCCTGCACCGGATGCAGTCCAGGGAATTTAGTGTGTGTGTGTGTGTGTGTGTGTCTTGAGGTTGGTGGGTGTGGGCAAGTGACTCCGCTGTGTGTGTGTGTGTGTGTGGTGGGCAATGGGGAAGAGAAGGGTTGCCATGGCGATGTTAACACATGAGTGGCACCACCGACCGGTCTCCCAGTGGACGAGGCTGCAGTCATGGAGGTAAGGGGGGAGTGTGTGTGTGTGTGTGTGTGTGTGTGTGTGTGTGTTGTGTGTGTGTGTGTGTGTGTGTGTTGTGTGTGTGTGTGTGTGTGTGTGTTTGTGTGTGTGTGTGTGTGTGTGAGGAGGGGAAGGAGGAGAAAGAGATGCCTGACAACACCTGCATCTCAGACATTCAGACACCAATAAGCGTGCAAACACGCCCATGTAAGAAGAAGAAAAAAAAAACAGAAAAGGAAGAGCCCGCCGTGGAGACGGGAGAGTCCACTCTGAAGCCACGGCGTGTCTCCTGCTGGACCGCCGGCGTGGACTCCTGCGCTGTGTTTTAGCGAAGAAGAAGAATTGTTTTTCAGCACACGTAACACTACGGCCTGAAACTTATTCATGCTGGCAAGCGTACAGTGCCATTCACGCACAAAGATGTCCCCCGAAATGAAACCTGTCCGCCCTCGCCGTCAACTAAAAAAGAAGAAGCCCGCATTAGTCCAGCGCGGCGGGGCCTGATGGACACAGGAGACACCCAGACACGCAGGAAACAGAACAATCACAATTCGACAGTCAGCCGTCTCAGGGCTCCCAGCGCTGGATCACGTTTCTCTTATAAATGAGGCGCCATTGTTCCCAATCTCTTCTCTGTGCAAGACAGTAATTGCTCTCTGTCTCTGGCTTATATTTGGGTGTCCAGCTGATCCACTCACATGACGTTAATCTATTTAATGGGCATTTGGGAGAAAATGTTCCCGCTAAACAGATTTTTTTGATCATTCAAATGTGTCTGTCAGGAGTTCCCCCCCCCCCTCTCTCTCTGCCTCAAACCCCCCCAGAGGACGGCAGGTCATTGGGCTGATTTTTCGAAGCCGGTTTTCTCAAGACAGCCGCGGATCACTGTCGAAGCAAATTATATGCAAAACAAATATTGTCACAAAGTGGGAGAATTTATGCCTGTTTTTTTTTTCTTCTTCTCCTCCCTGCGATGTGGCACCGTGAGCCTCCTTGCCAGTTATTCATTTCAAAGAGGAAGCTTTTCAGAACGGTGCAGGTGTTAAATGTTGCGGAGGTGAGGAGGGAGTGTGTGTGAGATGTGTGTGTGTGTGAGGAGATGTGTGCCTACGAGGTGTCAGCGGGGAGGAATATTGAAACAGTAGAGCCTGTCATCATCATCAGTCATCCTCTCACTTCATTCCCAAACGTCTTGAGTTGTGTCTTCCTTTGTCCTTCCTCCTCCTCCAGCCTCCACATGACAGGAGGCACAACAAAAAAATACCCATCTCCGTTTGCTAACGCCAAACCGTAGGTGACCCGCCAAACCTGGGAGTGTCTGAATCAGTGGACTGTTTTGAATTAAATTTTAATGTTTAAGCAACCACTTTGCAGCCTCGCCTCCCTTTCCTGCCGGTAGCAGCTCACTGTAGATCGTGCATGTTTTTCAGGTTGTAATATTGTAATTACTGCAGCAGTTTATGAGGTGATGAAAGGGGAATACATGCTGCTTTCTTTCAATTGGTTTGCCGAAATGGCAGCAGCACACTTTGCTCTTCGCCGCATAAAAAAAAAAAAAAGCATAAAGAATATAATTGAATATTGATGAGATGTAAATATAATATTGTCATGGAAATGACGGTGTAGGAGCACATGCGGGAGGTCCTCCTGTAAATCTTAAAGCTGCTATTAAATGAGGCGGAGCGTATAAATCCCATCAGAATTCAAACCTAGCCTAATCCCATTTGTTTGGAAACGCTTGTGTTTGGAAAGTTGAATGGTGCAGACGTGGTTCGGGGGGTTTGGTGGACGGACGAGGGCCCCTCTGCTTACGCTGAGCGTGGGTGTCCATAGAGGCACTCTCCCCTCACTCCAGATACGACTCCCCTGGTCCGCCCAGATGAAAGGAGCGTCCTCCTCCCCCCCCCGTGCCATGGATCCAGTGCCAGCGCGAGGACATACGACACACTGGGGACAGTGATCGTCTGAGCGTTGTCTACTTGGTCGCTGAAACACAAGGCCGGGCTTTTCAGAGGGAACCATTCAATGGCTCCCTGTCTGGGAAGCCCTTGTCTTGTGTCTGATTGCACGTCTCGCTCGCTCAGATAAAGCAGCCCATTCTTTTGATAGGTGACCTGATTCTTTATGTAACCTTTCTCAACTTTTGGCTTGTCTTGGGTTTTCTCATGCAGGAAATGCTTTTTTCCGGGGAGGGGGACCTTCACAGTCTCGTCACAGAAAGGCGTCCCCTGTTACATCAGGTCACAGCCCCCCCCCCCCAGCAACTCCGTCACTTGATGTTCTGAAACGTCCCGACATACGGCATGCTGCCTGTGGGACAAACACATTTAATCTCTTCGGCACAGCTAAATCGAGCCCTTCTATAGCATGGCGCCGCATTTCTCACACAGATGTTTTCAGATGTGCACGGCTACGTCCCTCTGCCGCGCGAAAGCCGACTTCTAAATCCCCCTCGTTCAGTGGAACAAACTCAGTGAACGCCGTGTCCTCGGCGGGGGTTAATCGAGTGCAGCGTCAGAGTCTAACGCGACCTCTCTGGCGGCAACGTACAGCGCGTCTGGATGCAGTGAACTGGGATTACCGCATAAGATGCTGGTGACCTCGTTTTTTTGTTGTCGTTTGTTTTGACTTTTTCTTTTTTTTTTCCCCTGTCAGAAAGCAGCAGCCGTCAGTAGAAATTTTAAAAAAAAGCAGTAGATACAAGCCTGGGATCAGTGTGTCCCGTTGGCCAGTCATTTGAGGGTTTTAATTCTGGAACAGGTTCATCTTTTATTTACCATCCAGCCGGCCGGCGAACATGCACGTTGATGCAGCACAACCAGTCCTAAATGGAAGTCGGTGCACAAACGTGGCACGGCGAAAGAAAATGTGTTTCAAAGTATGAGAGATTGTTTTCTTAGTGAAGTTTTTTTTTTCCTGCAACAAAAGGCAGTGCAAGATGTCGAGGCCTTCTGGGTTCCAACAGAAACCAGGTTTTCCGATGGAATTTCTTTTTTGCCAGAATGATACGCTTGCAGGACGAGGTAAAGCTTGATACGGATAGATGATGATGGGATGAGACTAGTTTTCAGCCGCATGTCACACATCAATGCTTCTCCAGTCTCAGAAAGGCAGATGAGAGTCATATCCAGCTCCTGTGTGTTCGTCAAAGGTTCACGCAGAGGGCAGAGAGAGCGGCGCTACGTCTCCTGTTTTCTACTTTCCCGTTAAAACGACTCCAAAAAAACGGCCGTGTGCTTTAACGGAACACTGGTGGGAGCGTATCCATTGTCTTGTCACACAAGCTTTGTTCAATATTTGTGGCTTTGTGAGAGAACAGAGGCATGATTTCCACTTCATAATGCGGGGAAGAAAGAGGAGAAATGTCGGAAGACTGCCGAGACAATCCGTATCCATCCTGGTGACTGGAGCGTTCTGGGGAGAGAAAGCCCGTGGATGTGGTCTGCTAATGCATTTGCGCACCCTGTGATCCGTGTATTGTGTTTGCATACATGCATGCAGTGCCACGCTGCTTGTTGAGCGCGTGTCGGATGAAGCGGTTTGAGCCTGCAGCTTGTGAAAGGTTTTAGATGTGTTAGCAGTAACCTTCTCAGTCCTTATTCCAGGTCCTGAACTGGACTGCTGCTGACACACACACACACACACACACACACCTGATTTCACTACAATATGCCTGGGAAGGTACTCCATAACGTTCAATGTAAGACATATGGCTCCCATCCAAGTGTGGCAGTAAAATGCTCACTCTCTCCAGTCATTTAACCTTCATGTCTCGTTTCACAATATCAAACCAAAGACGAACAAGAAAGCACGACCCGGATCATGTGACCATCATTCATCATATAAGATATTTGAAAAAAATCTCCCCATTGCCCCTGTAGGAAAAAAACACATTATTTAAAACAATAATACCTGAATGCACAAGTAAGTGCAAATGTGTTTTGTCAACAAGCACGCACCTGTGTGCATATTTTTTGCATATTTGTGGTTGCTGCAGACATTTTGGAACAGCTGCTAAGGTTAGATCTATTTGGAGTGGTGAAGTGCATCCCACTCAATTGGTGCAAAATTCCCAAGGCGGTGCGTGGATGGTATTTATTTATTGATATTAACGTTTTCCCCCCGGGGGAGGCAGGTGGCATCCTGCAACAAACATCCTCTAAATGATTCAAAATAACACATCGCAGTTATACGATATTAACTTCAGTCTCCGTGGTTTCATTTCATGTTGTAGCTATATTAAAGTGAACACTGTGGAATCATGCCATCAAAGATTTACAAGAGCCAAAACATATCGCGGCGGTGAATTAGACTGTCATTTCTGATTTCCATGCTCTTTTTTTCCCCCCCCTGAATTCATGAAAAGCAACAGCTAGACAGATGGCTGTGAATCCAAGTAAATAACCAGAACACTGATGGGTTGCATTGATTGATGGAGTGTGTGTCTGTGCTGTTCCCTTTTAGAATTTCTCGATATGTTTAGTGTGAGTTAAAAATATTTTTCATGACCATGAAGAATAATATGCTCGTGAGCGAGATCTGCTGTACCTTTTGTCCGGTACGGCAATTTAATGTAACCTTCATTTTCAATTATGAGCATAATCCAAAAGGCTGTTTTTTCTTCTCAAAAGCCCCTAGACTCCTTTACTTCGGAGCTATAATTGCTGATAAATACAACCTCCACTTATCACACTGTATTTCCACCAACACTTATAACCCTGTGTGCGGCAATTAGCTTCCTCTACGTTCTGCTTACTATTGTATGTCACGTATGAATATTTAATGTTTTTAATGTTCTCAAAGCCATATATCTGCCATGCAGGTTTTTAATCTGTCATTTTGACGAAGTTCCGGCGCCACACTGCCATTTATTTTCTCTAATTACTGCATTAAAGATGGGCTGAAAGAGTAACGTATCTCTTTTCTTTGTGCTCTCTGCTCACAGGTTCCCGGGGAGCTGTTAAGCTCGTCCATGTGACAGGAGTCCTGAAGTGGCAGAGGGCATGAAGCAACACTGTGACATCATAGTGGCTGGTCCATGACACTAAACTCCATTCAACCCTCTCCACTCTCCACCCGCCCTCTGTTCTCATCACACCGGACAAGCAATCACTCACTCGCCCATCGACACAACGCTGCACAATGGCCAGCAAGAGGAAATCCACCGTACCCTGCATGATACCATCCAAATCCAAACATGTGCGCGAGGAAATCATCCTGGGCTCGCTACCAGAACTCCTACCAACAATCCCAGAAGACAGCATACTCAGCATCTCTGGAGAAGAGTCTGGCCACTTCCCTCACGTCTCCTCCCAATCAGAAAGTGGCAGCGAGGTGCAGAAAGGAGGTACATACAGCTGTCCAAAGTGCCGTTTCGAGTCCAGAGATCTGAACTACTTTTTGGATCACATGCACAACTGCCACTTAGACTTCAGGGCTCAGCCCACTTTCTACTGCCTGAACTGTGGGGTGTCAGTTGTCCGCTTTGAGGCTCTGGCTCTGCATAATGCTAATGCCCACCCTAAGATAATGGAGGGCTTGGTCACTGCCTCCCTCAGTGTCAACAAGAGGGATGGAGTAACAACAGTGGAGCAAAGCCTCTTCACAGACAGTGGAGAAGACTACAGAGAATCTGGGATCTCCCTTTCCAAAACACCGATTGCAAAGATGATGAAAGCCAAGGGGGAGCACAAAAAGATTGTGGTTTCTCACACCGTCGAGGTACGGAAGATAGACACTGGAAAGGATGTAGACCCCAGCATGCTGACAAATGTGCCTGAACTCCAAAACGGGGCTCTCAGTCTTTCTGGCGCCCCAGCTATGCCGAGGACCACTGTCGCTCATGTGATGAAGACGACAGTGCCCAACCAAGTCTTTCACCAGCACACTCCCTCCCTTTACTCTTCCCCCTCCTCTGGTTCCAACCTTCCAAAGGTGATGATCCCTCTCAGCAGCATCCCCACCTACGATGCAGCCATGGACACCAGCAGCTTTCTCAAGACATCCTTTGGCAAGTTTCCCTACCCGACCAAAGCCGAACTCTGCTACCTAACGGTAGTCTCGGAGTTCCCGGAAGAGCAGATTAAACTGTGGTTCACTGCCCAAAGGCTCAAGCAGGGCATAAGCTGGTCTCCCGAAGAGATCGAAGAAGCCAGGAGGAAGATGTTCAACACGGTGTTCCAGGGCGGAGCACCTCAAAAGCAGCCCGCTACGCAACGGCAAGTGAATCACATCGTCACCCACCACACCGTCACTGCCCACGGAGGCGCAAAAGGACCAAACTTTCAGATGGCCAAAGTTCCCTACGGCAGTATGAAAACCGGGCCTGGCGGCGTCACGTCCACGCAGGCAAGCATGTCAACCAACCCCCACGTCACCAGGGTTTCGTATTCGACTCCGTTTGTCCCCCCAAAGTTTCCGTCTGTAGTCAGAACAACGCAGGTACTGACCAAGAATACTCAGCCCGCTGTCGAGCCAGACAAGAGCAATGGCCTCAGCCTGGACATGGCTGGGAGCAGCGGTTGTGTCAGTAGCACCAGCAGCAGTCGAAGCAGCAGTAGCAGTAGTTGCAGTAGTAGCAGCAGCATCAGCAGCTATTCCAGCAGTAGTAATGGTGGGGAGACCGTCACCCGGAAACTGGTGCACAACAGCAGCACAGCCAACAGCATCAACAGCATCAACAGCATCGCCACTTGCTCCACCATCATTAGCAATAACGATGAGCACTGTGTTGCTGTCACCAACGGGAAACCAAACGTCCAAAGCAACAGTTTACCAATCGGATTGGACAGTTCAAACAGTACCAAGAGTCAAGTGACTATCGACAACACCAGCAACCCCAACATGGCCTGTAACAATCATGACAGCGGCGCCATCAGTCCACAAGAGCAGGCCAACGCTGCGAAGCCTGAGGACGAATGCAACAACCACGTCCACAAGACCAACAACAACAGCAGTATTAGCAATGAATACCCGAGTACTACCTGTAATGACAGTGTCCCAAACCTGAACCATGCCAGCAAATCCCCAACTAAAAGCACCAGCACCACTGTCATTACAAAAAGCTTGTCTCTTCTAGACGAGGGTAAATGCAACAAGGACTTTCCTATCAAAGGTATGTCAATCCTACAGCAACTCATCAAGGATGAGGACCCGTTTGCCAGCGACAGAGGCTGCCCAGACCCCATCAAGCTCAACTTCAAGAGGGTGAAGATTAATGAACCAGATACTACATCTGAGATTGTGAATCAAGATCGTACGTCTGAGGTAACTCAGATGACCCCCTCTCAGCCGTCTTTCTCACCCCCCTGGGCCAACAAGACCCCCCAGCAGCTGCACATCCTCCGACAGGTCTTCTCCACCACACGCTGGCCCAGCAGCCAGCAGTACGAGGACTTGAGCGTCCAGACGGGCCTTCCCAAGTCAGAGGTGGTGCGCTGGTTCAGCGACAGTCGGTACAGCCACAAGAACGGGCAACTGAAGTGGCTGGACACCTATCAACGACCGGCCGCGCTGTCAGAGGAAGAGAATAGCCACGGAGGCAACGAAGCCCAGACACAGAAGGAGTCTCCAGTGGCCAAAAAGAAACTTGTTGAGCAAGACCTGAACAAGCACCTTGAAGGAGACGCGGGACTGAACTCAGGGCAGCGGGTTGTGTGGCAGGATTCATACTCACCGCTGCTGGGTCTGATGGGGTCTGAGGTGAGCGTCGAGCGAGGCCAAGCTGAGGAGTCAGAGCAGCAGGGAGTCCTGCAGGATCCCTGGTCGGAGAGAGCAGAGGACCATCAGCAGCCAGTGGCCAGTCAGTCACTCATGGAACAACAGACTGATGCCAATCAGACCAGGTACTTCTGTCAAAATGTCCGAATTCTAAAGTCTTATTAGAAAGTAAGATACAGTGTTCATTCACAGTGCCGTGTGATCGTCTACAAGCATGACAGCTTGTTGTTTGTAGTTCCGTGATGTACAGTAAAAAGAGGCAGTAGAAGTGTGTACAGGTACTCACGCTGAGGAGCTTATTCAGGCAATCAAAGGTCTGTGTTTAAGGAGCTATTTTTAGATAAGTCGGAGTCTGGGCCGTTGAATTATAGATTGAGAGTGCATGCTAATATATGTGAATAAATCATGACAATTGTCTTTGGTGGGATGGATTTCCAAGAGGCAAGTTGTTTTTGTTGTTGTTGTTCTTACAATGCCTCCTCCTCCCCCAAGAAGTACCTCACGACTTTCCTATCATGTCCTCACAACTTGTGCATGTTGCATTTGTGTGTCGCTGGTAGGGATCGCCTGAGGATGGAGCTGCTGGAGGTGTGATGAAGAAGCCGGCCCAGTCTAGCCAGAAGAACATGACGTTTCAAGGCTGGCTCGCTCCCCTGGCCGGGGTCTAAGAAGAGTGTTCATAATGACAGCAGATGTGATTGTAGCTGGACCGTTGGACTCTGACTGTAACTGTGAATACCCCCCACCCCTCCTCCACCTCCTCCTCCTCTTCCATCTGCCATCACTTCCTGCCATCGTCAAAAGAAAGAACTTCTCACCTTTGAGTCCTGTGATGTTTAAGCCTTTCATGCTTCTTTGTGGTTGTGTGGGGAGGGTGCACAATGAGGTCAGTACGAGGGATCAAAGAAAAGAACGAGAAAAGACGCACACTGACTGGAAAACTGACTTGAATGAGCGAAGATAGAATAGGATAGGGCCGAGAGATAGTTTTTGGGTCAGAGGGAGAACTATATATATATATAAATATATATATATGATTGAAACTGCACTAAAGAGGGTTTGTACTGACTGGACAGACAAAAAGATGTGTCAAGGAAATGTTATTGTTGGCTTTGTGATATTTTTTACTTTTTTAGCAACCAGTACTTCAGCACTGCCTTGAATTTTACTTTTTCCGTTATTTGGTTTTTCGATTCTATTTACTCTTCTATAGTCACTGTAAGTCCAGATGCAATCAAACATGGTTTATTTAGATCTGTATAAATGTTGGTGATCACTTTGCAGTTCAGCTACACGCAAGAGAACTATATACAATGCACTATGAAGAAAGCAATGCTATAAAAAAAGAAAATCACACTGCCCCGCAGCAAAGGTATTGACAGCTCTGTCAAGATCAATACACTACACTGCCCTGCAAACTGAACAGAGAGAAGCCTGCCACGCTAACGTTGCCTTACTCAGCTCTGTCCATGTGTTTATATGACCTGTTTGTCCATCACCTTGCTTTCCAGCTACTGTGCTGTCCTGAAAAAAAAAAAAACTTTTTTTAAAAAACACACAAAAAAAATATGCCAGTGCATCAATGGTCACTGTTCGTCTATATCTGTGAAAAAAAAAAAATCTTGTGCTGCTTTCTGTACACTTGGAGATGTTTAACTTTAAGCTGTAATTGTATCAAATATTGTTACTGGCGAAATGTTTAAAGCAAAATTATCAATTTGATCCCTAGACACTGACAGAGTGAGATGTTGTGCTAGCTAGAGAGCCAAATGAGGAGATCTTTGCTCTCCTCTGAATTTTCTTGTGTTTATATAAACATACAGTCACTACATGAATCCTATTAAGCTGCATCTTTGTCAAGCTGCTAATAGCTAAGAACGGTGCTATACCATCCAAAGTGAAATTGGAGGTTGATCTCCTACCAGCAGTGTATGCACTTGTGTCGAATGTTACAAATTTATTTTGGTTTGAGATAAATGGAATCTGGACTTACGGTGTTATGATCACTTAAAAAAAAACGGAAAAAAAAAAAAAACTTTTATGAAATAGTCTGATCATAAAGCACTGTTGTATCATCCTTTCTACACTTCTGAATCTTTACAGAATAAACTGAATACTCACCAAGCAGCGCCGTCTCCGTTTGTTCAGCACCTGCTTCCAGGTGTGAGTATGATTTATGCCATGGATACCAGTCAAATTATTCAGTGTGATGAATCTCAAAAGCGTTCGGATTGGTGGAACGCACACAGCCTCACCTGCTGGTCAGCAGCTGACAATACAGTCGGTGCTGAGAGCTCATTTATGGAAGGACATTTTAGTCGGTTCCCATGGCAGGGAATCGTTGCAAGATAACCCTTTTTTGTCTGCAAGGTGCATTGTGGGGTTTGTGTCTGCAAAGAAAAGGGCACAGGCAAGTTACTAGACAAAAATCCTTCTTGAGGAGGGCACTAAGAAATCACACCACTCACTTACCGAGCATATCTACTAGAGCAGCTTCATTTCAAGGATCTCAAATGCATCAAACTGTTTATTTAACCTTTAATTTTAAACTCTAAAATTAAAACGGACGTATTTGTCCGAGCAAACATGATGCTGCATTGACGGCTGGATCAAAAGCAGCTTTGTTACTTGGGGAACTAGTTTTTTTTTTTTTTTATTTGTTCAAGGGTAAAATTGTAATTTAGGAGGGGAGGAAGAACAGAAAAACAGAAGTACATAGCATATTTTACTTGTAGGGTTTTATTCATTTTTCAACCTACAATGGAGCATAAAACTCAAAAGAAAACATGATTAAAAGCTATGACAAAAAGGTAAAACAGGAATAGGATGTTGACTTTACAGCTACTTACATCAATTTTCCTATCATAAAAGTGGAATAAAATGAACTGATAATTCACATTAAAATGTTACATTATTTTATCCTCAATCTTTACACAATTAAAAAAAAAAAACTGCCTAAACTGTAACAGATTGGTGATTATTTGGCAAAGTTGAAATCCCTCACATACCTTTTTCTGGGAAGAAACACTTTCCATTTAATGACTTTAAATACATTATCATAGCATCATCTTCAAGTAACAGATAAGGGAGTTTTTTGTTTTTTTTTCTTGGAACATTGTTAAATTAAGTTAAAATCAGATGTAGACAGAGTTTTGCAGAGAGATTCAGAGGATGCTTGCGTGACAGAGATACAAATGATTGGTTCACATTTACACTGAAAAAAGAAGTCCCTGATGGAGGCTGTAAAACAAAATATTCACATTCTGCTTGCTTAAGTAAATATTGACATGGTTGCAGTATTTCCCCTTCGCCTTTGCAAAACATCTTCTTTCATGCTTAACAATTCAACATAGTCCAGTTTAAAATATTCACCCAAACCACCAATTCCATGGCCGAGCCCCTCATACACACACATGCACGCACACAACTCAAAAGTCAAGCTCACATTTCCATTTCCTCGAAAGGCGCGTGGGTGTAGTTAAGGAATTCATTTAACTTTGTCTATCAAAATATAGAATTCATTAATAATACATGAGGGCTAAAATACAGAGCAAGTGAAGAGAGAAAATAAAATGTTACAAAGCCTTTTTTTGTTTTTGTTTTGCTGAATACAGTAGCTATAGGAGCACAGAGTTCGACGTTCAGGCATCGTCAGGTTTTGTCCACAAGGGAGAGACATGGGGTAAAACGCTCTTCCCTGACCGGGACTACGCCTCGATGCTCAGTTGTGGGTATAGTTCAGCCTTGATGCCTGATCTCAGATCAGATGCTTAAGACTAGCCACAACACCCTCCTGCCACTTGATTACGGCCTCATCTTACCGTCGCTGTTTCTCCTGCTCAAACTGTCTGAGATTCCTGATCAGATCTGGCCATCGAGCAAAATTCAGTTAAGCTAAAAAACAAGTATCCGATAAAAAAAAAAAAAAAAAAAAAAAAAAAAAAAAGAGAGAAGTGTGTCATAGTTAAAACCAAACGGGGATTTAAAATTCAAAGTCGTCGTCTGCCATGTCGATGGCCCAGGCGAACTTCTCACGCTGGGTTTTGTTGTAGATCTTCTCCACAGGAATACTCCACTTCTTACACCTAGGGAAGACGGAGACAAACCGGGGGAGTTCTCGTTAAACACCACATCTTCAGGGGAAGGAAAGACAACAATGATGCTATGTTAATTGTATTATATGTAAAATATCATCTAACCAAGCCACGGAGATGCGAGGGTCCAGATAGTTTAGTTTGGAAGTGCCAAGAGCAATCTGTTTGTTTTCTTCTCGGTCAGTCGCCTGCACCTCCAGCTTCATCAGCTGCTCCTCTATCCTCTGAACCGCCTTCTTCTTGGTCTCCACGGACCTACAGACCAGCAGCACAACGTTGGTGAACAGGGTTGATCAGGCGAGACGACATCCGTCTATAACTAACATTTTTTTATACTTACTTTTTGGATTTTTCATCTCGCCGTACTTTGGCATCGGCCTTGGAGCTCTTCAGTTCTCTCTTGGCATCAGAAAGCTGATCCCTTTTAGCGTCAATCTAAGAAAGAAAACAAGGTCTTCAATTAAATGCTGATTATTGTACTTGGGCAACATTGACAGCTATGTGGCAATTCATTTGAAGAGCTTTCCAATATGCCAAATAAGAATTTGACAAAAATTAAAACCGACGATGCGGGACATGAATAGAGAAAAATGTCAAGGAAAAAAAAGTCGAAGACGATGTCTTTTAAAAGGGTCTTGTTTTGAGTCCAAACCAGAAATATATTAGTTAAATAAAATCAGAACAGCATCTATTTTCCCCTCAACTGTTTGCTCCTTTGATGTAGAACAACAAAAACACTTCATTTGGAGCAGTTATACGATGGACAACATCCAAGCATTGTGGGATGTACAATCCTTACATGAACTTGATTAAACAACTGACAATATGGCATCAATTTTTATTTTTCCCCAGCAATGAAACACGATACAAACCCAACTGAAAAACAACAAAAAAACAGTGGGTTTCTTAGAAGTATTCAGAAACATGTTAACCTTTGCCTGCAGGTTCTGCATAGACTTCTCAAATGTCTTTGGTGGAGCCCTCTGATGGTTACACAGGATGGCCACAGCCCTGTTGGCCCTGTTGTAGGACAAGATCTTGGCTGGAACGTTCTCTTCCGCTAGAGAGAGATGGAGTATGATGAGTTTTCTGTACGCAGGATGATTCATTACATTACTCACGTCCAGATTAAAAGCCCGTTATTAAATCCAAACAAGCAGTTCAGATGTAGGATGACACCCGTTCATCTCTAGAGGAGGTCAAGCCGGGTTCAAGTGGACGTGTTTCACATCCTTTGACCGCGGGTGGAGACCTACCACTTGTGAGCTGCTTTAGCTGCTGCTGTAGGGTGATTGAGGCGTTGTAGGTACGGAAGACTTTGGCCGTCAGTCCGTCCATCAGCTCCTGAAGGTGCTTGTTCAGAACAGAAGTCTGGGCGGGGGGGAAAGGTTCACAAAGAAAGTGGTTTCACAGTGCCACAACGGATACCTGCTATTTTAGAAATAAAACTATTTTCTTTCTTAGGTTATGTTGTGCTTACATTCAGGCGATCAAACAGGTCATCATCCGTTTCCTTGTTCTCCATAAACAACTGAAGATTCTTAAATACCTAGAAAAAGGAAGAACACATTAATACAGAGAGAAAAAACAGGAAAAGAAAGAACCTCCACTGCTTTACGGCTCTTACCCTTTTCTCCACAGGGACTTTGTTGTAGTAGCGGATGGAGTCTTTACCCAGGAAGTCAAACTCCACCACGTACTCCTGGCCATCATTCTCTGGGTAGAGTTTGATGTGTTCAACTCTCAACGAGCAGCAGCCCACCGTGTCTGCAGT
Source organism: Chelidonichthys spinosus (assembly GCA_029853015.1). Taxonomy (NCBI): domain Eukaryota; kingdom Metazoa; phylum Chordata; class Actinopteri; order Perciformes; family Triglidae; genus Chelidonichthys; species Chelidonichthys spinosus. Next base: position 5,550,657 of record CM056822.1, on the reverse strand, counting down.
CTCTCCTTCCTCCTTCTCGTTTCCCGCTCTCAGAGCCAGCTAGAGCACATCAGGACAGCTGGATTAAAAAAGGGTGGCTTACACCGACATTAGCCTCACTGCAGCCAGTGTGTAAGCATCCACTAAACCCCACTCGCAAGTTACAGCCATTGTTCAGAGCAATTACATGACATAACCTCCCTAAAGCTACACACCAGACTATGTGTAGAAGATAACGTGCAACGAGCCAGTCACTTCAGTGCGTTTCAAGACCCAGGAGCAAGAACCTGTCACACTGCTGGGGTTCATTTCACTCATGAACTTATTCCTCTTATTACAAGAGAAATCAATTTGACACAAAATATTGAATTAAAAAAGGTTAGTTTCTGAAAAGAAAAAGGAATTTTCTTGCTTCCACTTGCTGTGAAATCAGGACATCCTTAGCAATTACCCTTTACTCACAGCAGCATCTGCTCAAACTAAACGGACCGTAGAAAGCCGTGAACACTAATCATGGACCTCACCTTGTCGATAAAGTAGAGTGCAACGGCCCTCTGTCTGATCCTCATCTCCTTAGACTTCCAGTCTTCCCGGTACTGGTTTCTGATGCGGTCCACACATTTCTTCAGCCTACGAGCCGTTTCATACTTCTGCCAATCCTTCTCTCCCTGCAGACAAACGGCGAGAACCGAGTAATTAATGAGATTAAGTCATGATCGTGTGTCAACGTGCAAAAGGTCATAAAATGCGTAGGTTTCTGCACAGTGCAGCACGTCATGCCACAGTCTAATTTTTTTACATTCCGGTGGAGCCGGTCTTGAAACGGCACAATGAAACATGAACTCCGTTAAAGTGATGCTCTTACTAGATAAAGCCTTAGTATGCAGATCTATAACTCAGCCCACCTTGATCCGAGAGCTGGGGTTCAGCATGATGTATTTGATGGAGCCTTGAATGTTCTCCGTCCACGACACCAGCCAAGTCACCTTGTTGTCATGACGAACCTCTTTCCACTTTGTGCCTGGTGGAGGCTCTGGGTGCTTGGAGTCCCTATAATCATTTAAAATTATACTTAAAAACATCCATTCACCAGCATCGGGGGGAGGGAAAACAACAAACAAAACATTACTCACTTGCTGCAGTTGACGATGATGTCTTTGGGCCTGATGCGCCGTTTGAGCATGCCCATCTTGGGATGGTCTCCACGACCACGGAAGAGGCCGGGGGGCTCGATGCGGAAGTTAGCAATACGTTCCCTGTGGTTGTCCATGATGCAGAAGCCGTACTCCTGTAAGAGCCGCTCGTTTTCCTCCTTTATTTTCTAGAAAAAGGGAAGGAAACAAAAACACATAAGAACTCCATTTTGTTGGGGTCAATAAGACGAAATCATTTGGTTGTTATGCAGCATGATTGAGTCGTCGCTGTTCCAAAAGATTGAGGAACTGATTGAGTCAGATCCTCAACGAGTAAACAAAAAAAAAACACAAGACAGGTGACATTGATATATTGGGGGTCCACTATAGAGGGTATAACGAGTGTTTAACTACTAGTAGTGTACCAGTTTCTCATCCTTTGACCTGGCCTTCCTGGCTTCAGACTCTGCCTTGAAGTAGTCGCTCATTTCAGTGAAGTCACACTTCTTCAAGTCCGTCAGCTTAGCCTTTTCCTCTGAAGACATTTCCTGCAGCAGAAAAACATTGTTCAATCCTTCAACAGTTCATTCACAAGTCTTTACACCGATTTCAGGACATTAGTCATTAAATCCACGTGTTTTTTCCTACCTTCCTCCAGTCTTTAAAGAAGTTTTTGCGGAAGATGTCCTTTGTAGTGTACTCATGATCCAGCATCTTGGCAAAGAAAGTGGCCACCTCTTCTGCCTCTGGGCTGAGCTTCATGTGCTTTCCTAAAACATGACGAAGAAAAAGAAAATTGGCTTGCTTTGTTCCCCACTGACATGCGATCACATGGTCCAATAGTAGAGTTGAGGACTCCCGTGGGAAATAAAATCTTACCGTCATAGTAGAACTTGACGTGAGCAGGGAGAGGCTCGTAAGGCGGTGCAAACACAGGCCCGTTGTGTTCTAGAAACTTCCACTTGACACCGTCTGTGATATCTCTCTTCTTCCCACCTGGAATCAAACAAATCAGTCCATCCAATGATAAGTTTGATTACACACCACAGAAAGAAAACAATAAGACGTCCAGTTGCCCATCACTACATTGATAATCTTGTACAGATGGCTCGCGTGAATAACTCACCATTTCCACTTCTCCTCTGGCTCCTTCTTTGCTTTCTTTTTCCCATCAGTGGCTTTGTTTTTTGTCTTTTTTGTCTTCCCGTCCTAATAAAAAAAAAAGGGAAGAGAAACAGAAAAGAAAAAAAATGAGAACAGACTCTCCCCAATTGGTGCTTTTCAAGATGTATATAAGATAAGTTTTAACAGAAAAAGCCCACACCCAAGTTGGCAATCGCATACCTCATCATCTTGTTTCCTTTTCTTGATCTTCTTGTCATTCTCAGTCTTTATCTTTTTGGGCTTAAATTCAGAGCTGAAAAACAAGTTATGTTACAAATCTGGTCACACCATACAAAATACACCAACCCCATGAAACGCATATAGGACATACAAAAAGTCTAACTGCAACTCACTCGTTATCATCGTCCCGTTCTCTTTTTAGAGACTTTTCGTGTTTAGGAGAGTGGTAAAAATTGTCCTCGGGCTCAGACTTCACTTGTGGAGGGCTGCAAAATAAAAACGCATACAAAATTACTTCATAAAAAAAAAAAAAACAAACGTAGCACTCAAGAGAGATGTTCTTACATACCTGGTAAAGCCATTTTCTTTTTCCTTTTTGACTTTACCATCAAGGGACTTCATCTGAAATGTTTACATACAGTTGTTCAGGACAAACCTCATAAAAACACAGTAAATGACACAATGGTGTCATACTATAAGCTAAACCTGTCCAGTCAACTAGCGTTTTGATGGTTAATCAAAACATTTTAGAATTGTGAACAAACATTTTTGCAAAATGCAAGTATTTCTGCATAAAAATACACGTTAAAGAAATCTCCAAGTGCCAAAATTCTAAGAAAATTCTCAAAATCATGCAGTTGCTTTAAAAGAATTTTCTTCAGTCAAGATCCTGGGTTATACACAAAGCATCTTATAATTTTGAGAAACGGTACAACAAATTATTAATAATTCTGCCAAAAAACAAGCAGTCGTCTAGCAGCTTGAAGCCATCTGAAACTATGCAGACCAAAACAGATGTAGACGTCCAGTTTCCGTTTTTGACCACTTACATCCCGACTGAAAGGTCAGATCATAATTGAAATAGACGTGTGTACACCATGATTTAACAGAGCTTAATAGTGCAGAGTAATTTGTGGCGATGAGGCTTAAAATCACAACATTACATGCACGACCACATGTTCCGTCCTCCATAAATTATGTCCATGGAAATTCACCTTCTTCTCCTTGTGCTTGTCCTTGTATTTGTCTGCGCTGCCATCTTTGTGCTTCATCTTTTCCTTCTCCTTGTCTCTGTGTTTTTGGTCAGAAGAGTCCTTGTGATCACTTTGTTTAAATGATTTTGTTTTTAAATAATAATTTAGGTTGTTTCTCATTCCACTCTTCAATACACAAAAATACTGCACCAGTAAAGTGACATGCCTTGTCCACTTTGAGCAACATTCATGTATGCAGTCTGGAAGTAAAACACCGTACCTGTTGCCATGCTTTGATTTCTCCCGTTCCTTATCCTTCTTGTGGTCCTTATGTTTGTGTTCCTTCTCTTTATACTTTTCTTTATGCTTGTGAGAGTCTGAGACAGGAAAACAGGGTTACATTCTTGAGATCGTCTAATAAAAAAAAAAACTACTGAATAAATGATAGGCTTGCCATAAACCAATATTAGGTACAACATCCACCTGATAACCATATGACTAGTATGATTCTATGCACAGGTGGCAAAGATGAACAAAGTACACGCCACTGAGAAATAATCTTATTACCTAGGAAGTCTCTTCAAATAGTTGTCCAAGCTCAACGTGAATTAAATTGTATCATTAAGACTGAAAATGTATTACATGGCAGCACAGCACCACCTACTGTCCATACAGGCCTCATTGTTTGTTCACTGGCATGTTTCAACCTGTCAGTAGTCTCACAGAGAAGGCTTACGCCCACTCCTCCTAGATTACATTTCTTCCTCCTGTGATTTACAAATTATACCAAATCTATCTTGATGGTGTGTGTTTAGCTATAGATCTGGTCACTGATGGGAAACAGCCTTGTTACAAACAACACAAAACAAGTTGTCCATAACACTCCCCCCTCCCTCCCGTATGCCAGTGTGGAACATACCAACTGCAAACATCTTGAAACAGTTTGATCGGTGAGTGATTTGTTCTGAAATAGTCACTTAACCAAAAGCAGACGTGGTGCTGTACATTGATTGTCATTTATCGCTGTAGAACTAGCTGGCTTTGTTCAGGCGTTATTTGAAGATGGTCGATTTTTTTGTGCCATCTTCTCACAAAACAACTTCAATGAACAGAATTTTTACCACTCAATTTCATAATGCAGACAAACTACTGAGCATATCCGACAGACTTTTAGTTGCACAAATATTCAGAATATATGACCGACTAGCAAACAAGTAGTGCCAAATCATGAAAAGTGTTTGCATATAGGACAATTAGTGCTGGTAAATAGTTGTGAGAGCTGACTGATCACCTTTTTGAACCAGGGCAGAGTTTAGCACTATGAAAGCAAAACCGTGGTCATAATATTATGAAGTCTGACAGTTCAGTTCATAATATCCCTCCGACTACTACATGTGAAGCCAAGGTCTATTATGTCCTACAGTCAGATGTTGTCCCACAGCTGAAGACTGAAAACCAAGCGTGCTCGTCGTCTAGAGGATGATCGACAGTGAAGATGCACAGAGGAGTCGATCTAAGATCAACAATCCATGCTTGGTTGATAGACTAACCTCTAAAACGGTGGCTGAATAATTTCAATGAGGCAGATTTATTTAATATTTTGTGTTTATATAATGTTTACACTTGGAAACATTCGTTTTGATTCAATCAAATTATAGTTTTTGTGGTGTGCATGTCTTGCTTAATATAGTTAAAAAAAAACACATCTATAAGAGCATTCAAAACCCCCATTTTATACTTTGACAGCCAAGATGCTATAATATCAAATGCATGCATTAACTTTTGTGATGTTGAATTAAACCCAATGACATGGTCTGTTGAAATGTGAAGCCAACTTAAACGGTTCACTTTCTCCCAGCTTGTGGAAATACTAAAGATCGTTTATCCATTAAATAACTTGTGAAAATGCGATAAACGATCCGTGTAGAGAAAAAAAAAAAAACACAAATACAAAATACGTGTGATCCTAATGAAGCACCATGCATTCGCAGTGCTCCTCCACACAGCCATCTGTACTTCACAGCCTGGGTTCAGCTTGCAGTACAGTCAGGCCGCTACACCGAAAAAGAAAATGGCGCAGAGACTAAGTCCTCAACCCCCAAACCCTCACTTTCAGGTGGGAAATATGGCATCAAAAGCCGCCCAACAATAAATTCTAATACGGTAAACTGATAAAACACCTCCAGTTGTGTGCCAATAATGATTCGAATCGAGAAAATAATTTGCGGAAAAGCTTTTATTAGACCTCCCTTTTGAACAATAGGCGCTTGAGAGTGAGACAGAGGACTTAGTCTCTGGACGCCATTTCTGTCCTCTACTGAGAACTACCGTAACGTTACATTTGATCAGTGAAGACATGTAATCATAATTTTAGGATAAGCTCGCTTTAACCCGTTAGCTTCGGGTTACAGACTTACCATTAAAACGAGAGCCACAGTCAATCTGAAAAACCAAAAAACAGAGGAGTGTTAAATATCGTAGTGGCTAACTAACTTTGAACTTGCTTGGATGGCAAGGCGAGTTTGTTAGCTAACATGCTAGCTAGGCTAGCTTGCTACGCTGGCTGCTTATATGGTTTAGCGGCTGACACCGCTACGGCTAACATGGGCTATGAGCTAACGCCAACATTGAATGTGGCTTTGTCTTTGAGTTCATGCCTGGCCATTCAAACCTGGACGCTAACTGGACAGACCGCACCCGTTGTATTACAAACAAAAACGCGAGGGAACATGTCAAGACGACGTTACCAACAAAATTAGTTGTTACAAACACAGTCGGCTAACGCGCGCTAGCTGCCACTATTCACAGTTAGCCAAGTTATCTTGTCAAACCAAGCGAATAAAAACGGCCGCAAGGAAATTGTAACCGTCAACCAGTGGCGATGGCATTACCTGATCCTCGCTGTGGGAATGGTCACCACTCATTTCCTAAACGCTGTTCGGTTGAAAAAGGTTTTAAAAAATGAGTAACGTGTAGGGTTACCACACACCGGCGAGGAGATGCAGGCAGAATGAAGAAAAGACACGGTGGTGTAAAAGATAAGTCCCGAATGTGAGGCAGTGCGCATGCGCCTCAATTTAAATGGTAGGGAAGCAGCGTAGCTCCTCCTCTTGACAAAACGTGTTGCTCTTCGGGCCCACGATGGTCACACAGACCTCCTGAGTCCGGAACACAAGGTGCTCTGCTAGTTTCTCCGTGTGTTGTCGGCATTCACTTTATCTGACATAGAGCCAAATGACGCAGCTCTTTGCATTCTCAGTTATCATAACATTACATTACGATTCCCGAAGAGGGCTGTCCTTTGGGATATATATTTCCATTCAGTCCATATGCATAATCGAGCTTTGTGCGTTTTAATGTTTACAAACAGGTGTAAGCCATAACGTGTGGCAAGTTAACAGACAGGAGGCAGCCCTGCACTCCACAACCTTGAGAGCAGCCAGACACATCACACACAAAGAGAAAGACATTAGTTGAGAAATGAGAAAGTATGGTTCAGAATAATAATCATCTGACATGTCCTATAACGTAGTCTCATGTTGGCCCTCTTTAGATAATACATGAAAACACGTGTTTCATGGTTGACATATGATTGAATTTAATTTTAATCTAATCTGAACACACAGGACAGCGTCTTTAAAAGTATTTTTACAGTGTTTTTGTGTTGTTATAAGCTATTATAATGACATTCCAGCTTGCACTTTCATATTTGTTAAACAATCCCTCGGAATGTTATTGGATAATGTACATTCTCCTGTGGTTTGGGAGGCCTGCATACACATATATATATATAGAATAATATATATATATATATGATATATATATATATATCTATATATATGATATATAATATATATATATATATATATATATATATATATATATATATATATATAATTAAAAATAATAAGAAAAGCGTTTCACGGAAGTGATAAACCTGAGAGAAGGACGTTCATGGCAAACCCCTGTTTCTCCACAAGGGTGCAGTGTAGTCCATGATATTGCCGAATTGGGCTCACCTGTCCTCACCTAACATTCTCTAGTCTAGACTCTAACATATAGTACAAACGATTTAAATGTAGATGATTGAACACATCCTCTGGCATTAATCCACATTGTAAACAGACAATAAAAACATGACAGGTGTATCTCCTGATTGGGTCTCTGCGCTCTTAGTGACAAATAACATCTGCCAGATAAAGTTCAGCGATTTACAACTGCAAGTTGTACATTTAATCAGTGAAAACAAATAAATTATAGATGCAGTGTCATGGCCCTGTAACATGTGCACACAATGCAATCGTTTACAGGAAATACAATACAAAAGTACAACATGTACTTTCAGGAGACGTCCCATCAACAACAAGGAAAGCTAGTAGTTTAAATTACCTGGGAGGCTTCAGTGAACGTTTTAGGTCACAATTTACAATCTAGAGCTAAAATTATGCAGCAACACCACGCAAAAGTAACTGGTTCAAAAAAACTAGGATGATGTCATTCATGTTAAACTCGTCTAATATCACAATAAATACGCCGTGAGACATTCAAGAGATAGAGAAGGCAATGATGAAGAGTATGATAGTACTATGATCATTCATAGTCAGTTTCTCTTCACCGCTCACAAAAAGTTAGGGATATTCAGCTTTCAGGTGAAATTTCAGGATGAACCTAAATGATGTCAAACTGTTCAATGTTTCAGTACTTTTTGCACAATTTGCTGTTCTCTAACACGGAGCTGAACGGCAAAATTCAATACAGATTCTGATCCTTGAATCGACCAATCAATGTGGTCCAATTAGAATATTTAAACAGTCCTCTTTATGATGCCGTCCACATTTTGACATCGTGAGACCAAGACGACACCTAACAAGTGATCAACAGCAGGAAGTGGCCGCTGAGCTCGGAGAGTCACAGAGTGTCATCAGCAGGTTGCAACAGAGACACAGAGAGACGGGAAGAGTCCCAGAAAGGCAGAGAAGTGGACGTCATTTAGTCACATGACAAGTTATTGCGACATTGACATTTTTTGTTGTGGTATACCCACCACTGTTGCTGGCTTTTGTTTCAATAAATGCCCTACTTTCATGATATAATATGACTGTACCAGGAACTACATTTTCCATCAAATTTCACCCAAAAAAGCAAAACTTTTTGCGAGTAGTGTATATATATTTTTTCCCTGAAGATGTTAGAAGCATCCATTTCAGTTTCTGCCGTTTGGAAGTAGTGACCACCAATTTATCTTGCCGACTAGGCAGAGATGCAAGGTTATTAAGGCACTGTTATGAGCACGTAGCGTCCTCGTCCTCGCACGCGTTTTAAGACTCCTGGTTGTTTGGCTTTTAAAGTGTCGTGGCTGGCTTCTGGTACAACAACATGTAAGAGTCACACAGCAACCTGCGAACTAGTTCAGAAGCCTGGGAGGGGTTCGACCGAGCCAGCTCCTCCTCCGACTGGGACAGGAAGTCACCCAACTCGGGACAAGCTCGGATCTCAGGAATGTTGTAGCCGCGTTGATCGTCACCTGTAAGAAAGAGATGCCTGGAGATTAAGACCAGGGCTCCAGAAGAGATAAAGGCCAGTCGTAGACGTCACACGGTGGCTTCACTTACATAATATGAGGCTGCCTTATCAGAAAATAAGGGCAGTCATGCGTAACCACTTTATAGAAGAAACCAAAACACGGGTTTGCACGAAGGTCAGCTCAGAAATTCTTACTTGGTAATTCTATGCCACTAACGGGAGAAAATATTTCCTGCCCAGGCCAAGAAACAACCCAATAAAACAAGCAGAAATCGATCTTACCACATCTGTCTGCCATGCTGTCAAAGAAGAGCCAGGAGTGAGGATCAGGGCTGTACTTGACAAAGGACACATAGTGGCTGGTTTGGATGCAGAGCACAGCAAACAGCTGCATCACGTGCCTGGGCACAGGGGTCTCAGAGGCCACGTCTGCTGGCACTGCTAGAGCTTTGGGGGCGTGACCCTGCCTCGAGGGGTGGGTGTGCATCTTAAGAGAAAAAGAAAGTCACGTTTTACACCTTTAAAGTTTTGGTCAGTGAGAAACCGGACATCTTAAAGCAGCCATGTGGCGTACCTGTGTGTTGCAGGTGGCACAGTACTGCTTTATTCTCCCTGGCTGCAGTTTGCGATCTGGAAGACACTGAAGACACTCGTACTCGGCCAAATGCCCACAGACGAAGCATTCCCTTGGAGCTGTTGGGAGAAGTGGGGATCTGTAAGCATCTTTCCACACACATCCTACAGGATTTAAATAAAAGTCAACCATGTGTGTTGCTCACAGTTGTAGAGCAGATCTGTGATGTCCAGCTCAGTGGAAGGAATTATGTGAGGAAACATCTTGTACTTGTTTCCAAAGCGTGGCATCTGAACCATTAGACAGGACGGCATCTGAAGAGCAAAAAGGAAAGGCGATTACATGACTGTACAGGCGCCATCGACCCCCCCCTTATTGAAGACACACTCACCTCTTCAAACTTGAGGTCACCTGACAGGCAGGAGGCGTCCATCAGCTGTTGGACGGTGGGCATCGGTCCCATCTGTTCTTTTTCCAGGAAGATCTGGAAGGTGTAGGCGCCCTGAGATGTTTCTTGTCTCGATCTAAAATGGAGCAGAATTCCAGTCACTTTAACTTTAAATGGTGAAATAGGACGGGATATTTTATACATGATGGCTGATCTTACCTGAGCTTCAGCAGTGGTTCCATGCAAAGCACTTTCTGAAAGAGGACGCTGATGAACTCCTCTGGGTCTGCAGTGAAGGTGAAGCAAATAAAAAGATGCACCGCTGGTCAGTCATGCTATGTGGCGATGACTGAACACCTTCAAGTGTAACCATGCACGTTGCAACACATACCCTTTTCCTCTGTTTGGAAGGTGTCGCATCCGAGCTGTGTGCGGAAATTCATCACACTCTCTGCAGGCACAAACCCGTGTCTGAAATGAATACATCAGCTATCAGTGAGCAAACAGAGAAAGTCACACACTGGAATGGCTGCACACACAAAAACATTCAGGAGCAAACACAAAGTCACGCCCTTCTAATGGTGAAAAAGTCTCCAGCACGTGAACTCTTTTGTGGTAACTGTGTGTACAGTATGTCATGAAGACAGAGTGTACTCGTTTGCTACGTGAGGTTATGTTAAATGTCAGAATGTTCCTGGTTTTGCAGACTGGATGATTATGCAAGGAGGAAAAACAAAAACGTCTTCAAGACGGTTAATACCTGCGCAGATGGTTAACGATTTTCCTGAGGGCGCAGGTTATGGGTCGCTCCGTGTCGGCAGGCATTTGGCAGATATTATCCAGGGTCACGGAGCAGGAGCCGAACAAACTGCAGAGAGAAAACCGTGCCGTTTTATCAAAACACTAGCTCCCCCAAACAAGAATGGCTTTAGATGTGAGAGATTTGAGTCAATCTGAATGCCCTGAGAGGGCGTTGAACTGGTTTTACCTAAAGAGTGTGGCATCAAGGTAGCAGGAGTTGATGTGACCCTGAATCCCCTTCATTCTCCCCACTAACAAAGACAACACCTCGGATTCAGGAATAGGAGGCGCATCCTCTTCTGGGTCCTCAAACAGAGGAACTGAAAACAACAAATACAGATCTTAAGGGGCGTGTTAGCATACTTCACATCCATTATGTTAATTATTCGGCAACAGCTTCTCAGGCTTGAACACCGCCTAACTGGACAATCAAATAGGTCACCGTGAATAATGATTAATCCTGCTTTAAAAACAGGAACTTCACAGGACTTTCAGAAAAGTCCCATAGATAAAAAGACTGCCACAAACCATGCATTCTTTCAGCAGCAATGGACTTCATTTCTCTGCACTAAAACTTGCCAGAGGCCTGAGGGTGTGCAAATGAAGTCAGAATGGGTTTTTCCTCTTAGTGTGAAACTTCAGCAGAATTCCTCAACACTGATTCTGTGAGGTTATGCGAATCACAAAAGGACAGGTATTGAGAGGAATTTTTCCTGAAGGCTTCATTTGCAAAACACTGGATTCCAGATCAATAGTTCAGAGTTTGAGAAAGGTCCCGTAAAGAATTTAAACTTTGTGTAATGTACTCCACACCACAGTTCAAAGTCAATCTGAAAAAAAAAGGATTTTAAAAAGACAGTTCAGCCCTTAATTACCCCAAAATATGTCAAATATAAAGGGACTCTACGGCACTCGGCTTGTGAAAAACAACAGGAATGTCTCGTTCAAAGATCATGACCCAGTACTCAAGATAAATCCACAGACCTTGGTGAGTAATCGGGTCATGGTTTTTAAAAAGAGACATTGCTGTTTTTTCAGATGCATCTGGAAGCATAGATATTGGAGAGAAGGAACACCTCCACCAATATCTCCAAAACTAGGCAACTAAAACAATACTGTATATTGATAAAAAGTACTGCAGGTAGAAGGGAAAATGTGATGCTATGTGATTATCGCATGTACTGTCCCTTTAAATTAAAGTAAAGCTCATTTTAATTATGTTTTTATACACACTGTGTACGCCTGTCCAACCACGCTGTGAGAACCTACTAACCTGCTGGCGTGGCTGTGGTTTTGGTGTCCTGTTCTGCAGACGAGTAGAGGAACCTGCTATCAGGGCTGCACTTTGTGACTGGCACAAACAAAGCTCTGCCCGCCTTGCAGGTGAAATACCTCTGGCTGCCGTACTTGCCATCAGAGCAGCCGTTGACCTCGTAGTCCTAAAACAATGCAAAACCACAATCAGGTATGAGGTAGACGCCCAGAGCTGAACAGGCAACACAACTGTACAAATTCACCCACCAATTCAATGCCGGCCCATTCTTCAGCCTTGCCTGCAGGAAGCCCCAACCACTGGACCACCCCGTACACTTTGATCCCCGTGTTGGAAATCACCTCCACCATGGATCCCACCTCCAAAGAGACACGGGACGTGCTTGAACTCTGGCTCTGAGTGATGCTCGACTCCGCGGGGTTCTCCCTCACTCGTTGTGCACGAGATCGTATATTGGGCATGGAGTTGATGCGCGTCACCTCTTTTCTGTTTAGACCTGTGGAGAGGTGTGGAGGGTTAGAAAGTCACAAGACACATTTTTTTTTGTTTTTGACTCGTCACGTCAGATTGACCTCCAGCGAACACATCACAGGTCTGCATGGCGGTATGCAGACAGCTCGCAGTTCACTATGTGCCCAAACGCCACGACCATGTGACAAATCTGCTGTCTCACATTCCAGAGCAACAGGACCAGTTTTTCCAGTTGTTTACTGGGACCGCTTCTTCTACACTCCCTCTCGAGTCACCTGTTTTCAGAATACTTTCAATGACCCCGTTTGATTCTCTAAAAAAAAATAAGATTTGCTTTTTTTAAGGGATGTTGTTTGATGAAGTGGAGGACATTGTGGAGGACGTTGTGGTTCAGAAAGGCCACATGTTGACTTTGACATGCGACCACATCACTCACCTCCACACTGGCCATCTTTCCAGTGCAGCCCAAGGGGAACGGAGTAGGATGGGACCACCTGGACGATGTCTGCCGCGCTGAAGAGGGGCAGAGGAGCTGGTTTCTTGGATGACAAATTGTTATCGCTGTCCTATAAGGAAGACAAGGAAAACAGACACGCTCTTATATATACTGGGTACATTTTGCACTAATAGGGTCGTTATATTTGTGTGTGTGCGATTCTCAGCATTCTGAGGATCATTATCCCCGACACCCACACCCCTGACACTGCAAATTAATTCACCCACCACGAATTCCACCTCGAAGCCGAGCATGTGCAGGTCGTCCTTGTTCTCCTTCCTCCCGATCTGCATCAGGTTCTTCACCAGCCCCGGCAGGTGTCCCTTCTTGTGCCTCACCACCACCAGGTCGTCCTGCACCAGCTCGCAGATGGCCGAGAACAGCTGCGGGTTGCACAGTATCTCCAGGCGTTTGCTGGCGGAGGAAACGAAGAGCAGCAGCTGGGCCTGGTGGCGGGTGAGCGGGTACGTGTCCTCCCTCCTCACCACGCATCCGCTCTTGGGGCTCCCAGCGTTGCTGCCCCCGCTGTACAGCATCCCCATCAGCTCCCCGGGCTGCACCTCGGACTCCACCCTCCCGATGCATCCTCGGCAGAAGCCTTTCCTCGACTTCCCGCGTATCACCACGAAAAACTTATCCTTTAATACGGCTTTGGACTCCATAGCTCCAACAATATGGTCAGTCGAAGTAGTTAATGTGCTTGCAGAAGTGGACAACCTGTTGCAATACACACAGGAGCTCGTTAGTGACGTTAATTGGTTAGAAAGTTGGGAAAAACTCTACATTTATGACAATTTAACAGCGTGTCATTGAAAATACAAAGGCAGTGGCATGAAATTAGCTGATATTCTACAATTGTAACAACGTTGAATCATTTAATACAGTTTGGAAAGGACTCAACACATGTAATAAACCCTTTAACATTAACCAAACCCATTTCTACTGAACAAGAGTAGGTTTTCTATTCTTTGAAAGAAGGTTCTGGTAGTTCACCTCTTGTGGGGTTATGTGTGTACACACTAAATAGCTAACATAGAGGTTTAGGCATTTACTGTGTACACACAAATATAACCATTACCAAACCCGCCTCGGGTCATGGCTTAACACGAGGTTTCTTGAACTCCCCTCTAGTCAGATGGACGTGAAGAATATATTGGATGAACCGTTTAAAAAACCGGAAGTCCAGTTGCCTGTAAAGTATTTAAATACTTAATAGGCCTACTTTTTTATAAAGAAAATAGCAACCCTGGCGTACTTACTAGTTTTTTTTTTTCTGTTGGTTTTTTTTGGTCAACAGCAATTACTCCGCGACCGGTTCCACCGCAGATGAAACATTCATTAATTTACCCCCTAAAAAAAAGCAGGTGATGGTCGGGTCCGCTCCTCTTCTCTTTACTCTAGAGGTGTGGTGACCTGCGTGCGCTTTTATACTGAACGCCACGTGACCGGCGACGCCCACGTGGCGGCTCCAAACGCCCCGCCTTCAAAGCCTTCACGAGGTTTCCACAACAATACATGCCTGCACATTTGATAAGCAGGGAGCATATTGTGATTATATCTTTCAACTTCAAAGTGGACGCTATGTCACATGCTACTGCCAGCTAATATATATATAGTATATATATATATATATATATATATATATATATATATATATATATATATATATATATATATCAGAATAAAGTTGTATGAAGACAACAAGTGTTTTGGCTTCATGGTCATCTTCTAAAATAATGGGAGCGGGTCACAATATCTTGACAATACACTGGAATAAATCTTGAGTAGCTGCCAAAGAAAGTAAAAAAACAAAGTCAACAGCTATTAAGAAAATTAAGTAACATTTACCAAGTCATCTTTTGAGTGACATGTTTGTCTGCAGGCTTAAAATGTGACACGGCTGGTATGCGTGTCTGACAGGATCTTGCCTTCACATCAGCTTTACATAACAGTTCATTTTCAGCATGCGAATGCAGCCTCAACCAGCCTAAAGCCTCCGTCTGTTGTTTTTTACTTTAAAAATGAACAGCATCTCAAATCATGATGGGATTATTCCTTTAATCATGTTTTATACATCTTTCTTTGACACAAATTGATTGTTGGAGGCCTGACCGCTTGTCTGGTGAATAAGAAAAGAGTATCAAACACAATAATGTATACAGATATATCTATTCAAGATGACGAGCCCTTGAGAACTATAATAACCTGTGAAATATCTAAAGTTCTGCTATGTCTGTAATAACATCGTTGATCCTCAGGATCCCCCGGACGACAGAGTTCACCCTCCGAACCACGTGGACCTTTTCATGCACAAACTCCGTACTCTCTTCTGGAAACTCAGCTGAGGAGGAAGAGTGAGGAAAAAAAGAAGGTGATTCATGTGAACAGATGACTAATAATAATAAAAATAATAGCAATGAACTTACAGTCAACAAGGAGTCTTCTCAGGGAGAGGCTGCCATTTTTCTCTCCATGGAATGACAGGATGCTGACCAACACCTAAAAGCATACAAATAGACTGTGAAACCTATTAAAACCTTCAGAATCCAGACCTTTATAATGTAAAGTGATCGAACCTGAGTGATCACATTCAAACCCTGTGGTCCACCTGAGCTGGTAAGTGCCATGTAGAGCCCACATTTATGCCACACTGGCACCACCATCGTGGGCATGAGAGATGGGAGGAGCCTCTTTCCTGGCTGGACTCTGGTTTTCTGTCGCACAAATGATCCATATTTAAAAGAAAAGTATTTTGAAACATTATTTTTTGTTGTTTTCCATTGGGTGAAATTGCTGATTTCTCATGTCGTGCACCTGGTTGACTGTGACTGACCCCCGGGTTTCGTTTGACCAGGAGAAGTCAAGGGCGAGGCTGTTGAGAAGAACACCTGACCGTGTAACGATTCTGCTCCCGAATGGCGTGCCTAAGGAACTGAGATCATGAAGACGAGATAAGAGGAAAGAATGTCAGTGTGCCCAGCAGCACATACCACACATATCCTGTCAGCAGTCTAACCCCCATCACCTTGCAAATGACACCATGAGGCCATCCGGTCCCATGACCACTACCTGCCCAGCCATCGGATCTGTGCGTAGCGAGGGGTGCTGGGGTGGAGAGCTTTGAGACGAGGTGTTCTTCTGGAGAAGCACTTCAGCTTCACTCTTACTTCAGCAAGAGCAGAGAGAGGATTATGCTGTATTCTGATTGGTTAGGGGTCAATTATGACTCAGAAGAAGTGACACAGAAGTATGAAAATATTATGAAATATGATTATCAGTTAAATTAAAGCTGAAATGCTCAGTTGATTAATGGAGTAATTCATTAATTGAGTCCTTCCAGTGTGAGAATGTGATGCTTTTTAAATTATATTACTGTTTTTTTGGTACTTTCTGATATTTCCTTCAATCCATCCATCCATCCCTGATCCTATTCAGAGTAAATCCTGCTCAGGGTCGCGCTGGGGTCTCCAGATGATCCCAGCTTGGGCGAGGGTTCACCTGGACAGGTTGCCAGACTATCACAGGGCCCACATGTAGAGACAGACAACCATTCACGCTCACATTCACACCTACAGGTAACAAAGAGTGATCAATTAAGCTATCCTGCATGTCTTTGTGAGGCAATAATCATTAGTTGCATCGCTATTGACAATTGTGATCCCTCAATGTAGTTTACCTCAGCATGTCAGAGAGCAGATCGGCCACTGAAGAGTTATAGTGAGGGTCACCCAAACCACTGGCTATAGCCAAAGCTCCTTTCACAGCCTTAATAAGGAGAATATATCATTCTTATGTAAGTGTCAATTCAAACAGGGGTGTAGTTTATGAATTAATGTTGTGTTATGTAAGCTTTCCATTCCAGTACCTCAGCAACCCAGTGGTGCGTTTGATTTTCAGTGTTATTGTTCCCATTGACCTGAAGGGCCTCCAAAAGTTTGAGCGCCGATATCAACGCTGCACCAGCAGATGGGGGAGGAGGAACCTGAATAATAAAATCTAAAAAGACAAGAGTAACACAATATGGATAAAAAGTAGAGCCCGATATACCGGCGGGCCGATATCAGTAATTTTCCAAACGATCCGTATCAGCATTTATAATGGATGATAAATTAATATTTTAAAAATAAAATAAAAACGGACGAAACACCCTTATAGAACTTAAAATAATATGTCTCCAGTCTTGTTGGAAGTGATATTTATGAAGCTTACCGAGTCTTTAATACTGGTAACTTTGTGTTTGGTTGTTGTTGTTATTGTGTTTTTGTTCAAATGACTTTCAGTTTTATATCTTAAGTTTGTATTTTTATACATTTTATTCATCAGAACTTTAATATATTTGATGTTCCTCTGTTCCGTTGGGACAATAAAATAAACAAGTTTATTTTTAAACTGCATTATCATATTATTTTAGTGAAAACTCATAAATAACTAATGTTAGGGAATCTGTTAATGTTTTGTTACGTGTTTCTGAAATTTAAAAAAATATAGAATATCGGCTTTTTAAATAAACATTTGTATCGATATCGGCCTTCAAAGTCCTTTATCGGTCGGGCTCTAATAAAAGGCGTCAGGAGCACATTTGATCAGTCTGGTGTTGAAGTCATACCGTTGTAAAGTCCTTCTGCCGGCTGCTCCACTCGTACACTGTAGTTACTGATGTCGGCTCTGCTCAGGACCCCTCCATGTGTTCGCACCTTGAAATAAAAACAAACGCAGGCTCATCACTGAAATAATTCACCCATTGTTGTTGTGTTGACTGCCATTCACCTCATCCTCCATCTCCTGTGACACGCTCCCGTCGTAGAACCTGGACGGACCAGCCTCGAGGACCCCAGCCAGACTGGACATCCTCAGAAATGACCCAGGAAGCAGAGCGTGGCCCCCTGGGAGGAACGTGTCCCTGAAACGCTGCGACAGCTGCTCACCTTTAACCTTTGATATAGCATTAGCTGCAGAATGACACAAACGAGTCACATCGTCCTCGGGCGACGTCAGTAAGTGGTTAAAGTGAAACAAATACATGATGATTTGACTCACCGAGACTGAAAGAGACATTGAAACCTTCCTCGGCAACAGCGGAGGCTCTGGTGACCACATCCTCCCACGGCAGACTGCAGAGATTTTGCGGTAAGACTTTTGATTTAAGGGAAGAAGAAACTCAACAACAAATCACTTTATCTTCACCTCCCATACAAGCCGTGAGCACGGTGTAACCCTCTGAGGAGACCTGGCACTCCCACCTTCAGACCTGCCTGAAAGGATGTAAAATGACATCATAATGATATAATAAAGTGATTCATGGCAATCCCCCTCCTGCACCTTAACCTTACCTTTAGTTCCCAAACATTTTGCAGCATCTCCTCTTTGAGCATTTTAGGTGCAGTTCCCTGAAAATTAACCACCCTGGTTTGATTCGTATGGGCGTCGTGGACCAGCATCACCCCACCTCTACAGGGAGAGAATTCATTTGACATCATCATGCATATTTCAGAGCCAGCATATCAACAGTAGGTCAGTTACATACCCACCAACACCTGACACATGTGGATGCACCACCCCCAAACACAGGGCAGCAGTGACCGCTGCATCCACGCTGGATCCACGGTCATCAAGGACCCTGTGGCCGAGGGCAGTGCAGCGCTCATCATCCGACACCACCACGCCTTTCACAAATCCCTGAGAAGGGGTCGCCATGAGGACGAATAATGCACTTGTACTTGCATTCCATATTGCATTACATACCAGACTTTTCCACAGGTAAATATGCAGGATCAAAGCAACGGTCACTACGACGGCGAAGGTGATGGTTACAGCGTAGACGCATGAGAGTGCATGCCGGTCGGAGGAGTCCTGGTCCGTCGCTTTGAGGCCAGACAGGCTTCCGTCGGACAAACGTGGGCTACCAGAGGCCAGCTGTTTCAGAGGGATCTCCTTTGGGAGATGACTGACGTCTGTCAGCAGCGAGGAGACAAAGTTCAAATCAAAATGTTTTGATTTTCCAAGTCATTAAAGTTTTCAGGTCTTTAACATCTAATCAGTGTTGCAAATTAGCATCAAGCCAGGTGTGAACCGGCAGGAGGAAGATACAGCAGCATCGTTCAGCTCAGAGTAAACCATTTCCACTATTGAATCATCCTCTCACCACGGTTTTTATTCAAGTCCCAGCTGACGTCACTCGAGCCATCAGCCAATTGAGGTGAATCTGTCCAAGTATTGTAGCTGAACGCCAGCTGCTTGTTGAGTTTTGTTTCGGGAGTAAAATCCATCCTCAGTCCAAAACTAAGTGAAAACAATTCAAGAAGGCAGCCCTCCTGATTGTAAAGGTCTATAACCTGCAGCCCCTCCCTCAGCTGAACATGTAATCCAACACAGCAGGTCCAATTACCTCCCAACCAATGAGATCTCAACATCCCTCTGACTGTGAGCAGCCATTTAGACGTTAGAGTTTGAGGAATAAATAACAGCTCCAGCTACAAAGTCGTCGTTTTTTTTTTATTGCTGTATAAAAAAAGGTTTTAAACCAGTTACATACATACAAATAAATGCACGTCGATACACAAAGTTCAGCACTTTTTTTGCACACATTATGCATCGGCTGAACTCATCCACATGCACACAAACAAGAAGACATGTCTCATTTCATGAGGTGAACGTCTTCATTCCAAAGTGAATATATACAGTACACGTCTATATATAGAGTGTAGCTGCCTGTCGTGATGGGTTACATCAATATAAGATGTATAGCTTAATGTGTGTATACGTGTGCGTTGGAGTATAAAGTGTAAGGGAGATTATTCCTGGTTTTCCTGTTGTACAACCGGAGCCTCAGTGGCTGAGATGGCGATGTCCCGGCTGTTGGAGGTGGAAGTTGTGATGGTGGACTCCTTGACGAACGCGGTTCTGGCGCTCAATGGCGTTACGAGACATGTGGTGAGGGTCCGCCCGGGTCTTCGCCTTCTGGACGCAGCTCAACTGCGTCACTTCGACCAAGGCTTTGGGCAGAGAGGCGGAGCCTGCGATAGCTTGACTCGTGCTGCTGCTGCTGCTTTGATGAGATGTGGGCTCTGGATCTGAAATCCTGGAGGGAAACATAAGCATAATCATCAATACAAATGTGTGTAAAAGTAACGGGAATAGAGTCATCCTTTGACTGTTTGAAGTCGCTCATTGTTGGTCGAGTAAATCACCTGACGTCACTTTCCACGACGGCGTCTCCATGGAAGCTGGATGGGTGGGTGTCGGTCAGCGCTGCACCCTCATCCTCTGCTGGACCGGCCTCTGTGGACACAAACAAAACATGACGCTTCCTTACATCATCTCGTACCGGCCCATTTCAACCGATAACACCATGACATCCATCAATCAATCAATCTGTAACTTCACGTCGCCATACGGAAGAATGGAGATGAAGCAGGTGCTCAAATCAACACAGTCATACTAGATTATGTGAATATTCTCGCTCTCATATGAACATAAATGTATTATATTCAGCGTTCTCAGTGACTGACCTTGATGACTCACAACAAGCCACCCTTCTTCCACCACTTCACCAGACTTGACGTCTTCCAGGGTCTCCTCCACTCCCCCAAAAAGCAGACGGGTGATCGTTTTGAACATTTTCTCTTTGTCTTCCCCCCGTCTCTGTTGTTGTTGTTGTTGTTTTGTCCTCTCTTCCTTCCCTTCTTTGTTCAGTAGAAAGCTTTTTCTGCTAAAGACAAGAAAACCACTGCCTCAGAGAGAGTCACATGCATGTTTTGCAGCATCATTGCCACTTTCTGCTATAATCCCTCTTTGACTGAGACACATCATTAGTATTTTTCAAAACTCAAGCAATCTAGGTCAGCTGACTGGGACGTCCAATGACATTTCTTTTAAATACAGTGCTATGAGTGATGATGCCCACTCCCCCAGGATTTCATTGTTAGGGTCCATCTGGCTCCAGATCTGTGGGGGAGGGACTCCTTTAAACAAACGTCTCGTCAGAGCCTGGGTTGGACCTTTCAGAGGACTGGACTCCATAGAGAGCCATTTAACTCCATTCATAATGCAATACAGTCATGCACTGGTGTTATCTTGCCTTTGTGTTGCGCTTTCCCTCGCTGTCATGCAATAATGTACACATAAATAAACATATAAATATTATTCGAAGTATTTGGGGTCACACAGAGTCCTCTGTGCTGTAATATGACGCTGCACCCAAACTAAACAGCACACGTCATCCAAACACGAATCTATCTCTAGTGTTATCGCGTATTGATCATCGCACGTACAGCCGTGGATGTCCGTAGATGGGCTGCAGCCTACGTCATCCTTACCTGCCGTCGGTGCGTCAGCGGCGGACCACGGCGGACCGTCTGCGATCACAGGTTCGGTGTTTTGTTTCGTCGCCGATGAAATCCCGTAACTCTGGAAGACGTTCTCCTCCCGTATTTCAAATCTCCAACCGATCACGGACAGCAGAAGCCCCGCCCACCGGCAGTAGCCCACCAATCGGAGGGCGCGGACTGAGCATGCGCGTTGATTTGACTATTATAACTGTCAAAAGTTCACGTTATGTTTACTCTACGGTATGTTTCCGGTGGTTCATAATTACTGAATACTCCAGTGATGATGCCGCCTTGCCTGTTTAAAGCGCTCGTGACGAAGGCGGAAGTTGGCACCGAGGTGTTCATCCGATGATTGAACTACAATTAATTGTAGTTAATTAACTTAATTGAGTGGAAAAGATTCTCCCGGTGATATCAGGACAAATCCATTGGGCGTGTCTTTCTGATATGTATGTTTTCAGGGCAGAGCGCCTCAAGAAGTCAACACTGGTGACTCTTTGTCTCCCCCTAGTGGTTAAATCACTCAACAATGGGGACCTCCTTCACTTCATACATAGAAGCAGACCTGCTGAGTTAAATCTTAATGAGTAGGACTATCTCAGTCAGTATGAGTGATGATGCTCTATAAAAACATGACACTTTACATTCAATAAGACAGCAAATCTTACACAGCCATAGACACAAAGCAACATGTCTGCACGTGTTAAGTTGCTTTGGGCTACGGTGGGGGAGAGGGGAGGGGGGGTAAGTATGGTGACACAAGACAAACAAATAAAAACATCAGCCCGAGACAAATAAACCTTCACTTTCTGGCCCTAAGGCTGTATCAGCTTCACTGAGTCACTGTACACCAAAGTACACCAAAAACTTCAGGTTTCTCTTCATCTATCATCTTTGATTACTAGTTATATATATATATATGTCTTATTTGTATGTTTTATTGAAATGGAAAGGGTGTCAGTGTAATTTGGAGGGAGTTTGCTGTTGTAGCGTTACCTTAAACGTTTCACAGTCCTTGATTTCCCCCGATCACACGCTGCTAAACATGTCTGAGAACACAGTGGTGTGTGTGTATTCACACCACAATGTCATATAAGTCCTGTTTATCTGCTGGGCTGCCCGACAAAGGCAAAATGCAGTAACACATTTGGTCAAAATTGAGTTAAAACAGGAATCGGACTTTGTGACATCTGGTTTATTTTGTGTATTTTGACTCAATTATGTTCCATTTCTGAAAAAAAAAAAGTGTCAAAGTAGGTTGTTGTTGTTATCCCAAGCTAGCAAACACTCAAACAGAACCAAACAACCAACTACCTGAAAAAAAACACATGGTCGACCTGGCAAATGTCAACAGAATGGTAACAAAGAAGGAAAGTAAGAAAATATGACAAATGACAGCATTATAACCTAGCAATCAATTTGTTATATAGATGACACACACAAACACACACACACACACACACACAAACACACACACACACACACACACACACACACACACACACACACACACTAGACTATTTTGAGCACATTTAGATTGTAGAAACTGCACTTTGCCTTTGAAATACCAATATATTTGTTTGAGATCCGCCAAGGCAGTATCTGCATCTTTGAGGTCATAGGTCAGATCAGTGGTCACGGTTCTTATCCATAAAAAAGTCCTTCCAAGAAGACATTACCACTAATCTATCTACAACATATTTGGCTGGACAGTTGGAAACTTTGAAGGGCATTTTCCTTCAGTTTCACTGCGTAGTTCCGGCACGTTGGCTTTGTAGGGCAGTATAGCAGAGTACTGTTCAGAAAGCTAAGGGAACAGTGTTTATGGTTACAATATCTGACATACACTCCAGATATTCAATTAAATGTTATTTATAGTGTCATATCACAACAGAAGTCATCTCAGGACACTTAACACATTAAGCAGGACTCGAATACGCTCAAGATTTACAGAGTTAATACATTTTCAAAGTCCCAGCATCACCCAGGGGTAAGCATTTCAGCGACAGTGGTGAGAAAAAACTGCCTTAATAGGATTTGGTGTTGGTAGTATAGTAGTAGTAGCATTAACAGTAGTGGTGGCATTACCAGAAGTATAGTATCAACAGTAGTAGTCCATGGCAGCAGGCACAGCTACGCCGAGATGGATCCATCCCAGCCATATTACATGTTTTTACCTCAAACATTACATACTTCTTACCCTGGATATCAAATAAATAACTATCTGCTGCCGTCTGTCCATGCACTGTATGAGCATAGATGCATTTGGTTTATTAGTAACTCATTGAATAGACCTGTGCATTCCCATCCCAAACTGTTATTATTGCTGTTGCATTCTTAACATTCTCTAATGATTGCTTGGACAAAGGTGACCTATTGATTTGTGCTGCAGCTGATTGAATAACTGGATGTCTGTGGGATAAAGTCAACGTGCAGCCACATTTCAGTCACCTGTCATTTCACACAACGCTCTCATTGACTAGGCACCTCTGTAACAGCGCCACCCAGCGTCCACTGCACGCGACCAGGTGGTGATATATCATCCCTTTCGTCCAGAAGATGGCGCAGTTACCCCACTGACGTTGTCATAGTTGTTATGTAGTTTTATTTACGCGTTTTTATTGAATACAAATTAAGTTAACAGCACCTTTAATGAAGCCTCTTCTCCTGAACAACGCACTGGGAATGGTACTTTAGTAGAAACAGTGAAGGAAACACTGGCTGAGTGTATAAGAGGTGAGGTGAACGAGGTGAAATGGAGGTTTTGAATGCATCATATGTAGACCTACAGGCTTGAACAGTGGAGTAGAAACAGAACGTTCATGCTGTGGAATAACGTTGTTCTCCACATTGTGAGGTCATCTACACATCTGCGTAACTGGATAGAACTTGTGCCACTCACCGTCTTATTATTCTAATAATAATAATAATAATAATAATAATAACGCGCCACTGTTTCTTCACCTGGGGGTCAAACACCGACGGGTCCCCGTGTGCAAACGCAGCGAGGCTCGTGTTTTTGTTGTTGTAAAGTGCGTGAAGGAGCACGAAGGCTTCATCCTGCGCACTTGAGCGGTGATACGGGGAGGTGGGGAGGTGGGGAGGGCCCTCGGGGCGAGCACACCCCTACCGCCTAGTGTCAGAGTATTTCAGAACAGAGGCCAGTATTTAGTCATTCTGCATGAAAGCTGCACACACGCGTCTCCTCGAGTCCTCCTCAACCCCTGGACTATCGGGAGATATTTCTCTTGTTTTCCCTGCGGATCCGAGGAAACCCCCCCTCCACGACTTGATTTAACCGTCTCCGCCCTCGTTAAGCTGTGCGTCGGGACCGCGGGACACTTTTTACGCACGGTTCCTCCAACACTCGCCGGGACAATGCCTCGATCTTTCTTGGTCAAAAAGTACTTCGCGAAGCAAAAGCCGAACTACAGTGAACTGGAATGTCAGAATGGTGAGTTGAGAAGTGTTTTTTATTGTTTAATGAGTTATAAAAACTACAGTGTTCACACCTGTTGTGCCAAGTAGTTTTTTTTAAGTTAAATGTATCTACATTATTTGGGTTGAAACACTGTGGAGCTTGTTGTGCCCGGTTCAACTACAAACCCGGCTACTCCCCGTTCAAGTCGGGGCCCGTTAGACGCATTCCCCCCCTTTCTGCAAGCAGACAGAGCTTCATTCATGTTACAAGCCCTTGTGAATACGTGGGAGGAAACGGCCCATGAAACCTTGTCATGTCTCCAGTTTTATGCTGAGAAAACACGAATAAATGGCTTGTTTCGGTGTACGTTAAGCCACATTTCAAAAAATGATGAATTTGAAAATCAATTTTTAGCTGAACTTTTGTTGTGTACTCTCTCACACTGGCTGATGTTCCAACCATCTTCTCCCTTCCGTCTCAGACGCCTCACTGGAGAGGTATCCTCTGGCTGAGCTGTCACCAGGGGACAACACCTCCTGCTTCACAACAGGTCTGGTGTGGGACCTGAGTGTCCTGCCCGCCCTCTACCTGCCCGCCTCCCAAACAGAGCCCTCCGCCACCCCGGGGCCCCTGGACCTCAGCTCCCCTTCCAGCCTCAGCAGCAGCGCCAGCAGTTGCGGCGAGGAGGATGAAGGACGCACCTCCGACCCCCCCAGCCCCGAACCCGTACACACGTATGCCCCCCGCCAGCGGATGAAATGCACCGGCGTCATGCCCCACATCAGCGCCCCCGAGGAGGAGGAGGAGCGGGAGGCCCCCGCCACG
This sequence comes from Chelidonichthys spinosus, assembly GCA_029853015.1. Classification (NCBI taxonomy): domain Eukaryota; kingdom Metazoa; phylum Chordata; class Actinopteri; order Perciformes; family Triglidae; genus Chelidonichthys; species Chelidonichthys spinosus. Next base: position 5,525,128 of record CM056822.1, on the reverse strand, counting down.
GCGGCGAGGCCGGCCTTCCTCTGCAAACACTGCCCCAAAGAGTACACCAGCCTCGGGGCCCTGAAGATGCACATCCGCTCACACACCCTGCCCTGTGTGTGCACCACCTGTGGAAAGGCCTTCTCCAGGCCGTGGCTGCTGCGCGGCCACATCCGCACACACACAGGTACGTCTGCGATATCACAACACGCACGCTCGCATTGTTGTTGTTGGACGGAAAATCCAAGTAGGTGTTGTTGTAAAAGCTGCGAATCTACACTTCATCACCAGTCAGGGCCGTGATGTAAGGGAGCAGGATATCCATGACAATCAATTTGATGAGCTCAACACTTGATCAGCAGACAGACTATCACATGGGGAAGCACTCATTGTGTTTAATGCCCCGGCAACAATGAGCCGTCAGCTAATTATCTTATCACGGCTGCTGGGGGACACAGCAGATTGGGGACACGGGGGTGACAAAAGGTTTAAAGAATTGCTGAAGGCTATCACCAAAGCACTTTGTACCTGCAGCGACTTGTCAGCGTGCTAATCTCATTTGGCTGTGATTGAATCATGTGAGGTGTTAATGGACGGCTCGCATTGGTGCTTTACGTTATGTGACGTTTTCCCCCTCCTCTGTCCAGGTGAGCGGCCCTTCTCCTGCCCCCACTGCAACCGGGCCTTCGCCGACCGCTCCAACCTGCGGGCTCACCTGCAGACCCACGCCGAGGTGAAGAAGTACCAGTGCGGCGTCTGCTCTCGCACCTTCAGCCGCATGTCACTGCTGCAGAAACACAGCTCCTCCGGCTGCTGCTCCTCCACAGCGTGAAGACGCCACAGAGAGACAAGAGGGTAACCCAGTCAGAGCTCAGGGGCGGTGGAGGGGCCCCGCGGTCGCGGGGAGAGGGGGTCTACACGAGCCCAGCTGGTCCTGTTGACGCCCTGTGAGGCCACAAAGAGCATGAAGTGGCCTTCTTTAAGAGACCTGGAGCCAATCAAGCCTCATTATGGATCTGACTTTACGAGCCTTTTAGCTTCCCTGCTCTGAGGTGGAAAAAACATCCAAGGAGCACATTTTTTTTTAGAGGTCTTGAGGCCGGACCAAATCTGAACACTCACTTGATATCAGCCCCCTTTGTTGCTATTGTGCCCATTCCAAAGACCAAATATCTAGTGAACTCATTGGGGTTAAGAGGTGTTCTCTCCTGTCTCTGTCCTGGTGCCGGCCAGCTCAGGATCATAGCCTAGACACAGCTGCTGAGAGGTAGGGGTGCGTGGGTGGAATAAATCTCTCAGCGTGCTTCAAAACACACACACACACACACACACACACACACAAAAGCAAATGCACACCCAGCTGTCCCTGGTACTGTGGTGTAGATAGACGAGGTGCTAACAGGTGCTACAGCCATGACCTTCGCTGGCTGATAGCAGGTGACTTCCACTGCCCTTGGTTTGCTTAAGAAAAAAGAGGAAGCATGTCATCACAAAAGAATGGCATCAGTTAGTCTTTTTTCACCAGTGAGGATCATTTTTAAGCCGCTATTTTGTCTACATCCAAACCATCTCTTTAATCTGACGATCGTCAGAGATAGGAAAAAAAAAAAAAAGCCATGCCGTCTGCTATTTTCCAAAGAAGCTTCACTTTGCAGCGCCGCCGCCGCCGCAACGTGGATGGCGATGCAAGCCATGCACTCAAGGTTACCACAGTGTTAATAATACCAGCCAAAGCCATATTTTGTAACTTAAATGCCTTGAAATCATGTTGCCTACGAAACCAGAAATGTGCCTTTTTTTTTTACCTCAGTATTTGTGGATTTAAAATAAACATTGATTGCAGTATTAGTCGAATATTTTTTTTCGCCAAACGGTTTGAAATGCGAGAAGGCTGGGACCAAAGATTTTTTAAGGTTTACACCATGGAGACATGGTTGACTAATATGTGATCACAACCCTGTAAATGGACAGTGCAAAGATGAATTTTGAATTTTCCTAAACATTTTTATGGCAGTGTTTTATAGTGCAATGTGCAGATAATGTGTTTTGTCCATTTTGTACAATGCTTTGTGTGTTCACTTCTATTTCTTCTATGTTGTAACTGATCATTTTCATTCAATAAAGTAATTTATGTTTATTAAAAAAACGTGCTCTGTCATTTGCAGTAGCATTTAAAAAAAAAAAAAACCTGTGGACATGGGCGCAGTCAACGTTAGTTATAAAAGGTGTGTTTATCATTAACAGGGAGATTTCCATTCAGCATCTTGTTATTGGGTGTGGCGAGGGAACTGACCACGATGGTTGATTGCAGATGTGCAGGTGAACAAGCGATCGCACCTGCTTCCAGTTTGCACCTGCCATCGACGTTTCCGCCGTCACTGTGCAAACACTGCCGCGTGTGTGAGTGCGAGTGTTTGCCCGACTGTTAAAAGAGAACTTGAACGCGGAGGTCAACTTCTGTTTTCAATCAATCCCAGGATTTAACGATGAATTCATGGGTGCTCGCTACAGCTCTTTGGTGGACTCCAAGTGAGCCCCATCCAGTGTGTGTGGGGGTATTTTTGTTTCCTCATCAGGGAGAGTACAACATTCTCCTCTGCCTCTGCCTAGACAGTGAGTCAGAGTCTGCAGACTAGAGCTGGAGGTTCCCATGGTCCCTCTCAGTCAGACCACTAGTCAGTCAGTTAGCTGGTTGGTGTGCGTGGGCTGAGTGAGGTAAGCTGTTCCACGACAAAGTTCCTTATTTCCTACTGAGTCAGGGAAATGTGCTCACATCCACTGAAGCATGTAGCAGTGACTCACACTCAACCAAATAGCTTATACACATTTCCCCCCCCCAAAACATCTGTGCCCAAACACCAGCCAGGTGGAACTAATGTGAGCGTCGCTGATTGTGGGTCCTTTAGCTAAATATGTCTTTCATATGGATGCTCTTGGATGAAAGGGCTATTAAAATCTCAGCTGTTGGAGGTTAGCTCAGGACTATTTTGATGATGTCAGCTGGTATGTCCTGAGGTGAGGGTGTTAGCACCGCTAGCGACGCTAACTGAAACGAGGCACCTCGTTTAGACTTTATTCTAAAGTTTGCTTATGTTTGATGACTTTTGTATAGTTTTTTTTTCGGTAACACTTTAGATTAGGGAACACATACCAACCATGAACTAGTTTCTTATTAGCTTATTCTTATTAAGTGGTTTACAACAACTCCTTAACTCACTATAAATAAGCAGCGATTAGGAAATTAGTGATGGAAAACCATCACAGTAGTTACAGAATACGATCATGCAGAATAAGGCATTAGAAGTGATTTATAATGGCTTAAAAACAGCCAAAATGCTAGTAATATGCATGCTTACAAGAAACTAGTTCATGGTTAATATGTGTTCCCTAATCTAAAGTGTAAAGCTGAGTTTTTTTTTTAATTTATTCAATAGATCTCAGCACATCTGGCCTCCTTCTTTCTATTCTTACTTGGTCACCATTACCACAGAAGCTTGCACGGCCGCATTTGGCCAGTAAAAACCTTAAACATCCAAATCTTTGCTGCATCACAAGTTACTGTACTTATCCTGCCTTTTTATAGAGAAAAGAAAACACAACATGCTCCCCTCCGTGTTCCTCGGGGAGAGTGGAGGGCCTGAAATCTGAGAGCGTTTTCCTGCTGTGTGCTTTACAGTGCCAGAGCACTCACTGTAATTTACCAAAAGTGGCTGCTATTTATGCCATAACGCATGTGTTTAACATTCCTGAACCCCACCGTGTTTGTGTATTCCTCGCTCTCTCACTCGCTTGCTCTCTCCGACTCACTCTCTTGCCTGCCTCTACGACTGTATTTCTATTTGTGTGTGTGTGTGTGTGTGTGTGTGTGTGTAGTGAGTGGAAACGGTCCCTACAGAGCCGCAGCCCTTTCCCTCTTCACAGAAGGATCATCTCTCCCCCTCTGAGACAAGGCCGACAGGAAGTGGGAGTTTACATTGGCCTACTTTACCCAAAAAAAGCAGCCTGGGTGGAGGAGCTGTGTTTCTGTTGCTTGCTGCTGCCGCCGCTGCTGCTGCTGCACTTTGCCACGAACAGCACCATGTCCCATCCCCCAATCAGCTGTCCCACCCATGCCTGCTCTTCACGCCAAGTTTTCGGGGTGGAGTTGGGTGGCCAGGAACTATAGAGTGGCCTTCGGTGCAGCAGCAGCAGCAGCAGCAGCAGCAGTTAGGGCTCACGGCCTGGGAGACAGGAAGGAGCTGTCAGCATCTCATAAACAGGACTCATCCTGCACTCGTGAGAGAGACGACCTGGAGAAAATGCTCCCAGGAAAAAAGCCTTCAGACGCTTTAAAGCCAGACTGTGGTCCAGTCTTGTGGACACTGAATATGCACCTCATCACCTGAGTCACAGCCACCTGATAATAAGCTGTTAGTCAGCAGCAGCACAGCCAAAGCATTGCCATTGCAATCTGGGGGCATGGAAGCATCGAATAGAAAGCCAGGCCATTTTGATAGCAACGAAGCTACCATTCAATCCTCAGCTGTACTCCCCAAGCACCTCTCACCTCATGTACTACTTCCTTGGCCTCCTCCAACAAGATTAGCACCTCTCTATGTCTGTCACCTTGCTCGAGAGCACTTCATTACTCTCAGTGTGTCAAGAAGTTTCCCCCTATATAAGTTTGGCGGGACATCCTCCCGCAATGGCGTCTCGCTCTTAACAGAACGCTCGGAGCGCTGATGGAAATGTGAGAATGCAGAGCTAATGCATCTCGGCCCGAGTTGCAAACAGGCCCGAGACACGACCGCTGCATCTGGTAAATAAGGAGACCAACAGCAGTAACACCACAAGTATGCTTAATGATGGATATGATCAGGCTGTGGAGCTGCCTCAAGGCTGGATCGGAGAAGTGGTTGGGTGGGTTTGGGGATGGGGGTAGGGGGTGCATATTAAAGAGTAATGAATCACACACTCAGTCACAGGGTCGCCGGCTATGAATGTGCTCTCTGTTGGTTTTCCTGGAGCCTGGAGTTTACTAACTGATGACGCAGGCTGGACTTGATCAGAGACATGTGTTGCTGCGGACTCGATGCCAGTGAGAAGCATAGCAAGCGAGAGGAGGAGGAGGGGGGGAGGGAGGTAGAAGGATGGATGGCGCCTGAGCTCTCTGCTTTTCCTCTGTGTGTCCTTCTGGGCATTGCCTCACACTGGTGCGACTGGAGAGGAGAAGGAGGGAGAAAGTAAAGCTGACTTCTACCCTGGGACAGGAAACAGGAGAATCTCAGAGAGTATCCTGACCCAGCTTTCTTAACGGTCGCTACTCCCAAATTCTTGAGTGGCATCTCAGCGAGCAGCACTGCTGCTGAACATAAAAGCAACCAAAACGGATCTTGCTTGTGACCACCACAGAATAAAAATAAATGTTAGGACAAGTTGACTCGTCCACAGCCATGCTGTACGGTGGTGCTTCGAGCTAAATGCTAAGCATGCTAACTTTTTCACAGTAACTAAGTTAACGTGCTTACCATGTTCACAACTTTTATTTAGCTTGTTAGCATGCAAACATGTGCTTATGTGCAGTCAACACAAAGGGAGGAAGGCCATCAGCGTTGCAAGATTTTGGTCTTAAAACAACATTATTGGGCAAATTAAACGTTTTGACTGGACGAAAAGTGATGAAAAGGCATCACCAAAAAGTGGATTCTGTTGTCATGACAATCCAAATAATAGAGATATTTGTATGACAACGTATTAGGGCCACTGTAAATTTGCCACTTTAAAACTAGCAAATTTGCTAGTTTTAAAGTCACAAATTTGCTAGTTTTAAGGTCGCAAATTTGCTAGTTTTAAAGTCTCAAATTTGCTAGTTTTAAGGTCGCAAATTTGCTAGTTTTAAAGTCTCAAATTTGCTAGTTTTAAAGATGCAAATTTGCTAGTTTTAAGGTCGCAAATTTGCTAGTTTTAAAGTCACAAATTTGCTAGTTTTAACGTCGCACATTTGCTAGTTTTAAAGTCTCAAATTTGCTAGTTTTAAAGATGCAAATTTGCTAGTTTTAAAGTCGCAAATTTAATAGTTTTAAAGTCACAAATTTACTAGTTTTAAAGTCGCAAATTTGCTAGTTCTAAAGTCACAAATTTGTTAGTTTTAAAGTCGCAAATTTGCTAGTTTTAAAGTAAAAAAATTGCTAGTTTTAAAGTAAAAAATTTGCTAGTTTTAAAGTAAAAAAATTGCTAATTTTAAAGTAAAAAATTTGCTTTTTAAAGCAAACTTTTTAGTTTTAAAGTCACAAAATTGCCACTTTAATCTAGCAAATTTGTGACTCTTTCAGAATATTGCCCACCTCTCTTGGCTCTGTTTATTTTTTTCCTACAGTGATTTGAAACTAAAATGGGTGGATTAGCTGAACAACAGGTCAGCTAGCCATGCTGCTAGCACGGCTACAAACACAGAGTCACTCCCACCTGTTGAGCTATTACAGAAAACTCCTCTTCACCTGACAGTGGAGGAAATATCACCTGTCTGCCACGCTGGAACGCACCTGAGCATATTTTCCCAGACAAGGTGCAATAGGACGTTGAGCTTGTTGCCGGAGGCCCTGACGGATTATTATGAAAGAGGTCATGTAGAATTGTGCCCACCTGTCAGGACACGTCGCGGTGCAGCAGTGTGTAAACAGCATCAGGCGGTGCACACTGGGAAACACGTCCTCTCTCCACTTGTTCCTTACCTTTCAAAGGTTTTGATTTGTTGAAACTTAGAAAGCGGTGTGTGAAAAAGGAGAAGCTGCCTGTTGGGCAAGCCGGAGCACGTCGTGACCAAACGTGTCGCACACATGAACAATCCTGACAGGAAGAGGGTTTTTAATTGAGTCATGACAGTGACTGTTGCGTGTCGTTTCCCATGAACACAGCTTCTCAAAGCCACACCGGTATGAGACATAGAGGTGTCAAGTGCTTCCCATTTGTTCCAACGGAGATCAAAGAAGGCTGGAGACTGGAGGTTAGTGCGCACCAGGAACAGATGCATGACATCACAACTCTCAGATATACAGATAATAAACACCAACAATCTGCTTCGTGTACACACACGCCGTCACACCGTCTCCAACATCCCCCGGATACAAACACACGCACGTAGGTGAATACACACTGAGGAGTGCTCCTCTGTGTGGGAGGCCTACACAGCAGCTGGTTATGATGGAAAACACTCGACACTCCCACCGACACCCCACAGGCCGTCCCTGTCATTGTGACGCACCGGGGGGGCTGCCGATTCCCCAGAGCCTCCGAAGCTCCAGACCTGGGGGAGAGCGGCCTATCCATCAGCGGTCCAGCTTTCAAACAACTCCAACCAAACAGAGAAGCAGTTGATTCTGCACAGTTGGTTCCCAAACAATAGACACACACACACACACACACACACACACACACAGGCGAGCAAGGAAGCACTCGCACAATCCCAAGTCTATGCACGCACACAGACACATGCGCACAACGCTGCACATGTTGAAGCCATTATCCTGTTGCTTGTTAAGTCATTACTCTATAGCTTGTTATTTTCTCAAGCAAGAGAAAGCAATCTATCCACAAAGGAGTGCTGAGAGATTTGCCACCCGACTGAGCCTTGGGATATGGGAAGTTACCCTGAAATTTGAGGAATGTGGTGAGGTCTGAAACCTAAGGAACAGAGGAAAAAAAAAAAAAAAAAAAAAAAACCCCATCTGGAACAGTGAAGCTTCTTTCCCGGAGTCTCCAGGTCGTAGCTGCAGCCAAGGCTGTATGAGATGTCCGCGGGGAGGGAGTATTATAGACATTACTGATGACGGTGCAGAAACGTTTCAGTCCACCAATGAGACACGGAGGAACTGACATAGTCTGAGAGCTTTGACATATTCACGCTGGATCTCAGACATCTGGTTTCCATTTCCCTCCTCTCCCAAGACAGTGAGTGCTGGCAGCGGGGCCTTTCAATGAAATCGTCTATTCCACTTCCTGTGCTATCAGCTTAGCATAAGTGTGTGCAGGGGTAAAGCGATGCGCAACACATTTAACATGAACTGCACTGCGTTTTTGTTAGTTTCTTCGTTTCCACCCCCCACCCCCCACCCCGGGCCTCGACGCCACCCTCAGGGTTTATTAGCGGGAACACCCCACGAGCAGCCATTTTTCACGGCATCCTCTCCGCTCTGCTCCACACTAGGAAAAGTTGCGAGCCAGCACACTCTCACCACACTGCTAATGAGTGACACATGCCCCCGAACTCCGCCGCCGACACCTAAGATCAAAGCCCTGGAAGAGAAAGGGGGACTGTTTTAAACATTAAACCCAGACCCCCCCCCTCATCCCCATCAACCTCCTCTTTGACACCCATGCGATACGTCTGAGGGCAGCCAAATGGCGACGCACCTGTCCAATCTACATTTAACACACGAGCAGCGGCCGTGTGTCTGTCTCGTGCTTCCATTCACGGGGGCCGGCGTCGGGGAAGCAATGTGTATTCCAGCTGTGTATGATCAGAGATCAGATGACAGCGCTCAGATGTGTCGCATGTCAACCGGAAGAGACACAAACTATTCATCTGCCGCCCGTGACACCTGACAGACCGAGGGAGGGGATGGAAACCTGATCAAAAGTCTGTATCGACGCTCTCACCGACCCCCTTTAATCCCTGCACTGCTGTTTATGAAGTCAACTGCTTCACCCACAAGCAGCTGAAATATTGTCCGAGCAGTTTCCACACTGTTGAAGGGCGTCGGGAACAGAGCGGGTAGACGGGAGAGGGAGGGAGGGGAGGGGCTAGCCAGGGCAAAGGCAGGAAATCCCAGTGCAGCACGAACTATTTTCCTCCATAGTTCCACCAGAACAGCTCTTTGTACCACTCTCCCACCCCCCTCTATCAGGCCTCTGTCTCTGACAACCATCCACCGCTGCTCTACAAGGCAACCACACCACCACCACCACGGAAAAACAATCCAAACCTCTGTCACACACACGCACATGTGTAAGTTCACTGGTGGGCCGTTACTCAGCAGTGCTGGGGCTGTGGAGTGGGGATCAAAGCATGGGGTTCCCCTCCATCTCAGTCCAAAGTCCCACTGTGGTCGGGCCATAGACAGAGAGGCACCTTATTTTACACAGAGCCCTCAAACGCCAAGAACACTCAAGTGTACGACAGAAGAAGCCCACATATGGGCTGTAAACGCGTTCCCCTTTCCTGCTACACAAATTCAACACAGGAGGAAAATGATCTGTGGCAAATCAAGGCCCTTTTTCTTTCTCTCGTCAAACATTCCTCGGCGGTGACTCTCAATACCCTCACAGTATCACTTGATCGTGGAGGACGCGCATGCTCTTCATGTGACTCCAATGAGGAGATGGCTCCGGCGAGGGAGCGCGGCAACACAACTCCGTTCTGTTCGGGGACTTTCATTTCACGGCGACACACATTCCTCTTCATTAAGACGGAGCGGGGTCGAGGAATGGGAGACATTCGGGGCTGGTGACACTCGTGAAGGAGCCGGGGGAAAAAAAAAGAAAAAGCAAATATCAGCGTTTGACTCCCTGCCACACCACCGCTACTCACTGACTGTGTGTTTCCATTTTGCAACATCAAATCCAGACACAGTGCTGATTTGTTGGAGAGCAGGAACCAGGCCTGTGATTGACTTGGATTTATTTTATGCACCAGTGAGACCCCATGCAAAGACTGAGAGGCCTCCAAAAAAGCCCACAGCCAGGCTCTCCCCCCCCCCCCCATGAGACGAGCTCCGAACTGTAGAAGAGGCAAGTGTGAGCATAGTGGGTAGGAGCAGGCGAGGCACCTTGCAACAGCTGGTCTGAATTATCCGTGGGGTCGGGGGTAGTCTACTCCGGGAGGTGGAGGGGAGGCGTGGAGACTCCTGGCGCCAGGATCGGGCCAGCAGGTCAGGGAGGATGACGATTACCAAAATACTAGCAGGCAGCCATAGCCCTGCAGAGAGGGGGTGTTCCTGGCTCACACCGCTTAAAACTACAGGATGGGAAGGCAAGTGGACGAGCGTGGGGGTGTGTGTGAGAGAGAGAGAGAGGGACGCTCCTACTTCCACTTCCTGTGAGATAGCCCCTTCCTGTCATTGAGAAACATAAAGAAACACCATGTTAGTGACTGTTAGGTGGAATTACCTTTCATTCTGTCGTCGAGTGCAACGACACACCAGTGTTTCAGGGCTCACGTGAGTCCGACGTCTTATAATATGCTCGTAATTATAAGATTCCTCTTGGAAAAATGTTTCTTTTGTTTCTGTGGAAGCCATAAAACCAGCTGCTTGCAAGGTGCAGCTCACGTCCAAGGTTCCCTTTGTGCTTCCTCTCAGGCTCCACATGTGAAAACTGTGACATCAGAGGTGACATACAGGAACATGGCCCCCTCTGCTGGTGAAAACATGGGATTACTGTACTTGTGTTGATAAAAAAGATGTCCAAATAATCACTTGTCTTGGTTCTTAACCAAGACAAAGCAGACAGTATAGTGACGTGATTACTGGATCTATTTGTCCCGTCTCTAAGACATAATGCATGTGTGTTTATATTATTTAAAATGTACAATAAAAAATGAATTTCTTTTATCCGTTTCTTTCGTGTTCTTAGTGTGAATGCAACTTCAAGTTTCTCAGTCAGAAAAAATGATATTTGTGCACATCACGCCTTCATTAAATCCAGACTTGATTTGGAATTGGGTTCGCCCAGAAATTAGCCTCAGGCACCTTCGTTTTGATCAAACCCAGCCTGGTCAACATCCTGGATGACGTCACCGGCTTCAACAGGCATATTAATGGTCATACGAAGCAGCATCTTCATCTCCAAGGAAAATACTATGATCCCAACCAGAGCCAAAATGTTCTTCACCATCTGACATATATTTAGACTCCCAATAACTTCTCTTGAATTTATGAATTCATGAATTTCCACTTCACCTGGTCCTCAAAAAACACAAGGTTTTCCTTAAACATGACATTCTAACATCTACAAAATGAGTGCCTTTTGTTGTAATATAATACAATTTTACATAACAGCTCTCTACTTTTCTCTTTTTCGTACAAAATCTCAGAAGTTCTTGTCAAAATATATACATTTCCAGGAATCGTGTGGCTACAGACATTTAACATGAGGTCAAAACTAACGATGTAGATGGAGAGACTGTAATCCCTGCTCTCTGGCAGTAGAGGGCAGCATGGTGCAGTAGTTCCCCCAAAGGAGTAAACGTGCTTCCCATTTGAGTGGCATTTAGTGACAAGAGGACCTGTAACACTCCCTGAATGGGACGGATTTTCCTCACTACAAATATCCTGACATTTGTTTCTGCATATTCAGATTTTCCTTCCCCCCCTGCTCTGTCAACAGTTGCAGGTAAAGAGACTCGGACGTCTGATGTTCACACTATTCTGAACCTGCCAATTAGGAGATGACTACATACTGCTAACATCGTCATATTGAGCACTAAATGCAGTGCAAGAGAAGAGCATTGAGACGCAGTGTCAGCTGTCCAAGTGTCTGGCCCGCTGCCGAGAAGTAGCACTTCTCTGAATGCCAATCTGATCCTTCTGTTAGGTCTCGGAGCAGGAACAGGGCCTTCCCTCAGGACCCTCTTCACCTGCTCCTGCTCCAGCGTCTTACTGCTGGACATCCTGGGGCCCCGCATAGCTCCAGCTAGCTGTTAAATGTTGGCCGGGTCCCTCAGAGGCCATGGTGGCAGATTTAGGCCCTCTGCTGGTAAAGCCACTTTAAAAAAAAAAAAAAGAGTTCTCATTCAGGTGAAAGAAGAACAAAGATGTTAAAAACTAGAAATCTATGGAAGATGGGAGAAGAGGGGATGAGGCATGGCATCTGTCACAACATCCATATCCGTCAGCCGTCGGCACTTTAAAGTAGGATTTACATTTATATGTTTTAGACCATCCCAATTCACATTACATCATACTTTCTGTTTGTTTTTTTGATTATATGAGATAAGTAGGACATCGTACCATCAACAGGATGACACGATAAACTGTATCATCAATCAGTCATCAATAGAATCACTCCACGTCAAAAATCCACAATAAGTATCATAAAAACATGATTTCCATAAGATTTAATTTGATTTAATTTTTTGTTTTGTGCTGGCTACTTATTTTTTAAATATACAAAACATATTACTTATTTACTTATTCTAAATTCCGATATCTAAAGGAGCATAATAAAACAAATATGTTTACAAATATATATATATATTAAAATTATAATGTAAATTTGAGGATAAAAATGTAAATCCACAAAAGCTTAATTTGTTGTATTAATGTATTGTTGAATAAAAATCTAAATGAAAATGTAATAATGGAAGTTTCATTTTCACATAATTAGAAGCTGTTCACATTTCATTTTCAAATTTGTACCCAGCTCTACGAGGACAATATTCCAATATTAATTCAAATTTGAAAATAAAAACGCAGTATAAAAATGTTACATTTCCCATGAATGCAAGCAGTATTTAAAGTAACTGTGAGGAACTATTGACGGTCTATGAAACGGCCCAAATGTAATCCTGATGCCTCTCCGTGACCCACATGATTAAATGAGATCATCTTTGAGAAGACGGTCTATTTCTATCTAGTTATTCCCGACGCTTATCATCCACTGAGTCGGGTGAAATTATGCAGGATCACCAGAAACCGCTTCAGCTCAGACCCCAGTTGGGTCTCCAGCCTCGCTGCTCTGACCGGAGGCCGAGGCTGCAGCAGACCCACCGGAGGGAAGGGGGACAAGGGAAAACCAGAACCAGCACTGCTCCGGGCAGACTGCCAGACTGGGTTGCATTTTTAATTTGATTTAAATCTTGCCTATAAAATTCAAATTAACATTTGATTAATGTCCGTGTAGGCAAAGGTGACTTTGAAACTTTTAAAATGAAACGTCAGCTTTTCCATTTTCATTTCAATACGGTAGCAGAACGGCCCTATGAGTATGTAGAAATGAAAAAGCCAAATTGGATTATTGCATTTTGATTGAGGTTTTTACTCAAATACCACATACATAAATACATAGGAAATTATCATTTTTAGATGAATGAGATTATATTCACATTCCTGAACATTTAAAAGAAAACTTAAAGGGATAATAAAGGGAGTTTCTAACTTTATAATATCCATCAGCTCTGCTCTTATAAATGTTATAAAGTCACTGGGGTCATTGGGGTCATTGGGGTTCAGTCACACTATTGGATCAATTGGAGCTGAAATACAGGATATTATCAGACATTTTCCCTCAATCTAACAAACCAATTATTGTTTTTATTAATGACTTATTACTGAAAAATTATTTCAACAACAGGGCAATTCAAAGTGCTTTACATAAAACATTAAAAGCATTGGAGAAAAAAAACATTAAAAACAAGCAAATAATAAAATAAAGTTTAAAATGTAAAAATTAAAAAATTAAATAAAGTTTAAAATCCATCCATCCATCCATTTTCTACCGCTTATCCTGTATTCGGGGTCGCGGGGGGGCTGGAGCCGATCCCAGCTGTCATTGGGCGAAGGCAGGGTAAGTTTAAAATTTAAAAATAAAAAAATAAAAAAGTTTAAAATGTAAAAATTAAATAAAGTTTAAAATGTAAAAATAAAATAAAAATTTAAAATGTAAAATTTAAAAAATAAAATAAAGTTTAAAGTGTAAAAATAAAAATTTAAAATGTAAAAATTAAAATAAGTATATACATAAATAAAAATCAATTAAAAAAGTATATAAATAAATAAATAAAAATAAATAAATACATAAATAAATAAACAAAAGTATAAGTATAAAGTATGAGCTACTGTCAAACTTGTCCATCCTCTGACTGGACTGACCACAGACTGACCACAGAGCAGTTTGAGAGCCGAGCCAGAGACCCTGTTCTGTGTTTCGGTGCTTCGGTCCACATTTCCCCTGAGTGATCCGTGTCACTTTTACCCGCCTGGCAACCACATGAATTAATTGAACTTGCAATTTGATGGTGTAACACATGCGCTGCCAGTCGGCCCCCGCTTGTTTGAGCAGTTGCCACGGGCAACAGGTGACGGGAGGTGGCGAGAGTGTTTGTGTGCCTGCATGCACTTTGGTGTAGGCATGTGCACGTGTGTATAAAGGAAATATAGGGGGGCTCGGAGCCTGTGTAAACTGTGAAGGAGCCGCCACGCAGCTCGCTGAAATGCCTCTCATTGTGACAGCAGCTCTGTTGAAACAGCGATCGTGGTCAGAGGGCGAGCTCCGCCACCTGCATCCCTGGTCAACTCCGACAGACCCCCAACGGGACTGACAGTAAATTAGCCGGAGCTATGTCTACAGCGACAGTGAGATTCTGTAGGTCACCAACTGAAGGTCTTTCCAAGCAGCTAGACAGGTTTCCCTTCCAAGTCTATTTAAAGTCAAGCAGAGCGACTGAAGTCATGCTCCACTGTTTAGAAACGGTGATTTCATCGCATCCAAAATATAAGCCGTTTAAAAACACACCTTTGTGTGAACTGGACTGTGGGGTGCACACGTGTCAGCGACGCCATGGCGAACCGATAAACTCATCTTATTGTTGTCTTTTCATCACGCAGACAACATTCAGCACTAAAAGTTGCATTAAGACGGAGTGATCTACAGAAAATGACGTCACAGAGGCTCGCCTCCAACTGTATTCACCAAATAAAAATGCAGCCAAGCGTTACACAACCGACGGGTTGCTCATCGTAGTGTGTAAAAGAAGCCGTGGAGCTCCTCAGGGACGTGTCTAAGTGTCTGTGCAGCCTTATTAACCCTTTACTTCTGCTTTATTGGGCAACGTGGGGGCTGCAGCAGGGCTCTCACTGGGATCCTGGAGTGCGTCAGATTGTCTGCGGGCCTGTGTTTGGATAAGGCAGCATGCCCATTGTCTCTGATGCCCCAGCTGGGCCGTGGAATGCCTCCATGCTCCTGAAATAGAAAGACAGCTGAGGGCTGCCATACATACTGAGGGCAGGGCTGGCCTGCAGGCCGGGCCCACTGACCCAGACCACAACTTAGTACAATGAGAGACGTGGTATTGTCTGGAGCCAGGGGCTAATAGCCGAGGTATCAGAGCCCCCCCAAATGGCTCGCTAAAAGACTGATTAACTCTGCGCGTGTGTTATTATTGTGTGGGTGGGGTGTGGGGCGGGTGGAGTGGGTGTGGGAGAGTAATTGGGGCTTTAGAGTGCGTTGGTGCCACGCGTCAGCCCGTCTCCACTCTGATGAACCGATGGCTAAGACCTGAGCCCGCACAGTTGCTGCAAGGTATTGAAGGCAGGCACGAGGCGATTACGGAAATATCCACCCTCGATGAATGCTTTGATCCAAAATGAAACACTGCTCCGCCGCCCATTTTTAGGCCGCTGCTCCAGAGCAAGGCAGGGATCTGAATATTTGCGCCGTCAAGCGAGCGGCACTTTTAACAGAAAGAGAGAACACGTGAAAACAAATAGGACGCAACATTTCTTTATATGTTTTTAAGGGTGTTTCCCGTGATTTGAATTTTTTGAAAGCTGGATTTCTCATTGTAGCTCCTCTGATCTGACCAGGGAGAGAGATCCGACTGTGTCGTGTGCGATGGAACACTGCTGAGAATGACGAGAGGCCTAATTCCCCAATCTCTCTGCATCCCGCTGCCTAAGCCGGCCGGCATCCAGTGCATGATGATCTAAAACAACTGCGACAGACCCCCAGATCAAGTCTTCATGCCCAAAATGTCGGCCCCTCACTTGCACATCGCCAACCCCTCCCCTCCTACAGCTGGATGTCATGTTTGGTCATGTTATACAGGGAGGTAATTCAAAGCAGCACAAACGTCTAATAATCAAAACATGAGCATTAATGGAGCGGGCCACATTAGGGTGTAAATGATTTTGAGGAACACTGGGGACGTAAGGAGAGCTGTTGCAGCGAGGATTCAGCTGTTGCAGTATAGCAGTGCAGAGAGATGTGCTGGGGGACGACGCTACCGCCGCATACACTCCACTATGTGTGTGTGTGTGTGTGTGTTTACGTGCCGGAGTATGTGGACTTATTTAAAGCCAGCAGCTCTGGGGATTCATCTCCTCCTCATGTGTTATCAGCATGCCAGCTTTTCAAACGGTGCAGCAAGTGACATAGTACATAAACCAGCCTCTGCCTCTCTGAAGAGCCCTTGTCCCAGAATAGATCCGGCCCCGCTCTATCGGACTGATGCCGAAGAAAGTTTGAGCAATCATGGAAACACCTCTGAGTCTGCCACGGCAACAGATAACGGCGTCAACAAAGATGGCCGTCCCTCAAGACAACACATCCATTGAGGAGTCAGCTTTTCTGTGTTTGTGGGGAATTTTTAAAAAAAAAAAAAGGAGAAGAAAGACGTGACGTTAAGAGAAGGCGTGTCACCTCGCTGGGTTTCACACAGCGTGTCGGACGGCTGTCTTCGGCTAATCCACGTGGCGTTCTGCAGAATTCGAGAAGTTAACAGTCAATCTCCCTATCAGGAATGCTGGACTCTGGCTTTGTCTATTCTGAGAAACTGTGTCCCCCCACCCACCCACCCCCTGCTGCACTGTCACCCTGCTCTCATACCAGGCACCCACCTCTCCCCTTGCTCTGAAGGTCAGATCTGTGTGAGAGGCGCAGTGCTAATGCCAGAATTAGTGGATACAGGGGAGCGGACAGAGCCGACACCTTTAAAGACAACTTAAAACGCTATCATTCACTCATCTTGATATTTTTTTATGAAATAAATAAGTAAATGACAGCAGCTACGTGTGGCAGCGTAACACCTAGATGTTCATCTGAAGGCTCCACTACGTAAAACTCCAAACAAATGGAAGAACTTCCATCACATATCCCGAATGTCGTCACTCATGTTTACCGCTTTTACATTCACGCCAGCTACTTTATTGCGTAGGGAGCCACGCGCCATGTTTCCCCTCTATTAATATAATGTTGTGTATTTATAGTAGCATGTTTAATGCCACACAGCTCCTGAAATAATCTCTCCTAAGGTTGCATCCTCTGTGCCCACACACAATAGCAAACATCCCCGTTGGCACACCACGACTCAAAGGCTGCAGGGCCCACGCGGGTTCATAAACACTCACATAAAGAGGGGATTATTCGTTATCAGGAGGTATATTCTAGATTAAAATGGCACTTAATACTACTTATTGAAACGTTATTTTACTTGTGGTATTCTACGCATATAATGTGGTGGTTTTCCTGAGGATATTCCACTTTAAATGACAGTTTTTTGGAGGGGTGGACACTAATCACCGTCCCGGTAGAGACACTGATGCACTGCCCTTCAAAACTTTACAGCGTGAAAACATTCCCCCCCTACAGAGATGCTCCAAATGCAACTCTCCCACTCCCCGCAGTGTGTACAGTGCATAAAATAACTGAGATACAAAAATAGCCGGCTTGGGTTTAGCGCAATGACAAAAACGTAGCTTTCCTTTTGTGTCAATTGAGACAGGCACTCAGCACCAATAGGCGCCGGAGGAGGTGGCATATGCTAATGACGGACAAATGTCCACTGACCGTGACCTTGAGAAACACAGTATAAAGGAGGGCACATCTCAGCACGCTGTTATTTCGTTGTGGTCGTCCTGAGGTCAGTGGACAACTTTTTTTGGGGTTGGTGTTCCTTTGTTTTACGCGCGGCTCGGCTGCGCGTTTTAAAGTGTCTTATAGAGTCCTAGTCTCAGATACAGCAGTGTAGTCCTGTTTGCTTTGGATGTGTCTATAACCTGCTATAGGTTCCTACTTTTTTTTCTTTTCGTTCCCACTTGTTGATAGTGGATCCGAGCCTTTTACGCACACGCAGGTTTTTCACATAGACATAAAGAACTGACCCTAACGCAAAGCTTTTCATTTTTCTCACCAAAAGGAATTCCCTCTTCACCGCTGCGTCCGGTTGTCGGGGCCGACGAGGAGCTGCCACCATGCCGCGCTTAGAGCTGAAGGAATTCGGGGAGGCTGCGCCGTTTTTACGCAAATCCGACCTGGAGATGGTGGCGTCGCATAACGTCGTTTTTGACGGTAGGCCGGAACCTTAGAGGGACAAATCCCACTGGAATATATTCATATGAGCATTTAATTCATATTACATTCATGTGTTTTTAAATAAATCAGCCGATGGTGTGAGATTCCCGTTGTTGCGGTGCTTTTAAAGACATAATGAACAGCCTGGGAACATGAATATGCATAGTTAATATTACCTCATGATACAAATTAAATACAATCACAGAACCTTTTAAAGTAAGATGTGACAATTTATCCCTATGTATTGTGAACTGTGTTTTAAAGGTGTTATACATTTTAGATATCAAATCATTTCCACACTAACACACTAGTTAACTCTGTGATACTTTTGTGATATTTGATGTGTTTCTTTATTCCTTTAATTTGGTGTAATCCATCATCATCCCATTCGATGCTGTTAGGTAAGAAGCGGGCCTGGATCCCGGATGAAAAAGAAGCATACATCGAGATTGAGATCAAGGAGCTCAGCGGTGACAAAGTCATCGTTGAGACCAAAGACAAAAAGGTAAGAGATCGTCCTTCTCTGTGTAGAAATGAACAACAACAACAGGCTGCACGGTAACACGTCCCCCTGCCGTCCCTTTAGACCATGACAGTGAAGGACTCGGACATCCAGCAGATGAACCCTCCCAAGTATGACATGATCGAAGACATGGCCATGCTGACTCACCTCAACGAGGCGTCCGTGCTCTCCAACCTACGCAGACGTTACTCTTCCTGGATGATCTACGTGAGTGTGCCGTTATGGTGCTTCCCCTCTCTCCCCGTGTTTAAAAGAGGGTCATAATTTACTGTTTGGAAGGGCAGGGCATCAGCAACCACACCTAGAAACATAAAACTGTCATTTAAAGTGGAATATTCTCAGGAAAACCACCACATTATATGCATAGAATACTAAAAGTGAATTCAAGTTTCAATATTAGACTTAGACTTATCTTTAATCATGCCTTTGAGATGAATCCCGCAAGGAAATTGGATTTCCAGCAGCTTACAAAACTAAATAAATAAAAATAATAATAAAAAATAATAATAGAAAGTAAACAATAAAAAATCTTAGTTAAATATGTAAGGAAAACAACAGACGGTAAACAAAAAAAAAACAAAAATAAAAAAAGAAGAGGTATGTATAGGTAGATTACTAATTGTTAATTAATTATTAAGCTCTATATCTAGAATTTGCTTATTATTTTTTCTCACCTTTGACCTCCTGATATCACAAATGAACAACAATAATAATAAATAATAATAATAAATTGTATTTATAATGCACTTTACATCAACTCAATGACCTCAAAGTGCTATAATACACAAAAAAAGAAGGAGAAATGATCCAGATTCAGTTAAAGAGTTTCTGCCATCACCATGACAACCACCGACCCCGTCTTCCCCTCAGACCTACTCCGGCCTCTTCTGCGTGACGGTCAATCCGTACAAATGGCTGCCGGTCTACACGGCCCCCGTGGTCGCCGTCTACAGAGGCAAGCGGCGCTCCGAGGTGCCGCCGCACATCTACGCCATCGCAGACAACGCTTATAACGACATGCTGCGCAGTGAGTGCACACTCATCACACACCAACACACAGTGTAACACAAGCACAAGCAGAAATACATGGACATCATGTGTGACCTCTCTCCTCCTCAGATCGGGAGAACCAGTCCATGCTCATCACGTAAGTGTCCACGGCCTCAAATTCATTTATTTCTCTGTCACAAATAAGAGGATTAAACAGTTTGTAAATGTAAGCAGCCATACAACATGTTCATACACTTTACGGGATCATTTTTCCTCCAAGTTTTTCATGTCCCTTCTGTTTTATAACATGCGGTGTAGTTCTTTTGATTTACACTACATTTGCTATTTTGTGACCGTTTTTTCACCTGTTGTATGTGCACTTTTTTTCACACTCCTATAGCGGAGAATCCGGTGCTGGCAAAACTGTCAACACCAAACGTGTCATTCAGTATTTTGCCATTGTGGCAGCTATTGGGGAAACAACTGCCAAAAAAGGAGTAAGGCTGATGTGGCAACATTTTTGTTTACCAGCTTTTTTTTTTTTCTTTTTGCTGTATTTTCTTTTTGTTTCCTTCATTTTTTTTTTTTTTTGCGACCCAGGAATCCTTCAGTGTTTCCCCTTTCCATTTTCCTCACTGTCCCAATGGTGAATGTGAGATCATGTCTGAGTCTTTACCCTCATGTGTTGTGAAGCCCTTTCCAGCCACTTCACTCCTTCTTATTGATTTTTAACTATTTTTCTTTTCCCCTTTCCATGTCATTTTTTTTGTTTTTGGCTCAATATTTTCCATTATCTTTCCCTTTGCTTTGAGTTTTGACTTTTCTGTGTTCATTTTTCCTACCTTTTTCTCCCACTTCATCATATAAAACAAGGTGGCCATTTTTTTACCACAGCTTTAACAACCACAATCTAATTGTCCAGCTGGTTATGAATTTTCCCCTTTTTTGTGAAAGCATTATTGAATCTTGTGTTAAATGATACGACGCTCACTTCTGGCTTCTCCGCCCTGTTCTTTTGCAGCAAGGTCCTGCCACTAAAACAGGGGTGAGTCGAAGCGATGTTATATTTAAAAATCATTCGAAATGAAAAGAAATGATATTAATAATGGGACTTTTTTTTAATGTCCTTTCTCAGGGGACGCTGGAGGATCAGATCATTGAGGCGAACCCTGCCATGGAGGCGTTTGGTAATGCCAAAACGCTAAGGAATGACAACTCGTCACGTTTTGTGAGTAAATCCCCTGCATATAGATTACTATATAAACATTTAATTGGGTTTGACTATTAATAATAATAATTATGATGTATTTATATGATTATTTCCCACAGGGCAAGTTCATCAGGATCCATTTTGGACATACTGGCAAACTAGCCTCGTCTGATATTGATATATGTGAGTTAATGGTCACACACATAATATTCATCATCATGTACTTCTTGTTCATGTCTAATGTGAACATGTTTCTGTCCTCCAGACCTTCTGGAAAAATCCAGGGTGATATTTCAGCAGCCGGCGAGAGGAGCTACCACATCTACTACCAGATCATGTCCCAGAAGAAGCCTGAACTGTTAGGTGAGCCATCCTGGCTGCTCTGGATACTTCTCCTTGTGTTTTTAGGCCTGCAGGACTGATGCTGGAACCTCTGTTCCAGACATGCTGCTGGTGTCCTCCAACCCGTACGACTACCACTTCTGCTCCCAGGGCGTGACCACCGTGGAGAACATGAGCGACGGCCAGGAGCTGATGGCCACCGACGTAGGAGCTTTTCTTTGTCCCTCATGTACACATTTCCCTCGGGATCAATAAAGGATCGATCGATCTATCTGTCTGTCTAGCTAATTATCTGTCTGTCTAACTACCTCTCTACATACCTGTCTACCTCTCTACCTACCTGTATACCTACCTACATACCTGTCTACCTCTCTACCTACCTGTATACCTACCTACATACCTGTCTACCTCTCTACCTACCTGTATACCTACCTACATACCTGTCTACCTCTCTACCTACCTGTATACCTACCTACATACCTGTCTACCTCTCTACCTACCTGTATACCTACCTACCTGTCTACCTTTCTACCTGCCTACCTACCTGTATAAATCCAGTTGAGTTTTGAGCACACTGAGTAGATTTATGACGTTGTGATGTCACTCGTCTTATTGACAGCATGCCATGGACATCCTCGGCTTCATGGACGACGAGAAGTACGGCTGCTATAAAATAGTTGGAGCCATCATGCATTTTGGAAACATGAAATTCAAGCAGAAGCAACGCGAGGAGCAGGCGGAGACGGACGGCACTGAAAGTAAGAGTCACGACGGGGCATCCGGGTCAAAAACAACATATCATTTAAAGGCAGGTCATGTGATGTTTGTCCTGTTTGATCACCAGGTGCCGACAAGGCCTCATACCTGATGGGGGTCAGCTCAGCTGACCTTATCAAGGGCCTCCTGCACCCGAGGGTGAAGGTGGGCAATGAGTATGTGGTGAAGGGACAGAGCGTCGAACAGGTGAGGAGACGTCCTTGTTCCATCATTTTTATCATCCCAAAGACGATGAATGAGATCACGTTTCTGTAATATGAACATACCAAACCCTGTAAGAGCAGAACACATTCAGGGTGTTCAGCTTCGCTCCATTCAGCTCCACCACGAGTACGCCGATGACGGACGGTTTCTTAATCCTCTCAGATCAATACACTCGCCACGCCACACACACTGGAATCTGGTATCCAAGCAACAGAGACTATTCATGTGAATGACAGCTGTATTCATTCTGTCTGTGTCTGTGTGTGGGTGTTGTAGGTTAACTATGCCGTCGGTGCTCTGGCCAAAGCCACATATGACCGCATGTTCAAATGGCTGGTGGGAAGGATCAACCGCACCCTGTACACCTCCCTGCCCCGCCAGTACTTCATAGGGGTCCTGGACATCGCTGGGTTCGAGATCTTTGAGGTACGTTCATCAAATCCTGCACGTTTCTTTTCAGAGATATCATTTGTAGTTAATAAAAAAAGATGATTTCTTAAGTTCAACAGGCGCTCCGTGCCTCATCCTCTCTTATTGTGGTGAATTAACTCGACAGCAACATGTTCTTCATGCCGTTCACACCCGTTCCTCTTCCATTGCAGCTCAACAGCTTCGAGCAGCTGTGCATCAACTTCACAAATGAGAAACTGCAACAGTTTTTCAACCACCACATGTTCATCCTGGAGCAGGAGGAGTACAAGAGGGAAGGCATCGAGTGGACCTTCATCGACTTCGGGCTGGACCTCCAAGCTTGCATCGACCTCATTGAAAAGGTAAAGAGTTTCCTCCGTATAGGTAGTTGAATCATAAATGTGTGTTCACATATCTAACGCTGCGCTCTTCCCTCCAGCCGCTGGGCATCATGTCCATCCTCGAAGAGGAGTGCATGTTCCCGAAGGCATCAGACGCGAGTTTCAAAGCCAAGATGTATGATAATCACATCGGCAAGTCGCCTAATTTCCAAAAGCCGCGGCCGGACAAGAAGCGCAAGTACGAAGCCCATTTTGAGCTGGTGCACTATGCCGGAGTGGTAAGTGTGTTCCCACTCAACGTTACCAAGCCTTCAACGTTCATACCAACACACCAAGTTCAATAACATGCTTTTACAGGTACCATATAACATTATTGGCTGGCTGGACAAAAACAAAGACCCACTCAACGAGACGGTGGTGACGTGTTTCCGGAAGTCCTCCAACAAGCTGATAGCATCTCTGTACGAGAACTACGTCACCGCAGACTCAGGTACAGGTAGCACGGTTCTGACTGAAGGCTGTGTCCACGTAGGAGACGCCATGAGGAGGTCCAATTAATATCTCTGCTCGTTAACTCGCAGTATCCGACCACAAGACTGGCGGCAAGGAGAAGAGGAAGAAGGCGGCCTCGTTCCAGACCGTCTCTCAGCTGCACAAGGTGAGACCAACACCGGAAAGGCCTGATCACGCAGGTGAACGCAGACAGCTCCAGATAACCTTCGACCTTTTGCGTGGGCTTCATTGGAACGGCTGGGATGGAGGCAGTTAAGACTTGCAGTGATGTTTAGGGCAATGATCACATGAACATCACTTTAAGTCTGTGCTGGCTCCCCTCTCCTTGGCATCAAGGATTTCACGTGTGAGGAACACAAAGTCTTGCAGAATGAAATATGTGGCGTGATGATTTAGTTCTAGAATATTCAAGGTATTATTATTTAACTTGACTTGGGGGGCGTTCCTCCTTTCCTACAGGAAAACCTGAATAAGCTGATGACCAACCTGCGCAGCACCCAGCCTCACTTCGTCCGCTGCATCATCCCCAATGAGACCAAGACTCCAGGTAAGGAAGCACGATCGCTACATGTCATCAGGAGCTGAACCAATAGGGGCTCATATTTGAAACTTGTGTTTTTTTTGCGCAGGGATCATGGACGCTTTCCTGGTGCTGCACCAGCTGCGCTGCAACGGCGTGCTGGAAGGCATCAGGATCTGCAGGAAAGGCTTTCCCAACCGCATCCTCTACGCTGAATTCAAGCAGCGGTACATAGATCGCTTTGAAATATCGCGGCATGGACGAGTCCCAGGGATAATCCGCCCTAAAAACACTCTTTTTATTCCTACTTCCAGCTACCGCATCCTGCACCCCCAGGCCATCCCAGATGATAAGTTCATGGACAGCAAGAAAGCCTCAGAGAAGCTGCTGGCCTCCCTGGACATCGACCACAATCAATATAGATTCGGACACACAAAAGTAGGAAGTAACACAAAAAAAGAGTTTAAAATGAGAGTTTTATTATAAAAAAGAAAAAAGATAGTTACATTTTCTCCCCCCGGGGTCTTCATGTAGGTCTTCTTCAAGGCGGGTCTGCTGGGTCACCTCGAGGAGCTGCGGGATGAGCGTCTGGCCAAAGTCCTGACGCTGCTGCAGGCGGCCGCCCGGGGCAGATTAATGAGGAGGGAGCTGAACAAGATCACGGAAATGAGGTATCAAAAAATCGCGTTTTTGAAATGAACCTGAATAAAAGATAAAGTGTATTCATAGGCAGTGGAAAGCCTTTGAGATTAACATCACAGGAAGACATGAGTACACACACACACACACACAACACACCCAACAGTTGCCATTCTGAACAGGTTCAATAGCAACACAATCAGCCGGGAGCCTTTCAGCTTGTGATACACTACACCTTAGTGTTCACTCCCTCCCTCCAGTATGTGTGGCATGCAAGGGCAGTGTTATCGGCGTGTGTGAGGCATGCGCTTGCCCTTGTATGGTTACCAGGCATGTGTGTGGCCCTACTGTTAATAAGGGCCCTCTTGCTCTATCACACACACACACACCCCCTCTCGCAGGTCTGTGGCCATTCTCTCCATCCACCCTCTCTAAATTAAACAATGCTGACGGTGTCCTCAGAGCCAGGTGGCGACATGTGTCAAGCGGCAGCTGCTCGGGCCCTCCCTAAAAATACAACCCCCCCGGCCCCTCCCTGGATGCCCGATGGCCCCTGGCCCCTTTTGTCCGCGGCGCCTGTACTTCTAAGTGAGTGCATTGATGGGATGCGTGGCGGGTGACAGAGGATTAAAGGCGGCCGCTTGACAGAGGGCTTTCGTTTCTAAATAAACACGGACGCTCACCTTTCGAGAGGCATGGAGTCATGTCAAAAATGCAATCGCCTCCACACACACACACACACACACACTCACCTCCCACCCGGCGTGTGCATGCTCACTCAAACTCACCCTCTAAACCCTGACAGGGAGTCCTTGACCGGTCTGCTCCGGGTCCATATTTAGGGCTGTGAGACGCCGTTCTGCTGAGACTAAAACAATCTGTTTGGTAACAGCCATGATGCATCAGAAACAGCATTAGGTGTATGATTTCATTTGGCCTCCCTCTGTGTATGATCAGATACAAGAGGGTGGATAGCAGCTGGATTAGTGAGTAAGTCGCTCAATAAATAAATGGGGAACTCCGCGATAAATCTTTCTGACCTTTTTCTCTTGACTTGATCCAAACTTCACATCCACAGACTCATGTACTTCATCAATACATGTGTGTTTCCATTTAGTTCTTATTATTTTAGTCTGTTTAGTTTACTTAAGTTTGCATTTATACTATTAGTGGCAGAAGATAAATGTTGCAACCATTTATCCATGATGTTTCTCTTCTTCAACCATTGTTTCATGCTTTGAGCTAACGAGATCAACCATTCACCCATCACTTTTATCTCATTTATATTAAATTAATTAATTAATTAATTAATTAATTAAAAAATATTTAATTGATGCTATACTTTGAGTTAACTGTTTGGATCTTTTTGCTCACATGTTAACTAGTTTTCACACTTTCTGAACTGTGGTTTTTAAGTGTTTCAGCTGAATAATTATTTAATTTTATCATTGAGCTTGAATATTTCCCTGTACTCCCTGGTAATTGCATAATGGAGTATAATTATACCTGATTGGGAATCTTAGTTAGTGGTTAAACTATTGTCATTGTTCAAATCCCTCCTTTTTATTCCGTCTTGTTTTTAGGGAGGCTCTAATGATCATCCAGTGGAACATCCGGGCCTTCAACACCGTCAAGCACTGGCCCTGGATGAAGCTCTTCTTCAAAATCAAGCCTCTACTGAAAAGCGCCGCCACCGAGAAAGAGCTGGTCTCTCTGAAGGAGGAGATGAGCAAGCTGAAGGAGGCGCTGGATAAATCGGAGGTCAAGCGCAAGGAGCTGGAGGAGAGGCAGGTCAGCCTGGTCCAAGAGAAGAACGACCTCTCTCTACAGCTGCAGGCAGTAAGTGAGACGCTGCATGCATTCACACATTCAGCGTTTGGACAAGACAGGTAGGATGGGAATGCACTGAACTCTTTCTGCCCTGCAGGAGCAGGACAATCTTGCAGATGCCGAGGATCGCTGTGAGCTGCTTATCAAAACCAAGATCCAGCTGGAGGCCAAAATGAAAGAAATCATGGAGAGGCTGGAGGATGAAGAGGAGATGAGCTCCAATTTGCTCGCCAAGAAGCGCAAGCTGGAGGACGAGTGCGCTGAGCTGAAGAGAGACATCGATGATCTGGAGATCACTCTGGCTAAGGTGGAAAAGGAGAAACACGCCACTGAGAACAAGGTATGGAAATTGGAGGAAGAGCCACGGCACATCCAGGAGTTTGAATATATAAGGGGGAAATAGAACTAATAGTCAGTTCTTCTTCTGGATCGCAGGTGAAGAACCTGATTGAGGAAATGGCAGTTCTGGATGAAACCATACTGAAGTTGACCAAAGAGAAGAAGGCTCTTCAGGAGGCTCACCAGCAGACTCTGGATGACCTTCAGGCGGAGGAAGACAAAGTCAACAGTCTGACCAAAGCCAAGGCAAAGCTGGAGCAACAAGTAGATGATGTGAGTGTTTTTTAATCACGTAGAAAAAGCACAGGTGGTCAACATCCACTACATAACGTGTAACATTTTCCAACCTTCCTCCCGTGAATCAGCTGGAGGGATCACTGGAACAAGAGAAGAAGCTGCGTATGGACCTGGAACGGGTCCGACGTAAGCTAGAGGGAGATCTGAAGCTCTCACTGGAGTCCGTTATGGACTTGGAGAACGACAAGCAGCAGCTTGAGGAGAGGCTGAAAAAGTGAGCGTTTTTGTATATATTCACAGAAGAACATGATCTTGCTAATGAGAAGTGATGATTAACAGCGATTGCCAAATGTCTCCTACCAGGAAAGACTTTGAAATGAATGCAGTCAGCAGTAAGATTGAAGATGAGGTAGCCTTGGTCAATCAGCTCCAGAAGAAAATAAAGGAGCTACAGGTAGAAACGAGTGTGTTAACCTCAAACAAGAGCGCTTATGAAACATCATTTTGACAGAATAACGGACCGTTGCTTTCTTCCAGGCTCGTACCGAGGAGCTCGAGGAGGAGCTGGAGGCCGACCGGGCCTGCAGGGCCAAAGTGGAGAAGCAGCGTGGCGATGTGTCTCGTGAGCTGGAGGAGCTGAGCGAGCGCCTGGAGGAGGCCGGCGGGGCTACCTCGGCCCAGATAGAGGTCAACAAAAAGAGGGAGGCGGACTTTTTAAAGCTGCGGCGGGACCTGGAAGAAGCCATGTTGCATCACGAGGCCACGACGGCGACCTTACGGAAGAAGCACGCCGACAGCATCGCGGAGCTAAGCGAGCAGATCGACAGCCTGCAGCGAGTCAAGCAGAAGCTGGAGAAGGAGAAGAGCGAAACCAAACTGGAGGCCGATGATCTGGCCTCCTGTGTGGAGCAACTCTCCAAGGGCAAGGTAGGATAAAAAAAAAAAAAAAAGAGGCGCTGAGTATCCATCAAAACAAAACAAACAAAACATTTCCATGTCTTGTCTGCAGGCCTCTTCAGAGAAGATGTGTCGCTTCTATGAAGACCAACTGAACGAGTCTAAAGCCAAAGTCGACGAGCTCCAGAGGCAGTTCAACGAAACAAGCACCCAAAAAGCCCGTGCCCAGGCTGAGAGTGGTAAGGAGCTCGCATTTCATCTTAAATCTCACAAACGGATTTCACAGACCGGTCAATAACAAAAGGTTTTCCTGCTCCATGTAGCCGAGGTGAGCAGGAAGCTTGAAGAACGGGAGAACATGGTCTCCCAGCTCCACCGGTCCAAGACCGGCTTGAGCCAGAATGTGGAGGAGCTCAAGAAACAGCTGGAGGAGGAGAATAAGGTCCGCTACATGTTCTGATCATTTACAAAAACTGGTTGCTACGTTTGCAGAAAACTCTGAGCTCCTCCACTTTTGTCTAACTGCTGTCATGATCGGTCCCTTAAGGCGAAGAGCGCCCTGGCCCATGCACTGCAGTCGTCTCGACACGATTGTGATCTCCTGAGAGAGCAGTACGATGAGGAGCAAGAGGCCAAGGCTGAGATGCAGAGAGGTCTGTCCAAGGCCAACGCAGAGGTGGCTCAGTGGAGGACCAAGTATGAAACTGACGCCATCCAGAGGACCGAGGAGCTGGAGGAAGCCAAGTGAGTCGCATTTAACGTACAGAAGTTGATGGTATACACAACGATTGTTTGAATGCACGAGAACCTGATGCGTTTTCCTCTCATCAGGAAGAAACTGGTGACGCGTCTGCAGGACGCTGAAGAGATGGTGGAGGCTTCGAATGCCAAGTGCTCCTCCCTGGAGAAGACGAAACATCGGCTCCAGACAGAGATCGAGGACCTGGTCATCGATCTGGAGCGATCCAATGCTGCCGCTGCTGCCCTGGACAAGAAGCAACGCAACTTTGACAAGGTATTAACTGATGGCAACTATTACAGAGGGTTGCTTTTGCTGTCCTCAAAGAAAAAAGCCCTTCTTGGTCAGATGAATAATAGTCCATTTATGCATTTGTCCTCGTACCTGGTGACTTGGTTAGGTCACTTGTACAACAAGGTCAACCGGCTCACGTCTCATCGTTTCCTTCAGGTTCTTGCTGAGTGGAAGCAGAAGTATGAAGAGTGCCAAACGGAGCTGGAGACCTCTCAAAAAGAGTCTCGTGGCTTGAGCACAGAGCTCTTCAAACTGAAGAACTGCTACGAGGAGGCCCTGGATCATCTGGAGACCATCAAGAGGGAGAACAAAAACCTCCAAGGTAACTGTTGTTGTAGCTCACGTCACAAATACACAGAAGTTTGTTTTTCCCTTAACTTAAAATATATCTAAACTATTTTTCTATCTCTACTCCCGCAGAAGAGATTGTTGACCTGTCGGATCAAATCAGTCAGGGAGCAAAGACCATCCAAGAGCTGGAGAAAACCAAGAAGAATCTGGACTTGGAGAAAAGCGAGATTCAAGCTGCCCTGGAGGAAGCTGAAGTAAGCAGTTAGTTAGTTCTTTCACTCCCACCTTGTTGTGGTCTTGGACCTTTTTTTGACAGAATACCTTTAAGCATTACGTGTCGGTCTGTATCAGGGCACTCTGGAGCACGAAGAAAGCAAAACCCTCCGCATTCAGCTGGAACTTAACCAGATCAAGGGCGACGTCGACAGGAAGCTGGCAGAGAAGGACGAAGAAATTGACACCCTTCGGTGAGATTACGCTTTTCATCCTTCCTTTTAGCAGAACCGATTCCGATCCATCGAACACTCCATTCAAACTATTTCCCCTCCATGATGTCTTTCAACTTCTAGCCGTAACCACCAGAGAACCCTGGAGTCCATGCAGGCCAACTTGGATGCCGAGGCCAAGTCTCGCAACGAGGCGGTGCGCCTGAGGAAGAAGATGGAGGGCGACCTGAATGAGATGGAGGTGCAGCTGAGCCACGCCAACAGGCAGGCCGCCGAGTCCCAGAAACTCCTGAGAAACCTGCAGGTTCAGATCAAGGTAAGTCCGTCTAGCAGCCGGTTGATGAACTCACACCTGATGTGTCAGATTCATTAATACGTGGAACAAAGTCCATCCGCCCAAATCTTTTGCTCATACACCAACTGTGACTCCAGGACATCCAGTTGGAGCTGGATGAGACTGTTCACAAGAACGAAGAGCTGAAGGAGCAGGTGGCGCTGACGGATCGCCGCAACAACCTGCTGGCTGCTGAGGTGGAGGAGCTAAGGGCTCTGCTGGAGCAGAATGACCGCGCACGCAAGCTAGCTGAGCATGAGCTGCTTGAGGCTACGGAGAGAGTCAACCTGTTGCACTCTCAGGTAGGATGAAGCATTGAACACCAGCCTGCATTTAGGAAAAGTAGTCCCCTTCAAATGAATAAATGGGCTTCAGAGGGTGATTTACTATACTACATTATAAATATTTACTACTACTCGTCGTGGGTGTTGGCTGACTTTAGCCTTTGCGTCACTCTCTAGTTAGAAGCTAGTAGAAATAACAAAAGAAGCCATATTGAAGACAATCCTGGGATTATTCTTGAAACGGACTCTTTTGCTACAGAACACTGGACTGATCAACCACAAGAAGAAACTGGAGAACGATCTGTCCGTGCTGTCGAACGAGGTGGACGATGCTGTGCAGGAGTGCCGCAATGCAGAGGAGAAGGCCAAAAAGGCCATCACTGATGTAAGATCTGAACTAACTAAATACACAGTGGATGGTACAGGGGGTTTGATAGAGATCTGGTCGACTATTTCAGTAACTTGATCTCTAGTGAGAGATTACTTGATGTCCATTTGACCCTGATCCTGTGTCGTAGGCTGCCATGATGGCAGAAGAGCTGAAGAAGGAGCAGGACACTAGCGCCCATCTGGAGAGGATGAAGAAGAACATGGAGCAGACCGTAAAAGATCTGCAGATGCGTCTGGACGAGGCCGAGCAGATCGCCCTCAAGGGTGGCAAGAAGCAGGTCCAGAAGCTGGAGGCCAGGGTGAGAACTGGGACCAATGATAATCCTTTGAAAAAGGGTAGTGAGTTTTGTTTGTAATGAATGGACTCCTTATTTTCGGGTCTTGCTGGTAGGTCAAAGAACTGGAGAATGAAATGGAACTGGAGCAAAAGAAGAGCCAGGAGTATCAGAAGGGAGTACGCAAGTATGAGAGGAGAATCAAAGAGCTCTCCTACCAGGTAAACCACCAGTGAGTGCACATGAAGACATGCTGAACATATGAATACATGTTTTTAAGACCCTCCCCTTCTGGTGCCGTCTATGCAGGGTGAGGAAGACAAGAAGAACCTTGTCCGCCTCCAGGACCTCATTGACAAGTTGCAGACCAAAGTGAAGAGTTACAAGAGACAGGCTGAAGAAGCGGTGAGTTCACTGTAGTTTGGCATTATTGTCCGTTTTAACCGCCAGTTACACCGTTACACTTCATGGGTTCCTTGGTTCCTGCAGGAGGAGCAGGCAAACACCAACGTCTCCAAGTACAGGAAGCTCCAGCATGAGCTGGATGATGCAGAGGAGAGGGCCGATGTGGCCGAATCGCAGGTCAACAAGCTCCGGGTCCGCAACCGGGACCAAGGTACCAAGGTTGGTGAACTAAATACACTTCATATTACAGTACGCAGCGCAGTTGTGCGAGCTTTTTAAATGCAGGAACTAATCTCAGAAGAGACGGGATGTAATCCTGCGTTGAAGATGACCTCATATAGCCCTCTCATGTGATCTCCAGAGCAGTTATGAGGAACTCTGGTGACACTGTGTATGCGGTTGCTAATAAACATCTCTGTCTTGTGTATTTCAGCATGCTGAGTGATGGGAGGCTGAACGCCGCAGCCAAACATATCACAGTCAGCCAGCTGCAACAGCTGTGCTCGTCCGTGAAGACGCACCCAAATAAAGATTTCAAATATTTACTTTAAATATGACCGGTTTGTTGGGGTGTTGTTTTTTTTCCACTGTACATGCGTGATAAAGATAGAAATTCCAGAAATCCCACAATTAAGGTCTAAAGAAGAATTTATTATATTATTAATTTGACAAACAGCTGTTAAATAAGGAAAATTAAGTTCAGTACCAGCGTTAAGAGGAGGAACACGTGGGTGAAAGTTGGTTACAGAAGTAGAATGCGAAACTAAAAAGGAGAATATTTTTCCTGAATGTTCGATGGACAAACAGAGTTAGAAAGAGATTAAGAAAGAAATGTGCAGAGGTTAATATCCTTTAACATAACCGTGTGAGACACGGTTGAAAAAAAAAAAACACACATACAAGAAAAACATGGGTTGGTATCTGAAATTAATTAATTTAGATTTTACACCATGAACAGCATCCACCGTCCGCATCTCTTAAAGGTCGTTCCTTTCAAGAAACTCGAGGTGCAACACCATCATATTTGTTAAAAAAAAACAAAAACAAAACACTGGACTGGATGCAAATTGTGTCAAAGAACATCCACCTCATGCCAAACGTTGCATGGATCTCCAGTTAATAAAGTGAAAGCATCGTGGATCTCACATTAAAAACCAAGTAGTGTTACAGTTCAACACTGTGCAGCATGTTCTCGGGGATAACATGTCACCGTTTTCTACACTAGCTAATGAATGGAAATCTAAGGCCTACTAGGAGCATCACACCACATACAGCATAAAGTGTTGAGAACCAATTCTCTTGTGCATCATACAGAGACGTCACTCGCTCTGATTATTCACGAAGCTACAGAAGTCGGGATTCAGAGATTGTTCATATCGTTGCCCGCAACATTCATGCTTTTTCTACCAATAGCGTCGTTGACTTCCATGGTTTGAGTGACACGAGATTTGGATCAATGAAAGCATACAATCAGTACTAACGATGTAACGCCACTGCAGAGGCACCCTGTGTCAAATCGCATCACGTTATCAGGAAAACCATAGCAATTATCCCGGGCAGCAAACACACTGAGAATTTGTAAAGAGAGAAGCACTTGTAAAGTGTACTTTTATCAACTTCACTGCAAAGCACAAAGGATGAACCGATTCAAAATATGTGCACACCCATCAAGAGATTTTAAGACATGCTGAATGAAAGCTAGAAACAAAGACAACATTTCTGGTTAATAAGCTTGAAAGCAAAAGAAAAAAAAAAAAAGGCGTTCAAAAGTGTAACGGACGTTTGTGTTTGCATCCCAAGGCGGCGTAGCACTTGCAACTCATGTAGAAATGCCCTTATACATTCACATGAACATTAATCATGACTCATGACATGCTGGGAGTAAAACTGTACATGTGTCGTCAGACGCGGTTTTGATCTGTATGGTGTTGGGACAAAATATGAGGTAGCTCATCCATATTGTAATTATCTCAGGGTGCGTCGGTTTTAATTTGAGACGCAAAATCAGCACTTTATCTTCCACTTGGGTGAAACAGCTTCAGGCCGTGAAACTCAGACAAAGCCATGCCCGCTGCTTCATCTTCATCCAAATGAAAGATGGAGTGGTGTCATGCAAGAAATGCCATCACACAGAAAGATTGTCATTCTCAGCTTGCAGTCAAAGACTTGGAGAGATGGTGGTCGACCTTCAATCCGATGCTGATGGTGTTGGGCAGAAGGATAATTCACATGAACTTTGTGTAGACTGGAACAATGAAAGTGTTTTGTTTTTTTAACACTAGCGCCTGCATAGTTTATTCTCTTCCCAAAACATCAGCTCTCACAACATGGGTACAAATTCTGTTACAAAATGAAAAATATCTTTTTAAATCAACAAAAAAACGTGGTAAAATATAATAAACAATAAAAACAATTTAATCTGTGCAATGTTTTATTCTACAGTTTATCCAGCGCTAAAAGCCATTGTTTTCAAAAAGACAAAAGTAAATCAACAAAAAAAAAAAAAAAAAAGGAAAAAGAAAGAAACGAGTCCCTGGGTGGAGCTTCTGATGCCATAACAGAGTGGATGGTTTCGGGTGAGAAGAAGAGGCTTGTGTGAATCGTGAAACATGTCAGCCAGCCCACAAGCTACCGTAATGTGCCGAGTAGAGCCAGAAAGCACCAGTCAACAATAGCCACCTAATAAAATAGACCCAAAGACGGGTTAAATGAAAGTGTTGTTCATTGAGAAGACCTCTAGGAAACCAGTCTCTTAGTGGCCTGGAGTCAACAGGGCAGTTGGAGAGTTCGGCCGGTGACTCCCGGCAGCCCTGAAACGCACGACTGACGCTCACGTCTGGGTGTCGGTTTGAACTGTGGCCGTTTCCAAACCCAGTCCACGTGAAAACAATACTTTTTTTTTTTAATCATACACATTTTTTATAGAATTTTGTATAGGTTATATAAAAGGCTCTATTTGAATTTCACCTAAAGCACACAACCAACGCAGGGGGTCATTCCGTAAAGGTCCCTTAATTCTGTGTTAAACTACGTGGGCGATCTGGGAAGGGAATACAGGCTTCCTCCTCCTCCTTTGAAAAAAAGGTCGGTAACGTAGTGAGAAGGTGACAGCCGGGCAACTTACGTCCCATTACATGTGTGACGGCGGCCTCGACGCACGGGTACAGTACCGGTGAGTCTTTACATCGAGAACGCAGTCACAAAGCGCCCTGGTTGCTCAGCGGAGTCGCCACCAGCTTTAGGTGTCCGTGTTCCCTGCAACCGTCTGCCCTGCCCCATCCCACCCACCCCCCACCCCCCAGCGCACACACTGGAGGGCACACACTGGAGGGCACACACTGGAGGTCAATCCTCCAGCAGGTCTCTGTCCAGTTCCATGAAGGGCTCATCAATGTAGCTTGCTATGGCACACAGAGAAGTCCTGTCTGAGCCCAGCAGCACTGACACCGTCTCCTTCCAGTAGCTGAAGGGGATACAGGAGCTCTGAAAAGGAGGGACATCAACAACATTTTACTTGGTGCTCGTCATTTCTCCATTGAATAATGCAGTAAATAATGTATCAAAAGTGATCAAAACCTTGTTTTCACATCTAACATCTACCGCTTTAGGGTTGGCATATGCTTGTGTGAATATTAGGAAACATTGATATGTATTTTCAGCCACTTGGGGGCACAACATTGACATCACCATACAAAGGTGTTACATAAACAGTGGTCTATTTACATATCCAGCAGTTCTGAAGAAAAAAATGCATTATTTTTGTTTTTCTGTCCACCTGGAGAATTTTTTCTCCAAACTAATTCTTAAAAATAAAAAATCTCTGGCTTTTAGAGGCCAAATGCACCACAATGATCCCCAAAGAACAAACCAGCTAACTAACAAGAGTCTCTGCTCTAGACTGCAACAGGGATGTATTTTTTATGCAGAATTAGGGTGAGAAGTTCATGTTGCTATTTTTACCATGCAGTGCTAGAGAATATTCTAAGACATGGGATAATAACAGCCTGCTATGGTCTGTACAACTGAAATCACAGATTGCTGGTCTGCTAAAGAATGCTTATGGGGGTTAAAAATAATGAAAGCCTCCAAATAATCTTTGAGCAGTCTATTATAAGACAGGCAGAGAAAATAGTGTCAGGTCCAACTCATGTTCTCTACCCAGAGGATTTAGTTCCAGCCCTATGACACGTGTCACTAATCATGATTTCCAATCATGTAAGTGTTAAATTAACTTCTGAAATGTCACAAACAAAAGTAAAAAGTGCAAAACAGGTAAGTTTCCATCAACTAGTTTGGAGCAGATCAACACTTAGCTGGTCAAAAGTTGGCAATATGGGCTAAGCAAGGCTGTGATGCACCCGAATACAAAGTAGAAGAAGAAGAAGAGGAAGCTGTGAACCAGAAACAATTCATCTATGAGAGAAAAGTTTTAGAGATTTTAGAGTAAAGAATATTCTTTCATGTCGGCTAATTTTGGTCATGTTTCATGCTGTTTGGAGACAAAGACGAGCATCACACAACTCTGAGAATACCCTAGAAGACATCGACAGCCGAATCACCTGATCAGTCATGTAGGTTGAATGTTTGCCATGTCACAATGTATGAGGCTGAGGGGTTTTCATCAGCAATAGTGCATTAAATCTTTTTAGATAAAGTCAAAAACCACCTCAAAGCGAACTTAAAAACTTTATTTCAGGAAGTTTATTAATTGGTTTCCATTCAGCTTCAAATATTTGAACGTTGTACACTCATAGTGATTATTTTGCCCAGCGTGCAAACATGTGATTTCCCTTTCAGAATGTTTTTCAACGTGTCACAAAAACATGAACTTTCTGTAAAAGTAGACACTGAGACTCACACATGGTTCTTTAATTCTGTCCAATAAAGAGAGCGAGGTACTCACATTCTCCAGACAGGTGCTGTCCTTGTCCTTGTTGAGGTAGTGGCGCTGCCAGAAGCGCAGTAGGTTGTGGAAGTTGTTGAGCAGGCAACCCGGGTACTTCTCAGCATACTCCTTCTCCCGCAGGGCGTTGAGGTAGAAGGGCAGTTTAGCCTTTCTTCTGGCTAGCATCAGGATCACCAAACTGGTGTTTAAACAGCTTACGTTTTCCTGCGTAGGAAACGGGATGGATGAAGGAACACATTTTAAGGGTACACTCCATTACATACACACTCCGTTAAATGAAATCCATTAAAAACAGCAATTGTCTCATAATTATTACTTGAACTGTGAATTTCTGTGAAGACAAAATGTAAAAACAAGACCTGTGTGAGTGTTTGTACGTTGATGATGTTGATCAGTCTGGAGAGGAAGGACAGTCTGTTCTCAACTTTGGCCATGTAGGACAGCAGGCAGCATTCAGAGAGCACTTCCACCACTGGGAGAATACACAACACGGAAATCAACACTCAATATAGTATCACAACAGCACTTCAATCTATTTGCAAACAGGAGAAATAAGTATTTTTATTTTTTAGGGGTTTTTCCCATCATAGTCACTACAAATTATGTGAAAACAATATTGTAAATTGAACTATATTTAACATCTATTTATTATAATTTCCATCTACATAAATCAACTATTTTACATTTTGTCAAATACCAGCAACTATTTGACAAAATCTGGTTAGATTTTGTCAAATAGTGGACAAGAACAACGCATAAATCTATCTCTAAATAATTCCAGTAACTTCTCCTTTAAATGTTGTCTGAACAACTTGTCTACATATCTAAACGTTCCATCCCCGTTTACCTTTCACATCTTCAGTCTGACTCTCAAAGCGGTCCAGTGAAAGGACGATGCAACGCACCAGCATGTTGGAGTCCACCAGAGAACTGTTGATTTGCGTCAGGAAGGTCTGAAACTACAGAAAAAGATATCAAACCATAACATTAGACACACAAGCTGCAAAAGCTGTTGTAAAGTGTCATTTTGTTAGGCGAGCCCGACACATTTAAGACGTATAATTATACCTTCTCTGGAGTGTTGACATATTTGTTGAATCTTTTGAAGGCATCGATGTTGAACTTCATAAGCTCTCCGAGCAGGTCAAAGTAGCTCTGCAGGACATCTCGAGATGTGCAGCCGCTGTCTATGATGCAAAACAGGATGTGCTGCCGAGGGATGGGAGCAGAAAATGAGCAGCCGTTCATTCAGGAGAAGGACAAGTGTGTGCCATCAGTCTTACCTCTAGTAGTCCCCTCTTTAGGAGGAACATTTGGTCTGCATAGGAGGTGGCTCCTCTGAGAAAACTTTCCACTGCCCTTGCCTGCCAGAACCTACACACAAAAGGAAAGCTATAAAAAGCAGAACTATAGAAAAAAATCTTGAAAAAAATCTGTTCTTTTAAGGAAAAAAAAAAAGAAGCAGAGAGGCTTTCAAGAGGCCCGACTATTAAAAGGGACAGTGAGCAGAATTTAGCAGGCTCTATTGATAGAAATGAAATATCATTAAGTATGATTTCTTTAGTGTATAATCTTCTGAAAAGTATGACCATTGTGTTTTTGTTACCTTAGAATAATCTGTTAACCTCTACATATACAGTAGCCTAGTATGGACAAGCTAAAAACTGGTTATAGATAGGACCAATCACAAACTGACCACTAGAGGTTGCCAAATCCTACACACTGCACCTTTAAAACATCAACATATTCATCTCCTGCTTCTTGATCTTTAGGTTATGTGAAGCTGACCTGAATGACGAGTCTGGAGGCTCCCGCTTCATGACAGTGAGCAGGCGTGTGAGGAGGCCCTTCTTCCCGTCACACACTAGGCTTCTGTCTGTGTTTACCAGAGCTTCCACCTCTGGGATGTTTGCCTTCATGGATATGGCACTCAGTTCATTCAGCTCCTGGCTGTTCAGCAGTAGATACTTGTTCCTGAAAGACAGGCTAAACATTTTAAAACCACACATAACGTGAAAGAAGAAGTCCGATGTCATTCAATTAAGGGTCACTTACTCGTGGTGATCACTGAAACTCTGAAGTAGCCGCAGGAACTGGATTTTGAATGATATTTCCTGTGTGATGAGAATAAAGAGTGTTAATGGTTGTTTTAAACTTGAAAAAGTTGAATTTAATTGCCCAGGTTTCCAAGGATGGTGTTTAAAAGTTATTACCGGACTGCAGTCGCAATTCTCATTCTGGCCGTGGACCACGTGATTTGATGCGGTGTATTTCCTCCAGATCAGCTTGTCAAACAGGTTGTTGAGCCCCGGGATGAGACGGAACTCAGCCAGCATCTTGTGGACCTGTGCAGACACACAATATGAGGCTCAATGAAACACACAATTTATCTCTGCTTTGAATCTCTTAAATCTCAAGGAGGGAAGAGAGAGGTGTGCTGTTACGTACCTGGTTCCTCTGACGGCCCATGAGAAGAACACAAAGCACATAGAGCACTTCCACTTTATACATGATCTCATGGACAATCTTCATGGACTGGGGAAGTCGATGTCTCAGAGGGCTGGTGGCCAGGGAACTCTCATCTGATGACTCTGGAGGCGAGGAAGAAAAGATTCTCAATCCAAGTGCATGGGAATTAAGGTGTGTGAAGAACCAGCAAAACGAATGACTCGCATCTCACCTGTACTGCTTTGTTCAGCCTCCTCCGTAGCCATCTGCATGAGGGCATCCAGGACCAGAGCGTTGTCCAGCCATGTGTACCAGTCCTCCAGCTCCTGCAGGAAGTTAGCACCCGTGGCCTCAGACACTTTCCTGGTGGCCAGTTTACACAGCCGCTCAATGAAGCCAGGGATGTTCAGCAGGGTTACTATTGGAAGGAAAAATAACAGTATTTATAGTTCACACTGTACTTATCCATTCTTTTACAACTCGGTGCTTTGGAGACCACCTACCCTGGTTGACCTCTGCCCGTGACGGGCTCGCGTTGCGTTTCTGCTGTGCGTTTTTGGCCAACAGGGTGTGCTTGTCATCGTTTCCGACATCAGGCTCCGAGATGGTGACGGAGAGGATGCGGCAGAAGTTGGCTAGCTGTTGCTGGTCAAAACTTTGGACCAGGCCTGACAAGTTGGGGATGCCCTCTAACTGGATCATCTCCTGGAAAACACAAGACTGTTACCAAACAGAAATCAGACAGACATTTAGGAGACATTTGACGCATTTAACACGTTGCCAGTTGACCCTGACTGAATCGGCTTAATATAAATAGCATAATATAATATACAGTACATGCATAATATAATTTTGACTCTTGCTTTGAAAACTAGCAACAAACAATCAGCATAATAATGATGTTTCTCACTCCAGACCAAAAAAGCAAAAACAACCCCATTCATTCAATCGACATTAAACTCGTATAGATAATTAAGTCATTATTTTTTGGATGCAAGAGCTACAAATAGAGTGTTTACAAACCCTCCACATAAACCACAAAACCTTGACGGACTATTTACACGTTTAGAAGATTTAGTAACACATAACGCATCCGAGTACAAAATGTAAAAAATATTTGTCAAGTAATCTGGTAAATAGAACTTTCACTATAGAAAGCTAAGCAAACAGAGTGATGTGTGTTCTTAAATATTGAAGAGAAAGCACAGAATGATTCCAAAGGCATGGGTGTGACATTTGGGTGTTAGCAGCTCTGTTAGGCATATTATTTCTGTTATTAGAAGTGTCAGTACAGCAGATACAGTAACAATACAAATACATCATGGGGGAAAAAGAAAATATATATTTTACTGCCTGAACAGGGCCACATGAAGCTCAATTTCTAAGACGATTGCTGGCTTGCCAAATGTGTCGCACCATAACTCATATCGCTCGAGTGACGTCATGGGCCTCTGGAGGGGCCATAAACTATGTTTAATACAATTATAACTCTGACCTTTTTGACTCCAAGAATATCTTCAATTAGGGTAGCAGTCTGTAGGAAGGTCTTCTTGTTTGTCATCAGGGTGAAGAGAAATAGAACAAAGTCATCCCTTGCTGCCAGGCTCTTTGTGACCCCTTCTGTCTGAGGATTGAAAGAAGACAAGTTTAATGAAACCATTCACTTTCCTAACTGTAAACATGTTTTTAAAACAATATAAACAGCACAAACCAACTGCAAGGACGATACTTGTAATCCTACACATGTCCTGATTTGCATACTGCGAATATGCACCTCTGACCATGTAAATTGTAATAGGATACTTACACATATACAACAGTTGTAGAGAACACTAAGGCAGTCCTTGACCAAGTCATCATTCACTGTTGTAACAGAGACACGGACGTTAGTCTAATTGCCAGAACAAATCATGAGATTTCAATACATATTTATCAAGAAAAACATTTTTAAATTCCCAATAAAGGCAGATATATCCACATGTGTAATGTCATTACTTACTATTGGGTTTTTTCTTCTGCATAGTTAACGTGGGTCTCATCAAGATCTCCACAAGCAGCTTCAGAGAAACGGAGAATTTTATATTCAGCGCTGTGAGCGAATACTGTTTTTACATCTACAAGCAAGCTTGTCAGAGGCCAGTAATTACAGACAAGCAAGGAACGTCAGACTTACATCGACTCCACCAAAGAGGTCAAAGGTGTACGTGTTGGGGAAGGTAGATTCCTGAGCGGTCTTCCTGTCCTCTGTGACAAAAGACATGGCCTCCATGGAGAGCTGCGATGATAATACCTGCCAAGAACATCATCCATATGGAATTAACGTCACCCAGGCAGTAGAGTAAAACAGTCAGCCATTTCTCAGCATCACTACGGGATGGACGAGTGATGTGTGGCTACCTTGAGAAAGCTGTGGGCGTTAGAGAGGTCACTGTTGGGATGGCTGCTGTCGTAGAGCCTCTGCAGCAGAGTAGGGATGCCATGCCACTTGGCCCGTTTATCTCTCTCCTGGAGCAGGCCTCCTGGGAGCTAAGACATAAACACAGGCAACCTTAAATAGTGCAATATACACAGGAAAATATATGGTTATTATATGGATTCAAATCACCATATTTCAAAAGGTTCATCTAAAATGTATGTGTGCAGTCAATCAAAGTGGTTCCAGAGAACAGCAAGGTTGTGAGTCTTCTTTTAAATGACAATATAGTAAAGCCACATCATAGGTAATATAGTATATTACTGACACAAGGAAAACAGAAACTAAAAGCAACTTCAGCAGATTTGATATGCTATCGCTGAAATAACTTAACCTGTGCCACAAGAGAGAGTCCTGGCCTGGCTCATAGTCAGCAGCATGTATTGTGGAGCAAGGCCATGAGCCGTGGCCAGTCTGAAAGATGACATCACCCTACAGCATAGTGGACGCCAGTAAAGTGACGTAAGCAGTATGGTATGCTGTGTTGTGTCTTTCTCACTCAAAATAGACTTGTGGGGCGTTCTGAATTGGGTTTTTTTGGAAAGCTCACCGACATGCGTTTTTTTTTTCTTATTTATTGACTCTACAAGTAAGGAATGGTTGTAACAGCAATCCTCACTGTTGAAACCACTTTAAAAACAACAGTGACAACAGTGTGATCAGATATACATGTAGAATAACATGATCATTGCATACTCTTGCCCTGATATTAGGTATCAATAACTGATTAACAAATTAAGAGATTGTATGGACCCAGTAGTAGAAGTGAAATCCTAGACATTACACACCTTGAAGTGCATTTAAAAACGTCCTAGAAATCAGTACAACCAAAACTCAAATATAAGTTTAACTATTCTCATTCCAGATATTGCATAATCATATGCTGAAACCCCATAGTTAAAGGGGAACTATGCTGAGTATCAAAATGCACATTTTATTCCTAAGGCCTACCACACAAAATATTACTAAATATGAACAACTCTCTCCCAAATCCAAAAATCTAGAGTCCTTACTGCGGTGGCCTGGGTTCAAATCCAACTTATTGACCTTTGCTGCATGTCATCCCCTCTCTCTCTACCCCTTCCCTAGTCTATCCTATCCATATTATATATAAATAAAAAAGGCCAAAATAAGCCAAAATCTGAACTTTCCTACACTTGTTGGCATTAGAAATGAATGAAATCAAGTTTATAATGCAGATCAGTATTTCATATTAAACTACTGCAGATCATTTTACATTACAGATTGATCCCTCTCAAAGTAAGCAACTAAATGACAGGATGGAGGAGAGGAAATAGCCTTTTTGAAGATTATTAGTACTAAACAGCAACTTCTGGATGACCAAAGCCTAGAAAACCTTCCTAAGCACGAAAATGACAAAACCTTGAAGTCAGCAAGGAATGTAAACGGCCCGACGCTGACGTCACAGGAATGAAAACACGCAACAGCGTTGTAATTCCAGGGTTACATTCACGAAGTAATTGCGAAGAAGACCCGTCAAAATGACTAACGTCAACTCACGTTCACGTTATATTGAAACAAACGGACCAATATGTGCTCCAAAGTTACAAATGTCGTATAAATGTTCACCTGCGGTGAAAATACAAATAAACGTGGTGACTTTAACACGTCCGAACAACTGTTGTGGCCTGTCCATTTATAGAAACCATAATTATTGTGGTTAGTGTGTCGTTACGTAATCACCTGAGCTGTTCAGCTGGTTTAGCTAGCTAGCTAGCTAGCTAGCTGACGTTAACTCGCTTGCTAACATTAGCAAACGTTACAGCCGTTGATGACCGCTAACGTGATTTAAGCGCTTTAAATTCAACTGCGTGCTCAATAGTGACACTAAACTCCAAAATGCCAAATGCAAACAACAACAGCACCACGTCAAACCCTTCGGTTCAAAGCGTTTCTTACGTCGCAGCTAACCTGACATGTAATGCTAAGCTAACGTGGTGCTAACAACAAAAGAGCCAGTTGAAGCGGAGCTTGTTCCATAAACTTGCAGTGCTAACGTGATTTGCCTGGTCAGCGAGCAAATATGGTTATCCGGAACTCAATGGTTCCAACGTTTAAAGTGTCGTTTAAACAAATAAAAACACACACTCCGTAATGCTGTAGCTAGCTGTAAAGCACTAGCTGACTTGGGCGACGGGACCTCCAATCACGTCCCCGGGACAACGTCTTCATTTTCAGCCTGAATTCAAGGCTCAGTCGAGCAACTTTCGGGTGTCTTTCACTGTCGTTTCTCTTACCTGCGTCCCTCGGCTGAATCCCTGGCCGGTAATTTTACTAGCCGTTAACTTTGTGACGATGCTGCTGTTGCCATTTCTCCGTTTTCCTCCGGTACAGGGGGACTCGGACCCCAGAAGCGTCGCCATTATTTCTTCTTCCTGAACTGAACTGTTCGGGCAGGAAGTGGAAGGCTTTGATGAATTATTGGAGGTAATTAAGCGGCATCTGCTGGCAGAGAAGCACACTCTTTGAGAACCGAGTGGCTTCAATATATAGTTTATATATAAACGTTGTAAGACAAAGAAAATACACCACACACTCTCTCTTCCGGTGGTTATATTTATTCAGGCGTTGCTCATTTATCACACAGCTAACATATACATGTTTTCATTGGATTCCAATTACATGAACCATGACAGCAGTCATGTTACATACATAATCAACATATTACACATTCAACAGCAAGTATTACATTATAAATTAAATATCTCATCTCTTCCAGCTCACATATATTGCCTCTGGAATATAACAACAATCTTCTCGCTGACAAGTTTATCACAACTCCAAACATTGTAGTGTCTCAGCCCCTCCTGCTGCTCCACTGGAGCCCGGGCATCCGAATGACCTCTTCCAACAGCTGACCCCCCAACAGGACGGCATCTGACGTCACTCCACCTGTCCAGCTTCCATCTCTCTCTGATGATCCACCCCGTCTGTCCTCAAGTGTCCCAGCTGTGGTCGTTGCCGTCTGTCATTTGGAGGTAGGAGCTGATGGCCTCCCTCAGCCCCTCGCTCACCAGAGAGTTGTCTGACTCTGTTCTCATCCTCCTGAAGATCACTGACCTGGAGGAGGCAAAGAGACACTTTCAAAGACGTTGACGAGGAAAGTCATCATGCTATTGGTTATTTTTTTAAAGTGATGCAATTCAAATCTACTGTAGGCTGCATTGTGTAGCCTTTATTTATCTGGTTTTAGTTGATTTCCAGCTACATTCCCCTCCACACTCACACTTCAATCAAACCATGCAGATATCCACCAATCTTATATCTGTTGGTCTATGTGTTGGTTTTGTGTCCTCTCCAAATAATAAGCTTCATAATGATTCATCAAGGTGCTCATGCTCTCCTGTAAAATAGTGACATCTTGTGGCGGTCATCAGCAGAAGCAAGCCTAAAGGAGAGTCTGCCACACCTGCTGATGTCCTTCCAGTTGATAGTCGGCCTCCTCATGGTGGTGGGAACAGGCCTGGCCTCCCTGCTGTTGTCCAGACCCCGGATGAAGCAAGGCCCCCTCAGCCGACTGCACAATCCATCTGCAGACTCTGTGACAGGAGGCAGGATTTTAATATCACTCCTCTAGAGTTGTCTTCTCGTGGGTT
Organism: Chelidonichthys spinosus; assembly: GCA_029853015.1. Lineage (NCBI taxonomy): Eukaryota > Metazoa > Chordata > Actinopteri > Perciformes > Triglidae > Chelidonichthys > Chelidonichthys spinosus. The sequence goes on along the minus strand of CM056822.1, from coordinate 5,480,432 downwards.
CAGGGCAAGAATACAGCATTGCAAACCTGAATAATGTTCCACCAGGTGATGCAGGGAGGGGAAGGTGACTCCTGGAGATATGTACACCCAGCCATTTTGGAGATAAGAGATGCGGTAGTGCTTGACGCAGTCCAGGTACGAAGAGTTGGTCCTCCTCAGGATGGACAGCGAGTAACAACCTGAACATAAAAATGTGTTTTTGTTTGTTTTGTTTAAATTCATTTCAGCATTCCTCCTACAGTATATTGATATCGTTTCTAAACCTTCATTTTATTTGTTCCTAGCTTGTCACACAGCTTTGATCTCGTTTCTAATGCAGCTCAACCCTCTAACCTCTGCTCGTCTCCGACTCTCGGATCAAGAAGGCGCCGCTGTGGTTGTACGGCAGCATGAGGAGCTCCACTGCTCGGAACCTGCTGATTCCTGTGAACAGCCACCTGAACGCAGAGAAGACAGTAAGACAGCGTTGTCACAAAAAAAAAAAACTCCCACATATTCTGCTGTTGTTTTGAAGTTTGGAAAACCCACTGGAACAGCATCAGAGCACGTTCCCCACTGGAGGAGGACTGAAAGTACAGGAGGCAGAGGCTGATGTCACTGTTCCTAACCCTTGTCTCCATAAAGGTCACCTGTGCAGAGACTCCTCCCACCATCAGGGGACTCCCCACCCCTCACATTATAATTCTGCATGCCTCTGCCGTCTCTCTCTCACACAGTAATGACAGGTTATCATCACGTCCTCATGATCTACCTGTGTGTCACCCTGGCGGTGTAGCTGGTGGGAATGTAGCTCTCTCGGCCGGTGGCCGTGGATCTCGCCATCATAAAGTCACCCTCGCTGTTGAAGGGAAATAAGCGGTCAGGACTAACTGTGTCTGTCTTGTTTAAAACAAAGGAGAGGGTAAACATTAGCAGACATACTCTGATATGACGGTGAGTCGTTCCCCGATGCACATGGACAATTCTGCACACTCTAGGGACGGGTAGTCACAGAGGGATACGACCATGCTCTCCTCGGGAGAGGCTGCAGAGAGAGAGAAGGTTTGGTCGGTTATTTCTTAGTTTTTTTTTAATTTTGTGCATTGATGTGTTGGTAATATAACCTACGTGGTGATGCAGGCTCAGCTGGATTTCCTAGGATTGTCTGGTTGTATTGGCGTCTGATGGGGCAGGTGCCCATGTTCTTCGGCTTCTTGATGATTTGAAATGTCACTTGTGGCTGAAAAAGAAGGAGGGTGAGGTGGGGAGCATCATTAGAAAACGCTCCGTGTTAAAGGCCTTCAATAACCGTCACATGCATAATTTAATTACCCCCCCCAGCTAGTTATCACGTTATGACTGGCATCCACCAAACGGCTTACAGTCACTGCACACACATTCAGTAATCTGGCAACAACAGGAAGGCGCCGAAACCACAACAACAGGCTCTGATATCCTGTGTTAAATTTCCATGCAACATGTATGCGAGGAATAAAATCTACATCATATAAAAGTGATTGATTTATATAGCAAGAAGATCAGATTTTATTCTTATGATTTCAACAGTAGGACCAGATAAAAATAGAATATAAAATCATATTTATTTTTATATAAAACAAGATCAGGCAGTACGTTTATGAATAACCTTACATACGTACTTGCACTTTACTGATCATGTGGATCTCTCTTCTCAACAATCCTCTTTAAAGTGTGTATTTAAATACTTGTTAAATACTTTTTTAATTACTTAAATATGTGATACTTAAGGTACTTGGACCCCGAATTTCCCCTAGGGGATCGATAAAGTATCTATCTATCTATCTATCTATCTATCTATCTATCTATCTATCTATCTATCTATCTATCTATCTATCTATCCATTTATCCATCTATCTATCTATCTATCTATCTATCTATCTATCTATCTATCTATCTATCTATCTATCTATCTATCTATCTATCTATCTATCTTATCTATCTATCCATCTATCTATCCATCTATCTAACAACGACAACAAAGAATAAATAAAGAGAACTTCCAACAAGCACAACACCATAATCAGAGCGAGTGATACTCACCTCCAATAGAAATGCTATGTTATAATAAGTCAGATCCTTCTCAGATCGTCTCACACGCCTGTTATAAGTGTCTAAGTTCAGGTTCCCTCCTCTGGGCTGCTCCCATGAAGGCGGCTGTGCTTTTGCAGCTGGTTTATCGTGGGGGCTGACTGAAGAGATGAGGCGCCCTGCACAGCCTTTATGTATGTCACCCTGCTGCTGCAACTTCCTGTGACGCTCGAGACCATGACACCCTGACTCAGAGGAGCTCACGTCGATCTCTCAGGATGCAGAATGTTCTCAAGCCGGGCTCATATAGTGCATCACTTGTTTATGGAATGAACCGTACGTCTACGTAAGCAGCATTTACATATGTTCTTGCAGCTGGCGGGGCATTGACATCATTTCAAGCAGGCCGTGTCGACTGGGCTTGGTCCTGCATTTGATCTGCTTTCGGATGTTGCAGCTGAACGGTGGTTAAGGGGAAACGGTTACCAGATTTTTCCTACCGGCCTAGTGCTCCCATTACATTCAGTTACCGTCAGTCATTTTAAAAATCAGATAAGAGTAAGACTTCTGCATAAGGTTCCTCTGCCAGCCTCCTCCTGCCCTGATTTATCAGCAGGCAGAAAGTTCATCCATCACGCTGACTCTGCAGGCAAAGCCTCATAGTGGAGCAACACGACGGGCAACGAGGGCATTTTGTTCTTGGGTGTAAAAAAGGTCAAGTATTGACACTGGGAAATTAATAATTTGTTCAGTGACAACTATGGAGCCTGAAGCTACACATATTCATCAATGTTCTTCAGAAGCAAGTTACATTATCTTTACTGGAATCTCTGATAATTGCATTTTAGTGCAGATGGAAAGAATTTCAGCACTCTCGCCTCACAGCAAGAGGGTCCTGGGTTCGATTCCCGGGTCGGCCCGGGTTCCTTCTGTGTGGAGTTTGCATGTTCTCCCCGTGTAAGCGTGGGTTCTCTCCGGGTTCTCCGGCTTCCTCCCACAGTCCAAAGACATGCAGGATGGGGATAGGTTAATTGGTGACTCTAAATTGCCCGTAGGTGTGAATGTGAGCGTGAATGGTTGTTTGTCTCTACATGTCAGCCCTGCGACAGACTGGCGTCCTGTCCAGGGTGTACCCTGCCTTCGCCCAATGACAGCTGGGATTGGCTCCAGCCCCCCCGTGACCCTGAATACAGGATAAGCGGTAGAAAATGGATGGATGGATGGATGGAAAGAATTTCGATAAAAAATGTACTGCAAATTTGTAGATCTGTTATCCAGCTCCACATTAAGTTTATATATAGTATTACCTCAAACAGTTTGCATTGCATTATACTCTATATTAGTCATCTTCTGTGCTCAGCGTGAGGATAATCTCTTTGCCATCAATTGAGAAGAAAAAAAAAAACTAAAAATGATGATACATCAGATTAACATTTGCAGATTTTCTCCCACGGCCGTACATCATTTTACTTTTAAAGTCAAACTTCATCTCATCTGCAGCACAGCTGATCATTGTTTCTTTAAATGTGTGCTAAATATAGACGGTTAGATCTGTGACAACAGAAGTTGAAGTCACTCTGAGGATATACGAACAAGTGTGGTTGGAAACTAACTCACCACAGTCACCTCTCTTTTCCACTAACAAGGGGAAAAGTACAAGCACTTACTGTGCCGAGGCTGAAAAAGAACTCTCTGTCACGCAAGTTAATTCACTACACTGGTTGATTATATGTGCGTTTGTGAAGCAGAAGTATTTGCAATGTGGTGATGAATGAAAACAGCAGACATGTCATGTTGTAGCTTTATTCAGTAGTATTATAAATGAGTTAAATCAGCAGAGAGTGAGAGGCACTACTGGGCCCCTCAGTGAAGGGACTTGGACATTTCACATCAGAACCTACGAGTGAAAGGTTGTTAAAACATCACTGAATAATCCATGAAACATGAACAAAAACATCAACACAAAGCAGAAAGAAAAGGTTGAACTCGGTCACGAAAACAATACAAAATAACTGAATGTATGTGAAGTGACACACGGGTGTTCTTAACACTGCTTTATCAGAATGTTTCAACATCTCTCCACAGCTTTCGTTCTGTTTTACTGATAGTGTGCTACAGGATGCAATGTTCCTTCCATGCATCACTTGACCTCTACTTCTGCAGCTACAGGTCGGTTCAGTGATCCTTCTGTATACTTTGTGACTGATTCGGCCCCACGTTGCAGCAAGTTTGGGATTTAAAAACACGCAGATACAGCAGCTAAATCAATGCAGCCCACACATTTAGTGTTCACGACAGGAGAGAGCATTAAAAGTAGTGGAGTGTTGTACCGTGCAATGAAAACATTCGGAGAATGGAGGATGATTTCTACAGTTGGTGTGAAGACATTTAAAACAAAGACAACGTGAAAAAAAAAATAAATAGAAAGAGGCGGGGGTTGGACAGTTGAGTCGCTCGTGTGGTTTAACCATTTCAATATACAACACATCTGAATGTAGTTATGGATTCTGGTAGGAATGTGACTTTGACATTGTATTAAATATTCAATATATGCACCTGTTAATATATTTATTATATCCTCTTTTCTAATCACATAGTTCATTACAGACCCTCCTGACGTTGCTTAGGAGAGGGATGAGAGAGATAGACGGAGGCAGAGGGGGAGAGAGAGAGAGAGAGGGGGGCAGGGGGCACATAAGTTACTATGGGAATGTGCAGCGGGTAGGGTAGGGGTTTAGCAGGAGACCTCCATGGTCTGGGGTCCGGCCTGGTTGTCCAAGGCCCCGGTGGCGTTGCCCTCCAGCAGGCTGTTGAGGTTGTTGCGACTGCGACTGCTGTCCATGGAAGTGATGCTGGAAGAGGAGGCGGTACGCGAGCGAGCCAGACGAGTCATTCCTGCTGACGGCACTGAAAAGGAGAAGGGCCCATTAATATTCCACTCACACGGCACGGAGACTCCATGCAGTGTGGGAACACTTAAGATACCCAGATGCAACAAAAGTGCCCACCATGCAAACAATTCTCAAGGACTAATCAAATAAAAGAAATGTGGAACAGAAAATGATTGCACACGTGTCCACTGTTGGGAAACAAACAAAACTAAAACATTTGCAATCCAACCGAAGTGACTGTGGAAGCAAAACCAGCAGGTCATGCAACTAAATAAGACACTGAGGACAGAATCCATGCTAACAGGACAAACTGGACTCGCACAGAGAGACGAATGTATGCAGAATGATCTCCCTGTGTTTAATACCGACTGTCCACCACATTGAGCTGCTGTTGAATACCAACACGACCTGGAGAATTTTCTGTATACATTGGCATTTTTCCACTGTGTTCAGAGGCCATTGGGTTCAAAGCCTTCTAGTCTACCAGCTGCTCGAGAACCCGGTACCTGATTCGGTGCTCAGGTGACTGAGAAGAACGTAGGGAACTGTAGGCGATGATGAAAGAAGGAAGGAAGAGAAAGGGAGACATGTTGAAAAGGTTTATGTCTTATGTTGCTGTATCCCACCTCAGTGTTTGGACAGTTTGGAGGTCGTCGAAGACAAAAACAACACATTTCCAGGTAAGAAATCATAGCATGTGTGCAACACTAGACTCCCTTCCTGTACTCTTTGGCAGTTTCTCTTTTGCAGTTTCACATTGTGCCAATGTGTTAATGAGGGAAAAGCAGCTTTGAGAAACATGCTGAGGTGTTGAGATTTATTTTCCACACGTTCTCTGTGTGAAAACACTCTTTTTAATCAGTTATAATCCTGCGGTGGCATTTACTCAACAGGGGGACGTGGTGGCCTTTAAAGCAACACTGAGGCAACTGGCATACTGGCTACACATGAGAGACTCCCACAGTGCAGTGTTTGGGAATGGGGGAGAGCAAAAGGGAATTAGCATTACAGAAATACACACAAAGGCTTCATCTGTATGGCCAGAGCAAGCAAACCTACGTTCACGTTTTCATCCGTGGAGTCTGGTTGGTGCACTGCAGGTCAGTATGATCTGACAGAAATGTGTTTATGTTTATGTTTGCAGGTGGTTGCCCTGGTCGGCCTGTTTAAGTATGCACTTTGAGTCTCTCTAGAAGGAGACGGCATCGTTAAACAGTTCTGGATAGAAAAGAAAATCACACCAGGCAGAAAAAAGAACAAAGGGTATTTTTTTTTTTAACGCCCACTCCGTACTGAACAGGAAGTGAATTGCTGTTCAGCATATCTCGAGTGCCACTCTCATTTTAGTCATGCTAGAAGCACTTACACCTCACCTACTGAGGGCTGTGGGGACCACACACTGCAGAGAGCAGAGGGGAAATTGTGTTAGCATAGACGGAGCCACTCGGGCTGCCTCTCCATGACCAGACTGACAAAAACAGTGTCTTTTCATGCACTCGTGGCCACAGTCCAAGCCCCATCAGCAGGGGTGTTTAGCAACCGCTCGCAGGAGACTGCAGTGAAAAAAAACAATCCTCATTTAAGACACTTGTCATTGCACTCACGTCAACCGGAAATTCTGGGTAACACATAGACAAACCTCGACCACAAACAACGTCAGTCCAAAAATGCATCGGCCTGTAAACAATTCTTGGACATTCAATATAGAGTTGACTAGTTGGCTCATTTTGTGTTTTGTTTTTACTGACTAATTACAAGTAGAGAAAGACGCGTTTACTTACTGTAGCCCATTCCCTGAACAAAGTACTTGAAGGCCTCAGCAAGTTTCCCTGGCTGTGGAAACATGAAGGGTCAAAGTTAGAAGATCAATTAGACAAAAACAGCTAAATAAGTAAACTTGAAATCAGTAAAAAACCAACCTGCACAACTTGGGGCAAGCCTCCACAATCAGCCATCTGGATAAAATCATCAGTCCCATTAATTCATTATTTGTACAGATATATGTGCATCATATATATCATTCATCAACACATGTATGCTTCACCTTTAGTAGTGTAGTCTTGGTTGGATTTAACCTGGAATTGCACTCCACCTGAAACATTAAGGAGGTTACTACTGAGCTCAAACAAAGAGTAATAACTGCAGACCCTCCCCAGAGCTTCTTAGTTACTGAGATGAGTGTAACTCACCACAGCCTCCACAGCGGGGGATGTATCGCCAACCACAAGCAACGCAGGGCACCTGGACACGAAGAAAAAACGAGGCATAAATATTCTCAAAACCTTGCACATGAGAGACAAACGGCGTCGTCTTCGTCTGAAAACCTACGTTAGTGTGTTAACCGTGTCCTCGTTCAGACCTACGATGGGCCTCTCGATCTCCAAGTCCCGACGGCTGGTGCAGGGAGACAAATTATGATTAAGTTAGTGGAGCTGGAACAATGTTAAGGGCAGAAATCCTGATTTTCTGTGCAGCTCATTATTTCTTCTGTATATTGTGTGATGCATTGCTTCTTTCTATGGATTCAGATCTGGTTTACTACAAGTTCTGATACTGGAAGAAGCATTTAAAATGCTGCTTACAAAACCGTTAATGCACAGTGTTTATAAATGGGATGCGACATACTATTGGTAGGAGCCACAGAAGAGGGCCAGGTTGTCCTGGTTGATGTCTTGGGCGATGTGGAGGCGGTAGGTCTGGATCAGCTCCTGGTTATCAGTCAGCTCATCCTGGGGAATAGAGTGAAACTCATTAGTTCAGATGACTCTATATAAAGTGCTTGTCAGCAGCATGTAGTGAACGTACAGGGAGATGTTTCGATTTTGTCATCCAGACAATTTGTGAGATTTGCAAATACAATGCTTTGGCTTTAGCACTGGAGTTATTAAACTCTGAGCCTGTAAGCTCTGTGTCACAATCCACCAGTCTATACTATATATCCAGCAGGACAGAAATAGAATAATTAGTAAACGCCTGGTATAAGAGTGAGATGAGATAAGGGTATCGAGGGAAATCAAGAAAGGCCTTCAGGTCCGGTTAGTGTTTCAAATTGCCAATGACAAACGGTAAATGGCACACAGAAGTGAGTAATGTACGGCAGGAGAAACTCACAGTGCTGAAGTGGTGAGACATGATGATATCCACCATATTACTGGTCCATCCAGACAGCTGCACAGGACAGGAAGACGGAAGCAGTGAAGTCAAAACATAGGAACATTATAATTATGGGGATATAGCTTTAAAGAAGTAAAGGATGCCTCCTCTCTATCATTATTTGGCTTGGTTGAGCCAAATAATGACAGAGGAACAGATGCAGTGTGCTCATTTTAATAAATATGGGGCAAAGGTCAAACCAGGCTCCTTCAGTTTGATGGCTGTGTGCAACACGAACATGAAGGCAAGGAATGTTCTCCTCCAAACAACCTTGAACGGCACTTGCAGCGATTCATAAACACATTCACAGTATGAGAGTACCGTAGGACACTGCAGTATTGTGACCCATCATGACTGAAATTAATCAAATGAATGAACACTGGCAGTCTAGCAAGCTGAAGCATGGCTTTGGTACTTAGAGACTACATAAGAGTCCCTGCTTGTGTTTTTAATGCAACTCATCAACACTTGCTTTAATGAATAAGCAAGAATAAACTTAAAATACTCAACATAAATAGCATAAAACAGTGAGCTTAAAATACAATATTTCAAATAGGAAACAAAGAAAAGTAGCTGGATTTCAAAAGGAATTTGTCATGAACAAATAGCAGAAACTGAACTGCATCGTCTGGTTAATTATCTAATTAATAGCTAGATGCATTACTGACTGGTGATACTAACCTTTGAAGCTGCCCAGTCAATCCAGCCCTCGGCACATGGGTCAACATTGATCAGAACCAGCCCCTCCACCAGGGTGGGGTTGTTCAACTGGGAGGGGAAAGACACACGTCGGTTCAAAGTTAGGAGTATGGACAGTTACTGGACATTTGGACCAATCACATGCTGTCAGCTTTCGGTTTTCATTCTTGTGCAACCCTACAGAATGATTCAGATTTCACATCCACTGATCCAATGAACTAAAGGAATCCTGCCTCTATTGTTACATATTAAACAATGAAAGCCTTTTTTGCCAAATAGTTTAATGCACCAACAGTACACACATACAGGATAAAGCCACTGCAGTGAGAGGCATGTCGTGTACGTTTTAATGAAGACATCAAACCATGAAGTAAGACCCGGGGCTTCTAAATTAAGGGGTGCGGTTTTGGAATAGCTTGACGACGGAAAGAGAATGTCTGGGGAAATCTAAGCTCCATCTCGGTCAATATTTAGGGAATACTTTGGATACTGCTTTCAACGCAATGAGAAATGCAATGCAGCAACAACTGCTATAAATCAATCAAGGGGTAAATGCAGTTACAGCAAGTGCATTTCAGAATCAATTTACTCCATTAAATCTGAACAAAAGCAGACTCTTTGTAGAGAGCCTGGTGGTTTGACTAGTAAGCCTTACACCTTCCCTTTTTACCCATGACCACCATTTTCTCTCCTTCTATTATTCATCTTTTAGTGCTTCCTCGCTCCTCCTCTCTAGCTCTTCCTGCTCTATTCTACACACTTTGTGCTTATTTTAGCATGTGGAAAGAAGACGTGAGGCAAGGTGATTCACCATTTGGGGAATGGCAGCATATGCTGCAAACGGTGAGGACACCTGATGCTCTCTGTAGGCTTGATGGGAGGTTTTCAGTCTAACAGGCTGTGTGGCCTGAAAACCCTAAATTCTTACAGAGATGGGGGTAAGATGAGAAAACACTCACTGCAAAGCGGGAGAGGATGTACGCTCCGGCTCCCACGCCGATGCCGATCATACTGTTGACCCTGCAGAAAAAAAACTGGTTTAGTGGGACTGGATAGTTAATTTATGTTCATTTTATTGATCAACTATCGGCATGGAGACCACTCACTTGAGTTGAGTCATCACAGAGGGTAGCATTTCAGCCAACTCATCCATGGTCGGGTAGCGATAACTGGAGACAAACGGAGTACATGTTCATCACAAATTTAAATACTTCTTTTTTTTTTGTTGAAAAATGAACGTGCTTCCATTAGCAGATTAACTACTTTATATTCCAACTTAACAGCTCTTACATGAGCACTGAAATAAATGCGTTGCGAATTCATCAGTGCATGTAAAATGAATGTGACACCCACCCACTGGGGAAGGGAGGTGCACCCTCTTGCTGGCCGGGCGCGTCCACATGAACCACTGCAAAGTGCTGCGTGATCTCCTGCATGTCCTCATAGTTGAACAGGGTGTTGAAGCAGGACTTGTCTGGAAAGGGTCGAACAGTTCAGGGGATTAAACTCTGTTGAGGACCTGGCTGTGACTGCCTAAATCCAAAAAATGCTTCATCACATCCAGGACATTGTGCATCGATGTGTCTGTATTTGGCTGACTCACGGTTAAGGCCGATGTCGTGGTAGGTGAGGATGACGGGCCTATTGCCCTTGGGGACGCCTCTCATCGTCACATGGAGAACGCCATGGGGCGTCTCGATGTCATGCTCCTGCAGCCACAGAGAAGAAGAACAAGAGAAAGAGACATTTCAAGACAAATGGGAAAATAAACCGGGTGTACAAAGACAAAAGGCTTGTTGTCCGTCGCATGGCCAATAATCGTTAATTAATACATAAACAGCTTTATATTTTAAGCAGTATAATATTAATTATATTGTGTGGCGTTTTTCTGTGTACATTATTATTATCTCAGCCAAACACAAAGCCAGAAATAATCCATGGGATTCCCACATCAGCTATTAACGTGGGAATATTTCAGCTAAACTGACGACATAATGACTGATAAATTAAGAATTATTCAAGTGCTTCAGAGCACAAAGCGTAGACACCGATGACCACAATGCAAAACATTTAGGGTTTTATCTCAGATTGAGGATGCCAAGCATGCACCTCTTCTCCACCACACAGTCCTTGTACCCTTGGACAAACGAAGCACAGAATGGGCTGCCTGGGAAACCTCTTCTATGTTGTAAAACAGTCTTTGTGTTTTTATCCGAGGGCCTGAAACACACAGCGCTTTCACAAGGGTGACTCTGCAAAAATTAATGTTTTGCAGAAAGACCCATTCAAATGACGCCAGCTTCATTCTCTCCATCGCTGTCTTATGAATACATTTCTTTATCAATGAGGAGGCTCCATTAACTTAACTGGAAGACACTGAAATGTGTTTAACCTGGGGAATTAGATATAAGAGGACGTGGAAAACAATCCGCTCTCTCCAGAAAGCGTGTCGGAAGTGACATACTGGGAAGTGATGACATATACAGGAAGTACAATCGGATTCAAAACTTAGAGCAGCATCACAAACACACTTCCCAAGGTCAGCGTGACTTGGTACTGCATACAAGAGTGTGTGTGTGTGTGTGTGTGTGTGTGTTGTCGCTGCGTGCATGTGTGTGTACCGCACAGAGCCGGAGCGCCGGGGCGGGGCCCAGCGCTCTCGCCTGGTCTCAAAGCCCACTGGTCATCAATAATAAAAAAGAGAGAGCCTGGGCATATGAGAGAGACAGGTTACGGCTGAAAAACACCGAGGGAGCGTGACTGTTTCCCACTGCAGGCATTTTGTCTGATAGATATGTGTCACAATCTCTACAAAGCAGATGGAGATACATTCTCAAGGACAAGGCTGCAGTCATTTGCATCTGCTATCTGTAATCGACACAGTTACGCGAAATGGAAAAAAACTCATCATCTTATCAGCAACAGAATGAGATGTTTTCATTTGCGTGAGTGTCGGTACCGAAATTAGCCTGTCGCATAAAGGTTGAAAACGATGCACACAAGATCAACACTCAGCAAACCCTCGCCGACTGCGTGCTAAAGTCTACCGACACTTTATATAACCTCCCAACCTGAAGTGGAATAAACCTTGAAGAACTGACAGGAAGCCTGGTGTTTATTGGAGGCTTTTTCACAGATAAAGAATTTAATCTGCAGCCTTGGACTGGTGTGTGTGTGTGTGTGTGGTGTGTGTGGAGGGGGCCCCACCACAAGCCATTATAGACAGAGAGCTAACTCTCCGTCTATAACAGGTTGTTGGTCGTGCTGCTGCAGAATCTTTGTTTTTTTGGACAAGGACAGAGTCAAGGACACAAAAAAAGCGAGGCTTTGCTCTAAGTAACAACCACACTCGCAAAACGCTTGCTTTCTGTCATCTGTGCGCAGTGTACTTGCACCGGAGAAAGCAGGACGTGACACCAGCGATAGGAACAGAAAAAAAAAAGTGAAGGGAACACAGGGTGGAATAAAGAAAGAAGATGAGATGGGTAGAACAAGAGAGGGAGAGTGTTGGAAGTGGATGGGAGGAAATGGAGCGTGAAAGCGAGCGGGGACAGTGTGACAGAGAGAGAAGACAAGGGGAGTTCTGTATGACTAACAGAAGGATGTGCCTTAAAACAGGAGGGGCTACATGGTTTCATTTCCAGGCATGTCCTGGCACAAACTTAGCTATTTGCATGGTTTAAAAGCTGTATCGATCTGGAAGCGCTGCCTCTCTCACAGAAACACATGGGTACACACGGCAGCGTCTCAAGAAAACAGACATGGGGTGGGGCTGCTAGCCTGGACAGAAAAAGAGGGAGACACTGCAATGGCAGCAGCCCTATTTCATCTTTAATACATTCACATTGGTTAGGAGCTATACAATAAAGTGTGTGGTTGTGAATGAGGCAGGAATACTGAGTAGAGGTTTGTGCTTTGAGAAGAGGGGCTGCAGGAGGTTGCCCCGGGCAAAAGGGGAGGTTTTGGTCCCAGAACGAAGGAGGGTGATGGAGGTTAAAAAAGGAGAGCAGTATGTCATGCTGTTCCTCTTCCTGCAATCCCTCTCTTATCAATCACTCCACCCCCTCCTCCCTGTTTTCCACGCCCTGCCAGGAACAGCATCAATCCACCCATGAGAGCTGCATTACAGGGCAAGAAACGCCAAGCAGCCTGCGAATTAATGTATTGTAAATAAACATGCCTATGCATACATACACATACACACACATCCATGTCTCCGATGCATGTTCTCCAGTGGGATCATCCCAGGTACATGCCACCCTTTTGACTCAAACACAGCCCTCCCCACCCGCAGCACACATACAGAGTGTGTGTGTGTGTGTGTGTGTGTGTGTGTGTGTGTCATCAAAGCAGTGGGTTGAAACTACAAACTCATAGTCCCCTGCAGGGGATGGAAGGAGCTGCTACAGTGGTTTTGGTCGCTACAGTTGAGTGTGACCTCCCTGGCTGTTTTCAGGGATAACAGGCACTATGCGACATCTATACATATTCACAGGCAAAACAGAATGTCTGCAGTTATGGATAAACACGTTTGAGATGTATAGAAACATGCACCCTGCAATGCACAAATTCCAACAATCCTACTGATGGACGACCAAATGCTGACGACGGGCACGTACACAACATCTGGTTGTGGCATTTGCAGATTCAGAGACACTTGAGCACTAACACACATGCATGTTTCATATCATCCCATTCAAATGCACCACTGCACCCTCAGCATGTTTAGGATGTGCAGACTGCACACATGCTCACTGTGTGACCTGCAGGAGAACACACACACACACACACACACACACACACACACACACACACACACACACTGAACAAATGTTTACCACCACACGAGCAGCTGCCCGGAGAGAAAAAGCCCAAAGTATGAGCCATCTGCTGAAGGTGGGGTCAAACCAGCGAGGAAAGACCCCCACCAGATTTCCCCCTCCTGTGAACAAGTGCTGTCACCTTCTATGGGAAAACTACACAACAACCCCCTACCCACTAATCTAAACCAGAAGCCCTTGCTGCAAGGACCCTGCCTGGTGTGTCACGGCAGACGAGATGCATTTGTCACTCACCACTCCATTCCCAGAGCATGCAATCTGGTCCAGGTCCAGAATAGCTGACATGTTTTTCCCACGCAGGAGAGGAGTGTGTTATGCTATGTGCAAGTGTGTGCTGGGCAGCTTTGAAGATCTCCAAGAGAGGAGGAGGAGGAGGAGGAGTAGGAGGAAGGCGGGAGCGCTGGTAGGAAGGGAGGGATGTAGGGTGAGGCAGCTTTAGCAGCGGCGACGAGGAAGACGAAGAAGAAGAAGAGAGGGAGGAGAAAGACAGCAGTGCGATTGAGGAGGAGATGGCTAAAGAATGTGAATGAAAGCCGAAGAGGGAGGGTGGCTAAAACGCAGAGAGAACAGGAGAGAGACGGAGACGAGAGGTGGGAAAGACAGCAGGAAAAGAGACAGAGGGGGGAGGAGAGTGAGACTGCAGTTTGTGCTTAGTAGTCACAGGGCGTCCGTGCATCCAGCGAACCGGTGCATTTAATTGGATTGCGGAGGGTCAGGTGGGTAGAGGGAGAGGGTGGGGCTTAGAGGGGAAAAAAAAAAAAAGAGAGATGGAGGGGGAGAGTGGGAGAAAGAGAGGGGGCGGGTGCGTGGAAGAGGGGTGATGGGGTGCAAAAGATGCAGAGGCAGTCCTGGAAAATGGGCACGGTGCTGACGTCACACCGTGATACTGGTAAAGTGAAGAGAGAGGGGAGAGGAGGCTGACTTTGACAGCTCGCCCTGGGCTGCATCAGCAAAATGGCTGCTCATCGCTGAGATTTAGCAACAATTGGCTGGAGATTCACTTTAGCTTCACCTTGCCGGGAAAGAAGACTGAGTGACTTCAGTATCCAAAATAAGACATACGCCATGAATATCCATAATTAGACCCCAGTCTGACATACACCAACAATAGCTTTCCAGCAAATGTTGGATGACACCGCAGCACTACTTCCTTTAAATCTTCCTGGAATACTGCAGTGTTTCAGTATTGACATTCAATGTGTTCAAGGCTTACCGGAAAATAAACCCACAACAGGCTACTATTTTTATTCACATTCACAAGCCTTCATGAAAGGATCTATTTCCTCTCCACCTGCCTCTGGATCATTTGATCCTCATAGTTTATTGATCTCGCCTTTTCTACTCTCCTCTGTCATCTGCAGAACTGCTGGCAGTGCACAGGGTCATGTCTTAGTTCCAGACGCAGCCAATGGCACACATGAAAACGGCAAAGAGTGGGTGGGGTTACAACAACGGGGTGCACCTCATTGGTTAATGGATGTAACAGCATGTTTGGTGGTAAAATGTCGATTCTCCTCTAAATGTTTCCTGTCCTAACCCACAGAGGGTGCCACTGACACACATGTAGTGGATGTACATCCAGAAATAAGCACTTGATATACAGGTGAGACAAATAAAGTAATACAGGTCAAAAATACTAGATAATCCATCTACTATCATGACATAAAAGAGGTGTTTTGAACATAACATAATATGTTTCTATATTTCTAACAGTATATTTCCATAGATTTTCTTCCCACAGTAAAGTTTGCAAACAAACACACAATCGGTTTATTTCCACACCCAGTAGTTCAAACCAGATTGTGGTGAGAACATGACTAATTGACGTATACTGTGACCAGATTAAGCTGTAAATGTGATTGGTCACATTAGCTAACGTCGTCACACACGTTTCCTTTTTCCTGGACCGAGCAGATTTGTGTCATATAGTGAGTCATGAATCAGCAGGACTCGGTGTTCCTGTCGTACAAGCACACAGCGACACTCTGGTGGTCTGCAATAGCGCGGTTCAATGTGAGCTTTGCGTTCATACTGTGAGAACCTACGGTTTGACCTCCACATGTCCACAATCGTATCCTCTTCGTAGATGGTGACTGATTAAATGTAGTGCAATACACTACATTTCTGTGAAACCTAAACCCAACTTTACCAAAGCCAAACCGGACAATCGACAAGAAAAACACAGTGGATGAAAACCACATCACACAAAACAGCCCTCCAGTCACACGACATACAGGCTTATGGCGCCCTCTGCTGAGCATATTGAGAGGATTTAAAAATTCAAAGACATCACTTGGCAGCCATTTGTCTGAAAAACAATGTGGACAGACAGCTTGTTCCAGTTTTTGATGCTGGAACGGTTCATAGTGAAAGAGACAAAACTGGACATAATCATGAAATGTGAAACGTAATAAAAATGATCAAATACCATTTTAACAAAAAAAAAGCTCACAAAGCATTTGAGACAAAGATATGACATGGATTTGGATTCCATGGATATCATCTAAACGTTCCCCACAGATAACACCATCAACCCTAAAATGTTCCATCAGAAAATGTACAGTTCAGCCATTTCCATGAGGTAACTCAGTGTTCATGAGTGGACGAGGCTGACTCATACGTTCCTCCCCTCTTTGCTTCTCGGTGATGTAAGCAGGGCATCTTAAGGGACTGCAGCACCACACCCCAGGTTCTTTTCTCTGACCCTACCTCGTCACTGGCACCATCAGCGCCGCTCTCCTCATGCAGGTGCAGAGGCTTTTGACCGTGACTGTTGCAGTACCTATGGGCTGCCTGTGGTTGGAGCTATAGGACTTGCAAAGGGGAGAGCAGCTGGATTTGTCCTCCAGCTACTGGAATGTCATGTCTTTGCTCAGAGTGAAGGTGTAGCGGTGAGGACCCCTCCCCCACACACAGACTATATATTCATAGGAAGTCTGCTGCTAATGCTTTGTATTGCATGCGGGCTCCGGCTGCAGGACAGGGATAGATAGGTACAATGATGGAGCTTATTTCAATGACAGACTTGTTCATATGGCAGTTGAGTTTATATAATGCATCTCAAACCAGTAAGCCAAGTCTGGTCCTACACCTGCACACAAAAATATACTGAAGCAGCTAAATGAAATATGTGCATTATTAATCTTATTATTTATACATGCTTTTCCTACTGTGAGTGACATCTTTCAAGTGCCGCTTTAGTGTTGAATGAACATCATTTGTATGGAAACCTCCCCAATATTGGTCAAAGAATCCCCAGTTTGGGAAAACTCCTGACTGAGGTGACTGTGTGAGGGAAAAAAAAATGGCTGCCATGGAAATAAGGTCAAATACACTTTCAATACCGCTGAACGAATTTGGGACAAGTCTTTCTTCAAATTAAAACTGCAGCACCTGACCTGAATGACAAGTGGATCAGTGGAAAGACATACGACATTGAAAACATGAGCAGCCGAGTGAGTGCAGCGTTTTATGATTTTTACTGTATTGGTGACAAAGCGAAATGGAACGGAGCATGGAGCATGCCTGCTCCGGCTAACATGCTCCACACTCCTCCCCTGCCTGCAGCAGCTATATTTAGCTCTGTTGGGATGCTGGAAGCAGGCATGACTGCAGAAAGTGAGAGAGGGATGAAAGCTTTAACCCTTTGCAGTCGTGATGCTTGTGAAAACCCGGCAGAGTGCTTGCCTGTCGGAAGTCACTCCTCATGCAAGACTCTGCAAATTGGAGAGCAGAGCGATCCCATTCTCCAAGCGAACACAGATCAAAGTAAGGGATCTGGAACGGTGCCCACTCAAGGCTAGCATCCCTTTTTCTTTCACGATAATTATTCTTGCATTATCATATAAAAAAAAAACACGCATGACCGTTTGAAATTCTTACTGGGGAAAGACGAGCAGTTTCTGTAACACAGGAATAATCACAAACAGTCTCACTGTGGAAGATAGTTGCTGAGACTCTTAAAAGATGTCTGAAATGAATGCATTTGCATAAATCTTACTGACATTTACCGAGTTAGTTAAGTCTGTAAATATCTCTAGAGGTGTTGTAAAACAGACCATGTTCTTAAACCTCTGCAGTGGAAGACAAAAATGGTATGATCCCAATGAGGTTGACCAAAAAGAGTGAGAGTGGGTTGACATGTGCTTAATTAAGGCTCTGTGTTTAGAACAACAAGCACAAACAATATTAACCACCAATGTTATTCTATGTTGACTTTTCATATCAGTACAAAAGATCACAAAAATGCCAGTCGGTCAATTAATATAATCACAGTATACTTTCTTGCAAAAGAAACAAACCCTACAAATAATGCTAAAATTAAGATGTTGATTGACAACAAAACAACCAGCCAACAAATAATGGTCTACCCAACTCATGCTAGACCTCTTCAGTATTGTTTTCTACATAGGTTCGGGTCGAGCTTTCTCACTCTAGACAATAGCATAATCTGAAATGATAACATTTTGTATTTCAATTAATCATTGCACACACAGATTCACATTAGCAACATTAGCAGAGGGTGAAGCAGGAAAGACCCGTTCTAGAGAGCAACACTCACCTGGCAGTCGAAATCTTGAAAGTTCCGTGCATTCTGCAAGAAAAGTTAAAAAAAAAAGGTAGAATTAAAAGACAGCACAGGTTCATATGTCACATTTCTATTAACATAAAGCCAATAAGAGTACAAAGTCGTATATAATTCATCGTGGATGTCACATGACGTGTTGGATTTCTTTAACATACATAATACTCAAATAAATCTGGTGTCGCACATTTTACAAGCTCTTCCCAACTTCTGTTTACTTCATATTTTGTCGTAATTCGATCTAAATTCGTGGTCATTATGCTACAAACAACATTCATGTCTGATCAGTTTGATTTCAGCACATTTCGGCAGTGGGAGAGAACTGTGCCAAGATTGCAGGACACTCAGCACATTAAAGATTTAAACGGAGCAGGGTGTAATGTGTACTAGTACAGGCTGCAATTTCTGAATAATGTGATTGGGCGTGAAATAATGTGGCAAGCACTTCATCTAGTTGTTTATGGATCTCTTGATCCAACCGTGAGGTCGGGATACATCATTTGGGCAATTCTGTGGTCACAGCCCATTTAGCCTCATGCTTTTAGGAAACAAATCCTGTTCCTCTACACATCTTAAATCATCACAACTTACGGTATGGAAAATAGTAGTTTTCAATATCTTAACTAGATTCTTTACGGATACAACATGATGCATTTCTAGAGTGTATTTGTCCCAGCGATTTGTCTTTACTCAGACAGCAGGGAGCTACAGAATAGATGAGCAGAAACGTGAGAGTGGGCAGAAACAACAAAGAGGATTCTTGTGGGATTCAGTTGTAGGCCAGACAAGTAGGGTACATATGAGTGTAGAGGCAGGTGGTAATTAAAAAGCTCTCCCTTTATTTTACCCCACTCATAATAGTGGTAAAAACATGTTCATAGTCAAAATCTACACTATTCCATTGCTATAATGCAGTTCTCAGGTAATGACATATTGAGCTTTATGTATTGTCGAGACATGAGAGGAAGATGAAAATTAAACCACAGGAAGGAACTAAAGTGCCTGCTTTGATTGCAGTGAGGTGAACCTCTACATTTTGGCAGTATTTCCATGAAGAAAATACCCCCCGGTGTATTACTCAAACAAGCTACGGTCTAAAGCATCCCATGAAGGTCAGGTTCAACATCATTGATTATGTTTTTAAATAGATTTACTACTTTATTACAAGTTATATATATATAGAGTCCCCAAAGGTGGCTCCCCATGGGACCTAATTAAAAAAAAAAAAGATAAAATAATTGTCTCTTGCCGTTGACTAACGTGCATATTTTTCCAAAATAAGGTTGTCTGGGGGACACTGGAAGGGGAAGGACTTCACATCTCCGTTTTATTGAATATTATGTCAAGTCGAGTTCATTTTAATTTAATTGGATCCCTTTGCAGACATAATCATATAAACTCTTCTGCAGAAGGCAAATATGCTTGTTTTGTTGTTTAATACCTGTTGTTGTGACAACTTTGCTGCTGCACACAGTACTCACTTCTTCTGGATCATTACTGTAATCCATTCAAAAATGTATTATCTGTATAGAAATCAGAATGTGTTTTCATAATTTCAACAGAAATGAGAGAGGATCCTCTTTCATCACTGCTGTCATGTGACCTGCATCTGCTTTCAAGACACCTGGTTTGTCTTTTTAATGAGCTGGCCACTAGGTGGAGTGAGAGGTCAGTACCAGTATCCTTCATTCAGATGGTCTTTATGATGTATATTCCCCACCCTGTCACCTCACACAAGACATCTACTTTACTCAGCATGTAGCCCAACAAGGAGAAATCTGTCCCTGCTCATCCGGAAACCCTTGAGACCTGATCGTACGTTTCCCTTCTTCTCTGAGTCATGATACCCTCCCGACTGCTTGTGACAGTTGCCTGGGGAGAGAACAAAACAGTCTTTCTAATCAGCTAATCGGCTGTTGAGATGGAGAAGGGAAGGAGGAGGCGGCCAGGAGAAAATGGGAAGAGCTTTGATCTGCTATTGGCTTTTTTTTCCCCCCATCCATACTCCCTTCTGTTTCTGCCATCGCTCACTTGCTAGTCTTTCAAGCTCTTAGAAATAAAGGAGATGAGTTTCTTATAGTTTCTCCTTTGATCTCGCCTCAGTCTAGCTTCATGCAGGCCTGTCTTTTCTGACTGTTTGTTGTATGTATGTTATACACCCCGCTTCCTTCTTGCCTCATTCAGTCTCCAACCTTTTTTCCCCCTCTCGACTTGCTCTCTCCCTTCCTTTCTTTACGCACTCGACACAGTCAAGCAGATATGAATAATTCACTTTGATGAACAGGACTGCAGAGTGTGCATGCCTAGTGTATTAGCCGAAGCATTTGCCTAGGAGGACCATATCGTGTGCTCATTCTCTTTAAAAGGTGCAAAACAGTGTTCAGCTTGTATGTGCGGTTCTACGTATTGGTTTGGGTGCACGGTGGCGTGCCTGTTGCCTGATCTCCACGCGACTCACCTTATTGGTCAGCAGCGGCTTGATCTCAGTCAGCTGTACATCCTGTAGCTCATCCATCTTCCTGTCTTGTGACTGTAAACCACTCTGTCCAAAAAGAGAAAGAGAAAACAATATATTGGTTAGTTATAATTAGGGGTGTAACGATACATCGATCTACATCGATATATCGATACATTGGCGAACGATCCAAATGCATCGATGCAACGCTCAAACATCGATGCATATCGCTGTATTATTACAGGCTCTTAAGTTAAGTTTGTTTTATTTTTTGAAGAAAAACCTCCCAAAGCTCCCAAATGTATGGTTTTTGTTAGGGATGCACGATAATTATCGGCCCGATAATTATCGGCCCGATAATAGGAATTATGACGTCAACCCGATAAATCCGATACAATTATTAATACCTCCGATAATCCGACGATAGGATGCGTGTGTTAAAACAGTGCTACGGGTGGATTGGGATGAGGGACGTTAGTTTTTTCTAGGCGCCTCCCGTTTAGCATGTGATGTGGTTACTGTGGTATCACAGGTTTCGGAGGAGGGAGTTAATCCACAAATCGAGCGCTCCCTTCTCACGCCTGGTTCACACTGGACGCGGAAGTGCCGCGAATAGACGTGTAGCGGAGCCCGCTTCCATTCGGCGCCCCTGTTAAGCTATGGTGTCGTTCACACTGGACGCGGAGCGCCGCGAATACGCGCAGCCCTCCCGCGCCGTGAAGCGATCGTTATCGGCGTCTGCTCAATTTTTTGCGCGTGCCGCGAGTGACGCGTCAATTCTGGCAGGAAATCACACAGAAAAACACGAGACAATCTGGTCAATTTTCAAAATAAAAGCAATTTTCAAAATAAAATACCACGATTGACAAACGCGATCATATTTGTGTATCTAAACTTGCACTTTCGGAAACAGAAAGAGACAATACATTTAATAAATGTGAAGAGTAGATAAACAAATATGTGTATTTCAACGGTATATATATATATAATATATATATATATAATATATAATATAATATATATATATATATAAATAAATATTGTCATTTTATTGAAGAGTCAAAACTGTTCTTGGCTTTCTTTTGTTCATAGTATTAATTATCATGTCACTGTGATACATCTGGTATGGTGTTTGGTAAAAGGCAAAGCTATGCTAAATCTACCTAAGCTTAGTCATTAGTGTTTTTGACCTGAATTTGATCTGAATATACATTCAAAAACGAATAACAATATTATCGGTTATCGGTATCGGTATCGGTCCCGAGGAGCAGAAAGTTATCGGTATCGGCTTCAAAAAATCAATATCGTGCATCCCTAGTTTTTGTTTAACATCTGGAAGAGCAAAGCAATAAAATGTTTAAATTATAATTACGTTTTTGTGATTTTTTGATGTGAATGAAACAGGTTGTGTTAAATGGGCATATGATATCGTCTCATATCGATCGAAGGCCACTGAATCGAATCGAAATCGTATCGCGGCAGACTTTTGATATCGGCAAATATCGTATCGTTGTCCAATGAATCGATTTAATATCGTATCGTGATGAAACCAGAGATTTACACCCCTAGTTATAATCACTGGCAGCCAGGAAAGCAAAATGGCACGTTGGGGCGATTTCTTTACAGTGCAGTTAATGGCAACACAACCTACTCATAACTAAACATTCTCAGTCGTCCAGGTCATGTTAATCTTTAAAAGCTTTGTTATCATTAGTTCTGACTAGTGGGGAGTTTAGGTATTTAACCTTCTTGTATGGTTTAATACGTAACCCTACAAAAGGGTTAGGTATTTATGGTTAAATACATGTGGAGGTGGCAGTAGGTAGTGAAATCTATCCTTGACTGTTTTTTTTTCTCCTCTCTCTAGGGTACCTTGTCTTCTCGACTCCACATTGGCATACAGCAATATCTAAATGATGATATAAGAGCTGGCTGGGGAGGGGACGGAGTGTTCTTTCTCTATCCGTTCAGCAGAAAAGGTCACACATCCAGTCCACACAGGTGATGTGCAAACATGCATTGTACACACGCAAAGATGGATCGGCCCAGGTTTAACAAGAAGCTCTAAAGCCCATCTCATTTGTTCTCCCCCCTCCCTCTCCCTCCACTTTCCCTAAAATGGTAGCTGTTCAGCCTCGCCTGTGTGCACAAGGTGAGGAAAGGCAGTGGTATTGAGTTACCTGGCTCTGCCCCGGAGAGTGGCTCATGTTGCACATAAGAGCAGATGGAGCGTTTGCTTCTTCTAGGTCAATGCTTACAACTGGACGACAAAGCCAAAATCGGCCTACATCCACACCACAAACAAGACTTAACATGGAAAAATTGCGTTCATCAGAACAGATGCACATAAGACAAAAAAAGGGGGGATTGCACGGAGGATTTGCCAACTGGATATAATAATAATCACTTCCTGAGTCAGAGCCAACCCCTCTTGAACGACCTTGAGATGCTGGTGTCAGATAATCTTCAAGATTGGTTTGTGATGATTCTAGCAGCGAACTAACAGCGGTACGCACCAACAATGACATCACAGCATATAGCTGTGTGCATATCAGCTTTTTTACCCTTGCCTGACAAAAAGTCCAAACAGACAGCTGCCCGATAGACGCATGAATTGGGACAGAGGTTATCCTGATCTGGCAAAAGATTGCATCTTGCCTGGAAACAACCCGGGAAGCAGATGGATCCTCAATCCTCAAATTACATAAAAAACAGTCAGGAAAAAAAAAAAAAGTAGAAACATCAAGTGTTGGAAGTACTAGGATGGGGAGATAAAACACGCCGGGTAAAATCCCTGCTGACAAATCCGGCTCAATGGTGGAACTAAATAATATTTAGACAAGTGAACAAGAAAAAAAAACAAATACTCTGCATGCTTGAGCGGATTGAGCATCTTGGCCGGAACAATCCAACATTTCCTCAGGCTGCAACAGAAAGTGGGATGGAGGCAAAAGCTGCTTTAATTGTAAACAGGCTAGCCGGGTAATCGAGGCGTTAAGAGAGATTGGGTCAGGGCGGGCTTAAACCAACTGACAGACTGGGTGGGTTTCACAGCCCAACCCCACTGACCTCTTATACTGGGCTTCCCCGGGGAACTAACCACTGTCCCAGAAACCACTATCACTGCCCCTCCATCAATCTGTGCCTCTCTCTTTGGTTTCAAACGTCTCCTAGAGATCCCCTTAACCTCACACCAAATCACTTGAAATAACACAAAATCCCATTTAGCAGCACCATCACCACTCCGTCCTACCTACTCCACGCCTGCTCTACCGTTCAGCAAGCACAGCTGTTGCCATAGAGACAAAGCTTGTTGCCGATGTTTATTCTGAGCTGGGCTTGCCCCGAGGGACAGATGTGAGGCAAGGAGAAAGGGGGGGAATAAATAGTGGTAGATATGAGAGGAATTGATAAAGAAGAAGCTCAAAACATGCTTTCAGGAGCGTTTACCCCCGACAATCACTAGGACTCACAGAGCCACGCGTTCCGTCGAGAGACGACAGCGAAGCTTTGCATAATTGAAATAAATAAATCAGGAAAGGTAGCCTCAGATGACAGATTGGAAATCCCATTTGCAATCTGTGCAGCGGGCTATTCACAGCATATCATTAATGTAGATGAGGATGGAAGGAGGATTGAGAGAGCTGATGATGTACAACACGTCCTCCTAGCCTTGACAGCAGGACTGTTTGTTGTGCCAGGTCGCTCTTACAGATGGTTTCCCTGACATCGGAGTCGGTTTGACTCAGCTCTTCCACCTGCAGATGAGTAACACATGAATTGCATGCTGGCTCTCACACATGATCCGTCCTTCTATTTCCCTGCACAACGTGTAGCTGCCAGTAGCGCCTCATCTCAGCGTTAAATATAATGCCACGCAGCGAGGGACGGGGAGGCTGAGCTGGGTGAACAATCCGGCAGCAGAAACAAATCGTGTCAGAGGAAAACCACACGAGGCCCTTTCAACTCGGCAAAGGTCAACCTTCACGATGGCCAAGTGTCATTGATGCCTCTGGGAGAGTGGGAAGTCTGATCTGAAATAACAAAGACGTGTTGGTTTAATAAATGGATGACTTCATTAGGATCCCTCCCTCTCTCTCCTCTCTTGTTCGCTCACACTATCTCTATGGCTGTATGGAGAGAGAGGACATGCCTTTACCTCGATGCTGATGTGAAGGTGCTAGAATGCTTGTATGTGTGGACCCCGAGGCGTGTGCCAAAACACCAAGTGTAGATATATGGTGTCTCTGCCGACACAAAGGAGTCTGTAGCTGCCATGTCAGCGGACGGCGCTGAGTGATCGATGAACACACCCCTCCTCCTCCCACTTTTCCTGGCTCCCTCCCACGTTTTCCTCCTCCTCCTCCTCCTCCTCCTCCACTACTCTCTCCCCGTCTTCGTCTACTCCTTCCCATCTCACCTTGGGCCATCATGATGTCTAGGCAGGCTGCATGATGGACGACTGAGAACCCGGCTCTGTGACCGTCCCTCCAGCCTCTTCAATTAGTCCACTTTCCTCCGGGTCCCCATGGCAACCAGGGCTTACAATTTACTAGTGGTCATCATCATTCACATCATGGCCGTGCATTGTCTCTGACCTTCTTTGGTTACAGACTGACCAAGGTGACCTCATGTTAACCTTATCTACCTGACTCAGCCATCAGGAGTATTGTCATGCTCCACACATTGTCACCCTTTGCAGTGGGGGGATGTTTACAGCAAATATGTATATTAAACTCAATCCATAACATAATAAAAAACGGTATTAAGTGCGATAAAGTGGGCTTATGCTAGATTTTGATGTCACTTGTAGAGCTTTAGCGCTAACAGGTGTAGCCTGATAACCCACAAAAATCATCGTAAATATGTCTCTTTGTTCAATAACATTATGGTTTATTCATCATATTTACTTCAGACGCTGATTCAGCTCTACTTGAAGGATGTTTTTTGATGAATGCAAAAAAGCTTCTTGCTTGTAAACAGTCTATAAAGTGCATACATTAAGATTCATGTTCTTTCAAAACATGTGTCGGAAGAACAGGGTTCGATTCCCGGCTCCTCCAGCCCGCATGCCGAAGTGACACAGAACGGGACACAGCTTATCTCCAATTCAATCCCAGTGAGAGGAATTTGCCTCGTGTCATCTGCCTGTCCGCCTGTCTCTGGGAGCCAAATTATTTTAATGACTGTTCCTATCACAGAGGAACACAAGCATGACTGTCCTCAACTGGAGCCTCCGTCTACAGGCAGCACTTCACCAGGCGAACAGAAACGAGGCCAGCACAGATTCCAGAGATGCTACCCGCCTGCCATCCATTCAGACAGTGACAGTGTTTTGCTGCTACAAACGCGTGAAAATAACTTCCCCCTGCACAGCCACAAGTGTGGTGATGCCTTGCTCTTAGCCTTGGAGACTTTACCATCCGCGCAGGGGGGCGGGGGAACCTGTGTTTACAGTTCCCAGCAATCCCGCCGGAGTAAAGCTAATGGACTGTGACGAGGCTCAGTTCCAGATTATTGCTCTAACCCGGGCTGTTTGGTAAGAGAATTAGACGAGGAAAATCTACTTGTTTGGCAAATAATCAAGTAAATAACAACCAGGAAAGTTGAGTTGCGTTCTGCTCTGGCGTTTTGCTCTTTTGTTCTCCGTGGAACAGCTGACCTATAGCAGAGAACAGCTCCTGCTGTCAGCAATCACGCACGGCTGAACGAGCACGGAGACGGACGACGCACACGCAGCTCCCCGTGGTTCATGTCTACTTAATTAAATGACAGCTTGCTCTCCTGAGGCTACATCATCCTCCTCACAGCTTATACGATTCTCTTGACACAAGCTGTCGGATATTCTAGTTTTCTTCTTTTCACAACATAACAAAAAAAAAAACTATGATGAGACATTTCTCTTTCGTCTTCTTCTGTCATGCTTATATCAAACTAGTCTATCCTTATCCAATATCCCACCTCAACGTGTGAAACAACACCTACCACATGGTTAGGTACTCTGAGACATGAACCTGCTCTGGTGTACGTTTAAATAATGGCTATAAAAGCACAGATATATACAGAGAATCACTGAATACAAGACAAAAATAATGTTGCATTGGTAGCAAAGACAAAAGGCTGCCAGAGAAGCTATTTTAAGACGGTTAATAGAAGAAATGCATCTTCCTCATAACACCAGCGTCCTGCTTTGATCCTTCCAGGATTAAAAGGTCTCCTAAAAGCAAAATACTGCATTACTATAATTGACTCATACCCTATTTGGAAAGCGAATCTGAAGGCGGGCTCATTCAGTCACTACCACATTTAATATCTCGAGTCTCTGACCAGCTCTAACTCAAAATGCAAGAGATAAAAATGTTGTAGAGGTTGTACTCGGACTGGAAATGGGGATATTACACACACAGGGACAATATTGCGGGTGCTGGCACACACACACACACTTAACCAAACCCTGACCTCTATTCTCACAGCAGGACAGCCTCTGTTGCTCTTACAACTAGATGACCATGTAAACAGACAAAACTCCTCTGGTTAGAAAAAAAATGTAATTGTACATACGTCTATGAGAAAATGACTCTACTTTACATTTCATTAAGTTGAGTTTCAAGTATGAAATCTTTCTTTTCGTAAATGATGGTCCTGTTTAAGGTAAAATAGACCTTACATGAGGGTATGCTTGCGGGAGAAAAACATTTAACCTTTTCACAGTGTGTTTTCAGTTCATGAAAGTTAATAGTAAAGGAATCCCTCTCAATCATGACCAACTATAAGTGTAAATTCAGCTCATTCAGCGTTTCTCTGTACTCAACTCTCAGGTCACTTCTGGTTATGTCTTATGTTATAGACCCAGTCTCAGAAAACACAGAATACACACACACCTGCAGTACCACATACTGTACTCACATGTATTTAATCCTGCAAAGCCACCGAGTACAAGACCCCTCCCATTACACTCTGAGGCCTTTTAAAAGAAATACATTATTCCCTGAAGGGCCACTTTATCCGCTAATGGTCTTCTGAGATTAAAGAGCATCATCTAGCTGTATTGATTTATAACCATATATATATTGGCATCATCAGCATGTTTCACCTCTCACATGACAACGCCCACAGCCAGAGAGTCTCTGAGGACTGAGTGGCTTCCTAAATATAGTGCTTTGCTTCATAAAACGATTTGTCATATATTCCAGTGGCATGTTACGTTTACTGCACCAACACAGACCAACAGCAATACTTTCCACTGGTGAAGTAAGGTTTCAGACCAGCAAACTGGAAACACTGACCCAATGTCAGACAAGGAAGTGTGTGTAGTCCTGTCTTGGTCTCCATGTATAAGTAAAGAAATGATCCCACACTAAGCTGCATATCAATTTTAAGTGAGTCTCATAATAAGTTTTGTTTGTGTGTTCTTGCACCCCAATACCTAGACAATCAACCAAAATGTACTTTACTTTTTAACTAACAATTTGTACGAATGTTATATGTAATTAAACTGAGTGGCTACAGGACGCAGTAATAACAAACCAATCACTTTTAACATTTGTAGTTCACCCACAATCTGGATAAATAAATCAGAAACCAAATATTATGCACTTTCACTGCAACATGATATATGTTTTTAGTCACATCATCCAACTCTCAATAAAGACATGTGATAAACTATATACATCATATTAATTATGACACACATGCAGTCGTGAATTATGTTTTTCATCTTTCCCTTTGGCTCTAAATAATATATATAATATCCTGTAAGGCACTGCCCCAGCAGGTCCTTTCAAACGATGATGAATAGTCCAATAAGAGAACGGCAATACAGACAGCAATTTAGATGGCTGTAGCTACATGACACACATCATCAATAAATCAATACACGCACCAGAATAGACGGGTCTCCCACAAAGCCGGGCATGGAGGGAGGATGAGTTGAATGAAAAAAAAAAAAAAAAAAAATCCGAAACATATCATCACTACTACCGGGGGCGCCAAGAGACAGATAAGTCTCGATAAATCTGCTGTGATAGGTCGGAGGGAAGTGTGAGTCCAGCTGAATGGGTCTCTCCTGGCTCCTCCTGGTATCTGGCTATAAATAAGACTGAGTGGCCAGGCCTGTCGGACCTGCACTCAGTGCTGCTAACAGAGTACCTGCCCTTACTTCGCTACGCTAGGCTAGCTGCAGCTCAGTCTGTGGGGATTTCCTCCGCCATGCTCACTTGTGCAGACAGCACAGAGAAAGACAAAGTGCAAGAGGGATGCTACGTGTGTGTGTACGTGTGTGTGTGTCCTGACTCCCAGCTGGCTGGTTTGAGCGGGCAGACTTTCCAGAGCAGCAGAGTCCTGCTGGAGGCTCAGCAGGATCTGTATACCGGGGTCAGTCCGGCTGGAGGGCAGCTGTGGAGGCAGCAGCGAGACCATCTGTGTAGCCCGGCCACTCGCTCACACACACACACACACGCACAATCGCACACACACACAATCGCTTCCATAAAATATTAACACAGCAGACACATGAGAGCCCCTGTGCCCAGAGATAGATAGACCTCTTGAATCCGCGAGGCCTTTGAATCAGAACACGTCTCGGCTTGTTTCCGTGTACGAATCAGTGCTGTGAGGCCGGTTGCCTCACAGGAACACAGCCTCTGCTAATAGAGTTATCCATGTGGTCAGCTTGGCTGTCTCAGTGACTGATTACTGACAACTCAATCCCTCACAGAAACACAGAGGTGGCTCCTCTGGCACTGCCTTTCCTTGCGAATGCCTGCTGTAGAGAGGACGGTGGTGTCCTTGGCAACCATGGGTCACCACCCACCCCCCACCCCCCACCCCCACCACAAGCCATCATAAGCTCTGCTGGTGGTGCTGCTGAAATGGACTGACCTTATTTCCCCATCATTTACATAAAGTTATTGTATTCTCATCACGACAACCCGTGCTTTAGCAAACAGCGGAGCTTCCACTATGGCTCTCAGGATGTGCATTAACATTCAATGCAGCAATAAGACATCAAAGCGGTTATAAAAAGGCATAGATAATTATCATCATCCTCATATATATATATATATATATATGATGTACACATGTAACATATGCAAGTCACGACTCGGCCGAGCTACACTCGGAGACGCTTAAATCTCCACATGTGAAATTTGAGTGTTTGATGACTGGAACTATCATCTCGGTCTGAATTTAACAGCTTCCAATAGGAGCGAAGCCCAAGGGGGGGAGGGTCCTCAAACCACTAAGGCACTGTATCTGCCATTTGCTCTGTCACCATAATAACCACTAAAGCATTTAACTTGCCAGGCTGTTTCCCATACCATTAAAGCAAGCAGAGTATGAAATGATCCGTGCTGCATGCAGCCCATCATGAGGCCCTGCAAATAAAGCTGCATGTTCCTTACATGCGAGACTCGTGTGTGTTGTGTGCTTGCTTATCTGTATCTATGACAAAATGAGATTTGTCTCAGTGGAGAGCTGGACTATCCATTTTCTTTGCTTCCTATCTCTCTCACATGCATGCATATTCATGACACAAGTTTATCTTACTTAAAAGGAATAAAGAATAGTGTAGATGATGACCACCGTCAGAGAAACTAAATTAAACTGAGGATTGATGGGGTGGGGGTGGTGTTATATATGTGATCTTAAATGAACAGCGGCATTCAAAGGCAGTCCAGAGCATCCAGAGGTCCAGCTTGGCTTGTATCCAACACTTTGGATCAACAAGCTTAGCACCTGTCCTCTGCCTCTCCTCATCACCACCTGCTGATTTTATCACTGATGCTGATAAAGAAAATGGGGACAGACAGAGCCGTCCCCCCAGCAGGGGTGTGATCCAGCGGATTACAGCGTCTGAAATGTGTGGTCCCTGCCTCTGCTGCACACATAACCTGCTAGCGACGGTGTCTCTGGTGTTTTGTCATATACGTGCTTGCTTCGAGCATATTAATCCTGAATTATTGAATATTGGTGGAGCAGGTATAGATGGGATAGCTGTGCTGTTCGATTGGGGTCAAGGGGAAATTCAAGAAGTTAATCTGGGGTGTAAGCATCAGCGTTTTTTGTTCCGTAAACCTGACGCTGCTGTGCAAAAGCTTGCGCTGTAACACTAGACTACTTTAATAATGGACACAGTTCAGTTACAAGAACACACCAGCAGCACCGGACCTCCTCCTCATAATTTTAAACACCCGAGGTGTTTCCAATTACGACATGAAGTCCCAGTACATGTCCATGTCTGTGTGGCGCAGGTTGTTTTGCCCTGCAGGAATGGCGAGTAGACACAGTAACACTGTGGTGAGATGGAGCACAAGGACCGACTGTCAGCACAGTGGCTTAATTACTGTCTCCATCCCTCCAGTAAGCGTTATCCCCTGACATTCATCCCTGCAAGAAAATCCTTACACAAGAGCACTAGTTTGTTACTCGTTATATACTCTGTAAACCCTGTAATGATTTGTGAAAGTAAGTGTAGTAATACATGCTGAAAGGCACCTTAACGGTGGTGTTTCTTGACGGTGACATATTGACATAACTTACTTAGGAAAATTAATTTGGATTTCTCTGAGCAGCAAAAAAATAGGAATAAAAAGGTGGCTGCTTTATAAACAAGGTTTGTAATAAAGCGCATTAAAATTATTCAAATGTTCAGTGGGGACTAATAATCAGAGCCTAGGTGAACTAATTTCCTGGAGATTTCAAGATCTCACATAAAATGTCTGGCTTAATCAACAACTTTTGACACTCCCATCGGTTAGGCAGTAGGTTTCCACTGTAGAACTAATAATCAACCAGGAGAGGATCGCTTCCAAGGATATGGCAATAAACCTCAAACACCTGCTCAAGTGTCTAGCCATTTCTCCTGCTAACAAAACAACAAAAGACTGGTTTACAGATCAACTTGCAGAGAGAGATGGTTTCCGTTGATAGTGTGTTATCGATTAGCTTTTCCAGACTCAACAACGGTCTTTTACGAGAATGTTGTGAGTGACAACAAAGGCCCTGGTGGTTTGCTTGTTGTGTAAGCACCACTGGAGCCTTACTGGTCATGTGACACTGCTGATGGCATTGTGGAAGACACCTGAATTTAACCCCACCTCCATGAAACTAGAACATTACAAACTATATAATTCAGAATGGAGGCTGTGATAATCTGTGGTACTTGTGGTAACAAAATATCCTAGAATCATGATTTCTTTAATATCAAAATTGTTCCTGATATTTCTCGCTGGGAAACTGTACAACATGCCAAGATGACTGTTTATTCTAGTTAGTTGGGGAAACACCTGATGCCCCCACTCTCTCTTACACACCACCTGTGTGACCTTCGCATGGCCACCAGTGACATTGTCATTCATCAGGCTGTGTCTGGTCTGTAACACCTGCAGCTACATCATTGTGACTGATCGGACTGATCAGGGTACATCTGGGTACGTCTAGACTCGGACAGTGTGAGGAAAAATGTGCAGAATTTAAAATAAATAGCGTTAAAAAGGTTTCCTGTTTAAACTCCAGACTAAATTAAATCCCTGAAAATAACAATATTCTTCTAACACTATAATAAGTAAGTCAACTATGACTTTAAAAGCTTAAATGGGCAACGTTTTATCCCTACATACAACAGTGTGTTTTGATAATATTTCTGCAGGGGTTTGTATTAAATCCATCAAGCTAACGTGAGAAGCTAACATGTCTTCAGCTGTTGTAGCTCGGTGATTTACGGTGTAACGCATCGTGACGGGCCCGATTCCATTATATAGCATATAGCTAGCAGCTAAGTTACTACTTTGCAGCCACACGGCGTGACAGAGAAAACTAACAGTGACGTCTGGCGCGCTGACAAAATGAAAGATACGTCGCGAGGACAGCCGTTATGTCGCATTACTGTGGAAGCGGAGCAGCGATGAACTCGATGCGCGAGCCGCAGTTTTTTCGAACTCAACCGCTTCGCTCGCGCTCATTCAAGGAACCGACGGGTCGTCACCGCGGCGTTCGGGACGTGAGCTCCCGTTTAAAGTGTGTGGACGGTTTGTTGTTCTGCCGCCATTCCTCCGACAAACGAAGTCGATATACGGACGGCAACGTGAACAGGTTGGGGGGAATCCGGCGAGCTGAGATAAGCTCCTGTGGCATCGGGCACATCTGTAAACGGTAAAAAAAAAAATGTATACTTCCGCGAAAACACGGGTGTTACACTTACCTCGTCGTTAAAAATAAGGGTCCGGTACGCTGCGGGCAATTCCTCCACGGGGATTTTGTTGAATATCAACTAGAATGTGAATATTGGGCACACAGTAGCTGCTCTCGCTTGCCGCTTCTTCTGCCTCAACTAGTATTTCGATGTGACTCTGGGCGGAACTACACGCTGCGTCGCAGACACCGCGGAGGAGCCAATGGGAAGAGGCGGTGCACAGCACAAGGGGAGGGGGGAGGGGGCGGCAGGAGGTCTCACTCCGCTTCAAAAGAAAT
Organism: Chelidonichthys spinosus; assembly: GCA_029853015.1. Classification (NCBI taxonomy): domain Eukaryota; kingdom Metazoa; phylum Chordata; class Actinopteri; order Perciformes; family Triglidae; genus Chelidonichthys; species Chelidonichthys spinosus. The sequence continues at coordinate 5,447,291 of CM056822.1, read as the reverse complement.
AACGAAGACGAGAGTCTGCTCCCACGACACAAATGTAGAGGATTCAGTTCACACACCGACTGTAATGTTGCCAAGTCAGATGTATTTGAGTTGCGCTCACATCCTAATATTACGCTTCATGCTGGATGTACCAACTTTATTATAGCAACGAGACCACAGCTGCATCAGTCGTGGTCGTAAAATAAAAGGTGGACAGCGCATGCCTCAGAGCAAACGCCCACTTTTCATAACAGGAGGTGAGATAATTGCATTCATTTATTCAACGTAATAAAAATCAAGGTTATTTGTCCTTAAAAAAAACAAAAAAAAAAAACATCAATTTTTGGTATTAGTCTAAAGCTTTCAAAATATAAAATGATATAATAAACAATATATAATTTACCCTGACCCATCAACACACGGTGTTGACATTTTTTGGAGATTAACGATTAGAATTCCCATCAAGTTTATATTCTCAATCCGATTATATAACGGCTCAAATCGTCCATGTAATAAAAACGCATTACATCAATCTTTTTTGGCATGTCCACCCCCAGAAAAGTCCGTCTGGTTTATACCATTCCCCAAACTGAAGCTTTGCAGTGCTGTTCCAGCTCTACTGGATAGTTGGAGGTCAAATGCCTTGCTCAGCGGCACCTCAGCAGGGTTTCCTCTAGCTCTGAAAAACATCAGTCACAAACACAGGCCATCAAGACCACTGCTGGCCCCGATTTCAATCTGATTGTATAACAGCACAAATCAGCTGTGGGGGAAAACATGTTACATCAAACTGTGAATGATGCAACCGTCGACTGCACTGCGTGTGTTATTGCCAGGTGGATAAACAGGATGAGAAGGAACACTCTTCTTCAAATAGCCCTGCGTGTCATGAGATACGTTGAGAAAACAGAGAAGAATATGCCCGTAGAGATTAATAACAATGATAGTTTATTTATGTACCAGCAGATCTGTTTGCATTGTTTTGGACATGTCCCTGCTTCTAAGCCAGACATTACAGTAGCATACAATGTATGAATTCAGAGGATGTTTTCAATAAAGAAGTGCACGTTTTTGAATAACATATTTACAAAAAAGCCAAATACTGTAACTAAACAGATGAAACAGAAGAGGAAAAAAGAAGAAAAGCAGAGTATGCCACTGACAAAGCACAAGATGCTAGGTTAACAAAAGACCATGTTACAGTATTTCAGTGAATCATGGGGTCAAGTGCTACAGCAACACCGATGCAAACAATAAATTGAAGTTAGGAATAGGTTAACTGACAAACACAAAGATTGACTGATAGAACTGGTACACTGATGAGAGCGCCGATAGAAAAGAAGAAGAATTACAGTTTCAGACAAAACAGAAATCACACTCGTTACGTCTCTAAAACTGAAAATAAGATGCCTTTGATTCCGGACAAAAATAACTTCACAGTGTAGTATATAAAAAAAAAAAACCTTGAGTCGGTCAAACAGAACAGAACAAATGACTAAAGACTCTCCAAGCATAGTGTTCTCACACTCTTCAACTTACTGGCTGTCCACACATGCAGCAAGACCTTAAATGCAGTATGACTTAACAGGTGACTAGAAGGGAACTTTGGGACGTTGTTGATGCAAAAAAAAGGTGACCATTCGATAACATGTTTGAAAAAACTATTGCAAAGAGGCTGTTGAGGTTCAGGGACTCTACTGCAATTTCATATATAAAGCTTCTGCATGTAAAGCACTGTGTACTGAGAGAGAGAGACAGGGCAACCTTAAGAAGTAGCTCAGACAAAAAGGCATTCGTAAGGTTTAGAGTTGCATGGGAACCATAGAAGTGTAATCTGGTCCTCAGGGGTTTTCTCCTGCATCTACGAGGTTACTTTTTGTGTTTCATCCTGAATTATGATGCCGCCTTTCCACACATGTTCATATAAATGTATGACACTGGCTGGTTGTAGCATCGGACTCCACCACACAGAACCTTAAAAAAAAAAAAACAGCTGCAGAAGTTCAGTCCGAGAGATTGCGCTGAATAATCAGAGTCTTGCACTTGCATTAATATCGTTATCTTTGCAGCCAGAGACCAGTGAGCTTCCTCCCTGCACTGCTTCTTTGTGGAGAGCGATTGCTGCTGCTGTTCTCTGGCGCCCTCATGTGGAGCTGTACAGGGCAATCTGCTGCACCTTCCCAAGCTGTGTCAGCAGCCGTTTCATTCGGTGCTTGAGCTGAGGCAGGCGGGCGAGCGGCTCGGGAGGCTCCAGCTCCCCGGTGTAGTCCAGCCAGCTCTCCAGCACTGAGGACAACGAGCAGAAGAAGGACCAGAGGTGAGCACAGACTATGGGTATTAAATGTCTTTCCCGGTAATAGGCTAGCATACTTGAGCAGCGGGTATCATCTTTACCATTTCTTAAAATCAAATCTCAAAAGTTCTATACCCTGCTAAAGAGACACAATGGAGGTCTTACCATCTAGCTCCCTCTCTATGAAGTCCATCCTGTGTGTGACCTCGTCCTGGACTGCATCAATGTGATCCAGCAGGTTGATCTGTCTCTGTTGATGCTGCCTGCTGTTATCGCTCGCCTCTCCAGGAGCTCTTCCACCCTCTTCCCTCGTCTCGGCCTGGGACCAAGAGCCACCAATCATCGAAGCCTGGAGACATGCACATGAAATCATGAGGAAAAGCAGGTTTACACCCCGTCACACCAGAGCTTTCACCCAGAGATGTCATGTTGCCATGACATCTCACCTACTTCTAATCTGAATGTTCTATTGTGCTCTTTAAAATCAAGACTGTGTGCGTAGACTTTAGGAGGGAAGTCACTGATGTCTTCCAAGGAATTTATTTATTGCAAAACAAAAAAAAAGGATGCTAAAAATAGCAGCTTGTGCCACTAACAGCTGGACAGACACGTTGTAAAGCTTGTTAACAACATTCAGCAGCTTTAGTCACTTCAGAATCTTCATTAATTCAAGAGTAATCCTGCTAGTGGTGTAGTATTTTAATAACTGCAACAAGAAGGCATTCTGATTCTCTACGCCTCCACATCTCCTCAACAGCAACCAGGGTTGTGGATACTGTTGTATTTTAGTCTGACTGATGAAACTGACGAGTTCAACTTGATGAGAAATTCTCCTTCTATCTCTCTTTATGACCTATGATTATGTATGTTTCATCCAAAAAGCATATTTTTAGTACATCTTAAATGTGGTTTCACAGAAGGGGAACTATTTCTAGAATCTTACTCCTCACTGAACTCACTATAGTGACCACCTGGGTGCACGTTAACCCTCCCTGTCCGCTGTGGAATACGACCCGTACCTTGTTATTGGTGCCTGTTGCTTTGGGCCTGTCCGTCTCCAGCAGGCTTCCATAGCGCTGCTCCCGCTCCAGAAGCTCCTCTGTGCTCCTCATGCTGTCCTCCAGCTCGGAGCCCTGTCGGGTCTCCACCACCAGCCTCTGCTCCACTGCCGGGTAATATGCCCGCGGTTTCTGGTAGCAATGTTCGCTGGTAATGTATGAGTCCTGGAAGGATGGGAAGGGCGAGGAGGAGCAGGAGGAGGTGGCGGCCGTAGCAGCCCGGCTCAGCTTCTCCAGAGCGTTCGACATTAAAATCTCCCCTCGGCTCATGTCCTCGTCGGGAGTCACGGGAGACGGAGCAGCATCGCTGCCACGACACGAGTCGGAGGCGAACCGTGACCTCTCCAGATGCTTCCAGGGTTGTCGCCACAGCTGCAAGTCTGGGTGAGTATTGCTCCTGAAAAGCCAAGAGGAATGATCAGAGTCAGTCGATCACTGAACAACTCGTGGCTCTTCATGCATCTCCCTTGTACTCACTGTAGGATGCTCATCTTGAGCTGCAGTCCGTTGAGGATCTCTACCACGTGGTGCACGTCTCCCAGCAGCTGGTGGGTGGTGGTGATCTTCTTGGCGTTTTGGTGGGAGTAGTTCTCTTCCAGGAAGGACAAGCCGTACATGTGACCATTGCTCAGCCACTCACGATCGTACCAGTAGCGCAGACTCTGCCGCTGACCTGGAAATAATCGACAAATTGCAAAATGTTGTCAAATGCAACGACTTGTTCAGAAATGACAAAACCACAGAAAGGTTTGGGAATTAAAACAGTTTTAAAGTCTCTCTTTAAGAGCAGTGGTGTGTCCGCTTGCTGCTTGGCTTTCTTGATTGTGGGAATTCGAGCATTCATTAAGACGTGGACAATCTAAAGAAGACAATCCAATCATGCAATTTCTTTCTTTAGGTAAAAACAGCACTGTTTGCTGCAGACAGTCTAAGGCCGCTCTATAATATATACAGTATTAAAAAGAAAGAAATCAGTGAACCATAATGCAACCTGCATTCTGTAGTTTAAACCATTTATATTCAGGGACACAAAAACATATGCTTCACAATTTATCTGAAGCATAATTGATGGATGTTTTATATAATATTAGCTCTGATGTCAACAAATCTAAATGTTGTATGCTTTATTGCTAAACAGTGGTGGTGTTTTCCCCTCACCTGGTGGGTCTCTGCAGATGTAGCAGGTGTATCGGTCTGGAACATTGTCTTCCAGCAGGCCCATGCAGGTGCCGTGCTGCCAACACAAACAATCTTCACACTGGAGGGAAGGACACGCATATTCTATATTAATAACACAGACTATAAAAAGAGCTTGCAGTGAATTCAAATAGCCATGATGGAGAGAGAAAAGCAAGCCAGCGCACCTGAATCATGAAGTCATTCTCTTCTTCCACCTCACAGATACACCGCACGATCTCTTGGTCACTTGTGTCCACAGGCACCAGAGTCCACACTGAGGGGCGGCGTGGTGACGTCCAAATCCACCCCGAAGTCATCGTCACTCCACCCGCAGCTGTCGGTGGACCAGTCGCTGATGCTGTCCTCGTCTACAGTCACAGGGACGGACATGATGGTTTTTCATGGATATGACACGACAGGAACACACTTTTCCTGCGATGATTTAGCACTCAATCTTTAACTGTACGTAATGTACGTATAATATGTTGTTTATATAATAACACATGTGATTGTATAAAACAAGCTGAAGCAAGCCGTAGCAGCAAAGATCACCTCAGGATTCAATCAACCAAGCGTTCAAGAAGAATTGGGTTTTATCTGTGATGGCGGCAGGTTTAAAGCGATGGTTCAGAGTAAAATTCACCCCACCATGACATCCAGCCAAACACCCCCTCAGATGCATTTTTAGCGATGGTCAACATTGGACAAGAGGGCTAGCAGCCAAATGGCTTAATACTGGCGCGATGGTACATCTTGATTATCTCGTAAATTTCCCCACTAATAATGCATGGAGTGTTACCAAACGTCTGCAGTAGTACACATAGGGTCTGTACTCACAAAACCAGGCATTTGAAAGTTTGTAACACCAGGAGTTTATTTAAAAGAACACTTGCCTGATAGCTTCTATCCTAAGCTGCTAACGCTGCACCGACGCTACTTCCGTGTTTACCAGGCTGTTTCCGTGGCGCGAGTTTCAGGCGAGAGTATGAAAAAGTTGCACTGAATTTTTATAAATGCTTGTATTATCAGTCAACACTTGTCAACACTTGTTGACCTGACATTACAAGCATTTATAAAAATTCAGCGAAACGTTTTCATACTCTCACGTGACGGAAACAGCTGGGTAAACATGGAAGTGGCGTCGGTGCAGCGTTAGCAACTTAGGACAGAAGCTATCAGGCAAGTGTTCTTTTAAATAAACTCCTGGTGTACTTACAAACTTTCAAATACCTCGTTTTGCGAGTACAGACCCTATGTGTACTACTGCAGACGTTTGGTAACACTCCATGCATTATTAGTGGGGTCATTTACGAGATATACCCTCTGTACCGTAGCGCTGGCACTAAGCCATTCGGCTGATAGCCGTATCTCGACCAATGCTGACCATCGCTAATAATGCTTCTGAGGGGGTGTTTGGCTGGATGTCATGGTGGAAATAACCTAGGGTGCATTTTACTCCGAACCATCGCTTTCACTCTGCAGGTCAGGACTTGTTATGAGGAAACACATTTGGACAGGGCGTGATGCACATCACACTAAAACAGCAGCATGATGGATTGAATCCAGAGGGAATAGAAGAATGAAGGGGAGAGGAAGCCAGGTACAGTCACACAGACAAACTACACACACACACACACACACACACAGTCACAGAGATACCCACCATCCACATGTATCTGCTGTGAGTAGCTGTATCCAGGCCTGCTGGGGTAGGCCTCAGGCTTGTGATTGTGTGAGGGGGGGAATTTGAGTGGCAAATTCAATTTGGACTGAAGACCCAATACTGAGATGTCAATATTCTCCTCACTACCTGTGTAGTCTGTTAATAAAGGGAAGGGGGAGGGGAGGGGGGGGAAGCAGACGTAGAACAAAATGTCAACTTTGGAAATGCTTAACAAAATGTCCATCAGGAGGTGACAAACTGTGGCACAACAAACATGGACGAATAATAGACTCGAGAACAGTCGGGGGAGAACCCGTTTGTTTCAGATCCACACCAGCCTTTCAGGCCTTCTAATAGTCGGGAATAACCGACGAGGAAGCTAACCTACAATACCAGTGTGCATGCCAAACAAACGTGTACGTGCACGTGAACGCCGACTCGTCATAGAGAGAGAATGGTGCTGGATTCGTGTTTGGATCGTTATCAGCGCCACAACAAAACCTGGGTCTTCGTCGTCGTCGTATACGAGAGCGAATGCAAGAAGCGATGATGTCAAAAAGAAAATCGCTGCCCGATTGGCATAATGGAGTGACAAGAGGCCAGCGACAGATGTAACACTTCTCCCACACACAAAGACTCAGCCACCACACCAACACAGGAGTGAATGGAGTGCTTTATGCTTCGCAGGCTAGCCATTTTCCACAATGTCACAGTGAGTGCGCATGCAGAGCAGCAGATAATGCGAGGAGGCCCGATGCCTGGGACCCCTTCTTACCAGACTTGGCCTTCTTTTTCTTCTTCTTCTTCTTCAGCTTAATGCGGAGGAAGTCCTTCTGTTTCGGTTTCTCTTTCAGTTTGTCTTTTACTGACCCTGAGGACCATCAATTGGCAAGGGTTAAACCATAAAACTGCACTGAAAGATGGGAAGCTAACAGTGAACAGGCAGGACTCTATGGAAGACACAATGCAGTTATTTCTCTCACGCGCACTGCATGATACTGACCGATCTCAAAGCCGCTCTTGTCCGAGTCCTTGTCCTGCTGCTGGCATCCATTCCTGTCCAGCTGGTTCTCCTTGCTCTTCTCCCTCAGCAGCGCCCTCTGCTGGTGGCCCTGGGTGTTGACTGCAGGCGGGGCTGATGTGCGCCTGCCTGCATTTTTCACCTCACCACGGGGCGCCGACGGAGGCCCAACGGTGTCTGAGAAAAATCACAGAAAAGGCCGCCGATACTTTCACATGGCTGCAAGTGCAATATTCATATTGCAGCCTTGTCTTAGAAGTGTATGATGATTTAGTAGAGGAACTCACGCATAGATGCAGAGATGGTGCGCCTCCTCTTCGGGCCATCCAGACCAGTAGCAGTCACTATTTTCTCAGAGGCCCTGGTCTGGACGCTCCTGGTGGGGCTGCGCTCGCCCTCCGGAGGCTGCTCCTCGCCGTGATAATATTTCATGTGGTAGTGCAGCAGCTTGGCCTTACGGAAGGACTTTGTGCAGCCGGGAGCGCTGCACTTGAACGGGTTGTGGTCGAGGTTGATGGACAGGACGGGGGGCGGTTGATTTTTTATAACCCTGTACACTGAAACGAGGAACGACATACGTGAGAAGTGTAATGGAAGTGCATCAAAAAATGCACGATTTGAGCTGTACTTACGTGGTTCTCTGCTGAATCTGTTGGGGTTGTGGAAGCCCTGTTTCCTTACCGCTGTCGCAGGCAAAAGAAAGAAATGCATGAATTCACGTAGGTGTTGAAAATATGCCGTTCTCACAGCCCTGCAGATCCATGACATCTCCTCCATTAACACTTACGCTTCACAGGCGGGGTAGGTGGCACATCCGCTGCAGGGTGAGGGCTTTCTGACGGGATGTTGGGCTTCTGCTCCACATCTCCGTTGGATTCGGCGGTTGTCATGGCGACGGGCGCCTGCTCCATCGGTGCCGACGCCTGAGTGGGCAACTCTGTGTATGGCTTAGGTGACTCTGTATATGGCTTTGTTCCACTCTGTTCCGTTTCCTCCACTTCCTGCTTCACCTCTCCGTTGACGTGGCACATTTGCTCGTCCTGCTCGTCCTCTTCCTCCACCTTCACCCCATTTGTGAGTCCCGACCCCCCTTCTCCAGTTCCCGGTTTGTTCTGGTCTGCTTGCTCCGATGTTTCCTTCTCCTGTTTGAAAGCCGGCGAGGCCTCCACCTCGCCATTCATCTTCTTGCTCTTCTCCTTCACCATCCCCTCGTCGCGCTCCTCATCCTCACTGTTGCTGTCCTCCTCTTGGTCGGACGTGCTGCGTCTGGCTCGCTTGTTCTTGGGGCCTCCGTTCTCCTGGGGCCTCCTGTCTCTGCGGTTCGGGGCCCTCCTCACCATGTTTCTTTCAGAGGACCGAGACGTCCCTGCACCTCCCCTCTATTTGTAGGCAGGACCAAAGGGACGGTTAGCAAAAGACATGATTGACATGGACACAGAATATCTTAATATTATTATATATTATTACATTTACCTCTTTAATATAAGGCTTTACGTGGATCCCCTTCACTGTCTGGATAACGCCATCATAGAACTTCACAGTGTAGGATACTGAGGGGGATAAAGGCCAACATAGTCAGGCAGCCGAACACAGACTACTTCTGAGTAGATACACCTTAATTGTGCTGTTGGTGAGTTTTGTAATTGTGCATCAGATCTAGCTTCACTGCCTTTCGTTGCTGTGCCAGAGGAAGAAACGGACATTTTTCTATTACTGAATGCCACAGCTTCCTTTTTGAAAACAAAGGTGGAACTGAAAAAGTTCAGATGACTGTGTGTGCGCTCCATATTGCATCATATCTTGTATTGAAAACACTGAACTTGAATAGTGAGTAACATCTTTGAACATATATTACTTTAAATACCACGGACATTTAAAACATTCTACTCAAAACACCTGAAGGTTTAGATACCCACCATCTTTATTGACTGAAATGACTTTAGCGGGGTAGAAACGGCAGTCAGACCAGCTGGCCAGGACCTTGTCATTCACGTTAAAGCCCTGGAGGGAGGACAATGACATCTGATTTAGGACAGTCAAAACGTCATGGGGAGGTGGAGCAGAAATGTAAACACAACTATCACATCTTTATTAAAATGAAATACACCAGTAACCCCAGTGTAATACGTTAGAAATACACTAAACAAACCTTAGAGGAACACATATAACCCAGATTTTTTTTTTTTTTTTAAATCAGCACAAATCAAAGCAACTTACAGGTACAGGGACGTCGTCCTGCAGGCCCTGCCGTCTCAGCTGAACCCTCTCCACGGGTCTCAGGTAGGGACTTGTCCAGTCAAACCACTCGTCGTAGCGGTGGCTCCACTGGCGGTAATGGATCTGTACTTTCTCACCTTCGTAGTCGATCTTCTCTATGTTGGCAGCATACCTGCGTGACGAAGAGAAATTCAGTCACGTGATTGGACGGCGGGAGGTTCGAGTTCCTTATCCTCGACTATCAAAACACATAATGAGTGAATCTTGAAAATGTCAAACGTAAAGAAACTCGATGAATCATGAGACACTGCTAACATTAAGAGGATGAGGTGATGGGGGCAGTGTTGAGCATCGACACTCTACTATAAGGGTATTCCATTACAAATTCAGTAAAGCCAAGAGTTAAATAGGAGGACCAACATCAACTGTGTGTTTATGTGTCCAACATAAGGACTAGGTTGAGTATTATAGTCCTTTTAAAAGTGCTTGTGACACCAATGTCACATGGTTTGGTAAAAAAAAAAGATTTCCTTTTATAAAAGGATGACAATCTTGATTTCTATTTTAAGAATTACGCAACCATTCATATGATTTATATTATCCGTCACAGACGAATCTCACCGTCAATTATCAATCCAGATCAAAGAGTCTGCTTCGTTACCAGCTGTCGTTTATCGGCTCTTTTGCCAATGAGGATAGGTCTGAGAGGCCTTCACTCTTTATTCTTAATATTTTAGTGTTTGGCAATCATACAGAATAGATGATCCAGGCCCAGAATGGAGAGAGAGAGAGGGAGGGAGAGAGAGAGAGAGAGAGAAGGAAGTGTACAGTTACAGGGATGGGGAGGAATGAGCGAGGCCATGACTCACCAGTTTTTGAGGCTGTCTCTGGCCTCAAGCTGAGCTCCCACCTCAAAAGATATCCCTCTTCTGTTAGGGGGCGTCTTACTCATACTGCCCACATCAAGGCTCCCTTCCTGTACACACACACACACACACACACACACACAACACACATTAACCAAAACACATACCAATCAATCCATACCTATATGACCTTGTATACACTACTACTACTACTTCTTGCAGCCAGCCAACTCTCACAGGTCATCACTAACAATCACTCTACCAGAGGACTGTGGCAAATCACAGCTTTGCATTGGGGTAGCAATTTTGCTGTTAAAATGGCACTCCCATTGTACACCACAATAACATAATCCAGGCTGGTATACAAGACATTACCAGCGTAAACACACACACACACAAGCTACAGATTACACACGTTTTAGCACAGTGCAACACGGTGTAAAAGCAAAAAAAACTGCCATTTTTACGGTGAGCCATGTACCTCAAATGGTGATGAAATGTGTAACTAATACCAGATGTTTAGTGATCACTGGTGGAGACAGCAAGAACGACCTCTACATGATTTTTTTTAATAAATATAAAAGTATTCAGTGTTATTTTACTCGCCATCGAGCATGAGAAGGCACAATGAGTACATAACTTGCTCCCCACTGTAAGCACCCAGCAGTACAGTGAATCATGCATCCGATACTGATGAACAGGGTATTGATTATGCAGTCTCATCGAATGCTGATTTCCAGGCCTCTTGTCTGAAATAACGGGCTTGATGGAGGAGGCTGATCTTTTTTTTTTTTTTTTTTTGTCTTGCATAGAAAATGTCATTTCCCGATAGCAGCGCCGCCTTTGTCGGGCACACGCACATGCACACGCGCGGGACTAACAGATAAACCATCGCCTTTGGTTAAAAAAGCTAAATATCTTACATTAAATATCACAAACGTCTTACTTTTATCCGCGTCGCCTCGGTTCGCCATAGCGGAGGCAGCCCGTGGCTCCCCAGTGCAGAACACACAAACCGGATATCTTGACACTACTCGGCCCACGTGTTCTCCGGCCAGCCGATCTCACGTACAGACACAATAGAAGGCGACGGGGAGGGAGGGGAGGAAGACCCTTATAACGGATCGATTGTGTGCGGCAGGCGGACACCGTGCGCGGTGTCAGGGAGCATCAGAGCCCGTTAAAACGTCATAAAAACGAGTGTGCATTTGTGCGCCGTGTACAAAGAGCCAGACACCGGCAGCATCACTGGTAGTTATTCAACAATTGGCTGATATTTAACGGTGATAAACGGATATAACAGCGCGTTATACCCTGTTGTTTTCCCTCCACGTACACTTCACGTGTCTTTACCGTATTTTAACGGAAACTACAGCCCGCCTTGCGTCCGGGAAGCCCACGGTGAGGACCACTTCTACCGCTACACTCACTTTATTGTCCGCGGTGTTTTATAACACGGTGGGCGTAGCGGGAGAGAAACCGTCGCCTACGTCAGCGCTTTAGGCGAACGTGATTGGTCGGAAGACTCTTGTGTGGGCGGGATGCTCGCGTGTGATTGGCTGTTGGGCTGTCACTCCCTGGGCTCTTCGGGGCCTCGCGCTAGGCCTACTTTGTCATACTTTCCCCCCCCCGTGCCGTGAACGAGCGGCGTGGAAATGCGAAGCGCTAAAAAACTTCCCGCAAAACTGAGAAACCACGACGCAATTTAAAACGCAACCGTTGTTAAGAGAACACACACGGCTAACAGGAGACCCGTTGCTAACCACACGGACTGAAACGACATTTACAAACGTTACATTTTTTATTAGCGACTCCGTCACGTTTGTTTTGAACTCAAGAAGCCGACATGCGGCACACCACACCATCTCCGCCGCTGACGCATCCGCCAAACCGGCCTCGTTCGCGATGTTTCGAGGAATTACAGCCGCCGAAGCGATGGGAAGATACGGGTCGGGCTTCCTACCTGTTCTCCAGTCACTCTTTGTCCGATTGGGTGTAAAATATGCAGTGTAATCCGTTTAAAGCGCAGCTCCCGCCGCCTCCGCCTGTCTGCTCCGGATCACGCAGTTGAATTTCTCCCAGTTGCATTCACCACCGGCGCGGGCACTGTGGCGCTGCACTGCGCATGCGCCCACACCGGGCCCTCGAGTATTCAGACATTTGTCACTTAAAAGTTGCATACACGTCGTTTTGCTTTTATGGAAATGCTATGTTTATGTATTTCCATAAAAAATGTCAACATTTTACAGATGAAGCACTTAAAAAAAATGGCCGCTTGATCTTAAATAGCAAAGCAGGCTTTTGAGAAGATGATGTAACACCAGCTGGTATTCTCAGGTACATATAAATAAAAGCCAATATATTCACTTGCTTCTTTTACATCCATCCATTAAGTCCAAACAGGTCCTGGGCAAGTTTCTCAGCCATTGTTCAGGTTCACACTCATCTATCACTTGGCGCATAGCGCCACCCATCGTCCACACAAAGGAACTGTTGTTTACTTAGCCTACAGGAGTGGAGGTTGAGCAAGCTAAACTCAAATTACTAGTGGGTGGGTATCAGCTTCTCCACCATTTTGTCCTTTTATCCATCTACTAGTACACTAACTAGTATATTTATGTGTAATACTATAAATGTATACTATAAATAAATGTAACTAAAACACTGTAGTGAACCTAGTAGCATATAAACATAATCAAGTAAGTAAGGCTGATGTTTTGTGCAGTGAAGCCACACATTTAAAAATGAAAACAGCTTGTTTCATGACCTCTGTCACTGAGGTCAGAGGTCCTTTCCCACAGCGCCGGCTTCTCCCTGTCGGCGGCGGACAGATCCATGGTTTTTCGGGTGTGTCAGATGACTCAGGTGGCAGTGATGTGCAGAAAAAGGGACAAACAGTTGAAGGTGAGGGTGATGCTGTGTGACAGGTTGGGGAAGATGCTTGTATCTGTTTGCTAACCTTTTCACCTGTGCAGTCACAGAAACAAAAGGGATAATAACTGGTTAAATAGGCTTAAAAGCCCTCTGAATGGTGTGTGTGTAAAGCGGATATGAGATGCCTTCTTTAGCTGCACAAAACACATGAGACAAATGGATGCTCATTTTCTGTGCCTGGTCGTGCATTGCAACTCAAATGTGCCCTTTTAAAGGCCTTGGTGCAAAGGGTAATGTAATAAATAGATATAAACCATGCCAGTCTCCTTAAAATATACATAGTTATGTTTCAAACCCGCAAGTTTTCACCTTAATTAAAAAACTTATGTCGAAACCAATGAATACATGTAGTTATTTTGTCAATTTGAAGTGTTTATGTAATTCATTAAAATCCTTGATCTATAATCCATAAGTTTACCCATAATTTGAGCCCACATTGCAGGTATAAAACCAAAAATAAAGAATAAATTTACCCAAATAAAAAGATAGATTAAAAATCCTTTAAAATATAAATGTCACCTGCAAGTATTTTAGACAATTAAGAAATACTGCAAATGAGAATTAATTATTAACAAGAGGCAAATTAAAGTTCTCTAGTTATTCTAAGACCTGGATCATGTGGTTGCAGCTTCCTGCCAGGGGTATCTGCATGTTGCCCCTCCCTCCTCTCTCTTCCCTCATTTCCTGTCTCCTCCCTGCAATCCTCGATCTAAATACATGCAAATGTTCCAACACAAACACAAAGCACCCAAGGTACAATTGAACAAACCTAAAGTTTATTTCTGGACAGTCATTCCATTATTATAACAAGAAGATATGCAAACACACATGTACACACACACACACACACACACACGCACACACAGAGTGGTTTGAATCAATCCTATGTTCAAAAGGCAGGTGGTTACAGCAGAGAAATGAATAGTTAATTACAAAAAAAAAAACACTTCTTATTGCTCTTTAGGGCAACATTTAACTTCACCCTTCACCTGGATCATTAGAAGTCACCTATGGAGAGTTAATACTATATACACACAGGATTTATTTACATCTGCAAAGCCTGAGAGGGGACACAGAACGCTTAATCTACATTCTCATAGTGCTTGACAGTTTAACATCACTCCATTCTCAGTACAGGGGTTTGTGGTAGATTAAATTCTCAGTCTGTGAGGGAGGCCGTACAGTCATCACACCCGTTTTATCAGAAGACCTGAGCCAAAAAAAAAAAAAAAAAAACATACAGACAACAGACCACAAACAAAAGAGAACACAATTCCAATTGAAAGACTTGTTTTTTTAAAATAGATAATAGAGAAAGAGCAGTTGAATTACCAACATCCCACACCGCGATGACATAAACTGTAATTACAACATTCTTATCTGGCTTCAATTGAGTGTAAAATCAAAGCACGTCCAAGTTTTATTTTCTTAGAAAATCGTCGCTATCCGTTAAAAAAAAAGAGCTTTCTGCACATCCTTCCAGTCTGTGCTTTGAAATGAAGGCTCTCTGCTCATAATAGTCGTGGCGGTGCCTCGTAAAACGAAATACGAGGACGCGAGTTAGCAGTACAACTACTCAAAACAGCACAGGCAAGCTTATTAATAAGACACCGTTACAAATCTCTTTTACGTTTTCAAATTTTCTGTACATGATAAAAGATTGCCGTGTCTTCTGTTCACACTCTGACAACATCACACACACACACACACTTGAATGAAACTCGAATGTCGAACGCTGCTTTCTTTAGGTTTGTTGTGAATACTTGTGACGTTAAATACCGTAAGACTCTCACTTCACACAGCCCAGTTATCCAATGAAACGAGTACTACCCATTCAGTAAGAAATCAAAGAGTACGTCTGTTTTCACATGCAGCGGTTAGAAAATACAGTCATTATTCATTTAGTCACTGTTGATTTTAGAACACAAAAACACATTCAAAACCTAAAAAAGGTGATGTGTTTTGTATCTCAGTAAGAAAAGCAAGTGAGAACAAGGGTCCAATGTCCGGGCTGATTTCACACTGCTTGAGGTGTTAATATCTCACCCGAGAGTTTCCAGTGTGGTCTGAACAGAAACAGTGTTTGTGCATGATTGTAAATGTGTAACCCGAGGGGTCTACACCACCCCTTCGATGAAACTGGTCTCCAGGTGAACGATGAGCATTCTCAGGAAGGACATTTCCTTGCGCGTGTTCTCGAAGATGATCCGCGGGTCGTCGGACTGGCAGCGGAGGCAGTTGGGGGCCATCACCATGGCCAGGTTGTTCACGTCCATCTTGGTTATAGCCACGTTGGATGGTTGGGCGAATACCTGGAGAGAAATCAGGACGGAAGGAGAGAGAAAATGAGCAAGGCTGAATGGACAGGCTGACCTTTGACCTGCAGCAAGTAGCACATGAGTCACGATCAGCTAGTTCAAGTTGAGGTTTACTTTTAATGGATTTTTGAAGGTACAAGGATTTAAGTTCACAACAACACAGAAGGGATTGTGGTGGAAATAACAATACAAATTCTGTTTTAATTCTTCAGTCAGTAAAAAAGCCTTTCTGAAAATTTAAGCATTTTAAAACACCATACAATATGATTGTTTTTTTGTGGTTAAAACATAAAAAAAACATGTTTTTTTGCTTTAACCATTGTGCAACTGAAACAGGAAGAGGACAGGCTTTTTTTCCCTCCTCCAGTTACTAACCCCAGAGGAGGAAATGGCTGATGGTAGAGCAACTGTGAAAAAACAAATGCCGTGTGTCCTGTGTTGTTGGTAGTTGCTGGGCTCCGAGGAGAATGGAAAGCCACCCGGTTGTCTTTGCAACAGCGAGGCAAACAATTATACATATATGGAAACGCAGGGGAGGAAATTTAAAAAGGTGGCTTTTAAAAAGACAGAAACTGAAATCATTTGACCATCAGTTTTAATTCTAATTCTCATCTTTTATCAAGTTTTAGTTCATTCACTTTTTTAAATATAGTTCTCGATGTATTCGTTTTCAGAGCTGAATATAACATTACAATTAGTTTGTATGTGTTTTTGTTGTGTGTGAACAGGTAACATGGTGCTTTTTCATTAAAATAAACTAAAGATGGAAGAAAGACTAAAAGGTTTCATCATAACAGTGTTATAATGTGGAATATAGACCCTGGTTCAGATGTATTGGTGTTAAGGGCTGTGTGGTTACCTGCAGGAAGTGGATGAAGTAGCAGAGCACCAGCCTGTTGAGCTCAGGCAGAGACTGAACCACAGCGATGGCCGCCACCGGGTCGTCACAGTTGCTGACACACTGCTTGTAGAAGTTCATCGGGATGAGCGGCTCCTCCAGCTCCCGATACCACAGCTTCATTAGAGAGGCTGAACAAGACGAGCATTACTCTTAGTATTCATATTCAATCCCTACGCATACGACTAGGGCTGTAAAATATTATACTGTACAATATACAGACACACAAAAACAAAATGAGCCAAATATGTTCCTCCTCACCAGGAACGTTGGGGTCAGAGAGATTCTCTGGGATCCTCCACTGGTCTACTTGTAGCTTCAACGCATTCACTTCATCAATGTCTCCGGGCACTCTGAGAAATGAAACACACAGCACGTCAGTTACACTCAAAGGCCACAAGAGGGACCTCCGCTCCCGTCGTTAGCGATCCTCCTCCACGCTCTGGCAAATCAGTTACTCATGCACACCCAATTGGGTTTCAAATGTGGCCTGGTGGCTGAAAGCACTGTTCTTTGTTTGCAGTAGGAACAAAACAAAAACAGAATAGCCATAACACAATCAAACACACACAGTTCCTAGTGTAGCGGCGGAGTTTCACAGGGAGATCCGAATCTAGTCCGTTTGACGAGACGTTCCAGCATTACATTTGTTGGAGGAGACCCTACACAAACACACAGCTGGGTCGTTCCCACGTGCTTGTCAGCTTTAGCAGAAACGCAAACACACATTATGAAGCAGCAAATTAAACAGTGCTGGGCTCAGGAGCAAAGCAGGGCTCTGTTTGTTCTGCTGCCTGTTGTGTACAGTGCACAGGGAGAATTACAGTGATACAAGAGACCACACACACATTTGTTTATGCACACGATGCATACAGAAGAGTACATACAGTACAAGAAGATCCCCCCCATCTAATTTCCTCAAGTCGAGGCATGAGTTAGTACCTGAAGATGCCCTCCGTCTGAGCCCCGCCCAGAGCCAGAACGTACTGGGAGAGCTGAACCTGCACCCAGGGCAGTTTCCTATCCGGGAAGAGCTCGCTCTGCCTCTCCATCACCTCCTCCAGAGAACTGCCAAACAGGGAGGGAGTGACGATGGCCCGCCTACTGTGGTCGATCTCCTCCAGCGTGGGCTTACGTAGACCCTGGATGGGTGGGAGGAAAGGGGTAGATTTACTACCTGGGACCATGTCAGAGACTGTGATACTAATCATGGCTGTGTCTGCAGCTGCACTACTATGACTGGGTCTGTGTTTATGTCTCTACCTGTGACTGTGCCTGTAATTATGTGTCTATGTGACGGAAGCTGCGATGACTCAGATGCTGAATCGCACATTTTCTGAACTGATTTGTCCTATTTTTGTCACGTGAAAGTGACATATTCTTTCAGCGTACCTTTTTGCCTCCGGTGATCGCCACCTTCTGCAGTTTCCGATAGCAGAACTTGGCGTATGTGCTGATAGGCAGACCTGTAGGTTGATATAAAGGAAAATTTAGGACTGAGAAAACCAAAGACCACAAGAAACACTGCACACTGTTGTTATGTCCTCTGTGTCAAAACCCTTAAGCATCAGGCATTACTGAGTAATACATTCTTTAAAATTGTTCTCACAAACAAGTCAAACGGCGTTTTCTTTCCCACAGATGTCAAATAACGTATGAGAGACAGGCAGTGGGAATTGGAGAGACATGTTGACGGTGTGGTTCTGGCATATGGGGATTAGAGCGGGCCTGGCTAAACTGTCAGGCTGAGGAAAGATTTACTACGGCTGTTGAACAAAAGCTTCAGAGACAGGAACCGGCCTGCACATCCAACGTTCAGGTGATTCATCGGCGTACACAGACATAAGGGGCCACAGAGGGAATGACAAACACAGAGGCTGTCTGCTACCTGCCCCGTAGCGACTGTAGGGTCCTGATCTAGTTTGGAAGTGGAGAGGAAGATTGTTTTCTGGAGATCCTTCATGATCTCTCCTTAAACAGTGAAGAGATTTTGTACATTTCTAGCTCCCAAACGAGCAAAAAGCCAACAGAAAACCTTGGCTGGTGTGACATCATATGCACTCATGAAAATCTCTCAATGCTGTGGAAACTGGGGTTTACACCAAACACTGAGCTCTCATTGGGCCCATTCCAATTCCCAGACTCTCCACCGTATCAGCCACCTGAACCAGGGCCAGTTGGACAAACCCACGTTTTAAAAAAGTAACAAACACTTTCCACCAGCATGTTCCCAATAGCCAAAGCCCACCCTCCCTCCCCTGTTTTATGGCAAACAGGTGACTCCCATGCACGCTCACAACCTCTGCCAATCTGACCACATTAAACTATAATTATATCCAATTAGGGAGATCATACCAATAATTCTCCTCTTGATCTTCTTTCCCCAAGGCTCCCAACAAAAGAGTCCGTCCACTTACTTACAGAACGGCAGGAGTGCAGAGCTACTTTCCTGCAGTGATGAAGGGTTTTAACACTACTGGTGGTCTATATTTACATCAGGTTTGATGGCATGAAAACAACAACAACCAGGCAACCAAAGCCCTGGAGGAAGAGGAGCTCATTAGGAGCTTGAGTGTACTGTAACAGGATAAGAACAGCATGACACCTGTCTCCACGTGTGATGAAGCTAAACTTGACAACAAAAACACAGAGCCATTAAAAGATGTCGAGGAGACAACCCGAGTCTCATTTTGGGTTTTGTTTACGAGACGAGTTTGCGCTAATCCGAGAGCTGGCTGAAACCAACGCTTCCCTGGGCCCAAACAAGTCCTTTTCCAAGCCCAGACCAGATCTTATCCTGAAAAGAGGCCTCACGTTCCCACATGTGACCCGTCATCTTGCTGCTCACAGCTGCTTATTACTCTGGTCAGACACAATGTACGTCTCCCAGCTCCTCCATCCATCAAGCAGCAGCTCCCATTGTGCTATTTTTGCGCATGCAAGACTTTTTTTTTTTCTGCTGGCTTTCATCAAGATTCATCTCTCTAACAGACCTTTACAGTTAGTCAGGAACAGTCAGTAGGCTTTCTCTTTGACCTCTTAGTCACTTGGAGTCTGAATCACTGGAGCACAATGTGTGAGGCCATTGCTGTGGTGACTGCTGTGAGATGATAGGGTTCCTCTCTAGTGACATCATCATCAGAGCTGGCAGTGTGGGCTGCTCTAATGAGGGCACGTGCCGATGAGTAGGTATCCCCTTAAATGGCTGTCTGACATGCGAGTGGCGAGATAAAGACCGCTAATATGACTCACAGCGTTGGCCATTGTGTGCGTAGAGAACGTTCTAAAATTCTCATCCTACATATTTTTTTTTTTCAACTTTCTGTGAAACCCATTCATTGTGTCTTCAAGTACACCAGCGTGGACTCATCTGACAAACTGCACAGCGCTGGATTTTCCATTCCACTCAAAGTGGTCCCTCTACAGGGAGCGATACGTTAGATTTGTAATGGCTTTCACGGCTTAGACTCTAGACAGCTTTTGAAGGAAGTGGAAAAACATCTTTGGGAGTCCCTCCCCTGCGTACTTTGTGCTCTGTCAAACAGATATGCTTGTAAAACTGTGAAATGCTGAGGACCCAATGTCCTTAAGGTGATATTTTGGACTGAAAAGCAAGGGAAGGCACATTTACCTTCTTCGTCATCCGTATTCTGTTTCCGCTTCTTTCTGGACTTTGAATTCTTCTTCAGCTTCAGTTCTTGCTGCTCCAGTATGAACTGGGTCACTGTGGAACCGAATATAGCAGGGGATAAATGGTTAAACTCAAAGTCCAGCAAAAACAACACTTTATATCGTGATCATACTGACTTCATCAAATTACAATTCCAAAAAGAAAGGGAAGAAAATGCAATATTAAAAGAGAGTGATGCATCTCTGGGTTGCATTAAGAATAAATAAATAAAAACAACACAGGGAGGTACAGAAGAAAGAAAGGTGACCCACCCTCTTGCTCAGTCTGAGACTCACATTTCTTGTCGCTGGTGGGCTCCGTGTGTCTCTGGATGTAGCCCTCCAGGTAGCAGCGGAACTTGGGCGAGGGGGCAAAGAACGCCAAGCTGACAGCCATCAGCTCCCAGCCTGCCGCCAAGCTCCTAGGGGTGGCATTACCTGTGGTCTGCCTCACCAGCTGCACGTACAGCTCGTCCCGCAGTCCCGGCATGTCCCAGCACTTGGTGATGATGATGAGGGCACAGTGACGGCGGTCTAGGCGTGAAGGCCTGTCCCCCATGTAGGCC
The DNA here is from genome assembly GCA_029853015.1 of Chelidonichthys spinosus. Taxonomy (NCBI): domain Eukaryota; kingdom Metazoa; phylum Chordata; class Actinopteri; order Perciformes; family Triglidae; genus Chelidonichthys; species Chelidonichthys spinosus. The sequence continues at coordinate 5,426,630 of CM056822.1, read as the reverse complement.
TGCACCAGTTTGAACATCTCACAGGCCTCCTTCCTGACGGCACGGTTGCTGGTTACCAGCATGGGCTTTTTGATGGACCCGCGGTTCCACGACAGCATGTTGGCGATGGAGACGCGGCGACGGAACAGGCCTTGCGTGTGCATGTTGAGGTGCTTGCTGGCCCAGTCCTCCATGCCCATGTCGGGAGGCGGGGGCTGCCGCAGGGTGGCGTAGGAGAGCTGGTAGGCGGCTCTTCCTCCTGCCCCGTCACCTCCTTCCCTGTTGTCATGGTTGGCAGGGCGGTGAGGGCCCAGAGAAGCAGTCCGCCCATCCACCATGCCTTTCTTCCTGCTCTCCAACTGAGCCTGCAGTTCAAGGGTGCCCTCCTGCAGGGGGACAAGAGGTGGACATGAGATAGGAGGTAGAAGGAGATAAGGCTGGAGCAGGGGTACAAACTGTGTGTGCTGCTGCTGCTGAGTCTTCCCTGTGTTACAAGAAACTGTGCTGCCTTCCGCCTACCGTGCTCTGCTCTGCAATGCTGGGGCTCGAGGGGGAATTGTTGCAGGAGCAGCACATTCATTTCCTGATGCCAGAGAGGAATTGTACCGGGAAAGAAATTTCCCCAAATCCTCATGACCTCTGGCCTCAGGAGCAGGTGACCAGATAGTGGCGTAACAGTCCCTTCCCACACCAGGCCCTGCTACTCTACAAAACCAAAGCTATGCTCTAGACCTCCCCGTGATCCCTTGTGGTGCAGTTTATGACTGTAAGGAGCACCTCAAAGTCCTTAAAGAGAGAAGGCCAGTAAACCAGATACGCTTTGCAAACAGCCAGGAACAACACCAAACCTGAGCCAGAATCAAAGCTCAAATATACTAATGGAACATAAAATGTCTTTCCAATGAGACCCTGATGTAATATGGAGCTCACAATTACCAGACAAGCTGGACTCTGCATTTTTGGTTTCTCAATCAAATGCAGCAGATGTGAGGTTGGGTTTTGGCAGAGTTTATAAAGTTGTACATAGCTGGTGTTTCTTTTTTTTAAATGGGTGACAGAGGTTAACTACAGAAGATCAAGTACAACAAAGCACATGTTAAATTAAGGAATGTACAACTTCTATTTTCCGCAAATTACAATGTTTAACAGATCGCTTACAGATGCACCAGCACAGGATAGTCATGTTTCATACTATGGATTGAGGCTCAACAGTGAAGCAGTGGAAAATGACCTCAACTTTAAAAACATGAATTATTCATGTTTTTTTTTTGTGTGGAAATTGACAGTTTCAGTGCATTCTACGAACAAGCTAGTTCAAAAGGTCTTTCATCAAGAACAGAATGTTCAAATATGGATATAAAGAGCTGCTCATACATGGAAAGCCATAATCTGTGAGTGCATGTGTGTGCGTGAGTGATATAACAGCAGGTCTGAAGAACATTCCAGGACAGACTTAGGGGGCCCGCTCAGTGCTCCTTGGCTGTTGTCTAACATGCTTAAGCTACAATGGTACCAATACGCCTCGGTACCAGCCTGCCTCCTCTTCTTTTTCCTCATCTCCCTGCCAAGCCTGGGCCATATGGTCCGCAGCGGCCCTCCTTCCTGACCAAGGGAAGCCATGTCCTGAATCTCTCAGGCCTGGCATGGGCCCCAGATGCCCAAGCATAGAGCTGGCACATGAGTACACAGTACCTGCAGCGCAGGGCAGATGGACGGTGGTAAGAGGATGACAGGTAATGCTGGGACTGTGGCCATTATAGTCAGCAGTCCCGAGCCTTCCTGCTGCCTAATGTCCTCGGGACATTTTAGGCACTCAAGCTCGGAATGTAAAATATTTCATTACTTAGAAAACGCTCTGTGTTGTCTTCAAAAAGACAGATTACTTTTGCTCATCCCACAGCTGCCTGTTGAGCCAGACATTCGTGATTATAGTACAGTGGGACTGCTGAAAACGATACAGAGATTTGTGGGTGTGATCCTGGTCCAAGAGGTGATTTGAAGTTGCATCTTGGAAGTGGCTTCACATGATGCGACTTATATATCCGATCTTTGATCATGTGCACTTTTTTGTAAGGACCCTTGACGTCACGATAAGCCATCACCACAACCTCAAAATGTGTCTCTTTGTATGTTAGTGCTGTGCAAATCAAAATATAACCATAAAACCTTGTTTTGTTGTCTGGTCTGCCCCAATAGCCAAGAGCAATATTTCACACAAATGTGTCCATTCTTCCACTTAGAGCTCTCTGAGGGCCAGACACACTGAACCCAACAGAAGCAGCAGCTAGATATTCCTACAAAAACGTTTTATTCAGGAATGACTCATTCATTTGACACAGTTAGACTGAATTCTTCTCTATACTGGAGCTACTTAAGTAATCAGTGTGTTTTCAGAGCAAACAAAGCTGCATCCAAGCAAACCTGGAGGTAAACGGACCACACTATTAGACACAGTTGAGCTCTTAATCAGACAGCAAAGTATCATAATGTTGGCTATAATGTATTCTCTTACTTATTAAGAAGAATTTATTTATTTTCCTCACTGGATGCCTCACTTACAAACAGACACACAAACATAATAGGGGTTACCTGGGAGGGCGGTCCTGGGGTCTCTGGCGAGGAGAGACTGGCCTGGCTGTTCACACTCATCTCCAAGGTGTCCACCTTTTCATAGGTCCTTTTCTGCCTCCCTGGGATCTCCAGAGGGGTCAGTGCAGGGATGCCATGGTTACCTGCCCTACTCAGTGACCGGGGAGCCCCAGTGAGTTCCTCTCGTGACGCGCACCTACTTGCTGACCCCCCTGCCCCTCCTCCGTACCACCTAAGTGAGTCGGCAGGGGACCGCGTCCGAGGCACGACGACCCTCTCCCCCATTTCTGGGTCCAGCCCCGCTCTCACCTCCCTCATGGTGTTGGAACGACTGACGACCTCCCTCATCTCCGCCATGAGCCTCTCGTTGAGGGCGCACAACTCCCCGCTGCTGCCCACTGACCCCGGCCTGCCTCCTGCGCCACCGCCGGCTCCCACCCTCCTCCTGCTCTTTCTTCTCAGACTTGGGGAGGGGCCGGTGGAGTAACCAGAGTCTTGATAGTTTGCCGTGGCCTGGGGGGTTGAGGAGGGGAAGTCCTGCGAGGCCTGGCTGCTCTGTCTGCTGTGTCGTGCCTCCATGGCGCGCTGGACAGTGGCCTCAAGAACCCGCCAGCTTTGCTTCTTGTCCAGTGTACTTGGGCCTGGGGTCCCTGGCTCTCTGTCCCTCAACTGGCCTCGAGCCTGGGGCAAAGAGTGGGCCTGGGACTGGGGTAATGACGGAGGCTGGGGCAAGACAGGATCCTGCCTGGAGGTAGGGGATGGGGTACGTGTGGGTACAGGAGAGCCAGATAGCAGCCCCTGTTTGGGGTCCACGTTGATCATGTGCTTGATGCACTCCAGACCAGCTGGGCTGTAGTCAGAGGCAGAGGGGTTCCTCCTGTGTCTGGACCCTGAACCAGGTGGCTGGATGTGCCTGGGTTTTTGGAGGCTATGCGTAGGTGTCAGTCGAGACAGAGGTTGTCCGTTGTACAGGTGCGCCCCCTCGACCTCCATGTCTGTAGGGGGTTCATCATATATGGGACACTCTGAAACTGGCTCATCATAGATTGGGGTAGTGCAACCAATATGGGGAGAGACAGGGCATGGTGTGCTGGTCTGTGACCGGTGAAGGAGCGGACTGGGATGGCTACCGTCCGATGTCACCAAACAGAAGCTGCCATTGCTGGCTTTTCTCAGGTGATGGGCTTGACGTGTGTCAGCTGTCATTTTGCCAGAGGGGGCAGTTTTATATCCATGGGTGGAGCTTAAGTGTCCTGCTTGGGTTTTATTGCTGGAGGGGTGCAGGGTGAAGGTGTTGGCTTTGCTGTTTGCACTGTGCTGGAGGTGCTGCTGCTGCTGCTGCAAGACTGGAATGGGCTGGCTACGGCTCATGCTGTTCACCTTCACCAACATGGCTGCCTTAGAACCAGGCGTAGGCTGCCATCTTTGAGAAGCATCCCTAAAAAGAGAGAAAAAAACAAACAGAATGAGATTTGACATTGGTCAAAGCAACAAAAGTATATATAAAGTCGGAAAGAAACACCCAAAATCCAACACGCCGTGCCATAAAGGCTCAATCATAGACAGGCATTCGCTATATTTCATCTATTCCAAAGTTGACAGGGCTGGGAAAATCAGCAGCAATCCACAAATACTTCTCCAAACATTTCACTGACCTCCAAAGACTTTACTCCATTTTTAGTCCGGCAGTCATAATAGCCTTGTTAAACTCATGAGACAATAACTCCAGTGTGTGTTGTGCAAAACCAAGCCCCTAAAAATACTGAGTGACTGAACACAACGCATCCACATGTCAAAAGAGGTTGATCATAGAGAAGTCAGGATTGCAGAAGTTCACAGCTGAGAATATCTTCACTCGGGTCCAAAGGTTAATTCTTCTCCTTTTGGTTGAGCGGCTGGGCTAACTTCAAACCCAATGGCCCACTGCTAATCCCAGCAACCTAGAACAATCTGCCATGAATCTGGTCACGCTGCTCTGGTCTGCTGCCCGCCACTTGGCTGTCCCCTCATAATCTTCACTTGCTATCAGCGCTTTTCATTCCTCAACTGATCGAAAACTTGCCCTCTTAAACCACCGAGTGTGTCCAAAGCGGGCATTAGTGCTATACACCCATGGACACAGTTGGTGGCGGGCCAGAGTAAGACACGTGTGACGCAGTAAGAACATACGAGACTTCCTCTCTTAATCGAAAAGGTCAACCAGGTAGCCTTAATACGTTTGAAGGCAGGGAAAGGAGACTTACCTTCTCTCCCTCCAATGTCTTCTTAACATTCAACGCGGTAATTAACTCGATGAAAGCGGCTCACCTTCTGTCCTCGTTAATCCAAACATAAACACCGAGAGTGTAGTGCCATATAACAAGTGTTCAAAGGTTTCCCTTGGTACGACTTGGTTGAGAGTTTCTCTCTAATGGCAGCAAGAGGATGCAGAGGGAGGAGGAAAGAGGTGGAGTGAACCCCCCCACCCCCTCCCCACGTCTCACTGGAACAATGCTGAAACAATTCCCCTGAGGTCCTGAAGCCAACAGCAAACTTCCTTTAGTCCTCCTAGCTACAGCTCGTCATACTCTCTCTCTCTCACCCCCATCTATAGAGTGAGTCACACCACCTCAGCGGTTTGAATGTAAACAGGCTCTCATCTTCAAACGGTCCCACAGATTCGACCTCCAGGCAGGGCCTGTTAACAGCTGGATCGCAGCCACCTGGCACAGCACCAGGACAGCCTGCCACAAACACCCCCAACCTCACGGAGACCAATCAAGAAAGTTTACTGCCTAAATAACACGTAAGACACACACAAAGACAGACACGTGTGAAGACAAGGAGCTTGGGACGGACGGGCTTCACCCCAAACCACCACTGTTTTAGCAGTTACGAGCGAGTGTGAGTGTGTATGGTTACATGGGCTGGGGAAGGGGGGGTTGATAGGTGACAGCTGTAAACATGAGAAGCCACTGTTTGTACTCTTTGAAACAGTGTATGTGTTCGCACTCTGGTCTTGTGGAGGAGGAGGAGGTGATACAAATGCTCTGTTAACACCGGTTTGCTACGGCAGGAACAACCCACGCATGAAACATCAGGGCTTTTCTTCTAATGGGACGGCCAAGGAACACAGTGGACCCGACACACCAAACCACAATAATCAAATTCCACTTCCATTATCCACAAAGAAATCAAAGCCCGCTGTTCACACAATCTGAGGCTCATGTAATGATTGCCCGTAAAAAAAGAAGCTGACTTTCATGTTCTTGGTGGGTGGGTGACGTACGTTATGAGGACTGACCCTGAGATAGTAGTGACCACCACTTCCCGTCAGAGGAGGTCCTCTGGAGGGTTGGAGAGAGGGCTTCCCCATATGCAACACAAACAGGAAATGCCTAATGTAATGCTCACACGCTGCTCCCAAGGCGGAAGTATGAGCTAAATCTTAATTATAGTGAGCTTATGTACAGCTTTACAAACTGTTTCACATCACACATGGGAAACTCGATATCCTTGGACCCCAGTAGGCCCTGAAATGATCATCTTCACATCCACAACACACTGTATGCGTTAAAAGTATTCCTTCCTGTCCATACAAACACTAAATGATATCTTATGTGATTGTAGGAGCAACGATCATTAAACTATTCATCGTCAGGGCCTGAAACCGAACACATTCACAGGCCTGTGAGGAAGTCCAGCTCACAATGTCGGGAGAAAGGGACTTTGTCAGGCTTTGTCTCTGTTGTCTGCCTACCATTGTCCCACTCAGGCTCAGTAGAGGTCTAGCATGTTCACCCCCTCCAGCGCTGGCACATTATGTTGGCAGGCAGCAGGGAGTTCGGTGCAACGCTCATCGCGATTGCATGGGAGTTCTGGGGCCGATTCCAACAGGCTTTACGGCGTCTTCGATCTCTTACCAAAAGCCTCTAATCTCATTACACAGCTAGAACAACACTTGCATATCAGTAAACCTCAGGTCAACCAAATAAACTATGATTACAAACCTTGAACCCAAAGCGAGATGGTACAATGGTGAGAAAATGCAACAGGCCGACAGTGGGGAGACGACTGGTGGGGTGGGGGGTGGTGGTGAAGGAGAACAGAGCTAGAGAGACAAGAGAGGAGGGTGTGAGCATGTGTAAATGAGAAGGGGTGGGGATTAGTCGTGGGAGAGTGCAGCAAGGGAATGAGCGGGAAGGCTGGCATTCCTCAGGGCTCATTCAGGGGCCTCTCTGGCAGTGTGGGGAGCCTCACACAATGCATGGCTGTGCCATCGTCACGGAGACGCCGCCCTCAACAACAGCAATGGAGCGCAAGTGGGTGAGGGAGGGGGGGGGGGGGCGAGAAAGCTGATAGGGAAGAGGCTGAACCTGAAAGAGCCATCTTCAACCTTTTGAGTTAGACAGGAAAACAGACAGGCTCTTATGTAACACTGAACAGGCCTGGACTTTACTCCACCACAATGAAAGTTGTTTAGAAAGGGTGTGCTGCCCGCTAGTAGCCTGTCAGGTGTTGAATGTTAGCTGAAGGTGGGGATTATGCACAGCGAGTTATCACAGGAGGTAAAAGAGTGGATGGTAATTATCACTGGGAGTGCAAATACTCCGTTTGCCACAAGATAATCTTCATTTCATCCATTTCTCAAGCACACATGATTAAACAGACACAGCGTGCATGTTCACACACCTATCCTACGTCCACATGTGCTCTCACAAACCCCTTCATTCACTGCCTGGAGCTTCCGTGTGAGACCTTTTGGAAGAGGGAGAAATGCGAGATAAAATGAAGTTAGAGGTCCAACAGGGTAATCTGATTGGCCTCTGGGGCAGCAAATCAACTTAACAGTCAGCAAATCTCAATTGGCCTCAGCAGCTCTGGTGTTTCACCCCCACAAACACAGTCCCAGATACTCCTGTCCCTGTTCTGAATATATCATATGCGGGTCGCCTCAATAGACAACTAAATATACTATGGGAGCCATGCTGTCAGCAGATGTTCTGTCTCTCCTTACTTTCCTGACTGGAATAACTGTTGTTGGAAAAGCCATCAGCTGAGTCACCTCGGCGAATAGGGATATACATTTGGAAGCTCTTAAATATACCCCCTGGGAATGGTGGGGTCTGAAAAACAGGGGTTATTATTAGCATTGGCTGGACAGGAAGAGGAAATGAGGTCACACAGGCCAAGCTTCTGCTGCACAAACACCTCTGCGATCTGCATTAGGGAAGGAAACTGAAAAGACAAAGAGGATTTGCTGAGGACAAGGTTGTATTCTCTCTGCCAATGTTGAAAGCTGATTTTCTCACTTTTTAAAATGTGATTTGGGGCATGAGGCGAAGCTGGTAGGCCCCGAGTTTCTGTCAATCACCCCCAGAGAGCCAGCTGTCCCGCAACAGCTGAAACTGATGCACCTCCCTCCTCTGAGCCAACATGTCTACCAGTTGTGCATGTCTGTAGCTCCCACAGCCCGACCCCAAGTACTGGGCTGGGCCAGAGGAAAGCCACTAAGAGGATTTCGAAGGAAACCCAAACTGGATTCCAATGAGATCCTCCTCTGGTATTTGAAAGTGCATCTTGAAACTCTTTTTGTGAGGTCCCATCAAGCACGCTATTTGGATGACGTGATCATGAAACTGGAGCATCCACACAAAACCTGTTCCAGTCCGTCTCAGGTCTCAGATCAGGGACACAAAAGAGCAGAAAAACAGCAAAATGGCCGTTGAGGATTGAGTGGAAACCTGTATGGAGCACCCTGAAAAGTACCATGTGTGCATGCTGCAAGTCAGCTGAGGCAGCATGCCTGAGGCCAGTTCACATGTGGTGGCATTGGTTCTACATAAAAACACTGGATATTTAACCATACCACAGAACCAGATAGAAACGTTAACTGTAAAAAAAAAAAAACAGCACTTCAATGATTTCTAAAATAAAACAAAAGGAGGTTTTGGATAAACCGCTTCAGTGAAACACATAAAACTGTAGCTCTGTAATCCAGTTCATGAGAATACCATAAACTTTCGACATTTAAGAAAAAGAGTGAAAGATAGAAAGTGTAGAGAAATAGCGCAGAGAAATAAGGATATTTTCACTGGCTAAAGCACGCTGGCACACAACGGGATCGCAACGTTTTCGCAAAGAAAAGAAAAATATAGATAGGAAGACTTAAAAGAGCTGAAATGAGTTTACCACACCAGGAGTGTAGAGAGGAAACATGTCTTTCCACTGTGCATAAAGATTTTGTGACGGGAAAAGAAAAGCATGAAAGGCTTGTATTTCACAGTAAACATGCAGACAATGTGTGACTCATTAACAACTTAAAAACTTTATCTACCCCATAAGACGCCCCCTTGTTTCCTAAATAAACCCGCTGGTGATTTTCTCCATGACTCAGAGACAGTTTCAATCCCAACTGCTCGTTTTATTTATTTTTTTAAATACTTTGCTTTCATACAGATTTTAAAACCTAAAAACGTCCTCAAAATAAATAAAAACCATGTTTACAGTTCTGTTTTTTATATTGTTGCATCATAAGACAGTTGTCCCTTTTGGACGCAACATTCCTTTAACTATACTTATCGCACATTTAGATAAATTCAGCCCTCTTTAATGTGTAGAAGCTGATTCAACTTTGGTGTAAGCGCCTACAAATAAACAAAGAAACATCCCAGAGAGAGCTGAGGTTTGACTAACTGATTTACCCAACTCTTTCTGCATCTTTTTAAAGAAATCCAAAGGCCAGTAAACAATCAGGAAAAGCGAGTTTTAAGTGACCAATGTCAGCGTGACTGCCTTAGATTAAATGCTGGTTCACCACTGTATCATTACAGGGCTAAATGAGAGGGAACGCACAAGTGATTTGGTGTTCTTCTCCATTCAGCATACCTAGACTTCCTGCTCAGAGAAAGCTCTCGGTTGACCCTGGGGGACGACTGGGTTTAAGTGAGAGTCTTTGTTCCTTTTAGTGGTCCATTATACGCCCCAAACCAGCCCATAAGACAAAAGAGTGCTGTGACCCTGATGTGAACCACCGTAGGTCGCTTCTCGGTTGTCTTGCACCATGCTGCCATGTGTCCTCGGTAAACTTTTAACATCCACTCATCCTCAGCTAGTCTTTGGTAACTTGAAAGCTCAGTGGACAGGAGCCCACACACAGTTAAAACGAGCACACACACACACACACACACACGGAGTTGGTGAAATCCCCTACAGATGTTATCTGGTCGTAGACAACAACACACACATGCGTTGGAAGGTGGGTGAATTCAATACAGATGTTTTAAGCAAGTTGATCTATAACACCTCCATCATGTAAAGAGATCCGTTCTGCTCAGTTTCCTGTGCTCATAACCACATGACTGACTTGTTTATCCCTGACCATGACACTTCCCTGATGAACTCCATGGGCTCAAAGTACCCAAAAACTCCCAGAACATTTGATAAGATGTGGCCAATGAGTAACAGATTTGGCACTACATAAGTGTGCTAAGCATGAACACGGACAAATCTAAAGATATGAGCTTTACGACGGGGACAGCCAGACGGGCAGGAAGTAGCATCAACCAACCGGTGGTTAGAATAACACACAGGGTGTGTTGTGTGGAAACTTTGGAAACACTTCTATCTATTATGAACAGATTTATTAATAACTCCAACACAAAAGGAAATGTGTTGGAAGAACTGGGATTGTCCTATCTCCACAAAGAACAGCATTGTTTTTCCAAAGGTCATACGTTTAGAACATTTCATCTCCTCTGAAATTACACAGAGAAAAAAAAACAAGGGAAGAAAAAAAAAAAAAGAACATGTGGCGACATCTAAAAGAGCTGAGACGTTCAAACCAAACATTGAGGGACTTTAGACAATGAAATACCCCATCACTTTATGGAGCTAAAAAAAGTTATGACCATGGCAGTAGCACCATCATAAAGGAAGAGGATATTCTCATGAAAGCCCCTAAAACTCTTTTGGGTGGGACAGAACAATTAGCTAACCTCAAACCACAGTGACCCTTCCAACTCTTCATTCAAACTTTCTCCCTCGCTCTTACCTATAGAGTGCCGCCCCTTCCACTAGACTCCCATGGGACCTCTGACGTTAAAATATGTTGTTTGTGGATTTAAATTTAAATTTTTCACATCAAGAGTTTGACAGTTTATTGCGCAATTGTTCAGTTTAAGATGTTCCTGAATGTTCCGTTCCAGCAGCTAATTACCTGCTTAGAGATGGAGGCATGTAAAGGGCCATATGGCTAAGTAGGGTATCAAGCCTCTGTGTCCTAAAGACCTTCCTCTGAGGAACACAGCTGGCCATTGTTTTACGGGGAAGACAGAAAGGGCTCTGGGAGTGTTTGAATCACTGGGGCAAAGTGGGATTCTGTGGGGTTTTTTAACACTCCCCATACACACCACAGTCAACGCAACACGGGCTCCAAGTAGCGTCATTCAACAGCCGTGGATGACCAATTAGTTCCCCCTCCACCGAACGGTATCCCAAAGGATCGGAGGGTCAAAGGAGAGACCTCCTATGGGCCAAGGTGAGGTACATGAAGAGCCAGGAGGAACTGGAGAGCCACAGTCGCCGTGACAGAGCCTCTACAAACCAGCAGGGTTCGCCTTGTTTATACACAGCTGGAATGTAGCGGTTCTGCTTGCTATTAACCACAGACAACACTCTCTCACATGCCTCTCATGCATGCGCATTTAAGCGCTCACCCATAGGCGTTTTTTAGTCTTTGATGGCCTGAGGCCTAGATTTGTTTGAGGAAAATTAAATGACCATCGGTGCAGAGCGGGGCCGGGTGGTGTTGAGCACACAGAGGGATACAAAGATGGCCTCAGTGGCTCCGTGCCAGGGGAAACAGAAGTGGCATGTCTGGAATCTGGCTCGGAGGGAAGAAACGGTGGTTTGGACAAGGCCGCAACGGCAAGCACATGATGGGGTCTCTGAATGACTTACTGTTAGGGGCTGTTCTGCACCACTAAACCTAGCGTGAGGGGGGGGGGGGGGATGTCGTGCTCTGTAATATAACTGACCGTTCTCCCCATTTGGTAGCGATTTGCTGAAATGGCTGAGCACGGTTCAGAGGCAATAGTATGGAAACATGGGACATATGGAATGTTGAGATAAGTGAGAATGAAAATAAAAAAGCAGTTTGAGTTTGGCACGAGTGGTCAAAAGTCAAAATAATCCTGCGAGTTCTCATAGCAGGAGCATTTGAAAGTCATTACGACCCACTAAGCCACATGCTGCGATGACTATCACGTTTCCCCAATTTTCTCCCGGTAATTTGATACACTAATGATTAAGCACATCTCTCTTTCCAGATTTACTGTCGAGGGCTACTGAAGGTTTGGTCGGGGCTCACCTCTGAGGGTCTTTACTGCAGTCTGTGCTGCTTTCAGCACTGCTTCCATCTCCCTGCAATCTGCGGTCCACTGCTGGGTCCAGCTCGGGCTCGGCCGCCTCCTCGTTGGTCTCCGGAGCTCCGAGTACAGGGCTGTCGCCGTCCTGCTCGGGCAGAGGTGTGAAGCGCCCCTGGCTCCCCACACTGCCGATACTCCCCGTGGTCCCGTGATGGTGCCTGTCCACGCCCCCTCCAGCCCGCTTGGCCTCACTGCATCGTCTCATGGCCTGGAGCTGGGAGAGGGGAACTATATCAGCTCCCTGGGGTCGATGCCAGACGGTGCGGCGCCCAGTCGAGTTGTAGTAGTAGAAGCGGCCGCTGTGGGGGTCGAACAGCTCCCACCACTGGTTGCCGTCTGCCTGGCGGACGGGGACGTCCGAGGGGGGATCCCAACCGCACTCACCAGTGGTCAAGTTCACATACATACGCTCGCGGGAGCGTGGCTCCAGGATCTCCACCCAATCAGAGCTGAATGAGAAGAAAAACAAGGCATCGATATTATTGACGTGGAAAAACGACAACAGATTATCCACCAACACGGTACAAGCAGTGAACAAACTCACACTGTTTAACAGAGGGAGAGACCCAACAAAGCCCATATGGAGAGTGTGAGTGTTTGTGGCCCCTACATGCATCCATCTGTGTGTGTGTTAGCAATGAGGCAATGTTTTCGGAAGGCAACGGAGCGGCAGAAATTATAGTGCGTTTCCTTAATGAGGGGACAGGTGGACACGCTCAGTGAGACACCAGGCATGGAGGCAGTGAGGCCCAAAGAGAGCCATACGCTCTGAGTGCTACTGATGCAAAAAACCACAAGCTTAACTACAATCACAGTGTGGCAACAGCCAGCTCAGCACAATACACACAGACAACAACAAAAAGGAGACAATGGGTGCAAAAATAGAGATGGAGGGATGGGTGAAACTAGGGAGAACGACAACCCAGAAAGTACATATGCAGATAGACAGGGAATGAGACCATGAACTGAATTTAAGAGATATTATAGGACCCTATCCTTCACTGTTTAACAAAGTGTGTGGTATATTGCAGTTGAATAATATCTCCCTACATGACAGGCCAATGACGTAGCTACCGCCATAAAATCAAGGTCAATAATGTCGGACAAATAAGCGAGGACTGCAGTTTGCTGGTACAATTTATCCAGGTCATGCTACACTTTAGTGGGCTCCATTATGTCTCCTTTGATCTAGTTCCCTAATGCAGGCTTTAAACTGTGCCAGCAAATCCATGTGGGAACAGGGACACTGCAAAACAGCCAGCGAGAGTCCTTCAAGTCTCAGACACAGTATGTCGAGATCAGAGCCAGAGGAAGGACTCAGAATACCCAATAAATCACCACGCTCCTTTCTTGCGTCTCATAATGACCACTTGAGAGTTTTGGCAAGGTGAGGTCATTTCTCTTCTTCAGCTAGCCCACCAAACTCTAGCCTAGTGTCTTTGGGAGAAAAGTACCAGTAAAGAGGAATTAGTGTCACAACAATCTGATATAGGTTTGGATACTGCCCCAGAGACGCTTTTCTTCTCCCTGCCAGGGTGGTTTGTGAGAGGGAGCCTGCTGTCTGGCTACCTGTGATGATCAGATGGGGCACAAAGCTAAGGATAAGACCACATATCCCCACATTGGTTCCTCATATGCCTGCCAGATCAACCTGTGTGTTCACCCCTGGCCTCAGAAATAAACACAGAGGAGTGTGGTGCCACTCAGGACTGCCGAGGTTACAACAGCTGGTGTCCTTAACTGCAAAATCATATGAACACATAGAGAGGATACAGGAGTCTTTCCCATACCGTCTTCCCATGTCACCCAGTGCTCTATGCTGGGAAGCCATCTGGTCCGGTCCCTCACACCAGGCAAGCAGCCCTGACTTATGGACTCAACATGAAGGGTGGTTTTGTACTTCTTTTAACTAACATGGGATGACAAGGAGAAATAGAGGGGACATTTAGGGAAAAAACTGTGTGTTGCATTCTATATAGAGGAGTAGCATCTGCCGTCTGAGATACCATAACGAGGTCCTGTCAGGAGATGACTTACACACTGATAGGATTCGCAACACTTCATGGAAAGGAAGCCCAGCAAATAATGCGGGCATTCAAAGCAGCTAGGTCAAACAGTCAATACCACCACACATACCAGAGCCGACTGCATCCTTTGACTGCTCCCGGCCTCCAAAAGAGGCCTTTCCACTCTGAGAAATGGATCTCTTCATGCTGCATTTCTATTTTTTTCCAGTTCTGTTTGTTCGCACTCTCTGTAAATGCATTTTTCGTATTGGAATCCAAATAAACGAATCCTTCATGAACACGCGGTGAAAGAAAGCTAAGACTCCATGGCAGTGATGGAACTGGGGAAACTAGCACAGAATTTAAAATGCCAGACTGTGTCCTGAACACCCCAACAGGAAACCGGGGTTTGAGGGTCAACTGTGGAGGCCATGGCTGACGAGTTCAGCAGCACAGGGTGTAGCGGTTGCATAAAGGACTGTTCCCTCTAGGTAAATAAACAGCAGTTAGAGCTGAGAGCCAGCCTGCTGGGCTCTGTTGACACGACCAGATAAGCAGGAAGATGGACCGGTGTTCAGGTTCGGAAATTCCTGGAACATCAGTTGAGGGAGTACTCAAACAACAAAACTAATGCAATTTACATGGATTTGTCGAATACAAAAGGGACTTGTCTTCTGCAGGATTTACCAGGACTGAGGTCGACACGCTTTCTCCACATTTAAAACGAAAATAAAACGATTTCCACCATAACAATATATGCTTAATTCTCAAAATAAAGTAGTGGACAGAGACCATCCTACTTATTAATGTCTGGTGATAATTGCTGTGTTTTGCCATGTGAATTAACTTTAAATTAATAGATTCCCAGACTTGGAAGACATTAAAATACAGTGGAGGACTCCAAACAGCCGAGGCAGTCTGCATTGTGCTGCAAATGTTCATAAATGGTTTGGAATGCAGTCTGCACCAGCTCAGCGAAGCCGAACTCCAACGGAAATGTTTTATATTGAACTATGTACTTTATTACACACACAGAGTGCTTTGACTGAGGACACGGCACCTGATTTACCTCTGGGGGAAACATCGTCTCATTAAAACAGACCCGCATGCCACAGACCTGTTTGGCGGTTTGTGTGGTGTTAAACCAGCACTTGATTGCCCTCAGTAAACTTTTGCAGATTCCTTTAGAAATCATTTAATTAATAAAACGTTTTAGTTGACACAAGACTTTTTTTGAATATAAGGTTTTGTGTTACTGAAGGAAAACGCATTATGGGGGGCTGCAACGAAACTTCTGAAATCTTTTGGATAAAACTAGAAATAAAAAATACAGTCCCCGTGGAAACGGTGAAGACTCAGCTCCACTTCATACATGTGTATTGTATGTTTGCAGTCAAATAGCCACGCGCTGCTAAGAAAACAATCAACAATGGCGGATTACTGAGCTGTGTTTGCATTGTTATCTCTGATAAATTTGTTAAGTCTCCTCCAACAAGGTTTAGATTTCCTGTACCATTACTTTGATCAGCTGAGAAGATTAGGAGGAAGGTCGTTTTAGGTCCGTTGTTGAATCGGATCTGTGTGCATGCTGATCGTTTTCAAAACAATGTCGCCGTAACACACTTTTTGAAACGCAATGGGACCACAACCAATTTTTTGCTACACTGTTGTCTTGTAAACGCAGACTTGGTCTCCTGTGTGTTTTACTGCTGCTCTCCCATGGTACACAGGATCTTTGTCTCCCATTTGGGTCAAGGAGATGCTTCAGCAGCCTATGGTTATTCCACAGCAACTAAAAATAAAGCTTGTCAAATTGTAAAAGAAAAAACAGAGACGGCCACTGAGACCAAGAGGCCAATACTGACACATGCACACACACAAAGACTTTACACAAGCACTCCTTCTTAACCATGTTGTTAATCCCAGTCCCGACGGGCCAACGGCCTCCTTCGGAAGGAGAAATACTTCATTTAGCGTCCACAATTTACAGTCATCTCCAAAAATACCCCAGGACTGAGAGCGGTTTCACAGCGTGAGGGAAACAACAGAATATAGCTCATGGAATCTGCCCCATTGTTCGAAGCCAACGCCAAAGTGTAAATGGCACTTTTCCCAGCAGCAGTAAACATAGAGGACTGGACAATACAGTCACTAGAAATAGGGCAACAAGCCGCCTTGTGTCATTGTCCAGCTTTGGATTTCAACCTAACTCAAATACCATTGTAGCTGTTGATTTCCTCAACATGATAAAACATTACAAGAAGAAAAATGATTGTTTTTCATGTGGAGGAGGGTCTTGACCAAACTAGGGTCGCAGTGTTTCATCAGATAATAAACAAAGGAAAGCTTTTGTGTTTCAGTGCCATTGTGGCATTTCTGGACATTTTTCTGGACCTTCAGAAAATGTGCCAAATGAGAGTGTTAGCAGCATTAATTTGTCAATAATTTGGTTAAGGTGACAAAACAGACAAAACAGGAAGCCAGCTAAGCTCCCATTTATCAATCAGGAGTCTTGTATGGCGACCTCTAACCTTTTCCAACAACAGACTATTCTGAGCTGTTGCTTGTGCCTGTCCCATGTGGACCAAGGCAGGCTAACGTCTCACACAGGGCCTGCCATTCATCTGGGAAACCTTAGCACTCTGTTGACCAGGCGCGGCAACAAGTGCCAAGTCTACCCTGGTGTATTTACAGACCTGCTATTTCCTATTTAGAGACATAAAACATCCTTTCTCCTCAGATACCGGCCTTGAAATAAGTCACCACTCGGAGAAGAGGAAGGAATTTCAACTCACCTAACAGCACAGGTACAACATTATTTAAAATATAGCAACAATGAGAAACCACTGGTTACTTACTCCCTCAAACTCAATAAAATACAAGGAACGATCTTCCAGGAGCAGACTTCTGTTTGATTATGTAAAAAAACATGTACAAAGTCTACTCATCATGGCTGCTAGGCAACCTGCTTATCTAAATATTGTAAAACAAGAGATGGACTGCTGCGTGCTTGGCAGCGTTTCCAGTAGCTGTGCCTGTCGAAGAGCGTAATCATAAACCTGGCAATTTCAGTTCTGTGGCCACGGCCTTGTTTACTGGAGTGAAGAGGGCAGCATCGACATATATATATATATATATATATATCTCAGGGTTCACTTTTCTTCTTCAATACTTTCATTGGGATATTCGGTCGCCGCTGTTAAATATGTTAAATGGTGTGTAGAGGGGCTCGTAACTACATTTATGGGAAGAAATGAAAGGTCAGCCTGGGCTGCTGCTGCTCCTCCATGTTTTCATAGCCGGTGGTGTTTGTTGATCGTGAAGACATGAATCAGGTTTTGATGGAGGCTAATCGTGTCCTCGTCAGAAGCACAAATCAGTCATTGTGACAGCATGTTTGTTTCCCGGAAGTCTCGAACCGAACCAAATGTTTCTATTAAAAACAGAGCTGGGACGAGGTGTATGTGGGTCGTCTGTGTTCAGGATGTAAGAGTAGGCTCCGACACTCTCCGCCCAGGCGTCCAGAACAATCAGGGGGAGAGTGCACATGTTTCAGAGGGTAGGGAAAAAAAGGAACACCCTGCACCTGTCATGCACACATTCTTCGGGCCTTTTGTTTAACACCTCCCATTCCTGCCGTGTCACCAGGGTTAGAGGTCGGTAGAACTCATGGCACATTGATCCCCGTGTGTGTGTGTCATGTAATTTAACAACAAACAAACCTGCATAAAGACTGCTGAGCCTGTTGTAGAGTAATGGACTTCCGAGCGGCAACTTGGCATTCATCCCCACAGAAATGCCCATAAAGTTAATGCTTGGGGTTAGGATGCTGTAAAGCCATCTTGTTCTTTTTGACTTTAACAGGGATGTGCTTTGTAAACCAGACCCACAGTATTGCATACCACCTGTCTTGTTTACGCTTTAGCCTTTTGTCGGACTGCATACAGGTTTATAGATCATTCCATTGGCTCTATTAGGTGTATTATAGGATTGCTTGGCCTTGCAGCCGAAGTTTATCTATCTTCTGTACAGGCCCTGATGAGCTCAGAAGATAAAAAGGGTGTAAAAAAATCATGTGAATGGATGGATTACCGTCCAAAAGCCTCCTTACATTTATACATTTTGTGATGAGATATTGTTGAAATAATTAAGTTATCACAGAGACGGTGGCCTAAAAAAAGATTCACACCTTTTCTCTCTACTTCACCCCTCCTCCACCTTTCAGCAACAGTTGTCAGTGTCCATTCCTCTCTCCTCTTGTGCTGACATTGGCAAACGAGTTCTGGGGTCGTCTTTCACGGCAAGACATGCAAGGCATGGCAGAGTTGGCCTTATGTGAGCTGAGCCACCAGGGCTGCAGGTTGCCAAGGAGGGGAAAGGTAGGGTAAAGCACTAAGAACAAACAGCCAGGCATCCACATACCTGCAGAGACAACAAGAGACTCACTCTGTCACCTCCAAAAAGCCTGCACGGATAAGACGCTAGCTGTTTGTACTAGGTGTGACTGTTCTGTTATGACAGTAATGATCTGAAAAAGCAGTAGGAATACTGTACAGTCCCATGATGTGCTAGATATAAAAGTGTTGCATCAATGACACATTGGAGTTGATTTCATGCTGCAGTCGTAAGGGTGAAAAAAAAAATCTGATTGACTGCCTTTCTGTCGATTTCTGTCAAAGTCAAACCTCACAATTCTTCTAGAACATGGAAAAGTCATCACTACTCAGTGAAGATGAGTAAACATACTTCCAAATCTTGTCTAGTATCAACTCAGAACAGCATGATTGACACTTCTGTGTCACTACAGTAACTGCACACTGCAAAAACAGCCAGAACCAGATGATCCAGTTTAGTCAAACATGTGCCACTGTTGGACGTGGGGTCCATTTTAAAAGCAAAAAAAAAAAAAAGGGTTACCTAGTTGACAAGAATGTCCTGTGATGACTCGCGGTCATATGCATTACAAAGCCTGTGAAAGGCACCCTATTCTGAAGCCTCTGATGGAACAGAACAATGCAGACTATTGTCAGATCAACAGGCAGACTTCATTCAACGAGAACTCTCTCTGTGGTGCCTCACACAAGGGAGCCCAGCCAATCAGAGTCACGTCGGGGAGGAGCTTCGGACATGTATACGGGGTCTGGGGTGACCTCCTTCAACAGCTGCCCTAATCCAGAACTAGAGACAGTTTCCCCCTCACCATTGGCACTGGATTAGACTGGATCTCACAAGGTCATTCAGCCACCTTCAGCAAAGCTAGTCTTTCCCATGCTGCTTTCCAACCAGCAATTTGACATGGCCCGAGTGAATTAATCCCCCTCCCCACTGCAACAAACTGATTCTGGGATGAAACGGGAGACAATGGTTCCTACCTCGCCACCGGTTCCAGCAGAACATTTTAGTGTTGGCAGTCTTGAATGTTACTTCAGATGCCCGCGCTGTAATCCGCCTACAAACTCGCCACAGAGGCGCTCTCTGTGAGTTCTGTATGGAGAGTATTATCTGGTCCCGTCATCCTCCCTTCTCCCACGAATGCTGCAGCTTTCAGCAGAAATGCTGGGAACTTCCGGCCCCCTTACTGCCCTGCTGAACAGTCGGTGTCTGTCTGAGACTCTACTCAGCGACAGGGTCAATAAATTCCCTTTTATATGGGTAGGTCTGACCAAACAGAAGTCCCTGTCCTTCTTAAATCAACCCCTTCCCTCCGTCGAGGAGCACATGGGGATCCTTCAGACCAGACAAGACGAGAGTGAACATGTGCAGAAGAGGCTGAGGACGGGATTGGGGTGTTTACCACATACAGGCTGGCCTTTCTGTCCAGTGCACCAGCTGTCGGGGCAGGAACAATGGGGTCACTTGTCCAAATAGGAGAAATTAATGAACCCATTGGGATATGATTGGGCTTAATAACCATAAATATTAATTGTCCAACCTTTATCTTGTCAGATCATTCAGGGTCATACATGTTCTAATAACATTTACCGTTCGTTGCTGACCCGCTTGCCCACCTAGCACCTGCAGCAGTTTGTAAATTCATTTTGAGTTGGACCGCACCATCCCCCCCCCGAATCCTCCCCCGCTGCTGACATGACAAATGAGGCCGGAGTCTAATCCCAGAGCCTAGCTACAGGGTGAGAAGGGGGTCAGCGGCTGACTGAGGAGCCACACAGGAAGGAAGAGTCCAGATTGTCCTCTAGAGGAAGTGAAGGTGCAGACGGCAGGTCCTCCAGGCTTAGGAGTCCAGCCTGGTGAAGATGTTAATGCTGCGTCTGTACGGGCTCGAGGGGGGGCATTATGATTTAAGAGCTGGGGATCAACGGCATCGTTATCTCCTCGCAGTTTTAGGTTAATAGAGGGAGACAACTGTGACACTGCATTTCAAGGGCAAATAAAACTTTTATTTTCTAATAGATTTTAGCTGATTGTGTTGTGTGTGCAGTTTTCATGCAGAGTTCATTTAAGTTTCACAGTTCACTACAATGATATATATGTGTTCAACATGTTTGAAGCAGATGTCTGAGCGTATATTATCCCATAAGTTATTATCCCCTGTAATGCTAGTGTGTGATGATCAGCACTCTTAGCAGTCGGCGGCTGTGCAGGTACATATGAATGTGTTTTGGTGTCATTGTGACATGTTATATTCAGATGAAAAGTGTGTGTGTGTGGAGCGTTAAGAGCCCTGTTCCACGGGGGTGTTTTCAGGTTTATAGTACAAAAAGCATGAGATGATAACTCGTCATATATGCATGTCACAGCTCATAAAAAGTTGTTGTCCAAGCTTCAAATTCACATCCTCTCAACAGGCAACCCAACTTGTCCCATTGTCAAATCCTCTGTGGAGTGGGGTGGACATCCTGCCTTGTTCTCCTCAGAAGACACAGTTTTGATTAATCCTGTTAGGGTAATGCATGGCTTGTTCCGTTAGTGTATGTCTACTGTTGTGAGCAAACAGCATTCTATTGTAATTGCTTCTCCTCGTGTTGACGGCACCAAACGAATGGAAGCCACATTATAGGAGGAAGCAACACCAAGCATTGTCTCTCGTCCCGCCACCGCAACTTCTCTCTCTAGTGTTGGACAGACAGGGAAGTTAACAGGTCTGCATGAACCAACGCCACCCCTGTCCTCAGACGAGCACCAGCTGGCATGGACATGAAACCACTGCACCCAGGAAGCCAGGTCGGTGTGGCGTGCCAAAATAACCGCTTCAGGCTAAATAAATGACTTCTGTCTGGGCGGCTTGGTTGACAAAAACAACAAGGTTGTCCAAGGCTTACAGCTCAACTTTATACACATGCACAGGAGGGAATATTAAGACATCAAAGACTCTCATAACTTCAGCTTAAGCTATTAAGTCTGAACTACACAAAGTTGGAGCACTAAAAATGAACCAAAAGTACATCCTATACATCTCAGTCGTTTTAAATAGACTGTGAGGACTAAAGCAAACCATCTGTCTGAAGCTAAACACAGTTTTAATGCAGTCAAAAACAGATGCTGGATAAATTCAACATGTGGCGATCAAACCAGTAGTTTCTGACCCCCCTCAACCACAGCAAAGACTTAGGAAAACACCTAGACTACGGCTAATTCAACTCCACTACAAACACTTAAATTAAAACTTAATTTCAAGTGCCCCCCCCCCCCCCCCCTCAAGCTATACATGCTAGCAAGCAAGAGTTTCTAACTGCCCGACGTTGTGTTGCTAATTAAAATAGCGACTCACACATACTTAAATTAACCCTTTCAAAGCTACATTTATATCACAGATAATTCCCCTCCACCGTGTGCTTCGTTTCCAGAAACTTCGGTGAAGCTTTAAAAGCCGTAAAGTGCCGAAACAATGTCGGCTAACTATCGGGTTGAGTGGCGTGGTTCGCCCTCGGGGACGACAGTCGACGGCGGGGTGATAGTGAGGCGAGCCAAGCCTCCTAACTTTCTCCAGTTAAATGTGTGTGTGTGTGTGTGTGTGTGTTTAAATGAGAGTTGACTTACCTTGTCCCGGCCATTTTCTTCACATTGTAATCAAGGTGTAAACGAAGGGGGGGAACGGTGTTTAGAGCTGGTATCGGGGGTGAAGGTGGTTGTTTTCTGAGCGCTCAGTGCGGTCCGACGAGCGAGTACGGGTCGGGACGGTCCTCCCGTGGTGAATCCGATATGGAGTCTCCGCCTCCGCACGTGAGTCATGGGTTGGGATGGGGGTCACCCAGTCTGCACCCCCCCACCAACCCCCAACCCTCGATCTCCTCCACTGGCTGGTTGGAAAGAATCGAGGCCAAAACCGTAAGTGAAGTGTCTCTTTTGGCTGAACAAACACAGCGATAAAAATGTTTTAAAACAATTTGAACCAGAAATATCCCGTCATGCTTTGCTCCCCAACTGCCAGTTGGAGCGATTAATTACGTCTAGCTTAGCAACGTCGTCGGTTAAAATGACGGAAATATTTGTGTTTCACTTTTTATTATGCTAACTTGACCTAAGTCGTAAAATAAATTATATATATATATATATATATGTGATATATATATTTTAAGTTGGCTAGCTGTCTGCTAAAGCCGCATCTTAAAACGCACCGGTTGCTAAGCGACACGCCATTATAACAGATGTTTTCTGATTATTGGATTCATGTGAATATCGTATAATATGCTTGTTTTACTTCTCACTACTCCCAGACAGTCAGAAGGCTGAGGACCTGTTGTGAGTGTACATGTTACCCTGCGTTACCATGGTAACCTGGTGTTTAACCCGTGTGGGCAAGCGGAGAGCGACACCTGCTGGACAGGAAACACAAACCACCATGCAATTTTCAGAATAAAAGTCAGCTCACGATTATGGTCAAACAACACTTTATTCACAATAACTATCAGCGCTCACGTCTATGGAAATATTCGCTAAAAAAAAAAAAAAAAAATTAAAAAAGAAGCTAACGAAGGCAGGTAGCTAAAATTCACATCAATAAGTATCACACTGTCGTGTTGTTCCTCTGGCACAGAGTAAACTATATATATCCACTAAACGTACATGGCGCGTCTCTTCACAGTGAACCCTTTAAGTGCTTTTCCGATGTAAATAAGGAAAGGACAAACATACAAGTTGCGGGCAAATTTCAAGCTACGTTTCTTCCTACAAGTTCATTTTGTCAACCCATATCATACAAGGAGGTCTGCCTCTTCAGTATTATAAAAAATATTGTAAACATTTATATTAATTGCACAACATACATTCAAATACATACTGTACTGTACAGCAAGATTTTTACTTCTGTATTGTTATCCTGTAGCACCATGTATAGCAAGCCGAACAAACTATTTGGGTACTCGGTGTGGTACTGACAATACAAAGGAATAAAAATGGCAATTACTAATGACGCATTCTGCCAGTGGTGAATTTTTCTGGGAGGTTTTGGATTGCCAAGGCGTGGCTGACGCTGGATGGGCTTGGATCAAGGCAGGCAATCTCTAGTCACCTCACACCTCACAGCTTTGAGGAAGATGATGCTTCATAAAAGGACATTCATCAGCATTAAGATCAACTATAATACAAAAGATTATGGCGAAGCGTCTTGTCTGTCGTTTGAAAAGTCCATACCACTTTCCATGTGCCGACCTCAGAGAAAGAAAATACGTCTAATGATTTAATCAGCCGCAGAGACATCATGAGGCCATGACATCGTTGAGTAGCAGCAGAGTCGACAGGTGACTCGTCACGTTTCAACACAGTCCCATATGACATGAAAGAAAGCCGATAAAAGCTTATATATACTGTATATATATTATATACAAGCAGTGCTGTTAGAAAGAATAGCCTGTGGACATCAAACTGTCCCACCTGATTCACAGCATCCTGTTAATATTAATGGTCCTGACAGCTGAGGGGTAACACAAGATGTAAATCACAATGAACTGTGTGTGAAGGTAGAACTGACGATCGGAGAGTCTTTAAGCTTCCTGTCAGTCTCAGCATCTCCTCTGCCTGGGCGAGAGTGACGTAGAGCAGCTCTCTCAAAAAACGAAAACCCGGATTAGAGCAAAGTAGTTTCTCAGGTTATGGTCCATCGAAGTGTGGTCAAGGTCCTAGGGTTTGCCTGCACTCCCCCTTCTTCGTAGTGGAGGAGGTCGACGCGACGGGCTGTGGGATGCAGGTGGTTAACCAACCCACCCTTCCCAAATCTGCCCTCTGTGCACAGGAAACAAACACTGTAAGTCAAATGTGCCGCCTCAGGCGTTCACTGGAAACTCCAGTTGTGATCTGTTCCTACCAACACTGTGAGGAAAACGTACAAAATGACAATACCGGGACTGAAAACACGACATAATGACACATCTGCATTGCTTTATTGAGTTTGACTTGAGTGGAGGGAATGGGGAAGTAAGATGGCAGACGTAGCAATGCAGGTAAATGAGAGTTACTGTAAGTATAGGAGAACAGAATTACAGTAAATAGGATAGGAGGGGAGCATGCTGCTGGGTCATCCGACCAAGCTGAGAAAAAAAAAATCTGGATGGAGATGGAAGTAAAGCTTGGCTGACCACAAAAGGAACAGATGGGTTATGACAAACTCACAGCGATTTGGAGGAAGGCTTCTTCACTTTTGGCCTCTTTCGACGGTGAACTGGCCTGAAGCATGCACAGCACGTATACATGTGCAGGGCAAATGCACGTGCATGGAGACAAACACACAGGTATATACACACACACATACATACATGCATGCGCACCCACACACACACACACACACACACACAGACACCCCCACACGCACAGCAGAGACAGGCTATTAGGCTTCATTACAAAAAGGGAATAGCAGAGGCTGAAAAGCTGGCTTGCATTTTGGCCCTCATTGGCATGCTAAAACCTAAGGAACCAGTTTGAAGAGGTTCATAATCAGCACAACACCACTGTATTTGATTTTCCTGACTCCCCCCAGACGACTTGCAGAAAGAAGAAACATAACCCAAGACACACTAGGGAGACGGTAACCTCCCAGAGCTCCAACTGTAACATGAATTCCATCTGCAGCGTTTGTGAAAGTAATCAACTGGGCTGTAAGAGGACGATGAGAATACCTGTATTCACTGAAGTAGTTTCGCTCTTTTCCTCCTGAAAGGAAGCGGAGGCAACATTACTCTCAATCTGAAATTACCGGAATCACTGAAAGCGATCGTGTTTGCCTCAGATGTTTTTTTTTTTACTCACCCTTCTCCGGGTTGCATTGCTTATGTCCTTTGCAGCTACGCAACTCCATCAGCTGTTGATGCATTGCATTCAGAGCATTGCGGTCGAGGGTGCTGACAGCATTTGTCAGCTGTAGGAACAATAAGGATAAAATGTCATGTTGGGAAAATCTCCGGAATAATTTGGAAAGGAAAAGTAATGTACGATGAATCCTGTTGTGGGATTATTTTATAGTTAATGTTTAAACATTATTACTTTATGTGCAACACAAACAGTGTAAAAATGAAATACCTGGTATGGGTCAGTGTTGATGTCAAAATATTCCAGGAAACCGGTAGCGAATTCACAAAACAGGAAGTTGTGTGTGTCATTGATGGTCCTTAGGCACCAATAGGTGTTGTTGTTGGCACTGGTGCATGCACAGAACGCCCCCACTGAGGGAAGGAGGGAGTGGGTGAGGAAGGGAGGGGTGACATGGGAAAACAAGGGGTATTAAAACAAACCTACTTTCCAAAATATTAGAAAAGTTCCACAACAACATTCTTCATGTCTCTTTATACAGCAGTTACTCCTCACTTGTCCAGAAGGGGGCGGTCTGCCAGTGATGGTTGTCATGGGTGAAACAGGTGAGGCCGGGCATGCTGCATGTGTCGTTGTTTTGGAGCCTCTTGAGGAATTTACGCAGTTTCTTTTTGCGCTTCTGCTCCTTCTGCAGCCACTGATTCTTTTGCTTTGATGGCATTCTGATGAAAATTTAAAAAAAATCAATACATTGAGACTTCAAGAGGAAATAAAAAAAATGGTGAAACATTGTAAACCTACCTGACTGAGTGCATGCGCTCTGCTTTGAGCCTGAACGTCTCCTTATTCTTGAGGAGATGACTGTAAAGACAAGAAACGACTGTCACAAATACAATTACACCCTATATATATATATATATGAAACAGTGTGGGTTGGACACATTCTCACCTGGGAGTGTTACACTGACATTCCTCTGGCCGCACCTTTTTCAGGTGACCTTTGACATCACGCAGGTTCTTGATTTTGGTCTGCAAGGTTTCAATCTAAACACAGTAGAAACAAACACACACACAGCTCATTACACACACACACACACACACAACATGTGAAATGGGCCATAAAGCTTTAAAAGTGTAGCAGTACCTCATGCTCGATGTGCAGTTTGTGGTCTTTCCACGCTTGAAGAGACTTGTAGAGACCCCCATCACATTTGACTGTGTCATTCATAAGAATGGAGCACCTGTAGGTGACTTTAAGAGCAGCCGGTGGTGTGGGTTTACTGCTGCTGGTGGGTTTGGCTGTGACTCCCATGCCACTGAACTCTTCGTTGTCGTCCTCCTCGTTCCCCGCTCCTCTCCTCCTGCCGGCGGCCCAGCTGCTGTTCCCGGAGCCCAGGGGCCGGTAGCCCTCCTCCAGGTCCACGGCATACAGGTCGCCGTCCAGCTCAAATGACACGGAGCGGGCCCAGCGTTTCCTAGCGACAGTCTTACTGGATTTCATCTCTGAATAAGACGAGACAGAGGGACCTGAGTGAGATGAAAACAGACGGATTTTTGGTGCTGAAGATCTATGAGAATGTAGGGAAGTAAAGATATGATACAAACCTCCCATGCACTTGGAATTCAAATTTAAATATTTAAATGTGTTTGTTTCTTTCATGACGAAAGACTCTCCTCTTGTCCACCACTTGATGGCAGCACCAACACATGCTCCCCGTCTCATGAATACTTCAAAAGCTGGTTATTTTAGCTTGAGATTAATGGCCCTGTTAGGCAAGACTTTGTAGGCTAGAGCAAGGACGTTTCAAAGTAAAGCACCAGTGTCTTTCTGAACAAAATCACATCTATTAATAACTACCAGAAAAAAATGCCAACATGTGAGTGACAAAGAGGAACTTACTCTTCTTGGTGAGCAGCCTCTTCTTCTTCAAGGCGGATGTTTTGAAGCCTACGTCATCACAGTTACAGCCGTCGGAGTTGGACGTGGGAGACAGCTGAACGTGCGAGGCACCGCCGGCCATCAGCGCCTGCATACGTGGAGCATAGAGACTAGCCATGCCCTTGCACTTATACAGCCTCAGCTTGCCAGTCGGGTCCTCCACACACTGCCACTTCTGGAAAAAAAAAAGCAGGGGATGACGAGTCTTTAGGCTTGTACTATAACATACACATTTTCTAGATGCATATAAACCCAGTGTTTGACAATGTTCTTTATGCTAGATAACTCTAGAGACCTCTAATGCTGCTCTGAAGAATCCTTAAAATGCACACAAATTCACTACAGGTCTCAATTACAGTGAAATAAGCATTTTTTGAGCGTTACGCACACACATTATCCTCAGCGCACTTCATTTTGAAGGATTAAAAACAAGACTTTGATGTCAAATTGAACCCTGAGAGTACAATGACTGCATATTATGCTCGGTAAATTGTCAAACAGATTGCAAATTATCACCCTGCATGAACTAGACTTTATGTTGTTCCCCTGAAAGTTTAATAACGTCTCCATCTGAGAGCTACCTGTCCTGGCTGCTGGCAGGAGGTCTGGTACTCGGCTTTCTGGCACAGGTCCTTCACCCGCTGGTATTTTGGCAGGAAGTTCTCCTCCTGGGCCATTTCCTCTCCTCTCTTGTGTGGAGGCTTCCTGAAGGAACAGGGAAACAGCATTTTGTTTTTCAGCCAACCAAAGACAAGGATTCTGATGTCACCAGCAGACAATGGAGATGTCCTGCAAAAGGTCAATCAATAATACGAACCCTCTCTCCACCAGGAAGGAATCCCTCCATGTTTTACCCTTTCTGTTCAACTGGAACCTGGAAAATGATTAAAAAGAAATGAAAATCCTGTCAGACCACGATGTGATATTTACTCTGTACAAGCATGTGCTCCAATTTCAAAATGCCATCCTTGTGTTGCAATGAAAAGAAAGTGGGGTTACATGTTTTTATTTGGATTCTGGGTTTCATTACGTCAAAGAAAAACAACAAGAACAGAGATCTAGTAAAAATCTTCAAGGCAAATTGCTTTTTGGCACATAACTGGAACTGGAACATTTCGTGAATTCTCTGTCAGGACGATAACTGCGTGTGTTCACCTATTGACTGGCCTGTCTGTGTCCAGCAGCTTCAGGATGGACTTGCCGTCCATTTCTGCAGGGATGTCAACCCCGGCCATGTCCAGCAGGGTCGGTGCCAAGTCGACGTTTAACACTATGTGAGGATTACTGCAGGGACGCAAGAATGAGAGGGTATTTTTCAACGGAATTTGGGAGGGAACAAACGATGACAATGTCAATTAACTCACACATTTGAATATATTAACAGGACAATAACAGTCTGCGTCACTCACATGGCACCTTGCTCCACGTTAGGTCCTCGTACGTAGAAGGGAACGCGGATATCAAACTCATAGGGCATGGATTTGCCCTTGACCAGACCGAACTGCCCGATGTGGTAGCCGTGGTCTGAGGTGTAAATGAGGTAGGTGTTGTCCAGTTCCCCCGTCTCCAACAACATGTTGTGCAACTACGGAGGAGGAGATAAGTCATTGAGCACTCAAACAGTGTAAAGAAGTTATTCTTCATGTCTGATGGCGGCTCAGTTCTCTTGTGCCAGTTTCAAGGAAAAGGGATTGAACAATTTACCAAGTGTGTCAGTGAATATATTATACAGTCCCACTCAGAAACAGGCACAGATCTCTCAGGACTTGGGACTGTCAGATGAAATGTGAGTGTGTTTAAGTGTGTGAGCGTTTAACTATATGTCTATCTGCCTGCATATCCGCATATACCTTCTCCACACTGTCGTCCACAGACAGCAGGGTCTGCATCCTCCTGCGTTGCAGCATGTTGGTGAACTGCATGTGGACGGGTTTCATGGCTCCTGTGTAGCGGAGGATCCAGTGCTTGTCGAGGTTCGGGGCGTGGTTGTAGCTCGGCGTTCTGAAAGAGGTGGAAAAACATGAAGCAAACCATAAAAAACAACTCCAACTTATCTGCATGCAGCTGTTGTTTTCCCATCTCTACACATGGTGGGTTTTATATCCTATAGCTGTATTGGATTGTGTACAAGTGTACGTACAGTTACATTGTGCATTCACAGCAGTACCGTCTGCTGATGTCCCCTATCCTTCTCTTTCTAAAGTAGCAAGAAAACTGTTTATGCAGTGCTAAAATGGAAGTTACATAAACCCTGTAAATGCAAAGCGCTGCGATCGATTGGACTGTGCAGACGGAGCACAGTTTAATCAATAATTAACTCCGAGCCATATGGAACTTTAATTATTTGGGGATAAACACTACTAAATTGCTAATGGGATCCTAGAAGAAAATATATTTAACGTTTAAAGCCGATCGATTTGACTTTTAAGAAACGCCTCACAGCCTGGACCACAGTGGAAACTCCAATACAGTGTGAAGATGTGTCTGCAAGGAGCCAAGGTGAGGAGAAGGTTTATCACGAGAGGAGCGCAGGACTTTTACTGCCTCTCTCTCTTAATTTGGTTGATATGGGCGGAGGGGGATGAAGGGAGAAAAATAGCCACAGAAGCCTTCTCAGGAAACATCACCCGAGGGAGAGCAAATTTATGGAGAAAGAGCAATTAAAAGTTTGCACAAAGACACCGAGGCTGAATTTACAGAACATTCTGTGTGCAAAGCCTGCGTGGCACAGGTTAATGACGCTGAAGGGATTAGATGAAGCAAGAGCACGGGTGTGAGAGGGGTCGGAAGGAGGGGGCAGAAACGGCAGTCTCATTACTGGCCTTGGATCTGTCTCTGGAGGCCAATATGAGGCCTGCCATTAGCCTGCAGCACAAGACAGCCAGTCACGAGTATGGAGGGTCAGGATGACAAAGGCTGAAATGATGTGTGTGAGATCATTACCTATGTATTAAACATACATCATTCATGCCTCTCTTTGATCCCGGCTGACAAAATGCTACAAATTAGCGGGGCCCATTACAGCGGTAACACTGATGTGAACAACACACGAGGCAAATAAAGTGGAGCGAAAACCCTGTGCGGAGAGATCTCAGCTGCCAAGAGCACACTGCAGGCACGGGGAGGATAAGATGGAGCTGAGATTACGGAATTTGTGTCAATCGGGGTCAAATGTAGAGGGAGCGCGTACGATGACTCATGTGCAAGCAAACAGCTGTGGATGTGAAAATGTAAAAATGGGTTGTCTGCTGGAAAAAAAAAAGCCAGTTCAGTTCTCTCAGAACCTCAGAAGCTGGATCGATCTGAGGGTTCACAGCTTGGTTGATCCTATAGGTGTGTTCTTACATGTGCTGTGAAGCGTTGGGGAAGGCAGTGCTGTACTGGGGGGCGGAGTCCTCCGGACCGTGCGGAGCCACGTGGCTCAGCACCATCATGACGGGACGGTGAGGGTACATCTTCTTAGACATGCGGAAGTAGTTGATGCTGTCGTTAGTAATGACGTCCGTCAGGTAGTCCTGTGGAGCAGGCAGACAGTCCATCAGGCACCCGGTGAGTGAAAGAGCAGATTTCATTACTGACGATATCTGAATCATGACAATCCTGTATCTAAATGATACGTTTAATCCTCTCTTTTTAAATGCTGGTGATGCTCTATTCTGTTAACAGTTAAGTCCTCTCAGGTGTATAAATACCTTGGAGTAGTCACCGCTGTGTTTCTCTCGCACTCCGTTCCTGCAGAGGGTGTAGTTGTAGAAGCGTGAGTTCTTCACCAGTGCTACCCATTCCTTCCAGCCAGGGGGCACATAGGAGCCGTTGTACTCGTTCAGATACTTTCCAAAGAAGGCTGAGGGAGGAACGGGATTTCTTTTTTTGGTCAAAGCATGTGTGAAAATGCCTCTTTGACATCCGTGGCTCAGACCTGCGGCGCTCACCTGTCCTGTAGCCGGAGTTGTTGAGATGCACGGCGAAGGTGTGCGGCTCGTGGTGGGCCTGCCACGACGGGGACGAGCAGTTCTCGTTGTTGGTGTAGGTGTGGTGGTTGTGCACGTACTTCCCCGTCAGGATGGAGGAGCGGGACGGGCAGCACATGGGCGTGGTGGAGAACGCGTTGGAGAAATGGGTGCCGCCCTTCTCCATAATGCGGCGAGTTTTGTTCATGGCCTGCATTGAGCCTGGGAGAAAACATCACGAGGAGGAGGGGGGTTTAAGACGGGTGAGGAGAGATTGAAAGGCCAAGGAGGGAAATGAAAGAGGCGCGGGGGGGATGTAAAACAGATGAAGAAGGGGAAAAAAGAGTGAGAGATTGAGGAAAATATAAATATAGGACACAAGTGTTAAAGAGCAAAAACTAAATGAGGGGACACATCCTCGTGGTAACGTGTAAACCATTTGGATTCCTGTGTACCAAGAGCTTTTCAGGCTGATGCTGATTGTTTGGGAAAACAGATGCTTGACCATAAATTCCTGCTTTTCAATGAGAGCCTTCCCACTAGCGATCACAGGAGGACAAAAGATGTCACAGAGGCCATTATGCAGCCACTCCAGTCCAATACGCCACTAAAGGACTTAAGCGGGAAGGGAGATGGCCATGGTTTGGCACCCAGACAATGGAAGCCATAGGCCGCCCTCGTTTCATGCCAGCAGTGGAGGAGCTGGCAAAGGGGAGCACATGACTTTGAGTGGGCCAGTTGTTATGGTGCCAAGAGGCAGCATTAAGGCTGACTTTCCCCTCGCTGATGCTGTTGAGTACACATGGAGAGAGCACTCATGGGATGTGGACATAAAGCAGGGAAGGAAACATTTCGGAAAAAAGGCCTTACCCAGTTCTATATCCTGATCGTCGGTGAGGATGAGGATGATGTTGGGGCGGATGTTGCGGAAGTGGCGGTCCCTCTGCAGGCGCGACCTGAGGCGATATCCAGACAGGTAGCCAGAGCCCCGGGCAACGGGAAGGATTCCCACCAGGAGGAGAAAGAGGAGGAGAAGAGGGAGAGGGGCGGAGAGCCCCCGCCCTGCCATTATGCTTCCCTGCGGTCGCCTCTTCAGTCCGTGGTTTCACACAGAGGATTCGGTAGCACCCTCACTCGACCTGAGAGACGTGACACAGAGGGACACCGATAAGAATAAAATGCACACACATGGTGAAAAATAGCAGAAGCAGGCCTTGGACACCATCACAGGGCGCTCTTCTGTACAAATGCACCCGTTTGGGCTGAGCTCAGCTCGTTAATCAATCATTAATGATGCATTAGAGTGGTGTCATTGGCTGGGTGTAATGATCTCTGGTGATGAACACATGGCTGCCAGGCTGGGGCTAATGGGCCTGGGCCCTGGGCCAGCTCAGGACTCACCTCCCCCCCTGAGAGGGTTAGGGTGTGGGGAGGTGGTTGGGGGGGAGGTATGGGGGGGGGCAGAGGTGAAAGAGAGAGACAGAAGAGGAGGGGACGAGAGAAGGGCAATGAAGACAGGGGTCAATTAGCAGAATGACAAGACCCCAGCTCTAAAGATGAGAAAACACTGACTTCAAATCACACCTCGTCAACACGCAGTGAGAACAGAACAATATGAAAGTAAATTTGAAAAAGAAAGCAGTTAACATAAATATGGCGATATGAACGGGGCCAGTAAAAACAAAGTGCCTCTGGATGAGCAGAACATTGCAAATTCTCCTCTCCTTGCCCAAGTTAAACACAACCATTAGAGTCAAGTACGTGTTAAATAGAGCTTTTCCCTAATTAATCTCTCCGTGCAGTTCTCCAAAATTACACCACAATCCTATTAGTTCTCTAATAACTCTTCCTCATTAACAGTATATTGCCTCTGTATTTACCATGGCAACCGTCGTAGCAGCAGGTACCTGCCTATCTGTGAAACGCCAGGGACAAATGACTGATTTATAATGCTCAATAGTGTTCACTACATAAGAAATGCAGCAGAGAATGCAAGAAAAATGTGGAATTTTGAAACATTGAAGAATGGTATATTAACACTTTTAAATAAAAGTAGTTGTTATTCTCCTACTCCAATGGTAATATTCAGATATGAGCAGAGCCGAACTTTGGTGCCTATTTTATCATGAGACATAATATTCAGAGCACCGATG
This sequence comes from Chelidonichthys spinosus, assembly GCA_029853015.1. Classification (NCBI taxonomy): domain Eukaryota; kingdom Metazoa; phylum Chordata; class Actinopteri; order Perciformes; family Triglidae; genus Chelidonichthys; species Chelidonichthys spinosus. The sequence goes on along the minus strand of CM056822.1, from coordinate 5,393,408 downwards.
CACCCTTAATGACCATGATCATTAACAGGGTTTACAAGCAGCAGCAGCATCAGTGTGCCTACTGAGATGCCCCCCTGTTATTAAGCCAAGGTAGGGGGTTTGAGCGTGTGTGAGTGTGTGTGTGTGTGTTTGTGAGTCCACAAGGAGTATGAATCCAGAGGAGGACGACAACAACACATCTCTCTGCAGGGGACGGCAAACACCTCCTAACGACACAGTCTGACACGGGGATGAGCAGGAAGAAACAAACACATGCACCTGCATGCATATTCACAAATCAAAGACAGCAAAATCTAAAACGTATCAAACATTTACAGGAAGATGATACAGGAAGAGAAACCTCCCTCCTCAACAACACAAAGCTCCCGGTTCCTCTCCGGTTGATGCTGTTGTCCAGATTGTGCTGATTAAAGTTTCCCCGTATACACTCACAAATACATACCATGTGTATATGAATATGAGTGTACACACACACACACACAGCAGCTGTGTTTGCTCTAGCTTCCTACTCCCAGAGCTCATGTGGTTCTTCCCCAGAGGAAGCTCTGGCCCGAGTGTGTTGTCCTTGCCTGCATCCTTCTATCCTCTCTGGCGTGGGATTAAAAAACACACAAGCGAGGAAATCTCGGTGAAAGGACGACGCGCATTTAACTAGCTCCGTCTGCGTTCACCAAAATGGATTCCAGGACATCTCCAGCCAATAAAGAACAGAGTCAGTGTGCTCAAATTAAGTCGTCTACCATTGGCTCCTCTTGTAGAGGGGTTTTGTGGCGTGGGAGGTACAGCACTCCTCTTTGATAGTTGTTTATCTGTTCAAAAAAGCTGATGTGGGCAAAGACCTGTCAGGGAAGAGGACCAAATATAGTACTGATTTACAAGAAGGCTGATCTATAGCGATATATCAATAGCCAAGTATGAAAATAGTGTGTTATTGACATGCTACGGCGGTGGATATTCTCTGACATTACTCCCAAGAGGCCTCCTCCTTCCCCCTGATGCCGAGGACTAATTGGATTTTCAGCTTTTTATCAGCTCTAACTGACACATGCGGCCCTTTCTTTCCAGTTTGCTCTCCCTCTTTTATCTCCCCGTATTGTTTATCTCTCCGGGGTGGCAGATGCTACATGAAACTGCAAAGGAAAAAAAAGAGGAAGTGTTAACGTCCAAACAGACAGAAGCCATTATACCTTGAAGATGTGCGTGGAAAAAACAGAGATGGACAACCGTTAGAAAAACAGCAGAAGCACCGTAGCGAAGCTCTTCTCGGCCTCCTCCTTCAACGCGATCATTTGTGAGATCATAATGCAAGGAAAGCCATGTTGTTTCTGTAAACTCGGATGATTTAGAGCTGGTTTTTCCTGACAGAGCTCTGCCCACATCAGCTCTTTCCACAAGCTATGGAACGACAACGCTGATTCAGCCCGACAACATGGAATGAAAAGATTTTTTTTTTTTTTTTTTTTGCCATTTAGACAGAAGCACAAGACAACACAAGTAAATATAACTCTCAGCAAAACTTATTAAAGGCTGGGGGCTGAGGGGGAGGAAGGGCTGAGGAGAAAGCTAGCAGAATATGAGATCACAGGGAATAAGCTTCTAAAAGCATGTTGTGGGAACGAGGATCATCTCAGGTTATAGTAATGCCAAGTGATGCCTGGAAGTCAGAACAGAGAAGGAAAGTTTTGCTCTTCAGTCATTCGCTTGTAAAGAGGCTCTAAGAGACAGCAGCACTGCATCACCAGATAAAAACTTAATGCCGCACCATCTTTTATTGATACGGCTGAATTATAAATGCTGTGACAACAGAGCTGGCCATGTCGCAGCATGGGCATGATGGTAAGACGGTGGCAAGAGCGAGGGGGGGATGAAAACACACACCAGATACACAGGCAGATATGTTACACTGCCCATCGACACGCATCTGTACTTTTAAGTATCGCAGTTCAAGTGATGCGATAGATGCTGTCTGATAAATCTCCCCGAGACGTTGCAGAGGCGTTAATGTGCTTTCCCCCTCATAAATAAAACACCTTGGGCTTTTCAAACAGGGATAACGGTTGATTCATCCAATGTGAAGCCGCGTGACAAGGCACCAAACACAGACAGAATATGAGAAAGCTCAGAAAAAAACCATTTATTACATATTGAAGCAGGACGAGTCATGGCGCACACTTGCAATTTAATCAGCGGCGTCTCATAATACGTATGAAATATGGAGGAGAAAGCCCACAAGCTTGGAGCTCCTGGATTCCCTATCACCAAAGTTCTGAGCGAGATGGAGAGAAAAAAAAGATGGAGAGTGTGAGGGAAAAGGGAGAGAACCTCAAGGCATATATTTTGGGAGAGAACAAAGCCTGAGCACTACCATTGCAGATGGATTTTTCCCAAATATAAAAACCGGATTCAAACACTGAGGAAATGGAATGAAACAGAATACGGTAGCAGAGAAGCTGCGAATCTCTCCTGCGTGGTTTCTCCATGTATTCTAGTGCTGGAAAAACATAAAGGAAGTGGCCGGGAGAGTTTAAATAGACACATCCCGTTCTGAATGTGGCCTGCTGCAGCACTATCAAGCCAATCCCTTTGGTCATAATTGAGGCTGGCAGGGCTTTGCTAATGTGTGACTTTGTTCCCATTGGCCTGCCGAGCTCCGAACAGAATGTGCAAAATCTCAAAAGGACCCTTGAATTTACCAACAAAAGTTGGCATTCAGATGCAAATTCTGCAACGGCATGCATCTATGTGAGAGTAACTTTCTCTCAGAGAAGTGCATGTGTGTGTGTGTGTGTGTGTGTGTGTGTCGGTGGAAGGAGGGCTTTGCAAATTCTCAATACAGTATGGAATGCTATTTTCATGATAATAAGAAGCCATCCTTCATTTATCATTCTCTCCTCGCACCAGAATCTGAAAAAAAAACATCATTGTTTTCAATCTCATGCTTTTTGACCACATTTTCTGCTCATGCGACCCCATAGTTGAGGTGGAGTCAGAAATGACTCATAAATAACCGATTTGTCGCCACACTCGGGGACAGTCGAGGTTGACATCGGCTTTTAAGTTGACGATGACGGGGAACAGTTGCTCATTTAGAAATCCATCAAATGTGGAGCAACACGATGATTTGTTTCCATCTGATGAATTAAGTCCAATATCCTGAACAGGATAAGCGGTGATTGATAAGGGATGGTCCACTCTCTATTCAGCTGTGTTATCTTTTTCCAGCTCCTTGGGGAAATATCTGTCTCTTTAGTTGCAAATTGCTCCATTATGTCGGACAGCTCGGTGTTAATTATGGGATAAAACTTGCTGGGAAGCTTCGTAAAGCTGAGAGGAGATCGTTCAACGCTACCTCCTTTCAGGACTAAACTAAAACCAATGTCGTAATCTCTCCCGAGAGGACAGTCTCCTCATGACAGGTGCTTTAAGCACCCTGGTAGAACAGCTGCATCCCACATGATATGTTCTACAAATGGCCTTTTAAAGTAACAGCTTATCAATAATTAATGACAGTTTGATGATATCTAAAACAATAGCTTCTTTAACGGCCCAGCACGGCCCCTTCAAAAAAATATCCGGCCCCTTGCTGATAACCCTGAAATCATATTCAATAACTCCTTCAAAAATAGTTCCTGTGCATTCCTTTGACGAATGTGCCTTCACTTCCCCAATAACTAACTTTAAGAGTTGAGAATGACAAGATGATAAGGCTGAGGCTGATCCCATTCACCGGGAAGATTTCATTTAGATTTCCCCCTCAGGTTCCGATAAACTTGGTCCTCTGCAGACATTTAAGATGACAGCAATTTTATGTTTAAATACGCAGACACACAGAGCAGCGGTTAGACTTTCAAAATGAGCAAATGAGAATGGTGTTGTGATGAGACTCGAGTGTGAAATCATTCTTTTTTGCTGTTAAACCGTTTGCCTCTTTTCCTGTTTATGCATTATTCTCCTTCCCTAACCTTTAAGTCCGTGTGGAATGTGGTGCCCAGACAGTGAAATATGAATGAGCGTAATTTTAGTACTTAACATGAATCCTGCAGAGAGTCTGTGTCCCGGAGAAAAAGCTTGACGTGATGTGTTCTGACTGGAAGGCTTTTACACGTTCACACACACACTGCATCTTATCTTCCATGCATATTCCATTTGTTTGTTTACACCCACCAACCAAGTTCCAAGCAAGTGAAATCTTAATGCTACAGTATGTAATTAGTTAAAGCCAGGTCCATGAAGACATGGTTTTTCCCAGTTTGTTTTGGAAGACCTTGACTGGCCTCTCAACTCGAGCCCTTTCAAAAGCCTGCGGGGCTGAAGTGGAACTCCTACTGCGAGCAAGGCCTTATCGCCAAACATTGGTGACTGATCTCACTACCGCTTGTAGCTCAATGAGAGCAAATCCAGGCAGCTAGGGGACCAACATGTAGTGGAAATCCTCCCTAGAAGAGCCACGTTCATGCTTATGGTTTTAGAGATATCGCACAATTGCACCTTACATACATTCCTCCATGCAACGTGCTTTTTTTAATTGGTGATTTTAAGATTCATGGTGCAAATAATATTCATCATTGCATAGACATAAGGTAATAAAGATACATTCTAAAGGCGGAGATGCAAAATAGGAAAAAAGCCATTGGAAGTCATCTTCTGGTCACGCTGTACTGTCAGACACAGGAAAGAAAAATCAACTCAACTAGAACTCTACAACCCACAGGGCCTATTATCTTTTTAAATGGTGCAAGCGATGTGATGCTGGGTGAATAGTTTGATCGGGAAAAAAAAACAAGAGGTTGAGGAAGGGAGAGAGAGACATAGACGGAGAGAGCGAGAGAGAGAGTTAGCAAAAGAAAGAGACTGTATGCTGGTGTCGGTTCAGACAAAAGGCCCAGTCATGATGTGTTCTCACTCGAGAACAAAGAGCTCTGACAGACTCCCTGGGTCTGTTCTGTTGACTATAAATGTACCCCATGCACACACACACACACACACACACACACACACAGAGCGACAGACAGACGACACACAAACACACCCACACTCGGCGTATCAGACTTCAAACTTCTCTTTCCAACAAAAGGGACATAAAAGGAGAGAACTGCAGTCAGGCTAATTATCGCCGAATCTGGAGGAAATGAGCAGCGTAGCATTGTTGTATTGTTGGGAAATTGTTTGGCCCCGGCAGCACTAGAGGGACATCACAAAGCGATTGCCTGCCTTTTTTTTTTGTTTGTCTCCTGCAGGTTTAACAAACTAACACGGTGAAGATATTCCTCATAATAAGCTTTGGATGCAGCCGTTACCACGAATAATGTCACAACTCGCTGCAGCGAGGACGCTTAAGTGACTGATATTGCCTCCACTTTGCTGTTGCTCTCGGTTACCAGCGGCAACGGAGTGGCATGCAGGGCTATCGCGGTGGTCTGCAGGTTTTTTTTTGGGAGGCTTCAGTCAGGGTCCACGGCAGGGTCACGGCTTCACCCCCCCTTCCTCCTCGGCGCCCTAGCAGTACGCTCCACCAGAGCCCAAAGAGAAGACGGAGGAGTTAGAGAAAACACAAACAGAGCCCTGATTGTCCCTGACTTGGGATCAACACCACCCCCCCCCCCCCACAGCCCCACCTCCAGGGGTTTAAGACTCAGAGAATGAGCAACTGTCAATGGTGTTTTTGTAAATACGTAGCCGTTTTCACTTCAGATGGGTTTATTCTGATGTCAGAGGGAAATGCGCCTGCTTTGCAGTCCGCCAGTGTCCTTGCCTTTCCTGTCCTATTGAGGTCCGTATGGGAAAGCCATTCGGGGTGCGTCCGAGAGAGCGGCACAATTGCCAGCTCCTTTGAGACAGAGGTTGACAGCTGAAACAAGTGAGCAAGCTGGTGGACAGGGCAGCCTGCTGAGTGATGGCTGTTTCTTATTGGCACTTATTGACCAGAGGCAAAGCCCCCCTACAGTGTGCCACATCGCAGCTAAATGGATTACAGACAAATCAGCTGGGGCCAATTGTTCCAGAGACCTAACTGCCTCACTGAGACCTCCGCACAGCCAAGTGACTTCTGCATGACATTGCATGGCTGCAGCACCAATTAGACATCAGACATCACTGAAAATATGAGATAGAAGAACTACCTTATACAAAAAAAAGCTTCATGAGAGGAATATTATTGGGGTGCACACAGTGTGATATTCATCTGCTTGGGAAAACGCAATTATCCCCCCCTCGTTTGTGAAAATGAGATCATGTTCCACAGGTTCCACATAGTTCTTAAGCTGCCATTGGTTGTGTTTTAATTACAAGCCATTTCTCTCCCATCATCAAATTAGCACCTTCAGTGGGGACTGCTCCTAATGGCCCCGACTTGATGATGATTACAGACGCTATCGGTTTCAACTTTCAGTAAACAACTGCTGCCAGCCCACTGAATAAATTACAGCCCTCATTAATCAATACGCTGGCTGGAAGTTACAGTTCAGCTGCTGACAAAGTGATCACTTCTATGGACTCTGGGTACTTTTACTCCGCTGATAAACAATGGGTCTTGGCGATTCAAAGAGCGAGGGGGTGTTTTTCCCTGGGATGATGAGGGTTTTGCGGGCGCAGTGAAGACCATCTTCTCTGTTGTTAGGCGTACCCTTCGGGGGCCGGAGAGGCGACAACCACTTCTTTACTTCTTCACGCCGCCCATTTTCTGTCCTAACTCCTCCACCCCTCGCTAGCTGGCTTTCTCCTGGCCCTTTTGTCGGCGGATTACTGGGGGGGTTTAGAGATGCACGCACTGATCCCTCCCTCCCCTATCGGAACCACACAGGAGGTTAAGACTGGAGCACAGAGGGGGAGACCTCAACACAATGATCTGGATTACAGACCCTCTCTATGTATGGCCACTTATATCCCCCCGCCCATTTGCCCTACACAGAAATCACCACAGAGCACTAGTCGGAGCTTGTGGTATTCCCAGCTGGAATCTTGGGACGCATGCCAAAACCAGGAGGAGATTTTTTTGAATCCATAATAACAAGAGTTCAAAGTGTGTGTTTTTAAAAACTCTTTGTCCTCGTTTAGTTTAAAACATGTGTGATGGGCCACGCTAAACTACCACAACAGAAAACGCCGACGGCACACAAACACGCCTCAGGTGAAACCGCAGCGATGTGTAACTACAGTCGACACACACAGCCCACATCGTCTGTCTCCTCCTCTACAGGTCGGTATCCATCTCTCTCTGCCTCGTCCCCTGGACAGCTGCCCAGACAGCCCATCTGTCTGTACTGACCCGTGTTTGGGACCATGGGGGGAGCCTAAGTGGCCCACCAAGGGGGTCTCTGGCGTTTTGCCTGCCCCGGTAATGACGGTTAAGCTGCCAGCGGCTTGCCTAACAGCTCTCAGGTCTCTCTGCGGTGTTACGGTATTGATATTGTATTGGGTTGCAAAGGGCTTGGCAGCCTTTTAATGAGAGCTCAGATTGATCAGGTGGTAGTGGCTCTTACTTGCAGATGATGCTCATTGGCTGTCCCTGCAGGCCTGAACCCCATCTGATCTGTGACTGAGGAGGGAGGCAAACACACTCAAACACACACGTGTGCAAATGTAGAAAAGTTTATTCTTGTAACTAAAACAATTTCAGGCGAAAGCTTTAGTGACAAACATACAGTACGCCCAGGTTTAAAAGAAAATGTTAGTGTTATGGGACTCGATCGGTCAACGAAGTCATCAACTTTGAAAAACAACTTTACAAGAACATCATAGAGACTTGAAATCGACTTCTAAAGTAAAACACAGTTTTGAAAAAGTCTTGTTTCATTTCACCGTGTCCATGATGATCAAGTTGCTGTAATCTCAATAATTATTCCACCAAACAGAATACTTTATCAGCACTTACACAGAAAAAAAACACTTTTTTTTCAGGGGAACGGCTGAAATAACAACCAACTAATAGAAAAAGTACGGTTAGATGAGCACAACTTAAAAAGAAAAATCAAAGCAATATTCAAACATTTATTCTGACGTGAGCCGTGCGCACACAAGCCTGAATCACCCGCCCACGCACAGACGGAGGAAGAGAGAGAAAGCAAAATATCACTGAATATCACCTTTATGCTGAAGATCTCTGTCTCTTCATTAACTGGACACGCAGAGTTGAAATAAACAGGTAGAGAGTCACAGAGAGGAGACGAGTAAAAGACCACTTGACTGTCACCCTCTATATAATAATAATACTTCACCTTTCTGTCCCTCCTCCTCCTCCTCTTTACCTGCCTCCACAAGCTCATGTCAAGGTCACAGCAGTGGTGACTTGACTCTCTCTCCTATTAGCCCTCCATTAGGCTCCTGTCAGACAGGCAGCCAAGCTGTCGCACCCCCTGTGGTTGTGATCACGACCCCCCACTCAGCCCCTGGACCCCCCTGGGATCTACAGCAGGGAAGTAACAGGATGGAGGAAGAAATGAAACCCTGCTCAGTACTCATGGGAGACGACGCCGTGATTACTTTTTTCCGGTGGCCTTTACGAGCGAAGCGGCCGCGAGCCCATTCCAGGGCTGCGCTGCCCATCGGTCACGCTGGAATGTGATGGGAATGCATTGGGTTTGCACTGCTGGAAATGGTACATGCGATGATTGTGACCTCTTCAGAAATGTTCTTAACTCACCCCGATGGCATCCTGCTCACCCCCGCCTCGCCTCCTCTCTCCCGCTCCCTTTTATTAAACATGAATTAACGGCCCCTTGATCAAGTTCATCACCCTTGTGTTGTAATTAGCGCCGTGTCAGAGCGCAGAGCGCGGCCCCGTTCCACTAACAGAGTAATAACAGCAACAACGGCAAGCTCTCTGACCACAATCACGCCACCCTACACACCTTCAAACACCTTCCTATCACAGATGGAACATTAAGCAGCAGACAGGACAGGAGATACGGCCAGCTTTTCATCTCTAGGGGGGGATTAATAACCTTTTACTGTGGATCACATTGAGAGAAAAAAAAAAAAGGTCAATCAGATTCATGAGAGAAGCGTCACGGTTGAACGTCGGCACTCAATGAGCGTTGTATAGCGGCGATATCGCAGTTGTGCTCTCCTAGATGTGAAGTAAAAAAGCATTAAAAATAAATGGGGAGCTCAGCCAATTCAAGACGCACATAAAAGGCTCTGTAAATTCAAACGGCAAGCAGACGAGAGAGGGCCACACCGCCATGGAGGAGGGAGGGACGCTCTTCTAGCGATTAATTACCTCTACGTTGCAGTTAAAGGCGTGTGAGACACTACAAGCAAGCAACCGGGCTTCAACACGGAGAGAGCATATTGCCACCAGATGCCTCGCATTTCTTGCAGGGTGGCCGGTGATGACATGCTTGGTGCCATCCTGCGTTTGGAAAGCTCCTCGTTAAACGCGGCTGTGATTAAAAGCTATTAAAGCAATTATGTGAGCGGCAGGAGAGAGCGGGAGATTGGAAGGGAGTTGTGGAATTCAGATGAAGCCTCCTTTCAGCACCATCACCCCAGATAGCTTAAGTTCGCTGAGTGGTTATGCAAGTGGGTGTAGACACACACACACACACACACACACACACACACACACTCTTTCCAGCCAGCTACTTCCTTACAAATAGAGAGCCGACTTCCCAGCCGAGCCGATGGGAGCTGACACGCAGCAAAAGAATGAGCTGCTTCTGTGTTGCGACTCTAAAAGCTTGGCCAGGGTTGCCGAGCCGCCCTCTCTGTGTGCGGCGCCCCAGGTTGGCACACTCGCATGGGGCTTTATTGGGGTGCCGTCCCGAGCATCAGGCAGCATGCCCGATGTTGACAAAGCTCGGTATCGCCTGCTGTCAGCCCATTCTGTGTGCACCCGGCGGAAAGAATCAATTAGGCCGAGCTCACAACAGAGCACTTTAATATTTGACTTTTAATCAGCGGGCAGAAGGCAGGCCGGGGCTTGAAAGCAAGCTGGCAGTTCCCCGTCTTGCTGATGTGGAAAATGAGGGTCTGGAAAAATGCTCCCGAAAGCCCCGCAATGTGCATCACGCACCCCTGAGAGGATGTGATGAATCAGTCTGGAGATGACAACAGGCTAATCTACCAGTGTTAAGGGAAAATATCTCTTTGTCACTCACAAGGTATAAAAAAATAAATAAAATACCTTACGCAACCAGCTGCAAGATATAGAGAAGAAATATCACAGAGCGCTGCTCGTAAACAAGCAGAGCTCCGTGGATGGGACAGCGGTTTAAGAGAAGAAAATGGAATTGATGAGGTCTCCATTCGGCAGATGAACTGCTCCTTTGAAGAGTTTCTCTTGAAGAGTTTTGATTTTCTTCTTTTTTTTATTTTTTTATCCTGCACTGCCGAAGGCCCTCTCTGCCAGCCAGAAAAAGGAGGAAGAAAGAGAGAGGTGTGAGAGTCCTCACACTGGGGTTTTGAAGTGGAGATCAGTACTCACCCCTCAAACAGAATAACTCACCAAAGGCATATCATTCACCTGTCTGCTCTTGCTAGTGTCACAAAAACAAGATGGGGGAAAAAAAATCAAAGTTCTGCTCCGTCAGACGCTCCACCAAGTAAAGAACAACCAAACGCTAAGCTAGCGCGGCTATATTAGGAGCCGTTTGTTTGCGAGTCGTTTGTTAATCAAAAGGGAGAGCTGATTAGACTCATGCATACTGATGTTCTTGCAAGCTGGGACCAGCTGTGTACATAATATGCCCACATGTGCCGAGAGCTGCTTCGTCTGCTGCCATCCAACTGTTCACGCAGGATGACTCCCGTCGCAGCGGCAAGGCAAGCATGTGACCATGTGTCCAGATCACGCAGATTTACTACCTTTTAACAGTGTTTTATTTTTTAAAACTCACTGCCTCCAACTACTGAGTCAAGCATAAACCACGGAGACATAAAGCTAGCCCAAAGCCAGGGGGTGCAGGCAATTTTTCTTAACTATTGATTTAATATTTCCGAGCTTTGTAGCTTGCCTGTTAATTCTCATTGCTTCTCTCAGCCTCACTCCCACTCTCTGCATCGACCATTTCCCTGTGTTTTCTCTTCATAATCACCATCTGGACTGACGGCCACCGAGGAGGCATCTTCTGTGGCCGCACGACTCCACTGCTGTCTTTGATCACCAACTCCATCTCGGTGGGGGGAAAAAAAAGGAACAACCACAACAACCGCCGTCTCATCCGTGCAGAATGAAATGCTAATCACTGGCAGGTGGAGCAAATGAGGTGATGTGATTTCTTTTTACACCGACTGAAACAGCGTGATGCGGGGGTCGCCTCTGGAGGTGAAGAATCTATCCCCCGCCATAAATAAAGCACTGGCGTTAACTGTAGCCTGCTGCGTTAAGAATCCATCGGAACAGAAACAATAATCAAGACCTGATTTATATCAGTGATAGGTGGGAAGATAGATAAATAGATACGCTCCCTGCCCTGAAGCATGCAAAAGTGAATAAGGAAAGAAAAGGATTTGTGTAAAAACACAGCCTTTTCTTCCCGTCTCTGATGTTCTGAATGGATGAATACTTGATATGCAACTTCCACATAGGAGCTCAAACCATCTCCATTCTGTTTGGTTTTTACATGTTTTTTGAATCTTGCACACATTCCGGTTCACCGTCGAGTTCAGGTCCAGATGCCACTCCTCCCTCACACGAACCCCGAGGATGGTGACACATCTGCTTCACACGGAAACGCCGTGACGAAGTGTGGGACGCGGAGATAAACAGCCGCATACATCACGTCAGTCAAAGCTGTATTCACACGAGGTAAAAACCCACGTTTGACTGATGCTCCGACGCCTGCGGGAGCAGGAAATAGTTCAGGAGGTGGTTTAATTAGACCCGTGCCAAAGATAGAATTAAAATTGTCACATTTTCAACATAATTACTCCTCACCCTGAAGAACATTTTTAGCAACGGTAATAATAATTACTTTTCTGTTTGTAATGCCGTGTAAGCACAGCACGCTTACAGTCAGGCAGACGAGTAAAGCTTTATATGGCTTTAAACCAGATGTCTCAAGCAGCCGAAGCACAGAAAAATCCATCCCACCGTTTCCAAACACCGTCTCCACGTCTACGACAGCCTCAGGTTGTAATTTTGTAAGCTACAAGGCTGTGTCTGCCTTCCAGGACAGGTTGACGGGAGTGGAGATGTCTGAACCGTGTTCTGATTGGACAGGTGTCAGTTTCCCGCCGTACACATCTGAGCTGAGCCAATGCTGCTTTGACATCTCTGTAACCACCGTGTGAAATCTCGGCCTTAATCTCACTCTACCGATGGCGCCACTCGGTCGTACAACGCTTTCGCGCCCAATGCCGCCGCCGTGCACGCACAAACGGACCCGTCTGGTATGTGCAGCAGGGCTAAGAATACACTTGAAAACCACATAAGTCCACTTGTAACTCACCGCCAAGGCACGCCTCTGAACCCAGCTGCGCTCGGCCCGAGCCAGCTCCACCAGCCACTCGCAGCCATCAAAGGGACACCTGTCCCCGTCTATCTATCCATCTGAAGCCATGTAAAAGCCTTAGACTACTGTCGCGGCTTGCTTTTTCACTGTAAAACATATTCATAGATAGCTTCATAACACGTTTGAAGCCAAGGACACAACAGGAAGGAGTCGTCTCAGTGGTGTGAGAACAATACGAACCAGCGGAGGCATCCTTTACTTCTGACAGGACTTTATTTGGCCAGAGATGACATCCAAATAAACGTGCAGCATCCAGCAGACACCGCAGGCTGCAAATGGCAAAAGTGATTTACTCGACTTGTCTATGGCTAAACTAAAGGAGTGACAGATTTAATATAAATAAGCGGAGAGGGGGGGGCAGTGTGACAAGCGTGGCAACTGAGAGAAAATGCGACACCTGGCCTTGTCCTTGATGTGAATAAGAGGATGATACATCAAAAAGTGACAGGGCAGAAAGATGGCTATTACCCAGGCGAGGAGGACGATGAAGATGAAGAGGGATAAAAAGGAGAAAAGTGACTATTTTTAGCGGCGGAGTAAAAATACGCCAGGGATTCGTTTAATATTCCTTTTCCATAACGCGCTCCCGTGTTAATGAATCATATTTTATTAGTTGCAATAATCTCATGTTCTTGGCAGGATGGCACCAAAACCGCAATGGCGGCGCGTCGGAGCGTTCCAGCGACGAGATCAAATGCCCACGTCAAATAAAAGCAATCAGCCGACTCCGTCCTCCTCTGACTGAGGATGAGATGGAGGGAACCATCTGTCTGCTGATGGTGATGAAGTTAGACCAAGAGGGTAAATGAGCGGAGCCCCAGGATGTCTTCTCTTTGATTGGCTGCGTTCTCCCCGTCGGGCAGGAGGCTGATGGATTTCAGCGAGTTGGGAACCGGGCTCCGTCCCGGTTGATCCCTCGTGCCGGCCCCATCCCGTTTCCAATTAAGAGTTCGCTAAGCCGACACTATGGACCCCTCCTAATGAATACCACCTTCCTGCCAACATCTCAATGTTTTGCATTCACAAAGCAGCCCGTCTCTGCTGCTGTTCCCCACTCCAGTCCTGGTCATGCTATAGGTCACGTCTGAACAATAACGTGTTTTTATGTTTGGGTGGGGCGGGGCTAACGTTAACGAAGGAATCCCACAGCTCGTTAAACGCTCGGAGTAGACGGTCCAAATCTCCACAGCTTCACCGACGGCCAGATTTCAAGGATTAGAGCGAATTGAGCTACTTTGGATGTGGAAATCTGTGATGTGTCTGGGTGTCAGACGAGGGAGATCAAAAGATTCATTAGATTAGAATTAGATCAAACACAGTCAAGAGTTGTGAGGATAGACAGAGGGGAGGAGTGTGTGAGAGACTGAACGCAGGAGCCAAAACGCTGTCTGAGTCAGAATCAATTTAATTGCCAGGTACATACGCAGATACAAGGAAGCTGCCCCGGCTTTGTGGTTTTTTCTCTCCAGAGCTATTGGCGCATCAATCTTGTGATTTGCCCACTTTGAGGGCGCAGTCAGAAAAAAAAAAAGCAGTTCAGACACAGGTCGGTTGTGCCCTGATTCACCCAGCCTTAAACCTGTAATCCCAGTGCTATGGTGGAGTGAGAAAATCCAATTTCAGAGATGTGTAATTCCATAAACCTTATTAGGCACAACAATAGCTGCTACACCCTGAGGGAGAGGCGTGAGGGAGGGGTGAGTGTGCGGAGGTGGGTGACCGGGGCCAAACACTACGGAGGAACGGTGGAGAACAGAAGTGGAGACGTAGTTACCATCACTATTGTAGGATTCTGTTTTTATGTAAGATTACTATTATTTTTTGAAGACGTGAATAGAATTCCAGAATAATCTGTTTTCTATGGTTTGGCTTGGTGTGTCCTACGATCACCACTGCATCCTGTATTCATTTAGTGGGAACATCAATGGGCCACTTACATTGCTGTTATCCAAGTGCTTTCATTGATTGTTTGCCTAAATCCAGGAGTGGCTTGTGTGTGTGTGTGTGTGTGTGTGTGTTTGTTTTGCCCTACTAATGGACACGATCTCCACACACACCTCGGCGAGCGCCGAGCCACAAGCAGTGGAGGAGACGCGATCATAAAAGCAAGCAACACAGACAGGATGAGTAGGGGGGGAGTGGACGTCAGATTGATCAATAAACACAGAATATAATCATAATAATAATAATAATAATACATCCGTTTTATACAGCGCTTTTCCAGATGCTCAAAGACGCTTTACACAAGCAACTAAATCCTAACAAACAAGTTCAAAGGTTGAAAGTGAGAGGAAAAAGGTGATTTTTGAAGGGAACAGAAATGCAAAGAACGATGTTTTTGTATTAACATCCACGGTGACGAGTCTTTACTTATCAGACAGAAAAACAATTAGGTTTTGAACTGTTCTCTCCAAATCAGTGCTTTTCACAACCGCAGTTAATTCTGCTGTAAATTATTCACAACTGGAACAAAACTGTTGCAAAAGGCCACCGATAACCCCGGGCTGATTAGAGGAGACGAGCGGAGCGTGGATTTAATACAGAATCCGGAGATATAGCAGCATCTATCTGCTGTATCTCCTGGGACGGGTAGGGCAGTGAAGCCTGTACTCTCTGGCCAGCAGGGTGTAATTACATTTCCCCGTGGGACACCTCCGCTGCTGCAGCTCAGCCATACAGAGAGGGGTTGAGATTGAAATCTGATGGCACCCCGAATACCGCAGTCCGCACGTGAACGCGGGCGATCTCACGTACCGGCCGTGAAACGGGACAAACAGACGTGTAATCACAGGCACGTAGAAAACGCCGTGCGATGCGCTCCCCCTCGTTTCCTCCTCTCAGCCGTAGACCGCTTTGTGATCTCCTCGCCGTTAGGAGTGAGAGCTGTCGTCAAAGAGCACCTCTCCATCATTAGAGAGGAGCAGCAGCACCGAGGCTTCCACACTGATCTCCCGATGCCGCCTCATCGAAGGCTCATGCATACAGATGAACGGGGAACATGTCACTGCTGCTTACTGTCAGACTACTTGTTCTATAGGAGCCCCGTGTCTGACTCACGAAACACTAGTGATGCCTCCAGGTTAATTAATGCAAAATGAAATGTGAATAAGAGTGACTTAATATGCAAATATATTTCAATATCTATCTATTCAAGCAGCAAGATTACATCACTGCACCAGTAACTCTGAAATATGACATTTAATTGCTTCTTCACCTTAGATACCATTTTGTGTTTAAGTTTTTTTTTCTTCTCAAACTAGCGTCATCATATTTATGTACGCCCTTGAACCCCCTGCTCTCTTTATTCTCCATTTCTTTGGCTTTTTCTGGTGCAGTGAAACCCTGTAACAGTGTGTGGCAGGATGATATGAGTGCCTCGTCTCCAGTAGATGAAGAAGCCGGTACGAAAATGTCAAGATGTATTGGAAAAATATGTTTCCATCAGCTGTTTCCCTTTTCAGCATGCTGGAAATTTTCAACATCACCCAAGATCAGCTTTTCTGATGTTCCTGGTGTTTTATGGAGAAGTTAATGTGCTTAATAGCAGCAAGTGGAGCAGCTGCAGCTCTGAGAGGGATGGATGATGCTAATGGGACTCCCTAACTATGCTGTCTCACCACAAAAGGTCAAAGCGACGGTAAAACGGGGTAAACGCTGGCGCTGCCTAAACCGCCTGCGGGCCCGTGGAGACCACTGAGTGGTGTCACCTTGGCGGCTGCCACTGATATCTGCCACCTGTCACCACACCGCCCCCCCACCACAGCCGGGGATGTGGCGGCGTGGACAATGGGTTTGTCGATAGCGCCGCTGAGAGTGGCGATGGGGAACATGTCCTCCCCTTTCATCAACAGCTTGAGTCAACAGCTTCGGCGTGCGGCATTAGCATACGATCCATATTCATGCCGGTGTCTCCCTTCAACTGCATCGCCGGCCCTGCTGCACATTCTCCACTCATTTTTTACAAACGGAATGTCAAGCGCCCCGTTTTTTTCCCCGCTGGGAGTCCCACATGGCCTCTCATGAATTCCCTGCACGGCCGCCGCAAACAACGTCAACAGGTCTCAAGGTCGTCACTCCCACTGATCGTGTGTGTGTGTGTGTGTGTGTGTGTCTCAGAAAGAGTGCATGGACAATAGAAGAATAAAAATGGCAATAAGATGTGATCAAAATATAATGGTTAAGAGTGTAATGAGGTGTGTGTGTATGTGTGTGCAGTAGGAGTGCACCCATTGTATGTTTGTGTGTGATTTTGCATGCACTTCCCGTCCCATTTGTGAGTGCGACCATGCAATTACAGCTGAGTGTAAATGTAAATCTGTTTATCCACATCTGGGCGTGTGTGCATGTGTGAGTGTGTAGCCGGCAGCTGCAGTCCTAACATGCCCGGGGACCGGCCGACAGGTAGACTAGGCAGGAGCATCCTCCTTCAGTCCGCTGGCATCTCGGTGAGGAAAAAGAGGCCAGTTGATGTGGGGGTTCGAGCTTCCATGGCAGAGTGCGTTGTGATAAATAATGAATGCGTTCAAGAACATACCTCTGAATCTCTTCCTTTACTTTCCATGCATCCCCTCCATCCTCGCCTTCTCTCATCCGTCCACCCACATCGCTGCAAACAGCACGGTGGCGTTCAGCTGCCTCTGTCATAAATATTTCAGCCTTTAGGTCAGCCCCCCCCCCTCTTCCACTCCACTGCTCTTAAACACCACCGCTTGGTGATGACACAGCCTTTTGACCCATAAAGATATTGACAAAACACTGATAGTGAGTACATTCACTGGGTGCAGCCTGGTAGAGTCAAGCTTCTATAGGAGTGGTTGCAACTGTTGAAATGGCGTCTCCTGCCTCCTCCTCGATTTCAACCAAAAAAAGGTCCCCACAAGGTAAACAATGTCAAACTGGACCGTCTGCTGCCTTTTGGAAAAAGTAATATCGTCACCGTTGCTGTTCTTGTTTGTGCTCTCACCCACACACACACACACACACACACACACACACACGGCAGCAGTCAGGATTATATTTGGCTGAGAAAAGAAGCAACGCGGAGACTATGAATGTTCCATATTTCAAAACGCCACACATTGTGAAACAAGAAGACAAAGAACACTAATCAAAATCCAACACCAAGACGGACCAAAGAAGCTGCACTGAATGGATTCTAACACAATCGTAATGTAATCATCGCCCTACTGGAGGACGCTATTGTGTAGAAACATGAATATCACTTAAATGAC
This sequence comes from Chelidonichthys spinosus, assembly GCA_029853015.1. NCBI lineage: Eukaryota > Metazoa > Chordata > Actinopteri > Perciformes > Triglidae > Chelidonichthys > Chelidonichthys spinosus. Next base: position 5,375,725 of record CM056822.1, on the reverse strand, counting down.
AGACACAAAAACACAGCAAACACAGCACACATCCGGCGTCCAGCCCAGAAAAACTACTAACTTGTTCCACCAGATGAGCAGCAGCTCCGGTCCACAGCAGTCTGATTCAGATTCAGGAGAGTCCGGTCATAAACCAGAGGTCTTATCTCTCTTACTCTGATGAGCAGCGCCGTTAGCAACTCCATGCATAAATCTCAGAGGCGAACAGAAAGGATCAGAGCATTCAAGTGTAAACTAGGGCAGAGCTTCGGCACTGTACCCTCTGGATGCGCTGCACTGGCAGCAAGTCCTGGGAAGGAACAAACGAGGGACACGCATGCGGCTCTCCGTCATCTATCACAATCACGCACACACATGCACAAAAAGACAAATCCACACACCTGCTCTGGCCGGTCCAGTAACCATCCAGTCCCGTCCGGTCTGATACGGTCCTCTGTGCTGGCGGAGTGAGGAGCTCGTCTAACCCCCCACGCAGCCCCGGTGCAGACAGCTCACTGTTATAGATGCGCTGACAAGTGAAAGGAGGGAGGCGTGGTTTCACGGGAGATAAATAAAAGAGGGAGGGATAGAGGGAGGAAAGAGGCTCCCTCAATCTACAATTCAATTTTGCCCTCACTCGTTTTGTTCGGCAGCCTTCTTTAATTTCTTTTATTTTTATATTTTCTTGTTATTCTACTGCTCCTTCTCCTAGTCCAGCCTTCTCTCTGCACGTTATTCCCTACTGTCTTTCTGTTTCCATTAGTTTGAGTCTCTCTTCTCCCGTGTTGCTTCCTGTTTCTCGTCTTTCTCCTTGTTGCATTTAACTGTCTCTTCCTCTCTTGGCTCTCATTAATGGGACAGAAGTGTGTGTGTGTGTGTGTGTGTGTGTGTGTGTGTGTGCTAGACAGTGAAACAGGGCAACTCCGGCCATCTGTTGGAGTTTCACCTATTCACAGTCCCATAAAGGCAGAGCCACACAGAGGAGTGTGAGAGAAAGGAATGGGAGGGAACGAGGGATCAATCTTAATGCTGCTGCAGGGGTGGGGAGGGAAAGCACAGGCTGGCACACACACACGCACACACGCACACACACACACACACACCATATCTATCAGGCTGGCACCTCTGAGGCGAGCTGGCGTGGGCACGCCTGCTCACTGGGTCCAGGCAGCACAGGGGATTTGGCTCACGGTGCATGGGCATGCAGATGGGAGAGGAAACGCACACCGAAATCAATTTATACACAAGCACACCAAAGGCATATATATATATATGGGTGAGTTCACACACGCACACACTCTCACGCAAATCCACAAAACCAATTTCCTCTTTGACAAAAACAAACTAACACGATGGAGAATCCTACGAGGAAGACATTTCTACAAACTCCCCACACAGGCGCACGCAAAAGCCCAAACCGAATCTATCCATCTCCACGGAGCTGAAGAAGCCGTTGTCCTGCCCTGTTTAAAGCAGGTATTTCTCCTGAGTGCTGGTGACATCTCATATCCCTGACCAGGGGGGGGGAAAGGTTCGGCAGAGGGTGGGGAAAGGCAGAGGCATCCATCACTGTCCGCACCAGCCGTCCCATGATGGATGTGGCTGTTTATCCCTCTCTGCAGGTTATTTAGATGCAGTCACAGCCAGTGAGATTAGTGATGGAGAACCTCTGCACCTCCTCACCTCTCCTCCCACCCAATCTAATCAATAACCCTCTTATCTATTATCTGCATTTCAAGGTATTTCTCCGTGGAAATTTGAAGCTGGGAAAGAAAGAGAGATTAATTGGCCACCCCCTCTCAGTGTTTTCAATTACAATGTCTGCGATGGATCATCTATCTGTCAGCGTGGTACACTACGGCGTTTGTGTCACTGCGTAGAGATGAAACCACTCTGCCTTGAGGGAAAAAAATTCAAATGGTGTTTTTCTGGCCACGACTGTCTCATTGCAGATGCAAAACAAACTATTCAGAGCAGGGGATTTGCATGGCATTTCAGGATAAAGACAATTATATTTGCTGCTTTAACATCAGGTGCATTCAACACTAATCCTAATCCTACAAAAAGGAAAAACATATTGTCATTCAAGCCAACTGGAACCATGAGCCCTTTGTACCAATGGCTTAGCCCATTCTAATGCTATTCATAATCATCTTGAAACAAAATATTCTGCCGGAAAATTATTTATTTCTATGCATATCAGATGATGTCTGAGACTCGGGGACTGCTTACATAAAGAAGCCATCTAGCTGCTCTAACATGCTGGATTACAGACAATGCCCCAGAGATGGCCATGTTTTTCCTGAGCAGTGCCGACATGCCAACACAGCAGCCCAGTGACACCACTTTAGGACATGGTTTATTCATGCTCCCGCTCTGTCTCTCCGTCTCGCTCGCTCTCAGGCACATTTAAGCTGTGTCATACCATACCTCTAACCGGCTTTTACACCAACAGATGCATCCTACACCAAACCGGTTCATATACCATCAGGGTAAAAGTCTCTGTGTGTCCCACCGAGGGTCAGGGGGGAAAAAAAGACATGGAAAGACAAATATTAAGAAAACAAGATGCACAATAAGAAAACAAGTGTTTGCATGCAGACGAAGACTTTAAAAAGCAAGGTCCAGACCTCGAGGGGGGACACATTTTTGCTTTTCTGTTTTCTGCTCCATTGGACACAAAGTGGGTTGAGGCCTTGTGTGTGACAGTGCCGAGGCAGGAGCATAAATAAAAATGAATGATTTCGTTCCTGATAGCGCTGAAAGACAGCTACGCCTTATCCTGCTGAGATCTTGTCCTTGTCTCAGATAGTGCTTCCTCAAATGAATTTGTATTTTTTTCTTTTTTTTCCCCCCTGCACGGTGTGCGCCAGGCTGATAAAAATATCCCCTGTCAGCTGGCTTTTGTGAAGAGGGGAGGACTCGAGTCCAAATGAGGCAAACCCCCTCACTGTCTTCTCCTCCGCCGGCTCTCTTTATCTCTGAGAGCAATCTTCCTATTATTCTCTTGGTTTGGGCTAGCTGGTTCAAGACCATCCCTCAACCACACACACACACACACACACTGCCTGCACTCTGCCCTCCATCCGTTCTACGATTCCCTCGGTGAATGTGCAAGTGGGTCCTGTGCAGAGATAACTCTACATCAGCATGGCTATATTATGAAGAGAAACAGAGATGGAGAGAGAAAGAGGAGCCCAGGAGCTGACAATGTGGGAGCTGGAGGACACAGGACTGACAGGACTGAAGAAGAGAGATGTCCTGGCACCATTAAATAATTCTCCTGAAAATAGCAGCTTCTGCAGGTAGAATCTTTCCCATCCGCCTGCTCATCTTGACTAAAAACACGCTACAAACACGTCTCCAGCGTGCGTTAAAACACGACGACCACACGCAAACGTCAGGACATTAAATGCGTCCAGAGGACGGCTTGCTTTGGCGAGAGCAGATAGCTTGAATGGGTGTTATACTGCAGCTGTGCTCATTGCTCCTGGACCACCTCCACCCTGCGTTCCCGCGGCGCAGAAGGTCGTCAGGATGCCAGGCATGAATTAGCGGAACACTCCGGCATCATTAAGGCCTGGCAGCGATGCACGCCGCACATCGCCCTGTCATGTCCAACGGATTCTCCTCTTATTTGTTTCATCCCTCCTGTCACCGCCACGTCAGACGCACCGAATGGAAATATGAATAGTTAATAAGTCAGTTTTGAGCCGCCGTCATTTTTTCCAGCAGTCGGTTCCGTATCCCGAGGTGGTGTTATAATTCATTCATGCACAATTAAAAAGAATAGAAGCTACGGCAAAGTTTCCCACGTCGCAGATTTCACATTTAATTGCTAACTTTTCTTGTCGTGCACATTTTTCTGACTTAAGAAAGCCTAAATACTCTCCGACTAAAAGCTTTGCAGTGAAATATGAAATCTCCAGAAGAGCAACTGTGATAAAGCCATTATCCTCCTTAATTGTACAACAGAGTTTATGAGTTCCCTCCAGCACTTTCCTGAGACGGATATGCAGACCGACACAGAGCTACAGAGAACTAAGAATGACTGAAGGTCAAACTGAAGAATCTTTATTGACGATGACGTTGGCGTCCTTCGATGCAATGCACAACAGCTGTGACTCAGCATACATTATGATTGTTGTAGCAGGTTCAGTGCTAATAGTGTGAATCGTGGCTCTACGCCCCCTTGTGAGTCTAATATCAGGGCCATGGCACTGACATAACTGATGTTATTCTTTATGCCTATTGGCAAGCAAAACTATATTTAGGACGACAACATTTTCAGCGGAAATCTTCAAATTCAAGCTTTCGTTTTTAACGTTTTTGTCCTGAAGCTGCAGCTCCGCTGACATCCCACCGAGCTCGTTTGATTCCTTGTTAGTACAAACCATACTACATTGATTTCTTGTGTGCTCTATCTGCCAAAACAGTGTGTCGTCAACATTAGTACATGGTGTATTAGCACATAGTAATTAGGATTGGGACACCCTGCCAGTCTCACTGAAGGAGCCCATGTTGTTTGATGAGCAGCCAGCAGGGGGAGGTGTACAGGCCTGCAAGGAATACTCTTCCACTGAGCATTAGGGGCGTGAAAAAAAAAAAAAAACACTTTGAGGCGGTAAAGACAACTGAACTGGTTAGAAAAGTAGGGTAATATCTGATTAATATCACACTGTTTTCAATGAAAGAGTTATCCCAAAAAACATTCTGGTTTTCTTTCTGTCCCCTCGTGTTCCTCCACTTACTGAGCTGTTCTGAAGCCAGACTTGGGCCTAAATAAATAAAAATAAACGTCTGTTGACATGTCTTTAGTTATTGTTGAAAGAATCCCTTCTTATACATTTTATAATTCACTCTAAATTAACTGAATCTCCGTCTAATAAAGCATCTGGAAGCATCTCCTTTTGACGATCGATGCTCAGACTTGTAAAGTTTATTCAACTTGACATGTTTGTTAATTTATTCACAGAAACGGAAATTGTGGTTTAAAAAAAAAACAAAAAAACAAAAACAGAACAGATTGGATGTGTCAGATGCACACACACACAAACACAAACACACACACACACACACACATTTCGCTCCGATCTTTCCACGCACAGCAGGCTTTGCAGAGGTTGGGGAACCGTTAGCAGACCGTGGGATCCAGAGATCAAAGAGCGCCCCCCCGTCGAGATCTGCGGTCCCAAGAAACACAAGCCGCTATGGGCCAGAGCCAGCATTACATCTCCAGCTAATTAACCGAAACCCCTTTGACGCCGTGTTATTTGCATTCCTAATGTACAGCACTCAGTGAAATATCTGCCACACACATTAAATAAGAAGCGCTTGTGGGTTTGTCTAACAAGGCACCCCAGTGTTTTCAGCACAAATACATTTGTAATCACTTTAAAACGTTGTGAGGGCGGCTCCACCGAGGAGTTGATTTTACAATATAACGAACATTTGCGTGAGCTGATGCGTTCGGCTTTGTGTTTATCTTAACGTCGATGGAAGTTCTGTTGACAGCGTGCACACGGTCACACTGGACCGACAGGAGAAAGACACACTTTGACCCAGTAAAGTTTCGAGTGCCCTCGAGTGCAGCCTTCAAATGTCAGCTCTCACCGGAGTGAGGGAAGAGGGTCTGAATTATGAATCAAGGAGCTTTAAACGACTATGTAGATTAGTAAGCAGCCTTGTTTTGGTGTCCTCAATAATTAATTACTTGTTTATACCGGAGTGGACCTTGCTTCTTTTCTGTATGGCTCGCTGTGTCTGCAAACAAACACCCTGACTTGCATTCTGGAAGAGAGTCAGGAGGAGTCCGGTGGATCCAATGGTCACCGCTGCCTGAGAGCATCCTCCTGTGTGATTGGGTTTGTTTGTTTTTTTGTAACATAAAGAAAAATTACAAAATACCGTATTATATGCACGACTAGCAAAAGTAGACTTTTTTCATAGTTGTGAACTATTTAAGTCACTATGACTTCTTTTATGTTTTTATTCTTCTTGTCTTTCTGTGATGCATTTTAATTTTGCCTTTATTTTCTTTTAATTCACTTTATTGTATGACATGTTATGATGTGAAGCACTCTGAGTCTGCCTTGTGTATGAAATGTGCTATACAAATAAAGTTGCATTGCCTATGTGCTTTTTATTATTAATTAAGATGATGTAATTGTGTATCATGATATCTCGATTTAGGATTTCACCACAACAGGATTGCACTGAAAGATAATAAAGCATCATATTGGATTTTCGTCTAACCCTTAATACATTTTCCAAGAGGCATTATTAATTTATTTTTGTGAAAGTTAATAATTCCTTCATCTCTTGTTCACCTGGTTTGTTTCTGAGAAAAATATTCCCTTGAAATTCTAATTTGATGTGGAAAATGAGATTTTATTTTCGTCATATCACACAGCCAAACTCTCCAAAGTGAGGAGGTGTTTTTTTGATACGAGGTAAGCTTTGATGTTAGGATTGAGAGGGTTATGGTAGAATAATAAAGTCCTAACTGTGGGTGAGACAGATGGTAGTTGAGCTTAAGCAGCATATGGATCAATCTCTGCCAAAGTAACACCAGACAGCTCCACCGGAGGGACACCTGCACGTCACACGTCACACAACACAAGACGACACCGCCTCCCATTGTGTCCTAAAAAATGCAACACAGTCCTCCTCTCTTATCTCAGCTTTCTGGCCGTCTCTCCTCCCCTGAAACAGCACTGTAAGCAGACTAAAGACAAGTGGGAGGATGCAATCGCTTCACCCTCTCCCCTGTGAGGAGCAAAATGATGAATGTTGTAAAATCCTATTTGGCACCTCATATTAAAAAAAAGTCAGAGATTAAGCCAGCCGCGCAAAAGGCGAGAAAAGAGCTGATGCAGACAGAGTAGAAGAAAGCCCATTAGAGAGCTGCTCCTGTCTGTCTTTCTGTCCGGCTGGGTGACACCTCGCCTTTTAATGAGCTGTCTGAAGTCAAACAGGACAAATACCAACACAATAAATTACCAGGCTCATTGCTTCCTGTTTGGTTCCACTCAGATACGGCTCGGCGATCTTTCTATCTGGCCTCGCATCATCCGGAATGAGATTCTGTCAAATCACATTCGACGATACTTAGGTCCATTTGCATAACTGTGTTGGATGTTTCCAGTCAAACCGGTGGCATGTTTTTCTACACTTAATTAGATTTTGGAATTACTTTTTCCCAAAAAAAAGAAGATGATTTCTCCTCCGCTTGGTCTTCTGCTCTCATTTGGAAGTGACAAGATTAAATTGTGTGTACGGGTAATTGTGTGGCAGTGCTGGAATTAGAGCTGGAGAGAGAAGGTATTTTTGCATTTAAGGAGCTAATACTCCATTCCAATTTCAGCCTGTTTAGCATGCAGGCTCTGAACTGTTCCCTCTGACATGGCAAACCTCATTAAGATAGAGCAAACTAATCCACTTGAGGGTGAGAGCTAATTCTTCATATCTTTCTTCCCCCCTCTTCTTCCAGATGTAGAGACAAACTGAAATTGGGTCTCCGGGGTATACACACTTGAAGGTAGAGCTCTTATCACAACACATTTACTGTAGATTAAAGTGCAGCGGGGAGAGGAACCAACCTTAAGATACCTTTGAACCGGTGCTGCCAGAAATAGAGAGGAGGCCGAGCCTTTGTATGGCAAGCCCTCGCTAGACCCGACCTGTCAAAAAGCATCTGATGTGTTCGGGATCATTCCACTCGTGTCTATTCCTACTGATGAAGCACAACTAACCTTTTAGGAGGCAGAAGAGGAGGAGAGGGCAGAGGAAAGAGAGGAGGAAATGACAGGAAAGAGAGGGAAAAGGCCGATCCTGGGTCTGCAACGGGCAGACATCTATTAACCAAGCACTCAGCGTGGGATATGGCATTTACCGAGGACAGCCAAATGCCATGGCGATTAATCAGGGTCTTGAATGCCAGCTTTATCGATACCCCTCGTGCACGGTCATGAGGGCACACAGAAAGGAAACACAGGGAAACAACTATACTTCTTTTCATGCTGAACACTGTGACGATGGAGCACCGGGGCTCGTCTCTAATCTTAATATCATTTCAGCGTCTCAAAGTAGGACACACACAGAGAAATGGAATGAATACATCACTTCACAATCATAGACTGAGGCCTGGAAGATGGCACACATTTTACTCTGCAGGGAGTTGCAAATTGCTTTTGAATAACCGAGGTCTAATTGACAGGGAAAGAATGCTCTGTCACTTCGCTGGTGCGGCTGTCATTAACACATTTTTCATTTTGTATATGCTCCGAGGCGTCATTGTTTTGTTGGCCCCGATCCCTCCCTGGTGCAGTGAATATCTTTTAAAATGGTTGTGAGCAGAATGTTGTTAGCTACACAACGCTCCCCGAGGGGGGACAAAACACAAGAACAATTGGCTCATTAGAGGCAAAAACATTTCAAACCACAATATGGCTGGAACGCACTCAGAGGAGAGGGGAAGTCGGCGAGGGAAGAGCACAGATGGATGGATAGGAGGGACTGGGGGGGGAGATGAGGTGACACGACTATACTTAAATAAGATTAAATACAAAAAATAACCCTCTTAGATCACATCCCTAAAAACGTACAAAACAATCACTGTATTCATATTTTTGTATTAAAATCCAACAATCTTTTCTTCCTGTTTAACAAATCTAGCAGCAATTTCAAATAAAACATCATCATCCATCAACTAATCTAAAACTTTTAGCAATGATGACACTTTAAGTACTTTATACTTCCCTGCACCTCAGAGACAAATATAATACTTTTTACTCCACAGCTTTGTCTGATGGCTTTATGTACTAATCAGATTACAAATGGTCATCTCCTTCCTGTCCAGTGAAAACCGTAAATTGAAGGATGAAGTACTTTATGTACTGGGCAAATTCTGCTGCTTCTTAAGCTAAACAAAGTATTTAAAATCTCTCTTGGATTAGCTGATGAATACTTTTAGTTAAGATGATGAATGCAGTACTTTTACTTCTATTGATGTATTTGTATTAGTATGTTTACTTGAGTAAAGGATCCGAACACTTCTTCTACCACAATATACTGCAAAGCTTATACTTTTTGGACTTCAGTCAAAGAAGGAAATGGCATCACTACTTTCAAAATAAGATAATTGTAGATTATGACAACAATTCTTAAGTTTACACTTTAGAATTTAACTTTTAATAATAATTTTCACAGCAAAGTGGGCTTGTCATTAAAGCAAAAACACAAATGTTACTGATAACATTAGATCTCTGTTCTGTCCCAGTAAACCCAGTGTCCCAATGTCAGGCTATTGGAAAAATAAAGTTTTAAAAAAAAACATATATTTGTCAATTTATCTGACATTTGTTATTACAGTTTAGTTTCTAGATAAAGGCTGTTAAACCTAAATGAGTGATGCTCTGCCTTAGTTACCTGCTGTATTATCAAACTGTTGCTTCTAAAAGGCTGTTTATTGGGTGGCTCAGAGGTCGAGGTGGCGCCCCCTGACCCGAGTTGTTGGGACAGAGGCAGACTTGTTATACTGCTGTACCGCTCCCGACTCCAGCAGCAACTGTAATCAATAATCAGTGCCCTACCTTGCACACGGATGACCTCTGCAGCACAGCTTCGGTTGCTCTCTGGGTGACACTGACATCAGCGTCAGACAGTTGCTCCAGCATTTGTCACCGGAAATCTATAAAAAGAATAACAGAGTATATGATTCAGTGAGCCAAAGATGTCCCAAATACACCAAACAACTGGCCGAGCGTGTGTGTGTGTGTGTGTGTGTAAGAGAGAGACAGACAGGAACGGTGGAGTATTTTATGACAGGCAGCCTGTCTCCTTCTCCTTGTCCGGGTGTCTCGGGGCAGACTAGACTGCAACAAGCCAGGGCTACTAGGCTGCAGCTCCTGGAGGTCTCTAATGTTTTGTCCAGAGATGAGAACAATATTTTCCAGCACACGTCATCTATAATTCATCAGCCTATTGAAACGTCAATCCCAGTCTATTAATATCCGATTCACAGATATGAATCCTGCTTAAAGTGTCTCTGCTTGAATGACACACACACACTTGAAGACTGCTCCAGGTGCGTCCATCTTTACCTCCGGTTTTCATTCGTCTGAGGGCATTTGAACGTCACACCACTTGTTCTGTTTACAGGTGTTAAAGGAAGCTAGCTGATAAACGTTTAGCTCTACATTTTCTTTAGCATTACGGTCACTTTTTGAGAGAGTTTTTACAAGAAACGTTGACACACAAATGTGGACAAATTCACACACCTGTGCTGTTTACTGGCCGACTTTACTGTGTGTGTCTTCAAAAACCTCTTTCCGGTGGCTAGCATAGTTTCGCAGCGACCCCTACCGGTTGTTGACGACGTCTACTCCCGTGAGTTTAGTAACAACACGATGAACCTGTGTCAGACTGAAGACAGGATGTTTAAAATAACGATATAATAAGGTCAGTAACTGTTTGTTTTTACAGAAAGCTCAGGAGTTCATGGGGAACAAGCAAGGCCGGCTAACGGTTAAGGACGCGCATTGATATTAGAATTGTTATCCGGTCGCAGGCGAGGACGCGGCTACTTTGATGAGCCGCTCAGTGTAGGGATATTATTCTCATGATTCTGTCTCACCTTCACAGGAAGATGAACCTGTCTCACCTTCACAGGAAGATGAGACAGGTTCATAAAACATCCTTTCTATTATATTCACTTACCCATTTGAGACACAAGAGGGCGCCAGCTGTTTGGACTATTTCTCACAAGTGGTGCAACTACAAGCGGGCAGGCGGACTGATTTCAACTGGCAGGCGAATATGTCAAAGTTTAAACACTTTACAGGTGTTTGCTCATCTGATAATAGCTTTAGATTAATCCTTCTTTTAGTGGCTTATGAACACATTGTGAAGATAAAGGTTTAGGCACTAGATTTAGACTTTTAGTGCCTAAATCTTCTCTTAGGTTTAACTTTGAGGGAGTCCAAAGTCCTTTAAAGTCTCTTTCAGATCAAACTATCAGTAAAGTGGACTTTGTGAAAATGTATGACTGAGAGGGAAACGCTGCTTCTGTTTGTGACTCGAATCGATGAGATAAAACGAATTGACCGTTACCGCCGGGTGACGAATCCCAGCTCACGGGATGATTTGGATCATAAACACCCTCCATCTATTCATTACAGCTGCAGTGCAATAGGTGTAAATGAGACATGACAGCAGCATCTGACATTGATTGCCCAGAAGGCCAGGCGTGTGTGTTGGGGTTGGGGTTGGGGGGGCGTCTGTCTAGATTACATAAACTCATCCGAGAGCCATGGGAGAGCAGGAGGGAGAGGAGTACTGTAATAACCTGTGGATCGCTTCTCTCTGAGTCAACATCAAGGCTGGCTGTTTATTTTTCATTATCTCCCCGAGGCACCGAGCTCCTGGAGGAGAGGCCCCATGCACATGAACATCATCCCAATCCTAACAGCACCTATTTTTAGTCCCGAAAAAAAGCAAACCATGTAACCATGAGGACCAACGGACGGCTTCACTCTTTGTGTTTGCGTGTTGTTTGGAGTTGATGAGACTACAGCCTAACCCCTAAGGGAGGGGAGCCACTAATCTGTTTAAATACGTCTCTGAGAGCTGTTGGTGTGATTACCTATAGAGCTGTTATTACAGGCATTACCGCGAGCTTGACAATAATCTCCTGGTCTGGTTTCGTTGAGACGACTGGTGACGGATAGAGATGGATGCATCACTTTTTAGTTCAAGCAGTGAAACTGAGGGAATCAAAGAAAGAAGAGGACGTGAGTGAAAGGTTAACCAGCATAGTTTACAAGTGGAGGTGATGCACAGTAAAGCCCTTTACACGGTCACTGTGACTGACTGGTTTGGCAGACATCACACACACACACACACACACACACACACGAACAGTGTGAACCCAGATTTAGAAGCAATCGTTGTCATTTTGAGGCTCTTCTGGTTCTGGTTCTGGTCCACTAGTGGAATTTTTTTTTTTTTTTTTTGGCCTTGCTGCCAATTTTCCACCGGTGGCCATTCCCAGTACTGCACCTGTGAATGTTGCTTTCCCTCTAATCCACCATCATAAAAAAAAAAAGACTGTAAAACCGTTCTCCTTCAAGCGGCAAATGAGGCCAATTATGATTCTTTGTGTCGTTCAGTTCGAACCCCTGAAAGTTCAACATTCAGAAAACTGTTTAACGTTTGTAAAACTGCTATTTTTATGAACGTGACATCATATTGACGTCCATCAAATGGGATTATGGAAAGAGAAATTATGTTGAAAAAACCCATAAAAGTATTGAAATTGATTGCTTACGACTTTAACATTGCATTTTAATCATTTTCAGAGTAACCTTGTGTCACTTTAAGGAGGATTTACATTCATCAGGGCCTATTTTTTTCATCAAACCAGGCACACACAAACAGACATGATAATTCTCCTCACACCTCTCTTCATATGTTTGCAGCGGTCTGACTGCCATCCCTCATACACCGACTTTATCACCAGTCAAGAGTTTAGTCCTCTGATAACACGTTAAGCACCGTTAATACCGGTGCGGTTGCAGCACCGCCGCCTGCTGAGCCTCTCCCAGCGGGGCGCTTGGCAGGCGTGTGTTGACAGCGCTGTTGCCCCAGTAAGCCGGATGATTCACACGCAGCATTGTGTCAGCCTGCAGGTCTCAACGCACACCAACGGCACACACGCCCAGCCGGCCGGCCAGCCCAACGACACGACACCCAAAACGTTTATTCTGCCTCGTGAAAAAACACTGTAATTATTGTGCAACCAGGACAATGTGATCAGCACTTATTTTGGAAGGAAATCCACTCTTGGGATTAAGGTGTGTTTGTGGCTGTCAACGGGGAGGGGATAGGTGTGTCAACAGCGTTTTCACTGCTGTTATATGCCTTGGAAACAATATTCATGAGTTTTTAATTTATTAGTATGTCAGTGGAGAGCACCTTATGTTCTCACGTCAGACAGGGTGAGCTTGGTGCTTGAGGAGCACTTTAGCGGAGCTTTAGCCCCGCGGCCTCGGTGCAGGTGAGAGCCACGCAGACACCTGTCTGGAAGCCCAAGTTATAGGTTGAGACTCTTTGACTTTTATAAAAAGAAAAACAACAAAAAACCTCCCTCCCTCCATTGTATCTGGTGTCTCACCCTCAGTATCTGTCCTGGGAAGAAAACAAGGGTGGAACCAGAGCTGATACAGGTGGTGAGAGGACGTGCGAGCTTCAACGGGGGGGTGAAATGTGAGAGCGATCGACCACGAAACACACTTTGTTCTAATGGCTTGCAGAGAAGGCAAACAGCAACCAGCGCCATCCAGATGTTTTCTGTCTTCCTTGACTTCTTTCTCTCTTAAATGAACATTTTGTTTTACCCAAGTAGCTGGATAATTTGTTCCACTTTGAGGGGAGGAGGAGGAGGAGGAGGAGGAGGGGTGCAGGCGACAGTCAGGCCAGCAGCCTCACAGGTTCAGGCCTTGTTGGAAGGGTATCATGTAGCCGCCTTTTACGACCTGTTTAACACCAGAGAGTTGAACGCAGCCATTTATCCCACCGTGTATGACACAGTGTGAATGCGATATAGGGTGAACGCGGCAGTAAAAAAAAAAAACAGAGCTCATGTTCGGGGCTGGGAGAGGAAATCAGGCAACATGGAAAGAAAGAGAGGGTCGCCTGTTTTTCTGCAGTAAATTAGCCCGACGCCTGCCTCCTCACTGACACGATGTCGTTTCTACGACAACTTTCCACCGTTGGAGAGGGAGACACTGTTGTGATTGTGCTGGTTGTGCCGAGGGGAAACCCTGATGCACGCCGTTTACCGGAGGAGCGGTTAGAAACTGTCAGGCACAATGGATGATTTGCATAACAATTCATGCCACAGCTAGAAAGTAGAGGTTCCCAACCGCATGTGACCTCCCTAAATATATATACATGTAGCTTCATCCATCATGTCGGCGTAATGAGAGATAACGTGTGTGTTTACCGCCGTACAAAGGTGATTAGTGCTCCTTTAAAATCAACATTTGAAGCATTATCTCGTCACGTGTGCGAAACAGAGGGAGGAGAGATAAATATGGCCGACCTGACAGCAACCAGGAGCCGACGCTGAAACAAGGCTGCGTGTGAGAGAGTGAGCATGTGACGTATCATGCTTATCGCAGCGCTGTTTATTATGTATGTCAGAGCCAATATGTTTATATGACCGCTCTTTGGCTCGGGAGCCTGATCCTCAATTTCTTGAAAGATCACTGCAGGGTCCCCCTGTGAACACTTAGGCTTTCAGAGGGAGAGGAATAACAATCCCCTCTATGATGTCTTCCACATGCTCTCCATGACGCTCTCTCTCTCTCTCTCCCTTTTTTTTATTTTCTTTTTCGGACTACTTTGTCCTTCATCAGATGTGTTGGGAGGTTGGGCAAGAATTAGAGAGCGGAGGACGGCAGAGACACGGGTGAAGGAAAGTGAGTGGGAGAGAGGAAAAAGTGAGAGCCGATCTTAAGTTTCAATCGAGCCCCGGCAGCTACGCAAACAGTGGACGAAGGTTAGAGGGGGGAGACACGGCAGCTGAGGCGGAGGGATGGATGGATGTGGATGTGGATGTGGAGAGGGAAGAAGGGAGGGAGTGAGGCGCTCGGCAGAGCCACTCAGTCTAGACTCCAGATGTGCAGGCAGCAGCAGTGTGGCTGTTTTGGCCCCCACCAGGCTGCTTTGGGAGTATCCCCGGCACATGTCCCCACGCCGCCTGTAAATCAGCCCAGCCAGGCCTCAGGCAGCACCGCAGCCACAAAAAAACCCTCCGCCCGGACCCCCAAAACGGGCTGGCCAGCGACAGACGGACGCCGACGAGCCCGCTGTGCCGCGTTAAGCCTGTAATAGCCTCCCTCGCTGCCTATACCAGATAGAACGAGCTCCAAATGTTTAAGAGTTACCGTCGTTTTCCTTGTACGCCGTTTTCAGTGTTTGCATGCACGTGTGAAGTGTTCTCTATAAATGCAGATCAGCATCAGGCTGCAGCTGCCTATAGATCAGAGAGGAATGCAGCCCGGTGTCATAAACGCTGCCGTCTCTCCTCATTTAGATCCACCACAGCTCGTCTGCTGCTCTGCTCCCTAGTCTCACTGGCACCAGGGCATGCCTTCAAGCTTCCCATACTTCACATCCACTCCAACATCCACACACAACATTCACACAATTACAGATTCCTGCTGGATATGTGAGTGTGTGTGTGTGTGTGTGTGTGTGTGTGTGTAATCCTTTCCCATCAGTGCTCAACACATAATTAGATGTTGGACTGGGAGGCCGAGCCCCATATATAGTAAGCAATGCAGACCACAAACATGCACTTAAAACCAGATTTCTTATTGTACTCCATCAGACCAGAGTGAGCTTTTTAAAAAGGGAGGGGAGGGTCACCTCGCAGTGTTCAACACATCCAAGCCCACGCCAGCAGAAGGAGCATAGAAGAGGAGTGTGTGTGTGTGTGTGTGTGTGTGTGTGTGTGTTCCCAACCAATCCCGTGCTATTGTGCAAAGTGCTAAAGTCAACGCGTCACTCAGCTGTTCAAACAGGTAGCGTGGAAACATCGGAGCTCTGCAGACGTCCTCTGAACAAACAGGTGAGCGTAGGGGGAAAAATGTGGAGGTCAGTGTGTGTGTGTGTGTGTGTGTGTGTGTGTGCACTCAGCCGTGACTGTGGCTCTGTGAAAAGAGGCTGCCTCCCCTTCTGTCCACTGTGTGTGAACAGGTGAGCAAGCCACCCACCATTTTGGGTCCAAACACGGTAACCGAAATGCACAAACACACTTATTCACACACACACACACACACACACACACACACACACACACACAGCTGATCCTCTTAAGCACATCCAGTGCTTGCTCATGGTGAGATTCCAGCAGCCTCCTGCTGCGTCCATATATCTGTGTGTGTGTGTTCAAACACGTTGATGGTGTTATTCCTTGTTGTTAGCGTCCAGAGGGAGGTTTCCCAGCATCGAGGCCCGGACCAGGCATGGGACGCCGCGGGATGAAACAGCTGACAGGCTGTGGAATGCTCCTGGACGTAGGAGGTTAACTGGGCTTTAACCTGCCGCCGTGGGAGGGGAGCTGCTGAAACTCAACCCAGACCTCGGACCGGACCGTCATCACAAACGTGACGATGAGGGGAGACTCAGCGATATGAGCACAGTGAGATTAAGAGTAAAAACCAACAGTCTTTGCCTTTGACGTGACATATAACATAAAACTAGAGTGATTTTCTTTTATTCAATGACAGGAAATTAAATCCTTATATAACTTTAAAGTGGACGTCTTTAGGTTTTAGAAGCATATTTAATATTAAGGAAACTAGACTAAACCAATAATTCTCTTTATTAGATGAACTTCCCCTTCATTAACATGTGTTTATGCTTTTTAAAACATTACATTTTTAGCTTTTTCTATACTTTTAGATAACTAAATAGTAAATCCACTATCTTTATCATGTTCAGCCATTCCAATCCTTAATACTTTTAACTATCTATTTCAACCATTTACCATTACTTTTCACTGTCTTTATTTCAACCCTTGAAATAACTTTTAAATGGATGCAACAACTGTGCATCTATTCATATAAACTAACTATTTAACCATTTCCCCAACACTTTATCTACTTTAACCTTACATTTTTTTGCATTCTCCTCATAAATACTGTAAGATTACTCACTAATGGAAGTAGTCGTTAATTACCAGTTTTCCAATCCAATCCACTTTATTTATAACGCATGATTCTAACAAACACAGGGTTTCCAAAGTGCTGCACAACAAGATAAAACACAGTAGAAACACAACATTTTGCATGTAATCCTCCACATAAGCAATGTTTTTGCATCATTTCCTTTTTTAGGTTTTTAGTCTACTCACAAGCCTCCATTATGCACCACAAGAGGGCCACCTTCACCATCTAAGCTCCTCCTGGGGTCCACAACAGACAGCAGTCTGTGTGAGTGTGTGTGCATTCGCCCCGGTGTCTGTTAGCATGCATGCATGAGCAATCCTGAGTGGGGGGATTGCAGGAGACAAGGCAGTCAGTCAGAGGGCTCTCCCAGTTAATTAGTAGCAGGGCTAAGACACAAACAGGCGGGCAGCAGCAGCCGCCCGGCCGCTAGTCATCATGTGAAACGGCTGGAAGGGAGAACGTCTCCCTGACGCTGCAGATAGAGCCGTTCAAAGAGCTTATCTCAGCCTGTCTGGCCTGGCCTTATCTGATCTGACCCCGGCTCATACGCCTCCTGTTACACTACGTTTCATCTGGTGCGTGGACGCTGTTTCTCTTTCTGTGTGTGTGTGTGTTGGAATCTGCTTATAATGTTAAATGCTTGGATTGGATGTCGACCAGGCCAGTGTGAGGTCACAGTCGGTTGTAACACAGTAAAAAAAAAAAAAAAACGGAGGGTGGGGGGCGGGCTGCATATCAAATCAACCGCAGGTAATGTCACTCTTACGAGGCGATCTGAAATCATTTAAGCGTGCATTTGTGCGGTGATTTATGAAGTGATTTATGGGAGAGTTACTCTGTGGCCTGAGCTGGATATGTTAAGGAGTGTGTGTGTTTTTGTGAAAGTGTGTTCTCAACACAGTTTGCAGGAAGCCCCCGGTAGTCTGACGCCGCTCTACGCGCAAGCTAACGAGCAATCTGCACAGAACTGCTTTCTTCAAACAGCCCTCTGAGCTTTGCACGGGTGTGTGTACTCATCCTGCAGGTGATCATTTATTTTCCATTATATGCTAATAAGCAGTGTTGTATCTTTTCCAATGAGCCACTGCACAGTAATTACGTACCCACTCCGAGCTGGTTCTCTCCTGGCACCGGCTGGCTGTGGGCAGGGACCGACAATTCAGACGCAATTTAGCTACAATGCTGCAGTAATTGCTGTTGCCCACCGTCTCTCCCCCAGGGGTGACCCCTCACTTCCCGAAACACAATAACATGCAGATACAGATGCACACACTCACACACATTAACACACAATGTTGACACAGCTTCAGCAGGGACACCCACCCCCCCACCCCCTCTTCTCCCTTCTACACTATGACACCCCCTTCCCCTCCTCCTCCTCCCTTTTGCCTTCTTGATCCCTCATCCCACCGTCCCTCCCTCCACACACACACACACACACACACAGAGCTTTTTGGTGGAGATCAGAAGCCCAGCTCAGAGGCCCCACACCTGGGCATGTTTGCGAAGGAAGCGGGCCCTGGGCGGGCTGCACTCCATGCGCCTGTCGACTGGCTCCACCAAGTCTGGCCAGCTGTGCTCCTGGCCTGGCCTCGCGCTGTGGGGGCTGTGCAGCTGGGAAAGGCATGTTTCCCAAAAGAGGAGAAAAAAAGACAGGGAGGGGGAGGAGGGAGGGAGGGAGGGAGGACACGGAGAAGAGAAAAAGAGAGAGAGAAAAAAAAGGGCTTTAGGTTATTTCGAGCTCATTACACATTCATCCCTGAGCTCTCGTAAAGCATCTCTTTTTGTATGAAAAAAACATTTTTGGACTTAGCTGGTTAATCGTGTTGAAATTCCTGATTTTATTTTATTGTCGTTGAAAGCCGAAATGATTTGAGGCAAAGGAATTAAAGTCTTGCTGAGCAGATAATCCAACTGCAGCGGTTCGGTTGTGATAATTGTACCTTGGAAGCACATTTGTTGACACATTTGTTTTCCCACCTGATAATGTGACATATAAGGTCAGCTTGAAAATATGAATCCATATTTGTCATAGGCAACTTGATGTTTACTACAGTGTGAAAAACGATTGAAATCAAATAAAAAGTTTGGTTTATTTGGTTTGAATGTCGGGTATTGTCATTCAGCAGATGCTCCAGTGTAATGAGTCGGGCCGGGGATACAAACACACACCCGAAAACGTTGGCCGGTTTAAAGAGACGACAAACAAACTGTTGCAGCATCTGCTGTTTCAGATGTCACCTCTTCCTGTGTGTGTGTACTCAGCCTGCTGCCATGTGGAGCTCCCGAGGACTGGCGAGACCAGCAGTAGCACAGGAAGTGGAGGACGTGCGGAGAGGCCACCGTGTTCTCCCGTCACTCAGCAGTCGGAGGGACCGCCGAGCCAGGAGGACGAGGGCCAGACCCGGGGGGGATCCCGTCGGAACATGCCCAGACATCGGGCTTCATCCTGGGCCCGCGTCCTGCTCAGCCCTGCCTCCAAACCTCCACACCTCCATCCCAAAAAGAACGACATGACCTTGATTATGAAACATGGAGATTGTATCTGCTGCTGTTATTTTATGAGATTGCTACAACACACTGCCATCCCTCCAAGGCACCTTCCCTTGATCGGTATCACTTGTGTGTTTTGAGCTGTTTGCATAGTTCAGATTCTAGACACCGTGATACTATCTGTGTAAATCATTTGAGGCAAATTTCAACCTTCAGCTTTTGGGCTTGGTTGCGTGTTCAGGTGAACCAACACTAGTTACCCAACGCCAACTTTTTTTATTGCCCCTGCCAGGTCATTCTCCTCAGAGGACCTCGAACATATGAGAACAGAGGGAGCAACACACTAAACTCCATAGAGCCTGCTGACACACAACGTGTTCTGCCACGTGTGCCTCATCCCTCAAAGGAGGCTCTCACAGTTTGGCCTCTGCAAAAGGGAGGGGGGGGGGGGATGCTGAGGTGGCATCCTGGCCCTAAGCAGTCTGTCGGCACCCCAGGACCTTCCCCTGTTAGCCCCCAGGCTAGTGCCGCTCCCCACTCTGGCCTGACCCTGGAACTGCCACCCCCTGCTGCCACCAGTTGCCCAGGTGGACACGCAGAGGAGAAGCAGCATAAGGTGAACATATGCCGCTGAAAAGAGGCCACTAAGTCCATTTTCTAGTTTTGAGAAGGTGATAAAAATGTTGCACCGTGCGTGGATGATGGGTGATGTGCTGCAGGATGGGACAGGGGAACTATTTCCTCTCCTACTCATTATTTCAGCCCTTTTCTCTGTAGGCCTGTGCTCTGCCCTGCCAGCCCCATCACAGCAGCCTGATCTCAGGCTTGGCGTACCGACTAGAGCCAGTCTGTGCTCGCTACCAGGGCCCACACGCCCACACCGACTGCATTCCTCCACTCGCAGCCAGAGGGGAGGGTGAGGTGAACATCAGGTCTAATGGATGGGACAGCCTGGCGCGATATTGCGGGATATGTTCTCCAGATCAGCAGGTATGAACTACGCTTTGTCCATCTGACATCATTAGACCGTATAGATGTCTGTTAGGCTCGTTTTCCTGTGATGTTGTCTTTCATAGGTCTGCCTTTTCTAGAAGATGATCCATCCCTGGGGGGGGGTCGCATTCGCTTTGCTTGGTATCAAAAATAAACCTGCAGCTTAGATGAGTAAATGGAAAAAACAGTACAGAGGGGGAAGAGGACCTCTGGAGACACAGAAAAAAAAAATTCCTGACAAAGGCAGAAAGAGAGGATTATCTCCCCAGCTGTCAGAGCATCAGGAAGTCTCTCCCAGAGAGTCAGCTCGGACCGGCCTGATCACAGAGGCAGCACAGGAAGTCCCACAAAAAGAAGAGGAAGTGAGCACCAGCTACAGGAAGTGACTTTTTGCTGCTTCGGCTCCACGAAGTCTGGACCCTGAAGAGAGGAGGGGGGGGCGTCCAGCTGAACACCAGAGTGTGAGAGAGGAGGAAAAGAGAGGGAAACACATAGAGGGAGGCAGAGACAAATTAGGGCGTAGTGACGGCAGTGACAGCTGCCTCCACGCCGCCAGCTGTGTGTCATTTAGTGTGCGCTTATAAAAACTAGCCTGGCACCAGCGAGTGATGTTCCTGATGCTGTGGCGCCAGGCGCTCCGCTTCAAATGACACTGGGTGCCACCACCGACCGACTTCCTCTCAACCTACACACACACACACACACACATGAGGAGGAGCACAAAAAGCTCAATTCAGCACAAGTAAATGCAGGCTTGTGTCTGTGAGAGACATATTTTCAGCGCCTCCTGCCAAATCTCCAATACAAGACCGAGATGTGTTTCCACGAGTCATCAGATTACACAACACGGTGATTCAACGTTATCAGGGCAAACACGCAGTGTGTCCGGGGCAAACAGATTAGTGGCTCCTCCGCTCACACACACACCTGCGTTCACACATTTTCAGGCCTCAGCTCGGCGTTTTTGCATGCAAATAGTGCGTCGCCGGGCGTCGGAGGTGCTAGCTTCCTCTGTGTTGCACCTGGCCGACGGCTCATCTGCATGAAGAGTGAAGGACAGCTGCAAGGACAGAGAGAAAGAGAGGGAACATCAGAGGTGTTAATGGGTTAAAACCTGGTAATTGGGGGGTATTTAGTCCACCATTGCCATTGTGATGCCCGGGGGACAACAGATGAAGCCTCATTTGGATTTCTTAGAGTTCACGTGTCACTTTAAGCAAGCGGCGGCGCCTTTTAAGTCATATCAGTGTCGTTTCTTCCTGTATTTTTTTTGTCCTCGTCCCATTCTTACGCCGTATCACTAGCTAGGACTGTAGGGACTTTGCATACTTCACTTTTGTTAGCGTGTTCGTTTGTTTGAGATTTGTTAAGAGAAGACGTATCGTTATTTATTTATTCAGAATTTTATCATTAAATGAAGATATCAAGGACTTTCTCTGTTTGAAAGATCGCAGGCATCAAAGCTGATAAGCAACTAGGATGTAAACTGCAACCAATCGCCCAGAAAATGATGCAAAATTTCTTGCAGCAAATTGTTAGATACATTTCTTCTTCGTTGGTGCTCGTTGGTCCCAGCTCCGTGGCAACACGACTTTAAAAAAATGGAAAAATCCTCACACTTTATATGTTACATTCTAGTTTTTAGGTACAACTCTCTTTCATTTGGCTGCATTGGATCAATAACGTTCCTCTTCTCCTTTATCACAGCTCATTTCCACGAACCAACAGGCCGCGCCTTTAAACGCGTGAATTCCCACTGGATCCCATGTTCATATATTTTCGGCATACAATATTTTTACGAGCGTCCGTGTCATAAACATGCAGTCGTAAAATTCCAGCCAGCCTTGAAACCACGTCTCAAAATGTGCCCTTTGAGATCCCTCCAAAAGAACCGCTTGCACAGAACGACAGGAACGCTGTATGGCGAATATCAGGAAGAAGGAACGGTTCGACTCGACGCACAAACATGGATAAGTGTAAGTCGTCATGTCCTCCTGCACGTCCTTTACCTCCGATACTCAGACTCTGATGAATGATAAAGCAGACAACCCCGTGTTGTCCTTTCACTATCAGAGGCTATCAGGGCCTTCCAACAGTATCTACCCGGGCCTCATCAAGGTCAGACCCAGAACCCCTCCAGGCTTGTGCAACTGCTTTTCAGATGGGACTCTGGCGTCTTGGAGTCAGCACGGGACACGCAGTCATAACATTTGCGTAATATTCTTCCAGCAGACGTAATTCAGCACAGCTTTAAAAGCAAAGGCCCCGATAATATTCAAAATGACCGCTGTCATCGTACTCGAGAGAGGGAGCGCTCTGGATCGGGGCCAGCCCGGCTCAACTGCTCTATATTTGGTCATTTTCTCCTGCCTTCCAATGACTTCACCGATTCATTTTTCAGCGCCGGCCCATGTGTTGTTTCAGTCTCATTTTCAGTAAACTCTGTGATCACCTTGCCTTTGCGTTCCACAGGCCTTTCACTGGGAGCACAAAGAGAGAGAGGGGCGTTAGTCCACAAGAAAAGCCCAGCTTTGGCTTCTTAAAGAAAGCAGAGGTTTAGCTCTTTCACTTCCACTGCATTGTTATGCTAAGGCCCAGCTTGGGAATAAGAGTGAACCATTAGCATCTGAAGAAGAGCCAACATCTGAGGGAAACATGTCTTTAAGGCCCCAAAGAAAGGAATCCATGCTGTCTCTCCCTCTCATTTTCTCATTCTCTAACTCACTCACTTGTTCCTCAACTCAGCTCGCCATTCCTCGCCATTCGGAGGCCCATTCTCTTCTTCTTTCAGTTTCTCCTGCTGGCTCTTTTGGCGCGAAGAGGGATAAGAGGTGTTTAAATGTGTGTGGGGGCAGATGGGTGGAAGGCAGGGGGGATTAGGACTTGAAATGCTCCATGAAACAATGCATATAGCTCTTACCAGATACCATGCACCCATATCAAACAGGATACAGTATATTCATTAACAGGGTATCATTTAAGACATTTGATTTTGAAGATTACAGCAAATTTACATTTCTCAAAGGTAATGTCATCACTGGCATTCAAGCGTTTCAGACTATTTGTATTTATTTATTCGATTTTATTTATGTATTTACTTATTTTTTTGTGTAGCCAAGTTGTTTTTTGTTGTGTTTTGTCGTCATATCTTGGTCGTGTTTGATGATCATGGGTTCTGCATGGGCAAGAGTTTTGAGTCCCAGTGGTTATATATGTATGTGTTATTATGTCTGGAAATAAATAAAGATATTGTTGGTGGAAAAAAGCGTTTTGAGGTTCAATATACCATAGCATGACTTGTGATTTTTTTGTCTTTAATTGCTATTATATAGGGTTGATCATGAAGTTGAATTAATTTGCAAATGTCTTGTCTTTTATAGGGCCAATATTATGAATTCAGTAATTTCACCTGACGTAATGAAATCATCACACCTGGTCAAAAGTGCTTACTGATGCATTTTAATAGGATTAAACAGAAGATTGAAATATTCCAACTTTATGGGCAACAGTGGAGATCAGTCACATGGGTCAGACTCCCAATTAAAACGCCTAAAACGTACTTTGACGGGTTGCCAGGTGATGGTTTGGAGTTAAAGCTGCAGGCTGATGGGAGTCCTTGTTTTTGTATAGGATGTAACTGAGGGCAGAAACACAGGATTCTTTAAAGACGTTGATGAAGTAACTTCATAATTTGATGAGCTCACAAACAGGATGTCATGGGGTTCGTCGGAGTTAATTTGCTATGAACTTTAGTTTATCTGGGAGCAGGATAATTACTTATCCAATCTCTGTGAGGTTTAGTTTCCACAAACAACAAAGCTCCGACATAAATATCGAGCCTCACAGACGCAGCCTAATCTACCCGGAACAATCGTGTTACCTGGATAATTGAACACGGCATCACCGCGGCTTCCAAGCGAAAAGCCACTTTAGTTCCCTCGGTGCTGAACAGTGTGAGCTGGAGATGATCAGGGTGTGTGTGTGTGTGTGAGGGGGGGGTTGTGGGATGAATCACAGTCCAAACACACGTCATCCTGGGTGTGATCCTGCACCCCTGGGTCACAACTGGACGTGGACTGGATGGAAGATAGAGAAGATACTGTTAAGTGAGTTCAACGAAAACCTCCAAATGCAGCGTCACTTGTTTTCGACTCTTCTCTTCCCAGCTGGCTGTTGACAGCGAAGGGAGGAGTGATGAGTCGAGTGGGAACAGCAACACCATCACCGGCAGCACTGGAATGGCTGCTGTCTGTCTGATAAACACATGACCCTGACAGGGCCTTTTTTTTTTTCTCTTCTTCTTCCCTCGGTCAAACCCTTCTTTGCTGCCTGAAGCTCCAGTGAAGCACGGAGCCGTTCGGGGAAGAAAAGAATGACTAAGTCGTGCACCTGCTTCTCTGTCAGAGTAACGCAGCCAGCACACTGACAGGAGGGAAGGGGGTGAGAGGGCTGAATGAAAAGGAGAAGAAAAAAGAGAGAATTTCCAAGGACAGGGAAGATGTTGTGAAATCTTATTGCGCATGTGGCCTGCACAGCTGCGGAGGGAGTGAATCGCTCCATGTGTAACAGCATGAATCACCAGAAGAGTTCCTCAGAAGTCAAATCACACTTTCAGCTCTACCTCTCTCTCCCTCCCTCCCTCTGTTTTCCATACCTCGCCTTCTCTATCGCAGGTGCGAGCAGTGAAGTAAGCTGACTAGATTATCCACATATGCAATGTATGATCACACCCAACCTCTAACACACACACACACACACACACACCTCAGTAATCACAATGAACAATGCTCGAGGCATCCAAAGTCTCTTCATCAGCATGAGATCATGTGGCACAAATAACACACATCGCTCACACACTTCCTCCTCCTCCTCCTCCTCTTCCTCCTCTGTAACGCAGGTGGCTGACTGCAGCAGCCGGAGCAACATTCCTGCTCCGTTGTTAAGTGACATCTCCTCTCTCGAAGTGTCCTCGTCCAGGAAAGTCTGATGACTCACAAGGTTATTTATCTCACATGGATCTCATGGAGGGTTTTTGTGTTTGTGAGCGTCACATCTAGAGTGTCTGGAGGCCCAGAACACCTTGAGTGTTTTTTTTTTGCTGCAGATGTATCATATTTTATTGCGAACATTTCGGCTGCTGCAGCTGTTTTTTGGTCATATCACCGTTTCAACTTTTTGTGGCAAAATCATCTCTTTCCTTGTAGTGGATTTGCTCATAAGGGGAAAGTGAATCCACTATGGGGATTTCTCTTGGAAGCTAATGTTTGCTGTGAGAGGTGAAAGGTCAACTTGACTTACAAAAACTGCTCAACAAATGCAGATTGCAGATACTACTTATGAGATAAGAGTCATTGGTGTGGATACATATTTTGAATAGTTTGTGACGATTTATTGCCTCATTAGCAACCGAGCTAGCAAGCTAGCAAAGACCAGTAAAAAGATGTCCAGTCCTGAGAACAAGTCAACGGTTTGAAGGGCTATTGTGACTGATTTGTGCTAGCATGTCACATGCTGGCTAGCATAGCGTGTTAGCTTGCCTGCTCCAGTATTTCACCAGCTATAGCCGTGCAAATAATCACTTTGTCACCAACATAAACAAACAAATGTTGCTCAGCAAAGTCCCGCCTCTTCTCTGTTCTGGCGCCTCATTGGTGGAACGAACTCCCGACCAATGTCAGGACAGCAGAGTTATTTTACCATCTTCTGAAAAAAGCCCAAGACTCACCTGTTCAGACTTCACCTCCACTCTGTATATAGCATGACCCACTAACCCAAAAAAACAAAAATACTTCTATGTTTCTTAAGGTATGCTTGCTGAACAGCTACTACTTTATCAGACAAGGACCTAACACTTTATCGGCAATGATATGTTGTGGTTTCTTTCTTTCCACAAATGTACTTATTGTATTTGGTCAAAAGCGTCTGCTAAAAGCCCTAAATGTAGATGTAAATGTATGTCGGATGCATGTTGCTGTGCCACTCTGGCCTTCGAGAGACACCCGAGTGCGACGGGAGGAGGATCATCCTCATGAAGTGGAGCTGCCGACATCTTCATCTGTCAAAGCTTTGGCTCATGATGCTAAATTGACAGCTTCAGAATGCGTCTTTAATGCTAATTCGAGTTGAGTCGAGGCTAGCCGTTGTGCCCTGTAGGGCAGCGGTGTTATCCCGGGTCCCTAAGGACTGTCCGGTGCTGCTCTGTGTGGTCCAGCCCCCCCAGGAGAGGGCTAGGGGGCTTTGGGCCGCTGCCTCCCTCTCCTCCTTGTCCTCCTTTGATATCAGGAGTGCTGGAATGGAGGAGTAGCACTGGAGGAGAGAGGAGGAGGAGGAGGGGGGGGTCTCCCTAGTTGCCAAGCGAACGCCATATGGGCAGCTCACTGGTGTTACTGGGGGCCCGGGGCAGTTCCCAGAATTCACATGATAATGAAGCCCGGGGCCATTCAGAGTGCTGGCCTAAAGCTGGGCCTAAGAGCTTTTGATAGCCCCCAGCAGCCTGTAGGCCTGCCCACCCCGAGCCCAGCCAGCTTTCCTGCCAGGCCCAAACCACCTGTTTGATTTTCCCAGGGCCCTGCCACAGCAGAGGGGGACCAGAGAAAGAGGGATCGGGGAGGGGGGGGCAGCAAAGGAATGTCTCCCTCTTATTTTGTCACCGAGTGTGTACTTCCCATTCACTTCCTCTTTATAATCCTCCAGCCCTCCCCTCACGTGCACACACACACACACACAAATACACACTTGTTGCATAAACACAGGCGCGCCCGCGAACACATGAGTATAACCTAGATGCACACACACACACACACACACACACACACACACACACTCTTTGGCCTTTTGTTAAACCCCCTGAATCAACCCTGGGGGAGAAGAATGAAGTTTAAAAGTAGGGCACCTTCTGCTGCATCCAAGTTTCACACAAGCCGAGTCCTGGAAGTGGGCTCCGGGTGAAAAGCAGGGCACTTGTCTTGGATGTGCGTCTCTCTCTCTCTCTCTCTCTCTGGGTTTTACATGGGAACCAGGCGAGGATGGAGACCCGGGTGGATGAGAGGAGGAGGGGGTTGTGGCTCTTGCGGGGGGTCGACTCCTGTTTACAAGAAGGGCACATTCCTCTGTCGTGAGAATGGCTGGTCGATGCACAGCAATAACACCAGGGACAACAGACAGGGCAGATGGCCCCCGGGGGCCTCCTGTACTGTAGAGCAGATGAACACCAATGTTCAACCCTTTGCTCGTTGCTCTATCGAACCGGTGAGGTTGAGTGGTGAGGCAACATGAATAGCTTTAAACTTCTCTGACACGGTTTGCTGGAGGAATATTTCCTGCTGTGAAAACCATGTGATATGATTACAGTAGCGGAACACACACACACACACACACACACACACACACACAATGGGTGCACAGGTGTGCAGATGTGACGCCGTGTACTGTGCAGGGACTCTTGGTTCCCGGTGTGATAGGAGGGGCAGCGTTCCTACAGTTTAACCTGAAATGCTACTTTAGCTGGGGGCTAAACACCTGCGCCGCGCTCACACGGGGCGAGAGGAAAGGGGAGGAGGGGGTTAGCACACCTTAGATGCTCGTGTTTACCCCCCACCCTCACCTGACCGGCTCTCTGGTTACTGCGGTGTGTTCTTTTAACACATTTTTCAGGTCAGGTGTACAGAAGGGGGACATCTGCATAGAAAACATGACAATACATCTGCACTGTAGCCCTATTGACTGTGACAAGAACACACACACACACCTACACCTGTTGCACCTGCACTGAGGCACATGAATAGATTCCCACACCCAGGGAAATTAACTTCCTCTTGCAGTTGTGCCCCCCCCCTATACAGCTTACATAAAGAGAAACAAACAAGCAGGCGAAACTTGAGCCGCCTCAGATCACAGCTGAACCAGCAGAGGCTGTTAAGGTGGGACTTTAACGTCAAGAGCATCAGGAGAGAGAAACAAAAACTCCCCAAAGGCCCAAATAACTTGATTATACCCGCTCCACAATCAAAACAAAAGTGGCAGGCCCAATCTGTTCACTGTCAATGGCGGCTCTCATTTGTCAAGCCCATCCAAGAGGTTGGTTCTCAGGCGACTCGCACAATGCCCAGTGACAAACAGGAGGGCTCTCCTTTTAGCCCTGCCTGCCACCGGGAAGCCCATCTGAAGTATTAATCTTTGGGTGGAAGAGTGGAGGAGAGGGCTCAGCCTGGCCCAGCCATTGTCCCCAGGCCTGGGCCCTCTGAATGGGGCTTTGTCAGCTCCCCAGCTGCCACTGTCCATGCTCCATCTTTGGGCTTTGGCTCCCATGTCCCCTGGCCGTGCTGACTGGACGCCTCTGTGCAGCTGTGGGGATGTTTGTGTGTGTGTGTGTGTGTGTGTGTGTGTGTGGGATGGAGAGAGAGGTTAGGTGACAGACCATTCGTCTCATGCTCACACAGACACACACAAATACGTGGCGCTACAGAGGATCTTACGTGTCATTTCAAAGCATTCAGTTGCCATGGGATCTTAAAACCAGCGGAAAGAGTTTCCTATCAGAACTTTAGGAGAGTTATATAGAAAGATATGTATTTGTATAGCTTTTTCTTATTGATTATTGGCAAAATGTGTCAACATTTGTTGCTTTTTGTCATGTTATTTAGGGGTAAATAAGCAATAGATGGATTTGATGATTTCCCAGAAGCAGTTATTTGCTCGTCCTCCATCTCCCTCCTATAGCAGGGGGTAACTGGCCAGCAGCAATCATGCCTGTCCCCCATAGGCATCTTCTGGCTACCAGCTGGGAACAGCTGGTCTCCCCCCCCCCCCTCCTCCTTCTGCTACCAGCAGACCTGAGCCCTGCTGGAAGTCCTGGAAAGGAGAACGCCTCATAGGATCTGACAAACAGGCGGCATTCACTCATAGACAGGTTCTGCTAATGAAGAAACCTCATTAGGCTACATTTACAGTTTCTATAGAGGTGCACCTATTGTTCCGTCCCGAGAGGGGAGCGTTAGCCGCGGGGCTCCCTCGGGGACAATGGAGCACCTCGTCAGGTTGTGTCGCCAGTTTCACCGCGGCCTCGGTGCAAAGTCCGATTTAACTCACCCACCATGTGTGTGATGGCAGGGTTGCTATAGTAAAAGATGGTGGTGGTGGTGGGGGAGGGTGGGGGGGTGATGACCAGTGGACGGAAAGGGACTCTTGCGTTATAGATTTGCAACAAGCCGTAACACTGTCTCTCATTGTGTCGCCCTCCACCCCTGCCCTCCCCCAAGCCCCCCGACGGTAGAGAAAACCACCCCAGCATCCCCTCCTCCTCCCTCCTCACCCAACTCCACCCCAGCACCCCCCATCCCCCCCACCCCCAACCAAAGCTCTCTCTCCAGGCAATTGCCACTGGAGTGGAAAGTATTCCAGAGCACAATGCCTATGCTCTCAATGGGTGCTTTAGCATGCCACCAGTGCGCTGTCACCAGCAGATGGGGAGCTAATTAGAAGCCATTAAAGGGCTTTGATAGTGTGTGTGGGAACCAGGCGGAGGGAGATGGCCACAGGGGTGTAAAGGAGGAGTTAGCTTCGGGTCCGGTGAACGCACACACACACACACACACACACACACATGAGATAGAAAGAGATAGAGAGAGACCACGCCGTCCCTGCAAGTCCTCCAGGCCAAGGACGGAGCAGAGGACATCTGTGTGGGCTTCAAGGACCTCCGTGAGGCTTCACCACACATCGGCTATCAGATGGAGATAGCGTTCCCGCGACGTGCCCCTGGCTCTCAGGGAAGGGCATCCATCCACCCACCCAGTCTGTCGCCTGCACACAGGAAAAACACCCAGACAGGCTGCGAAGGCTCCAGCCGGTCTGCACTGCTGATGACACATCTCTGAACCAGGACTCCCACAGGAAGTGACTCCCAACCGCCGTCCCTCAGTCATTACAGAGGCCGGGCTGCCCAGGGAGGGGCCGTGCCAGGCCACGCCGAGGCCATAGCAGGAATCCATGCAGAAACAAGCACAAACAGTCTCACAAACACTGCAGACTTCCTCCGCCCGTACCTGTGACCGACGACCCCCCGAACGCCACCCGTCAATCACCACCCAGCTGGGGAATGGTGTGACGTTTTTGTGTTTTTGTTTTTTGTATCTGACACCGAGCTCACCCCTCCCAGTCCCATGTGAGCCGCTCCACACACCTGCACACAGGTGTGATCATTATCAAGCAAACAGGAAGAGCGTGACTGGGAACTGGAAACTAATCCCACAGCTGTGAGGAGATGGCCTGTGTGTGTGTGTGTGTGTGTGTGTGTGTGTGTAAATTGTTGAAAACCTGCATGTGGTGCTCTCTTCTCATAAGCAAATTCCTCGCTCATTTCTTTTCAACAGTGTATCTCAATAATCATGCTGAAGTAAAAGCCTCTGTCTAAGAAACCATTCATTCTCCTCGGCCGTCACTTTCATGTTTCAGGAAGTAGTATGTGCACTACTTATTGTCCCCCACAGCAATAATAATAGCACAAAAAAGTGTAAAGGCATTACTGGAATGTCCTATTTCCTCCGAATGAATTCCTGCACAGACTTCCTGTAGTGTGCTGTTGCACATCTACTTTCTGTGGCGATAAAGAGGGCGTAATACGTTTCCTCTCCGCCGCCTAATGTAACAATTTATCCTGAAAAACGCTACTGGTAAAACAGCACAAACACAGCCAACAAACACCATGTACTGGGATTTAAAAAAAAAAACCAACAGGAGTGTGATGAAGGCAGGATGTTGCGACAGACAGTAGCCCGTAATCGACGTACAACACTGAGTGATAATGCATGTAAAGAGTCCGCTGGGAGATGAATTGTGTGTCATGGAGGTGGAGGAGGAGGGAAGGGGAGCTGGGAGAGGGCACTGCCATTCTGTCAGTTAAAATCAGGAGCTAATATGTTTCACTTTTGGTTCCCCTCCTCTGCCTCTTCCCTCTGTCTTCTCTCTCCCCTCGCCTTGATGTGCTGTAAACAGGCTAAAAAGGGCCCAGCTGTGTGGAGTTATTGTTGGTGTCAGTAGGAAGTGCTGATAGCTTTTGCAGCTGAACAAAAGCTGGATGAGGGGAGTGGAGGGGCGCTCCAGACACTGTGGCTCCAGCCTAGATTCTCTCCCACAATCCCTGCACCGCACTCCCATTGTTCTGCCCACCCGGCCCTCCCTCCGCCCTGTCAGCTGCGACCTAGGACAGAGGGCAAAAAAAAGAAAAAAAAAGGGAAAAAAAGAAAGTTTCTTAAAAAGTTTTTACAGGCTACTGCAATAGGGAGAAGAAACAGGCCCGTTAACTTTGTTACAAGACAGCACAGCAACACTGTTGTTATCTGGAGTCTGGAACAACATCTGTGCAGATACAAGCAGCGGCCCTTTAAATGCCACCAGCATTTAAATGTGAGGAGAACGAGCTGTTTTTAATCCCTACAGTATGCAAATTCATTTCCAAAGGGGGCAAAAACTGTCAGAATATAAATGATACTCCAAACAGAAGCATGTATTTAATCACAATTATATGTTGCACAACCTAGTCAAATAAAAAAAAGCTAAATTATGAGCTTTTATACAATTCTGAGGTATTTGAACCTTAATATGAAACTTTATACTTCTACCTGTACTTCTTGTCTAAATCAGACCCAATACTTTTTACTGCATTCCACTGCTCAAGTTACTGGCTTGTTCTGATTTTCCATCTAAAATATAACATCTGCTTATAAATGGTGATGTATCACTTTACATTTAACTTAACAGCATACACAATGGATTCACATCTAGCTGGAATATTAAAATACATGTTTTCATTAAAAACAATCCAACAATATAAGACAAAATAACACTGATAGGGGTGATTTAATGTCTACTGAGTACTTCTGATACTGAAGTTTTGGAACATATAATGCAGTGTTTAATAGATAAACATTACTTATTTTACTAAAGTACAAGATTCACATCTAGCTGGAATATTAAAATACATGCTGTCATTAAAAACAATCCAACAATATAAGACAAAATAACACCGATTGTCTACTGAGTACTTCTGATACCGAAGTTTTGGAGCTTCTAATGCAGTGTTTAATAGATAAACATTACTTATTTTACTAAAGTACAAGATTCACATCTAGCTGGAATATTAAAATACATGTTTTCATTTAAAACAATCCAACAATATAAGACAAAATAAAACTGATTGTCTACTGAGTACTTTTATACTGAAGTTTGAAACTTCTAATACAGTGTTTTAAGGATAAACATCTTCTTTTACTGAAGTACAAGATCTAAATATTAGTTTGTTACTATAGTAGTTGCCGCCACAATATATTGTTGGGGGTAAATAAAGAAGTCAATAAAGTAAATTGTTTATGATCATTTTAATCCAAAAGAGTTTAATGTGGTATTTGACTGAGTACTTCTGATAATGAAGTTTTGGAACTTCTAATGCAGTGTTTTATGGATAAACATTACTTCTTTAACTTAAGTACAAGATAAATATTAGTTACACTTATGAATATGATGTTACTATAGTAGTTGTAAATAAATAAGTTAATAAAGTAAATTGTTTATGATCGTTTTAATCTAAATGAGTTGAATGCATGATGTGGTATTTGCCTTAATAGTGGGAATAAAATGCATGAAATGAATGATTTCAACGCCGTTTTAAGGCCACAGTAGTCGGACTGGTGTGCAGGAATGCAACCGTTATTCTGTGTTTAAACGCGCGCACACACACACACACACACACACACACACACACACACACACACACACACACACCGCCGGGCCTCTCCCCTCCTCTGACAGCCCGGGCTCTGCAGGTGCGCTGGGCGGTAATCTCACCCCGCTGCTCCGAGGTGATAAATGAACGACAAAGCTCCGGAGCCGGTTTGTTCTCAGGGCTCCGCGCGCCACGCAGGTGAAAGGAAGGAGTGCCGAGTGCGAGCTCTCTTGTTTGACGTCTCCATGGAGACCGCCCGAGCGGCGCCAGGCTGACAGGCGTCAAGGCTCGGATGAATGGGTGACGTCACCGCGCTGGCGCCTGCCAGTCTGCTCGGGCTTGTTTGGACAATCTGGGGGGAAGATTCGGAACAGAGCGATGCGATCTGAGTGCGCACACAAGGCTGAGCACACACTGCAGAAACATGTGAAGGAATCCGCAACGCCGCGGCGCACACTGGGCTTCCTTCAGCACATGCAGAGGCAGGAAGAGGAGAGCAAAAGTGCAGTTTGTGAGCATAAAGAAAGCTTGTGAGTTTTTTAAAAAAAACAGCTTTTTTTGTGTCCAGGGAGTGAGTTTTGCTAAAACAATCAGCAATCTGTCCTCAGATAAATTGAATAAACTGCTAATCTCTTTATTGACTGCATGCCACCTAAAAAAAAGAGTTTTCCTTCACATTTATAACAAAAAAAAAAAGATCTTTTCCCCAGATTTCCCATCAGAAGGCTTCCTTTACTGTACTATTGTCAAGCACATCTGCAGCCCCATCGACATTTGGTGAGAGGCAAATCTGGGACACGGTGGTATCCTAATTATCATGAGCCATTCATCCTATTCATCCTGTCCCATCCCACACACATTCTCCCAGTGCATACCCAGGCATTCACCACCCCTCCACTGTCCCCGGGCAATCTACACCTGCAGAGTCCCCAAGCCATGGACAGCTGGATTCCCACATATTACCCATAAAAGACACACATTTGTTTCCATTTGTAACGCCATCCCTCAAACAGATTGTAAATCCCGATAACCAGGCGAGGGCAGCCATTGGCCGAGAGGGCTGTTGTGAACCGACCCACCGATGCAAACGCTGCCCTCTCATTGGCCTCCCGCCTTCAAACGGGACAGCTCTGGCACGCCCCCCCTGCGCCTGCTCCGCTATAAAGCCGAGGAGGTTTGCCCATGTGGATGTTGCGAACTGTCAACATAACCGTGCCAAGATCTCTCAAGAGGAGGGGGGAAAAGCCTCATTCCACAACGACTTTATCTTTCATCCCTCGACACGTTTGGACTCTACACCTACCACGTCAATCAACGATGAAGGTTGTCGGATCTACCTGCGCCCTGAAGAGCAAGGTCGGCGGCGACGACATGGTGCGCTGCCTGTCCGAGCAGAGCTTGACCATCGCCAAGTGCAAGATCCCGCTGCTGGACGAGCAGATGAGCGCCTTCCTCCACGACATGAACAGCTGCTACAGCAAGTTGAAGGAGCTGGTGCCCACCCTGCCCACCAACAAGAAGGCGAGCAAAGTGGAGATCCTGCAGCACGTCATCGACTACATCTGGGACCTGCAGGTCGAGCTGGACGAGCCGGAGAAGAGTCGCCAGCACTCCGCCGGCAGCGTCACCCGCACGCCGCTCACCACCCTGAACGCAGAGATCGCTAGCATCGCAGTGGAGGTAAATAATCTCCTCACATGTGGAGCAATACATTAGTGGATGGTTCGCTGTCCTATAGAGGCGCAATGTGTGTTTTTGTAACGTGCGTAAAAGTGCCAAGCCCGTGCGTAAAATGTACTTTACGCACCAGTTTGCTTTGTATCCACGTAACGCAGATGTACTAATCACATGTCCCTTCTTCTCACGCAGAATGGATGCTCAGACGACAGGATTATGTGCCGCTAGGAGCTCGTGGAGCTTCGCACCGTCGAAGAACGAGCAAGGCCATCGGATGTGACTTCTCCAGCACATCTCTAAAAACCTTGGACCTTGAACTGTGTAGGGACGTTTCAAACTCCCAATGCTAGAAAAATAACGTCGTGTGGACAAATCCTCTGGCGGCGAGGATCTCCTTCCACCGGGCTCTCGATTGATCAGAGGGCCCCGAGTGGAGAGGAAGAAGAGGACGAGGGAGGAAGACCGGCGGGGGTCCAGATATAGACTGGGTTAGCCGGGGGAAGGGGGACCAAGACATGTTCAGTGCAACCTGCAAAACGTGCGCGTTGCTTGTAGAGTTTCTAAAGAAAGCTAATGTTTCTGTTACGCTCTTTGTATCGTGTATAAACCATATAGAGATATTCAACATGTTGTGAAAGAAAAAAACGTAAAATTTCTCAGATTCCTGAGCGACAAACTGTATTGTATATTACAATGCCACACTATGTGAAGATATTGTTTTCTTACAATGTACCTTATCTGTGTTTTTATTAAAACAAGACGATTATTTTTGAACAAGCACCCTCCTGTGTCATCGTGTGTGTGTGTGTGTGTGTGTGTGTGATAAACAGGCTACCTGCAGTTTCACTATTGATTCCCATGAAAAAACGACACGCATGGCTGTGAAACATGACACTCAGGTGGTTATTATGGGCTGTTAAAGCCTTATTATCATCGTGACGAATAGGAGGTCCACTCATATATCGCATATCTCGTTGCTGTCAATAAAAACCTCCACGTATAGAAGCTGTGAAGTCATTCAGGTAACATGAAGCTGGTGGTCAGCATAATGGCTCGTAGCCAGTTAAATTGGTAATTTGCCTCTCTAAGGGTCATTACGGTATCATATTACAAGAGGAAGTCTCGTGTTAAATCGTCAGCTCGAAACATCTTGACAAATTGAGGCGGTTGGAAATTTTAGTATGAAGACACAATCATCAGTCATGACACATGCATGTTTTTTTTTTATTATTATTATTATTAAAAGAGGGTGTTTCTACTTAATATTTAATATAAAACAACACTTAAGATAAAGTGATTTAATTTGAAATAAATGCGATTAAAAAAAGCTCCCCTTTAAATGTGCTGTTTCAATATGTTACCGTGTAAATCAGCAGTTTTTTTTACATTTTTTTTTGGTCTCCACCGGCACTGCAGGGGTTAAAATGGCTTTGGCGAAGCGATTCGTTATAAGATTTATTCTGTCTCCCTGGTGCAATGTTTTTCCCATTTCCCTGCGGTGCGATGCGCACAGCTGCAGCCCCGGCGTGGCCAGTGTGTGATTGTGTTTGTGTGATAGCTTTGTGCCAAGGGCAGGGGAGGGCGGCGGGGCCCAGACTGAGCGGCGCCTCGGCACACCTGGGGAAGTTCAGGTTAAATAGCTCCACATTCCTCAACACACAGCTGATTGAAACATTAACAAACAGTAATCCACGGGCCAGGCCGCAGATGGGCCGGGAACCACGCCAAGAGAGAGAGAGAGAGAGGGAGAGAGTGTGTGTGTGTGTGTGTGTGTTGCTCTCGGGTAGAGATTCCCACAGTACACTCTTATGTTCTAAATGTGCTATTAATATATACACTTTTTTAATTATTTAAAGAGACACACACACACATTTCTCGAGGTGTTTTAAACAATTATTAAATATGTCCCTTCACACTGAAAAAATTCATTTCTTTCTCTGAATTTCTAATCGCTTATAATTGATCTGTAAATCCCTCACATGTAATCTGGCTGAGCGGTGGAGAGAATGAGGACCGGCCTGTTTGTGGTCTCCACAATACCGGATGTAGTAGAACCTTTAAATCCAATTAGGGCTCTTTGGTTTGATATTCGCTTAATTTCTTAATTATGATTATTCATTTCACCCCTCGGTCTATAGAGGCGAATGAAGCTCCTGCTTGTAGTCAGCGTCCTCTTGTGACCACGGAAGGAAGTGCAGGATTAAAAGTCTGTATGAGCTGCATGACTGTGATGTTAGCGCATTAGCAGACAACAGCTCCCCCTTCTGGTCTAGTGTATATATACACGTTACATTCATAATACTGATCTGCTATGTGGGAGTACTAGACTTTTACTGGAGTATATAATGCTACATTTCATTGTACTCCACTCCATTTGAGTGGGAAATATTGTACTTCATACCACATTATGATAATCTTAAATAAATTATGCATTGTTATTAATTAAATGACCAAACAGCAAATAAATTACATGTACTCAAGTATAGCACTCAAGTATTATTTGGCAGTACCTGCACTTCACCATTTCAGTGAGAGATATTGTACTTTGCATGTATCTGAACTACTAGGACTTGTTTCTTCTCAGATTATGGTTTTACATAAAATCCACTAATAATAATAATAATCCTTTATTAGTCCCACGTTGGGGAAATGTACAGGTATCGACCTCCTGAGAAGTACCTGTGACCTTCAGGATGAGGCCTTTATTAAACTATAATAACTACTTTATTAAACTATCAAACTAGCTCCAGCTGTAAAACTCACCTGATGATGATGATTAGTAGTATTATCATCTAATAAAGTGTTAATATATCAGTCACAAGTGCCACGTTTGTCTGCATTCACTACTTTTATATTTGCCAATAATATGTATGTGCTCTCACTTGTGTAGAAAACCAGCCCTTTACTTGTATTGGAGTATTTTTACCCAATATTTCGTCCATCACAAGTATTTAAATATCGTTCTGTCGCTACTTTAACAGGGTCCATCCTGCGTTCATGGTTTCTACATTCTACTTCTAAGCTGAAGGGTAATTATGAAAAGTCAAGCAGCTTTTCTTCCAACATTAGATCTTAAAATGGGAATGGATGAATCCTTCGTTGGCATCTTGCAAGAACCCGACAGCGTTGTTTGGTCACAGTGATTATTTGGAATAAACCAGCTGATATTTTCTGAGCTCAGACAGTCACATGCATAAATAATAAAAAAAGAGTCAAGGGTGTTTAAATAGAAATTTGTATTTACATCAATATCAACAACAGTAAAGATCTGTAATATACATCCTGTAAGATGACGGCTCATCTTACCTCCAAACAAAGAAAAACAAATTATATCCCCCCTGTTTTTGCTCTTCAAACTCTGCCAAGTTTATTTTTCCTGAAGTAGCAAAAATCTGGACATACAATTAAGTTGTTTCCTGAAAGACAGAAGAGATACTGATATGTCTCGAAGTGGATTTCATTCCATTGCTATTTCTCTTTCACAGCAAAACATGCTCGGTTCGTTTGTTTTCTCTGGATGTATAAACGCTCGGCTGTGGGGTTTCCAGTCCTCTTCTCACTGTGGAACACTCTGTTGTTTACACGTTTACAGTACAAAGCTGTCTTTTACAGATCCGTGATATGTACCCATTTACCATCAGACTAATATAATACATATCATTAAAAATATACACCAGAAACTATACAGAGATGTGGAAAAATATCTTTGGATTGCGCACGTTCAAAAGGTAGATTCAGCGAGTTGAGAATAACAGTCAAAAGGATGAAGTGTGAATAGAAATACACTTGACAGACGGAGCTGGTGGGAGAACGTGGCGAGGAGCAGGCGTGTTGCTTCGCTGAGGAGTGTGTGTTCCCGTCTCCACCGTCCTGCAGGCCGAACCCACACAGATACCAGCGAAACCAACCGTTTTTATGTAATAGACTGTTCTCCCGACAGCGTGAAAGCTAAAAAACCTTCAACTCATCAGATACTCGTCACAAGTAAAAGTGCCTCGCTAAAACATGGAATACATGACTTTAAAAAAAAAAAAAGAAGAAAAATACAGCATTCAGAAAATGACAAACAAGGGAAGGAAACCCCCAAAACACACCTGCAATATTTGCAAGGGCATTAAAAAAAAAGAAGCAAAAATCAACCAAATCAGTACTGACCTATGGGACACAAAAATACAACCAGGTCTCATACTTTGTGCAATAATGGGCCTTTAAAAAGCATGTTTGATATATTTTGTAGAGTATTTACAATTCATATTCACAGAGGACATTTGAGACATCTAATACTGCAGTACCATTTGTTTGCTTATAACAGGTGTTATGATGCTCAGTTACAGTCTAAAGCATAGAGGCAAGAGTTATTGCTCCGATCTGCATAACGTAGTTAACTGTGCTTATAGCTTCTGATGACTTCAAGAATGAGGCGCATCCAAAGGATAAAAAAAAAAACAAGAAGAAGAAGAAAGAAACCAATCGTTGTGAAGGCATTGAATCTCTAGTAAGGCTGTAATGATGGGAGAAATATTGCATCGCTCTTTGTTCCACACAGAAGCTTCCAGGTAAAGTGCAGCCATAGCTAGTTGTACCTTAGTCCCGTTCTGCAGCCTGGTCGTGACGCCGCATTCTGCCCGACAGCTCCAGGTCCTCCACGCTCACCCTAACAGGGTTTCAGGGTGTGAGACGGCGGTTGTCCTTGTAGCCGACTTCCTCCAGGATGAGCAGTGTGTTGTGCCGAGTCTCCTGCGTCACGTTTCACGCTGGACAACTCCTGCTGTGTGTGTTTTTGTGTGTGTGTGTGTGTGTAGGTCCAGCTCAGACCACGCCGCCACAGCTGACATTCTCCAGATTCTGCTGTCAGCCACAGGTCTTCAGCAATACTTCTGCAGAGGGAAAAACAGTGAGATCTCCGGGTCTATGATATCTCTTCTAGACCTTCATGTGAGGCTGCTTAACTCCTGTGTCAGTGTAGCACCCACCTGATCAGGTCCCATTGCCATTCTGCCCATTCCCATGGGGTTCATGCCTATTTGACCTTGCATCTGGCCTTGCATGGGGCCCTGCATGGGGCCCTGCATCTGGCCCTGCATCTGGCCCTGCATGGGGACCTGCCTCTGTCCTGGCATTTGGCCCATCTGACTGGGTGCCCCGCTGACCGGCCCAGGTCCACCCATGGAGTTGTTCATCATCATGGGTCCAAACTGGCCCTGACTGCCCTGTTGGGGAAACTGTTGCTGGGTGTATGTGCTGGAAAGAAACAGACAAATAGAAGAAGCATTCACCTGTTAAAAATACACAAAAAGGAAACAAAAACCTTGATAATTGATGACACTAAGTCGTTTCAGCCTGATGGTACGTACTTGTTGCGTGGCATGCCGCCCTGTGGCCAGCCTTTCATGTCTCCAGACGAGTACATGGGCCCTGCCTGTGGATTGCCCTGCATCCCCGGCATCATGGCGCTCTGAGGAGGACCTCCCATTCGTCCTTGCATCATGTTTGCTGTCGGGCTGCTACCTGGAGCCATAAATGACGGGTCCCCCTGCTGGTTCATCGCTGCACGTACAACAACAACACGAGAACGGGGAGTCACGAGTGTGAAACTTGAACATCCCGGAGGATGTGACGCAGAGCTCCGTCTCAGTCAACCTACCATAGTTACCTCCATAGTTGAAGCCCTGCTGTCCAGGCTGGTTCATGGGGGGGCCTCCGATGGGGCTGTCCATGCCTCCTGGTGCTGTGACATTCGGAGGAGGGCTGAAGCCTCGGACTGCCGCCTGACCCTGCTGCTGCTGCTGCTGTTGTTGCTGCTGCTGCTGCATCAGCATCATCATCCGCTGCCTTCTCATCTGCATGGTCATCATCTCCCTGCTGCGCTGAGCCATCATCTGAGCATTCAGGAAACCAGGCTGCAGACAGAAATCCATACTCTGACTACACTTCTACAAATGGTGACACGGCTTACGTATTAGACGTAAGGACTGACTACATACCTGTCCACCCATGCTTGCAGGTTGCATGCCGGGTTGCATGCCAGCCTGCATGCCAGCCTGCATCCCAGGTTGCATCCCAGCCTGCATGCCAGCCTGCATGGCCGGCTGCATGCCGGGCTGCATGCCAGGTTGCATGCCTGGCTGCATGCCTGAATGCATTGCCGGGTTTCCTCCAGGGGCGTGCTCCATCTTTATGCCTTGTCGGGCCTGGTTCATAAACTGCCAGATGAGACCAGATAAAGAGTTAAATATACCGGTTACAAGGTGACCCGCTGTATCCTAATATAACGATATGGATATCTGTGCGTGTTTGGTCACCTGCTGTCCTTGCAATCTCTGCTGCAGCTGCAGTCGGAGAGGCTTGGGGGCGGTCATCATGCGAGGTCGCATCATGTTTGCGCGGGGGTTGCCCATACCCGCCATGCCAGGGAAGCCCCCTGCCTGACCCACTTGGTTCATCATGGGGTTGAAGCCTCCAGGAGACTGGCCTGGCATGGTGTTGCCGCCATAACCGGGCTGCATGCCCATAGAGGAGGGCCCTGGGGGCCCAGGGTAGCCTTGGTTATACATGGGTTTTTGATCAATGCCTAAGGAGGTGTCCGGCCCCGGGAAAGTCTCTGACGGCAGGCACCGACCCTGGCCTCGATTTGGGCCCTGCTGGTGGCCTTCAGGTCCATGGTTCTGAGGTACAGAGAGGTACAGAGAGGTAAGAGTCATGCTTTCCAATATTAACATGAAGGTCGATAAAGTATTAATGAAAAAACACATACAACTATTGCAGAAGAAGCACAGATATCAGATCAGGCTTACAGGAGAGTAGCATTTACTGCAGGCTAGCATTAAGTTGAGGATTGAGACCCCGCATTAAAACCACATCAAATGTAATTATCTAAATGTAGAGGATACTATATATTCATCTTCAACTCTATATTTTTTTTAAATCACCAGAACGACTTGGAAAACTTAATTTAAATGTTACGTCAATCTTATGAATTGATGTCTTCGATTACAATGAAGGTCAAACTTTCCTGCTTAATTCAAACATGACTTCAGAAACAAGAGTTACTTTTAGAACAACTGAAGTCCGTTGGTGCCAACACTGCTAATGTGTTCCCATTTCCTAATTACAAAATGAGTATATGCTATATATTATGAATAATGTGTCGAGTGCTGTACCTGGCCTACAATTTCAGGGATGCCCAGGGCTCGGTCTATCTCCTGCAGTGCAATGACATCAGTGGTGTTGAGCAGAGAGTCCAGCTGGTCAAGAAGCGCCCTTTCATCGCTCGGGCCCTCGGTGGTGTTGACCAGGGGCCCCAGCAGCTCCTCCAGGGGATGCCCGAACTGGTCCCTAACACAACAAACGACGAGAGGAAATGTGGAATCACTTCAAGGAAAGGAGACACTGTTAACACCAGCTTCTGACAGTAGTATGGGCAGGGGGGGGGTCTACTTTTCTTGTAAGTGGCTAAATATGTGTGATACTTTAAAATCAATATCTGTTTTTAAAGAATATTTCCCCCACTCCATCTTCCCATCAGACAGCCCTATCTGACGAGGAACTGAAGCAGTCATCTGTGCACGTTTTATTCCAAACTAACCCTTTAAAACACCATAAGTCACAGCACAAACAAGATAATCAATCAAGTGTTCTGCACAGTAAAATAATGTGTTTTTGCAAACATTTAGATGCAAAATGCAAAATGTTTACCTGTTTGTGTTACTCTGTGGTCTCTCCATTCCCATAGCAGAGTCTGGCCAGGAGGGGGACCGAGGTGGTGGCCCTCCAAAGGGGCTCATCCCCATGTTGGCTTCATTAGTACCTGCAGAGGGGAAACCGGGGGAGTTTAATGATCAATACTGTGCAGACACAATCAGTCAAATGATCAATTCCCCCCCAAAATATTCCAATTTAGATCATATCCCAAGCTCATTCAGTTGTGACAGCATGCAACATACCCATATCCATGAGTTGTTGCTGCAGCATAGATCTGGCTTTTCCGGGTACGCTGCTGGACCGGTTGATCATGGGACCTCCCACTGAACCAGAGCGACCCATGCCGGGGTGTCCTGGTCCGGCCACGGGGCTGCTGCTGCTGGATCTCTGGATCCCCCAGTCCCCTGGGCCTGACATGGGAGGCCGCTGAGGCATTCCCATTCCTCTGCCCATACCTCCTGATCAACACAAACAGGAATGTTGAGTCATCAATAAGCTCTGCAACTTAGTGATTATGTGGTTTCACATATGGTGAGTGGAGCTAAAAAGCATGCTAATAAATAAGTGTTTAACTTACTTGTTGGATTGCCCCTCGGTGGACCCACACCCATGCCCCCTGGAAAACCATTGAGAACTGGCCCGGCTCGGATTGGAGCGTCCATCTTCTCCTCTTTGACCAATGTGGGACACGGGACATTGCGTCTCCCGGCCAGTCCGCCTCCTATTGGACCCTCTCCACCGATGGGCTTGGCGTCCATGGACATGGTTCTCTGATAGGCACTACGCTGAGCTTGAGGCATGGGGCCTCTCTCCCCATCTGAAACACACAATACAAATATTACATAACAGACCCTCACACATTTAGGTTCTTCAGCCATTTTCTGTTTTTTCGTCTCCAAGCAAGATGTGCTAGACTCACCATGTAA
This sequence comes from Chelidonichthys spinosus, assembly GCA_029853015.1. Classification (NCBI taxonomy): domain Eukaryota; kingdom Metazoa; phylum Chordata; class Actinopteri; order Perciformes; family Triglidae; genus Chelidonichthys; species Chelidonichthys spinosus. Next base: position 5,332,499 of record CM056822.1, on the reverse strand, counting down.
ACTGTCAGGCACATTTCCCTGCTTGTTTCCCACTTCCTTCCCTGCTCTGGAGTCTGGTTCAGGGTAGAAGCCCGAGTTGTTCCTTGGGACACCCAGAATAGTCTCCAGGGTTTCTGCCTGAACCATCGAAACCAGAATGATTAGACTCTACCTCATATTTCCACCACCAATTTTACGAACAATAATCAATTATTTTTGTTAAAAGCCTTACCTCATCGGATGGCTCCAACTTGACCTTCCCATCCATGCAGTGTGGGTCAGAGCTGGTGACCCCTGCCCCCTGAGCTCCTCTACCCTCCAGCTCCTCCAGCTTCGGCTTGACGTCGCCACTCTCTTTCGAGTCGTCCTTATTGAGCAGGTAGTGAAGGAGGGCGTGGGGCTTCTCCTTCTTGGGGCTGTGCTGCTCCGGCTTTGAATCCGGTCCCCTCATCCCTCCAGTGGCTGCCGGTCCAGGCTCTGGCGCCCCTGAATCAAGGCTGCTCTTCCCAGTGGCCTCGGCCGTGATGCGAGCCACCTCGTCGGGAGTGTTCCCATTCTGCAGGAGCTTGTGGAGGATCTTGTGCTTCTCCTGCAGTGACTGACTTGTTAAATGCCCCGGGCCACCAGAGGAGGACACTGTACCACCTGTAGAAGAGGACACCCCTGTTGAGGAAGGGCTGGTGACGCCAGCTGTTCCATCTTTAGCATCAGGCGTGGAGCTGGGCCCGGAGCCTGGCGTGTGATTAGATGGCACCAGCTCATCCGTAGGGGAGGTGAGGAGCTGCAGGAGCTTCTTGTGGCACTTGGTGTCAGGGACCCGTCGGCTGGAGTCTCCTCCGGCCAGACAAATCTCTCTACTGGCCTGGCTGTCCGGCTTGTCAGGAGGGCCCTCACTGGTGGGGGTGTGTGGATGTGGCTGAGGCTGCTGCTCCCCTCCAGACCCCAGTGAGCTGCCTGGGCTCTTGGAGTCAGAGTAGGCCGGGAGGCTTGGTTTACAGGGTCCCCCCACTGCATGGTTGGTGGAGTTGATGCTTGGGGAGCTGTCGGGCTTGTGAGGAGGAGGAGAAGTGAGGGGCGAGGGCATCGGATTGCCCACTCCCTCGCTAATGGCTTGGAGGGCATTCAAGGAGCTGCTGGAGAAGGTGGTCCCTCCTCCTCCTCCACCTCCAGAGTTACCGGGGTGACTGGAGCTCATGGGAGAGTTCATACCTGCAAAAAGGACACAATCAGACACTTATAACCTATCTGCCTTAAAAACACAAAATGTGTGAGTTAAGAAGTTGTCATTTATAACTCTTTGGTTTGGTTTATACCTCCGGGAGAAAAGGGGCTGGCACCCATCTTGGGGCTTCTTCGAACTCTGGGTGAACCCATGACGTTGTGTGAGGGGCCATTCATTCCTGGACTGGCCTGGGGGGGACTGATCATTCCCATCCCGTACCCTCCACCTCCATGGAACTGACCCATCTGCTGATGTTGCTGCTGATGTTGCTGCTGATGCTGCTGTTGATGCTGCTGCTGCTGATGATGCTGATGATGCTGCTGTTGTTGTTGTTGTTGTTGATGCATGCCATGGTGGCCCATCTGATTCATGGACCCCATCTGGTTCATTGGGGAGTTCATTGGATGCATTTGACCCATGTTGTTCATCTGATGCATGGAGTTCATTTGATTCATCTGATGCATGGGATTCATCTGGTTCATGGCGTTCATGCGGTTGCCCCCGGTGTATGGAGGCACTCCTCTTTGCGGCATGCTGCCCTGCTCGGTCATGCCGTAGCCCCTGTTCATGCCCATGCCCCCTCCTGGGCCCATGCTCATCGGTTGGTTGGGGTTGTTCACACCCATGTTTTGAGGCCTAACGCCTCCACTCTGGTTTCCACGAAAACCGTTCTGCTCCCTACAAGAGAATACAGTACATAATACAAATTATAACAAAGTTGAAGCACATACAACAAATCATTATTTCTAGATGCAATTATTACAGTATGTGCACCTTTGTAGCAAGTGTGTGGAGAGGAAAGAGTGGGGTTCATTGGTGTTGGGATTCCTGCAGAGGTCACTCCTGGTCTGGGCTGTGACTGGGGTGCCATCAGAGAGTGAGAAGCGGTAGAGTGGGGTCTCTGCGTGGCCAGTATGGAAAGCTAGACCAGGGGGAAAAAAAAGAGGAATCAAAACCCCTGACCTGGCTGACAATGTGATAAAGCATGCATTCCCATACAGTTTAAAACCTAGGTACTATACCATCTTGATAGTGCCGTTTGTAGGACCACGGTTGCCCTTCACTTCGATGGAGGAACATCTGCATGCATCGCCTGACCAAGTCCTCCCAGCCTGGACGCATTGTGGTGCTCAGAGAGGCTTGCTGCTCAATTTCAATCAGCTTACCTGCAACAGGAGATGCACCATTAGGAATACAACAAGGATAATGGTGAGTGGTGAATTTCAGATATAATGTGTATGCCTCAGTATTTTATTTTGAAAGGTCTCATTAGTACAAGTAACGAGGGAATTACACAGCATCACCAAATGCAATCTAACACAGCATTTATAGCCTAACCAAGGATGACTAAGATACGACAAAAACATTTCCAAAAGTCATGACACATGCATCCAAAACGAATACACTCGGGGAGAGTACTTGCATCTATTACATAAAACACAGAGAACACTTACCAGACAGTTCATGGCGTGTGCTAAACCTCTCTGTCCTCTCCACTGCAATGATGCGTCGCGCCACACAGATCATACATGACTGCAAATCTAAAACAAAATGACACAATGCAATATTAAGTCCACATTTGACTCAGTTAGAGGAGAACGTGGGCATTTTAAAGCTTGTGGATACAGAATCATTTGCAGCATTTAAGCACATGCTGAAGCTGCTTTTTAAATGTCAACTTGCTGTCACATGCTTACGCCATTTTATGTTCAAAGCTTTAAACAACAATTTACCATCTCCTTCCTCCATCATGGCCCGGGGCTGAGTGAGGGCAAAACACTGCATACTCTCATAGCGTTGGCCCCCAGGCCTCTCTTCTGACAACCCATGACCCTGACCATGTAGGAAGTTCACCAGCATACGACAGTTGAAGGTGTGGCTCTTCTGTCTGGGTGCCTCTCCACCCCACGATGCCCCGTTTGGTGCTACGGAGAGAAAAAAAAACGGGGGAAGACGGTCGACCGTGAGCATTCAACCGTAGGTAGGTGATCTGAATGTGCTTGTGGCCACACACGTGTAAACTCACCATTAGACTTGGGTAGATTCTTGTGAAACTCCTCCCTGTCCTCGTCGTGGATGATGTTGTACACGCTGGTGTTGATTAGCTCCTCCTGCTTGTACTGCAGGTACTGCGTCACGTTGTCCGACACAAACACGATGCTGCCCTCTCGGTTAACCACAAACAGAAAGCCATCCAAGGCCTGAAAACAGCAGGGATACAACAAATGCATCGTTGAATGGAGGGAGACTTATCAATGAACCTAACAACATTATATATATATACCAGATTTAGTTATCGGTTTCCCCTTTATAAACCAGCTGAGGCATCTCTATCAACTTCAAGAGCGTAACGACTGGGAAAGCATATGGAAGGTGTTGTTTTTTTGCCCCCCAGTGATTGTCCCCAAGCTGACCTGTAGAAGCAGCGGCCCCAGATGGTCCTTGTCAATGACCCCTTGACCAGTGGAAGACACGTCCGCCTTCTGGACATCGTCATCACTGCAAGAGCTCTTTCCTGAGGACAGATGAAGCAAAATATCATGTTCCAACGGCTATCTTTATCCATGGATTTATTTTTCTTCATCTATTGCAGATCATTTTCATGGTGTAACTGAACTCAAACCCCTGTTGTTTAGAATACCTTAATGATGCCCACTTAGCTGGAGGAGATAATACCCTGATCCAATTAAATAACATGTGTTTTGCTTCTGACCAGCAGGTGGCAGCATGAGTCACGGATGAACGATTAGCATGCCTTTCTATTTTTAATATCAGCATGTGTCTGAGGCTTTGTTAGATACCACTCTATATAGCAGGGCCATCTGTGGTGTGAGACACCGAGCAAGACGACAAATACTATGACGCTGGATTTAATTAGATTTCTAAACAAACCTACGAGCCAACTAGGAGCAAACACAGCTGAGAGGGGCCAGTATGTGACATAAGAAAAGAAGACACCAGATAATCTGATTTCAAAGAGCAACGATGTGTAAACAGGGGGAGGGAAAAAAGGTGTGTTAAATGGACAACAGACAAAAAAAAAAAGAGAAGGAGAAGCAAACAAAAAAACAGAGGCCCTCCATCATTCCCATCCTGTAACTATGGCAACCTGGCTGCATAACACTGGGGCCAGCAGTAGCCAGCTGTGACCCTCTGTGTAGATTCCAACATGATTGCTCTCTCTCTTCCTTACCCACTTAACCTCACAGATCTAATCACAACCAAGCTAAAGCAGGTAGAAGAATATATCTGTATTGTGTGTGTGTGTGTGTGTGTGTGTGTCCAATCATGTCAAATCTACAAAACAATTGGAAGATGCCCCAAGGATCGGAGCGTCTATTTATAAAAAGGTCTGATTTCTGAGTCAACGGTGTCATTTGTCTTGTGACACCGCGTCGGCACTATTATACACACAGTCACTGACAGCCTTGAGCCACGACCACCACGGACCCGTCTCAATTACTGGTGTCCGTTTACCCCTAGCAATACAAACAGCCAAACTGGCTGTCAGTCTGAAGCGGCCTGGCCATGAACCAAACCACCACTTCATCACTGGCATCATCTGTCCTGCAGCAGGGGACGGTCTAACTTCACTGTTTACTCCCCATGACAAACACAGAGGAAAATACAAATATAACAATAATAATGATGCCAACACCAGCATTGTATGGGTGTGTACAGACAGCACAGTTGGGGTACCTTGCTCTTTGATTTGTCTGATCTGTCTCACGGTCTCCTTGAGGATGGCACATTTATCAGGCTTGACGTTGAAGCTGTCAATGTTGGAGAGGTTGGCGGAGATGAGCTCAGCCAGCTCCTCGATGTACTTGCTCTCCTGTTCCCTCCGACGTTTGTCACACCTGCCGGGGGCCGCCAAGGGATTAGACACGTTGCCATGACAACCTCACCTCCCCGTGCCCCGTCCGTATGCAGGCCATACGGCCTTGGCTTTCACAGATTTTGCAAGCAGCAGACGCACGTGTGAACCGGGGGGTGGGTGGGGGGGGATGTTTATGGGAAGCATGCGTATACTGGCATTCACGGCAAAAACACATAGCGCTAAACAGCAGTTGTAGGACTCACCCCAAGCCCGGTGTGTCACAGGTGGACAGTTTACGTTTGCGGTCGGAGCACAGCGGCTCCAATGAGTTATCTCCGACCCCACTCATCTTCAGCGCATATCAGCACCTGAAAGCACAGCATTGCACATCAGATATACACACACACACACACACACACACACACACACACACACACACACACACACACACACACACACACACACACACACACACACACACACACACACACACACACACACACACACACACACACACACACACACACACACACACACACACACACACACACACACACACACACACACACACAGGCTGTGCAACATGATCAGGGTGTGTGTGGTTTTATATGCTTGCGTGTGGTAAAATCTAATCAAAGGATATGTGGCTTGGAAAGTGATGTGAGCCGTCGTCCCTTTGCAAACTCAGAAATGATGTCAAATTCAGACAAATCTTAAGCGCTTAGCGTCAAGTTATGGAGGGAAGAAGAATCAACAAAATCCCAAAGCTGAGGTTATAAATTAAGTGATTCTTCTAAGGGAAGAGTAGGTTGTAGATTCCTACTGATTTACGAGGGTAGAGTATCCAGTTAGTAAAGCAGCCTCGGTTCCTTCTTGGTGCTTGATGGGAGTGAAATCTCATCTGTTCCACTGCAAGAAGCGACTGATTATGATGTAGTGATTTGGAGCCTCGGGGGAGAAGGGTCATCCCGCGTTCAGTCAGCTCGCCCGCTAGAATGAAACCACTCCGCTAGCCGTACACGCTGCGTATACAAACTGTCTCCAGCACGCTTGCATGTTCAGGCATGTCGTTGCACAGTCTGTAAGAGAGATGAGCGCTAGTAGCTACTGCCCCGGCAATGCACATATTCACCCGTCTGTCTCTTTGTCTAACTAACGAACTAACCAACGCTGCTTAGGCCTGTGGACGAGGCTCCATTCTGCATTTTCAGGACTAGTAAGAACTATCCCCCTCCTGCATTCTCTATACTCTGCACACTAGGCTACATCCGCTCTTTCTTCCAGCAGGTTTTAACTGCAGTTCTCCCCCTACCATCCGACGACAACCCCTCCCTTCTTTCCCTCCCTCCCTGGATGCAGGCCTGTGGACCCTGCCCTTGTTTTCTTGCTCTGGCATTGCCCTGTGTCTGACCCCCTCAGAGCTTACGTTAGAGGAAACCTCTGTAGCCAGCCTCTAAGGTCACTGCTCTTTCCTATTCCCACCCAGAAACACACACACACACACACCGCTGTAGCGTGTCTGCACAACCAGATTGTTCTGCTGCAACTCTGTCCTCGACTCGGAGTATGCTGCATGTGTGTATGTGCACACACACACACAAAACGCTCTTAAAAAACACAGAGTGAGCTCATTCCAGAGTGGAAAAGTATAGAACGGATGGGAGCTATTATGCAACTCCTTCTCCGCCACTGCAGGCTAGGACATGCAGCCCAGTCACCCACCACCACCACCACTACTACTACTACTCCTACTAGAGGAGCACCACGTCTCAGACACGCACTCGTCATAAATCTGCATCGCATGCTTCGTGTCCGTCTACCTCTCACCACCCCGCTCTAAATCTGCCCGACCAGCTCCGGCTGTGACTCCAAATGCCTTTCCCTCCTCGCTTCCTTCCTTCCTTCCTCCCTGGTTTCTGTCCTAAGGCTCACCTCTGCAGCAGTGGAGAAAGATGACATCAGCCCTCAGTCGGCCTCACATCCTGAAACGGGGGCCGTCCTGAGAACGGGGAATGCATAGCGGTGTAGAATGGTAAAAATAATGTTGAGAACTCCTGCAGCTCCTCAACTTCGTGGGATTCAAACGACACATTTTTACTGTGCTTTCATGTTTGTAATGGTATGTTTTATTAGTACGTTTTGCACCCTCTGAAATCTGACAACCCAAGTACACAACTTCCACAGCAGAGTGAGAGATTGTGAGCAGCAGCCCACCAAACCACAGCTGAGTCTCAACAGGCCTGGCACAATGCCACTGACCTGAATCAGCTTCATTTGACAGTGTGTGTGTGTGTGTGTGTGTGTGTGTGTGTGTGTGTGTGTGTGTCTACATCACATGCTCACCTTGACCAGTACAAGCCCCAGTCAAGCTCCATTCAGGGTCGAGTGTCGCTTCAATGTCTCAACATCTCCTGAAACCAGAAGAAGAACATTCAAAAGGTCATGAACTGGTTGAATGTTGAATGTCATGGCATCTCAACATGACCCCATAACAGCACCGCAGCCTATGAAACGGCAGTCATCATCAGTATATGTTTAGCTTTCACACAAATTCATGGGAAAAAAAAAAAAAGATTTCTAAAATTGCACAGGAAGCCACAGCAGATAGCATCCTGTTTATGTCCTCCCCTCAGCCCGTTCCACTGCGTCATCACTTCCCTTTCCTGGAAATGTGGCCAGTCATGCAATATTTACATATTCCGTTTATCACGCTAGATCCCGTTCGTCCTGGTTCCTTCTCGTACTACCGGCAGCCCAAAGCTTAGCTAACTCAGCAGTAAGAGTGCTTTATACAACTTGGAGAAATATTTGTGAGATACGACACATAGCAATTTCTGTCAAAGCTTTCATAACTTTTAGTGCTTCAATAGAGTGCAATCATATTCATAATCACAGTAAAGAAGGCTCCTTCTCATCACAGCGATTGGATAAGCTTTCATGAAAGAAATATTCTCTCTTGAGGCGACTGATATCTGTGTTAAGTCTTCTCATTGAAGTAGAATTCATAATACTATACCAGATATGAACGTTTTTTTTAGCTTCTTTTTCATGTTAAGGGACCCGTCATGCTAATGTATGTAGCTTTGTGTTAATTTCTCATATTATATTTTTTCACTCTGTGTCGTTTTTATTGTTTTAAATTGACCTGCCAAGGGAATTATTAATTCAAGAGTTAATCTGGTTTGATGCATCAAATTTATGTTCCTAACTTTACATTCAGTGTTAAATACACACTTCTCCCAAAAACCAGTGACCTTCCCTTCATGAAATCTAATAATAAATCATACTACTCTTAACACTAATTCTTATATAATGCAAAATAATATAGGACTCTAAGATGCCCTAATAAAAATAAATAACTGTCCTCAACTGGTGATCTCTAAGGACACCTTACACTATAATTAGAGATTTAAATACATCCATTTAAAAAAATAATAATTAGGATTTGATAAATGTTTGAACTCCTGAAAAGAAAAACAGTCAGTCATGAGTCTTTTTCACAATCATCACAGCCAAGCGCACAGGCAGTGGCTGCAAGCACTCCACCTACTCTGTCCACAGTCTGTGTGTGTGTGTGTGTGTGTGTGTGTGTGTGTGTGTGTGAGATCCTCCACCACAGATCACTGATCACATCAGTCCTAAACGCAGGGCTGCTATTGAGCTAATGGTGCAGCTGAATAATTTAACATAGAGAAAGAGAGAAAAGCGTCGCCTCTCTGTCAACGGTCCAAACACAGTTTAATAATTCTGAGTCCACTCTTCCGGAGACAAAAACAAATCAACGATTCAAACAAAGTGGAATGAGAAAGCACCACGCGTGACTATTTTTTTTTTTTAAATATATATTTTTGTCTTGTTGAATCCTCAGCTCTCGTTCACGCCTACTATTATTGTTGAACTTTGTTTGTGTTTCCTCTCACACATAAAAACCACGCCTGCACGTGTTACTTCTGCTTGTGAAATGTCATTCCAAGCAGGAGACATAAGTACTAGTATGAACATGGACGGCAGCAGCAGCAGCAGCAGCAGGAGGAGGAGGAGGAGGAGGAGTCAGGGCAGATTGAGTAGAATAAAAAGAGGGAGGAGGCGGTAGAACAGGGAGGGGGAGGGGAGAAGAGAGGAGACAGAGTGCAGCAACATAAATAGTGCTGCGTATCCATTAGAAACATTTAGATACGGGTAGTAAGAGATATTTGACATTGAAACTTGTTTACAAGTTGTATTGTTTTTAAAACAGAAAGTATGTTACACATACAAATGCCAGTAAAAGTAAAAACAGTCAGACTGTAAAGGAACAAAATATTAAATAGTGAAGTGCCAGTAGAGTCACTGTAGGGGTCAGAACTGAAGTTATGGGTTGTTATTGCTCATCAGGCACGTTTCACCCATGAGCCTGAACCTGACATATTAAATCAAAGTGTTGAAAGCAACAGCTATACTACCCTGAATAGAAAACAGTTAATTGTAAAAAATATGTCCACATCTGCAATGATGAAACGGCCACAGTGCTTCCATTAAAAAGGTCACTCTTTGGAGCTTTGACAGTGAATTTGCTTGTTGCAGCTGGTCAAAAGTGAAGAGACAAAAGGCCTTTTTACACAGAAGAGTCCGCCTTAATCACGGAGAGGAAAGTCAAAAATATGCCACGAATGTTTTCAACAAAGTATTTTTACGTTCTGGGAGTTTGTTTACACGACAACGCCATTTTCTGTAGGCTGCAAAGCTGGTTCCAGGGTGAAATCTGTTGAATATGCAACCTGTCGCCGTGGAAACGTTGACGTTACGGCTCCGCTTCGCACATGTAAGAAGAAAAAAAATTAACAACAAATGTATTTACCTCCAACAAAGTGTTGATTTGCTGCTGGATTACTGTGACCAGTGGAGACAGATTATCAACAGGCACCGAAATGGCCATCTATTAGAAAGTTTCATAAGGTATCATAACCCTGGTATAGCAAGAAAGCCATTCATGCTTGTGGATCTTCACAGATACGATGCTAATAATACTTACGGTAAACCTGGTACTGAATGACACAGCACTATTTGCACTACATGTCAAAGCAATTCAGTTGGTATTATAAAAAATACTTTATTTCGATACACGGGCTAAAGGCCAGAATGGCAGCAGTGTCAGTCAGTCAGGACCAGAATAGTGAGGAGGACATTCCTGCTGAGCCTGAAATAAAGCCTGCAATCTGAGCTCCCGGAGACAATGAGTGGCAGGCCCAACAATAAACAGAGGCCCACCCAAAACAAAGATACACACAATTACAGACCCCCCAAAAACACACCCAAAGCAACACGTGTCCAAACTTTCTTTATCATATCTGTGTGCGTGAGGGGTTCAACAGCTCTGGGTTTGAGGGAGCGGGAAATCTGCCAAAAAATAAAGAAATAAACACAAGTTTTCCTCAAAATCATGTCAGACATGAGATACTCAAAGCATTTAGCGCTCTAACTTCACAGCACCCAAACACACATACACACAGCAATAAAGCCACAAAAGGGTGTCCACTAGAGCTTGGGACATCAAGAGCAAGAAAGAAACGAGGACAGAATGACTTCCTGTTTTTCTTCAAAGAACTTCTCCACCTCCTGCTGAGCATACAACCAGCTACTGGGTTAAGTGCAACTGGAGCTCACAAAACCCCCAATGTTTTTGTTCAAGACCAAATCCTGGATCATTTAGGAAACAATGATTTGCAGAATCCAACTATTGAGCCTCCAGACTTTACGTTCTGGGCCCTCTTGGACTTGATGTAATATAAATAAATAATACAAAATCAAATTTTACATTGTAATGTGAGCTTCAGATAAGCTCTCTGACATTATAGGATGTGGGTATTTTTTGCCGGTTTGATGCACAGCAGGCTGAGGAATGCCTCGTTTATTAAGACCCACCTGTTGTACTTTTTCCCAAAATAAAATACTGTCCACGACAAAGAGAATTTAACAAGGAGCCCTCATGAAGCTTGTTAACAACACTCAATAAAATTAATAAAAGGTGAACATAAACATTTGATATTTACGATTATTCCGACAATTAAAATTAATTGCAATTCACTTGTGTTTTTAAAATCTCCATCCATGATAAATTCCTATATCTTCCCATACCTTACACGGTAATGTTTCTCTCCCATTTGGCTTCAGAAGTTGGTTAGTAGTGATGATGTGCTTTCAGACAGACATTAACAATCAATGTTAAAAAATGTCCATCTCGACTTCAATGAGCCTCCATGGCGAGATATGTAAAGCGCCCCTCTGGCCCTCAGCATGGAAATAAAGACAAGGAATCAACTTAGGCTGAAATCGAGTGGCCATTACAACCATAAAAATAGATGCTGCCATAACAAACTTTAAGGAAAGCATCACGTCTTGCAAAAGCGATTGATAATTAAAATGCTTTAAAAAAAAAGGTCTGACTGCCTTCGAGGAAGTAAAATCAGTTAAATTAAAAAAAAACAAAAAAACAAAAGTGCTTCCTTCTTTGTACTTTTCCACAGCAAATGTTTGAAAAGACGGTTTTGTTCGGTTTGCAATGAGGGCAACCAACGGACAAAGTGTCATCAGATTTAAAAAACATAACATTCTGAATCAGAAGATAGGTTGGGAAATGATCCTTGCCACAGCATCTGTCTCCGTGCTGGAACCAATTTTTCACTCAGCTCGATGTCAGGAAAAACAAGGGAACCAAAGATGGCGTTACTGCTCTTGCTTCATATCATTTAAAACTATATTTCACTTTGTTTAGCAGCCATCCATCATCCCGACATTTTGGGCACTCCCCGTTCATTCTGAACCAAGATAACTTTCAGAGGCATTTTTCATAGTCAAATGCACCCTTGTTGGTGAATATTGTTTATTAGCCATTTCCCTGTCACAGTACACAGGATTCAAATGAAACATGAGCTAATGGGTCTAGACTGGAGCCAGGAGGTTTAATGGCAAGTTGGAGAGCGTCGCCACACAGTGTGAATCAGGGATGGGGATGAGGACACGTGTAAAGCATGTGTGTATAAGTGTGGATTTTGAAAAAATGAAGCTGTAAATTGTTCTGAAAAAAAGCCCCCATTTAGGTGCTGAGGCAGCTGTGAAATTCCAGGCAGATAAGTAAAAAATCTCCAATGTTTGTCTGCAGTGTGGAAGAAGATGTCTTAGTCTTTATTCCTCTGCATACTTTTAATATGATGATGATAAACCAATACAAAGCCAATTTGATTTAATTTCTGTTCTAACAAATGCACTCACTTGGATAAGTTCGTCAAATGAAAAGGCCTCGGCCATTCTGACTGATTTAGAGTTAAAGTCGCACAAGAAGCAGCTCACAGTGGAATAAAGCACACCTTTCATAGAGTTGGGAAAGCAGACAGAAACACCCTCACACAAGCCAGTAAGAAGCATCAGTAAGAAGCCTCGGCCTTTATGAAAGACTCCAGGCACAATTTGGTTGACCGCTCGAATATATGACAAACACAAATACGTTCTATACATTTAATAGTTTCCAAAGTCCACAACAACCTCTGTAGATGAACAATAAATGTGGGGATTTATTATCCAAGCCCATCTGCGACTCATCGACACCGACTGTAAAACATGAATTAAATATTGAAATTGATGAAGAAATTTACAAGGGCCCATAAAAAAAAACTTTGATGTCTAAAAACCCACCCACAGAAGTTATATTTTTCCTCGTGGCTTTTCCCACAAACTTGTAGCATACATGATGCCTATAGATGAATGTGGCGAGGGAGGGAAGATAGTTCAAAGCACGGAGAAACTGCCTTCATAGGATTGCCTTTTCCAAGAAAAAAAAAACATCCCCCACCCTTGCCCAGCGCACACAGATCTCAGACAGGCTGTGTGTGCATCTCCACAGTTTTCTCACACAATCTGCATCGAGTAGAAAAACCAGGGGAAAATAAATGAAGGTGGAAACAAAGAGATGGCAGATTCCACCGAGTGTGTGTGTGTGTGTCACACATGCATCTCCTACAACTATCCATCATTAATAGGGACAAAGAACAGAAAGGAGGACCACACGGGCATAGATCCAACCAGCAAAAAATTCAAACGACCCCGTCACATGTTGGCGTATATGTGAAGGTGATAAGAGCGAGGACACGGCATCGTCCAGAGGAGACCGCAAAACAAAATGAAGGCGGCTGTGTGATCACACAAGGCTAATATTATGGAAATTAGTTCATTAATCAAACAGCCTTTTATCTGGAGAGCCAGAGCGCCGGGGCCTGATCGGCCACCATATTGCCCATTCTGATAACACGCATGCATCTTCACGGGCAACCGATGGAGATGCAGTGAGAAGAGAAATCACGCAGCCTCGGATAATTCAGTGTGAAGAGATGTCAACCACTGTAATTGCTTTCAGTAATATGTCTTAAAAGACTGTGGGCTTAACTTGTACACGTTTCAACTGTGCCGCTAAAAAAAAAAGCAGATATTCATTTTCAGACTGCAGCGCAGCTCTGGTCGATTTTCTCGTTTCCCTTCCTCCCTCCCTCTTGTGTCTTTCTCTCCTCCCTCATTCTGCTCCCTCCCCCCTCCTCCTCCCTCTCCTCTCCCCGCCGTCCCTGTTGGATTGGTGGAGTAAACACAGGAAGAGAGCGGGCTCTGTTCCACCACGCCAGAGCTCGGGCTGGGCGTTCCTGCAGAGCTCCTGCTCCGGGGTCAAAAGTTTACTGTGGTTTTCATTTCACCTTTCCTCAGCCAATCACAGCGCCACACTGTAGCACCTGAACTCTGACCCCTGCAAAGAATTCCACTCAAAAGATGGTCTGACGCCAGTTTCACAACTGCACCCCCCCACCCTCCCTTCCATCGCTCATTTTTTCTTTTACTACTCCTTTTCCTTTCTTTCAACTGGCCAGTTCCATGTGTTGACAGAGCCTAGGTGAAAAAGATTCCAGAAATGAGGTACGAGGGGTAACGGAGAGCAGGAGCAGAACTGGGGGGGTTTAAATCGTCGAGTCACAGCCATGCTTCACTAAAAAACCGTCAAGTCTGACACACGTTTTGGTTCAATAAAACCCACAGAATTATTGATTATAGAAAGATAAACCTAGCCCTAATCCTTGTACACATGACAAAGTGTAGCAATCTACTCGTTGGTTTACTTTCTTCATCTTCAATGCTCTACAGAGCCTCCACCACGTGCCTCTGTTCCAGGTTAACACTATTAAAAGCGTGTTTAAATGACGTACGACAGGACAGGCTGGATACGGGGGTCACAAGTACCAAGTGTTGAAAGGCAGACGGTGAAAGAGGGTGAAAAAGAAAAACAAGAAGCTTGTATCACAGCACTCAGCAGTCCGTTTAGGAATCAAATCAGTCTGCTCAGTCTGTAGCTCAGTCTGACTGGACACAGACAGACACACAGGCTATAATCTAACTGTGGGTTTGTTTTTGTCCTGGTGACACTGCACTCTGTTCCCATCTGCTGAGTGATTAAGCCTGCACTGCTAATCAGGTCTCTCGTAGTGTAAGGGAGCGGGGCAAAGGACGCCTCACACTGATCCAGCCGACACACGCCGGCCGACGCTTCAAAAATCCTTCTGTTGTCAGCCACAAAAAATAAAAAAAAGGTTCAGGGCCAATGTTCCTGTAAATCCACAGGTTTTCAAACTGAATGAAAGAAATATGTTAAATATTTGATGTCACCATGGAAGAGCGTGTCTGGTTTCTTGGTTTGGACTCAACGAAGACTGAGATTTTTGTCAAATCAACAATCCCACATGGTCACAAAATTCTGCTTGCACCTACTGTTAATAGGATAGCCAACTATAGCACTTCTATAGCCTTATTTAAGTTTAGGTTATATGTCATAAAGCAGTTACAACTGCCTCGCTGTTCTGAGGCTTTAAAGGAATATTTCACTCCCTTTATGTGTTGAAAACAGGAGGAACTAGTTGTAGTCTTACCCCTCTAACCAAAGCAGCCTCCGATGACGCAAAATGACGATATTTGCGTCATCAGAGGCTCTTTTTCAGAATAGAAAAATGGAGATCTCCCATCTATGGGAAAATGAGGGAATGATGCACAACCATTCAAAAATACTACCGGTTGTCTAACGATACAAACAACAACGGGAACACTTTATATTATCAATTAAGTGTTGTTGTTAAGGGATTCAATTATTAGATACATTTCACATTCATGTTTTATTCCTATTGAAGAATGAGTAAGGAAAACGTTTTATTGACCTGTGAACCTTGTGACTACAGACTGCCTTGTTCCACTACTTCTGATGACTGTATTTGCTTTTCTGTCAAAAAGCTCCCAAAACCATGTGGGTTGACTTGATCCACATTGCACCAAAACACACTTATTGCGATCTGCCCCGCTGACTGTGTTTTTGGCCCCCACAACTGTCATCTCTGCTTAAAAACCAAACTCAGAAATTGCTCTCAGTATTGTTTAGTTTTCATCCAATTTCAAGGGTGGCCACATGGAAGAGGGTCGTATCAGGGTCGTATACAGAGTGCTAACTGAACTGGGGCTTTTACTGCTCCCATTTTAGTCCGACCACAGCAGTAGAAAATCCAGTAGGGCAATAGCAATCAGATGAGCATATACTGTATGACAAGAAACAAGCCAAATGGAAACATGGCAATCAGTTGCCAAAAGCATGGCCACCACCATACAAAACACTGGATCGGACCAGTAATGGGCAACTTTTGTGAGTGCAAAGCTTGGTGTTGCAATGTTCGGAGGAAACCTTATGATTGAAGTGTTGCCTCAACGAAAACCCACATACATAGGGGCGACGTCACCAGGCAGAGTAAAGAATAGAAAATTTTCTTCAGAACTTTATCCAGAGAAAAAAAAATCAGTCCAATTAAGAACTATGTGTAAAAAAAAAAAACACTGGATGGTAATAAATTATCTGCCACATGCCTTGCCAGTGTTGACATGCTGTACTAAGTCTGGAATCTTTAACGATGGTGTGCAAGTCTGTCATTCACAACTTGACTTATCTTTGAACTTAAGGCGGCAATTAAGTGGAAATCGCGTGTGGAAAATCAAAACGCTGTCTAGCACAGTGTCTGCACACTCACTGCAATTTGTGGTAATTCCTTTTCATGAAAGGAGCTTTTAAAATCACAGGTGAACTCCACGCCGGTGCCCCTACAGACCCTGCTTGCACGGTCACATATACGTGCACATATCCTCTTACAACTAGCGACTGCAGGGCCATGCCAGCCTGCGACTGCCTCCCAACCCAGACAAGAACCGAGAAACCACACCCCGCTGCCACATAAGTCCAACATCAAACGGCTTCATCGTGGAGATTTACAATGCGGAAGAAGAACACAATGTAAACAAAGCGAAAAAACACAACCGACTTTTCTACAGCGTTCAATTGCAAGGGATGGAGTACTGAGGTTACCGCCCTAAATACTACAAAAACACAATAGTGACCAATTCCCTTTGCAGTGGTTAAAGTCAAAGTCCCTTGTTGTTTTGTGTTTGTTTTTGTGCTATTAATGGAGGCAGAGCATACATGAGCATTAACGAGAAGAAGATGGAGAGTGTCCATGAAGCAGTTGAGAAGTTCATCCAGAAATGACTGTCTTTTCTCCTCACCAGCCTCCCTTTTGCCTGCTCTCTATGCTGAATAACAGACAGAGACAGCATCTGGTAGCAGTTATCTCACAAACCAAACTTTTTTTTCACCCTTGTCTCTCCCCCAAAGCATTTTTTTTTTTTTTATAAAAGGGGGCCCTAAACAAAACACAAACAAGGTCTTGCTAACATTTTACAATGGTAACAAAACTAGGCCAGGGAGCTACCCTCCCACTGGCTTGTTCAGGTGAACCCTTTTTACGAGCATTCTTCAGCTGGGGGAGCGAAAGTTAAAGGGGGAGTTGAAGTTAAAGAGGAAGGGCAAGGAAGGAGGGGGGGGGGGGGGGGGACAAAGCTCTTGGCACCCCCTTCCCTAATAAACTCTTGCCTTCGTCCAATCAATGAGGACTACAGAGAGTGAACTGTTCCAAATCCTTGCTGGTTATAAACTGGAATTGGGTGCAATGATTGCTTCAGGCTGCCCGTTTGGCTTTTAGAAGTGTGCATGGCTCCCATATGGCTCAGCTATAGCCTGACACTTGGGTATTACCTCAGAGTTGAAGAAGAGGGGACAGAGGGGATGAATGAGATGGGACTTCAAACAGAGTCGGAGTGCAAACTGCACCGCTTGACTTTGGACTGGCCCGGCCGACTGTCTGACTTCCTCCCGACGAGTGAATACCAAGCTGCTTCCAGCAGCTCTCATCTCATATTCTCACTCTCACTTGTTTGGGGCGAAGTTGCTGTAAATATTTTAGCAGTGGAAACACGACTGTCTTGTTGAGCAGAGTCGTCTATATTTAGCTCGTAGGAGGTAGAGCAGAACCTACCTGTTGAGCACTACCACACCGGTGAGGGGATGTTCACTTTAACAAAACACAAGGACGGATCACTGACACCGCATGAGTGACCTTGAGATGTGGGGGCTAAACAGGATGTTTTACACAGCTGGAGCTGACCACAGGAAACATTCTTAAACTGTGGTTGTAAAACAGCCTCCCGGAGTCACGACTAAATTGTACGAATTAAGTTGCAGAGAATCCCATAAAAATGAGGATTACTCTAACTTGACTTGGAAACAAGTAAGTCCTGTTAAAGAAAACGATTAATTGGAAATGCAATTATGTACACTCTCTCTTTGAATGACTTGCAAGTTATCAATCAGAAGCAGCGACTTGACCAACCCTACACTACCTGTACGTCTGCCTAACAAAAGGGTAGTAAGCCAAGGAGTCATATTTCAATTAGGGGAAACAATCGGGCTTTGCTTTCAGCTCTGTGTCATCAAGAGTCCACTCACAGCCACTGCTCACTCAAACAGCTATTAATCGTATTGAAGACATAGCCCACATGACCAAATGGCAGTGACTCAGAACGAAACATATTATCCCCGTCTCTCGGCCTTTCTTTTAGGCACACAGACTGACGAAACGCTAAAAGAATGCCATGTATTTAGACACCAGCGATGCAAAAATGCAGCTTGACGAAGACAGATTAGAGACAGTTATCAAAAAAGTGAAAAAGCTCTCCACTTATCCCCCCCTTTATGATACCAGATTTAGAATTCAATTCAAACACATACCTGCAACATTTACCCAATATGTTTTTCACATATTCAGCATACAGATTTGGGAAAAAAACCCTGTCATGAACCTATGTGCTTCCTACGGTGGGCTGGTCTACCATTAACGCTACTTTACCAATTAATCAATTTATTGTTCGGTCTATAAAATGTTGTGAATAATGCAGCTCTATGTTTCCCCAAATATCTCGTTTTGTCCACAACTGAAAGATATTCACTTAGCTCCTGTTTCACCAATATTGAAGTTTTAAACGATCAGGTGTTGAGTTATCATAACGATGGCGGCTAACGGCTAAAAACAGTAATGTAAAGACATAGCTAGGCAGCTAACATCATCAGTGCTGCCTGTCTAAAGGTTGAGATGTTAATTTAACAGGTTAACACAATATATAGCTACTAGACAGGAATGAACAGCAATGAAAATATGGTGCCAGGAAATAAACAGGACTGTAGCTGAATACATATAATATAAATTATACACATCCCAAGTTATGTTGTTCTTTTTTAAAAAAAAGTGTTATTGATGGTGGTTTTATTGGTCTAAAAATTCTGCCTCTTAATTATTAAATACATTTTCTCCCCGTGGTATCAAAAATGTCTGAGTATCGAGTATTTTCCTGGGTATCGGTATGACTTTTAAATTCTTGTATCGTGACAACCCTATCTAGAATCAATACACGCAACCAGAAAGTCCAGTTCCACACTTCACCTCACCCAGGAAGCTACAGATGCCACGCTACATATGAACAGCCAAATCTGCTGCATTTTTACACCGATTTATTATCCGACATGCCTGATCACCAGATTTATTATCTCTTAGTTATGTATTTATCTTTGTCTGTTTGGTAACTCTCTCACCAAACTATATTTTTTATATTTTGAATTGTTGACAGGATTCTAACAAATTCAACTTCAAACAGTAACCTATGAGTAATATATCCGTAATGCCCCTAAATGTATGCTCATTCGATAATCAATCAGGCAACCTGATTTAACCACAGAATCAGCCACCGGAGAGAGACACATCTCCCAATCCCATGAGAAAAAGTGATAAGTTAATGAATTATTGGGCGCTCAGGGGCCGGCAGACAAAGAGCGAAAGCCATGCATCCCAGTCACTTCTTCAGCCCCATCTGCAGTCAAAGAATCCCCCCAAAAGATTGATTCATTGTTAACGCAGCCTGACACCCTGTGTGAGGGAGAAAGAAAGTGGTGGATAAAGGGACAGAGAATGGGGGACAGGGGGCTCCATTTGCCAAGAATATGAGCAGAAGCACTTCGTTGGACAGGTTCCCACAGTGGTCATTCTACCACTTACAAAAATACCACATACGTGGGCTTGAGTAATGGCATTCCACAGGACTTAAAATACAGACATGTTAGCTCATCTGACGGCTGCAGACTGCCGGCGGCGTCTTTTCTCACTCATTCAGCTCGCCATTTAAGGCCCAAATTATAAAACACGTTGCAGGTTATTTAATGACTGGCCTGCATTAAAACTACACAAGCAGGAACGTTAATCACCAAGTGGCATCCTAGTGGTCCACACCTTGTAGTAATATGACACAACAACAACTAAATGCTTTCAGAAACTCTCGCATGGAGATGAGCATCGAGCTGTAAATACCTGCAAGTATAAGCAGGGATGGCCCCGGGGCGAAGAGCACACCTAGACCTCAATAGTTTCAGTGGAATGACTAACCTAGCTCCTCATTGTGTGCCTCCACAATGAGCACGCTCTCCAAGAATGTCCTCTCACCACCTAAAAATACTGAGTGCTCAGCATTACACACTGTCGTGCAGCACGGAGAAAGGCAAACCTGGACTCTACCTGAACCCTGTGAGTGATCATAGTCCTCCTCCTGCACTGAAACGCATCAATCTCCCTCTGCCACTCTGTCTGTCTGTCTCCCACACACACACACACGCACCTAAATAGAATTTATCAGCAGTGAAAAAAAAAACAGCATTTACCATTCCGTGACGATTATACCAACCATTACAATCACGCACACGTTACCTCGCTGCAGCCGCGCAAACACATAACAGATGCCGGGGATTCTCCGGAGCAGCCACGCTAAGCTCCAGTCAGTTCAAGTTTGGTCGTTTGGTGGAGGACAGTGACAAACACAACCAGGCAAGCAGCTGGTTAACGTCACAAACGTGTAAAACAACGAGAAAATATCACTTTTTTTTTCCTGAAAAGCGACTATTAAGCGCATATTTTATTTAATATGACTTTATTATACAGTTTGTTGCCATTTGTTTATGCGTGTTAAATATAAAAACAGAAGAAAACTACAAAAACAAACAGCAGATAGGACACGCCGTGCAAAAAAGACACACTTTTATCCCCCCCCCCCCCCGTTACCGAAACACAACAGCCCCGTTGTACCGAAACTGTGGAGCGAGTCGGGACCGTCTGATGCGAGAGAGAGAGGAGAAGAAAGAGAGATAGCACCAGCCGTGTTTGTGGATACCGAACGGGGCCCGGGGGCTCCACAAAGTTACCGGTAACGGTTGGAAATAAGCAGCGATGAGTATTAACGGCTAACGTTAGGCTATCTATCGCACCCCGGTGAACCAAGAGAGCCTGCGTCTCGTAAACTTTGTAGCTAGCGGATAATGGAGGGGGGTTAAGAAGAAGAAAAAAACACGTAACCGACAGGAATGACACGTTAACAAGCTAGGCTTAACGCAACCTAGCATCTTATTGCTAGTTTAGGAGCCGGTAATATCACAACACATTCCATAACAAACAACACAGCGGTAAGATGGTTCGTTGTATCAACGGTGGCTAAAAAAAAACACACACACACACTGCCTGCTCGGAAGCGGAGCAACGTTAACTGCCTCTGTGACAAACGTGCACGTTCAAACACACGCTAACGTCCGCGTTCAAAACTTAACGTTCGTTAAATCGCGAACAAACAGCGGGAAAACTCACCGGCGTCGATGCTTTCATTGAGTGGAGCAGTTTCTTTTTACGCCTCTACAAACTCTCCGCCATCTTCAGCAGGACCGTGTTTGTTTAAATGCGAAACACTCCCAGAGCGGAGGGAGCCAGCTTGTGGCAGAGCGACGGGACTTCTGGGTAATGTAGTCGCTTTCCTTGGCAAAGCCCCTACCGACTGTTCGACGCGTTCCGCAAGCGAACTACACATACACCAATACCCATAGGCAATATGATAGTATTAGGGGAGAGATGTAAACTTATTTATAGGCTGGCAGGAAAAAAACTGCTTTATGCAAATTACTTATCATGCCCCCTAGAGTATGACAGTATTATGTTATTGACTTTACGTACAATTATAACAAATATTTTTCACAAATCTTAATACTGAACAGAATAAAAGTAGTTATTTGGAATAAGAGTTGACTTTTAATGAAGCAGAACACTGTAAAAAGCTGGACATTTTCCAAATATTGTTACTATGGGACTTTACAAATGTCCATGTGTAAATATGAATCGCCAAATATTAATTTGCAATCATGATTTACAGTAAATCATTATCCGCTGTGTCACATTTTGGCCTTTTAATACCTTGCAATAGCATCGATTTTAAAGTGAGTTCCTCTTACATAAGCCAACTCATGCAGCCTAACAGAATCTGGATTCAGTGTCAGTTATATTATTTGGAGTGAGTGCGAAGCCACCATTGCCCATGAGTAGCAACAGTGGATGGAGGAACAGTCTCCATGGTGATCTCTCAGGCACCCTATAGGTTTGAACATTTTACTAGAAGGGAGTGATGACCAAAGAAAGAGGTAGAGCAGCAAAGTAAAAAAGAGAAGGGCAGAGTTATAGCTCCTGACTTGCCGGAGCATTATTCTGCAATGAGTTTAAAAACTTGGTGAGGTGAACGAATTAAAGGGTGAGTATGCAGGGCAGAAATGTACCCACGGTTTAACTGGTTAAAGCAGAGCTGCTGAGAAGGTTCATTACCAAAGTCAGCATTTCAGGTTGTGCAACAGACGTAGAGTAGGCCTTCTGCCAGAAGTGTTACACAACTGGTAAAGCAGAATAAGGCCTTGATACATTATTCACCATATAGATGAAAACAATTAATCCAGATTGAGGCAGATTGCTTCCTGGTGTTAGATGATTCATGACATAATGTAACAAATTAAAAAAAAAACTCATAGTTTTTTTGTTGTGTGCATTTTTTTGGTCTGATGTCTTCCTGAAAGAGAGAGAGAGCCTCCGTTACTTTGCTAAAGAGGGGCCCCAGTGGCCCTCTGTTTGTGTCCCTTCCCCCACAAAACATGGCAAACTGACCTTCCCCCTCAGTGTGAGACACTTTATCCCCTCCCCCTCCCTACTCAGCCTCTCTACTTTGAAAGGACAGGAGATAACAGTTTGAAAGGACAGGAGATAGCCCCATAATCATTAATGTATTCAGATTAGTTTACCTGCAAACAGCTAGCAGCATGCCTTTCTTTTCTCCAAGCCCAATCCCATCCCCCACATTTGCAACGCTATGCAGATGCAATAAAGCACAGGGGAAAAAAACATATTGCATACCAGCTATAACACAGGTTATAACTAAACAAGATGACATAACGTAGTTTTAAATATACGATCCAAATCCAAATAAAAACAAGTTTAAAGTTTGGTAAAACACATTAATTATCTCATAAGTTGCTGGAATTTTGTATTTTTTATTTTATTTTTATAAATAGAATGAAAACATTCATATCATGAAGTTTTATTTAACTTTAAGATTAGCCAAATCAAGCCACTAAAACACAGCTGAGACACAGATAGTTAGACATTTAACGGAGATTCTGATCCATATCCTAAAATCTATTTTGATTGTCGAAATAAAAAATAAAATAAAAAAACACTTTAAAAAACACTATAAACGTCTCATGAATAGCAGCATGTGTCATTTATGATACAGGTATTGCCTTAAAAAAACAATAGTATAAAGTGAAGTCCCACGTCTAACTATTATTGAACCTCAATTCATTGATAGAATAATATTTTGCTTAGCAGACATTAATCTGGTTAACTTAATGTGTTCAAAACATCTCCTTAAAGCACAAGTACATGTATTATGTTCAAGGCCTTGGTTTCCAGAAGACTTCAAAGCTATCAAAGTCTGACCCGAGCAGCCAAAGTCTAGCGACGGCGCCATCTTGGGGGCTGCGGGGCTCGTTACGTTGCCTTGTTAAACTCGCCGGTCATCGTCGCCTCTGCTCGCCGAACACCAAACGGTAACTCACGGCAGAGGCTGACAAATATATACACCAAGTAACTGTTACGTTTTTTTGTGTGACTATCACTAGTAATGACGTTATTATCGTTAAAACGTCATGTAAATGGACCGACGAAGTCCTCAAGCTCGTCCCCGTTGAAGGTCTCGCGAGATCGTAGATGCTAAACTCCAGTTAACATGCATTTAAGCTAACTCATCAGCTAATTAACGTTGTTACGAGTTAATTATGGGGGGGGGCACGTTAGCGGTACCTGGCGACAGATACCGCGGGAAAAACTCCACTGTGATATAAAGTAACCTTCGTTTACGTTGGGAAATACAACGTCCTGGTTATTTTGTATTAAGTTAGTTAACGTTAGTCGTCTTTATTAGGTGTTAATGTAGCTGTTTAGCTAGCAACGGGAGGAGAATTGCAAGGTAAAACTTTAAATACGACTATCTTAACTTTGGTGTTGTTTTACAGTAAGACGTCAATTCGGTATCCTTACTTTGATGACGTCCATACTACCTGTGTCTTAAGGCCATTTCCCACAATTTAAATGGCGATACGTTTGTTAAGAGTAATATCACGTATTTAACAGGTGGGTCAAACTGTTATCCTCGTGAATAAGTCACGGGCATTACAATATATACAGTATACATATAATATATATACAAAATATATAAATGACAACAGATTTTGTGCCATGTTAAATCAGGGAATACATGGGAGAACATTTTATATATATATAATTTATTATTTTTACTTATTTATTTTGTGGGTCTCGACGTGAATAATACGGTTGTGAATCTCTGGGCTCGTGTCCACTGAGCTGTTATACCGTTTCGCCACTAGAGGTCGCTGCTGCCTTTCTTCCTGCAGAAGGAGAGAGGCCACAGAATACAGAGCAGTGCAGGTAGATGCTTCTCAGTAGTCAAACCTTTTACATGACAAAAAGCAGAATACAATTATAAGCCTTGTCGCTCTGTGAAACAAACAATCAAATCCAGCATGTCATATTTTACCTCCAGAGAAACAATCATTTGTTTTCAACCTAAATTTAATTAACCACATATATTATGTATGATCTTAATGCTTCCTGCTATTATGCATGCCACATGACAACAGAATGATTTATGTCTGTCTAAAGTGGTGGATAATCTATTCTGCTGTTCAATGTTACCTAGGCTTAGTTTTAAATGTGACATATCATAATTTACCAGTCCCAGTCTAGCTTTGACAGTAAGTGTAATGTAAGTACCCTTATGTGTGACAAGTACAGACTTCTAGAGACAAGTAGTCCAGTAAAGTAGTAACAATTAATCTAAGATAGATCAGTGGATAATTTGCTTACAGGTAGCATTATCCAAATGTCTTTGATAAGCACTTATAAGATTTACATAGATTTATCTATCTATCCCTGATATGCTGTTATCACAACAGCAGTGAACAACACTGAACAAAGTTTATCCAAACACAAGTACTAACATAAGAGTAAGAAGTTAAAAAATATGCCCATTAAACATGCAAACAGATTTCCAATTACTGTAATTTTTGCAGCATTAATGTAAACTATTCTTCCTATTGTTATGCAATTAGTCATGCTAGTTTTTCTATTTATCTTATATGTCTTTTTAGCAAGACACTCAATCCCCTCCTGGTTCTTGCCGTGTTTGTGTTGACAGCTCTCTGATTCATGCAGTATGTGTGTGGGAGCTGCACACAACTTAGGTCACAAATTATTTATAACACTGTGAAATATGTAGGGAAAAAAATGCTGTTCTTTACTAGCTAACAACATGGTGAAAGTGCAAATAAAAATCCGATTAGGTGAGAAAATGATATGAAAACTTTCCTACACGTTTATGTGTTGTAACACATAATAAATACAACATCACGTTTATAAAGATGTACATTAGGTCAACAAAAAAGAGAACAAGAATAAGTGTATTCTGAGGTACAAAACATTTTATTGTCAGTAATTTAAAATCTCCACCAATTGTGCTCCATGGTGGAACTGAAAGTCACTGTTTCTTTAACAGGACAACCTTGGCCTATGTGGAACCACATTGTCAACATGTGATCAAACCAGTACAAAAAGCCAGCGTCAGACAGATCACATGACTGAAATTGTGTATGCATGTTTTAGCATTGTTATTAAATGAAACAGAAGACATTTCATGAAGTGTCTGTTATTAATTGCTTTTATTTACATGGTAGTTTTTTTTATCTTGTCCCATTGATGGGAGCTTGACTTTGAGGGTGGGAGCTAGTGAGACCCATTTCCTGCTTAGGAATACAACCACATGCCTGTTCTTGGTGTGCACATTTCTCAGCTACACCTACTTTAAAGTGAACAAACAATAACAGCTGTATGCAGTCGTCTTTGTGGCTGATAGGTGTGCAGAGCCTGACTACTTTGATGTGGGCCTAGCTCCCCTTGCTCTGAGTGCTGCATTTAAGCTCGCCTGTGCTAAACAATAGACAAGCAGCCAGGAAATGCACTAGCCAATCAGCAGCGGCCTTACATGTCGTCGGCCCGCGTGGCCACTCTCAGAGTGCCTTGTATCGCAGCAGTGAGTCGGACAGCTTGGAGAGCCGTGGCTGTGCTCTGAGCAGGGTGAGGGCTGACAGGGCTGTCCTCCATGTTTTAATAAGCATTGACATATCACACAGAGTTTGTAGCCATGCATCCACAGAGGTAAGCCTTATTTTCATTCTTTTACATATACAACACTGTTGATAAGGCACCAGCCACTGTGTGCGAGATCTGTGCCTGAGTAATAATACAGGTTTGTCTGACAGAATGGGGGAGGGGGAAGAGTATTTGTCACCCCACAGCATTGGAGTGGAGCTTGGAAGGAGAGCATAGCATGGTACAGCACACCATACTGCCTCTGCTAGCTGGATGGCCGTCTGGACACATACAGTAAAGGGGGCCACAGGTCAAGTGGAAGGTCATTGCGTGTTCACAGTAGACAACCTGCTTTCTTTTACTCAAGATCAAAGAGAGGATTTGAGTTTTTGTGGCTGCCTCTGGCCTCGGCTGTCAAGATGGCAGGCCTGGTGAGGGATCCAGGCAGGATGGGAGAGGCAGGGAGCAGCGCAGGGGGGGAGTCCCCAGAGGAATTAACAGATGGTAAACTGACAGCACAGCAAGTTTAATTTAGGCCTCAAACTGGCACGGGAGCAAGGCAGCAGGGCACTGTTGTTAGCTGATTGCCAGACAGACGTGGCAATGACAAACACAAGACTGTAAACTCTACTTGTATGATTTTTCTACACTTCACTCAGGACCCAGTTCACCTCACCACGAGTTCCTTTCCCCCCTCCTTTGGTAAATAAGAAAAAACAGGCTTTAAAACAGGCCTAAACCTGTAAGCTGCTCAACAGTTTTCTAAAATACCAATAAACTGCGGACTAAATATGCCGTAGCAGCTCATTTATCCCAGGGTTGGAGGAATCGCCTGAGCCTAATGGTGTGCACTGCCTCCCAGTGTTGTTCTCTGCTGCGAGTGTCAGCCATTTTAGAGAGCTTCCCCTTTCTGTCCCTCTGCTCCAAGCACACTGAGTATTTGTATGTGAGAGAGAAGGAAAGAAGGGAAGGACTTCCTCTGAAAAAAAGGCTCTGCATAGAAACCTCATCTCATCCAGAGAGGCTTTGAAAGCCTGTCTGAAGTCGACAAGGTTAGATTGAATTCTGTTTATATGGAATGTTGTGGATGTTGTCATTTTATATGCATGAATCAGATTAAAAAAAAAGATTTGAATTTACTTAATGATTGTATCTATTTCTACCATTTCATCAATGCTGTTTTTATTCTTGAACGTTAAATATATTCCAGATGGAATGTTTTATCATTATGAGAGGATGATGTCTGACAAAGGCTCTGTTTTAAATACAACCAGGTGAACTATGGCCTGGACATAATGGGGCTCATAATATTGCTTGACCAGAGTTGAGGAGCATTGACTGAACCCCCCCCCCCACCTCTCCCCCTTGTCAATGGCGCTTAGTAATTCGTCTAATCCCTTCATTCCACGATGGGGTGAGGATTGCTGTGGACTGACACACAGCCTATTGAGCTCGGTGTCTTGAACGCACCACCGGTGGACCTTCTTGGACCAGCGTAGATGATGCCATTTTGGCCTCAGTGTGTTTCTACTGTTATCTGTTTCTGTACGTGCTTTAAACCCTGTGTTGATTAAAACGAGACGCGATCGCAAACAGAAGCGGCTTCCACAAATGTATACCGTTCCTCTCGGGTGTTTATTTATGTATTTGTTGGCTTCCTATCTGCTCATGCTCCAATCCCCGGGCAGATGCCGATTATGAGACAGTGTATGTTAAAGAAGCGTTGCGGAGGGAGGGAGGGAGGGTGGGGGGTTAGGGAGGGTGTTATTCCTTCCATGCTGTCTGGGAGGCCTGTGACATTTCCAGTCCCGTCTTTGTGTCCAGTGTTAGGCCCATGCCGCATATCAACATGCTGGGGCACATAATAAGCTGCATGTGGTCTTTTACAGCAGATTCGACTTGTGCTGTGTGTACGTGCTGTGTGTACGTGCTGTGTGTACGTGCTGTGTGTGCGGCGCGCACAGTGGTCAGAGAGAGAGAGAGGGAGAGAGAGAGAGAGAGAGAGTGTTCAAAATGGATGCCATACACACACTGGCTGAGAGCACAGCGAGGGAGGGAATCTGATCCTCTCCCTGTCAAGAGCTGCATCTTACATGTCTGATAAAAGGTACAGGGCTGCTATGTGGTGGTGGTGGTGGTGGTGGCGTCTGTATGGCTTTTCAAGGGGAGCGAGAGACTTGGGTTTTTCAGGAGGTTTTTGTAGCAAACGGCGAGGAGCAGTCCTCTCTGCATTGCAGCACTGTGGCTGAGGAGAGCGGGGAGAAGAGAGCCTGTGTGGCACACCAAGCCGAGCACCCAATCAGGCACCTCCGTGTGGTGCTCAAGCCAATCGGCAGCCTGCAGCCGAGGTTAAAGATTGACAATTGCAGGAGAGAGCAGCAGGGAGAGAAGGCCTTCTGGGAAACCTGGACCCATCTTTTCCCTCATCCCCCAACGCCCTCAATAATTGAAAAAGATTAAAGAATAGGCTGAAGAATCTGTATCTGAGTGAGGATTTAAAAAAAAAAAAAAGGTATGCTTGTTGATTTCCTACATTGAAGCATTGGTGTTGTGGCAATGGTGGGTGTGGAAAGGGTTGTAACAGAAGGTTACAATAGGCTGTTTGTGTGCTCTGTGGTCTTTGATTTAAAAATGTCTTCGTCAGGATTGGGCAGTATTGATTTACGTCCTTGTGCCTTTGCCTGTCTTTCTCTTTGTCTTGCTGTGTTTCCTGCTCTGGACAGGAGCAGATTTTGCTGGGGTAGCTTGTCTGAGGCTGTCCAGACAGGTTAGAGGAGGAGGCCAGTAAAGCCATTTCACTGCACATGCATCTCCCGTCTGTGTCTGCAGATGTGCTGTGTTCTTGTGTGATATTTCATCCTCCTTTAGTGATGGAGGAGCAGGAGGTGTAAGGGGGGGGGGGGGTTGTATTTTGTGTTTTTCGGTGAATGATTGTCGATTTTTCACACACAAAAACATTCAGATTGTGCTTTGCTCAGGGAAGTTGGCAGAACGGTGAGGCCAGTGCATCTGCTGTGGGCATTAGAGAAAATGGCAACTATGATAGGCTCGATGAAAGCGCACCTGAAAGCCAAGGTGAATCATCTCGAAGTGATACAGAAAAAACCTGTTGGGCAGATTTTGAATAGAAGCTGATTCACAGCACACATTTCAAGGAAACGTTTCATAACATAGCTGTGATTGTGCAATCCATTACGAGATGGTGTCTCTTATGAGGTCACTTGATCAATGGATGTTGCAGGGTTGCTTTTAAACACCAGGGAAGAGGCTATTTTACACGCTTTTGCATGCACTTGCTGGATGTCAGAAGGTTCGGACACTGCAGATTCTACTGTTCTGTGCTGTCAAGTTTACTATTTATAGATCCGTGGTCACTGGAGAGAGGCGCTTGCTTGTTTATGAGTGGAGAATGGCCCTACACATTGAGCTGCCAGTATTGGTTATCTTTTGCTTTAATTGAGTTTAAACTAGTGTGAACGTCTGACCGAGTCACCAGGATGTGGTCTGATTCTACTTTAGAGCGTAACCGTGTTATTTGGATGTGTCTTTAAGGTGTTGGTGTTTGCTTTGAGTCATATAATAGCCGTTATGACTACTGTCATTCATGACGGGGCTTGAATGTTGTACTTAGTTTGGTAAAAAAAGTAATAAGTATGTGTTTTTATTGTGTGCTTTGTCTCTTTTTTTGCCACATGAATTACATAAATACATATATTTACACACACACACACACACACAACCCACTACTGGTGATAATTGAATTTACTGGATTATATCATTCTTATGAATCGTATCCTTTGTAACATGTGTAATGAGCATGGCACTTTGTCAGAACTAATGGTTTCAAAGATGGGTTTCAATGTCAGATTTATTTATATTATTCATTTTCTGTGACTACATGAGCAGCCCAAGTATAAACCATAATCATATTAATGTCTAAAGACAGTCTGCTGGCAACATTGACCTTTCCTGTCTGGAATGAGCTCATTGCAGTAGGACGAGGGAAATGCATGAAGAAGGAGGTGGGACTGTTTAATAACAAACTCCTGCAGGAACGTATTACTGTCTGAACACTGAAACACGTTTTACATGTAGCATGTACCTGAAGGTCACTAGTAATCTAGACTGTTTGATTCCTTTGGCACCTTATCAGGCATGCAGTCAGATTTGTGTTTGGTGATATATACGATTTGACCTCAGTTGAGGAAACTTTGCACTATTTGGCCACTTGATGTATGAAATATTTTAAATATATCGGTCAAATCTCAAGATCCTTCAATAAGTGTCCATTACGCTCGCTAGGCTAATCAACTGTGATGTTGCATGAAGACAATCATTCTCTACACACATCATGGACATTTTTCTCTTTTATAAGATAAAGTGCAGTAGAGAGCTGACAGGAAGTGAGTGGCCAACATCTTAAACTCCTCTAAATAAAGTGTGATGAGAGAAATATCCAGCTGTTGGCTGTGTTTACTGGTAAACCTTTGACAATGCTCCTTTTTGCACCAGTGTGGCAGAGGAGGAGGAGGGGAAAACTGAGATTACAACGGGAGAAATGGAGATCTCAACACGATCCAAAGGTAAGAACACACCGTACGGTACAGGCTTGTTTGTTGCAAAGCTCTGCTTCTACACGCAGTAATGTATGAAGTGCTTTTGTCCTGGTTTTCTATTACGTAACCATGCTCGATGCCTTCAGCCCACAGTGAGACTGCAGGAAAGCTGTGGTTTGTTCTGGGTTTTTTTTTTTTCCTGCTTGGGTCATCACTCTTCCTTTCCTGGTTTGTGTAATCTTTGACCTTTCTGTCTGCAGTTTCAGACACGGGGTCAACAGAGCGGATGACCCAAAAACGAAAGATGCCGAGTCCCTCTCACTCATCTAATGGTCACTCGTCTGCTGAAACGTCCCCCTGCCCGATGAAAAAGAAGAAGAAACCAGGTGCTGTTAGCAGCAGTAAAGACCAGGTAACAACCCCCGAAAAAACAGGATTTAAATCAGCCGTCGCCCCCAAACTGATTGATTGTCTTTATTCAGGCCTGAGCCGCAACCAAGAGGTAATCAATCATCACGGGGCAGCTGTGGCTCAGTGGGTACAGCAGGTTGCTGGTTTGATCCCCGGCTGTCCACATGTTGAAGTGTCCAATGCTTAGGAAGGGTTAAATGCAGAGGTCACATCCCATGTATGTACATATGACCGTTTTAATAAAACAGTGTGTATTATTAATGAAAGATGTGAATAAACTGTTTATAGAATTTTATTAAAAGGTCGGTTCAATCAAATCAATAAAGCACATGTTGGTGTTACCACTGAGACTTTGTGAGCTCTATGCATCCCAAAAGATCACATTAAAATGAGTTATTACAGCTGAATTAATTATAAGATCTATGAAATGGTCTCACTTTATGTGTTTTCATATTAAGGATAGTTTAACCCCAGATCAACATGCATCAAATCTACATGAGATAAACAGATTGTTTGTTCGGAGGTTTCTTTTCAGTATTAAAACAATTCTGGGAATCAGACATCAACAACACATATCTGTGTGACAATCTTACATTTGCATCTCTGTATTTTAATAAAAGGCACAGTTCCAAACCTCCAAACCTGGAAGTATAACCTGTCAGTAGCTCCAGTGGAGCCACTTCTCCCATTACATTTCACCAGTTTGCTCCAGGGTTGAGACAAAGTGATATTGTGTCCTGCTTTATATTATTGCAAAACTGGCGTCAGTGGCACTTACATTCTCTTGTGATAGCCTTCTGAGGCAGAGGGATTTATGTCCGTTTCACAAGCATTTCAGCTCTGAATCTGTTCAATGGTTGTTTGTGGCCGTTTGAATAAAAGCACATGTTTGCATGTAACTGAAAGTATTTGCAGATTAATACATGCTGTTTCGGTAATGTTATCAAGCTGATTCCTCATACTACCAGGAGCTAATATTATTACAACTAGGGTAGTGCCCGTTGAAAAACATAACATAATAACTAACAGATCTGCATTTTAGTCACGTAACCACCGCGGTGGTAAAGTAGAGCATGGATTAATTGAGTGGGAAAAAACATACAACTTCAGCTGCAATGGAAGATTGGTTTTGTTCCTGTGGGCTAAATGCTTGTGATGCTATCCATTATTAATTAAGTG
The DNA here is from genome assembly GCA_029853015.1 of Chelidonichthys spinosus. Lineage (NCBI taxonomy): Eukaryota > Metazoa > Chordata > Actinopteri > Perciformes > Triglidae > Chelidonichthys > Chelidonichthys spinosus. The sequence continues at coordinate 5,300,333 of CM056822.1, read as the reverse complement.
TATTTATATGTTTATATATATGTGTAAATATATTCTGCTACAGAGTGCTGTGTGTTTGTTATTCAAAGGTAATTAATATTGAATGTGTCCAAATTGCACCGAATTTGAAAAAGCACTGCATTCTGTCCCCAGCGATACACTTACCAAGTTCTCAAGATATATTGTTTTATAGTTAAATATATCTATATATGTATATATCTTAATGTTATCCTGTGATTTCCACATCTTGTCTGCTCCATTCAGATCTAAATAATTAAGTATTGCACTAAAGTGTATTAACTTGTTATATTTAGGACAGTCTGAATTCATATTTTTGTTGTACGCAAGTTAAATCTCATTGGTTACTTCTGGTCAGAGTTCATATGTTTGAAATGTGTATGAAAGTGTGACATATATCCTTTGCTACCATTGTGTGTAAAGCAGTTTGTAAATGCGGTGAATGATTGCGAGTGTCTTACACTCTTACACCTTTCGTAAATGATTAGTCGCCATTGGAAATACCAGTTTAATCAAGGCTGTCCACACCGTTTACCCTTCAACACGTTGGTGATTCTGAACCCAGTCCACGTCTAACACTCATAGCAGTGTGAGCTTCGTTAATGTAGTGTCCTTTTTTTGATGCTGTGCATGTCTGCTTGGCTTCTCTAATGTCTGGCCGGATTTTAACCTTCCACAACTTTGTCTTTCTTTTGCCTGCATTCCAGTCAGAACTAAGACATGGTCCCTTTTACTATGTGAAGCAGCCAGCACTCACCACAGACCCTGTTGATGTTGTACCGCAGGACGGCAGGAACGACTTCTACTGCTGGCTGTGCCACCGCGAGGGCCAGGTGCTCTGCTGTGAGCTCTGCCCCAGGGTGTACCACGCCAAGTGCCTCAAACTACCAGCCGAGCCCGAGGGCGACTGGTTCTGTCCGGAGTGTGAGGTACTCGCCCAGGAATGTGTGTCGTGGAAGCGTGTTGCAAAAAAAAGCCATATTTCCAGGCCTCGAGTCAAAACCTGTCTGAATATTTCTTTAATTTGCCCGAGGGCCTGTCAGTAAGTTTGGACGCAAAGTGATAAAACCTGTTCTCTGCGACAACAAAACGATGTTTTCAACTGTTTTCCTCTTGGTGTCTTTCAGAAAATAACAGTTGCTGAGTGTATAGAGACTCAGAGCAAAGCCATGATGATGCTTACTATAGAGCAGCTGTCTTACCTCCTAAAGTTTGCCCTTCAGAAGATGAAGCAGCCAGGTGTAAGTACTCTGGTCCCTCTGTCTTTCTCGGGAATTCATGCTACTAAACTGATTATATTGTGTCATTAAAGACAGTGTCTATATTCTCATTTCTGGCGTTTCTAATTGTGCACTCAGATGTATCACTTAGATAATGGAATGCTTAATTTTTTAGATTTGCTTTTGCGACCATCATATTCCCCCCAGTTGCTAAGATCTGCACCCTGACGTACTTCCTGTCCACATATCAGAGCAGCATGATATGTTATTGATCTGCATGTGCAAATTGTTTCTTGTAACAGAACTAACAATCAGTCATTGTACTATAATGGGCCTGTCATGACTGGAAACCATGAAGGTAACCATGCTAGCTGGTGGTGAGGATACAGCTGCCCCTCTCACTCTCTTTCAGGATCATCCCCGCTTGTCATCTCGCTCCCCCCATGCAGCTTCCACGCAGAGAAAGACTTTTAATTGGGTAATCAATTACACTAACAAGACCCCATCATGATTTCTTCCTCCACTGGTTTTTCCAGCTTTTGTTTGATGCGGCTTTCAGATGTTTCTTTAGTTGTAGCATGGTGGTAGCATGTTCATGTGCAGGTAGAGGGGAAGGTCGAGCCGTGAGTTTACTTTTCCTTCACTCTCCTTTCTGTCAACTCTTCTCCTGCAGACCGAACCATTCCAGAAACCCGTCTCTCTCGAGCAGCATCCGGATTATGCAGAGTACATATTTCACCCTATGGATCTTTGCACGCTTGAGAAGGTAAACCACAAGCTGTCACATATGTTTCTCTTTGATGATATGAATTTAGCATCATTAAAAAGTTTGTCAGTCGGCCACCATCTTTTCTTGTTGCACTGCAGAATATTAAAAAGAAAATGTATGGCTGCACAGAGGCCTTCTTGGCAGATGCAAAATGGATTTTGCACAACTGTATTATATACAATGGAGGTATGTTTCATTGTGAGAAACCGTATTTAAGAATAATCCAGCAGACTAAATCACAATTTACTCAGAAAGACTGACAAAATGCTGTTATAATCCCTTATGTAACAATAATATTAAATCATCACCATGTCCTGTGTGTGTTTAATAGTTTAACATAAATGCATGTCTGTTTCAGGCAATCACAAACTCACAGCTACGGCTAAAGTGATCGTGAAAATCTGTGAACATGAGGTGGGTTTGTGATCTGGGTCAGAAAATCATCTTCTTGTGTTGTTCTACACGTGATGTAATTCCGTGTTTCTTCTGATTCTCTGATTGCAGATGAATGAGATCGAAGTTTGTCCCGAGTGTTATCTGTCTGCTTGCCAAAAGAGAGACAACTGGTTCTGTGAGCCTTGTGTAAGCTAGTTGAGCAACTTGGGAAGTGTCTGTTGATGATTCCGCCAGATTGTTTAGCCTTTTAAACATAGATGGCTGGAATACAACCACTTAGTTCCAGTGTTTTACTGTATGTCTGCAGAGTAACCCACACCCTCTAGTGTGGGCGAAACTGAAAGGATTCCCATTCTGGCCTGCTAAAGCTCTGCGGGACAAAGACGGACAGGTGGACGCTCGCTTTTTTGGACAGCACGACAGGTAGGAGACCTTTTGTGCTTCGGTCACTCAGCTACTTTGGCACGTTTCATGCCGTCTTCATGATGTGTTTGTCCTTCAGGGCGTGGGTGCCTTTAAACAATTGCTACCTCATGTCCAAAGAGATCCCATTCTCTGTGAAGAAGACCAAGAGCATCTTCAACAGCGCCATGCAAGAGATGGAGGTCTACGTGGAGAACATGAGAAAGAAGTTCGGGGTGTTTAACTACGCCCCCTTCAGGACGCCCTACACTCCTGAGAACAACTTCCAGATGCTGCTGGATCCCTCCAACCCCTCATCCACCCCGATCAAACCGGAGAAACAGGAGAAGATCAAGCTGAGCTTCGATATGACGGCATCGCCCAAGATCCCTCTGGCCAGGACCATGTTGTCCGGAGCTGGGGTGGGAGGGAGCACAGCAGGCCGGCGGCTCCCCCTCAGCGATATGCCTCGCTCCCCCATGAGCACCAACTCCTCTGCCCATACTGGTTCAGATGGGGAAACGGAGACAGCCGACAAGTCCCAGACAAAAGCTCCAAACAGCCTGTATAGTGCAGGAGAAGAGTCCATGGACTGTACAGGTATTTCACCAGATGCATGTCTAGTGTATGTTGTGTGTCATGGGAGGAGACTTTAACATCAAATATCTTTGAACAGCATCACCTGCCCATCATCGACCCTGCACTGCAGGCAGTTCCTTGGACAGCCCTAAACCATTCCACTCCCAAGCTCCCGGTGCCCCCAAGCAGGACAAGACCCCGCCGACAGGAAGCATACTGAACCTCAATCTAGGTGAATCTTTTATGGCAATTATGAAATATGCATGAAAGCGTTTAATAATGGCCATTCTCTGGGAGAGAATACTGGTCACCACTGGACAAATTTCACTAGAAATCCAGAGGAGATAGAAGTTTCTTGTGCATATATTACTGTTGTTATTTTGCTTTGTGTTCTTCCAGATCGGAGTAAAGCAGAAATGGACCTGAAGGAGCTCAGTGAAACGGTTCAGCAGAAACAAGGAGCCACACCGGTCCTCACGTCTCCAAAAAGACAGATCAAGAGCCGTTTCCAGCTGAACTTGGACAAAACCATTGAGAGTTGCAAGGCACAGTTGGGTCAGTTGATTATGTACAGGGAAAAAAAAGCACTTCCTGGAGTACGTTTGATCCAGTTACTTGCTAAGTGTGCATGCTCCTCAGTAGCTGAACCTATAACATACTGAATGGCGGTTTGATATATCCCTCCTATATCTTATTTTGCAGGTATAGATGAGATCTCTGTCGATGTGTATAAAGGTGTGGAACACAGTGACACAGACGATTCTGATAAATCAGACTCCAGTGACAGCGAGTATGCCAGTGATGAGGAGCAAAAAACCAAGGACTGCCAGGATGCTGAACCCAATGATGAAACTCAGAAGGAGCCGATCAAAAGTAAAGTCAAAGACGAGCTCTCTCACAGCCAAGATGAGGGTAAAGCTGATTCCCACGTGGCATCTGAGAGTCCAGCAGGCGACGCCACTCCAACGGCATCAGAGGCTTCAACTAAAGAGAAAATGAGTACAGATTCTGAGAAAGAGAGCCCAGAGAAGACCAAAGCACCTCCAGCATCACCGAGTCTCAGAGAGAGGCCTCAGGTGAAGGAAGAGGCAAAGCAGCCGGTCCAGGTGGAGGACTCTGACTCGGAGAGAGAGCTGGTGATTGACCTCGGAGAAGACCAAGGAGGCAAGGACAGGAAGAGGAGCAGGAAAGAGAACGCCACTGTTAAAGAGTCGTCTGCTGGTAAACCTGAAGGTAAGAGTTATTTCTTTGTTGATCCCACAGGAAATAATCAGACACATTAATTATAAGGTCTAATTTCTGTCTCTGTTGTCTTTTTTTTTTACTTATTCTTAACGTTAAAGCACTGCAATAACTCTTTCCCTTGTAGGTAAAGCCCTGACGCCATCCACACTGCCGTCTCAGAACAGCACAGCTCCCAACACACCCTCCAGTGTTTCCACACAGTCCCCTATGGCCATCCCCGTCACCATGGTCTCCTTCACTACTCCCTCACCCGCGACCATCAGCCTCGCAAACGTGTCCAGCGCCACCGCCACGCCCCCTTCCTCCTCCTCGTCAGCCTCCACCACCACACCGGCTTTGAAGAAACAGCGCCCTCTGCTGCCCAGAGAGACGGTGCCGGTGGTGCAGAGGGCCGTGGTGTGGAATCCCACCGCCAAGTTTCAGACCTCCTCGCAGAAATGGCACATGCAGAAGGTGCAGCGTCAGCAGCAGAACCAGCAACCTGTGGCGACCACGCAGACGCAGGCGTCATCTCCGCGGCAAAGCCAGGCTCAAGTGCCGACCCAAATGCAGGCTGCCGGGAACAGCGTGACGGCAGCGTCCTCGTCTTCAACACAGCAATCGTCTCAAAGCACACGCTATCAGACCAGACAGGCTGTGAAAGGTAGAGGAAAACCATTCCAGTACGGCTTTACACAGCGTGTGGGCCGTTTATGTTTTAAATATTTATATACACAGTTTGTATTGAATCAAAATGTACTGTTAAAATATTACAATTAACCCTCTACACCAACAAATGGGCTCATAAGTTGAGTTTCCCAACAGTAATGTTACTGATTCATAGTGTTTTCTCATTCCAGCTGTTCAACAAAAAGACACTCCACTCAGCACGTCCACGTCGGCCATCACCCTGGTGTCCAGTAGTCCGTCTTCTGTCGCCATGATGGCAGCGTCAAGTTTAGGCACGGCCGCTTCATCGTCACCAGGGGCAACAGACCTGTATATCCCCACTGCCTCAGCGGATGTAGCGGCAGACATCGCCAAGTATACAAATAAAGTTAGTCAAATTTACGTCCTCCTCTGGATCCATACCTGAGATGAAAACCAGCGTTCCCCGAGAGCAAAATCTGTGGGGGTGAAATGTAGAAATGCCTGGTGTCTATCAAAAACTGAGATTCAGTAGATACCTTTCAAACTACATGTTTTACACAAAATGCAGACAAAGACAAAGAAACCAGATTAACATCAAATATTTTTTCCTTGAATCAGAAAATATCATCGTCTACTCTTTTTCAGATAATGGATGCAATCAAAGGGACAATGACTGAAATCTACAATGACCTTTCTAAGAGTACTTCAGGGAACACAATAGCAGAGGTGGGTGTTTCCTCTTGCATTTTTGAATACTATTCAACAGTGGAACGTGACCCTTAATGTACCCTAACCCATGGGTTTTCCTTCCAGATTAGACGACTGAGAATCGAAATAGAAAAATTACAGTGGCTGCATCAGCAAGAGTTGTCGGAAATGAAACACAATCTTGGTGAGTACTTCATGGATCAGCAAAAAAACTATGCATGTGACCTTCACCCCCTCAAAACTGTATGATAAGTCTTACCTGTGTTTTATCATGTGAACGCAGAGCTGACAATGGCAGAGATGAGGCAAAGTCTGGAACAGGAGAGAGAGAGGTTGGTGACGGAGGTGAAAAAACAGATGGAGCTGGAGAAGCAGCAAGCAGTGGACGAGACGAAGAAGAAACAGTGGTGTGCTAACTGCAGGAAAGAGGCCATCTTCTACTGCTGCTGGAACACCAGCTACTGTGATTACCCGTGTCAGCAGGCTCACTGGCCAGAGCACATGAAGTCCTGCACTCAGTCAGGTAACAGCCCGGGCCGGCCTCAGCATGCTGCTCACACAAGCTAGACAGGCTGTTTGGGTCTTTTTCTTCTGGCAGTATCCAGTCCTTCGCTCACCTGCGTAATCGCCAGCCACATTTACACCTGAACATTTTCAAATTTAATGTATATCTTTCACTTTTGTTCCATTTGTAGCGACAGCCCCACAGCAAGAACCTGAGGCTGAGTCGACAGCAGACCCCCCAAACAGAGGTTTAGGGCAGACTAGCAGTGGCCCGACTCTGAGAGACACGCCGGTCTCTGCACCATCAGACAAAGACTGTGACACGGAGAAGAGCACTGACAATGCCGCCGTCACTTTGTCCTAAACAGGTTTACCATACTTGAAAATGTAAATGTGTATAGATTCTTTTTCACTATATGTCTATGTACATTGTTTTGTTCAAGCAGCTATTAAGGGAGCAATCTAAATTCTTTTTTATTTATATATTTGTGTTTGCCTCTCAGGGCTCACATACTGCCCACAGTGCACAGTGGTCTTTACATTTTAAATGTGGAAACAAGACAGCAGATAGTTAGTAACCACTAGAGGGGGCAGTTTAAAAAAAAATGTATATTCACGCACTCCTTTGCAGTATATAGAGAGCTGTCAGTATAAAGATCTTCAGAGCATGCCTGAGTGTCACAAAACATACACATAGTGTAAAGGACAACAGTTAAACTGTTTGAGACTGCAAAAATGTAACCCATGCTATTGGACCACCCAGATTTAGATTAGACTGTTGACAGAAATGTCTGTAAATTCCTTATTTTGTACTCTATGTTAATTTATTTGTTATTCTAATGTTGCCTGCTGTATTCTGCAAGGAAAATAACAAATACAAACATTTGAAACAAGCTGTTTATTTGGTTGCAGTGTGGTCATATTAGTTATGAAGCAGTCGGCAATATATTTGCATAGTTTCAAATTAGGTTGAGGATATATGTTGGTGTTAAACATTTTAACCTCATTTCGGAAACTCAAGTTCAGATGATACATCTTCTTATAGGAACTTGTTCATGTGTTCGATTTATTTTGGTATATGTCAGTTTTTATCAGATTATATATTGGACTTTGTCAGGAATCCTGAAAAAGAGGTTTATAAGGGCAATTCATGAGAGCTCAAATTATTTACTTCTGTATCAAATATCAGAAGAACAGACACAGACCAAAGTCAGGTATTCTGAATTTGGCAGCTGTAATTTATTACTGGTAAGAATGGTTGCCTTAAAAAAAAAAAAAAAACCTGACCCATAGTATAATATGTTAAAATGCAATATATTCAGCATATTATCTACTATAGGTAACGCATTGAAATAATCAAAATGCAGGCAATCCCATTCAGTTCAAGGTTGTTTATTATTATTATGTATTCATTTTTATTTATTTATTGGAAAATAAATATATAAAAATGGCAAAAAAATTGTTTTTAAATCTTACAATATTTAAAATGTTCAACATATCTTGAGATTAAACTACAAATTCTAATGTCAGTCTATATGCATACAGGCCACCTCATTGTTACCCTGCGCAGTTCCCCTCCTGACCATCGGGGGGCGCTGCAGACAAAAATCAGTATTCTCTAAACCGTCAGCCATCTGCCGCAGTCAGTTAGCTAGCTCCAGCGGGAATGGAAAATGGAGGATTGACCGAAGAGCGAGGGCATATCATCGGTATTTCTGTCGTGTAGGTGGGTACAATGCAACAATTTTATATTTTCGCAATGCAAGAATAGTATTTGTATTTTTTGAGGGGTACGTCCGTGTATCCGTTGTGTCTCTGCTGCGGGTTTTGTCCTCTGCATTCGAGGCAACGTTATGCGTGCGCCTGACATTAGCTGTAACGTTAACTTGGGTAAGTTGCCGCAAAACTACGCCATTAAATTTGTCGAGTCGTTTGCGTCGGTTTGTTGGATATGGCTCTTGCTACAAAACGAGCCTCGGTCCGTGTTGTTTTATACTTAACGTTTCGTGCGTCCATTTTGAGGGTTAGCTTAAAAAAAAAGCCTAATAGCTACAGGTTAGGTTTGCCGTTAGCTCGCCCATGCTCGTGGTGGCTAATCGCGTTAGCCAGGCGGCTTCTGCACGTTTCGCTCAGTTCTTGGCAAAACAGGACGATAAACAACGAGGGAAGGAAGAGCTGAACACATACATCGGCCTACTTAACGTTTACATGGTTACCGTTACGTGGTTACCGTGATGCAAAACATTCGTTTGCCGCTTGGTTAAATTTCCTTTGCTAACGGGCTATCGTTGGTTAGCATCGTATCGGTCATCATCGGCTGTTTCCGGACTGCGGGAAGCAACGCACTAGTCTGTTGTCTGACTTCTCCAATATATATGCATAACACATATTACAGTATTCGTTTGACAGCATGCGTGTTATATCGATACGTGGTTGCGAGTGGGATTAACGCCACTACATCACGCGCACAGAGGCCCCGCGCAGCCTCCATCTTTTCGGAGTCGGAGCAGTAACTACTGGACCGCAATCCGCCGATTTCAATCACGGCATCACCGTGTCGACATGTCACACTTCGGAATCCGTTCGTGGTACAACGTGGATTTCTCCGTTTTGCTTGTTTTATGCTCGTGTTACATTTGATCGCCGTCCCCGGGGCCCCTCCCACCTCTCATGGCAACAGTTTTCCTGCCATTCACGTGGCATGGTGTCGTGACCACATTGGAGAAATCCTTTTTAATCACTTAATTTTTTTTTTTTTTGTGTTGCAAGTTATCGATTCCTCATTTTAAAGGTATATATGCAACAATATCACCTACTAGAAGTGTGTGGTGGGGTCTGTATCTACAGAGACCCTGCCCTCTCCCTGTGTGTCCTTTTATATTCTGATTTTACTATGTTTGGGAGTCATCTTGGCATCAGCACCCTATAAGCAGGGTGTGCAGCCCATTCTCATTTCTAGCTCAAACGCTGCTTTGTCACGCCTCTCTCGGAGTACTGAGGATCACAGACCTCATAGGCCTGATACATACAGATGCATACAGACACCACAGCAGGATGAAGCATGTTTGTGAGGTTTCAATGTGTTAAATTGTGCTTTCGAACTTAATGATGAAGCCTTCAGATAGTGTATTATTCTGATCCACCTCTTTGTTCCTTCATTCACTCACTAGCTGGCTCAACCGAGCGCTCTTGCTCGCTCCTTGACTGGTGAATGGGCGCTATTTATTTAGCAATGCTGTGTTTACAAACAGCAACTGACCCTGAGTGTGTATCTGTTATACTTAAAAAAATAAAAAAAATAAAAAAAAAGCAGATACAAAGACTTTTATATGCTATTCAATTTCATTTATAAATCACAAAATTACCACAGAGGGCTTTACAGTCTGTACAGCATAGAAGTCCCAGGACCCTCTCATTGGATAAATAAAAACTCTCCAAAATATATATATATATATATATATATATATATATATATATATAAAAAAGGTAGAAACCTAATTGAGAGCAACCGAGGAGGGCTCCCTCTCCCAGGATGGACAGGAGTGCAAAAGATGTCGTGTACAACCAAATAACAACCTAGTCGATACTAATAACACATATGAGAGCAGAAGTAATATTAATGACTTGCTTTCAGCTATTGAAATGTTAAGATTATTCCCTAAGGTTTCATATTTACTGTTTCTTACTAACGTCAACAAATTGTTGCACATTTGGTTCATTTGATCCATTTTCAGTCACTTAAATTAACATTGCACAATCATCACTCTGGTACATCAAATCATGAGTTCAAAATGCATTTTTATTTTTCACGTTTATCATAAAAAGTGAGAAATATCTCACTTCAAAACATTTAACATTTTCGTAACATGATCATGACGTGTTGTTGCTTTTCTCATCTGTCTTAGCCAGAGTGGAGTATTTGATCCTAACATGTGTTTTCCTCTTTCTGGCAGATACTGTAACCTTGTACCAAGACCGATGATTACTGGTGCAAGGCCTTTGTTTTGTTTGAAGAACAACTGTTACTCGTCACTGCAGAAGTGCAGGTACAGACACTGACCGTTTTCATTACATGCTCTTAAAGGCCAGTTTGGTCCTTGACTGTCTTAAGTGTAGTGCCATTTTCTTAATTCTCATTTTCAGTAAGACTCGACAGAAATCATTTCCCAAACGCTAAAAACAATTTCTAAATTCTACAATTTAGACTTGTAATTCCATTCTATTAAAAAGCTTTCCTGGTTCTCATCTGAATTTTCGGCCTATAAATCAAAATGAAATCCCAAATGATCCAAACGCAAACACTAACACCTGTGCTTTAAACTACAAAAACGGGTATTTTTGTTATCAGTATTGTACAAGTCTAAGTTGCAGCATTAAGACTATAGAGGGTATGCATGTGACTTGACTATACACAGAAGTTGATGTAAGTAGAAAACATGCTACAGCACCTGTCCTCAGGCAAAATACTGCTTTAAATATAAAAGGTTGTTTTTTATATTTACAGATTAAAAGAATGCAGGCACACATATTTTCAGGCGACAGAAGGCTTAACATCTAAATATTTTCCAAACCCAACCACAGACAACCTTTTCTTTCACAGTATCAAATATTTTAAGCACTTCCATATTACACTGAACAAACACTTTACCAAAAGGCAACGGGTCACAATATGCTATTAAAATAAAAACATCTCCTGTGCTATGAAATTGAAATAATCAAAATTAATCAAGGGAAACAAATGTGCATTAGGAGTGTTTTGGCTAAATTTAAAAACTCGCACATCTGGGTGATACTGTCAGACATGCATAAACATGTTCCCATACACTGGAGCAACAACACACCCTCCGTATTTTATTGACAACTCTCTCCATTGGTGTTGTCGCTAAGCGGGAATGCGTCTTCGACCTCCTGCGTTTGATTCACACTCACCAAAGTGTGCCTGGTTTGCACATCAATCTGCTTGGCGGAATACAAGCTGGTGAACTCTGGTTTCACATTACTTTTACAGCCTTACTCTGCATTCATAGCAGCCATAACGAGCTTGCTTGCTACTTAGTGGCGGTGGTGCAAAAACAAAAGTTTACGACAGTGCATGCCCTCAATAGAGCTGCCACTACAAATATTTTCCAAACTGGAATTGTTTGGTGCGAAATAACTTTTAGTGTTTGCATTTGTAACCCAACGGACTGAGAATATAATAGGAACACGTTATTTACATTCCTGCAATCACTCCCTAATTTATATAATCCTGGCAGCCCTCAACATTTGCCATGTTATGAAATGGAAAGAGTGACTCATAGCTGATATGTTGTGCTCTTCTCTTAACTGTAGACATTCTGTTTGAGAATAGTGATTGACTCCATCATCTATGGAGGAGAATGCAAGCCCTGAGCTCTCTCTAGCTCCTGAGCCAGAGCAGAGCCAGAACCGTATGGATACCTGCTCACAAGGTACCTTGGCTGAGCTTCTTTTCCCCTCACAACTAAGGGATGGGGACGTGGTGATACTGGGCACAATTGGAGTTCTGTGATCTTTTAAAGTGTGTTAAATTTGGGTTAATATGTAGGGCAAGTAATGGTCAAACCAAAATCAATCAATCATTTTCAAATTTGCTTTGATAACTGGATCACAAAACAATTAGTAGTCTCTGGGCTATGTTGTAATGTTGCATGCCACCTTTTTGCCCACGGCCTTCTTTGATTGTTTGTTCGCAGGGCTGGAAGAAGAGGATAGAGAGCAGAACGAACAGTTTCCACCCAAATGTGAGAATGTGGCCAAAGAGACACTAGAAGAGACGGATAAATCTTCCAAGGCCAACAGTGAAGTAAAGAAGACTTGGTGTTTCCGACGGTCCACTGTTGCAAAGAGAGAGATGCCAGTGGAGGCAGCGACCGACAGCCATGACAACCGCTGTCCTGTACGTCGCAGTGGCAGGCAGCCGAAGCGCACCGACAAACTAGAGGAGTTCCTATCGACTGCCAAAAGGGGGCAAAGAAAGAGCGCTCCTCCTAGTCTGGAAAGCGGAGATCCTCCTTCCCAAACCCCAACCGATGCAGAGACCGCCTCAGAGGCCAGCTTCGATGGCAACGCCGACTCCAAGGCTGTGGAGGACAAGGTAGAGTCTCCAGAGAGGAGGACGAGAAGCGGCACAAGGAAGCAGACCCAAAGGCAGAGTCGAGGTGGCAGACCGACTCGAGGTGGCGCTGGAGTTACAGTCAAAAATGAAGGAAGCTCTGAGAACGAGGAGGACGGCACAGACGCTACCAAGAAGGACCAGTTAGCGGATGTAGATGGGGCGGGGAAAGATGAACAGAGTTCTCCCACCCCTGAAGATGTCAGGAGCAGCATTTCAGTACAGCCTCAGCCAGAGCAGGACTCTGAGAGGAAAGAGGTCATCACGGAGAAGAACGAGCAGGCAGATGAAAACGACAAAGTGGAAACGGAGGAATCTGACGAGGAGACTGACGAGGAAAGCACAACCATCCCCGCAGCAGTGTTGGTCAAACGTGGACCAATAAGAACATACATCAATAAAAAGAGGGCGGCCAATAAGAACGCTGCCCCTGTTAAAAGTCCTGCTGTTCCCAACAAGATCGCCACTGCTGTCAAAAGGGAGACCAAGCCGAACGTTCCCCCAGCTTCCGGAATGATACAGAAGACCCGGGCTCAAGAGGACAACGATGATGAGAATGACTCTTCGACCTCTTCGTCGTCCTCGTCGTCTTCATCCATCGATTCAGACGAGGGTGGATATGACCCCAATGCCCTTTACTGCATCTGTCGCCAGAAACACAACAAGAGGTATTGGTGGGTTTTATACTGTTATTGTGATAGTAATGACTGCAGTGTGTATGTAACGGACCAGTGAGTAGGACTAAGTAAAATGTATTTATATAAGGCTTTTCTACAGTTATAATAAAACAAAGCATACATGCACATATACACACAAGCAATTAAAAAACGGAGACAGGGCCAGCTTAAATAAGTGGGTCTTAAGGTGCCCTTTAAAGATTTCCACAGTATCAGCAAAGTGCATTTTAACCCTCCTTCGTTGTGTGTAGAAAAACCTACAACAACTTAACTCGTGGCAATCGGTGGTGCATTCAGGGAAACTACGGCAAAAGTGCTGGCAGAGTTGAGTGTTAATCTGAGGGGGAACAGGTGTGGGGGTTCTACACTAATGACTGACTGCGTGACCAGCTGTATGAGCAGAGTAGCAGGAAACGTTCACATTTACTAAAAGCATGCACGGCCAGCATGGCTATAAGCTCTGATACCAACATAAACAAAGAGAAATACTTCATTCTCTGCTCTGGACGCCATTCCTCCACTATATCTTTACATAGCAAATAGTTGTTGTTTTTTACCATGTTGTCAGACTCGCTGTCTGATTCCAAGTTTTCATGTTGCATCCATAATCTACTCAAAAGTCTGAGGAATTGTTTGTTTGTTGACCAATACTTTTGAAGAAATGTGTCACTTCAATGTTCTGTGCTCTCCAGGTTCATGATCTGCTGTGACCGCTGTGAGGAGTGGTTCCATGGAGACTGTGTGGGCATCACTGAGGCCCGCGGGCGCCTGATGGAGAGAAATGGAGAAGACTACATCTGCCCCAATTGCACCGCAAAGAAGAACCAGGTGGTGAGACCCGCCACATCTATCCTCACTTCAAGCATAGATATGGGGAAGGCCAGAGCACCGACCTTTGCTCCTGGTTTTACTGCTGTGATCTCCACTGAGAAAACCACCACCAGCGGGGTAGACTTCAGTCTGTCAGCTGTTCAGGCGGCGGCGGCGGCTTTCGCCTCCACTACTGGAACCGAAGAGAAACCATCAGAGGACCTGGGCATCAAAGGCAGGATAGAGAAAGCTACTAATCCAACTGGGAAAAAGAAGATAAAGATCTTTCAGCCGGTAGGTTACAACTCATCTCAACTTGAAGGCTTTGAATTACTCTGTTATTACGAGTCCAGCTATTAAATCACAATTGCAATGCCTATTATGTCATCAAATACTTCACAGTGCATGTCAAGCCTGGTCCTGATTATCTTTTTAAACATATATTTTAAGTATGTGTCATAGGTTAATATTTAATGCTGTAATGTCACCGGTAAAGGTCTTGAAAATGTGAATTTCTCCTATCTACAAACTGAAAATTGTTGTTGGCCATGCTACCTCATATTGTCTTGAGTCTCTGGGTGGTGCTGAGTTTAGAAACTGCAGATTGGGACCCAAAAAGCTCCAGATTCTAAATCCTTCTGTGGGCAAATAAATGGTTAAAGGCACAGCAATGGCATGAAACTGAAAACCGTACTGCAAAACAGTTTTTAAAAATAATTATTGCTATTAAAAATAACAATGTAGTAAGAGTAGTCTATACAGAAAGCTGATATTGAGAGAAAACATAATGGCATTCCTCGTCTCAAGCTGTAATTTGATTGTGTGCTGACTTGGAGCAGACTCTACAGCAGTCGGCCCAACCAAAAGCAGACCAGAAACCTGCTCCAACCCTGGAAAAGAAGGCAGCGCCAGCAGAGCAGAAGGCCCTTCCAGACACGGAGGAGAAAGTGGCGTCGAACGTGGAGGTGAACACCACTCCGACGACGGTGGAGGTGCCGGAGGAGAAGCCCGGGGAGAATGCTGAGGAGGACTCTTCCCTTCCCAAGTGTATCGGGCCCGGCTGCGAGAACAACGCCCAGCCAGACTCTGTGTACTGTGGCAACGGCTGTATCCTGAGACACGCTGCAGCAGCCATGAAGTCCATCACGGACGTCAAAGAGCCCAAGCAGAAGGACAAGGCCAAGGCTCCGAAAAGCAAGTCTACACCAAAGGTAACTCGGACGACTCAAAACGAAGCTTTTTGTCTGTCCTGTTCATGTCTTTCAGCTTTCAGACAAGCAGGGTAGCCGATTTATATCAGCAGTGGGAATGTGTGTCATAGTAGTGTAGGCACTATTGATGCCATGTTTTTATCACATCTCAGAAAGGAATTGGTTACTGTCCCGTTGATTATCATCACAGAAAATCAACATGTGAACATCAATCAGTGCTTAATACAGTTATTACAGTCAGGTTTGGAACTTAATATAATTTTCATTTTGTGTTTGTCTGCGACCTTCCTTGCTACTGCTTCCCTGCATTTTGAGGTCACACGAGGTCATAGCTTGGCCCGACTACAACGGCTAAGAAAGCTTTAGCGTTGCTCTAAAATACTACTTGGAAGTAAAATGGCTTAATAAATAGTGCTACTTTCTGATGTCATTATGTCTTCATGTTTCCGAACAAATTTAGTGATTTAGCGTGGCAACCTAAATTTGGTGGTAACAGGCTGTTTCATAATACATTAACCCATATTTGACTTTGAATTACTGTGATTCCGTTCACATATTTGTATGCAGTATCTCATTAGAAAAGCTGAATGGGGTAAAAAACGGGATAAAACTTTCTCAATTGTGGGGGGAAAAGTTTTTACGCTTTCCCAAGGTGGTATTTGCCTTTTTGTAAATAATTAAAATAAAGTTAATGGAATAATGGTTATTGTTACGCCTTTGCCGAACTAATTCTGGTGTAGCAAATTTTAACTTTCATGACTGATCAGCTGTTTTGGCTCTTTGCGTCTTTATTAATATTCCCATAATGTGTGGATGCTGGTCTTTGTCTCCAGACAGCATGAAACATAAACAAAGGTAGCTGATTTAAAAGAACAAGTGTTTATTGGCAGATTACGGCCTTATATCGCTAACTTTTAATCAAACTGTGCTGCCGCAGAGGTCACTTCACTCCAAAAGAATTGATGGAAATGTGCCTAATTGGAATCTTTTGGCAGCCTTTCCAAAGTTAATGTATTATATCAATGATGAGGTGTTGTAGCCTAATAGGGCTACTGATGCTCGCTAATCCCAGAGAAAATGTGGTGACTTCATGAAGTGAAAATTATATTCTAGATGTGATGTCATAGGTTGTGTAAGTGAAGAATTTAAAGGTGCACCTTGAAAATGGCACTGTTTTATAAAACAAAAGGAATATCTTAATGAATATAGCTCCTAATAATTAATCTACACGCCGTTTTAACATGCAATGGAGCTTTTTTAGGCAGTCACATTGTGCTTGTCTAATGTCCTGTATCATTCATATTTATGTTGTGGTTAACAGTGGTAGTACAGAGGGGAGATAACTATAGGCTTGGGATACTGGCAGGAGGAAGCCTTTACAATAACTGCACAGTGTACTTGCTTTTACTGTTATTACTGTTTTATATAGATTAATTTTGTGCTTATCCTCTTTTATGAGCCCAAATGTATATAATTTGGCAACAACGCAATCCTTATATGAGTCAGCAGTTCTGCTCTTGTGTTGTTCAACACAGTAACTGCTCGTTTGTTACAGACGTATAAAGTGCAGTCACAGCTGGATTAAAAAGTCCTATCATCTCATTACTTTGAGACCTCTAAATGGACTTTAGTGAGATCTGTACTTTCCAGGGCTTGGGAAGCAATCAAACAGTGACGCACCCCAAAGAGCCATATATTGTTTATATTAATATGAATAATTTGAAGTGATGATATGATTCAAACTTGAACTACTCCTGAAGAATGCCTGACAAAGTTGAACTTTAGTTATTATACGGATCCTTGAAGGCAATGTCTTGAAATTCACCTTTCGGCTCTCTGGCCCAGACCCTTAAAACGTACCTGCCAAGTATAATGTAGCGTACAGTGTG
This sequence comes from Chelidonichthys spinosus, assembly GCA_029853015.1. NCBI lineage: Eukaryota > Metazoa > Chordata > Actinopteri > Perciformes > Triglidae > Chelidonichthys > Chelidonichthys spinosus. The sequence continues at coordinate 5,283,163 of CM056822.1, read as the reverse complement.
TGTTTTTCATAGAAATCTGTCCAGGTTTAGAGAAGCTTAGATGCTACATGCAGTGCAATGTAAAAGGCTGCTAATGCAGAGCCCGGTTTATACAGAAATGCTTTTTTACTTTGTGTTCGGTGGTTAGAACGGACAAAAACCGACTAAGAAAACTAAGTTAATTATTCAGTTTAACATGGACAGAGTTGGCAGTACTTCAAAGAGGGAATCTATTTTTAATAAGTCAAACATTTCTCTATTTAAGCTCCAATGTTCTCACTGAGTGCTGTTGTTAGAAGCCTGAACGTGTGTTTCTTCCCCTTCCAACCAGAGGAGCGCCGCTGGTGGGAAGAGGACGCAGAAGAAAACCCAGGAGGATTCGGACAGCGAGGAAGATGACGATGATGCTGATCCAGATGATGACGATGGCGACGATGACAACGACGATGACGACGAAGATGAGCATGCTGAGGAACACCCGCCCCCGCCGGCCACTGCATCCTGGTCCAGCGACCATAATTACATTGCAGTAACACCAGAAAAGACTACACCCATATCAGCAACAGTGTTAAACAAAAAGTGTATGTATCTCCTTGACGGTCTGGGGCTGTTGTTGAAACCACCTTACTTTTTCCATTATAAATGTGCTTCCTGTTGTGCTCAGATAATTTAGACATTATCCGTACATATGGGGATGAACTCCGCTGTATGCTAGACGTAATCTTTTGCGTGTTGTGACTTTGATAATGTGAAGGTTTTTGTTACTCAATGAAATGTTGGCAGCTGTGAAAAAAAAAAGGTAAGTGCTATTTGTGGCTGTGGGTAAGTATTCAATAATTCAGAACAGATTTGTTTTGAAAGGGGCACTACAGGTTGCATAAAGTTCTTAAGTCTTCATGATTTTATTGGCTACTTAGCCTGTGGACGCAGTCGCATAATGACCAGGGTTATCTCAGCTTGGAAGACTTTAAATCCGTAAGAGAAGCCTGCAATATAAAGTGAGGGCGTGAATTTGAAAAAATGGTAGGGAGCGTCTAACAAACCATCCTTTTCTAGTATGGGAAATGTAGGATCCAGCTTCTCTTTACTTTTTTTTGGATCTTAACCCGTTCTACTGACTAAACATAGGGATACTTCGGCCTCTGCTGCAGCAAATCTGACTTACTTTTTTACTTGAGTCTTTTTTCATAGTGCAACCATCAATTGCTGGAGTGCCTCTTTTGGAATCCCTCAGCGTTAGAAGGCAGGCTGTACAAGAATTGTACAAAGGGGTCATGTGGTAGAGACGGAGGGCGATAATCTCAGAGCTCTTGTGCTTTTACCGTGAGATGCATAGATGGCATGAATGGACCGGTGAACGTGTGTCTTGAGTGTGGTTTTCTCATCACCTGAACAAGTCTCTTCACTTCCTGGGTTCATCACCTCCACTGTTGACCCATAAAACAGGTCCTCCCCTCCCTTTCTCCAGCAGGTAGGTGTCTCATGTTAATGTGGACTAATCAAGCTAACGGCTCATATTGAGCTGATGACATCAGCTGTTTTTTTTTTTTTTTTTTTTTTTGTGGGCAACAGGCTGACTTGAAAAGTTTTTCCATTCATATTGAATATGATTCTTCACTTCTCATGGGAAACTGGCTTTGAAATAAAAGGTGATTTAACAGATTTTTAGGATGCCTCGATTGATTATGTGAGCAGTGTTGGCTAACTGTGGAACAACCCTGACCAGTTCAGCTCAGACAAGCATGATGATGCAACTGACAAATCTGCACACACCATGGAGATGTGACACTCAAGAGCCCCCAGATGGTCAACAGCCGGGAGAGAAGGAAGCTCAGCCAGGGGAGACTAGACCACCGGGAGATACTGCGAAGAAGTTGATGGGCCACTGAAGAAGATCCAAGCTCAGAGACCTCAGATTCAGAAGAGGGAGACGGCCTGGCGTTTTTTCACACACATTTTGCTGATCTGATATTTATTGAGGAGCGTTTGTTGCAGAGACAGTGTGTTTCACCTCTCCCCTTTCTAATTGATGCGATAGCCAGTATTGATAAGCAAATGCTTAGGTCAGGAGAGCAGTATGACCACTGATTAACAGAAGGATGAGGTTATGGATCATTGATTTGTTCTTCATCAGCCTGTATTTTTTGCTGAGTGCCATTTTGATTGGTGTGTGTTCAGAAGATGGTTGACTTTGGTTGCTTCCTGTTGCTCTGCACAATCGGGTTGTGGTTTCTACATTTAAGTAGGTGAAGAGTTTGTTAATGCGTGTACGAATGCGTGCTTTAACATGCAACTTGGACATGAGAGCTGATGCACCAGCATCTGCAGATGAGTTCGGAAAAGGATGTATTGCCATATACTGTAAGTCTTGGTGCAACTTGGCTGATATACTTTTTGATATGTAGTTTATGTGAATAGTTTTTACGGGTATTATTTATGTGTACCTGCATTTATTCAAACATCAACCATTAACACGGTTTTGAGTCAGCCTTCTCAGCTGGTGACTGTTAGTGGTTAGGGTGATGATATGAATGCATGTTTAAATTAGCTTGAGAAGTCGTCAACCTGGTCCTTGTGCGCCCCCCCCCCCACCACCTACCCAACCACTATATGCTGATAAGCAAGTTAGTTTACACAGGACTCATTTGTTCCCCCTGTGATTTTATAGACCCGGTAATTATGCTGTTTTATGAGCATGAAGACCGTTCCACCTGAATAATATTCAGAAAGAAAACACTTATTTCTCAAATTGACCTCCATAAACCGCACAATGCATCTGGCATCAACTGATACAATAAAAAGGGCCTTTTTTAACAGCCCAGTTATCAACTTTGCGTTTATTTCAGAATGTTTATAACTGTGTACGCAAAAAAAACTTTTTTTTATCAGCTGTGAACTTGCAGAGCAATATAGTGTCTGAATTAAGGTCCCAAAACCATGATCCTCAGTGGTGTTCTACTGTGACCCTACATGTCATAGCTGCTCATATTGTAAATGATTGCATATTTATAAATGTTTTCTCTTTTTTTCTTGGTTTCCAGCCTCCCCAAAAGAAGAGAAGCCCAGTGAGAAGGAACCGAAAGAGAAGGAACCAGCCCCTCCTCCAGAGACTCCTTCCATAGCAGCCTCAACGCCAGTAAAGGGAAACAAGAAGTCTCCGACGACTAAAGCAGCCAAGGTTTCCCCAAAGGGTAGGAAGACTTCCCTTCAGACTACCAGCTCAAAGGCGTCCAAGAAAACTGTGGCACCCTCGAGTAAAACTGCAGCAAAGTCCAAGAAACCAGGCCAGGCGCCCGTCCACACCCCGTCTCGCTACCCTCCTGGTCCTATCCACGTCACGGGAGCCCTGAGAGTCACCAAGTCCAACTTCACCATTCCTAAGAAGCAGCCACAAGCGAAGGCTGCCTCGCCCCCGAGTAGGTCGTCCTCGTCCTCCTCATCCTCCAGAGTCCCGTCGTCTCCAGGTTCTTCAGCTCCCTCCAGTCACTCCTCATCCTCCAGACCTTCACATCCAGCTCCTTCAGCGCCCCCGATGTCCTCCAAGCTGCCGCAACCCAACAACCAGATGAGAACCAACATCCGCCGCTCCCTGACGGACATCCTCTTCAAGAGGTAAGAGTCCCACAAAGCCTAGTGCAGAATACTCTTTTGTCGTTTCCAAAATACTTTCTGTAAGTCTTCAACGCCAACGTCTGTTGTGTTCCTTCCCACCAGGGTGAGCGACAGCGACGATCTGAAAATGACTGAGTCTGAGGTGGCGAGGCTGGCGGTTGGCATTGAGAAGGAAATGTTCAACCTCTGTCTGAACACCGACAGCAAGTACAAGAACAAATACAGGTCCCTCATGTTCAACCTGAAAGATCCGAAGAACAAAGTGAGTCGACGTGCATTGTCAGATAATTTTGTTTACAGAGTGTGAAAGCGTTGCCTGCAGCCTGAACGCCTCGACTTGAAGTTCATGCTGAGATGTTAAATAACTGTTTGGGATGTTTGTCTCAGGGCTTGTTCTACCGGGTGGTGGGCGGAGAGGTTAGTCCCTTCAGACTGGTGAGACTGAGCGCTGAAGAGTTGCTTTCCAAAGAGATATCTGAGTGGAAGAAGCCGGAAGCCACAGAGGTAATTGATACTTCTCTTTAACTCAACTTTTCCCTGTTGAGAGGTTTGCAAATGAAACTGTCATCCAGGATGCATACCATTTCTACAGTGTATATGCTTGTCCCCTGCAGGCCCTGTCTCCCAGTGCAAGAGCTCATTCGGGGCATTCCAAACTGGGTAACAGGCATGACTCGCATAGCATGGATATGGAGGATGCACCGCCGACGTCCGATACGGATGTATGTATCTCTGCCACCACTTCAACTACTCGCATGGCTTCTGCTGCAGTAAGTGGTGGCACGCTGTCTTTCCTGAGCTTTCCACTCTTTCCTATTTCATCTTTGCATGGGGTGCTCAGTAACAAACTTTGACACAAAATGAAGTTTTCCAAGCCGTTTCTGTCCTTCTGGAACTTTTTCTTCGTCTACTTTGCTCAAAACAGTGTTTCCTCACATTATAGTATATATCCAGAATTCTTGGTGTTATGTGAAGGACTTTCGGCTGTTCAGGTTGACCCCGGGGTTGACGGAGGTCCTCTTTTCTGCGTCCACAGGACCCAGACGAGTCTTACTCCACTCCCTCAGCTTCGGTTCAGGCCTCAAACGCCGAGGGGAACAGCGGCGGCAGCATGCCGGACATTTTCAGCACCATGCTCAAAGACACCACTTCTGAACACAGGACTCATCTATTTGACCTCAACTGTAAAATATGCACGGGTAAATGAGACGTGGAGGTCAAAAAAAGTGTCTGTGTTGATTTTCATCCAGTGAATTAAACATGATTTCTTTTAATCTCGCCCTCTAGGTCAGAAGAGTGACGACGAGCCTGCCGCGAAGAAAGCCAAACTGACCAAGAAGCCGGAGACGAAGCCTCCCAGACAAGAGCCTCATCTGTCCAGGTCCGGGGATGCCTCTCCTGCAGGCCAAGCACAGGTCGCCACGGGCTACCAGCACCAAGACCCCGCCCCCTTCCAACACCCTCCACCCTACAGGTCCAACGTGGAGCCGGCCGTCGCAGAACCGCAGCCTCAGCTGGACCTCAGCATGCTGGCAACTCTAGTCCAGGAGCCGGCACCCGTCACCCCCACCGTGTCCTCCGTCAGCATCACCCGCAGAGACCCGCGCATGGCGAGGCACGGCTCTGGCGTGACCGTCACCTACCCAGCTCCGGAAAAACCCACCAACAACTCGGCAGAACCGCTTCCCGCTACCGTCGGTGCTCAGGTGGACGCTGTCACCCAAGGCGCCCCTACCAATGCCCCCGGCCCCTCCCCCTTCAGTGTCCAAAACGGCGAAAACAAGGTGCTCGATCTCATCACGCCTTTCATTAGTGGTGTACTAACATTTGTTGGAAACATATTTTTAGTTTGCAGGCTAAAATTGCATGAATATATGGATGCGTGAATATGATTAAGAAAAACCCTGTATATGATAAGCCGATTAAGTGTAATGGTTTGAGTGTTTTGGCTTTTACAGTTCATCTGAGACTCCTCCCGATGGTGAGACAGCAATCTTCCTCCACGGCCAAGAGAAGATCTGGAAAGGATTAATCAACATGCAATCCGTGGCCAAGTTTGTGACCAAGGCTTATCTGGTGTCGGGAGCCTTTGAGCACCTGAAGGAGGTCAGCAATTAAGCCTGGCGATTAGGCTCCATTCCAAACTTCAATCAGAATTTTATGCAAAAAAAAATGTTGCGTATACTTATAAGCAAGCGTTGTCCATGTTGTGCAGGATTTGCCGGACACCATACACGTTGGAGGACGGATCTCCCCGAGCACGGTGTGGGACTACGTCGGTAAACTCAAAACCTCGCTCTCCAAGGTTGGTTTGGGAAAGAAACGCGTTGCGTTTGTGTAGAAGTGCTTCGTTTCGAGGCCTTGCATCGCTCACATGCCGTTTCCTTTGCGTTTGCAGGAACTGTGCCTGATCCGTTTCCACCCAGCCACAGAGGAGGAGGAGGTGGCGTACGTGTCTCTCTTCTCCTACTTTAGCAGTAGGAAGCGGTTCGGCGTGGTGGCTAACAACAACCGGCGCATCAAAGACCTCTATCTCATCCCACTGAGCTCAAAGGACCCGTTACCCTCCAAACTCTTACCGTTTGATGGGCCAGGTAAGCATCTACAGGGAAACACAGATGTACCTTTTGTGGTGACATTCGTCTTATTTGTATTCATTTTTCTGTTTAAATAGTGTTTATTGTCGTCGTATTGGTGGTGAGTATATTTAGTGTGATTTTTTTTTTTGCTACTCGGGTTGAAATGAGAGCTTGTTGATTCTTGGGTTTGTACTGTAGGGGGCACTCACATTCCTTGTTGAGTTACACACTTCTGTGCATATAACAGCTGCTGTGGTCTCTGCTCTGTATCTGACTTTGTATCACACATGTCTAATAAAGGAAGTTTGCATCGCAGGTTGGTGCCATCTGAGTCCGGTCTCAGCCTGTTTGTTAAGACTTGGCTCCTCCATAAACATCATTGAACTGTAATCAATCAAATGCAATGACATAATGTCAACCATGTTATACCACACTGGTGTTTATATGGTCTGATGCATCAATGAGATGAACCAAAATGTGTGCTGAACATCCTCCTAAATGCAAAATCAGCACTTGATGTCAATTTGTCCAAAACTGTTAACCGCACATTGCTATTACAGCTGTGGTAAGTAAATGGGTTGTACACCTGATGCTGCATAATGTGCTTCAGGAAGAGAATATAAAATATATATTAATAGTTTCAGAAAAATAAAATTGCACATCTTGAATTTGTCTGGTTTTCTGATCCTAAATCCCATTTTAATAGGACCTAATGCATGCACCCAACTGCAGATTAACCAGGACTGTATTACACTTTACATTTTGAGGTCTTTCTTCCAGTCGTGTTTTGGCAATTTCCGGAGTCTTTAGGGCGATCTTATTTCATTTATTTTGACTCTTGGTTATATCTGACAGGACGTCTACGAAAGAATCACATCAATAACCAACACAAGCCTGCTGATGACAAATGTTTCTCTGCAGCTGACGCTCATTCTCTAATGCCAGCATGTTTTCTACAGTTGTTATTATTCATTCACAAACAGGTTTGATGACTACAAACTAAACTGTAGAACTGCACAGTTTGTAATATTGGCCATTTGTTGTGTAAAAGGATACACAAGGGAGAGTTGAGTTGGTTTAATATCTGATAAACATTTAGTGATAGATTATTCCTATAGCTCAGAACTTTTTTTTTTAGAAGCTCTCATTTCACCTGTTTTTGTCCCTTTTTTCAAATCAATTTATCAGAAAAACTGAATGAACTTTTTGTACATTAGTAGAAAACATGGCTGTTTTGTGAAATTGTATCTGTTATTTCACATTCAAATGTTTTCTAATGTTCTAATTCTTTGATTCTTTTGTCCATGTTGCAGGGCTTGAACCAGCTCGTCCCAACCTCCTCTTGGGTCTCCTGATCTGCCAGAAGGACAGAAAGCGTACTGCTGCTCCGTTGGAAACTGAGGAAAAACGGTTCAAGACTCAAACCAAAGAGCCAGAAGACACTGGCCTCCTAAAGCCATCTGCTGTAGTCAAAACAGAAAGAAATACCCGGCAGAGTCTTGAAATCTCCTTCAGCAAAACTCCTCCGGGGTCGCCTCCATCTCACTCCTCTGAGACCTCAAGCGGCAGTGTGCCCACCTCCTCTGTCTTTTCCATTTTATCCTCTGTCAAAGCTACAGCCACATCTACTACCACCGGCAAGGACTCCCCATCGTCATCCAGCTCTGTCGCTTCCTCTGCAGCAAATGCGACCCCTCTTCAGACCATCCTCAAAACTCTTTTTGGGAAGAAAAAGCACGACTCGGAAGCTTCCAACTCTCCATCCGATCTGGGCGGGGAACTCTCCATCCCGACCTCTACAATGCTAGACCCCATTGTGCAGCAGTTTGCACTTTCTAAAGAGCAACAGGTGGAAGAGGATGAAGATGACCGGCCATATGATCCGGAAGAAGAGTATGACCCCAGTAGGGGCTACAATGCCCTTAAGAAGTCTGTAGAGGTAGTATGCAAAACTGAAACCTCTAAGCAGCCTGAGGTAACAAGCGAAGGCGATGACGTGGCGTATGACCCAGAAGATGACTCCATTTTTGAAGATGTCAAACCTGTAGTACCAGGACAAGCTAAGGTTGCAACTGAATCTATAGCTGATCCACAAAAGATCTTGGAGAGCCTTAAACAGTTTGGGGAACAGGCCTTCCAGAAACAGGGAGAGCAGCAAATATCATCTACAGGGACAACTGGTGCCTCATTGACACTTCCAGAAGCACTCTTATCTCAACCTACCAAATCTCTTTTGGCCAGTACTCAGCTATTGCAGCTTGGCAAGAAGGTTGAGGAACTGGTGAAGTCTTCATCGGTTGCCCCCTTGATTAATCAGAGGAGAGATCCCCGACAGAGCCGGGATCCTCGCCAGGCTGCAACCGGCAAGAAACCGACCGATGAACCCGAGGATCAAGAGGAGACATCTGCTCCGTTGGTGGATTCTACTCCTGTCTCACAACCTGTGGTTCAAGAACCTCAGCTGCCTAATGTAACTGAACTCCCTGACTCCTCTGAAGGCCCGGAGGCATCGCCGCCTCGGGAGGAAGTGAAAAGTGAGACGCTACCCTTCATGCAGTCGGACATGACGGATGTAGCGATTCCGTTACTAGGAGAGGAGGTGGAACCCGATATGGAGGTCAACTACATGGACGATGTGAAAACTGAGGAAGTTGAGCCAATCAAAGCCGAAACTGAGATGGACAAGTACAGTATTTGGCCAAATGCTGCCAGTATTTTAAAAGCTAACGAGGAGTCAGATTATGAGGAGAATAGCCAAGATGCAGCGTCCACAAATTATTATTGTGAGCCTACAAACTCCTCCACGAGAACATCAACAATCCCAGTACTCACTCAGAGTGCAACGGTTGACTCCCATAAATCCCATGAGTCCCATCACATGCCGCATCACAGGACAGTGTCGGGCTTCGACAGCGAGTACAGACCTCCGGCTGACATTCCCCCGCCATCCAACTTCCCCCCGTCCCACCCAATACAGGGTCAAAGCCTGATGATGAGGCCGCTGCCAATGTCTATGCCTCCACCCATGCAGGGTCTTCCTCCAATGTCAGGCCCCCCTCCTATGCAGGGACCCCCTCCACCCATCCATGTTCCTCCCCCTGTACGTGGTCCTCCAATGCAGAGTGATAACACCCTGCAATATGGTCCACCTCCGACTGCATACCCTCCCTATCAAAACCAATGGCCAGGCTCCCAGCCGCCACCGCAGCAGCAGCCGCCTCCGCCTCGACCACCACCCCAGAATATCATGCCTCTCAGAGGACCACCACCACCATTCCCTCCAATGGCCCAGAGAGGCCCTGCTCCTCAGATATTTAATCCTTCCATTCCCCCACAGCATATCGGACAGCAAGGCCTCCCTCCAGGCCTTCCCCCACCTCCTGCTTTTGATGGACAGAATAGTTTACCGCCACCAAGATTCACTGGTCCCCCGCCACCATTTAATTACCCTGCAAACAGAGGTCCTCCTCCACCTTTTACGGGGCCACCTCCACCACCTCACTTTGAAAACAGACTCCCTCCTCCGTCCCACTACCCTGGGCCCAGGGGTCCCCCGCCATCTCAGTATGGCGACCATGGGGCTCAACCCCCGATGGTAGACCAACCTCGAGGCCCTGCAGAACAGTATAACAGAGACAGTTTGAATTCTTTCAAGCTCAATGTTGACCAGAATCCAAGCCCTCACCATATTTTTAAAGACAATCATGGTCCCCCGCCAGCTCCAGCATACCGGGGACCTCCACCTAACCAGTATGAGGACAGAAGAGGCCCACCTTCCAGCAGCGAGATGAGTGGACAGCACTTCAATCTACATAACCAGCATGAGAGTTCCAGACTACACTCCTCACCACCACCACCACTTCGAGGCTCTTTTGATGACCACCGAGGTCCTCTCCCTCAGGAGATTAGACCCCATCCATCTCCACGTTTTGGGGGATCGGAGCGGTACCGCTTAGATAGACTCTCTGATGAGGCTAGACCTATTCGACACAGTGGGCCCCTACTGCCAACTCCTCCAGAGGCTCCCATAGGTCCTCCAAGTCGCATGGGAGCCCACAGTCCTGACATTCACCGGGATGATCCCTGGCGACGCTACTCTCCTGAAATGAGGCGTAGGACCAGTGCCACTCGAGAAGGCTCAGAACCCCGCATTGGAGATCGCTTCAGTCGCTTTGAAGGAGTCTACAGAGAAGCTGTTTCTGCTCTCTCACAACCCTCTGAAGAAAGACAGAGGGAGCTGTCCGAGGACCCCCGGAGAGAAAGAGAGCGGGAAGTCCCCCACGCCGGCAGGCCCTCATGGGATAGAGGTCAGGGCAAGCGGTGGAGCAGAGAGCGGGAGTGGGATAGAGCCAGAGAAAGGGACCGCGATCCGGAACGTAGCCAAGAAAGAGATCGCGATTCAGAGCATAGCCGCGAAAGAGACCGCGATCCGGAGCGCAGCCGAGAAAGAGACCGCGATCTGGCACGCAGCCGAGAAAGAGACCGTGATCCGGAGCGTAACAGAGAAAGAGATCGTGATATGGAGCGTAACCGCGAAAGAGACCGCGATCCAGAGCGTAACCGTGAAAGAGAAAGAGACCGCGACTCTGAACGTAACCGCGACTCTGAACGTAACCGCGACAGAGAAAGAGACCGCGACTCTGAACGTATCCGAGAAAGAGATCACAATCCAGAGCGTACTCGAGAAAGAGATCACGATCCAGACCGTAGCCGAGAAAAAGAGCGCGATCCAGAGCGTACCCGAGAAAAAGAACGCGATCCGGAGCGTAATCGAGAAAAAGAACGTGATCCGGAGCGTAGCCGAGAAAAAGAGCGCGATCCAGAGCGTAAGCGAGAAAAAGAACGTGATCCGGAGCGTAGCCGAGATAAAGACCGTGATCCCGAGTGTAGCCGAGAAAAAGATCGGGATCAGGAGCGTGTCCGAGAAAAAGACCGCGATCCCGAGAGTAGCCGAGAAAAAGATCGGGATCCAGAGCGCACCCGAGAAAAAGACCGTGATCCGGAGCGTGTCCGAGAAAAAGACCGTGAACCGGAGCGCATCCGAGAAAGAGACCGCAGCAGAGGGAGGGAGGGCGACAGGCACAGAGACCAAGACACCGACAAGAGGAGAGACAGGGAGAGAGACAGGCCTCGGGATTCCGACAGGAGGGACCACGACCGCGACAGAGGGAAAAACCGCGATCGCGAACGAGACCGCGATCGGGACAGGAGAAGGGACAGATCCCGAAGCAGGGACCGGGACCGTGGGAAAGACCGGGGCAGAGACAGAGAGAAAGATCGGGACAAGGACAAAGACCGGGATCGTCGGGACAAGAGCAGGAGCAGAGAAAAGAGAGAGGAGAAAAAGGACAGTAAACACGATCCACCCAAGGAGAGAGAGAAAACTGCAGAAAACGACAAGAACGTGTCCTAGTCAGTTTTATGGACACTCCTTTATGGTTCTGAGACACTTCAATCTTTCCCCTGTTGCATCACTGTAAATGTAGTTAATCAGTATTTCGTTAAATTTCCACATTTGTGTTTCTACTAGGAAGAAAAGAAGTTTGACAATGTTTGTGTTCTTTTCGTGACTTAAAGGTTTCTAACTTTGTTTTATCACATTTGAAAAACTAAAACAATGAAGGCCATCTAAGTTGCTTGTGTACAAGGTGTGTTTAGGAGGCTACCGAGTCCTATTTCATGTACCTTTCTCCTGTCCGAGCAGGTTTTTTTAAGAAAACAAAATGTAACTGAGTAACACACCATTTGCAATATGTAAATATGAATGTATTTGTGTATATACTGTTTTTAATCATACTTTTCTTGGTAGAGAAAATAAAAGCCATATATCTCAGATGGAGAATGTGAAGGTTAAGGAAACACTGTTGAACTTAAAGGCTCCAACTATCTACAGTATACATCCTGTCAGTGGTTGTTAATGATATGTGCAGATTTTGTTTCAGCTCAACCAATTAAACCAGTTTGATGACTCATCTGTTTCTCTGTTGTCAATACATATTTACATTTTTTTTTAAAATATGAATCAAGTCTTGGTCCCAAATAGGGGTAAGTAAAAATATTGATACGGCAATATATCGCAATACTTTGCCGCCCAATACAATATCGATTTTTCAACTCCAAAGATTGATTTAAAAAAAAAAACGCATTGTGAATACAGTAATGGAGAGGCTGTTTTGAAATAGTTTTGACTCAATTTGTCCTCTGATCAATATCATCTGATGTACATATACAGGTACTTGTATTTTCATCTTTATTTATATCACAATATTGTGATACCGTGATTCGTATCGTGACCAAAGTATCATGATACGTATCGTATCGTGAGGTTCTTGCCAATACTCACCCCTAGTCCCAAAGTAAAGTGAAATTGCTCAGCTTTCACATTGTGGTTGGATAATAATAGAGCTATTCTGTGTGGTAAGGTCTTTTTAGAAATCATAAAACGGATAGTTACATGACCATACTGAATATGAAAATAGAATTAATTAGACGATATTATCTGACAACCGTTTCATCCGTATTCACCACTGTCAAACTGATGTGCAGTTCTTACACATTTTTAATCCATCCTAATTATCCACACCATGAAATTAGCACTTTTATTAGAATTATACATCAAATTATTATCACATAATGAACAGTCATACAGTCATAGTGCACCTTTTTGTTTGTGAAAGTTCAATAGAATCCAACTGAATAAAAGATTACTGGAAACCAAACTGAATACAAAAGTAATCAAAAGCATCAATTAACTTTGGTAAAACAAAATCAGCCATTGTATGAAATACTTCGGAGGGTCATTCAGTATTTGGAGAGCAAAATAAAAGTATGCTCAAAGCAGACAGCGGACTAAATGTGATCACGATGCGAGCGTGCCTTTTATGCACTCTACTCTCCCATGATGCAATGCAAGAAGGAAATGGAGCTACTCACGGCTGAAAAAACGTAAATACATTGTGGGTGGTACTGAAAGAGCTCCAATTAATCTTGTTAAGCAAAAATAAGTATGTTTTGATTGTTTCTGATGATTAATATGTAGTTCAGGTTTAATCTTCATTGTCTGGAGTGAAGGGATTCGGGTCAGGCTCTCAAGCGGGTGTTTTAACATTCACTTCCTGCGACCACATCCTCTGGATTTTCTTCGGGCACCACACAAACTCGTCTTTACGCTCGTAGTTCAAATAGGCAAACTTGATGAGCCTCCTGCGCTGCTTCTCATCGCGGACGGCAAACATAAAGTAGTTGAGAACACTTTCTTTGACTTTTGGGAGTTGTCTGTGGACAAGCGTCTCCTCCAGGAAGAAGTGGACCAGGGGGGCCTGGTAGTGAGGGAAGCCCAGGGTCCCCAGGCACTTCAGGATGCGAGTGATGCGCAGGTTGTTATGAGTGTTACTGTCGATGACAAAGAGTGAAAAGGACAAGACATTACTTGGATGTTGTTTTACACTTTTAGTGAACAATTTGCTGTCTTGAAATCCAGACCTCACCTGTTAAGGTTGTTGAAACGGTCTCTCCAGTTTGATGCTCTCTGGACTTCTCCTGTCTCCTCATCAAACAACCTGATACCATAGAAGTCCAACATGAGCTTGTAGGACTTCAACAGATTGGCCTTTGCGGTGTCGTTTTGACAAAACTCCTGGAGGAAAAGTAGAACTCCTGTTAGGATATGTGAAGAATTTGTTCTGAGGTGTTCGATTTTTTAGAAAAGCACCTCTATCTCTTCTGTTGTCAGTATCCTGGCTTCGCGGTTCATCCCTGGTTCCTGCAGTGGGAACAACCTTTGAGAGAAACAAATAAAGAATATAAACGTGAACTCAACATTTTAAATCACCCCTGTGATTATTAGGGTTGGGTAAAAATATTGATACGGCAATATACCCCGATACTTTGCCGCCCAATAAAATATAGATTTTTCAACTCCAAAGATTGATTTAAAAAAAAAAAAAAAGATTCATGTTTAGATGCGTTGTGAATGCAGTACTTTATACTTTTATTTTCAATATTTATTCCAGTGAATTTCATTGGAATTAATAAAATGGAGAGGCTGACTCAATTTGTCCTCTGATCAATATCATCTGATGTACATGTACAGGTACTTGTGTTTTAATATTTATTTGTGTCGCAATATCGTGATATCGTGATACGTATCGCATCGTGACCAAAGTATCATGATACATATATCGTGAGGTTCTTGCCAATACTCACCACTAGTGATTATAGAGTGACTTACCATTGAATGTAGGAGTGTACCATCTCCAGTTTGTCATACCGCCCAAACCAATCGTTGTGGAAACCGTCTATGAAGACACCTGAATACAAAACACAAGTACATCATATATAGGTAAAAATATAGTGTTTCATTCACATTTGTTTGCTTGTAACTGTCGGCCTACCGTCAGGAAGAGAGCACTCCTGTCCGAGGTAGAACCACAAATTGGGCTTGTCCTGCTACTCAACAGAAGAGAATTATACTTAGATTTTTATTTATATTTTAGGAAATAACACGTCATATAATAAGTAAACACAGTTATCGTTTGCATACTTACAGATGCTGTGCTCCAGAGGTACACACTCTTTAGCTGCTGCATGGAAGAACAAAAAGCACAAAGTGATGCTTCACGCTCATGTGTAGCCTGTGGGTGTGTGTGTGTGTGTGTGTGTGTGTGTGCGTGTGTGTGTGTGTGCGTGTGTGTGTGTGTGTGCGTGTGTGTGTGTGTGTGTGACTCACAGGGTAGCCATGCCTGTAGTTCTGCATGTCTCTTGCAGCATTTTCAAATCGGTTGAACTTCCACTGAGACACACCAAATATAAGTGCAGGTCAGTTAAAACTCAAACATGTAATGGTTACAAACGGCCTAACAACAAACAGAGCAGTAAATATCAGCATCCTCGCACCTCCAAGAAAGTAGAGCCCCCTCTTAAAACAGCAGGAAAGTTGACATTTAAAATGAAGTCACCATGTCTTCAGTCACAGCAATACATGAAATAAAAAGTGCTTCCAACGCAGGCCTCACAGAGCTGCAGCAGGCCTCTGGTTTACTCACATGTCCGGACTCTGCGGGTCTCCTGGTCCTCCTGGTCCTCCTGTTCCTTGTGGACCCGCTACTCGTACGCTCCTCGGTCTCCCAAGTCGAGTCGTATTCACAGTACAACTCATCTGTGGTTTCAACCCGATACTCCTTGCTGCCAAACTCATCCTCCTCTTCCTCATCCACCTTCTCGCCGTCCTCCTTCAACTTGTGCTCTTCGTCCTCCTTCAACTCGTGCTCTTCGTCCTCCTTCAACTCGTGCTCTTCGTCCTCCTTCAACTCGTGCTCTTCGGGCTCCTTAAACTGATGCTCTTTGACCTCCTTCAACTCGTGCTCTTCGTCCTCCTTCAACTCGTGCTCTTCGGGCTCCTTTAACTGATGCTTTTTGACCTCCTTCAACTCGTGCTCTTCGTCCTTCTTCAACTCATGCTCTTCGTCCTCCTTAAACTCGTGCTCTTCGTCCTCTGTCAGCTCCTTCTCTTCGTCAGACCTCGGCCACTCGTGGGCGAGTGGTCGATTAGATTCCGCGACCCTGTTCCCGGCGGCGGTCTCACTTTGCTTGTGCTCCTCGTCCTCCTTCAATTTGTCTTCCTCGTCCTCCGTGAGCTCCTCCTCTTTCTCATACCTCGGTTGTCGGTTGGATTCCCCGACCCTCGTCCCGCCGCCAGTCTCACTTTGACCCTTGCGGCGAGACTCTTTTTCCCCGTCCTCTTCTTCGTCCTTCAACTCGTCCTCCGTCAGCACCTCTTCTTCGTCAGACCTCGGCCACTTGGAGGCGTGTTGTCGGTTGGAATCCGCTGCCCTCTCCCTCTCACGGTGACCCCCGTAGCGAGACTCCTTGACCTCCCACGAGCCCCTCCTCTCCGTGAGTTTGTTTTTGGCCTTTACGTCTCCTCGGCTCCTGTCAGCATTCACTTCCTGAGACCACATCCTCTGGATTTTCTTCGGGCACCACACAAACTCGTCTTTACGCTCGTAGTTCAAATAGGCAAACTTGATGAGCCTCCTGCGCTGCTTCTCATCGCGGACGGCAAACACAAAGTAGTTGAGAACACTTTCTTTGACTTTTGGGAGTTGTCTGTGGACAAGCGTCTCCTCCAGGAAGAAGTGGACCAGGGGGGCCTGGTAGTGAGGGAAGCCCAGGGTCCCCAGGCACTTCAGGATGCGAGTGATGCGCAGGTTGTTATGAGTGTGACTGTCGATGACAAAGAGTGAAAAGGACAAGATATTACTTGGATGTTGTTTTAAGGCGAGTCCACACCAGACCGAAAATTGGCGTCTTTGACAGAGTCGGCGTCCGTGACATGAGTCTACTTGGTGTGGTCGCTCGAATCGGCCTACGTCGGCGTTCATTTCAGCCGATTCAAATGTATAATCCGCCATTCGAGTCGGTGACTCTTTTACCATTCTGATTGGTGGAGGCTAGCAGCTTGACTAGCGAATCAGTGAAGCCCGGAAGTGACGATGGTAAACATACCAGATAAACAGTGGAATCGAAGAAGGTGGTCTAGAGAGGACCGGCTACTTCCGGTTTTCGTGTTTTTTGGCCCACAATACAGATTAGCGCCGCCTGTTGTTTTGGAGACATTACATCTCGCGCAAGCGCGGAACGTATGGCGTCGGCTGTAATTCCGTAGGTGTGAACCGCCCATGTCGTTGTTCGAGTCGGCCATATTAAGTAGCCCGACTTCATTTACCGATGCGAGTCGGGGAGTTCTTCCGGTGTGGACTCGCCTTTACACCTTTAGGGAACAATTTCCTTTCTTGAAATCCAGACCTCACCTGTTAAGGTTGTTGAAACGGTCTCTCCAGTTTGATGCTCTCCGGACTTCTCCTGTCTCCTCATTAAACAACCTGATACCATAGAAGTCCAACATGAGCTTGTAGGACTTCAACAGATTGGCCTTTGCGGTGTTGTTTTGACAAAACTCCTGGAGGAAAAGTAGAACTCCTGTTAGGATATGTGAAGAGTTTCTTCTGAGGTGGTCATTTGGCAGATTATTTAGAAAAGTACCTCTATCTCTTCTGTTGTCAGTGTCCTGGCTTCGTGGTTCATCCCTGGTTCCTGCAGTGGGAACAACCTTTGAGAGAAACAAATAAAGAATATAAACGGGAACACAACATTTTAAATCACCCCTAGTGATTATAGAGTGACTTACCATTGAATGTAGGAGTGTACCATCTCCAGCTTCTTATACTGCCCAAACCAATCGTTGTGGAAACCGTCTATGAAGACACCTGAATACAAAACACAAGTATATTATGTATATACTGTAGATATAGTGTTTAATTCACATTTGTTTGCTTGTTACTGTCGGCCTACCGTCAGGAAGAGAGCACTCCTGTCCGAGGTAGAACCACAAATTGGGCTTGTCCTGCTACTCAACAGAAGAGAATTACACTTAGATATTTATTTATATTTTAGGAAATAACCACGTCATATAATAAGTAAACACAGTTATCGTTTGCATACTTACAGATGCTGTGCTCCAGAGGTACACACTCTTTTGCTGCTGCATGGAAGAACAAAAAGCACAAAGTTATGCTTCATGCTCATGTGTAGCCTGTGTGTGTGTGTGTGGGTGTGTGTGTGTGTGTGCGTGTGTGTGTGTGTGTGCGTGTGTGTGTGTGTGCGTGTGTGTGTGTGTGTGCGTGTGTGTGTGTGTGTGTGTGACTCACAGGGTAGCCATGCCTGTAGTTCTGCATGTCTCTTGCAGCATTTTCAAATCGGTTGAACTTCCACTGAGACACACCAAATATAAGTGCAGGTCAGTTAAAACTCAAACATGTAATGGTTACAAACGGCCTAACAACAAACAGAGCAGTAAATATCAGCATCCTCGCACCTCCAAGAAAGTAGAGCCCCCTCTTAAAACAGCAGGAAAGTTGACATTTAAAATGAAGTCACCATGTCTTCAGTCACAGCAATACATGAAATAAAAAGTGCTTCCAACGCAGGCCTCACAGAGCTGCAGCAGGCCTCTGGTTTACTCACATGTCCGGACTCTGCGGGTCTCCTGGTCCTCCTGGTCCTCCTGTTCCTTGTGGACCCGCTACTCGTACGCTCCTCGGTCTCCCAAGTCGAGTCGTATTCACAGTACAACTCATCTGTGGTTTCAACCCGATACTCCTTGCTGCCAAACTCATTCTCCTCTTCCTCATCCACCTTCTCGCCGTCCTCCTTCAACTTGTGCTCTTCGTCCTCCTTCAACTCGTGCTCTTCGTCCTCCTTCAACTCGTGCTCTTCGTCCTCCTTCAACTCGTGCTCTTCGGGCTCCTTAAACTGATGCTCTTTGACCTCCTTCAACTCGTGCTCTTCGTCCTCCTTCAACTCGTGCTCTTCGGGCTCCTTTAACTGATGCTTTTTGACCTCCTTCAACTCGTGCTCTTCGTCCTTCTTCAACTCATGCTCTTCGTCCTCCTTAAACTCGTGCTCTTCGTCCTCTGTCAGCTCCTTCTCTTCGTCAGACCTCGGCCACTCGTGGGCGAGTGGTCGATTAGATTCCGCGACCCTGTTCCCGGCGGCGGTCTCACTTTGCTTGTGCTCCTCGTCCTCCTTCAATTTGTCTTCCTCGTCCTCCGTGAGCTCCTCCTCTTTCTCATACCTCGGTTGTCGGTTGGATTCCCCGACCCTCGTCCCGCCGCCAGTCTCACTTTGACCCTTGCGGCGAGACTCTTTTTCCCCGTCCTCTTCTTCGTCCTTCAACTCGTCCTCCGTCAGCACCTCTTCTTCGTCAGACCTCGGCCACTTGGAGGCGTGTTGTCGGTTGGATTCCGCTGCCCTCTCCCTCTCACGGTGACCCCCGTAGCGAGACTCCTCGACCTCCCACGAGCCCCTCCTCTCCGTGAGTTTGTTTTTGGCCTTTACGTCTCCTCGGCTCCTGTCAGCATTCACTTCCTGCGACCACATCCTCTGGATTTTCTTCGGGCACCACACAAACTCGTCTTTACGCTCGTAGTTCAAATAGGCAAACTTGATGAGCCTCCTGCGCTGCTTCTCATCGCGGACGGCAAACACAAAGTAGTTGAGAACACTTTCTTTGACTTTTGGGAGTTGTCTGTGGACAAGCGTCTCCTCCAGGAAGAAGTGGACCAGGGGGGCCTGGTAGTGAGGGAAGCCCAGGGTCCCCAGGCACTTCAGGATGCGAGTGATGCGCAGGTTGTTATGAGTGTGACTGTCGATGACAAAGAGTGAAAAGGACAAGATATTACTTGGATGTTGTTTTAAGGTGAGTCCACACTGGACCGAAAATTGGCGTCTTTGACAGAGTCGGCGTCCGTGACATGAGTCTACTTGGTGTGGTTGCTCGAATCGGCCTACGTCGGCGTTCATTTCAGCCGATTCAAATGTATAATCCGCCATTCGAGTCGGTGACTCTTTTACCATTCTGATTGGTGGAGGCTAGCAGCTTGACTAGCGAATCAGTGAAGCCCGGAAGTGACGATGGTAAACATACCAGATAAACAGTGGAATCGAAGAAGGTGGTCTAGAGAGGACCGCCTACTTCCGGTTTTCGTGTTTTTTGGCCCACAATACAGATTAGCGCCGCCTGTTGTTTTGGAGACATTACATCTCGCGCAAGCGCGGAACGTATGGCGTCGGCTGTAGTTCCGTAGGTGTGAACCGCCCATGTCGTTGTTCGAGTCTGCCACATTAAGTAGCCCGACTTCATTTACCGATGCGAGTCGGGGAGTTCTTCCGGTGTGGACTCGCCTTTACACTTTTAGGGAACAATTTGCTTTCTTGAAATCCAGATCTCACCTGTTAAGGTTGTTGAAACGGTCTCTCCAGTTTGATGCTCTCCGGACTTCTCCTGTCTCCTCATCAAACAACCTGATACCATAGAAGTCCAACATGAGCTTGTAGGACTTCAACAGATTGGCCTTTGCGGTGTCGTTTTGACAAAACTCCTGGAGGAAAAGTAGAACTCCTGTTAGGATATGTGAAGAGTTTCTTCTGAGGTGGTCATTTGGCAGATTATTTAGAAAAGTACCTCTATCTCTTCTGTTGTCAGTGTCCTGGCTTCGTGGTTCATCCCTGGTTCCTGCAGTGGGAACAACCTTTGAGAGAAACAAATAAAGAATATAAACGGGAACACAACATTTTAAATCACCCCTAGTGATTATAGAGTGACTTACCATTGAATGTAGGAGTGTACCATCTCCAGCTTCTTATACTGCCCAAACCAATCGTTGTGGAAACCGTCTATGAAGACACCTGAATACAAAACACAAGTATATTATGTATATACTGTAGATATAGTGTTTAATTCACATCTGTTTGCTTGTTACTGTCGGCCTACCGTCAGGAAGAGAGCACTCCTGTCCGAGGTAGAACCACAAATTGGGCTTTTCCTGCTACTCAACAGAAGAGAATTACACTTAGATATTTATTTATATTTTAGGAAATAACCACGTAATATAATAAGTAAACACAGTTATCGTTTGCATACTTACAGATGCTGTGCTCCAGAGGTACACACTCTTTTGCTGCTGCATGGAAGAACAAAAAGCACAAAGTGATGCTTCATGCTCATGTGTAGCCTGTGGGTGTGTGTGTGGGTGTGTGTGTGTGTGTGCGTGTGTGTGTGTGTGTGTGTGTGTGTGTGTGACTCACAGGGTAGCCATGCCTGTAGTTCTGCATGTCTCTTGCAGCATTTTCAAATGGGTTGAACTTCCACTGAGAAACAGCAAAAATAAAATAA
Source organism: Chelidonichthys spinosus (assembly GCA_029853015.1). Lineage (NCBI taxonomy): Eukaryota > Metazoa > Chordata > Actinopteri > Perciformes > Triglidae > Chelidonichthys > Chelidonichthys spinosus. The sequence continues at coordinate 5,262,259 of CM056822.1, read as the reverse complement.
AAATAAAAATAAAATAAAAATAAAAATCTCAAAACACTGAAGTGATTGACATTCAAGGTCACTTTGTTTTTAAGTTACATGAATGAAAGAGAAAGTGCTTCCAACTCAGCGGGCCTGTCTCTCTCTCTCAGCGGGCCTGTCTCTCTCTCTCTCTCTCTCTCTCTCTCACAGCGGGCCTGTCTCTCTCTCTCTCTCTCTCTCTCTCAGAGGACCTGTCTCTCTCTCTCTCTCTCTCTCAGAGGGCCTGTCTCTCTCTCTCTCTCTCTCAGAGGACCTCTCTCTCTCTCTCTCTCTCTCTCTCTCTCAGAGGACCCTCTCTCTCTCTCTCTCTCTCTCTCTCTCTCTCTCTCTCTCAGATGACCTGTCTCTCGCTCCTCTGATGGACTCACATGTCTGGACGCTGGGGGTCTCCGGGTCCTCGTGAACGTGCTCCTCGCGCGCTCCTCGGTCTCCTCGGTCTCCCACGTCGAGTCATAGTCGCAGTACAACTCATCTGTGGTTTCAACCCGGTACTCCTCCTCGTCCTCCTCGTCCTCCTCGTCCTCCGTCAGCTCCCCCTCTTCGTCGAACTTCGGCCGGCTGTAAGAGGCGAGCTGTCGGCCGGACTCCGCGGCCCTCGTCCCGGCGGCGGCCTCCCTTTGCCCCTCGCAGCGGGACTCCTCGACGTCCCGCGGGCAGCGCCTCCTGCTCCCCGTGAGTTTGTCCCCGGGCTTGACTTCGGCCTTCCGCCAGCCTATGTATAACAGCACGCGTCCGGCTATCGGACTGAAGGCTCTCCTCGCGGAGCGCCAGGAGAGCCAGTCCGCTGCATATCCAGCCGATCCACCGGAGCCCGACCGGGTAGCCCCGGTTGTTGTTGAACCAGGCCATGACACGGACCACAAGGCGTCTGCCGAGGCGATACAGCATTATAGACGGTCCTCGTCTCTTTCACTTTCACTTTCTCTGAACTCCTCCTGAGAGTAAACAGAAACTTAGCAGAGCTATTATCACTTATGTGAAGTTTGACCGAGACATTTTAATGTCTCTGTGTTGTATTTTGCAGGTTAAAATGTACCTGAACAGGTGTGTAGTGACGTAAAGGAAAGGGAAGAGTTGCCCTTTTAGCTAATAAGGCTCAAAGGAACTGTTTATAGCTGTAAAGTTCAAGCCTGCTCCCCTCTGAGTTCATATAAAGCCTTTTTTTTAATTAGCCAGGTTCTGAAGAGACCTTTTTTTGTTTGTTTTTACAACCAAAATATGCCACATCTCTTTAATATATGACCATCCTAATGGCTATCATTATCTCCTCGCCCACTTTTTATCGGTGTAAAGATAGCATCATATTTCCCCGCCTCGTTTTTCTTGGATGGCACCTCGGACAGATGAGCGTCTCGCTTCCAGTCATGGACATCCTGCTCTTAATGTCTTCCTGTGGGAGATAAAGGGAGGCATGTAATGTCCTGTACAGCAGAGAGATACGAGATGAGCACGTCGATAATGCAGTTGTTAAACCACAGGATCCTTATTAAAAAAAAAAAGACAGTGAACTGCTGAATAGACTGCTGCAGGAATGAGTCCCAAAACAAGGAAATGAGTGAGCGTTTTTTGCACTTCGTCTCCAAGTTTGTTTTTTAATGTGTTTTTCATTAGATGCCTGACGTAAGGTCTGGTTAACACAAGCTTAAGAGATTTTAATAAACCGGTACACATAGAAATGAAACTAAACCATTAGAGTTGTTCCGATTCCGATACCAGTATCGGAAATGCCTCCGATGCTGCCGAAAATGCTTGCATCGGTATCGGCGAGTACTGGAGTCCAAGCACCGATCCCATACCACGTTATTTATTTTTCCGTTAGCTTTGACACAGTTCTTCTTCACCGCTCTTATAACCATCGGCAGCTGCTGTTTTTTAGAGGGGCAACGTAATCAAACATTTCTTAAACACACTGGTATCGGCCGATACCCTCAGCACGATTATCGGGAGGCAACATCTCTATAAACCACACTCACTGAGATGAGGCCTTGCAATCACCATTAAACGAGCAGCGTAAGGATACCATGCGATCTTGTCATAGGGCAGGAAAGCCTGATAAATAACTTTGTTCAGCTCATTTTTCTTTTAGCCACAGCTTGATTAATAAGCCGGCTGGCTGACAAGCGGACAGCTTGTTACAGAAAATGAGTGAACAGCGGGCTGCTGGGTCTAACGGTCCTCCGCCTCACGTCCTGCTGCTCCGGAGGAGGACAAACTACCCAGTTAGGATGCCAGCCATCTCCACAGCCGAGTCTGCTCTCTCCCTGACGTGTTGAAGGGACAATCGCCTATGTGGGCTGTCACCATAACAACTAACAACAATCACCTTCTTTCTTCTTTTACAGTGTCCGTTCTTCTACTTCTCTAGTTTTATGGTTCTACGGCGTGAAATACATCAGTAAATATCCCACTTGTGGGTTCGTTTATAGACTCACATTCGCTTGCATTTACACTTCGAAAATCCTAAAAAGTGGTGTTCATTTGTGAAGATTATGTTGCGGAACAAAACATGTAAAAGTTAGGTTTTTGAGGATTAAACAAACACGAATGGGTCATTCTGCAGCACTCTATGAAAGTGTCTTTTTCTTCTGGGGTTTATTTGTTTCCTGCATACAACGTGAAACCCACGTAAAGAAGTGGTGTTGAATGGAACGACTGTGAGCACCGTGTGCTCTCATTAAGTGGACACTGGACCAGGCTATTATCTCCCAGGGACTGCTCTCAAAAGGAGATAATTGCACTTAACGCCAGTGGAGAAAATCTAGACTTGTCTGCATACACCGCTAACATCTGCTGCTCATTTGGCTTACTAAGTCTGTGTCTGGAAGATAAAAAACACAGTGTAGAGATAGCCGTATGCTCTGTATGCAATGGAGGCAATAAATGTGGGTTTACATGACAGATCTCAGCCTCTTTACGGCCGGGTTTAGTGCATGAACGGCGCCCGCAGATTGGAATGTCCTCCTGAAATATAGATGGGAAGGTGAAAGTGAAACAACTTGCAGCACTGGAGCTACAGCAGTCAACCTATTTTCTGCTCGCTCTGCTGTGTGAACCCAATCAGCGTGACAACTGAGCAAAAAAAAAAAAACCCCACGCCACCGAGCAGGCCTCTATGTGGCCTCCCTCCCTCTCTCGCCCGGCCTGCGTGGTGGACTTAGTTAATGACGGAGGCTTGCTGGATCACTCGGGGACTAAGTGTGCTTGATGAAAGGTCAGCGCTGCCGCCAGCTAATGCTTCATCGCTCAGAGTAATACTTTAGCCGAGCGTATTGTGAATACTCCGCACATGAACGCTTCGCAGCGCAAAATAATCAAGAGAGTAGAGTCTGGAAAAGCCCAGCTGTTTCTGCTGTGCTTCTCTGTGGCAGACACAACACACACACACACACAAACACACACTCCTGCTGACACTTGTGGATCCCAAACCTCCAAAGAATCAGTGATTATTAGCTTGGAGAGTCAGTTGGACAACTTTATTTAATATTAATATTAAAATAAAGAGGGATAAAGTGATGACAGCTGAGAACTAACACGTTATTATTCGTCATCAGGAAAGGAATTCACATTACAAAAAGGACTAAAGTGGCTTCCTTTCCCGCCTGCACTGATTTATTTTCGGCTTACTGAAGTTCATTATTAACATTTTTCTGCCTTATTTATTCTGTAAAGCTCTCAGCGGATTGGAAAAATACTGACAATCCTTGTGTCGTGAATATCATGAATATAATATTAAGGATGCTCACAGACACACACACATGCATGTGTGCTAATGTAGTTATTAATGCCCCCAACCCCCCCCCCCAGACATGTTACTGATGCTGAATACGATACACCAAAAAGTTACCTCTCCTAATTGAAATTCTTCAAATTCCATCCCCTGTTTTACCTTGTTGAAAAATGAATGACACCAATATGAATATTGATGAATCCATTAGTGTCTGTACGCTGGAAGCTCCGGGTTGGAGTGGATCACACAGCTGTGATGTGCACACACACACACACACACACACACACACACACACACAGGTGATATCAGCAGACTACAAAGTCAAACATTAATATTTCTAGATATGATCCAGTGACCTAAAAGGGCCTTAAGTGGAAGAGTGGGATTTTTATGTTTTTTTTTTTTGTAATAACTCATAAAGTAATAATCTATTAAAATCAATGTTGTTGCTAATCATACTGATAATCAGACTGATAATCCCTGCACAAAAAACACTCTGCATTGACAAAATAAATCATTTTTTTATGTAAAAAAATATGCCATTATGTATATTCACTGGCATTTATAGGGTTAGAATTAAATGACTAAATTATGAAAATTAACTCACTTGATAAACATGATGAGAACAGGAGTTAATGACCTTTTTTTCATGTTTAATATTTTTTGGTATGGTCCAGTGACCTAAAAGGGCGTTTAGAGGTAGAGTGTGATTTTTTAAAGGAGGTCCTGAGGGTTAAACACATGTTGCGTGGAGAGGGGATTGAATGCACCTGTAGGTATTTAGGTTAATCACGTGATCACCTAACATCCTGTGGGAAGGTAAGGCGCTGCAGAGAGCTCAGGTAACGCGTGCAGACACGCAGGTTTGAGGGCCATCTCACCTGCAGACACGCTGGTAGATGGATGGAGTTGGTGGAGGACGCTCCTCGTCCCCTGCTCCTCCTCCTCCTCCTCCCTCCGTCCGCTCCCCGCGCACTCCGGAGTTGAGGATGAAGACGCAGAACATCAGGACCCTCTCTCTCATCCTCTCCATCGTCTTCTACTTGCTCGTAGGCGCCGCCGTGTTTGACGCGCTGGAGTCGGACAGCGAGAGTTCGCGGAGGAGCGCGCTGGAGCGGAGGCTGGACGAGCTGAGGCAGAAGTACGGCGTCACCGCGGACGGATACGGGGACATCGAGAGAGCCGTCCTCCAGTCGGAGCCGCACCGCGCCGGCAGGCAGTGGAAGTTCGCCGGCTCGTTTTATTTCGCCATCACCGTCATCACCACAATCGGTAAGTCTGCTTCTCTCCTAAATAATTCTGATAGTGACTCGTTTTGAAATAAAATGATAGATTTTATAGATATTATGTTTCCCTTTCCATACAAACGGTGCAACATGCGCAGTTCCTGCCTTAAACCTCGTGTGAGTCAAAGTTGAGATCACGTGACTTTTGTTGGAATACAACTTCCCAGTGTAAACATGAGGGTCCATAGTGAGCTCTCGGATGATGGCCCATTTATTGAAGCCTTATTAAGTCATGTATTGAAGATATGACTGGAATGTATCAGCAGCGTACATTATACTGTTGCAGTGCATGAATTTGGAGAATTTGGACCTTTCAATACCCCCCTCCCCCCCCTCTTAGAGAACTGTTAGAATCCATTAAGTTCAAGCTGCCCAAGCCTCTGATGAGGGAGGATGAAGTGTGACCTTCAAGCTGCTGACTGTTACTTACATTTTACATTTCCAGTGGAGTATCTCCTTAATTGCTCTTCCTTTTTTGTTCTTTTGTTTTTTTTTTGTTTTGTTACTAAATGTACGTAAATGTAATTTGGATTAGTGGTCATACAACACAACAGCATGATGGATGAAAAGCAGCTGAATTACTTGTGAAATAGCTGGGAAAAGGATTTACATTTCTGTTTTAATGAAATTTCCCTGCATGCAAGGCAAGGAGTCTATACGTGTAATTTATTTTGAATATTTCATGCCATATGATAACTTCAAAAACAGGTTTTACAAACACATTTGCTCTATCTACCCACCTTACACTTTTCTACAACGTTAAGGGCATTTATGACATCTGGCAAGCTGGAGGGCATAAGACTGTCAAAACAAGCAGAGACCTAATCTACTAAGCAGACTTGAGACCTGGTGATGACTGTGACTCATTCTAGACATGAAAGATTACTTGACCTTATGTGACCTCCGATATTCTGTGACTTTGTAGGTTACGGCCACGCTGCTCCGCGCACCGATGCTGGCAAGGCCTTCTGTATGTTTTACGCCGTCTTGGGCATTCCTCTGACGCTGGTCATGTTCCAAAGCCTCGGCGAGAGACTCAACACCTTTGTCCGCTACCTCCTGCGCAGAGCCAAGCAGGGCCTGGGTTTCCAGAAGACGGAGGTGTCCATGTGGAACATGGTCCTGGTGGGTCTGCTGTCGTGCATGAGCACCCTGTGTGTCGGAGCTGCAGCCTTCTCCCATTTCGAGGACTGGACCTTCTTTAACGCCTACTATTTCTGCTTCATCACGCTCACCACTATTGGATTCGGAGACTTTGTGGCCCTGCAGAAGACCGACGCCCTCCAGAAGCGACCTCCCTATGTGGCGTTTAGCTTCATGTACATTTTGGTCGGGCTGACGGTCATTGGGGCTTTTCTCAACCTGGTGGTCCTGAGGTTCCTCACCGTCAGCGCAGGGGAGCCTGATGTGAGGGCCGAGGCCGGGGTTGAGGAGCAGGGAGGGCAGCCTAAGGACAGGGATCAGGATGCGTCGGAGGCAGAAGCTGCTGGTGTTGGCTGTAGAGACGGCGGAGACGGACATAGCAGCATGTGCAACCTTAGCCTTCCTATGGAGGGGGGCACCAGCTGTATGAATCTCCTCCCCTCCCCTGTAGAGGAGCACGGACTGGTTTTATCCGAGCGCCCACAGCTCTCCAGGCCCAGCAGACTCAGGGCCTTGTTCTCCTGCACGTGCTGCGGCCTGGACGTTTCCGACGACCCCTCGCCGCCCCTCAGCGACCTCATCACGGGCGGCCACAGCAACCCGGTCTTTTACAACTCCATCTCCTACAGGGTGGACCACGCCTCCTCGTGCAGCTCCTGCACCGCCTCGTCGCAGGCGTCGCCCAGCAGCGTGGCGTTCTGTCTCGGCAAGAACGATCGTCACGCCAGGAGGAGGTCGTTGTAACTCTCCCAACCTTCTGACTCAGTGGCCTTTTGTTCTGGACTTTTTGTACACACACACACACCAGAGAAGCCTCTGATTTGCTGCACGGTGGATGTCTTTGGACTGAGAACCCAGACAGAACCTACACTCACACATGCAGCCCTTGAAAAATCCTTTCCAGTTTCTATGTATTTTTCTACTACTCTCTAAATTAGAGCAAAAGAGAACTGTGTAAAAGGTGTGATACCCATGTTTCCCGACTGTTACTGTCCCAAAATACTGAGCTTTTATAGAAACGCAGGAAAAACGTGGCATGTGCAGGAGAACGGTGTGGTGATCTGCATTATTTTTTTTGAGGTGTCAGGCTTTCTGCAGTGTTGTCACCTGTGACCTTCAGTTATTTCCAGTCAGTAACTATCAGTGTCTTCTAATAGGAACGTACACTCTGGCTGGTTCCCTTGGTAACGTTTCCATCCTCATTGCTCAGTGCAGTGGAAAACTGGAGACAGACGTACAGCACCAGGAAATGGCGACTGTCTGAAGGCAAGCCGTGTTCTCTGATGAATGAACTGATGTGATGTATGAGTGTGTCAACAGAGAAATATTACAAATACGAAATGTCTCCTAACGAGTGTTTGATTGCCTTCTTAGGCAGCTAAATCAGACTTTATGGTTACATAGCTCATAGTTGCTCTGAATATTGAATTTAGCCCCTTTTTAATCTGGCACAAGACCAAATAAATATTTATATACAACCCTGATTTGATAGCTTTTTGTAGCATCATCGACCAATTTACACCCCTATATAGTTGATGTCCTACTTTTTAAAAACTGCAAAGAAGAACCGCCGGTTTAACCACATTAACCAGAGGAGCTACATTCATGCATGACAAACATCTGCCCTGAGGAACACCAGGAGGGGTTGCTCTGTGGCTGATTTTAAAATCAGAAAAGGTTCCACCAACTCCCACCAAGATGGCTTCATTTGCAATTACTATCCCCTCCTGTTAATAATTCAGCAATCTGTAACTGACCTGTACTCTGACCTCCCCGTGGAGGGTCAATTTGAGGCTCACTTTGCATTATACTGTATTATTAACAGGAGCCTCCAGTGGTAACAAGCTTCAACTTGCATTCATTTCCCTCTTGTTCCCTTTCTGACACTAGGGGGCAGCATTGGTCTACGTAAACTCCAGGATTGATTTTGCAACACAGGCAGTCACTTTGCAGAAGTCTTTGCATGACAAAGTCTTTTTACATGTGGATTCTAGAAAGCAGGCTCTACTGAGCCTGAACCTGAACTCTGAGTCAACCCACTCTGAACCTAAACCTGAACTCTGAGTCAACCCACTCTGAACCTAAACCTGAACTCTGAGTCAACCCACTCTGAACCTAAACCTGAACTCTGAGGCAACCCACTCTAAACTTGAAACCTGAACTCTGAGTAAACCCACTCTGAACCTAAACCTGAACTCTGAGGCAACCCACTCTAAACCTGAACTCTAAACCAACTCTGAACCTAAACCTGAACTCTGAGTCAACCTACTCCGAACCTAAACCTGAACTCTGAGTCAACCCACTCTAAACTTGAAACCTGAACTCTGAGTAAACCCACTCTGAACCTTAAACCTGAACTCTGAGTCCACCAACTCTTAACCTAAACCTGGAAAAACAGTAATTTTCTACTAAGTCATCAAAATTCCCGACAGTTACCATGGTAACTGACCTAAAGGTTGAGTTCACTCTTTCTGTAACGGACACTGAGTATCCCTCTTCTCAAGGTTAACAAACTCAGAGTTTCAGCAAAAATCTGCTTTCTGGAACACACCCCTGGTATCTAATATACCTCAAAATGCCATTAATATTGCAGACGGCGCTTCTCTTTATGTTGTTATGAGGCCTCAGATGATGACTCATATCTGTGACTGTAGCTGCTCTGGGCCTGAAAGTCTTGAAAACTATCCACAAATACCACAATCCTGAAGAAATGAGCTCTGTGTGTTGTTTCAGGCTGTGGCCTGAAGGTGGTGGTAGTGATCTTTAAAAAAAAATACAACCAAGCCATGTTCTTTGGGTGAGTCCAGTTTCCGTGCACACACACAACCATCCGTTCACATTTACAGAAATGCAGTCCCATGAGAAGACCAGTCATTCTGATATTATGGGTTGTTGTTGTTGTTTTAATGCTGGGGTTCAGGCTGCGGAGCATCATGCTGGAGTGAGAACGGCTTGTAATTCCGAATGTTAATAACCCACACAACAATGCTTTAGTTCATTAAAACAACAGCAATACCCTTCAGGTAATAACCAACCATTTATTGATTACAGTGTTGATTTCATCATCAAAGCATTACACACATGCTTAGCCTCTGCTGTATCGTGGCTGTCCAGGGCGGAGAGGGTGGTGAATAATTGATTATATTGTTCTGGATTTCACTTTGTGAACACACCCGGTTAAGTCCTCACTGTCCGGTGTTGAAGGGTCTTTCATGTAGCCTACAGTTAGAGATTAAAAGGGAGCAGTGTGCAACTCTCCTCCTTTATAAAGGGTAAATATTCCCTTTTTATAAGGCAGAAACACAGGCAGGAGGTTCATAATAGAAGCTGCAAATTATGTATTTATGAATGTATAAATAAACTAAACCAATAGCGGTTGCCATGTTTTGATTACGGAGAAATATGTTTGCGTAGACTGCATTCAGTCTTCCAGGAGGAGCTCGGAGATTAGCACTTATTTTCGGATGTGTATCGGAATGCAAAGGCATATTTGCCGCGGCTCACAGCGAAAACAATGAAAGATTAAGGAACTAAAGACAAGTGTCATATTTATTCAGATTGATTAAATAAATGGAAATTCGGATTCAGTTGGAGAGCATTGAGAAAACAGACATTAATAGAAGTTCATTGGTGGGGTAATTGCTCATTAGTTTTAATTCCCAGCCAATTTGCTGCTTGTGTCGAACAGTGTGAAAAAAGGCTCTTTTTACCCCGTTGTTGTTTCCTCCAATCAGACGCTGTGCTTGACACACCGGCTCTCTTTGACACAGAGGTGTCTCTTTGACATTTGGTGTCAAAGACATGACGCCGCTTCATCACTTGTAGTATGAGTCGAGTCTTAAAGGGGAGTTTGAATCATCCTCTCATCAATGGCGCCTTACATCTCTGCAATACTGACATCTACACTTGATAGAGGATAAAGTAAAGTAAGAAAAATAAAGAATAACACTTTGTGTTTGCTGTGCATATGACCTCCAAGCTAGTAGACTCCAAGTTAGCACATTAGTGTGCTGTGGGTGTTTGTTACTGTCAATCCTGCTCTTCTCCTTCTATTTTAATGCAAAATATGCTGCTGAATTGGCGTCCTTTAGAAGCCGAGGAAAGTTTGGTCCAAAGGGAAATATTTAACTCTTGTACTTATCGTAAAATAATCATATAGAGCCATTCATGGTCCCCAGAAGATGAAGCAATAGGTGATCCATGACCTACTCTCATCTACCATCACTCATTTCAAGTCTCATTCAATATTACATGATGTCCATCAAAGTCTCATTTAGGATGAAATAGTAGATTATGCTTTTGGGGCGTGGCTACATGGTGATTGATTGGTTGCCGCTGTCTGGTGTTGAATCCTTTAACCCTTTCGATTCATGAAAGTCACATTTTGGTTAGCTAAAAAACGCTGGTTGTACGTCTTAGTTCCACTCTCTCGTGTCACATCTGGTTGCTAAAAAGCCAAGATGGCGACGGCCCAAATGATGAACCAGTGGCTTCAAAGCGCTAGTCCGCATGCTAGCATCACAGAGCAGAGATTCAAGGTCCCCTCGGGATGAAATATAGCTTTATTCCTAAATAAATAAATCATCAGGTCAGAATCGTCCAGCACTTTGGTTCATGACCAAATAATGCCTCTCTCCTCAGCCGTACTTTGCACTTTTTGTTTGTTTGTGCTTTAGCATGCTAGCATGCTAACCAGTTAAACTGATATGGTAAACGTGGTAAACATTCTACCCAAACACTAACCCATTAGCGTTGTCAATGTTAACATGCTGGTGTTAGCATTTAGGCTTTGGACTGTTTGTCACATGATGACGTATATGAGCTAAAGCTCTATTAGGCTCAGCAGTGCTACCGAATAAAGCGGCATATAAAAGTAGCCTTTGAGTCGAATCCTTCCCATTGATTTAGGCTGTTGTCTGAGGCACAGGATGTACAATTACCTGTTATCCATTTCCTCCTCAGTCTGACCATTTAACAAGACAACAGCTCCTCTGAGCACACGGCTTCCTGTCTGAACAGTGACTCTGAGATGGAGGGCGAGATGGGAGAACGGCGGCAGCGGCGGCGGCGAAGTGAACTTCTCATTCCCCGTCGACGGTTCATATGAAGCAAAGCTGCGGTCAGCGGCAGATTAGCGTCCGTGTGAAAGTGTCTATTGGGTCCGAGCTCAGTTGGAGGACGGGCTGTGAAGAGGAACTTCTTATCGTGACAGTAAAGATACACAATGAGAGATGAGGAGATACGTCATCGGGAGATTTGTCTCATCTCCAACATCTGCTCTTGAATCCTCCCAACGTCGCTCAGGTCACACTTATCTCCTGTCCAGCAGCGCCGGCGCCATCTTTTTCTCATTGTGTGCGGCTCCGTATGGAACTTGCACGAATGCGTTTCCTCCTGTAATCAGTGCGACTGACTCAGAAGTTGCTGTCGGGGCAGAATTTGAATGAGTGAGATAAGGCCACGAGGAGAAATGCAAACGACAACGGCCTTCAGTCGGGTTGGATAACAAATGCACCCTTTTTTAAAATGTATTTATTTATTTTTTAGACATGGGGAATCGTTCCCAGTGGAGATAGGAAATCCGATTAAGTCATCATCCAGCTCGGAAATGCAAAAGATTGACAACAGAGTGATTTGCCACATGTGTTAATCTCCCTAAATGAGCAAGCAGTCAGATCTTTGCTACGGCCTCTGCACTAAATAATTCACAATACTGCACTTCAGTTTTATTCCATTTCCATCTTTTTTTCCCCCCCCTCCTCACTGTCAACTGTCAAGAGCCTGAAATCATTGCTACTGTATCTCGAGGCACTGCTGTATATTTCTCCATATTTTGCCATATGCTCATAGTCGGGCTCATTAGGGTAAGCCTTTTGGGAAGTAGGTGATAACAGCAAAGAGCAACCAGAAGAGAGATCATCTTTATGAGCCATGTAAGCCATTATCCACATGGTGACAAAAAGAAAAAGTCTTTTACTGTGATAGATTTCCCAGCATGTGCGTGTTATCCTCATATTATTCCACCGGTCATCATAAATAGACATTTCACCTGCACAGAAGATCAGATGACCACAGCAGCATCTGATGCCTGTCGGATGAAAGACTTTGCTTTTGAACAATCGCTGCTGTTTATCCCACACCTCCAATGCTGGATCCCCCCCCCCCACATTCTCTGATATAATGATTTTAATATTCCATTGACTGTGTCTTTGCTGGTCCGCTGAGCAGGAAGCAGACGTTTCCATCAGCAGTGCTACGTCTGGCATTCATCATCAAAGGTCTGCCCAGGAAACAGACAGCTTTCCTCTCATCTGCATCTGCTTGGTATGCCAACTGAGTGAACATCCACATCATCCAACCCACACTGTTATTTCTGATTAGCATATAATGCATCAATTACTTCACTTTCACTAAACAGAAAAAAGCAACCGCAAGTTTTCGTTTCCAAGGCAACTATGGAGAGTGCTGGTGGCAGCGGTAAATTAGTTTGGATGTGGAAACCTTCCATTGCGATGGCAAAAGCCAAATATCGGACACAATGGTTGTCCATCACAGCTCGTCTTCACACGTGGGCTGTGATGAGGGAGTGTAGTGACGACGGAGCAGTTAAAATAAACAAAACACACACTTCTGCATGCTGTCTAAGAACATAATTACCATAATTACCTTACACATACATCCTATATGCTATATTTTGTCACTTACAGGCATTTCTTTATCTTAATATGGTATGAAAAGAATAAAAATAAAACTACTTTCCATAAACTCTCCTATTCCTTCATAGTTCAGTGCACATCACAGCTGCGTGTTTGTCAGTTTATTTGTTTATTTTTCCAGTTTTATCGTCGTAGTGATTCCAATGTTTGGAAGCTTTTTATCTTTGAGTGAACATCAGCAGCGACAGGGGTTCGCTTCAAATAAATAAAAAAGAACCGGGGAGTGAGAGCACAAAGAATAAACAGTGGCAAAAACAAATCTTAAACTGTCTTAAAATTAAGACAGAGGGTCTTTGGGAGCTTGTCACTCAGATTAACTAGTAATCTCTTGAAAGAAGTCCAGTTTGTTGTGTTTTTGTACTGATGGTGTTCTAGGATTATCAGAGGCACATGCAAAAACTTGGAAAATAGTCAGGTGCAAATATGACTTGACCCCCCAAAAAATTCTAACAGAAGGTTTGTCAGTGGATTATAGTAGTATCAGATCTGTACTTATAGACATACTAAAAGTTTACCAAAGTGTGATACTCAGAAAGGTCCCATTTTCAAAAATGGCTACCGCCAGCTCCTTAAAATGACCATTACTCCTTTGTATTCCTCCTAGACCAGGAAAACTGGTATCTGATACATCCATCCATCCATCCATTGATCCATTAATATTCTAAATAGCATATGTTCATGATGAATAGGTGATTACAAGTACAATTATATATTAAAGTGAATGTTTAAAAGCATATTTATGTGAAAAATAAGTGCCTTGTATTGGTGCTTTCTGTGGTTCGTAACCATTCTTTTGATTCCAACAAAGAATAAATTAATTAGAACTGTGTGGTAAAATGAGTCAAAACAGGGCTGCCACGTGAAGGCTCAGTACCGCTAACCCCTTTCATTTGTTTGTTTGACACGCGTATGATAGTCAGATGATAGACCTAACCAGCCATTCAGAATTAAGCTTTGCTGGGTGATCCGGAAAAAAGTACAGTAATTTCACAAAATCATAAGTATGTGATCATGTGATAGACTGGTTACCTGTCTGTCTCTACATGTCTCCCTGTGATAGACCGGTTACCTGTCTGTCTCTACATGTCTCCCTGTGATAGACCGGTTACCTGTCTGTCTCTACATGACGGCCCTGTGATAGACTGGTTACCTGTCTGTGTCTACATGTCTCCCTGTGATAGACTGGTTACCTGTCTGTCTCTACATGTCTCCCTGTGATAGACTGATTACCTGTCTGTCTCTACATGTCAGCCCTGTGATAGACTGGTTACCTGTCTGTCTCTACATGTCAGCCCTGTGATAGACTGGCTACCTGTCTGTCTCTACATGTCTCCCTGTGATAGACCGGTTACCTGTCTGTCTCTACATGTCTCCCTGTGATAGACTGGTTACCTGTCTGTCTCTACATGTCTCCCTGTGATAGACCGGTTACCTGTCTGTCTCTACATGTCTCCCTGTGATAGACCGGTTACCTGTCTGTCTCTACATGACGGCCCTGTGATAGACTGGTTACCTGTCTGTCTCTACATGTCTCCCTGTGATAGACTGATTACCTGTCTGTCTCTACATGTCAGCCCTGTGATAGACTGGTTACCTGTCTGTCTCTACGTGTCAGCCCTGTGATAGACTGGTTACCTGTCTGTCTCTACATGTCAGCCCTGTGATAGACTGGCTACCTGTCTGTCTCTACATGTCTCCCTGTGATAGACCGGTTACCTGTCTGTCTCTACATGTCTCCCTGTGATAGACTGGTTACCTGTCTGTCTCTACATGTCTCCCTGTGATAGACTGGTTACCTGTCTGTCTCTACATGTCGCCCTGTGATAGACTGGTTACCTGTCTGTCTCTACATGTCAGCCCTGTGATAGACTGGTTACCTGTCTGTCTCTACATGTCTCCCTGTGATAGACTGGTTACCTGTCTGTCTCTACATGTCTCCCTGTGATAGACTGGTTACCTGTCTGTCTCTACATGTCAGCCCTGTGATAGACTGGTTACCTGTCTGTCTCTACATGTCGCCCTGTGATAGACTGGTTACCTGTCTGTCTCTACATGTCTCCCTGTGATAGACTGGTTACCTGTCTGTCTCTACATGTCTCCCTGTGATAGACTGGTTACCTGTCTGTCTCTACATGTCTCCCTGTGATAGACTGGTTACCTGTCTGTCTCTACATGTCTCCCTGTGATAGACTGGTTACCTGTCTGTCTCTACATGTCGCCCTGTGATAGACTGGTTACCTGTCTGTCTCTACATGTCAGCCCTGTGATAGACTGGTTACCTGTCTGTCTCTACATGTCGGCCCTGTGATAGACTGGTTACCTGTCTGTCTCTACATGTCAGCCCTGTGATAGACTGGTTACCTGTCTGTCTCTACATGTCAGCCCTGTGATAGACTGGTTACCTGTCTGTCTCTACATGTCAGCCCTGTGATAGACTGGCTACCTGTCTGTCTCTACATGTCTCCCTGTGATAGACTGGTTACCTGTCTGTCTCTACATGTCTCCCTGTGATAGACTGGTTACCTGTCTGTCTCTACATGTCGCCCTGTGATAGACTGGTTACCTGTCTGTCTCTACATGTCAGCCCTGTGATAGACTGGTTACCTGTCTGTCTCTACATGTCAGCCCTGTGATAGACTGGCTTACCTGTCTGTCTCTACATGTCTCCCTGTGATAGACCGGTTACCTGTCTGTCTCTACATGTCTCCCTGTGATAGACTGGTTACCTGTCTGTCTCTACATGTCTCCCTGTGATAGACTGGTTACCTGTCTGTCTCTACATGTCGGCCCTGTGATAGACTGGTTACCTGTCTGTCTCTACATGTCGCCCTGTGATAGACTGGTTACCTGTCTGTCTCTACATGTCTCCCTGTGATAGACTGGTTACCTGTCTGTCTCTACATGTCTCCCTGTGATAGACTGGTTACCTGTCTGTCTCTACATGTCGCCCTGTGATAGACTGGTTACCTGTCTGTCTCTACATGTCTCCCTGTGATAGACTGGTTACCTGTCTGTCTCTACATGTCTCCCTGTGATAGACTGGTTACCTGTCTGTCTCTACATGTCAGCCCTGTGATAGACTGGTTACCTGTCTGTCTCTACATGTCAGCCCTGTGATAGACTGGCTACCTGTCTGTCTCTACATGTCTCCCTGTGATAGACCGGTTACCTGTCTGTCTCTACATGTCTCCCTGTGATAGACTGGTTACCTGTCTGTCTCTACATGTCTCCCTGTGATAGACTGGTTACCTGTCTGTCTCTACATGTCTCCCTGTGATAGACTGGTTTCCTGTCTGTCTCTACATGACGGCCCTGTGTTAGACTGGTTACCTGTCTGTCTCTACATGTCAGCCCTGTGATAGACTGGCTACCTGTCTGTCTCTACATGTCAGCCCTGTGATAGACTGGTTACCTGTCTGTCTCTACATGACGGCCCTGTGTTAGACTGGTTACCTGTCTGTCTCTACATGTCAGCCCTGTGATAGACTGGCTACCTGTCTGTCTCTACATGTCTCCCTGTGATAGACCGGTTACCTGTCTGTCTCTACATGTCTCCCTGTGATAGACTGGTTACCTGTCTGTCTCTACATGTCTCCCTGTGATAGACTGGTTACCTGTCTGTCTCTACATGTCTCCCTGTGATAGACTGGTTTCCTGTCTGTCTCTACATGACGGCCCTGTGTTAGACTGGTTACCTGTCTGTCTCTACATGTCAGCCCTGTGATAGACTGGCTACCTGTCTGTCTCTACATGTCTCCCTGTGATAGACCGGTTACCTGTCTGTCTCTACATGTCTCCCTGTGATAGACTGGTTACCTGTCTGTCTCTACATGTCTCCCTGTGATAGACTGGTTACCTGTCTGTCTCTACATGTCTCCCTGTGATAGACTGGTTACCTGTCTGTCTCTACATGTCAGCCCTGTGATAGACTGGTTACCTGTCTGTCTCTACATGTCTCCCTGTGATAGACTGGTTACCTGTCTGTCTCTTGCCCTCATGCTGTCTCTGGGGCTCCAAATGAAGCTGATGTGTTGGAGTGTATTTTAAATGCAGACCCTTTTGTTAACTCTATATTGAATGTGTCCTTCACTCCAGAAATCCTCAAATATTAATTTCAGCTGCATTTCCTGTTAATATGTCGGCAACAATTCAGTGAAACCAGACAGACAGAACGACGGCGTCGGACGTGATTTAGGAATAAACCAACCAAACTAGACAGCCCGGGCGATCAATATGAAATGACATATGAACTGCAGATCTACTGCTTGTTTTGTTGCATGACGCCTCAGCTGTGTGACTCACGCTGGCTGCTCACGCTTCCCACTCGGGCATCAATCTTGTATCTTAAGTCTCCTGTTTTCTCTCCGCCACAGAACCAGGAGACGTCTGAATTAAAGATGGGCCCGAGACACACCATCGCTCATCGTCCCCAAACAGCTCCGCCACCTGCAGAGACGCTCGGAGTCAGTCGCTCTCTCTCCCGCACCAATCTGGACGAGCAAGCAGGAAAGTTTGCATCTTGTAATTTGGGGGGTGAGGATGCTGACTTTGCACTTTGAATAAGAGTGTGTGGAAAGTGATGTGTTTTGCATAATGGGACTTGGAGTTGACACTTTACATGTGTAGTCTGGTGGAGGAGGTCATAGTTAGAACAACAGCCAGGGTCTTGTTCGGCACAAGGGTCAGTGCCTCGCTATTATCTATCATAACCACACCAGTGTGTATGAATGTGAACGCCTCGGGGGAAAACAATACAGAGAACCTGATTGTTATGGAAAAATTCTTATTATATAATAGCTCCGTTGACACGCCACATAATTGCTATTCAAATCACGTACAAAACGCCAGTTGTTCACCAGGTGCAAGTCATTAAGAGATAAAAAAAAAAAAACACTTTAAAACACCAAAGAAATGCAAGCATGCCCTGGTTTTGGTTCCGTCTCTCTGCTGAGTTCTCCCTTTGCAGCTTTTTCATTAGCTGCTCTGTAGCGGAGAGTGCTAAACGTAATCTACATCAAGGCCGCTGCTGATTTGTTCTTCAGAATAGAAACTGGCAGCATTATTTTAGCTCATAATAAAATCCAAGAACTAAAAACTGTATCGTTTAAAGGTGCCAATTTCAATTCAGTCAGACCATTGACTGAGGGGTTGCTTCCACTTGGCTCTCAACATGGCGACGGCTGAGCTGGCGGCTAGCCGCTAACAGTGCTAACAGCAGTGCAATCAACAGGAGATGGAAAAGGAAGATGTGTGTGTGTGTGTGTGTGTGTGTGTGTGTATGAATGTATGTAAAAATATACATAACATATACGGTTTATATAATTAATATAAATCAATGTTAATATGTATTACTGTTTATTGTGTACTCTCCTAATATTTGGACATACAATTTGTATTTTGAAGCTTTGGCTTCAAAAGAGAGAGAGAGAGAGAGAGAGAATGTAAATAAAGAAGATGAAGGCCGTCTGCTAAGCTTGGTTTGGATGTTGAATTAACGGGATATCCCATGAAACACTGAATCAATCCCTCGTCTTACTCCGTTATGATTTAACACAGACGATCAGATTAAGTTGACAATGTTCACATATTGAGTGGATGCGAGAGAGCTCGGCTGCTTGTAGCTGTGTGACGGAGTCGTCATGGCAACGTGCGTGTCCCCCACTCTGTCTGTTTAAAGCTGCTTTTTGATTGTGATTATGAGAATGCATCAATGACAATGTGAAAGAGCCAGATATCGCTCTTTAGGAGTTGGTCGAGACCAAAAGTTTAGTGTAAAGAAGTAATATTGGAGGAAAATAAGGAAATTCTGCACAATTGTTTGGAAACCCAGCATCTGAGCCAGGGAATAAAGAGGAGACAATTAAAGCTATGCTAATTAATATGTGTGTCTCATCTCTTACAGTTTGTTAACAGGTCGGTTTTGATCCATGTATTAAATTAGCTGTAAAATACACTAAAAACAATTATCTAGCATCCAGTTTGTTTCTTATCTCTTGGTTACCTTGTTAGGCTTCCTTATCCATGAATATATTGGTTTTAATATTTTTGGTGTGGGCCTCTGGGCCTTTTTTTGTCAATATACCCCTCGATTTCAATTATAAAATGGTAAAATGAACCTCAAGAGAATCATATAAACAAATAAAAGGTTGTTGCGTTACCTGGCTATTACTGAAGGGTATTAGAACACATCTTAAATAAAAGTGTTTTTACTTTTTCATTTTAATATTATTAACTATAGCAACATCTATGGTGTGAGGGTCAATTTCAACCCATATATATTTACTTCTAGGCTAAAAAGTATTTTTTTCAGCAACAGAACTTTAACGATGCGAGTGAAAAATGGCCATTTGTGATGCAAAGGTCTCACCAAGCGACTGGAAAGTGAACACTGTGGAGCGTTTAGTCACTAACGCGTTGGCAAACGAAAAAGAAAGTGAATAGTTGGCTCTCATCAGTGAATCAGAAACTCAAATTTAACTCTCAAAAGAGGAAGCCTGGAAAAGTCCATTCATCTAGTTTAACCAGAGAGATGTTTGGCCTGTGCAACACGAATACACAGGAATGAAAAAATATGAATTTTATATTTAGACGCCCCTGAATCCTACACACTGGCCCTTTAAAAAAATAATATGCTACCTAAGTGCAACAGTGACCTCAAATGGACTCACAGGCTTCGCTTCGTTTGTCTCATTTGATTGAAATGTTTCCTAATCTGCATCCTGACAGCGAGCGGTAACGTCACCCATCAGCAGCCACTCATGTACGTCCTTATTGCTTTGCAATATATCCTGCTTTATTACTGCTGTGCACAGTAGGCAATAGTGAGTGTGTGTGTGTGTGTGTGTGTGTGTGTGAGTCACAGCTAACCTGGCTCAGAGAAGCGTTGTATCCCTTGGAGAGGTGATTAAACAGAGTTGAGAGTCGGAGGTCTCTCTCTCCCTCTCTCTCTCACTCTCTCCCTTTCTCTCTCTCTCTCTCTCTCTGTTGGAGTCCAGCACAATACCGTCTCTGTTCTGTTTAATATCAACCGCACATCCCACAAACATACTGACTCACTCTCCATCCTGTTTATTACCAGCAGTGCAGTGAAATTATAGGACATTTGCTCACGTGTTGACCACCTCGGCTCACTCTCCCTCCGAACGAGTGTTTGGTCTGCTCCTCCAAATGAGTCTTATGCTCATAATCCCTCCTGTTTAGGCCACCTGTTCACTCGCAAAAGCGAGCGCTGCTTGAACGAAGGCCGCTGCAGATACATTCGCGATCCCGCGTATTGATATTCTTGCACCGGCTCCCCCGTTAAACCCAGAAAATCCTTGTTATCGCTGTACAGGCAGCACACGGTGCGTCTCCTCCTTGCATTACTGACTTCCAGTGCTGCATCTTGGCAGAAGTTCACTAAGGTCATCCGGCCGGGGCTTGTTTCGTATCGTATCACACTCCAGACTTTAAGACCATCAAAAGGCAATCGCACTTTGGAGGTCGTAACTCCCAGACTGCTCCCCACTCCCCGCTGGACCGTTACACAGCGTTCGTAGACGGCTTTGTTCGGGTTTATAGCTTGCTGAGGAGTAGTTTGTGTTTTTTAGAATCTCATTGTCTTACTATGCTGTGTGCACTTTACACCTCGTAGCTGTGAAGCACTTTGGGACATCTGCGAATGAAAGCTGCTATATAAATAATCCTGACTCGCATGCTTGGGTCGGATGTTGCAAAGAGGTGCTATCGGTAATTGGTGTTTTTACGTCACCGCTCTTCTTTTTCCCCGACAATCGCACTACCACTGACCCCAGTTCTTGTTTGCTTCTGTGGTTTTTAGAGGCACAGTGTGTGTGTTTACAGAACAGCTGTCTGATGGTGGCCCTTCATTGAACTTTGTGCTTCATGTAATGAAGTTTGAAGCTGCAGCGAGGTGGCCCCTAAAACATTTTACATTAAAACATGTTATAAATGTTTTATCTACGATAAAGTCGTCCAACTACACTGATTAAGTGTGTTTGTATGTGTGTTTTAAGGGTTATTTCCCCCCAGAGTTTAAGAGAAAAGAACATTTAACTTGAATCGCATATACTGAACGTCCGTAAATGACTTTTGAGGGCTGGATCTAGATAACACCGTACCCGTCCTCCATATTAATGCCAAGCAACACTTGTTTGAGGGTGTCTTGGTCAGAATTCACAAAAATGTAGTGGTGATTTATTTAGGATGTGGTGGAAAACAACAACAAACCTTTCAACAAGCAGGTTCTGGCTGCTTTTCATCTCACAGATATCGTTTTTGCTGCACATCTGAAAAAGAAAATGACACACTTCCTTATAGAGTTCAATGGCAAGAGATGCTGAACACCACTTATATGTGTTGATCAAATGCTTGCTGTTCACCAGCACCAGCTGTGGAATAAGAGAGGTGTGTGCTAACAGTATTCAGCACAGAGCTGTGAGCTAAATACAGCTTTTTAGAGAAATCCTTGTTAGCTTTTATCTTACAGATTCACACCAGGTGCTGGAAATCAGCTTTTGCACCTTGTGGGGAAAACAACGTGCAGATGGTCGCTTTTTATATCAAAGTTACATTATTTAACATTATTATGAATCAGTAGTGGGACACGGCCCAAAAGAAATAAGAAGGGCACCAGAATGTTTTTCTAGTGTTTAGTGTAATCCATATGGCGCTGTATCCCATTTTCTCCACTTAAGGGCACCTGCATCTTGTTTTCTCCACTGCAAGGACACAGCAGAGGGCACATTATCATGTTTTATCTTCTGGAAGGGCATCGAAGAGGGCTAGTTATCACGTTTTATCTACCAAAGGGGGATCCAAGTGAGCTCTACATCATGTTTTCTCCACTGGAAGGGCACTTTATCCCGTTTTAACTACCATAAGGGCTCTACATCTTGTTTTCTCCACTGGAAGGACACAACAAAGTCCACATTATCATGTTTGCACTACCATAAGGGGATCCAAGAGGGCTCTACATCATGTTTTAACTACCATAGGGGGATCCAAGAGGGCTCTGCATCATGTTTTCTCCACTGGAAGGGCACCTGCATCTTGTTTTCTCCACTGGAAGGGCACACCAAAGGGCACATTATCATGTTTTATCTTCTGGAAGGGCATCAAAGAGGGCTCGTTATCACGTTTTAACTAACATAAGGGCTCTGCATCATGTTTTCTCCACTGGAAGGGCACCTGCATCTTGTTTTCTCCACTGGAACGGCACACCAAAGGGCACATTATCATGTTTTATCTTCTGGAAGGGCATCAAAGAGGGCTTGTTATCACGTTTTAACTACCATAAGGGCTCTGCATCATGTTTTCTCCACTGGAAGGGCACCTGCATCTTGTTTTCTCCACTGGAAGGGCACTTTATCACATATTATTTATCATATGGGCATACAAGAGTGCACTTTTCACTGAGTTTCACTGGTATTTTGCATGAGTATTAGAGGAAAGAAAACACTTTGAAAAGAGTGTCGGCATTAAAGTATATGTTAAATAGGCTAAAACCAACCAAAACTCTATCATAGTTGTAAATGTTCTACTTCCAAGAAATCTGAGTCTCATATCTCTATTTCGAAAAGAGAGAAAAATGGCCAAATTGGTCTTGCAAGCCATTTACTGAGTCTACTCTTGGATACATGTTCATCTCACACCAGCATAGGGTCGGAAATGAATTCAAATTTGACAATAAATCGTCCTGATTACGCGTGCCTAATGAATGAAGACACTGAGCTGAAGGCTATATAATCAAGCTAGGATAAGACTGTGCCAGCAATCTGTCTTTTTTTTTGTTGTTGACCCAAATGGATGCTGAAATAAAACCGAACCCCTTTATTTTAAACATGTATTTATCAGTGCTTTGATAATATAAATAAATGGCTCACCCCTCCCTTTCCAAGCGTGTCAGAGAGTGTCTTGATGTAATGTAAAAAGGTGTCCGGGCTGCTTATTATACCGCACTCCGTTTTCACAAGCGTGTCGGAGAGCTATGGCTCAGTCAGTAACGAGAGGTGACCAAAACGATATTTCTTTGCTTCAGATGATTTAAAGAAACAACAGTCCGTAAAGCATTTTTCTAAATAAGTGACCCACACTTTTGTTTTGTATTCTCAGGTCAGCACCGTGAAGATGGATGGACGGTCGTCACCAGGCCGTAAGTCTTTTGTAGACACAAACTGTGGCTGTTCTTTTTTTAACCGCGCTGCATTGAAACGGCAGCCGGGTTTTTATGTTGTTTCTTTTGCCAGCCTCAACAGCTCTCTATCTCCCGACAAAGCTGCAGCTCTGTGTATGCAGCAGGTAGAAAGCAAAGTGGTGGGTGCACCAGCTGCACTTCTGAAGCACTTCACGCTGAGTCCATTAAATTCAGAGACAATTATGTGGAAAGTCACTCGAAGAGGTGTTTGGAAATCCAAATTCAGACGTGCCTGAGAAATACTGAGGTCAGCGTTGCCCTTTACACTGTGGGAAAAGCAGCTTCTCCAAAGTCAGCCTTAAATGAAGTGCTAACAATATGTTTGCTCCCTTTGCAAATCATTTCCTCTGCACACACACACACACACACACTGAAGGGTTGGCAGGTGTGGATTTTTGAATGTGCTGCAGAAAAAGTAAGAGCAATCTGAAACCGGAGCACTAGCAAACTGACTGAAACGGTAAACAGCAGGTGTTAATGAGGAAAACTCTCTATCACGCCCACTGGAATGATTGTATAGACTTGAACAGCGGTATATATGGACATAACTGGAAAAGCAGTTAGTATATTCACAAACAGCAACGTGTTCCAGTTGCACAGATGATGCATTGCTGTTCTCTGCCCTCAGGAGACATTTCTTTGGCAAACCCTTTGGTGATCATGCAGGATAGATGCAGGGTGGCAGTACTTTTGAAATCAGCTCTCCTTAAAATAGCTACTGTGGCTCAGTTGTTTTCAAACGAGCGTGAAATGTGAAAGTGGTGCTATCTCCGCGGCCCAGTGCAAAGTGCAGCATTGTGAGGTTGCAGACAGCAATTCTGCCCGTAACCCCGTTGTGACTGGCAGACACGGGGACGCTGCCGCTCCCCGCTGGCTGTGCCGCGCATGATGAATGATGCCATGCTGAACTAGTTTAAGAGGAGCATCACACGATCGCTCATTTCAAAAGGCACTGCTTCACACGGCGGCCTGGGGAACGGCATTGGAAAGTAATATCCATCAACAGCCAGCCAAGCAGCAGCGCTATCAGCAAACACAATTTAGAGCTCAGAAACATTATTGTTTTTCTCTCCCTCCTCTGTTCGATTCGGTGC